>CM060928.1:346865822-351865822 GCA_030765085.1 Allium cepa
AGAAAACGGATGTAGAACATATACAATAAAATGTATAGATTAGTTTCTTTTTACAACAATGTTTATTACTTAATTCACAAAGTATATATCCAAATTAAATGGAAAAACGGGACAAATGTTGTGAATATATACAATTTATGAATATATACAATTTAAATAAAGATTGGAAGTTATAATTTAAATTTTAAAGTTTCAATTAGAGTCAACATTTAACCCAAAATCTTAAATTCCAGAAATTATTTATATTAAATAAAATTGGGCAAATGATTTATAACTAATTCAGGAAAATTCTAAAATTCAAACTTTTAAATAATTAAACACCAAAGTTTTTTTAAAATAAAATGAATAAAAATATTTATGAAAATTTTGGGCTTACATAAAATATATGCATAACATATCATGTTACACATATTAGAACATGATTTTATTAATAAACATATTATTTATATAAATTTAAAATAAACAAATTTGTTAAATAAAACAATTTACACACAATATTGTAAAAAGCATAACTTTTACAATATTAATCTGATTTTAATGAAACGAAAAGAAGTATTCTTGAAAATAAATCTATTTTCATAATAAAAGATAAAATTAAAAATTCAAATATTTAAATTTTAAATTTAAACGTCAAAGTTTGACCATTTTGACCAAAATCCACATTTTTGAAAAATATTATATTTATTCGTGTTTGGAATTATAATTCACATAGAAAACAAAATTTATATCTAAAATAAGAAAATCTATCCATTTTAATAAATAAAATAAAGTTTTTAAGTCAGGAATTTCAGTTAAAATAATTAAAATAAAAGTTAAAAATAATCACAAAATACAGGGTTGCTACAGTTACAACTCTAGAAAGGCAAGGAAACGCTGGAGAGAACCAAAATTCTCTACTTACACAGGACTGAATAAAACATTGGAGCAGATATACACGAAACATGGGATTGCCTTCCCTACCAAAGGCCGGCAAGGAGAGAACCCTCGAGAGGTGAGAGAGCATCAGGGAGGCACTGTCTTTTCATGACCTGGACAAGCATAATACCAATAGCTACGGACATCTAAAGGATATAATCGAGGAGCATGTAAGGAATGGTTAGCTGTGGCAATATGTCGGGGCTCGGAATGTGAAGGTGGAATAGGAGCAGCCACTGTCTACCTCAAATGACGATGGCACCAGGCCTAGGAATGATGATCGATTGGTTATCAATTGATAGCGACAACATGGAACAAGTAGCAAACTTTGGGCAAACGGTTCAGTCACTTACTCATGTACGGGGATGGAGATAGCCCCTAGGCATGCACTGAGATGATGATAAACCGCGGCACTTTAGTTTGTGAAATCTGCCTTTTCTTTTTCGATTTGGACATTTGTTTTTTTCTAGTTTGGTTTGAACTCTTTGTGTTGTTTGTTCTCTGGTTTGGACTTCAGTTTGGATGCTTGTTTTCTGGTTTGGATTTTTGGTTTTTTAATTTAATCTGGATTTCGAATTGGATTTTTATCTAGTTTTTGGTAAATGGTCACCGGGGATGGATTATGCTTGGCAAGGGGTAAGTCGCTTTGTCCAAACGTGGTGAATCGGCTTATTCAGGTCGTCGAGTTTGGACTATGCTCGACAAGGTCCCGGAGAGACCAGGATTTGGCTTGGGACTTAGGCCCTATATTATTGGTTACTATTTCAGGTCGTCGGGTATGGACTATACTCGGCAAGGGTTCGGAGCGACCAAGATTCGGCTTAGGACTTAAGCCATGGCATTACTGAGCATTTAGGGACAATGAACCAGGAACACCAAGGCATTACTTAACATGGGTCGTTGATTGTGGGATGCGCTTGGCAAGAACTTGAAGAGGTTATGCATTTGGATATTGGTTATGAACAGCTAAGGATTCAGCTAAGCGCCCTGAGTTGTCTCGGATTTGGATATCGACCCAAAACGATCTTGGATTCAATTATTAGTTATTGTATATGAATGGATTAGAACTCGGTCGTCGGGTTCAGATGAAATTGGCTAAGGATTTGTTTACTAGATTCGTATACAGATATCGGCTCGGAGTAGTCGTGGATTTGGATAAGGATAAGGATACGACACTTGATAGGATGGCTTGGTAATATACTAGATTATGGATCGGATAGAATGGATATGGATGGAATATGGACTTTAGATGTCGGGTTTAAAGCTATTCAAAACATGCCTTCCTACCGCAAGGCATGTTTTGGGAGGCAAATGTTACCCCGCCTTTTGGTCAAGGCCGAGATGCCAACAAATTGGCTAGAAAGGATGGATATCAGGATTGGAGATCGATTGGAAACAAGGCTGTAATCGATACCGTCAAAATCTGACCGAGCTCCAATCAAGACGGGATCAATTGGGAATGGTGAACAACGCTGGGAAAGGCTATGTTTTGAATTTTAAATCAATCGGAGTTCATATGCTCAAGTTATGGATGGATCAATATTGAAGAGAAATGGTTAGCATCGATACCTTCGGATTGATATTGTTCGTATCGATCAACATGGATTACTTTGGATCGATGGATGTCGTTCGTATCGATATGGTTTGTATAGATCGAGGGATATCGACAGATGGACGCGAATATGGATAACACACATGGATTTAGACCGATAGTAGTTCGTATAGATCAGGGATGGACTTAGCAGTTCAATTTGGATCGATGGTTTTGTATCGATTGATATGAGCTTGGATAAGGGAAATGCATATGGAACTTCACTTTGGATCAGTCACAATGCGTATTGATCGTGTTCCTGATCAATACAAAATGCTACGCTTGGGATCGATACGAACAAGGGAGCAACCGATGGGTACGAAGAAGAAAATCTCAGATCGATACAAAGGATAGATATGAACAACATGGATACGAAGGAGGGTTGGTCGATCGATACGACAGCACATGCCGATGGATACGGAGCATTGATGGATACGATGGCTCTGTACTTTGTGTCGATGGATACTAAGGAAGTGGTCGAGGTGGAGCGAAGGAAATGGATCATAGCACATGAAGTTTGGATCTATGCGAAGACTACGGCTATAGGTATGGGGACCGATGGATAATTGGATGATGGATACGAAAGTGATCGAGACGATCGATACAAACTAGTATTTATACGTACACTTCAGCCTACTTGCAAATACCAACTTGCATCGATCATAACTCTCATTCTACAAGTGCAAATGCGATGAAATTTTCGCATTGGCTTCCTTATGTGCTCAAGAACATCCATTCGATCTCGGCTCGATTGAACTACTTTTGGATCGATAAGAATTGTACATGGATCGATCCAAAATTAGCATGGATTGATTTAGCGGGCCTATCTGCACATAAGAAGAGGCATTCCTCGTTCTGAGGTAGATATTTTAGGATCTACGCCTGTAAATAGCAGTCCTATGACAACTAAAAAAGGGATCTTCTTCTTTCCTTGGCTAAACTCTGCCATTTTTGCTATTGATTTCAAAGGCTTGTAACTATAATTGTAGGATAAAAGGAATAAAAGGATTGATTCAAAGTTGACGTAGGCCGGAGATAGCCAAACAACTATAAACCTTATGTCCTTTCTTGCTTTCTTTCATTTTAATTTTGCTATTTCTTCATTATTATTATCTACTTTATCTGGATCCGAGATCTGTGTTTGAATATTGTGGATCTGTGTGCTAACACTAGTGCTTTCATGACTTTGGGGGTTTGTGACCAATTTTGATGCAAACACCCGACATGATGAATTAATTTAAAAATATATATATAAATGAATTTTGAAAAAATGTTTTATTTTACATGAACTTATTGAATCAGATAACCATTGAATATTAATAATAATATATAAACAAATGGTAATAATTATTTCCATCACTTATAATTCACAATAAACATAAACAAGTGTTTAAAAAAATTTAGATCAATATTATACATTAAATATGAAAACATATATTTTAATTCAAATAGTATGTGAATATTAAATCACAAATATATATTTATATATATGAATAAACATATATAATTTTTAACTAAAATCATTTTAATATTTAATATCAGATTACAAAAAAAATGATGAACTAGATCTTCAAATTTTATACACATATCCAATTTCCATTATGACAACAACAATACATGCAAAAATCTCACCTAACTAATGAAATAACAATAATCTAATTATATACATATGTTTATATGATTAAAAAAATCTTAAAAAGAAAATAATATAATTAACACATAAATAAACATTACCTAGAATAGATATCCTAAAGTCCACTTTGAAATAATGAATTCTCCTCCTCTAGAATTCCTTGATTCGTCAGATTGCTAGTTTAGAAATAACGACCTTTCACTATCAAATAGCCTCTGGTTTGAACTTGAATTGGATTTGAGATTTTAGGATAATTTTAGAGAGTAGTTGCTTCCATGAAAAGGAAGAAGAAGACGGCGACTCAAAATGAATTAGCATGAGATATGTCTTTAAGATTAGTATTTATATAGGTAGGATAAGATAGCAAATTATGCAAGTTTCTCGGTAGATCTTAGCCACACATCTCCAAACCCTAATCCTATGTTGTAGCTGCCTCTAACCCTAGCCGAACCAACTGCCTATTGTCTCCAAATATCATGGGTTGTAAGCTCGTTTAACCTAAATTAAATATGTACAATCATATTTAACCTATTTGTTATCGATATCTCATATCGATTAATATATTCATAACTATTATGAATACATGAAACAATTTTATTTCCAAAATCATATTCAAATTTCATAAGTATTAATTAATTTATAACAATTATGAACTAATTTAATTGTTTGGTCTAAAGAGAATTCATCACTTCGGTTGTTTGACTCATATGTGTAAATTTGGTCAGCCATTAACATTGAACTATTCGAATGTTAAGAGTCGCACGTTACATAGTAGGTGGTGTGGTACTATGGTCAAATTTATCGCTTACTCAACTTCAGTAAAATCCCATTTCACTTTATTAAGCGTTGTCCAGTTATGACAATTATTTACACTAATTCTCTTCGTCAAAACTATATCATTTTGGACTTATTGAATACAATAATGGTCAAATTCCAACAACATCCACATTCAATTCTATAGTCCAAATACAAAGTCCTTGGTTCAATAATAACAATTATTATTAACCAAACCTCTATGCCTAGAGACTTTAACTTTGAGTTGACTTGAGTTGCCGTAATACTAACCTCACATAATTCAGAAGATGAATCCTCTCTTGAATAGTCCTTCACTTTTAGTACTTTCACTCGACCCAACTATAGTCACTCGATGGACATCGTACCATAATTTGACTACAATTAAAGCAAGTTTTCATATTGAAGATCCATAGTATTTTCAAGTCGAGAAAACTGTACAAATTAGTCATATTGATATTTTCTATTTGACCTTATATTAACCAATCGAAAACTATTGAGTGGGTCACTCCATAGTTATCCAATAACTATCAATACGTAACTCCTAGGTGTCCTCAACAATCATGAGTAATACACTGTCCAACATTTGGAGAGCGTTACGTACTATTGACTCAATGGATATGTCGATATCCAGTCTCGATGTATTTTGACTAGGAACATTTAAAATAGTATATTTGTTTTCATTATATAAATTACTCATGGTTACAACATTTTGTAACTACAATCAAAGAACATACCATTTATGAATTTTCTATTATGTGACGCCCCACCTCTATACCCACGCTAGCCAAGAACACTACGGTGTAATGCTGTCAACTAGCACGGAGAATAAGGCTGTTGAGGAGTGGCCATCCATGTGATTGCTTATCACACGGTGGCTATAAATAATCTTCGGAAACAAACATAGAAATAAGCATAACACAAATCAGTCACAGACATCCATATCACAAAGGCGGAAGAAGATATGAATATATAACTAACACATGAAAGTGTACATCAGAGTAGTGGTCAAAAAGATCCACAAAAATACAAAAGAATAGCAACACGTGCTATACAAAAGAATACAACTATGAGTCTATATCTCAAGTGTATACAACAAAAACTGCTAATCTAAATAGTTAGCCAAAAGTCAGAGTAGCAAATCCCGGGAAGAAGTCAAGCAGAAGCACCTGTAACATCTCGGTCTGACCCGAGTATTATTTAAGAAAGTAATAAACGGGCCAGTCTAGCTATAAATATCAGATGACATGGTATAAAATAAAAGATATGGCATAAACATAAAATATCCATACTGACATACTACTATAAGTACGCAAATGATGATCAACAAAAAATCAATCAATAAGAGATAAATCGATATCACAAGAATCTTCTCAAAGATCCAAAGAGGGCATCATACCCTAAACTTGTACTCATAACAAGTCAATGACATAAATTCCAGAAATCAACACAAGAAATCCAGAAATCACAGAAAAAGGGAAAGAGGCCTATCACATGACGGTCCGGAGACCATGGGGAGCTACCCCATATGGGTGAGTCGGAATCACCCAGATGAGGTCTAGGCTAACCAAAAAGCAAAAAGGTATGTGTGAGTGGAATCACACAAATGGTGTCTAGCCTAACCTCGCAACAAAAAGGTATGTGTGAGTGGAATCACACAAATGGTGTCTAGACTAACCTTGCGGACAAAGAGATATGTGTGAGTCGGAATCACACCCATGAAGTCTAGTCTAACCTTGCAAACAAAGAGACATCGCACAATTGCTAGTCTAAATCATAAAATGATCGTCATGATCAACGAGAAGTGTCAATTACACTAAGCTAGTAAATATATAAGTTTATCTTCGTCTCCCATAACCACCTGCTTAACTTAAATATTTATGAACAAACTGTAAATCTTCACTAGAAAATTGTCACAAGAGGTTCATTCGAACAATTCCAAGAATTAACCGACGAAGTGAATGCAAGCGTTTCATACCACTTGTTTTACTAAGCCGTTTAATTAGATTTCTCATCCGAGTGAGGTAAAGGTTTGTATATACTAGTAGATTGGAAAACGGTTTAAGAAAAGAGCTTTGTTATTGAAAATAGAGTTGAAATCATTTTGTTGAAAGAGTTTTGATATTTACTACTAGTATTGAAACCTTCATATTTCTAAAGTTGCTATCCCGCCTTTTTAGCAAGGCTGTGATACCATAAAATCGACCGAGAAGCCAAAGATAGTTTGTCTCGAAGAATGGTCAACTCAGCATCTCAACAAAGCAAGTTCTGTTGAATGTTTTTCAAATAAGATCCCCTACGGAGGGGGGTCCAGGGGGTGGCAACCCCCCAAGGTGGGGGTGCGGGGGCAACACCCCCGCTACGGGTTAGCAGAAGCGAGCAACCTAATGGTTGCGACCTAGGGGTGTTCGCGAGTTAGCAGAAGCGAGCGACCTAACAAAGGCGAGCGACTTAAGGGACTCGCGACCTAACAAAAGCACAGGCCAAGCGACCTAACATTTTAAGGCCGAACGACCTAATTAAACTCGCGACCTAACAGTGTACACGACCTAAAGGTATAAAGGTCATGCGACCTAACGGTATTAAGGTCTGAAGGAAGTGGCTCGACCTAAGGTGGGCGACCTAACATGGTCACGCGACCTAAGTGGTCAGGCGACCTGAAATGGTGAATGGTCGAGCGACCTAATAGAGCGACCTAGGTCCAACGACCTAGTGTAGAACAAGCCAAGGCCAAACGACCTAAGGCCTAAAGTGGAGCGACCTAGGGCCAAGCGACCTACGACCTACGACCTAACGACTTAGGCCGAGCGACCTACGACCTAATGACTCAAAGGCCGAGCGACCTAAGGGAGTGGGCGTAAGGCCAAAGGGGAACGACCGTGTATCTCGCGACCTAACGACGTAGTGGCGAGCGACCTATGACCTAAGCCCTAACGACCCACGACCTAGCGACCTTACTCCGAAGTGACAATACGAGGCAGTGCGACCTAGCAGTAGAAATTCACCAAAACACTAAAAATTGGAGTTTTTCGCCGATCCAACCCAAACCAAATGCAAATGTACATGCTAAAGTGATGGGAATTCATTCCCAACAGTCCAAGATAGTTATAGACAAGATGTGAGATAAAAATCTCACCTTTGCACCAAATTTATGAAGAAAAGCTTGAAAGCAATGGAGAAGTAATCACAAGCTTGAATCCAATATCTTCTTCTTGAATTTGGAATTGAATGTTGGATTTGCAAGAGAATTTGAGCTTGGAATATTAATTTCACCTTCCACTCACCATTAATGCTAAAGCTTGGTTGTTAGGAAATTTATGAAGCTTGAGGAGAAGGAGAGAAGTGGGTTTGAGTTATAATGGCTAATCTAACCCAAAGTCCAAAGTAGGAAAAGTAAGTGAAATTCCACTAACTCCAAACCTTCAATGCTTATACTTAAAAAAATTGTAAACGGCATTTCAAACTCAATGGAAGTGGTTTCGAGTCCTAATTTGACCATTTGCAAAAAGTAGCTTTTCGGACCGATATCCGATTAACGACAAAATATTTAAATAAAATATTTAAATATAAAATCAATAAATATGCGGATTGTTACATATTAGTTGTAGTTTTAATAAAATAATATACTTAATATAACATCATATCAAGTATATAAATGAAAGAAAATACCTTTATTTCATTTTTAAGTACTTTTGGAATTCTTTCTAATATACTTACACATTCAATCAAATTGGAAAAAAAAATCTTTGGATGTTATGTTCTCTACTTTCATTTTATATTCTATGAATATATATAATACACAAACCAATTGTATATCGAATATACATATTTTTCTCTGTGATAACTCATTAGTGAATTTAACAAAGAAATTGAACTATTTTGATATCAATGGATCTTGGATTGTGCGTGTGTGTACTAATTCGATGAATTCATTGACTTTTTTCACGCCCATTGATTGAGTCCTTTCATTGCCCTTAATTGTTTGAGGTACAATTCAATAGTGCCATATAATGCATAATCATATGGTTAAAAAATTATTTCTCAAACATAAGGCTTAGTTCATAATTTCAAAATAATTATAATTTTTTTGATACTATTGTATTTCTATAGCTAATGCATTAATTGTTTATGAAAACAAATACCAATATTATAGATTTATCATATAACAAATGTTCATAGTATCCATATAACAAATATTCGACGTAAGGAAGTTTCTCAAAATGAAAATTAATTAAAAGTTATCTTCGTACTGCCCTGTCACAGGAGAAATTAAGTGGAACCACAATTACCATCGAAAATGAATATTTTGGATGTGCTAGGTTATGACGACATAATTAAAGGATGTACTGGAAAGAATGCATGAATTTTTTTTAGTTGAAATGATATGCTAGGATGTTACAAATGTAACATTTCGTGTAAACTATATATTTTGATGTAAGCCAAGTGATATATTGAATATAATTATAACTTTTGCTTATGTTTTTTTTCCGTGTTATATTTACAACATAGTAGCAACAAAAAAGAAACACGTGCTAAGCAACCTAAGTCTATATGGACGCTATATCATTTCAAACATTTGGCCGAACACTCTTCCTTCCTCCTTTTTTCCTTTTTTCCTTTTTTTTAGTTTTTGTTTTTTTGGGATGTAAGGGCTGAGATTAAAATGGTACATTACTAGAGTAGTGGTCTCATGATAGTGGTGGTGCATTTTAGCATAAGGTGACACTTTAATTTTTAAAGCGATGAAGATAATTTCCCATTATTGTGCCTCTTAATTAATTTGTTAATATCTTGCCAAAAGTTCGGTCAAATACTTTAGCCAAGGAGAAATATGGAAAAAAGCTTGTGCATTCAACCAAATGTTGATTAATTGAAAAAGGACTTTCCTTATGAGGTAGGATATTAAATATATATTTATTGTTAATTCTATATATACCCCAGCAGTTAACGTGACAAATCTGAGAGAATATGACTATATAAATGCAAGGAAATTTACTTTATAATTATGATTTGTTATGAAATGAAGAAAGTGGAAGCCATTACAGAGAGAGGCAAAAAGTATATTATTCATTCTTGAGAATTAGACATCTATTTACATTACATAGTCACCTTTATATAAAGGCTTCAGAGCAAAGGATTTAACTTATTACACGATGTGGGACTAAACAAAAGAACATAAAAGCATATTCATTTTATGATTTACATATATTGTAACACTCCCCCTTGAATGTGCGTCTTCAAAATCTTGAATGCTTTGATAACTTGAAATTTTCCATTTCGAAACATGTATAATGATTTCTCCCTCTCATTATTATCTTGCTTGCATTTATCGATTCAGTTGATATTGTTGCCTCATTAAAAACCTTTATAAGGAAAACCCAATGGGAAAAACCTTGAAAGAGGAAAAGAGTGCAACTTGTGAAATCATAAATATCATACTAAAAATGATATTCCTTCTAGTTTGATGCTTCGGGATCAAAATAATGCCTCATTAAAACCTTACTTAGAACAACCCAATGGGGAAAATCTTAGTGAAGGAAAAAGAGTACAATGACATATTTTATTTTATTATTATTTTTAAATAAAACTTGATACTTCTGGATCAAACTAATGCCTCATTAAAAACCTTACTATGTAAAAACCTATGAGAAAAATATTAGTGAAGGAAAAAGAGTACAATATAGTACTTTATATTTCAATAATTTATTACATCAGATAGAGTTTGATACTTCTGGATCAATTTAACACGTCAGTAAAAACCTTACAAAGGAAAACCCGATGGGAAAAACCTTAGTCAAGGGTAAAAATATAATTTAACTTAAATAACATATTTGAGATGTTATTTCTTGAAAAGACGTTTGATTCTTCTAGATCAAGATAATGCCTCATTAAAACCTTAATAAGAAAACCCAATGGGAAAAATCTTAAATAAGGAAAAAGAGTACATTATAGCTTATTTCAAATGTTACTAGGGAGTTGATACTTCTGGATTAAGATAATGCCTCATTAAAACCTTACTAATAAAAACCCAGTGAGAAAAATCTTAGTTAAGGAATAAAGTGCATTATAAAATAATTATGGGTGCTCCCCCTGATTTAAAGTTTCCTCTGAATTCGTATTCGTCTTTCGATAACTTAAATTGGTTATAAATACTTCTGGATCCATAAATATGCATCTCATTAATAATACAATTTTTTAATAGTTTCCTTCGATACAATCAAATTTTCTAAGATTGTTTCTTCAAATATGATTTGCATTTTATGCGTTTGCATGCTACTTTTATGAAAAAACACTTCATGTGCTTTCATTTTTTTGCTTCAAATTAGTTTTGCGCATTACAACTATACATCTTTCATTAATATTAAAAATTTCATTACAACATTACTAGAAAGCAGGAAGTAATCTACTCATCTTGATGTATCAAGATTTTCATTACAACAATACTTAGAAGAAATTTGTAATCTACACTTCATGTCTTTTTCATTCTTTATAACTACAAAAGTTATATATATTCTTCAAAAATTTGTAAACTTTAATAAGTATTTGCATATCGCAACTATCACTTCAATGGATATTAAGAGTTTCATTACAACGATACTTAAAAATAGAAAGTAATCTACTCATCACGAATTATATCAAGATTTTCATTACAACAATACTTAAAAGTAGGTTGAAATCTACTCTCATTGTTCTTTGCATTCTTTGTAACAATGAAAGTTATTTATATTCTTCAGGAATTTGTATATTTTCATTATTTAATATGATTTTAAACCACATTTATACCTTCAGGGTATATTAAGCATTTCAAGTACTTTCGGTACTTTGCGGACTACATGTCCATATTTCTTTACAATTAAAGGATTCATGATGGCCAGTCATGTTTTCCTCTAATTCAAGATTCTTAATCTATTTATAAATATAAGCGCTTTATTATTTACAAATTTATTATCGATGATTATTTCTTGTCAGTTCTAGACATGATTTATTGAGATCTCTTTAATTATCATGTTTTAGGTACCTAAACCACTTTTGGGTAATTTGACAATCATGTTATTGGTCTCTTCAAGAGCGCCCTTAAGTGTTTCTTCAAGAACACTCATCTCCATTATTTGGCATCTTTATTACTTACTCCAAAAATAATTTTAACTGACTTTTGAACCATATTTTAGATGTGGTTTACAAATTTTGATCCTTCAGGGATTCAAATCTATACTGGAGAAAGTCTACTAGGGATAATATTGATAATATTTTGCATCATTGTATATTTAAATATTTAACACTGATGATCAAAATGAGCTTGTATCCCTTTATCCTCCCCCTCAAAGTTGACAAACATTGTCACATTAAATAATAATCATTTTTGGACTCTCATTTTGATCCATTATGATATTGCTACTAGCAAATACATCATACATATTAATAATAGGAGGATAATTCTTTTGTAAGATGCATTCAATTGATATTGATTATTAGAGTTTTTTCTCATTCATTGATCTAAGCAATTGGAGGAATTTACTCATTGTGTAGATCATTTAAATACATACATGACTTCAGGTCATTCAACATTTATGTTGATTGAATTTTAAATTACTAAATAATGTCTATGCATAATCTATAAGATGAGCTTATAACAAACTTCAGGTTGTTAGCTAAATATTTACATATATGGATGTATACGTGCGTCCACATATCACATATATATTATAAAATTTTCATATTCTTTCTCATTTGAATTAGTGATTTTAGAAAAATCTATTACAAGGATCCTAACTATTAATTTCTATTTATAAATCAATGTCAATGCAAACCCGTCAAAACCGCATGATAATTTTCAAAACATTTGGTTTGAAACCATATCGAACTTCTAGTTCGAATAAAATATACACACAACTTTAAGTTGTTTAGTCTTATTTCTCAATTATATCTCAAATATCAGTTTTGAACCTAATTATGATTACTTATCAAAGAATAATTTTTAATTGCATATAGACATTTCTACACATCTCTACTGAGAGTTCTGTAAAAAAAAAATTACAGCAAAAATAATAATAGTATCTTCTGGATACTTGGAATGTTACGGATACAGATTTCCTCAGGACCGTATGTATAGCTTGCATGAAAATTATGATATGAAATATAGACTATCTCTTCAGGAGAATATTTAAAGATTATCTTTAGGAATTGATTATAAGTGTAGTATTTCTCAATTTTGATATATTTATAATGAAATATATGATATATGTTGCATAGCTCTCAAACTTTTAGGATCTAATCTAAACTAAATTAGGATCCTTTATAATCAAATTTCTACGCATTTATTTGGTTTAATAAAATTACCAAATATATAAGCAAATCTCTTCTAGAGATATGTTATCATTTTCTAATCTATTGTCTCTTTTAGGGATATTTTATTATCACTACTTCTGGAGTGAATTTATCTCTTTTAGATATATATATACACACATATATGTACTATTGGAATGTCATATCAATGTTTCCTTTGTAGAAATTACATAATTACTACCTTTACAATAACATAAAACATCAAGTGTGGTGTTTTTGTTGTAACTATCTTTGAAATGACATATCAAACTTTAAATACAGTAACAAAATTAGAAGCATGAAATGAAAGTAAGACGCGAGGAGATAAAACCACTACTTCTGGAGTGTAACATTGGTATATAATATCATTTGTTTTTGGATAAATTATTGTTATTACTTAAAAAAATAATATCATTATTCCTTCAGAGAATATAGTATTTCCTTTTAAGGAATTGCAATGTAACAAAAATAAAATTCCAATAACATCTCTTCTGGGATGTTAGATTTTGCAATATAAATATAAATAAATCTCTAAAACATCTTTTTGAGAGATTAATATACACATACACATCCAATGATGTTTGAAATATCATATAACATAATATATTCAGGATATTTGGTTAATATAGTGTAAATGTTAAGATATACGGTAAGGTATAACTTATTTGGAGATTTTTGTAATCTCTTGAATGCAGCATCATTTTCTCATATGATTTTTTATTAATTTTGTTTAACTTCTTTAGGAAGTACATGCAATGACCCGTAGATTTAACCAGTTTTAATAAAGTTACTAATTGAATTTTTTTGAAATTTTAAACAATAAAATTTTGAAATATAAATTTGATATTTGGAGATAAAAATTCGAGTTTCTCATAAGATTTTTTGAAATTTTAAACAATAAAATTTAATGGTTTTAATAAATTCTACGTTTTTCATGCATTGTCCGCTGGTATAAAAATTTGAGTTTTTATAATTCAATCGTACCACCAACATTTTTATACCGTTTTGACCGTCCTGTCGTGCAGACCTCTATGGTGTATTTATTTCTGTATTTTGAGGTGTGGTACGTGGAAAAAATGATAAAAATGTGCCTCGTACCGGTACATAAATTTGTGACTTTTGGGATTTTCTTGTTTAAAAAAGAAAATTTTGAAGCAGTTCAACCTGGCCATAGTAATAAATTGCATTAACATTTTCAATGTGAGACATTAGCAATTTCTTTCACTTTATTTGGTCTTGATAGCTCATTTTTATTTTGAACCAAACTTTAGCCTTGGGACCAGTAGCCTTCACACTACTTTATTATTTCAATACGTCCATACAGCCTTTCATCCATTTCAAATTCCTTCCCTCTTCCTTTGTTGTGTTATTTACCATTTATCTCCTGCTTTTTCTATGCATGGCTGAGACAAACCCATGCTCTCTTTTTCCGAACTCCACATCATCCCACCTCCTTTTCGTGGTCGATCACCGCCACTTCAAAATAGCAAACCCCATCACCATATTTTAATGAACCTTACTTCTCCTCCCCTCTCGTTTCTCTCTAACAAAAGAAAAAAGAAAGAAAGAAAACATAAAATATTTCGAAGCCTGCAATTCTCGCATTAACAAAATCTCTCGGCCGAACACCCTCCACCGCGTTCCGATCCATCTCGCCAACCCGCGCAGGGCCCTCCACCGTTGAACGGCAAGGACACGGCAACCAAAACAAGGAGCCGGCTCGCCCTCAACCACCTACCCCTGCCTCTGCCGTGACTTCCACCTCATCCCGCCCATGCCCCACCTCACCGGCCTCGTCCGACCCGCACTTTCCCTTGCCTCTGCTGTTCGGCACCTACGCGCACAGCAAGCTGACGCAACCTCCACTGCTCCACTTGAACCGATGCCGCCCCACCCAGATACACCACGTCATGTCACCACAGCCGGACAGCAGTCGTACGTCGAAGATCGACCTCCTCACATCCACCTTCCTTCTTGGTCGTGAGTCCCCTTTTTCTTTTAGCTTGTTATAAATTTGAGTTATACATTATACGTATAATAATATATATAAGTTTAAAAGGTACAATTTATATATTATAAAAGGTATTGTATATGTATATATTACATATTTCTGTTCTTTTGTTGTATAAATTTCGATTACAGCTTATATATTTTCACAGTAAAGCTTTCATGTTAGCAACATATTATGTACCAAGTTCCAGTTATATGGTAAGTTTTGATATAAGGTAGTAGGATATTTAGCTATATTATGTATAAATATATATGGGTACGTGTTCAAAAAAAAATTCATTTTATTCTAAGTAAATATGGACCTTATAGTGTATATATATAGGGTACACTTATGATATTTCGCCTATTTATGTTCAAAATATATGTTGCTGTATGTATATTTATAAGTCTGCAATAGTCCATATATAAATTGTATAGGTGAACCTATTGATAGTGTTTGTAAAGTTAGAATTTTGGTTACAGGTGATGTTGAAATGCATGTAATTTATTTGTGTACGTAAAGGCCATGTAATCTATATTGTTTGCATGTGTCACTGAATACATATTTGTGTTGTAAGTATGTTTCACATTGTTTTTCTTCTTTTGTGCCCAGATCTAGGCTATGTGTTTATATATGGGGTTACAGCTTAAGTATAAGTGTGTATATATATATATATTATATAAATTTATGCTTATATGTTATACAGTATATAGATGTGTGTTTTATTTGTTAGTCATGCAGTCTGCATTTATACTACTATACAGCATGCGCATGTATTTGTTGCTCTGTACAAATGAATTTACTTTATACATAAAGTGCTATATTCTGTAGATTATACTTAGTTATATAGTTGGCAGTTTTTTTTATATATAAAATATTTATAAGTTTGGACAGTGGCGGTTACTGTTCTTTTATATATATTCTGTATTTTGTTTAGTTATATAAGTTGCATCTAGGCGTGGTTGTTGCATGATGAATACGTATATAGTTTATAAGTAGTTGTATATGTTAAGTTATAATTTGGCAAGTTTAATTATATAAATTATAATATAAAGTTACTTTGTGGATTACAACACATATTATTTGCACTGTATATTCATTCTTTTCTGCAAATATGGGCCTTAATGTGTTTTATGTGAATTAGTGTGTGTGTGTGTATATATATATATATATATATATATGAACGCATCAGTTTGATTTTAAATTTTATATAGTGACTTGGTTTTACGTGATTTATTTTAAAACAATAAGATTCCAAATACATGTGTATATTATATATTATTAGTAAATATCGAAATAAAAACATGATTTTTTGTATATATGCATATATATATATATATATATAATTGTACATGTTGTGGCTGTATCAATTCAGTTACCAATTATTTTATCGATCCAGTTCTGATTCAATTTCGTCAATTTCGATTGTCAGCTTTGCTTTTCAAATTCGCGTTCAATCTAGATTTGCTTTGGATTCGTAACTCGTCTGATTCTCGTTCTTCTCTAACCTCGAAGGTGAGCAATCACTCACGATTAATGTTCTTTTATTTGTTAAATTTGATTTCAATTGAAACGACAATTGAAATATGCTGCTGTTAGTTGTTTACACTGTTATATGTGCTATTACCTGTATCCGTTCACCTATGACATCTGACACCATTATCTTTTAATTATTTATGCGATGATAATACAGTTTGGTTGATAATTAATTGATTGATTGTTGTTTATATTGGATGTAAATTGTGATGTATAAAGTGATCAATATTATGCAATTGAATTTGACGTAGGATAGTTTAAAAATATGAATTGAAATATGTGTTGAATTTGATTAGTTAATTTGAATAATATGACCCCTTTTAATTGTTAAGTTAATTGACACTTAGAATTTGATAAATTATACTTTGAACCATTGAACGTATATTGGATTAATTGTTATAGTATTAAATTTGAAATTGAAATCGAACGACAAGTGGAAAAACCGTAATGCAATAATCTTTAATCTACATGAAATGATAGTGTAGATTCTAGAAATAATTATATTAATTCGCACAAATAACAATGTGAAGTAATACGATTATTTTTGGATTATTGAATTGATTATTGGATTGTGTTTGATTATTGTTATTGCTTGTTTATTTACTTTGACACCATCCCAGTTATCACACTGCAAGTTCCCTTTATTATGTTTTGATTTTTGAACTGGAATTGGAATCGGGTTGAAATGATATATACCCAAATGAATGTGACCTAGGATAGAGAATTAAATAAAATCCGATTGGTCAATAATTTGATTTTAAAATAAAATAATGATTTTATTCGAATAAAGAATAAGTTTTGAAACAAAGTCGGAATTTGAATTTTATGAATGGAAATGTAAATATTGAAATCTGAAACAAATATTAACGTGGTAATTGATGAAAGAACGTTGTTTGAAATTTAATTATTTAATAATTAAATTTAGAATTATTAATAAATAATTTGGAATTAGTAATAATTGAGTTTTGAAATAATTAAGTTGAAATGATTTGATAATTAAGTTTGAATTCATAATTAAGTGGAAATGATTTAATAATTAAGTTTGAATTTATAATCAAGTTTGTAATTATTAAGTTTTGAAATTATTAATAATTAAGATTGAAATTATTTAATAATTGAATAAGATTGGATTATTTTATAATTGAATAAAAATTGAATTCTTTGATAAGAGAAGTTGAACTTTTGAATAAGTGGATTTGAACTTCGTCAATAAATGAAATTGAGTTTCTTTATTTATTAAAGTTTTGGAAAAATTATTTAAGTAAGTTAATAAGTGAAATTGAAACTTCTCGAATATATGAAATTTAGTTTCTCTACTAATTGAGTTTTGAAAATTTGTAACTAAGTAAATAAATAAGTGAAATCGAATTTCTTTAACAATAAATAAAATGTGATTTATTGGAATTAATGTAAGACTTGTAATTTAGAGATTTTGATTTGACGAATTTAATTTAATTCAATTTGAAGTTTTGATATAATGAAGTTGAACGTAAGTAATTGGTTTAATAAATTGGAAATTAAATGGAAATTATTTTGAATGATAAATTAACTTAATGAATATTGAATGAAATCGATAAATGAGTTTAATTGGTTTGAATGTTAAATTAAATTAATTTAAATGATTTCGGAATGAAATTTATATATGAATTTGAATCAATATTTGAATTGGAATTGAATTATAAGACTTTGAAATGGTAATTTGGAAGTTTTAAAACGTAAATTATGGAAATGACTATCAAAAGACTAACGAAATGTTGATTTACGAACTCTGATTGAAATTGAAATTGATTTGGCTTTTGAAATTTATTAAACGACCAATCGGTGTAATAATTATGAAAGTTATTAAAGAAACCGGAATCGGTTATGGATATACTCTCTATCTAAACTGAAAACCACTTTAATAACTATATGCGGAGTGTGATCCAGAATGAAGTGGTTGGAATGATGTACGTGATGACTGAAAAAAGAGAACGATAATGGATAGCCTTGACACTTGTGTCAAATTGGAAATGACTAAAATCAGGAGTCGTGCCGGGCCAAATGGGGTTAGCCACCTCAAGCGAACACACTTCTTCGTAAATTACTCATTACTTGTTGTTGATTGGTCCACCCTCGGAATTTCAGGAGTGTTGTTTCGCGGTGTTGCGATCGTTGCGGCGATGCATTTTCACCAGTCCGGATCAGGCAAACGGTAGTTTCACTACCTTGGATATTGCCTCATGTGCCTTGTCATACTTGTATCCCTATATATGCGACCACTAGGAATTTGTTTTGTGTTATACCTATGGAGTACTTCCTGATATCCCACTAGTTTACAGTGGAATTTACAGTGCTGTATAGACTATGACATTTATATAAAATGTGTTAAGGGGGATAATGGTAACGCCTTAACACTATTTTGATATTTTATATTACTGATAGACATTATCTATTTAGCGTATACTACTACATAGTAGATAGTTTAACGGATCCTTAGAGGACGGTTATTCCAACGTCCTTTGAGTTATTTGTACTTCAATTGTTATTTCACTTGATTTGGATTCATTGATATAACAATGTTAATCCTGACT
This sequence comes from Allium cepa, assembly GCA_030765085.1. Taxonomy (NCBI): domain Eukaryota; kingdom Viridiplantae; phylum Streptophyta; class Magnoliopsida; order Asparagales; family Amaryllidaceae; genus Allium; species Allium cepa. The sequence continues at coordinate 346,885,172 of CM060928.1, forward strand.
CGAGTGTTTTGTGTTTTGCTTTACGCTCGGGTCAGACTGAGTGGTTCAGCTTTCGAGACTCACCTTTGGAGTTGGAGCTTTGCTTGAAGATCCAGCCATCTATTCTGCTTCAAGTATTCAATGATTCCAGTGATGTATTTTGATTTGTATTTGATGTATCATTTTACTCTTCTATTGTAAACTCTGATGTATCTTATACATTTATATAGTAGCTTCATGAACTACTATCCCTTTTACTTCTGCTGCATATTATTACTCTGTGTCTGTGATTCTATGATTATTTATTTACTGTATATCTGTGTTTTGCTAAATTTAAATTAACAATTCGGTATTTTGAATTATTCAAGTCCGACATGTGCGGATGCGAATAGTCTAAAATAGTGGGTCGTTACAGTTGGTATCAGAGCTTTTGGTAGCTCTAGCCAAAACTCAGCATATAGGGTAAATGTATTTGCAGAATCACTCTCATTCGTGTTTCAAGCTTTTCCTTTTGACTCAATTCCTTTGAATTTTGGAACTTCCCTCAGTTCCGAAATTCATTCTTGTCCCTCACTATTCGTATTCCTCTGAATTCCGGAGTATCCCATAACTCCACTTCGAATGACCTTTATAATGAATCGGCTGTCGCGCCAATCTTCGAATTAGTTGTAAATGGGTGAAACTCCTTTACAATAACATCAATTTACCGGAGATTCCTGTATCCTCGGTTTACGATGCTATCTATTTCCCGCTATGCCTGAATTCTATCTCTTGGGATCGAATGTTGATTTACCTCGGAATTCAGCATCGATCCTATTCTTGAAGTAACGGTCGACCCGGTTAAGGTTGCCCGTGAATTAAATAAGCTTATCCATCTCCCGGTTCTGTTAATTGAATCATCTTATCTTTTCTTTCGAACTTGTATTCGAATCAGAATTCTATTTGATTTGATTTCCATAAAATTTGAATCTCTATACTTATTTTAAAATCCATCCTTATATCGTCGAGTAAGGAAGTGTATTTGTAAATTAATATTAAAACATGTTTTATATATTGTGCTGTTTGAGTTGTTGATGTTGATTTGGGTTTCAATCGATTCGTCTGAGCAACGCTGTCGATAGGATTTACAAACACTTTAACAAAGTAAACTGACACAATATCGTTTTCAAAATTGGTAAATGGGAATTTTTGTATAATTATAGGTTTTCTGAAATTAAATTGTTAATGAATTTGTTGTCAGAAATGATAATATTTGATTTTCATTTATTGTTTTATAAATCATTGACTATTTCATAAAATAAATGAATGAATTTATAAAATTTGATTATAATTTAATTTGGAATTTGGAATGTATTTAAATTAGAATTTGAGAATTTAATATCCGGTGATTTCAAACTTTGATTTGAAAATTTTAAGGTGTATAGTAATTAAAATATTTTCGAATAAAAATGGTTTTCAAAGAATTTAAATGATTAAATCAGTGCTCTTCTCTTTGTCGCCGGAAAATAATTTCGGTGATGGCGGCCGCATCATCGACATTCATTTTCGAGTTTCGAAGCGGAGAGACCATCAGTAGCTTGGTACACTTTTGCTTTGAGATGAATTTGATTTAAATTTCTAAAGTATGATTTGATTTAAGTTATATATATATATATATATATATATATATATATATATATATATATTAGTATTTGATTTAGATTTGATTTGGATATAATATGTATATATATTTATTTCTGAATTGTTTGAGGTTAATCGGAAATTTAATTCTTAAAATTTGGGTAAAAGATGAGTTCAATTATAAATGAAACCAAATTTTGAATTAACATTTAAACTTAGAGAATTGAATTAGGAATTTTATTTGGATAATATTCAATTGCATTATATATAATTTGCATAAATTTTCAAAAGTTAACTATGTAATCGAATATTACACAACATAAAATGATATCAAAGGGATTTTAAATAAATTTGAGTAGTTATAATAAATGTATACATACTTAATATATATGTGATAAGATATAATAAGTGGAATAAATTTAATAAAGTTTGGATAAAGAAAATTAAATTTGTCGAATAAAGTATGATTATAATAAATGACTATTCGAATGTATAATCTTTGAAATGGGTAATTTAAGAAAATTGTATAATATATAATATAAATTTGCCTTTATAAATAAAATGTGAGTGCGTATAATAAATGTTATTCACTTAAAGTTTAATTATAAAATGGTTAATAGAGATAAATAGAATACTAGGTTAGTTGAATAATAAATGGATTAATAAAATAAATTGTTGTTTAAAATAAATTTTGTAACAAACAATGGATAAATGCAAAAAATAAAATTAAGTTTGTTTTGAAGGAATCTTTTGGCATAAATATTAATAAATTGAAATTAAATCAACTTATTGAAATACCTTGAATTTTAAAATCAAACGTTGAGTATTAATTAAGGTAAATTGAAATTTATATGGTTTAAATTAATCGTTTATAACGAAATTCAAGTTTATTTTTTTTATTGTTTCTATTCTCCCACTTCCTTCCTTTTCGAGGACGAAAAGTTTTGAGTGGGGGAGAATGTAACGACCCGTAGATTTAACCGGTTTTAATAAAGTTACTAATTGAAATTTTTTTGAAATTTTAAACAATAAAATTTTGAAATATAAATTTGATATTTGGAATGCGTCTAGTTAAAGATAGCAACCGGTAAATTTTCGTTCGAAAATATGAAAGTTTATTTCGTGCGTAAATTTACTTCAATTTAATCAGTTAAAAAGCGATGAAAATAAAACATTTTCAAAATCAAAATATTTTTACATAGAAACATTATAAACCATCTTCTGAGAAACATGCCAGTTTGTCGTTTTTCCAAATTCAGGCATCTTTGGCTCCGTCGATCTTATTTTTCTACGTTTTTCATGTATTTTCCGATGGTATAAAAATTCGAGTTTTTATAATTCAATCGTACCACCAATATTTTTATACCGTTCTGACCGTCCTGTCGTGCAGACCTCTATGGTGTATTTATTTCTGTATTTTGAGGTGCGGTACGCGGAAAAAACGATAAAAATGTGCGTCGTACCGGTACATAGATTTGTGACTTTTGGGATTTTCTTGTTTAATTTTTTTTTGAAGCAGTTCAACCTGGCCATGGTAATAAATTGCATCAACATTTTCAATGTGATACATTAGCAATTTCTTTCACTTTATTTGGTCTTGACAGCTCATTTTTATTTTGAACCAAACTTTAGCCTTGGGACCAGACTTTAGCCTTCACACTACTTTATTATTTCAATACGTCCATACAGCCTTTCATCTATTTCAAATTCCTTCCATCTTCCTTTGTTGTGTTATTTACCATTATTTTTTTTCCTGCTTTTTCTATGCATGGCCGAGACAAACCCATGCTCTTTTTTTCCAAACTCCACATCATCCTACCTCCTTTTCATGGTCGATCACCGCCACTTTAAAACAGCAAACCCCATCACCACATTTTAATGAACCTTACTTCTCCTCCCCTCTCGTTTCTCTCTAACAAAAGAAAAAAAAAGAAAACATAAAATAATTCGAAGCCTGCAATTCTCGCATTAACAAAATCTCTTGGCCGAACACCCTCCACCGCGTTCCGATCCATCTCGCCAACCCACGCAGGGCCCTCCATCGTTGAACGGAAAGGACATGACAACCAAAACAAGGAGCCGACTCGCCCTCAACCACCTACCCCTGCCTCTGCCGTGACTTCCACCTCGTCCCGCCCATGCCCCACCTCACCGGCCTCCTCCGACCCGCACTTTCCCTTGCCTCTGCTGTTCGGCACCTACGCGCACAGCAAGCTGACGCAACCACCACTGCTCCACTTGAACCGATGCCGCCCCACCCAGATACACCACGTCATGTCGCCATAATCGGACAGCAGTCGTACGCCGAAGACCGACCTCCTCACATCCACCTTCCTTCTTGGTCGTGAGTCCCCTTTTTCTTTTAGCTTGTTATAAATTTGAGTTATACATTATACGTATAATAATATATAAGTTTAAAAGGTACAGTTTATATATTATAAAAGGTAATGTATATGTATATATTACATATTTCTGTTCTTTTGTTGTATAAATTTCGATTACAGCTTATGTATTTTCAAAGTAAAACATTCATGTTAGCAAACATATTATATACCAAGTTCCAGTTATATGGTAAGTTTTGATATAATGTAGTAGGATAATTAGCTATATTATGTATAAATATATGTGGGTACGTGTTCAAAAAAAAATCATTTTATTCTAAGTAAATATGGACCTTATAGTATATATATAGGTTAATTGTACACTTATGATATTTCGCCTGTTTATGTTCAAAATATATGTTGTTGTATGTATATTTTATGAGTCTGCAATAGTCAATATATAAATTATATAGGTGAACCTATTGATAGTGTTTATAAAGTTAGAATTCTGGTTACAGGTGATGTTGAAATGCATGTAATTTATTTGTGTACGTAAAGGCCATGTAATCTATATTGTTTGCATGTGTCACTGAATACATATTTGTGTTGTATGTATGTTTCACATTGTTTCCTTCTTTTGTGCCCAGATCTAGGCTATGTGTTTATATATGGGGTTACAGCTTAAGTATAAGTATATTTTTATATTTTTTTATTATATAAATTTATGCTTATATGTTATACAATATATAGATGTGTGTTTTATTTGTTAGTCATGCAGTCTGCATTTATACTATTATACAGCATGCACATGTATTTGTTGCTCTGTACAAATGAATTTACTTTATACATAAAGTGCTATATTCTGTAGGTTATACTTAGTTATATAGCTGGCAGTTTTTGTTTTATATATATAAAATATTTATAAGTTTGGACAGTGGTGGTTACTATTCTTTTATATACATTCTGTACTTTGTTTAGTTATATAAGTTGCATCTAGGCGTGGTTGTTGCATGATGAATACGTATATAGTTTATAAGTTGTTGTATATATTAAGTTATAATTTAGCAAGTTTAATTATATAAATTATAATATAAAGTTACTTTGTGGATTACAACACATATTATTTGCATTGTATATTCATTCTTTTCTGCAAATATGGGCCTTAATGTGTTTTATATGAATTAGTGTGTGTGTGTGTGTGTGTATATATATATATGAACGCGTTAGTTTGATTTTAAATTTTATATAGTGACTTGGTTTTACGTGATTTATTTTAAAACAATAAGATTCCAAATACATGTGTATATTATATATTATTAGTAAATATCGAAATAAAAACATGATTTTTTGTATATATGTATATATATATATATATATGATAGTATATGTTGTGCCTATATCATTTCAGTTACCAATTATTTTATCGATCCAGTTCTGATTCAATTTCGTCAATTTCGATTGTCAGCTTTGCTTGTCAAATTCGCGTTCAATATAGCTTTGCTTTGGATTCGTAACTCATCTGATTCTCGTTCTTCTCTAACCTCGAAGGTGAGCAATCACTCACGATTAATGTTCTGTTATTTGTTAAATTTGATTTCAATTGAAACGACAATTGAAATATGCTGTTGTTAGTTGTTTACACTGTTATATGTGCTATTACCTGTATCTGTTCACCTATGACATCTGACACCATTATCTGTTAATTATTTATGCGATGATAATACAGTTTGGTTGATAATTGATTGATTGATTGTTGTTTATATTGGATATAAATTGTGATGTATAAAGTGATAAATATTATGCAATTGAATTTGACGTAGGATAGTTTAAAAATGTGAATTGACATATGTGTTGAATTTGATTAGTTAATTTGAATAATATGACCCCTTTTAATTGTTAAGTTTATTAACACGTAGAATTTGATAAATTATACTTTGAACCATTGAACGTATATTGGATTAATTGTTATAGTAATAAATTTGAAATTGAAATCGAACGAAAAGTGAAAAAACCGTAATGCAATAATCTTTAATCTACATGAAATAATAGTGTAGATTCTAGAAATAATTATATTAATAACCACAAATAACAATGTGAATTAATACGATTATTTCGGGATTATTGAATTGATTATTGGATTGTGTTTGATTGTTGTTATTGCTTGTTTATTTACTTTGACACCATCCCAGTTATCACACTGCAAGTTCCCTTTGTTATGTTTTGATTTTTGAATTGGAATTGGAATCGGGTTGAAATGATATATACCCAAATGAATGTGACCTAGGATAGAGAATTAAATAAAATCTGATTGGTCAATAATTTGATTTTAAAATAAAATAATGATTTTATTCGAATAAAGAATAAGTTTTGTAATAAAGTCGGAATTTGAATTTTATGAATGGAAATGTAAATATTGAAATCTGAAAAAAAATATTAACGTGGTAATTGATGAAAGAACGTTGTTTGAAATTTAATTATTTAATAATTAAATTTAGAATTATTAATAAATAATTTGGAATTAGTAATAATTGGGTTTTGAAATAATTAAGTTGAATGATTTGATAATTAAGTTTGAATTCACAATTAAGTGGAAATGATTTAATAATTAAGTTTGAATTTATAATCAAGTTTGTAATTATTAAGTTTTGAAATTATCAATAATTAAGATTGAAATTATTTAATAACTGAATCAGATTGGATTATTTTATAATTCAATAAAAATTGAATTCTTTGATAAGAGAAATTGAACTTTTGAATAAGTGGATTTGAACTTTGTCAATAAATGAAATTGAGTTTCTTTATTTATTAAAGTTTTGGAAAAATTATTTAAGTAAGTTAATAAGTGAAATTGAAACTTCTCGAATATATGAAATTTAGTTTCTCTACTAATTGAGTTTTGGAAATTTGTAACTAGGTAAATAAATAAGTGAAATTGAATTTCTTTAACAATAAATAAAATGTGATTTATTGGAATTAATGTAAGACTTGTAATTTAGAGACTTTGATTTGACGAATTTAATTTAATTCAATTTGAAGTTTTGATATAATGAAGTTGAACGTAAGTAACTGATTTAATAAATTGGAAATTAAATGGAAATTGTTTTGAATGATAAATATGAATATTGAATGAAATCGATAAATGAGTTTAAATTGGTTTGAATGTTAAATTAAATTAATTTAAATGATTTCGGAATGAAATTTATACACGAATTTGAATCAATATTTGAATTGGAATTGAATTATAAGATTTTGAAATGGTAATTTGGAAGTTTTAAAACGTAAATTATGGAAATGACTATCAAAAGACTAACGAAATGTTGATTTACGAACTCTGATTGAAATTGAAATTGATTTGGCTTTTGAAATTTATTAAACGACCAATCGGTGTAATAATTAAGAAAGTTATTAAAGAAACCGGAATCGGTTATGGATATACTCTCTATCTAAACCGGAAACCACTTTAATAACTATATGCGGAGTGTGATCCGGAATGAAGTGGTTGGAATGATGCACGTGATGACTGAAGAAAGAGAACGACAATGGATAGCCTTGACACTTGTGTCAAATTGGAAATGACTAAAATCAGGAGCCGTGCCGGGCCAAATGGGGTTAGCCACCTCAAGCGAACACACTTCTTCGTAAACTACTCATTACTTGTTATTGATTGGTGCACCCTTGGAATTTCAGGAGTGTTGTTTCGCGGTGTTGCGATCGTTGCGGGGATGCGTTTTCACCAGTCCGGATCAGGCAAACGGTAGTGAAACTACCTTGGGTATTGTCTCATGTGCCTTGTCATACTGTTATCCCTATATACGCGACCACTACGAATTTGTTTTGTGTTATACCTATGGAGTACTCCCTGATACCCCACTAGTTTACGGTGGAGTTTACAGTGCTGTATAGACTATGACATTTATATAAAATGTGTTAAGGGGGATAATAGTAACGCCTTAACACTATTTTGATATTTTATATTACTGATAGACATTATCTATTTAGCGTATAATACTACATAGTAGATAGTTTAACGGATCCTTAGAGGACGGTTATTCCAACGTCCTTTGAGTTATTTGTACTTCAATTGTTATTTCACTTGAGTTGGATTTATTGATATAAGAATGTTAATCCTGACTCGAGTGTTTTGACATTTATATAAAATGTGTTAAGGGGGATAATAGTAACGCCTTAACACTATTTTGATATTTTATATTACTGATAGACATTATCTATTTAGCGTATAATACTACATAGTAGATAGTTTAACGGATCCTTAGAGGACGGTTATTCCAACGTCCTTTGAGTTATTTGTACTTCAATTGTTATTTCACTTGAGTTGGATTTATTGATGTAAGAATGTTAATCCTGACTCGAGTGTTTTGTGTTTTGCTTTACGCTTGGGCCAGACTGAGTGGTTCAGCTTTCGAGACTCACATTTGGAGTTGGAGCTTTGCTTGAAAATCCATCCATCTATTCTGCTTCCAGTATTCGATGATTCCAGTGATGTATTTTGATTTGTATTTGATGTATCGTGTTACTCTTCTGTTGTAAACTCTGATGTATCTTATACATTTATATAGTAGCTTCATGAACTACTATCTCTTTTACTTCCGCTGCATATTATTACTCTGTATCTGTGATTCTGTGATTATTTATTTACTGTATATGTAACAACCCGCATATTTGTCGAGTTTATATTTAAATATTTTATTTAAATATTAAATCGTTAATCGGATTTTGGTCCGAAAAGATACTTTTTGCAAATGGTCAAATTAGGACTCGAGACCACTTCCATTGAGTTCGAAATGTCGTTTACAATTTTTTTAAGTATAAACATCGATAGGTTTGGAGTTAGTGAAATTTTACTAACTTTTCCCGCTTTGGACTTTGGGTTAGTTTAGCCTATTAAGCCCAAGTTCCAACCCCCTTCTCCTCACTCTTCATAAATTTCCTAACTAACTCAAGCTTTGGCATTAATGGTGAAGATAATGGGAAATTAAAACTCCAAGCACAAATTCAATTGCAAATCCAACATTCAACTCCAAATTCAAGTAGAAGATATTGGATTCAAGCTTTGGATTGCTTCTCCTTACTTTCAAGCTTCATCTTCATAAATTTTAGTGCAAAGGTGAGATTTTTATCCCACAAATCTAGTTTATATCTATATTGGACTGTTGGGAATGATTCCCTATCACTTTAGTATGCACAATTGCATTTGGTTTGGATTGGATTAGCGAAAAACTCCAAATTTTAGTGATTTTGGTGAAAAACTGCCACTAGGTCGTTTTGGCCATTTTTTAGCTTGTTCGAAGTTAGGTCGCTCGTCCATAGGTCGTAGGTCGCTTACGAGTTAACGTTAGGTCGTTCTGGAAGAATTGGCGCTTCGGAATTAGGTCGCTCACGAGTTAACTCGTTAGGTCGCTCGCGAGTTAGTACCATAGGTCGCTGGGCCATCTAAATGCTTGTTCGGTGTTAGGTCGTTCGGGCTTAGGTCGTAAGTCGTATGGACCTTAGGTCGTATGGACCTTAGGTCGTAGGTCGTATGGACCTTAGGTCGTAGGTCGTAGGTCATAGGGACCTTAGGTCGTAGGTCGTACGGACCTAGGTCGTTAACTCGTTAACACGTACGGCTCTTTACCATTTTAGGTCGCGTGACCTTGTACTTGACTTAGGTCGTTAGGTCGAAAGACCCCTAGGTCGCAACCATTAGGTCACTCGACCCTATCCCCCTTAGGTCGTTAGACCTCATTTTGTCTTCTCTAGGTCGTACCGTTTTGGACGGGGCGCTGCCCCCGGACCCCCGCTACCTGACTGGGCAGGTCGAACCCCGTAGCGGTGGCGTTGCCCCCGCACTCCCACCTTGGGGGGTTGCCACCCCCCCCCCCCCCCCGGACCCCCCCTCCGTAGGTGATCTTATATGAAAAAAATTCAACAGAACTTGCTGAGCCGATTTCCTTGAATTTTTATCACATCTCCGAATGTGATTTTTGTGATTGATTGTTTCTACAATCGCTTCTGTGATTGGTCACTTTAAAATATAAAGGTTTCAAAACTAGTAGTAAATATCAAAACTCTTTCAATAAAAGGATTTCAACTCTATTTTTAATAACAAAGCTCTTTTCTTAACCCGTTTTTCAATCTATTAGTATATACAAACCTTTACCTCACTCGGATAAGAAATCTAATTAAATGGCTTAGTAAAACAAGTGGTATGAAACGCTTGCGTTTGCTTCGTCGGTTAATTCTTGCACTTGTTCGATTGAACCTGTTGTGACAATTTTCTAGTGAAGATTTACAGTTTGTTCGTAAATATTTAAGTTAAGCAAGTGGTTATGAGACATGAAGCTAAACTTTTATACTTACTAGCTTAATGTAATTGACACTTCTCATTGATCATGACGATCATTCTTATGATTTAAACTAGCAATTGTGCGATGCCTCTTGTTTGCTTGGTTAGACTAGACACCACTTGTGTGATTTCATTCACACATACCTTTTTACCTTCTTGGTTAGTCTAGACACCACTTGTGTGATTTCACTCACACATACGTTTTTGTTTGCGAGGTTAGACTAGACACCACTTGTGTGATTTCACTCACACATACCTTTTTGATTTTTGGTTAGTTTAGACCTCATCTGTGTGATTTCGACTCACACATATGGGGTAGCTCCCCATGGTCTTCGGACCGTCATGTGATAGGCCTCTTTCCCTTTTTTTGTGATTTCCGGATTTCTTGTGTTGATTTCTGGAATTTATGTCATTGACTTGTTATGAGTACAAGTTTAGGGTATGATGCCCTCTTTGGATCTTTGAGAAGATTCTTGTGATATCGATTTATCTCTTATGGATTGATCTTCTGTTGATCATCATTTGCATACTTATAGTAGTATGTCGGTATGAATATTTTATGTTATGCCATATCTTTTATTTTATACCATGTCATCTGATATTTATAGCTAGACTGATCCGTTTATTATTTTCTTAAATAATACTCGGGTCAGACAGAGATGTTACAGGTGCTTCTGCTTGACTTCTTCCCGGGATTTGCTACTCTGACTTTTGGCTAACTATTTAGATTAGCAGTTTTTGTTGTATACACTTGAGATATAGACTCAATACTGGTGTTCCTGTCATCGTGATTCATGATAGTGAATAAAATGAAAAAAGATCAAAATTTACTACAAAATTTGCATTTTAAGAAGAACAAAGCAGCAGTAACTGAAAACATTTCAAATCAGATCTATTCTATTATATACAAAATAGAATATTTAGTCATTTGAATTCTTTGTCGTTATTCATTCTCAACTCATATACACAATCCTCCTCTAAACTAAGCTAAATTTTATGTTTACACCCTTCGATTTTAGTAAACTTGTTTTAAAATTCTTTTTCTCTCTCTTGAATAAATACATATTTATGCTGTTGATAGTTGATCTTTCTACCAGAACTCTTTAGTTCGCTTTTCCTATTCAAAATCTTTTCAGTCTACAATAAGTATTTATCCTTTTATGGTTTTCCTCATTCTGTTACCTAAATTATCCGAATTTTTGAGGTTTCTATTCAAAGTCGTCCCTTGATTTCTGTTCACTTTCATCTCATTTCTTCATATTAAATGGTAATTAGTTGCTTCAAAATTTTAAATTGTTTCAGTTTTACTTTTCCAATTATTGAGATATTTTTCTTCCTCTCATATTTTTCTACTCCGGTTTCACGATCCATGCATCATCTACCATATCTCCAATTCCTGTTGAATCTGCGATTTCAGATATAATCGTATTTGTATCCTCCCTACTTTGATTTTCGCTCTCTATTGTATAGTTATAAATAAGCTAAATATACTTAAATCATGTTACTTTTAATTTTTAAGCATGTTCTCCAATATTAATCATTTTTAGATTAATTTTGAATTCAAATTAAATCAACTATTCTTCTCATGCTCAATCACGATTTTGATCTTATAGCCTTTTGGCAAATCAAACGATAAACCTTTTTCTTCTTAATAAACATTAGTTTCATTTTTATCGTTTTATATTGAAAAAAATGACGGTTTGTTAAGAATGTTGAAAAAGAATCTTACATGAGGAGTACGTTATTGCTTTTAGTTGACTAAATTAATTTTCATTTTACTATTCTCATTGCTCATACTGAACTTAATTGCGTCTTAGTACACTTAATTGACATTTCTTATTTTTGATGATTCAATATTATAGTTTAGTGACCTGACCTATACCTGGATATGATTCCAACAAGATAAGTTATTTCAGCAACTTTTACCGCTATACTATTTTTTTCCCCTAATATTCATGAATATTATTTTCCTACTGCAAATGTCAAATTTATATGCAATTAAAAAACATGTCTTTACTAAATATTTTTTTCCTATTTGTAAAGCATATAACAAATGCAGTATTATTCCGGCATCCGTGCTCATGATATTTGGAATCTAAGTTCAATACTTTATTAAACCATTTATACTTATGCTTAGGTAAAACAATCCATGTTCAAGACATTTGGGCATAGAAATCCTACTTATCTTGATTTCCAAGTTCAATTACCGATCTTGCCTTTTTGCTGGCTTGATCGTTATTGTATTCCTGAAAGTCAATGTTCATTGTGGAAGGTTACGCAATGGTTCACACTGTAACAGGTATGGTGGCACTTTATAGAACCTATGCAGGATTTGATTAAATTTTTGTCCATCCTCTATTTGGAATTTGATTACCATCTATTGACATAGTATGGTCTAATTATATTTGATTTTTGGTGTTAGTAGTTATTTACTGATACATAATAAATAAGGAATATTCATCATCCATTTTCAATATATAGTTTTAATATTTAACCATACATACTAGCATTAATTGTTAAAAATAAGTGAAACGGTTATAAGATTTGTTTACAAAGTATTCTTTAATTACCACATTAAGGATAAACGCTTTGCAATTAATATGTTGCCGACTAATTGTGGATTGTGGGTTGTGAATGATTCTATTGACAATTAACTGACTGCACACAAACCCACATAAGGATACAAAATTCATCTTCCAAGTTATCTTGCATATCCCTACAACGTGTTTCTATAGACTATGCACAGAATTATCTCACACTGAAATTACATTTATTTTATATAAAAATAATTTCCAGTTTCATAACTCGAATATCATGGTAGTCATATGTGCTGGAAAAAAAATTATGTTACACGTTGTTATAGATAGCTTTAAAAAATATTTTGGCAATGTAGGGAGTTCACTGGTTATTATTTTTACATATTCAAATATAAATTTGTTTATTTTCGTAAATTTGTATGGTTGATGACCATACATAAGAAGAATCAAATATTTCTCTAATAAGATAAAAATTTACATTTCTTGGTACATATTAAAAGAATAATGTTGTTATGAACTCTAGAAAACAAATCATCCGAAGAATTTAGTTTTTGTTTAATGAATACATACTTAATCCATAAGCTTCCACCTTGAAGTAATTTATTTATGTTATATCCTTTATTTATCATTATGCTGAATTATTTAGTTTATTTCACTAACCCAAAAAGATTGCTTTCCACAATCATAGTTGGACGTCAAAGATAATTGTGATGTTTATTTTAGCTATGATTTAAAGTTTAGGGTGTTGGATCTAACCATAGTTTTAGAGCCAATTGACTATTATCATTTTTACATCAATAAGTGTCATTAAATAGCATTAAATCAATTATTACACGACTATTATTTTTGAATCGTGGTATTGGCAAAACGTGTGTAGTTGTTCATATCCTACGTCTATTTGGTTTACTGTTGGTTGATTATTGAAATTAAAATAGAGGTAGAATGCCAGAATACATTCTTCTTGGATCTCTTTTTATTTGCCTTTTCCTATGTAATGAATAATGGGTTGTTCTGCACTTGCAAACTATCACTTACTTCCCTAGTTGATTTTTAACACACTTAACCTTATGCAATGAATGGTTTTGAACATTAAACATACAATTTCAAGATGTTGGGCATTGTATACGAGGGTGATCACTCTAATATTTAATTATGTATCATGACATGAATGCAAAAACTATATACATATATAGGTAGTTTAACCACCCTCACAACTTTCTATTCCACTTGGTGTATTGTGGAATAATAGCTTTTGCACAAATGAGAACAAGTAGATAAATAAAGACGACTATTGAGCTTCCTAACTAATTAAATATAAAAATTGATCGATAGTACATTTATCCACCAACACAATTGTAGTTAAAACAAATCTGAATTATAGAAACATAACTGACCATAAATATGTAATGCCTTAATTTTCAATGCTATAAGAAATAATCCCGACCTCCTGATAATTGTATCAGTATTTTTACAAGGCTACTATCCTAATTTAATATAGGCATTCACCCTGCCGTTGCAGCAAAGATATTTAGATTTTAATATACTATGGTGTCTATATTTTCTCTGCTTTCATTATTTGTACTTCTGATATACTTTTACTTTTTCCATACAAATGTATTTGGGTATTGGTAAAGCTAAGTGGACTTTTGAGTAATTCAGTATTTGTGTATATGATTATGTTTGATTGATGCACAATACATATACATGCATGCTGTAAGCTTTGGAACGAATGACAAATCTTTTTAAGGTAATATGCAGTTTTATTTTACAGTCCCATATGAAGACCCGAACTCGATGTCCGACAAACAACATCAAATTCGTATCGCCGGAGCTTGCAACAACATTAGATGATAAATAACATAGCGGAAATAAAAGATGATATCATTGCTACAACATGAATACAATATTCAATACGTCAATGTGGTACAATGATAATCATCAACATCAGAGGATATACAACACAAAATACAGCAGAACATGACAAAATATGAGATAAGTCTTCAATATAATCAAATACTGCAACTCCAACCCAAAACTCTGAAGCTAGAGCTCCAACACTTCAAGCTCGACCTACCATCAAGGTCGCATTAAGCTAAGCAAGTGCAGTCGTGGACTCCAAAGACTCCAAAATGTATCAAATAGAATGCTGAAGCTGCCAAACGATATCTACTATCTGACTATCTGAAAAACCAAACTCTAGACTGCTTGTATGAAAAATTGTGGGCACCCAGAGTTTAGGAATGGAACAACAAACTCCGAGTCAGTCGTGGGACTGGTGTAAGCAAACAAAAACATTTGGTCTTTAAAAACAATCAAAAGATTTTAAATTTGAAATCCGCAATGCTTTTGGAAAATGAAACTACCATAAGGCCTCCCGCCACACACACCATGCAAACGCTAAATTGGAGGAGATTTCTCCTTATGATAGTCAAAAATGCTTGATACGCGAAAACCATTTTGATATTATTATTAGTGCATAGTGGAAAATATTTCGAAAGTATAATATTAATCCTAGCCAGCATAGACATTCCGAATTATGCATACTATAGCTACCATCTAAATAGTGGTGACCACCATAAGTAAATGGCAGGTTATACAACTAAAACCGTATAGGGCGCGTATTGGAGATTTATCATATATAGAACAACAGAACTATACAGAACTATCTATTTAGCATATATAGCAAAGCACATGCTGATCTTAAATCAAATACACAGATTTATATTTTAAAAGTAGTATGTTTACTCACAGTGAATGGAAGAACAGAGAACACTTTGCTGTTTGAAGGCTGCAGTTTTGCTTTTAAACTTGCTTTGTTTTCTTTGAATGATGTTTTGAATTTGTAAGAATGATGATACTTTTTTCTTTTTCCAGTTTTGCTTAATTTTTTTCTTATGAACGAGCAAGCATAAAGATAGATATGAATATAGAGAAAACAGTTTGTATAAAGGGAAGGTTTTAACTGGTATGAGTTTATCTTTGGTCAGATTTTATTTTCATTGACTAAACCAGATTTTTCCTTTGTTCACTGAAATGAAGTTTTTTTTTTCGGCTGAGATGATAGCATTACCAGTCATTGCTTCCTTCTAAGTCTACACATTTATGCTATTTGAATTATTTTGTATGTAGATATTTTGTATGTACATCTTTGTTTTGTTATCTTCTTGCATGCATACACAACTCACATTCAAAAATACATGTACTTCATATGTATCTTATGTATCCATATGAGTTACCCTATATATTTATTATTAACGTAATTCTTAGTTTTATTTCTATTTATAGTTTGATTTTCAAACATTTAATTCATAACTTATATTTTGGGCTTATATTTTACACTTATATTTAATATTGATAGGATAAATTTTATTTTAAACATTAGTATCTATATTACATTCATTTAAAATATTCATTTTGAATATTTCAGATCAAAATTTTATTTATAATCCAATTCAATTAAAAATATTTATTTTGAGTTTTCAATCCAAAATTTTAAAATAAATAAGTATATATATCTTATTAAATTTGAAAAATTCAAATAAATCCACAATTTAACCCAAAAATTTAATTTAATTACAAATTTAAATTCGTCTTTAAACCGGGATCATTGCAGATTCCCCCCTTAAGAAATTTCATCCCCGAAATTTGCCAGGGAGATAACTAAGAACAGATAAAGATAGAGAAATATCTTTTCGGATCAAACTGAATTTTTTATTCTGCATTTGGCTTACCAAATCAGAATATCAACAATAGATATGAGAACAAACTCAATTAACTACAAAACGGTTGGGTTTTCTGATCTACGAAGTATACAGGGCATTGGTTAGTTCGAAGGGTTAACTAACCATTCGTAGAATATATCGACACCCAATGAAATAGACAAACATAGATTCGACTACGATCTCAGATTAAAGATTTAACTCATTTATGATTTGTTGAGAAATGAAACTATGTGTAGTTTCTGTGTCGAATAAAATAAGAACAATTTAATCGTAAACGAGAAGGTTACCTTATAAAATTTCTTTTCCTTATTTAACTTTCGAGGTTGAAGAATCGTCTTTGATTGCATACACCCTCTTTACTAGAGCTTGCTTACGAGCTGGACAGTCCTTGATCCTATGTCCCGGCTTGCGGCAGTAATAGCATCCCGTAGATTCCTGTTCTGGCCTCATAAATGTCTCTCTCATTTTTGGTTTCCAAGGATTCTTTCATTTATCCGAGTAGTGGCCTTTCTCCAAGAAATTGAGACAAGTAACATCTTTCGCCTCTTTCTTCTGTATATTCTTCTTTCTTTTATCTTTCCTCGGTTTCTTTCCACCAAACTTCCTTTTCCTCCACTTCAGATTACTTGTGTCTCCATCCTCCTCTGGGACCTCCTGCGTATTCAGAGTATCATATCTATAACCCATATCAATTAATTCAGAAAATGATTCCTTAACGTGAGTAGTCATCCTCTCTTGAAACTCCTTGTTCATTCCCCGAATAAACTTTTCATTCTTCTTTAACGGTGTATTCACCAATTCTGGACCAAATCGAGATAATTTATTGAATTTGTTTATGTACTCCTTAAATTACAGACTTCCTTGCTTCAAATCCACGAACTCTTGGTACATTCTAGAGATTCCAATAGACGACATATATCGCTACTCGAACACTTCCTTGAAACGACTCCAAGTAAATTCATCCGCCGGCTCATCCAATGTATCTGTTTCCCACCAAACTAAAGCCTCTTCCCGGAGTTGCCAGGAAGCTATTAATCGCATCTTATCATCTTCTAATTTTAGTCCCTTAAAAATCCTTTCGTTTGATCGGATCCAGGCTTGTGCTTCGATAATGGTTTCCTTGCCTATGAATGGCTTTCCACCAAGTCTAGAAAAACTTTGATATAAATCAGCCAAATTTGGTTGAGATTGAAAAGGAACATCTGTCGTTGCAGGGCCATGACCAGTTAAAGTGGTACTTCCCTGTCCCCAATCTCGTCCTCTTCTTCCACTCATTCTTACTATCTGTGAATAGTAAGAAGACCGATTTAGGCATTTGGACGAAATATCTCAGAGTAACAACAGATAAAGAGAATAGACTAAGAAATTTGGGTTTTTGGTTTCATTGGTTATACACATTCTAGGGTATACTTCACCCTATCTCTAATGAGCCATCTAATGTGTTACACGCCGTAGCTAAAGTTCTTACTCAACCTCTAGTTCTGATACCAAATGTGATGACCCGAACTCGATGTCCGACAAACAACATCAAATTCGTATCGCCGGAGCTTGCAACAACATTAGATGATAAATAACACAGCTGAAATAAAAGATGATATCATTGCTACAACATGAATACAATATCCAATATGTCAATGTGATACAATGATAATCATCAACATCAGAGAATATACAACACAAAATACAGCGGAACACGACAAAATGTGATATAAGTCTTCAATAGAATCAAATACTGCAACTCCAACCTAAAACTCCGAAGTTAGAGCTCCAACACTTAAAGCTCGACCCACCATCAAGGTTGCACTAAGCTAAGCAAATGTATTCGTGGACTCCAAAGACTCCAAAATGTATCAAACAGAAAGCTGAAGCTACCAAATGATATCTACTATCTGACTATCTGAAAAACCACACTATAGACTGTCCCTGTGGAAAATTATGGGCACCCAGAGTTTAGGAACGGAATAATAAACTCCGAGTCGGTCGCGGGACTGGTGTGAGCAAACAAAAACATTTGGTCTTTAAAAATAATCAAAAGATTTTAAATTTGAAATCTGCAATGCTTTTTGGAAAATGAAACTACCATAAGGCATCCCGCTACACACACCACGCAAACGCAGAATTGAAGGTGATTTCTTCTTATGATATTCAAAAATGCTTGATACGTTAAAACCATTTTGATATTATTATTAGTGCATAGTGGAAAACATTTTGAAAGTATAATATTAATCCTAGCCAGCATACACATTCCGAACTATGCCTACTATAGCTACCATCTAAACAGTGGTGACCACCATAAGTAAATGGCAGGTTATACAACTAAAACTGTACAAGGCGCGTATTGAAGATTGGATTTTCCAACAAATGGTCCGGCTAAGGAACTTCCTATTGCCACATAGGAACGCCTCTAGAGGGACGCTCTGAGAACCTACCCTGCTCTCTGCCAACACAAGGCCGGTTACCCTCTTCCCGGGAAGTAAAACCTAAGATATGCCACCCCTGGTCGTTTGCGACCTTTATACGAGGATCCTCTACACCAACAACATTACACAGTAATAAATATACTACAGTGCCCACATGAGTAAGTATTTAGGCTTCATACCATGATACCACCCTTATCCAGAAGGAATGGACATACTCTAGGGGAGCTACTCCTGAAACCTTACCGCATCTTTCCTGTTTCGACCATTATCGGTTTGTGAGGCTCGACGAGGTCTCGTCCACAAAGCTACGCTTTTTCACAAAGCCATGATTTGATCACAAATGATCATCAACACACAACAACACTTAGCATGCCACACTACCAAATTACGAGTATATCGTTGACAACCTTCAACTACATAACCTCTGGGCTCGTATGTCTCAGAGAAGGGTGTTAAGATAAGAGAATAAATTCTCCGCCACCAATAGATATGTATTTGAAAGAAATATTCTTTATATCTCAAAGTGTAATGTCAGACATACAACCATGCAAGTCTATTCCGGGTTCGAACAGAATCGAAGGCACTTTCGAAGAAGCCCTTGCAATGCGAGTATTCACAATCCCGATCGGACTTCCCATCACTTAGGGAATCTCTATACCATAGCTACTCAGTGCAGAGACAATCGATAGGTCATCCTAACGTTCTCGCAAATACTCGGTCTTCACCACCGGTCTTCAAATGCTATCCATAACGACGTATCATTATTCAGAATGGGTTATATGACACAAGGTCCTCTCCCGACTAGACCGAATAATGAGCGCAATATTTAAAAACATATGGATATGGGATTTCAGCTAAGTCACAACTTTAAAATTTAAGTCTCTCTTTCAAATGGTTTAAACAAATTACCATTTCAAATCTTTAAACAAAAATATTTATTCCACAAAGTTCATCTAGTTTCACAAAGATCCATTCACGGATTTCAAAACAATTTCCGTTTCAATTGGATTAACTCATTAACTCTTTAAATCAAGATTTAGCTTATAGCTTTCAAACCCATTTCCAAAGATTTATTCATAACTTGGAGGACCATTTTCAATTCAAACATGAAATTCCTTTAATACAAATTGGAAATTCATTCATATATGAAAGCTTTTATCATTTGAAAACAAGCAGTTTTATTTCGAAAAAATCCGGTCTCATTTATACAAGTTAAAATCTTTGGGTTAATTCAAATTCCCAAAACAACACTAAAAAATGGTTTAAAACCCATATAAACTTGTATACCGTTATTAAATCATAAATTCTCAACATAGAATTCAATTTCAAATTTTGAATTCAAATTTAAATCAAATTTTAAAATTATATTAAGTTATTCAAAAATAACTATTATCTTTGAAATTTCTTTTCAAAAGCTTTCCACTTTAAATCCGATCTATTTCCAAAACCATTTGGATTCAAAAATTCAATTTCAAAACTATATCAAAAATCTGTGACTTAACCAGTTTCCACGTGCAATCCATATTTGTGTGTGTATAGTGTAGTTCAGGGGGTTTTACACAATAGTGCACAACATCAATCATCATAGATTCAATCATATCAATCTCGATAAGCGATACAATCCATAACGATTATCTTCATTCACAGATTCATAGATAAAGTAAATTTATCAATCACAAAGATTCATCATTACAATTTGATGTGGGTTTCGGATAACCAACTGAGATCCGACTCGCATCGAAATTCAAAAGCCGTTTTATAGGCAAAGGGGTTTTCATATCATACAAAAACAAATCACAAATCACAGTTCAGCATAAGGCAATTCACATCACACAGTATCACAATCACAAACAGAAATATCAATCCAGTACATAACATTTGATGTTAGTCAATCATCTTCAAATTATGGTGAAGGTGATTTAAAAGGATTAACCACATAACTATTTTTATTTATTTATTCAAATCAATGACTAACTGTTCTTAATGATAAATTAAATCAATTATCCTAATTGATTACTAATTATAAATTAATTAACTTTAGTTATCTAATTAACAATTTTTAATTAAAAATAAATTAAACACTTAATTGTTAATTAACCAAATCTTTAATTTCAAATTGTAAATCTCTAATCACTTAGTTAATTACACCTCTAAATTAATTAACTATTCTTAATTACCCTTTTTAAACAATTAAAAATAATTATTTGTCTTAATTAAGATTTTAAAATTCTTCTTTAAACTTTGAAATCAATTTATTACTAAATTGAAAACTTTAATGGTAATTAAATTTCAACACTTGTTTTACATTAACTACTTAATTAAAGTATTAATTGAATTCCAAAACTTTGTCAAGCATTTACTTAATTCATTAACTTGTAATAAAGTCTTGAATTAAAATTGTCATACATTATTTGGTCGTCACCACTTAAATTTGTTTAAATAGTTTACCTAACATACTATTATTAGATTGCAGGTTTGGAATCAACCCGAGCAAGATTTTAGTTTACTTGAGTAAACACTTGAGTCCTTTCACTAACTTTCCCGAGACCTCTCACTGTCACATTCGTTTCTTCTTCTTCTACTTTTTTTCTTAGTTTAATTGAAAACTGCAGTACTCACGCAAGCGCACTCACGCACTCGAGTACGAACCCGAAGCAACGTATTCATTTTCTCAAGTATCACTCGAGTTGCTCATAACTGAACTACCTGACACTAATTCGTTCCCGTGCACACGGCACTTCGCCAGCGTTCCGGCGAAGCATGCCATCACCGATAAGTTGCGAATACCCTCTACACCTGAAAACAAAACTTAATTCGAACCAAAAATCTCGAAATCAAGATTTACCCATTCGTTCGAAACTGCAAGTCGAACACACAAACCCAAAATGCCTCGTCACCCTCACACCAACCACCGGAACCGCCGCGCCTCCGTCCATGCCTCCATCTATGTCTCGAGTACACCCCCTCCAAATTTGGCCACGATCGATGCATTGAAGAGTGTGCATGAGCCCAAAATCCAGACGCCATTTTCACTGTCCTTAAACCCTAGTTTTATTTTGTCTCATCAATTCGCACAATGGGAAAATTATTCAACAATTTTCCCATTACTATCAAATGTCAAACTTGCTTCAAGCAAGACCTCAACGTTCAAAATTGGTTCGATCATCAAAAATTGATCAAAATACATATTTTGTTCAAATATGAACTGCACTTGGAATACTTAATTAAAAATCATCATATTAATTTTGAAAATCCTATCTTTGTATGTTTATTCAAGTTATATGACCAAATAAATAAATTAAAATATTTGAATTAATCATAAAATTTCTTTTTACTGTAAAATTGAAAGTACAGAGTCCATATATCACTGTCAAGCTTCAAAACAAAATTCAAGGCCATGGTTTAAGTTTAAACAACTTATTTTATTTAAAATCCTAAGCTTATAATGTTTTGTATGAAGAAGTACAAATTTCTCTACCTTTCTTTGCTCTGAAACTAGGAATACAGAAGAACAAACCATATACAATTTCTTAGAACAACAGAACTATACAAAACTATCTATTTAACATATACAGCAAAGCACATACTGATCATAAATCAAATATACAGATTTAAATTTTAGAAGTAGTATGTTTACTCACAGTGAATGGAAGAATAGAGAACATTTTGTTGTTTGAAGGCTGTAGTTTTGATCTGCCTTTTAAACTTTCTTTGTTTTCTTTGAATGATTTTTTGAATTTGTAAGAATGATGATACTTATTTTCTTTTTCTGCTTTTGCTTAATTTTTTTATTATGAACGAGCAAGCATAAAGATGGATATAAATATAGAGAAAACAGTTGTATAAGGGGAAGGTTTTAACTGGTGTGAGTTTATCTTTGCTCAGATTTTATTTTCGTTGACTAAACCAGATTTTTTTCTTTGTTTACGGAAATGAAGTTTTTATTTCAGCTGAGATGATAGCATTACCAGTCATTGGTTCCTTCTAAGTCTACACACTTATGCTATTTGAATTATTTTGTATGTAGATATTTTGTATGTACATCTTTGTTTTGTTATCTTCTTGCATGCATACACAACTCACATTCAAATATACATGTATTTCATATGTTTACTTAAGTATTTATATTTTATTTTTACTAAATTAATCTTATGTATCCATATGAGTTACCCTATATATTTATTATTAACGTAATTCTTAGTTTTATTTCTATTTATAGTTTGATTTTCAAACATTTAATTCATAACATATATTTTGTACTTATATTTTACACTTATATTTAATATTGATAGGATAAATTTTATTTTAAACCTTAGTATCTATATTACATTCATTTAAAATATTTATTTTGAATATTCCAAATCAAAATTTTATTTATAATCTAATTCATTTGAAAATATTTAATTTGAGCTTCAAATCCAAATTTTTAAAATAAATAAGTATATATATCTTATTAAATTTGAAAAATTCAAATAAATCCACAATTTAACCCAAAAATTTAATTTAATTACAAATTTAAATTCGTCTTTAAATCGGGATCCTTACACCCCAGTATAAATCCAACTATCATTTTCTACGATATATGTGCAATGGAAGCTTTCTTGATTCTAAAATTGACTTTAATCAGACTGATACTAAAATTATTTATTTTCTCCATTGTTATTGATGCCTATGTTTGTAAAACTTATCAGTGTATGAAAAGCTTTTCCACACCGACGGTTGTTCTTTTGGTTTGTTGCAGGTTTTATTTCTAGTGTTATGGTTGGAATGTACTTTTCTTCATAGGAGCAACCTTACCAGATTTTGATATAAAAAGAACCGTATTTGTGGATCCACGTAACAAATTCCGTTTAGATGGTTGCTTCCAAGTTAAAATCGTTAAAGGGTCAAATCTATTATGACTATTGCGAAATGATATTATACTACCACAAGATTGACTTTAATAATTATCTAATTTATGAATATAACTTTTATGAGTAACTTGATCACTCATAATTGTTATTAGTAGATATATTTCTCTTTCTCCATTGACTGTAAAGGTGATGGAGAAGTATATGTGTCCAGTTATCTAGGTTGCATGGTTATATATTAATCATGGTTAATTATGTTTATTATGTGTAGGTTATAAAGCTGATGTTGGTTTGACTAGATACAATAGTTGGAGATGATTGGCATTACAAGATATACGGTTGGACGTTAGGCTATATATTCAATTTGAAATAAGTTGAATGCCAAAGTATACAAAGTGAGGTAATTATGATATAGATGTATGCTTACTATAAGTGGTATGAATATCAAAAAATGATGAGCATATGAAAGTAATTGAAATCCGACTTCAATTTTGGAATTATATGATGGTCGCATCCCATAATTCAATTTGCTATTTTATCATTCTCAGTTTTATGCTTTACATGGTGTATGCAATTATAGATATTAATAGTTCTAAGTAGTGTTTTTCTAACTGTCAAAATGACCGATCATTCATAGCCGAGAGATAAGAAGGGATACTTTAAAAACTAACAATATCATGTCTAAATGCAAGTCCAACGGGTAGCGCCAAAGTATATATTTTTTCCCAATGTTCTCTTCGTGTTAATTTATATTATATTAATAGCATCTCTATTTCTACATATAAAATATTAAAATGGGTGTGTCAAAATTGTAGGATCTAGATTAACCCTAGAAGGGTGTGAATAGGGTTATAGCAAATTTTCTCGAGTTAAACGCAAAAACAAACAGCAGAGAAATAAATATGCTGAAAAGTAAATCACACTCAAAATTTACCCAGCTTCGGCAACCCCTGCATACTGCTGCATTCCCAGATTTCTATTAGAATTAAACAGTCTCCCGCTTACAAACACTCTAACAGACTCGCACACCCTGCTACCGCCTATAGAGTTTTGCAAACTCGCACATCCTACTCACTGAACTAATTCTAACTAGACAATCTGACACAACCTAAAACCTAGGTGGTGATTTACCAAGATTTGAACCATAAAAGAGAATTTAAAACAAACTTAAAAACAATTTAAAACTAAAACCCTAATTGCAAAATAAACTAAAGCCCCTTTTTTATTAAAACAAGGCCGGCCCAATTCTATTCTTTCACCCGATCCTCTTTTCTCTGGCTTGTGAAGAGAATGGCGACCGATCCTCTTTCTGAAATTAGGGCTTCTGCTCTTTTATTCCTTGCTTCCAAAATTAGGGCTTTGAAGCTGCGCCTTTTTGTTGATCGATACAGTGGTTATTCGTGTGCTTCGTTCTCGTTTGTTTTGCTCTTGGCCGCTTCTATTTGATCGAGTTCACTGTTGCTTCGGCATGTAATTTCCCTTTTTGTGCTTTTATGATTTTCGTATTCGAACTCGATAATCTTGGAACTACCGGTGATGTTGCTTATATATACTTTGATGCCCTTGAAATTTTGTTCGTATCAATTCGATACTTTCCTAATCTTGCTTTCCTGATATTTGTGACTATTTGATACACACGGTTTTGATTATGCAGCATTCGATTTTTTCTTGGTTGATACGGTAGAAACTTTCCTCTTTTACTTTGATTTGACTTTTGACTTTTTCAAAGATACGCACTTGAATGAATTTCCTTGTTGACTTCTGTATGCTTCCATGATTTCGACTATAGCTTGTTTATTGCTTTCGACTTCACTGTGAATTATGGCTTTGATTTTCTGGCCCCTGTGAACTTCGTCTCTGGCCATCTCCACTGGTTGGTTTGACCTGAACTCCACTTTAACATTGCATTCGAGAGTTTTGATGCTGTCTGTTTGTGCACTATTTGCATTACTATTTTTTTAGGTCCGCATTGTATTGTGATTCATGTTTGCATCACTGGTCTTTACTGTAATCTTCACTTTAACTTCGAACTGATCTTCTTGCCTTTGATACACTGATGTCTCGGCTTCAATTACTGTCTTCATTGTATATTGGTTTGTTGAATTCACTACTGGTCTCTGTTCCATGCATTGCTGCATACCCATTACTGCACCGTTCACTGTTTATGAGACTGCTGCTCCCTGTACTTGTAGTTGTTCATTTCTTCTGGCTTCATCTGTGTTCATTACTGAACATTATTGTTTTGGTGAATTCACTTGTGTATATGAGCAGTTTGAAGTTGCTGACTTCATTTGGTTTTTGCATTCATTGGTCATTTTGGCCTTGTACCTGTAGTTGTATTCATGTACACTGCATTGTGGTGGTCTTATCATATTTGAATTGTACCATGATGTGTCAAACTTGTACAACTCTAATTCATCATGTATTGTTTCACTTTAACTTGTTGTTGCCAGTTTGCCTTGTATCACTGCAAAACTGCATGTTATATTTCTTGAATTAATCTGAACTTGGTTTTGCTTCATGGTCAGTGGTGCACTGTGCCTTCTGTTGAACCCAGTTTCAAAACTCGGGTTTAACCTTGTGCTCGTGTCGTGATTTTATTTATATTGCACGTGAGTTGAACTCGGCTTTTCATTTGGGTTTGACCTGTGCTCACCTGTCCCTGTTGCATCATCAAGTGTATATTAATGTGCACGGCCTTGTGGCATGTACACTGATACATTGTGCATGTCACATTGTTCGTGTATGATGAATGACGAACAACCCAAATAATTGAGGCAAATAATATTTTCAAAAATCCATATTTTATTTTATATTGCAAAAATATTTCTTTTTTAATTTTACCGCGTTAGTGAATATTTTTGCAGATTGCTCAGATGCTGGATTCCAACTGGAATGAAGTTGAAGATAAACTACGAGTGTGAGTGATATGTAGTGAGGAATTTATGTAAATTTAAATTGTGATGTATTGTAAACAAAATTGTATATGTATAGTGAGAGCTTGAATTTGTACTATTCAAAAATGTAATAAATATTTGTTTGAATAAAATTTCTGTTTGAGTTTAAATTCTGTGTATTTAATTTTATTCAACAAATATTTATTTAATCTATGAAAAATAAAATAGTACATTAACAAATACATTTAAACGAATGTATATATGTTTATTATCATCAAACAAAAATCATATAAGCGCATATTCAACAATCTCCCCTTTTTGATGATAACTTAAAATTTTGACTGTGTTAAATATATTTGGTCAATGATATACTCTAATTGCTCCCCCTATTTAAATGCTTCCTCTCTACATGATACCCCCCTACATATATGCATACAAATAGAAATATACAAATGAGCCCAGATGCAAATGGAAAATTATTTGACCTTTGCTTGATTTTATTTTACAAAATCTTAACTTTTCTCTCCCCCTTTGGTTATCAACAAAAGAATAATAGTGTTAGAGAAAATAGAGACAAAATGCTCGATATTAATCCAACATTGAAACTCAAATTGAATATAAATATTAAACTTCAATAAAAATCAAACAAAAATCATAACTACCCTTGTTAGGCGCATATTCCACTTTTAGAATGATGGAAATGATGTTCTCACATAAAATCATACAGTTGTATCTACTTGTGGTACATTTATACCAGGAATTTGAATATCTACTAATCATGCATAATCGTTAGGACTTTTAAATGAGATTAATAGTATTCCAATTTAATTTTAAAAATGAATTCAAGTATCTTCTAACCACGCATGACCGTGAGGACTTTTAAATGGGATTAGAATCAACTTGTTTATTTAATAAATCAATTTTCATATGCGTTCCATACATGCATAACCGTAAGGACTTTTAAATGAGCATGGAAGCACATAACAATTCCAAGTAATTCACTCATGCATAACCGTGAGGGCTTTTAAATGAGAGTGAATACTTTGGATTTTATTTTGTTTTATAAAATGAAAAACGAACAATTCCTTTTTAAAGTACCACATATCTACAAACTATATTGAATGTTTGACGTGCGATGGTTGATAGAAATATGATAGACATAGAAATGGTTATGGAATCTTTACCCAACAAAAGGTTTTATAACTCTTGTTTGAATTTATAAAGAAATTTTTCTAAAATATACTGTCTTGAGTAATGTATGTTAAATATCAACATTTATCACATTTTCAATCACTATTTATCTTTCTGATAATTAGTAGGGAGTCGGATTAGTCAAAATTTGTCATTTAAAATCAATAAAAATGACTAATCTGAAAATATGGTCAAAAAATGATTTTCTCGAAGGGGTTTTATGAGAAATTTTTTTGTTATTTGAAAATTATTTGTAATGAAAAATATGCAGATATTTTCTTTGGAAAACGATGCAGTTACTAAATGTCTCACCATAAATCACGTTCAACTAGTAAGTTTTCTGTCAAGTAGATTACCCGTATGATCTGCATCTGAATTTCTCTTTCACTCCAAAATATCACTAATTAAATTTGATAAACCAGATCACGAAGTGTGCATACAAACTCAAACAGAATTTCAAATGGCATTCTCTTGAATTTGGATTGAAGCCGTGTAAATAATAAGAAAACCGTGAATATAGAGTTAGCCGTATTATAACGAAAAATATTATCATCCAATAAAACACTATTTTTAATCCAAACTAATATATATGAAGTAAATCCAAGAATCCAGAGAATATAATTGGCCAACTATGTTGAACAAGTCAGAATAAAAATCATCATCTTTACAACATCTCAATATTGGCTGATTTCATTTAGAATACGATGCAGATTATCACATTTTATATATCGTTCAAATAAATATACCTTCACTTGTTTTACCTTTACGATAATTTTTCATGGTTTCCCATTGTGATTTTGTCACCTTTGTACTAGGCTAAGGAACTTTTCTTTGTTGCCCGTTGTGTTTCTGGAACAGCCAAAATCCAGAGACCACTGTTGTTGTTCCTTAGCCTGCCACCACACCTACACGGGAAAAGTTTTTTTGTGACCTATTTGTTTTTATAGGTCCGTGATTGTTAGTGGCAGAATATTTTGAAAGATAATTTTGAGGAGACCCTAAACTATTTATATATGTTCCTTTCGGCACCCAGATTTGTTTTGTCCTTTCATTCTTGTTCCAATAGACATGAAATTTGTTTGTAGAATTCTTACGAACCCAAACTTGTATAAATTTTGTGTTCTTGTTCCTATGACTACAATTTTCAACACGATGTCCAATTATTTTACATCTAACAAAGACACTTTTACCATTTGCATTATCATCAACTTGTGTTTTCCCAAAGCCTAGTCCATTTCTGTTGTTAGCAAAAATTTGATTTCCCAATAACATGTTGAATGATTTTTCTCCTCTTGAAAAGTTATTCAGAGATTTCTCAAGATTTTGGACTTTGGTTTTTAGTGTTGTGTTTTCAGTTACAAGTGAGGTGCATCTATTTATAAAATCCTTTTTCCTAGTGTCAATGGTTTCCTTAAGACTCAAGTTTTCTTTTTCAAGATTCTCAAAGCTATTCTTAAGTCTTGATAATTCTGAATCTAAAATTTTACATTTTTTACAGTCTAGGTTTTGAATATTTTCAAGTTTAGTTTCTAACCTAGAATTTTCATGGACAAGTTCTCTCCTATCAGATTTCAGTTTTTCAATTTTAGATTCAAGAGTATCAACTATTTTAGTAAGATCACAACACATAAAAACAAGTTCTTTATAAGAATAGTCACCTACCTCACTAGATTTCTCTGAGCTTGCTTCTGAATCTGATTTTGCCACAAGACACAAATTAGCCTCCTCTGAGCTATTATTCGAAACTTCCTCTCCTTCTTCATCATCCCAAGTTGCTGCAAAGGCCTTCTTCTTCTTTTTCTTTCCTTTGTTGTTTTTGAGAAGTGGGCATTGTTGTTTGAAGTGGCCAGGCTTGTTGCAGTTAAAGCACGTCAGTTCATTATCGGAATTATCAGAATCTTTTGGCCTATTACCACCTGTTTTCTTCTTGCGTGGCCTGAATCTTGACCATTTTCTAAGATTATTGACTGCCATTGCAAGCTCTTTAATTGGATCTTCTTCTTCTTCATCGCTCTCTTCTTTTCTCTTTAAGGCAATCGTCTTCTTCTTTGATTCGGAATTGTTGCGTTCCTCCTTTGCTTTTAGCTCAAGCTCATATGTCATCAAGTTGCTGATCAACTCCTCCATGCTTAGTTTACTTAGATCTTTCGATTCATGTATTGCCGTGACTTTTGCCTCAAAGCTCATCGGTAAGACTCGTAGCACCTTCCTCACATGCTCTACCTCAGTGAATACCTTCCCATGTACTCTAGCATTGTACACCAAAGTTGAAAAGCATCCAAACATGTCCTTTATGCTCTCAACTTTGTCCATCACAAAGTTCTCGTATTCATTGCTGAATAGGGCTGGACGAGACTCCTTGACTTGAGAAGTTCCTTCATGTGTCACCTCCAAGGTATGCCAAATTTCCCGTGCAGTTTTACAATGAGAAATTCTATTAAATTCAATCTTATCAAGAGCATAGATCAGAGCATTCATGGCTTTAGCATTTGTAGTTTTTAATTTCTTATCGTTAGCATCCCACCTATCCTTAGGTTTAGCAATCTCGGTATCACCAACAGTTGCAGTGGTAGATTTATAGCCAGTTTCAGTAATGTCCCAAACATCATAATCAACAGAACTAAGATAAATACCCATCCTAACTTTCCAATAAGCATAACTATTCCCATTAAACATGGGTGGCCTAACAATAGATTGCCCCTCAGAAAAAGCATTATTTAGTGGATTCATGACTCTAGAGTTAAAGAGAAAATAATACCTTGCTCTGATACCACTTGTAGGATCTAGATTAACCCTAGAGGGGGGTGAATAGGGTTATAGCAGATTTTCTCGAGTTAAACGCAAAAACAAACTGCAGAGAAATAAATACATTGAAAAGTAAATCACACACAAAATTTACCCAGCTTCGGCAATCCCTGCCTACTGCTGCATTCCCAAGTTTCTATTAGAATTAAACAGTCTCCCGCTTACAAACACTCTAACAGACTCGCACACTCTGCTACCGCCTATAGAGTTTTGCAAACTCGCACACCCTGCTCACTGAACTAATTCTAACTAGACAATCTGACACAACCTAAAACCTAGGTGGTGATTTACCAAGATTTGAACCTTAAAAGAGAATTTAAAACAAACTTAAAAACAATTTAAAACTAAAAACCTAATTGCAAAATAAACTAAAGCCCCTTTTATATTAAAACAAGGCCGACCCAATTCTATTCTTCCACCTGATCCTCTTTTCTCTGGCTTGTGAAGAGAATGGCGGTCGATCCTCTTTCTGAAATTAGGGCTTCGGCTCTTTTATTCCTTGCTTCGAAAATTAGGGCTTTGAAGCTGCGCCTTTTTGTTGATCGATACAGTGGTTATTCGTGTGCTTCGTTCTCGTTTGTTTTGCTCTTGGCCGCTTCTATTTGATCGAGTTCACTGTTGCTTCGGCATGTAATTTCCCTTTCTGTGCTTTTATGATTTTCGTATTCGAACTCGATAATCTTGGAACTGCCGAGGGTGTTGCTTATATATACTTCGATGCCCTTGAAATTTTGTTCGTATCAATTCGATACTTTCCTAATTCTTGCTTTCCTGATATTTGTGACTACTTGATACACACGGTTTTGATTATGCAGCCTTTGATTTTTTCTTGGTTGATACGGCAGAAACCTTCCTCTTTTACTTTGATTTGACTATTGACTTTTTCAAAGATACGCACTTGAATGAATTTCCTTGTTGACTTCTGTATGCTTCCATGATTTCGACTATAGCTTGTTTATTGCTTTCGACTTCGCTGTGAATTATGGCTTTGATTTTCTGGCCCCTGTGAACTTCGTCTCTGGCCATCTCCTCTGGTTGGTTTGACCTGAACTCCACTTTAACATTGCATTCGAGAGTTTTTGTGTTGTCTATTTGTTCACTATTTGCATTACTATTTTTTTCAGGTCTGCATTATATTGTGATTCATGTTTGCATCACTGGTCTTTACTGTAATCTTCACTTTAACTTCGAACTGATCTTCTTATCTTTGATACATTGATGTCTCGGCTTCAATTACTGTCTTCATTGTATATTGGTTTGTTGAATTCACTACTGGTCTCTGTTACATGCATTGCTACATACCCATTACTGCACTGTTCACTGTTTATGAGACTGCTGCTCCCTGTACTTGTAGTTGTTCATTTCTTCTAGCTTCATCTGTATTCATTACTGAACATTATTGTTTTGGTGAATTCACTTGTGTATATGAGCAGTTTGAAGTTGCTGACTTCATTTGGTTTTTGCATTCATTGGTCATTCTGGCCTTGTAACTGTAGTTGTATTCATGTACACTGCATTGTGGTGGTCTTGTTGTATTTGCATTGTACCATGCTGTGTCGAACTTGTACAACTCTGATTCATCATGTATTGTTTCACTTTAACTTGTTGTTGCCAGTTTGCCTTGTATCACTGCAAAACTGCATGTTATATTTCTTGAATTAATCTGAACTTGGTTTTGCTTCATGGTCAGTGGTGCACTGTGCCTTGTGTTGAACCCAGTTTCAAAACTCGGGTTTGACCTTGTGCTCGTGTCGTGATTTTATTTATATTGCACACGAGTTGAACCCGGATTTTCATTTGGGTTTGACCTGTTCTCACCTGTCCCTGGAGCATCATCAAGTGTATATCGATGTGCACGTCCTTATGGCATGTACATTGATACACTGTGCATGTCACATTGTTTGTGTATGATGAATGACGAACAACCCAAATAACCGAGGCAAATAATATTTTCAAAAATCCATATTTTATTTTATATTGCAAAAATATTTCTTTTTCAATTTTACTGCGTTAGTGAATATTTTTGCAGATTGCTCAGATGCTGGATTCTAACTGGAATGAAGTTGAAGATAAACTACGAGTGTGAGTGATATGTAGTGAGGAATTTATGTAAATTGAAATTGTGATGTATTGTAAACAAAATTGTATATGTATAGTGAGAGCTTGAATTTGCACTATTCAAAAATGTAATAAATATTTGTTTGAATAAAATTTCTGTTTGAATTCAAATTCTGTGTATTTAATTTTATTCAGCAAATATTTATTTAATCTATGAAAAATAAAATAGTACATTAACAAATACATTTAGACGAATGTATATATGTTTATTATCATCAAACAAATATCATATAAGCGCATATTCAACAAAATTTTTAGATTTCAAGGTGTACAAGAAGACATTGTATTCAAATTACATATCATGCACGAGACCTCATTTGATTTTTACAATTTTTGTTCTTTATTGTGCACTTCAAACTATTTCAATGGACTATTTTTCAAGTTGTTGGTAAAAAGGTTATATGATAAACACCATGTGCGTAGCATGAGTTCGCACTAGGTAGAAAAATAATACTCAATTAGTGTGACCATCCTTACAAACTTTTCTTACAAACTGTACAAATGATGTTTTTAACATACAGAACTGAAAGTAAGCGGAAATTAACAATGGTGAAATTTCAACAAACAATTACAAGGTGTTGTGAAGAACAAACATTCTTTAATTTGTTAGCTGCATATTGAGCAACTTTATACTACAAACCCAAAATATAGCATTAAAAATAGAGAAGCTTGATTTTGCTTCGGTTATCATCACTTCCACAACAATTTTATATGTTTATTTATTTTTATTTTTTGTGGAACCGAATCCCCACTATTTTATCCAAAACTAGATGCCATACATAGGGTACGTTAAAGAACTTTATAAGAAGAAAAGTAGTAAACCTAATTTGCAAATGGAGATGGCAAGATTTACATTTTGTAAAGAAGGAAATAAAACTTGATTGTAGTTCTATCTTTTTAGTTTTATTTGTTTACTTTATTTGCTTTCATTTGCTTACACCCCTAACACATCTCCTAATCGAAAGGCATAAATGTATTCTAATTAATGTTGTGCAGTTAAAGCCTCACTAAGCCCCGTAAAATCCCCAATGTAGCGCATAGCGCTCTTCACTCACTATGCTATTTCAACTTAGCGTTGTTAAAAAGTATATCCGCTTCAAATCCCGCTATTTTGCGCTATATCCTCTAAGTCAAGACGTTGTAACACTTGCTTTGGCAACATTAATATATAAAGTTGATTTGACTAGTTCACTTCTAACAAAGTGAGGATAAAACCTAATTTTAAGACATAAATGTCCAATATAAGCTATAAATATATCATAGTCATCAAATCCAGTTTGCTTTAATCATGTTATCCTTCTGTTTTTTTATACAAGATTAAAAAAATATTTTTCCTACACAAATAATGTGAGAATGAGAATAAATTAACTAATAAAGCTTTTTGCACATTCACTGGTTTTCGCCATATCACCGCTTTATCCCCGTTATAACCTTTTGCACCTCTACGATATAAAACCACCAAGCGCTTTAACCGCATAGATCCAGTGGCTAATAATCATTCTTTAGAGTTTTTTAGAATTATCAATAACTCTTAAGACAATTCTAGAATAGACAACCCTAAAGACCTTTTACTACAAATATATCCGTTTTCTCTGTATGCTAAATTTTAGCCTCTTATTAATTATTTTCATAAATGTCAAAATTCAAATTGTCTAAAATAATCAATGCTTCATAAAACCAGGTTTATCTCCAACATCCCTTTATAAATTTGGTTTTGTAATTCTTAGCAAAATTTTTAATCTTTGTATTTTACGGCTTCGATAGGAATAAAGAAATTATCTAAACTTTCTTTATTGTGTCATTCTTCATTCCCATTGTCATGATCTTCGATGCAATTTCACAAATCTTTTTTGCACTCAATTCATTTATTCCTCCATTGTTACAATAGAATACCAAAAAGCGTTCTAACATCCACCTTGTTCTAATATCATAAATTTCGATTGAGTCATATATGTTATCTTAGCATTCTTGCATAATTTCGTTCTTGCAATCTTTGACCAATCCAATGTCTTTGTATGTTTCCTAAATTTCATTTTCGTATGACATTTCACAAAATATTGATTACAAAATAAAATTGTGCAAAATAAGAATTATATAATATTTTCTCACCTCTTTGTTCTCACCTTCGTGAAATTCATCGTTGGTCTCTTTCACTTTCTTTTTGGTCATTTCTATTTTTACTTCATTAATATTCTCTATTTCCATTTCTGTAAAAAAATTCTCGTATTTTAAATCTCCTCCAAACTCTTGAATTTCTTCTCTTTGATTCATATTCTTAATTTTCATCTCCTTTACTTTTGTATTTTTCATCATTTACATCATATTTGTTGACTTTGTATTCTTTATCTTCCTCTTGTTCAATCTCTTCCATATTTAATTCCTTGGTAGTCACCCTTTCCACTTTCTCGATTTCTTTAAGCTTTTCATCTTTTATCATTTCGACTCTCTCTTCAATTGTTTATTGAGCCTTGGTAGCTATTTTGCAACTTTTTCATCCATAACATTCTTCGTTTCCACTTTCTTCGTAGCATCCTCTCTTATATCTCATAGTTTTTCTTTCCATCATTTTCATCCGCTAACGTCTTCAATATATTTTGTTTCATTCTTTTTAGCTCGTATTCTAAATTCTATGTATTTCTCTCTCTTTAATTTCAACTAGTTTAAGTGACCATAAAGTGAAGAATTTTTCTTCATCTTCTTTAATGAAGATGAATGGCTCTTGAAATTTAGTGAAATATGCTCTGGATTTAGAAGCAAATTGCCCAAATTTGTCACAATTATAACATTTAATATGTAACTTTTCATACCTTGGACTTTCTATTTGTCTCAGTTTCCTCCTCTTACTCGACCTCTTGGGGTGTATGGTTTTTGTCTTTTCCCTTTTTATTAATGTATTTGTAGCCATTCTTCCATAAATTTTGGCCATAACCACTTCTGTTTTAGCTCCAACTTCTTTTATTTTTAAACATCTCATTTTCCCGCAAGGTGAGTTCCGTTTGAAGAGTTTGCTTCAATGTCTCTTCTTTAACTTTTTTCTTTGATTTTTCTTCATGGACTTGAAGTGAACCCATGAATTGGTCAACAATCATGAATCCTAGATCTTTAGATTCTTTATTTTCTACAATTACGTAATCAAATTTTGAATCTAAAGATTGTATAATTTTCTAAACAATTTCAGAGTCTTCCATTTTTTCTTCATATCTTTTCATTTATTTATAAAGATAAAACTCATGAAAAGCAATCATCAACTAATTATGATGATTTTATATATAAAGATTCAAACTCAGCTCTCGTACTTTGTAGTCTAATTTTCTTCACTTTATCAATTCCTTTATAAGTGTTCTTCAAAATCTCTCATGCTTCCTTCTAGTTTGTGTAGGATCGATTTCACCCTAGAGGGGGTGAATATGGTGATACTATTAGTTATAAAAAAATTATGCGAAAGTATATAAAATATTCACAACATAGATATATTCATGTAACAGCGACATAGATAATAACAGAATAAAAAAAAATGCAGAAATGAAATACACAGATTTACCCAGCTTTGGCAAAACCCTGCCTACGTGCTGCCCTCAAGGATTCTACTAGAAATTAAGTAGTCAGACGCTTACACATGTAGACTTGCGACATCCGCTATCGTCTCACCTAACTCTATGCTCAAAACTCTTTCATAACTCAGCCGCTGAGTTGCGAATTCTCGAACTACACCACCGTAGTTCGTCCCCTAATCACACGACTAGACTTTACAAAAGTTTAAATGGAAAAATACAAATTTAAAACAATTTAAATAAAAAAACCAAAATTTAATAATTAAAACCCTAATATAATTAAACAAGTCGGCCCATAAGTTTAGCCTTAAGAAATAAACTCAGTCCCCTTTTAATTTCTTCTTGTATATTCCTTAGCCCGTAGTATTTTCGTTGTGAAAAATGGCAGCTTCCTTTCTTCTTTCGTTCCTCTTTATGATTTAGGGTTTTGGAAAATTGAAGCGGCCGACTTTAATAACTCGATCGAATGATGATTTATATCCCTTGCTTTGTCGATCAAGCTTTCTTCTCTTTGCACACGGCTCCTTCAATTTTGATCGAGTTCGAACTTACTTCGGTATGTAAATTGTTATTTTTTTTCTTTTTCTGATTTGCTTGCTTGAAAACGATCTTGAAGTTGAATGATTATTCTTTGTTGCTTGAACTCGAATTCTTTTTACGCTAATGATGATTGGGTTTATATAGGGTTTAATCCCGTATAATTTCGTTCGTATGTATTTGTCTGAATCTGTCAATTGATTTATCTCGGCTGTACGATTTTGCTTGAACGCTGTGATTTGTTTCTGACTTGTCCGAATTCGTATAACTGGTTGCTTGATTCTCATGGCTTGCTCCTTTTTCATCACGGCTTTGAATTTGCTGGACTTTTGTACTTTGATTCTGTTGACTTTGTTCAATTCATTATGTTACTCATATTATCTGACTTCGGTCATTTCTCAGTGATATTGTCTTGACTTTGTTTATTTGAAATGATTCCTGGACTTTGGCATGTCTGTTCTTTTCTCTATTTGGCATCGGCTTTTGCTGTTCCATGATATGTAGTTTTCCATTTTCACCATGTCATTGCAGTTGAAACTTTGAGTTGTTGTGTGATTTAATGCACCTGTATATGTCTTATGAAGTCTGGTTTCATTTTGTTTGATCATTGGCTTGTTGTTGCCTCTGGTTTCACTGAATTTTGAAAATCTGGAGTCACGTGCATTCATGCGTACATTATTTTGGCTCCATTGATGATGCTATGCACCTGCATATACATGTGCCATTTTGTTTTCTTATGTACCATCTGGAGCTCGAGTTGCTTCACCATTGACTATGATTGCGTGGTCTGCACTTGAACTTGCACTGACCAGTTTATTGCATTCAGCATGCTTGTTTTATCTTCACTATGCGTCACCCTTTGCACATATTCATGTTGCATACTTGTGCATGCCCATACATATGTCTGTATTATAGTTTGTTATTTGATGTTGTATTGCATTGAGCTCATGTAGTCTTCACTTTTGTATATGATATCACCTCTGGCCTTGGTTATATTGAACTGGTCGACACTTTTGAGGGTGCACTTGTACCATGGGCTTGTCTCTTCGACTATTTCTGATTTGAGTCTGCACTGTGCATGGTTTCGAGTCTTTGACTCTATGTGTGGAGCTTGATTGAGTTGTTGCTTCTTGTATCAATCCATATCATAACTTTGATATTACAGTCTGGTCTTTATTGAGTTGGTAGCTGGACTTGATTCACTTGTTGACAGTTGTGTGTTTTGCATACCAGATTGTACTTGCTGTGTGGTTTCAATGCACTTGAATATTGTATGTTTGAATTGTACTTGTTTGAGTACATTTGTGTTGTACTGATTTGGTATTTGCTTCAATTTTGTCTGGTTCACTTTGAACTTCATGTTGATTTTTGAAATCGCACATGAGTTGAATCCAGCAAAAGGCTCGGGGTTGACCTTGTGCCCGTCTCGTGACATTATTTGTATTGCGCTTAAGTTGAACCCAGCTTTTGATTGGGTTTGACCTTGTGCTCACCTGTCCCTGTAACTTTATCAAGTGTATATCGATGTGCACGGCCTTGTGGCATGTACAGTGATACACTGTGCATGTCATAAGTTGTTCGTGTAGATGAATTCAAAAATAGATGATGACGAACAACCCAAATAACCGAGGCAAATAATATTTTCAAAATATACACTTTATTTTTCACTGCAAAATATTTTCTTTTCAATTTTACCGCGTTAGTGTTTATTTTGCAGATTGCTCAGATGCTGGATTCAATTGGGAATGAAGTTGAAGATAAAATACGAGTGAATGAGTGAAATGTAGTAAGGTGCATTTGTAAATAAAAAATTGTGATGTGGATGAAATGGTAATGTAATTGAAATTTGTATATATATAGTGAGAGCTCAAATTTGTGCTATTCAAAATTGTAATAAATATTTGTTTGAATAAAATATCTGTTTCAATTTATATTCTGTGCTATTATTTTATGCAGCAAATATTTATCTAATATGTGAAAATAAAATAGTACATTAACAAATACATTTAAATGAATATATATATATATATATATATATATATATATATATATATATGTTTATTATCATCAAACAAAAATCATATACTAGCATATTCAATAATCTCTCCCTTTTGATGATAACAAACATATATTTAAGATTTTGAATTTATTAAATGTATTTGATTATTCAATTTGCTCTCCCTATTTGAATGTTCCTCTCTACAAAAAGCTCCCCTTTTATATATGCATAAAAATATGTAAATGAATAAATGAACCTAGATGCATATAGAAAATAAAATATTTGGCTTTTATTTGTCAAAATCTTAACCTTTCTCTCCCCCTTTTGTTATCAACAAAAGAGTAATAGTGTTAGAAAAATAGAGACAAAGTGATAGACATTAATACAACATCAAAACTCAATCGAGTTTAAATATTAAATTTCAATAAAAAATCAAACAAAAATTATAAATACTCTGTTTGACGTATATTCCACTTTAGGATGATAGGGATGATGTCAACATATAAAACCATATAGTTGTGTCTGTTTATGGTATATTTATTTCAAGAATTTGAATATCTACTAACCATGCATAACCGTTAGGACTTTTAAATGAGATTAGTAGTATTCCAAAAAATTTATAAAAAATGAATTCAAGTATTTCCTAACCACGAATAACCGTAAGGACATTTAAATGGGATTAGAATCAACTTGTCTATTTAATTAATCAATTTTAATATGCATTCCATACATGAATAACCGGGAGGACTTTTAAATGAGCATGGAAGCATAGAAAAAAATTCCAAGTAATTCACCCATGCATAACCGTGAGGACTTTTAAATGAGAGTGAATACTTTGGATGTTTTTGTTTCTTAAAAAAGTATAATACAATGAAAAATGAATGATTTTCTATTTAAAATACCACATATTGACATACTATATTGGATTTTGTTGAGTGATGGTCGATAGAAATATGATAGAAGTAGAAATGGCCATGGAATTTTTACCAACAAAAAGTTTTTATAACTCTTGTTTAAATTTCTAAAGTAATTTGCTAATCATACTGTCTCAAGTTATAATATATGATCAATATCAACACTCATCACTTTTTCAATCACTATTTATCTTTTCGATAATCAGTAGGGAGTCAGATTAGATAATGTAGTCATTTAAGATCAAATTCAAAAATAATTATAAAATCAAATTTTCAAAAAATGACTAATCTGAAACAAGGTCAAAAATGATTTTCTAGAAGGGGTTTTATAAGAAAAATTTCTGCTATTTGAAAATTATTTGTAATGAAAAATATGTAGATATTTTATTTGAAAAACGATGCAGCTACTAAATATCTCAACATAAATCACGTTCCGCTAGTAATTTTTCTATTAACTTGGTTACCAGTGTAATCTACATCTGAATTTTCTTTCACTGAAATTATCATTTGTTGAATTTGATAGACCAGACCGAGAAGTGTGCACCAAAATATCTTAAGATCATTTTAACAGCTTTTAAACGAAATTCTCTTGAATCTGAATTTGAATTGAAACCTTGTAAACAAAACCGTGAATCTTGAGTCTGCCAAATGTATTATCATCAATCAAATCTATACGAAGTAGTTCGAACACATTAGAGATTTTTTAAAGTGTTCTCGTCATAAAAGAATAATTTGGCCAACAATTTTGAAAAAGTCAGAATCAAAAACAGCATTCATTTCTTTATCAATAACTGGCTCAATAAAATCAAATTATGGTGCAAATTTTCACATATATCGTTCAAGATACCTTTACCTATTTTAGCTTTGTCGATAATTTTTCGTTGTTGCCTATTGTGATTCTACCACCTTTGTACTGGGCTAAGGAACTTTGATTTGTTGCCCGTTGTGTGTCTGGAACAACCAGAATCCAGATAACACTGTTGTTGTTCCTTAGCCTGCCACCACACCTACACAATAAAAGATTTTTGTGACATACTTGTTTTTATAGGTCCATGGTTGTTAATGGAAAATGATTTTGAAAAATAAGTTTGTGGAGACCCAAAACTATTTATAATTGTTTCTTTTGGCACCCAGATTTGTTTAACT
Organism: Allium cepa; assembly: GCA_030765085.1. Classification (NCBI taxonomy): domain Eukaryota; kingdom Viridiplantae; phylum Streptophyta; class Magnoliopsida; order Asparagales; family Amaryllidaceae; genus Allium; species Allium cepa. Next base: position 346,926,125 of record CM060928.1, read on the forward strand.
TTAAGGGATTTTATATCTATGCCTTTTTAAAACCCAAATTGGAATTGTTTTCACGTGTTTGGATATCACACTTTTCCTTTAATATTGTTATTAGTTGTTTGTACAGATTTTGACACTTTTGTAAATCCAAATCCTTTCCTTTTATTCTCAAGAGTTGCTTTTCTACGAGCATATTAAATGATTTATGTCTAGTGTGAAATTTTTGAGTAACCAACTCAAGTTTATTAATTTTGGATTTTAAAAGTTTATTTTCATTTATTAGCTTCGAACAACAACTAATGCTATTTACTCTCTTTTCAAAATTCTTTATTTTTAAGTACATATTTTCCTTTTTAAACTCTCTAATTTTATTCTCAATTTCAAGCATCTCACTTTCGAAGAGTTGGAGTTTTTTAAATTCAATTTTTTCAAAATCCTTGAATTTTTCAATCTCCTTTTCAAACTCGTGATTTAATCCAATAATTTCAGGTTTACTTTAAAATCATGTTTTCTTTTTCAAGGGTTTTGAAATTTTCGTTGATCTCATTTAATTTCATCTCAAAAATTGTACTTTTAGAACTTTCTGACTTCTTAAAGCTATCCAACTCTTTTTGCGAAATATTATTTTTACAAATCAACTCAGTTTTGTTTTTCTCTTGAATTAAAATACATTTTCTAACTTTTGAAATTTTTCATGAAGACAGGCAAAATTCATTTTCATGATTCAAACACCTTTTGCAATTAGAATTTTTATTTTTCTTAATATTTTCAAGCTCATTTTCAAAATCAATATTTTTCTGATGAAGTTTAGCTTGTTCCCTTTCCAACTTAATAATTTTCAACTTAAGAGCTTTATTATTTTCAATTAATTTTTGGCACAAGAGAATAAATAATTAATTGGAAAATCACTTATCTCATTGGCTATTGAATCTTCGTCATTGCTGCATTTTGCCAGTCCTGTCAAGCACTTTTCTGAGTTGATTGTGGAGAACTTCTCATTGCTGTTGACTTTTGCACCATATATTGCATCGAAAGCATTCCAGATTTCCTGTGCATTTTCACAATGAGAGATAAAGTTAAAAGTATCTTAATTAATATAAGAATATAATATATGCATAGGAAGAGCATTAATCAAGATAATTTTCTCATCTGTTATATCACACCCATTTTCAATAATATCCTAACATTTAACATTAACATATTTTAAATAAAATTCCATTTTCAATTTCCAATTTCCAATTCAAAAAATCTATTCCATCAAAAATAGGAGGGATAATATTGGACTGACCCTCAGCAAAAGTATTATTAAAAGAAGCCATTTTAAAATTTCAAATTTGTAAAAAATTGGTCTTTGAAAAATAAGTAATTTTTCAAACAAAAATGGATTTTGTTCCTAGCTTTGATACCACTTGTAGGATCAATTTTACCCTAGAGGGGGGGTGAATAGGGTGATACTATTAATTATAAAAAATTTATGTGGAAGTATATAAAATATTCGCAAGACGGATATAGTCATGTAACAGCAACACAGATAATAGCAGAATAATAAAAATGCAGAAAGGAAACACTCAGATTTACCCAGCCTCGGCGAAACACTACCTATGCGCTTCCCTCAAGGTTTCTACTTTAAATTAAGTTGTCAGACGCTTACACACGTGAACTTGCAACACCCACTATCTGCTAACCTAACTTTATGCTCAAAACCCTGCCACAACTCAGCCACTGAGTTGCGAATTCTCAAACTACACTACCGTAGTTCGTCCCCTAGTCACACAACTAGACTTTACAAAAGCTTAAAAGGAAAAATACAAATTTAAAACAATTTAAATAACAAAACCCTAATTTAAAAATTAAAACCCCAATATAATTAAACAAGTCGGCCTATAAGTTTAGCCTTAAGAAATAAACTTAGTCCCCTTTTTATTTCTTCTTGTATATTCTTTGTCCCGTATTATTTTCGTTGTGAAAAATGGCAGCTTCCTTTCTTATTTCGATCCTCTTTTTGATTTAGGGTTTTGGAAAATTGAAGTCGCTGACTTTATTAACTCCATCGAATGATGATTTACGTCCCCAAATTTGTCGATCGATGCTTTCTTCTCTTTGCACACGGCTCCTTCAATTTTGATCGTGTTCGAACTTACTTCGGTATGTAATTTGTTATTTTTTCTTTTTCTGATTTGCTTGCTTGAACTCGATCTTGATTAGAGTTGAATGATTATTCTTTGTTGCTTGAAATCGAATTCTTTTTACACCGATAATGATTGAGTTTATATAGGGTTTAATCCCCTATAATTTCGTCCGTATGTATTTGTTTGAATTCGTCAATTGATTTATCTCGGCTGTACGATTTTGCTTGAATGCTGTGATTTATTTCTGACTTGTTCGGATTTGTATAACTAGTTGCCTAATTCTCACGGCTTGCTCCTTGGTCATCACGGCTTTGAATTTGCTGGACTTTTGTACTTTGATTCTGTTGACTTTGGTCAATTCACTATGTTACTCATATTATCTGACTTCGGTCATTTCTCTGTGATATTGTCACGACTTTGTTTATTTGAAATGATTCCTGGACTTTGGCATGTCTGTTCTTTTCTCTATTTGGCATCGGCTTCTGCTGTTCCATGATATGTAGTTTTCCATTTTCGCCATGTCATTGCAGTTTAAACTTTGAGCTGTTGTGTGACTCAATGCACCTGTATATGTCTTATGAAGTCTGGTTTCATTTTGTTTGATCATTAGCTTGCTGTTGCCTCTGGTTTCACTGAAAGTTGAAAATCTTAAGCCATGTGCATTCATGTGTACATTAGTTTGGTTCCATTGATGATGTTATGCACCTGCATAAACATGTGCATTTTATTTTCTTGTGTACCATCCGGCGCTCGAGTTGCTTCACCATTGACTGTGATTGCGTAGTCTGCACTTGAACTTACACTGACCAGTTTATTGCATTCACCATGCTTGTTTTATCTTCACTATGCATTATCCTTTGCATATATTCATGTTGCATACTTGTGCATGCCTATATATATGTCTGTGTTATAGTTTGTTATTTGATGTTGTGTTGCATTGATCTCATGTAATCTTCACTTTTGTATATGATATCACCTCTGGCCTTGGTTATATTGAACTGGTTGACACTGCTGAGGCTGCACGTGTAGCATGGGCGTGTCTCTTTGACTGTTTCTGATTTGAGTCTGCACTGTGCATGGTTTCGAGTCATTGACTCTTTGTGTGGAGCTTAATTGAGTTGTTTCTTCTTGTATAAATCCATATCATAATTTTGATATTGTAGTCTGGTCTTGATTGAGTTGGTAGTTGGACTTGATTCACTTGTTGACAGTTGTGTGTCTTGCATACCATGTTGTACTTGTTACGTGGTTCAATGCACTTGAATATTGTATGCTTGAATCTGTACTTGTTTGAGTACATTTGTGTTGTACTGATATGGTATTTGCTTCAATTTTGTCTGGTTCAATTTGAACTTCATGTTGATTTTTGAAATCGCACCTGAGTTGAATCCAGCAAAAGGCTCGGGGTTGACCTTGTGCTCGTCTCGTGGCATTATTTGTATTGCGCTTGAGTTGAACCCGACTTTTGATTGGGTTTAACCTTGTGCTCACCTGTCCCTGTAACTTTATCAAGTGTATATCGGTGTGCACGGCCTTGTGGCATGTACAGTGCATGTCACAAGTTGTTCATGTAGATGAATTCAAAAATAGATGATGACGAACAACCCAAATAACCGAGGCAAATAATATTTTCAAAATATACACTTTATTTTTCACTGCAAAATATTTTCTTTTAAATTTTACTGCGTTAATGTTTATTTTTCAGAATGCTCAGATGCTGGATTCAATTGGAATGAAGATGAAGATAAAATATGAGTGAATGAGTGAAATGTAGTGAGGTGCATTTGTAAATAAAAATTTATGATGTGATTGAAATTGTAATGTAATTGAAATATATATATATATATATATATATATATATATATATATATATATAGTAAGAGCTCAAATTTGTACTATTCAAAATTGTAATAAATATCTGTTTGAATAACATATCCGTTTGAATTTATATCCTGTGTTATTTATTTTATGCAGCAAATATTTATTTAATATGTGAAAATAAAATAGTACGTTAACAAATACATTTAAATGAATATATATATGTATATGTATGTATGTTTATTATCATCAAACAAAAATCATATACTAGCATATTCAACAGTTTGTGCTTCAGCAATCTTTGTGAACAACTTCATCCAAACTTTGATAAATTAGCGTTAGAGCCTTTCGGTCTTTCTTCTTCAAATTCTTCAAATTATCCCTTCCAGATTGGGATAAAATGGTAATATCAGTGTGTTCTTCGTACCTATATCCTATGATATCCATGCATCTTGCGATCCAAGAAACCCCTTCATGTGAATGCTCCAATTATCATAATACTCCTTTAGTAAAGAAACTTAGAAAGGAATCATTCTGTTTTCCATATTTCTTTTATTATAAACCTCACTCTGTTACCAATGTTAGAAAAATTTTATAAGAAGAAAAGGAAAATGTAATTTGCAAATAGAGATTGGGAGATAAATATTTTATAAAGAAGGAAATGACAAATTATTGCAATTTTTTTTTAGCATTATTTGTTTACTTTTTTCCTTTCATTTGCTTACATCCACATGAGAAAACTCTTTCCTGTTTATAATAACACATCTCCTAAATGAATGGTGAAGATTTTTTTATTCAATGGCTAATAATCATTATCTAGAGTTTTCTACTATTTGAACTAAAAATGGCACAAACACCCAAGAGAATGTGTAGAGAATAAAAAGAGAAGAAAAGTAAACTAAAAAGAGTAAGAAAAAAACACACAGTGTTATAGCGGTTCGATAATCTGGGCTTACGTCCACTTAGTGATTTTATCTCTTTGATTGTTGACTTGCAAGTTTAAGTTCTTACGGATCGATTTAAATTCGTGGGCGATTACAAGAGATTAGAGTAAAAGATCCTTAAGAATGAGCCATGCCCTCCTATTTATAGCAGCAGATAGCCTATAATCTTGCATCATGATCTCCACCTAATTTTCCATGCTATAGACCACTTCTCTAAGAAATTAGGTGGATGCTTCATTAATAATCACGGATTGGTATTGATCCATAAGGTTGGATTAGTATGGATCCATATGTTCTTTATACAGATGATTTTGAACTTCTTGTCCTAGCTTGATTTGTGGTTAGCTTCATGATTTCAAACTTTTTTGCATCATTATTAGCTTGTTTTTGAGTCCAAATGATGGATCAATAGAAGAATGGAGTTGCTAACTTCAAGTGCTCATGGAGAATGATAGAGAAATGCATGGAATCGATGAAATAGTACTTGAAATAGGCTCCAAGCACCATCACTGGTGAGTAGTAGGATTGGGGGAAAGATTGGCTAGAACATGGTGGATCAGTACCGATCTAGCACGTTGTTTGATTTATGTTGTTGAATTTTTAGGATGGCTTGGTCTTTATCCTATGGCTATGTTTGAACTTGGTCTGTGAACTCTTGCGCTATCTCTCCATGCTTCTTTCTTGATAGTTTCCAAGTTCAATTCATCCAATCCATCTGAATATTGGCTGGTCAAAAGGCTGGATAACCCTTGCCCTTCAAAGTACATCTTGTTCAAGCATGATATGCTTTGTATCGAGACAAGTCATGATTATTGTAAAGGACTCCACTTAACGTTTTAAACGGTCGTTTATCCTTCATGCGGATCGATTTAGTGAAGAGTTATGGCTATTCGTTGCGATATTTTACTAGCATCCGGTATTATAAATCTGGATCATGCTTTCACTTAGTGATTTTACTGCTTATATCACTGGTTTACATGCACTAGGTCTTATGGATCGGTATAAATCCATGGGTGATTACAAAATTTTGAGTAAGATTGAGCTAGAGCCCAAAGATCCTTAGATGTGAGCCTTGCCCCTCTATTTATAGTTGTAGGAAGCTTAAAATCTCACCCCCTGATCTTTATCTTGTTTTCCACCTCATAGACCACTTCTTCAAGGAAATAGGTGGACACTTCATCAATAATTATAGAACGGTACAACTCCATAAACAAGGATCGGTACCGATCATGAGCTTAGATCGGTACCGATACATATGTTCTTCATATGGAACAATTTGGAACTTATTGTGCTGGCTCGATTTGCGACTAGCTTCATGATTCCATACTTGTTTGCATCATTATTAGCTTGTTTCTAGGTCCAAATGATGGGTTGTGGAAGAATGAAGTTGCCGACTTTGAGTGCTCGTGGAGATTGATAAGGAATTCCATGGAATTGACGAAATAACACTTGAAATAGGCTCCTGGTATTAAGTAGAGTGGATAAAAGAAATCAGGGCAAGAATGGACCAAAATTCGTGGATAGATAACGATCCAAATCCATGTTGGATTTTTGTCCTTTTCTTCTTTGACTCATTTTGTCTTCATCCCTTGGCTCTATTTGTACTTGGACTTGGTTTTTGGAATCCTGGCTTATACTTCAAGCCTCCTACCTTAATAGTTTCCAAGTTTGATTCGTCCAGTCTATCCAAATATTGCCTAGTCAAAAGGCAGGATAACACTTGCCTCCCATATTATATCTTATTTCAAAGAAGACGTGCTTTGAATCGAGACAAGTCAAGATTGCTATGAAGGTCTCCACTCTAGCTATTCATCGTGACGCACTACCAGCATCTAGAATTATAACTTTGGAGTGCGTTTTAATGATCTATCATTCCACGCTTATTAATTTTGATTTGGCTCTTCTCATGGATTTTCAATGTTTAATCTGATTTCCTTTGACTCCAGTCATTCGGGAGTAGATATGTATAGGCATATGTATATATGTGCACGTTCTTTAGCAGCTATATCATGATATGCACATACACACATGCATGTGCACAAGGATGACCATCAACATTTTTTTTAACATTAAGACTTTGTACCAATCCAACTCCTTGGATCGTATCGATCCAAGAGCTGGAGAAAGCCTACAACTTTAATGCCTGAAACTTCGGGTATGTTGGGTCATAACTTAATTTGTGCTCCTCTCTTCCTACCTCCTTGCTTGTTACCGAACCAACCTTGGAGCTCTGCCATCAGCTTCTCTAACCTACAAATTGAACATTTCCTCGATCCCATTCGCCAGCGACAACCACCTCCGCATTCAAAACCATCAACGCCGCCACCTAAATCTTTCTCCATCATAATTCCACCGACCCTTAGGTTTGGACTTGATCCTAGGCCCTAAATCCTTAGCCCAAATCATTAAATCAAGTTTTACCTTCGATTTGTATCATTTTTAGGTAGGCGGAGGAGTTTAGGGCTAACGCGGTTGAACTCGCATAGATGTTCTTATTTTGGAGCGAAGGAGAAGATGAAGGAAGGAATCCAATCCTTCCAAAGGTTTGGATTGATGCTGATCCTATCCTTGGTGGGTTTTTGATTTTCAAGCTTCTCACCGACCCACATTTTATTGATCGAATATGAACTACATCAAACATTCCATCCTAAATTTTTGTAGCATTTCCAATGCTAGGTTGCAAACGTAAAGTTCGATCGGACAGTCAGCGATGAAGGTTACTTCGGATAGTATCCATACTTTTAAAATAGACCGCTGTACAATACCAAAAATCTACATTGCACGACACTGCATGATACTGCACTTTAGCGGGGGTATATCTTATAATTAATTTGATGTTGATTATTTATTGCGGTTTTATAGAAATGGACCATGGAAGTTACAAGTGTCTTGACACTTTAACTTCAGGTCCATCAAATTCCAGATATGCTAAATCCGATGCTAAGTCAAGTTCGACCGCAACTCCTTATGCACAACATACTTTAGGGTGGTTTGTACCTTTTGTTGAAAATCCACAAGCGATCAACCTCATCTAGAAGTTCCTCAAGTACTTGTAGATGGTCTCAAAGTTGAAGTAGAAGCTGCTCCCGACACTTTGGAGGACTCTATTATTCTAGATGATCCTATCGATTCCATTGCTTCAAAGATAGAAGAGGGGTCACTCCTTAAAGTCCGTGATAAAAACAAGATTTTTTTAAGGACATACTCATCCCTTCTCATTACTAGAGAGCTTATAAACCCCAAGAGGGTCATACTGCTTGCAACAGATATATGTGCTTGGTAGGAGCATCCACCCATCCAATCAATTCATTCAATGATTTATGAACTTCATGAGACTAGCTCCGATGAAACTACATCTAAATATCTATGCCTTTCTTCATGGTACATATATTCTATTTGCTCAATACTTGCATAAAGTGCCTAATGATGAGGATATTCAAATAGTTTCAAGAGCAAGAAAGAAAGCCATTTTTTGACTTATTTAGAACCGGCTAAGAACTGCAGAGTTGTTACTAATACATGAGATAAGTTGAGCTATTCCAAGAGTGAACGACTCTACGTCCGCTGTCCGCTGGTTATCTAGACGTAAGTTCTACTTCATGTGTTTGATACAAACTTGTTTTTTGATCTTGCAAGTTTAACTCATATTCTTTTTGTCATTTAGATGTTCTAATGAATCCCGGTGGTACGATACTTGCAAATGCCATCGGAGTTCTTATGGCACATTTAGAAGAGGATATAGATATTAGAGTTCTCCTTTCCAATGGAATCTCTTGGCCCATAACTTGCTGGAAGCAGGTCGTAGCGTAGGTCAAGTCCAATTGGTCATCGATGACGAAGACGATGCTAATGATAACTTGCCTAGAGGCGGCGATGTAAATCCTAGCATGCCCTCTTCCCAAGTCTAACGGTTAGAGTTGAAGAGATTGTTGAAGTGGTGCAAGAACATGCCCAGAAAGGTGAAATTGTAGGCTAAGGTAGCAAAGTTGGCTACGATAATGTTGGTGTAGACCATGAGTCTTTGGTTGAACAGTGTAAGGAAGATGAATAGTTTGTTTTGAAAAAGTGGCCCGTCGTGAAACTTCTCAAATGGAAACCTTCTACACTGCCTCGGCCATCGGCAACTGTGGATAAAATTCCTTCTCTTCATTCTAAAGATATGCTAGTTTAGGGCCGATTCTTACTGAGTTTGGGTCTTTTAGCGTTGGTAATATAAGCCTTGAGGATCTTGATTCTCCTCTCCACTTTGATGATGATATCACTCCTACCAGCATGGGAAAAATCACTTCCATTATTAAAGCTCCAGCACACAGTCCATCGAGGGGACACTAGGACACTCACATACACATGTATTGCACCACATTGTACTTGACTCATGTCTTTACTTGTTGAAGCTATCTTATCCCTATTTCATTTGCAGGATCCATTGAGAGGAAAAAGTATATGTTTATGTCTTTTGAAGAAAATATGTCTTGATAGAGACGTCGCTCATACACGTTTCATAATGGTAGTGATTGAGACTCAAAGTCCAGCCATCAGTCTAGTCGTGACAGAGGCAGCTTCGATAGAGACTGTCTATCTCATGAATCTGCTTCCATATACCATTCTAAGTCCAGCTCATTTCTGCCACAAGTTTCAGACAAGCATTCTGATCATCACGACGACTTTCAACTGGGCGATGCTTTTCGTGCACTACGTCCAGCTTCATTCCTATCCAACACTCGACATCGACTCATACCAGTCAACCTTCTGACCACAAGCACTATAAGGGAAATTTCGAAGCCGCTCATCACAAAGCAAGCAAGAAAACGACTGAAGCTTATGTAGTCATTGTGGAGCAACAACTTGATGCTGATGTCCAAATGACTAAACTCAAGCAACGGTTTCTGGATGTATATTTTAACGGACTCATATTTGTTCCCAACCTGAAGAACATACCGCAAACCAAAGGAGGTATCCTGTTGACTTCGCTTGTATTTCAAAGAGTCCATGTGTCATCATTTTGCATAACTATCCTATCTTTTTATGTCTCTCACGTTTTAGGTCAGCCCTAGGTTGTCCCTCTTCATGATAAAGGTCTTCAGTCAGGACAACAAACCTCTACAATAGAATCGGTGACTGTGACTACTTCAATGGCGATCTCGAGTATTCCAACCGATGAGACTCCTTCACCTAATAAACAAATGATAGATGCATTACAGGATGAAGGGACAAGTGGAATTCAGAAAGCTCAAATCGAAGATGATGTTGTCGTCATCGGATTCTTCGAGCCCCTTCGGGTCCCTTTATAAGAAAGCTTGAGCAATAACATCTCCTAGCCAAAGAGGTCAAGCTAAAGAAGATAGAGGCCATCCCTCCTCCTTTGTCCCTAGCTTTGCTTGGTTAGACCATCTTTATTCCAGTCACTCTTCCTTTACCTAGAAGCACTCAAAGCATGCCAGCTAGATCATCGTAGAGTATTCCATCCAAGGGTTAAGGAAGAAGCAGGAAGAACCAGACCAAGTTACACCTTCCTCCTGAAAAGAGAAGAAAAGGTCCAAGTGGCAAAAGTATAAGAAGTAATCAATGGTTTATTTTGTGTAGATGGACTCATTTTGGTTTGTAGTCGTGGGAGTTTGTTTTGATTTTAGGCCAGCACTATACGGTTTGGCCTCCACTTTTGTTTTCAGCTTAGACATAAATAAAACTTATATGTTCCTTTCCAAGTTCTGTTTCGAATGTGTATAACAAAGACTTTTGTTTTGTTTAATCTTTGTTTGAATTTATTTAAGTACTCAAGAAATGCGCTTTTATTCAAGAAATGTGCTTTCCTTTCGATGTACTCATGATCCACTTCTTTCCAGGATTATTGTCGAACTAAATCATTAGCCTATTTCGTTATTTGTCGGCCTTTCATCATTCTTACAAACATAAAGCGATCATTGAAGTGCTAATCCCTAGGCATTTTTATGTAACCGTATTGGAGTTTGGAATCCAATCAAATATCAATCATTAGAACAGGTGGTTTAAACATCCATTTTGTGGGAACTTTAAAATCGATTGCACTTGTCTTCGGACATCGATCGAGGTTTGGAAGGGATCTCGCCTAAAGGAGGGCAATGATCTCCAACGCTGCTATCCTCTAGGCAAGACATCGACATTATGTGAAACTTTGGGCAAAAGATAACGAGTGGACGGTTGAATCACAACCATTTTGGGTTTATACTCCTGCCCCCACCTTAAGGACAAGAGTTAGCGGATAGACGGTCAAATCACGTCCAATTCAGGTTTATACTACTGCCCCCACACTAAGGACAAAATTTAGTAGATGGACAGTCAAATCAATTCTATGTTAGGTTTATACTCCTGCCCCTATATCAAAGACAAGAGTTAGAAAATGGATGATCAAAATTTATCTACTTTAGGTTTATACTCATGCCCCCACAGTAAGGATAAGTGTTAGCACACATTCATCTATGGACGGCAAGGGTTGTTGAACTTCAAGGGTCCGATCATGGACCGTAGTAGTTTGATTGGCACCTAACTCCAAGTACTAGTGTAACTACATTATATGCATGCAGATTCATTCGAGTTGGTCATATTTCATAACTCTTAAGCTATGTAAAGACAGAGTCGCAGATTCGGAAAGTCATTTCACTTTATAACAGATGGGAAATATAGGTCCCACCTTATTACATGGCTTTAATTATGTAAAAATGTATTTCTTAGTGAAATAACATCGTAGGTGTTTACTATTCCATGCCATCAAGAGTGAGATCCCATCCATTATTGCTAGCTTGAAAGTGTCGTCTCTACGCTTTTGTTCAATTGTGTACGGTCCTTCCTAATTCGGGCCTAAGTTCCGGTGGCCTAGGAAGATTCATTTGAGAACTAGGTCATTGATTTCGAAGGTCCATTCCTAACCTTGGCATTGTAATATCATACGACTCGGCTTCATTGTGCAGCTGCATATAGGTCAGCTTTATCATGCTTCTCATCGAGAATATGGAGGGACTCTAACAGGAGTTGCTAATTCAACCATGGATTTACCTGATGAAAAGGTACTTCCAGTTCAATCGGAAACATAACCTCCATTCCATGGGCTAAAGCAAATGGATAATGGCCGGTCGCTGACTTATGTGTCATTCGACATGCCAAAATGCTATTGGAAGTTCATCGACCACTTGCCTTTAGCCTTTTCTAATCACTTCTTGGGAATGGACTTGATAATTTTGTTCATAGCTTCGACTTGTCCATTTTCCTGTGCATTTCCATTGTAGAAAATATCTTCTCTATGCAATGATGATGGTTGAAATCTTTAAACTCGATGCTATCGAATTGAGTCCCGTCATCAGTAATGATTGCTTGTGGAACTCTAAAATGATAGATAATATTCTGGAGCATGAAGTTGATTACTTTCTTGTGGTAATATTTTCTAATGGTTTGACTTCAGGCCATTTGGTGAAGTAATCAATGGTGACGATGGCATACTTTCCTTTAAAGTGCTCCTTGTTGAAAGATATATCTCAAAGCTTGATGAAGTAGCTTCTGTCGCTCGTTCTTTCTGTACGAAAGGATTTCACTCGGTAGATAGTTCTTTATTGGAGTCATCCATGATTGCTTCTCGCACTTAGCCTTCAAGATTTAATTGACATCCATATAGTCGACGCTCGTAGTCGACAACACTTCCACCGGAACCAGGCCTATGAGTTGTGCATCTCCAGAATAGGCCAGCTTAACCACTGAGTCGGCCTTTGAATTTTCCTCTTTGGGTATATGTGCTTTTATTAATATTCAATATCATTAAGCAGCTCAAGGGCATGGTTTAAGTAAGGACCTAGCCTCGCTCCTTTTGCTTGAAACTCCTTCCTGACTTGACACACCACCAGTTGGGAATCATAAAAGATATGTAAATTATTAAATCCTAGTTGCTTGGCAATTTTGAGTCTGCCAATCAATGCTTTGTACTCTACTTCACTACTTGTTGCAGGGAAATCGAGTCTTAGGGCAAAACAAATCGAGCGTTCCTCGGGAGTGAGAAGTACAATTCCAGCACCGGAACAGTATTCATTCGATGCGCTATCTATGTACATATTCCACCTAACATTCTACTCACCACTGCTTTTCAGAGATCGTCTCATGTAGTTTATTCAGTTACGAAGTCTGCCAAAGCTTGACCCTAGATAGCTCTTCGAGGGTGATATTTTATATCATGTTGGCTCATTTCAATGTTTCATTTCATCAGCCTTTCAAAAGTCTCTGGTCACTGCAATACTTGTCGCTAAGGCTGGTTAGTGATAAATTTGATTGGATGAGCTTGAAAGTAGGGAAAGAGCTTCCTCGAAGCGTTCAACAGGTAATATGTAAGATTTTCTAACTTAGGGTAATTTTTTTCCACTCCTATCAATCGCTTGCTGATGTAGTAGACCGGTCGTTGATGTAGGATTCCTCACATATGAGTACGGCACTCAAAGCATGCTCTAATACTGCCATATATATAAACAAATCATTGTCATCCACCAATTTCTAAAGAATGGGGGGTCCCTCCAAGTGATCCACTAGTTTCTAAAACACCACAGGATACAATTACATAGGTAAGATCTGTGACGACCCGGAATTTTCGAGCATTTAAATCGGAATATTTAATTGATTTTAAATATTCAATAGAGTAATTTTAATTTGAATTATGAATATCACTATTTATCTGATGATTACATTATTGAATTAAATAAGTGAAGTTGGGTAAAACGTTGAATCTGAAATTTTGAAGCCTGTTTAGATGATTTGAAGACTTATAAAATTTATATTGACAATACTAAGAATATAGTAGAAGTGTTAAAATGGAATCTAACACTGAATTGGTCAGTTTTGAAATTTAATCGTTTAAATTGAATTTAAAAAGAGCATTCCGAGGCACAGTCTCGGAATTCGATGAAACCAGTTCCATTGGGTCCGTAATATTGAATTATTATCGGATTTCAAATTTCGTATTAATTGGAGTTAGTGTGTGAGTGTACGATATAATAACGAGCTGAAAATTAATTGATAAAATTTAATGAAATTTACTTAGTCAAGCGTATCTTATACGCCACTTCTTTTAACTTAAATCCGTGTTTTCCTTCCCCTTCTAAAAGGACAGGCAAGTGCGACTCCTTCTGAGAATCAAAAATCGGAAAGAAAAAAAATAAAATAAAATAAAATAAAATAATGAATACAATAAAATATATGATAAATAGATAAATAAAGGAAGCTTCAAGGGGAAGCTGTAAGCCGCATATAATAAAAGAAGAGAGTAACACTATAGGGGCCGAACCCCTTTTCTCTATTCAAAACCCTAAATCACTCAGTTAAAAAAATAATACGAATAATGGCCGAAGCCTGTGGAAACTTAAAACGATCCTTAAATAATTCTATCGTTCTCCTCAAACCCAATTCAAATCGCATTTCTCTTTTCTTTTATCTATTTCATCGTTCAAACCGTTCGAAATCCCTTCCTTTAATTTTCCAATCGAAGTAAGCGAGTCCAAAATCCTCGATTCAAACGTATGGGTTTCACGAGGCCACAGTTTTATCGGGATTCGTTAGGGTTTCGCGGCTCGTCTAATCATTCGATTCCGAGCATCGCGTGCGGCAGCGAGTTCGTCTGGAGTTGAGGCAACCAGGGGGAGGGTCGCGACCCAATTCGCGATGTGGATTCTTGGTGGATGGGTCTCGATCGAGTCGAGCTAGCAGGGATTATCGCAGCAACGAGCGATGATGGATTAGCACCGACAAGATTTCAATGGAGGCTCGCACTATCGAGCAAGGCAGTGTGCTCGGTGATTTCAGGTTGGTGATGTCAGCAGCTCGGGCTCGAGTTGAGGCTTCGCGATGGAGATGGAATCATTCTCGTGAGCAAACTCGTCTGTGAGGTATCGAGATTTATTTTATTTTATTTTATCTGAAAGGATAACATATATTGATTTATACAGTTAAAAAAAAAAGAAGAAAAGAAAAGAAATAGATATAGGTAGACAGAAAATCTACAGTAGGAAGATATTTATAGGTGCAGTTTTCAATTTTTATACATATACACGACTAGTTTAATTTTTAATTTCAAATTTTGGAGGTTAATTTGTTTAATAAAACTTATTCACTTGTTTTAGTCACTAGGAAATAATTTACAAAAGAAGAAAATTTGTTTAAAACTAAAACATTAGTATATAATATTTTTTAATGGTAATTGGTTGCCTGACTTATTTCAAATATTAACAAATCCATATAAATATTTATACTAAGTTCAAAATTGGAAAAAAATAGTCGAGATGAAAATGGATTGCAAAACGAAATGCAAAGGTGAGTTAATCTCACTCAGTTTAAGTTTAAAATTGAAAATGATTAAATTTTAATAATTGTTTGAATGGATTGAATTGATTGATGTGATATGGTATGATATTTTGGAATTGGTATATCATATTGTGCTGACGTCTGTGGATGCATGAAAAATAGGTTGGAGGGATCCAACTGGATCCCTCAACATTTATTTATTATTTAATATTCTCTGATGTGATTACTTGATATTCAATGTTGAATATATTGGAATATTGAATGATGTGACTTGATTGGACATATAGTGGGTATAATGAATTATCAAAAATATATAAATTGGATTTTGGGAAGAAAATAAAGAAAGTAAATTTGTAAACGAAATAATCTTAGAGAATTTAATAAATTTAGAATGAATTGAGAAAGAAATGGAAGTATGTTAAATACTAATAAATAACTTCGAATATGAGAAGAAAAAGGTTTGAATAAACCGAAATTAATGAATTGTAAATTTATGTGATATTAATTTAAATGAATAAAGAATTATTTTAAAACTGAGAGTTTTAAAGTATCTAAAGGAATAAGAAGCAAATTAAGAAATCTAAATTGGTATTTCCATTAAAAGTATTTTAAAACCATAATTAAGGAATAAAATCTGAAATTAAAGGATTTTTGAATAACTAAAATAAACTGGAAATCAATTTGGGAAAAATTGATTTAAGTGATTGAAGTTGGAATTTTCTCTGGATAGCCAAGTACATGTTTTTTAAAAAAAAAAAGTAAATTTTTAAATATAAATTAAATCTTTTAAAATTTGTTTTAAAGAAAGCAAGTTTGTAAAATTTATTATTTCTAATATCTAAAGTCTAAAGTAAGTATTTTCTTTTAATCTATTTTAGTAGTAATTATTAAGAAGTAACTTAATATTATGTTTTAAAAGTATAAATCTAGTTCTATATTTACTAAGTAACCTTGTTCTCAAATATATTTATATAGTATGTATTTTTAACAAATTATCGAAGTATTTTAACTTAAATGTTTTAAAGTATATTTTAAAGTAAAGTGTTTTAAATTATTTTAAAATCTGTTTTGTGCTCGATAATTTCAGAGGAGACAGAAAATATTTGGGAAGTTTATTCTGAAAAGAAAAATGGTTTGGAAACTGTTTTCAAACGGTTGAAAATAGAAATTATATATTGGGAAGATATTTTGAGGTTAATAAATAATTTGGGAAAATTATTTATTGTGTGATGGATGTTGTGAATATTAATTGATAGTTAAATAACCGACTATCAATATTGGCCAACTGCGTTGATCGTTTCGAAGAGACCGGGATCGAGATTTATTTCTCAAAAACCACTTCGATCCGGTTTGTACGTTTCATGAAAAATGATTTTGGATTCGAAGATGGAGCAGTGAAGTGCAAGGGCTAGTCGCTACTAATTCTGAGGATATTTCCAAAATGGATGTAGTAGGAATAGTGCCTTCGGTTCCGTTCGAACCCGGGACGGACTTGTATGGATGAATGCTTGCGAAACATCGTCAGGTGGACGATGGGCATTCTAAGGGATATATTCTTAAAGGTAACGCTTAGCCTCAAGCCTCATCAAATGGGAATGACTGAAAATCAGGGGATATGCAGCAAGGCTAGGTGGGTAGCACCCAGGCAGGGTGAGGTCATTCCAGTCTAGATGTCCCTTTTTATTATTTCGGCTTAGTGGGCGGTTGCTGATCCCAACCGCGGGGTGATCTCACTCGGGACTGTCCAGTAAGGGATGGTTCCGGCCTTGTGTTGCAGGGGAGCGGGCGTACTCCTCAGTACGGTGATCTAGGCCCCGTACTGTGACAGGTGGTACCCCAGTGCCTAGTCATTGGTTGGAAATCCATTCTCCCTACGAGCCTTGTACGAGTTTTGTTTGTATTACCCACTCTGTGGCTAGTAGCTGGAATTTAATGAATGTAACAATTTCGGCTATTTTATAAGTATTTGTATATAGACCCTATTATAATATCAGAGGATTTCTATAAAAATTGTTTTAGCTATCGTAAGGTAAAAACC
The DNA here is from genome assembly GCA_030765085.1 of Allium cepa. Lineage (NCBI taxonomy): Eukaryota > Viridiplantae > Streptophyta > Magnoliopsida > Asparagales > Amaryllidaceae > Allium > Allium cepa. The sequence goes on from CM060928.1 coordinate 346,943,338, forward strand.
CGACATGTTTATTTGTGGCGTGTCTTACGAGATGCTTTTGTTTTCAAAGGATTTTTGAAACTTTAATAATCAATTGGGTGTGATTTTCTCACGCTGGTATTCCAGACTGACTCGGGTGTTATTTAACTGTAATGCTCGGGTCAGACCGAGTATTATAGAATACAGGATGATGCTATGGAGCTCAGGAGACGAGCTGGATGACGATACGTACAGTCGTACTTGTTATATATATATATATGTTTCGCTATTTGAGTTGTTGTGTATCCATTGTATGTTATTGATGTGAGCTATGACTGATATACTCTGATGATGTGATGTATGTAAACAGATATATTTGATTTTGAGTAAAGATTATTTACTATTTATTATATTTTGTTCCACTGCGATGGTTAGATTCTGATGTTGATTTTGTTTTCTCTTCTTCTACCTCTTCTTCTTAACCCAAATGGTTCGTATTTCTGTGCTACTTGAGTTGATTTAGGTAGAATAGTGTTGACTCAAGGGGTACGGATTTGCGAGTCGTTACACGATCTAAGACACTCTACGCTTTCAGGTCTTACAGCGGAAGACAATAAACTATAAATATAGACAACAATCATCTTAGAATAATATCTCAAAAACACCATTTTAAATTATACGTAGCCAATATAGAGTTTCCAAAATTTCAGTATAAAGTCACAATACAAACTTTGATAGATGCTAGATATAATAGAAAATTACATGGAGAATAATATGCAACCCCAATGCCAAGCTCGCTTCTCTATGTACTAAATTTGGGCCAATCACCTGCTGCCTTGTTCTCTTATGGTGGGTTAAAAGGAATGGAGTGGGTCAAACAAAAGTCTGGTGAATGAATTGTATTACCAATACATGGTTATCGCTTGCAAGTGGGTTCATTTATAATTTACATGACCTAGGGTGCCCTACTTATTTTGTAAATCACTTAGTAGGGTTGGTCACGTTAACCTAAGGGATATGGTTGCAATTACACCTACATCCAAACATCATATGGAGGTTTATACTTAAGGGTCTAACAAAGAATCAAAGAACTAATAAAAAACGGTTCGGTTGATCAACAATGGATTGAACAAATAGTTTTTAGGGCCACCCATAACATGAAATTGTACATATTATCATCCATAGGACTGCATTACCTGAATAACGACTACATGTATTGTACTTACATATTGAGAGGATCCGGCAATGCCGACTTGCATAAAAGACAACATAGGGTTTACTTAAGCATCCATGTCCAATAATTTAATGGTAATGCCACTTATTACACCAGACTTGGCGTCTACTAACAATGTCACATTGTAATCGTCATATGCACTGATGAACCTCCCATTAGTGTCGGACAATGCACCGCACTTGGCATTCACCAACGGTGATGTGAACACTGAGGAACCTCCTATTATTGTCTTGTACTCAACACACCCTCGCAATCAAACCGCCTTATATAAAATATCAAATTCACAAAATAAATAGTATTTAGGCCTAATTGCCAACATATATGCTTACTTTAGTCTTGTAGTATTCGAAAGTCTAGGATCAGGGAACTAACTTCCCACACTTATATAACACACATAGTAATATACATAAAACCAGGCCAGTCTGCCCTTGAAATACGCATATCGATCAATCGCCTACTGCCTTAGTGGTTGACCGCTTGCTACCGATCGGCTATTGTAAGCCATCGATCGATCATCTTTATGTGAATTTCTCATATTTGTTTTAGTCCATAATCCTATCTGATCAAATTTCTCATATTTGTTTTAGTCCATAATTCTACTTACAATTCTAAAAAATATTTATGTGAATTTTGTAATCTATTTTGCATACTTTCAACTTATCAATTTTCATTATTATATATGTATAGATTGATAAAAATTGAAATCAAAGGGGATATACATATTAAAATCTCAGAATCAATTCAAAGTGGTCCAAAAAGGTATACGTATAAAATCTCAGAATCAATTCAAAGTGGTGTAAAAAGGTGTATGTATAAAATCTCAGAATCAATACAAAGGGTAGGAAAAAGGTGTATTCATATTAGATCTTGGATTCAATTCAAAAAAAATTCTCCATTTTAAACCTAGTTATACCAAATATGGGACAAATTCATGCAAATTAGACATTTAAGTGATATCTCTATATAGGTATGGTTTACTCAGCAATTAAGCTTCAATTAAATTTTTTATCTCAAATTCAAATCATATAATTCTCTAATCAAATAGAGATATAAATAAATCCAATTACTTATAAACCATCATATTTTGATAAGTAACCCACTTACCTCTTATAAGCTTTTTCCCTCCTATTCCGACTTGAACTGCCTCCTCTTTGACTTGTTGATCTTTTCCTTTAATTTGATTTTATCTCTAGTTCTGTTTATCTTCTCTTCTTCTTAAATTATTGATTTTATATTAAATTTTGTTTTCATTTTGTTTTTGAGGAGACAAAGAGGTTTGAGGAAAAGTAGAGTTTCGGCTATATTGTAGGGCTTCAAGCTTAAGAATGAAGAGAAACATTCATACTTATAAATGTAAGATACTACTTCAACCGCTAGATAAAAATATAATAAATTCTGGGTCATTCGGCCTAGGCTAACTGTAGCCGATAATGCTTAATCGATCGGCCAATTTATTGGGGATGGTTGATCGCTAGGTGTCGATCGGTCCTAATAACGATGATCAATCGATTAATGTTGCCTAATTTAACATATCTTCCTTTTACATATTTTTAACTAGTTTCATTTTGAATTTTTTGAACGTGAATAATTTTTTATTTGAACTTTGATTACAAAACTTTATATATGAAAGTCGTCCAGAAAATCATCACAACCGCAACGGTGCATGTTACATAGCCAAATTCTGACAATTATTCAAATTCTATTTTTATTTTATTTTAGATTGGTTAACTTCTTTTAATAAATTTTTGGTTAATTTTGCAGCATGTTACAATAAGGGACAAAGAGTTTAAAAGTTACTTATGGGATTTAATTCGTTGGCTAACTTAGGATTAGGGGAAGGTGAGGTGGGGAGTGACTGGGAGACGTGAAAGGCAGTATCTACGTTTTGTAGATACGAAGGGATGATGCATGTGTGATTGCAAAGTGGTATCACTTCCATCCTCTCGTAATTAATGCACCTATCTCAAAATTGGCCATATTTCCTACATTTAAAACAAAATACGGCGTTCCAATAATCTCGCAACAAGTGTTCTCAAAGTCCATGCCTAAAGCATTTCCTCTTTGCCTTTTTTAGTCATGTCGGGTACACGCATCCATTCGTTGAGGATATGATATTTAAGTCAGAATTCGATATTGAAATCAAGGATGACTTCAGAGAAGAATGAGTTCCAGCTCCAACAGACCATGTAGTCGCCACAAGCTTAGAGGCCCTAATGACTTTAACAAAATAGCATGAAACTCCTTAAGAAGAGGCATAACCCAACCGATCGATAGGCGCTTCGATGCACATACGATCAAAAGGGTTATCAATGACCTTGCATGCTTTGTTGATGATCCTCCATCGGAAATTGCCTGAAATGCATGGAGAAAGATGCCCAATGAGATTCGCATAAGGCCTAGTTGGAAGGGGAGCTAGAGAGTTTTGAGGTGGAGAAGAGAGAAGGGAAAAAGCTATTAAAATTTACATAAATGAAGTTCTATTTATATATGGTTTAAAAAATATGGTTGAATATTTATCTTAAAGTTATTAAGGTAAATAAAATAAAATTTCATAATTTATTAAAATATTTAATTAAAAGGTTTAAATAAATAAATAATTTATCTGATAAATATTTAATTAAATGTTAATATATATATATATATATATATATATTGGTACGTATATATATATAAACTATGAAGTCAAAGTTAAATATTCTTCTTGAATAGCCTAAGATGAATAAAATAAAATTTCAAAATTTTCCATAAATATTTAATTAAATTAAGGATTAGAAGTAACTAAGAATGATTTAATTATAAAGATACATACATATATATATATATATATATATATTGATTAAATTATACTAGTTATAAACAAATTGAAATTATATAATAATATGTATCATCAAAAATATAAGTGGAACTGAAATAAACCCAAAATATGTTTTTCTGGAATAAATACATATGTATAGTGCGCATACCGTGAATTTAATTGTGACTGTCGCATGAGTACATAGTATTTTATAAGAAATACATTATTCTTTTAATTGATATCACTCAAAATATTTAAAGATTATAAAATTTTATTATAATTATCCTCTATCATTTATATATCGAAAGATTACTTGCATACACGCTAGTTGTTGAGTAATCTCAAGATAAAGCAATTAATGCAGTACTATTAATACATTCCCTCGGTAAGGTTAGATTCATCCGCATAGTTGTTTAGAAAACTAAAGGTATATACATTATACTTAGATGATCAACAAATGATGAATAAGAGTGAATAATAATATCTTGATTTGTTGAGCATACCCAAAGCCCAGGTCGAGGTTAGGGCAAAGATCATGTTAAGAGTTTTATGTTATACAACTGATAAAGAATTATCCATCGCTTATAGAAATATTACTTTTTAAGAAAACTCAATGTCGGAATTCCAATGTAAGGGAATCCTAACACTCACTAGAGAAATCGAACGATTTCTATATTTTTCCTAGGGTTTTGTGGAATATAAAAATCCAGTGGGACCCTTATCAAAAAAGGAAATGATATTAATTAACCTTTCTCATATTAGAACATTTGCTATGTAACTACAATAATCTAGTTCAATTAAATTTGCAACAAAATAACCTACCTAAGATTGTTTTCTCAAAATTATAAGCTCACTGGACATAACTACACTGATTAGCTAAGAGCTATCAAAATAGCACTTATGTACAAAAGGTTATGGTCTATTATAATTGAACTTTTACAAACAAACCTATCGATGGTGTGGATCCTAAAATGGTAAAGGCTTAATCACATGGGTAGTTGATTGTAACAAAGCCCAAGCCAACACGCTGTCTACTTAGACAAGCCATTGCAAAGATGGCACGAAAACGTGACTGTCTACAAAGTCTTCGATAACCTTTAAGCTTTGTTTAAGGAGCAAGCACATTCCATAAGTTACGAGATTGCTAACAAATTGTTCAATATGAAGGTGAGTAAGTGAAGATAGAGGACTCTGTCAGAATGATGATGGGCTATATTGATAGACATCATGAGCTTGATGCTAAGATAGTCGAAGAATTGCAAGTAGATTTGACATAAGCTCGTTGACTCCAAAGCTTGAGCCATTTATGTTAAACGTTAACATAAATCAGATGGGTGTGAACCTTATGGTGTTGCTCAGTATGTTGAGGTAACAAAAGGTCATTCAAGGATCAAGGTACAATGTTCACCGTGAAAGGGAATGCACCATCTTCGAAAGGTTTGAAAAGAGAAAGCAATGTAAGATAGGTAAGAAATGTGCCATCAATGACAAGGGCAGTGTGACCATCATCATAAGTAGGGGCATTGGAATTGCCCATACTACTTAAATATGTTAAAATAGAATAAGAAGGAATCGAATTTCATAACTCTTATAGGTAAGTCCATGAGTCAAAATTATTTTGAAATTCGCAAAAGCTTTTGGGTTTTAAATACAGGATTTAAATCTCATATCCATAATTCACTGCAGGGACTCAGGTGCAGATAACATGTGACAAAAGGGCAAATGAGCCTTTAAGCTGCAAATGGATTAATTGTAGATGCAACCATAATTGAAGAATATCATATACTTTTGTCCAACATATTTATTGTTATTTTGAATAATTGCTATTATGTATGAAACATTGTTGGAGTGTAATATCTGTGTCTAGATTGACTAAGATTGGATATGATTTTCATTGTAATGATGATGTTATGAACATTACGTTTAGTGGAAATAATATCTGCAATGGTTTTTTGGATAATGGAATTTATATACTTAATTTTAATAATATATGTACGGTCAATAATTCTTTTGCTATTAATATCAAAGATAGTTAACTATGGCACTATAAGCTCAGTCATATAAGTTACAAAAGACTACACAAACTGAAAACAGATAGTTTTCTTATGATATTTGATTAAGAATCATTTGTAATTTTTGAGTTATGCCTCAATGGAAAAACGACCAAGTATCCCTTCAACGAGAGCAACGAAAGGGTTGACGAACTCTTGCGTCTTGTACATATTGATGTATGTAGAGTAATGCCTATAGGGACTAAGGATCATTGTGCTTATTTCATAACTTTTACTGATGATTTCTCCAGACTAATATATATATATATATATATATATATATCTCATAAAGAATAAATCCAATGTCTATGATAAATTTGAGAAGTACAAGAACGAAATTGAAAATCATACAAACCATAGAATTAAAATACTTTAATCCGATCAAGGACATGAGTATGTTGAACATTAAATACAGTAATACTTAAGAGATAATGGGATTATCTCCCTTGTCACTTCATCCTATACTCCAAAAATAATGGTGTTTTGAAGATAAGGAATCGAATCCTATTAGATATGGTTTGATATGAGATGAGTGGGGTTAAGTTACCACTTTCCCGTGAGGGATGTGCATTAGAATCCACAGTGCATATACTGAATTTGGTGTCTACAAAATATGTTCCTAAGATACCATATGAGATGTGGTATGGAAAAAACCTCCTCAAGTATTGGAAGCTGTAGGATGGCCTAACATAGTTAAGAACGTTGGCCGTAATAATCTTGAGGAAAGATCAGTGTTGTGTAAATGTATAGGATATCCGAAAGATTCTATGGGATATATTTTGAATAGCATGGAGGAACACAAGGTTATTGTTCCTTAATACATTCTCTTCTCAGAGAAGGAACTTCTATCAAAAGTAATTAATATTAAGGTCATAGACTTGGATGAGATTTGGGAATCCAATAGAGCTGTACAGGTAGAAAAATGAAATTCACCAATATTAGAAGGTGATATACTATGGATTTCTAGTGGATGATAAGAAAAAGCATTGTGTCCTAGAAGATGATACCCCCATCACATTCAGACAAGCACTACATTGTGGCTTGAAGCTGTGAAGCCTGAAATGGATTCCATTTACACAACAAAGTGTGGACTTTTGAATGATATACATAAAGGGGTAAACCCATTGGCTGCAAATGGATCTTTAATAACAAACAGAATGTTAATGGAAAGGTAAAGACCTATAAAACAAGGCTAATCATGAATAGCTTCTTTTAAGTTTAAGATGTTAACTATGGTTGCAAAATATGGATGATTTATGCGAAAATGACATTCCTAAATAGTGATTTAGAAAAGATAGATTACATGTCGTAGCTTAAGGGTTTTTAGATCAATGGGAGCGGGAGAAAGGTTTGCAAGTTAGTAAGATTAATAAATGATCTTTAATAAGCTTCAAGAAGTTGGAACAAATATTTTGATAAAGTGATCAAATAGTTTATTTTTATCAGAACACATATGAAACACACATATACCTAAAAAACAAAAAAAAAATTGTAGTGTTTATTGTCTTATATGCCAACTATTTTCTCCCGATTGGCAATGACATTTTGTTATTGCAATCAGTCAAAGCTTGGTTGTCCAAGAACTTCTCCACGAAGGCTTTGGAAGAAGTGACCTATATGCTTAGTATATGAAGATAAATCCAAGAGGTTGCTAGGATTATCTTGATCCATGCACATATTATCTTACTAAATCGATTGCATGGAGACTTCCAAGCACATGAATGTTTTGACAAAATTTAGAATCTTCCTTTTTAAGAAGGATGCTCCCCATATAATGAGGGGAGAGAGCGTATGAAAAGAATATCGTATGCTTCAACCATTGGATCCACTATGTACACTGTGTTATATACGAGATCGGTTGTGGCTTATGCATTAGGATGCGTAGTCCAATACCAGTCGAACACCAAAGAAAAATAATGGAAAACTTTGAAATGTATTCTCAAATATATGAGAATGCTAAAGACTTATTCCTAATCTATGGGAATACGACCTCGTTATGAAGGGGTATACATGTTCAAGCTTCCTGATTGATATCGATGACAGTAAATATGTGTCAAGTTAATACTCACATTGGATGGTGGAGTGGTGAGTTGGAAAAGTTCCAAGTAAGAGATAATAGTCGATTCAATGATGGAGGCTAAATCTATCGCCCCAAGTGAAGCAACTAAAGAAGCAATCTAGATGCGAAATTTTATGAATAAGCTTGGGGAGATTCCAAATGTCGAGAATCACATTACAATATTTTCTGATAACAATATTATGATGCATATCAAAAAAGACACATACTGTGGAAGTTCCACCTAACAACACAGTTTGTCGGCGATAGAGTAGTGGTAATTAAAGAGTAAATAGTAAGGACAACATAGCAGATCCACTCATGAAGAGATTGCTTGATCAGTTTTGAACAAACTGATAGAACGAATGCGAATCAGAATCCATATTGGTTCCAAGTGCAAGTGGAGGATTGAGAGACTTTGTAGCATGCACTAAGGAAATTATGTAATTTATCATAAATTATCTAACTATGTAATAAAACTTGATCTTCATAAAGATGTTTAATTTCTTTTATATAATTTGCTATATTTTTATATAATTAATAAAGTAATTAAGTTAAAGTATATTAACAGGAAATCCCTTAAATAAAATGTTGTGCGATTGTAGTTGTAAATAGTTGCAATCATAGTAATTAATCACAAAATAAATAACATTTTGTTTTCATTATTCCTGGTCAAGATGTTTTGAGAAAGGATACCGATGCATATGTTAAGATTAGAGTACATAATGCTCTCTAAATGTTGGACAGTGTAGTACTTATGACAGCTCGTAGCACCAAGGGGTTATGTACTTGTAGCTTTTGGATAATCATGGAATTACGCATCCGAGAGTTTCTAGTTTGTTGCTAACAAATAGGTCAAATAGGAAATCATAGTACGACAGGGTCACACAGTTCCCTCGATTTGTAAGTACTATGGAACTTCAATATAGATATTCCACTTTGATTATAGTTAAATCAAAGCATGATGACCATCAAGCGACTATAGTTGGATTGGAGTTGAAGAATTGAAGGTGAAACGTTATTCAATAGAAATTCTGTCTCCTTAGCCATATAAGGTTAGTATCACGATCATCTATTGCTGACTCAAAGTAAAAAAAAATTGGCCAAAGTGGAACGATTGATAATAAATATTATTATTGAAGCAAGGACTTTATTTTATGTGCTTATCAAGTTGAATGTGGATAATGTTGGAGTTTTGACCATCACCAAGCTCCATATATCCTTAAGTGATATGTTGTTGGCAAAGGGAACGTATGTAAATTATTGTTGCTATCGGTACTACTTATGGTGATGCAAAATATGGAAGATTTGTAAGTAATGATTTTGGCCAAACTGTCACCCCATTAGCTAAGGTGGCTTATGAACATTAATATATAATTATTAAATATTAATTACTAACTGAATTCACACCTTTGAGTCTCATATCTACATTTTTGAGTTCCTCAAAAAAGAAAATGATTCAATTGGTTTATAAATGTTATAAATTAATTAATATTGAAGAAATATTAATTAATATTGTATTTGATGTTTGGGGTGTTTTTAGTGAGTGGAGTGGCTTATAGAAATTTCTAGGTGTAATTAATAATTATTTGATGTTGATATAAAAGTTATATACACAAATATCGATATATATTTTTGAATAATCTTTAAACATCAACAATAAAGTAAATGAATTTTGTGATTTTTTTGGTCCATAAAGGGACCATGCATGTCCTGCCAAGAATGAGAAGGAATCATTTAGATATTATACCTAGATTTGCTTGGGAATAAAAGAGGAGGTTTTTTAAGAGAGATTGGGAAATGTTTTTATTCCCTTCATAAATTCAAAAAACTCTCATTTGTTCATTTCAATTTTTTCTTCCTGCTTCCCTCATTTCATAGTCGTTGTCATCTTCTATATCCTATCTAGGACAAACCACCTTCTACCCCAAATAATATCAAACAAAATAAAATCAACTTGGTTCATACAATTATTGCAACATAGAATGGTGATTCAAGCAATTTAGGGATTGAATTCTCAGATCGAGGTGTCACGAAGGGCTAGATCCAATTAGGTGCAATTCTTAGTTTATGCTATGCATTTGCATATGCTCACCCATAACCCATGTTGGTGTATGTAATATACTTTATTACCATTAATTTTGATTTGATTTAAAATTGCTATAAATGTTATTTTACAAATGAAATTCAAAACAAAATACATAAATATATAGTAAAATTTGTTTCATATTTTTTTGTTGATTTATATTAATCATATTAATAATGTTATACAAATTATATTTTATTTAATATCAAATTTTGTGTGTATGTGTATAAATAATTAATTATTTAGGTTATGATTTAAAATGTGCAGATTTTGTACATTTAAAATTGGTTTTTTACATATCTAAAAAATAATTTAATTATTTTGGCCATGAGTGTATGTAAGTGTGCACGTGTGCATATTTGTATATATTATTTTATAATGTAAAATTAGATATTAAATATATATTTATTTTACTAAATTTTAATTACCTTATATAAATAAACAATATTTTTTTTGCTATGATTTAAATATAAAAAAATTTGTTGAAATATTTAAAATGCAATTAATAAGAGTTTTCTCTCTTAATAATAATTATTTTAATATGTCGATTTATATTAATCATATTAATAGTGTTATACAAATTATATTTTATTTAATGTCATATTACATATGCAACAGAAGCACATTAATGGAGTATAGGTTTTCTTTCTAGCTGCCACTTTATCCCCTGATATTTAATTATTCGTCGTCCCCTATCTCTTCTCTCCAAAATCAGTTTGTATCTTCCATTGCCCTAAACTAGCTTTCCCTATTACTGTGCTTTTTTCTCTCTTTTTGGCTTTTCCCCTTATTCACGCATCTACCATGCATCTTCCCATGGCTCAGATTTGATATCGTCGAACTCCTTCCTTTGTGCACTTATAGTAGTGCTGGCATTTACTGGAGTTTGTAGTTTGGACATTGAAGCCGCCACTGTAGGCTTCAATATTGGATATAGCGATCATGGTTGGCTATCGACTTTTCTATGCTTGTTAAGCAGTGCCTTTTGCTACTTGCATATTAACCTTGCCTCATCGTTTTTGGTTGGATTTCAGGCATTTATCCTTTTCTGCTCCCCTAGTTTCTTTCACTCCCCAGCCCATTTTCCTCCCCTTCTATGTCATCGTCTTTTCCCTAATCCTGTTCGACCCCTAGTCAACCCTTAATAGCGAAGCCAATCTGCTACTTTTTTCACCCTAATTTGTAGAAATCTATTCGAGTTTTTGTGTTGGCCTTTGGATCGAGCTTTGCTCGACATGCTCAGTGTTTGATTTTGGTTGTTTATAAGGTTTATTTTGGAAATTTCTTGCTAGTGGTTTTGGTTTTTTGGAATTGGCTTGTATTTGATTGTTTTCTATTTAAAGTCAAGGCTCTGGCTATTTGTTCCTTCATTATCTGTTGGTGTAGTTGTTCTTTCTACTGGGTTATTACATTGCTATATATTTTGCTAAATTTTAGCTGCTACTAGCAATTTGTGAATGCTTTTGGTTCTTAGTCATATGTTTGTTTCCGGTTTCCTTTTGGAATCTAGATCTAGCACTGTTATGTTTGTTTCCAGTTTCCTTTTGGAATCTAGATCTAGCACTGCTATGTTTGTCGCCTTTTGATGGCTAAGCATTGCATGTTTTTGATATCTAGATTTTAACGTAATGGTATCTTTTAAATTGGGTTCTGCTTATGTAAATTGCTTCTTCCTTGATGATTGTGTTGCTTTTTGGAAACCATCTCTGTATTGCAAGTTCTAATCCGCTTGCATCATGACATTGATAATGGTCATAGATGTATCCCTTCTGAGAGTTAGTGTTCTAAATGCACTAATGCATCTTCCTTGTTGTATGCATCTTGCATGGTGTTTTGTAGTTTAGGTATATATTTTTTCCCGACTCATGTACTATAAGCTAGGATAGCTTTTCTAATAGTTTCTAAGGCATTTTGCCTCAAACCTGCATTTCAGTTGTTTAGTAGTATGACCGCTATAAAACTAGTTTGCCTATGCAAAATAATAATATTTTATTTCGCTTGCAGAAATCATAAAAAGTTAATTTTACAATAACATGGCAATACACATGTAACGACCCAAAATTTTAGTTGTTCAAAATTGGGATATTTAATTGGTTTTAAATATTCACAAGTTAATTTTATAAGTAGAAAAACTTATATTTCAAATATCTTGCTTTAATTGGATAATTAAATTGTTAATTTAAAATTTGAAATTTTATTTTAGTGTGAATAAAAATAATTTATAAAGAAGAATTAAATTCTATTTGAATTAGAATGATGTTAGAAAACTTTTGAAATTGAATTAAAAGTAAATTTATTGAAATTGAAAATTTTAGTATTTAATTAATGTATAAAATAGTCATTTTTGGCACAGTCTTGGATTTCGACGACACTAGTTTCATTGGACCCGTAATGTTATATTATTATACGATTTTAAATTTTGTGTCGATCGGACTTACGGTTTAGTCATACAAATCTGAAATGCATAGAAATTTGTTTAAGTAGATTTTAATTAAATAAGGTCGATTCAAAAACCTATCTTCCAAATATGATGGAATTGGCTCCCGATATATATCCATTGTGTTTGAAATAGGGGTAAAACATTATAAACAGTAGGCGACACGTTTCAATTGGAGTTCGAAATTTTTTCGGATGAATAATGTCACGAATTTTATATAAAAGGACTTCATTGTTTCCCTTTTTCACCAACATTAGGATTTTAAACCCTAACCGCCATATTCATTTTGATGGCTTGAAATTCACCTCGTTCTTCCTCGATTATCTCCACATCCATGTGTAATTGGCCTAAACCTTCAACTACGACATTGTTGAGCTCGACGTATCCAACGGTTGTGATGAACTACGGCAAGGCGAGACGACCGAAATTTCTCTTCGAAGGGCATGCGCTCAACCTTCTCGTCGTTCTGAAGCACGTGGCAGAGCCGCTCTCTGACCGTGGGTGAACTGGAGCTTGGCGCTTCACATAGCAGTCCTTGATCAACCTCTGGCGATCGATTGTGGGTACGGTATCGAAACAATGAGATCGACGCATGGGTTCTTCGGCCTGATGAATGAACGAAGGAGAAAAGAAAAATGCGGCCAGATCTGGGTCTCTTGAAATTAACGGCCCCGATTTTGAGGTTCATTAAATAAAAGAAAATTTAATTACATAACTTGTATTCAAATGTTTAAAATTGTGTAACTTCTTCATACGAGGTCGGAATTTGACGAAACAAATTCGTTGGGATCGTATTGACGAACACTATGTTATAGAGCTAGTTTGAAGTTGATTGGAGCTAGTGAAAATTTAGGATGAAATTAAATGCTCGTTTGATTTTATTCGAAATAAAACACTGCAACGTCTATTGGAATCAAAGTGAGTACAAGTCACTCTTTCTGACTCGCTTATATTTTTATATAAGTGAGAATAAATTTATTTTGAGTTGATTGATGATTGTTTAGGTGATATACAATATATTATATATATTGATTGGTATTTGGATATATTCCTGCCTATTGGAGCAAACGAGACCCTATACGTTCCATTGTATGAGTAGATGATCCTTTTGTAAGTGTGTCTGCCTAAGCGAACATTGTACATATTTTCTCATATGTATATTTGTTAGAGGTGACAGGTTGGTGGGATCCAACTAGATTCCTCACCGGTGGTGATTTTATTTACAGATACTGTGGTATATGTTGTTATCATATGATACATGATGTTTTGGATGACAGGATTGATACAATTGATGCGAATCACCTTGTTTAGCTTTTTTTAGCATTGGGCTAAATTTTGGAAATTTTAAAATTTTTAAAGTGATGATTTCCAATTTAAAAAGGATTTCAAAGTGATTTTGAAAATATATGTTTTATTTATTTTTGAATTGTTAATGAAATGAATTTATTTCAAATAAATAAAAGTTATAATTTTTATGTTATAAAAATTATGATTTTTGTGAAATATACTTAATGTGGTATTTTTTGAAATATGAAGTTGATTATTTTGAAAAATAATAAAAAGTGGGATTTTTAACTTATGATAAATGGTTTATACGTAAGATTTATAAAATTGATATTTTATAAATAAAAAGTGATGGAATTATAAAGGAGTTTTGTAAGTGTTAAAATGAAGTAAAAATGGATCTCTTAAGTAATATGTAACGACCCGGAATTTTAATCGTTCGTTTTTGGACATTTAATTTATTTTAAATGTTGTATTTGGATTATTGATTGATTTTAAGTATGAAGATTTTGATGTAATCAGTGAAATAGTTTAACTCTTTAAATATAGCGATTAATTGGATTTGGTAAAATAGTAAATTAAATATTGAGATTGGGAAAATATACAGATCTGGAGTTAAACGTGAAGAAAAATGATTTTAAATCAATCTAAACCTATTTAAAATCTATTTGGATTAGAATTATAATATTGGAATTTAGAATGAAATCAAAAGTAGATAAGTTACAAATTTGAAATTTTTATATTAATTTAATAGTGAAATTTAATATACGGGAATAATGTAAATAATTGAATTTTGATTTAAAATGAATCAGAATGATTTCTAATATGAATATAAATTCTATATGATTTATAATGGAGCAGTAAGTTACTAAAATTGAAATTTTAAACAATTTCGATGATTTTGAAATCGCTCGATTTAATCGACGAGTTAAAATAGCCTTTTGGGACACAGTCTCGAAATTCGACGAAACCATTTCCATATGAACTGTAATGGTGCATTATTATCGGATTTGAAGTTTTATAGCATTTAGCGTTACCGTTTGGTCGTACGAAATAAAACAGCATTGAAATTAAAATCGAAAATTTAATATTTAATTCGATTCAAAAAGCTATCTTCCACATGCAACCAAATTAGCCTCTGGACCACGTTCTATTATGTTCAAAATGCAGGTAAAACATTATAAATGCCGGACGGCACGTCTCAATTGGAGTTCGTTAAAAAGCACGTTAGAATTGAAAATAATAACAAAATTATATATATATATATATATATATATATATATATATATATAATCGTATATATATTGTGAACAACAACTAAACCCTAACTATTATTCATGAGCCGCCGTTCTATGTGATTGATAGTCGAAATTCATCACACTTTTCTTCTCGATTCCTCACGATCTATTTAGTATCGTCGAAAACTTCCTTAAGGAAAGTCGTAGAGCTCGTTGAGCTCTACGAAGGGAAAGGTCATGATCGAAAATAGCATGGTGGATCGTCTTGATTTTGACCGCGTTATGCGCCGTTCAATGGGAGTTTGCACGATGTTGGCTGCGTTTAGGGGGTGCGGTCGATAGCTATAGGCGCGTCGAGGCGGGAGCTATGTTGCGGTGGAGCTCAATCGACTTCTAAGGCACGGAGATAGGAACGATGGTCGGTTGAAGGGGTGCAACGATGGGTTCGAACAGCCTGTGACGATGGACGAAGGAGAAGTGTAATCAATGGCCTAGATCTGGACCTTGTTACGAACGACAGATTTTCGTTTGGTATAATAATAATAAAATTTATTGTTTAATTTATATGTATACATACTTTAAAAATTCATATTTTATCCATACGAGGTTGTAATCAGGCGAAACTGGTGGCGCCGGAATCGCAGCGACGAGCATTACGTCCAGCAGTAGATCTAGAGTCGCTCGGAGCTAGCGAAATTTTTAGATTAATCGAACGTGTTCGATTTAATTTAAAATTGGAGCGTTTGGAAAATTAAAAATCAAGGTGGGTTAATCTCACTCAATTTTGGACTGCCGGTTTTAATTTTAAATGATTAAAATTAATAAATGATTGATTAGTTAAATTGATGCACTGTTACCAATTGGATATTTCCGCATATATATAGCAGATGAGACTCTATGCGCCCCGCATAATAGTGGATGACCTTATATACCATGATATTCTACCAAGAAGTGGAATTGGTATCTTTATATTGTGCTAACATCTGTGGATGTAGGGAAACATGTTGGAGGGATCCAACTAGATTCCTCATAAATGTTGAATTTAATTTCATATATGATGATATATGTTCTGTTGGAATAATCTGTGATAGACTGCTGTGGATTTATATTGATTGGACGCTATGGTTGTTTGGAATTGGTTTTTGGTATTTTAAAATGCCAATAATATATAGTTGAATTGAAAAAAGGGGATTTTTGAGGTAAATTGTTAAGAAGAATTTTGGATTAATTGATTTGATGAAATAAAAGGGTTTGGGATTTGTTCTTTACAAAAATTGGAATATTATAAATAGGGATTTTGAAATAAAAGTATACGAGAAGGATTTTTAAATAATAGATGTTTAAGTGGTACTTGTTCAAATGCAACAGGTTTAAAATCGAGATTTTTAACGGATCGGAAGAATAGAAGTGAAGTTGAGAATAAGTATAAAATTGATTTGTACAGGAATTCAAGTAGGATTTTGAAATTTATGGGATGGAATTGGAAATCAGGAAATTGGTCTTGTTTTTAAAAGAGGATTTTTAAATTACTAATTTGGTAAATTTAAAAGCGTTAGAAATATCATGGAAATTAGTTATTTAATTTATTTTAAATTTTTTAAAACATATTTAATTACTAATAGTTACTTTATACTGATTTTTAAAGATTAATTATTTGAGAAATGATCAGCATTTTTGTTTTTAAATGATAATTATTACATATTTATGTGGTTTGGTTTAATAACTTTGTTTTTATTTAAGTATATTTACCTAGTTTAAACTTGAAAATTTATTTTAGAACTTATAAGCACTATTTTGAGAATTTTGAAAACAAAGTTTTTGGGAAGTAAATGGTATACTCGGCTGGCGTAAATTGGAGGCAGTGAGTGCCTGTAGCTAAGTCTTGGATTTCTCTAGGATAGAGACATAATGTGATCAATGCTTTGATACTGCACTGGTACTTTCCATATTAATATAAAAAGGGGTTTTAAAATATTTTTAAAAAGACGCTTTGTGAATCTTTCGAATTCGATAAGATAAGTATGTAATTTTGGATGAAAAGATTTTATTTATTTAATCTTGAATTTAAATAAAGAATTGGTTTTTCAGTGAAATTGAAGTATTTGGTTGGATTATTGTCTATTTGATAGTTAAATAACCGACTATCAAATTTGGACCCAAATATAACCTTGGGAATATCTAGAAGAGGTATGGGAATTATATGGTACAGTTACCATTCGAGGTCCTATACTGTACGTATAAACTCATTTCGTTCTTATAGGACGTTTTTAAGGAAATCCATCCATAAATGGTTAGGAGGTGATCTCTGATCTTATCTTCGTCTATTTATTTCCTACAGAAACAGGGTTGAGTTTACTGGGAACATCGAACATTTTTTCGAAGAGACCGGGATCGGACTTGTGATCCGAAACCAATTCGATCCAACGAGTGCGTTTTGGTAATAAAGACAAGAACATGAAGTCGAAGATGGAGCAGTGAAGTGCAAGGGCTAATCACTACTAATCCTGAGGGTGATTCCAAAATGGATGTAGTAGGAATAGTACCTTCGGTTCCGTTCGGACCGGAAACGGACTTGTATGGATGAATGCCATCAGTACATTGTCATTGGAGGACAACGAGCATTCTAAGTGAATATTTCTAAAAAGGTAACGCTTAGCTTTGAACCTCATCAACCAGGAATGAATGAAAATCAAAGGTGAAGCAGCAAGCCTAAGTGGGTCTCACCCAAGTATGGTAAGGTTACCCCTATCTAGAGTCTCTTTTATTCAGCTGTGTGGCGGTTGCTGATCCCAATCGCGGGGTAATCTTATTTGGTCTATCCAGTTTAAGGGGTAGGCTGGTCTTGTGTAGCAGGGGATCCCAGAGTGATCCTCGGTATAGTGTTTTTAAACTTTTACTGTGATAGGTGGTACCCAGTGCTTAATCATTCAGTTGGAACCCATTCTCCAATACGTGCCTTTACGGTTTTGATTGTAGAGCCTAGTATTGCTGGAATTTAATTAATGTAACAATTTCAGCTATTTGAATAAGATCTATACTTAGACACTATTATAATATCAGAGGATTTTGATATGAAATGTTTTGGTTATCGTAAGGTAAAAACCCATCGTTTTTATTTGTGGCATGGTCTTACGAGATAACTTTTATTTTCAAAAGGATTTTGAACTTTAATAATTCAAATTGACTGTGTTTTCTCACGCTGGTTTTTCGGACTGACTCGGGTGTTTTTTTATTATAATGCTCGGGTCAGACCGAGTATTACAGTTTCAGGATTGGATACTATGGAGCTCAGGAGACGAGTTGGAGACCGAGACGTATTCTCATACTTGTTTATTTCCATTGCAGTATTGTTTGAAATTACTAGCAGTTGTGAGGATAGGATGTTATAACTGTCCAAGCTGGTAATTATTGATTTGTGTACTCTGATGTGAGATATGTATATTACTTTTTTGCTTTGTTAAAGAACTATTGATATTATATACTGTTCTATCCACTGTGAGAATCTTATTGCTTAGTTCGCTTCTTCTTCTACCTCCTTTCTTTTACCCCAACAATATGTATTTACTGCACTCGATCGTTCGGCATGTTATACGATAGGCATATTTATGTCGATTTTTGGGGTTCGTCAAGGGCGGGTCGTCACATAATAAGATTTATAAATAGATAAAGTTATAAAAAGAATGAATTTGTAAATAAAGAGATTTATAAGTGAATTAACTTATAATCGGATTTTGACATATAAATGGGATATAAATGTAATTTGTTAGTAAAGGAATTTTATATATGGAGTATTTAAAAAATATAAATGGAATTTATAAACATTGTTTTGTAAATTCGAAATTAACTTATTTTGAAAAGTTAAATATGAAAGTTTTTAAAGGAATTTCATTCGCGATTTTAGACAGTGGATAATCCTTTAAATTAAACGTGTAGAATTAATGAATTTGGTAAGAAATTATATTCACGATTTTGGATAGTGAATAATAAGTGTTCATCTAAATGGATTTATATGGTTTGAAGATGTTTTTAAAAGGTATAAGCATCAAAAACATAGATTTCAATATTCATTGTTGAAATAGACGTTTTTGAGAAGTAAGAACAGTATGGACTATAATACTATTGTTATAGTAAATGATTTCCGAAAGGAGATGTTTTGTACAATATATGAGATTTATATATCTATTTAATAATCAAATCCATATACCAATGATTTTGGGCTGTCGTAACGATGTTTTACGCAACATTCATATTGACCCAATAAAGCGTGTGTTGAAAAATATTAAGCTTTCCTAAAGAGATTGTGAATATGCTTACACTTTTGATAAAGTATATGGAAATGTTTCCAATATAGAAATGTTGAAATGGTTTTGAGAATATATCTTTTTAAAGATAATTTGAAGTGAATATTTGAAAAGTGATTTAATTTATAAAAGATTAATTAAAAGGGCCTAGTGATTGCTTATAGTGCTAGATATTTGTTGTTTGCTATGATAGTTAAATAAATGACTATCAAATTTGGCCATTTTAGTTCATCGACTTGATGTGGGAACTATTTAGTCGTAAACTTAGTATGTAGCCATCTATGTAGGCTGGATTATCAATTGTGTTGAGAATGTTGATTCATGTAGTGTGGAGTATTACTCCAATCTGTGAAGCTTCCTTCTTGGCTAAAGGATAGCAAGTTGAAAGTTGAGACGTGATAAGTCTATGAGACTTAATTTCTGTGTGAGGTTGAGAAACGCTTTTGCATTGTTAGTGCGAAGAGACCATGATCAAATTTATCCAAAAATTCACTTTGGATCAATGCATATGCATTTGAGCAGGTTATTGATGGCATTGATATTTAGGATTTTCATAGTGAAGGACTGCTTGTTGATTATTTAGGGTTAAAATCCCAATATACATCCAGTAGCAGTAGTCTCTTCATTATGAAATATCCATTACAAGGGAAATTGCTACTAATCTTGGGGATTTCTCGACAGAAATTGGTAGGAAAGTACCTTCGGTTTATCCCGTTCCTGGACAACTTGTATGGACGTTTGTTTATCATTGCATTTTTGTGACTACGTACATTGGTTTTTACAAATGTACATCAGTGTTGGCAGAGAAGGCAACTTCTCTTAGCTTAACACCCTCCTTGAGATTTACGAGCTCAAGGGTTTTATTTTTGTGGAAGGAAATTAGTAGTCAATGGAAATGGTCATGTGGCATTTAAAGTGATGTGATATGTGATATGTGAAAGGTAATCGTTACCTCAGGCCTCATCAACCAAAAATGACCGAAACATGGTTAGATGCGGCAAGGATGAGTGGGTCATTCCCAATTAGGATATGATCATCCCCTTCTAAATATATTTCTTCCCGCTATGACGTTCAGGATGTAAATTAATGTGGTTTGTATGCTATGAGTGCTCTCGAAAAAGGTCGGTGACGACCGAGGGATGACATATTTGGTACTACCTAGTTATAGAGTTAGGTCGGTCTTATGTTGGTAGAGGGCAGTTGTTCTATTCCTCGGTACATCCATCTAGTGGTGCACCCATCGGAAGGTAGTCCCTTCCCTGGTCATTTATATGGAAATCCATACTCCACTACGTGCCTGCCATTTTGTTTGTAGTGCCAAGTATGCTGGAATTTAATAATGGTAACAATTTTGGCTACTTTAATATTATTTGTGCAGTTGACACTATTATATTATATGATCATTTGATATGAAATGTTTTGGTTATCATAAGGTAAAAACAAGTCCGTGTTTATGTATGGGCGCGTCTTACGAGATACTTTGTTTTGAAAGGAAAAGTTTGGTAATTTAATAAATTCTGTTGAGTGTGTTTCTCATGCTGGTTTAATAGACTGATCCAGGCATTCTTCCCTTTTAATGCTTGGGTCAGATCGAGTATATTTACAGGTTCAGATTTGGTGCTTTTGGAGCTTCAAAAGGCGAGCTAGAGATCTTCATTTTTATATACACATATCTATTTTTTTATCCGCTGCAATGTTGTCTGGTATTATCGACAACTGTAAGGACAGGTTATTATAACTGTCCAGGCTGATGATTGGTGCTTAATTGTTGAACTTTCATTGATGTGTGTATATACAGTTTCTTTTTTGTAAAGATCATTGATATGATATTATATGTGTTCCGCTGCGGTGTGAGATTCTTTATTGTTCTGTTTATTTTCTCTTCTCTCTTTCTTCTATTCTCTTTTTCTCTTCCGTTTTTCTCTCTTCTTTTCTTTCTCATGACTTTCCGTCAGTCTGTACTTTTTGGATCGGACATGTGCGGTTTTTTGTCGATTCAAAGGGTATATAGACTTACATGTTGTCATATTTGGTATCAAAGATTGGATTTAGTATATTACTAGGATTTGATGTGTACTCGGTATAGATAGGGTCGGTAGCACCCTAGATTGAGTTTGAGTGTATTATATATATGAGCACAAATTTTTTAGTGATTATAAAGATGTTTTATATTGTGTTTACTTATCTGTTGAGTTGTTTATGGATTCCGGTCTGTGCATGGGACGCCATATTATCGTTAAGGATTTCTAAATGCCTAACGAGGCAAGTCGACATAGTATTATTTTAAATTGGGTAAATGAAATAATTTTACCTCGATTATATTTTATATAGAAAGGAAAGTATTTTTCAGAAATTGTTATAGTGTATATAAATTGATTGTTTGGTTGTTTGAAAATGTAAATTTGTATAGTTAATAAATCTATTTGAATAATCTAAATAAAAACAAACAATTGTAAAAGGATAAATGTAACAACCCTATTTTACGAATGTATATTTAAATTTAAATATAGCATCTTTAGTCGGATTAAATTCCGAAATGCTACTTTTTGTAAACTGTCGAATTAGGACTCGAGACCACTGCCATTGAGTCCAAAACGGCGTTTGCGATCTTTTTTGAGTATAACCATCGATATGCTTGGAGTTGACTAAAATTTTGGTATTTTTATTTGGGGCTTTGGGTTTGGGTTTCAGCCCACTAACCCAACTCCTCTACCTTATAGCCCCCACTCCACTCCCCTTAACATTTCCTAACACTCTCGAGCCCTATAAAGAATGGTGGGAAGAGGAAATTGAAATTCCTAAGCCCTAGTTTCTCTTAGGAATTCAAATTCAAGTTATAAATCAAAGAGAAGCTTAGGTAAGAATCCTCTTCATCTTCTCCATCTCAATCTCTCTTCAATTATTGTAAATTCCTATAACTTAACTTAGGAAATTCATTTCATTTGATAATAGATTGAAGATTCCAGAGGTGTTGTTAAAGAGAAATCAATATTTTCTTGTTTTAGAGCTTCTCATTTCTATATTTGGGTTTAAAGGTGAGCTTTTAAACTCACATCTACGTTTATAGCTTTCATTGTTGTTAGGTATGAATTCCTAACATCTATTTCATGTTTAATTGCTTTTGATTTGAATTAATTTGGTGAATTTTCCAAATTTTGGTGTTTTGAAGTCAAAATCTTTAAAGATCCTATCTTGAATGTTTTAACATGATATTCTGGGTGTATCGAAGAGCCTATAGGGCTGGGTTGTCGCTTGGCATAAATCCCTAGCCTCCGTCGCTCGTCCGATCACTTCTGAATCAATTTAGCCATCATTGGCCTAGGAAAACTGTTGCGTAGAACAGACAACCAGATGTATGGTTGGAAGGTATAGACGTTTGGTTAGGGCAGCAGATGAAAAATAAATAATGGCAAAAAAGGAAAAAAATAGCAGAGACTTGAACCAGACGTCTAGTACAAACCTACTAGATGTCTGGTTAGTTTTCAGATGCCTGGTTAGATTTCAGACGTCTGGGAGGTTTCTGAAATATTTCCAGAAACCAAATCCAGACGTCTGATTTAACCCCCCAGATGTATGGAACTGCCAATTTTGCCTATTTTGGCTGTTTTTGATTGGATTTCCAATTTTTATCGATTTTTGTTAATCTAATTGGTAGTTGCCATTTATTATCGACTTTGATGACTTCTTTTTGGGATTTTTGGGAAATATCCATTTTATGGCTTTGATATCGATTTCTATGGATTTGATTCGCGTCTTCGAATGTGAATTTTTAGTGATTGATTGTTTTTACAATCGTTTTCTGTGGCTTTTCACTTTAAATTACAAAGGTTTTATACTAGTAGTAAATATCCAAACTCTTTCACAAAAATGATTTCAACATTACTTTTTATAAAAACCTCGTTTTTAAAACCGTTTTTCAATCTATTATTATATCCAAACATTTACCTCATTCATTTGGAAAATCTAATTAAACGACTCAGCAAAACAAGTGGTATGAAACACTTGCGTTTACTTTGTCGGTTAATTCTTGGACTGGTTCGATTGAACTCTTGTGACAATTTTCGAGTAGAAATCTACAATCTGTTCATAAATACTTAATTAAGTTATGCCAATGGTTATGGGACATGAAGCTAAACTCATTTATTTACTATCTCAGTGTAATTTACACTTATCGATCAATGATGATCATTTTGTGATTTAGACTAGTGATATGCGATGTCTCTTTGTCCATGTAGGGGACTATACCCTGTTTGGAAAAGTTTCGGCTCATAGTCCGCAAAGAGGGACTATACACTGTTTGGAGGAGTTTTGTCTCATAGTCCGCAAGGGGGGAGTATACCCTATTTGGTGGAGCTTCGGCTCATAGAAGGAGCTTTGGCTCATAGTCCGCAAGGGGGGACTATGCTCTGTTTGGAGGAGCTTCGGCTCATAGGAAGAGCTTTGCCTCATATTCCACAAAGGGGGACTATACCCTGTTTGGAGGAGCTCTGGCTCATTTTATGGGATAGCGACCATTTTTGATACATGTGTTGGTGAGATTTCTTGCTCTTGTTTGTGATAGGCCCCCTTTTGTGATTTCTAGATTTCTAATTGATGATTTTTGGAATTTGTGTTTCACCAATTTTTGTGATTGGCATTGATATGTTTTGTCAATATTTGTGGTTTGGTGAATAAAATAAAGAATATGACATTAATTTTAGAGAATATTTGAGATATTGTATGATTTTTGTTGTTATCTGATGTATATTTGTCACGGTATAGCATTATTGTTATCATACTTTTTGTCATATCTTCATTTTATATGATATTTATAGCTAGACTGGTCCGTTTATTATTTTCTTCTTAAATAATACTCGGGTCGGGCCGAGGTATTTCAAGTGCTTCTGCTTGACTTCTTATCATGGTCCTTCGTTTGACTTTTGGGCTAACTACTTTAGCTTAATAGTTTTTGTTATTATAGATTCGAGATAGAGACTCCATGATGTATACATTTTCTTTTGTCCTGCACTTATACCTATTCTTTTGTGCTGTAGTGGATCTTATATGACCACTACTTTGATGTACACTTTTATGTGATATATTCATATTTGTTTCCGCCTTATTGATATGAATATCAATGACTGATTTATGTTATGTTTATTTTATATTTGCTTTCGAAGACCACATAGCCATTGTGTAGTAGCCTTGTGTTTGTATTTGATATGTCGGATTTTCTCTTGAAACGAAATGCATATAATACTATCTGACATATCGTTACTCGCACAAAGCAATTACACAGATGGTCGCTCCTCAACAGCCTTATTATTCGCACTAGTCGACGGCATTACCCTGTAGTGTCCTTGGCTAGTGTGAGTATAGAGTGGGGCGTTATAGCTTGGTATCAGAGCCAAACTTTGGAACAATGTACAATAATCTAGCAAGGATCACTGTCCTAAGTGTCTCTTTGTTATCGTGCCTTAGGATTTATCCGAGTCTTAGGACCCATTCTATTCTAATTTCTTTTATGATGCCTTGTTTATCAATCAAGTTTGTTTGATATTCATTTTGAGAATAAACTTTTGCCTCTTCTTTCTTTCTTTCTTAAAGAAGAGAAATGGTTAGATCTGGCCGTCGCAGTGTCGGTCAATCCAGTGCTACACCTCAGGATGGTGTATTGATGTCTGCCTAGCAGCTTTTAGATCTTGTAAAGAATGCTCAAGTTGTCGGACCCATTCCAGAGCCTAATCATCCTAAATCTAGGTTCGCATGCTTGTGCAGAAATTATACCGATTTGGGTGGAAGGCCGTTCAAGGGTTCCGAAAGCGTTATAGAAATCCAAACTTGGCTTAGAACATGCGATCGCATCTTTTCCCGCATGAATCTTGTGAATCTACATCGAGTCCAAGTAGCTTCTAGCATGCTCCAAGAAAGAGTATTAGATTGGTATGAGCTTTTGATTTCGAAAATTGTTGAAGAGGATCTTACTTAGGAGCAATTCCGAGAAAGGTTCGAGTTGAAGTTTGTGTCGGAGGCTTAATAATTAACTTTGGCTCGGTGCTTTATTGACCTTGTTCAAGGTGAATCTTCTGTGACGGATTACATCGCATCTTTTGAATCTCTCTCTAAATATGGGGTTGAGTATATTAATACCCCATTGAAGAAAAATCAGAGGTTTGTCTATGGGCTGAATATGAACCTCAAAAAGCCTTTACTTCTAAAACTAGAAGTTTCTTTCGATCAACTTGTAGATATCGCTCTTTGACTTGAAGAGTCCGATAAAGAAAGTGATGTTGAATTTGTGGGTGCCAAGAAGAATTTAAACAATAACATGAAGAGGCCGATAAAGAAAGTGATGTTGAAATTGTGGGTGTCAATAAGAACTTCAACATCAATAAGAAGAGGCATCCCTTTATTAAGTTCGAAAGTCCTAATCCCAACTAGAAAGTGAAGCAAGTAACTTCGGTAATAATGACCCCAATCCCTAATCGTGGAGAATGCTACAATTATGGCTCTAAGGACTACTATATAAATAGGTGTCCAAGGACTATTTCTTGCCGCTATTGTAAAAGTTCGGATCATTATTTATCTTCATGTCCCAAACTTCAAAGCAAGAGAGGGGGAGAGCTGAATGTTGTGCAAGCGCCTAGTGACACTTCTCTTGGTCAAGGTATTTCTCATTCAGTCCTTGATGACATTTGTTTTGTGATTATCCTATTCGAGTTCTTTTTGATATCGGTTCATATCATTATTTTTATCAAAAGAACTTGTTGATTCTTTTTATTTAAACATTTTGGGCTTGATGACTACATTGAGAACTGCGAATCCGGTTGGTGGATCTGCAACACTCGGTTTACTTTGTAAATATGTCGAGATTATTTTGTATGATTATGCTTTCCGATCCAATTTGCATGTTAAGTTTTATTTGCATCCATCCAAACGCGAATTTTAGCAGTGAGAAAGACATTTTCATTTTTATATCTTTATTGTTATCAGCCCCGTCATGTATAGTTTACCGTCCTGTAAAATGGTTGAAAAGAAATTGATGACTCAATATCTGTTCGTTCCTCACTCTTCTTATGTTCTACTTAGGTTTCGAAATTGATTTTTGTGAAAGAATTGGCTTAATCATTATGAAGCCCATATCCTATATCCCGATAGGACTATTCATCTTCGACATTCTCAATCTGTTAAGCAGATTTCTATTGTTCTTAATGATTTCGATTCCAATTCCGTGGCATCCTTATATTCTCTAAAACCATATGATGAGGAAAATGATATTTCTCTCATTCAAGTAGTTTATGAATTTCCCGGTATCTCTAAGCATTTCTTAGGATTATCACCTAAGCAATCTTTTGAGTGGTGCTAAGGTCTTTTCAGCTCGACCTTACCACCGATTTTCATTAGCTACGAGTTGCGGAGGATAGCGTTTCCCTTACCGCATTCCACACTCATTATAATTCTTATGAATGACTCGTGATGTCATTAGGTTTGTCCAGCCTATTTCATCCAGCTTATGAATCGAGTATTCTATGAATATCTCGATGAGTATTCATTAATTATGGATGAAAACAACGATTTAAAATTTGCAAATCTTTTTCATAAGATATTCATGAGTATAATTGGATTTTGTTCTTAAAACGAGCAAAGAATATTCATAAATTTTTTTAGAGACATATTTATCATATAGAAGATGATTTTGTGTTGTATTGCCCATTGAGTGCTTTAAGAATTTCGGTCGATGCGCCTGATCAACATTATCGATAAAAATATCCTAAATGCTCTGATGAGTCAGTCGGACACAGTAAATTGACTTGGAATAGGTAAATTTTTCTAGAAATATGATTATATAAAGTTAATTATAATTTTGAAAGTCTTAAGCTTTTCGGTAAAGGGGATCATTTAAAAGAACACCTTTCCGATACTCCTATTCTTGTGATTCCCGAAGGGAACCAAGACTTCACTGTTTGTACCGATGCTAGTCGTATTGGTTTGGGTATCGTTCTCATGCAAAAAGGGAACATGTTATCGCTTATACTTCTATACAATTGAAGCCTAGTGAGACTGATATGCCACTCATGATCTAGTGCTCACGGCCATTGTTTCCGCCATTAGATATTTGGTGTTCATTAGTGTTTCACCTATGAAGGTTGTTGTGCATTTCAGTCCATTGGGAAAATTAGCACCCCGATATGTTGGTCCATTTCCTATCACTAAACGTATTGGTTCCGTGACTTATCGTCTTTTATTACCGGCTCAATTTTCTGCTATTTATAATGTTTTCCATGTCTCTCAACTATGAAAATGCCTTAGAGATTCCGATTCTATTCTTGAGCCCGGTGTTATTGAAGAAATTGAAGTTTCACCTAATTTGACTTATGAGCAACATCATATTCGTATCATTACTATGGAGGTTAAACACCTTCGTAATAAAGATGTTCCGCTTGTAAAGGTTTGATGGTCTCAAATCCTTAGGGTTGCTCTTGGGAATCCAGAGAATTCATCGGGCAAACACATCCTGGACTTACTCTCTCGTGCTCCTTAAGGTGTGCTTCTCATTTCAAAATTTCTTCTTTTGTGTTGATATGCTTTAATGGTTGTTACCCTTTATTTTCTTCTTAAGTATTGCAAGGACGTAATTTCTTTAAGGAGGGGAGTCTGTTACAACCCGTATATTTTTTGATTGTATATTTAAATTTTTTATTTAAATATAGTATCATTAGTTGGATTAAAGTCCAAAATGATACTTTTCGTAAACTGTCGAATTAGTACTCGAGACCACAACCATTAAGTCCAAAACGGTGTTTGCGACCTTTTTTGAGTATAAACATCGATATGTTTGGAGTTGACTTGAATTTTGGTATTATAGAGGCTTTGGGTTTAGGTTTCAGCCCACTAACCCAACAAGAGAACCCAACTCCTCTACCTTATAACTCCCACTCCACTCCTCTTCATTCATTCATAACATTTTTCTAACACTCTCAAGCCCTAGAAAGAATGGTGGGAAGAGGAAATTAAAATTCCTAAGCCCTAGTTTCTCTTAGGAATTCAAATTCAAGTTATAAATCAAAGAGAAGCTTAGGTAAGAATCCTCTTCGTCTTCTCCATCTCAATCTCTCTTCAGTTTTCAGAAATTCCTATAACTTAACTTAGGAAATTCATTTCATTTGATAATAGATTAAAGAATATTCTAGAGGTGTTATGGAAGAGAAATCAATCTTTGCTTGTTTTAGAGCTTCTCATTTCTATATTTGGGTTTAAAGGAGAGTTTTTGAACTCATATCTACGTTTATAGCTTTCATTGTTGTTAGGTATGAATTCCTAACATCTATTTCATGCTCAATTGCTTTTGATTTGAATTGATTTGGTGAAATTTCCAACTTTTGGTGTTTTGAAGTCAAAATCTTCAAAGATCCTATCTTGGATGTTTTAAAATGATATTCGGGGTGTATCGAAGAGCCTATAGGGCTGGGTTGTCGCTTGGCATAAATCCTTAGCCTCCGTCGCTCGTTCGATCGCTTCCGAATCAATTTGGCCATCATCGGCCTAGGCAAACTGTTGCCCAGAACAGGCAACCAGACGTCTGTTTGGAAGGTCCAGACGTCTGGTTAGGGCAGCAGATGAAAAAAAATAACGGCTAGAAAAGGAAAAAAAAGAATGGCAGAGACTTGGACCAGACGTCTGGTCCAAACCTACCAGACGTCTGGTTAGTTTTCAACCGTCTGGTAAGAGTTCAGACGTCTGGGAGGTTTCTGAAATATTTCTAGAAACCATATCCAGACGTCTGGTTTAACCCCCAAGATGTCTGGAACTGCCAATTTTGCCTATTTTGGCTGTTTTTGATTGGATTTCCAATTTTTATCGATTTTTGTTGATCCGATTGATTGTTTTCATTTATTATCGACTTTGACAATTTTCGAGTGGAAATCTACAATTTGTTCGTAAATCCTTAAGTTAAGCTAGTGGTTATGGAACATGAAGCTGAACTCATTTATTTACTAGCTTAATGTAATTTACACTTATCGATCAATGATGATCATTTTATGATTTAGACTAGTGATATGTGATGTCTCTTTGTCCGCATGAGGGACTATACCAAGTTTGGAGGAGTTTCGGCTCATAGTCTGCAAAGAGGGACCATACCCTATTTGGAGGAGTTTCATCTTATAGTCCGCAAGGGGGGACTATACCCTGTTTGGAGGAGCTTC
Source organism: Allium cepa (assembly GCA_030765085.1). NCBI lineage: Eukaryota > Viridiplantae > Streptophyta > Magnoliopsida > Asparagales > Amaryllidaceae > Allium > Allium cepa. The sequence continues at coordinate 346,972,961 of CM060928.1, forward strand.
GGCTGATAGGAGGAGCATTGGCTCATAGTCCGCAAGGGGGGACTATACCCTATTTGGAGGAGCTTCGGCTCATAGGAGGAGCTTTGGCTCATTGTCCGTAAGGGGGGACTATACCCTGTTTGGAGGAGCTCTGCCTCATTTTATGGGATAGCTACCCATTTGAGATACATGTGTTGGTGAGATTTCATGCTTTTGTTTGTGATAGGCCCCCTTTTGTGATTTTTGGATTTCTAATGATGATTTTTAGAATTTTTGTTTCACCAATTTTTGCGATTGGCATTGATATGTTTTGTCAATATTTGTGGTTTGGTGAATAAAATAAAGAATATGACATTCTTTTTAGTGTTTGAAAATATTTGAGATATTGTGTGGTTTGTGTTTTTATCTGATGTATACTTTTCATAGTATGGCATTATTGTTATCATACGTTTTTGTCATATCTTTTATCTAATCTCATTTTATATGATATTTATAGCTAGACTTATCCGTTCATTATTTTCTTCTTAAATAATACTCGGGTTGGACCGAGGTATTTCATGTGCTTCTGCTTGACTTCTTATCATGGTCCTTCATCTGACTTTTGAGCTAATTACTTTAGCTTAGTAGTTTTTGTTATTATACATTCGGGATAAAGACTCCTTGTTGTACACATTTTCTTTTGTCTTGCACTTGTACCTATTCTTTTGTGATGTAGTGGATCTTATATGACCACTACTTTGATGTACACGTTTATGTGATATATTCATATCTTTTTCCGCCTTAGTGGTATGAATATCAATGACTGATTTATGTTATGTTTGTTTTATATTTGTTTTCGAAGAGCACATAGCCACTGTGTCGTAGCCATGTGTTTGTATTTGATATGTGGGATTTCCTTTAAAAACGAAACGCATATAATACTATCTGACATATCGGTACTCGCACAAAGCAATTACATAGAAGGTCCCTCCTTAATAGCCTTATTCTTTGAGCTAGTCGACGGCATTACCCTGTAGTATCCTTGGCTAGTGTGAGCATAGAGGTGGGGCGTCACAATAAATTATATAAGTAAATGAATTATGAAGTTTAGAATTATAATTAATATGATTTACAATTATGAAATAATCTTATATATAAGAAACGAAACTGCATGAGCATAGTTTCAAATATGAGTTATAAATAAAAATAAATTTAAACTAAGAATTTGAAATTTTGAATCCCGTTTATTTTGAAAGTTGTTTTTCAAAGTTAAAGAGGTTATATTATTATAAATCTAAATAAGATAAATAAATTTGGAATGAATCTTATATAAGTAAAGTAAAATAGTGAAATTATATAAGTAAAAGATTTATAAACGTGATTTATAAATATAAAAAGGATTTTTAAAAGAATATAAAGCACTGAATTCACTAACGTTGCTAGAAAATAATAAGGGTGATGACTGCAGCATCATCAGTATCATTTTTGAGTTTCTGTGTGATTGATTTGCTACCATAGTAAATTGGAAATTGAAATTGAAGTTTTATTGTGATAAACGAAACTGATTTAAAATCCAAGTTGAAAATTGATAAATATGAGTAAAATGAATTTGGACTTATAATATGAAATTAGAAAATGAGTTTGGTGAATGGAAGTGAACTTAGGTAAATATTCATGGAATTATAAATAAATAAGGAAAAGAAATTTCAAAAATTTAAGTGTGAAATTGAGATATAAAATTAAAATTAAACTTAAGTGAAGTTAAATATATTAAGTTGATAAAATAAAATATATGATTTGTAATTTGACTTAAGTAAAAGTTAAACAAAATGTCTTTAGAAATGTAATCTAAGTTAAGTTAAAAGGAAATGATCATTGAAAATGAAATGTAACTCAAATAAATAAAAAGAAATGAGCTAGTGAAATGATTTAAATAAAATAGAATTTGAATTAAATAGAAGTGAACTTAAGTTGTATAGTGAAAGTAAATGCAAGTGAGGATGAGATGAAACATAACTTAAGTGATGATTGAATGAAGTTGAATTTGATGTCAAAATGAATAAAGTGAATTAATGAAACAAAGTAATTAAATGAGTATGAACTTTAGTATATAAATGAAATTCAACTTTAATTGTAAAAGTGAATTAGTGAATAAACATGGATTAGAAATGTTGTTGTTAAGAAATGAATAAAATTTAAGTTAAGTGGTAATGATAAAATTAGCATTGAAAGTATTGTATAAAGATGTGAATATAGTGAATACTAGAATTCAATCTAAATTGAATATTGAACCAATTTAAATTAAATGTGTTATACCAAACTAAATGTAAACGAAGTAAATATGAATGTTTGAGTGTAAAGTAAATAAATTTGGTTATGTTGGACATACTTTGGTTGTTAGATGGATGTTAGTTGGTTGTACATAAATTCAATAAATATCAATGGAATTGAATTAATAAAATTGAAAGCTAAGTAACTGAATTCAAATTGGTAGTAAGTGAATCTAAATAGAATAGAATTTAATTAATTTGAAAATAAAATAACTTGAATGTAAATTAGTGAATGTAAACTAATTGAATACGAATGAATGAATGTCAGTAAAAAATTCCAATGTTAATGAATCAAATGTTATTAGATCGAAAACAAATTCAATAAATAGTAATGAGAAATGAATTTATGTTGATTTGGTTATGGATTGATTGGATAGATATTGGTTTATTGGATATTAGTTGGTTGATAGTTGGTTGATGGTTGAATTTGTTGCATTTGCTATATTGGCATGTTATTGTATAGGTATATGTTGTATATTGATATTACTTTCATATATACATGTTCTTCATTTGTTTGTTGAGTGTTTAGTAGGTGGGGATGGCATATGCTTCACATTTGAAGCTCGCATTCGTGCTATATTAGCCATATATGCTCGCTAATAATATATAAGGTACATATCTCAGATTGCATATCGCACTTTTATGTTTTTCCCTACGGGATGCCTCATCCTCGAAGATGAGATGTATATTTGCAATATTATATATTGTGATTTTTTTGGGATCAAACCACGCAAAGAAGGCTATGGCGAAATTTTTTGAAAATTTAAGGCGTTAGAATTTTATTGAAATTTTTGGAAAAATGTTTGATAACTAAAATTTTGATTTTGAGTTAAAAGTTAAACGATATTAGTTGGTTTTGAAAAGAAAACTAAGTATGTAATTGAAAGCTTAAAAAAATTTTATAAGAAGTTTAACTATCGGATTTCGGATAAAGTTAAAAGGTTTAAATGGATTTGGTAAATCTAATTTGAACGGTTTGTTTTTGAAAAGTTAATGGATTTTATGGCTTTTTCTTACTTGGTAATTTCGGGGACGAAATTCTTTTAAGTAGGGGAGAATGTAGTGACCCAGAATTTCAGTCGTTCGAAATTAGGATATTTAATTGATTTTAAATATCCACGAATTAATTTTATAAGTTGAATAACTTATATTTCAAATATATTGAATTAATTGGATAATTAAATTGTTAATTTAAAACTTGAAATTGTAGAAATAATTTGAAATTTTTATTTAATATGAAATAAAATGATTTATAAAAATTCTATTTGAATTAGAATGATGTTAGAGGAACTTTTGAAATTGAATTAAAAGTAAATTAAGAGAAATTGGAAATTTTAATATTTAATTAAGGTGTAAAATAGTCATTTTGACAGATTCTCGGATTTTGACGAAACTAGTTTCATTCGATCCGTAATATTATATTATTGTAGGGTTTCGTATCGATCGGACTTACGGTTTAGTCGTACGAAGCTGAAACGTGTAGAAATTTGTTTAAGCAAATTTTAATTAAAAAAAGTCGATTCAAAAACCTATCATCCAAATATGATGAAATTGGCTCCCGATATATATTCCATTATTTTCTGGATAGGGTTAATACAATATAAATGCCAAGGGGAATGCTTCGATTGGAGTTCGAAATTTTTTTGCATGAATAGTGTCATGAAATTTTCTATAAAAGGACTTCATTATTTCTTTTTTTCACCAACATTAAGATTTTAAACCCTAGCCTCCATATTCATTTCGATGGATAGAAATTTACCTCATTCTTCCTCGATTATCTCCATGTCCAAGTGCAATTACCCGAAATCATCAACGACAACGTTGTAGAGCTCGTCGAGTTCGACGTATCCAATGGTCGTGATGAACTACGGCAAGGCGAAATGACCAAAATTTCTCTCTTCGAAGGGCGCGCATTCAACCGTGTTTTCTCGTCGATCTGGAGCATGTGGTGGAGCAACTCTCTGGCCATGGGTGAAGTGGAGCTTGGCGCTTCACATGGCAGTCCTTGATCAAGCTCTAGTGATCAATGGTGGGTGCGGCATCAAACCAATGAGATCGACGTATGGGTTCTTCGGCCTGATGAACGAATGAAGGAGAAAAGAAAACATGCAACCAGATCTGGGTCTCTTTAAATTAACAACTATGATTTTGAGGTTTATTAAATAAAAAAATTAATTATACAAGTTGTATTCAAATGTTTAAAATTGTGTAACTTCTTTATACGAGGTCGGGATTTGACGAAACAAATTGCGTTGGGATCATATTAACGAGCATTAGATTTTAGAGCTGGTTTGAAGTTGATTGAATCTAGTGAAAATTTTGGGTAAAATTAAACGCTCGTTTAATTTTATTCAAAATAAAATGTTGCAACGTCTATTGGAATCAAAGTGAGTACAACTTACTCTTTCTGACTCGCTTATATTTTTATATAAGTTATAATAAATTTATTTTGAGTTGATTAATGATTGTTTGGGTGATATATGATTATATATATATATATATATATATATATATATTGATTGGTATTTGGATATATTCCTGCCTATTGGAGCAGATGAGACGCACGTTCCCGTGTATGAGTGGATGGCCCTTTTATACGTGCGTTTACCTCGAAGCGAACATTGTACATATTTTTTCATATGTATATTTGTCGCAGGTGATAGGTTGGAGGGATCCAACTGGATTCCTCACCAATGTTGATTTTATTTACAAATATTGTGACATATGGTGTTATCATATGATGTATGATGTTTTGGATGCCAGGATTGATACGATTGATGTAAATCACCTTGTTTAGCATTTTTGTAGCATTGGACCATATTTTGAAAATTTTAAAAATGTTAAAGTTATGATTTCAAATTTATAAAGGATTTCAAAGTGAATTATAAAATAAGTTTTATCATTATAATATTGCATAAAATATTTATTAGTTTATATAGGTGTATATTGTACCATAAATAACAAGAAAGATATGTGTGTATATTTATATTAAAATAATTAATTTTTTTAACTTACTAATTAATAAGCATATTAGATCTGAAGTTACAATGATTTTAATATATATGTGTGTGTATATATTGAATTAAATAACTTCGGCCATAACAAATTAAAATTAAATAATTATATGATAAAAATTCAAGTTTTATAATTTTAGAAAATCTGAAATATATTTTAAGGACGACGAAAATTTCTAGAGTTTTCTTTGTTAAAATAATATTTTTAATTAAATAATTGATAATAGGCCGAAAATAAATTAATTTTATAAAATATAAATTTAGTTGAAACAATTTGAAACTTTTTTCTAAGGCACCCGATGTTATCCCGCCATTTGGTCAAGGCTGGGATACCAATAAATTAGCTAGAAAGGATGGATATCAGGATTGGAGATCGATTGGAAACAAGGCTGTAATCGATACTGTTAAAATTTGACCAAGCTCCAATCAAGACAGGATTGATTGGGAATGATGAACAAGGCTAGGAAAGGCTGCGTTTCAATCGGAGTTCGTATGCACAAGTTATGGATGGGTCAATGTTAAAGAGAAATGAATAGCATCGATACCTTCGGATCGATATTATTCGTATCGATATGGTTCGTATTGATCGAGGGATACCGATAGATGGATGCGAATATGGATAACACACATGTATTTGGACGGATAGTAGTTCGTATTGATCAGGGATGGACTCAGCAATTCAATTTGATCGATGGTTTCATATCGATCGATACGAGCTTGGATAAGGGAAATGCATTTGGAACTTCGCTTTGGATCAGTCACAGTGCGTATTGATCATGTTCTTGATGGATATGAAATGCTACGCATGTGATCGATACGAACAAGGGAACAACCGATGGGTACGAAGAAGCAAAGCTTGGATCGATACGAAGGACAACATGGATACGAAGGAGGGTTGGCCGATGAATATGAACAGCACATGCCGATGGATACGAAGCATTGATGGATATGAAGGCTCTGTACTTCATGTCGATGGATACTAAGGAAGCGGTCGAGGCGGAGTGAAGGATATGGATCATAGCGTGTGAAGTTCAGATCGATGTGAAGACTATGGGTATGGGCACGGGGACCGATGGATAATTGGATGATGGATATGAAGGTGGTCGAGACGATCGATACGAACTAGTATCGATACGTACACTTTAGCCTACTCACAAATACCAACTTGCACTGATAATCACTCTCATTCAACAAGTCCAAATGCGATGAAATTTTCGCATTAACTTCCTTATGCACTTGAGAACATCCATGATCAATCTTGGCTCGATTGGACTACTTTTGGATCGATACAAATTGTACATGGATCGATCCAAAATCACCCTAGATCGATCTAGCGGGCCCACCTGCGCATGAGAAGAGGTATTCCAGGTTCCGAGTTAGACATTTTAGGATCTACGCCTATAAATAGCAGTCCTATGGAAACTAAAAGAGGGATCTTCTTCTTCTTTTCTAGGCTAAACTCTATCATTTTTGTTATTTATTTTCCAAGGCTTGTAACTATAATTATACGATAAAAGAAATAAAAGGATTGATTCAAAGTGGACGTAGGCTGGAGATGGCCGAACCACTATAAACCTTGTGTTCTTTCTTGCTTTCTTCCATTTTAATTTTTCTATTTCTTCATTTTTATTATCTAGTTTATCTGGATATGAGATATGTGTTTGAATATTGTGGATCTGTGTGCTAACACTGGTGCTTTCACGACTTTTGGGGTTTGTGATCAATTTTGGCGCAAACACTTTGGTGCTTTCACTGAGAAGGACCGGAGCCCTCTACATCAGATTTGGAGTTCAGATTTGGAAAGCTATAGGATCAGATCTAAAAGGAACTATGGTTAGGCAGTCAGCTAAAAAGATATTACCAGAAAGGAGCCATCAAGAGGGGAGTCAAGCGGCTTCCTTAGGCGCGAATCAGGCCTTAGTTTTCATCACTAGAGATGAGATGGAGATGATGATGGGAGCTATGCAAGAAGAATTTTTGAAAAGGCAAGAGGAAATGATCCAAAACCTTCTCAGACAATTTGGACAAACAGGAACAGCTAGAGTTGTTGGAACTCTGATCTATGGAGCTGGAACAGAAGGACTCAATAGGTAAGGAGATGGAGCAGCTCAATAGGGCGCAGCCCCTAATAAGAACACGGTTACCAATCTGGATGGACCAAGGCTCGGGGGCATACCACCAAGCAACGATGAACCGATTCATGGAGGGATTTCAGGTGACACCACACAACAGGATGCCGGCAGGAGCACAAGAGTATGTGATGAAGGGTATGTACCAAAATTTCCTCAAAGACTCGGGAGGGGGGCAAACCTTGGTGGATAACACTGGATTAGTTGAGATTATCAGGCGAACTATGTGTAGAGGTTTAGAAAACAGAGATATGTAAGGAGTAAACAAGAGTCTGTTTACCCGTGACATCAGAATGGCTCGGAATCCACCAGAGTTCATGCGCCTAATCTGGAGGTATACAATGGCAAGGACGATCATGTCGATCACTTGATGAGGTAAACAAGACACATGGAAGTGCTGGGGGCATCAGAGGAAGTTATGACCCAGTGTTTTAGTCTGTACTTGACGGACATAGCCGCTATGTGGTTTCGACAGTTGGAAGATGGTTCTATCAGGACATAAACGGAATTGATGGACAGGTTTTTAAAGCAGTTTCGGGTTCATATCAAAAGGTAAAAGAATGTAATGACATTAACGTCGGTGAAGCAAAGGATAGGAGAATCGCTAAGGGCCTTCTTGATTCGGTTCAATGCAGTAGTTGCTTCGGTGGATCGGCCAGATCCATCGATGGTTTTAATGGTGGCAATGTCAGGAATCAGGCATAACTCAGATTTCATGGTATCGTTGATATGAGATCCACCAATGGATCTCGGGGAGTTCTTTCACGAGGCCGAAAGATTTCTTTGACAGGAAGATGCATGTTCGGATATGAAGTTAAAGGAAGTAAACGCGGTTGAGGATGGAGAACCATCCGAAGAAAGCTCGGGCAAGGGTAAGGACAAAGGAAAGAGAAGTTGGATTACAACTCTGGCAAGGCAAGAAAATGTCAGGGAGAACCAAAATTCTCTACTTACATAGGACTGAATGAAACATTGGAGCGAATACACACGAAAACACGGGATCGCCTTCCCTACTGAAGGCCGGCAAGGAGAGAACCCTCGAAACATGAGAGGGCATTAGAAAGGCATTGTCTTTTTCATGACCTGGACGGGAATGATACCAACAGCTGCAGACATCTAAAGTATATAATCGAGGAGCATGTAAGGAATGGTAAGCTGCGGCAATATGTCGGGATCAAAATGAGGCGGTGGAACAGGAGCTGCCACTGTCTACCTCAAATGATGATGGCACGAGGCACAGGAATGATGGTCGATTGGTTGTCAACTGACAGTGATGATATGGAGTAAGTAGCAAACTTTGGGCAAACGGTTAAGTCACTTACTCATGTACGGGACGGAGATAACCCTGAGGCATGCTCTGAGATGTTGATAGGCCGCGACGCTCTAGTTTATGAAATTTGCATTTTCTTTTTTGATTTGTACATTTTCTATTTTCTAGTTTGGTTTTGGAGTTTGGTTTGAACTCCTTGTGTTGTTTGTTTTCTGGTTTGGAATTTAGTTTGGATGCTTGTTTTCTGATTTGGATATTGGTGTGGATTTTTGGTTTTTTGATTTAATATGGATTTCGAATTGGATTTTTATTTAGTCTTTGGTAAATGGTCGCCGGGTATGGATTATGCTTGGCAAGGGGTAAGTCTCTTTGTCCAAACATGGCGAATTGGCTTATTCAGGTCATCGAGTTTGGACTCTGCTCGACAAGGTTCTGGAGAGACCAGGATTCAGACTAGGACTTAGGCCCTATATTATTGGTTATTATTTTAGGTCGTCGGGTATTGACTATAATCGGCAAGGGTCCGTATCGACCAAGATTCGGTTTAGGACTTAAGCCATGGCATGACTCAACATTCAGGGACACTGAATCAAGAACACCAAGGTATTACTTAACATAGGTCATTGAATGCGAGTTGCGCTTGGAAAGAACTCGGATCGGTTATACATTCAGATATTGGTTATGAACAGCTAAGGGCTCTGCTCGGATTTGGATATCGACCCGGAAAGGTCCTGGATTCGACTATTGGTTATTGGATATGGATGGATTAGAACTCGATCGTCGGGTTCAGATGGATATGAAATTAGCTAAGGATTTGGTTACTGGATTCGGAATCAGATATCGGCTTGGAGTGGTCGCAGATTCAGATAAGGATAAGGATACGATAATAGATAGGATGGCTTGGTATTATATTGGATTATGGATCGGATAAAATGGCTATGGATGGAATATGGGTCGGATTTAAAGCTATTCAAAACATGCCTTCCTATTGCAAGGTATGTTTTGGGAGGCAAATGTTACCCCGTCATTTGGTAAAGGCCGGGTTACCAACAAATTGGCTAGAAAGAATGAATATCAGGATTCGAGATCGATTGGAAACAAGGCTGTGATCGATATCGTCAAAATCTGACCGACCTCCAATCAAGACGAGATCGATTGGGAATGACGAACAATGCTAGGAAAGGTTACATTTCGAATTTCAAGTCAATCAGAGTTCGTATACTCAAGTTATGGATGGATCAATGTTGAAGAGAAATGGTTAACATCGATACCTTCAGATCGATATTGTTCGTGTCGATCAACATGGATTACTTTAGATAGATGTATGTCGTTCGTATCGATATGGTTCGTATCGATCGAGGGACATCAACAGATGGATGTGAATATGGATAACACACATGAATTTGGACCGATAGTAGTTCTTATCGATCAGGGATAGACTCAGCAGTTCAATTTAGATCGATGGTTTCGTATCGATCGATACGAACTTGGATAAGAAAATGCATATGGAACTTCGCTTTAGATCAGTCACAGAGCATATTGATCGTGTTTCTGATCGTTACAAAATGCTACGCTTGGGATCGATACGAACAAGGAAGCAACTGATGGGTACGAAGAAGCAAAGCTCAGATCGATGCAAAGGATAGATATGAACAACATGGATACCAAGGAGGTTGGTCTATGGTTATGAACAACATATGCCGATGGATACGAAGCATTTATGGATACGGAGGCTCTGTACTTCGTATCGATGGATAGTAAGGAAGCGGTCGAGGTAGAGCGAAGGATATGGATCATAGCGCATGAAGTTTGAATCGATGCGAAGACTATGACTATGGGTATGAGGACTGATGGATAATAGGATGATGGATACGAAGGTGATCGAGACGATCGATACAAACTAGTATTGATACATACACTTCAGCCTATTCGCAAATACCAACTTGCATCGATCATAACTCTCATTCTATAAGCCCAAATACGATGAAATTTTTGCATTAGCTTCCATATGTACTCAAGAACATTCATGATCAATCTCTGCTCGATTGGACTACTTTTGGATCGATACGAATTATACATGGATCGATCCAAAATCATCCTGGGTTGATTTGGCAGGCCCACCTGCGCAAGAGAAGAGGTATTCCAGGTTCTAAGATAGATATTTTAGGATCTACGCCTATAAATAGCAGCCCTATGGCAACTAAAAGAGGGATCTTCGTCTTCTTTTCTAGGCTAAACTCTGCCATTTGTGCCATTGATTTTTAAAGGCTTGTAACTGTAATTATAGGACAAAAGGAATAAAAGGATTGGTTGAAAGTGGACGTAGGCCGGAGATAGCCGAACCACTATAAACCTTGTGTTCTTTCTTGCTTTCTTTCATTTTAATTTTGCTATTTCTTCATTTTTATTCTCTACTTTATCCGTATCTGAGATATATGCTTGAATTTTGTGGATCTGTGTGCTAATACCTGTGCTTTCACGACTTTTGAGGTTTATGACCAATTTTGGTGCAAACACCTGACATGATGAATTAATTTAAAAATATATATATTATGAATTTTGAAAACATATATTATTTTACATGAATTTATTGAATCATATAACCATTGAATATTAATAATAGTATATAAATAAATGATAATAATTATTTCCATCACTTAAAATTCACAATAAACATAAACAAGTGTTTAAAAAAATTTAGATCAACATTATACATTAAATATGAAAATGTATATTTTAATTCAAATAGTATGTGAATATTAAATCACAAATATATATATATATATATATATATGAATAAACAATGAGGCTACCGTAGATATACTTTCGGATTATACTTTCGGATTATATCAATGAGGCTACCGTAGATATTTGCATGAAAATTTTACGCCCTACCACCCCTTCGATATCTTTATTAGTCAAACCCAATGTTAGTTCAGCTCAGACAAAAGAAACTTTTATGCATGAATTATGTAAAGGACTGGAGCGATTCATCCATATGGATTTTCAACACACATTATATCATATAACAAGGACAGACTTAGAACATGAAGCTTCGCGAAATGTTAGACTTGACACAGAAGAAGTTGCTAATGAGATTGCAGATGAGATTTTAGAATGCGTAATCGAGGAAACTGCATTGGAACTTGGCAATTCAATTCGCACGCTCTGAAGGAAGAAATGAAGAGGATTGATCAAGTATGTGAAAATAAATAACTCCCTGATTCAAATCACTGTGGACGTCATTATTTCCTTGAAGTAATGCAAGATTTATTTTATTTCATTTTTTTTCCATCTAGTTTGTAATTGTGGATTGTTCCATGAAATACTGTAATGTGCATAAATTGTGAAGATTTATATCCTCACAAGCTCTTCTTACAAACTATACAAATATTGTTTATAACATTCAGAACTGAAAGTAAATGGAAATTAACAATGGATGAATTTTAACAAACAATTACAAGCTGTTGTGCAGTACAAACATTCTTCGACTTGTTAGCCGCATATTGAACAACTTTATACTACAAACCCAAAATAAAGCAATAAAAAAAAGAGAAGCTTGATTTTGCTTCATTTATCGTCACTCCCACGACAATTTTTTTTGGCAGCTGAATCCACACTAAAATTATGTCAGAGAACGTTAGAAGAAGAAAAGTAGCAAACGTAATTTGCAAATGGAGATGGGAAGATATACATTTTGTTAAAGGAGAAAATAAAACTTCATTGAAATTCTCTCGTTTTACTTTTATTTATTTATTTTTTTTGCTTTCATTTGCTTAGATCAAAACTCTTCCCTATCTACCGTGACAGATCTCCTAACTTAAAGGTATAGATAAAGCCTAACTAAAGCCTCGTAAAATTCCCACTATAGCGCATAGCGCTCTTCGATCAGTACGCTATTTCAACTTAACGCTATTAAACAGTAGATCCGCTTCAAGTCCCTCTATTTTCCACTACATATGCTAAATCAAAAAAATTTAGTACATGTTTTAACAACATTAATAACAAAGTTGATTTGACTAGTTCTCTTTTAAATCAAATCAATAAAGTGAGGATAAAAACCTAATTTTAAAACGTAAATACCCAATATAAGATAGAAATCTATCGTAGCAATCAAATCTAGTTTGCTTTAATCACAATAGTCTTCGGTTTTTATATAAGATTTAAAAAAAAAAATATTTTTCCTACACAAATAATGTGAGAATGCGAATAAATCAACTTTAAATATTTGGTTTTATACATAATGTAGCTTTTTGCACGTCCGCTATTTTTCGCCATATCTCCGTTTTATCCTATTATAATTTTTTGCACCTCGGCCGATATGGAAACACTGAGCGCTTTAACCGTATAAATCCAACGACTGATAGTCATTCTCTAGAGTTTTCTACAACTATCAATAACTCTTAAGACATTTCTAGAATAGACAACTCTAGAGACTTTTTTACTAAAAATATATTTATTTTATTCTGTTTGCTAAATTTTAGCCTCTAATTAATTATTTTTATAAATGTCAAAATTCAAATTGTCTAAAATAATTAATGCTTCCTAAAACGAAGTTTCTTTCCAACATCTCTTTATAAACTTGGTTTTGTAATTCTTAGCAAAATTTTGCATCTTTGTATTTTACGTGTTTCTGTAGGAATAAAGAAATTATCCAAACTTTCTTTACTATGTTATTCATCATTCACATTGTCATGATCTTCTATGCAAATAAGAGTGTAATGCGATCGATAGATATAAAAAGAGAAGCAGTATTATCTCAAATACAAAGCAAGCAGGCCGAATGTTATGGGCCCAAGCCCAAAGTTCTATTTTCTCAAGTTACATTTTCTGTACCGTTGTATCAAGTATAAATACAAAGCAAAATGTAAACTGATAACGTAATGATCATTTCACTTTCTTCTTCAATAAAATTTACAAACTTTTTCATGGTATCAGAGCCCACTACCTAACGACAATATTTCAAAAAAAAGGAAGAAACTCATCAGAATTCATCATCAACATTTGAGTTTCTGATTCGTATCTGAAGTGCAGTACCTTGCCAGTACTGAATCTGGCTGCATCAACACATTCAGATCGAATCTTGATGAAAAACAGCAAGAAATCAATTTACTCAAATCAAGAAACTCATCAAACAGATCATAGCATCAAAAGAAAGTGCCATCCAACAGAGATCATCAGATTATCATCATCTGATCAACAGAGATCATCAGATTATCATCATCTAATCCTATTGTTGCAACATACCTGGTTCAGTGTCTCTGTTTTTCTCAGTGATTGAGATCTTGATCAAGATATAAACCGTTTCTTGTCAATTTTTCATTTATGTCTACCCATCCCTCTATATCTGCACTATCTTGATATTAGCTTTCATCATGAGTAATGAATCCAACACTGCAACATCAGAGGACACAAATAATTCTCAGCAAACTTCAACAACAGCTGAGTACCTCATCAAGACCATCATTATCCCACAAAGTCAACTTGTGACTGTTCATCTGGACGAAGAAAACTATCTGCTTGGAGGCTTCAGGTTGAAACTACAATCCAAGGCTATGGACTTGAAGGTTACATTCTTGGCACCATTCCAATCCCACCAAAATTCATCACTGTCCAGGAAAACAAAGTTGTTAGCAATGAAGAATACACAAAGTATCATAGGCAAGACAGACCGATTTGTTCTTGGTCAATGTCATCTATAAACACCAAGTTACTGTCTCATGTAATAGGATGCAAGACTACAAATGAATTATGGACAACAGTTGGAAAGGTGTTTAATACACAGTCTGCAGCTAAGGTTATGTACCACAAAAGGCAACTTTAAAACATCAAGAAGGACACTCATACTATGAGAGAATATCTGTCCAGGATCAAAAATACATGTGATCTTCTTGAAGCTGCAGATCATAAAGTTTCTGATTCAGAACAAATCCTGACCATACTCAATGGTTTAAGTGATGAGTATGAATCGGTGGTTGTTGTGGTAGCTTCTCAAAAGGTTCTGCCATCTATAGATGATGTACGCTCAATCTTGTTAGCACATGAAGCAAGAATTGACAATAAAAGACCACAAGAATCAGATCTCTCTGTCAATTACACATGTAATCAAAGAAATAAAGGTCAAAACAACAATAAAACTAAACAGGGAAATCAAAGAGGTGGCTACACTAATAGATCAAGAGGAAGAGGAAGATGGTATAACAATAACAACAGGCCAAAATGTCAAATCTGCGAAAAAGTAGGGCATATAGCAGTGAAATGCTATTTCAGATACTCAAATCAGAACAATAACATTCAAAGAAGTAGCAATCACAATGTCAATATTGCACAAACCAGTGACAGTCAAAATGATAACAACAACAAGGGTCAAGGTTCAAATGACACTGCCAGAGCCGAACACATTCAAGATGAATCCTGGTATCCAGATTCTGGTGCTACAAATCACATTAGTAACAATCTCGATAATCTAAATCTTGGATGCAAAGAATATAGAGGTAATCAAACAATTTGCATGGGGGATGGTAAGTGTGTCAAAATTTCTCATACTGGTAACACCTATATTAGAGGTAAAAGACAATTATTTCTGCATAATTTACTAGGAGTTCCAAATATTAAAAAGAATCTTATAAGTGTATCTCAGTTTGCTCTTGATAACAATGTGTATTTTGAATTCTATCCTAAGTATTGCTTAGTCAGAGACATACTGACTAAGGATGTTCTGTTGCAGGGTGAAACTGAAAAAGGACTTTACAAATTTACATACACCAACTGCAGCAGTGACACAAAGGAACTTAATCACTGTAAATTGAGTTCAAAAAGAAACAGTAGAGATACATTTGATCTATGGTATTATAAACTTGGTTATCCAAGTAGTAAAGTTGTAAAGAAAATTCTTGTTGAAAATAAAATAAAGTTTGATGATACATCATTACTCTATGTATGTACTTATTGTCACATGTGCAAAAGTCATAAGTTAGCTTTCAATCATTCATCAACTCAATACAATAAACCACTAGAATTAGTTGCCACTGATTTGTGAGGTCCTGCACTCATATGCTCAGATTTTGGATTTAAGTACTATATATCATTTGTAGATGCATATTCAAGGCATGCTTGGATACACTTCTTAAAAACAAAATCTGAGACATACAATGCAGTCATATGCTTCATAACTATGGCTGAAAAACAAACTAATTCACAAGTTAAGATCATTCAGTCTGATGGTGGAACTGAGTATAAACCTCTTAGCAACTATTTTCAAAAAAGAGGAATTATACACGGAACCACATGTCCTCACACATCTGAGCAAAATGGTCTAATGGAAAAAAAACACAAACACATTGTTGAATCTGGTCTTACCCTACTAGCTCATGCCTCAATGCCATTAAAATTCTGGCCTGATGCATTTAATACAGCTGTTTATTTGATAAACAGAATGCCAACAAAGGTTCTTAAGGGAATCAGTCCAATAGAGAAATTATATGGGTATAAACCAGATTATTTTAGTTTAAGAACCTTTGGATGTCTTTGTTTTCCTTACACTAGACCATACAATACAAACAAATTGAACTTTAGATCCAAACCATGTACCTTTCTGGGATACTCTACAAACCAGAAGGGATACAAATGTCTAGATGATAGTGGAATTTTTTTGTGAGTAGACATGTTGTCTTTAATGAGCATGTGTTTCCTTTTAGCAACTCAGAAATGAAAACAACATGCAATGTCTACAACCCAAAAGCATCTATACTTGACTTACCAGTCTACACTGAGATTGAGCATCACATAAGGGCGAAGGAGGCTACTGAGAATCAAAATACGCAATTTAGAGAATTTGTTCAACAAAACTCAGATTGAACTGATAATCTTAGTCATGCCAGTCCATCACCTGCAGAAACAACAGAAGACAAAGGACGGGATCAAGTAGATAATCATGAAGAGAGTACTCAAAGGCCATCAAACAATTCTGACACAGGGGACATACCTCATAATGATGCTCAAATGAAATCCACTCATCTCATGGTTACAAGGGCCAAGAGTGGTATCTTCAAGCCAAAAATTTATACAGCAAACGTGAGTGCACATGAACCTGTTACATACACCCAAGCTACCAAAGACAAAAATTGGAGAGATATAATGAATGAAGAATACAATGCTCTCATCAAGAACAGAACATGGGATCTTGTATATCCATCAGATAATAAAAACATTGTTGGATACAAGTGGACATACAAAATCAAGAGAAATCCAGATGGAACCATAAACAAATACAAGGCAAGACTAGTTGCAAAGGGCTACACTCAGCAATATGGGTTTGACTTTAATGAAACATTTTCTCCAGTGATAAAACCATCCATAATTAGACTAATTCTCACTATTGCGTTATACAAGAATGGGATATAAGACAATTGGATGTCAACAATGCATTCCTCGATGGCATTCTACAAGAGGAAATTTATATGGAACAGCCACAGGGATTCACCAGAAATGAATACTTTGTGTGCAAATTGAATAAGGCCATTTATGGTCTTAAACAGGCTCCAAGAGTATGGTTTGATAGACTGAAATTATCATTAACAAATCAACGATACTAGTCTACCAAATCAGATAACTCACTCTTTATCAAAATTAATGATGTATCAATAGTATATGTACTAATATATGTTGATGACTTAATTATTACAGGTAATAACAGAGAAGAGATTAAGCACATCATCACTTATTTAAATGAGCAATTTTCTGTAAAAGACCTTGGAGACATCAACTACTTCTTAGGCATAGAAGTCAAAAGGAAAGCAAATTCAGAAATAATCTTATGCCAAAAGAAGTATATTCAGGAAATACTAGACAGAGCAAAAATGAGTGATGCAAAGGCACAACCAACTTCCATGATAAGTAGTCAACATTACTCTAAAAACAGGGGAGAAGCCATACTTAATATTAAATAATATAGAAGTGTTGTAGGGGCATTACAATATGCAACTATAACACGACCTGATATTGCTTACAGTGTTAACAAGATATCTCAATTTTTAAAGAATCCACTTGACAAGCACTGGAAAGCTGTAAAGAGGATTCTCAGATACTTAAAGGGAACAATGAATCATGGCCTGTCACTTAAAGCATGCAGCAACTTAAATATAGTAGGGTATGCCGATGCTGACTGGGCTTCAGACCTAGATGACCAAAAGTCAGCCACAGGCTACTGCATATACATTGGAAATAGCCTTATATCATGGTGTTCGAAGAAACAAGCAACCATATCAAGGTCAAGCACTGAAGCCGAATACGGAAGCATAGCAAGTGCTACAACAGAAATAATTTGGCTACAGTCTATACTAGATGAACTAAAGCAGAAATCAGATAACATACTAGTTCTATGGTGTGGCAATCAAAGCACAGTATACATGTCAGCCAATCCAATACTTCATTCCCGAACCAAGCATATAGAAATAGATCTATACTTCGTTCGAGAACTCGTTCAGAAAGGAAATCTTCAGATAAGACACATACCAGCTACTTACCAACGTGTAGATGTTCTCACCAAGGCGCTATCGGCCAAGAATTTCAACAAGTTCAGATCTAACCTGAAAGTTGAAGATGATAAAGAACAAACATCTATAATCGTCTCAATTTCCAACAACAGCTCAAAGGTTCCTGAGAACTCAAGCATAGCGAAAAAGGAAGAAACTTCCTCTGGTTTCCACCTGCCGAAGCAAGGGTACCAGATCTCAGGTTCCAATTTGAGAAGAAAGAGTGGGAATCTGGCTTCTCCAGTAGAGATCTGGCATCTCATGTCTAGATTTGATGGAAAAAAGATAATTTGTCTACAGAAATCGTGAGAATCGTTCGATCGCCTCTCTCTGCAAACCCTAACCCTAGGGTCGTGTTTGAAGGGGGGAAATAAGAGTGTAATGCGGCCGATAGATATAAAAAGAGAAGTAGTATTATCTTAAATACAAGGCAAGCAGGCCAAATGTGATGGGCCCAGGCCCAAAGTTCTATTTTCTCAAATTACATTTTCTGTACCGTTGTATCAAGTATAAATACAAAGAAAAATGTAAACTGGTAATGTAATGATCATTTCACTTTCTTCTTCAATAAAATTTACAAACTCTTTCAGATGCAATTTCACAAATATTTTTTGCACTCAATTCATTTCCTCCTCGATTGTTACAACATAATACTCCAAAAAGTAAGCATTCTAATATCCACCTTGTTCCAATATCATAAATTTTGAACGAGGCATATATGTTATCTTGGCATTCTTTCGTAATTTCGCTCTTGAAATATTTACAAATCCAATGTCTTTGTATGTTTTTCAAATTTCACTTTCGCATGACATTTCACAAATATCGATTACAAAATAAAATTATGCAAAATAAGAATCATATAATATTTTCCCACCTCTTTGCTCGCACTTTTGAGACATTCATCGTTGGTTTCTTTCACTTTCTTTTTGATTATTTCTATTTTTACTTCCTTAATATTCTTTATTTGCATTTCTTCAAAATTTGCTCGTATTTAAAACCTCCTCCAAACTCATAAATTTCTTTTCTTTGATTCATATCTTTTTCAATTTTATCTCCTTTGCTTTCATACTTTTCATCATTTACATCATATTTTATCATTTACATGTATATATTTTATCATTTACATGTACATATTTTATCATTTACATCCTCTCTTCAATATATTTTGTTTCATTCTTTTTAGCTTGTATATTCAAATTGCATGTATTTTGTTCTTTAATTTCAACTACTTTGAACGTCCGTAAAAGTGAAAGAATCTTCTTCATCTTCTTTAATGAAGATAGATTACTCTTGAAATTTAGTGAAATTTGCTCTGCATTTAGAAACAAAATGCCCAAATTTATCACAATTATAACATTTGGTATGTAAATTTTCATACATTTGGCCACGATCTCTTCTGTTTCATACCTTGTACTTTCTATTTCTCTCAAGTTTCCTCCTCTTACTCGACCTCTTGGGGTGTATGTGTTTTGTCTTTTTCCCTTTTTATTAATGTATTTGTGGCCACTTCTTCCATACCTTTGGCCACGACCTCTTCTTTTTAGCTCCAACTTCTTGCATTTTTAAATGTCACATTTTCCCGCAAGGTGAGTTTTATTTGAAGAGTTTACTTCAATGTTTCTTCTTTAATTTTTTATTTAATTTTTTCTTCAATTTTTTCTTCATAATCTTAAAGTGAACCGATGAGTTGATCAACATTCATGAATCCTAGAACTTTAGTTCTTCATTTTCTACAACTATATAATCAAAATTTTAATTTAAAGATCGTAGAATTTTCTCAATAACAATAGAATCTTTCATTTTTTCTCCACATTTTTTCATTTAATTTACAAAGATAAAATTCAAGAAAAGCAATCAACAACCAATTCTGATGATTTTACATATAATGATTCAAACTTACCTCTCATATTTTGTAGTCCAATTTTATCTAGTTTATCAATTCCTTTATAAGAGGTGGAGCTTTAGTGCAACGGTTAGGTCACTCGCATGGTGATTTGGACGTCCAGGTTCAAGTCCGAAAACAGCCTCTTCGCATTATGAGAGAAAGACTGCGTACATTATCAACCTCTTTAGGACCCGCTATCGTGCGAGAGCCTCGCGCACTGGGTTCCACCTTTTTGTATCAATTCCTTTATAAATGTTCTCCAAAATTTATCATACTTCCTTATTAGTTTGTGCATTAGCTATCTTTATAAACAAAGCTTCATCCAAACTTTGGTAAATGAGTGTAAGAGCCTTCCGATCCTTCTTTTTCAAATTCTTCAAATTATCTCTTCCAGTTTTGGATGAAGTGGTAATATCGGTGGTTTCTTCATACATGTTTTCTATGATATCCATGAATCTTGCGATCCAAACAATGCCTTTGGGCGAATGCTCCAATTATCATAATATTCTTTCTTTTGTGAGGAGACTTAGAAAAGAATTATTCTCTTTGCCATATATTTTTTATTAACAAACACACTCTGATACCAATGTTAGAAAAAAATTATAAGAAGAAGAAGTAAAAATAATTTGCAAATAGAGATTGAGAGATAAATATTTTATATAGAAGGAAATGAAAATTTATTGCAATTTTTTTCTAGCTTTATTTGTTTACATTTTTTCTTTCATTTGCTTACATCCAAACGAGAAAACTATTCCCTGTTTATAGTAACACGTCCCCTAAATGAATGGTGAAGAATTTTATATTTAATGGTTAATAATCATTCTCTAGAATTTTCTACTATTTGAACCAAAAATGGCACAAACACCCACGAGATTGTGTAGCGGATAAAAAGTGAAGAAACGCAAATAAAAAAGAGTAAGAAAAGAACACACGTCTTTATAGTGATTCGGCTAATCTTGACTTATGTTGACTTAGTGGTTTTATTGCTTTGATTGTTCAAGTTCAAGTTCTTACGGATCGGTATAAATTTGTGGGTGATTACAAGAGACTAGAGTAAAAGATCCTTAAAAATGAGTCATGCCTCCTTATTTATAGCAGTAGGAAGCCTAAAAATCTTGTCCTATGATCTCCACCTCGGTTTCCACACCATATACCACTTCTCTAGAAAATTAGGTGGACACCTCATTAATAATTATGGATCGGCATTGATCCACGGGCTTGGATCGGTACCAATCCATATGTTCTTTACATGGATGACATCGAACTTCTTGTCCTAGCTTGATTTATTGTTAGCTTAATAGTTCCAAACTTGTTTGCATTATTATTAGCTTATTTTTGAGTCCAAATAATAGATCAATGAAAGTATGAAGTTTCTAACTTCAAGTGCTCGTGGAGATCGATGGAGAATTGGATAGAATCAATGAAATAATACTTGAAATAGGCTTTAGGCATCATCACTAGTAAGTAGTTGGAGTGGAGGAAAGATTGGTAGAACATGGTGGATCGATACCGATCCAGCACATTGTTTTATTTATGCTATTGAATTCATGGGATGGCTTGGTCTTCATCTCGTGGCTCTGTTTGTATTTGGTTGTGGACTCTTAGGCTACCTCTCCGGGCTTCATTCTTTAATAGTTTCCAAGTTAAATTTGTCTAGTCTATTTAAATATTATCTGGTCAAAAGGCTGGATAACTCTTACTTCCCAAAGTAAATCTTGTTTCAAACATCATGTGCTTTGAATCGAGACAATTCTTGATTGTTGCGAAGAACTCCACTCAATGATTTGTATGATCATTTATCCTTTCCGCAGATCGATTTCGCAAAGAGTTATGTCTATAACTATCCGTTGTGACACTTTTCCATCATCCGATGTTGTAAATCTGGAGTTTGCTTTCACGATCTGTCCGTTTGAACCAGGGATGACACAAACACCCAAGAGATTGTCTAGAGAATAAAAAGTGAAGAAAAGTAAGTTAAAATGAGAAAGGAAAGAATATACAACGTTTATAGTGATTCATCTAATCTTGATGTACATTCACATAGTGACCTTATTCCTTATATCAAAGGTTTATAGGCACTAGATCTTATGAATCGGTATAAATCCATGGGTGATTACAAGAACTTAGAGTAAGATAGAGCTATAGCCAAAATATCCTTATATGTTAAGTGAGACCATACCGCTTAGCGGAATGGGTTTCGCCTCACTAACATCCTTTAAAACATATCTTTTGCAAATCATTTCCTGCAACTAAAACTGGTTAAATACTATAAAGCATCATAATGCAAACATACATAGATATCAGATAATAAATGAACTATCTGTTCGAACTTATAAGTTTTGTTTGGCTAACTATTAACCTTTGGCTAACTCAGGGCCTACCAGACAATATAACAAAATTAGTCTAACACATGTTAGATACTCCTCTTTTGGATGGTCTATCCTTAACTATTTGTTAAATACATCTCTTTTGGATGATCTATCCCTAACTTAATCATCTTCGAGGTCTTCTTGATCCTAATGGTTTTTCGAGCTCACCAATAACCAATCGGTGCAAAAACATATATTCCTTTCGGTATATAATCATAATTTTAGTCTTACCCATGACCAAGCCCTACATACTGGAATTTTAGACAATAATTAGCTGGGGCCAATAGCTAATGTATAGGGCACGATTCTATACCAGTCTCAACTTTTATTTTAATATCCAAGTCATTTTCATTTAGGGTTCCCTTCTCATAATTTTCCTTGAAATCTCTTTAAAATGATTTAAAAGCTTTAAGTCAAACTTATACAAGGAAAATATATATGATCTGTATGCTTTACTCAAAATCACTTTATCTCAGTAATATCCAGCCAATCCAAGAAAGCTCTTTATCTCGGTCACTGTCTCGGGTCTCTTCTAATTATTCACCACTTCAATCTTAGTTGGATTTACAGACAACCCTTTTTCTGAGACTACATGACCAAGAAACTTCACTTTCTTTTTCCAAAATGGAACTTAAAATTTTTTTGCCTTCAGTTGATGCTCCCTTAGCATCTTAAGCACAACTATAAGATGAACTTCATGCTTCTTCTCATCCTTAGAGTATATCAGAATATCATTTGTAAAAACCAACACATCCAAGTTCTCTTGGCAGATCTGGTTCATCAAATCCATAAAGAATGCCAATGCATTATTCAGTTCGAACATCCTAACTAACCGTTCGTACGATCCATATCTCATTCTAAATGCCGTCAAAGGAATACTATCCTCTGCCATTCTAAGATGATGAAATCCTATCGCTAGATCCGATTGAGAATGAACATTGGCTTCACCTATTTGATCAAATAAATTATTAATTCTCGATGATGGATATCGGTTCTATATCGTCTTCTCATTCAACTTACGGTAATTGATACATAGCCTTAATGATCCATCTGGCTTCTTAGAAATACCGCAGCAACTCCCTAAGGTGAACTACTCGGTCGAATAAAACTCTTGCCTTCCAAATCCACAGTTGCACATTTAGCTCTATCATCTCTGTAGGTGTCATTTTGCTTGGCGGTCTACTCACCGATTCTGTTCTAGGCACCGAATCAATCCAAAAATCAATGGCTCGTTTCGGTGGCAATCCAATTACTCCCTCAAACACATCAACAAATTCTCTAACCACAAATACTCGATGCAACTCATCCTCGAACTCCACAATAACCAATAAATCATTCACTTCGCAACTAGGGTTTTCTATGATATAAACTATCCCATCACTACAATTAGGGTCTCTTAGTGATATCTTCCTATCGTAGCAAAATATCCTAGCATCATATTTACTTAACCAATCCATCTTAAGGATGATCCCAAATCCCACAAAATCAAATATATGCAAGCAGCAATCATAAGTATGACCTAGCAAATCAAACTCTAAATGGTCACACCTCATCAAGTGTCGCATACCATCCCTTCGGATTTGCAACCTTTAAGGAAGTAACTAAATATGAGGGGTCTAGGTTAAACTTGTCAACCAAACATCGAGAAATAAAAGAATGTGATGCACCAGAATCAAACAGAACATTAACAGACATACCTTAAATCTGCAGTAAGCCTCCGAGAACAGCCTACCCTTTCTCTTGCATAACTAGCCTTAAGGTTACGGACTCCAATGCATACATTTGCCTCTTCCTTCTCTAGTAGGCTCCTTGCATTGGTTCTTATAATGGCCGATTTGATCAAAATTAAAGCATTTGATATTCTTCTTTCCAACTGCTTCTTTCCCTTTTCCTTTTTTGGTTGGACACTCATGATTATAGTGTCCTTTCTTGTTGCACTAATAACAGACCACTTCATATTTTCCCTTCTTCATTTCTCCTCCCTTCTGAGCATTCTTCTTATGGATAAACATCCTTTTCTGGCCTTGTCCACTCAAAACCTCCTTCTCTTTCTTCTTCTTCTTCAAACAAGCTAATGCCTCTTCTTTCCTCAACATCATCTCTACAACTACATCGCATGGATCTCTTATGTGCGATAAGGTAGCTCTTTCCAATTCAGCTGCAAACCTCTTATAAACTTCTGATTTCTCTTCATCACCGTATCAACCATGGCATACCCATATCGGGCTAACTCTTCAAATCTTCTAGCATATTCCACAATAGACATCTCTCCTTGTTCCAGTTCAGCAAACTTCCTAACCAATACCGGCTGCACCATCACTGACATAAATCTTTCTTGAAATATTCCCTTAAACTCTACCCAAGTCATAGCTTCCTTATCTACTCCAGTAATAACAGTATTCCACCAAAACAGAGCAACTCCCTGAAGCTATCTTGCAGCTAATCTCCTTTTCTGCTTGTCATTCAGTCCTAAGTCAACGAAAATCCTCTCACAATGCGACAGCCAGTTTTCTAGCTCAATCGCATCCTCAGTTCCAATGAATGGCTTCCCTCCAAGTCTAATATAGTCTTTGCACAATTTAGCATAGTGGTTGACTATCGAAGCTTCCTGAACTCTTTCTCCAGCAGCATTTCCTCCAACAACTCCAGCTGCAATTCCATCTTGCATCCTACTTATGAAAAACTGATATGTAATGACCCTGAATTTCCAACCCAGTTTAAAATTTTAAAATCCATCGTTTTAATATAAAATTTTAAAAATTTATAAACAATCTCAATTAACGTCCAAACTTTATTTATAAGATACGTCCAGTTAGATATGAACATAGAAAAAGTTTCGTCGAAAAATATTACAGTAAATTTCGTTCGCGTTTTACCGTATATCAGTTCATATAAAGCTACGTAAAATTTATCTTTCAAATCAAATATTTTTACACAGTTATGTTGTAAAAATTATTCTTATCAAGATAATGTAATTCGTTTCGTCAAAAACTGTCATCGCCTGTGAAATTTGTAATCTTGTTTGCATAATTTCAACTCACCAATTTCACAATTATATATGTGTAGTTATATCTCAAGATCAGTAAAAAGTGAAATCAAAGGGGATATGCTACTAAAATGTCAGAATCAATTCAAAGTGGAAATCAAAGGGGATATACTACTAAAATCCCAAAATCAATTCAAATTGAGTAAAATGGTGTGCATATTAAATCTCAGAATCAATTCAAAGTGTAGTAAAAAGGTGCATTCATATTAAATCTCAGATACAATTCAAAATCAATTTCTCCATTTTGAACCTAGTTAAATCAAATATGGGTTAAATTCATGCAATTTAGACTTTAAGTCATATCTCTATATAATTACAATTTAATTAGTAATTAAAACTTCAATCAATTTTTTAATTCAAATTCAAATCATATAATTCTCAAATCATATAGAGATATAAATAAATCAAATTACTTGTAAATCATCATATTTTGATAATCAACCCACTTACCTTCTATAAGCTTTCTCCCTCTTATTCCGACTTGAATCGCCTCCTCTTTGACTTGTTGATCCCTTCTTTTAACTTGATTCTGTCTCCAATTTTGTTTATCTTCTCTTCTTCTTAAATCGTTGATTTTATACGAAATTTTGATTTCATTTTGTTTTTATGGAGACAAAGTTGTTTATGGAAAAGTAGAGTTTCGACTAGATAGTTGGGTTTCAAGCTAAAGAAGGAAGAGATACATCCATACTTATAAATGTAGGATACAACACTGAACTCTAGGTAAAATATAATAAAATCCGGGTCGTTCGGCCTAGGCTAATCATAGCCGACAATGCTTGACTGGTCGATCAATTTATAGGGTGCGGTTGATCGTAAGGTGTTGACCGGTCCTATTAATGGCGTCGATCGGTAAATATTACCTAATTTAACATTAACCGTACTTTTATATATTTTTAATCATTTTCATTTTCAGTTCTTAAAATATCAATAATGTTTTCATTTGAACTTCAATTACAAAACTTTATATGTAAAAGTTGCCCAAAAAATCATCATGAACGCAATGGTGCATGTTTCATAGCCAAATTCTGACATTTGTTCAAATTTCATTTTTAATTTTATTTGAGATTGGTTAATTTATTTTAGTAAATTTTCATTCGATTTCGCAGCATGTTACAATAAGGAGCAGAGAGTTAAAAGTTCCTTACAGGATTTAATTCGTTAGCTAACTTAGGATTAGGGGAAGGTGAGGCAGGGAGAGACTAGGAGACCTGTAAGGCAGTATCTATGTTTTGTAGATAAGAAGGGACGATGCACGTGTGATTGCAAAGTGTTATCACTTCCATCCCCTCGCAATTAATGCACTTAGCTCAAAAGTGGCCATATTTCCTACATTTGAAACAGAGTGGTGTTCCTGCAATCTCGCACAAAGTGTTCTCAAAGTCCACACCTGAAGCACTTCTTTTTTGCCTTTTTTTAGCCACATTGGGACATGCGTACATTCTTTGAGGATAAGACCGTTTAGTCAAAATTTGAAATTGAAATCAAGGATGATTTCAAAAAGGAATGATCTCCACCTTCAACGGACCATGTGGTCGCCATAGGCTTAGGGGCCCTGATGAGATCAACAAAATAGCATGAAACTCCTTGAGAAGAGGCACAACCCAACCGATCGATAGAGGCTTCAATGCACATAGGATCAAAAGGGCCATTAATGACTTTGCATGTTTTTTTATGATCGTCCACTGGAAATTGCTTGAAATCCATGAAGAAACATGCTTAATGGGATTCGAAGCATAAGGCCTAGTTGGAAGGGGAGGTAGAGGGTTTTAAGGTGGAGAAGAAAGAAGAGAGAAAGCCATTAAAATTTACACAGATGAAGTTCTATTCATATTTAATTTAAAAAATATGGTTGAATATTTATCTTAAAGTTGTTAAGGTAAATTAAATAAAATTTCAGAATTTATTAAAATATTTAATTAAAATGATTAAATAAATAAATAATTTATTTGATAAGTATTTAATTACATGTTAACATGTATATTAAACTACAAAGTCATAGTTAAATATTCTCCTTAAATATCCCAAGATGAATAAAAAAATTGTATAAATTTTGAATAAGATTTAATTAAATTAAGAACTAAAAGTAACTAAATGTGATTTAAATGATTTAATTAAATTAAACTAGTTATAAACAAATTAAAATTATATATTAATATGTATAATTAAAATATAAGTGGAACTAAAATAAACCCAAAATATGTTTCTGGAATAAATACATACATATGGTACATATACCGTGACTTTAATTGTGTCTAACACATGAATACATGAGTATTTTACAAGAAACACATTATTTGTCAAATCGATAGCACTCAAAATATTTGGTGGTTATAAAATTTAATATAGCTACCCTCTATCATTTGTATATTGATAAATTACTTGCATACATACTACTTGTTGAGTAATCTCAAGCTAGAGCTATTATATATAGTACTATCAATATATTTCCTAGGAAAAGTAAGATACATGTATGTATTTGTTTAGAAAATTCATGGCACATGCATTATACTTAGGTCATCAAAAAACGATGGATAAGGGTCAATAATCTCTCTTGATTTATTGAGCATACTCAAGGCTAAGGTCGAAATTAGGGAAAAGATCACGGTTAGGAGTTGTATATTATACAACCTAAAGAGTTATCCATCGCTTGTAGGCATATGATTTGTTAAGAAAACTTAAGGTGAATCCTAACTCACTAGAGATATTGAAGGATTTCTATATTTTTCCTAGATTTTTATGAAATATAGAAAACTAGTGGGAGCCTTATCAAAAAAAGGAAATGATATTAATTGATCTTTCTCATATTGTAAGAACATTTGCTATGTAACAATACTAATCTACTTCAATTAAATTTGCAACATAATGACCAACCTAAGAATGTTTTTTGAAAATGATAAGCTCACTTGACCTAACTACACTGATTAGCTAAGAGCTATCAAAATAGCACTTATATACAAAAGATTATGGTCTAATATAATTGAAGCTTTAGAAACAAAGCTTCCAAAGGTGTGGACCCTAAAATGGTAAAGACTTAAACACTTGGGTAGCTGATTGTGACAAAGCCCAAGCCAACATGATATTTACTTAGACAAACCATTGCAAAAATGGCACGAAAACATGACTATCCACAAAATCTTTAATAACCTCAAAGCTTTGTTTAGGGAGTGATCATATTCCACGAGGTACGAGATTGATAAGAAATTGTTCAATGTGAAGGTGACGAAGTGAACTTGTTTGGAGGACTATGTCATAATAATGAAGGCCTATATTGATAGACTATGTGAGTTTGATGCTAAGATGGTCGAAGAATTGCAAGTTGATTTGACATAGGCTCATTGACTCTAGAGCTTGAACCATTTTATTGAACTTCAATATGAACAAGATGAGTGTGAACCTTATGGAGCTACTCAATATGTTGAGGTAACGAAGGGTCATTCACGGATCAAGGTACAATGCTCGCCGTGAAAGGGAATGCGCCGTCTTCGAAAGGTTTAAACAAGAGAAAGCAAGGTAAGAAAGGTGCTTCTAATGACAAAGGTAGTGTTACTATCATCGTAAGAAGGGCATCTGAATTGTGCAGACTATTTAAAGATGATAAAATAGAATAAGAAGGAATCGAATTTCTTAACTCTTATAGTAAGTCTATGAGTTAAAATTATTTTGAAATTCACAAAAGCTCAATGGTTTTAAATACTAGATCCGAAACTCATATCCATAATTCATTATAGGGACTTAGGAGTAGATGACTTGTGACAAAAGGGGAAACGAGCCTTTAAGTTGCAAACGGGTCAATTGTAGATGTGACAATTATTAGATAATATTATATATGTTCGTCCAATAGATTTATTGTTATTTTGTATAATTCATATTATATATGAAACATTAGTTATAGTGTAATATCTGTGTCTAGATTGACTAAGATTAGACATGATTTTCATTGTAATGATGATGTTGTGGACATTATGATTGGTGGAAATCATATTTGCAATGGTTTTTTGGACAATCGCATTTATATACTTAACATATGTTGTTAATAATTCTTCTGCGATTAACATCAAAAAGTTAATTATAGCACTACAGGCTTAGTCATATATGTTACAAAAGATTGCATAAACTAAAAACTGGAGGTTTTCTTCTAACAGTTGATTAAGAATCATTTGAAATTCATGAGTTATGTCTCAAAGGAAAAATGACCAAGCATACCTTTAACGAGAGCAACGAAAGAGTTGATGAACTCTTGTGTTATATACATATTGATGTATGTAGCCTAATGCATTAGGACTAAGGATCATTACACATATTTCATTACCTTTACAGATGATTTCTCTAGATTAATATATATATATATATATAATACATGAAGAATAAATCCAAATTCTATGAGAAATTTGAGGAATATAAGAATGAAATTGAAAATCATACAAACCATAAGATTAAAATACTTCGATTTGATCATGGATGTGAGTATGTTGAACAAGAAATCCAACGGTACTTAAAATATAATAGATTATCTCTAAGGTCACTCCATCCTCTAGTCCAAAAATAATGTAGTTTTGAAGATATGGAATTGAACCCTTTAGATATGGTTCGACATATGATGAGTGGGGTTAAGTTACCTCTTTAGGAAAGTGCGTTAGGATCCACAACACATATGCTGAATTTGGTGTCTATCAAATATGTTCCAAATATACCATATGCAATGTGGTATGGGAATAAACCTCCTCAAGTATTGGAAGGTGTAGGGTGGCCCAACATACGTTAAGAACCTTGGCCCTAACAAGCTTGAGGCAAGATCAGGTTTGTGCAAGTGTATAGGATATCCCAAAGGTTCTATAGCTATAGTTTCTATAGCACGAAGGAACAAGAGTTTATTATTCCTTAATACATTCTCTCAATAGAGAAGGAACTTTTGTCAACAGTAATTAAGTGCCAGGTCATAGATTGGATAAGGTTTGGGAAACTAATAGAACTGAACCGACAGAAAATTCAAATTCACCAATATTAGAAGGTGAGATACTGTGGATTTTTAGTGGATGGCAAGAAAGAGCATTGTAACCTAGAAGATGATATCCCTATCACATTTAGACAAGCACTTCAGAGTAAAGTCTCTACATCGTGGCTTGAAGTTGTGAAACCCGAATTAGATTCCACTTACATAAAAAGTGTGGACTTTGAATGATATACATAAAGGGGTATAAACCCATTGGCTGCAAATGGATCTTTAAGAAGAAACAGAATGCAGGTGGAAAGGTAGAGACCTATAAAAAAAAGCTAATCATGAAAAGTTTTTGTCAAGTTTAAGGTGTTGACTATGGTTGCAAAATATGGATGATGTATGCGAAAATGACATTTCTAAATGGTAATTTAGAAAATACGGCTTATATGTTGTAGCCCAAGGGTTTCTAGATCAATGGAAGTGAGAGTAGTTGTTAAGATCAGTATATGGTCTTAAACAAGCTTCCAGAAGTTGGAATATGTGTTTTGATGAAGTGTTCAAATAGTATTATTTTTATCAGAACACGTATGAAACATACGTATACCTAAAAGAACAATGAAATTCTATAGTGTTTATTGTCTTATATGCCAACAGTTTGCTCCTGATTCGCAGTGACATTTTGTTATTGCAATCAGTCAAATCTTGGTTGTCCAAGAACTTTTCCATGAAGGATTTGAATAAGCGACCTATGTACTTAGTATAAGTATTTTTAAAGATAGATCCTAGAGGTTGCAAGGATTATCCTCATCCATGTACATATTGTTATACTAAATCGATTGTATGGAGACTTCTAAGCACAGGATGTGTCGATAAAATTCAGAATCATCCTTTCTAAGAAGGACGCTCCTTATATTAATGAGGGGATTGAGTGTATGAAAAGGGTTTCATATACATCAGCCATCAAATCCACTATGTACAGTGTGTTATATAAAGGATCGGTTGTGGTCTATGCATTAGGATGCGTAAGCCAATACCATTTTAACACAAAAGAAAAATAATCGAAAACTTTGAAATGTATTCTCAAATATATGAGAATCATGGAAATACGACCTCCATATGAAGGGGCGCACATCTTCGAGCTTCCTGATTGATATTGATGATAATAAATCAGTTTTAGGTTAATATTCATATTGAATGGTGGAGTGGTAAGTTGAAAAAGTTCCAAGTAAGAGATAATAGCTGAATGATGGAGGCTAAATCTGTCACCCGTAGTGAAGCAGCTAAAGAAGCAATCTGGATGTGCTAATTTACAGTTTAACGTGGGAAGATTTCAAATGTTGAGAATCACATTACTTTATTTTTTTATAACAATGTTGCGATGCATATCACAAAAAAACCAAGACTCACAAGAAATCAAGGCACATACTCTGGAAGTTCCACTTGACAACAAAATTTGTCAATAATAGAGAAGTGATGATTAACAGAGTAAATAGTAAGGACAACATAGCGGATCCATTCATAAAGGAACTGGCTCGATCAGTTTTAAGCAAACTGATATAAAGAATGCGATTCAGAATCTATATTGGTTATAAGTGCAAGCGGAGGACTGAGAGATTTTGTAGTATGACTTAGGGAAAATTATGTCATTTATCGTAAATTATCTACTAGGTAATAAAGCTTGATTATAATAAAGGTGTTTAATTTCTTTTATATGCTTTGCTATATTTTGATATAATTAATAAAGTAACTAATTTAAAGTTATATTAATATGAAATTCCTTAAATATAATATTATGTGATTGTAGTTCCAACTAGTTGCAATCATAGTAATTAATCAAAAAATAAATATCATTTTTTTAATTATTCCAAGTCAAGATATTTCGAGAAAGGATACTGATGCATATGTCGAGACCAGAGTACATAACGCTCTCTAAATGTTGGACGGTGTAGTACTTATGACTATTGATGGCACCAAGGGGTTATGTACTTATAGTTTTTTTTGATAACCATGGGATTACGCATCAGAGAGTTTCTTGTTTTTTCTAACAACTAGGTCAAATAGGAATTCGTAGTGTGACAGTGTCACACAGTTCCCTTGATTTGAGAGTATCATGGAACTTCAATATGGATACTCCACTTTGATTATAGTTAAATCAGGTCCAGAAGACCATCAGACGACTATAGTTGGATCTGAGTTGAAGCATTGGAAGTGAACCATTATTCAATAGAAAATCTATCCCCATAGGCATGTGAAGTTAGTGTCACGGTCAACTATAGCCAACTCAAAGTAAAAAAAATTAGCTAGAGTAGAACGGTTGATAATATATATTATTATTGAAGCAAGGACTTTATTTTTGGCCTGATCAAGTTGAATGTGAATAATGTTGTAGTTTTGACTAATACCAAACTCCATATATCCTAAAGTGATATAGTGTTGGCGAAAAGAACGTATGTAAATTATTATCGCTATTGGTACCACTTAAGGTGATGTAAAATACGAAAGATTTATAAGTGATGAATTTGGCCAAACTATCGCTCCATTAGCTAAGTGACTTATGAACGTCAATATTTCAATTATTAAATATTAATTGCCGACTAAATTCACATCTCTAAGTCTCACATCTGCAGTTATGAATTCCCCAAAAAAGAAAACAATTTGATTGGTTTATAAAGTGTTATAGATTAATTAAATCAATAATATTTAAGAAATATTAATTATTATTGTATTTGTTGTTTTGGGGTAATTTTAGCGAGTGGTGTGGCTCGTGGAAAATTATAGGTGTAATTTATATTAGTTTGATGTGGATATAAAAATTATTTACATAAATATCGATATATATTTTTAAACAGGCTTTAAACATTAATAATGATTTAATGGGTTTTATGATTTTTTGGTCCATTAAGGGACCATGCATGGCTGGCTAAGAATAAGAGGGTATCATTTGGATCAAGATACATTGGTTAACAAGTTTCTAATTTCATTCCCATAATTTCCTTATCGAAAAAAATCCATAATACGACTTTCCCTAAAATATTTATTTGTTAACCAGTTTCTAATTTCATTCCCAAAATCGTCAAATTAATATTATTCCAAATATAACACTAAACTCAAATTTATAGTTATCAAAATTTCTCGAAATTCTATCTGCTTTAAGCCTCTTTCATTCTCTGCTTGACGAGATTTAACATCCCAGTAGTTCATGAATAGAGTCGGGGCTGACTTTCCTTAGATTCCAACCAATAAGATGGTGAAAATATGATCTCCCACGAAAGGCCTCTGAGTCATGTCATAATAGGATCGAAGTCTGCCACCGAAGGCGGCTTCAACAAAATGATTCGATTTCCCCGTGCACCTACAATAATTAAGAATAAAGGCACGAAGAAGGCCTTCTATGGTTCCATGTCCAATTGAATAAGAATTAGGCTTCTAACTCATGAATTGTGAAGGCTTGGCTAAAGCCACAAATAATATATTCCATTAAGACTCGGAAAGAAAAGGTCAAACTCGATCTTGATTGTTACTAGAACGACACCAAAAGAAGGGCACATATTTGAATCTCAAGCTCGAATCACCCGACCCTATTACTACAATAGTTCATAAAAAAATCATAAATAACTACCACATGAAAAGACAATGACATAGGGCCATGTTGCATAGCTCAGGCAATCAGAACAAAAGATTTGATTGGGTTTTGATTCGATTACAATAGACCAACAACAATTCCTAATAGAGACTTCAAGGCCCGGACACCAACCTTAAGCTAGATTCCATATAAGAATTTAGGGTAGTTCTCAAGTACTGGCATGCACAAATTCAAGTATAAAGACACAAGAATATCTTGGAGAGCAGATAAGAATAAGCTTATCGGAACACTCTCCAAGGGCTAACTTGAAATTTTTACGAGATAAGTTAGATTGCTTGTCACAAATCAACGCCTCTAATTATTAGAAAGAATCATAACAAATATAGAAAGAGATAGAGATATTAGCCTTTATCACCCGAGGCTAATTCAACTAGTTGTAAGATTGAGTTGAAATGAAACTTTAAGCACTACGAAATTGATCGATCAGATCGTCAATTGAAGGCTAAAGGTATTGGCAAGGGACCTATTAATCCCGCAATGCCCAATGCATATCTAAAGAGAGTTATTAGTCCTCCAATTTCTATAATAGCTATTCCAAGATGAAATTGATACAAAAATTGGTTACATTTGGGTAGCAAAATCAAAATAGAGTTGAGCATATTAGAGACAATATACAATTTGGAACTCAAGAATTCTTTACTTGATTGAGGCTCAAGAGGGGATTAAGATACATTGGAAAATTTAAGTTGATATTCCAAAGGATTAAAGATAATTATTAATTTAAATCGAATTGCAAGTGATGGAGAATTCCTTTAAATCATAGGATAAGGGCCATAAAATGGTTAAACAAACCATTCCCAACATCCTACCACTACAAGAAAATCTGCATTTGGTTGCACTTATTAGTAGCATTTGAAATGTAAGTGCAACCAATGTTATTTCACACTTTTAATTTACGCGTATATTTTGCTTTTTCAACGCTGCCAAAATTTAGCGCCTTTCCCCGCTAATAAAACATTTATCGTGTTTTTTCCCTCCCATTCCCAAATCCGCTTCTTTTTTACTCTCCAATTCAGAAATTTTTGTCTCGCCTCACATTTCCTCCATCGTTGCTTTACTCCCATTCATTACTCTACTCTTCTCTACTTCATCGATTCACTCCTCCATCGATCTACTCCCGTTTCTGCACAAACCCTAAGTTGAACTCCTCTCCACAAGCCCTTAGCCGATCAACTCCTCCATAACCCAAAGCATGGAGGGATTGGATTTTGGAGTGAAGTTTAACATGCTTCCCAATCTACAATACCATTGACCTCGCTGCCTACTATGATACACTCCATGCGCTTCGGGTAAGTATTACATAGTTATGCAATTTTGATTATTTATTAGTTAGTGGGTTGAGTTTAGCTTACAAATTAGTATTTTGGATAGGAATTAAAGTAATTGTGGAGTAAAGTTTGCATAGCTTGGAGGAATTATAGATCCAGTTAGTAAGTGGACTGTAAATTTAAATAATTCCATATGAAGTGTGGATTGGTGCTTGGTAATTTGCATTGTATATTAGAACAAAACTTTTAACTAAAACATAATTGCAAGTTGATTATGTTTGTAGAATTTTGAGTCTGGATTAGTATTTGATAATTTTTGTTCAATTTTTCCTAATATACTGAATGCCTTCTATCACTCACAGTTCAAAGATAATGTTTAGTATCAGTATTAAAGTTGTATACAAATTGTTGTAACGATTGGGAAATATTTTAAACATTCTTCATATAATTTCTCATTTTCAAGATATAAGTAAGCCATTTTGTCTCCTGTATCATAAGATTAAAAAATTTATCAAACCATAACAAAGAGGTCTAGAGCATATAATTGTCACATTTTCTCTTTAAGAAAGTTCAAAAGAAATATCACCCGTTTAAATAATGGTTGAATTAAATGATATTGCATGAACCTTCTTTTGAAAATGAAAGATATACATAAATACATTATCAAAGTTATTGAAAAATAAATGATTCTTAGAAGCTAATTTTAATTTAGTCAAAGTCACGAAACTTTTGCCTTTTGTTTCTGATATGTAGATTTGACTCTTGTTATCGTTGTTATTTTGACTCATGACTTAAGAGTAAGCATATTTACAGCTTGACCTTTTGTTTTTATATTTTCAAAATCAATTTTTTAATAGATGCAGAAGTCTTTTTAATAAAAGCTAAAGCATTTAACTATTAATACCCAAAGGGATTTTATACTTGTTGCTTTTTCACTAACATAGGGTTTTAATAATTTAACTGAATATATAATTATAGACTAAAGTATAGAGCTGCAAAGATTTCTTAATCTCAAGCTATAACTACATTTATCCATGTGCATGCTAGTCGTTGATAATTTTTTCCTATAATCGATCAGTGTGTCTAGAATAAGTGGTAAGAATTAATTTGGTGCAGTATATATTTTGTCTAGTTCAAATTTTGTTAATTATAGTAATGTGTAGAAAGAATTGGTTGTTCTATTTATAATTCTGTTAATATGTTTGCGTCTGTTCTGGGATAAATATGATTTTATATGGATGGAAATTGCCAAAATCGAACCGACGCCATTGTAATAGATTTAGTGAAGTTTGATGAGCTTAATCAGCAGTTTTTGATCTGATGTAATCTATTCTTGTTCAATACATAGCTAAGTTGATGTGGCCTAAACTGACTTATTTTGTTACAAAACTATTCTAAGTTTACTAGAAATTGTGTATAGATACTATCCTTACATATATTACAAAAATGTAGGCATGTAGTTGTTTTGGTTATCATTACATGACTTTTTTTAGTTGATAATATCGTGTCTCAGGACATGAGATTATGTATGCAGTAAGACTACAAACCATAGTCAAACAACTATTGCCTGTTTTGAAAACTTCAACTCTTAAAAAGTAGCTAGAATAACATGAAATGATAATAATAAAAAGCATATGAGTTCTATAATGAAATGCATGATGCATGATAAAGTCCTAAATATGCTATTGACTCGTTTCCACCCAAGGGAAACTATATTTTTCTTTGTTTTCCTACCCATTTAGTGGTTTTTTATCGTTATTGTTATTTTGTGCCGAATAAATCCATGCAGTTACATAATTCATAAGTTTAGCTTATTACACAAATACATACATCCGTAAACTTATCAAAAGATCAGACCTTGCATCACAATTTTAATCTAACAAGTTCTTATTAACTGTTCATATTCGAACCTGTTACAAACAAATAATGCATGTTTCCAATAGCAAATCAAAATATTTCAACTTTATTTTCATACACATAAAAATTTACTTCATTGAACAAAATCCAAACTCATTTCATTTTCAAAAAAGTTGCAATGATACACAATCTGAGATCATAGTATTCAAGTATTTCTCATTCACCAGCACTATCAAGTATGCATAAAAGGATCATGTAGCTTACCAAGGCACAAATACATAAACTAACATAGTATTATTTCTATATAATTTCATGTATTCTATCGGCAACAAAAAATGAGTGGTGCATGTTAAACACATATACAGGCCTTCCATATAAAATTCTATGTTAGAAAACTAATAAACATGAAAACAATGTATCAAATTACTTATTATAATGATATAACATTTCTACCACCTTTCCTACTAACAAACTCACACAATCGGTATGGGAAAGTATCAAGACTAGTCTCACGAACCCTACCATAGTTAACCAATATGCCTCACCTTCTCCATGCATGAAACTTAGCATAGTCCATAGGATCACTTGCTACTTCTTTCACATAATTCGCCAATTCTTCCATGGACTTAAACTTGCTTCCATTAATAATTGCCTATTCTAATACTTGTGTGTGTATGTTTACGGGTGTGTTATGATCAGGCTTTGAGAGTTGTCACTTTAGTAACTTTACATTTAGGACTTTTAGTATTTATTCCTTCTAAAGATTCAACCAAAATTTAATACACATGATTATTTTGTTAACATTTTATTCTTCATACATGTATAGTTTTCTTAAAGTAGGCATATACTTTTGTAGTACCATTTTTAGATATATAAAATGTAGTCACAAAGCTGGGTAAGTCCTACTTTTTTAATTTAACCCTTTTCAATATTATAAGTTGTATTATTGGCTTTCAAGATCAGGCTTTAAGGATGGCTTGTAACATGTATATTTTTTCGAGATCGGAGTTGTAACGGTGATTCTTCAAGATTGGGCTTTAAGGATAATTTCTACTTTTTTAAGTTCTGATTTTTTTCAATATTTTCAGATACTTTCTGCTTTCTTACCGATCTATATATTTATTAAGATGCTTCTGAGTTATAACAGTGATGTTGCATATCCTTATAGGTATAGATATTGTACAAAGCCTGCAGTTAGTTTTGGATTAATGAGGTATCAAGGGTGGGAAGTGATGTGTTTGTGGATACAAACTGTTAACTATAACTAGTAAGCTTTTAATTCATTTGCCCTTTACTGCCATGAAAATGCTATGTGATTACAAGAGAAGTTTTATGTCTAGTTTCTTCCAGATTAGCAATTTGTTTAAGTGAAAAGCTACCATATTTGACATTTCCGTTTTACTAATTGAAAATTAAGTAAACTTAATAGTAAGCCCAAAGCTAATCATTTGCATTACATATTTACAATCAATCAAATCATAGGTTTAAATCAATGGAAGAACCATTTGTTTCAATGTCACGCTAGTGTAATGTATATAGGAAGTACAATTGACAAATTTACATTGATTTAGTAAGTGCTCATTCTTAGTTAAGTTCATGAATCTAAAGGATAGTTTCTTGATTGAAAATGCACCTTGAAATTATTTTATTTCGCATTCTAGCTAATGTTGGAATAAAATCTAGAAAAATACGAGTGTTTTCACATTAAGTAAACTTGAGATTTGATAATTTAGTGTTTGTAGGTGTCCTTTGATTATTTATTCTTCAAATAATTAGATTTGTTTCAAAATGATATTTCTTTCAAACATTAAGTTTTATTAATTGATTTTGCTAATTAGTTTATATTTCATAAACAACTGAATATATTGTTAATTTGATCCGAGTGTAGTTCTGATTTTTTATTTAGATTTATTTAATTGATTTGCCTAGTTTTTTAATAGTCAAGAACATCATTTAAAAACCATCCCAGATTTTCAGTTAAGAGCACAAATGTCTTTGAAAAAAGTCTAGCTGAGACTGTAAGCTCAGCGAATGAAAAGTGGACGAGTGATGATAGCAGAAAGAACGATAGTCCGGCAATGAGTGACTATCTTAATGGGTTAGATTTTGGAGCTAAGAGTGGTATGTATAAACAAACTAGTGAAAGAGGTTCAATGGGTTTCTTGTAGTAGTGATATTTCAGACACCAATGTGAGAAATCAAATACTTGATTATTCTGGCTTTTTTGGTTGAGGATGTGAATGGAGGATTTGTAGCGAGTGCAGCTAAAAATATAAGCATAAATGTAGTGCTCATAGAGAATCAGTAGAGTTACACCATAGAGCATCAAAGGGAACTTGCGTGAAAGTGGTTGATACAAAAGTAACACCCAATATTGTACAGGAAAAATTATGTCAAAAGAAACTGACATGGTTGATTTTTGTGAATGCTTTAGGGTCGGAATTTCACAA
The DNA here is from genome assembly GCA_030765085.1 of Allium cepa. Classification (NCBI taxonomy): domain Eukaryota; kingdom Viridiplantae; phylum Streptophyta; class Magnoliopsida; order Asparagales; family Amaryllidaceae; genus Allium; species Allium cepa. The sequence goes on from CM060928.1 coordinate 347,012,652, forward strand.
AACTTTTTCTTCCTCTATCTAGAACACAGCCTCATTTACCTAATTATCAAGTTCACAGTAAGCCCAATCAACACAATATGAATCATAATAAAATAAAATTAGACAAATCTTTAGCATCGCACGCATAAAAAAGAACGCTGACAAGCAAGAAAACAGGCAGAAGTCTGAACTCCATACCATCATTTATGTTCTTACCACGAATAATTCTTATCAGCCATGAAAATGCTTTAATGACCTTAGGAAAAACATCAACACTTGATAATGCATTCATCTTTTTGAAATTAGAGACAACCCTATTCATAATTAGCCTTGTCTACCAGCCATTTGCACCCCTTATATTATTTCATCTATTACCGGCTTAGTGTTTCCATGTTTTAGTTCAATAATGGAAAAAAGCATATTTTGGTACTGCTGATTGCAAAAGATTTTGGTTCTACTAATTGCAAAAATGCCACCGTCCGGAACCAAAGCATATTTTGCATAAGAACGCACCCTAATATTCAAATACAATTGTCGTCCTATGAAGGAAACTGTTTGAGATCTGGCATTTTGCAGCTTACCGAGAATGCCCATGCAAAAAATTGGAGTAATGCTTATCAGTGCATGTGTTAAGCAGTTTTACCCAGAGACTGGTACATTACATGTATCCTTTTATGATATGATAACAAACGTTTATTGGTGATGTTCTTTACATTACTAGCAGTCCAGCTAAAAGCAAATCTGTCATGTGGAAAATTCAGAGTCATATCAGATAAGTTAACTTCTTACAATATTTTTGAACTTCTGGAAAATTATCTTGTTGAAATAGATGAGGCTATTTTTGTGATGGGCAGTGAAAAATATCAAGTTAGGGTGCCTAATGAAAAACTATTGTTCAGTATAAGATTTCTTATAGTTGATTCTAAGAGGTTTTGTGCACCGTATCTATTTTACATTATCGGTTACAAATGCAATTTCAAGAAATAAGCCAGGATCCAAAATACGAATTCAATTTTTGCAGCAACCATGTGATTTGAATCTAGTAAACACCTGCTCCATCAAGTCAATACTTTAATCACCACGCATTGTTTGTGTTTAGTTATCTTAAATATGTCTGAGGTCTCAGAAGAGAAGTCCAACTGTTAGCCTGTTGCATTGCTATTGTTCAGGTATCATGTACTTCAAGATCCACTTTTGATATAAACTGGAAAGCTCTAATGATCATGCATGTATTTTTTCTGTCTTTGCATATTAGTTTAGTCCATATGTAGTTCATAGCATGGCACACATTAACCATATGGGTAATTTATAATCGAACCAAATGAATTTCCTATTTTCGGGGCATGCGAATTATTAAACTGAATGTTTACTAGTCTTTGTTAATATGCAATACCCAAGTACCAACCAACCTCATATAAATTCTTGAAGGTTCTATCTTGTGAAAAACAAATGAAATATTCTTTTGAAACTAAATATCTTTTTTTAGACTATATATGCTCTGTTGCATATGTGCATCCCAAAATGAACAGTTCACGGTCTTCTATTTGAAACTACTTGATTATATGTTGGTTTATATCGAAGCAAATTGGTTAACTTGATTAATTTTATAATTTGAATTGAAATATAAATATGTATCTATGTTGCATAAATATAAGTATATACATCGAGGGTCATAGTATTCTTACTCTGTCTCACAAACTTATCCTTAATGCTTGGAGTGCACGACTTGAAAAGGTGTTTCACCTTTAATATTGATCAAGTGCAAACCTTTACTTCTTCTTATATTTCTTATCTTTATGATTCCTTTAAGTACTTTATGTTTCACCATCAGCCACTCAGGATGATAAATTATTGACTAATTGCACAAACTCTCTAACTTGGTATATTTTTTAACCAAGCACGACCATTCAAAGTTTTTGTCCATGATCAAGTTTTATCTTCAAGTTCAATACATAAGCTTATATTTTATTTTAAATTATAGGTATTTTGGTTATATGATTATAAAAAAACATGATGCTAGCATGAAAATATCAAAATACTTGACGTGTTGTAATTTAAAAAATTGATTGTTTGGTTTCTATTTATAATGCTCACTTATTGAGTTTATTAAATGCAGATGTTCACAAATGGAATGAGTGGAAGCAGCTCTTCAAACATCTCATTCAACAATGTTTGTCCTAAAGCTTTTGAAGTGATGCTCAATTTCATGTATGGTGGTGTATTAGAATTGGACAAAGAGGAAATGAGTTCTTTGTTAATCCCTACGCTTATGTTATATGATCAGTTTCGTGTTGCAATGCTTCAGCGTGAGTGCTGTAAATACCTCTTTGAATACCTTTCAGAGGTACTTTGTCCTTTGATATCTCTCTCATAACTTTTTTATTCTAGTCTAACTTTGTAACAATTTTCTTTTTCCTTCCTTTTTATGAATGTTTTGGCTTTTGGATAAAATAACAATTTTAAGGTAATATATTTGAGGAATAATGCAAGATGGAAGATTATGATCTCAGTATCAAATATCTGATACTTGTAGCTCCAAATTGATATTAGTATACTAATAGGCTAATAGCTCAATATTATTGTTAAAATCAATAACTTAAAATTGATAGTGAACCTTAGTAGAATTGATAAATAATAGTATGATATATTTGTACAATGTTGTAGTTGTTTGATATTATATTTGAAGTCTTACGAATTAACATAATTGTTTGACTATATGTTGTAATTTCACTTGTACAGGCATTGGATTTTCGAAGAGAGTAAGGTTGACATTTATGGCGCTAGCTTTCACTTGTGCATGCAACAAAGAATTATGGGTAAACAGACATTTTGTTAGCACCAGTTGTGTGACTATGTACGGTTATGTACTACTTCTGTATCAATGTATGGTAATGTACTACTTGTGTTTATGGTAGTTCATTTTTTCATGTATTTTTTGTTTATCATTGAACTATTTATTATTACCGTTTAATATAAATTATGAATAAAGAGAATTGGAGAGTGAACGAGCTAGCAGAATGTGAGAAATAGACAAAGAAAACAAAAATATTTAATGGCGTTTATCAGACGCTACGGAAAAAATATAATGGCAGAAAAAAACGCAACAAAAAAATATTGCTGCGGTGAAATATACAGCCTTTAAAATGATCAATCTATAACAATGTCTATTTACTGGCGTTTAGAAAACGCTACGAAAAAAATATGTTGAAAAAAATATCACTTTTGGTGTCGTTTCAACATGCTACAAATAAAGATTTACGGTGGCCTTTTTTTGCCGCCGCAATAAGGCACATTATAACGGCGTTTACAAAAACGCAACCAAAAATATTAGTTTTTTAATTGCATGTCGTATGGCGGTGTTCTCTAAAATGCCACCATAAGTTATGGTTGTTTTTTTTGTGCACCACCAAAAGTACTTTTTGGTGTAGTGTACCATCAAAGTTATTGAACATAGAGAGAGATAACGCGAACACACATGACAAGTTTTATGATCTATCCAAAATACTAAGGCTTGAAGACCCCTAGCGAGTACGGACCTCGAGGAAGCTATTAACAACCAATATTCAAAGATAAAGTGGATTCAAGCTCCTTCAATACGAACGAACAAGATGCATCCTATAGGAAAGGATCCGAACAAAAGATTTAGGAAGGGAATAGAATTTCCTCAAAATTTGGAATCCATCAGTAAAATTGTAGTATACAAAATATCCATAAAAAAATATAATCCACCTTTAAAAGCATTATAAAATAATTTACAAAATATCCAAATAAATTTTTGGTGACAACGTCCAACCTCATATATATAGCAAATCGCTTTGTCTAATAGTTGCAATGTTAATAAGGAAATCAACATTGCCTCGCCATTTCCTCTGCTATTGCTAGGGCCCAAAGGTTGAACATGTCATCCAAATCAATCATTATGTAAGACATGCACTCAAATAAGTTTTGTTTAAAAGAAATTATAAGTTTCCAAAAATTCAACATACATGTACATAGAGAATAATATAATCACTTATAAGTTTATCCTCAAAAATCACTTCCAACTCAAAAAAAATTCTCCATATTTACTATTGCCAAATTCAAAATCCTCTTCCTGAATCTTGTTTTCAGAAAGTTTTAATAAAACTTCTTTATACGAAATTAAAGACTTGATAATATCATTATTGTACTAAATGCAAAAAAAAATTCCAAAAAATTTGAGAATTCTAATTTCAAATGGTTTTACTATATATATAAGCCAATCAATGGATGCTTTCGGATGTGGATTGTGCCATATCTGCATTCGCATCCGCATCCGAATCCAAAATCATTTTCAGATATCAGATATCTACATCCGCAGATACGGATGGATATCGAATAATTATCATATCCGCTAACGATTGGTAAATCAAGAATTACAAAAAGAAAATTTTAGTTTAACATAAATGTTTTTCAATCTCATTTATTATAAAGTGTGAAAAAATAACAAATTTGATAATAATAAATAGTTTCGAGCAGTTAATAAGCATTAAGTGATATAAAATAAACTACTAACTTAATAAAATAATAAACGAATATCATATATTGCAATAAAATACACATAATTTGAACTATAATCTTGACATAAACCGGATGGATAATTTTAGAATGCGGATTCATATCAGCATCCGCATCCCTTTTTCATTTATCCACTTTTCGGATACGGATGTAGACAAATTTTGAATTTTTTGGATATCCATTGACAGCAATATATATATATATATATATATATATATATATATCAAACATTGTATTCTATTGTCTCGTCCTAGAGTTTTAAGAGATCCCTATCAATAACGGTGATCAAGTGCATCGATCAGAATACTTAAAATGCCTAACGGACAATCTAACAAAAATCCATTTTAAAATATGCCTTTATAAATCTATCTTACTTATAAAACCATACTACGATAAAGGGCATAATGTCAATATTCATAATTCCAAAAGACCCCAAAGTTTCAAAGAAACTCAAATAGAACGAATAAGATAGGACTCTTTAGGGATAGAAGAGGATGTACCTTTAGGTGGTGAAGAGGTATAGATACTACAATGCGATATATGGAATACTGTGGATTTAAAACATTCCTAGACGTATTCCCAAATGCATAGGAACTTCCGAAGGAAATAAGAATTCCGAAAGGAAAAGAAATGAGGGGATATTCCCATCATCCATCCCCATAAAGTACGAATGCCACTAGATAAAGATTAAGGATACCCAACCGGCTATCCTTAAAGATACGATGTACTATACACACATTATTCTTGTTCTGGACTGTATTATCATATTTTGTTCTGAACTCTGCTCTGATACCAAGCTGTAATGCCCCACCTCGAGACACACACTAACAAAGAGTATTACTATGTAATATTTTCTTCTAGTGTGGAGAATATAGATGGGTAGAAGCGACCATTCATGAATTTTGTCTTGAACGACTATCTAATACGTTGATTAGGTAGTCTGAGTTAAAAATTTCCTTTCTAGGAATTGATGTAATCAATTCAGGATTAACACAAAATTACAGTGGCTAAAGATCAATTCAGAACAATACATGATAATACGTTCATAGATCAAGAACATATATATACATATACAAATAGAGGAAGTACAACATGTGCTACATAAGTAAGTGGTTCTTATGAACCACATATACAAACATAGTCTGACAAAAGAATATATATATATATATGTATGTATATATATAAAGATGTCCAAACTGGCAACAAAAAGATCGACGTAGAAACATACTAAACAACGAAAGCTAAACCCATAAGCCAAGGTGCTACAAGGTGAGATACATACTGCAATCAATCAACCGAAAACCACTCGGTCTGACCTGAGTATTATATAAAATGATAGAACGGGCCAGTCTAACTTAAAGAAGATGATTAGTGCATGATATTTAAAGGGACTATACAAGGGAGTGTTAAATAGCCTCTCTTGAGTTGAGACTTCATATTCACAATATCAACATAGTTCACAAAAGTCACATTCATTAAAATCACCACAAATATCCCAACATGTCGAACTCTCTAAGGAGTTCAAATAAACATAAATGTAATCACCAAATTTCATCTCAAATTAGCATTAAGGCTATGTATATGTTCACAAGAGTCACATTCATCAAAATCACCATAAAAATCCCAACATATCGAACTCTATAAGGAATTCAAATCAACAAAAATGCAATCACCAAGTTTCATCTTAAATTAGCACTAAGGCCACGTATATATCCAACATCCAACATAATGGTGAAAACATTTAAAACTTATCAAATTTTAGAAATCAATAATAAAGAAATCTCAAAAACAGCACAAAGTGGATCCCAACAAACGGCAAGTCTAAGCTACGCTGCACATGCATCATAACAAATTTGCCAAAACCTGCCAAGTACTATCAACAAACTTTGTGCCCAACAAATGACCCAAAAGTCCAACAAATGGCCCAAAAGCCCAACAAATGGCCCGAAAGCCTAGTACTGGCAATGTTAACATGGCCGAAGGATCAACATGAAGTGTCACAAACTTCCAAATAGTAACCAAATTAGTGGCAACAGTGCGTCCCATACCACACGTTCTCACTAACCATTTATTATAAGTTAGTTAATTTCACTCTCGTGTATGACCTCAATCGAACAAGTCCGGAATTAACCGAAAAATTAAAGGCTTGTGTCCTGTACCACATGTTATACTAAATCGTATAAATCACTTCCTTGTTCGCTTGAAGAGTGCAAAAGCGTGTGATTTTAAGAAAATATTTTACTTTAAGAAAACTAGTTCTAAAACGATTTTTCGAAACAATATAGAAATTCTTCTTTCAAAATCTCTATATCATTGATATATATATATAAAATATGCTCTGGAGAAATATTATTACTAATAGAAATTGATTTAGAAATTTTTTAATTCAAAACTAGTTTTTAATCGAAAATATCCTTAAGAAATCGATTCCAAATCTCGAGCAAGAAAACATTGAGTTCAAGAGACATTAAATTCAAATCTTTTACAACAAATGCACTTAAAAAACAATAAATTCATAGCTTAAAGTGTTAATGATACTTAGCTTCTGAATTTATAAAGAAATAGTCATGAAATAGCAATAATAATTGCACAAAACAAGCAATAGAACTCACGACAGCGGCTTATTTAGCCAATTTTTCCATTTAAAATGCAAAATCTAATAAAACATAAAACATAAAATTTGAAGATGATTTCCATAGCTCGTAGATGGAAAATAATCACCTAAATCAGACTTGCTAATCAATAGTTATGGCAATTTCATTATTAGGACATACACTTACAAAACTCTGAAATCGACAGGGCTGCGGTTTAAAGAGCCAATTAGACCCTTTAAAACCCAAAATATGATAAAACTCAAAACATAAAAGTTGAAGATGATAGCCATAGCTTGAAGTTATAAAAAATTCACCTAATTCGGACTAATAAATCACAAGTTATGGCAATTACATTATTAGGAAATAAAATTACAGAACTTTGAAAAATCGACAGGGCTGCGACTTAAAATCCATCTATTAGTCTTAAGATGGATTAGTGTTAGAGAGACTTACTTTAATTTTTTCTAATTTTTCTAGAGTTTATTTGGAATTTAAAACTTCGATTTTTTGCTTTTAAGATTTTGAGAATAAAGGAGGAAGTGGCTTGGAGATCGTAGTTGAGAATGAAGACTTCTCCTTTTTACTTAAAGTCTTAATGGGCTAGGCTTTATATTAAATTCAATAAGGACCTAGTGTATTTCTATTTTGTATTAACAAAACCATACTCTCTACTCTTGGAATATAAACTCCTTTTTATCATGAATTTAAGATATAACTAATACATTTAAATTCAAGAATGTTCCCTTACTTTAAATAAATAAACAAAGCGTTTTTAACTCTAATGAAATTCTTATTTATTAAAATGAGCATTAATTTCAAAAAAACTTATCTACAAAAATGATTACTTCGTAATATTAGTTTAAGAACTCTCTATTAAACTCAAATGCCACTTATTATTTAAATAAAACACTTAAGTTCTAATTTCTCACCTTCAGTAAATGAGAAGTCAAAATTCTCATTAAAATTTCTAGTTGATTAATTAATTTTTTTGACTTATTCTAACAATATTGAAAAATCAGGGTGGTTATAGGATGATATTTTTGAATAATTAGTTTCAAGGACAATTTATAAGAAAATGATAAATTCATTTATCTTTTTAAGTTATACAGAAAAATTATATTTCATTTTTTTTTGTATAACTGAAAATGATAACTTCTTTTTTCTTTTTTTATAAATTGTCTTTAAAACTAACTTTTCAGAAGTATTCTTCTTAAAACTTATTACCCTAAATTAAGAAACCCTTTGATTAGAAATCCGTACGGAAATATATGTTTGAAAAATTCTGCCTTCCTCTTTTACAAATTCTTTATTAAATCTGGATATAATCTATAAATATAAATGAGAATATTATAGTAGCTGGAGTATGGAAAGGGGTATTTATAGCAGCTAAAGTAGATCAATGGATGGTATAGATTGTGCTGCAAATAGGTAGGAATCTTCCCGACCATAGATTTGGACACTTGGATGGATGGAAGACGGTGAGAAAGGTAGTTGTAATATGTTGCTAATGTGCATGCCAACCGTGAGACCATATTGGTCGCATGTTTTGTGCTGAGAAAGGCGACATGCTATAGGATTAGGTAAGCTTTTGGCAGACAGTGTACAGTACTGGATGTACTAAGTCATACTAGGTTGTACCTGTCAACTTCTGGCACACTTTTCTAGGTAGCGATGCTGGAGAAAGCTTCCTGCACAGAGGCAATCAGTTATTATAAAGCTTGCTGAAAAAGCTAAGTTTGGAGCGTCAAAGGTCGGGCCAAGACCTAGTGATGAGGCGGGCTATGTAGGGTCGGTCGTAGTCTTCCTGAGATTTAACCAGGCCACAGACTGGTCATGTCCTGGTCAAATCATATGAGGTTGTTGGGTCAACTTGTCCCATGCCAGTTCAGATCTAGGGGTCGAGGCTAGCCTATCTATGGCTTTCTTGTTGTATTTTCTAGGATGAAGCTAGTTAAATGTGGATGGACTTGGATTGGAGTGATCTAAGAAATCCTAATTGACATGAACTTGAGTCGGGCTTAAAATTATGGGTTAACTTTTCATTCATGCCTTGAGTTTATGCAAATTGATTTGGAATGGGCTGGGCCTTGATATGTTGGCCAACTTATCTTTTACTTATAAGAAAATATAACAACATGCACCAATAATGAAAATAATTTACACACATTCTCTTTGTCAACTGTAAAGTCCCGTTTTCCCGTACTCTTTGAATTTACAATAAATTACACATGTCCAACTCAAATTGCATGAAAAGACGGATCTTTAAGGGTAATAAAGAATAGTAGACATAACAGAATGTCACAGGAATGGAATAACATATATTATTTCAATAACAATGTTTACATCGGAAAATTTTAAAATACAATATCAGAGTCTAACCTAGATTCATCTTGGACAGTTATAAAACCTGCCCTTACAAATGCTGACAAACATCAAACAAAATACACTAAGCAAAGCGGATACTAGAATATGTCCGTATGTCGATGAATATCTCGAGCTCTCCTTTGGAAACTCCAAGGTCTTCGACTAAACCTGAAACTACTCGGATCTGACCTGAGTATTGAAAATACCCGGATCAGACTTGATAAATCAGCGTGAGAAAAACTCAATAATAAATGACAGTGTCATATATCAGCCTTTGGATAAAAACCCTTTAAAAAGAAATATATGTGTGTGTGTGTGTGTGTGTGCATGTAAGTATTAATTAACTAACTGTTTTGGTTATTTTATTTTACTAATCTTATTAATTAATTTTAAATTTCAAAATTAATATTTAAATTGTTTCAAACATTTTGAAATTTTTCATTACATTTCCAAATATTTTGAAAATTTATGCCATATTATATCCTTTTATAATAAACATGTTTTTATTTTAATTTTAACTTTTAAATTTAAAATCTTGTCTTAATTTTCAAAACTCTTTAAAAATTAGCCCAAGGCCCAATTCAAATTGGGCCTTTCCTATTAAGGGAAATCTTTGGGCTCATGTTACCCTTTAGACTAGGCAGGTAATCAGGAAAGACAGCTTACTTGATTATCCAATTTCAATCCTAGACGTCACCTTTCTAGACACCGTACTATGTGCGCAAGCTTAATTAATTAGCCTTAACATGACCTGTTTAGGCAGCATAAGCTATTGGGTTTTGATACCGTTATAGGAACTGGACCAGCCTGCAGCAGAAGAAATGAATGAATTTATAAAAATTTTACCATTATGGGTCTTTAATGAGACTATGAAGTCTAAATTCATTTATAAATTTTATAAATTTAGTTGAATGAAATCATGTTTTTTATTTAAGGAAGTTTAAAATAAGATTAATTTAAATGTATGGTGTATCAAATACACCAAATAATTATTTATAAGACTTAATTTAGAGAAAGAAACTTTTCATTTCTTCCTCTAAAGCAAGAAATTAATTGAGAGCATAAATTTCATTACATGGGGAGAGAGAAACCTTTCATTCACTCTCTTTAATTAAATTGATTAATTTATTAAATTCCATTAATTGGCAATTTATTCATGGCACGAAATGCAACTATGTCCAAACATATTCCACTGTAAATTATCCATGTGCAACAGATTAGTTTGTGCACAAAATTTATTTAAATTTACAAATTGTAATTTGATATTTATTTAGTTTTGGTTTTACTTATACATACATACATAGATGTGTATGTTAGTGTGTGTGTGCGCATCATATACATATATACATATATGTGTGTGTGCAAATGTAACATAGCAACCCATGTAGGGTATAACTTGCATGTACATAGATGTTAGGATCTACATTGCAATGGAGATATTTGCTCATTTTGTATGTATTGTATGCGGTCAAACATGTGCATGAACATATAGCCATAAATTTCAAATGATAATTTTTGTGTGTGTGTTTACGTATGCGTAAAATATTTTTACGTAAAATATTTTTTTCATTAAAATATTGTAGAAAATATTTATTTGTTTATATAATTGTATATTGTACCATAAATAACAATAAAGATATATATATATATATATATTAAAATAGTAAAAAAAATTAACTTACTAATAAAAAACATATCACATCTGAAGTTGCAATAATTTTAGTGTGTGTGTACATACATACATACATACACACACACACATATATGTTATATTGAACTGAACAGTTTCGACCATAATAAATTAATATAAAATAAATATATGATAAAAGTTCAATTTTATAATTTTACAAAATTTGGAGACATATTATACAGTGTAAGAATTATTTTTGGAGTTTTCTCAATTAAAATAATATTTTAATTTAAATAATTGATATTAGGTCGGAACTAAATTAATTTAAAAAAATATAAAATTAAGTTGAAATAATCTAAAACTTTTTTATGGCATGTCATAAACAAATCATGATACCATAGACAACGTAAAATGTATGATAATTCTTATTGTTAATGCAAAGGAATCAATATTACATGTTCCATACCAAACATTTTTTTTGAAGAAAGGTACATTATTAAAACAAAACATATACTTCCATAATACGCCTCGTTAAAACCTTGCAATCCCCTTAACCTAAATGGGTGCCTTGCAAGGAAAAAGAGTACGTATTATGTCCATATATTGACAATAAACATCAAATATGCCAAAGAAGTGGTCTAATAGATGGAGGAGTAAAACAAGCGAAATACACTCAAAACCATCCATATGAGCAACCTAGGGCATAAAAAAGGGAAAAACAACAAAAACAAAAATATAAAAAAATAAAATAAGAATAACACGAGGAGCATTCTAAAATATCAAAACAGGGAACAACCGTCTCCAAGTTTTAAACAAAGCCCATCACGAGAGAGAGAGAGAGAGAGAGAGAGAGAGAGAGAGAAACAACTCTCGCCTTAACTAAACTAATAAAATCTCAAAGCTTCTTCATTGCAATGAAAATGGCAGTATCCACTCTGATCAATCTCTAAGCAAAATGAGCTAAAACCAAGCTACTCAAAGAGAAATCCCAAAGCTACTTCAAGAAGGTCAGCGTCCTTGCAGTTGGTCGATTTTATCCCAAAATTATCTTAGATAAGTTTCAATTTGTTATTTACCTTCTTCGATTTCAAGTTTCTCTCGATGATATTGTTGCAATCCTAGGTTAAAAGAGTAATTAAAACATGAATTGGTAACTCAATTCCTTTGAAAACTCTAGAATTATGTTTACTCCAAATATGCCAAATCATTGTAGTGAATACCATATTTTTAAACTGGCTAGACAGGAAATGTTGTCTTGATTTCGACACATTATATCCAGAATTGAGTCCATGTCCTGAGAATTTCCTATGTTAATGCGGAGCTTGTTCATAACTTCTTCTAAAATTTGTCTTGAATAATTGCAATAGAAGAAAAGATGATCTCTATTTTCAGTTTGATTTGAGCAAAGAACACATGATTTATCTATACTATTGTTCCATTGGCATATTCTGTCTTTGGTATTTAACCTGTTCAACTTAGCCAGTAAAGAGAAAATCAACATTTTTGGGGCACAATTAGCATCCCAAAAGATACAGGGCCTACTGAATTCGGTATATTTTTTCCTAATACGATTCCAGGTCGAGTATAAATTAAACTGACCATTAAGGCTTGGATTTCAAAACCAGTAATCCTGTTGCAAGTGATTATGAATTGTGATGTTGTGTACTAGATTTTGACATTGAGTAGGAGCATAATCTAGTTTATTTTTCCAAGTATTTTCTACGGTGAGTGAAGAAACTTTTTTGTTATTTCCACCATAAAGGGACATAGAGTTCAACCCATACATATCTACCAGAGCAGTTCTATTAATCCAAGGCTCTGTCTTGATATATGTGTTCTTACCATTAACTATTTTTCTTTTAATTATCCCTAAACACCATTTTCTTGCTCTGAGCAAAAATTTCCAGGTGTAAGAATTGTTGTTATTATCACTGATTGCCAAATTGTTTGCTTTTTCCCAGACCACCTTCATTTTTAGTCTTTCAAACATTATCCCAGCTCATCTTATGAGCTTTAGATTTCCACATGAAGTTAGCACAAATAGAATTGACTCTACGTATGACATTAACTGGAATTTGTGTGAACTGTAACCAGAATTGTATTAGTGGATATATGATAGTTGTTACTAACTCAATTCTACCACCAAGGTTAAGAAGTTTACTGTTCTAGTGGTTGAATTTTTTGTTGATTTTGTCAATCAATCTTCCAATATCCCTTGCTTTAAGTTTACTATTAGACGGAAGAATGCCTAAGTGCATCACTGGTAGACATCCAACACTGATGTTTAAAGTGGTAGCTATTTGTTGCTTATTTCTAGCCCCTTTGCTAAAGAACAGACTGGATTTATTTTCATTGTCATCCAATCCAATCAATTGTTTCATTATTTGAAAGTTCTATTTAATGCTTTCAGTGGTATATAAATTAGCTTTGGCCATAATTAAAATGTCATCTGCATAATGTAAATGAGTGATCACTAGATTTATCTTATAAATAGGAGTAAAGTTACCTTTCAAGTACTCCAAATCGAGGTTGATAGTAAGAATTTCCATGGCAATAGCGAATAAATAAGGCAAGAGTGGGTCCCTTGTCTTAGTCTCCTTGAGCTCTTAATAAATCCACATGGGGATCCATCAATTAACACGAAAAAGTGGGGGTAGATATACACTCATATAAGTGGTTAGCAAATAATATAGGAAATCCCAAGGACTTTAGCATATGATGAATAAACTCTCTATTGGTTTTATCATAAGCTTTATGCAAGTCAATTTTTAGGCACATATTATTGGAATTTTTTCTGTTAAATCCTCTAACCATTTCATATGCATGCAACAAATTCTTCGAAATAACTCTTCCCCGTATAAAGGCATTTTGGTTATAAGAAATTAGACAGTCCATGTAAGGTTTTATACGATTACAAAGGAGGTTGGATAAATCTTATATAGGACATTACATAAAGAAATCGATCTAATGCCGCGCATCTCAGTAGCACCCGACTTTTTTGGAATGAGGCATATGAAAGTGTGATTGATTTCTCTTATAAATTTGAAATAATGAAGGATTCCATTCATGGCATTCCAAATATCATCTTTTACTTGGTCCTAATGCACTTTGTAGAATTTTGAATTAATACCATCGGGTCCCGGGGAGCTGTTGTCATTTATCTGAAAAACTGCAATTTTAACAAGGTGTCATTGCATATCGTTTAGGATATTCCATCATCTTATACTTGTTATGATTAAAAGGAATCGTTTATTAATCCAATGTCTAGTTTTACGACTAAAGCTGATTTTAACATTAGTACATCATTAACAACCGGTAGTTTGTTCTTTACTTATGATTTAAAATTATCAATGTACCTTTTAATGTTCTTTCTTATAAACAAACACTTCCTCTACACTTTGATTGAAAATCAAACTATTTGATATTTCTATCAAAATACCTATTCAACCTTGATACTTAAAAAATGATACTTTCATATCATTTCTTGGCTCATATCCAAAATCCTACAAACCCGATATTGATCCCACTGACTTCAAGACACTTTGGTTGTTATGTGCAACCAGTCTAGTTTAAATATATATATTTATAACTTTTTATTTCAACACATATATACCAAAACCTAAAGTCATATTAGGCGACGATTTTGTGAGTAAATCTGAATTAACTTGAGTATGCATAGTAACGAAACTGTTATAGTAATTTCAACTATTAGAATTTACGAGGTTATTCTTATCAACATTGCTCATTTAATTCCAACTACATTAGTCTTTCTCATAAAGACATAATCGCGGCTGATAGGTAAGAAACTCATAGTTTTTTAGCAGTTTACTTAAATAACCGAGAATTAAATATTTTCGACAATGATAAGAAACTCGTAGTTTCTCTTCAATGTGAGAGAATACTTATTAGACACCATAATGTGATATGTTCGTTTAGGTTATTTAATTTCATTTCATCTCATCTAATCAGTTCTATCTATGGGTAGTATCCAATTCCATTTTACTACCAATAATTCCTACAAAATTCCTTCATAATGAAGTTGGTATTTCTTAAAACAATAATGGTTCCTTAGTGCCATGGAATAGGTATTCATAAACTTTTATGAATTTCCTTATTTATAAAACTAATTTATTTTTGGTTTACAAAACTTACGTTCAAAACATAAATATGTCATTTAATGATAGTTTTTCCTGAAGTCCTTTTAGGGAGGTTCATACAAAATCCCTTATGAACAATTAATATGTGCAGACTTTCGATTCACATATCCTTAATTATGTGCAGAATTATTATGTTCTTCCAGTATTAGAAAGGTTAAATGCTATCATTTCATTTTTCTAATAAGGCTCCCACTAGTCTTTTATGTTTCAAACCAATCTCCAAGCAAAACATAGAAGTATTTCAACTTCACTAGTGAAAGTTAGGACTCATTCATCTTGGAATTTTGACCTTGAGTTTACTCAAAAAGTCATAGCTCCACAACGATGGAAACTCCTTATCGGTTGTACCACATACAACTCTTAATCCATGGTTCCTTGTCCTAATTACATTTTGACCTTGATTTTTCTCAACAAACCAAAAGAGAATACTCGCTTGTAGCTACCATATAGCAATGGCCTAAGTATGTATATGTACCTTGAGTTTTCTCAACAAATAGATATAGTTATCTTATTTCATTTGCTCAGTATATTACTAATACTACACATAACATCCCTAGCTTGAATTTGCTCAACAACTAGGCAGTATGCAAGTAATTTATTAGTATATATATATGGTAGAGGACAACATTATATTGAAAATTCATAATCTTCAATATATTACATTGAGTGATATCGATTTATGGTATAATGTATTTTTAAATACTCTCGATATTTAAGTGTCAAAGACATCGAAAATCATGGTATACGTACATTTACATATGTATTCATTCCTTAGATCTATTTGGGTTTCCTGAATATTCCGCCTTTAGTTAATACATTCATATCATTAAAGTTTTGTTTTTTTATAACCATTATATTTCATATTACTTATATGATAGTCTTATGTCAAATATTTTATTAGTTAAATTTTATTTAATTAATTAACTCTTTCATTAATTATATATTAGTATTCCAATACAACTTTTATATTGAACATATCCACTATAACATTTATAGTGAATGTTATAAAATTTATAATATAACAAATGTATGTTATATATGTGTACTTTTGTTTATTTAATTAATTAATCTTTAATTAATTTATTTAATTAAATAAGTTATATCAATTTCAAAATTTATCTTACATACATATATGTATACTTATGTTACCTTTAATACTTTTAAGTTAACATAACATATATCAACATATATAATACATACATATAAGTATTAATTTATTAACTCATTTATTTGATTTATTTTATTAATCTTATTAATAAATTTAAAATTTTTAAATTAATAATTAAATTCTTTCAAACATTTTGAAAATTTTCATTACATTTTCAAACATTTGAAAATTTTATGTTATATTATAAAATTTTATGATAAACATTTTTTATTTTAAATTTAACTTTTAAATTTAAAATTTTGTCTTAATTTTCAAAAATATTTTGAAAATTAGCCCAACGACCTATTCAAATTGGGCATTTTCTATTAGGGGCAACTTTTGGTCTCACTTCACCTTTCAAGCCAGGCAGGTAACCAGGTTGGATAACATACTTGATTACCCAATTCGAGTCCTAGACATCATCATTCTAGACACCGTACTAAGTGCATAAGATTAATTAGTTAGCCTTAACATGACTAATTTAGACTGCATATGCAATTGTGTTCCCATACTATTGAAGGAACTAGACCAGTCTATAGCAGAAGAAATGGATGTACTTAATTTTTTTTTAACCATTTTGGATCTTTAATGGACCTATGAAGTCTAAATCTATTTAGAACTTTTCCAAATTTATTTTAAATAAAATCATGTATTTTATTTAAGGAAGTTTAAAACGAAATTTATTTATATGTGTAGTGTATCATAGTCACCTAACAATTATTTCTAAGGGTTTATTTAGGGAAGGAAACCTTTCATTTTTCCTCTAAAGCAAGTAATTAATTGAGAGCATAAATTGCATTATATGGAAAGGGAAATCTTTCATTCTATCTCTTTAATTACATTGATTGATTCATTAAATGTCATTAATTAGCAAATTATCCATGACATGAAATGTAGCTATGCCCAAACATATTCCACTATAAATTATCTAAGTGCAACATATCAGTTTGTGTACAAAATTTATTTAAATTTAAAAATTGTAATTTGAGATTTATTTAATTTTGGTTTTACTTATACAAATGTACATACATACATTTACATATACATATATAACTATGTGTGTATTATACATATATATATATATACATATATATATGTGTGTGTGTGTGTGTAAGTGTAACATAGCAATCTGTGTAGGGTATAACGTGCATGTGTATAGATGGTGAGATTTACATTGCAACGGATACATTAGCTCAGTTTATATGTATTGTATGTTGTCAAATATATGCATGAACATATAGTTATAAATTTCAAATGATAATGTATGTGTGTGTGGGTTTATATATATACACACACACATTTATATGTATGTATGTATATATGTATGTATAAAATATGTTTTATCATTATAATATTGCATAAAATATTTATTAGTTTATATAGCTATATATTGTACCATAAATAACAAGAAAGATATATATGTGTGTGTGTATATTTATACTAAAATAATTAATTTTTTTAACTTACTAATTAATAAACATATTAGGTCTGAAGTAATAATGATTTTAATATATATATATATGTGTGTGTGTGTGTGTGTGTGTGTATTTATGTGTGTGTGTATATATATTGAATTAAACAGCTTCGGCCACAATAAATTAAAATAAAATAATTATATGATGAAAATTCAAGTTTTATAATTTTATAAAATCTAGAACATAATTTAAGGTGGAGGAAAATTTTCCAGAGTTTTCTTAGTTAAAATAATATTTTTAATTAAATAATTGATGATAGGCCGAAAATAAATTAATTTTATAAAATATAAATTAAATTAAAACATTTTGAAACTTTTTTCTAAGGCAACCGATGTTACCCCGCCATTTGGTCAAGGCCGGGATACCAACAAATTAGCTAGAAAGGATGGATATCCGGATTGGAGATCGATTGGAAACAAGACTGTAATCGATACCCTCAAAATTTGACCAAGATCCAATTAAGACAGGATCGATTGGGAATGATGAATAAGGCTAGGAAACGCTATGTTTTGAATTTCAAGTCAATCGGAGTTCGTATGCTCAAGTTATGGATGGATCAATGTTGAAGAGAAATGGTTAGCATCGATACCTTCGGATCGATATTATTCGCATCGATCAACATGGATTAATTTGGATCGATGGAGGTCGTTCGTATCTATATGGTTCATATTGATCGAGGGATATCGATAGATGGATGCGAATATGGATAACACACATGGATTTGCACCGATAGTAGTTCGTATCGATCAGGGATGGACTCAGCAATTCAATTTGGATCAATGGTTTTGTACCGATCGATACGAGCTTGGATAAGGGAAATGCATTTGGAACAGCCACAGTGCGTATCGATCATGTTATTGATCGATAAAAAATGCTACGCATGGGATCGATACGAACAAGGGAACAACCGATTGGTACGAAGAAGCAAAGCTTGGATTGATACGAAGGATAGATATGAACAACATGGATACGAAGGAGGGTTGACCGATGGATACGAACAGAAAATGCCGATGGATACGAACAGAAAATGCCGATGGATACGAAGCATTGATGGATATGAAGGCTCTGTACTTCGTGTCGACGGATACTAAGGAAGCGGTCCAGGTGAAGAGAAGGATACTGATCATAGCACGTGAAGTTCGGATCAATACGAAGACTATGGCTATGGGTATGGGGACCGTTGGATAATTGGATGATGGATACGAAGGTGATCGAGACGATCGATACGAACTAGTATCGATGCGTACACTTTAGCCTACTTGCAAATACCAACTTGTATCGATCATAACTCTCATTCTACAAGTCCAAATGCGATGAAATATTCACATTAGCTTCCTTATGCACTCAGAACATCCCTGATCGATCTCGGCTCGATTGGACTACTTTTGGATCGATACAAATTTTACATGGATCGATCAAAAATCACCCTAAATCGATCTTGTGGGCCCACCTATGCACGAGGAGAGGTATTCCAGGTTCTGAGGTAGATATTTTAGGATCTATGCTTATATATGGCACTCCTATGGCAATTAAAAGAGGGATCTTCTTCTTCTTTCCTAGGCTAAACTCTGCCATTTTTGCTATTGATTTTCAAAGGCTTGTAATTGTAATTATAGGATAAAAGGAATAAAAGGATTGATTCAAAGTGGATTTGTTTATTACTTAACTAAGAAAACGGATGTAGAACATATACAATAAAACGTATAGATTAGTTTCTTTTTACAACAATGTTTATTACTTAATTCACAAAGTATATATCCAAATTAAATGGAAAAACGGAACAAATGCTGTAAATATATACAATTTAAATAAAGATTGGAAGTTAGAATTTAAATTTTAAAGTTTCAATTAGAGTCAACATTTAACCCAAAATCTAAAATTCCAAAAATTATTTATATTAAATAAATTGGGCAAATGATTTATAACCAATTCAGGAAAATTCTAAAATTCAAACTTTTAAATAATTAAACACCAAAGTTTTTTTTAAAATAAAATGAATAAAAATATTTATTAAAATTTTGGGCTATTACATAAAATATATGCATAACATATCATGTTACACAAATTAGAACATGATTTACAAACAAAGATATTATTTATATAAATTTAAAATAACCAAATTTGTTAAATAAAACAATTTACACACAATATTGTAAAAAGCATAACTTTCACAATATTAATCTGATTTCAATGAAACAAAAAGCAGTATTCTTGAAATTAAATCTATTTTCATAATAAAAGATAAAATTCAAAAATTCAAATATTTAAATTTTAAATTTAAAAGTCAAAGTTTGACCATTTTGACCAAAATCCACTTTTTTGGAAAATATTATATTTATTCGTGGTTGGAATTATAATTCACATAGAAAACAAAATTTATATCTAAAATAACAAAATTTATCCATTTTAATAAATAAAATAAAGTTTTTAAGTCAGGAATTTAAGTTAAAATAATTAAAATAAAAATTTAAAATAATCACAAAATACAGGGTTGCTACAATTACAACTCTAGAATGGCAAGGAAACGTTGGGGAGAACCAAAATTCTCTACTCACACAGGACTGAATAAAATGTTGGAGCGGATATACACGAAACATGGGATTGCCTTCCCTACCGAAGGCCGACAAGGAGAGAACCCTCGAGAGGTGAGAGAGCATCAGGGAGGCACTATCTTTTTCATGACCTGGACAAGCATGATACCAACAGCTACAGACATCTAAAGGATATAATCGAGGAGCGTGTAAGGAATGGTTAGCTGCAGCAATATGTCGGGGCTCAGAATGTGAAGGTGGAATAGGAGCAGCCACTGTCTACCTCGAATGACGATGGTGCAAGGCCCAGGAATGATGATCGATTGGTTATCAATTGATAACGACAACATGGAACAAGTAGCAAACTTTGGGCAAACGGTTCAGTCACTTATTCATGTACGGGGATGGAGATAGCCCCTAGGCATGCTCTGAGATGATGATAAACCGCGACGCTCTAGTTTGTGAAATCTGCTTTTTCTTTTTCGATTTGGACATTTGCTTTTTTCTAGTTTGGTTTTGGAGTTTGGTTTGAACTCTTTGTGTTGTTTGTTTTCTAGTTTGGACTTTAGTTTGGATGCTTGTTTTCTGGTTTGGATTTTTGGTTTTTTAATTTAATCTGGATTTTGAATTGGATTTTGATTGGATTTTTATCTGGTTTTTGGTAAATGGTCACCGGGGATGGATTATGCTTGGCAAGGGGTAAGTCGCTTTGTCCAAACGTGGAGAATCGGCTTAGTCAGGTCGTCGAGTTTGGACTATGCTCGATAAGGTTCCGGAGAGACCAAGATTCGGCCTAGGACTTAGGCCTTATATTATTGGTTACTATTTCAGATCGTCGGGTATGGACTATACTCGGCAAGGGTCCGGAGCGACCAAGATTCAGCTTAGGACTTAAGCCATGGGATTACTGAGCACTCAGGGACAATGAACCAGGAACACCCAGGCATTACTTAACATGGGTCGTTGATTGCGGGAAGTGCTTGGCAAGAACTTGAAGAGGTTATGCATTTGGATATTGGTTAAGAACAGCTAAGGATTCAGCTAAGCGTCCTGAGTGGTCCTGGATTTGGATATCGACCCGAAACGGTCTTGGATTCAATTATTAGTTATTGTATATGAATGGATTAGAACTCGGTCGTCGGGTTCAGATGGATATGAAATTGGCTAAGGATTTGTTTACTAGATTCGTATACGGATATCGGCTCGGAGTAGTCGCGGATTTGGATAAGGATAAGGATATGATACTTGATAGGATGGCTTGGTAATATACTGGATTATGGATCAGATAGAATGGATATGGATGGACTATGGACTTTGGATGTCGAATTTAAAGCTGTTCAACATACGCCTTCCTACTGCAAGGCATGTTTTGGGAGGAAAATGTTACCCCGCCTTTTGGTCAAGGCCGGGATGCCAACAAATTGGCTAGAAAGGATGGATATCAGGATTGGAGATCAATTGGAAACAAGGCTGTAATCGATACCGTCAAAATTTGACTGAGCTCCAATCAAGACGGGATCAATTGGGAATGGTGAACAACGCTAGGAAAGGCTACATTTCGAATTTTAAGTCAATCGGAGTTCATATGCTCAAGTTATGGATGGATCAATATTGAAGAGAAATGGTTAGCATCGATACCTTCGGATCGATATTGTTAGTATCGATCAACATGGATTACTTCGGATCGATGGATGTCGTTCGTATCGATATGGTTCGTATAGATCGAGGGATATCGACATATGGATGCGAATATGGATAACACACATGGATTTAGATCGATAGTAGTTCGTATCGATCAGGGATGGACTTAGCAATTCAATTTGGATCGATGGTTTTGTATCGATCGATATGAGCTTGGATAAGGGAAACGCATATGGAACCTCGCTTTGGATCAGTCACAGTGCGTATTGATCGTGTTCCTGATTAATACAAAATGCTACACTTGGGATCGATACGAAAAAAGGAGAAACCGATGGGTACGAAGAAGCAAAGCTCAGATCGATACAAAGGATAGATATGAACAACATGGATACGAAGAAGGGTTGGTCGATGGATACGACAGCACATGCCGATGGATACGAAGCATTGATGGATATGATGGCTCTGTACTTTGTGTCGATGGATACTAAGGAAGCGGTCGAGGTGGAGCGAAGGAAATGGATCATAGCACATGAAGTTTGGATCTATGCGAAGACTATGGCTATAAGTATGGGGACCGATGGATAATTGGATGATGGATATGAAAGTGATCGAGATGATCGATACAAACTAGTATCTATACGTACACTTCAGCCTACTTGCAAATACCAACTTGCATCGATCATAACTCTCATTCTACAAGTCCAAATGCGATGAAATTTACGCATTGGCTTCCTTATGCGCTCAAGAACATCCATGATCGATCTCGGCTCGATTGGACTACTTTTGGATCGATAAGAATTGTACATGGATCGATCCAAAATCAGCATGGATTGATTTGGCGGGCCTACCTGCACATAAGAAGAGGTATTCCTGGTTCTGAGGTAGATATTTTAGGATCTACGCCTGTAAATAGCAGTCCTATGGAAACTAAAAGAGGGATCTTCTTCTTCTTTCCTTGGCTAAACTCTGCCATTTTTGCTATTGATTTCAAAGGCTTGTAACTATAATTGTAGGATAAAACGAATAAAAGGATTGATTCAAAGTTGACGTAGGCCGGAGATAGCCAAACAACTATAAACCATGTGTCCTTTCTTGCTTTCTTTCATTTTGATTTTTCTATTTCTTCATTATTATTATCTACTTTATTTGGATCTGAGATCCGTGTTCTAATATTATGGATATGTGTGCTAACACTAGTGCTTTCATGACTTTGGGGGTTTGTGACTGTAACGACCCAGAATTTTGAATAATTTAAATTGAAAATATTTAATTAATTTTAAATATTTGAATGACGGTTTAGCTTGGATTCCTAATATAATTATGAAATTGGCGATTAAATTATAAAATTTAATCTATTGAATGATGAATAATAATTTGAATCTTCAGTTTTAAGCTGACTAAAAATATTTCAAAGGCTTGTAAAATTCATATTGATAATACTAAAGATAATCGAAGCTTCAGAATTGAATTTGAAACTACTTTGTTCAGTTTGGAAATTTTATCGTTTGAATCGATATTTAAAAATAGTCACTTTTCACACAGTCTCGTAATTCGACGAAACCAGTTCCATTGGGTCCGTAATATCGAACTATTATTGGATTTCTAATTTCGTATTTTTCGGAGTTGATATGTGAGCACACGGTAAGTAAATGCGTTGAAATTAAATCGAATTCAATTTAATTTTAAAATTTGAATTTGGTCAAAATCAAAACATTGTAGCTTCCATTAATCACGCCTAGGATCACGGGGAGAAAATCGTGCAGAGCATACTTCGTTTCCTTTTATTATGCGAGCTTGTTTTCTTCCCTCTTCAAATTCGCTCAGAACAAATCGAACGAAGAAAAAAAAATCGAAATTTAAAAATGGCCGCAGTCCATCTTCTCTCGTTCAAAAATCATGAAATCAAATAGCCGAGTAAATCCCTCTTCTTTAAATCAATTGCTACATCTCGGCTTCGAATGAAAAAAAAAATAGATCGAACCACGACCTAAAAAATCAAACTCGCGATAACTTCACCAGGGTATTGATGGCCTCGTCTGAAGTCGCGCGACTCGCGTAGGGGCGGCGACATCAATGTCGGCAAGTGATTTGGGGTAGCGCGAAGGCTTACTGGTGGCGTTAGGAGAAGCTAGGGATGGGGTTTGCTCGCGACTCAGGCATGATGTCAAGCAGGCGACTTGGAGGGATGACGCGATGGAAGGGAATCGGTGTGGGAAGTCCCGTGGATCTAGGGCACGTGCGATTTCGAGGTGGGAGTCAGGCAATTGGTTTGAAGCATGAAGGGTAGGTGGCTGCGAGTTTCGAATCAGTGGAGGCATTCGACAGTGGTGTGGCAAGTCGACGGGTTGGAGGAGCGGCATTCACGGTGAAGCTCCAGCCGGTTATGGCGAAGTCGCGATGGGAATCGAGCCGAGGCGGGTTCGTTAGTGGTGACGAAATCTTGGGTTCGCTTGATTTGCAGTGAGGTATTTTTGCAATCTATTTATTAAATTTATATATTTATATGTATACATTTTACAGGATTTTTTTTTTATTATAACAGGTTTCTGTTTTAATATATATACAATTATAGATAAAAGATATTTGAAGAAAAATAAGGTAAATACACATAAACACATATTTAAACTTTATAGTTCATTTTGAAAATCGATTATGGTGATTGAATTGTAAGTTAACCTATTTAATTATTCTAAAGATGATAAAAGATTTTTTTTAAAGGAAATTTATTTTTTAAATTTTTAGTTAAATAAATTTGTTAAGGAGAATTAGTTTGAAATTAAATCATTGGATAATTAAAATTACCAAACGATAATTGAATTGTTCGATTATTTCGAATATTAATAAACTGTGTAAATATTTATACAAGGTATAAATCAAGAAAAATCGAGTTAAGATGGAAATGGACTGCAAAATTAAAAGCAAAGGTGAGAACTTCTCACTTAAAAAGGGTTATGTTTAAATTTTAAATAATTAGATTTAAAATTGTTGGTTGTGTTGATTGTTTGTTTGGATAAATATAGTATTATCTATTATATTGAAATAGCCCCTATACGCCGCCTATTAAGCGGAGGTTATTTATTAAACCCATATACCGCGATATTCCACCTTGAAGTGGAATTGGTATTATATATGTACTTGGAGTTGATTTCCCACATTATATAGCGGATGAGATCCTATTGCGCCGCCTATTAAGCGGATGGTATTTTATAAATCTCATACACCATGATATCCCGTCTTGAAACGGGATTGGTACGGTGCTAATGTTTGTGGATGCAGGGAAACAGGTTGGAGGGATCCAACTGGATTTCTCACCAGTATTTATTTGATTTTAGATATTGTGATATTTGATTGATTATCATATCGATAAATGATGTTTGGAAGTCGTGATTGACTATTTGGTGTGTTGCATCATCGGATCCATTTTTGAAGTTTAAAAATAACGATTTTGATTTTTAAAAGATTTTTAAAGTGATTTTTGAAGTATATGTTTTATTAAATTTTCGAATTGATTCATTTTAAATAATTAAAACGTTATAAATTTTTATGTTATAAAAATTATATGTTTGTGAAATATAACCAAAGCATGATTTTTGAAATAAATAGCTGATAAATTTATAAAATGGTTCAAATTGGGATTTTTGAATTATTATAAACGGTTTATATAAAAGATTTATAAAATTGATAGTTTATAAGTTAAAGATATTGGAATTATAAAACGAGCTTTTATAAGTGTTAAAATCAAGTTGTACCTAGTTTTATAAGTAAATAAGAATTTTAGATTTATAAATTAATGATGGCATAAAAGAATGGATTTGTGAATAAATGGATTATAAGTAATTTACTTATAAGTTGGATTCGACATGTAAACAAAATATAAATAGAATGGGTTATTAAAGGAGATTTATAAATCGAAGTAGTTATGAAATAGAAATGGAATTTATAAACGTTGTTTTATAAATCCGTAATCAAATAAATTTGATAAGTAAACATAGAAATTATTAAAGGAATTATATTCACGATTTTGGACAGTGAATATATTATTGAATAAAATGGGTATGATTTGGAAAAGTGAAATTTTAAAATGAAGTTAATTGTTTTAAAAGATGTTTTAAAATGTATTAACTATCGAAACCATAGATTTCAACATTCATTGTTGAAATAGACGTTTTCGAGAAATAGAAGGAAATTGTGGACTATAACACTATTGTTATAGTAAATGATTTCCGAAAGGAAATGTTTTTATACAATATTGGGATTTATATATCTATCTAAATTTCGAATCCCTATACTAGTGATTTTGGGTTGTCGT
Organism: Allium cepa; assembly: GCA_030765085.1. Taxonomy (NCBI): domain Eukaryota; kingdom Viridiplantae; phylum Streptophyta; class Magnoliopsida; order Asparagales; family Amaryllidaceae; genus Allium; species Allium cepa. Next base: position 347,039,015 of record CM060928.1, read on the forward strand.
AACGATGTTTTACGCAACATTAATTTTGACTCAAATAAATGTGTTTAAGCGCACGTTTTCTTTAAAGAATGAAATATATGCTTAATTTCGATTTAAGTATATTGAATATTTTCCAAGTGTTGAAAATAAATGGATTTGTGAATTTCTTATTATTAAATAAGTTTGAAAATGTTTTCCAATATAAAGTGAATATTTTGAGATTTTATCTTTTAAAAGATAAATTGAAAATGAATATTAGAAATCGATTTGGAAATCGTATATTCATAGATATTTTGGAATTGTAAATTCACTATGGAATTTATAGAAGAAAGGGAAATTTATTAAAAATAAATGTTGATTTATTTTTGAAGTGTGGGAATAAATTTATGGATTTGGAACGTAAATATAAAGTAAATCGGTAAAGATTTATTTAATTGGTTTAAATAAACCATGTTGAAATGAAAGTATTTCCGCGTAAGGAAAATGATTGAAATTTGTTTTCAAAAGTTGTAAAGGTGAAAAGTGATTTGAAAATTTGTTTTCAAATGGTTGAAGTGTGGAAAATTATATATCTAGTAAAGATATTTTGGAAAATAAATAATTTGGGAAATTATTTGGAATCTGGTGATGTTGAACACGCCTATTGATAGTTAAATAACCGACTATCAATATTTACCTTTAAATAGGTATTTGTTGTGATTTGTTTGAATTTGAATGCTACACTTATTTTTTGAAATAAGCACTCACTATTCGTGTTAGCCGGGAAAGGACCTTGGGGTCGTATAACCCATTCTGAATATGTGATACGTCGTAATAGATAGCATTGATGACCGGTGTTGAAGACCGGATATTTGTGAAAATGGAAGGATTACCGTCGAATGTTTCTGCATCGGCTGATCTTCGATATAGAAATTTATTACCCTTTGTGATGGGAAGTCCGGTCGTGATTAGTGAATATCCGGATTGCAAGGACTTCTTTGGAAGTGCCTTAGGTTCTGTTCGATCCCGGAATGGACTTGTATAGATGTGTGTCTGACGTTACAGTTTGAGATGTAAAGCCGGTTTCTATCAAATATATTTCCGTTGGTGGCGGAGAATTTATTCTCTTAGCTTAACACCCTTAGAGGTTATGTAGTTAATGGTTACTAGTGATACATTTCCAAATTGGTAATGTGGCATACGAAGTGCTGCTGAGCATTTGATGATCAAAGCACAGGTTTTATATGAAGCGTGGCTTTGTGGACGAGACTTCGTCGGACCTCACACCCCGGAAATGGTCAAAACAGGAAGGATGCGGCAAGGTTATTAGGGGGTAGCGCCCTTTTAGTGTATGTCATTCCTTTTGGATAGAGGTGGTATCATGGTATGGAGCCCAGATATTTAACCTATGTTGTTGCTGCAAATTTATTGCTTTGTGGTTGTTGGAAATCGAGAATCCTCAGATATAGATCGGTTACGATCGGGGAATGACATATTCGTGTCAGTAGTTACCCAGTTAGGGGTACCCCGACCTTGTGTTGGTAGAGATCCGGTTAGGTTCTCGGGTCGTCTTTCCAGAGGCGTACCCATATGGCAATGGGAAGTTCCTTGGCCTGACCATTTGTTGGAAATCCAAAGAAACAATATGATCTTGTACGGTTTTAGTTGTAGAACCTATCATTCACTTATGGTGGCGCCCCACTGTTTGGATGGTAGCTATAGTAGGCATAAGTGCGAAATGCCTATGTTGGCTAAGATTTATATCTTTACTTTCGAAATGATTTTTCCTACACTATGCACTAGTAATAATATCAAAAGTTTCTTTTTAATGCGTATCAAGCATCTTTGAGTATCATAAGGAGAAATTTCCTTCGATTCTGCGTTTGCATTGTGTGTGTGTGCGGGAGGCCTTATGGTAGTCTCATTTTCTAAAAACCATTGCGAATCTATTTTAAAATTATCCTATACTTTGTTTTAAAAATAAACTGTTTTAGTTCTCACACCAGTCACATGACTGACTCGGAGTTTATTGTTTTCCTTCCTAAACTCTGGGTGCCCACCAATTTCCACACGGGCAGTCAAGAGTCAGGTTTATCAGGATATTTTGGAATTCAGGAGTTGCTGGAGGCAAGCTGGATGGCAAGGCGTATTCACTAGTATATAGTATTCTTTTCCGCTATTTGTTGTTTTTTGTTGTTGTACACTCTGATAATGAATGTAATGTGATGTAATGTATAAAATAGATAGTTCTTTTGTTTTAATGAATATTCATTTACCTATTATATGTTGTTCCGCTGCGAATTGTGAGATTCTGATATTGTTCTGTTCTATCTTTTTCTTTCTTCTTCTACCTCTTTCTTTTTCCTAAAACCCTAAATGTTTGGTTTTCCGGCATTCGATTGCTCGGCGGTTGATACAGTGAACGTATTGATGTCGGTTTTCGAAAGTCGAAGAATCGGGTCCTTACAAAGTGGTATCAGAGCATATGGTTAAGCGACAACCATGGCTCTGTTGGATCTTACTCATTAGAGATAGAGTCAGCAGTACTCTAGAATGAGTTTGATGTAATAATAGATACGAGCACGTATTTGTTAGTGAATATAAAATTGTTTTGTATTGTGTTGGCTTATCGGTTGATTATTTATAGATTCTGGTCGGTGCAGTCTAGCTAACTGTGTCAATAGGGGTTTCTAAACTCTTAAACAAGATAAACAGACACAGTAGTGTTTTAAAAATTGGGTAAATGAATAATTTTGCCCAAAACTATTTTCGTGGATAAAGGAAATTATCTTTATAAATTATTATAGTATATGGATGTTTGGATGTTAGGAATTAATAATATTAAAAATTATTACCATTGATTATTGAATAAGAAATTGGAATCATGATCAAAAGTTTGAAATAAAATCCATATACAAATGAAAGAATGTAAATTATAAATGTGACTTATAATTGGAAATAGAATTCCATGGAAGTATTTGTAAATGTTTTTGAAAGAATTTGGAAATTTTAGAAATTAAATTCCTTTTTGATTTGAAAATAATTTTCAAAGGTTTTTGGAAAAATGTTTTGGAGGAATGAAAAGCTCTAAACTCTTTTCGGTCGCTGGAAAATAACTTAGGTGATGAATGCAGCATCACTGATGTTCATTTTTGGGTTTCCGAAAGAGGAATTGCCATCAATTTGTTTTAAATGCAAGTTGTTTAGAAAAAAATTTGGGTTTGGTTTTGGAAATTCAAAAGATAATTTGAATTGATTTCAAAAATTGATTTTAAAAGATTGAAAAGACTCTGGAATACTATATAAAAATATTTATGGAATATTATTAAGTTGATAACTTGTGAAGTTTAAAGTTGTTAAAATAAAAATCTAACTTAAAGAAAATTTATTGAGTTGAAAATAAATTTGGAGTAATTAAATTGAATTGGAATTGAGTATTGAATTATGGAAATAAATTGTGAATGAATGAATAAATTTACAATTGCAAGTAAATGAAAGTGAATTGAATGTTGAAATTCATTTCGAAATTGTAAGCAAATAGAATTGAATGACTGGATTTGACTTGTGATAAATAAAGTGAAGTATTGAAATAAAATTTAGTAAATGAAATTGATTAAAAATGAAAAAAATTGAATTCAGTAATTATAAATGAAGTAAATTGAATTCATATGGAATTTGAAATCCAGTTTAAATATACGTGGTTATAAACTGAAATTGAAAACTGAATATTAACAACCAATTTGAATTGTGCGAGATGAAATGGATTAGAACTAGTAGTGAATTAGTAATTGGAACTAATTAAAAATAGTGCAGTTATGAATAAAAGATAGTTGATAAAATTCAATATTCAGAAGGTAAATTGAATCCAATTAGAGTTGAAAGTGTAAATTGAATTCAAAGGGAATTGCAAATGCAAGATTGAATGGAAATGAATGTATAACTCCAATAGTAAACTAAAGATGGTATAAAAAACATATATTGAAAATTTTGTAATGAAAGGTGCAAAATGGTTTGAATTTTCTAATTGGATATTATGGTTAGCATGATATACAGGTGTATTAAAAGGAATGGAATTGGGATTTTGATTTCAAAGATAAAATTGAATTGCTCGACAAAAAGGTACGTATTTCAATTTCAATATGAAATTTGGTGATTTTCTTGTCCAACCGCTTGGCCTTTTGTTTTCTTTTGGGATTTGAGGGCCTGTGGTGCCATTTTATAGTCGTACCGAGCTAGCCGCGCAAAGGAGACGCTGACGAAATTTTTCGAAAATTTAGGGTGTTAGAAATTTTTGAGGAAATTTTGAAAGTTTGAAAATTTAAATTTAAATTTAAATTTGAATTGTTAGGAAAACAAAGTTGTTTGAAACTTATAATTGATTTTGGAAAATTAATTGAAATGATAATGGATCTTTAATAAAAGATTTAGGTTAGTAAGTTGATAAAACTATTTGGATTGTGAAAAAGAGTAGACGAGTTAAGGACCATTTCTTCTTAACTTGTATTTTGGGATGAAATTCTTTTAAGGGGGGAAGGTTGTAACGGCCCAGAATTTTGATCAATTTAAATTGAAAATATTTAATTAATTTTAAATATTTGAATGATGGTTTAGCTTGGATTCCCAATATAATTATGAAATTGGCGATTAAATTATAAAATTTAATCTATTGAATGATGAATAATAATTTGAATCTTCAGTTTTAAGCTGATTAAAAATATTTCAAAGGCTTATAAAATTCATATTGATAATACTAAAGATAATCGAAGCTTCAGAATTGAAATTAAAACTACTTTGTTCAGTTTGGAAATTTTGTCGTTTGAATCGATATTTAAAAATAGTCACTTTTCACACAGTCTCGTAATTCGACGAAACCAGTTCCATTGGGTCCGTAATATCGAACTATTATCGGATTTCAAATTTCGTATTTTTCGGAGTTGATATGTGAGCACACGGTACGTAAACGCGTTGAAATTAAATCGAATTCAATTTAATTTTGAAATTTGAATTTGGTCAAAATCAAAACACTGTAGCTTCCATTAATCACACCTAGGATCACGGGGAGAAAATCATGCAGAGCATACTTCATTTTCTTTTATTATGCGAGCTTGTTTTCTTCCCTCTTCAAATTCACTCAGAACAAATCGAACGAAAAAAAAATCGAAATTTAAAAATGGCCGCAATCCATCTTCTCTCGTTCAAAAATCACGAAATCAAATAGCCGAGTAAATCCCTCTTCTTCAAATCAATTGCTACATCTCGGCTTCGAACGAAAGAAAAAAAATAGATCGAACCACGACCTAAAAATTCAAACTCGCGATAACTTCACCAGGGCATTGGCGGCCTCGTCTAAATTGCGCGACTCGCGTAGGGGCGGCGGCATCGATGTCGACAAGTGATTTGGGGTTGCGTGAAGGCTTACTGGTGGCGTTAGGCGAAGCTAGGTATGGGGTTTGCTCACGACTCAGGCACGGTGTCAAGCAGGCAACTTGGAGGGATGACGCGATGGAAGGGAATCGGCGTGGGAAGTCCCGTGGATCTAGGGCACATGCGATTTTGAGGTGGGAGTCAGGCGATTGGTTCGAAGCATGAAGGGTTGGTGGCTGCGAGTTTCGAATCAGTGGAGGCATTCGACAGTGGTGTGGCAAGTCGACAGGTTGGAGGAGCGGCATTCACGGTGAAGCTCCAGCCGGTTATGGCGAAGTCGCGATGGGAATCGAGCCGAGGCGGGTTCGTTAGTGGTGACGAAATCTTGGGTTCGCTTGATTTGCAGTGAGGTATTTTAGCAAGCTATTTATTAAATTTATATATTTATATGTATACATTTTACAGGAAAAAAATTATTATAACAGGTTTCTGTTTTAATATATATATATACATATATAGATAAAAGATATTTGAAGAAAAATAAGTTAAATATACATAAACACATATTTAAACTTTATAGTTCATTTTGAAAATGGATTATGGTAATTGAATTGTAAGTTAACCTATTTAATTATTCTAAAGATGATAAAAGATTTTTTTAAAGGAAATTTAGTTTTTAAATTTTTAGTTAAATAAATTTGTTAAGGAGAATTATTTTGAAATTAAATCATTGGATAATTAAAATTACCAAACGATAATTGAATTGTTCGATTATTTCAAATATTAATAAACTTTGTAAATATTTATACAAGGTATAAATCAAGAAAAATCGAGTCAAGATGTAAATGGACTGCAAAATAAAAGCAAAGGTGAGAACTTCTCACTCAAAAAGGGTTATGTTTAAATTTTAAATAGTTAGATTTAAAATTGTTGGTTGTGTTGATTGTTTGTTTGGATAAATATAGTATTATCTATTATATTGAAATAGACCCTATACGCCGCCTATTAAGCGGAGGTTATTTATTAAACCCATATACCGCGATATTCCACCTTGAAGTGGAATTGGTATTATATATGTACTTGGAGTTGATTTCCCGCATTATTAGCGGATGAGACCCTATTGCGCCGCCTATTAAGCGGATGGTATTTTATAAATCCCATATACCGCGATATCCCGTCTTGAAACGGGATTGGTATTGTGCTAATGTTTGTGGATGCAGGGAAACAGGTTGGAGGGATCCAACTGGATTCCTCACCAGTATTTATTTGATTTTAGATATTGTGATATTTGATTGATTATCATATCGATAAATGATGTTTGGAAGTCGTGATTGACTATTTGGTGTGTTGCATCATCGGATCCATTTTTGAAGTTTAAAAATAACGATTTTGATTTTTAAAGGATTTTTAAAGTGATTTTTTAAAGTATATGTTTTATTAAATTTTCGAATTGATTCATTTTAAATAATTAAAACGTTATAAATTTTTATGTTATAAAAATTATATGTTTGTGAAATATAACCAAAGCATGATTTTTGAAATAAATAGCTGATAAATTTATAAAATGGTTTAAATTGGGATTTTTGAATTATTATAAACGGTTTATATAAAAGATTTATAAAATTGATATTTTATAAGTTAAAGATATTGGAATTATAAAGCGAGCTTTTAAAAGTGTTAAAATCAAGTTGTACCTAGTTTTGTAAGAAAATAAGAATTTTAGATTTATAAATTAATGATGATATAAAAAATGGATTTGTGAATAAATGGATTATACGTAATTTACTTATAAGTTGGATTCGACATGTAAACAAAATATAAATAGAATTGGTTATTAAAGGAGATTTATAAATCGAAGTAGTTATGAAATAGAAATGGAGTTTATAAACGTTGTTTTATAAATCCGTAATCAAATACATTTGATAAGTAAACATAGAAATTATTAAAGGAATTATATTCACGATTTTGGACATGAATATATTATTGAATAAAACGGGTATGATTTGGAGAAGTGAAATTTAAAATGAAGTTAATTGTTTTAAAAGATGTTTTAATATGTATTAACCATCGAAACCATAGATTTCAACATTCATTGTTGAAATAGACGTTTTCGAGAAATAGAAGGAAATGGTGGACTATAACACTATTGTTATAGTAAATGATTTCCAAAAGGAAATTTTTTTTATACGGTATTGGGATTTATATATCTATCTAAATTTTGAATCCCTATACTAGTGATTTTGGGTTGTCGTAACGATGTTTTACGCAACATTCGTTTTGACTCATATAAATGTGTTTAAGCGCACGTTTTCTTTAAAGAATGAAATATATGCTTAATTTCGATTTAAGTATATTGAATATTTTCCAAGTGTTGAAAATAAATGGATTTGTGATTTTCTTATTATTAAATAAGTTTGGAAATGTTTTCCAATATAAAGTGAATATTTTGAGATTTTATCTTTCAAAAGATAAATTGAAAATGAATATTAGAAATCGATTTGGAAATCGTATATTCATAGATATTTTGGCATTGTAAATTCACTATGGAATTTATAGTAGAAAGAGAAATTTATTAAAAATAAACGTTGATTTATTTTTGAAGTGTGGGAATAAATTTACGAATTTGGAACGTAAATATAAAGTAAATCGGTAAGGATTTATTTAATTGGTTTAAATGAACCATGTTGAAATGAAAGTATTTCCGCGTAAGGAAAATGATTGAAATTTGTTTTCAAAATTTGTAAAGGTGAAAAGTGATTTGAAAATTTGTTTTCAAATGGTTGAAGTGTGGAAAATTATATCTCTAGTGAAGATATTTTGAAAAATAAATAATTTGGGAAATTATTTGGAATCTGGTGATTTTGAACACACCTATTGATAGTTAAATAACCAACTATCAATATTTACCTTTAAATAGGTATTTGTTGTGATTTGTTTGAATTTGAATGCTACACTTATTTTTTGAAATAAGCGCTCACTACTCGGGTTAGCCGGGAAAGGACCTTGGGGCCGTATAACCCATTCCGAATATGTGATACGTCATAATAGTTAGCATTGATGACCGGTGTTGAAGACCGGATATTTGTGAAAATGGAAGGATTACCGACGAATGTTTCTGCGTTGGCTGATCTCCGATATAGAAATTTATTACCCTTTGTGTTGGGTAGTCCGGTCGTGATTAGTGAATATCCGGATTGCAAGGACTTCTTTGGAAGTGCCTTCAGTTCCGTTCAATCCTGGAACGGACTTGTATGGATGTGTGTCTGACGTTACAGTTTGAGATGTAAAGCCGGTTTCTATCAAATATATTTTCGTTGGTGGCGGAGAATTTATTCTCTTAGCTTAACACCCTTAGAGGTTATGTAGTTGATGGTTACTAGTGATACATTCCCAAATTGGTAATGTGGCATACGAAATGTTGTTGAGCATTTGATGATCAAAGCACAGCTTTTATATGAATCGTGGCTTAATGGACGAGACTTCGTCGGACCTCACACCCCGGAAATGGTCAAAACAGAAAGGATGCGGCAAGGTTATTAAGGGGTAGCGCCCCTTTAGTGTATGTCATTCCTTCTGGATAGAGGTGATATCATGGTATGGAGCCCAGATATTTAACCTATGTTGTTGCTGCAAATTTATTGCTTTGTGGTTGTAGCAAATCGAGGATCCTCGAATATAGATCGGTTACGATTGGGGAATGACATATTCGTGTCAGTAGTTGCCCAGTTAGGGGTAACCCGGGCTTGTGTTGGCAAAGATCCGGTTAGGTTCTCGGGTCGTCTTTCCAGAGGCGTACCCATGTGGCAATGGGAAGTTTCTTGGCCTGACCTTTTGTTGGAAATCCAAAGAAACAATACGATCTTGTACGGTTTTAGTTGTAGAACCTATCATTCACTTATGGTGGTGCCCCACTGTTTGGATGGTAGCTATAGTAGGCATAAGTGCGAAACGCCTATGTTGGCTAAGATTTATATCTTTACTTTCGAAATGATTTTTCCTACACTATGAACTAGTAATAATATCAAAAGTTTCTTTTTAATGCGTATCAAGCATCTTTGATTATCATAAGAAGAAATCTCCTCCGATTCTGCGTTTGCATTGTGTGTGTGTGCGGGAGGCCTAATGGTAGTCTCATTTTCTAGAAACCATTGCGAATCTATTTTAAAATTATTCTGTACTTTGTTTTAAAAATAAACTGTTTTAGTTCTCACACCAGTCACATGACTGACTCAGATTTTATTTTTTTCCTTCCTAAACTCTAGGTGCCCACCAATTTCTACACGGGCAGTCAAGAGTCAGGTTTATCAGGATATTTTGGAATTCAGGAGTTGCTGGAGGCAAGCTGGATGGCAAGCGTATTCATTAGTATATAGTATTCTTTTCCGCTGTTTGTTGTTGTACACTCTGATAATGAATGTAATGTGATGTAATGTATAAAATATATAGTTCTTTTGTTTTAGTGAATATTCATTTATCTATTATATGTTGTTCCGCTGCGAATTGTGAGATTCCGATATTGTTCTGTTCTATCTTTTTCTTTCTTCTTCTACTCTTTCTTTCTCCTAAAACCCTAAGTGTTCGGTTTTCCGGCATTCGATTGCTCGGCAGTTGATACAGTGAACGTATTGATGTCGGTTTTCGAAAGTCGAAGAATCGGGTCCTTATGGTGACCAATTTTGACGCAAATACCCGACATGATGAATTAATTTAAATATATATATATATATATATATATATATATATAAATGAATTTTGAAAGCATGTTTTATTTTACATGAATTTATTGATTCAGATAACCATTGAATATTAATAATAATATATAAACAAATGGTAATAATTATTTCCATCACTTATAATTTACAATAAACATAAACGAGTGTTTAAAAAAATTTAGATCAATATTATACATTAAATATGAAAACATATATTTTAATTCAAATAGTATGTGAATATTAAATCACAAATATATATTTATATATATGAATAAACATATATAATTTTTAACTAAAATTGTTTTAATATTTAATATCAAATTACAAACAAAAATAATGAACTAGATCTTCAAATTTTATACACATATCTAGTTTCCATTATGACAACAACAATACATGTAAAAATTTCACCTAACTAATGAAATAACAATAATCTAATTATATACATAAGTTTATATGATTAAAAAAAGTCTTAAAAACAAAACAATATAATTAACACATAATAAACATTACCTAGAATAGATATCCTAAAGTCCCCTTTGAAATAATGAATTCTCCTCCTCTAGAATTTCTTGATTCGTCAGATTGCTAGTTTAGAAATAACGACCTTTCACTATCAAATAGCCTCTGGTTTGAACTTGAATTGGAATTGAGATTTTAGGATAATTTTAGAGAGTAGTTGCTTCCATGAAAAGGAAGAAGAAGACAGCGACTCAAAATGAATTAGCATGAGATATGTCTTTAAGATTAGTATTTATATAGGTAGGATACGATAGCAAATTGTGCAAGTTTCTCGGTAGATCTTAGCCACACATCTCCAAAGCCTAATCCTATATTGTAGCTGCCTCTAACCCTAGTCGAACAAACTTCCTATTGTCTCCAAATATTATGGGTTGTAAGCTCGTTTAACCTAAATTAAATATGTACAATCATATTTAACCTATTTGTTATCGAATCTCATATTGATTAATATATTCATAACTATTATGGATATATGCAACAATTTTATTTCCAAAATCATATTCATATTTCATAAATATTAATTAATTTATAACAATTATGAACTAATTTAATTGTTTGGTCTAAAGAGAATTCATCACTTCGGTTGTTTGATTCATAGGTGTAAATTTGGTCAGCCATTAACATCGAACTATTCGAATGTTAATAGTCGCACGTTACTTAGTAGGCGGTGTGATATTATGGTCAAATTTATCGCTTACTCAACTTCGATAAAATCCCATTTCACTTTATTAAGCGTTGCCCAATTATGACAATTATTTACACTTATTCTCTTCATCAAAACTATATCATTTTGGACTTATTGAATTTAACAATGGTCAAATTCCAACAACATCCACATTCAATTTTATAGTCCAAATACAAAGTCCTTTGTTCAATAATAACAATTATTATTAACCAAACCTCTAGGCCTAGAGACTTTAACTTTGAGTTGACTTGAGTTGCCGTAATACTAACCTCATATAATTCAGAAGATGAATCCTCTCCTGAATAGTCCTTCACTTTTAGTACTTTCACTCGACCCAACTATAGTCACTCGATGGACATCGTGCCATAATTTGACTACAATCAAAGCAAAGTTTTCATATTGAAGATCCATAGTATTTTCAAGTCGAGAAAACTATATAAATTAGTCATATTGATATTTTCCATTTGACCTTGTATTATCCAATAGAAAACTATTGAGTGGGTCACTCCATAGTTATCCAATAACTATCAGTACGTAACTCCTAGGTGTCCTCAACAGTCATTTGTAATACACTGTCCAACATTTGGAGAGCGTTACGTACTATTGACTCAATGGATACGTCGATATCCAGTCTCGATGTATTTTGACTAGAAACATTTAAAATAGTATATTTGTTTTCATTATATATATTACTCATGGTTACAACATTTTGTAACTACAATCAAAGAACGTACCATTTACAAATTTTCTATTAAATGTAGTTTTAATAAAATAATGTACTTAATATAACATCATATCAAGTATATAATAGAAAGAAAATACCTTTATTTCATTTTTAAGTACTTTTGGAATTCTTTCTAATATACTTACATATTCAATCAAATTGGAAAAAAATTTCTTTGGATGTTATGTTCTCTACTTTCATTTTATATTCTATGAATATATATTATACATAAACTAATTGTATATCGAATATACATGTTTATATTTGTGATAACTCATTAGTGAATTTAACAAAGAAAGTGAACTATTTTGATATCAATGGACCTTGGATTTTGTGTGTGTGTGTGTGTATTAACTCGATGAATTCATTAACTTTTTTCACACCCATTGAATGGGTCCTTTCATTGCCCTTAATTGTTTGAGGTACAATTCAATAGTGCCATATAATGCATAAAAATATGGTTAAAAAATTATTTCTCAAACATTAGGCTTAGTTCGTAATTTCAAAATAATTATAAATTTTTTGATACTATTGTATTTCTATAGCTAATGCATTAATTATTTATGAAAACATATAACAATATTATAGATTTATCATATAACAAATGTTCATAGTGTCCATATAACAAATATTCCATAGCTAATGCATAGCTCTCAAACTTTTAGGATCTAATCTAAACTAAATTAGCATCCTTTATAATCAAATTTCTATGCATTTATTTGGTTTAATAAAATTACCAAATATATAAGCAAATCTCTTCTAGAGATATGTTATCATTTCCTAATCTATTGTCTCTTTTAGGGATATTTTATTATTACTACTTCTGGAGTGAATTTATCTCTTCTATATATATATATATATATATATATATATATATATATATGTACTATTGGAATGTCATATCAATGTACAATGTTTCTTTTGTAGAAATTACATAATACAATAACATAAAACATCTCTAGTGGAGATTTTTGTTGTAACTAACTTTGAAACGACATATCAAACTTTAAATACAGTAACAAAATTAGATGCACGAAATGAAAGTAAGATGCGAGGAGATAAAACCACTACTTCTGGAGTGTGACATTGGTATACAATATAATTTGTTTTTGGATAAATTATTGTTATTACTCAAAAAAAATTATATCATTATTCCTTCTAGGAATATAGTATTTCCTTTTAAGGAATTGCAATGTAACAAAAATAAAATTCCTATATCATCTCTTCTGGGATGTTAGATTTTGCAATATAAATATAAATAAATCTCTAAAACATCTTTTCAAGAGATTAATATACGCATACACGTCCAATGATGTTTGAAATATCATATAACATAATATCTTCAGGATATTTGGTTAATATAGTGTAAATGTTAAGATATAAGGTAAGGTATAACTTATTTGGAGATTTTGTAATCTCTTGAATGCAGCATCATTTTCTCATATGATTATTTATTAATTTTCTTTAACTTCTTCAGGAAGTACAATCTTATCATTTTACATAATTTCAATAGAGCTTCGGGCTTCTAATTCATGAACTTCAAGTTCATTAATTTGTTATGAACTTCAGGTTCTTAAATTTTGTGTAAACTTCTCCCTTTTTTGTACCATATTGTTATAAAATAAAAGTCTATTAGAATTCGAGCTTGTAAAGTTTATCAGAAATCTTTTCACAGTTCAAGACTTCAGGTCTTGGACTTTGAGTTATAAAACTTCTGGTTGGAAAAAAAATCTTTGCACAACTTCAGGTTGTTGTTCAAACTTATTTCTTCCATTATATCAAGCATTGTTTGCCAAAATGAATACACCATATAATAAACCATATGTATATTCTTATTCCAAACATAAAAATACAATATCATTTAATTTACTGTAGCCAGTGCATTTATGATGATATGGTAATTTAATTTATTACAATGACGATAACATTTAATGCATTTATGATTAAAAAAAATGAATGCAATTTACCATTATTGTGGCATAAAATATAAAATATTATCACAACGAATTGATTTCTTTACAAACAAGTAAATCAATCTAACTAACTTTAGTTAGCAAAATTTAATCTCAAAACTAAGTTTAATATACTCAATAATAAAATTAAATGAATACCATAAGAGAAACTTTATTTCTTAATAGTCAAAATTTCTAAAATAACTAAAATAACTCTTATATATATACGTATATACATACATACATATATATATATATATATATATATCCTTTTTTTTATATAATTCAAGTTTATGCTCTTTTATTGAAACTTCTGGTTCTTTATTATAAGAAAACCTAAAATTTAATAATTTGTGGAAACTCAAGCTTTTAGCATTATAGGAACTGCAGGTTCTCAACTTTTATTTCAAATGCTAGAAATTAAGTTTATCGTATATGTTTTCATTAACGTTTCCATTCACTTCTGGTGTACTAAATCAATATTAATATTGAATCTAAACTAATATGATCTTCTAAAGATTCATTATTCTTGTATATGTTTCTCTAAGAAATAATAAAATATTTCTTCTGGAAATATAAACAATATATATCAAAATAATTTCCAAAATCAAAATCCAAATCAAAGAGTTTTCAAAATGAAAACTTCATTTATCAAACATGTATATATTACTTAGATCTATATCACAAACCAAAACGTAATCAAGATCAATAAATTTATTTGAATCAACAACAGAAATTGTTAAATTCAAAACTTGCTTTCCAAAATAATGAACTCAAAAATACACGCAATAATAAGCAAGTTTGAAATCAATTCAAATCCAAATTCAAAAAAAACAAAACATTTTATTTTTAAACAATGTACAAATCTCAAAGGTATATTATTTGGGTGTGATTTTCAGATCAACAATATAATGAGATCAGAAAAATAAGAACAAAAAAAATCAGATCTATTGTAGGATGAGATCTGAAATATAATGACAAAAATGCATGTACAGTGGAATAAGATCTATAATTTTAGATCTATGACAAAATAAGATCTTAGATAAGATATATTAAAACTTAAATCCAAATCTGAAAAATTAGAAAATAGATATAGAATTGTGAAACAAGAATACTTAAATCTAGATCTAAATTAATCGCAAAATAAATCTAGAAAAACATATCTAGAAAATTTCAAACCTGATTTCAATGGTTGAATAAGAGGAATAGATAGATCTGATTTCAGTAACTGAATAGGAGAAAGAGATGTACCTACATGGAAAGAAGTGGATCTAAGATCGTGCTGATGACGTGTTATGAAATAAAGAAAGTGAAAGCCATTAGAGAGAGAGGCAAAAGATATATTATTCATTCTTAAGAATTAGACATGTATTTACATTACATATCCACATTTATATAAAGGCTTCAGAGCAAAGGATTTAACCTATTCCACGATGTGGGACTAAACAAAATAACATAAAAGCATATTCATTTTATGATTTACATATATTGTAACATGATTTGTTTAATGTCTATTTTTCTTGTTCATGAATTTGACTTATTCTATTGTTGCCTAAAAACGTTAACATTTTAAGATCGACATATTTGTATTTCAACTCATGGGGCATTTTACACGTTCATTTGAACGGAGTATACATATAAGCTAAAAAAATATGTATAAGAGAAATGATGTTATTTCCTCAACCTGTGAGTTTAATGTTTACACATTAAATAAGGTGTTACTATTAAAATCCAAGAATAGGTGACAAATTAAGTACCATTTGCACCTGTATTTTACTCGCAATCAGCTCTGCCAGCTTTAACACAATAGATGTGGACTATTTATTATATTTGAATTAGCAAGTAGCACCTATTTATGGTAGAAAAGTAACTGGAATATTACGTTGATTCCTTTATTGATATGATACGTATTTCCTGACAGCTAGTTCATATCTGCTATTCTGATTTTGAGGAATAAATGACTTTCAATAACCACTCAATAAGTTCTTCTTTATCAGATTTAGTAGCTTATATATTCGGACCATTGAGGAGGGTTGATGAGAGATCAGAGAAAGACCATGGCTATGAAATCAGATAAAACACCTACAGGTAGGAAGAATCACAAAGCAGGATGCTTCTCAGGCTTTATTAGATCACTTTGTTTTGGAACTATTGATATAAATGGACATGCAGGTAAGAAATTGCAACAGACGGTTGTTCTAAAAC
Organism: Allium cepa; assembly: GCA_030765085.1. NCBI lineage: Eukaryota > Viridiplantae > Streptophyta > Magnoliopsida > Asparagales > Amaryllidaceae > Allium > Allium cepa. Next base: position 347,055,137 of record CM060928.1, read on the forward strand.
AAATACAAAACAAAAAACATGAAGAACCCGGACACTCATCTCCATTTACAATTAAGGAGATCAAATGAAGGATCAAAAATATTAAAAGAAAGGTTAAAATCAATCCTAGTCCTGTCAGGATGGACAGTCTTCTATGCAAGATTCCATGTGGCTCTCCAGTGTTACATATAGATAACTCAAGAGAATCGGTTCAAAAAGATGAAGGCAGGAAACAACTTGCTGATATGTTACATATGGAAGATCGTGTACCTCTCAAATCTTTGGGAATAATACTTTCTTTCCCAGGATTTTGTTCACAATCACCAATTTTCAGTCCACGCTTGTCGGCTGTAACCAATGATAGCTCCAAAGGAAAAGGTACATTTTGTTTATCATGGCTTTTACAACTTACGCCCACATATATACACACATACACACACATGTGTTTATACATATATGTATGTATGTATGTATGTATGTATGTATGTATGTATGCATGCATGCATGCATGCATGTATGTGTATGTGTGTGTTGGTTATTTGGTTTCTACCATTTAAATCGTTCAAGGTGGAAAAACTGAAACCGGATTCTTGTACCAATTAATTTTACTGAAAATTAACAATGAGAGTTGAGGTTAAAGTAATCTAACAAAATTATTCAGATGAGTGGATGGATTTCAGTAAACATGGACTTGGTTTTGATAATATCAAAAGACGCAACGAAGAAGAGACCCAGAATATTTCAGATTGTCTGGTAGTTTTCATCAAATTATTTCTCATTAAGAACTACTACTCTCTATACCCATATGCTAATAAATATTTGTTGTCCAATTATAATACGGAAGTCGAAAGCATTGGAAACTGCTGCAAATAAACAAGAGAAGGATTCTATCCCATTATCAATTGTTAACCATGTTTCAAACGATGGTATGAGTTTTTTATATTTAGTTTGTTATTTATCAATTTGTTAATAAATAATAGTCGTATAAGTTAATAACCACACATGCTATTATACAGACGAGTCCACACCAAGGGAAAGCTGGCTAATGCATGTAAGAAGTGTATTTGAACTAGGTTCTGATCTAGGATATAATGAACTTGAGAATCATCTACTAGATCCATCTGTATTTGACGAACTTCAAAACAAATATAGGCAACGCATTGACTCAAGTATACTTTCGGATTATATCAATGAGGTCACTGTAGATATTTGCATAAAATTTTTACGCCCTACCACCCCTTCGATATTTTTATTAGTCAAACCCAATGTTAGTTCAGCTCAGACAAAAGAAACTTTTATGCATGAATTATGTAAAGGACTGGAGCCATTCATCCTTATGGATTTTCAACGCACATTATATCATATAACAAGGGTGGACTTAGAAATGAAGCTTTGCAAAATGTTAGACTTGACACAGAAGTTCCTAATGAGATTGCAGATGAGATTTTAGAATACGGAATCGTGGAAACTGCATTGGAACTTGGCAATTCAATTCGCGGGCTCTGAAGGAAGAAATAAAGAGAATTGATCAAGTATGTGAAAATAAATAACCCCCTAATTCAAATCACTGTAGACGTCATTGTTTCCTGGAAGTAATGCAATATTTATTTTATTTTATTTTTTGGCCATCTAGTTTGTAATTGTGGATTGGTCCATGAAATACTGTAATGTGCATAAATTGTGATAGCTTGATTTTGTAAAATTTTGTCAGTTTAAGGCTTTTAAGAAAAATGATTGTTTCTTCATTTGACTAAAAGATCAACAGTACATATGATACGTATGAAAATAACATTAAACGATTAATATAAATGAATAAAATTACCTTATTAATAATCTTCAGTATAAAATCTTACAATAAAAATCAGTTTTGTGATCAAAATCTCACATAATTTTCTGATACTGGCTTAATACTAGTGTTCCTATCATCGTGATTCATGGCAGTGAATGAAATGAAAAAAAGATCAAAATTTACTACAAAATTTGCATTTTAAGAAGAACCAAGCAGCAGTAACTGAAAACATTTCAAATCAGATCTATTCTATTATATACAAAATAGAGTATTTAGCCATTTGTATTCTTTGTCGTTATTCATTCTCAACTCATATACACAATCCTCCTCTAAACTAAGCTAAATTTTATGTTTACACCCTTCGATTTTAGTAAACTTGTTTTTAAATTCGTTTTCTCTCTCTTGAATAAATACATATTTATGCTGTTGACAGTTGATCTTTCTACCAGAACTCTTTAGTTCGCTTTTCCTATTCAAAATCTTTTCAGTCTACAATAAGTATTTATCCTTTTCTGGTTTTCCTCATTCTATTACCTAAATTATCCGAATTTCTGAGGTTTCTATTCAAAGTCGTCCCTTGATTTCTGTTCACTTTCATCTCATTCCTTCATTTTAAACGGTAACTAGTTGCTTCAAAATTTTAAATTGTTTTAGTTCTACTTTTCCAATTATTGAGATATTTTTCTTCCTCTCACGTTTTTCTACTCGGATTTCACGCTCCATGCATCATCTACCATATCTCCAATTCCTGTTGAATCTGCGATTTCAGGTATAATCGTATTTGTATCCTCCCTACTTTGATTTTCGCTCTCTGTTGTATAGTTATAAATAAGCTAAATATACTTAAATCATGTTACTTTTAATTTTTAAGCATGTTCTCCAATATTAATCATTTTTAGATTAATTTTGAATTCAAATTAAATCAACTATTCTTCTCATGCTCAATGACGATTTTGATCTTATAGCCTTTTGGCAAATCAAACGATAACCTTTTTTTTCTTAATAAACATTAGTTTCATTTTTATCCTTTTATATTGAAAAAAATGATCGTTAGTTAAGAATGTTGAAAAAGAATCTTACATGAGGAGTACGTTATTGCTTTTAGTTGACTAAATTAATTTTCATTTTACTATTCTCATTGCTCATACTCAACTTAATTGCGTCTTAGTACACTTAATTGACATTTCCTATTTTTAATGATTCAATATTATAGTTTAGCGACCTGACCTATAGCTGGATATGATTCCAACAAGGTAAGTTTTTTCTGCAACTTTTACCGCTATACTATTTTTTCCCCTAATATTCATGAATATTATTTTCCTACTGCTAATGTCAAATTTATATGCAATTAAAAAACATGCCTTTACTAAATATATTTTTCCTATTTGTAAAACATATAACAAATGCAGTATTATTCCGGCATCCATGCTTATGATACTTGGAATCTAAGTTCAATACTTTATTAAATCATTTATACTTATTCTTAGGTAAAACAATCCGTTTTCAAGACATTTGGGCATAGAAATCCTACTTTTCTTGATTTCCAAGTTCAATTACCGGTCTTGCCTTTTGGCTGTCTTGATCGTTATTGTATTCCTGAAATCAATGTTCATTGTGGAAGGTTACGCAATGGCTCACACTACAACAGATATAGTGGCACTTTATAGAACCTATGCAGAATTTGATTAAATTTTTGTCCATCCTCTATTTGGAATTTGATTACCATCTATTAACATAGTATGGTCTAATTATATTTGATTTTTGGTGTTAGTACTTATTTACTGATACATAATAAATAAGGAACATTCATCATCCATTTTCAATATATAGTTTTAATATTTTACCATATATACTAGCATTAATTGTTATAAATAAGTGAAATGGTTATAAGATTTGTTTACAAAGTATTCTTTAATTACCACATTAAGGATAAACGCTATGCAATTAATATGTTGCCGACTAATTGTGGATTGTGGGTTGCGAATGATTCTATTGACAATTAACTGACTGCACACAAACCCACATAAGGATACAAAATTCATCTTCCAAGTTATCTTGCATATCCCTACAACGTGTTTCTATAGACTATGCTCAGAATTATCTCTCATTGAAATTAATTTATTTTATACAAAAATAATTTTCAGTTTCATAACTTGAATATCATGGTAGTCATATGTGCTGGAATTTTTTTTATGTTACACGTTGTTATAGATAACTTTAAAAAATATTTTGGCAATGTAGGGAGTTCACTGGTTATTATTTTTACATATTCAAATATATATTTGTTTATTTTACGTAAATTTGTATGGTTGATGTACTTACATAAGAAGAATCAAATATTTCTCTAATAAGATAAAAATTTACATTTCTTGGTACATATTGAAAGAATAATGTTGTTATGAACTCTAGAAAACAATCACCTGAAGAAAATAGTTTTTATTTAATGAATACATACTTAATCCATAAGCTTCCACCTTGAAGTAATTTATTTATGTTATGTCCTTTATTTATCATTATGCTAAATTATTTAGTTTATTTCACTAACCCAAAAAGGTTGCTTTCCACATTCATAGTTGGACGTCAAAGATAATTGTGATGTTTATTTTAGCTATGATTTAAAGTTTAGGGTGTTGGATCTAACCATAGTTTTAGAGCCAATTGACTTTTATCATTTTTACATCAATAAGTGTCATTAAATAGCATTAAATCAATTATTGCACGACTATTATTTCTGAATCGTGGTATTGGCAAAATGTGTGTAGTTGTTCATATCCTACGTCTATTTGGTTTACTGTTGGTTGATTATTCAAATTAAAACAGAGGTAGAATGCAAGAATACATTCTTCTCGCATCTCTTTTTATCTGTCTTTTCCTATGTAACGAATAATGGGTTGTTCTGCACTTGCAAACTATCACTTACTTCCCCAGTTGATTTTTAACGCACTTAACCTTATGCACTGAATGGTTTTGAACATTCAAAACATACAATTTCAAGATGTTGGGTATTGTATAGGAGGGTGATCGCTCTAATATTTAATTATGTATCATGACATGAATGCAAAAACTATATACATATATATGTAGTTTAACCACCCTCACAACTTTCTATTCCACTTGGTGTATTGTGGAATAATAGCTTTTGCACAAATGAGAACAAGTAGATAAATAAAGACGACTATTAAGCTTCCTAACTAATTAACTATAAAAATTGACTGATAGTACATTTATCCACCGACACAGTTGTAGTTATAAACAAATCTGAACTATAGAAACATAACTGACAATAAATATGAAATGCCTTAATATTCGTTGCTATAACGAATAATCCCGACCTCCTGATAATTGTATCAGTATTTTTACATGGCTACTATCCTAATTTAATATATGCATTCACCCTGCCGTTGCAACAAAGATCTTCAGGTTTTAATATACTATGATGTCTATATTTTCTCTGCTTTCATTATTTGTACTTCTGATATACTTTTACTTTTTCCATACAAATGTATTTGGGTATTGGTAAAGCTAAGTGGACTGTTGAGTAATTCAGTATTTGTGTATATGATTATGTTTGATTGATGCACAATACATATACATGCATGCTGTAAGCTTTGGAACGAATGACAAATCTTTTTAAGGTAATATGCAATTTTATTTTACAGTCCCATGTGACGACCCGAACTCGATGTCCGACAAACAACATCAAATTCGTATCGCCGGAGCTTGCAACAAAATTAGATGATAAATAACATAGCGGAAATAAAAGATGATATCATTGCTACAACATGAATACAATATCCAATACGTCAATGTGATACAATGATAATCATCAACATCAGAGAATATACAACACAAAATACAGCGGAACACGACAAAATATGAGATAAGTCTTCAATAGAATCAAATACTGTAACTCCAACCCAAAACTCCAAAGCTAGAGCTCCAACACTTCAAGCTCGACCCACCATCAAGGTTGCACTAAGCTAAGAAAGTACAGTCGTGGACTCCAAAGACTCCAAAATGTATCAAATAGAAAGCTGAAGCTACCAAACGATATCTACTATCTGACTATCTGAAAAACCAAACTCTAGACTGCCTGTATGGAAAATTGTTGGCACCCAGAGTTTAGGAATGGAATAACAAACTCCGAGTCAGTCGTGGGACTGGTGTGAGCAAACAAAAACATTTGGTCTTTAAAAATAATCAAAAGATTTTAAATTTGAAATCCGCAGTACTTTTGGAAAATGAAACTACCATAAGGCCTCCCGCCACACGCACCATGCAAACGCAGAATTGGAGGAGATTTCTCCTTATGATAGTCAAAAATGCTTGATACGCAAAAACCATTTTGGTATTATTATTAGTGCATAGTGGAAAATATTTCGAAAGTATAATATTAATCCAAGCCAGCATAGACATTCTGAATTATGCCTACTATAGCTACCATCTAAACAGTGGTGACCACCATAAGTAAATGGCAGGTTATACAACTAAAACCGTACAGGGCGCGTATTGGAGATTGGATTTTTCAACAAATGGTTAGGCTAAGAAACTTCCTATTGCCACATGGGAACGCCTCTGGAGGAACGCCCCGAAAAACCTACCCGGCTCTCTGCCAACACAAGGCCGGTTACCCCCTTCCCGGAAAGTAAAACCTAAGATATGCCACCCCCGGTCGTTTGCGACCTTTATACGAGGATCCTCTACACCAACAACATCACACAATTATAAATATACTACAGTGCCCACATGAGTAAGTATCTGGGCTCCATACCATGATACCATCCTTTTCTGAAAGGAATGGACATACCCTAGGGGAGCTACCCTTAAAACCTTGCCTCATCTTTCCTGTTTCGACCATTACCGGTTTGTGAGGCTTGACGAGGTCTGTTCCGTACGTCCCAGAGAACGGTGTTAAGCTAAGAGAATAAATTCTCCGCCACCAACAGATATGTATTTGAAAGAAATCTGCTTTATATCTCAAAGTGTAATGTCAGACATAAAACCATACAAGTCTGTTCCGGGTTCGAACATAACCGAAGGCACTTTCGAAGAAGCCCTTGCAATCCGGGTATTCACAATCCCGATCGGGCTTCCCATCACTTAGGGAATCTCTATACCGTAGCTACTCAGTGCAGAGACAATCGATAGGTCATCCTATCGTTCTCGCAAATATTCGGTCTTCATCACCGTTCTTCAAATGCTATCCATAATGACGTATTATTATTCGGACTGGGTTATATGACACAAGGTCCTCTCCCGGCTAGAACAAATAATGAGCGCAATATTTAAAAATATATGGATATGGGATTTCAGTTAAGTCACAACTTTAAAATTCAAAACTTTCTTTCAAATGGTTTAAACAGATTACCATTTCAAACCTTTAAACAAAAAGATTTATTCCACAAAGTTCATCCAGCTTCACAAAGATCCATTCACGGATTTCAAAACAATTTTTGTTTCAATTGGATTAACTCATTAACTCTTTAAATCAAGATTTAGCTTATAGCTTTCAAACTCGTTTCCAAAGATTTATTCATAACTTGGAGGACCATTTTCAATTCAAACTTGAAATTCCTTTAATATGAATTTGAAATTTATTCTCATATGAAAGCTTTTATTATTTGAAAACAAACAGTTTTATTTTGGAAAAATCCGATCTCATTTATACAAGTTAAAATCTTTGGGTTACTTCAAATTCCCAAAACAACACTAAAAAATGGTTTAAAACCCATATAAACTTGTATAACGTTTTTAAATCATAAATTCTCAACGTGGAATTCAATTTCAAATTTGGAATTCAAATTTCAAAATTAGATTAAGTTACTCAAATATAACTTCTATCTTTGAAATTTCTTTTCAAAAGCTTTCCACTTTAAATCCGATCTACTTCCAAAACCATTTGGATTCAAAAATTCAATTTCAAAACTATTTAAAAAATCTATGACTTACCAGTTTCCACGTGCAATCCATATTTGTGTGTGCATAGTGTAGTTCAGGGTGTTTTACACAATAGTGTACAACATCAATTATCACAGATTCAATCATATCAATCTCGATAAGCGATATAATCAATAACGCTTATCTTCATTCACAGATTCACAGATAAGGTAAATTTATCAATCACAAAGATTCATCATTACAATTCGATGTGGGTTTCGGATAACTGACTGAGATCCGACTCCCTGTCGCATCGAAATTCAAATGTCGTTTTACGGGCAAAGGGGTTTTCATATCATACAGACAAATCGCAAATCACAGTTTAGCATAAGGCAATTCACATCACACAGTATCACAATCACAAATAGAAATATCAATCCAATACACAACATTTGATGATAGTCAATCATCTTCAATTTAAGGTGAAGGTGATTTAAAAGGATTAACCGCATAACTATTTTTATTGATTTATTTAAATCAACGACTAACTATTTTTGATGATAAATTAATAAAATTTTAATTAATTATTCCTTAATCAATTATCTTAATTGACTACTAATTATAAATTAATTAACTTTAATTATCTAATTAACAATTCTTAATTAAAAATAAATTAAACACTTAATTGTTAATTAACCAAATCTTTAATTTCAAATTGATAAATCTCTAATCACTTAGTTAATTACACTTCTAAACTAATTAACCATTCTTAATTACCCTTTTTAAACAATTAATATTAATTATTTGTCTTAATTAACATTTTAAAAATCTTCTTTAAACTTTGAAATCAATCTAATACTAAATTGAAAACTTTAATGGTAATTAAATTTCAACACTTGTTTTACATTAACTACTTAATTAAAGTATTAATTGAATTCCAAAACTTTGTTAAGCATTTACTTAATTCATTAACTTGTAATAAAGTCTTGACTTAAAATTGTCATAAATTAATTGGTCGTCACGACTTAAATTTGTTTAAATAGTTTGCCTAACTTACTATTATTAATTTGCAGGTTTGGGAATCAACCCGAGCAAGATTTTAGTTTACTCGAGTGAACACTCGAGTCCTTTCACTAACTTTCCCGAGACCTCTCCCTGTCACATTCATTTCTTCTTCTACTACCTTTTTTCCTTCTAAGTTTAATTGAAAACCGCAGTACTCACGCAAGCGCACTCACGCACTAGGTTCCACTCAAAGCATTCCCCCATCATGCTCGAGTATCAACTCGCATTTCCCACTAACTTCCCCGAGACATTCGTCACGTACGCATCTTCTTCTTCTTCTTCTTCTTTTTTCTTCCATTTCCAGTTAGTTTAAGTTAAATTATAATAACAGGCAACCAAGCTCACGCACTCAAGTACGACCCCGAAGCAACGTATTCATTTTCTCGAGTATCAATCGAGTTGCTCACGGCTGAACTACTTGACACCAATTCGTTGTCGTGCACGTGCACATCACTTCGCCAGCGTTCTGGCGAACCACGCCATCACCGGCAAGTCGCGAAAACCCTCTGCACCTGAAAAAAAAACTTAATTCGAACCCAAAATCTTGAAATCGAAATTTACCCATTCGTTTGAAACTGCAACTCGAACAACAAACCCAAGATCCCTCGTCACCCTCACGCCGACCACCGGAACCAACGTGCCTCCGTCCATGCCTCCATCTTTTCCTCCAGTACACCCCCTCCAAATTTGGCCACGCTCGATGCATTGACGAGTGTGCACGAGCCAAAAACCCAAACGCCATTTTCACTGTCCTTAACCCTAGTTTTACTTCGTCTCATCAATTCGCACAATGGAAAAATTATTCAACAATTTTCCATTACTTTCGATTGTCAAACTTGCTTCAAGCAAGATCACAACATTCAAAATTGGTTCGATCATCAGAAATTGATCAAAATACATATTTTATTCAAATATGAATTGCACTTGGAATACTTAATTAAAAATCATCATATTAATTTTAAAAATCCTATCTTTGTATGTTTATTCAAGTTATATGATCAAATCAACAAAATAAAATATTTGAATTAATCATAAAATTTCATTTTTACTGTAAAATTGAAAGTACAGAGTCCATATATCACTGTCAAGCTTCAAAACAAAATTCAAGGCTATGGTTTAAGTTTAAACAACTTATTTATTTAAAATCCTAAGCTTATAATGTTTTGTATGAAGAAGTACAAATTTCTCTACCTTTCTTTGCTCTGAAACTAGGAATACAGAAGAACAAACCATTTACAATTTCTTAGAACAACATAACTATACAAAACTATCTATTTAGCATATATAGCAAAGCACATACTGATCTTAAATCAAATACACAGATTTAAATTTTAAAAGTAGTATGTTTACTCATAGTGAATGGAAGAACAGAGAACACTTTGTTGTTTGAAGGTTGCAGTTTTGATCTGCCTTTTAAACTTGCTTTGTTTTCTTTGAATGATGTTTTGAATTTGTAAGAATGATGATACTTATTTTCTTTTTCCGGTTTTGCTTAATTTTTTTCTTATGAACGAGCCAGCATAAAGATAGATATGAATATAGAGAAAACAGTTTGTATAAGGGGAAGGTTTTAACTAGTATGAGTTTATCTTTGGTCAGATTTTATTTTCATTGACTAAACCAGATTTTTTCTTTGTTTACTGAAACGAAGTTTTTCTTTCGGCTGAGATGATAGCATTACCAGTCATTGCTTCCTTCTAAGTCTACACACTTATGCTATTTGAATTATTTTGTATGTAGATATTTTGTATGTACATCTTTGTTTTGTTATCTTCTTGCATGCATACACAACTCACATTCAAATATACATGTACTTCATATGTTTACTTAAGTATTTATATTTTATTTTTACTAAAATAATCTTATGTATCCATATGAGTTACCCTATATATTTATTATTAACGTAATTCTTAGTTTTATTTTTATTTATAGTTTGATTTTCAAACATTTAATTCATAACATATATTTTGTACTTATATTTTACACTATATTTAATATTGATAGGATAAATTTTATTTTGAACATTAGTATTTATATTACATTCATTTAAAATATTCATTTTTAATATTCCAAATCAAAATTTTATTTATAATCCAATTCAATTGAAAATATTTATTTTGAGTTTCTAATCCAAAATTTTAAAATAAATAAGTATATATATCTTATTAAATTTGAAAAATTCAAATAAATCCACAATTTAATCCAAAAATTTAATTTAATTACAAATTTAAATTCGTCTTTAAACCGGGATCATTACAGATTCCCTCCTTAAGAAATTTCGTCCCCGAAATTTGCCAGAGAGATAACTAAGAACAGATAAAAGATAGAGAAATATCTTTTCAGATCAAACTGAATTTTTTATTCTGCATTTAGCTTACCAAATCAGAGTATCAACAATAGATATGAGAACAAACTCAATCAACTACGAAACAGTTGGGTTTTCTGATCTACGCAGTATATAGGGCATTGGTTAGTTCGAAGGGTTAACTAACCATTCGTAGAATATATTGAAACATAATGAAATAGACAAAAATAGATTCGACTACGATCTCAGATTCAAGATTTAACTCAATTACGATTTGCTGAGAAATGAAACTATGTGTAGTTCCTGTGTTGAATAAAATTCAAACAATTTAATCGTAAAGGAGAAGGTTACCTTATAAAATTTCTTTTCCTTATTTAACTTTCAAGGTTGAAGAATCGTCTTTGATTGCATACACCCTCTTTACTAGAGCTTGCTTATGAGCTGGACAGTCCTTGATCCTATGTCCTGGCTTGCGGCAGTAATAACATCCCGTAGATTCCCGTTCTGGCCTCATAAATTGCTCTCTCATTTTTGGTTTCCAAGGATTCTTGCATTTATCCGAGTAGTGGCCTTTCTCCAAGCAATTGAGACAAGTAACATCTTTCACCTCTTTCTTCTGTATATTCTTCTTTCCTTTATCTTTCCTCGGTTTCTTTCCACCAAACTTCCTTTTCCTCCGCTTCAGATTACTTGTGTCTCCATCCTCCTCTGGAACCTCCTGCTTATCCAGAGTATCATATCTATAACCTATATCAATTAATTCAGAAAATGATTCCTTAACGTGAGTAGTCATCCTCTCTTGAAACTCCTTGTTCATTCCCCGAATAAACTTTTCATTCTTCTTTAACGGTGTATTCACCAATTCTGGACCAAATCGAGATAATTTATTGAATTTGTTTATGTACTCCTTAAGTGACAAACTTCATTGCTTCAAATCCATGAACTCTTGGTACATTCTAGAGATACCAGCAGACGGCATATATCGCTACTCGAACACTTCCTTGAAACGACTCAAAGTAAATTCATCCGCTGGCTCATCCAATGTAACTATTCCCACCAAACTAAAGCCTCTTCCTGGAGTTGCCAGGAAGCTATCAATCGCATCTAATCATTTTCTAGTTTTAATACCTTGAAAATCCTTTCGTTCAATCGGATCCAGGCTTGTGCTTCGATAATGGTTTCCTTGCCTATGAATGGCTTTCTACCAAGTCTAGAAAAGCTTCGATATAAATCAGCCAAATTTGGTTGAGACTGAAAAGGAATATCTGTCGTTGCAGGGCCTTGACTAGTTAAAGTGGTACTTCCCTGTCCCCAATCTCGTCCTCTTCTTCCACTATTTCTTACTATCTGTGAATTGTAAGAAGACCGATTTAGGCATTTGGACGAAATATCTCAGAGTAACAATAGATAAAGAGAATAGACTAAGAAATTTAGGTTTTTGGTTTCACTGGTTATACACATTCTAGGGTATACTTCACCCTATCTCTAATGAGCCATCTAATGTGTTACACTCCGTAGCTAAAGTTCTTACTCAACCTCTAGTTCTGATACCAAATGTGGTGACTCGAACTCGATGTCCGACAAACAACATCAAATTCGTATCGCCTGAGCTTGCAACAACATTAGATGATAAATAACACAGCTGAAATAAAAGATGATATCATTGCTACAACAAGAGTACAATATCCAATACGTCAATGTGATACAATTATAGTCATCAACATCAGAGAATATACAACACAAAATACAGCGGAACACGACAAAATATGATATTAGTCTTCAATAGAATCAAATACTGCAACTCTAACCCAAAACTCTGAAGTTAGAGCTCCAACACTTCAAGCTCGACCCACCATCAAGGTCGCACTAAGCTAAGCAAGTGTGGTCGTGGACTCCAAAGACTCCAAAATGTATCAAAAAGAAAGCTGAAGCTACCAAACGATATCTACTATCTGACTATCTGAAAAACCAAACTATAGACCGTCCGTGTGGAAAATTGTGGGCACCCAGAGTTTAGGAACGGAATAATAAACTCTGAGTCGATCGCGGGACTGGTGTGAGCAAACAAAAACATTTGGTATTTAAAAATAACCAAAAGATTTTAAATTTGAAATCCGTAATGCTTTTTGAAAAATGAAACTACCATAAGGCCTCTCGCCACACACACCATGCAAACGCAGAATTGTAGGAGATTTCTCCTTATGATATTCAAAAATGCTTGATACGCGAAAACCATTTTGATATTATTACTAGTGCATAGTGGAAAACATTTTGAAAGTATAATATTAATCCTGGCCAGCATAGACATTCCGAACTATGCCTACTATAGCTACCATCTAAACAGTGGTGACCACCATAAGTAGATGGCAGGTTATAAAACTAAAACCGTACACGGCGCGTATTGGAGATTGGATTTTCCAACAAATGGTCAGGCTAAGGAACTTCCTATTGCCACATAGGAACGCCTCTGGAGGGACGCCCCGAGAACCTACCCGGCTCTCTGCCAACACAAGGCCGGTTACCCCTTTCCCGGGAAGTAAAACCTAAGATATGCCACCCCCGGTCATTTGTGACCTTTATACGAGGATCCTCTACACCGACAACATCACACAGTAATAAATATACTACAGTGCCCACATGAGTAAATATCTGGGCTCCATACCACCCTTTTCCAGAAGGAATGGACATACCCTAGGGGAGCTACCCTTAAAACCTTGCCGCATCTTTCCTGTTTCAACCATTACCGATTTGTGAGGCTTGACGAGGTCTCGTCCACAAAGCTACGCTTTTTCACAAAGCCATGCTTTGATCATAAATGATCATCAAAACACAACAGCACTTAGCATGCCACACTACCAAATTGGGAGTATATCATTGATAATCTTCAACTACATAACCTCTGGGCTCGTACGTCTCAGAGAAGGGTGTTAAGCTAAGAGAATAAATTCTCCGCCACCAACAGATATATATTTGAAAGAAATCTGCTTTATATCTCAAAGTGTAATGTCAAACATACAACCATACAAGTCTATTCCGGGTTCGAACTGAACCGAAGGCACTTTCGAAGAAGCCCTTGCAATGCGGGTATTCACAATCCCGATTGGACTTCCCATCACTTAGGGAATCTCTATACCATAGCTACTCAGTGCAGAGACAATCGATAGGTCATCCTATCGTTCTCGCAAATACTCGGTCTTCATCACCGTTCTTCAAATGTTATCCATAACGACGTATTATTATTCGGAATGGATTATATGACACAAGGTCCTCTCCTGGCTAGAACAAATAATGAGCGCAATATTTAAAAATATATGGATATGGGATTTCAGTTAGGTCACAACTTTAAAATTCAAACCTTTCTTTCAAATGGTTTAAACAGATTACCATTTCAAACCTTTAAACAAAAAGATTTATTCCACAAAGTTCATCCAGTTTCATAAAGATCCATTCACAGATTTCAAAACAATTTTCATTTCAATTGGATTAACTCATTAACTCTTTAAATCAAGATTTAGCTTATAGCTTTCAAACCCGTTTCTAAAGATTTATTCATAACTTGGAGGAGCATTTTCAATTCAAACATGAAATTCCTTTAATACAAATTGGAAATTCATTCATATATGAAAGATTTTATCATTTGAAAACAAACAGTTTTATTTCGGAAAAATCCGATCTCATTTATACAAGTTAAAATCTTTGGGTTAATTCAAATTCCCAAAACAACACTAAAAAATGGTTTAAAACCAATATAAACTTGTAAACCATTTTTAAATCATAAATTCTCAACATAGAATTCAATTTCAAATTTTGAATTCAAATTTAAATCAAATTTCAAAATTATATTAAGTTATTCAAAAATAACTTTTATCTTTGAAATTTCTTTTCAAAAGCTTTCCACTTTAAATCCGATCTATTTCCAAAACCATTTGGATTCAAAAATTCAATTTCAAAACTATTTCAAAAATCTGTGACTTAATCAGTTTCCACATGCAATCCATATTTGGGTGTATAGTGTAGTTCAGTGGGTTTTAAACAATAGTGCACAACATCAATCATCACATGTTCAATCTTATCAATCTCGATAGGCGATATAATCTATAACGATTATCTTCATTCATAGATTCACAGATAAAGTAAATTTATCAATCACAAAGATTCATCATTACAATTCGATGGGGGTTTCGGATAACTGACTGAGATCCGACTCCCTGTCGCATCGAAATTCAAAAGTCATTTTACGGGCAAAGGGGTTTTCATATCATACAGAACAAATCACAAATCATAGTTCAGCATAAGGCAATTCACATCACACGGTATCACAATCACAAACAGAAATATCAATCCAGTACACAACATTTGATGATAGTCAATCATCTTCAATTTAAGGTGAAGGTGATATAAAAGGATTAACCACATAACTATTTTTATTGATTTATTTAAATCAATGACTAACTATTCTTAATGATAAATTAATAAAATTTTAATTAATTATTCCTTAATTAATTACCTTAATTGACTACTAATTATAAATTAATTAACTTTAATTATCTAATTAACAATTCTTAATTAAAAATAAATTAAACACTTAATTGTTAATTAACCAAATCTTTAATTTCAAATTGTAAATCTCTAATCACTTAGTTAATTACACCTCTAAATTAATTAACCATTCTTAATTACCCTTTTTAAACAATTAATAATAATTATTTGTCTTAATTAACATTTTAAAAATCTTCTTTAAACTTTGAAATCAATTTATTACTAAATTGAAAACTTTAATGGTAATTAAACTTCAACACTTGTTTTACATTAACTACTCAATTAAAGTATTAATTGAATTCCAAAACTTTGTCAAGCATTTACTTAATTCATTAACTTGTAATAAAGTCTTGACTTAAAATTGTCATACATTAATTGGTCGTCACCACTTGAATTCATTTAAATAGTTTAGCTAACTTACTATTATTAGTTTGCAGGTTTGGGAATCAACCCGAGCAAGATTTTAGTTTACTCGAGTAAACACTTGAGTCCTTTCACTAACTTTCCCGAGACCTCTCACTGTCACATTCGTTTCTTCTTCTTCTACTTTTTTTTCTTAGTTTAACTGAAAACTGTAGTACTCACGCAAGCGTACTCACGCACTCGAGTACGAACCCGAAGCAACGTATTCATTTTCTCAAGTATCACTCGAGTTGCTCATAACTGAACTACCTAACACCAATTCGTTGTCGTGCACACGGCACTACGCCAGCGTTTTGGCGAACCACGCCATCACCGGTAAGTTGCGAAAACCCTCTACACCTAAAAACAAAACTTAATTCGAACCCAAAATCTCAAAATCGAAATTTACCCATTCGTTCGAAACTGCAACTCGAACACACAAACCCAAAACGCCTCCTCACCCTCACGTCGACCACCGAAACCAACGTGCCTCCGTCCATGCCTCCATCTTTGCCTCCAGTACACCCCCTCCAAATTTGGCCACGCTCGATGCATTGACGAGTGTGCACGAGCCCAAAACCCAAACACCATTTTCTCTGTCCTTAACCCTAGTTTTACTTCGTCTCATCAATTCGCACAATGGAAAAATTATTCAACAATTTTCCATTACTTTCGATTGTCAAACTTGCTTCAAGTAAGATCACAACATTCAAAATTGGTTCGATCATCAGAAATTGATCAAAATATATATTTTATTCAAATATGAATTGCACTTGGAATACTTAATTAAAAATCATCATATTAATTTCAAAAATCCTATCTTTGTATGTTTATTCAAGTTATATGATCAAATCAACAAAATAAAATATTTGAATTAACCATAAAATTTCATTTTACTGTAAAATTGAAAGTACAGAGTCCATATATCACTGTCAAGCTTCAAAACAAAATTCAAGGCTATGGTTTAATTTTAAGCCACTGAGTTGCGAATTCTCGAACTACACCACCGTAGTTCGTCCCCTAGTCACACGACTAGACTTTACAAAAGTTTAAATGGAAAAGTACAAATTTAAAACAATTTGAATAAAAAACTCTAATTTAATAATTAAAACCCAAATATAAATAAACAAGTCGGCCCATAAGTTTAGCCTTAAGAAATAAACTCAGACCACTTTTAATTTCTTCTTGTATATTCCGTGGCCCGTATTATTTTCGTTGTGAAAAATGGCAGCTTCCTTTCTCCTTTCGTTCCTCTTTATGATTTAGGGTTTTGGAAAATTGAAGTCGCCGACTTTAGTAACTCAATCGAATGATGATTTACATCTCTTGCTTTGTCGATCGATGCTTTCTTCTCTTTGCACACAGCTCCTTCAATTTTGATCGAGTTCGAACTTACTTCGGTATGTAAATTGTTATTTTTTCTTTTTCTGATTTTCTTGCTTGAACTCGATCTTGACTCAAGTTGAATGATATTCTTTGTTGCTTGAACTCGAATGCCTTTACGCCGATGATGGTTGGGTTTATATAGGGTTTAATCCCCTATAATTTCGTTCGTATGTATTTGTTTGAATCTGTCAATTGATTTATCTCGGCTGTAAGATTTTGCTTGAATGCTGTGATTTGTTTCGGACTTGTCTGAATTCGTATAACTGGTTGCTTGATTCTCATGGCTTGCTCCTTGTTCATCACGTCTTTGAATTTGCTGGACTTTTGTATTCTGATTCTGTTGACTTTGGTCAATTCATTGTGTTACTCATATTATCTGACTTCGGTCATTTCTCAGTGATATTGTCTTGACTTTGTTTATTTGAAATGATTCCTGGACTTTGGCATATCTATTCTTTTCTCTGTTTGGCATCGGCTTCTGCTGTTCCATGATATGTTGTTTTCCATTTTCACCATGTTATTGAAGTTGAAACTTTGAGCTGTTGTGTGATTCAATGCACCTGTATATATCTTATGAAGTCTGGTTTCATTTTGTTTGATCATTGGCTTGATGTTGCCTCTGGTTTCATTGAATTTTGAAAATCTGGAGTCATGTGCATTCATGTGTACATTATTTTGGTTCCATTGATGATGCTATGCACCTGCATATACATGTGCCATTTTGTTTTCTTGTGTACCATCTGGAGCTCGAGCTGCTTCACCATTGATTGTGATTGTGTAGTATGCACTTGAACTTGCACTGACTAGTTTATTGCATTGACCATGCTTGTTTTTTCTTCACTATGCGTTACCCTTTGCACATATTGATGCTGCATACTTGTGCATGCCCATACATATGTCTGTATTATAGTTTGTTACTTGATGTTGTGTTGCATTGGCAGAATGATGGCACGATCTTGAAAATATGAAGTTTTATGGATATGGAATGGTGGAGAAGAAAGAGTGAAGAAAATAAGAAAATTAGTTGTTAAAAAATTCGTTTTGGAAGCCTTTATATAGATGCACAACAGTCATAACCATTGGCGAAAGGTTTTTGAACGAATGGACACTTCTTTTGAAATTTGAATTTTGAATCCAACTGTCACTATGTCGACATGGGGTATCCCCATATGTCGACATCCCTCAGTTCAAAATTGTAGAGATGTTATTTTGTAAAAGCATTTGAATTTAAAATAAGTTGAAACTTCTCTGAAGCAAAATAAAGTGTTTAAACAATATTTTGAGATAGAGAATGAATATAAAACATTATTTTAAATATATATATATAATTGATATAGACCGTCAATTATATAAGTAATATTTAAAATCAGAATAAGTTTTGATGTTTTAAAATAGAAGTTTTTAAAATCAGAATGGAGGAATATTTCAAGGCTAAAACAAAGTTTGAAAACATTTTTGAAAACATGATTTTGAAAGCTAAAACATTTTGAAAAACAGATTTAAAAACATTTTGAAAAATCTATTCAAACTGAAATTACAAGAACCTTCCTACAGAGCTCCTCCGTAGGACTCGAGAACTTGTACAAAGTAGTTTAAATGATTTTGATTTTTGCGGGTTTGTAAGCCACGTGTCGTTGGTTTGTAAGCTACTTGTCATGGGTTTGTAAGCCACTGGTTTCGATAGAAATTGGGTTCCATCCCAAAAGAAAATTGAAAGAAAGATGAGAGTGCTATTATGAAGTTTTAACAAAATACTAGACACTTATCTTGAGATCTTGAAATCTTGATTCTCTAGAGTCTTGAATCTTGAATTTCTAATCTTCATCTTGATGCTTGAGTCTTTATACTGATCAGTCTTCGATAATACCTGCATATACTTCCTATATACATATATATATATCTATCTATATGAAAATATTAGTATATATTTTATAAAGTAAAGTATAATAACTATATAAGGTTGTTGTCATCAAAACATCATCAACTCAGTTCCTAACAGTCTCAACATAAATCACGTTCCGCTAATAATTTTTCTATTAACTTGGTTACCAGTGTAATCTACATCTGAATTTTCTTTCACTGAAATTATAATTTGTGGAATTCGATAGACCAGACTGAGAAGTGTGCACCAAAACATCTTAAAATCATTTTAACAGCTTTTAAATCAAATTCTCTTGAATTTGAATTTGAATTGAAACCGTGTAAACAAAACCGTGAATCTTGAGTCGGCCAAATGTATTATCATCAATCAAATCTATATGAAGTAGTTCAAAGACATTAGAGATTTTTTAAGTGTTCTCGACATAAAAGAATAATTTGGCCAAAATTTTTGAAAAAGTCAGAATCAAAATCAGCATTCATTTCTATATCAATAACTAGCTGAATTAAATCAAATTATGGTTCAGATTTTCACATATATCGTTCAAGATACCTTTACCTATTTTACCTTTGTCGACAATTTTTGTTGTTGCCTATTGTGATTCTACCACCTTTGTACTAGGCTAAGGAACTTTGATTTGTTGCCCGTTGTGTGTCTGCAACAACCAAAATCCAGATAACACTGTTGTTGTTTCTTAGCCTGCCACCACACCTACACAATAAAAGATTTTTGTGACATATTTGTTTTTATAGGTCCATGATTGTTAGTGGAAAATTATTTTGAAAAATAAGTCTGTGGAGACCTAAAACTATTTATAATTGTTCCTTTTGGCACCCAGATTTGTTTAACTTTAAGGGATTTTATATATGTGCCTTTTGGAACCCAAATTGGAATTGTTTTCACGTGTTTGGATATCACACTTTTCCTTTTAATATTGTTATTAGTTGTTTGTGCATATTTTGACACTTTTGTAAATCCAAATCCTTTCCTTTTATTCTCGAAGAGTTGATTTCCTAGGAGCATATTAAATGATTTATCTCTCGTGTGAAATTTTTGAGTAACCAACTCAAGTTTATTAATTTTGGATTTTAAAAGTTTATTTTCATTTATTAGCTTCGAACAACAACTAATGCTATTTACTCTCTTTTCAAAATTCTTTATTTTTAAGTACATATTTTCCTTTTTAAGCTCTCTAATTTTATTCTCAATTTCAAGCATCTCACCTTCAAAGAGTTGGAGTTTTTTAAATTCATTTTTTTTCAAAATCCTTGGATTTTTCAATCCCCTTTTCAAAATCGTGATTTAATCCAATAATTTCAGGTTTACTTAAAATCACATTTTCGTTTTTAAGGGTTTTGAAATTTTCGTTGATCTCATTTAATTTCATCTCAAAAATCGTACTTTTAGAACTTTATGACTTCATAAAGCTATCCAACTCTTTTTGCAAAATATTATTTTTACAAATCAACTCAGTTTTGTTTTTCTCTTGAACTAAAATTTCGTTTTCTAACTTTTGAAATTTTTCATAAAGACAGGCAAAATTCTTTTTCATGATTCAAATACCTTTTGGAATTAGAACTTTTATTTTTCTTAATATTTTCAAGCTCATTTTCCAAATCAATATTTCTCTGATGAAGTTTAGCTTGTTCCCTTTCCAACTTAATAATTTTCAACTTAAGAGCTTTATTATTTTCAATTAATTTTTGGCATAGGAGAATTAAATCATTGATTGGAAAATCACTTATCTCGTTGGCTATTGAATCTTCATCATTGCAGCATTTTTCCAGTCCTATCAAGAACGTTTCTGAGTTGATTGTGGAGAACTTCTCATTGCTGTTGACTTTTGCACCATATATTGCATTAAAAGTATTCCAGATTTTCTATGCATTTTCACAATGAGAGATAAAGTTAAAATTATCTTGAATAATATGAGAATATAATATACGCATAGAAAGAGCATTAATCGAGATAATTTTCTCATCTGTTATATCACACCCATTTTCAATAATATCCTAACATTTAACATTAACAGATTTTAAATAAAATTCCATTTTCAATATCCAATTCAAAAAATCTATTCCATCAAAAATAGGAGGGATAATACTGGACTGACCTCAGCAAAAGTATTATTAAAAGAAGCCATTTTAAAATTTCAAATTTGTAAAAAAATTGGTCTTTGAAAAATAAGTAATTTTTAAAACAAAAATGGCTTTTGTTCCTAGCTTTGATACCACTTGTAGGATCAATTTTACCCTAGAGGAGGGGGGTGAATATGGTGATACTATTAATTATAAAAAATTTATGCAGAAGTACATAAAATATTCGCAACACGGATATAGTCATGTAACAGCAACACAGATAATAGCAAAATAATAAAAAATGCAGAAAGGAAACAGACTCAGCCTCGGCAAAACCCTGCTTATGTGCTGCCCCCAAGGTTTCTACTTTAAATTAAGTAGTCAGACGCTTACACACATGAACTTGCGACAACCTCTATCTACTAACCTAACTCTACGCTCAAAACCCCGCCACAACTCAGCCACTGAGTTGCGAATTCTCAAACTACACTACCGTAGTTCGTCCCCTAGTCACACAACTAGACTTTACAAAAGTTTAAAAGGAAAAATTCAAATTTAAAACAATTTAAATAACAAAACCCTCATTTAAAAATTAAAACCCCAATATATTTAAATAAGTCGGCCCATAAGTTTAGCCTTAAGAAATAAACTCAGTCACCTTTTTATTTCTTCTTGTGTATTCTTTGTCCCGTATTATTTTCGTTGTGAAAAATGGCAGCTTCCTTTCTTATTTCGAACCTCTTTCTGATTTAGGGTTTTGGAAAATTGAAGCCGCCGACTTATTAACTCAATCGAATGATGATTTACGTCCCCAGCTTTGTCGATCGATGCTTTCTTCTCTTTGCATGCGGCTCCTTCAATTTTGGTCGTGTTCAAACTTACTTCGGTATGTAATTTGTTATTTTTTCTTTTTCTGATTTGCTTGCTTAAACTCGATCTTAATTAGGGTTGAATGATTATTCTTTATTGCTTGAACTCGAATGCTTTTTACACGATAATGATTGAGTTTATATAGGGTTTAATCCCCTATAATTTCGTTCGTATGTATTTGTTTGAATTTGTCAATTGATTTATCTCTGCTGTACGATTTTGCTTGAATGCTGTGATTAATTTCTGACTTGTTCGAATTTGTATAACTAGTTGCCTAATTCTCACGGCTTGCTCCTTGGTCATCACGGCTTTGAATTTGCTGGACTTTGTACTTTGATTCTGTTGACTTTGGTCAATTCAATATGCTACTCATATTATCTGACTTCGGTCATTTCTCTGTGATATTGTCTTGACTTTGCTTATTTGAAATGATTCCTGGACTTTGGCATGTCTGTTCTTTTCTCTGTTTGGCATCGGCTTCTGCTGTTCCATGATATGTAGTTTTCCATTTTCGCCATGTCATTGTAGTTGAAACTTTGAACTGTTGTGTGATTCAATGCACCTGTATATGTCTTATGAAGTCTGGTTTCATTTTGTTTGATCATTGGTTTGTTGTTGCCTCTGGTTTCACTGAAAGTCGAAAATATTGAGCCATGTGCATTCATGTGTACATTAGTTTGGTTCCATTGATGATGCTATGCACCTCCATAAACATGTGCCATTTTATTTTATTGTGTACCATCTGGAGCTCGAGTTGCTTCACCATTGACCGTGATTGTGTAGTCTACACTTGAACTTACAATGACCAGTTTATTGCATTCACCATGCTTGTTTTATCTTCACTATGCGTTATCCCTTGCATATATTCATGTTGCATACTTGTGCATGCCTATATATATGTTTGTGTTATAGTTTGCTATTTGATGTTGTGTTGCATTGAGCTCATGTAATCTTCACTTTTGTATATGATATCACCTTTGGCCTTGGTTATATTGAACTGGTTGACACTTTTGAGGCTGCACGTGTAGCATGGGCTTGTCTCTTTGACTGTTTCTGATTTGAGTCTGCACTATGCATGGTTTCGAGTCTTTGACTCTTTGTGTGGAGCTTAATTGAGTTGTTTCTTCTTGTATCATTCCATATCATAATTTTGATATTGTAGTCTGGTCTTGATTGAGTTGGTAGCTGGACTTGGTTCACTTGTTGACAGTTTTGTGTTTTGCATACCAGGTTGTACTTGCTGTGTGGTTTCAATGCACTTGAATATTGTATGCTTGAATCTGTACTTGTTTGAGTACATTTGTGTTGTACTGATTTGGTATTTGCTTTAAATTTGTCTGGTTCACTTTGAACTTCATGTTGATTTTTGAAATCGCACCTAAGTTGAATCCAGCAAAAGGCTCGGGGTTGACCATGTGCTCGTCTCGTGGCATTATTTGTATTGCGCTTGAGTTGAACCCGGCTTTTGATTGGGTTTAACCTTGTGATCACCTGTAACTTTATCAAGTGTATATCGGTGTGCACGGCCCTGCGGCTTGCACAGTGATGCACCGTGCATGTCACAAGTTGTTCATGTAGATGAATTCAAAAATAGATGATGACGAACAACCCAAATAACTGAGGCAAATAATATTTTCAAAATATACACTTTATTTTTCACTACAAAATACTTTCTTTTAAATTTTACTGCTGCGACGACCGGGAATTTCTAACAATTTAAATTGGAATAATTAATTGATTTTAAATATTTAAAAGTTAATTTTAACTTGAAACTCAAGATATTAATATTTACTTGATAATTAAATCATTGAATTATACAGTTTAAATATTGAATCATATAATTTGAAATTGGGTAAAATGCTGAATCTGGAATTTTAAGCCTGTTAAAAATAGTTTGAAGGCTTCTAGAATTTCTATTGATAACACTGAAGGTAGTGAAGGTGTTGAAATTGAGTTTGGACGTGTTTTGTTAAATTTTAATAATATATCGTTTAAATTGATATTTAAAAATAGCCTTTCGAGGCACAGTCTCGGAATTCGAAGAAACCAGTTCCATTGGATCCGTAATAGTTAGTTATTATCGGATTTCAATTTTCGTAGCAATCAGAGTTGTCGTTTGACCCTGCCAGCTCGAAACGCGTAGAACTATTTTAATCGATTTAATTTAAAATTGATCGTTTACTTCCGTAACTCGCGCATACAATCAAATTAGCCTCCGAAACACGTTCCATCGTGTTCATAATATGGGAAAAACCTTATAAACGTCTGTCGGCATGTCTGATTTGAGGTTTGGAATTTCGCGTTATGCAACGGGATTTTTTCAATATTATATTATTTTATAAAAGCGTACTCAAGAAGCTTATCCTCCAAATCAATATTTTTTCCATCCCCACTTCTTTCAACAGATAAGAAACCGAGCCCCCTCTTTCCTTCATTATCCAAAACCGATTTGTTTTTTTTTTAAAAAAAAGAGAAAACGGGGGCGACTCGAACTCGATGGTGTAGGGCATTGTCACGTGAGAATGGAAAGGGGGGAGACTTCAGGCCGCGATTGGATCTCGCGTACGCACGCACGCGATAGGGGCGATGTCGATTTAGGATTTTCGATCGTGCGAGGTGGCGGCTGCTGAGGTGGAGCGACGCGCGACCGTGTGAGGATTCATGATAGGGTATGATCAGGGGCTTGTCCGAAGCATCAACGGTCGGCAAGGGCTGGAGGTCGTGCTAGGGTTTCAGTACGTTGACTTGGGGAAGGCTTCGTGATCGATGAATGTTCGGTTGAAGCAGATGCTGGATCGAGCATTTGGGTAACTCTTTCTACTTTTTACAAGTCAATTTCTAACTGATTGCATGCAATACGTTAATTCACTGATAAAGATTTAGGGGAAACACAGATTTATTTGATTTTAAGAACATAGTAAGGGTTGTGAACAAATGTTATCTGAGAGTTTATATATACATACATAGAATAGATGTATGAAATTATAAATAGAAAAGGTTAAAATAGTTGATAGTTTATCTACGGTATGATTTTGGAAGTTATATAGATTTTTATAAAAATATTTGTAGTTTCAAAAGAAAAATATAATAAATATAAGTATGTACATTTCAAAATTTTAGAATTTTCTTAAATTAACGGAATATAGTGATTTATGTGTTTAATTAACTTATCATTTAATTACTAAAAGATTTTTTTTTCCAAAAGGAAATTAGTTTTGAAATTTAATTATTCATTAAAAATTTAAATCACTAGTTAAATTAAATTATTAAATGAGGATTGATTGTTTAGATGTTAATAAAACCATCTAATTATTGATACAAGGTCAATAATCGAGGAAACCAAGGCAAATTTGAAGTGGATTGCAAGTAAAAGCAAAGGTGAGTAAATCTCACTCTGTTGGATTTCTATTTAAATTTAAGTGGTTAAATTTAAATATTTGGTTGAATGATTGAATTTATTTGATATGCACTATGAATAGATGACCTGGTGATTTTGGTATTGGACGGTTCTCGAGTTAATGGATTGCTTATCTTGAAGTATTGGGAATTTTAAGTTGTTTTAAACTTAAAACAATAAATAAGAAAATGTTCCGTTTAAAAGTTACCAACGACTTAATGATTTGTGATACATTAAATTAGTAGGATAATTAGAATGGATAATCAATTAATTTAATTAATTAATGATTTGGGTTATTTAATTCAGTAATTAAAGGTTTGAATAAATAATAAATTAAGTTGTAAGTTAATTAACTAAGTATAAATAATTCAGAACAATCATTTGATGGTGTGATAAATAATTACTTAATGTAATTAATAAAATATAGTTACTTTGTGAAATTTATCAAGAGATTAGTTAAGATAATTAATTAAGGAGTAATTGATTTATTAATGAAGTAAATAAAAGAATAGTTAATTACATATTGAGATTAATCGAGAATGATTAATATTGGGGTTGAATTAAAGTAATTAATTTAGATTAGAACAAATCAAAACATAATTGGAAATCATTAGTTTATATAATCAACGATGTATAAAGATTGATTAATTAAGTTGAATTAATCATAAGACTCATGAGAAATTAATTAATGTAAGTAATCAAAAATTAGTGCAATTGATTATATTTAATTAATTTGTGAAGTAATTAAAGATTACCCATTGATTTGGTAAGAATAATTAATATCGTGAAATTAATTAAAGATAATTACTTGAAAGGAATCGGACGATAATTAATACAGGGTGATTAATTAAGATGAATAAGGAAGGGTTGATTAATTAATTGATTTGTAAATTAATTAATGAAGGAATCTAAGTGATTGAGGTTTGAAATTCAATTAGAATCAATTGAATTGATTTGTATGTGATTAAGCTTTGCTTATGGGTGATCGAATGGTATTGGATGCGTTGATCGAGTTGATATCTCTGATATGAAATGTCGTGTTTTTCATTTGTATAACTTGGGTTAGGATGACATGTGACTCGAAGAGGCTGGGATCGGGTATTGGGAAATACCCGAAACCACTTCGAATTTTTATAAATTGATATGTGAGATTAATAGGTTGGAATGAAGCGATTTAAGTGAGTTTGACTATTTGATCTTAATTTTGGTCCTTAGAAACTTATGTGTGAAATAAGTTATGTCTATAAAATACTGTGAACTTGAAAAAAAATTGGTTTGAGTTACCCCGGGTTTTATATAAGTTGTTTTCTTTGGTATTCCATGTTAAATTGAGATTACTCACGCTGATTTCCAGCCTGACCCGGGTGTTACTTTGGTGTAATGCTCGGGTCAGACCGAGTATTACAAATTTTCAAGTAGGTATGTTTGGGAGCTCAGGAGGTGAGCTGGATGGCAATAGAGTATAGGGTATTTCCGCTGTATTTATATTATTGTTGATCCGAGAATTGATAATTGTGTATATTCAGTGACTGTATATATATATGTGAAACTCTGATGTATATTAAATGTAATCGACAGATATAATATTCTTTTGTAAACTGTTATTATTAATTATTATATTTTTTCTGCTGCGAATGTGAGATGTTGTTTCTGTTCTTCTTCTTCTTCTATCTCTTTCTTCTTTTTCATAACTATTTGGAATTTTCGAGATCGAAAATTTCGGGTCGTTACAACTGCGTTAGTTTTTATTTTGCAGAATGCTCAGATGCTGGATTCAACTGGAATGAAGTTGAAGATAAAATACGAGTGAATGAGTGAAATGTAGTGAGGTGCATTTATAAGTAAAAAATTATGGTGTGATTGAAATTGTAATGTAATTGAAATTGGTATATATATAGTAAGAGCTCAAATTTGTACTATTCAAAATTGTAATAAATATTTGTTTGAATAAAATATCCGTTTGAATTTATATTCTGTGTTATTTATTTGATGCAGCAAATATTTATTTAATATGTGAAAATAAAATAGTACATTAACAAATAAATTTAAATGAATATATATATATATATATATATTATATCATCAAATAAAAATCATATACTAGCATATTCAACAGTTTGTGCATTAGAAATCTTTATGAATAACTTCATCCAAATTTTGATAAATGAGCGTTAGAGCCTTTCGATCTTTCTTCTTCAAATTCTTCAAATTATCCCTTCCATATTGGGATAAAATGGTAATATCAGTGGGTTCTTCATACCTATATCCTATAATATCCATTCATCTTGTAATCCAAGCAACCCCTTCATGCGAATGCTCCAATTATCATAATACTCCTTTAGTAAAGAAACTTAGAAAGGAATCATTTTGTTTGCCATATTTCTTTTATTATAAACCTCACTCTGTTACCAATGTTAGAAAAATTTCATAAGAAGAAAAGGAAAATGTAATGTTCAAATAGAGATTGGGAGATAAATATTTTATAAAGAAGGAAATGACAATTTATTGCAATTCTTTTTTAGCATTATTCATTTACTTTTTTCCTTTCATTTGCTTACATCCACTTGAGAAAACTCTTTCCTGTTTATAATAACACATCTCCTAAATGAATGGTGAATTTTTTTTTATTCAATGGCTAATAATCATTATCTAGAGTTTTCTACTATTTGAACTAAAAATGGCACAAACACCCAAGAGATTGTGTAGAGAATAAAAGGAGAAGAAAAGTAAACTAAAAAGAGTAATAAAAAAAAACACAATGTTATAGCGGTTCAATGATCTTGGCTTACGTCCACTTAGTGATTTTATCTCTTTGATTGTTGACTTGCAAGTTTAAGTTCTTACGGATCGGTTTAAATTCGTGGGCGATTAAAAGAGATTAGAGTAAAAGATCCTTAAAAATGAGCCATGCCCTCCTATTTATAGTAGAGATAGCCTAAAATCTCGCATCATGATCTCCACCTCATTTTCCATGATATAGACCACTTCTCTACGAAATTAGATGGATGCTTCATTAATAATCATGGTTCGTTATTGATCCATAGGCTTGGATCGATATGGATCCATATGTTCTTTATATAGATGATTTTGAACTTCTTATCCTAGCTTGATTTATGGTTAGCTTCATGATATCAAACTTGTTTGCATCATTATTAGCTTGTTTTTAAGTCCAAATGATGGATCAATAGAAGAATAGAGTTGCTAACTTCAAGTGCTCATGGAGAATGATAGAGAAATGCATGGAATCGATGAAATAGTACTTGAAATAGGCTCCAAGCACCATCACTAGTGAGTAGTAGGAGTGGGGGAAAGATTGGCCAGAACATGGTGGATCGGTACCGATCCAGCACGTTGTTTGATTTATGTTGTTGAATTCTTAGGATGGCTTGGTCTTCGTCCTATGGCTATGTTTGAACTTGGTCTGTGGACTCTTGCGCTATCTCTTCATGCTTCTTTCTTGATAGCTTCCAAGTTCAATTCATCCAATCCATCCGAATATTGCCTGGTCAAAAGGCTGGATAACCCTTGCCCTTCAAAGTACATCTTGTTCAAACATGATATGCTTTGTATCGAGACAAGTCATGATTACTATGAAGGACTCCACTTAATGTTTTAAACGGTCATTTATCCTTCATGCGGATCGATTTAGTGAAGAGTTATGGCTATTCGTTGCGATACTTTACTAGCATCCGGTATTATAAATCTGGATCATGCTTTCACGATCTGTTTTTTTGAACCAGGAATGGCATAAATACCAAAGAGATTGTGTAGAGAATAAAAAGTGAAGAAAAGTAAACGAAAATGAGCAAAAAAAGAATACGCAACGTTTATAGTGGTTCAGCTAATATTGACCTACGTTCACTTAGTGATTTTACTGCTTATATCACCGGTTTACATGCACTAGATCTTATGGATCGATATAAATCCATGGGTGATTACAAGAATTTAGAGTAAGATAGAGCTAGAGCCCAAAGATCCTTAGATGTGAGCCTTGCCTTCTATTTATAGTTGTAGAAAGCTTAAAATCTCACCCCCTGATCTTTATCTCGTTTTCCACCCCATAGATCACTTCTGCAAGGAAATAGGTGGACACTTCGTCAATAATTATAGATCGATACCAATCCATAAACAAGGATCAGTACCGATCATGAGCTTAGATCGGTACCGATCCATATGTTCTTCATATGGAACAATTTTAAAATTATTGTGCTGGCTCGATTTGCGACTAGCTTCATGGTTCCATACTTGTTTGCATCATTATTAGCTTGTTTCTAAGTCCAAATGATGGGTTGTGGAAGAATGAAGTTGCCGACTTTGAGTGCTTGTGGAGATCGATAAGGAATTCCATGGAATGACGAAATAACACTTGAAATAGGCTCCTGATAGTAAGTAGAGTGGATAAAAGTAATCAGGGCAAGAATGGACCAAAATTCGTGGATCGGTACCGATCCAAATCCGTGTTGGATTTTTGTCCTTTTCTTCTTTGATTCGTTTTGCCTTCATCCCTTGGCTCTATTTGTACTTGGCCTTGGTTTTTGGAATCTTGGCTTATATCTCCAAGCCTCCTACCTTAATAGTTTCTAAGTTTGATTCGTCCAGTCTATCCAAATATTGCCTAGTCAAAAGACAGGATAACACTTGCCTCCCATAGTATATCTTATTTCAAAGAAGATGTGCTTTGTACCGAGACAAGTCAAGATTGCTATGAAGGTCTCCAGTTATCCTTCCTATGGATCATTTATGTAAAGAGTTATGTCATAGTTATTCATCGTGACGCATTACCAGCATCTAGGATTATAACTTGGGAGTGCGTTTTAATGATCTATTATTCCATGTTTATTGATTTTGATTTGGCTCTTCTCAAGGATTTTCAATGTTTAATCTGATTTCCTTTGACTCTAGTCATTCGGGAGTAGATATGTATAGGCATATGTATATATGTGCACGTTCTTTAGTAGCTATATCATGATATGCACATACACACATGCCTGTGCACAAGGATGACCATCAACATTTTTTTTAACATTAAGACTTTGTACGAATCCAACTCCTTGGATCGTATCGATCCAAGAGCTGGAGAAAGCCTACAACTTTAATGCCTGAAACTTCGAGTATGTTGGGTCATAAACTAATTCGTGCTCCTCTCTTCCTACCTCCTTGCTTGTTACCGAACCAACCTTGGAGCTCTGCCATCAGCTTCTCTAACCTACAAATTGAACATTTCCTCGATCCCATTCGCCAGCGACAACCACCTCCGCATTCAAAATCATCAACATCGCCACCTAAATCTTTCTCCATCATAATTCCACCGACCCTTAGGTTTGGACTTGATCCTAGGCCCTATATCCTTAGCCCAAATCATTAAATCAAGTTTTACCTTCGTTTTGTATCATTTTTAGGTAGGCGGAGGAGTTTTGGGCTAACGCGGGTGAACTCGTATAGATGTTCTTATTTTGGAGCAAAGGAGAAGATAGAGGAAGGAATCCAATCCTCCCAAAAGTTTGGATTGATGCTGATCCTATCATTGGTGGATTTTTGATTTTCAAGCTTCTCACCGACCCTCATTTCTATGTCAAACATTCCATCCTGAATTTTTGTAGCATTTCCAATGCTAGGTTGCAAACGTAAAGTTCGGTGGGACAATCAGCGATGAAGGTTACTTCGGATAGTATCCATACTTTTAAAATAGACCGTTGTACAATACCAAAAATCTACATTGCACGACCCTGCATGATATGCACTAGACTGCACTTTAGCGGGGGTATATCTTATAATTAATTTGATGTTGATTATTTATTGAGGTTTTATAGAAATAGACCATGGAAGTTCCAAGTGTCTTGCCACTTTAACTTCAGGTCCATCAAATTCTAGATATGTTAAATCCGATGCTAAGTCAAGTTCGACTACAACTCCTTATGCACAACATACATTAGGGTGGTTTGTACCTCCAGTTGAAAATCCACAAGCGATCAACCTCATCTAGAAGTTCCTCAAGTACTTGTAGATGGTCTCGAAGTTGAAGTGGAAGCTGCTCCCGACACTCTGGAGGATGCTATTATTCTAGATGATCCTATCAATTCCATTGCTTCAAAGATAAAAGAGGGATCGCTCCTTAAAATCTGTGATAAACACAAGATTTTTTAAGGACATACTAGTCCCTTCTCATTACTAGAGAGCTTATAAACCCCAAGAGGGTCATACTGCTTGCAACAGATATATGTGCTTGGTAGGATGCATCCACCCATCCAATCAATTCATTCAATGATTTATGAACTTCATGAGACTAGCTCCGATGCAACTACATCCTAATATCTATGCCTTTCTTCATGGTACATATATTCTATTTGCTCAATACTTGCATCAAGTGCCTAATGATGAGGAGATTCAATATTCGAATAGTTTCAAGAGCATGAAAGAAAGCCATTTTTTGACTTATTTAGAACCAGCTAAGAACTGTAGAGTTGTTACTAGTACATGACATAAGTTGAGCTATTCCAAGAGTAAACGGCTCTACGTCCGCTATCCGCATGGATTTGCACGAAGATGGTTATCTAGATGTAAGTTCTACTTCATGTGCTTGATACAAACTTGCTTTTTGATCTAGCAAGTTTAACTCATATTCCTTTTTGTCATTTAGATGTTCTAATGAATCCCAGTGGTACGATACTTGCAAATGCCATCGGAGTTCTTATTGCACATTTAGAAGAGGATATAGATATTAGATTTCTCCTTTCCAATGAGAATCTCTTGGCCCATAACTTGCTGGAAGCAGGTCGTAGCATAGGTCAAGTCCAATTGGTCATCGATGACGATGACGATGCTAATGATAACTTGCCTAGAGGTAGCAATGTAAATCCTTGCATGCCCTCTGTCCCAAGTCTAAGGGTTAGAGTTGAAGAGATTGTTGAAGTGGTGCAAGAACATGCCCAGAAAGATGAAATCGTAGGCGAAGGTGGCGAAGTTGGCTACGATAATGTCGGTGTAGACCATGACTCTTTGGTTGAACAGTGCATGGACGATGAATAGTTTGTTTTGAAAAAGAAGCTCGTCGTGAAACTTCTCAAATGGAAATCTTCTACACTGCCTCGGCCATCGACAACTGTGGAGAAAATTCCTTCTCTCCATTCTAAAGATACAATTGCTAGTTTAGGGTCGATTCTTATTGAGTTTGGCTCTTTTAGCATTGGTAATATAAGCCTTGAGGATCTTGATTCTCCTCTCCACTTTGATGATGATATCACTCCTACCAGCATGGGAGAAATCACTTCTATTAGTAAAGCTCCAGCACACAGTCCATCGAGGGGACACTACGACACTCACATACACATGTACTGCACCACATTGTACTTGACTCATGTCTTTACTTGTTGAAGCTATCTTATCCCTATTTCATTTGCAGGATCCATTGAGAGGAAAAAGTATATGTTTATCTCTTTAGAAGAAAATGTGTCTTAATAGAGACGTCGCTCATACACGTTTCATAATGGTAGTGATCGAGACTCAAAGTCCAGCCATCAGTCTAGTCGTGACAGAGGCAGCTTCGATAGAGACTGCCTATCTCATGACTCTGCTTCCATATACCATTCTAAGTCCAGCTCACCTACGCCACAAGTTTCAGACAAGCATTCTGATCATCACGATGACTTTCAACTGGGCGATGCTTTTCGTGCACTACGTCCAACTTCATTCCTATCCAACACTCGACATCAACTTATATCAGTCAACCTTCTGACCACAGGCACTATAAGGGCAATTTCGAAGCCGCTCATCACAAGGCAAGCAAGAAAACGACTGAAGCTTCTGTAGTCACTGTGGAGAAACTACTTGATGCTAATGTCCAAATGATTGAACTAAAGCAACGGTTTTTGGATGTATATTTTAACGGACTCATATTTGTTCCCAACCTGAAGAACATACCGCAGACCAAAGGAGGTATCCTGTTGACTTCGTTTGTATTCCAAAGAGTCCATGCGTCATCATTTTGCATAACTAACCTATCTTTTTATGTCTCTCATGTTTCAGGTCAGCCTTAGGTTGTCCCCCTTCATGATAAAGGTCTTCA
This sequence comes from Allium cepa, assembly GCA_030765085.1. Classification (NCBI taxonomy): domain Eukaryota; kingdom Viridiplantae; phylum Streptophyta; class Magnoliopsida; order Asparagales; family Amaryllidaceae; genus Allium; species Allium cepa. The sequence continues at coordinate 347,088,765 of CM060928.1, forward strand.
GTCGGGACAACAAACCTCTACAATAGAATCGGTGACTGTGACTACTTCAATAGCGATCTCGAGTATTCCAACCGATGAGACTCCTGCGCCTAATAAACAAATGACATATGCATTATAGGATGAAGGGACAAGTGGAATTCAGGAAGCTCAAATCGAAGATGATGTTGTTGTCATGGGATTCTTCGAGCCCCTATCCGGTCCCATTATAAGAAAGCTTGAGCAATAACATCTCCTAGCCAAAGAGGTCAGGCTAGAGAAAATAGAGGCCATCCCTCCTCATTTGTCCCTAGCTTTGCCTGGTCAGACCGTCTTCATTCCAGTCACTCTTCCTTTACCTAGAAGCACTCAAAGCATGCCTGCTAGTTCATCGTAGAGTATTCCATCCAAGGGTTAAGGAAGAAGCAGGAAGAAACATGACCAAGTTACACCTCCCTCTGGAGAAGAGAAGAAAAGGTCCAAGTGGAAAAAGTATAAGAAGTAATCAATGGTTTATTTTTTGTGTAGATAGACTCATTTTGGTTTGTAGTCGTGGGAGTTTGTTTTGATTTTGGGCCAGCACTATACGGGTTCGGCCTCCACTTTTGTTTTCAGCTTAGACATAAATAAAAGGTATATGTTCCTTTCCAAGTTCTGTTTCGAATGTGTATAACAAAGACTTTTGTTTTGTTTAATCTTTGTTTGAATTTATTTAAGTATTCAAGAAATGCGCTTTTATTCAAGAAATGTGTTTTCCTTTCAATGCACTCACGATCCACTTCTTTCCAGGATTATTGTCGAACTAAATCATTAGCCTATTTTGTTATTTGTCGGCCTTTCATCATTCTTACGAACATAAAGCGATCGTTGAAGTACTAATCCCTAGGCATTTTTATGTAACCGTATTGGATTTTGGAATCCAATCAAATATCAATCATTAGGAAAGGTGGTTTAAACATCCATTTTGTGGGAACTTTAAAATCGATTGCACTTGTCTTCGGACGTCGATCAAGGTTTGGAAGAGATCTCGCCTAAAGGAGGGCAATGATCTCCAACCCTGCCATCCTCTAGGCAAGACATGGACACTATGTGAAACTTGGGGCAAAAGCTAACGAGTCGACCATTGAATCACAACCATTTTGGGTTTATACTTCTGCCCCCACCTTAAGGACAAGATTTAGCGGATGGACAATCAAATCACGTCCAATTTCGGTTTATACTAATGCCCCCACACTAAGGATAAAATTTAGTAGATGGACGGTCAAATCAATTCTACATTAGGTTTATACTCCTGCACCTACATCAAAGGCAAGAGTTAGCAAATGGATGATCAAAATTATCTACTTTAGGTTTATACTCATGTACCTACAGTAAGGATAAGTGTTAGCATACATTCATCTCTGGACGGCAAGGGTTGTTGAACTTCAAGGGTCCGGTCATGGACCGTAGAAGTTTGATTGGCACCTAATTCCAAGTACTAGCGTAACTACATTATATGCATGCAGATTCATTCGAGTTGGTCATATTTCATAATTCTTAAGCTATGTAAAGACAGGGTCGCAGGTTCGGAAAGCCATTTCACTTTATAACAGATGGGAAATATAGGTCCTACCTTATTACATGGCTTTAATTAGGTAAAAAATTATTTCTTAGTGAAATAACATCATAAGTGTTTACTATTCCATGCCATCAAGAGTGAGATCCCATCCACTATTGCTAGCTTGAAAGTGCCATCTCCAAGCTTTTGTTCAATTGCGTACGGTCCTTCCTAACTCGGTCCCATGTTCTGGTGGCCTAGGAAGATTCATTTGAGAACTAGGTCATTGATTTCAAAGGTCCGATTCCTAACCTTGGCATTGTAATATCATACGACTCGGCTTCATTGTATAGCTGCTTATAGGATAGCTTTATCATGCTTCTCATCAAGAATATGGAGGGATTCTAATAGGAGTTGCTAATTCAACCGTGGATTATAGTGAGTTACCTGATGAAAAGGTACTTCCAGTTCAATCAGAAACATAGCCTCTGTTCCATAGGCTAAAGCAAATGGATAATGGTCAGTCGCTGACTTATGTGTCATTCGACATGCCAAAATGCTATTGGAAGTTCATCGACCCACTTGCCCTTAGCCTTTTCTAATCACTTCTTGGGAATGGACTTGATAATTTTGTTCATAGCTTCAACTTGTCCATTTTCCTGTGGGTTTTCCACGGTAGAAAATATCTTCTCTATGCGATGATGATGGTTGAAATCTTTAAACTAGATGCTATCGAATTAAGTCCCGTTATCAGTAATGATTGCTTGTGGAACTCTAAAATGATAGATAATATTCTATAGCACGAAGTTGATTACTTTCTTGTGGTAATATTTGTGAATGGATTGACTTCAGCCCATTTGGTGAAGTAATCAATGGCGACTATGGCATACTTTCCTTTAAAGTGCTCCTTGTTGAAAGATATATCTCGAAGCTTGATGAAGTAGCTTCTATCGCTCGTTCTTTCTGTCCGGAAGGATTTCACTCGGTAGATAGTTCTTTATTGGAGTCATCCATGATTGCTTCTCGCACTCAGCCTTCAAGATTTAATCGACATCCATATAGTCGATGCTCACAGCCAACAACACTTCCATCGGAACTAGGCCTATGAGTTGTGCATCTCCAGAATAGGCCAGCTTAACCACTGAGTCTGCCTTTGAATTTTCCTCTTTGGGTATATGTGTTTTTATTAATATTCAGTATCATTAAGCGGCTCAAGGGCATGGTTTAAGTAAGGATCTAGCCTCGCTCCTTTTGCTTGAAACCCCTTCCTGACTTGACACACCACCAGTTGGGAATCACAAAAGATATGTAAATTATTAAATCCTAGTTGCTTGGCAATTTTGAGTCTGCCAATCAATGCTTTGTACTCTACTTCATTGCTTGCTGCGGGGAAATCGAGTCTTAAGGCATAACAAATCGAGCGTTCCTCGGGAGTGAGAAGTACAATTCCAACACTGGATTCCAACACTGGAACAACATTCATTCGATGCGCTATCTATGTACATATTCCACCTAACATTCTACTCACCACTGCTTTTCGGAGATCGTCTCATGTAGTGTTTTCAGTTACGAAGTCTGCCAAAGCTTGACCCTAGATAGCTCTTTGAGGGTGATATTTTATATCATGTTGGCTCATTTCAATGTTTCATTTCATCAGTCTTTCAAAAGTCTCTGGTCACTGCAATACTTGTCACTAAGGCTGGTCAGTGATAAATTTGATCGGATGAGCTTGAAAGTAGGAACAGAGCTTCCTCGAAGCGTTCAGCAGGTAGTATGTAAGATTTTCTAACTTAGGGTAATTTCTTTCCACTCCTATCAATCGCTTGCTAATGTAGTAGATCGGTCGTTGATGTAGGATTCCTCACATATGAGTACGGCACTCAAACCTTGCTCTGATACTGCCATGTATGTAAACAAATCATCGTCATCCACCAATTTCTAATGAATGGGGGGTCCCTCCAAGTGATCCACTAGTTTCTAAAACATCACAGGATATAATTACATAGATAAGATCTAAGACACTCTATGCTTTCAGGTCTTATAGAGGAAGACAATAAACTATAAATATAGACAACAATCATCTTAGAATAACATCTCAAAAACACGTTTTAAATTATACGTAGCCAATATAGAGTTTCCAAAATTTCAGTATAAAGTCACATACAAAGTTTGGTAGATGCTAGATGTAATAGAAAATTACATGGAGAATAATAAAGAATAATATGCAACCCCAATGCCAAGCTCGCTTCTCTATGTACTAAATTTGGGCCAATCACCTGCTACCTTGTTCTCCTGTGGTGGGTTAAAAGGAATGGAGTCGGTCAAACAAAAGTCTGGTGAATGAATTGTATTCCTAATACATGGTGATCGCATGCAATTGGCTTCATTTATAATTTACATGACTTAGGGTGTCCTACTTGTTTTGTGAATCACTTGCTAGGGTTGGTCACGTTAACCTAAGGGATATGGTTCCATTTACACCTACATCCAAACATCATATGGAGGTTTATACTTAAGGGTCGAACAACGAATCAAAGAACTAACCAAAAACGGTTCGGTTGATCAACACTGGATGGAACAAATAATTTTTAGGGCCGCTCATAACATAAAATTGCACATATTATCATCCATAGGACTACATTACCTGAATAATGACTACACGTATTGTACTTACATATTGAGAGGATCCGGCAATGCCGACTTGCATAAAAGACAACATAGGGTTTACTTAAGCATCTGTGTCCAATAATTTAATGGTAATGCCACTTATTACACTAGACTGGGCGTCAAATAACAATGTCACATTCTAATCGTCATATGCACTGATGAACCTCCCATTAGTGTCGGACCATGCACCACACTTGGCATCCACCAACGGTGATGTGAACACCGAGGAACCTCCTATTATTTTCTTGTACTCAACACACCCTCGCAATCAAACCGCCTTATATCAAATATCAAATTCACAAAATAAATAGTATTTAGGCCTAATTGCCAACATATATGCTTACTTTAGTCTTGTAGTATTCGAAAGTCCAGGATCAGGGAACTAACTTCCCACACTTATATAACATACATAGTAATATACATAAAACCAGGCCATTGATCAAGTTTCAGTCTGCCCTTGAAATACGCCTATCGGTCGATCGCCTACTGCCTTAGTGGATGACTGCTTGCTACCGATCGGCTATTGTAAGCCATCGATCGATCATCTTTTATTCATAGTAATTATATTTTGTTTTTGTTAATCAATTTTAATGTTGATTATATCCAAGTTTCTGATCAAATTTCTCATATTTGTTTTAGTCCATAATTCTACCTACAATTCTAAAAAATATTTATGTGAATTTTGTAATCTATTTTGCATAATTTCAACTTATCAATTTTCATTATTATATATGTATAGATCGATAAAAATTGAAATCAAAGGGGATATACATATTAAAATCTCAGAATCAATTCAAAGTGGTCCAAAAAGGTATACGTATAAATCTCAGAATCAATTCAAAGTGGTGTAAAAAGGTGTATGTATCGAATCTAAGAATCAATTCAAAGGGTAGGAAAAAGATGTATTCATATTAGATCTCGGATTCAATTCAAAAAAAATTCTCCATTTTAAACCTAGTTAAACCAAATATGGGTTAAATTCATGCAAATTAGACTTTTAAGTCATATCTCTATATAGGTATGGTTTACTCAGCAATTAAACTTCAATTAAATTTTTTTATCTCAAATTCAAATCATATAATTCTCTAATCAAATAGAGATATAAATAAATTCAATTACTTGTAAACCACCATATTTTGATAAGCAACCCACTTACCTCTTATAAGCTTTCTCCCTCCTATTCCGACTTGAACTGCCTCCTCTTTGACTTGTTGACCTTTTCCTTTAATTTGATTTTATCTCTAATTCTGTTTATCTTCTCTTCTTATTAAATCATTTATTTTATATTATTTTGTTTTCATTTTGTTTTTGAAGAGACAAAGAGGTTTAAGGAAAAGTAGAGTTTCGGCTATATTGTAGGGTTTCAAGCTTAAGAATGAAGAGAAACATTCATACTTATAAATGTAAGATACTACTTCAACCGCTAGGTAAAATATAATAAATTCTGGGGTGTTCGGCCTAGGCTAACAGTAGTCGATAATGCTTAACCGGTCGGCTAATTTATTGGGGGTAGCTGATTGCTAGGTGTCGAACGGTCCTAATAACGACGATCAATCGATTAATGTTGCCTAATTTAACATTAATCTTCCTTTTAGATATTTTTAACTAGTTTCATTTTGAATTTTTTGAACGTGAATAACTTTTTCATTTGAACTTTGATTATAAAACTTTATATATGAAAGTCGTCCAGAAAATCATCACGATCGCAACGGTGCATGTTACATAGCCAAATTTTGACAATTATTCAAATTCTAATTTTATTTTATTTTAGATTGGTTAATTTCTTTTAATAAATTTTTGGTTAATTTTGCAGCATGTTACAATAAGGGACAAAGAGTTTAAAAGTTACTTATGGGATTTAATCATTGGCTAACTTAGGATTAGGGGAAGGTGAGGTGGGGAGAGACTGGGAGACGTGAAAAGTAGTATCTACGTTTTGTAGATACGAAGGGATGATGCATGTGTGATTTCAAAGTGGTATCACTTCCATCGTCTCGTAATTAATGTACCTATCTCAAAATTGGCCATATTTCCTACATCTAAAACAAAATACGATGTTCCAATAATCTCACACCAAGTGTTCTCAAAGTCCAGGCCTGAAGCATTTCCTCTTTGCCTTTTTTTAGTCATGTAGGGTACACGCATCCATTCTTTGAGGATATGAGATTTAAATCAGAATTCGAAATTGAAATCAAGGATGACTTCAGAGAAGAATGAGTTCCAGCTCCAACAGACCACGTAGTCACCACAAGCTTAGAGGCCCTAATGACATTAACAAAATAGCATGAAACTCCTTGAGAAGGGGCACAACCCAACCGATCGATAGGCGCTTCGATGCACATACGATCAAAAGGGCTATCAATGACCTTGCATGGTTTGTTGATGATCCTCCATCGAAAATTGCCTGAAATCCATGGAGAAAGATGCCCAATGGGATTCGCATAAGGCCTAGTTGGAAGGGGAGCTAGAGAGTTTTGAGGTGGAGAAGAGAGAAGGGAAAAAGTTATTAAAATTTACATAAATAAAGTTCTATTTATATTTAGTTTTAAAAAATGGTTGAATATTTATCTTAAAGTTATTAAGGTAAATAAAATAAAATTTCAGAATTTATTAAAATATTTAATTAAAAGGTTTAAATAAATAAATAATTTATCTGATAAATATTTAATTAAATGTTAATATATATATATATATATTGATATATATATATATATATATATAAACTATGAAGTCAAAGTTAAATATTCTTCTTGAATAGCCTAATACGAATAAAATAAATTTTCAAAATTTTCGATGAATATTTAATTAAATTAAGAATTAAAAGTAACTAAGAATGATTTAATTATAAAGATATATATATATAAATTAATTAAATTATACTAGTTATAAACAAATTGAAATTATATAATAATATGTATCATTAAAAATATAAATGGAACTGAAATAAACCCAAAATATGTTTTTCTGGAATAAATACATATGTATAGTGCGCATACCGTGAATTTAATTGTGACTTACGCATGAGTACATAGGTATTTTATAAGAAATACATTATTCGTTTAATTGATATCACTAAAAATATTTAAAGATTATAAAATTTTAATATAATTATCCTCTATCATTTATATATTGAAAGATTACTTGCATACACACTATTTGTTGAGTAATCTCAAGATAAAGCAATTAATGCGTACTATTAATACATTCCCTCGGTAAGGTTAGATTCATTCGCATAGTTGTTTAGAAAACTGAAGGTATATACATTATATGCAGATCATCAACAAATGATGAATAAGAATGAATAATATCTCTTGATTTGTTGAGCATACCCAAAGCCCAGGTCGAGATTAGGGCAAAGATCATGGTTAGGAGTTTTATGTTATACAACTGATAAAGAATTATCCATCGCTTATAGGCATATTACTTTTTAAGAAAACTCAATGTCGGAATTCCAATGTAAGGGCATCCTAACACTCACTAGAGAAATCGAAGGATTTTTATATTTTTCCTAGGGTTTTGTGGAATATAAAAATCCAGTGGGACCCTTATCAAAAAAAGGAAATGATATTAATTAACCTTTCTTATATTAGAACATTTGCTATGTAACTATAATAATCTAGTTCAATTAAATTTGCAACATAATAACCTACCTAAGATTGTTTTCTCAAAATTATAAGCTCGCTGGACCTAACTACACTGATTAGCTAAGAGCTATCAAATTAGCACTTATGTACAAAAGGTTATGGTCTATTATAATTGAACTTTTACAAACAAACCTATCGATGGTGTGGATCCCAAAATGGTAAAGGCGTAAACATACGGGTAGTTGATTATGACAAAGCCCAAGCCAACACGTTGTCTACTTAGACAAGCCATTACAAAGATGGAACGAAAACGTGACTATCCACAAAGTCTTCGATAACCTTTAAGCTTTGTTTAAGGAGCAAGCACATTCCATAAGTTACGAGATTGCTAACAAATTATTCAATATGAAGGTGAGTAAGTGAAGGCAGAGGACTCTTTCAAAATGATGATGGGCTATATTGATAGACATCATGAGCCTGATGCTAGATAGTTAAAGAATTGCAAGTAGATTTGGCATAAGCTCGTTGACTCCAAAACTTGAGCCATTTATGTTAAACTTTAACATAAATCAGATGGGTGTGAACCTTATGGTGTTGCTCAGTATGTTGAGGTAACAAAAGGTCATTCAAGGATCAAGGTACAATGTTCACTGTGAAAGGGAATGCACCATCTTCGAAAGGTTTGAAAAGAGAAAGCAAGGTAAGATAGGTAAGAAATGTGCCACCAATGACAAGGGCAGTGTGACCATCATCATAAGTTGGGGCATTGGAATTGCCCATACTACTTAAATATGATAAAATAGAACAAGAAGGAATCGAATTTCATAACTCTTATAGGTAAGTCCATGAGTCAAAATTATTTTGAAATTCACAAAAGCTCTTGGGTTTTAAATACTGGATCTAAATCTCATATCCATAATTCATTGCAGGGACTTAGGAGCAGATGACATGTGACAAAAGGGGAAATGAGCCTTTAAGCTGCAAATGGATTAATTGTAGATGCAACCACAATTGAAGAACATCATATACTTTTACCCAACAAATTTATTGTTATTTTGAATAATTGCTATTATGTATGAAACATTGTTGGAGTGTAATACCTGTGTCTAGATTGACTAAGATTGGATATGATTTTCATTGTAATGATGATGTTATGAACATTATGTTTAGTGGAAATAATAAATGCAATGGTTTTTTGGATAATGACATTTATATACTTAACTTTAATAATATATGTACGATCAATAATTCTTCTGCTATTAATATCAAAGATAGTTAACTATGGCACTATAAGCTCAATCATATAAGTTACAAAAGACTGCAAAAACTGAAAACCGATAGTTTTCTTATGATATTTGATTAAGAATCATTTGTAATTTGTGATTTATGCCTCAAACGAAAAATGACCAAGTATCCCTTCAACGAGAGCAACAAAGGGTTGACGAACTCTTGCGTCTTGTACATATTGATGTATGTAGCCTAATGCCTATAGGGACTAAGGATCATTGTGCTTATTTCATAACCTTTACTGATGATTTATCCAGACTAATATATGTATATCTCATAAAGAATAAATCCAATGTCTATGATAAATTTGAGAAGTACAAGAACGAAATTGAAAATCATACAAACCATAAAATTAAAATACTTTGATTCGATCAAGGACATGAGTATGTTGAACATTAAATACAATAATACTTAAGAGATAATGGGATTATCTCCCTTGTCACTTCATCCTATACTCCAAAAATAATGATGTTTTGAAGATAAGGAATCGAATCCTATTAGATATGGTTTGATATTAGATGAGTGGGGTTAAGTTACCTCTTTCCAGTGAGGGATGTGCATTAGAATCCACAGTGCATATACTGAATTTGGTGTCTACTAAATATGTTCCTAAGATACCATATGAGATGTGTATGGAAAAACCTCCTCAAGTATTGGAAGTTGTAGGATGGCTTAACATAGTTAAGAACGTTGGTCGTAATACGCCTGAGGAAAGATCAGTGTTGTATAAATGTATAGGACATCCGAAAGGTTCTATGGGATATATTTTGAATAGCATGGAGGAACACAAGGTTATTGTTCCTTAATACATTCTCTTCTTAGAGAAGGAACTTCTATCAAAAGTAATTAATATTGAGGTCATAGACTTGGATGAGATTTGGGAAACCAATAGAGCTGCACAGGTAGAAAAATGAAATTTACCAATATTAGAAGGTGAGATACTATAGATTTATAGTTTATGATAAGAAAAAGCATTATGACCTAGAAGATGATACCCCCATCACATTCAGACAAGCACTACACTGTGGCTTGAAGCTGTGAAGCCTGAAATGGATTCCATTTACACAACAAAGTGTGGACTTTTGAATGATATACATAAAGGGGCAAACCCATTGGCTGCAAATGGATCTTTTAGAACAAACAGAATGTCGATGGAAAGGTAAAGACCTATAAAACAAGGCTAATCATGAATAGCTTCTTTCAAGTTTAAGATGTTAACTATGGTTGCAAAATATGGATGATTTATGCGAAAATGACATTTCTAAATGGTGATTTAGAAAAGGTAGATTACATGTCGTAGCTCAAGGGTTTCTAGATCAATGGAAGCGGGAGAAAGGTTTTTGCAAGTTGGTAAGATTAATAAATGATCTTTAATAAGCTTCAAGAAGTTGGAACAAATATTTTGATAAAGTGATCAAATAGTTTATTTTTATCAGAATACATATGAAACACACATATACCTAAAAAACAAGAAAATTTTATAGTGTTTATTGTCTTATATGCCAACTATTTTCTCCGGCAATGACATTTTGTTATTGCAATCAGTCAAAGCTTGGTTGTCCAAGAACTTCTCCACGAAGGCTTTGGAAGAAGTGACCTATATGCTTAGTATATAAAGATAAATCCAAGAGGTTGCTAGGATTATCTTGATCCATGCACATATTATCATACTAAATCGATTGCATGGAGACTTCCAAGCACAGGAATGATTTGACAAAATTTAGAATCTTCCTTTTTAAGAAGGATGCTCCCCATACAATGAGGGGAGAGAGCGTATGAAAAGAATATCGTATGCTTCAATCATTGGATCCACTACCACTACACCAAATATGTGATTTGCCACTAACCATCCGCTCATTTAGCAACGGTTAATAACCGTTGCCATTTAGCAACGGTTAATAACCGTCTTGGTTAAATTAGCAACGGTTTTTAATCGTTGCTAATTGGGAACGATTATTAACCGTAGCTTCTTTGGAGACAAATGGGCGCGGTGAATTTTATCCTTTTGCGCCATACTTTTTGGCGCGCTTCGTTACAATTAACAACGGTTTTGAACCGTGGTTAAGTAGCAACGGTTAGTAACCGTTGTAAATATTTTAACTAGGGCCGGTCCAGGGGCAAGCCAAGCCCCTGGGATGGGGCAACCAACTGAACCGGGCAACACCAAAAATCTGTTTTACTTCAAAGTTACAGCTCAATAGCAATCTCCATGTCGGCGATGCTCGAACCCAAAAAACTAGGGTTTCAAAAATCAACGCTTTCTAAATAATCATCGCTGCATACTCGGCTACTCCATCAGCCATCGTCGCGTCTTGCTTCCCTCCTACGCGATATTTTCTACTGCTAATTTGAAGTCCTGCTACAGTCTCTATACTTCCACTGCTAATTAAGTATGCGAATTTATTTTGCTTAATTTGTCGTGTTCCGATTTTGTTTTGCTAAAAAGGTAAATAAATTTCATTAAGGTAAAAAAGATTAATTTATTTACTTTATTTTATAGCCATCAGCCATCGTCAGCTCTTCCTTGCCCCCTACGCGATATTTTCTACTCCTGATTTGAAGTCCTGCTACAGTCTCTATACTGCCACTGCTAATTAAGTATGCGAATTTCTTGTTTTGAGTTGTCTAATTTTCTAAAATTGAGTCGCCCTTTTACTGCTTTCGATTTCATTAACCTTGAAAACATCTGAAGCTAATAACTTATTAGTATTTAGTTACAAACAACTAGTTTTCTGTAAATAATCGTTTAGGAATTGAAATTTGAAAGATGAAGCTAACAAACTAATAATTATTTAGGAACTGATATTTACATTGATGTACTTTTTCCTGCAGTGTGTGTATGTCTACCCACAAACATTTAGGCAGAACCCAATATGATTTGCCTGTACACTTAACGAGATGCACTAGTTTGTAAACTTGATACATTTCGTTCAAAATTAAATACACTGTTTTGTAAACTATTTGAGACTATAAGTAGTGCAGCCCACTTAATGTGGCAACTTTTGTATAAAAAGTTGGTACTTTGTTATGTTATAGTTTTATATGTGATTTTACAAATTGCAATGTATTGTACTGTACTGCACTGCATGCTAGTTAGACATAGCTGCTTATAGTGACTGCTAGGGTATAAGTTGATGCAATGAATTTTGTTTTACTAAATATGAGACCATATTTAGTAAGTGGATAAAATTGTTGTTAATGGCGCAAGCCAAGTATCAGGAGAGGGGTAATGCATAGACATTACTCTGGTGCTACAAAATGGCGCCGTTGTAATGACAAATTTTTTGGAAACAGTTTGATGCTAATGTTAAATTTCAAGTGAAATCGGAAGAATAGACATCTGTTTAGTTAATATCAGAGTTGAACTTGGTGGAAAGCCATAAGATATTGTTACCCATGATTTCTTATTAGCTTTTGTTATTTTCTTTCAGTATGTCTTTTAGTATAGACAAATAATGGATGAATCAATCTAATCGAAGAAATACAAAATATGTGGAAGGTGTGAGAAATTTCGTTAAATTTGTTGCTGAAAACGGTGACAATAAGGAAAAGTATTCGTGCCCTTGCACACGGTGCAAAAATGAAGATACATTCAAATTAAATGACATTCATTTCCATTTGCTTAGATATGGTATTGTTCAATCATATGCCGTGTGGTGTTTTCATGGGGAAAGAATACCGGAGAAGCCAAAATAACAACCGGTTAGTCATGCCACAAATACTGATGAGTCCGAACATATTAGGATGGAGGATTGGATCGATGATGCAGATAGATTCCATCACTTTCAACCTACAAGTCAGTTGCATGATAATGCTAATATTGGTGAGCAGTTTACGGATAAATCATTTTTTGATAGTGCAACTGCAACAGAGCCATTGTATCCTTCTTGTCCAAAAGAGATTACAAAGTTGTATGCCATTGTCAAACTGAATAGCCTGAAGACCCAATACGTCTTTTCAGACAAGAGTGTGATTGCCCTACTCGAATTCATAAAGGAGTTACTCCCCGAAGGTAACACGCTACCGTCAAAGTACCCCGACGTTAAGAAGATCATTAAGCAAGTTGGGATGAATTACATAACTTATGATGCATGCATTAATGACTGCATCTTGTACTGGAAAGATAATGCGAACAAAGTTTCATGTACAAATTGCAACGCACCAAGATATAAGACATCATTCGACGAAGAGAGAAAAGCTACCACAGTACCTCGTAAGACCTTAAGACATTTTCCTTTAATTTCTAGATTGAGAAGACTGTATACTGTACCATGGATAGCAGAAGCGATGACCTGGCATGGTCGTGCCAAGTCCGGTACAACCGTAATGCGTCATCCGCGTGATACTTCTCAATGGAAAACTACAGATTCTTTTGATCCTTCGTTCGCTACTGAACCACGAAATATCACGCTTGGAATAGCAACAGATGGTTTCTGTCCGAATGCTTCTTTAACTAACCCTTACAGCTGTTGGCCAGTAATTGTAGTACCATATAACCTTCCTCCGTCTTTGTGCATGAAAAGAGAGTTCTCATTGTTAACACTGTTGATTTCTGGGCCAAAACAACCGGGGAAGGATATTGATGTTTATTTAGAACCTTTGATAGACGAGTTAAAGCAGTTATGGGAAGGAGTCGTTACATTTGATTCATTTAAGAAATCTGAGTTCATAATGAGAGCTACAGTGTTGTGGGCAATCCATGATCATCCCGCTCTTGGGACTTTATCGGGATGTACAACTCACGGCTACTTTGTATGTCCTATTTGTGGAGAAGAAACTAAATCTATTTATCTCCCTGAAAGTAAGAAGATTTGTTACATGGGACATCGTAGATTTCTTCCGTCCGATAAGACAAATTTCAACAACGAGCAAGAACTTAAGCGTCCTCCAAAACCACTGACTGGTTATCAAGTTGAAAAAAGGTAGCGAATATAAAAATGAAAGTTGGTAAAAACATACTGGAAATTGGTCGAAAACGGAAAAAGACAATCGATGAAGAAGTTCCTGCATGGTATAGGAGGTCGAAATTCTTTGATTTGCCATATTGGAAAACAAATTTGACCCGACATAATATTGATGTTATGCTTACGGAGATGAATGTCACGAAACATTTGATCAACACAATTATGAACCATAAAGACATGTCAAAAGATGGGATCAATGCACGGAAGGATTTGAAAATCATGGGTATAAAACAAAAGTTGTGGGTGATAGAAGATCCTGAAACAAGTAAAGTAACCATACCAAATGGGACTTTCACTTTGAGAAAAGAAGAAAAGATACGGTTTTGCACCGTTTTGAAAAATTTGAAAGTGCCAAGCAAATTCTCTTCGAACTTCCATAACAATGTGAGCATCAACCCTCCTGAACTAAAAAATATGAAGTCACATGATTACCACGTCATAATGGAACATTTACTTCCGGTATTGCTTCAGCATTGTTTTCCACAACATAAGGATCTACGGAATGCTATTCACCGCATTAGTCTCTTTTATAACATTTTGTGCTCAAAGGTGATCAACAGGGGACATCTTCTAAAAGCAAAGGCTAGTTTGGTAGAAGCAATGTGTGTTATTGAAAAACATTTTCCGCCTGCATTTTTTGATATCAGTATTCATCTTATGGTTCATTTAGCCGATGAAGCATTGATTTCTGGTCATGTTAGATATAGGTGGATGTACCCATTTGAACGGTAAATTACTAATTTTAGTTATGTACATAATTATTCGATTTAAATAGCTATTGATGTCTACATTTTACAATTATTCATCTTCATAGGTTGATGAAAACATATAAAGGATATGTGCGCAACAAAAGATATATTGAAGGGTGTATTGCAGAAGGATATATTATACAAGAAGCTAGTCTTTACTGCATGGAGTATATGCCAAAAGGAGGTGCTGGCACTCATAAACATACCCGTGAAGCGTTTTTAGACGAGGATGATGAGTTTGCTGATGAAATAGCACTAGATAATGGTAAAGATATAACGTTAACTCAAGTGCAATTTCCACAAGTGCGTAAATGGGTCCTTGATAAGTACGACGGATTGGATGAATGGAAGAAGTAAATTCATGAATTTGTTCTGAATTCTTATTATTGTAAATCAATTCATATATATAGTATTTATTGTGTGTTTTTCGTAGGAGGTATAACTCCTATGTTCAAAGCACCAAATCTCAAACTCGAGGCGGGGGTACATCTGGGGAAACTATTAAAAAGTTCACTTTTTGGTTACGTGAGGAGGTATATGTATTAAATATTTAACGTATTTTCAAGTTGACCATACACCTCCTTGACAATGTTTTTTTACTTATTGTGTTTGTTGTAGTTGTTGAAGACCGTCGATGTTGACTCAACTCTTTGGCGGTTAGTTAACGGGCCGAAGTTTGATGCCCATAGTTATATGAAGTACCAAGTGAATGGGTTTTTATTTTCTCCGAAGAGTTATGAAGAGCGAAAGCTAACACAGGATAGTGGTGTATGCATGAGAGCAATTACACAATTTAGAGCGAGTGGGAAGGATAAAAATTTTAAGGAAGCAGAAACAACTTATTACGGAGTCATTCAACAGATAATTGAGTTGGATTACATTGACTTCAAACAAACATTTTTTTATTGTGATTGGGTAAAGGTCGAAGATAAGATCAATGGTTGTAAAATAGATTCTGTTTCAAGCTTGATCACAGTTAACTTGGGAAAATTGAAGAATAAAGATAGCGTGAATGATGAGCCATTTATTCTTGCATCGGAAGCGAGTCAAGTGTTCTACTCAAAAGATTTACAAAATAGTGGATGGTTTGTGGTTTTGCATACACCAAAACGGTTGACCATAAATGTGGATGACACTGAGTTTCCCACCGTTTATCAACCAGCTTTTGAAGATAATGAAAAATTAGAAGATCTTAGCAAATGCATATGTTAACTTTGTATTTCAGAGCAATTATTGTACCTTAACAAAATATTTATTTAAAATGGTGTAAAATGTAGAATGGTGTATTATATGATAGTAATAGATGCATTATATTTTGTGTTTGTATTTCAGAGCAGTTATTGTACCTTAACAAAATAAGGATGGATATATTGCAAGAGTTCATTTTGTGTTTGTAGTTGTAGGTACTTGCATATGATCACATACATACACACATGTACACATACATACACATGATCAGCTTGACTATTCTTTCTTTGTGTTTGTAGGTAGACAGGCAGTTCAAGATATCATATTTGCACCCTTTAGTTCAGCAGTGCTAAGGTAATATATTTTTGTATTTGCATCCTTTATTTCAGTCAGTATTTTTGATATTGCTTAAGTTTAAAATTCTGGTGATGCAGGAAGACTTTATCATTGCCGCATAAAAGTGAATGTTCCTCTTCCCGTACATCCCTATGATGCCCGATTGCTGTTAGCCAGATTATTGCACGGACTCCCCTCCATAACAAGATCAAACGCATTATATGACTTAATAAAATTTCTCCAAGCGATTACTGGTAAGCTGCTGTACATCTGATATAGTAAACAACGTTCCTTTCTGATTTGTCTGATCCCACCAGTTTCTCATCACATTACGATTATTGTCAGTCGGACTGACAAAAATCGTAATGTGGTGAGAAGTTGGTGGGATCAGACAAATCAATAAGGGGACGTTGGTTTATATATCAGATGTACAGCAGCTTAACAGTGATCGCTTGGAGCAAATTTTATTTAGACATATAAGGCGTTTGATCTTGTTATGGAGGGAAGTCCGTGCAATAATCTGGCCGACAGCAATCGAGCATCACAGGGATGGACCGGAAGGGGAAGAAATGTACGTCATAATGTTCTTGGGATTATTTTAGGAGTTTAAACTTTGCAGGACATAATGTCACAAGATGCCACACCACCGTCAAATGATACAACTTCACAATCATCCACTTTAAAACGGGAGAAAGTTGACATGGACAACTACGGTTCTCCAGTTGGAAAAAGTGGTTCAAAGGTCGCTACAAAGATTGGTAAACTAGTAAGAAATCATGTGCCAATCTCATATCCAAGTTGGAAAAAAGTTCCGCCAAATTACAAGGAAGACGTGTGGAATCAATTGGAGGTATCTTTACATTAACCATTTTTTTTAAATTTTGTTAATATGAATATGGTGTACATATTGATATTTTTATAAATTAGTAAACGAATTAACGAATATTAGTTAGTTAGATTTATCTAATTAGTTTAAATTTAAATCGCACAACTAAATGATACATATAGGGTGAGAAGTAAAATATTAGAAGAAAAGTGAGGTAAATTTTGTGAATAATTATGATAATTTTAAATGTAGGTATTTGAAGTTAAAGTAGAATTTACAATGAAATGTATGATAAATTTATTGAAATGTAAAAATCCATATACTTTGAAACGTAAACTGCATGAACTTTGATGGTTTAAATTCATTTATAATGCTTTCAATACATAAATAAAAAATGGTTTACATGCATTTTTTGTTATGCAGAAATATTATGAGCTCGATCCTCTATCAAAGGACCTTATTATGAAAAAAATGTCCAAGGCTTTTAGGAGACACAAGAATGATTTGTGCAAGAATCATTATGACCATTTCATCACTGACGAAGATAGAATGAGAAATTGTCCACCGAAAATTGCTCAAGATGATTGGGATGAGTTCATAAGAAACGAATCAAAACCCGAGGCGAAAGAAAAAAGGAAGCGAGGCAAACAAAATAGATCGATGCTCGAATATGGTCATCATTCGGGACGTAAGAGTCACTCTATGATTACACAAGAAATGGTATGTGTCATTGAATTGGTGCATCACATTGCATATACCATTAGTTCCAAATATAATTTTAGGTCTTTGTATGCAGGTCGATTCAAGTAGTCCGGGAACAGAAGTATCACGTCTTCAAGTATGGGAGAAAACGCATAAGAAAAAAGATGGCAGCACGTCAGGTGCGACATCTTCCTACTTTATAAGTTAAACAAATAACAACGCCTCTAAATTAAATTTTCATTATTCATATATATATGTATTTACTTTTTAGGAAAAAATTGAAAAAGTAAAGGAAACGACGAGTGGTGGTGATGAAGTCGTCTTTATATCAGTGTTTGGTAAAGATGTAAAGGGCAGGAGCCGGGACCAATATAGCTCCTAGCCAAGTTAAGAGTGCCGCCATTCCATGCAAACGGCTCAAACAGGCCCAAGGAGTATATGAGCAGCGACTGCAAAATGTGGAGCAAAAATTGATGAAGCTGGACAATATGGATGATAAACTGGAGCGTCTTCTCAGCATAACCCAAGATAATCGTTCGAGTAGGCAGTGAAATCGCATCTTCTCAGTTTGCCACTTCGAACAATCCGTTAATCGACCAAAGATGTGAAATCCTGAACTTCGACGACGAAGTAATTGCAACAGGTACTATTTTATTAAGACTTGAAGAAAATAATATGTTGCAAAGTCAGTGAATGCTTAACTTCGTGAACGGGAGAGTGCGCTGCATTTTCTTGCATTTTTCATTTTTCATTTAACATAGCTGAACAATAGTGAGGCTGTTAGTCAAGAAATAAAACAAGTTTTTATCACGTTTACAATTGCTGAGACATATTAGTAAACAATTAACAGAGAAGCAAGGAAATGGGTGAAAACATTAATTCAAAAGCAAGTTGAACTTTACACTACTCTACCACAGCACAGAGAAGCAAGGCAATGGGTGAAAACAATTCAGAAATTTGAAACTCACACATTTAATATATATGTTGCCTGGTTGCCAAAAAATTTCTCTGTAATTCGCTTCTGGCATTAAACCTAAGTTATTATTAGGCAAATTTGGGTCTAGTTCATATGCTATGAAACTTGGGCCATCGCTGCATGTTTGTGAAACGGTTTTGGGTAGCATGAGTTTTGTTTTTTGTTTATATAAGTTTTCATGCTAAAAAAATCTGGTGCACTGTCCCTGATGCATGCGAGTAAATCCTTTTGTACCTGCGTATGCACTGCCCCTGAACCATGCAAGTTTATTTCTTTGTTACCTGCGTGTGTTATTTTTGCAAATTACATGCTTTATACGTGTGTTTTACTTTGATTTTTGTGTGGAAATTGTTGCATGCTTGATATATATTGCATGTATAATTTCTAAAGGCAAATGGTTCCAAGATTTAAAACTTTTATTCTTGCGTGTGTTCTGTAAATGTGATTCCATATATTCACTCCAGAAATGCTTATATAACAGGCACTATATGCCGAGATTCCACAACATTAGTAATTCATGGAAAACCAGTACCACCCACCTATGAAAAAGTGTTGTTGGACAGAATTTTATTGCCGGATGAGCTAACCGCCAAAATATGTCGACAATTTACCGAGACCTTTGGGGATGTTGGAGCCGGAGGTTATGTGAGCCATCAAAAGGGTTTGATACGATATCTTTAGTCGGAGGTATTGATATTTCTGACTTGTTCTTTGCATATATTGCTGATTTTCTTTTGTTTGCTGTATATGAAATTTGCATATGCAGATGCATGTGTATTTTGTCTTGGTCTGTCTTGTTTACAATTTGAACTGTTGTCATCAATTTGAACTGTTGTCATCAATTTGAAAGACAACAGTTTTGACTTCTTCTATTTGGAAAGGCTGACATAGGCTTTTCCTTTCCTTCTGAGATAAGATTTTTTTACAAATAATGCCTGTAAATTGATGTGTGGGCTGATATAAAGAAACCAATTCAGTGAAATAATTAACAGCTTCATTCACCAGTTTATTTGATGGTTAGCCAGTTTAACTTCATTCGTTGATCAGTTTCAGTTGCTATTTTTCTCATCATATCTTGAACCTGATCTGTTTTTAATCTATATTGTTCAATCAGGTTTAAGAAATTCAAACCAGGAGCAAAGAAAATTGCAAACTCATTCATGAAACTCAGCCTCATATCTGCCTTGATAACTTTTCTATATATGTTTAAGACATATGAATACACACGGTTATGAGATATTATGTACTCGTCGGCATAGTTACAGAACAATTCACCATCATCTCTATCATGAAATCCAATCATGAAAACCAGCAGTCCTATTATCAACCACACCTACCATCTCCCCATCAAAGTAACTAGGCCTAACATTAAAATCAACCACCACTTCCAAAGAAGATATCATCATCATCTAACTATGCACTCTCCAGTCAACAACATAACTGCTTCTTCATCTAACTGTGCAGTTACCACACCGTGCCATCAACAATACATCTTACCGCTTGCCACTTTCATTGACAGCCACTTCAAACTCTCCTCTGTCAAACTTCTACAGCGATCATACATCGACTCACTGTCCTCAACCACCTAATTTCATCACTCCGCCCCTTCCCAAACACCAACACACCATATCACAGTCACATCTCTGCACTCCTCTAGCCTCGACAAACTTCATCATCAAACTTGACTCGAAACTGATCTCTGCAGTTCAATAGCAACCTGCCAGTGCTTCTACCACACTACCCGCAAACTACTTCACCATACTACCATAACTCCAAACTCCTCATCCTATCACCAAAACTGCTAACAACTACCAACATATCCCCTCCCCCTGCACACAGTTCAACATGAAATTCCTGCCTCAACACAAGCCTGTCACCAAAATACAATACAAACTTCATACTTTCCTCCCACTTCACACTCTAACTGAAACCATTCCACTCCCTGAAACCATTCCTCCATCAACCACCATGCAAAACTGTCCACTTCCTATCTCTGACCATCCCTGCATAAACTTCATATCATTCACTGCCTCTACTGTCATCTAATTCACACCATCACCACCCTCTTCAAAATCATACAAACAGACATCTGCCACACACCATATCCATTGTCAACCACGGTTCTCGGCCATTCAAACCACCTTCCTCCTCATCAAAATTTCCACCTGACCATTAACAACAACCATGCTTCACTGCTCATCAAACCACTCGTTCACCACCATTCATTACAACTCCATTACAACTCCGTTGCATCACTAGTCTTCACAGTTTCATACCTGTCTTCACCATTCTTCTACGGACCACCACAAAACTACAACATCACTGATACTTGCTCCTGCCACTGCCTTCTACATTTTAACACCTCATATCCACTTCAGTTTTATGCACTCATATCATCTTCTATCCACTTCTGTCAAACTACATACCCAATGCCTTCTTGCACTGTTGCACACTGCAGTTCAACACCAATATATCATCTTCTAACCTACTTTTCTGCTCACAATGCATTCAACAAGATAGCCACTACAAACACATCAGCATATCAAACATCCCCCTACTCTCCACTGCCTTTGACCTCTGACCTTTGACCTCCCTGCCTGATCATTCACTGATCATACACTGATCATTCATCTTCAATCACTCTTCCATCCACCCACTATCCATCACATACAAACACTACTGCCTTCATATTGCAAACTGCTGCTACCAGCAGCAAACACCCAAATCCGCATATAGATAACAGTAAATTTTGGCTAATTGTCACATATATATGAATTTTAGGTAGTTTCAAAGATTTCAAAGTAAAAACAAAGGATTTATCACTATGCATGTTTACATCTCTGATCATGTGCACGTTATCGATATCACACAACAAGGCATCAACACCCTCATCAGAAATATTAACATTACTACAACCAGTACCGATACTTACATCAATATTCAAACAGCTTTCCAAGACTCTACAATCCATCAAAGTTTCCTGCACATTTATTTGTATCACTACATCACAATATACAAAATGGAGTAACTGAACAAGATTCCAAACCCTTATTTCCTCGACTGATACATTCAGAACCTTTGTATTTACTGCCATATCTTCAATCCTATCCCATAAAACATGTATAGCCTCCTCGCCATGTAAAGTGATTACCAGTACACAATCGTACACACAGTCATGCATGTTGCCTGTACACAATCGTACACACAGTCATGCATACGTAAATACAAGCATGCACGCACCATTCACAATTTACATTCAAGACTTATCACATGCAAAATAGATATATCAAGTTTTAAGAATTTATAAGGGTGGTTTGCTCACCTGGATAGTTTGACAGAGATGAAAGAGAACCTGAAAAAGATTTCAAAATCTGGAAAATGAGGCTTGATCAAATTTGCTTTATCCTAACCATTGTTTGCTTTGAATTGCTTTGCATTATTTGATTTTTCTCTTTTCTTGGGTTCTACTTTGTTTTAATTTGTTTCAGACTTTTTGAATCAGGTAGATGCTGTTTGTTTTTGAACTGGAATATTCTTTCCAGATTTATGAAGTTGAACTGCCTCTGAATTTAATCTTCGAGTTGTACATGAACCAGGTTGAACATTGAAGTCTGAAAACTGGAATGCTTTGCCCTTTTGATTTTATTTTCCTCTCAGGTGAAAGACTTTTTAGCTTGCAAAACAATGTAGTGTAATTAATGAAATCTTTGTACTGTAGTGATAATAAACAATGCAGTGTAATAAGTATGATATTCCAGCACGGCAGCATTCTGTTTGCAAAACAATGAGCGTAATTATAAGTTTGATAATTTTATATGTATGGTATATGTGCAATATGTTTATAGTGCTTGTGTACCAATATTTTGATATTCTGGCATATTTTGATATATATTGATATTCTGGTATGTATACTGAGATATGCGTGTAACGCAGTAGTGAGTTACGGAGCAGGAGCAAACATTATGTGCAACGGGTGTTAACCGTTGCTTTATGTGTGACGTTGGTCATAAAGCAACGGTTTTTAACTGTTTTTTACTTGGAAGAAAGCAACGGTTTATGTCCGTTGATATTTTTCCCATTAAGCAACGGTTTGTAACCGTTGCTTAATGTACAGTAAGCAACGGTTTACACCCGTTGCCTATTGCAAATAAAACAACGGTTAATACCCGTTGCGTTTGTCTCTGTTTGCAACGGTTTGTAACCGTTGTCTTTGTTCAAGTTTGCAACGGTTAATGCCCGTTGCCTTTCCTTCATTTGCAACGGTTTTTACCCGTTGCCTTTTGGACATAAAGCAACGGTTTTTTCCCGTCGCGTAATTCAACCACTCCTCTTTTGAAGACGGTTTTTACCCGTTGCTTTTTTCCTTAACAACGGTTTTTACCCGTTGTTAATAGCTTATAATGGTGTAGTGTACGTACACTGTGTTATATACGAGATCAGTTGTGGCTTATGCATTAGAATGCGTAGTCCAATACCAGTCGAACACCAAAGAAAAATAATGGAAAACTTTGAAATGTATTCTCAAATATATGAGAATACTAAAGACTTATTCCTAATCTATGGGAATATGACCTCCTTATGAAGGGGTATACATGTTCAAGCTTCCTGATTGATATAGATGACAATAAATCTGTGTCAAGTTAATACTCACATTGGATGGTGGAGTGGTAAGTTGGAAAAGTTCCAAGTAAGAGGTAATAGTCGATTCAATGATGGAGGCTAAATCCATCGCCCCAAGTGAAGCAACTAAAGAAGCAATCTGGATGCAAAATTTTATGACTAAGCTTGGGGAGATTCCAAATGTCGAGAATCACATTACAATATTTTTTGATAACAATATTATGATGCATATCACAAAAGACACATACTGTGGAAGTTCCACCTAAAAACATAGTTTTTCAGCGATAGAGCAGTGGTGATTAAAGAGTAAATAGTAAGGATAACACAGCAGATCAATTCATGAAGAGACTGCTTGATTAGTTTTGAACAAACTGATGGAACGAATGCGATTCGGGATCCATATTGGTTCCAAGTGCAAGTGGAGGATTGAGGGATTTTGTAGTATGCCCTAAGGAAATTATGTAATTTATCATAAATTATCTAATTATGTAATAAAACTTGATCTTAATAAAGATGTTTAATTTCTTTTATACAATTTGCTATATTTTTATATAATTAATAAAGTAATTAAGTTAAAGTATATTAATAGGAAATCCCTTAAATAAAATGTTGTGCGATTGTGGTTGTAAATAGTTGCAATCATAGTAATTAATCACAAAATAAATAACATTTTGTTTTCATTATTCCTGGTCAAGATGTTTTGAGAAAGGATACCGATGCATATGTTAAGATTAGAGTACATAGTGCTCTCTAAATGTTGGACAGTGTAGTACTTATGACAGCTCATGGCACCAAGGGGTTATGTACTTGTAGCTTTTGGATAATCATGGAATTACGCATTCGAGAGTTTCTTGTTTGTTGCTAACAAATAGGTCAAACAGGAAATCATAGTATGACAGGGTCATACGGTTCCATCGATTTGTAAGTACCATGGAACTTCAATATAGATACTCCACTTTGATTATAGTTAAATCAAAGCATGATGACCACCAAGCGACTATAGTTGGATTGGGGTTAAAGAATTGAAAGTGAAACATTATTCAAAAGAAATTATGTCTCCTTAGCCATAAAAGGTTAGTATCACGATCAACTATTGCTGACTCAAAGTAAAAAAAATTGGCCAAAGTGGAACGATTGATAATAAATATTTTTATTGAAGCAAGGACTTTATTTTATATGCTTATCAAGTTGAATGTGGATAATGTTGGAGTTTTGACCATCACCAAGCTCCATATATCCTTAAGTGATATGTTGTTGGCAAAGGGAACGTATGCAAATTATTGTTGCTATCGGTACCACTTAAGGTGATGTAAAATATGGAAGATTTGTAAGTAATGATTTTGGCTAAACTGTCACCCCATTAGCTAAGGTGGCTTATGTAATATTAATTATTAAATATTAATTACTAACTGAATTCAAACCTCTGAGTCTCATATCTGCATTTTTGAGTTCCTTAAAAAATAAAATGATTCAATTGGTTTATAAATGTTATAAATTAATTAATATTTAAGAAATATTAATTATTATTGTGTTTGATGTTTGGGGTGTTTTTAGTGAGTGGAGTGGCTTATAGAAATTTCTAGGTGTAATTAATAATTATTTGATATGGATATAAAAGTTATATGCATAAATATCGATATATATTTTTGAATAATCTTTAAACATCAATAATAAATTAAATGGGTTGTGTGATTTTTTGGTCCATAAAGGGACCATGCATGTCCTGCCAAGAATGAGAAGGACTCATTTAGATATTATACCTAGAGTTTCTTGGGAATAAAAGAGGAGGTTTTTTAAGAGAGATTGGGAAATGTTTTTATTCCATTCATAAATTCAAAAAACTCTCATTTATTCATTTCAATTTTTTCTTCCTGCTTCCCTCATTTCATAGTCGTTGTCATCTTCTATATCCTATCTAGGACAAACCACCTTCTACCCCAAATAATATCAAACAAAATAAAACAACTTGGTTCATACAATTATTGCAACATAGAATGGTGATTCAAGCAATTTAGGGATTGAATTCTCAGATCGAGGTGTCACGAAGGGCTAGATCCAATTAGATGTGATTCTTATTTTATGTTATGCATTTGCATATGCTCGTCCATAACCCATGTCGGTGTATGTAATATACTTTATTACCAGTAATTTTGATTTGATTTAAAATTGCTATAAATGTTATTTTACAAATGAAATTCATAACAAAATACATAAATATATAGTAAAATTTGTTTCATGCTTTTGTGTTGATTTATATTAATCATATTAATAATGTTATACAAATTATATTATATTTTATTTAATATCAAATTTTGTGTGTATGTGTACAAATAATTAATTATTTAGGTTATGATTTAAAATGTGCAAATTTTGTATATTTAAAATTGGTTTTTTACATATCTAAAAAATTATTTAATTATTTTGGCCATGAATGTATGTAAATGTGAATGTGTGCATGCTGCGTGTGCATATTTGTATATATTATTTTATAATGTAAAGTTAGATCTTAAATATATATTTATTTTACTAAATTTTAATTACCTTATATAAGTAAACAATATTTCTTTTTGCTATGATTTAAATATAAAAAAATTGTACAAATATTTAAAATGCAATTAATGAGAGTTTTCTCTCTTAATAACCAATTTTTTAATGTGTCGATTTATATTAATCATATTAATAGTGTTATACAAATTATATTTTATTTAATGTCATATTACATATGCAACAGAAGCACATTAATGGAGAATAGGTTTTCTTTCTAGCTGCCACTTTCTCCCCTGACATTTAATTATTCGTCGTCCCCTATCTCTTCTCTCCAAAATCAGTTTGTATCTTCCATTGCCCTAACCTAGCTTTCCCTATTACTGTGCTTTTTTTCTCTCTTTTTGGCTTTTCCCCTTATTCATGCATCTGCCATGCATCTTCCCATGGCTCAGATTTGATATCGTCGAACTCCTTCCTTTGTGCTTTTACAGTAGTGCTGTCATTTAATGGAGTTTGTAGTTTGGACATTGAAGCCGCCACTGTAGGCTTCAATATTGGATATAGCGACCGTGGTTGGCCATCGGCTTTTCTATGCTTGTTAAGCAGTGCCTTTTGCTACTTGCAGATTAACCTTGCCTCATCGTTTTTGGTTGGATTTCAGGCATTTATCCTTTTCTGCTCCCCTAGTTTCTTTCACTTCCCAGCCCCTTTTCCTCCCCTTATATGTCATCTTCTTTTCCCTAATCCTCTTCGACCCCTAGTCAACCCTTAATAATGAAGCCAATCGCTACGTTTTTCACCCTAATTTGTAGAAATCTATTCGAGTTTTGGTGTTGGCCTTTGGATCGAGCTTTGCTCGACATGCTTAGTGTTTGATTTTGGCTGTTTATAAGGTTTATTTCGGAAATTTCTTGCTGGCGGTTTTGGTTTTTTGGAATTGGCTTGTATGTGATTGTTTTCTAATTAGAGTCAAGGCTCTGGCTATCTGCTCCTACATCATCTTTTGGTGTAGTTGTTCTTTCCACTGGGTTATTACATTGCTATATATTCTGCTAAATTTTAGCTGCTACTAGCAATTTGTGAATGCTTTTGGTTCTTAGTCATATGTTTGTTTCCGGTTTCCTTTGGGAATCTAGATCTAGCACTGCTATGTTTGTTTTCGGTTTCCTTTTGGAATCTAGTTCTAGCACTGCTATGTTTATCGCCTTTTGATGGCTAAGCATTGCATGTTTTTAGTATCTATATTTTAATGTAATGGTATCTTTTAAATTGGTTGTTGCTTATGTAAATTTCTTCTTCCTTGACGATTGTGTTGCTTTTTGGAAACCATCTCTGTATTGCAAGTTCTAATCCGCTTGCATCATGACATTGATAATGGTCATAGATGTATCCCTTGTGAGATTTAGTGTACTAAATGCACTAATGCATCTTCCTTGTTGTATGTATCTTGCATGTTGTTTTGTAGTTTTGGTATATATTTTTGCCCGACTCATGTACTATAAGCTAGGATAGCTTTTCTAATAGTTGCTAAGGCATTTTGCCTCAAACCTGCATTTCAGTTGTTTAGTAGTATGACCACTATATAACTAGTTTGCCTATGCAAAATAATAATATTTTATTTCGCTTGTAGAAATCATAAAAGGTTAATTTTACAATAACATGGCAATACACATGTAACGACCCAAAATTTCAGTCGTTCGAAATTGGGATATTTAATTGATTTTAAATATTCACAAGTTAATTTTATAAGTAGAAAAACTTATACTTTAAATATCTTGAGTTTATTGGATAATTAAATTGTTAATTTATAATTTGAAATTGAAGAAATAATTTGAAATTTTATTTTACTGTGAATAAAAATGATTTATAAAGATGAATTAAATTCTATTTGAATTAAAATGATGTTAGAGAACTTTTGGAATTGAATTAAAAGTAAATTTATAGAAATTAAAAATTTTAATATTTAATTAACGTATAAAATAGTCATTTTTGACACAGTCTTGGACTTCGACAAAACTAGTTTCATTGGACCCGTAATGTTATATTATTATAGGATTTTAAAATTCGTGTCGATCGGACTTACGGTTTGGTCGTACAAAGCTGAAACACATAGAAATTTGTTTAAGTAAATTTTAATTAAAAAACGTCGATTCGAAAACCTATCTTCCAAATATGATGGAATTGGCTCCCGATATATATTCCATTGTGTTCGGAATAGAGGTAAAACATTATAAACACTAGGCGACACGTTTCAATTGGAGTTTGAAATTTTTTCGGATGAATAGTGTCACGAAATTTTCTATAAATGGACTTCATTATTTCCCTTTTTTCACCAACATTAGGATTTTAAACCCTAACCGCCATATTCATTTTGATGGCTTGAAATTCATCTCGTTCTTCCTCGATTATCTCCACACTCATGTGCAGTTAGCCGAAACCTTCAACTACAACATTGTTGAGCTCGACGTATCCAACGGTTGTGATGAACTATGGCAAGGCGAGATGACCGAAATTTCTCTTCGAAGGGCATGCGTTCAACCTTCTCATCGATCTGAAGCACGTGGCGGAGCCGCACTCTGACCGTGGGTGAAGTGGAGCTTGGCGCTTCACATGGCAGTCTTTGATCAACCTTTGGCGATCGATGGTGGGTGCGGCATCGGAATAATGAGATCGACGCATGGGTTCTTCGACCTGATGAACGAACGAAGGAGAAAAGAAAAATGCGGCCAGATCTGGGTCTCTTGAAATTAACGGCCCTGATTTTGAGGTTTATTAAATAAAAGAAAATTTAATTACATAACTTGTATTCAAATGTATAAAATTGTGTAACTTCTTCATACGAGGTCGGAATTTGACGAAACGAATTCGTTGGGATCGTATTGACGAGCACTATGTTATAGAGCTAGTTTGAAGTTGATTGGAGCTAGTGAAAATTTTGGGTAAAATTAAATGCTCATTTGATTTTATTCGGAATAAAACACTACAATGTCTATTGGAATCAAAGTGACTACAATTCACTCTTTCTGACTCGCTTATATTTTTATATAAGTGAGAATAAATTTATTTTGAGTTGATTAATGATTTTTTGGGTGATATATGATATATTATATATATTAATTGGTATTTGGATATATTCCTGCCTATTAGAGCAGATGAGGCCGATACGTTCCAGTGTATGAGCGGCTGATCCTTTTGTAAGTGTGTCTGCTTCGAAGCGAACATTGTACATATTTTCTCACATGTATATTTGTTAGAGGTGACGGGTTGGAGGGATCCAACTAGATTCCTCACCAGTGTTGATTTTATTTACAAATACTGTGATATATGCTGTTGTCATATGATACATGATATTTTGGATGACAGGATTGATACGATTGATGCGAATCACCTTGTTTAGCTTTTTTTAGCATTGGGCCAAATTTTGGAAATTTTAAAAACGTTAAAGTGATGATTTCAAATTTAAAAAGAATTTCAAAGTGATTTTGAAAATATATGTTTTATTTATTTTTGAATTGTTAATGAAATGAATTTAATTTAAATAAATAAAAGTTATAATTTTTATGTTATAAAAATTATGATTTCTGTAAAATATACTTAATGCGGTATTTTTTGAAATATGAAGTTGATTATTTTGAAAAATAATAAAAAGTGAGATTTTAAACTTATGATAAATGGTTTACACGTAAGATTTATAAAATTGATATTTTATAAATAAAAAGTGATGGAATTATAAAGGAGTTTTGTAAGTGTTAAAATGAAGTAAAAATGGATCTTTTAAGTAATATGTAACGGCCCGGAATTTTAGTCTTCGTTTTTGGAGTTAAACTTGAAGAAAAATTATTTTAAGTCAATCTAAATTTATTTAAAATCTATTCGGATTAGAATTATAATATTGGACTTTAGAATGACATCAAAAGTAGATAAGTTACAAATTTGAAATTTTCATATTAATTTAATAGTGAAATTTAATATACGGGAATAATGCAAATAATTGAATTTTGATTTAAAATGAATCAGAATGATTTCTAATATGAATATAAATTCTATATGATTTATAATGGAGATAGTAAGTTTTTAAAATTGAAATTTTAAACAATTTCGACAATTTTGAAAATCGCTCGATTTAATCGACGAGTTAAAATAGCCTTCTGGGGCACAGTCTCGGAATTCGACGAAACCAGTTCCATATGAACCGTAATGGTGTATTATTATCGGATTTGAAGTTTTGTAGCATTTAGCGTTACCGTTTGGTCGTACGAAATAAAACCGCATTGAAATTAAAATCAAAAATTTAATATTTAATTCGATTCAAAAAGCTATCTTCCACATACAATCAAATTAGCCTCCGAACCACGTTCTATTGTGTTCAAAATGCGGGTAAAACATTATAAACGCCAGACGAAACGTCTCAATTGGAGTTCGTTAAAAAGCACGTTAGAATTGAAAATAATAACAAAATAATATATATATATATATATATATATATATAATCGTATATATATTGTGAATAGCAACTAAACCCTAACTATTATTCATGAGACGCCATTCTATGTGATTGATAGTCGAAATTCATCACACTTTTCTTCTTGATTCCTCACGATCTATTCAATATGGTCGAAAACTTCCTTAAGGAAAGTCGTAAAGCTCGTCGAGCTCTACGAAGTGAAAGGTCATGATCGAAAATAGCATGGGGGATTGTCTTGATTTTGGCCGCGTTATGCGCCATTCAATGGGAGTTTGCACGACATTAGCTGCGTTTAGGGGGTGCGGTCGACGGCTATAGGCGCGTCAAGGTGGGGGCTACGTAGCGGTGGAGCTCAATCGACTTCTAAGGTACGAAGATAGGAACGGTGGTTTGTTGAAGGGGTGCAGCGATGGGTTTGGACAGCCTGGGACGATGGACGAAGGAGAAGTGTAATCAATGGCCTAGATCTGGACCTTGTTACGAACGTCAGATTTCGTTTGGTATAATAATAAAAAATTTATTGTTTAATTTATATGTATACAAAGTTTAAAAATTCATATTTTATCCATACGAGGTTGTAATCAGACGAAACCAGTAGCGCCGGAATCGCAGCGACGAGCACTACGTCCAGCAGTAGATCTAGAGTCGCTCGGAGCTAGCGAAATTTTAAGATTAAATCGAACGTGTTCGAGTTAATTGAAAATTGATGCGTTTGGAAAATTAAACTCAAGGTAGGTTGATCTCACTCAATTTTGGACTGCCAGTTTTAATTTTAAATGATTAAAATTAATAAATGATTGATTAGTTAAATTGATGCACTGTTATCAGTTGGATATTCCCGCATATATAGCAGATGAGACCTTATGCGTTCCGCATAATAGTGGATGACCCTATATACCATGATATTTCACCAAGAAGTGGAATTGGTATTTTTATATTGTGCTAACATCTGTGGATGCAGGAAAACAGGTTGGAGGGATCCAACTAGATTTCTCATAAATGTTGAATTTAATTTCATATATGATGATATATGTTTTGTTGGAATAATCTGTAATAGATTGTTGTGGGATTTATATTGATTGGATGCTATGGTTGTTTGGAATTGGTTTTTGGTATTTTAAAATGCCAATAATATATGGTTGAACTGAAAAAAGGGGATTTTTGAGGTAAATTGTTAAGAAGAATTTTGGGTTAATTAATTTGATGAAATAAAAGGGTTTGGGATGTGTACTTTACCAAAATTGGAATATTGTAAACAGGGATTTTGAAATAAAAGTATACGAGAAGGATTTTAAATAATAGATATTTAAGTGGTACTTATTCAAATGCAATAGGTTTAAAACGAGATTTTTAACGGATCAGAAGAATAGAAGTGAAATTGTGAATAAGTATAAAATTGATTTGTACTGGAATTCAAGTAGGATTTTGAAATTTATGGGATGGAATTGGAAATCAAGAAATTGGTCTTGTTTTTAGAAGAGGATTTTTGAATTACTAATTTGGTAAATTTAAAAGCGTTAAAAATATCATGGAAATTAGTTATTTAATTTATTTTAATTTTTTTAAAACATATTTAATTACTGTAGTTACTTTATACTGATTTTTAAAGATTTATTATTTAAGAAATGATTAGCATTTTTGTTTTTAAATGATAATTATTCAATATTTATGTGATTTGGTTTAATAGCTTTTTATTTAAGTATATTTACCTAGTTTAAACATGAAAATTCATTTTAGAACTTATAAGCACTATTTTGAGAATTTTGAAAACAAAGTTTTTGGGAAGTAAATGGTATACTCGGCTAGCGTAAATTAGAGGCAGTGAGTGCCTATAGCTAAGTCTTGGATTTCTCTAGGATAGAGATGTGATGTGATCAATGCTTTGATACTGCAGTGGTACTTTCCATATTAATATAAAAAGGGGTTTTCAAATATTTTTGAAAAGACGCTTTGTGAATCTTTCGAATTCGATAAGATAAGCATATAATTTTGGATGAAAAGATTTTATTTATTTAATCTTGAATTTAAATAAAGAACTGGTTTTTCAGTGAAATTGAAGTATTTGGTTGGATTATTGTCTATTTGATAGTTAAATAACTGACTATCAAATTTGGACCCAAATATAACTTTGGGAATATCTAGAAGAGGTATGGGAATTATATGGTACAGTTACCATTCGAGGTCCTATACTGTACGTATAAACTCATTTCGTTCTTATAGGACGTTTTTAAGGAAATCCATCCATAAATGGTTAGGAGGTGATCTCTGATCTTATCTTCGTCTGTTTATTTCCTAAAGAAACAGGGTTGAGTTTACCGGGAACATCGAACATCTTTTCGAAGACCGGGATCAGACTTGTGATCCGAAAACCACTTCCATCCAGCGAGTGTATTTTGGTAATAAAGACAAGAGAATGAAGTCGAAGATGGAGCAGTGAAGTGCAAGGGCTAATCGCTACTAATACTGAGGCTGATTCCAAAATGGATGTAGTAGGAATAGTACCTTCGGTTCCGTTCGGACCGGGAACGAACTTGTATGGATGAATGCCATCAGTACATTATCATTGGAGGACAACGAGCATTCTAAGTGAATATTTCTAAAAAGGCAACGCTTAGTTTTGAACCTCATCAATCGAGAATGAATGAAAATCAAAGGTGAAGCAGCAAGCTAAGTGGGTCACACCCAAGTACGGTAAGGTTACCCCTACCTAGAGTCTCTTTTATTCAGCTGTGTGGCGGTTGCTGATCCCAACCGTGGGGTAATCTTATTTGGTCTATCCAGTTTAAGGGGTAGGCTGGTCTTGTGTAGCAGGGGATCCCAGAGTGATCCTCAGTATAGTGTTTTTAGACTTTTGCTGTGATAGGTGGTACCCCAGTGCTTAATCATTCAGTTGGAATTCATTCTCCAATACGTGCCTTTACAGTTTTGATTGTAGAGCCTAGTATTGCTGGAATTTAATTAATGTAACAATTTCATCTATTTGAATAAGATTTGTACTTAGACACTATTATAATATCAGAGGATTTTGATATGAAATGTTTTGGTTATCGTAAGGTAAAACCCATCGTTTTTATTTGTGGCATGGTCTTACGAGATACCTTTTATTTTCAAAAGGATTTTGAACTTTAATAATTCAAATTGACTGTGTTTTCTCACGCTGGTTTTTCGGACTGACTCGGGTGTTTTTTTATTATAATGCTCGGGTCAGACCGAGTATTACAGTTTCAGGATTGGATACTATGGAGCTCAGGAGACGAGTTGGAGACCGAGACGTATTCTCATACTTGTTTATTTCCATTGTAGTATTGTTTGAAATTACTACCAGTTGTGAGGATAGGATGTTATAACTGTCCAGGCTGGTAATTATTGATTTGTGTACTCTGATGTGAGATATGTATATTACTTTTTTGCTTTGTTAAAGAACTATTGATATTATATACTGTTCTATCCACTGTGAGAATCTTATTGTTTAGTTCGCTTCTTCTTCTACCTCCTTTCTTTTACCCCAACAATATGTCTTTACTGCACTCGATCGTTCGGCATGTTATACGATAGGCATATTTATGTCGATTTTTGGGGTTCGTCAAGGGCGGGTCGTCACATAATAAGATTTATAAATAGATAAAGTTATAAAAAGAATGAATTTGTAAATAAAGAGATTTATGAGTGAATTAACTTATAATCGGACTTTGACATATAAATGAGATATAAATGTAATTTGTTAGTAAAGGAATTTTATATATGGAGTCCTTATAAAATATAAATGGAATTTATAAACATTGTTTTATAAATTCGAAATTAACTTATTTTGAAAAGTTAAATATGAAAGTTTTTTAAAGGAATTTCATTCATGATTTTGGACAGTGGATAATCCTTTAAATTAAACGTGTAGAATTAATGAATTTGGTAAGAAATTATATTCACGATTTTGGATAGTGAATAATCTTTGAAAATGTTTTGAAAAGTGATGATCTAAATGGATTTATAGGGCTTGAAGATGTTTTTAAAAGGTATGAGCATCAAAAACATAGATTTCAATATTCATTGTTGAAATAGACGTTTTCGAGAAGTAAGGAAAGCATGGACTATAATACTGTTGTTATAGTAAATGATTTTCGAAAGGAGATGTTTTGTATAATATATGGGATTTATATATCTATTTAATTATCAAATCCCTATACCAATGATTTTGGGTTGTCGTAACAATGTTTTACGCAACATTCATATTGACCCAATAAAGCGTGTGTTGAAAAATATTAAGCTTTCCTAAAGAGATTGTGAATATGCTTACACTGTTGATAAAGTATATGGAAATGTTTCCAATATAGAAATGTTGAAATGGTTTTGAGAATATATCTTTTTAAAGATAATTTAAAGTGAATATTTGAAAAGTGATTTAATTAACAAAAGATTAATTAAAAGGGCCTAGTGATTGCTTATAGTGCTAGATATTTGTTGTTTGCTATGATAGTTAAATAACCGAATATCAAATTTGGTCATTTTAGTTCATCGACTTGATGTGGGAACTATTTAGTCGTACACTTAGTACGCAGCCCTCTATGTAGGCTTGATTATCGATTGTGTTGAGAATGTTGATTCATGTAGTGTGGAGTATTACTCCAATCTGTCAAGCTTCCTTCTTGGCCGAAGGATAGCAAGTTGAAAGTTGGAGACATGATAAATCTATGAGACTTAGTTTCTGTGTGAGGTTGAGAAACACTTTTGCATTGTTAGTGCGAAGAGACCGTGATCAAATTTACCCAAAAACCACTTCGGATCAATGCATATGGATTTGATTGTGCAGGTTATTGATGGCATTGATATTTAGGATTTTCATAGTAAATGACTGCTTGTTGATTATTTAGGGTTAAAATCCCAATATAAATCTAGTAGCAGTAGTCTCTTCATTATGAAATATCCATTACAAGGGTAGTCGCTACTAATCTTAGGGATTTCTCGATAGAAAGTGGTAGGAAAGTACCTTCGGTTTGTCCCGTTCCTAGACAACTTTTATGGACGTTTGTTTGTCATTGCATTTCTGTGATTACATACATTGGTTTTTACAAATGTACATCAGTGTTGGCAGAGAAGGCAACTTCTCTTAGCTTAACACCCTCCTTGAGATGTACGAGCTCAAGGGTTTTATTTTTGTGGAAGGAAATTAGTAGTCAATGGAAATGACCATGTGGCATTCAAAGTGATGAGATATGTGATATATGAAAGGTAATCGTTACCTCAGGCCTCATCAACCAAAAATGACCGAAGCATGGTTAGATGCGGCAAGGCTGAGTGGGTCATTCCCAATTAGGATATGATCATCCCCTTCTAAATATATTTCTTCCCGCTATGACGTTCAGGATGTAAATTAATGTGGTTTGTATGCTATGAGTGCCCTCGAAAAAGGTCGGTGACGACCGGGGAATGACATATTTGGTACTACATAGTTATAGAGTTAGGTCGGTCTTATGTTGGTAGAGGGCATACGTTCTATTCCTCGAGACATCCATCTAGTAGTGCACCCATCGGAAGGTAGTCCCTTCACCTGGTCATTTATATGGAAATCCAAACTCCACTACGTGCCTGCCATTTTGTTTGTAGTGCCTAGTATGCTGGAATTTAATAATGGTAACAATTTTGGCTATTTTAATATTATTTGTGTAATAGAAAGTATTATAATATATGATCATTTGATATGAAATGTTTTGGTTATCAAAAGGTAAAAACAAGTCCGTGTTTATGTGTGGGCGCATCTTACTAGATAATTTGTTTTGAAAGGAAAAGTTTGGTAATTTAACATATTCAGTTGAGTGTGTTTCTCATGCTGGTTGAATAGACTGATCCAGGCATTCTTCCCTTTCAATGCTTGGGTCAGACCGAGCATATTTATAGGTTCAGATTTGGTGCTTTTGGAGCTTCAGAAGGCGAGCTAGAGATCTTCATTTTTGCATACACATATCTATTGTTTTATCCGCTGCAATGTTGTTTGGTATTATCGACAATTGTAAGGACAAGTTATTATAACTGTCTAGGCTGATGATTGGTGCTTAATTGTTGAACTTTGATTGATGTGTATATATACAGTTTCTTTTTTGTAAAGATCATTGATATGATATTATATGTTTTCCGCTGCGATGTGAGATTCTGTATTGTTCTGTTTTGTTTTCTCTTCTCTCTTTCTTCTATTCTCTTTTTCTCTTCTCTTTTTCTCTCTTCTTTTCTTTCTCATGACTTTCCGTCAGTCTGTGCTTTTTGGATCGGACATGTGCGGTTTATTGTCGATTCAAAGGGTATATGACTTACATGTTGTCATATTTGGTATCAAAGATTGGATTTAGTATATTACTAGGCTTTGATGTGTACTCAGTATATATACGGTCAGTAGCACCCTAGATTGAGTTTGAGTGTATTATATATATGAGCATAAATATTTAGTAATTATATAGATGTTTTATATTGTGTTTACTTATCCGTTGAGTAGTTTATGGTTTCCGGTCCGTGCATGGGACGCCATGTTATCAACAGGGATTTCTAAACGTTTAACGAGGCAAGTCGACATAGTATTATTTTAAATTGGGTAAATGAAATAATTTTACCTCGATTATATTTTATATATAAAGGGAAGTATTTTTCAGAAATTATTATAGTGTATATAAATTGATTGTTTGGTTGTTTGAAAATGTAAATTTGTATAGTTAATAAAGCTATTTGAATAATCTAAATAAAAACAAACAATTCTAAAAGGATAAATGTAACAACCCTATTTTACGATTGTATATTTAAATATTTTATTTAAATATAGCATCTTTAGTCGGATTAAAGTCCGAAATGCTACTTTTTGTAAACTGTCGAATTAGGACTCGAGACCACTGCCATTGAGTCCAAAACGGCGTTTGCGATCTTTTTTGAGTATAAACATCGATATGCTTGGAATTGACTAGAATTTTGATATTTTTATTTGGGGCTTTGGGTTTGGGTTTCAGCCCACTAACCTAACAAGAGAACCCAACTCCTCTACCTTATAGCCCCCACTCCACTCCTCTTCATTCATTCATAACATTTCCTAACACTCTCAAGCCCTAAAAAGAATGGTGGGAAGAGAAAATTAAAATTCCTAAGCCCTAGTTTCTCTAAGGAATTCAAATTCAAGTTATAAATCAAAGAGAAGCTTAGGTAAGAATACTCTTCATCTTCTCCATCTCAATCTCTCTTCAATTATCGGTAATTCCTATGACTTAACTTAGGAAATTCATTTCATTTGATAATAGATTGAAGATTCTAGAGGTGTTGTTAAAGAGAAAACAATCTTTGCTTGTTTTAGAGCTTCTAATTTCTATATTTGGGTTTAAAGGTGAGTTTTTAAACTCGCATCTACATCTATAGCTTTCATTGTTTTTAGGTATGAATTCCTAACATCTATTTCATGTTCAATTGCTTTTGATTTGAATTGATTTGGTGAATTTTTCAAATTTTGGTGTTTTGAAGTCAAAATCTTTAAAGATCCTATCTTGGATGTTTTAACATGATATTCGGGGTGTATCGAAGAGCGTATAGGGCTGGGTTGTCACTTGGCATAAATCCCTAGTCGCTGTCGCTCGTCCAATCACTTCTGAATCAATTTAGCCATCATTGTCCTAGGAAAACTGTTGCCTAGAACAGGCAACTAGACGTCTGATTGGAAGGTATAGACGTTTGGTTAGGGCAGTAGATGAAAAAAATAAAGGCAGAAAAGGAAAAAAATAGCAGAGACTTGAACCAGACATCTGGTACAAACCTACCCGACGTCTGGTTAGTTTTCAGATGCCTGGTTAGAGTTCAGACGTTTGGGAGGTTTCTGAAATATTTCCGGAAACCAAATCCAGACGTCTGATTTAACCCCCCAAACGTCTAGAACTGGCAATTTTGGCTGTTTTTGATTGGATTTTCAATTTTTATCGATTTTTGTTGATTTGATTGGTTATTGTCATTTATTATCGACTTTGATGACTTCTTTTTGGGATTTTTAGGAAATATCCATATGATGGCTTTGATATTGATTTCTATGGATTTGATTCGCGTCTTTGAATGTGAATTTTTGGTGATTGATTGTTTTTACAATCGTTTTCTGTGGTTTTTCACTTTAAATTACAAAGGTTTTATACTAGTAGTAAATATCCAAACTTTTTCACAAAAATGATTTCAACGTTACTTTTAATACAAACCTCGTTTTTAAAACTGTTTTTCAATCTATTAATATATACCAACATTTACCTCATTCGTTCGGAAAATATAATTGAACGACTCAGCAAAACAAGTGGTATGAAACACTTGCGTTTACTTTATCGGTTAATTCTTGGACTTGTTCGATTGAACTCTTGTGACAATTTTCGAGTAGAAATCTACAATTTGTTCGTAAATACTTAAGTTAAGCCAATGGTTATGGGACATGAAACTAAACTCATTTATTTACTAGCTCAGTCTAATTTACACTTATCGATCAATGATGACCATTTTGTGATTTAGACTAGCGGTATGCGATGTCTCTTTGTCCGCGTGGGGGACTATACCCTGTTTGGAAAAGTTTCGGCTCATAGTCCGCAAAGAGGGACTATACTCTGTTTGGAGGAGTTTTGTCTCATAGTCCGCAAGGGGGGACTATACCCTGTTTGGTGGAGCTTCGGCTCATAGAAGGAGCTTTGGCTCATAGTCCGCAAGGGGGGACTATGCTCTGTTTAGAGGAGCTTCGGCTCATAGGAGGAGCTTTGGCTCATAGTCCACAAGTGGGGACTATACCCTGTTTGGAGGGGCCCTGGCTCATTTTACGGGATAGCGACCCCATTTTTGACACATGCGTTGGTGAGATTTCATGCTCCTATTTGTGATAGGCCCCCCTTTGTGATTTCTGGATTTCTAATTGATGATTTTTGGAATTTGTGTTTCACCAATTTTTGCGATTAGCATTGATATGTTTTGTCAATATTTGTGGTTTGGTGAATAAAATAAAGAATATGACATTATTTTTAGTTTTTGAGAATATTTGAGATATTGTATGATTTTTGTCGTTGTCTAATGTATACTTGTCACGGTATGGCATTATTGTTATCATACGTTTTTGTCATATCTTTTGTCCTATCTCATTTTATATGATATTTATTGCTACACTGGTACGTTTATTATTTTCTTCTTAAATAATACTCGGGTCCGACCGAGGTATTTCAGGTGCTTCTGCTGGACTTCTTATCATGGTCCTTCGTATGACTTTTGGGCTAACTACTTTAGCTTAGTAGTTTTTGTTATTATACATTCGA
The DNA here is from genome assembly GCA_030765085.1 of Allium cepa. Classification (NCBI taxonomy): domain Eukaryota; kingdom Viridiplantae; phylum Streptophyta; class Magnoliopsida; order Asparagales; family Amaryllidaceae; genus Allium; species Allium cepa. The sequence continues at coordinate 347,128,413 of CM060928.1, forward strand.
GATAGAGACTCCTCGATGTGTACATTTTCTTTTGTCCTGCACTTGTACCTATTCTTTTGTGATATACTGGATCTTATATGACCACTACTTTGATGTACACTTTTATGTGATATATTCATATCTGTTTCCGCCTTAGTGATATGAATATTTGTGACTGATTTATGTTATGTTTATTTTATATTTGTTTTCGAAGACCACATAGCCACTGTGTAGTATCCTTGTGCTTGTATTTGATATGTCGGATTTTCTCTTGAAACGAAATGCATATAATACTATCTATCGGTACTCGCATAAAGCAATTACACAGACGGTCGCTCCTCAACGGCCTTATTCTTCGCACTAGTCGACGACATTACTCTGTAGTGTCCTTAGCTAGTGTGAGTACAGAGTGGGGCGTCATAGCTTGGTATCAGAGCCAAACTTTGGAACAATGTATAATAATCTAGCAAGGATTATTGTCCTAAGTGTCTTTTAGGAATCGTGCCTTAGGATTTATCCGAGTCTTAGGACCCATTCTATTCTAATTTCTTTTATGATGCCTTGTTTTATCAATCAAGTTTGTTTTGTATTCGTTCTGGGAATAAACTTTTGCCTCTTCTTTCTTTCTTTCTTAAAGAAGAGAAATGGTTAGATCTGGACGTTGCAGTGTCACTCAATCCAGTGCTACACCTCAGGATGGTGTATTTATGTCTGCCCAGCAACTTTTAGATCTTGTAAAGAATGCTCAAGTTGCCGGACCCATTCCAGAGCCTACTCATCCTAAATCTGGGTTTGCATGCTTGTGCAGAAATTATACCAATTTGGGTGGAAGGCCATTCAAGGGTTCCGAAAGCGTTATAGAAATCCAAACTTGGCTTAGAACATGCGATCGCATCTTTTCCTGCATGAATCTTATGAATATACATCGAGTCCAAGTAGCTTCTAGCATGCTCCAAGAAAGAGCATTAGGTTGGTATGAGCTTTTGATTTCGAAAATTGTTGAAGAAGATTTTACTTGGGAGCAATTCCGAGAAAGGTTCGAGTTGAAGTTTGTGTCGGAGGCTTAGTAATTAACTTTAGCTCGGCGCTTTATTGACCTTGTTCAAGTTGAATCTTCTGTGACGGATTACGTCGCATCTTTCGAATTTCTCTCTAAATATGGGATTGAGTATATTAATACCCCATTGAAGAAAAATTAGAGGTTTGTCTATGGATTGAATAAGAACCTCAAAAATCCTTTACTTCTGAAACTAGAAATTTCGTTCGATCAACTTGTAGATACCGCTCTTCGACTTGAAGAGTCCGATAAAGAAAGTGATGTTGAAGTTGTGGGTGCCAAACATAATTTAAACAATAACATGAAGTGGCTGATAAAGAAAGTGATGTTGAAATTGTGGGTGTCAATAAGAACTTCAACATCAATAAGAAGAGGCATCCCTTTATTAAGTTTGAAAGTCCTAATCCCAACTAGAAAGTGAAGCAAGTAGCTTCAGTAGCAATGGCCCCAATCCCTAATCGTGGAGAATGCTACAATTATTGCTCTAAGGACTACTATATAAATAGGTGTCCAAGGCCTATTTCTTGCCGCTATTGTAAAAGTTCGGATCATTATTTATCTTCATGTCCCAAACTTCAAAGCAAGAGAGAGGGAGAGCTGAATGTTGTGCAAGCGCCTAGTGACACTTCTCTTGGTCAAGGTATTTCTCATTCAGTCCTTGGTGACATTTGTTTTGTGATTATCCCATTCGAGTTCTTTTTGATATGGGCTCATCTCATTATTTTATATCAAAAGAACTTGTTGATTCTTTTTATTTAAACATTTTGGGCTTGATGACTACATTGAGAATTGCGAATCCGGTTGGTGGATCTGCAACACTCAGTTTACTTTGTAAATATGTCGAGATTATTTTATATGATTATGCTTTCCGATCCAATTTGCATGTTATGTGCTATTTAGGTTTCGAAATTGATTTTTGTGAAAGAATTGGCTTAATCATTATGAATCTCATATCCTATATCACGATAGGACTATTCATCTTCGACATTCTCAATCTGTTAAGCAGATTTCTACTGTTCTTAATGATTTCGATTCCAATTCGATGGCATCCTTATATTCTCTAAACCTACATTATGAGGAAAATGATATTTCTCTCATTCAAGTAGTTCATGAATTTCCCGTTATCTCTGAGCTTTTCTTAGGATTACCACCTAAGCTATCTTTTTAGTGGTGCTAAGGTCTTTTCAGCTCGACCTTGCCACCGATTTTCATCAGCTACGAGTTGCGGAGGATAGCGTTTCCCTTACCGCATTCCACACTCATTGTAATTCTTATGAATGACTCGTGATGTCATTCGGTTTGTCCAGCCTATTTCATCCAACTTATGAATCGAGTATTCTATGAATATCTCAATGAGTATTCATTAATTATGGATGAAAACAACAATTTAAAATTTGCAAATCTTTTTCATAAGATATTTATAAGTATAATTGGATTTTGTTCTTAAAACGAGCAAAGAATATTCATAATTTTTTTTAGAGACATATTTATCATATGGAAAATGATTTTGTGTTGTATTGCCCATTGAGTGCTTTAAGAGTTCTGGTCGATGCACCTTATCAACATTATCGATAGAAATACCTAAATGCTATGATGAAACAGTCAGACACAGTAAATTGACTTGGAATAGGTAAATTTTTCTAGAAATATGATTATATAAAGTTAATTATAATTTTGAAAGTCTTAATCTTTTCGGGAAAAAGGATCATTTAAAAGAACTCCTTTCTGATACTCCTATTCTTGTGATTCCCGAAGGGAACCAAGACTTTACTGTTTGTACTGATGCTAGTCGTATTGGTTTGGGTATCGTTCTCATGCAAAAAGGAAATGTGTTATTGCTTATACTTCTATACAATTATAGCCTAGCGAGACTGGATATGCCACTCATGATCTAGTGCTCGCGGCCATCGTTTCCGCCATTAGATATTTGGTGTTCATTAGTGTTTCACCTATGAAGGTTGTCGTGCGTTTTATTCCATTGGGAAAATTAGCACCTCGATGTGTTGGTCCATTTCCCATCACCGAACGTATTGGTTCCGTGGCTTATCGCCTTTTATTACCGGCTCAATTTTCTGCTATTCATAATGTTTTCCACGTCTATCAACTACGAAAATGCCTTAAAGATTCCGATTCTATTCTTGAGCCCAGTGTTATTGAAGAAATTGAAGTTTCACCTAATTTGACTTATGAGCAACATCATATTCGTATCATTGCTATGGAGGTTAAACGCCTTCGTAATAAAGATGTTCCGCTTGTAAAGGTTCGATGGTCCTCAAAATCTAAGGATTCCTCTGGGGAATCCAGAGAATTCATCAGGCAAACACATCCTGGGCTTACTCTCTCGTGCTCCGTAAGGTGTACTTCTCATTTCAAAATTTCTTCTTTTGTGTTGATATGCTTTAATGGTTGTTACCCTTTATTTTCTTCTTAAGTATTGCAAGGATGTAATTTCTTTAAGGAGGGGAGTCTGTTACAACCCGTATATTCTATGATTGTATATTTAAATGTTTTATTTAAATATAGCATCATTAGTCGGATTAAAGTCCAAAATGCTATATTTCGTAAACTGTCGAATTAGCACTCGAGACTTCAACCATTGAGTCCAAACTAGTGTATGCGACCTTTTTTGAGTATAAACATCGATATGTTTGGAGTTGACTTGAATTTTGGTATTTTTATTTAGGGCTTTGGGTTTAGGTTGCATCCCACTAACCCAATAAGAGAACCCAACTCCTCTACCTTATAGCTCCGACTCCACTCCTCTTCATTCATTCATAACATTTCCTAACACTCTCAAGCCCTAGAAAGACTGGGGGGAAGAGGAAATTAAAATTCCTGAGCCTTAGTTTCTCTTAGGAATTCAAATTCAAGTTATAAATCAAAGAGAAGCTTAGGTAAAAATCCTCTTTATCTTCTCCATCTCAATCTCTCTTCAGTTTTCAGAAATTCCTATAACTTAACTTAGGAAATTCATTTCAGTTGATAATAGATTGAAGATTCTAGAGGTATTATGGAAGAGAAATCAATCTTTGCTTGTTTTAGAGCTTCTCATTTCTATATTTGGGTTTAAAGGTGAGTTTTTGAACTCACATCTACGTTTATAGCTTTCATTGTTGTTAGGTATGAATTCCTAGCATCTATTTCATGCTCAATTGCTTTTGATTTGAATTGATTTGGTGAATTTTTCAAATTTTGGTGTTTTGAAGTCAAAATCTTTAAAGATCCTATCTTGGATGTTTTAACATGATATTCGGGGTGTATCGAAGAACCTATAGGGCTCGGTTGTCGCTTGGCATAAATCCTTAGCCTCCGTCGCTCGTTCGATCGCTTCCGAATCAATTTGGCCATTATTGGCCTAGGCAAACTGTTGCCTAGAACAGGCAACCAGATGTCTGGTTGGAAGGTCCAGACGTCTGGTTAGGGTAGCAGATGAAAAAAAAATGGCTAGAAAAGGAAAAAATAGAATAGTAGAGACTTGGACCAGACATCTGTTCCAAACCTACCAAACGTCTGGTTAGTTTTCAACCGTCTGGTTAGAGTTCGTACATCTGGGAGGTTTTTGAAATATTTCCAGAAACCAAATCCAAAACGTCTGGTTTAACCCTCCAGATGTCTGGAACTGTCAATTTTGCCTATTTTGGCTGTTTTTGATTGGATTTATAATTTTTATCGATTTTTGTTGATCAGATTGATTGTTGTCATTTATTATAGACTTTGAGAATTTTCAAGTGGAAATCTACAATTTGTTCGTAAATACTTAAGTTAAGCCAGTGGTTATGGGACATGAAGCTAAACTCATTTATTTACTAGCTTAGTGTAATTTACACTTATCGATCAATGCTGATCATTTTATGATTTAGACTAGCGATATGTGATGTCTCTTTGTCCGCATGGGGGACTATACCCAGTTTGGAGGAGTTTTGGCTCATAGTCTGCAAAGAGGGACCATACCCTGTTTGGAGGAGTTTCGTCTCATAGTCCGCAAGGGGGACTATACCCTGTTTGGAGGAGCTTCAGCTCATAGGAGGAGCATTGGCTCATAGTCCGCAAGGGGGGACTATACTCTATTTGGAGGAGCTTTGGCTCATAGTCCGCAAGGGGGGACTATACCCTGTTTGGAGGAGCTCTGGCTCATTTTGTGGGATAGCGAACCATTTGAGATACTTGTGTTGGTGAGATTTCATTCTTTTGTTTGTGATAGGCCCCCCTTTGTGATTTTTGTATTTCTAATTGATGATTTCTAGAATTTGTGTTTCACCAATTTTTACGATTGGCATTGATATGTTTTGTCAATACTTGTGGTTTGGTGAATAAAATAAACAATGTGACATTCTTTTTAGTGTTTGAAAATATTTGAGATACTGTATGGTTTTTGTTTTTATCTGATGTATGCTTTTCACAGTATGGCATTATTGTTATCATACGTTTTTGTCATATCTTTTATCCAATCTCATTTTATATGATATTTATAGCTAGACTTATCTGTTTATTATTTTCTTCTTAAATAATACTCGGGTCAGGTATTTCAGGTGCTTCTGCTTGACTTCTTATCATGGTTCTTCATCTGACTTTTGAGCTAACTACTTTAGCTTAGTAATTTTTGTTATTATACATTCGAGATAGAGACTCCTTGATGTATACATTTTCTTTTGTCTTGCACTTGTACCTATTCTTTTGTGATGTAGTGGATCTTATATGACCACTAATTTGATGTACACTTTTATGTGATATATTCATATCTGTTTCCACCTTAGTGATATGAAAAACAATGACTGATTTATGTTATGTTTGTTTTATATTTGTTTTGAAAGACCACATAGCCATTGTGTAGTAGCCATGCGTTTGTATTTGATATGTCGGATTTCCTCTTAAAACAAAATACATATAATACTATCTGACATATCGATACTCGCACAAAGCAATTACATAGATGGTCGCTCCTCAACACCTTATTCTTCGAGCTAGTCGACGGCATTACCCTGTAGTGTCCTTGGATAGTGTGCGCATAGAGGTGGGGAGTCACAATAAATTATATAAGTAAGTGAATTATAAAGTATAGAATTATAATTAATATGATTTACAATTATGAAATAATCTTATATATAAGAAACGAAACTGCATGAGCATATTTTCAAATATGAGTTATAAATAAAAATAAATTTAAACTAAGAATTTGAAATTTTGAATCCCGTTTATTTTGAAAGTTGTTTTTCAAAGTTAAAGAGGTTATATTATTATAAATATAAATAAGATAAATAAATTTGGAATGAATATTATATAAGTAAAGTAAAATAGTGAAATTATATAAGTAAAAGATTTATAAATGTGATTTATAAATATGAAAAGAATTTTTAAAAGAATATAAAGCACTGAATCCACTAACGTTGCTTGAAAATAATAAGGGTGATGACTACAGCATCATCAGTATCATTTTCGAGTTTCTGTGTGATTGATTTACTACCATAGTAAATTGGAAATTGAAATTGAAGTTTTAGTGTGATAAACAAAATTGATTTAAAATCCAAGTTGATTGATAAATATGAGTAAAATGAGTTTTGACTTATAATAGGAAATTATAAAATGAGTTTTGACTTATAATAGGAAATTATAAAATGAGTTTGGTCAATGGAAGTGAACTTAGGTAAATGTTCATGGAATTATAAATAAATGAGGAAAAGAAATTTCAAAAACTTAAGTGTGAAATTGAGATAAAAAATTAAAATTTAAACTTAAGTGAAGTTAAATATATTGAGTTGGTAAAATAAAATATATGATTTGAAATTTGACTTAAGTAAAAGTTAAACAAAATGTCTTTAGAAATGAAATCTAAGTTATGTTAAAAGGAAATGATCTTTGAAAATGAAATGTAACTCAAATAAATAAAAAGAAATGAGCTAGGGAAATGACTTAAATAACATAGAATTTGAATTAAATTAGAAGTGAACTTAAGTTGTATAGTGAAAGTAAATTGCAAGTGAGGATGAGATGAAACATAACTTAAGTGATGATTGAATGAAGTTGAATTTGATATATAAATGAATTAATAAAGTGAATTAATGAAATGAAGTAATTAAATGAGTATGAACTTTAGTTATTTAAATGAAATTCAACTTTAATTGTAAAAGTGAATTAGTGAATAAACATGGATTAGAAATGTTTTTGTTAAGAAGTGAATAAAATTTAAGTTAAGTGGTAATGATAAAATTAGCATTGAAAGTATTGTATAAAGATGTGAATATAGTGAATACTAGAATTCAATCTAAATTGAATATTGAACCAATTTAAATTAAATGTGTTATACCAAACTGAATGTAAACGAAGTAAATATGAATGTTTGAGTGTAAATTAAATAAATTTGGTTATGTTGGATATACTTTGGTTGTTAGATGGATGTTAGTTGGTTGTACATAAATTCAGTAAATATCAATGGAATTGAGTTAATGAAATTGAAAGCTAATTAATTGAATTCAAATTGGTAGCAAGTGAATCTAAATAGAATTGATTTTAATTAATTTGAAAATGAACTAACTTGAATGTAAATTAGTGAATGTAAACTAATTGAATACGAATGAATGAATGTTAGGAGAAAAATTCCAATGTTAATGAATCAAATGTGATTAAATCAAAAACAAATTCAATAAATAGTAATGAGAAATTAATTTATGTTGATGTGGTTATGGATTGATTGGATAGATATTGGTTTATTGGATATTAGTTGGTTGATAGTTGTTTGATGGTTGAATTTGTTGCATTTGCTATATTGGCGTGTTATTGTATAGGTATATGTTGTATATTGATATTACTTTCATATATACATGTTTCTCATTTGTTTGTTGAGTGTTTAGTAGGTAGGGATGGCATATCCTGCTCATTTGAAGCTCGCATTCGTGCTATATCAGCCATATATGCTCGCTAATAATATATAAGGTACATATCTCAAATTACATATGGTAATTTTATATTTTTTCCCTACGGGATGCCTCATCCTCGAAGATGAGATGTATATTTGCGATATTATATATTATGATTTTTCTGGGGATCAAACCATGCAAAGAAGGCTATAGCAAAAAATTTTGAAAATTTAAGGCGTTAGAATTTTATTGAGATTTTTGGAAAAATGTTTGATAACTAAAATTTTGATTTTGAGTTAAAAGTTAAACGATATTAGTTGGTTTCAAAAAGAAAACTAAGTATGTAATTGAAAGCTTAGAAATTTTTTATAAGAAGTTTAACTATCGGATTTCGGATAAAGTAAAAAGGTTTAAATGGATATGGTAAATCTAAGTTGAACGGTTTGTTTTGAAAAGTTAATGGATTTTATGGCTTTTTCTTACTTGGTAATTTCGGGGACAAAATTCTTTTAAGTAAGGGAAAATGTAATGACCTAGAATTTTAGTCATTCGAATTAGGATATTTAATTAACTTTAAATATCCAAGAATTAATTTTATAAGTTCAATAACTTATATTTCAAATATATTAATTTAATTGGATAACTAAATTGTTAATTTAAAACTTGAAATTGTAGAAATAATTTGAAATTTTATTTAACATGAAAAAAAATGATTTATAAAAATTCTATTTGAATTAGAATGATGTTAGAGAACTTTTGAAATTGAATTAAAAGTAAATTAAGAGAAATTGGAAATTTTATTATTTAATTAATGTGTAAAAATAGTAATTTTTGACACAGTCTCGGATTTTGACAAAAGTAGTTTCATTGGATCCGTAATATTATATTATTGTAGGGTTTCAAATTTCGTATCGATCGGACTTACGGTTTAGTCGTACGAAGCTGAAACGTGTAGAAATTTGTTTAAGCAAATTTTAATTAAAAAAAGTCGATTCAAAAACCTATCTTCCAAATATGATGAAATTGACTCCCGAGATATATTCCATTATTTTCTGAATAGGGGTAATACATTATAAATGCCAAGCGGAATACATCGATTGGAGTTCGAAAAAATTTCGGATGAATAGTATCACGAAATTTTCTATAAAAGGACTACATTATTTCCTTTTTTCACCAACATTAAGATTTTAAACCCTAGCCTCCATATTCATTTCGAGGGCTAGAAATTCACCTCATTCTTCCTCGATTATCTCCACATCCAAGTGCAATTACCCGAAATCATCAACTACAATGTTGTAGAGCTCGTAGAGTTCGACATATCCAATGGTCGTGATGAACTACGGCAAGGCGAGATGACCGAAATTTCTCTCTTCGAAGGGCGCACATTCAACCATGTTTTCACGTCGATCTGGAGCATGTGATGGAGCAACTCTCTGGCCATGAGTGAAGTGGAGCTTGAGGCTTCACATGGCAGTCCTTGATCAACCAATGGTGATCGACGGTGGGTGCGGCATCAAACCAATGAGATCGACGTATGGGTTCTTCGGCCTGATGAACGAACGAAGGAGAAAAGAAAACATGCAACCAGATCTGGGTCTCTTTAAATTAACGGCCTTGATTTTGAGGTTTATTAAATAAAAAAATTAATTATACAAGTTGTATTCAAATGTTTAAAATTGTGTAACTTCTTTATACGAGGTCGGAATTTGACGAAACAAATTACGTTGGGATCATATTAACGAGCATTACATTGTAGAGCTGGTTTGAAGTTGATTGAATCTAGCGAAAATTTTGGGTAAAATTAAACGCTCGTTTAATTTTATTCAAAATAAAATGTTGCAACGTCTATTGGAATCAAAGTGAGTACAACTTACTCTTTCTGACTCGCTAATATTTTTATATAAGTTATAATAAATTTATTTTGAGTTGATTAATGATTGTTTGGGTGATATATGATATTATATATATATATATATTGATTGGTATTTGGATATATTTCTGCCTATTGGAGCAGATGAGACCCACGTTCCCGTGTATGAGTGGATGGCCCTTTTATACGTGCATTTACCTCGAAGCGAACATTGTACATATTTTTTTATATGTATATTTGTTGCAGGTGATAGGTTGGAGGGATCCAACTGGATTCCTCACCAATATTGATTTTATTTACAAATATTGTGATATATGGTGTTATCATATGATGTATGATGTTTCGGATGCCAGAATTGATATGATTGATGTGAATCAGCTTGTTTAGCATTTTTGTAGCATTGGGCCATATTTTGAAAATTTTAAAAATGTTAAAGTTATGATTTCAAATTTATAAAGGATTTCAAAGTGAATTACAAAATATGTTTTATCATTATAATATTGCATAAAATATTTATTAGTTTATATAGCTGTATATTGTACCATAAATAACAAGAAAGATATATGTGTATATATTTTTATATTAAAATAATTTGTTTTTTTAACTTACTAATTTATAAGCATATTAGATCCGAAGTTACAATGATTTTAATATATGTGTGTGTGTGTAGTTATATGTGTGTGTGTGTGTGTGTGTATTGAATTAAATAACTTCGGCCATAATAAATTAAAATTAAATAATTATATGATAAAAATTCAAGTTTTATAATTTTTAGATAATCTGAAATATATTTTAAGGCCGACGAAAATTTTCTAGAGTTTTCTTGGTTAAAATAATATTTTTATTAAATAATTGATTATAGGCCAAAAATAAATTAATTTTATAAAATATAAATTAAGTTGAAACAATTTGAACCTTTTTTTTAAGGCACCCGATGTTACCCTGCCATTTGGTCAAGGACGGGATACCAATAAATTAGCTAGAAAGAATGGATATCAGGATTGGAGATCGATTAGAAACAAGACTGTAATTGATACCGTTGAAATTTGACCAAGCTCCAATCAAGACATGATCGATTTGGAATGATGAACAAGGCTAGCAAAGGCTGCGTTTCGAATTTCAAGTCAATCGGAGTTCGTATGCTCATGTTATGGATGGATCAATGTTGAAGAGAAATGGTTAGCATCGATACCTTCGGATCGACATTATTCGTATCGATCAACATAGATTACTTTGGATCGATGGAGGTCGTTCGTATCGATATGGTTCGTATTGATCGAGGGATATCGATAGATGGATGCGAATATGGATAACACACATGTATTTGGACCGATAGTAGTTCGTATTGATCAGGGATGGACTCAGCAGTTCAATTTGATCGATGGTTTCGTATCGATCGATATGAGCTTGGATAAGGGAAATGCATTTGGAACTTCGCTTTGGATCAGTCACAGTGCGTATTGATCGTGTTCCTGATGGATACGAAATGCTACGCATGTGATCGATACGAACAAGGGAACAACCGATGGGTACGAAGAAGAAAAGCTTGGATCAATACGAAGGATAGATATGAACAACATGGATACGAAGGAGGGTTGGCCGATGAATACGAACAGCGCATGCCGATGGATACGAAGCATTGATGGATATGAAGGCTTTGTACTTCATGTCGATGGATACTAAGGAAGCGGTTGAGGCGGAGTGAAGGATATGGATCATAGCGTGTGAAGTTAAGATCATGTGAAGACTATGAGTATGGGCATGGGGACCGATGGATAATTGGATGATGGATACGAAGGTGGTCAAGACGATCGATACGAACTAGTATCGATACGTGCACTTTAGCCTACTCGCAAATACCAACTTGTATTGATAATAACTCTCATTCTACAAGTCCAAATGTGATGAACTTTTCGCATTAGCTTCCTTATGCACTTGAGAACATCCATGATCAATCTCTGCTCGATTGGACTACTTTTGGATCGATACTAATTTTACATGGATCGATCAAAAATCACCCTAGATTGATCTAGCGGGCCCACCTGCGCATGAGAAGAGGTATTCCAGGTTCCGAGTTAGATATTTTAGGATTTACGCCTATAAATAGCAGTCCTCTGGCAACTAAAAGAGGGATCTTATTCTTCTTTTCTAGGCTAAACTCTGTCATTTTTGTTATTGATTTTCCAAGGCTTGTAACTGTAATTATACAATAAAAGAAATAAAAGGATCGATTCAAAGTGGACGTAGGTTGGAGATAGCCGAACCACTATAAGCCTTGTGTTCTTTCTTGCTTTCTGTCATTTTAATTTTTCTATTTCTTCATTTTTATTATCTAGTTTATCTGGATCTAAGATCTGTGTTTGAATATTGTGGATTTGTGTGCTAACATTGGTGCTGTCACGACTTTTGGGGTTTGTGATCAATTTTGGCACAAACACTTTGGTGCTTTCATCGAGAAGGACCGACGCCCTCTACATCAGATTTGGAGTCAGATTTGGAAAGCTATAGGATCAGATCTAAAAGGAATCATGGTTAGGCAATTAGCTAAATAGATATTACCAGAAAGGAGCCATCAAGAGGGGAGTCAAGCGGCTTCCTTAGGAGCGAATCAGGCCTTAGTTTTCATCACTAGAGATGAGATGGAGATGGTGGTGGGAGCTATGCAAGAAGAATTTTTGAAAAGGCAAGAGGAAATGATCCAGAACCTTCTCAGATAGTTTGGACAGGCAGGAATAGCTAGAGCTGTTGGAGCTCTGATCTACGGAGCTGGAACAGAAGGACTCGATAAGCGAGGAGATGGAGCAGCTCAACAGGGCGCAGCCCCTAATCAGAACATAGTTACCAATATGGATGGACCTAGGCTTGGGGGCATACCACCAGGCAACGATGAACCGATTCATGAAGGGATTTCAGGTGACACCATACAACAGTATGCCGGCAGGAGCATAAGAGTACGTGATGAAGGGTATGTACCAAAATTTCCTCAAAGACTCGGGGGGGCAACCCTTGGTGGATAACACTGGATTAGTTGAGATTATCAGACGAACTATGTGTAGAGGTTTAGCAAACAGAGATCTGGAAGGAGTAAACAAGAGTTCGTTTACCCATGACATCAGAATGGCTCGGAATGCACCAGAGTTTAAGCGCCTAATCTGGATGTATATAATGGCAAGGATGATCCTGCCGATCACTTGATGAGGTAAACAAGACACATGGAAGTGCTGGGGGCATCAGAGGAAGTTATGGCCTAGTGTTTCAGTCTGTACTTGACGGACATAGTCGTTATGTGGTTTCGACAGTTGGAAGATGGTTCTATCAGGACATGGACGGAATTGGTGAACAGATTTTTAAAGCAGTTTCGGGTTCATATCAAAAGGTTAAAGAATGTAATGACACTAACGTCGGTGAAGCAAAGGATAGGAGAATCGGTAAGGGCCTTCTTGATTCGGTTCAATGCAATAGTTGCTTCGGTGGATCGGTCAGATCTGTCGATGGTTTTGATGGCGGCAGTGTCAGGAATCAGGCATAACTCAAATTTCAAGGTATCGTTGACATGAGATCCACCAATGGATCTCGGGGAGTTCTTTCACGAGGCCGAAAGATTTCTTTGACAGGAAGATGCATGTTTAGATATGAAGTTAAAGGAAGTAAACACGGTTGAGGATGGAGAACCATCCGAAGAAAGCTCGGGCAAGGATAAGGATAAAGGAAAGAGAAAGTTGGATTTCAACTCTGGCAAGGCAAGTAAACGTCGGGGAGAACCAAAATTCTCTACTTACACGGGACTGAACGAAATATTGGAGCGGATATACACGAAAACACGGAATCGCCTTCCCTACCGAAAGTCATCAAGGAGAGAACCCTCGAAACGTGAGAGGACATTAGAAAGGCATTGTCTTTTTCATGACCTGGACTGGCCTGATACCAACAGCTGCAGACATCTAAAGTATATAATCAAGGAGCATGTAAGGAATGGTCAGCTGCGGCAATATGTCGGGGATCAGAATGTGGCGGTGGAACAGGAGCTGCCACTGTCTGCCTCAAATGACGATGGCACGAGGCACATGAATGATGGTCGATTGGTTATCAACTAACAGTGATGATATGGAATAAGTAGCAAACTTTGGGCAAATGGTTAAGTCACTTACTCATGTACGGGACGGGGATAGCCATTAGGCATGCTTTGAGATGATGATAGACCGCGACGCTCTAGTTTATGAAATTTGCGTTTTCCTTTTCGATTTGGACATTTTCTATTTTCTAGTTTGGTTTTGGAGTTTGGTTTGAACTCCTTATGTTATTTGTTTTCTGGTTTGGACTTTAGTTTGGATGCTTGTTTTCCGATTTGGATATTGGTTTGGATTTCTGGTATGAATTTATGGTTTTTTAATTTAATTTGGATTTCGAATTGGATTTTGATTGGATTTTTATCTGGTTTTTGGTAAATGGTCCGGTATGGATTATGCTTGGCAAGGGTAAGTCTCTTTGTCCAAACATGGCGAATCGGCTTATTTGGGTCATCGAGTTTGGATTATGTTCGACAAGGTTCCAGAGAGGCCAGGATTCGGACTAGGACTTAGGCCCTATATTATTGGTTATTATTTTAGGTCTCGGGTATGGACTATACTCGGCAAGGGTCTGAATCGACCAAGATTCGGCTTAGGACTTAAGCCATGGCATTACTCAACATTCAGGGACACTGAATCAGGAACACCAAGGTATTACTTAACATAGGTCGTTGATTACGAGTTGCACTTGGCAAGAATTCGGATCGGTTATGCATTCAGATATTGGTTATGAATAGCTAAGGATTCAACTAAGCGCTCAGAGTGGTCTCGGATTTGGATATCGACCCGGAAAGGTCCTGGATTCGACTATTGGTTATTGGGTACGGATGGATTAGAACTCGATCGTCGGGTTCAGATGGATATGAAATTGGCTAAGGATTTGGTTACTGGATTCGGAATCAGATATCGGCTTGGAGTGGTTGCAGATTCGGATAAGGATAATGATACGATACTAGATAGGATGGCTTGGTAGTATATTGGATTATGGATCGGATAGAATGGCTATGGATGGAATACGGACTTTGGATGTCAGATTTAAATCTATTCAAAACACGCCTTCCTACTACAAGTATGTTTTGGGAGGAAAAAGTTACCCCGCATTTTGGCTAAGGCCGGGATACCAACAAATTGGCTAGAAAGGATGGATATCAGGATTCGAGATCGATTGGAAACAAGGTTGTGATCGATACCGTCAAAATTTGACCGAGATCCAATCAAGATGGGATCAATTGGGAATGACAAACAATGCTAGGAAAGGCAACATTTTGAATTTCAAGTCAATCGGAGTTCGTATGCTCAAGTTATGGATGGATCAATGTTGAAGAGAAATGGTTAACATCGATACCTTCAGATCGATATTGTTCATGTCAATCAATATGGATTAATTCGGATAGATGGATGTCGTTCGTATTGATATTGTTCGTATCGATTGAGGGACATCAACAGATGGATGTGAATATGGATAACATACATGAATTTGGACCGATAGTAGTTCGTATCGATCAGGGATGGACTCAGCAGTTCAACTTGGATCGATGGTTTCGTATCATTCGATACGAGCTTGGATAAGGAAAATGCATATGGAACTTCGCTTTAGATCAGTCACAGCACATATTGATCGTGTTCCTGATCGACACAAAATGCTACGCTTGGGATCGATACAAACAAGGAAGCAACTGATGGGTACGAAGATGCAAAGCTCAGATCGATTCAAAGGATAAATATGAACAACATGGATGCCAAGGAGGTTGGTCGATGGTTACGAACAAAATATGCCGATGGATACGAAGCATTTATGGATACGAAGGCTCTGTACTTCGTATCGATGGATAGTAAGGAAGCGGTTGAGGCAGAGCGAAGGATATGGATCATAGCGCATGAAGTTTGAATCGATGCAAAGACTACGGCTATGGGTATGGGGACTGATGGATAATTGGATGATGGATACGAAGGTGATCGAGACGATCGATACAAACTAGTATTGATACATACACTTCAGCCTATTCACAAATACCAACTTGCATCGATCATAACTCTCATTTTATAAGTCCAAATGTGACGAAATTTTCGCATTAGCTTCCATATGCACTCAAGAACATTCATGATCAATCTTGGCTCGATTGGACTACTTTTGAATCGATACGAATTATACATGGATCGATCCAAAATCATCCTGGATCGATTTGGCGGACCCACCTGCGCATGAGAAGAGGTAGGTTCTGAGATAGATATTTTAGGATCTAGGCCTATAAATAGCAGCCCTATGGCAACTAAAAGAGGGATCTTCATCTTCTTTTCTAGGCTAAACTCTATCATTTTTGCTATTGATTTTTAAATGCTTGTAACTGCAATAAAAGGAATAAAAGGATTGATTCAAAGTGGACGTAGGCCGGAGATAGCCGAACCACTATAAACCTTGTGTTCTTTCTTGCTTTTTTTCATTTTAATTTTGCTATTTCTTCATTTTTGTTCTCTACTTTATCCGTATCTGAGATCCGTGTTTGAATATTGCGGATCTATATGCTAATACTGGTGCTTTCACGACTTTTGAGGTTTGTGACCAATTTTGGTGCAAATACCCGACATGATGAATTAATTTATATATATATATATATATATATATATAATGAATTTTGAAAACATGTATTATTTTACATGAATTTATTGAATCAGATAACCATTGAATATTAATAATATTATATAATAAATGATTATAATTATTTCCATCACTTAAAATTCACAATAAACATAAAAAAGTGTTTAAAAAAATTTAGATCAACATTATACATTAAATATGGAAACGTTTGTTTTAATTCAAATAGTATATGAATATTAAATCACAAATATATATATATATATATATATATATATATATATATATATAAATAAATAATTTATAACTAAAATTATTTTAATATTTAATATCAGATTACAAACAAAAATAATGAACTAAATCTTCAAATTTTATACACATATCCAATTTCCATTGTGACAACAACAATACATGCAAAAATCTCACCTAAATAATGAAATAACTATAATCTAATTATATACATAAATTTATACGATTAAAAAATCTTAAAAACACAATATGATTAACACATAAATAAACATTACCTAGAATAGATACCCTAAAGTCCACTTTGAAATAATGAATTCTCCTTCTCTAGAATTCTCTGATTCGTCAGATTGCTAGTTTAGAATCAACGACCTTTCACTATCAAATAGCCTCTTGTTTAAACTTGAATTGGATTGAGATTTTAGGATAATTTTAGAGAGTAGTTACTTCCATGAAAAGGAAAAAGAAGACGACGGCTCAAAATGAATTAGCATGAGATATGCTTTTGAGATTAGTATTTATATAGGTAGGATAAGAAAGAAAATTATGCAAGTTTCTCGATAGATCTTAGCCACACATCTCCAAACCATAATCGTATGTTGTAGCTGCCTCTAACCCTAGCCGATCCAACTTCCTATCGTCTCTAAATATCAGGGGTTGTAAGCTCGTTTAACCTAAATTAAATATGTACAATCATATTTAACCTATTTGTTATCGATATCTCATATCGATCAATATATTCATAACTATTATGAATATATACAACAATTTTATTTTCAAAATCATATTCAAATTTCATAAATATTAATTAATTTATAACAATTATGAACTAATTTAATCGTTTAGTCTAAAGAGAATTCATCACTTCGGTTGTTTGACTCATAGGTGTAAATTTGGTCAGTGATTAACATCGAACTATTCGAATGTTGATGGTCACATGTTACTTAGTAGATGATGTGATATTATGGTCAAATTTATCATTTACTCAACTTCAGTAAAATCCCATTTCACTTTATTAAGCATTACCTAGTTATGAAAATTATTTACACCAATTTTCTTTGTCAAAACTATATCACTTTGGACCTATTGAATTTAATAATGGTCAAAATTCCAACATCGTCCACATTCAATTTTATAGTCCAAATACAAAGTCCTTGGCTCAATAATAACAATTATTATTAACCGAACTGCTCTGCCTAGAGACTTTAACTTTGAGTTGACTTGAGTTGCCGTGATACTAACCCCATATAATTCAGAAGATGAATCCTCTATTGAATAGTCCTTCACTTTTAGTACTTCCAATCGACACAACTATAGTCACTCGATGAACGTCGTGCCATAATTTGACTACAATCGAATCAAAGTTTTCATATTGAAGATCCATAGTATTTTCAAGTCGAGAGAACCATACAAATCAGTCATATTGATATTTTCTATTTGACCTTAGTTATATTAACCAATATAAAACTATTGAGTGAGTCACTCCATAATTATCCAATAGCTATCAGTACGTAACCCCTAGGTGTCCCCAACAGTCATGAGTAATACATTGCTCAACATTTGAAGGGCGTTACGTACTATAGACTCAATTGATATGTCGATATCCAGTCTCGATGCATCTTGACTAGGAACATTTGAAATAGAACATACCATTTACGGATTTTCTATTAAATGTACTTTTAGTAAAATAATATACTTAATATAACATCATATCAAGTATATAATAGAAAGAAAATACCTTTATTTCGAACAAGATTGGTCAATGAGTTAGGTATATGTAACAAATTACATAATTTCCCCTAGCGCATACCCCTAACTCTATCAAGCGTTGCATTAGATGAAATACTATTTAACCTATGTACTTACCCATAGACACATATCCTTATAGAAATAATTTAACTCGGTGTCACTCACTATTAAGCATACTTTATCCAACAAAGTCCGGTTACTCCTTACTGATTCATTCTTATGTATCATAGGGAGAAGTGACTTTGACATTGAATCTTATTCCTTTTTAAGCACTTTTGGAACTCTTTCCAATATACTTACATATTCAATCAAATTGGAATTTTTTTTCTTTGGATGTTATGTTCTCTACTTTCATTTTATATTCTATGAATATATTGTACACAAACTAATTGTATATCGAATACACATGTTTATATCTGTGATAACTCATCAGTGAATTTAACAAAGGAAGTGAATCTATTTTGCTATCAATGGACCTTGGATTGTGCGTGTGTGTATTAATTCGATGAGTTCATTAACTTTTTTCACGTCCATTGAATGGGTCCTTTCATTGCCCTTAATTGTTTGAGGTACAATTCAATAGTGCCATATGATGCATAATCATATGGTTAAAAAAATTATTTCTCAAAGAAATGGCTTAGTCCGTAATTTCAAAACAATTATAAACATTTTGATACCATTGTATTTCTATAGCTAATGCATTAATTGTTTATGAAAACAAATACCAATATTATAGATTTAACATATAACAAATATTCATAGTATCCATATTAAAGTTTTGTTGATTACATGGGTCATGGTTGTTTCGACGTATGGAAGTTTCTCAAAATAAAAATTAATTAAAAGTTATCTTCGTATTTCCCTATCATAGGAGAAATTAAGTGGAACCACAATTACCATCGAAAATGAATATTTTGGATGTGCTAGGTTACGACGACATAATTAAAGAATTTACTCGAAAGAACGCATGATTTTCTTTAGTTGAATTGATACGCTAGGATGTTACGAATGTAACGTTTCATGTAAACTATATATTTTGTACGTAAACCAAGTGATATATTGAATATAATTATAACTTTTGCTTATGTTTTTTTTTTCTGTGTTATATTTACAACATTGTGAGCAACAAAAAAGAAACACATATTAGGCAATCCAAGTCTATATGGACGCTATATCATTTCAAACATTTGGTTGGACACTCTTCCTTCCTTCCTTTATTTATTTATTTATTTTGATTTTTTTATTTTGATTTTGATTTTTGATGTAAAGGCTGAGATTAAAATGGTACATTACTAGAGTAATGGTCTCATGACAGTGGTGGTGCATTTTAGCATAAGATGGCACTTTAATTTTTAAAGTGATGAAGAGAATTTTCCATTATTGTGCCTCTTAATTATTTTGTTAATATTTTGCCAAAAATTCGGTCAAATACTTTAGTGGGGGAGAAATATGGTAAAAAGCTTGCGCATTCAAGAAAATATTGATTAATAGAAAAAGGACTTTCCTTATGAGGTAGGATATTAAATATATATATATTTATTGTTAATTCTATGTATTTGTTTGACCCCAGCAATTAACGTGGCAAATCTAAGAGAATATGACTGTATCAACGCAAGGAAAATTACTTTATAATTATGATTTTTTAATGTCTAATTTTTCTTGTGTTATGAATTTGACTTATCCTATTGTTGCCTAAAAACGTTAGCATTTAAAGATCGACATATTTGTATCTTCCATTCATGGGGCATTTAACACGTTCACTTGGACGGAGTACACATATAAACCTAAAAAAATATGTATGAGAGAAATGTTATTTCCTCAACCCGTGAGTTTAATGACACAATAAATAAGGTGTTACTGTTAAAATTCAAGAATAGGTGACAAATTAAATACCATTTGCACTGGTATCTTACTCGCAATCAGCTTTGCCAGCTTTAAAACAATAAATGTGGACTATTTATATTTGAATTAGCAAATAGCCCCTATTTATGGTAGAAAAGTAACTGGAATATTATGCTGATTCCTTTATTGATATGATGATACGTATTTCCTGACAGCTAGTTCATATCTGCTATTTTGGTTTTGAGGAATAAATGACTTTCAATAACCACTCAATACGTTCTTCTTTATCAGATTTAGGAGCCTATATATATATTCGGACCACTGAGGAGGGTTGATGAAAGATCAGAGAAAGTACATGGCTATGAAATCAGATAAAAAACCTACAGGTAGGAAGAATCACAAAGTAGGATGCTTCTCAGGCTTTATTAGATCATTTTGTTTTGGAACTATTGATAGAAATGGACATGCAGGTAAGAAATTGCAACAGACAGTTGGTTTAAAACAAAAGAAAAAACATGAAGAACCCGGACACTCATCTCCATTTACAATTAAGGAGATCAAAGGAAGGATCAAAAATATTAAAAGCAAGGTTAAAATCAATCCTAGTTCTGTCACGGTGGATAGTCTTCTAGGTAAGATTCCATGCGGCTCTCCAAAGGATATCGAACAAAAGGAAAAAGCTACAATCACTGGACAGATCAGCTTAAAACTTGCTACATTGCTTCAGGGAAAAGAAGAAGAACCAAATATAGATAACTCAAGAGAATCGGTTCAAGAAGATGAAGGCAGGAAACAACTTGCTGATATGTTACATATGGAAGACCGTGTACCTCTGAAATCTTTGGGAAGATTACTTTCTTTCCCAGGATTTTGTTCACGATCACCAATTTTCAGTTCTCGCTTGTCAGTTGTAATCAATGATAGCTCCAAAGGAAAAGGTACATTTTGTTTATCATTGCTTTTACAACTTACACCTACATATACACACACACACGTGTATATACATACGTACATATGAATGTATGTGTATGTGTGTGTTGGTTATTTGGTTTCTGCCATTTAAATTGTTCAAGGTGGAAAAACTGAAACCATATTGTTTTACTGATTAATTTTACCGAAAATCAACAATGAGAGTTGAGGTTAAAGTAATCTAACAAAAATATTCAGATGAGTGGATGGATTTCAGTAAACATGGACTTGGTTGTGATAGTATCAAAAGATGCAACGAAGAAGAGACCCAGAATATTTCAGATTATCTGGTAGTTTTCATCAAATTATCTCTCATTTCGAACTACAGTTTTTAACAGAAATGTACTACTCTCTGCACCCATATGCTAATAAATATTTGTTGTCCAATTATAATACAGAAGTCGAAAGCACGGGAAACTGCTGCAAATAAACAAGAGAAGGTTTCTATCCCATTATCAATTGTTAACCATGTTTCAGATGATGGTATGAGTTTTTTTATATTTAATTTGTTATTTATCAATTTGTTAATAAATAATAGTCGTAGAAGTTAATAACCACACATGCTATTATGCAGACGACTCCACGTCAAGGGAAAGGTGGCTGATGCATGTAAGAAGTGTATTTGAACTAGGTCATGTTCTGATCTAGGATACAATGAACTGGAGAATCAACTACTAGATCCATCTGTATTTGACGAACTTCAAAACAAATACAGGCAACACATTGACTCAAATATACTTTCGCATTATATCAATGAGGCTACCGTAGATATTTGCAGGAAAATTTTACGCCCTACCACCCCTTCGATATCTTTATTAGTCAAACCCAATGTTAGTTTAGCTCAGACAAAAGAAACTTTTATGCATGAATTATGTAAAGGACTGGAGCGATTCATCCATATGGATTTTCAACACACATTATATCATATAACAAGGATAGACTTAGAACATGAAGCTTCGCGAAATGTTAGACTTGACACAGAAGAAGTTGCTAATGAGATTGCAGATGAGATTTTAGAATGCGTAATCGAGGAAACTGCATTGGGACTTGGCAATTCAATTCGCACGCTCTGAAGGAAGAAATGAAGAGGATTGATCAAGTATGTGAAAATAAATAACTCCTTGATTCAAATCACTGTGGACGTCATTATTTCCTTGAAGTAATGCAAGATTTATTTTATTTTATTTTTTTGGCCATCTAGTTTTGTAATTGTGGATTGGTCCATGAAATACTGTAATGTGCATAAATTGTGATAGATTTATATCCTCACAAACTCTTCTTACAAACTATACAAATGATGTTTATAACATTCAGAACTGAAAGTAAATGGAAATTAACAATGGATGAATTTTAACAAACAATTACAAGCTGTTGTGCAGTACAAACATTCTTCGACTTGTTAGCCGCGTATTGAGCAACTTTTATACTACAAACCCAAAATAAAGCAATAAAAAAAAGAGAAGCTTGACTTTGCTTCATTTATCGTCACTCCCAGGACAATTTTTTTTGGCAGCTGAATCCACACTAAAATTATGTTAGAGAACTTTATAAGAAGAAAAGTAGCAAACGTAATTTGCAAATGGAGATGGGAAGATATACATTTTGTTAAAGGAGAAAATAAAACTTCATTGAAATTCTCTCGTTTTACTTTTATTTGTTATTTTTTTTTTTGCTTTCATTTGCTTAGATCAAAACTCTTCCCTATCTACGGTGACAGATCTCCTAACTTAAATGTATAGATAAAACCTCACTAAAGCCTCATAAAATTCCCAAAATTCCCACTATAGCGCATAGCGCTCTTCGATCAGTTCGCTATTTCAACTTAACGCTATTAAACAGTAGATCCGCTTCAAGTCCTGCTATTTTCCACTACATATGCTAAATCAAAAAAATTTAGCACATGTTTTAGCAACATTAATATACAAAGTTGATTTGACTAGTTCTATTTTAAATCAAATCAACAAAGTGAGGATAAAAACCTAATCTTAAAACGTAAATACCCAATATAAGATAGAAATCTATCGTAGTAATCAAATCTAGTTTGCTTTAATCACAATAGCCTTCGGTTTTTATATAAGATTAAAAAAAAACATTTTCCTACACAAATAATGTGAGAATGGAAATAAATTAACTTTAAATATTTGGTTTTATACATAATGTAGCTTTTTGCACGTCCGCTATTTTTCGCCATATCTTCGCTTTATCCTAGTTATAATTTTTTGTACCTCAGCCGACATAGAAACACTAAGCGCTTTAACCGCATAAATCCAACGGCTAATAGCCATTCTCTAGAGTTTTCTACAATTATCAATAACTCTTAAGACATTTCTAGAATAGACAACTCTAGAGACTTTTTTACTAAAAATATATCCATTTTCTTCTGTTTGCTAAATTTTAGCCTCTTATTAATTATTTTTATAAATGTCAAAATTCAAATTGTCTAAAATAATTAATGCTTCCTAAAACGAAGTTTCTTTCCAACATCTCTTTATAAACTTGGTTTTATAACTCTTAGCAAAATTTTGCATCTTTGCATTTTACATGTTTTTGTCGGAATAAAGAAATCATCCAAACTTTCTTTACTATGTTATTCATCATTCACATTGTCATGATCTTCGATGCAAATAAGAGTGTAATGCGGCCGATAGATATAAAAAGAGAAGCAGCATTATCTCAATACAAAGCAAGCAGGCCGAATGTGATGGGCCGAGGCCCAAAATTCTATTTTCTCAAATTACATTTTTTGTACCGTTGTATCAAGTATAAATACAAAGCAAAATGTAAACTGATAATGTAATGATCATTTCACTTTCTTCTTTAATAAAATTTACAAACTTTTTCATGGTATCAGAGCCACTGCCTAACGCCAATATTTCAAAAAAAGTAAGAAACTCATCAGAATTTATCATCAACATTTGAGTTTCTGATTCGTATCTGAAGTGCAGTACCTTGCCAGTACTGAATTTGGCTGCATTAACACATTCAGATCGAATCTTGATGAAAAACAACAAGAAATCAATTTACTCAAATCAAGAAAATCATCAAACAGATCACAACATCAAAAGAAAGTGCCATCCAACAGAGATCATCAGATTATCATCATATGATCAACAGAGATCATCATGTTATCATCATCTAATCCTGTGGTTGCAACATACCTGGTGCAGTGTCTCTGTTTTCCTCAGTGATTGAGATCTTGATCAAGATGTAAACTGTTTCTTGTCAATTTTTCATTTCTGTCTACCCATCCCTCTATATCTGCACTATCTTGATCTTAGCTTTCATCATGAGTAATGAATTCAACACTGCATCATCAAGAGGACACAAATAATTCTCAGCAAACTTTAGCCGCAGCTGAGAACCTCATTGAGACCATCATTAGCCTACAGAGTCAACTTGTGATTGTTCATCTGGACGAAGATAACTATCTGCTATGGAGGCTTCAGGTTGAAACTGCAATTCAAGGCTATAGACTTGAAGGTTACATTCTTGGCACCATTCAAATCCCACCAAAATTCATCACTGCCCAGGAAAACAAAGTTGTTAGCAATGAAGAGTACACAAAGTATTATAGGCAAGACAGAATGATCTGTTCTTGGTTAATGTCATCTATAAACACCAAGTTACTGTCTTATGTAATAGGATGCAAGACTGCAAATGAATTATGGACAACAGTTGAAAAGGTGTTTAATACACAGTCTGCAGCTAAGGTTATGTACCACAAAAGGCAACTTCAAAACATCAAGAAGGGCACTCATACTATGAGAGAATATCTGTCCAAGATCAAAAATACAAGTGATCTTCTTGAAGCTGCAGATCATAAAGTTTTTGATTCAGAACAAATCTTGACCATACTCAATGGTTTAAGTGATGAGTATGAATCAGTGGTTGCAGTGATAGCTTCTCAAAAGGTTCTGCCATCTATAGATGATGTACACTCAATCTTGTTAGCACATGAAGCAATAATTGACAATAAAAGACCACAAGAATCAGATCTCTCTATCAATTACACGGTTAGTCAAAGAAATAGAGGTCAAAACAGCAATAAAAACGAACAAGAAAATCAAAGAGATGGCTACACTAATAGATCAAGAGGTAGAGAAAGATGGTATAACAATAACAACAGGCCAAAATGTCAAATCTGCGAAAAAGTAGGACACACAGCAATGAAATGCTATTTCAGATACTCAAATCAGAACAATAACATTCAAAGAAGCAACAATCACAATGTCAATATTGCACAAACCAGTGAAAGTCAAAATGATAACAACAACAAGGGTCAAAGTTCAAATGACATTGCCAGAGCTGAACACATTCAAGATGAATCCTGGTATCCAGATGCTGGTGCTACAAATCACATCACTAACAATCTCGACAATCTAAATCTTGGATGCAAAGAATATAGAGGTAATCAAACAATTTACATGGGAGATGGTAAGTGTGTCAAAATTTCTCATACTGGTAACACCTATATTAGAGGTAAAAGACAGTTATTTCTGTATAATTTGCTAAGAGTTCAAAATATTAAAAAGAATCTTATAAGTGTATCTCAGTTTGCTCTTGATAACAATGTGTATTTTGAATTCTATCCTAAGTACTGCTTAGTCAGAGACATACTGACTAAGGATGTTCTGTTGCAGGGTGAAACTGAAAAAGGACTTTACAAATTTACATCCACCAACTGCAGCAGTGTCACAAATGAACTTAGTCACTGTAAATTGAGTTCAAAAAGAAACAATAGAGATACATTTGATCTATGGAATTATAAACTTGGTCATCCAAGTAGTAAAGTTGTAAAGCAAATTCTTGTTGAAAATAAAATAAAGTTTGATGATACATCTTTACCCTATGTATGTACTTATTGTCAAATGGGTAAAAGTCATAAGTTAGCTTTCAATCATTCATCAACTCAATACAATAAACCACTAGAATTAGTTGCCACTGATTTGTGGGGTCCTGCACCCATATGCTTAGATTTTGGATTTAAGTACTATATATCTTTTGTAGATGCATATTCAAGACATACTTGGATACGCTTCTTAAAAACAAAATCTGAGACATACAATGCAGTCATATGCTTCATAACTATGGCTGAAAAACAAAATAATTCACAAGTTATGATCATTCAGTATGATGGTGGAGCTGAGTATAAACCTCTTAGCAACTATTTTCAAAAAAGAGGAACTATACACATAACCTCATGTCCTCACACATCTGAGCAAAATGGTCTAGTGGAAAGAAAACACAGACACATTGTTGAATCTGGTCTTACCCTACTAGCTCATGCCTCAATGCCATTAAAATTCTGGCATGATGCATTCAATACAGCTGTTTATTTGATAAACAGAATGCCAACAAAGGTTCTTAAGGGAATCAGTCCAATAGAGATATTATATGGGTATAAACCAGATTATTTTAGTTTAAGAACATTTGGATGTCTCTGTTTTCCTTACACTAGACCATACAATACAAACAAACCGAACTTTAGATCCAAACCATGTACCTTTTTAGGATACTCTACAAACCAGAAGGGATACAAATGTCTAGATGACAGTGGAATTTTTTTTGTGAGTAGACATGTTGTCTTTAATGAGCATGTGTTTCCTTTTAGCAACTCAGAAATGAAAACAACAAGCAAAGTCTACAACCCAAAAGCGTCTATACCTGACTTACCAGTCTACACTGAGATTGAGCATCACATAAGGGCAAAGGAGGCTACTGAGAATCAAAATACGAAATTTAGAGAATTTGTTCAACAAAACTCAGATTGGACTGATAATCTTAGTCATGCCAGTCCATCACCTGTAGAAACAACAGAAGACAAAGGACAGGATCAAGTAGATAATCATGAAGAGAGTGCTCAAAGGCTATCAAACAATTCTGACACAGGGGACATACCTCATAATGATGCTCAAATGAAATCCATTCATCCCATGGTTACAAGGGCCAAGAGTGGTATCTTCAAACCAAAAATTTATACAGCAAACTTAAGTACACATGAACCTGTTACATACACCTAAGCTGTCAAAGACAAAAATAGGAGAGATGCAATGAATGAAGAATACAATGCTCTCATCAAGAACAGAACATGGGATCTTGTATATCCACCAGATAATAAAAACATTGTTGGATGCAAGTGGATACACAAAATCAAGAAAAATCCAGATGGAACCATAAAAAAATACAAGGCAAGACTAGTTGCAAAGGGCTACACTCAACAATATGGGTTTGACTTCAATGAAACATTTTTTACAGCGGTAAAACCATCCACAATTAGACTGATTCTCACTATTGCATTATCAAGAAATGGGATATAAGAAAATTGGATGTCAACAATGCATTCCTCAATGGCATTCTACAAGAGGAAATTTATATGGAACGGCCATAGGGATTCATCAGAAATGAAAACTATGTGTGCAAATTGAATAAGGCCATTTATGGTCTTAAACAGGCTCCAAGAGTCTGGTTTGATAGACTGAAGTTATCATTAACAAATCAAGGATATCAGTCTACCAAATCAGATAACTCACTCTTTATCAAAATTAATGATGTATCAACAGTATATGTACTAATATATGTTGATGACTTAATTATTACAGGTAATAACAGAGAAGAGATTAAGCACATCATCACTTATTTAAAGGAGCAATTTTTTGTAAAAGACCTTGGAGACATCAACTACTTCTTAGGCATAGAAGTCATAAGGAAAGCAAATTCAGAAATAATCTTATGCCAAAAGAAGTATATTCAGGAAATACTAGACAGAGCAAAAATGAGTGATGCAAAGGCACAACCAACTCCCATGATAAGTAGTCAACATTACTCTAAAAACAGGGGAGAAGCCATACTTAATATTAAAAAATATAGAAGTGTTGTAGGGGCATTACAATATGCAACTATAACACGGCCTGATATTGCTTACAGTGTTAACAAGGTATCTCAATTTTTACAGAATCCACTTGACGAGCACTGGAAAGCTGTAAAGAGGATTCTTAGATACTAAAAGGGAACAATGAATCATGGCCTGTCACTTAAAGCATGAAGCAACTTGAATATAGCAGGGTATGCCGATGCTGACTGGGCTTCAGACCCAGATGACCGAAAGTCAACCACATGCTACTGCATATACATAGGAAATAACCTTATATCATGGTGTTCAAACAAACAAGCAACCATATCAAGGTCAAGCACTGAAGCCGAATACAGAAGCATAGCAAGTGCCATAACAGAAATTATTTGGCTATAGTCTATACTGGATGAACTAAAGCAGAAATCAGATAACATACCAGTTCTATGGTGTGGCAATCAAAGCACAGTATACATGTCAGCCAATCCTATACTTCATTCCCGTACCAAGCATATAGAAATAGATCTATACTTCGTTCGAGAACTCGTTCAGAAAGGAAAGCTTCAGATAAGACACATACCAGCTACTTACCAACGTGCAGATGTTCTCATCAAGGCGCTATCGGCCAAGAATTTCAACAAGTTTAGATCTGACCGGAAAGTTGAAGGTGACAAAGAACAAACATCTGTAACCGCAGTTTCCAACGATAGCTCAAAGGTTCCTGAGAACTCAAGCATAGCGAAAAAGGAAGAAACTTCCTCTGGTTTCCACCTACCGAAGTAAGGGTACCAGATCTCAGCTTCCAATTTGAGAAGAAAGAGTGGGAATCTAGCTTCTCCAGTAGAGATCTAGCATCTCATGTCTAGATCTGATGGAAATAATATAATTTGTCTAAAGAAATCTTGAGAATCATTCGACGCCTCTCTCTGCAAACCCTAACCCTAGGATCGCGTTTGAAGGGGGGAAATAAGAGTGTAATGCGGCTGATAGATATAAAAAGAGAAGCAGTATTATCTCAAATACAAAGCAAGCAGGCCGAATGTGATGGTCCCAGGCCCAAAGCTCTATTTTCTCAAATTACATTTTCTGTACCATTGTATCAAGTATAAATACAAAGAAAAATGTAAACTGATAATGTAATGATCATTTCACTTTCTTCTTCAATAAAATTTACAAACTATTTCAGATGCAATTTCACAAATCTTTTTTGCATTTAGTTCATTTCCTCCTCTATTGTTACAACATAATACTCCAAAAAGTAAGCATTCTAATATCCACCTTGTTCCAATATCATAAATTTTGAACGAGCCATATATGTTATCTTGACATTCTTTCGTAATTTCGCTCTTGAAATATTTACAAATCCAATGTCTTTATATGTTTTTCAAAATTCACTTTCGCATGACATTTCACAAATATCGATTACAAAATAAAATTGTGCAAAATAACAATCATATAATATTTGCTCACCTCTTTGCTCGCACTTTTGAGACATTCACCGTTGGTTTCTTTCACTTTCTTTTTGATCATTTCTATTTTTACTTCCTTAATATTCTCTATTTGCATTTCTTCAAAATTTGCACATATTTTAAACCTCCTCCAAACTCATAAATTTCTTTTCCTTGATTCATATCTTCTTCATTTTTATCCCCTTTGATTTCGTACTTTTCGTAATTTACATCATATTTTATCATTTACATGTATATATTTTATCATTTACATGTACATATTTTATCATTTACATCCTCTCTTCAATATATTTTGTTTCATTCTATTTAGCTTGTATATTCAAATTGCATGTATTTTGTTCTTTAATTTTAACTACTTTGAACGCCCGTAAAAGTGAAAGAATCTTCTTCATCTTCTTTAATGAAGATAGATGACTCTTGAAATTTAGTGAAATTTGCTCTACATTTAGAAATAAAATGCCCAAATTTATCACAATTATAACATTTGGTAAGTAAATTTTCATACATTTGGCCACGATCTCTTCTGTTTCATACCTTGTACTTTCTATTTGTCTCAAGTTTCCTCCTCTTACTCGACCTCTTGGGGTGTATGTGTTTTGTCTTTTTCCCTTTTTATTAATGTACTCGTGGCCACTTCGTCCATACCTTTGGCCACGACCTCTTCTTTTTAGCTCCAACTTCTTGCATTTTTAAATGTCACATTTTCCCGCAAGGTGGTTTTTATTTAAAGAGTTTACTTCAATGTTTCTTCTTTAATTTTTTTCTTTAATTTTTTCTTCATAAGACCGATGAGTTGATCAACATTCATGAATCCTAGAACTTTAGTCCTTCATTTTCTACAACTATATAATCAACATTTTAATTTAAAGATCACAGATTTTATCAATAGCAATAGAATCTTTCATTTTTTCTCCATATTTTTTCATTTAATTTACAAAGACAAAATTCAAGAAAAGCAATCATCAACCAATTCTGATGATTTTACATATAATGATTCAAACTCACCTCTCATATTTTGTAGTCTAATTTTATCTAGTTTATCAATTCCTTTATAAGAGGTGGAGCTTTAGTGCAACGGTTAGGTCACTCGCATGGTGATTTGGACGTCCAGGTTCAAGTCCAAAATTTATTATATTTCCTTACTAGTTTGTGCATTAGCTATCTTTATGAACAAAGCTTCATTCAAACTTTGGTAAATGAGTGTAAGAGCCTTCCGATCCTTCTTTTTCAAATTCTTCAAATTATCTCTTCCAGTTTTGGATGAAGTGGTAATATCAGTGGTTTCTTCATACATGTTTTCTATGATATCCACGAATCTTGCGATCCAAACAACGCCTTTAGGCGAATGCTCCAATGATCATAATATTCTTTCTTTTGCGAGGATACTTAGAAAAGAATCATTCTCTTTGCCATATTTTATTTATTAACAACCTCACTCTGATACCAATGTTAGAAAAATTTATAAGAAGAAGAAGTAAAATAATTTGCAAATAGAGATTGGGAGATAAATATTTTATATAGAAGGAAATGAAAATTTATTGCAATTTATTTTTTAACTTTATTTGTTTACATTTTTTCTTTCATTTGCTTACATCCAAATGAGAAAACTTTCCCTGTTTATAGCAACACATCCCCTAAATGAATGGTGAAGAATTTTCTATTTAATGGTTAATAATCCTTCTCTAGAATTTTCTACTATATGAACCAAAAATGGCACAAACACCCACGAGATTGTGTAGAGGATAAAAAGTGAAAAAACACAAATAAAAAAGAGTAAGAAAAGAACACACATCTTTATAGTGATTCGGCTAATCTTGACTTATGTCGACTCAGTGATTTTATTGCTTTGATTATTGAATTTCAAGTTTAAGTTCTTACAGATCGGTATAAATTTGTGGGCGATTACAAGAGACTAGAGTAAAAGATCCTTAAAAATGAGTCATGCCTCCTTATTTATAGTAGTAGGCAGCCTAAAAATCTTTCCTATGATCTCCACCTCGTTTTCCACAACATATACCACTTCTCTAGAAAATTAGGTGGACACCTTATTAATAATTATGGATCAGCACCGATTCACGGGCTTGGATCGGTACCAATCCATATGTTCTTTACATGGATGACGTTGAACTTCTTGTCCTAGATTGATTTATTGTTAGCTTAATGGTTCCAAACTTGTTTGCATTATTATTAGCTTATTTTTGAGTCCAAATAATAGATCAATGAAAGTATGAAGTTGCTAACTTCAAGTGCTCGTGGAGATCTATAGAGAATTGGATAGAATCAACGAAATAATACTTGAAATAGGCTTTAGGCATCATCACTAGTAAGTAGTAGGAGTGGAGGAAAGATTGGTAGAACATGGTGGATCGGTACCGATCCAGCACATATGTTATTGAGTTCATGGGATGGCTTGGTCTTCATCTCGTGGCTCTGTTTGTATTTGGTTTATGGACTCTTAGGCTACCTCTCCGGGCTTCCTTCTTTAATAGTTTCCAAGTTAAATTCGTCTAGTCTATCTAAATATTGTCTGGTCAAAAGGTTGGATAACTCTTACCTCCCAAAGTACATCTTGTTTCAAACATCATGTGCTTTGAATCGAGACAATTCATGATTGTTGCGAAGAACTCCACTCAATGATTTGAACGATCATTTATCCTTTTCGTAGATTGATTTCGCAAAGAGTAATGTCTATAACTATCCGTTGTGACACTTTACCATCATCTGATGTTATAAATCTGGAGTTTGCTTTCACGTTCTGGCCGTTTGAACCAGGGATGACACAAATACCCAAGAGATTGTCTAGAGAATAAAAAGTGAAGAAAAGTAAGTTAAAATGAGAAAGGAAAGAATATACAACGTTTATAGTGATTCATCTAATCTTGATCTACATTCGCATTGTGACTTTATTCCTTATATCAAAGGTTTATAGGCACTAGATCTTATGAATCGGTATAAATCCATGGGTGATTACAAGAATTTAGAGTAAGATAGAGCTATAGCCAAAAGATCCTTAGATGTTAAGTGAGACCATACCGCTTAGCGGAATGGGTTTCCCCTCACTAACATCCTTTAAAACATATGTTTTGCAAATCATATCCTGCAACCAAAACTGGTTAAATACTATAAAGCATCATAATGTAAACATACATAGATATCAGCTAATAAATGAACCATCTGTTCGAACTTATAAGTTTTGTTTGGCTAACTATTAACCTTTGGCTAACTCAGGGCCTACCAGACAATATAACAAAATTTGTCTAACACATGTTAGATACTCCTCTTTTGGATGGTATATCCTTAACTATCTGTTAAATACAACTCTTTTGGACGATCTGTCCTTAACTTAATCATCTTCGAGGTCTTCTTGATCCTAATGGTTTTTCGAGCTCACCAATAACCTATCCGTGCAAAAACATATATTCCTTTTGGTATGTAATCATAATTTTAGTCTTACCTGTGACCAAGCCCTACATACTAAAATTTTAGACAATAATTAGCTGGGGCCAATAGCTAATGTATAGGGCACGATTCTATATCAGTCTCATCTGTTATTTTAATATCCAAGTCATTTTCATTTAGGGTTCCCTTGTCATAAATTTCCTTGAATTCTCTTTAAAATGATTTAAAAGCTTTAAGCCAAACTTATACAAGGAAAATATATATGATCTGTATGCTTTACTCAAAATCACTTTATCTCGGTAATATGCAGCCAATCCAAGAAAGCTCTTTATCCCGGTCACTGTCTCGGGTCTCTTCCAATTATTCACCGCTTCAATCTTAGTTGGATTTATAGACAACCCTTTTTATGAGACTACGTGACCAAGAAACTTCACTTTCTTTTTCCAAAAATGGCGCTTAGAAAAATTTGCCTTCAGTTGATGCTCCCTTAGCATCTCAAGCACAACTATAAGATGAACTTAATGCTTCTTCTCATCCTTAGAGTATATCAAAATATCATTTATAAAAACCAACACAAGTTTATTCAAGTTCTCTCGGCAGATCTAGTTCATCAAATCCATAAAGAATGCCAATGCATTATTTAGTTCGAACGTCCTAACTAACCATTCGTACGATCCATATCTCGTTATAAATGTCGTCAAAGGAATACAATCCTCTGTTGTTCTAAGATGATGGAATCCGATCGCTAGATCCAATTGAGAAAGAACATTGGCTTTACCTATTTGATCAAATAAATTAATAATTCTCGATGATGGATATCGGTTCTATATCGTCTTCTCATTCAACTTACAGTAATCGATACATAGCCTTAATGATCCATCCGGCTTCTTAGAAAATACCGCGACAGCTCCCCAAGGTGAACTACTCGGTCGAATAAAACTCTTGCCTTCCAAATCCACACCTGCACCTTTAGCTCTTTCATCTCTGTAGGTGTCATTTTGCTTGGCGGTCTACTCACTGATTCTGCACTAGGCACTAAATCAATCCAAAAATCAATGGCACGTTTCGATGACAATCCAATTACTGCCTCAAACACATCAGCAAATTCTCTAACCACAAAAACTCGATGCAACTCATCCTCGAACTCCACAATAACCAATAAATCATTCACTTCGCAACTAAGGGTTTCTACGGTATAAACTATCCCATCACTACAATTAGGGTTTCTTAGTGATATCTTCCTATCGTAGCAAAATATCCTAGCATCATATTTACTTAACCAATCCATCTTAAGGATGATCCCAAACCCTACAAAATCAAATATATGCAAACAGTAACCATAAGTATGACCTAGCAAATCAAACTCTAAATGGTCACACCTCATCAAGTGTCTCATACCCTCCCTTCGGATTTGCAACCCTTAAGGAAGTAACTAAATATGAGGGGTCTAGGTTAAACTTATCAACCAAACATTGAGAAATAAAAGAATGTGATGCACCAGAATCAAACAGAACATTAACAGACTTACCTTAAATCTGTAGCAAGCCTCCGAGAACAGCCTACCCTTTCTCCTGCATAACTAGCCTTGAGGTTATGGACTCCAATGCATACATTTGCCTCTTCCTTCTCTAGTAGGCTCCTTGCATTGGTTCTTATAATGACCGATCTGATCAAAATTAAAGCATTTGGTATTCTTCTTTCCAACTGCTTCTTTCCCTTTTCCTTTTTTGGTTGGACACTCATGATTATAGTGTCCTTTCTTGTTGCACTAATAACAGACCACTTTAGATTTTCCCTTCTTCATTTCTCCTCCCTTCTGAGCATTCTTCTTATGGAAAAACATCCTTTTCTGGCCTTGTCCGCTCAAAACCTCCTTCTCTTTCTTCTTTTTCAAACAAGCTAATGCCTCTTCTTGCCTCAACACCATCTCTACAACTACATCGCATGGATCTCTTATGTGCGATACGGTAGCTCTTTCCAATTCAGCTCCAAACCTCTTATAAACTTCTGATTTCTCTTCATCACCGTATCAACCATGGCATACCCATATCGGGCAAACTCTTCAAATCTTATAGCATATTCCACAACAGACATCTCTCCTTGTTCCAGTTCAGCAAACTTCCTAACCAATACCGGCTGCACCATCACTGACATAAATCTTTCTTGAAATATTCTCTTAAACTCTGCCCAAGTCGTAACTTCCTTATCTACTCTAGTAATAACAGTATTCCACCAAAACAGAGCAACTCCCTAAAGCTGTCTTGCAGCTAATCTCCTTTTCTGCTTGTCATTCAGTCCTAAATCAAAGAAAATCCTCTCACAATGTGACAGCAAGTTTTCTACCTCAATCGCATCCTCAGTTCCAATGAACGGCTTTCCTCCAAGCCTAATATAGTCTCTGCACAATTTAGCATAGTGGTTGACTATCGGAGCTTCCTGAACTCTTTCTCCAACAGGATTTCCTCCAACAACTCCAGCTGCAATTCCATCTTGCATCCTACTTACGAAAAACTGATATGTAACGACCCTGAATTTCCGATCCAGTTTAAAATTTTAAAATCCATCATTTTAATGTAAAATTTTGAAAATTTATAAACGATCTCAATTAACGTCCAAACTTTATTTATAAGATACATCCAGTTAGATGTGAACATAGAAAAAGTTTCGTCGAAAAATATTACAGTAAATTTCGTTCGCGTTTTACTGTATATCAGTTCATATAAAGCTGCATAAAATTTATCTTTCAAATCCAAATATTTTTACACAGTTATGTTGTAAAATTTATTCTGATCAAGATAATGTAATTCGTTTCGTCAAAAACTGTCATCGCCTGTTCCGTTTAAATTGTTTTGCAAAATGAACAATTTAAGCGGCATAAAATCGAATTTTTATAAAACTGTCGTATCGAAATTATCTGTGTACCGTTGGAAGAGTCGTGTCGCGCTGACTAAAACGGTATATTTATTCGTGCAAATTGGAGTCCGGCGGAAATCGTCGCGTAATATTTAATTGTTCCGAGCGGATCAGTTAAACAAATTTTAGCCCAAAATTCTTTGGTCCGTATCTATTAGAAATTTGAAAATAAAATATCAGTTGTTAATAAATTGGGTAGTTGGCAGCTAACTTAATTGCGTGGGAAGTTGTGAGAAAAATGGGGAAAGGAAGTGACATATCGGTTTACAAAACAACATTAATTTTTACTTTTAAAATTTGCAAAGATTAATATGAAACAGAACTGGTTTATTTCATACAAACTCCTCAGGTATCTCCTCTCCTCCTCTTCTCTTTTTATTCTTCCTTCACATTTTTTTTCACGGTTAACTTTGAAACATAAGATTGATGAAAATGTTTCCAGCGAATGCAAACTCATTCACCTCCACTATTCTTTCCCTCCCTCCTGAAACACGCACGTCATTCACCACCCGAGATCTTCACCGCCCCACTCCATCATGCGCCGCTCCACACTTGAAACCGATCACCACCCGCAACCGACCACCGCACACACCTCCTCCGTTCACTCCTCCTCCCTATTGCCAAACCCACTCCGAATCCAAACCCGAACCACCATGCGCCTTAGCCGACCCACGCCTTCCACCTGCGTCGTTCGCCCTGAGCCACTGCATACCCCTCCGCCTTCACCTACACCTTCGCCGCAGCTACAACCTATACCCACCCTTCACCTGAAATGCCACGCTTTCACCTTTGCGAGCCGACCTCACTACTCAGTCATCAACCGCACGTCCCTACTCTGGCCACGCCACCACCTTCCTAGCCTACGCGCATGCGTGTTGTAAGAGCACAAGTGTGTACAAAGCATGCACAGTAAATGCAAATGCATGCATGGGATTCGGAGTCTGCATTCTTTTGAGGTCACGGCTGTAAAAAAAATGTGCATGTTATGGCATGCTGGGAGTTAGTGATGAGCAGTGCATGCGTGTTTGGTTGTGTGCGTGTGTGTGCGGTGTGAGTGGCGTGAGTAAGTAGTGTTGAAATCTTGCAGAAAAAATAAATAAAGAAAGATAAACTGTGTATGGTGTTGAGTTGTGAGGCGGCGTGCGTAAGTATAAAATGGTCTCGGTTTGAAATGCATTTTCTGTGAGTCTCGTGCATGCGTGTTATAAAAAAAGAAAAAAAAGAAAGGAAGAAAAAAGAAAAAAAAAAGAAAAAAGAAATTGAACGGTATCGATTTGTTGAGTAAATAGTAACCGTTTTCCTTTTCTCCATTGTTGCAGCAGTCGACTGAGTTACTTTTGCAGCAGTATCGATCTCTCAACTTTCTCTTCTTACTCTGTTACCGGTAAGCGCATTTATATAAATTTATAAATTATATATGACGTTCATTGAATTAATATCGTCTCTTTTGTCGATATTTGCAGTGTTCGTTGTTCGTGTCATACCGACTTCATTCGTGCTTTTTCTTGCTTCGTCGTCAGTTTCTTTATCCACGAAAGGTGAAATAAATTTTCACGACTTATATTCTTATAAAAGTTTGAATAGTTGCTATGTGATGTTGAATTGGATGCTATTTGTTATTGTTAATTTAAATTGAATTGATATAGGATAGTTAACTGATTTATATGTTAAATTGAATTAGTTAATATGATCCCTTTAACTGTTTAATTAATTGACACGTAGAATTTAATAAATTGCACTTGGAACCATTGAACGTATATTGGATTAATTGTTGTAGTATAAACTGAAATTGTAATTGAACGACAAGGGAAAAACCGTAATGTAATAATCTTTAATCAACATGAAACAATAGTGTAGATTCTAGAAATAATTATATTAATTTGCATAAATAACAAATGTTAATTAATACGATTATTTCGGGATTATTTAAATAAATTGTTGAATTGTTATGTATGGATGCTATTGCTTGTTTATTTACTTTGACACCATCCCAGTTATCACACTGCAAGTTCCCTTTGCTATGTTTGATTTTTGAATTAAAATGGAATCGGGTTGAAATGATAAATACCCAAATAACTTGACCTAGGATAGAAAAATAAATTAAACCCGATTGGTCAATGTTTTGATTTAAATAAAATAAAGATTTTACTTGAAGAATAATAAAGTTTTGAAATAAAATTTGAATTTAAATTTGAATGAAAGGAAATGTGAATATTAGAAATTTAACCGAATATTAACGTTGTAATTGACAAAAGAACATTGTTAAAAATTTAATTGATTAATAATTAAGTTTTGAAATTAGTAACAATTAAGTTTTGAAATTATTAATAATTAAGTTTTGAAATTGTTAATTATTAATTTTGAAATTATTAATAATTAAGTTTTGGAATTATTAATAATTAAGTTTTGAAGTTATTAATAATTAAGTTTTGAAGTTATTAATAATTAAGTTTTGAAGTTATTAATAATTAAGTTTGAAATTAATAATAATTAAGTTTTGAATTTATTAATAATTAAGTTTTGCAATTATTAATAATTAAGTTTAAAATTATTAATAATAATTAGGTTTGGAATTAGTGATGATTTAGATTTGAAATTATTTGATAATTTGATGAGATTGAATTATTTAATAATTAAATTGAATTGAATATTCTTTATTAAGAGAAATTGAATTTTTGAATATGTGAAACTAATTTTCTTTAATTGACTTTTGAAATTTGTAACGAAGGAAATAAATAAATGAAATTGAATTTCTTTAACAAGAAATAAAATGCGTTTATCGAAACAAATGAAAGACTGGTAATTTAAAGAATTGGATTCGACGAATTTAATTTAAATTAAATTTGTAAGCTTGATATAATAAGTTGAACTTAAGAAAGTAATGTAATGAATTGGAAATTTAATTGAAATTGTTTTAATGATAAACTAATTTAGTGAATATCGATAAATGAGTTTAAATCAATTTGAATGTTAAAATTAAGTTAAATGATTATAGAATGAACCTATATACAGAATTAAATGAATATTTAAATTGAAACTTTGAAATTGAATTATAGAAAATTTGAAATGAAACTGTGAAGTAATGAAACGTAAAATTTTGGAAATTGATTTAGAATGACTAACGAAATGTTTATTTACGAACTGTAATTGAAATTGAAATTTGAATGGGTTTTGAAATATATTAAACGACCAATCGGTAAATTAATTACGAAAGCTATTAAAGGAACTGGAATCGATTAGGGACATACTCGCTGTCTAAACCGAAAACCACTTTAATAACTATACGCGGAGTGCGATCCAGAATGAAGTGGTTGAAATGGCGTACGTGATGACTGAAGAAAGAGAACGATAATGGATTGCCTTGACATTTGTGTCAAATTGGAAGTGACTAAAACAGGAGCCGTGCCGGGCCAAATGGGGTCAGCTACCTCGAGCGAACACACTTCTTCGTATACTACTCATTACTTGTTATTGATTAGTGCGCACCCTTGAACTTGGAGTGTTGTTTCGCGGTGTTGCGATCGTTGCGGCGATGCGTTCTTACCAGTCTGGATCAGGCAAACGGTAGTTTCACTACCTTGGGTATTGCCTCATGTGCCTTGTCATACTTGTATTCTCATATATGCGACCACTACGAATTCGTTTTGTATTATACCTATGGATTACTCCCTGATATCCCACTAGTTTATGGTGGAGTTTACAGTACTGTATAGACTATAATGCTATATAAAATGTGTTAAGGGGGACAATGGTAACGCCTTAACACTATTTTGATATTTTACTTTACTGTCAGACATTATCTATGTATCGTACACTATTATGTATAAATAGTTTAAAGGATCCTGGAAGATGTTATTCAATTCGTCTTTGAGTTATTGTTACTTTGAATTTGAACCATATTATCTGTATAAGAATATATGTCCTGATTCGAGTGTCTGTTTATGCTTATGCTCGGATCAGACCGAGGATTGATGTTGCTGTTCTATTTGGAGCTGATGACCGAAGACTATCATTATCTTTATCTTATCAGTATTTCTTTTTCTATTTGGACTATTGGACTTCTATGTTGTTCTATTTATTTTTTATTTGAGACATTGTTGTATTTATGTGTAGCTTCATGAACTACTCTTATGACTATGTTGTATTTCTGCTGCACTATTCTGTGATGTTATATTTCTGTGATTCTGTGATGATTCTAATTATATATATATACACACACACACACACACTCCATTAATGATTCGTGTTTTGTATTATTTAAGTTGACATGTATGAAATATCGTCAATTTAAATGGTACAAATATACGGGTTGTTACAGTTGGTATTAGAGCTTTGGCTCCCGAAAACCTTAGCCTGTGGAGTTTAAAACTTATTAAAGATAGGATAAATATACCCTAGAATGAGGAGAATCATTTCAGAATCCACATCCTTTGATTCATCCTTCTTATTGAATTCGTTTGAATAGAATTTCCTTAAGTTCTTTAAATTCCTATCTTTATTCTAAATCACTTTTGGTATTCCAGAATGGCTACCATAAGAAATGTTAGAGGCAGGGGTAGGGGAAACGCTCCCGAACCACGTGCCCCAGCTCCCGCGGTCAAATTCTCCACTCTTAGCAAGGAATACACTCAGCATGGCGGAGTCAAATTCATTAGCTCCGAGAGTATCATCGAAGCACAACAATGGCTAAAGAGTTTGGAGAGAATCTTTACTGGCTAGGAGATTACAGATGCTCATAAGCGTAAGTTGGCCGCTTGGCAGCTTCAGGATGCTGCATAGGATTGGTGGGAGTCATTCACCTCTCGTACCGATGAGGAAACCATCACTTGGGCCTAGTTTAGGTAGTAATCTATCCAAAATTTCATCTAGATAAAATTCCTTTTATCTCGTCAAATTTTGACTCGTTTTCATATCGCTTGTAAATAGGGATTCCTTTACGGCTCAATGGGTGCCAACTGCTGGAAAGGCCTAACTCTATCGGTCTTTTATGGATCTCAAGCAAGGCAACATGACCTTCACTCAGTATGAAAGGAAATTCAATGAACTATCTAAGTTCGGACCCAGTTTGATTGACACACCTCTGCTTAAGAATGAGAAGTTCATACATGGTGCACGCCCAGAGTATTACGAGCTCCTCACCGCTCATGTCCATGGAACTTTCACCAAGTTGATGGATTTTGCTCTTCGATATGAGGGAAAGCCAAAGGGAACATTAGTCGCTAAGGCTCCAGCTACTCATCCATCCTCTAGTCAGACAGGGAAGAGGAAGCCAAATTTTGAGCAACGGAAGAAGAATTGGCAGAAGAAATCTAGGCTTGGCTATTCTCAGAAGAAGCCCATAGACATTTCATCTATCACCTGCTTTAACTGCAACCAGAAAGGTCACTATGCCAGTAGTTGCCCATCCCCAAAGGGGTGCGACTATTCCGCCACCGGCTCAGATGGCCAAGAGAGATGTCTGTCACATTTTCTTATAGCCAGGACACTTTAAGAAAGACTGCCCAACTCAGAAGAGAGGTACCCCATATGGAGTTTTTGCTATTTCCACACCTGCCCCAGAAGTTCCAGATAATCAAGATACTTTACAGAGTACTTTTATGTTGCATTCTTCACCTGTTAGAGTTCTATTTGACACCGGAGCAACACATAGTTTCATATCTATTGATTTATGTAATAAGCTCGGATTGGAACCTGTTCTTGCATCTACCTTCTTATGTGTATCTAACCCTATTGGAGGGCCCGCTAACCTCGAAAGGGTTTGCAAATATGTCACACTTATGTATGGCATGCATCGTTTTACTTGGGATTATTTGTACTTGGATTCGAGGCATTCGACATCCTATTAGGTATTGATTGGCTGCGAAAGTTCGAAGCCGTTATCTCATGCAAAGCTCGAACCGTCTCTCTTATCGATGTTAAGAGCTTACTTTTAGTTATTAAAGGCAAATCGCCTCAAGAATGTGCTGGGAGTTTTATATTTTCTCTTGACTCTCATCTAAGTGAACTAAGCTCCACTCGAATTGTTCAACTCTTTTCTGGTGTGTTTGGAGAAGTCAATTCTCTACCACCTTCAAGGGAAATCGAATTCTGCATTGACCTTATTCCTGGTGCACGACCAGTAGTTCTCCCTCTAGGAGAATGGATCCTAAAGAAAATGCAGAGTTGAATGTTCAAATCGAAGATTTATTTTCTAAAGGCTTGATTCGGCTCAGTCATTCAAAATGGGGAGCTACATTTGTATTTGTCACAAAATATAATGGCTCACTCAGAATGTGTTAAGACTATAGAGAGCTCAACAAGCTCACACACAAAAACAGGTATCTGATGCCCCGCATCAACGATCTATTCGATCAG
Source organism: Allium cepa (assembly GCA_030765085.1). Taxonomy (NCBI): domain Eukaryota; kingdom Viridiplantae; phylum Streptophyta; class Magnoliopsida; order Asparagales; family Amaryllidaceae; genus Allium; species Allium cepa. The sequence goes on from CM060928.1 coordinate 347,170,618, forward strand.
CTTCATGGAGCTAAAGTCTTTTCTCAACTTGATTTGGCTACTGGCTTTCACCAACTCAGAATCGCTAAGGATAGTATTTCTAAAACAACATTCCGTGCTGAAAATGGATTCTATGAATGGCTAATTATGTCGTTCGGCCTCACTAATGCTCCAAGTTTTCGAAATGCCACTTTTAGAGAGATGAAGTTCGTTTTCTTGGCCATATTGTTTCGGAGAATGGGATTTCGGTCGATCCAGCTAAGATCGCCGCAATCAATGTAAGTTCTATTCTTACTTGTCAATTCTATCTAAACAATTTATCAATATCTAAATTCGAATCCTTGGAATTTGCAGGATTGGGAGATTCCCAAAACTCCTACGTAGTTTCTTGGGTTTGGCCGGCTATTACCGCAGATTCATAGAATACTTTGCTCGTATTGCTGCCCCACTTACCGCACTGACCAGAAAGAATGTGAAATTTATTTGGAGTGAAAAATGCGAAGAAGCTTTCAATGAGATGAAGCGAAGATTGACATCTGCCCCAGTTCTTACAGTTATTGGCGGTAGCGAAGGATTGACTGTCTATACTGATGCATGCCGGGATGGATTAAGAGCAGTCTTAATGTAGAAAGGGAAGATTATTGCCTGTGCGGATCATCAGTTAAAGACCCATGAAGCAAATTATACAACTCACGATTTAGAGGTCCTTGCGGTTGTATTTGCTCTTAAGCTATATATGCACTATCTATTGGGAACCAAATTCGAGCTATTCACTGACCACAAGTCATTGAGATATATTTTCTCACAAAAGGTTTAAATCAGAGACAAGTCCGATGGCTCGAATTTCTATCTGCATATGATCTTGATATTAATTATACTCTAGGGAAAGCAAACGCCGTAGCCGATGCTTTGAGCAGAAACCAAGCTATGGCATGTTGTAATCTTGTTGAAGGAATGTTATTCCAGCTTTCCGTCTCCCCAGCTCTGATGGATCGTGTTATAGCCAAGCAATATGAAGACACTTTGCTTTATCGCATTAAAGAAATAGTTCTCGGAAGAGTTGGAAATGCTGACAATAAATTGGGTGCACATGTGGATAGTAATGGAGTCTTGAGAATTGACAATCGTATTTGTGTTCCTAATGTTGATGGTATAAGGCAGGAAGTGCTGAGAGAAAACCATCAATCTTCTCTTTCATTTCATCCCGGTGTTACTAAAATGTACCGGAATATGAAGAAGCTATATTGGTGGAGTGGGATGAAGCACGATATCTCTACCTATGTCAGCAGATGCACAACTTGCCAGCAAGTTAAAGCTGACCACAGAAAGATAGCAGGTTTGCTTCAGCCACTAGAGATTCCAGGTTGGAAGTGGGAGCAGATTTCTATGCACTTTATTGATGGATTGCCAAGGACTAGAAAGGGTAACGAAAGCATATTGGTGATTGTTGACAGACTGACGAAGTCCGCTCACTTTATTCCAGTCAAGTCCACTCGTACAGCTTCGAGTTTGGCAGAGATATACATGAGAGAAGTTGTTAAACTTCATGGTGTACCATCTAGTATTGTATGCGATTGAGATCCTATTTTCACCAGTAAATTCTGGAAAGCATTTCAGGATACTTTGGGCACCAAACTGAATCTGAGCACTGCATATCATCCTCAGACAGACGGCCAAACTGAGTGGGTGAATCAGATTTTTGAAGACCTTCTCCGAGCTTGTATTAATGACTTTAGTGGATCCTGGGAAGACCATCTTCACTTATATTTGAATTTTAAATTTGAAAAAGTATATTTGAATTTGAATTAATTATCTTCAATAAACCAGGCAAGCATTGGTATGGCACCATTCGAAGCCTTATATGGACGGCCGTGCAAATCGCTAGCTTGTTGGATTGAGTCTGGTGATCGACTAGTGCTTGGTCTAAAAATAATTATGGTAGCTTCTGAAAAAGTCGAAGAAATCAGGAAGAAAATAAAGACGGCACAGGATAGATAGAAGAGCTACGCTGACAAAAGGAGAAGAGATCTCGAATTCAGTGTAGGAGACAAAGTATTTCTGAAAGTGTCGCCTTTGAAAAATATTGTTCGATTTGGAAGAAAAGTGAAGCTAGCTCCCAGATTTGTTGGTCCGCTTGAGATTACGGAAAGAGTTGGAACATTAGCATATAGAGTTGCATTACCAGAGAAGTTCGCCGGTGTGCACAATGTGTTCCGCGTCTCACATCTTCGCAAAGTTGTGCACGATCCATCTATGACCATCCCTACTACTCGGTTGGAAGAGATAGTTATTGAGCCTGACTTGACTATTGAGCGGAAGCCACTTCGGATAGTCGATCGTGAGACAAAGCAACTTAGATGGAAGTCTGTAAATCTCGTCAAAGTCCAATGGAGTGCAGATGAGCGAGATTGTACATGGGAGACCGAGGATAGTATTCGGGATTCAAACCTCGAATTACTAATTTCAGGTATAATTTAAATTTCTCAAAAATCTATCTTGACTATTCTGCTTATTTCATTCCTACTTCAATCGTCTCGTTCCTTTTCGAGGACGAAAAGTTTTGAGCGGGGGAGATTGTAACGACTCTGAATTTCCGACCTAGTTTAAAATTTTAAAATCCATCGTTTTAATATAAAATTTTGAAAATTTATAAACAATCTCAATTAACGTCCAAACTTTATTTATAAGATACGTCCAGTTAGATATGAACATAGAAAAAGTTTCGTCGAAAAATATTACAGTAAATTTCGTTCGCGTTTTACTATATATCAGTTCATATAAAACTGCACAAAATTTATCTTTCAAATCCAAATATTTTTACACAGTTATGTTGTAAAAATTATTCTGATCAAGATAATGTAATTCGTTTCATCAAAAACTGTCATCGCCTGTTCCGTTTAAATTGTTTTGCAAAACGAACAATTTAAGCGGCGTAAAATCGAATTTTTATAAAATTGTCGTACCGAAATTATCTGTGTACCGTTGGAAGCGTCGCGTCGCGCTGACCAAAATGGTATATTTATTCGTGCAAATCGGAGTCCGACGGAAATCGTCGCGTAATATTTAATCGTTCTGAGCGGACCGGTTAAACAAATTTTAGCCCAAAATTCTTTGGTCCGTATCTATTAGAAATTTGAAAATAAAATCTTAACTGTTAATAAATTGGGTGGTTGGCAGCTAACTTAATTGCGTGGGAAGTTGTGAGAAAAATGGGGAAAGGAAGTGACGTATCGGTTTACAAAACAACATTAATTTTTACTTTTAATGTTTGATTTTTGAATTAAAATGGAATCGGGTTGAAATGATAAATACCCAAATAACTTGACCTAGGATAGAAAAGTAAATTAAACCCGATATGTCAATGTTTTGATTTAAATAAAATAAAGATTTTACTTTAAGAATAATAAAGTTTTGAAATAAAATTTGAATTTAAATTTGAATGAAAGGAAATGTGAATATTGGAAATTTAACCGAATATTAACGTTGTAATTGACGAAAGAACATTGTTAAAAGTTTAATTGATTAATAATTAAGTTTTGAAATTAGTAACAATTAAGTTTTGAAATTATTAATAATTAAATTTGAAATTATTAATAATTAAGTTTTGGAATTATTAACAATTAAGTTTTTAAGTTATTAATAATTAAGTTTCGAAGTTATTAACAATTAAGTTTTGAAATGATTAATAATTAAGTTTGAAATTATTAATAATTAAGTTTTTAATTTATTAATAATTAAGTTTTGAAATTATTAATAATTAAGTTTAAAATTATTAATAATTAGGTTTGGAATTAGTGATGATTTAGATTTGAAATTATTTGATAATTTGACGAGATTGAATAATTTAATAATTAAATTGAATTGAATATTTTTTATTAAGAAAAATTGAATTTTTGAATATGTGAAACTAATTTTCTTTAATTGAGTTTTGAAATTTGTAACGAAGGAAATAAATAAATGAAATTGAATTTCTTTAACAAGAAATAAAATGCGTTTAACGAAACAAATGTAATTTAAAGAATTGGATTCGACAAATTTAATTTAAATTAAATTCGTAAGCTTGATATAATAAGTTGAACTTAAGAAATTAATGTACTGAATTGGAAATTTAATTGAAATTGTTTAATGATAAATTAATTTAATGAATATCGAATAAAATCGATAAATGAGTTTAAATCAATTTGATTGTTAAAATTAAGTTAAATGATTATAGAATGAACCTATATACAGAATTAAATGAATATTTAAATTGAAACTTTGAAATTGAATTATAGAATATTTGAAATGAAATTGTGATGTTATGAAACGTAAAATTTTGGAAATTGATTTAGAAAGACTAACGAAATGTAGATTTACGAATTCTAATTGAAATTGAAATTTGAATGGGTTTTGAAATATATTAAACGACCAATTGGTAAATTAATTACGAAAGTTATTAAAGGAACCAGAATCGATTAGGGACATACTCACTGTCTAAAACGAAAACCACTTTAATAACTATACGCGGAGTGTGATCCAGAATGAAGTGGTTGGAATGCTGTACGCGATGACTGAAGAAAGAGAACGATAATGGATAGCCTTGACACTTGTGTCAAATTGAAAGTGACTAAAAGAGGAGTCGTGCCGGGCCAAATGGGGTTAGCTACCTCGAGCCAACACACTTCTTCATAAACTACTCATTACTTGTTATTGATTAGTGTGCACCCTTGAACTTGGAGTGTTGTTTCGCGGTGTTGCGATCATTGCGGCGATGCGTTCTCATCAGTCCGGATCAGGCAAACAGTAGTTTCACTACCTTGGGTGTTGCCTTTTGTGCCTTGTCATACTTGTATTCCCATATACGCGACCACTACGAATTTGTATAGACTATAATGCTATATAAAATGTGTTAAGGGGGACAATGGTAACGACTTAACACTATTTTGATATTTTACTTTACCGTTAGACATTATCTATGTATCGTACACTATTATGTATAAATAGTTTAACGGATCCTGGAAGATGTTATTCCATTCATCTTTGAGTTATTGTTACTTTGAATTTGACCCATATTATCTGTATAAGAATATATGTCCTGATTCGAGTGTTTGTTTATGCTTATGCTCGAATCAGACCGAGGATTGCTGTTGCTGTTCTATTTGGAGCTGAAGACCGAAGACTATCATTATCTTTATCTTATCAGTATTGCTTTTTCTATTTGGACTATTGGACTTCTATGTGTTCTATTTCTTTTTTATTTGAGACATTGTTGTATTTATGGGTAGCTTCATGAACTACTCTTATGACTATGTTGTATTTCCGATGCACTATTCTGTGATGTTATATTTCTGTGATTCTGTGATGACTCTCATTTATATATATATACACGCTCCATTAATGATTCGTGTTTTGTATTATCTAAGTTGACATGTATGGAATATCGTCAAATTAAATGATACAAATATACGGGTTGTTACATGATACATAACTCCCATATCCACATGGCGACCCTAGCACCAATATTTTCAGATTGAGCCTGACCTAGACATCTTCTAGCATTTGCTTGGGAATTTTCATTAGTGGTGGTGCTCTCTCCTCTAGGATTAGCTCTGCCTCTTCTTCCTTCATATCGATGTTCAAGCCCCGTGAGGTACAGATGAATAACCTAACTAAGATAGGGTCTAGAGATATAGCGTATACTTATATAAAGCAAATATAAGTACGTTACTATAGCATTATCCCATACCCCAATCTTAACTCTAATTCCTAAGGATTATGTTTTCAAAAATTATTTTTAGTTAATATATTTCATAAACCATGCTCTGGTACCAAGCTGTAACATCCCCTATCTAGAGGCCCAAAACTAAGCGCTATAGATGTTGCAGTCGTCTACAGTATTATCTTCCAACGACTAAATACGGCTATGTTAATGGTATCTATAATATCTAAAGCAATTAAATATGAAACAAATCACAGATTTTAAAACAACTTTTCTTTATTAAATTTCAAAACAGATATTCCATATTCTTAATACAAAATCCCAATACATTCCTAGGCATAATAGACAAAATATACTTATTACAAAATACACCAAGAGCGGTATATGAAGATACCCTCTTGGATGGTCAAAGTCATATCATCATAATTGACTTAATACAAACACAATATAAATACAGCAAAACATAAAAACACAACTCCTAAATAGCTATCCTTAGCCTTCTGCTTGCCATTGGTAGCCTTGTTCGCTATCCTGCTAAAACCTGAAAAAGATCATAACTCCTCAGCCTACTCAAATCAATTTTGAGCACCTGAGAGTTTAAGGGGAAAACATAAACTTCGAGTCAGACATAACACCCGTTGTTAATAATACTATACATCACGGTTATTAATGTTAAGTGAGACCACGCCGCTTAGCAAAACGGGTTTTCCCTTACTAATATACTTTAAAACATATCTTTTGCAAATCATTTCCTGCAGCGAAAACTGGTTAAATATTGTAAAGCATCATTATGTGTATAAACATAGATATCAGGCAATAAACGAACTATTTGTTCGAACCTGTTAGATGCTCCTCTTCTAGATGGTCTATCCTTAACTATCCATTAAATACTTCTCTTTTGAACGGTTTGTCCCTAACTTAATCATCTCCTGGTCTTCCTGATCCTAATGGTTTTTCGAGGTCACCAATAACCTATACATGCAAAAACATATATTCGTTTCGATGTGTAAACATAATTTTATTCTTACATGTAAGCGAGCCCCACACATTGGAATTTTGGACAACAAGTAGCTGTGGTCAATAGCTACGTATAGGGCACGATCCTATATCAGTCCCATCTGTTATTCTAATATCTGAGTCATTTTCATTTAAGGATCCCTTTCAATAATTTTCCTTGAAAATCTCTTTAAAATGATTTTAAAACCTTAAATAAAACTTATACAAGGAAAACATATATGATCTCTATGCTTTACTCAAAATCACTTTGCCATGTTATATATATACACACACACTTTATTCAAACCTTAGTTAATGAAAATTTTTAAGCATTTAAAAATACCCCTTTCGATTCCATTGAAAATTACCCTTTCTAAACCTTTGAAAGAATATTTTTCGAAACAAAGTAAAACCCTTTATTTATTTAGGCTGAAAGGCTAAAGCTTTTCCTTTCGAAACCATGTTTTAAACCCTTTCAAAACCTTTGAAAATTTTCCTTTTGAAAGCGTTGAAACCTTGGACATCTTGTCTTTAAAACACCTTAAAATATTGCCTTAGAAAACCATGGAAAATTCTTCCATTTCAACTCTACCATTCATAAAACGGTATTTTTCGAATACTTCAAAACCAACAGAAAACGGTATCTTTCGGTTCCTTCGAAACCATTCAAAAAATGGTATCTTTCCATTCCTTTGAAACCATTTAGAAAAATAGTACCTTTTGAATCCTTCGAAATCCACCTTTCGACTCCTTCGAAACTATTCATAAAATAGTGCCTTTCGAAAGCATTAAACCTTTTAGAACAAAACCTTTTTCTAAAGCACATTAGGTCAATTTAAAACACGTGGAAAAAATCTTTTCAAAACCATATAAGTCATCTCTTTCGAAATCTTGGGTTATAATTCAATTAGAATAAATAGGAAAAAAACATCTAAGTCGAAACCTTCATTTCGAAACCTTTTTCCTAAGTAAGAAGCAATGGTGTCGAAACCATCCTTTTTGAAAGCATGTGAGAAGCGGTTGTTTTTAAAAGACAAGTTTACCTTTCGACTCCTTCGAAACACATTGACTTCGAAAGGTAGAAAAGCAGCAGTTAGGGATTTTGACCCCTTCGAAAGCATTAAACGTTTATTTTTTTGACCCAATCCAAAGCAACTGGGTCAAAACCAACTCTTTCAAAAGCAAAGCAGGCATTACGTTTGGTTTATAAAACAAACATACTCCAACCTCTTTGAAACCTAAGGTTTCGACTAAGTGCCCCTTCACCTTTTGCCAATATGCTAGGTACCAAGTATCTTGATACCATGAGCATTGGTTTCGAAACCAATGATGTCGATAGGTTTGGGTCGGAATCCCTGGCGTCGAAAGTGGCTGAACGTACTAAAAGAATGATTTTCTTGTTTTTAACTTAAAGGAGAAAACTTTTTAACTAACCTGCCTTTGTCTGTCAAAATCTTATTGGTTACTAAATACTTTTCAGAAAAGTGCTGCTAATAATTTCAAAAATAAAGAATAATTTTATTTTTTAAAATGCCCCTTCTCATTAATAAAATATATAAAACTTTTAAGTCCCATATCTTAAATAATTTTATATATTAATCAAAAAATTTAGGAAAAATTATAAAAAATCTATTTTAATGTGTCTTTTAACATATAAAAAAAATTCAAACCCAAATAATTATTTATTTAACCATAAACAATATATAACCCAATAAATCATTTTCTTTACTAGAAAATTAATATAAAATCCACATTAATTGAAAAGTTACGAAAATTGAAACCCATCTTTAAAATATTATTTATGTTCTACATTTAAACTTTCAAGGCATTTGGATGTAATGTAATAAGGTTTTCATATCAAACATCTCATAAATATTAATATGAACATGTGTAAATTATCAACAAGCTTATACATGCATACATACATACATACATATAAATATAATATCTTTAATCGTTTAAAACATGGCATAAATTTGCAAAATCATTTCGGATCCAACTCAAAACTGAAAACTATAAAAAAAAGAGGGATGTAGTAATTATTTACCTTTGCTTTGAGATTAAAAGATGTGAGATTTGATGTTGATTAACTTTTTTCTCTTGAAATCCTAGCTTTATCTTCCCTTAAGAATAAAAATGGTGGCCGGCCTAAAGATTGTTTAGTTTGAGAGAATAAAATGAACATGTGTCTCATTTCCTAAAGGTTTAGGGTATGATCTCTCTTATTTCCCATTTTGTCCTTCCCTATTTCCTTACACATTAATTCATGTTATCACATTTCGATTTACATATGAACATGGCACAGCTACACATAGTTCAATCAAATCTCAACCTATTAATCTTTATATTATTTATTTAATTTAACTAATTAATTACTTTAATTAATTCTATAAAAATAAGGGGCATTACAACCAGAAAAATCACTTCCATTAGCATAGCTCCAGCACACGGTCCGTCTAGGGGACACTAGGACACTCACATACACATGCACTACACCGCGTTGCACTTGACTCGTGTCTTTACTTATTGGAGCTAACTTTTCCCTGGTTCATTTGAACGATTCATTGAGAGAGAAAAGTATATGCTTCAGCCTTTAGCAGAAAATGTGTATCTCGCTCGAACACAAATCATCATGGTGGTGGTCGAGGCTCGGAGTTCAGCCATTAGTTTAGCCATGACAGAGGTAGCTATGATAGAGATTATCTATCTTATGAATCTGCTTCTAGATACCGTTCTAGGTCCAGGTCGCCTCCGCCATGAGGTTAAGAAGCATTCTGATCGTCAGGATGACTTTCAACTGGGCAATGCTTCTCGTGCACCACCTCCAGCTTCCATTCCCATACAACACTGTACATCGGTTCATATCAGTCTACCTTCTGACCATAGGAACTATAAGGGCAGTTTCAAAGCATCTCATCACAATGCTAGCAAGAAAGTAGTTGAAGCTTCAGTCATCGCTATGAAGCAATAACTTACTACTGTTGTCCAAATGACCGAATTGAAGCAACAGTTTTCAAATGTATGTTTTATGGACTCATGTTTATACCTAACTTGAAGAAAATTCCGCCAAAGGTTAAAGACACGCCCATCGCTTACGTAGTTAATGCTTATGATTAATATAATGAATGGAAGCGGATAGCCAAGAAGATCTCTAGGGTTTCGAAGGAAAGGAAACCTAAGACCGACAATCTAAAATTTATGGAAGCATAAGACAAAAGGATCATCACTCATCTCAACATTGAGATCATTAACATGAAAACATTACAAGATGAAGTCAGAAAAAGGCCAAGGATGCTATCAAAGCACTCGAGAGTGAGAGGGCCAAGCATCACGATGGCATAGAGATCGTGCACCATCGAAATCGCGACTTAGCGCTAGAGAGAGATGCCTTGACCATAAAGGTAAATGAGCTATCGGTAAAACTTAAGAGCAAGACAAAAACGAAGGATGAAGCTCTCTAAGAGGCTCGAGGGTACTATAAAGTGCTCCTTACCACTCGTTAGGAAAGGTACGAGGCGATTGCATGTGCTCAGGATGTGGGCGCTCTTGTTAAAAAGGAATTTAAGGCTACTAAGAAGCCGACGGTGTAGTGATTTAAGCCACTGATCATTAAATTTAATGCTAATGTGCTCATGTTCCACAACTTAGAGTGGATCGGTGATGACTATCCTAGGTTTTTGGCTTTGGCCTGGGAACAGGTTGTAAAAGCGGAGAATGAATTTCTAAATGGTGGTGAGGTAGACCTGACTCAATCAAAAAAGAAGGTCTTAATAGGAGACGAGCCTAGGGTGCAGAGAGAGGCGAGCTTACGCTTCATCCGGAGCTGGCCGCCATAGTATAAAAAGACATAGGAAAATGCTTCGGATCGTCATCTCAGGATGTCACCATTGGCCACACATTTGGATCCAAAGCTCCTTCGATTCATTTTTTATCCCTGAATACAATCTTGAGAAGCGTCGAACGAATAATTCCTTCATACTTTCTCCCATCTTGGAAGGGAATTCTAATGACACTCCAGCCCATATAGAACCCAGACCAATGGATGTATCTTAACTAACTTTTTTGTGTATTCAAAGAGTCCACATGTCGTTGGTTGACATAGTTAACCTCCCTTTTTATGTCTCTCGAGTTTCAGTTTAGCCCCAGATTATCCCGCTTCATGATAAAGGTCTTCAGTTGGGACAACAAGCTTCTACAATAGAATCAGTGACCGTGACTACTTCAATGGTGGTCTCGAGTTTTCCAATCGACGAGACTCTTGGGACTAACAAATGGATGATAGATTCTTTATAGGATAAAGGGACCGGTGTGATTCAGGAAGCTTAGACCAAAGATGATGTTGTTATCACTGGATTTTCCGAGCCCTTATCGGGTCCCACCAAGAGAAAGCTTGAGCAACAACTTCACCTAATCAAAGAGGTCAAGCTAGAGAAGATAGAGGGAATCCCTCCTCTTTTGTCCATAGCTTTGCCTGGTCAGACTATCTTCATTCCAGTCACTCTTACTTTACCTAGGAGCACTCAAAGCATGCCCGCTGGATCATCACAAAATAATCCATCCAAGGGTTAAAGAAGAAGCAGGAAGAAACCTGATCAAGTTACAACTCCGTCTAGAGAAGAGAAGAAAAGGTCTAAGCGGCAAAAGCATATTAAGTTATCATAGGTTTATTTTAGGTAGACAAACTCATTTTTGGTTTATGGTAATAGGAGTCTGTTTGGAATTTTAGGCTTGAATTGTGCAGGTTTGGCCTCCACTTTTGTTTTCAGCTTAAGTGTAAATAAAACATGTATGTTCTATCCAAGTTCTACCTCAAATGACGATGGCACCAGGCCTAGGAATGATGATCGATTGGTTATCAATTGATAGCGACAACATGGAACAAGTAGCAAACTTTGGGCAAACGGTTCAATCACTTACTCATGTACGGGGATGGAGATAGCTCCTAGGCATGCACTGAGATGATGATAAACCGCGGCACTTTAGTTTGTGAAATCTGCTTTTTCTTTTTCGATTTGGACATTTGTTTTTTTCTAGTTTGGTTTGAACTCTTTATGTTGTTTGTTCTCTGGTTTGGACTTCAGTTTGGATGCTTGTTTTCTGGTTTGGATTTTTAATTTAATCTGGATTTCGAATTGGATTTTTATCTAGTTTTTGGTAAATGGTCACCGGGGATGGATTATGCTTGGCAAGGGGTAAGTCGCTTTGTCCAAACGTGGTGAATCGGCTTATTCAGGTCGTCGAGTTTGGACTATGCTCGACAAGGTCCCGGAGAGACCAGGATTTGGCTTGGGACTTAGGCCCTATATTATTGGTTACTATTTCAGGTCGTCGGGTATGGACTATACTCGGCAAGGGTCCGGAGCGACCAAGATTCGGCTTAGGACTTAAGCCATGGCATTACTGAGCATTTAGGGACAATGAACCAGGAACACCAAGGCATTACTTAACATGGGTCGTTGATTGTGGGATGCGCTTGGCAAGAACTTGAAGAGGTTATGCATTTGGATATTGGTTATGAACAGCTAAGGATTCTGCTAAGCGCCCTGAGTTGTCTCGGATTTGGATATCGACCCAAAACGATCTTGGATTCAATTATTAGTTATTGTATATGAATGGATTAGAACTCGGTCGTCGGGTTCAGATGGATATGAAATTGGCTAAGGATTTGTTTACTAGATTCATATACGGATATCGGCTCGGAGTAGTCGTGGATTTGGATAAGGATAAGGATACGACACTTGATAGGATGGCTTGGTAATATACTAGATTATGGATCAGATAGAATGGATATGGATGGAATATGGACTTTAGATGTCGGGTTTAAAGCTATTCAAAACATGCCTTCCTACCGCAAGGAATGTTTTGGGAGGCAAATGTTACCCCGCCTTTTGGTCAAGGCCGGGATGCCAACAAATTGGCTAGAAAGGATGGATATTAGGATTGGAGATCGATTGGAAACAAGGCTGTAATCGATACCGTCAAAATCTAACCGAGCTCCAATCAAGACGGGATCAATTAGGAATGGTGAACAACGCTGGGAAAGGCTATGTTTTGAATTTTAAATCAATCGGAGTTCATATGCTCAAGTTATGGATGGATCAATATTGAAGAGAAATGGTTAGCATCGATACCTTCGGATTGATATTGTTCGTATCGATCAACATGGATTACTTTGGATCGATGGATGTCGTTCGTATCGATATAGTTTGTATAGATCGAGGGATATCGACAGATGGACGCGAATATGGATAACACACATGGATTTAGACCGATAGTAGTTCGTATAGATCAGGGATGGACTTAGCAGTTCAATTTGGATCGATGGTTTTGTATCGATTGATATGAGCTTGGATAAGGGAAATGCATATGGAACTTCACTTTGGATCAGTCACAATGCGTATTGATCGTATTCCTGATCAATACAAAATGCTACGCTTGGGATCGATACGAACAAGGGAGCAACCGATGGGTACGAAGAAGAAAATCTCAGATCGATACAAAGGATAGATATGAACAACATGGATACGAAGGAGGGTTGGTCGATCGATACGACAGCACATGCCGATGGATATGGAGCATTGATGGATACGATGGCTCTGTACTTTGTGTCGATGGATACTAAGGAAATGGTCGAGGTGGAGCGAAGGAAATGGATCATAGCACATGAAGTTTGGATCTATGCGAAGACTACGGCTATAGGTATGGGGACCGATGGATAATTGGATGATGGATACGAAAGTGATCGAGACGATCGATACAAACTAGTATTTATACGTACACTTCAGCCTACTTGCAAATACCAACTTGCATCGATCATAACTCTCATTCTATAAGTGCAAATGCGATGAAATTTTCGCATTGGCTTCCTTATGTGCTCAAGAACATCCATTCGATCTCGGCTCGATTGAACTACTTTTGGATCGATAAGAATTGTACATGGATCGATCCAAAATTAGCATGGATTGATTTAGCGGGCCTATCTGCACATAAGAAGAGGTATTCCTCGTTCTGAGGTAGATATTTTAGGATCTACGCCCGTAAATAGCAGTCCTATGACAACTAAAAAAGGGATCTTCTTCTTTCCTTGGCTAAACTCTGCCATTTTTGCTATTGATTTCAAAGGCTTGTAACTATAATTGTAGGATAAAAGGAATAAAAGGATTGATTCAAAGTTGACGTAGGCCGGAGATAGCCAAACAACTATAAACCTTATGTCCTTTCTTGCTTTCTTTCATTTTAATTTTGCTATTTCTTCATTATTATTATCTACTTTATCTGGATCCGAGATTTGTGTTTGAATATTGTGGATCTGTGTGCTAACACTAGTGCTTTCACGACTTTGGGGGTTTGTGACCAATTTTGATGCAAACACCCGACATGATGAATTAATTTAAAAATATATATATAAATGAATTTTGAAAAAATGTTTTATTTTACATGAACTTATTGAATCAGATAACCATTGAATATTAATAATAATATATAAACAAATGGTAATAATTATTTCCATCACTTATAATTCACAATAAACATAAACAAGTGTTTAAAAAAATTTAGATCAATATTATACATTAAATATGAAAACATATATTTTAATTCAAATAGTATGTGAATATTAAATCACAAATATATATTTATATATATGAATAAACATATATAATTTTTAACTAAAATCATTTTAATATTTAATATCAGATTACAAAAAAAATGATGAACTAGATCTTCAAATTTTATACACATATCCAATTTCCATTATGACAACAACAATACATGCAAAAATCTCACCTAACTAATGAAATAACAATAATCTAATTATATACATATGTTTATATGATTAAAAAAATCTTAAAAACAAAATAATATAATTAACACATAAATAAACATTACCTAGAATAGATATCCTAAAGTCCACTTTGAAATAATGAATTCTCCTCCTCTAGAATTCCTTGATTCGTCAGATTGCTAGTTTAGAAATAACGACCTTTCACTATCAAATAGCCTCTGGTTTGAACTTGAATTGGATTTGAGATTTTAGGATAATTTTAGAGAGTAGTTGCTTCCATGAAAAGGAAGAAGAAGACGGTGACTCAAAATGAATTAGCATGAGATATGTCTTTAAGATTAGTATTTATATAGGTAGGATAAGATAGCAAATTATGCAAGTTTCTCGGTAGATCTTAGCCACACATCTCCAAACCCTAATCCTATGTTGTAGCTACCTCTAACCCTAGCCGAACCAACTGCCTATTGTCTCCAAATATCATGGGTTGTAAGCTCGTTTAACCTAAATTAAATATGTACAATCATATTTAACCTATTTGTTATCGATATCTCATATCGATTAATATATTCATAACTATTATGAATACATGAAACAATTTTATTTCCAAAATCATATTCAAATTTAATAATTATTAATTAATTTATAACAATTATGAACTAATTTAATTGTTTGGTCTAAAGAGAATTCATCACTTCGGTTGTTTGACTCATAGGTGTAAATTTGGTCAGCCATTAACATTGAACTATTCGAATGTTAAGAGTCGCACGTTACATAGTAGGTGGTGTGGTACTATGGTCAAATTTATCGCTTACTCAACTTCAGTAAAATCCCATTTCACTTTATTAAGCGTTGTCCAGTTATGACAATTATTTACACTAATTCTCTTCGTCAAAGCTATATCATTTTGGACTTATTGAATACAATAATGGTCAAATTCCAACAACATCCACATTCAATTCTATAGTCCAAATACAAAGTCCTTGGTTCAATAATAACAATTATTATTAACCAAACCTCTATGCCTAGAGACTTTAATTTTGAGTTGACTTGAGTTGCCGTAATACTAACCTCACATAATTCAGAAGATGAATCCTCTCTTGAATAGTCCTTCACTTTTAGTACTTTCACTCGACCCAACTATAGTCACTCGATGGACATCGTACCATAATTTGACTACAATTAAAGCAAGTTTTCATATTGAAGATCCATAGTATTTTCAAGTCGAGAAAACTGTACAAATTAGTCATATTGATATTTTCTATTTGACCTTATATTAACCAATAGAAAACTATTGAGTGGGTCACTCCATAGTTATCCAATAACTATCAATACGTAACTCCTAGGTGTCCTCAACAGTCATGAGTAATACACTGTCCAACATTTGGAGAGCGTTACGTACTATTGACTCAATGGATACGTCGATATCCAGTCTTGATGTATTTTGACTAGGAACATTTAAAATAGTATATTTGTTTTCATTATATAAATTACTCATGGTTACAACATTTTGTAACTACAATCAAAGAACATACCATTTACGAATTTTCTATTATGTGACGCCCCACCTCTAAACCCACGCTAGCCAAGAACACTACGGTGTAATGCTGTCAACTAGCACGGAGAATAAGGCTGTTGAGGAGTGGCCATCCATGTGATTGCTTATCACACGGTGGCTATAAATAATCTTCGGAAACAAACATAGAAATAAGCATAACACAAATCAGTCACAGACATCCATATCACAAAGGCGGAAGAAGATATGAATATATAACTAACACATGAAAGTGTATATCAGAGTAGTGGTCAAAAAGATCCACAAAAATACAAAAGAATAGCAACACGTGCTATACAAAAGAGTACAACTATGAGTCTATATCTCAAGTGTATACAACAAAAACTGCTAATCTAAATAGTTAGCCAAAAGTCAGAGTAGCAAATCCCGGGAAGAAGTCAAGCAGAAGCACCTGTAACATCTCGGTCTGACCCGAGTATTATTTAAGAAAGTAATAAACGGGTCAGTCGAGCTATAAATATCAGATGACATGGTATAAAATAAAAGATATGGCATAAACATAAAATATCCATACTGACATACTATTATAAGTATGCAAATGATGATAACAGAAAATCAATCAATAAGAGATAAATCGATATCACAAGAATCTTCTCAAAGATCCAAAGAGGGCATCATACCCTAAACTTGTACTCATAACAAGTCAATGACATAAATTCCAGAAATCAACACAAGAAATCCAGAAATCACAGAAAAAGGGAAAGAGGCCTATCACACGACGGTCCGGAGACCATGGGGAGCTACCCCATATGGGTGAGTCGGAATCACCCAGATGAGGTCTAGGCTAACCAAAAAGCAAAAAGGTATGTGTGAGTGGAATCACACAAATGGTGTCTAGCCTAACCTCGCAACAAAAAGGTATGTGTGAGTGGAATCACACAAATGGTGTCTAGACTAACCTTGCGGACAAAGAGATATGTGTGAGTCGGAATCACACCCATGAGGTCTAGTCTAACCTTGCAAACAAAGAGACATCGCACAATTGCTAGTCTAAATCATAAAATGATCGTCATGATCAACGAGAAGTGTCAATTACAATAAGCTAGTAAATATAAAAGTTTATCTTCGTCTCCCATAACCACCTGCTTAACTTAAATATTTACGAACAAACTGTAAATCTTCACTAGAAAATTGTCACAAGAGGTTCATTCGAACAATTCCAAGAATTAACCGATGAAGTGAATGCAAGCGTTTCATACCACTTGTTTTACTAAGCCGTTTAATTAGATTTCTCATCCGAGTGAGGTAAAGGTTTGTATATACTAGTAGATTGGAAAACGGTTTAAGAAAAGAGCTTTGTTATTGAAAATAGAGTTGAAATCATTTTGTTGAAAGAGTTTTGATATTTACTACTAGTACTGAAACCTTCATATTTATAAAGTTGTTATCCCGCCTTTTTAGCAAGGCTGTGATACCATAAAATCGACCGAGAAGCCAAAGATAGTTTGTCTCGAAGAATGGTCAACTCAGCATCTCAAACAAAGCAAGTTCTGTTGAATGTTTTTCAAATAAGATCCCCTACGGAGGGGGGTCCAGGGGGTGGCAACCCCCCAAGGTGGGGGTGCGGGGGCAACACCCCGCTACGGGTTAGCAGAAGCGAGCAACCTAATGGTTGCGACCTAGGGGTGTTCGCGAGTTAGCAGAAGCGAGCGACCTAACAAAGGTGAGCGACTTAAGGGACTCGCGACCTAACAAAAGCACAGGCCAAGCAACCTAACATTTTAAGGCCGAACGACCTAATTAAACTCGCGACCTAACAGGGTACACGACCTAATGGTATAAAGGTCATGCGACCTAACGGTATTAAGGTCTGAAGGAAGTGGCTCGACCTAAGGTGGGCGACCTAACATGGTCACGCGACCTAAGTGGTCAGGCGACCTAAGTGGTCAGGCGACCTGAAATGGTGAATGGTCGAGCGACCTAATAGAGCGACCTAGGTCCAATGACCTAGTGTAGAACAAGCCAAGGCCAAACGACCTAAGACCTAAAGTGGAGCGACCTAGGGCCAAGCGACCTACGACCTACGACCTAACGACTTAGGCCGAGCGACCTACGACCTAATGACTCAAAGGCCGAGCGACCTAAGGGAGTGGGCGTAAGGCCAAAGGGGAACGACCCAGTATCTCGCGACCTAACGACGTAGTGGCGAGCGACCTACGACCTAAGCCCTAACGACCCACGACCCACGACCTAGCGACCTTACTCCGAAGTGACAATACGAGGCAGTGCGACCTAGCAGCAGAAATTCACCAAAACACTAAAAATTGGAGTTTTTCGCCGATCCAACCCAAACCAAATGCAAATGTACATGCTAAAGTGATGGGAATTCATTCCCAACAGTCCAAGATAGTTATAGACAAGAATGTGAGATAAAAATCTCACCTTTGCACCAAATTTATGAAGAAAAGCTTGAAAGCAATGGAGAAGTAATCACAAGCTTGAATCCAATATCTTCTTCTTGAATTTGGAATTGAATGTTGGATTTGCAAGAGAATTTGAGCTTGGAATATTAATTTCACCTTCCACTCACCATTAATGCTAAAGCTTGGTTGTTAGGAAATTTATGAAGCTTGAGGAGAAGGAGAGAAGTGGGTATGAGTTATAATGGCTAATCTAACCCAAAGTCCAAAGTAGGAAAAGTAAGTGAAATTCCACTAACTCCAAACCTATCAATGCTTATACTTAAAAAAATTGTAAACGGCATTTCAAACTCAATGGAAGTGGTTTCGAGTCCTAATTTGACCATTTGCAAAAAGTAGCTTTTCGGACCGATATCCGATTAACGACAAAATATTTAAATAAAATATTTAAATATAAAATCAATAAATATGCGGATTGTTACATATTAGTTGTAGTTTTAATAAAATAATATACTTAATATAACATCATATCAAGTATATAAATGAAAGAAAATACCTTTATTTCATTTTTAACTACTTTTGGAATTCTTTCTAATATACTTACACACTCAATCAAATTGGAAAAAAAAAATCTTTGGATGTTATGTTTTCTACTTTCATTTTATATTCTATGAATATATATAATACACAAACCAATTGTATATCGAATATACATATTTTTCTCTGTGATAACTCATTAGTGAATTTTACAAAGAAATTGAACTATTTTGATATCAATGGATCTTGGATTGTGCGTGTGTGTACTAATTCGATGAATTCATTAACTTTTTTCACGCCCATTGATTGAGTCCTTTCATTGCCCTTAATTGTTTGAGGTACAATTCAATAGTGCCATATAATGCATAATCATATGGTTAAAAAATTAGTTCTCAAACATAAGGCTTAGTTCATAATTTCAAAATAATTATAATTTTTTTGATACTATTGTATTTCTATAGCTAATGCATTAATTGTTTATGAAAAAAATACCAATATTATAGATTTATCATATAACAAATGTTCATAGTATCCATATAACAAATATTCGACGTAAGGAAGTTTCTCAAAATGAAAATTAATTAAAAGTTATCTTCGTACTGCCCTGTCACAGGAGAAATTAAGTGGAACCACAATTACCATCGAAAATGAATATTTTGGATGTGCTAGGTTATGACGACATAATTAAAGAATGTACTGGAAAGAATGCATGAATTTTTTTTAGTTGAAATGATATGCTAGGATGTTACAAATGTAACATTTCATGTAAACTATATATTTTGATGTAAGCCAAGTGATATATTGAATATAATTATAACTTTTGCTTATGTTTTTTTTCCTGTTATATTTACAACATAGTAGCAACAAAAAAGAAACACGTACTAAGCAACCTAAGTCTATATGGACGCTATATCATTTCAAACATTTGGCCGAACACTCTTCCTTCCTCCTTTTTTCCTTTTTTCCTTTTTTTTAGTTTTTGTTTTTTTGGGATGTAAGGGCTGAGATTAAAATGGTACATTACTAGAGTAGTGGTCTCATGATAGTGGTGGTGCATTTTAGCATAAGGTGACACTTTAATTTTTAAAGCGATGAAGATAATTTCCCATTATTGTGCCTCTTAATTAATTTGTTAATATCTTGCCAAAAGTTCGGTCAAATACTTTAGCCAAGGAGAAATATGGAAAAAAGCTTGCGCATTCAACCAAATGTTGATTAATTGAAAAAGGACTTTCCTTATGAGGTAGGATATTAAATATATATTTATTGTTAATTCTATATATACCCCAGCAGTTAACGTGACAAATCTGAGAGAATATGACTATATGAATGCAAGGAAATTTACTTTATAATTATGATTTGTTATGAAACGAAGAAAGTGGAAGCCATTAGAGAGAGAGGCAAAAAGTATATTATTCATTCTTGAGAATTAGACATCTATTTACATTACATAGTCACCTTTATATAAAGGCTTCAGAGAAAAGGATTTAACTTATTACACAATGTGGGACTAAACAAAAGAACATAAAAGCATATTCATTTTATGATTTACATATACTGTAACACTCCCCCTTGAATGTGCGTCTTCAAAATCTTGAATGCTTTGATAACTTGAAATTTTCCATTTCGAAACATGTATGATGATTGCTCCCTCTCATTATTATCTTGCTTGCATTTATCGATTCAGTCGATATTGTTGCCTCATTAAAAACCTTTATAAGGAAAACCCAATGGGAAAAACCTTGAAAGAGGAAAAGAGTGCAACTTGTGAAATCATAAATATCATACTAAAAATGATATTCCTTCTAGTTTGATGCTTCGGGATCAAAATAATGCCTCATTAAAACCTTACTTAGAACAACCCAATGGGGAAAATCTTAGTGAAGGAAAAAAAGTACAATGACATATTTTATTTTATTATTATTTTTAAATAAAACTTGATACTTCTGGATCAAACTAAGGCCTCATTAAAAACCTTACTAAGTAAAAATCTATGAGAAAAATATTAGTGAAGGAAAAAGAGTACAATATAGTACTTTATATTTCAATAATTTATTGCATCAGATAGAGTTTGATACTTCTGGATCAATTTAACACGTCAGTAAAAACCTTACAAAGGAAAACCCGATGGGAAAAACCTTAGTCAAGGGTAAAAATATAATTTAACTTAAATAACATATTTGAGATGTTATTTCTTGAAAAGACGTTTGATTCTTCTAGATCAAGATAATGCCTCATTAAAACCTTAATAAGAAAACCCAATGGGAAAAATCTTAAATAAGGAAAAAGAGTACATTATAGCTTATTTCAAATGTTACTAGGGAGTTGATACTTCTGGATTAAGATAATGCCTCATTAAAACCTTACTAATAAAAACCCAGTGAGAAAAATCTTAGTTAAGGAATAAAGTGCATTATAAAATAATTATGGGTGCTCCCCCTGATTTAAAGTTTCCTCTGAATTCGTATTCGTCTTTCGATAACTTAAATTGGTTATAAATACTTCTGGATCCATAAATATGCATCTCATTAATAATATAATTTTTTAATAGTTTCCTTCGATACAATCAAATTTTCTAAGATTGTTTCTTCAAATATGATTTGCATTTTATGCGTTTGCATGCTACTTTTATGAAAAAACACTTCATGTGCTTTCATTTTTTTGCTTCAAATTAGTTTTGCGCATTACAACTATACATCTTTCATGAATATTAAAAATTTCATTACAACATTACTAGAAAGCAGGAAGTAATCTACTCATCTTGATGTATCAAGATTTTCATTACAACAATACTTAGAAGAAATTTGTAATCTACACTTCATGTCTTTTTCATTCTTTATAACTACAAAAGTTATATATATTCTTCAAAAATTTGTAAACTTTAATAAGTATTTGCATATCGCAACTATCACTTCAATGGATATTAAGAGTTTTATTACAACGATACTTAAAAATAGAAAGTAATCTACTCATCACGAATTATATCAAGATTTTCATTACAACAATACTTAAAAGTAGGTTGAAATCTACTCTCATTGTTCTTTGCATTCTTTGTAACAATGAAAGTTATTTATATTCTTCAGGAATTTGTATATTTTCATTATTTAATATGATTTTAAACCACATTTATACCTTCAGGGTATGTTAAGCATTTCAAGTACTTTCGGTACTTTGCGGACTACATGTCCATATTTCTTTACAATTAAAGGATTCATGATGGCCAGTCATGTTTTCCTCTAATTCAAGATTCTTAATCTATTTATAAATATAAGCGCTTTATTATTTACAAATTTATTATCGATGATTATTTCTTGTCAGTTCTAGACATGATTTATTGAGATCACTTTAATTATCATGTTTTAGGTACCTAAACCACTTTTGGGTAATTTGACAATCATGTTATTGGTCTCTTCAAGAGCGCCCTTAAGTGTTTCTTCAAGAACACTCATCTCCATTATTTGGCATCTTTATTACTTACTCCAAAAATAATTTTAACTGACTTTTGAACCATATTTTAGATGTGGTTTACAAATTTTGATCCTTCAGGGATTCAAATCTATACTGGAGAAAGTCTACTAGGGATAATATTGATAATATTTTGCATGATTGTATATTTAAATATTTAACACTGATGATCAAAATGAGCTTGTATCCCTTTATCCTCTCCCTCAATGTTGACAAACATTGTCACATTAAATAATAATCATTTTTGGACTCTCATTTTGATCCATTATGATATTGCTACTAGCAAATACATCATACATATTAATAATAGGAGGATAGTTCTTTTATAAGATGCATTCAATTGATATTGATTATTAGAGTTTTTTCTCATTCATTGATCTAAGCAATTGGAGGAATTTACTCATTGTGTAGATCATTTAAATACATACATGACTTCAGGTCATTCAACATTTATGTTGATTGAATTTTAAATTACTAAATAATGTCTATGCATAATCTATAAGATGAGCTTATAACAAACTTCAGGTTGTTAGCTAAATATTTACATATATGGATGTATACGTGCGTCCACATATCACATATATATTATAAAATTTTCATATTCTTTCTCATTTGAATTAGTGATTTTAGAAAAATCTATTACAAGGATCCTAACTATTAATTTCTATTTATAAATCAATGTCAATGCAAACCTGTCAAAACCGCATGATAATTTTCAAAACATTTGGTTTGAAACCATATCGAACTTCTAGTTCGAATAAAATATACACACAACTTTAAGTTGTTAAGTCTTATTTCTCAATTATATCTCAAATATCAGTTTTGAACCTAATTATGATTACTTATCAAAGAATAATTTTTAATTGCATATAGACATTTCTACACATCTCTACTGAGAGTTCTGTAAAAAAAAATTACAGCAAAAATAATAATAGTATCTTCTGGATACTTGGAATGTTACGGATACAGATTTCCTCAGGACCGTATGTATAGCTTGCATGAAAATTATGATATGAAATATAGACTATCTCTTCAGGAGAATATTTAAAGATTATCTTCAGGAATTGATTATAAGTGTAGTATTTCTCAATTTTGATATAATTATAATGAAATATATGATATATGTTGCATAGCTCTCAAACTTTTAGGATCTAATCTAAACTAAATTAGGATCCTTTATAATCAAATTTCTACGCATTTATTTGGTTTAATAAAATTACCAAATATATAAGCAAATCTCTTCTAGAGATATGTTATCATTTGCTAATCTATTGTCTCTTTTAGGGATATTTTATTATCACTACTTCTGGAGTGAATTTATCTCTTTTAGATATATATATATATATATATATATATATATATATATATATATATACACACACACATATATGTACTATTGGAATGTCATATCAATGTACAATGTTTCTTTTGTAGAAATTACATAATTACTACCTTTACAATAACATAAAACATCAAGTGTGGTGATTTTTGTTGTAACTATCTTTGAAATAACATATCAAACTTTAAATACAGTAACAAAATTAGAAGCATGAAATGAAAGTAAGACGCGAGGAGATAAAACCACTACTTCTGGAGTGTAACATTGGTATATAATATCATTTGTTTTTGGATAAATTATTGTTATTACTCAAAAAAATTATATCATTATTCCTTCAGAGAATATAGTATTTCCTTTTAAGGAATTGCAATGTAACAAAAATAAAATTCCTATAACATCTCTTCTGGGATGTTAGATTTTGCAATATAAATATAAATAAATCTCTAAAACATCTTTTTGAGAGATTAATATACACATACACATCCAATGATGTTTGAAATATCATATAACATAATATATTCAGGATATTTGGTTAATATAGTGTAAATGTTAAGATATAAGGTAAGGTATAACTTATTTGGAGATTTTTGTAATCTCTTGAATGCAGCATCATTTTCTCATATGATTTTTTATTAATTTTGTTTAACTTCTTTAGGAAGTACATGTAACGACCCGTAAATTTAACCAGTTTTAATAAAGTTACTAATTGAATTTTTTTGAAATTTTAAACAATAAAATTTTGAAATATAAATTTGATATTTGGAGATAAAAATTCGAGTTTCTCATATGATTTTTTGAAATTTTAAACAATAAAATTTAATGGTTTTAATAAATTCTACGTTTTTCATGCATTGTCCGCTGGTATAAAAATTTGAGTTTTTATAATTCAATCGTACCACCAATATTTTTATACCGTTTTGACCGTCCTGTCGTGCAGACCTCTATGGTGTATTTATTTCTGTATTTTGAGGTGTGGTACGTGGCAAAAACGATAAAAATGTGCGTCGTACCGGTACATAAATTTGTGACTTTTGGGATTTTCTTGTTTAAAAAAGAAAATTTTGAAGCAGTTCAACCTGGCCATAGTAATAAATTGCATTAACATTTTCAATGTGAGACATTAGCAATTTCTTTCACTTTATTTGGTCTTGATAGCTCATTTTTATTTTGAACCAAACTTTAGCCTTGGGACCAGTAGCCTTCACACTACTTTATTATTTCAATACGTCCATACAGCCTTTCATCCATTTCAAATTCCTTCAGTCTTCCTTTGTTGTGTTATTTACCATTTATCTCCTGCTTTTTCTATGCATGGCTGAGACAAACCCATGCTCTCTTTTTCCGAACTCCACATCATCCCACCTCCTTTTCGTGGTCGATCACCGCCACTTCAAAATAGCAAACCCCATCACCACATTTTAATGAACCTTACTTCTCCTCCCCTCTCGTTTCTCTCTAACAAAAGAAAAAAGAAAGAAAGAAAACATAAAATATTTCGAAGCCTGCAATTCTCGCATTAACAAAATCTCTCGGCCGAACACCCTCCACCGCGTTCCGATCCATCTCGCCAACCCGCGCAGGGCCCTCCACCGTTGAACGGCAAGGACACGGCAACCAAAACAAGGAGCCGGCTCGCCCTCAACCACCTACCCCTGCCTCTGCCGTGACTTCCACCTCATCCCGCCCATGCCCCACCTCACCGGCCTCCTCCGACCCGCACTTTCCCTTGCCTCTGCTGTTCGGCACCTACGCGCACAGCAAGCTGACGCAACCTCCACTGCTCCACTTGAACCGATGCCGCCCCACCCAGATACACCACGTCATGTCGCCACAACCGGACAGCAGTCGTACGCCGAAGACTGACCTCCTCACATCCACCTTCCTTCTTGGTCGTGAGTCCCCTTTTTCTTTTAGCTTGTTATAAATTTGAGTTATACATTATACGTATAATAATATATATAAGTTTAAAAGGTACAATTTATATATTATAAAAGGTATTGTATATGTATATATTACATATTTCTGTTCTTTTGTTGTATAAATTTCGATTACAGCTTATATATTTTCACAGTAAAGCATTCATGTTAGCAACATATTATGTACCAAGTTCCAGTTATATGGTAAGTTTTGATATAAGGTAGTAGGATGGTTAGCTATATTATGTATAAATATATATGGGTACGTGTTCAAAAAAAATTCATTTTATTCTAAGTAAATATGGACCTTATAGTGTATATATATAGGGTACACTTATGATATTTCGCCTATTTATGTTCAAAATATATGTTGCTGTATGTATATTTATAAGTCTGCAATAGTCCATATATAAATTGTATAGGTGAACCTATTGATAGTGTTTGTAAAGTTAGAATTTTGGTTACAGGTGATGTTGAAATGCATGTAATTTATTTGTGTACGTAAAGGCCATGTAATCTATATTGTTTGCATGTGTTACTGAATACATATTTGTGTTGTAAGTATGTTTCACATTGTTTTCTTCTTTTGTGCCCAGATCTAGGCTATGTGTTTATATATGGGGTTACAGCTTAAGTATAAGTGTGTGTGTGTGTATATATACACACACACACACACATACACACACACATATATATATATATATATATATATATATATATATATATATATATATATATATATATATATATATTATATAAATTTATGCTTATATGTTATACAGTATATAGATGTGTGTTTTATTTGTTAGTCATGCAGTCTGCATTTATACTATTATACAGCATGCGCATGTATTTGTTGCTCTGTACAAATGAATTTACTTTATACATAAAGTGCTATATTCTGTAGATTATACTTAGTTATATAGTTGGCAGTTTTTTTTTTTATATATAAAATATTTATAAGTTTGGACAGTGGCGGTTACTATTCTTTTATATATATTCTGTACTTTGTTTAGTTATATAAGTTGCATCTAGGCGTGGTTGTTGCATGATGAATACGTATATAGTTTATAAGTAGTTGTATATATTAAGTTATAATTTGGCAAGTTTAAATCGTTCAAGGTGGAAAAAATGAAACCAGATTGTTGTACCAATTAATTTTACCGGAAATTAACAATGAGAGTTGAGGTTAAAGTAATCTAACAAAATTATTCAAATGAGTGGATGGATTTCAGTAAACATGGACTTGGTTTTGATAATATCAAAAGATGCAACGAAGAAGAGACCCAGAATATTTCAGATTGTCTGGTAGTTTTCATCAAATTATTTCTCATTAAGAACTACAGTTTTTAACAGAAATGTACTACTCTCTACACCCATATGCTAATAAATATTTGTTGTCCAATTATAATACGGAAGTCGAAAGCATTGGAAACTGCTGCAAATAAACAAGCGAAGGATTCTATCCCATTATCAATTGTTAACCATGTTTCAAATGATGGTATGAGTTTTTTATATTTAGTTTGTTATTTATCAATTTGTTAATAAATAATAGTCGTATAAGTTAATAACCACACATGCTATTATACAGACGAGTCCACACCAAGGGAAAGCTGGCTGATGCATGTAAGAAGTGTATTTGAACTAGGTTCTGATCTAGGATACAATGAACTTCAAAACAAATACAGGCAACGCATTGACTCAAGTATACTTTCAGATTATATCAATGAGGTCACTGTAGATATTTGCATAAATTTTTTACGCCCTATCACTCCTTCGATATTTTTATTAGTCAAACCCGATGTTAGTTCAGCTCAGACAAAAGAAACTTGTATGCATGAATTATGTAAAGGACTGGAGCCATTCATCCTTACGTATTTTCAACGCACATTATATCATATAACAAGGATAGACTTGGAAATGAAGCTTTGCAAAATGTTAGACTTGACACAGAAGTTGCTAATGAGATTGCAGATGAGATTTTAGAATACGTAATCGTGGAAACTGCATTGGAACTTGGCAATTCAATTCGCGGGCTCTGAAGAATTGATCAAGTATGTGAAAATAAATAACTCAAAAAGATCCATAGTAATCAAAAAAAAAAAAAAAAAATTTTTTTTAGGGTTTTCTTCTGCCATGGGAGAAAACAAAATCCCTCTCAAATCTCAATCTAATCCTCCTCTCTCCCGTCTTTCTCCTCAAGACAGGCCACCTGAATCTCATATCAGTAAGCCAAATAATAATAATATCATCATTGATAATGAGGGCTTCCAATTGGTTCAGCCGAGATTGCATAGAAGAAATCAGCCAAGAAATAACCAGAATTGGTCTCAATCTAGAGATATACAGAGAAAGAAGGATATGACCAACTCCTCCGTACAAGACAAGACCAAACTGATGCAAATCAGTAAACCACCAACAAAGTTCTCTTTGAATAGAGAACTTGGGCAGAAAAGTTGGGCTGATATAGTTTCTGAGCAATCGAAGGAACCAAGGGATGAAGAATGCAGTCTTGAAACCATTGCACCCATTAGAATTAATAACAAGAAATACGGCGTTGTTAAGGAAGATGTCTGTAAGAGAGCCACTGAGTGCTGGAATAACTCCATCTTGGTTTATGTGGTAAGCAGCAAACCCTATTTCTTGTTTTTCAAGGAATATATTAAACGTGTTTGGAAACCAAAAGATGAGTTCGAAATATTCTCGAGGGAAAATGGGTTTTTTCTAATTAAGTTCAATAATCCGCAAGACTGCAATTCTATAATTCAAAATGGCCCTTACTTCTACAATGGCAAACTCATCATAATGAGAAGGTGGACTGAATCTTTGAAGTTGGACAGAGATCTTCTGTCAACTATGCCGATATGGGTAAGGCTACCCAGTGTTAACCTTAAACTTTGGGACAGAGAGGCATTTAGCATCATGGCAAGTATAATCGGAAAACCCATAAAGATGGATGCAGCAACTGCCATGAAATCGAGATTGAATTATGCTCGACTTCTTGTAGAAGTCACTGCAACTGATGAACTCCCAAATGAAATTTCTTTAAATCTTTATAATGGTGAAATCATTTCACAGAAAGTTGAATATGAATGGGTTCCACCAAAGTGTAGTATCTGTAAATGTTTCGGGCATCACACTGAACAATGCAACCCGAAACAGATGTGGATCCCCAAAAAGAATGATAAAGATTTACCAGCTATTCAAGAAAATAACTATGAAGCTATTCAAGAACCGAGAAACAGTGAAACTTCAAAAATCCATCAAAAATCTCAGGGAAACAAAGATCGAATCAATCAAGAAGATATCACTTTCGATCAAGAAAACAATAATAGAGAGCTCACTGACCAAAATGATCAGATCATGGCTATGGAAGTTCATCAGTTTAAAGAAAGCACTGATATATCTAATGATATGAATCTGACAAGTATGGAAGAGGGTAATAAAATACAGTTCTTTAACTCTGAAACCCCCCATGTCTCAGAGCCATGTTTATGTACAGACCAGGTTACAAAAATAATCAACCAAATTCAATTGCCTCCAAATTCCATTCAGGAAACAATAACAAAGAAGGATCCTTCCTCTTCACTTGCTGCAGATGCCGAGAAA
The DNA here is from genome assembly GCA_030765085.1 of Allium cepa. NCBI lineage: Eukaryota > Viridiplantae > Streptophyta > Magnoliopsida > Asparagales > Amaryllidaceae > Allium > Allium cepa. Next base: position 347,199,873 of record CM060928.1, read on the forward strand.
ATAAAAAGCAACCCAACACTGCCACGCAAGGGAGATCCCCCTTCAGAGCAGGCTGCAGTGACTGACTCTGTTGAATCAGTCATGCCTTGCACAGACTCTTTTGATATTTCTTCAATCAAGATTCCAGAATCTGCACATATGGAGGAAGATAAATCAGAGAAGGGAGATATCATAGAGGAATTTGATTTATCTGATTTACATATCACTAAAATGAAATCATCTGGTAAGATAAAAGGCAACAAAGAGAAAAGAGCCTTTAAGCAAAAATATATTTCAATCAATCCAGAATGGGAGCATATGTCTACAAACTTAAAAGCTAAAGGGGCTGAGAAAAAGAGGAGAGGTAAAAGCACAATGGTGTCAGGTACTATTTGATACATATTTTATATATGTCTATATTTGCTTGGAATGTTAGGGGGATGAATACCCCTACTAAACAGTCAGATATTCTCTTAATGATCAATGCTTATAAACCATCTATTGTTGCTTTAATTGAAAATAAATTGAATGATGAGAATTTTGAAAAATTTGGCTTGAAACTATCCAGAAATTGGAAAGCAATTCATAACAATGATTGTGGCTGTAAAGGTAGAATCATTGTTCTTTGGGATTCTAATATCTGGACCAATATTAATATAAACAAGGATAGTCAATTTATAGATTGCTGTTTTGAAAATGTAGGTGGATTCAACTTGCAAGTTACTAGTGTTTATGGTAGCAATTTTGATATAGAAAGGAATGCTTTGTGGCATAAACTTAAAGCCTTAAATTTGATATATGATCTCCCCTGGATTTTACTTGGTGATTTTAATACTGTTTTTCATGCTAATGAGAAGTTCGGGGGGATTAAAATCCCTCATAATAAATTAGATAGAGTCAACAAATTCTTATTAGAGTCTGGTCTTATTGAACCAGTGATTAGTGGTAATAAATACACTTGGAAGTCTGGTATAGCCAAAAACATTCACTGCAAATTAGATAGAGTTTTATATAATAAAGACTTTTTAAATAAATTTCCTAATAATATTTGTTCCACTCTGGAGAAGAATTTAAGTGACCATACTCCTCTTTTGGTCAGTCTTTTTATAAATAATGATTCTGCTACTAAAGCTCCTCCTTTTCGATTTAAAAATAGCTGGGTGTTGGAAAAAGATTATAAACCATTAATGGAAAAATGTTATAATTTTGCTTGCAGTGGTTCTAATCAATACCAGTTCTATTGTTTTTTGAAATTCACCAAAAACAATCTCAAAAACTGGAATAAAAACATCCTTTTAAATAAAAATAAAATTGTCAGTTTGAAAAAAGAGGGTAAAGTTCTTCAAATGAATGCTGATAACAATCCTGCTGATAATAATGAGATTAATAAATTTTTTCTGAATCAAAAGGAACTATCTAATGAAATGCATAAAGAGTCTGTCAATGCTAGACAAAAAGCTAAAGTAGATTGGCTAACGGTTGGTGATGACTGTACCAAATTTTTTTATGCTAAAATGAGCAGTAGAAAGCATTTAAATAACATAGGATGTATTATTGATAAAGAGGGAAATTTAACTAATGCTCATGATACAGTTGCTGAAAATGCTATAAATTTTTATAAAGATCTGTATTTTTCAACAAATTTTAATAAGAATTTCCCTTATATAACTTGCAAAACCATATTAAATCATAATGCTTCTGAAATTCTATTAGCCCCTGTAAGCATTGATGAAATTAAATTTATTATATTTAATGCTGGGGATAATAAAAGCCCGGGTCCTGATGGTTTTAATGCAAAATTTTACAAAAATAACTGGGAATATATTAAACAACAGGTTTTGAATGTTGTTACTGAGTTTATGAACAATGGCAAAATTCTTAAAAGTCTAAATCATACTTTTATAACTCTTATTCCAAAAAATAAAAATCCCACTGGTATCAGTGATTATAGGCCTATTTCTTGTTGTAACTTTATCTATAAGATTATTGCTAGTATTCTTAGTAATAGAATTAAAGTATTCTTGCCTTTTCTGGTGTCAGAAAATCAGAGTGCTTTTGTGCCTGGTAGACTCATAAATGAAAATTCTCTGTTAGCTCATGAGATGGTAAGAAAATTCAATTCTAAACAGGGTGATAATGTTTGCATTAAAATTGACTTACAGAAAGCATATGATAAGGTTAATAGACATTTTATTCATCACATCATGAAATGTATGGGATTTCCTAAAAAGTTTTGTGATTTGGTGTTTGAATGTATAGATACTCCTACATTTTCTATCCTGATTCAAGGAAAACCAGAAGGATTTATTAAATCAAATAGGGGGCTGAGACAGGGAGACCCCCTATCTCCTTATCTTTTTGCTATTGTAATGGAGTATTTTTCTATCCTTATGGAAATTGAGAGTATTAAAGGTGCTGTTCATCCTATAAACAGAATCCAACCTAGTATCAATCATTTGATATATGCTGACGATCTTATGGTGTTTGTTAAAGCCAATAAAGATAATGCAGTCTCAATTAATTCAGTTTTTGAAAACTTAAAAAAGTATGCTGGTCTTCAATTAAATGTGAACAAATGTAAAGCATATTTCAGTAAATACTGTAAATACAAAACTGAATTTCTTAATATTTTACAAATAGAAGAGGGATTTCTTCCTATAAAATACTTAGGTCTGCCTCTTTCTACAAATGTGATTAAAGACTCTGATTGCTCTACCCTTATTGATAAAATTCAGAATAGAATGGAAACTTGGTCTTGTAAGTTGCTGTCTATAGCTGGTAGACTAGAACTTATTAAAACTGTCATTTATGCTATTATTCTTTACTGGATTCAATCTTTTCAAATCCCAGCTACATCTATTAAAAAATTAGAAAGTAGATGTGCAGATTTTTTATGGAAAGGCAAATACCATAAAATCAGTTGGGAGAATGTATGCAGGCCAAAAAATGAAGGAGGTCTTGGCATTAGAAATATTAAGGATCTGTGTACTACTTGCCATTTAAAATTATTTTGGAGATTCTTAAACTCTGATTCTTTATGGGCAAGATGGATGAGGTCTAAATATTTGAAACACAATAATTTCTGGTCTACTGTTTATAATAGTAACCAATCAAACACTTGGAAACATATTTTAAACAGTAGAGATATTGGTAAATTACTGATTGAAAGAAAATTCAAAAATGGCAAAGAGACTAGTTTATGGTTTGATCCTTGGTTTAAAAATGAGACTTTTATTAATAGAGTGGGGTGGAATAGCCTTGTTATTTGTGGTGGTTCTAACAATAAAGTTTCAGATATCATAATTAATAATCAGTGGCAACCTCATATTCATCCTATTACAAATCCCCATAAAGATGAGATTTGCAAAATACAAATTGATGCTTTTGCAGAAAATGACTACTGGGAGTGGAAAGCCAACAGCAGAGGGAAGTTTTCCTTTAAAGCTACTTGGAATTTTATTAGAAGCAAACACCCAACTGAAGAATGGTACAATTGCATATGGAACAGGGTGAATTGTCCCAAGATGGCATTCTGTACATACTTTGCAGTTAGAAACAGATTGCCAACTTGGGACAAATTAAACAAATGGGGAAATAATTTGAATTCACTCTGCTCCCTTTGCAATATGTGTAATGAAGATTCTAATCATATATTTTTTGAATGCAGCTACTCTGTCTACATTTGGAATCAGATTAAAGCTACGTTGAATATTGATGATAACAAGCATATGGATCTGCTCAATATTATTAAGCTTATAAATAACATGTTCAGAGTTAAATCTAAAGAAATGGACTTTGCTCACATCTTACTAACTACGGCTGTTTTCAACTTGTGGAAAGAGAGAAATCTTCGCGTGCACAACAAAAACAGCAGAAGTAAAGAACAAGTGTGGATTACTATTTTTTCTGATAGCAAGATTATTCTGCAGAAATCCAAAAAATTAGTTAAAAATCACAAATTTACTTCCCTTGCTGATGATTGGTGTTCTGAAGCTGGTAGCAAGCACCTTGAAACCTACTTGCTGCGCTCGAAAATTGTCCAAACCGAGCATAATAACAAGCTGAATCAAGATAATAGTCTCTGCAAATATCGAGATCTAGTCACTACTACTGTCAATAAGCATATTGATATTGATAACGAAAGAGATACTTATCTCAAGCATACTCTCGACGCTAATAACGTGAACTTGAGAGTCAGCAGTGTGAATAATGGAGATTATGAGAAGAAATTGTCAGATCTAGGTCACAATGACACTAGATCTAGCAAAAATCCCCTTGATACTAGCAGATTCAGTAGAGCCAGTGTCTCACATAATATATGCTTCTCGAGTAACTGTAATAGTCAGCGAGGCATGAGAAGAGAGATGAACGAAGATTTATCGTACTGGGAACGTGGTGAAACTAGTGGTTTGAAGAATGGAGAGGAGACACTGTAAATCGCCTCCGCCATTTTTCTTCCTTTTCCTGTTTCATTTTAGTTCGTTTTGGTTTGTTCTGCAGCTAGGGTTTGTATTGTGTTGTTGCATTGGGTGAGTGGTTGCGGGTATTATGCTTATACCCGTTTTGTTGTATTATTTGGGCCGGGCCCTATTTACCTTGATTCAAAAAAAAAAAATAATAAATAAATAAATAACTCCCTAATTCGATCAAATCACTGTGGACGTCATTGTTTCCTTGAAGTAATGCAATATTTATTTTATTTTATTTTTTGGCCATCTAGTTTGTAATTGTCGATTGGTCCATGAAATACTGTAATGTGCATAAATTGTGATAGATTGATTTTGTAAAATTTTGTCAGTTCAAGGCTTTTAAGAAAAATGATTGTTTCTTCATTTGACAGAAAGATCAACAGTACATATGATACGTCTGAAAATAACATTAAACTATTAATACAAATGGATAAAATTACCTTATTAATAATCTTCAGAATAAAATCTTACAAGAAAAATCAGTTTTGTAATCAAAATCTCACATAATTTTCTGACACTGGCTTAATACTGGTGTTCCTATCATCGTGATTCATGACAGAAAGATCAACAGTACATATGATACGTCTGAAAATAACATTAAACTATTAATAAAAATGGATAAAATTACCTTATTAATAATCTTCAGAATAAAATCTTACAAGAAAAATCAGTTTTTTAGTCAAAATCTCACATAATTTTCTGATACTGGCTTAATACTGGTGTTCCTGTCATCGTGATTCATGATAGTGAATAAAATGAAAAAAAGATCAAAATTTACTACAAAATTTGCATTTTAAGAAGAACAAAGCAGCAGTAACTGAAAACATTTCAAATCAGATCTATTCTATTATATACAAAATAGAATATTTAGTCATTTGAATTCTTTGTCGTTATTCATTCTCAACTCATATACACAATCCTCCTCTAAACTAAGCTAAATTTTATGTTTACACCCTTCGATTTTAGTAAACTTGTTTTAAAATTCTTTTTCTCTCTCTTGAATAAATACATATTTATGCTGTTGATAGTTGATCTTTCTACCAGAACTCTTTAGTTCGCTTTTCCTATTCAAAATCTTTTCAGTCTACAATAAGTATTTATCCTTTTATGGTTTTCCTCATTCTGTTACCTAAATTATCCGAATTTTTGAGGTTTCTATTCAAAGTCGTCCCTTGATTTCTGTTCACTTTCATCTCATTTCTTCATATTGAATGGTAATTAGTTGCTTCAAAATTTTAAATTGTTTCAGTTTTACTTTTCCAATTATTGAGATATTTTTCTTCCTCTCATATTTTTCTACTCAGGTTTCACGATCCATGCATCATCTACCATATCTCCAATTCCTGTTGAATCTGCGATTTCAGATATAATCGTATTTGTATCCTCCCTACTTTGATTTTCGCTCTCTATTGTATAGTTATAAATAAGCTAAATATACTTAAATCATGTTACTTTTAATTTTTAAGCATGTTCTCCAATATTAATCATTTTTAGATTAATTTTGAATTCAAATTAAATCAACTATTCTTCTCATGCTCAATCACGATTTTGATCTTATAGCCTTTTGGCAAATCAAACGATAAACCTTTTTCTTCTTAATAAACATTAGTTTCATTTTTATCGTTTTATATTGAAAAAAATGACGGTTTGTTAAGAATGTTGAAAAAGAATCTTACATGAGGAGTACGTTATTGCTTTTAGTTGACTAAATTAATTTTCATTTTACTATTCTCATTGCTCATACTGAACTTAATTGCGTCTTAGTACACTTAATTGACATTTCTTATTTTTGATGATTCAATATTATAGTTTAGTGACCTGACCTATACCTGGATATGATTCCAACAAGATAAGTTATTTCAGCAACTTTTACCGCTATACTATTTTTTTCCCCTAATATTCATGAATATTATTTTCCTACTGCAAATGTCAAATTTATATGCAATTAAAAAACATGTCTTTACTAAATATATTTTTCCTATTTGTAAAGCATATAACAAATGTAGTATTATTCCGGCATCCGTGCTCATGATATTTGGAATCTAAGTTCAATACTTTATTAAACCATTTATACTTATGCTTAGGTAAAACAATCCATGTTCAAGACATTTGGGCATAGAAATCCTACTTATCTTGATTTCCAAGTTCAATTACCGATCTTGCCTTTTTGCTGGCTTGATCGTTATTGTATTCCTGAAAGTCAATGTTCATTGTGGAAGGTTACGCAATGGTTCACACTGTAACAGGTATGGTGGCACTTTATAGAACCTATGCAGGATTTGATTAAATTTTTGTCCATCCTCTATTTGGAATTTGATTACCATCTATTGACATAGTATGGTCTAATTATATTTGATTTTTGGTGTTAGTAGTTATTTACTGATACATAATAAATAAGGAACATTAATCATCCATTTTCAATATATAGTTTTAATATTTAACCATACATACTAGCATTAATTGTTAAAAATAAGTGAAACGGTTATAAGATTTGTTTACAAAGTATTCTTTAATTACCACATTAAGGATAAACGCTTTGCAATTAATATGTTGCCGACTAATTGTGGATTGTGGGTTGTGAATGATTCTATTGACAATTAACTGACTGCACACAAACCCACATAAGGATACAAAATTCATCTTCCAAGTTATCTTGCATATCCCTACAACGTGTTTCTATAGACTATGCACAGAATTATCTCACATTGAAATTACATTTATTTTATATAAAAATAATTTCCAGTTTCATAACTCGAGTATCATGGTAGTCATATGTGCTGGAAAAAAAATTATGTTACACGTTGTTATAGATAACTTTAAAAAATATTTTGGCAATGTAGGAAGTTCACTGGTTATTATTTTTACATATTCAAATATAAATTTGTTTATTTTTCGTAAATTTGTATGGTTGATGACCATACATAAGAAGAATCAAATATTTCTCTAATAAGATAAAAATTTACATTTCTTGGTACATATTGAAAGAATAATGTTGTTATGAACTCTAGAAAACAAATCATCCGAAGAATTTAGTTTTTGTTTAATGAATACATACTTAATCCATAAGCTTCCACCTTGAAGTAATTTATTTATGTTATATCCTTTATTTGTCATTATGCTGAATTATTTAGTTTATTTCACTAACTCAAAAAGATTGCTTTCCACAATCATAGTTGGACGTCAAAGATAATTGTGATGTTTATTTTAGCTATGATTTAAATTTTAGGGTGTTGGATCTAACCATAGTTTTAGAGCCAATTGACTATTATCATTTTTACATCAATAAGTGTCATTAAATAGCATTAAATCAATTATTACACGACTATTATTTTTGAATCGTGGTATTGGCAAAATGTGTGTAGTTGTTCATATCCTACGTCTATTTGGTTTACAGTTGGTTGATTATTGAAATTAAAATAGAGGTAGAATGCCAGAATACATTCTTCTCGCATCTCTTTTTATTTGCCTTTTCCTATGTAATGAATAATGGGTTGTTCTGCACTTGCAAACTATCACTTACTTCCCTAGTTGATTTTTAACACACTTAACCTTATGCAATGAATGGTTTTGAACATTAAACATACAATTTCAAGATGTTGGGCATTGTATACGAGGATGATCACTCTAATATTTAATTATGTATCATGACATGAATGCAAAAACTATATACATATATATGTAGTTTAACCATCCTTATAACTCTCTATTCCACTTGGTGTATTGTGGAATACTAGCTTTTGCACAAATGAGAATAAGTAGATAAATAAAGACGACTATTGAGCTTCCTAACTAATCAAATATAAAAATTGATTGATAGTACATTTATCCACCAACACAATTGTAGTTATAAACAAATCTGAATTATAGAAACATAACTGACCATAAATATGTAATGCCTTAATTTTCAATGCTATAAGAAATAATCACGACCTCCTGATAATTGTATCAGTATTTTTACAAGGCTACTATCCTAATTTAATATAGGCATTCACCCTGCCGTTGCAGCAAAGATATTTAGGTTTTAATATACTACGGTGTCTATATTTTCTCTGCTTTCATTATCTGTACTTCTGATATACTTTTACTTTTTCCATACAAATGTATTTGGGTATTGATAAAGCTAAGTGGACTTTTGAGTAATTCAGTATTTGTGTATATGATTATGTTTGATTGATGCACAATACATATACATGCATGCTGTAAGCTTTGGAACGAATGACAAATCTTTTTAAGGTAATATGCAGTTTTATTTTACAGTCCCATATGAAGACCCGAACTCGATGTCCGACAAACAACATCAAATTCGTATCGCCGGAGCTTGCAACAACATTAGATGATAAATAACATAGCGGAAATAAAAGATGATATCATTGCTACAACATGAATACAATATTCAATACGTCAATGTGATACAATGATAATCATCAACATCAGAGGATATACAACACAAAATACAGCGGAACATGACAAAATATGAGATAAGTCTTCAATAGAATCAAATACTGCAACTCCAACCCAAAACTCTGAAGCTAGAGCTCCAACACTTCAAGCTCGACCTACCATCAAGGTCGCATTAAGCTAAGCAAGTGCAGTCGTGGACTCCAAAGACTCCAAAATGTATCAAATAGAATGCTGAAGCTACCAAACGATATCTACTATCTGACTATCTGAAAAACCAAACTCTAGACTGCTTGTATGGAAAATTGTGGGCACCCAGAGTTTAGGAATGGAATAACAAACTCCGAGTCAGTCGTGGGACTGGTGTAAGCAAACAAAAACATTTGGTCTTTAAAAACAATCAAAAGATTTTAAATTTGAAATCCGCAATGCTTTTGGAAAATGAAACTACCATAAGGCTTCCCGCCACACACACCATGCAAACGCAGAATTGGAGGAGATTTCTCCTTATGATAGTCAAAAATGCTTGATACGCGAAAACCATTTTGATATTATTATTAGTGCAAGTGGAAAATATTTCAAAAGTATAATATTAATCCTAGCCAGCATAGACATTCCGAATTATGCATACTATAGCTACCATCTAAATAGTGGTGACCACCATAAGTAAATGGCAGGTTATACAACTAAAACCGTACAAGGCGCGTATTGGAGATTGGATTTTTCAACAAATGGTCAGGCTAAGAAACTTCCTATTGCCACATGGGAACGCCTCTGGAGGAACGCCTTGAGAACCTACCCGGCTCTCTGCCAACACAAGGCCGGTTACCCCCTTCCCGGGAAGTAAAACCTAAGATATTCCACCGCCGGTCGTTTGCGACCTTTATACGAGGATCCTCTACACCAACAACATCACATAGTAATAAATATACTATAGTGCCTACATGAGTAAGTATCTGGGCTCCATACCATGATACCACCCTTTTCCAGAAGGAATGGACATACCCTAGGGGGGCTACCTTTGAAACCTTGCCGCATCTTTCTTGTTTCGACCATTACCGGTTTGTGAGGCTCGACGAGGTCTTGTCCACAAGCTTTGCTTTTTCACAAAGTCATGCTTTGATCACAAATGATCATCAACACACAGGAGCACTTAGCATGCCACACTACCAAATTGGGAGCATATCGCTGATAACCTTCAACTACATAACCTCTGGGCTCGTACGTTTCAGAGAATGGTGTTAAGCTAAGAGAATAAATTCTCCATCACCAACATATATGTATTTGAAAGAAATCTGCTTTATATCTCAAAGTGTAATGTCAGACATACAACCATACAAGTCTGTTCCGGGTTCGAACAGAACCGAAGGCACTTTCGAAGAAGCCCTTGCAATTCGGGTATTCACAATCCCGATCGGACTTCCCATCACTTAGGGAATCTCTATACCGTAGCTACTCAGTGCAGAGACAATCGATAGGTCATCTATCGTTCTTGCAAATACTCGGTCTTCATCACCGGTCTTCAAATGCTATCCATAACGACGTATCATTATTGGGAATGGATTATATGACACAAGGTCCTCTCCCGGCTAGAACGAATAATGAGCGCAATATTTAAAAACATATGGATATGGGATTTCAGTTAAGTCACAACTTTAAAATTCAAATCTTTCTTTCAAATGGTTTAAACAGATTACCATTTCAAACCTTTAAGCAAAAAGATTTATTCCACAAAGTTCATCCAGTTTCGCAAAGATCCATTCACGGATTTCAAAACAATTTTCGTTTCAATTGGATTAACTCATACTCTTTAAATCAAGATTTAGCTTATAGCTTTCAAACCCGTTTCCAAAGATTTATTCATAACTTGGATGGAAAGATTTATTCATAACTTGGAGGGCCATTTTCAATTCAAACTTGAAATTCCTTTAATACAAATTGGAAATTCATTCTTATATGAAAGCTTTTATCATTTGAAAATAAATAGTTTTATTTCGGAAAAATCCGATTTCATTTATACAAGTTAAAATCTTTGGGTTAATTCAAATTCCCAAAACAACACTAAAAAATGGTTTAAAACCCATATAAACTTGTATACCATTTTTAGATCATAAATTCTCAACATAGAATTCAAATTCCAAAATTAGATTAAGTTCTTCAAATATAACTTTTATCTTTGAAATTTCTTTTCAAAAGCTTTCCACTTTAAATCCGATCTATTTCTAAAACCATTTGGATTCAAAAATTAAATTTCAAAACTATTTAAAAAATCTATGACTTAACCATTTTCCACGTACAATCCATATTTGTGTGTATAGTGTAGTTCAGGGGGTTTTACATAATAGTGCACAGCATCAATTATCACTGATTCAATCATATCAATCTCGATAAGCGATATAATCCATAACGCTTATCTTCATTCACAGATTCACAAATAAAGTAAATTTATCAATCAAAAAGATTCATCATTATAATTCGATGTGGGTTTCGGATAACCGACTGAGATCCGACTCCCTATCGCATCGAAATTCAAATGTCGTTTTACGGGCAAAGGGTTTTTCATATCATACAGACAAATCACAAATCACAGTTCGGCATAAGGTAATTCACATCACACAATATCACAATCACAAATAGAAATACTAATCCTATACACAACATTTGATGATAGTCAATCATCTTCAATTTAAGGTGAATGTGATTTAAAACGATTAACCACATAACTATTTTTATTGATTTATTTAAATCAATGACTAACTATTCTTAATGATAAATTAGTCAAATTTTAATTAATTATTCCTTAATAAATTATCTTAATTGACTACTAATTATAAATTAATTAACTTTAATTATCTAATTAACAATTCCTAATTAAAAATAATTTAAACACTTAATTGTTAATTAACCAAATCTTTAATTTCAAATTGATAAATCTCTAATCACTTGGTTAATTACACTTCTAAATTAATTAACCATTCTTAATTACCCTTTTTAAACAATTAATAATAATTATTTGTCTTAATTAACATTTTAAAAATCTTCTTTAAACTTTGAAATCAGTCTATTACTAAATTGAAAATTTTAATGGTAATTAATTTCAACACTTGTTTTACATTAACTACTTAATTAAAGTATTAACTGAATTCCAAAACTTTGTAAAGCATTTACTTAATTCATTAACTTGTAATAAAGTCTTGACTTAAAATTGTCATAATTTAATTGGTCGTCACCACTTAAATTTGTTTAAATAGTTTACCTAACTTACTATTATTAGTTTGCAGGTTTGGGAATCAACCCGAGCAAGATTTTAGTTTACTCAAGTGAACACTCGAGTCCTTTCACTAACTTTCCCGAGATCTCTCCCTGTCACATTCGTTTCTTCTTCTTCTACTTTTTCTTCTTCTAAGTTTAATTGAAAACTGCAGCACTCACGCAAGTGCACTCACGCACCAGGTTCCACTCGAAGCATTCCCCCATCATGTTCGAGTATCAACTCGCGTTTCCCACTAACTTCCCCGAGACATTCCTCACGTATGCATCTTCTTCTTCTTTTTTCTTCCATTTCCAGTTAGTTTAAGTTAAATTATAATAACAGGCAACCAAGCTCACGCACTCGAGTACGAACCCAAAGCAACGTATTCATTTTCTCGAGTATCACTCGAGTTGCTCACAGCTGAACTACCTGACACCAATTCGTTGCCATGCACGTGCACGGCACTTCGCCAGCGTTCTAGCGAACCGCGCCATCACCGGCAAGTCGCGAAAACCCTCTACACCTGAAAACAAAACTTAATTCGAACCCAAAATCTCGAAATCGAAATTTACCCATTCGTTTGAAACTGCAACTCGAACATACAAACCCAAGACGCCTCGTCAACCTCACGCCGACCCCCGGAACCGCCGTGCCTCCGTCCATGCCTCCATCTTTGCCTCCATTACACCCCCTCCAAATTTGGCCACGCTCGATGCATTGACGAGTGTGCACGAGCCAAAAACCTAAACGCCATTTTCACTGTCCTTAACCCTAGTTTTACTTCGTCTCGTCAATTCGCACAATGGAAAAATTATTCAACAATTTTCCCATTACTTTCGTTTGTCAAACTTTCTTCAAGCAAGATCACAACATTCAAAATTGGTTCGACCATCAGAATTTGATCAAAATACATATTTTGTTCAAACATGAACTGCACTTGGAATACTTAATTAAAAATCATCATATTAATTTTAAAAATCCTATCTTTGTATGTTTATTCAAGTTGTATTATCAAATCAACAAATTAAAATATTCGAATTAATCAAAAAAAAAAATTTACTGTAAAATTGAAAGTACAGAGTCCATATATCACTGTCAAACTTCAAAACAAAATTCAAGGCTATGGTTTAAGTTTAAACAAGTTATTTTATTTAAAATCCTAAGCTTATAATGTTTTGTATGAAGAAGTACAAATTTCTCTACCTTTCTTTGCCCTGAAACTAGGAATACAGAAGAACAAACCATATACAATTTCTTAGAACAACAGAACTATACAGAACTATCTATTTAGCATATATAGCAAAGCACATGCTGATCTTAAATCAAATACACAGATTTATATTTTAAAAGTAGTATGTTTACTCACAGTGAATGGAAGAACAGAGAACACTTTGCTGTTTGAAGGCTGCAGTTTTGATCTGCCTTTCAAACTTGCTTTGTTTTCTTTGAATGATGTTTTGAATTTGTAAGAATGATGATACTTATTTTCTTTTTCCAGTTTTGCTTAATTTTTTTCTTATGAACGAGCAAGCATAAAGATAGATATGAATATAGAGAAAACAGTTTGTATAAAGGGAAGGTTTTAACTGGTATGAGTTTATCTTTGGTCAGATTTTATTTTCATTGACTAAACCAGATTTTTCCTTTGTTTACTGAAATGAAGTTTTTTTTCCGGCTGAGATGATAGCATTACCAGTCATTGCTTCCTTCTAAGTCTACACATTTATGCTATTTGAACTATTTTGTATGTAGATATTTTGTATGTACATCTTTGTTTTGTTATCTTCTTGCATGCATACACAACTCACATTCAAAAATACATGTACTTCATATGTATCTTATGTATCCATATGAGTTACCCTATATATTTATTATTAACGTAATTCTTAGTTTTATTTCTATTTATAGTTTGATTTTCAAACATTTAATTCATAACTTATATTTTGGGCTTATATTTTACACTTATATTTAATATTGATAGGATAAATTTTATTTTAAACATTAGTATCTATATTACATTCATTTAAAATATTCATTTTGAATATTTCAAATCAAAATTTTATTTATAATCCAATTCAATTAAAAATATTTATTTTGAGTTTTCAATCCAAAATTTTAAAATAAATAAGTATATATATCTTATTAAATTTGAAAAATTCAAATAAATCCACAATTTAACCCAAAAATTTAATTTAATTACAAATTTAAATTCGTCTTTAAACCGGGATCATTGCAGATTCCCCCCTTAAGAAATTTCATCCCCGAAATTTGCCAGGGAGATAACTAAGAACAGATAAAGATAGAGAAATATCTTTTCAGATCAAACTGAATTTTTTATTCTGCATTTGGCTTACCAAATCAGAATATCAACAATAGATATGAGAACAAACTCAATTAACTACAAAACGGTTGGGTTTTCTGATCTACGAAGTATACAGGGCATTGGTTAGTTCGAAGGGTTAACTAACCATTCGTAGAATATATCGACACCCAATGAAATAGACAAAATAGATTCGACTATGATCTCAGATTAAAGATTTAACTCATTTATGATTTGCTGAGAAATGAAACTATGTGTAGTTTCTGTGTCGAATAAAATAAGAACAATTTAATCGTAAATGAGAAGGTTACCTTATAAAATTTCTTTTCCTTATTTAACTTTCGAGGTTGAAGAATCATCTTTGATTGCATACACCCTCTTTACTAGAGCTTGCCTATGAGCTGGACAGTCCTTGATCCTATGTCCCGGCTTGCGGCAGTAATAGCATCCCGTAGATTCCTGTTCTGGCCTCATAAATGTCTCTCTCATTTTTGGTTTCCAAGGATTCTTTCATTTATCCGAGTAGTGGCCTTTCTCCAAGCAATTGAGACAAGTAACATCTTTCACCTCTTTCTTCTGTATATTCTTCTTTCTTTTATCTTTCCTCGGTTTCTTTCCACCAAACTTCCTTTTCCTCCACTTCAGATTACTTGTGTCTCCATCCTCCTCTGGGACCTCCTGCGAATTCAGAGTATCATATCTATAACCCATATCAATTAATTCAGAAAATGATTCCTTAACGTGAGTAGTCATCCTCTCTTGAAACTCCTTGTTCATTCCCCGAATAAACTTTTCATTCTTCTTTAACGGTGTATTCACCAATTCTGGACCAAATCGAGATAATTTATTGAATTTTTTATGTACTCCTTAAATTACAGACTTCCTTGCTTCAAATCCACGAACTCTTGGTACATTCTAGAGATTCCAATAGACGACATATATCGCTACTCGAACACTTCCTTGAAACGACTCCAAGTAAATTCATCCGCCGGCTCATCCAATGTATCTGTTTCCCACCAAACTAAAGCCTCTTCCCGAAGTTGCCAGGAAGCTATCAATCGCATCTGATCATCTTCTAATTTTAGTCCCTTGAAAATCCTTTCGTTTGATCGGATCCAGGCTTGTGCTTCGATAATGGTTTCCTTGCCTATGAATGGCTTTCCACCAAGTCTAGAAAAACTTTGATATAAATCAGCCAAATTTGGTTGAGATTGAAAAGGAACATCTGTCGTTGCAGGGCCATGACCAGTTAAAGTGGTACTTCCCTGTCCCCAATCTCATCCTCTTCTTCCACTCATTCTTACTATCTGTGAATAGTAAGAAGACCGATTTAGCCATTTGGACGAAATATCTCAGAGTAACAACAGATAAAGAGAATAGACTAAGAAATTTGGGTTTATGGTTTCATTGGTTATACACATTCTAGGGTATACTTCACCCTATCTCTAATGAGCCATCTAATGTGTTACACGCCGTAGCTAAAGTTCTTACTCAACCTCTAGTTCTGATACCAAATGTGATGACCCGAACTCGATGTCCGACAAACAACATCAAATTCGTATCGCCGGAGCTTGCAACAACATTAGATGATAAATAACACAGCTGAAATAAAAGATGATATCATTGCTATAACATGAATACAATATCCAATATGTCAATGTGATACAATGATAATCATCAACATCAGAGAATATACAACACAAATTAAAGCGGAACACGACAAAATGTGATATAAGTCTTCAATAGAATCAAATACTGCAACTCCAACCTAAAACTCCAAAGTTAGAGCTCCAACACTTCAAGCTCGACCCACCATCAAGGTTGCACTAAGCTAAGCAAATGTATTCGTGGACTCCAAAGACTCCAAAATGTATCAAACAGAAAGCTGAAGCTACCAAATGATATCTACTATCTGACTATCTGAAAAACCACACTATAGACTGTCCGTGTGGAAAATTATGGGCACCCAGAGTTTAGGAACGGAATAATAAACTCCGAGTCGGTCGCGGGACTGGTGTGAGAAAACAAAAACATTTGGTCTTTAAAAATAATCAAAAGATTTTAAATTTGAAATCTGCAATGCTTTTTGGAAAATGAAACTACCATAAGGCATCCCGCTACACACACCATGCAAACGCAGAATTGAAGGTGATTTCTTCTTATGATATTCAAAAATGCTTGATACGTTAAAACCATTTTGATATTATTATTAGTGCATAGTGGAAAACATTTTGAAAGTATAATATTAATCCTAGCCAGCATACACATTACGAACTATGCCTACTATAGCTACCATCTAAACAGTGGTGACCACCATAAGTAAATGGCAGGTTATACAACTAAAACCGCGTATTGGAGATTGGATTTTCCAACAAATGGTCTGGCTAAGGAACTTCCTATTGCCACATAGGAACGCCTCTGGAGGGATGCTCTGAGAACCTACCCTGCTCTCTGCCAACACAAGGCCGGTTACCCTCTTCTCGGGAAGTAAAACCTAAGATATGCCACCCCTGGTCGTTTGCGACCTTTATACGAGGATCCTCTACACCAACAACATTACATAGTAATAAATATACTACAGTGCCCACATGAGTAAGTATTTAGGCTCCATACCATGATACCACCCTTTTCCAGAAGGAATGGACATACTCTAGGGGAGCTACTCCTGAAACCTTACCGCTTCTTTCCTGTTTCGACCATTATCGGTTTGTGAGGCTCGACGAGGTCTCGTCCACAAAGCTACGCTTTTTCACAAAGCCATGATTTGATCACAAATGATCATCAACACACAACAGTACTTAGCATGCCACACTACCAAATTATGAGTATATCGTTGACAACCTTCAACTACATAACCTCTGGGCTCATATGTCTCAGAGAAGGGTGTTAAGATAAGAGAATAAATTCTCCGCCACCAATAGATATGTATTTGAAAGAAATCTGCTTTATATCTCAAAGTGTAATGTCAGACATACAACCATGCAAGTCTATTCCGGGTTCGAACAGAATCGAAGGCACTTTCGAAGAAGCCCTTGCAATGCGAGTATTCACAATCCCGATCGGACTTCCCATCACTTAGGGAATCTCTATACCATAGCTACTCAGTGCAGAGACAATCGATAGGTCATCCTAACATTCTCGCAAATACTCGGTCTTCACCACCGGTCTTCAAATGCTATCCATAATGACGTATCATTATTCAGAATGGGTTATATCACACAAGGTCCTCTCCCGACTAGACCGAATAATGAGCGCAATATTTAAGGATATGGGATTTCAGTTAAGTCACAACTTTAAAATTTAAGTCTCTCTTTCAAATGGTTTAAACAAATTACCATTTCAAATCTTTAAACAAAAATATTTATTCCACAAACTTCATCTAGTTTCACAAAGATCCATTCACGGATTTCAAAACAATTTCCGTTTCAATTGGATTAATGTAACGACGCGGATTTTGCCCGCTCGAAAATCGACATCCATACTTCAAATCGTATTCGAATGCCATAGATCCGAACGTTCAAATCCGATTCGCCGGAGCTTATAACAATCATTAAGTATATAACACAGCGGAATAAAAGAATAATACATTGATATACAGCTTTGATACAATATCTGATACAACAGATAATCCAATAGATATCAATATACATCAGAGATATGATACAATAAATAGCAGCGGAAAAGAAAAATAGATAACATCTAGCAGCGGAACAATATAACTCTCAGATAGTCTTCAAAAGAGAACTCCGATAACTGCAACTCCATTTCCAAGAATCAATCCAGCAAAAGCTCGAACCCCCAATAACATATCACCAAGCTCAGCAAGACTGGTGTGGTCCAAAGACTGAACTAACTCCAGATAATCCACTATATCTAACTATCTGTAAAACCCAACTCTAGACTGCTCGTGTGGAAATATAATGAGCACCCAGAGTTTAGGAAAGAAACAATAAACTCCGGATCAGTCGTGGGACTGGTGTGAGCAACAAAAACAATTTATCTTTTAAAACATTCAACATAAGATTTTCAAAGTCAATTCGCAATGCTTTTTAAAAATGAGACTACCATAAGGCCTCCCATACACACACACAACGCAAACGCAGAATCGGAGGAGATTTCTCCTTATGATAGTCAAAGATGCTTGATACGCATTAAAAGGAAACATTTGATATTATTACTAGTGCATAGTGTAAGAAAATTTCATTTCGAAAGTAGAATATAAATCTTAGCCAACATACGACCATTGTCGTATGCCTACTATAGCTACCATCCAAACAGTGGGGCGCCACCATAAGTGAATGATAGGTTCTACAACTAATACCGTACAAGATCGTATTGTTTCTTTGGATTTCCAACGAATGATCAGGCCAAGGAACTTCCCATTGCCACATGAGAATGCCTCTGGAAGGACATTCCCGAGAACCAAACCGGAACTCTGCCAACACAAGGCCGGGTTACCCCTAACTGGGTAACTAC
Source organism: Allium cepa (assembly GCA_030765085.1). NCBI lineage: Eukaryota > Viridiplantae > Streptophyta > Magnoliopsida > Asparagales > Amaryllidaceae > Allium > Allium cepa. The sequence continues at coordinate 347,218,768 of CM060928.1, forward strand.
TGACACGAGCACGCCATTCCCCGATCGTAAACGACCTTTCTCACGGGATCCCGATAACCAACAACCACAAAGTAATAAATTCGCAGTAACCACATAGGTTAAATATCTGGGCTCCATACCATGATACCACCTCTATCCAGAAGGAAATGCACATACCCTAAAGGGAGCTACCCCTCATAACCTTGCCGCATCTTTCCTGTTTTGACCATTTCCGGGGTGTGAGGCTCGACGAAGTCTCGTCCACAAAAACATACTTTATACAAAAGCCATGCTTTGGGTCAACAAATGATCATAGAAATGATCACCAGGATAGACGATCAAACAAATGATCCTATCACAAATAATCAACACAATGATCATTTCACAGCAACACTCAGCATGTCACATTACCAAATTGGGAATATATCGCTGATAACCTTCAACTATATAACCTCTGAGCTCATACGTCTCAGAGAAGGGTGTTAAGCTAAGAGAATAAATTCTCCGCCACCAACAGAAATATATTTGAAAGAAATCTGCTTTATATCTCAAATTGTAATGTCAGACATACAATCCATACAAGTCTGTTCTGGGTTCGAACAGAACCGAAGGCACTTACAAAGAAGTCCTTGAAATCCGGATATTCACAATCCTGATCGGATTCACCATCACATATGGAGAACTCTATACCGGAGCAACTCGGTGCAGAGTCAATCGACAGGTCATCCTATCGCTCTCGCAAATACCCGGTCTTCAACACCGGTCTTCAAGTGCTATCCATAACGTCGAATCACATATTCGGAATGGGTTATACGACACAAAGGTCCTTTCCCGGTTAAACCGAATAGTGAGCACGATATTTCAAAAACAAATGGATAATGGGATTTCAATTAAGTCACAACTTAATAATTCAAAACTTCCTTTCAAATGGTTTAATCCAATTACCATTTCAATCTTTAAAAAAAGATTCATTTTCATAACCTTTAACGGTTTAAACAATTTTCACATTTTAATCTTTTAAACAAAAGATTCATTCACCGATTTTTCCAAAACAATTTTCATTTCAATTCGATTAACTCGTTAAATCTCTAAATCAAAGATTTAACTTATAGCCTTCAAAACAATTTCATTTCAATTTGATTTACACAAATCATCAATTTAAATCTGTTAAAAATAAACAGATTTAATTCATAGCTTTCAAAAAGAATTCATTCATAACTTAGGAAAATCATTTCTCCATTCAATCTTGAAATTCCCCTAATTAACTGGAATCTCAGTTCTTATTTAAGAGTGTTTATCATTTGAAAACAACCATTTTCATTTTGGAAATCTGATTCATTTATACGAGTTGAAATCCTTGGGTTAAATTCAAATTCCCAAAACCATACCTTTAAAATGGTTTAAATTCATGCAAACATGTTTATAATATCTTTAACCATAATTTCCAATCATTGAATTCAATTCCAAATATCGAATTCAAATTTAAATTGAATTATTTAAATTTCAAAACTTAATCAAGTAAATTAAAATAAATTTTAACTTGAAATTTCATTCCAAAAGCTTTTCACTTCTATTCCAATTCCATTTCCAAAACATTTGAATTTAAAAATTCAAATTTTAAACTATTTCAAAAATCTATGACTTAATCGATTTTCTCGTGAAATCCATAATTGTGTGTGTATGGTGTGGTCCAGGGGTTTAACACAATAGTGCAACATCATTCAATCATTTCAGATCAAACACAGAAATATAGTTGATAAGCGATATAACTATAAAGCTTATCGCCCATTCACAGATTCACAGATAATATAACAATGTAAATGAATGGAAAATTTATACACAGTCACAGAACAAGATATCACAGATCAGATAGGATAATCAATTCAAGGCATTTCATACAATATGATCATTCATAAGTAAGGTTAAGCATTCAATAATCATTTATAAACAGGATTGTTTAATCCTTATTAATTCAATTTATCTCCAATTAAATTAATTACTTATGAATTTGTTATTCAATTCTGATTTATTAATTCCAAATCATTTGATATAAATTAATTTATCAAATGGTTTTATTAAATTAATTAAACTAAATTAATTCACTTTATAAATCAAAATATCCAAATTTAATTACAATAAGTGATAAATTCTTAATTACTTTCATTAAGTATTATATTTAACAATTTACAATGATTATCTTAATGAATTAATCTAATTAATTCCTAATGTTTATCACATTAATTAATTATGAAATAATCCTTAATTAATTATCTTTATTTTCTAATAACATTTCTTACATTACTTTCTTAAGAAATTATCTTAGATTAATTTATTATTAATCAATTCTAATTATAAATTAATCTAATTATTTATTTGTAAAATTAAATAAATCATTCTTTAATTTCCTTATTGGTTAAATCCTATATATATTTTTTTCTAATTATTTTTAAGACAATTCATTTCTTTATAATGATTTCATTAGCATTAAAGTGGTAAAACATTACAATCTTGAATTTGAATTTAAATTTCATTTCGAATTTAAATTTAAAATGATCATTCTTTTAATCATTGATCTAATTCAATCAAAAATCCTTAAAAATAAATGTAAATAACACTTATTACTTATATAAGAAAAAGCTTTTAATCTAACTACTTAATTTATTTATTCAGATTCGAATTCATGAAAACTTGAATCTATAAATTTAACTTTGATTTAAACTTGCTTTTAACACCTTGATTTAAAATTCTTGATTTAAAATTCTTGATTTAAAATCCAAATTCATTTTAAAACCCTAGGTTCAAAAATTCAATTGAATCTATACTTTAACTTTACCTTTAAAACATAGTTTAAATCCTGTTTTGAATTTTGAACTAAGTTTTGAAGCCTGGAACAGACAAGTTCAAATGCCTGAACAACACTGACTCGAGACAACCAGAATTTACTTCGAGTCCTTCTTTCCTTTACTTCGAGTCATCCACTCGAATAACTCGCGTCTTCCCCGAGCCAAACGCGAGTTTCCCCTTTCTTCTTCTTCTTCTCTTTTTTTTTTCTGTTCTTCCAGATCCAAGTGTGCACGGTACACGTGCACATCGCCGTTGACCATCTTCTGGCCTCACCGCGACGTCAAGCATATCGACCATCCCCCCCGAGCACGTTCTGATCCCTCGAACTTCGCCGTTGCCTCAAAATCGAAATCAAGGCAAAATCCCAAACCTGGAAACGCACGCACAAATACCACCTCAACCTGTCAACGGCAACTGCTCCCTCCACCGACCACCAGAGAACCCAAGACTCCGTCCACGACATCGTCTAACCCCCCGCTACCATCCTCCAAAGCCACGAGACACTCGGTCGAACGATGGCGACGAACCAACCCAAAATCCCCGAGCTCACAAAACTAGGTTTAGAGAAAAAAAACCCACGCCGCCACCACCACAGTCGCTTCCATCACCTCAGGTTATTTTTCCCTGACCCACGCTAGCCTCCTCCAACTCCAGACAAAAATCCGACCCCTCCGATCAATGAGATCACCCGCGGCGACCCAAAATGCAAAATATAGTCAAACCCAAACTGCTCTCAACCCACACTTCTAAAAGTTTTGATTTTTGTTTTAAAATTCTTGTTTAAGTAAATAGATTCTATTTACATACCTGGATTCTTAAATTAAGAAATTTGTTTTTGAACTTATTTAAAGTTGTACTCATCTTTCTTGATTTCCAGAGACAATTTCATGATGTTTCAACTTTAATAAATTTTTAACACCTAGCTTAAAATCAAACAAACATAACTTGTTAAGATACTAAGTTCTAATTTCCACTGGATCAAGCAGAAAAGGTTTCTTTAAGTTAATCCTAAGCTTGAAATTGAAACAGAGGTGTTCTACAGGTCTTTAAGAGCATGCATTCAATCATACAAATATCTTTTCCATCTATATACTCATATCAAACATAAATCAAGCAATCAGTAAAAAAAAAATACTTAAGCTTTTGAAAATGAAGTTACTCACCTTGAATTAATTAACAGAGAGTCTGGTTTTGATCTTCTTTTCTTTTTTCCTTTTTTTCTCAGCAAATTGTTTTCAAGCTTGTGTATAAAGTGATGTTTGTTTTTCTCTTCCTTTTTTTTTCTGATCTTACTCAGTTTGGAAGATGGACGAATTTACATGAAGATGATATAGGGGAACATGTCTACAGGTTGATAATATTTTTCTTCCTTTTGTACAAAGCAGGCAGAGATCTCTTTGGGTATGGAGGCTGATGATTTCAGTCATGGGCTAGAGATATAACATTATGTACTTGTTTGCTTTTACTTTATGTTTATATACTCAAACATATACTTGCTGTCCTTTGCTTCAGTACTTGAAGATATAGGCTGCTTATTTTTTTTATTTGCTTTTGCTTTGTTTATTCTTGCCTTTGCATCACTACATTACAGGCTACACTCTTTATTTATACAAACCTGGTACATCTTCTTTTGTACTTTGCTTTTCTTTAAATTCTTTAGTACATAGATAGTTTGCATATATTTTGTAGATCTCTATTCAAAGTTAAAACTGACTACTTTTCCATTTGTACATGTTTTTATTTTAATTATGTTGTTAAGTTATTAGTTAATGTTTTTACTTACTTCTTATTTTCAGCTGAGTATATATATTGCTTTGTACTTTTGATGAATAACATGTTGTTAGATTTAATTAATTTGTTTCTATGTTCTACTTTGTTTTGATTCATACTTTGCTTATTTATTTGTTTTGAATCCTTATTGATTATATTTTATATATCAATGTTCTTATTTTTTATTCATAGCTTAAGTATGAATTATTTTACTTTACAAAATAAGTGAACTTCTATTTTTATTTTACTCTTATTACTTTTGTAGCCTACTCCATTTGTATTATTTTGTATTGATTTATTAATATGAGATTAAGATATATATATATATATATATATATATATATATATACTTTATATTGTTATATCTTATATTTTATTTACTTCTTATTTATTGTCTTGTATTTATTATATATATTTTAACCATCAATAATAAATTAACAATTCACTTATTTGTTCATTTCGTACTTGTGTCAATGTATATACTTTAATATATATTTTTCAAAACACTAATATAAGATTTAAATGCAAGTAATTTAACACATTTTTATTTGAGATCGGGGAAACTCGCATCATTTAAAAATCAATTTTTTACAAATTTTAATTCAAAAATTCATTTAAATTATCAATTTAAATTAAATTAAAATCTAGGGTCGTTACAAACTTCCCCCTTTAAAAGGATTTCGTCCTCGAAATTCGCAGGCACGAAAACAACACAGAGATAGCTAGATAGAGAAATATTTTTTCAAATCAAGCTGGATATCAATTCTGCATTTGGCTCACCAAATCAGAACATCAATAATAGATACAAGAAATTATAATAAAATTTCAAATTTTGGTTTTAAACAAAATCATTTTATCGATACAATTCTAATCATTCTTCATATTCTATTAATCAATTTAATTCAATTAAAATTTCCAATTTATTTAAAATTTCCAATTTCTAATTCATTTATTAGAGTTTAAATCGAAAAGCCGATAAGAAATCGATGAAGATACGAAGTAAGAATTTCCTACAACGATCCGTATGGCATCACCATACCAAAACTTCTTCTTGTAGCTGGTACGAAGCAATCAAAAGAATTTGAAAAGATGAATCAAAAGAGATTGATAAGAAAGTTATTTCCACTGTTGTAGGGTGTTGACCAATATAGTCGTGTTTCCCTGTCCTCTATCTCATTCACTTCTTGCACTCATACTCACTATCAGTGGATTAGTAAGAGAATTTACTGAGACATTCAAACGGATATCTTAGGATTACTCATTCTAGGATTTACTTCACCCTATCTCTAATGAGTTACTTAATGTGTTACACTCCTGAGCTAAAGTTCAACCCTTAGCTCTGATACCAAATATAACGACGCGGATTTTGCCCGCTCGAAAATCGACATCCATACTTCAAATCGTATTCGAATGCCATAGATCCGAACGTTCAAATCCGATTCGCCGGAGCTTATAACAATCATTAAGTATATAACACAGCGGAATAAAAGAATAATACATTGATATACAGCTTTGATACAATATCTGATACAACAGATAATCCAATAGATATCAATATACATCAGAGATATGATACAATAAATAGCAGCGGAAAAGAAAAATAGATAACATCTAGCAGCGGAACAATATAACTCTCAGATAGTCTTCAAAAGAGAACTCCGATAACTGCAACTCCATTTCCAAGAATCAATCCAGCAAAAGCTCGAACCCCCAATAACATATCACCAAGCTCAGCAAGACTGGTGTGGTCCAAAGACTGAACTAACTCCAGATAATCCACTATATCTAACTATCTGTAAAACCCAACTCTAGACTGCTCGTGTGGAAATATAATGAGCACCCAGAGTTTAGGAAAGAAACAATAAACTCCGGATCAGTCGTGGGACTGGTGTGAGCAACAAAAACAATTTATCTTTTAAAACATTCAACATAAGATTTTCAAAGTCAATTCGCAATGCTTTTTAAAAATGAGACTACCATAAGGCCTCCCGCACACACACACAACGCAAACGCAGAATCGGAGGAGATTTCTCCTTATGATAGTCAAAGATGCTTGATACGCATTAAAAGGAAACATTTGATATTATTACTAGTGCATAGTGTAAGAAAATTTCATTTCGAAAGTAGAATATAAATCTTAGCCAACATACGACCATTATCGTATGCCTACTATAGCTACCATCCAAACAGTGGGGCGCCACCATAAGTGAATGATAGGTTCTACAACTAATACCGTACAAGATCGTATTGTTTCTTTGGATTTCCAACGAATGATCAGGCCAAGGAACTTCCCATTGCCACATGAGAATGCCTCTGGAAGGACATTCCCGAGAACCAAACCGGAACTCTGCCAACACAAGGCCGGGTTACCCCTAACTGGGTAACTACTGACACGAGCACGCCATTCCCCGATCGTAAACGACCTTTCTCACGGGATCCCGATAACCAACAACCACAAAGTAATAAATTCGCAGTAACCACATAGGTTAAATATCTGGGCTCCATACCATGATACCACCTCTATCCAGAAGGAAATGCACATACCCTAAAGGGAGCTACCCCTCATAACCTTGCCGCATCTTTCCTGTTTTGACCATTTCCGGGGTGTGAGGCTCGACGAAGTCTCGTCCACAAAAACATACTTTATACAAAAGCCATGCTTTGGGTCAACAAATGATCATAGAAATGATCACCAGGATAGACGATCAAACAAATGATCCTATCACAAATAATCAACACAATGATCATTTCACAGCAACACTCAGCATGTCACATTACCAAATTGGGAATATATCGCTGATAACCTTCAACTATATAACCTCTGAGCTCATACGTCTCAGAGAAGGGTGTTAAGCTAAGAGAATAAATTCTCCGCCACCAACAGAAATATATTTGAAAGAAATCTGCTTTATATCTCAAATTGTAATGTCAGACATACAATCCATACAAGTCTGTTCTGGGTTCGAACAGAACCGAAGGCACTTACAAAGAAGTCCTTGAAATCCGGATATTCACAATCCTGATCGGATTCACCATCACATATGGAGAACTCTATACCGGAGCAACTCGGTGCAGAGTCAATCGACAGGTCATCCTATCGCTCTCGCAAATACCCGGTCTTCAACACCGGTCTTCAAGTGCTATCCATAACGTCGAATCACATATTCGGAATGGGTTATACGACACAAAGGTCCTTTCCCGGTTAAACCGAATAGTGAGCACGATATTTCAAAAACAAATGGATAATGGGATTTCAATTAAGTCACAACTTAATAATTCAAAACTTCCTTTCAAATGGTTTAATCCAATTACCATTTCAATCTTTTAAAAAAGATTCATTTTCACAACCTTTAACGGTTTAAACAATTTTCACATTTTAATCTTTTAAACAAAAGATTCATTCACCGATTTTTCCAAAAACAATTTTCATTTCAATTCGATTAACTCGTTAAATCTCTAAATCAAAGATTTAACTTATAGCCTTCAAAACAATTTCATTTCAATTTGATTTAAACAAATCATCAATTTAAATCTGTTAAAAATAAACAGATTTAATTCATAGCTTTCAAAAAGAATTCATTCATAACTTAGGAAAATCATTTCTCCATTCAATCTTGAAATTCCCCTAATTAACTGGAATCTCAGTTCTTATTTAAGAGTGTTTATCATTTGAAAACAACTGTTTTCATTTTGGAAATCTGATTCATTTATACGAGTTGAAATCCTTGGGTTAAATTCAAATTCCCAAAACCATACCTTTAAAATGGTTTAAATTCATACAAACATGTTTATAATATCTTTAACCATAATTTCCAATCATTGAATTCAATTCCAAATATCGAATTCAAATTTAAATTGAATTATTTAAATTTCAAAACTTAATCAAGTAAATTAAAATAAATTTTAACTTGAAATTTCATTCCAAAAGCTTTTCACTTCTATTCCAATTCCATTTCCAAAACATTTGAATTTAAAAATTCAAATTTTAAACTATTTCAAAAATCTATGACTTAATCGATTTCCTCGTGAAATCCATAATTGTGTGTGTATGGTGTGGTCCAGGGGTTTAACACAATAGTGCAACATCATTCAATCATTTCAGATCAAACACAGAAATATAGTTGATAAGCGATATAACTATAAAGCTTATCGCCCATTCACAGATTCACAGATAATATAACAATGTAAATGAATGGAAAATTTATACACAGTCACAGAACAAGATATCACAGATCAGATAGGATAATCAATTCAAGGCATTTCATACAATATGATCATTCATAAGTAAGGTTAAGCATTCAATAATCATTTATAAACAGGATTGTTTAATCCTTATTAATTCAATTTATCTCCAATTAAATTAATTACTTATGAATTTGTTATTCAATTCTGATTTATTAATTCCAAATCATTTGATATAAATTAATTTATCAAATGGTTTTATTAAATTAATTAAACTAAATTAATTCACTTTATAAATCAAAATATCCAAATTTAATTACAATAAGTGATAAATTCTTAATTACTTTCATTAAGTAATTATATTTAACAATTTACAATGATTATCTTAATGAATTAATCTAATTAATTCCTAATGTTTATCACATTAATTAATTATGAAATAATCCTTAATTAATTATCTTTATTTTCTAATAACATTTCTTACATTACTTTCTTAAGAAATTATCTTAGATTAATTTATTATTAATCAATTCTAATTATAAATTAATCTAATTATTTATTTGTAAAATTAAATAAATCATTCTTTAATTTCCTTATTGGTTAAATCCTATATATATTTTTTTCTAATTATTTTTAAGACAATTCATTTCTTTATAATGATTTCATTAGCATTAAAGTGGTAAAACATTACAATCTTGAATTTGAATTTAAATTTCATTTCGAATTTAAATTTAAAATGATCATTCTTTTAATCATTGATCTAATTCAATCAAAAATCCTTAAAAATAAATGTAAATAACACTTATTACTTATATAAGAAAAAGCTTTTAATCTAACTACTTAATTTATTTATTCAGATTCGAATTCATGAAAACTTGAATCTATAAATTTAACTTTGATTTAAACTTGCTTTTAACACCTTGATTTAAAATTCTTGATTTAAATTTCTTGATTTAAAATCCAAATTCATTTTAAAACCCTAGGTTCAAAAATTCAATTGAATCTATACTTTAACTTTACCTTTAAAACATAGTTTAAATCCTGTTTTGAATTTTGAACTAAGTTTTGAAGCCTGGAACAGACAAGTTCAAATGCCTGAACAACACTGACTCGAGACAACCAGAATTTACTTCGAGTCCTTCTTTCCTTTACTTCGAGCCATCCACTCGAATAACTCGCGTCTTCCCCGAGCCAAACGCGAGTTTCCCCTTTCTTCTTCTTCTTCTCTTTTTTTTTTCTGTTCTTCCAGATCCAAGTGTGCGCGGTACACGTGCACATCGCCGTTGACCATCTTCTGGCCTCACCACGACGTCAAGCATATCGACCATCCCCCCCGAGCACGTTCTGATCCCTCGAACTTCGCCGTTGCCTCAAAATCGAAATCGAGGCAAAATCCCAAACCTGGAAACGCACGCACAAATACCACCTCAACCTGTCAACGGCAACTGCTCCCTCCACCGACCACCAGAGAACCCAAGACTCCGTCCACGACATCGTCTAACCCCCCGCTACCATCCTCCAAAGCCACGAGACACTCGGTCGAACGATGGCGACGAACCAACCCAAAATCCCCGAGCTCACAAAACTAGGTTTAGAGAAAAAAAACCCACGCCGCCACCACCACAGTCGCTTCCATCACCTCAGGTTATTTTTCCCTGACCCACTAGCCTCCTCCAACTCCAGACAAAAATCCGACCCCTCCGATCAATGAGATCACCCGCGGCGACCCAAAATGCAAAATACAGTCAAACCCAAACTGCTCTCAACCCACACTTCTAAAAATTTTGATTTTTGTTTTAAAAATCTTGTTTAAGTAAATAGATTCTATTTACATACCTGGATTCTTAAATTAAGAAATTTGTTTTTGAACTTATTTAAAGTTGTACTCATCTTTCTTGATTTCCAGAGACAATTTCATGATGTTTCAACTTTAATAAATTTTTAACACCTAGCTTAAAATCAAACAAACATAACTTGTTAAGATACTAAGTTCTAATTTCCACTGGATCAAGCAGAAAAGGTTTCTTTAAGTTAATCCTAAGCTTGAAATTGAAACAGAGGTGTTCTACAGGTCTTTAAGAGCATGCATTCAATCATACAAATATCTTTTCCATCTATATACTCATATCAAACATAAATCAAGCAATCAGTAAAAAAAAAATACTTAAGCTTTTGAAAATGAAGTTACTCACCTTGAATTAATTAACAGAGAGTCTGGTTTTGATCTTCTTTTCTTTTTTCCTTTTTTTCTCAGCAAATTGTTTTCAAGCTTGTGTATAAAGTGATGCTTGTTTTTCTCTTCCTTTTTTTTTCTGATCTTACTCGGTTTGGAAGATGGACGAATTTACATGAAGATGATATAGGGGAACATGTCTACAGGTTGATAATATTTTTCTTCCTTTTGTACAAAGCAGGCAGAGATCTCTTTGGGTATGGAGGCTGATGATTTCAGTCATGGGCTAGAGATATAACATTATGTACTTGTTTGCTTTTACTTTATGTTTATATACTCAAACATATACTTGTTGTCCTTTGCTTCAGTACTTGAAGATATAGGCTGCTTATTTTTTTTATTTGCTTTTGCTTTGTTTATTCTTGCCTTTGCATCACTACATTACAGGCTACACTCTTTATTTATACAAACCTGGTACATCTTCTTTTGTACTTTGCTTTTCTTTAAATTCTTTAGTACATAGATAGTTTGCATATATTTTGTAGATCTCTATTCAAAGTTAAAACTGACTACTTTTCCATTTGTACATGTTTTTATTTTAATTATGTTGTTAAGTTATTAGTTAATGTTTTTACTTACTTCTTATTTTCAGCTGAGTATATATATTGCTTTGTACTTTTGATAAATAACATGTTGTTAGATTTAATTAATTTGTTTCTATATTCTACTTTGTTTTGATTCATACTTTGCTTATTTATTTGTTTTGAATCCTTATTGATTATATTTTATATATCAATGTTCTTATTTTTTATTCATAGCTTAAGTATGAATTATTTTACTTTACAAAATAAGTGAACTTCTATTTTTATTTTACTCTTATTACTTTTGTAGCCTACTCCATTTGTATTATTTTGTATTGATTTATTAATATGAGATTAAGATATATATATATATATTTACTTTATATTGTTATATCTTATATTTTATTTACTTCTTATTTATTGTCTTGTATTTATTATATATATTTTAACCATCAATAATAAATTAACAATTCACTTATTTGTTCATTTCGTACTTGTGTCAATGTATATACTTTAATATATATTTTTCAAACCACTAATATAAGATTTAAATGCAAGTAATTTAACACATTTTTATTTGAGATCGGGGAAACTCGCATCATTTAAAAATCAATTTTTTACAAATTTTAATTCAAAAATTCATTTAAATTATCAATTTAAATTAAATTAAAATCTAGGGTCGTTACAATTAACTCATTAACTCTTTAAATCAAGATTTAGCTTATAGCTTTCAAACCCATTTCCAAAGATTTATTCATAACTTGGAGGACCATTTTCAATTCAAACATGAAATTCCTTTAATACAAATTGGAAATTCATTCATATATGAAAGCTTTTATCATTTGAAAACAAGCAGTTTTATTTCGAAAAAATCCGATCTCATTTATACAAGTTAAAATCTTTGGGTTAATTCAAATTCCCAAAACAACACTAAAAAATGGTTTAAAACCCATATAAACTTGTATACCGTTATTAAATCATAAATTCTCAACATAGAATTCAATTTCAAATTTTGAATTCAAATTTAAATCAAATTTCAAAATTATATTAAGTTATTCAAAAATAACTTTTATCTTCGAAATTTCTTTTCAAAAGCTTTCCACTTTAAATCCGAACTATTTCCAAAACCATTTGGATTCAAAAATTCAATTTCAAAACTATATCAAAAATCTGTGACTTAACCAGTTTCCACGTGCAATCCATATTTGTGTGTGTATAGTGTAGTTCAGGGGGTTTTACACAATAGTGCACAACATCAATCATCACAGATTCAATCATATCAATCTCGATAAGCGATACAATCCATAACGATTATCTTCATTCACAGATTCATAGATAAAGTAAATTTATCAATCACAAAGATTCATCATTACAATTTGATGTGGGTTTCGGATAACCAACTGAGATCCGACTCCCTGTCGCATCGAAATTCAAAAGCCGTTTTATAGGCAAAGGGGTTTTCATATCATACAGAAACAAATCACAAATCATAGTTCAGCATAAGGCAATTCACATCACACAGTATCACAATCACAAACAGAAATATCAATCCAGTACATAACATTTGATGTTAGTCAATCATCTTCAATTTAAGGTGAAGGTGATTTAAAAGGATTAACCACATAACTATTTTTATTTATTTATTCAAATCAATGACTAACTGTTCTTAATGATAAATTAAATCAATTATCCTAATTGACTACTAATTATAAATTAATTAACTTTAATTATCTAATTAACAATTTTTAATTAAAAATAAATTAAACACTTAATTGTTAATTAACCAAATCTTTAATTTCAAATTGTAAATCTCTAATCACTTAGTTAATTACACCTCTAAATTAATTAACTATTCTTAATTACCCTTTTTAAACAATTAATAATAATTATTTGTCTTAATTAAGATTTTAAAATTCTTCTTTAAACTTTGAAATCAATTTATTACTAAATTGAAAACTTTAAAGGCAATTAAATTTCAACACTTGTTTTACATTAACTACTTAATTAAAGTATTAATTGAATTCCAAAACTTTGTCAAGCATTTACTTAATTCATTAACTTGTAATAAAGTCTTGAATTAAAATTGTCATACATTATTTGGTCGTCACCACTTAAATTTGTTTAAATAGTTTACCTAACATACTATTATTAGATTGCAGGTTTGGAATCAAGCCAAGCAAGATTTTAGTTTACTTGAGTAAACACTTGAGTCCTTTCACTAACTTTCCCTAGACCTCTCACTGTCACATTCGTTTCTTCTTCTTCTACTTTTTTTCTTAGTTTAATTGAAAACTGCAGTACTCACACAAGCGCACTCACGCACTCGAGTACGAACCCAAAGCAACGTATTCATTTTCTCAAGTATCACTCGAGTTGCTCATAACTGAACTACCTGACACTAATTCGTTCCCGTGCACACGGCACTTCGCCAGCGTTCCGGCGAAGCATGCCATCACCAATAAGTTGCAAATACCCTCTACACCTGAAAACAAAACTTAATTCGAACCAAAAATCTCGAAATCAAGATTTACCCATTCGTTCGAAACTGCAAGTCGAACACACAAACCCAAAATGCCTCGTCACCCTCACACCGACCACCGGAACCGCTGCGCCTCCGTCCATGCCTCCATCTATGTCTCCAGTACACCCCCTCCAAATTTGGCCACGATCGATGCATTGAAGAGTGTGCATGAGCCCAAAACCCAAACGCCATTTTCACTGTCCTTAAACCCTAGTTTTATTTTGTCTCATTAATTCGCACAATGGGAAAATTATTCAACAATTTTCCCATTACTATCAATTGTCAAACTTGCTTCAAGCAAGATCTCAACGTTCAAAATTGGTTCGATCATCAAAAATTGATCAAAATACATATTTTGTTCAAATATGAACTGCACTTGGAATACTTAATTAAAAATCATCATATTAATTTTGAAAATCCTATCTTTGTATGTTTATTCAAATTATATGACCAAATAAATAAATTAAAATATTTGAATTAATCATAAAATTTCTTTTTACTGTAAAATTTAAAGTACAGAGTCCATATATCACTATCAAGCTTCAAAACAAAATTCAAGGCCATGGTTTAAGTTTAAACAACTTATTTATTTAAAATCCTAAGCTTATAATGTTTTGTATGAAGAAGTACAAATTTCTCTACCTTTCTTTGCTCTGAAACTAGGAATACAGAAGAACAAACCATATACAATTTCTTAGAACAACAGAACTATACAGAACTATCTATTTAGCATATACAGCAAAGCACATACTGATCATAAATCAAATATACATATTTAAATTTTAGAAGTAGTATGTTTACTCACAGTGAATGGAAGAATAGAGAACACTTTGTTGTTTGAAGGCTGCAGTTTTGATCTGCCTTTTAAACTTTCTTTGTTTTCTTTGAATGATGTTTTGAATTTGTAAGAATGATGATACTTATTTTCTTTTTCCGCTTTTGCTTAATTTTTTTATTATGAACGAGCAAGCATAAAGATGGATATAAATATAGAGAAAACAGTTGTATAAGGGGAAGGTTTTAACTGGTATGAGTTTATCTTTGGTCAGATTTTATTTTCATTGACTAAACCAGATTTTTTTCTTTGTTTACGTAAATGAAGTTTTTATTTCAGCTGAGATGATAGCATTACCAGTCATTGCTTCCTTCTAAGTCTATACACTTATGCTATTTGAATTATTTTGTATGTAGATATTTTGTATGTACATCTTTGTTTTGTTATCTTCTTGCATGCATACACAACTCACATTCAAATATACATGTATTTCATATGTTTACTTAAGTATTTATATTTTATTTTTACTAAATTAATCTTATGTATCCATATGAGTTACCCAATATATTTATTATTAACGTAATTCTTAGTTTTATTTCTATTTATAGTTTGATTTTCAAACATTTAATTCATAACATATATTTTGTACTTATATTTTACACTTATATTTAATATTGATAGGATAAATTTTATTTTAAACCTTAGTATCTATATTACATTCATTTAAAATATTTGTTTTGAATATTCCAAATCAAAATTTTATTTATAATCTAATTCATTTGAAAATATTTAATTTGAGCTTCAAATCCAAAATTTTAAAATAAATAAGTATATATATCTTATTAAATTTGAAAAATTCAAATAAATCCACAATTTAACCCAAAAATTTAATTTAATTACAAATTTAAATTCGTCTTTAAATTGGGATCGTTACACCCCAGTATAAATCCAACTATCATTTTCTACGATATATGTGCAATGGAAGCTTTCTTGATTCTAAAATTGACTTTAATCAGACTGATACTAAAATTATTTATTTTCTCCGTTGTTATTGATGCCTACGTTTGTAAAACTTATCAGTGTTTGAAAAGCTTTTCCACACCGACGGTTGTTCTTTTGGTTTGTTGCAGGTTTTATTTCTAGTGTTATGGTTGGAATGTACTTTTCTTCATAGGAGCAACCTTACCAGATTTTGATATAAAAAGAACCGTATTTGTGGATCCACGTAACAAATTCCGTTTAGATGGTTGCTTCCAAGTTAAAATCGTTAAAGGGTCAAATCTATTATGACTATTGCGAAATGATATTATACTACCACAAGATTGACTTTAATAATTGTCTAATTTATGAATATAACTTTTATGAGTAACTTGATCACTCATAATTGTTATTAGTAGATATATTGCTCTTTCTCCATTGACATTAAAGGTGATGGAGAAGTATATGTGTCCAGTTATCTAGGTTGCATGGTTATATATTAATCATGGTTAATTATGTTTATTATGTGTAGGTTATAAAGCTGATGTTGGTTTGACTAGATATAATAGTTGGAGATGATTGGCATTACAAGATATACGGTTGGACGTTAGGCTATATATTCAATTGGAAATAAGTTGAATGCCAAAAGTATACAAAGTGAGGTAATTATGATATAGATGTATGCTTACTATAAGTTGTATGAATATCAAAAAATGATGAGCATATGAAAGTAATTGAAATCCGACTTCAATTTTGGAATTATATGATGGTCGCATCCCATAATTCAATTTGCTATTTTATCATTCTCAGTTTTATGCTTTACATGGTGTATGCAATTATAGATATTAATAGTTCTAAGTAGTGTTTTACTAACTGTCAAAATGACCGATCATTCATAGCCGAGAGATAAGAAGGGATACTTTAAAAACTAACAATATCATGTCTAAATGCAAGTCCAACGGGTAGCGCCAAAGTATATATTTTTTCCCAATGTTCTCTTCGTGTTAATTTATATTATATTTATAGCATCTCTATTTCTACATATAAAATATTAAAATGGGTGTGTCAAAATTGTAGGATCTAGATTAACCCTAGAGGGGTGTGGATAGGGTTATAGCAAATTTTCTTGAGTTAAACGCAAAAACAAACTGCAGAGAAATAAATATGCTGAAAAGTAAATCACACAAAAAATTTACCCAGCTTCGGCAACCCCTGCCTACTGCTGCATTCCCAGATTTCTATTAGAATTAAACAGTCTCCCGCTTACAAACACTCTAACAGACTCGCACACCCTGCTACCGCCTATAGAGTTTTGCAAACTCGCACATCCTGCTCACTGAACTAAGTCTAACTAGACAATCTGACACAACCTAAAACCTAGGTGGTGATTTACCAAGATTTGAACCATAAAAGAGAATTTAAAACAAACTTAAAAACAATTTAAAACTAAAACCCTAATTGCAAAATAAACTAAAGCCCCTTTTATATTAAAACAAGGCCGGCCCAATTCTATTCTTTCACCCGATCCTCTTTTCTCTGGCTTGTGAAGAGAGCGACCGATCCTCTTTCTGAAATTAGGGCTTCTGCTCTTTTATTCCTTGCTTCGAAAATTAGGGCTTTGAAGCTGCGCCTTTTTGTTGATCGATACAGTGGTTATTCGTGTGCTTCATTCTCGTTTGTTTTGCTCTTGGCCGCTTCTATTTGATCGAGTTCACTGTTGCTTCGGCATGTAATTTCCCTTTTTGTGCTTTTATGATTTTCGTATTCGAACTCGATAATCTTGGAACTGCCGGTGATGTTGCTTATATATACTTTGATGCCCTTGAAATTTTGTTCGTATCAATTCGATACTTTCCTAATTCTTACTTTCCTGATATTTGTGACTACTTGATACACACGGTTTTGATTATGCAGCATTCGATTTTTTCTTGGTTGATACGGCAGAAACTTTCCTCTTTTACTTTGATTTGACTTTTGACTTTTTCAAAGATATGCACTTGAATGAATTTCCTTGTTGACTTCTGTATGCTTCCATGATTTCGACTATAGCTTGTTTATTGCTTTCGACTTCACTGTGAATTATGGCTTTGATTTTCTGGCCCCTGTGAACTTCGTCTCTGGCCATCTCCACTGGTTGGTTTGACCTGAACTCCACTTTAACATTGCATTCAAGAGTTTTGATGTTGTCTGTTTGTTCACTATTTGCATTACTATTTTTTTTAGGTCCGCATTGTATTGTGATTCATGTTTGCATCACTGGTCTTTACTGTAATCTTCACTTTAACTTCGAACTGAACTTCTTGTCTTTGATACATTGATGTCTCGGCTTCAATTACTGTCTTCATTGTATATTGGTTTGTTGAATTCACTACTGGTCTCTGTTCCATGCATTGCTGCATACCCATTACTGCACTGTTCACTGTTTATGAGACTGCTGCTCCCTGTACTTGTAGTTGTTCATTTCTTCTGGCTTCATCTGTGTTCATTACTGAACATTATTGTTTTGGTGAATTCACTTGTGTATATGAGCAGTTTGAAGTTGCTAACTTCATTTGGTTTTTGCATTCATTGGTCATTCTGGCCTTGTACCTGTAGTTGTATTCATGTACACTGCATTGTGGTGGTCTTATCATATTTGCATTGTACCATGATGTGTCGAACTTGTACAACTCTAATTCATCATGTATTGTTTCACTTTAACTTGTTGTTGCCAGTTTGCCTTGTATCACTGCAAAACTGCATGTTATATTTCTTGAATTAATCTGAACTTGGTTTTGCTTCATGGTCAGTGGTGCACTGTGCCTTCTGTTGAACCCAGTTTCAAAACTCGGGTTTGACCTTGTGCTCGTGTCGTGATTTTATTTATATTGCACGTGAGTTGAACCCGGCTTTTCATTTGGGTTTGACCTGTGCTCAACTGTCCCTGTTGCATCATCAAGTGTATATTGATGTGCACGGCCTTGTGGCATATACACCGATACATTGTGCATGTCACATTGTTCGTGTATGATGAATGACGAACAACCCAAATAACTGAGGCAAATAATATTTTCAAAAATCCATATTTTATTTTATATTGCAAAAATATTTCATTTTTAATTTTACTGCGTTAGTGAATATTTTTGCAGATTGCTCAGATGCTGGATTCCAACTGGAATGAAGTTGAAGATAAACTACGAGTGTGAGTGATATGTAGTGAGGAATTTATGTAAATTTAAATTGTGATGTATTGTAAACAAAATTGTATATGTATAGTGAGAGCTTGAATTTGTACTATTCAAAAATGTAATAAATATTTGTTTGAATAAAATTTCTGTTTGAGTTTAAATTCTGTGTATTTAATTTTATTCAACAAATATTTATTTAATCTATGAAAAATAAAATAGTACATTAACAAATACATTTAAACGAATGTATATATGTTTATTATCATCAAACAAAAATCATATAAACGCATATTCAACAATCTCCCCTTTTTGATGATAACTTAAGATTTTGACTGTGTTAAATGTATTTGGTCAATGATATACTCTAATTGCTCCCCCTATTTAAATGCTTCCTCTCTATATGATACCCCCTACATATATGCATACAAATAGAAATATACAAATGAGCCTAGATGCAAATGGAAAATTATTTGACCTTCGCTTGATTTTATTTTAGAAAATCTTAACTTTTCTCTCCCCCTTTGGTTATCAACAAAAGAATAATAGTGTTTGAGAAAATAGAGATAAAATGATCGATATTAATCCAACATTGAAACTCAAATTGAATATAAATATTAAACTTCAATAAAAATCAAACAAAAATCATAACTACCCTTGTTAGGCGCATATTCCACTTTTAGAATGATGGAAATAATGTTCTCATATAAAATCATACAGTTGTATCTACTTGTGGTACATTTATACCAGGAATTTGAATATCTACTAATCATGCATAACCGTTAGGACTTTTAAATGAGATTAGTAGTATTCCAATTTAATTTTAAAAATGAATTCAAGTATCTTCTAACCACGCATGACCGTGAGGACTTTTAAATGGGATTAGAATCAACTTGTTTATTTAATAAATCAATTTTGATATGCGTTCCATACATGCATAACCGTAAGGACTTTTAAATGAGCATGGAAGCACATAACAAATTCCAAGTAATTCACTCATGCATAACCGTGAGGACTTTTAAATGAGAGTGAATACTTTGGATTTTATTTTGTTTTATAAAATGAAAAACGAACAATTCCTGTTTAAAGTACCCCATATCTACAAACTATATTGAATGTTTGACGTGCGATGGTTGA
This sequence comes from Allium cepa, assembly GCA_030765085.1. Taxonomy (NCBI): domain Eukaryota; kingdom Viridiplantae; phylum Streptophyta; class Magnoliopsida; order Asparagales; family Amaryllidaceae; genus Allium; species Allium cepa. Next base: position 347,238,872 of record CM060928.1, read on the forward strand.
TAGAAATATGGTAGACATAGAAATGGTTATGGAATCTTTACCCAACAAAAGGTTTTATAACTCTTGTTTGAATTTATAAAGAAATTTTTCTAAAATATACTGTCTTGAGTAATGTATGTTAAATATCAACATTTATCACCTTTTCAATCACTGTTTATCTTTTTGATAATTAGTAGGGAGTCGGATTAGTCAAAATTTGTCATTTAAAATCAATAAAAATGACTAATCTGAAAATATGGTCAAAAAATGATTTTCTCGAAGGGGTTTTATGAGAAAATTTTTTGTTATTTGAAAATTATTTGTAATGAAAAATATGCAGATATTTTCTTTGGAAAACGATGCAGTTACTAAATGTCTCACCATAAATCACGTTCAACTAGTAAGTTTTCTGTCAAGTAGATTACCCGTATGATCTGCATCTGAATTTCTCTTTCACTCCAAAATATCACTAATTAAATTTGATAGACCAGATCACGAAGTGTGCATACAACCTCAAACAGAATTTCAAATGGCATTCTCTTGAATTTGGATTGAAGCCATGTAAATAATAAGAAAACCGTGAATATAGAGTTAGCCGTATTATAACGAAAAATATTATCATCCAATAAAACACTATTTTTAATCCAAACTAATATATATGAAGTAAATCCAAGAATCCAGAGAATATAATTGGGCAACTATGTTGAACAAGTCAGAATAAAAATCATCATCTTTACAACATCTCAATATTGGCTGATTTCATTTAGAATACGATGCAGATTATCACATTTTATATATCGTTCAAATAAATATTCCTTCACCTGTTTTACCTTTACGATATTTTTTCGTGGTTTCCCATTGTGATTTTGTCACCTTTGTACTAGACTAAGGAACTTTTCTTTGTTGCCCGTTGTGTTTTTGGAACAGCCAAAATCCAGAGACCACTGTTGTTGTTCCTTAGCCTGCCACCACACCTACACGGGAAAAGTTTTTTTGTGACCTATTTGTTTTTATAGGTCCGTGATTGTTAGTGGCAGAATATTTTGAAAGATAATTTTGAGGAGACCCTAAACTATTTATATATGTTCCTTTCGGCACCCAGATTTGTTTTGTCCTTTCATTCTTGTTCCAATAGACATGAAATTTGTTTGTAGAATTCTTAGGAACCCAAACTTGTATAAATTTTGTGTTCTTGTTCCTATGACTACAATTTTCAACACGATGTCCAATTATTTTACATCTAACAAAGACACTTTTACCATTTTCATTATCATCAACTTGTGTTTTCCCAAAGCCTAGTCCTTTTCTGTTGTTAGCAAAAATTTGATTTCCCAATAACATGTTGAATGATTTTTCTCCTCTTGAAAAGTTATTCAGAGATTTCTCAAGATTTTGGACTTTGGTTTTTAGTGTTGTGTTTTCAGTTACAAGTGAGGTGCATCTATTTATAAAATCCTTTTTCCTAGTGTCAATGGTTTCCTTAAGACTCAAGTTTTCTTTTTCAAGATTCTCAAAGCTATTCTTAAGTCTTGATAATTCTGAATCTAAAATTTTACATTTTTTACAGTTTAGGTTTTGAATATTTTCAAGTTTAGTTTCTAACCTAGAATTTTCATGGACAAGTTCTCTCCTATCAGATTTCAGTTTTTCAATTTTAGATTCAAGAGTATCAACTATTTTAGTAAGATCACAACACATAAAAACAAGTTCTTTATAAGGATAGTCACCTACCTCACTAGATTTCTCTGAGCTTGCTTCTGAATCTTATTTTGCCACAAGACACAAATTAGCCTTCTCTGAGCTATTATTCGAAACTTCCTCTCCTTCTTCATCATCCCAAGTTGCTGCAAAGGCCTTCTTCTTCTTTTTCTTTCCTTTGTTGTTTTTGAGAAGTGGGCATTGTTGTTTGAAGTGGCCAGGCTTGTTGCAGTTAAAGCACGTCAGTTCATTATCGGAATTGTCAGAATCTTTTGGCCTATTACCACTTGTTTTCTTCTTGCGTGGCCTGAATCTTGACCATTTTCTAAGATTATTGACTGCCATTGCAAGATCTTTAATTGGATCTTCTTCTTCTTCATCGCTCTCTTCTTTTCTCTTTAAGGCAATCGTCTTCTTCTTTGATTCGGAATTGTTGCGTTCCTCCTTTGCTTTTAGCTCAAGCTCATATGTCATCAAGTTGCTGATCAACTCCTCCATGCTTAGTTTACTTAGATCTTTCAATTCATGTATTGCCGTGACTTTTGCCTCAAAGCTCATTGGTAAGAATCATAGCACCTTCCTCACATGCTCTACCTCAGTGAATACCTTCCCAAGTGCTCTAGCATTGTACACCAAAGTTGAAAAGCATCCAAACATGTCCTTTATGCTCTCGCCTTTGTCCATCACAAAGTTCTCGTATTCATTGCTGAATAGGGCTGGACGAGACTCCTTGACTTGAGAAGTTCCTTCATGTGTCACCTCCAAGGTATGCCAAATTTCCCGTGCAGTTTTACAATGAGAAATTCTATAAAATTCAATCTTATCAAGAGCACAGATCAGAGCATTCATGTCTTTAGCATTTGTAGTTTTTAATTTCTTATCGTTAGCATCCCACCTATCCTTAGGTTTAGCAATCTCAGTATCACCAACAGTTGCAGTGGGAGATTTATAGCCAGTTTCAATAATGTCCCAAACATCATAATCAACAGAACTAAGATAAATACCCATCCTAACTTTCCAATAAGCATAACTATTCCCATTAAACATGGGTGGCCTAACAATAGATTGCCCCTCAGAAAAAGCATTATTTAGTGGATTCATGACTCTAGAGTTGAAGAGAAAATAATACCTTGCTCTAATACCACTTGTAGGATCTAGATTAACCCTAGAGGGGGGTGAATAGGGTTATAGTAGATTTTCTCGAGTTAAACGCAAAAACAAACTGCAGAGAAATAAATACGTTGAAAAGTAAATCACACACAAAATTTACCCAGCTTCGGCAATCCCTGCCTACTGCTGCATTCCCAAGTTTCTATTAGAATTAAACAGTCTCTCGCTTACAAACACTCTAACAGACTCGCACACTCTGCTACCGCCTATAGAGTTTTGCAAACTCGCACACCCTGCTCGCTGAACTAATTCTAGCTAGACAATCTGACACAACCTAAAACCTAGGTGGTGATTTACCAAGATTTGAACCTTAAAAGAGAATTTAAAACAAACTTAAAAACAATTTAAAACTAAAACCCTAATTGCAAAATAAACTAAAGCCCCTTTTATATTAAAACAAGGCCGACCCAATTCTATTCTTTCACCCGATCCTCTTTTCTCTGGCTTGTGAAGAGAATGGCGGTCGACCCTCTTTCTGAAATTAGGGCTTCGGCTCTTTTATTCCTTGCTTCCAAAATTAGGGCTTTGAAGCTGCGCCTTTTTTTTGATCGATACAGTGGTTATTCGTGTGCTTCGTTCTCGTTTGTTTTGCTCTTGGCCGCTTCTATTTGATCGAGTTCACTGTTGCTTCGGCATGTAATTTCCCTTTCTGTGCTTTTATGATTTTCGTATTCGAACTCGATAATCTTGGAACTGCCGAGGGTGTTGCTTATATATACTTCGATGCCCTTGAAATTTTGTTCGTATCAGTTCGATACTTTCCTAATTCTTGCTTTCCTGATATTTGTGACTACTTGATACACAAGGTTTTGATTATGCAGCCTTCGATTTTTTCTTGGTTGATACGGCAGAAACCTTCCTCTTTTACTTTGATTTGACTTTTGACTTTTTCAAAGATACGCACTTGAATGAATTTCCTTGTTGACTTCTGTATGCTTCCATGATTTCGACTATAGCTTGTTTATTGCTTTCGACTTCGCTGTGAATTATGGCTTTGATTTTATGGCCCCTGTGAACTTCGTCTCTGGCCATCTCCTCTGGTTGGTTTGACCTGAACTCCACTTTAACATTGCATTCGAGAGTTTTGGTGTTTTATGTCTGTTCACTATTTGCATTACTATTTTTTTCAGGTCTGCATTATATTGTGATTCATGTTTGCATCACTGGTCTTTACTGTAATCTTCACTTTAACTTCGAACTGATCTTCTTGTCTTTGATACATTGATGTCTCGGCTTCAATTACTGTCTTCATTGTATATTGGTTTGTTGAATTCACTACTGGTCTCTGTTACATGCATTGCTACATACCCATTACTGCACTGTTCACTGTTTATGAGACTGCTGCTCCCTGTACTTGTAGTTGTTCATTTCTTCTAGGTTCATCTGTGTTCATTACTGAACATTATTGTTTTGGTGAATTCACTTGTGTATATGAGCAGTTTGAAGTTGCTGACTTCATTTGGTTTTTGCATTCATTGGTCATTCTGGCCTTGTACCTGTAGTTGTATTCATGTACACTGCATTGTGGTGGTCTTGTTGTATTTGCATTGTACCATGCTGTGTCGAACTTGTACAACTCTGATTCATCATGTATTGTTCCACTTTAACTTGTTGTTGCCAGTTTGCCTTGTATCACTGCAAAACTGCATGTTATATTTCTTGAATTAATCTGAACTTGGTTTTGCTTCATGGTCAGTGGTGCACTGTGCCTTGTGTTGAACCCAGTTTCAAAACTCGGGTTTGACCTTGTGCTCGTATCGTGATTTTATTTATATTGAACACGAGTTGAACCCGGCTTTTCATTTGGGTTTGACCTGTTCTCACCTGTCCCTGTAGCATCATCAAGTGTATATCGATGTGCACGGCCTTGTGGCATGTACATTGATACACTGTGCATGTTACATTGTTCGTGTATGATGAATGACGAACAACCCAAATAACTGAGGCAAATAATATTTTCAAAAATCCATATTTTATTTTATATTGCAAAAATATTTCTTTTTCAATTTTACTGTGTTAGTGAATATTTTTGCAGATTGCTCAGATGCTGGATTCTAACTGGAATGAAGTTGAAGATAAACTACGAGTGTGAGTGATATGTAGTGAGGAATTTATGTAAATTGAAATTGTGATGTATTGTAAACAAAATTGTATATGTATAGTGAGAGCTTGAATTTCACTATTCAAAAATGTAATAAATATTTGTTTGAATAAAATTTCTGTTTGAATTCAAATTCTGTGTATTTAATTTTATTCAGCAAATATTTATTTAATCTATGAAAATAAAATAGTACATTAACAAATACATTTAGACGAATGTATATATGTTTATTATCATCAAACAAATATCATATAAGCGCATATTCAACAAAAATTTTAGATTTGAAGGTGTACAAGAAGACATTGTATTCAAATTACATATCATGCACGAGACCTCATTTGATTTTTACAATTTTTGTTCTTTATTGTGCACTTCAAACTATTTCAATGGACTATTTTTCAAGTTGTTGGTAAAAAGGTTATATGATAAACACCATGTGCGTAGAATGAGTTCGCACTAGGTAGAAAAATAATACTCAATCAGTGTGACCATCCTTACAAACTTTTCTTACAAACTGTACAAATGATGTTTTTAACATACAGAACTGAAAGTAAGCGAAAATTAACAATGGTGAAATTTCAACAAACAATTACAAGGTGTTGTGAAGAACAAACATTCTTTAATTTGTTAGCTGCATATTGAGCAACTTTATACTACAAACCCAAAATATAGCATTAAAAATAGAGAAGCTTGATTTTGCTTCAGTTATCATCACTTCCACAATAATTTTATTTGTTTATTTATTTTTATTTTTTATGGAACCGAATCCCCACTATTTTATCCAAAACTAGATGCCATACGTAGGGTACGTTACAGAACTTTATAAGAAGAAAAGTAGTAAACCTAATTTGCAAATGGAGATGGCAAGATTTACATTTTGTAAAGAAGGAAATAAAACTTGATTGTAGTTCTATCTTTTTAGTTTTATTTGTTTACTTTATTTGCTTTCATTTGCTTACACCCCTAACGCATCTCCTAATCGAAAGGCATAAATGTATTCTAATTAATGTTGTGCAGTTAAAGCCTCACTAAGCCCCGTAAAATCCCCAATGTAGCGCATAGCGCTCTTCACTCACTATGCTATTTCAACTTAGCGTTGTTAAAAAGTAGATCCGCTTCAAATCCCGCTATTTTGCGCTATATCCGCTAAGTCAAGACGTTGTAACACTTGCTTTGGCAACATTAATATATAAAGTTGATTTGACTAGTTCACTTCTAAATCAAATCGGCAAAGTGAGGATAAAACCTAATTTTAAGACATAAATGTCCAATATAAGCTACAAAAATATCATAGTCATCAAATCCAGTTTGCTTAATCATGTTATCCTTCTGTTTTTTTATACAAGATTAAAAAAATATTTTTCCTACACATAATGTGAGAATGAGAATATCCTTTTGTATTGCATTGAGCTCATGTAGTCTTCACTTTTGTATATGATATCACCTCTGGCCTTGGTTATATTGAACTGGTCGACACTTTTGAGGGTGCACTTGTACCATGGGCTTGTCTCTTCGACTATTTCTGATTTGAGTCTGCACTGTGCATGGTTTCGAGTCTTTGACTCTATGTGTGGAGCTTGATTGAGTTGTTGCTTCTTGTATCAATCCATATCATAACTTTGATATTACAGTCTGGTCTTTATTGAGTTGGTAGCTGGACTTGATTCACTTGTTGACAGTTGTGTGTTTTGCATACCAGATTGTACTTGCCGTGTGGTTTCAATGCACTTGAATATTGTATGTTTGAATTGTACTTGTTTGAGTACATTTAAGTTGTACTGATTTGGTATTTGCTTCAATTTTGTCTGGTTCACTTTGAACTTCATGTTGATTTTTGAAATCGCACATGAGTTGAATCCAGCAAAAGGCTCGGGGTTGACCTTGTGCCCGTCTCGTGACATTATTTGTATTGCGCTTAAGTTGAACCCAGCTTTTAATTGGGTTTGACCTTGTGCTCACCTGTCCCTGTAACTTTATCAAGTGTATATCGATGTGCACGGCCTTGTGGCATGTATAGTGATACACTGTGCATGTCATAAGTTGTTCGTTTAGATGAATTCAAAAATAGATGATGACGAACAACCCAAATAACCGAGGCAAATAATATTTTCAAAATATACACTTTATTTTTCACTGCAAAATATTTTCTTTTCAATTTTACTGCGTTAGTGTTTATTTTGCAGATTGCTCAGATGCTGGATTCAATTGGGAATGAAGTTGAAGATAAAATACGAGTGAATGAGTGAAATGTAGTAAGGTGCATTTGTAAATAAAAAATTGTGATGTGGATGAAATGGTAATGTAATTGAAATTTGTATATATATAGTGAGAGCTCAAATTTGTGCTATTCAAAATTGTAATAAATATTTGTTTGAATAAAATATCTGTTTCAATTTATATTCTGTGCTATTAATTTTATGCAGCAAATATTTATTTAATATGTGAAAATAAAATAGTACATTAACAAATACATTTAAATGAATATATATATATATATATATATGTTTATTATCATCAAACAAAAATCATATACTAGCATATTCAATAATCTCTCCCTTTTGATGATAACAAACATATATTTAAGATTTTGAATTTATTAAATGTATTTGATTATTCAATTTTCTCTCCCTATTTGAATGTTCCTCTCTACAAAAAGCTCCCCTTTTATATATGCATAAAAATATGTAAATGAATAAATGAACCTAGATGAATATAGAAAATAAAATATTTGGCTTTTATTTGTCAAAATCTTAACCTTTCTCTCCCCCTTTTGTTATCAACAAAAGAGTAATAGTGTTAGAAAAATAGAGACAAAGTGATAGACATTAATACAACATCAAAACTCAATCGAGTATAAATATTAAATTTCAATAAAAAATCAAACAAAAATCATAAATACTCTGTTTGACGTATATTCCACTTTAGGATGATAGGGATGATGTCAACATATAAAACCATATAGTTGTGTCTGTTTATGGTATATTTATTTCAAGAATTTGAATATCTACTAACCATGCATAACCGTTAGGACTTTTAAATGAGATTAGTAGTATTCCAAATTTTTTATAAAAAATGAATTCAAGTATTTCCTAACCACGAATAACCGTGAGGACATTTAAATGGGATTAGAATCAACTTGTCTATTTAATTAATCAATTTTAATATGCATTCCATACATGAATAACCGGGAGGACTTTTAAATGAGCATGGAAGCATAGAAAAAAATTCCAAGTAATTCACCCATGCATAACCGTGAGGACTTTTAAATGAGAGTGAATACTTTGGATGTTTTTGTTTCTTAAAAAAGTATAATACAATGAAAAATGAATGATTTTCTATTTAAAATACCACATATTGACATACTATACTGGATTTTGTTGAGTGATGGTCGATAGAAATATGATAGAAGTAGAAATGGCCATGGAATTTTTACCAACAAAAAGTTTTTATAACTCTTGTTTAAATTTCTAAAGTAATTTACTAATCATACTGTCTCAAGTTATAATATATGATCAATATCAACACTCATCACTTTTTCAATCACTATTTATCTTTTCGATAATCAGTAGGGTGTCAGATTAGATAATGTAGTCATTTAAGATCAAATTCAAAAATAATTATAAAATCAAATTTTCAAAAAATGACTAATCTGAAACAAGGTCAAAAATGATTTTCTAGAAGGGGTTTTATAAGAAAAATTTCTGCTATTTGAAAATTATTTGTAATGAAAAATATGTAGATATTTTATTTGAAAAACGATGCAGCTATTAAATGTTTCAACATAAATCACGTTCCGCTAGTAATTTTTCTATTAACTTGGTTACCAGTGTAATCTACATCTGAATTTTCTTTCACTGAAATTATCATTTGTTGAATTTGATAGACCAGACCTAGAAGTGTGCACCAAAATATCTTAAGATCATTTTAACAGCTTTTAAACGAAATTCTCTTGAATCTGAATTTGAATTGAAACCTTGTAAACAAAACCGTGAATCTTGAGTCTACCAAATGTATTATCATCAATCAAATCTATACGAAGTAGTTCGAAGACATTAGAGATTTTTTAAAGTTTTCTCGTCATAAAAGAATAATTTGGCCAACAATTTTGAAAAAGTCAGAATCAAAAACAGCATTCATTTCTTTATCAATAACTGGCTCAATTAAATCAAATTATGGTGCAAATTTTCACATATATCGTTCAAGATACCTTTACCTATTTTAGCTTTGTCGATAATTTTTCTTTGTTGCCTATTGTGATTCTACCACCTTTGTACTGGGCTAAGGAACTTTGATTTGTTGCCCGTTGTGTGTCTGGAACAACCAGAATCCAGATAACACTGTTGTTGTTCCTTAGCCTGCCACCACACCTACACAATAAAAGATTTTTGTGACATACTTGTTTTTATAGGTCCATGGTTGTTAATGGAAAATGATTTTGAAAAATAAGTTTGTGGAGACCCAAAACTATTTATAATTGTTTCTTTTGGCACACAGATTTGTTTAACTTTAAGGGATTTTATATCTATGCCTTTTTAAAACCCAAATTGGAATTGTTTTCACGTGTTTGGATATCACACTTTTCCTTTAATATTGTTATTAGTTGTTTGTACATATTTTGACACTTTTGTAAATCCAAATCCTTTCCTTTTATTCTCAAGAGTTGCTTTTCTACGAGCATATTAAATGATTTATGTCTAGTGTGAAATTTTTGAGTAACCAACTCAAGTTTATTAATTTTGGATTTTAAAAGTTTATTTTCATTTATTAGCTTCGAACAACAACTAATGCTATTTACTCTCTTTTCAAAATTCTTTATTTTTAAGTACATATTTTCCTTTTTAAAATCTCTAATTTTATTCTCAATTTCAAGCATCTCACTTTCGAAGAGTTGGAGTTTTTTAAATTCAATTTTTTCAAAATCCTTGAAGTTTTTAATCTCCTTTTCAAACTCGTGATTTAATCCAATAATTTCAGGTTTACTTTAACATCATGTTTTCTTTTTCAAGGGTTTTGAAATTTTCGTTGATCTCATTTAATTTCATCTCAAAAATTGTACTTTTAGAACTTTCTGACTTCTTAAAGCTATCCAACTCTTTTTGCAAAATATTATTTTTACAAATCAACTCAGTTTTGTTTTTCTCTTGAATTAAAATACATTTTCTAACTTTTGAAATTTTTCATGAAGACAGGCAAAATTCATTTTCATGATTCAAACACCTTTTGCAATTAGAATTTTTATTTTTCTTAATATTTTCAAGCTCATTTTCAAAATCAATATTTTTCTGATGAAGTTTAGCTTGTTCCCTTTCCAACTTAATAATTTTCAACTTAAGAGCTTTATAATTTTCAATTAATTTTTGGCACAAGAGAATTAAATAATTGATTGGAAAATCACTTATCTCATTGGCTATTGAATCTTCGTCATTGCTGCATTTTGCCAGTCCTGTCAAGCACTTTTCTGAGTTGATTGTGGAGAACTTCTCATTGCTGTTGACTTTTGCACCATATATTGCATCGAAAGTATTCCAGATTTCCTGTGCATTTTCACAATGAGAGATAAAGTTAAAAGTATCTTAATTAATATAAGAATATAATATATGCATAGGAAGAGCATTAATCAAGATAATTTTCTCATCTGTTATATCACACCCATTTTCAATAATATCCTAACATTTAACATTAACATATTTTAAATAAAATTCCATTTTCAATTTCCAATTTCCAATTCAAAAAATCTATTCCATCAAAAATAGGAGGGATAATATTGGACTGACCCTCAGCAAAAGTATTATTAAAAGAAGCCACTTTAAAATTTCAAATTTGTAAAAAATTGGTCTTTGAAAAATAAGTAATTTTTCAAACAAAAATGGATTTTGTTCCTAGCTTTGATACCACTTGTAGGATCAATTTTACCCTAGAGGGGGGAGGGGGGTGAATAGGGTGATACTATTAATTATAAAAAATTTATGTGGTAGTATATAAAATATTCGCAACACGGATATAGTCATGTAACAACAACACAGATAATAGCAGACTAATAAAAATGCAGAAGGAAACACTCAGATTTACCCAGCCTCGGCGAAACACTACCTATGTGCTTCCCTCAAGGTTTCTACTTTAAATGAAGTTGTCAGACGCTTACACACGTGAACTTGCAACACCCACTATCTGCTAACCTAACTTTATGCTCAAAACCCTGCCACAACTCAGCCACTGAGTTGCGAATTCTCAAACTACACTACCGTAGTTCGTCCCCTAGTCACACAACTAGACTTTACAAAAGTTTAAAAGGAAAAATACAAATTTAAAACAATTTAAATAACAAAACCCTAATTTAAAAATTAAAACCCCAATATAATTAAACAAGTCAGCCCATAAGTTTAGCCTTAAGAAATAAACTTAGTCCCCTTTTTATTTCTTCTTGTATATTCTTTGTCCCGTATTATTTTCGTTGTGAAAAATGGCAGCTTCCTTTCTTATTTCGATCCTCTTTTTGATTTAGGGTTTTGGAAAATTGAAGTCGCTGACTTTATTAACTCCATCGAATGATGATTTACGTCCCAAAATTTGTCGATCGATGCTTTCTTCTCTTTGCACACGGCTCCTTCAATTTTGATCGTGTTCGAACTTACTTCGGTATGTAATTTGTTATTTTTTCTTTTTCTGATTTGCTTGCTTGAACTCGATCTTGATTAGAGTTGAATGATTATTCTTTGTTTCTTGAACTCGAATGCTTTTTACACCGATGATGATTGAGTTTATATAGGGTTTAATCCCCTATAATTTCATCCGTATGTATTTGTTTGAATTCGTCAATTGATTTATCTCGGCTGTACGATTTTGCTTGAATGCTGTGATTTATTTCTGACTTGTTCGGATTTGTATAACTAGTTGCCTAATTCTCACGGCTTGCTCCTTGGTCATCACGGCTTTGAATTTGCTGGACTTTTGTACTTTGATTCTGTTGACTTTGGTCAATTCACTATGTTACTCATATTATATGACTTCGGTCATTTCTCTGTGATATTGTCATGACTTTGTTTATTTGAAATGATTCCTGGACTTTGGCATGTCTGTTCTTTTCTCTATTTGGCATCGGCTTCTGCTGTTCCATGATATGTAGTTTTCCATTTTCGCCATGTCATTGCAGTTGGAACTTTGAGCTGTTGTGTGATTCAATCCACCTGTATATGTCTTATGAAGTCTGGTTTCATTTTGTTTGATCATTAGCTTGCTGTTGCCTTTGGTTTCACTGAAAGTTGAAAATCTTAAGCCATGTGCATTCATGTGTACATTAGTTTGGTTCCATTGATGATGTTATGCACCTGCATAAACATGTGCATTTTATTTTCTTGTGTATCATCCGGCGCTCGAGTTGCTTCAACGTTGACTGTGATTGCGTAGTCTGCACTTGAACTTACACTGACCAGTTTATTGCATTCACCATGCTTGTTTTATCTTCACTATGCATTATCCTTTGCATATATTCATGTTGCATACTTGTGCATGCCTATATATATGTCTGTGTTATAGTTTGTTATTTGATGTTGTGTTGCATTGATCTCATGTAATCTTCACTTTTGTATATGATATCACCTCTGGCCTCGGTTACATTGAACTGGTTGACACTGTTGAGGCTGCACGTGTAGCATGGGCGTGTCTCTTTGACTGTTTCTGATTTGAGTCTGCACTGTGCATGGTTTCGAGTCATTGACTCTTTGTGTGGAGCTTAATTGAGTTGTTTCTTCTTGTATCAATCCATATCATAATTTTGATATTGTAGTCTGGTCTTGATTGAGTTGGTAGTTGGACTTGATTTACTTGTTGACAATTGTGTGTCTTGCATACCATGTTGTACTTGTTATGTGGTTCAATGCACTTGAATATTGTATGCTTGAATCGTACTTGTTTGAGTACATTTGTGTTGTACTGATATGGTATTTGCTTCAATTTTGTCTGGTTCAATTTGAACTTCATGTTGATTTTTGAAATCGCACCTGAGTTGAATCCAGCAAAAGGCTCGGGGTTGACCTTGTGCTCGTCTCGTGGCATTATTTGTATTGCGCTTGAGTTGAACCCGACTTTTGATTGGGTTTAACCTTGTGCTCACCTGTCCCTGTAACTTTATCAAGTGTATATCGGTGTGCACGGCGTTGTGGCATGTACAGTGCATGTCACAAGTTGTTCATGTAGATGAATTCAAAAATAGATGATGACGAACAACCCAAATAACCGAGGCAAATAATATTTTCAAAATATACACTTTATTTTTCACTGCAAAATATTTTCTTTTAAATTTTACTGCGTTAATGTTTATTTTTCAGAATGCTCAGATGCTGGATTCAATTGGAATGAAGATGAAGATAAAATATGAGTGAATGAGTGAAATGTAGTGAGGTGCATTTGTAAATAAAAATTTATGATGTGATTGAAATTGTAATGTAATTGAAATATATATATATATATATATATATATATATATAGTAAGAGCTCAAATTTGTACTATTTAAAATTGTAATAAATATCTGTTTGAATAACATATCCGTCTGAATTTATATCCTGTGTTATTTATTTTATGCAGCAAATATTTATTTAATATGTGAAAATAAAATAGTACATTAACAAATACATTTAAATGAATATATATATGTATATGTATGTATGTTTATTATCATCAAACAAAAATCATATACTAGCATATTCAACAGTTTGTGCTTCAGCAATCTTTGTGAACAACTTCATCCAAACTTTGATAAATTAGCGTTAGAGCCTTTCGGTCTTTCTTCTTCAAATTCTTCAAATTATCCCTTCCAGATTGGGATAAAATGGTAATATCAGTGCGTTCTTCGTACCTATATCCTATGATATCCATGCATCTTGCGATCCAAGAAACCCCTTCATGTGAATGCTTCAATTATCATAATACTCCTTTAGTAAAGAAACTTAGAAAGGAATCATTCTGTTTTCCATATTTCTTTTATTATAAACCTCACTCTGTTACCAATGTTAGAAAAATTTTATAAGAAGAAAAGGAAAATGTAATTTGCAAATAGAGATTGGGAGATAAATATTTTATAAAGAAGGAAATGACAATTTATTGCAATTCTTTTTTTAGCATTATTTGTTTACTTTTTTCCTTTCATTTGCTTACATCCACATGAGAAAACTCTTTCCTGTTTATAATAACACATCTCCTAAATGAATGGTAAAGATTTTTTTATTCAATGGCTAATATTCATTATCTAGAGTTTTCTACTATTTGAACTAAAAATGGAACAAACACCCAAGAGAATGTGTAGAGAATAAAAGGAGAAGAAAAGTAAACTAAAAAGAGTAAGAAAAAAACACACAGTGTTATAGCGGTTCGATAATCTGGGCTTACGTCCACTTAGTGATTTTATCTCTTTGATTGTTGACTTGCAAGTTTAAGTTCTTACGAATCGATTTAAATTTGTGGGCGATTACAAGAGATTAGAGTAAAAGATCCTTAAGAATGAGTCATGCCCTCCTATTTATAGCAGCAGATAGCCTAAAATCTTGCATCATGATCTCCACATAATTTTCCATGCTATAGACCACTTCTCTAAGAAATTAGGCGGATGCTTCATTAATAATCACGGATCAGTATTGATCCATAAGGTTGGATTAGTATGGATCCATATGTTCTTTATACAGATGATTTTGAACTTCTTGTCCTAGCTTGATTTGTGGTTAGCTTCATGATTTCAAACTTGTTTGCATCATTATTAGCTTGTTTTTGAGTCCAAATGATGGATCAATAGAAGAATGGAGTTGCTAACTTCAAGTGCTCATGGAGAATGATAGAGAAATGCATGGAATCGATGAAATAGTACTTGAAATAGGCTCCAAGCACCATCACTGGTGAGTAGTAGGATTGGGGGAAAGATTGGCTAGAACATGGTGGATCAGTACCAATCTAGCACGTTGTTTGATTTATGTTGTTGAATTCTTAGGATGGCTTGGTCTTTATCCTATGGCTATGTTTGAACTTGGTCTGTGAACTCTTGCGCTATCTCTCCATGCTTCTTTCTTGATAGTTTCCAAGTTCAATTCATCCAATCCATCCGAATATTGGCTGGTCAAAAGGCTGGATAACCCTTGCCCTTCAAAGTACATCTTGTTCAAGCATGATATGCTTTGTATCAAGACAAGTCATGATTATTGTAAAGGACTCCACTTAACGTTTTAAACGGTCGTTTATCCTTCATGCGGATCGATTTAGTGAAGAGTTATGGCTATTCGTTGCGATATTTTACTAGCATCCGGTATTATAAATTTGGATCATGCTTTCACTTAGTGATTTTACTGCTTATATCACTGGTTTACATGCACTAGGTCTTATGGATCGGTATAAATCCATGGGTGATTACAAAATTTTGAGTAAGATTGAGCTAGAGCCCAAAGATCCTTAGATGTGAGCCTTGCCCCTCTATTTATAGTTGTAGGAAGCTTAAAATCTCACCCCCTGATCTTTATCTTGTTTTCCACCTCATAGACCACTTCTTCAAGGAAATAGGTGGACACTTCATCAATAATTATAGAACGGTACCACTCCATAAACAAGGATCGGTACCGATCATGAGCTTAGATCGGTACCGATACATATGTTCTTCATATGGAACAATTTGGAACTTATTGTGCTGGCTCGATTTGCAACTAGCTTCATGATTCCATACTTGTTTGCATCATTATTAGCTTGTTTCTAAGTCCAAATGATGGGTTGTGGAAGAATGAAGTTGCCGACTTTGAGTGCTCGTGGAGATTGATAAGGAATTCCATGGAATTGACGAAATAAAACTTGAAATAGGCTCATGGTATTAAGTAGAGTGGATAAAAGAAATCAGGGCAAGAATGGACCAAAATTCGTGGATCGGTACCGATCCAAATCCATGTTGGATTTTTGTCCTTTTCTTCTTTGACTCATTTTGTCTTCATCCCTTGGCTCTATTTGTACTTGGACTTGGTTTTTGGAATCCTGGCTTATACTTCAAGCCTCCTACCTTAATAGTTTCCAAGTTTGATTCGTCTAGTCTATCCAAATATTGCCTAGTCAAAAGACAGGATAACACTTGCCTCCCGTATTATATCTTATTTCAAAGAAGACGTGCTTTGAATCGAGAAAAGTCAAGATTGCTATGAAGGTCTCCACTCTAGCTATTCATCGTGACGCACTACCAGCATCTAGAATTATAACTTAGGAGTGCGTTTTAATGATCTATCATTCCACGCTTATTAATTTTGATTTGGCTCTTCTCATGGATTTTCAATGTTTAATCTGATTTCCTTTGACTCCAGTCATTCGGGAGTAGATATGTATAGGCATATGTATATATGTGCACGTTCTTTAGCAGCTATATCATGATATGCACATACACACATGCATGTGCACAAGGATGACCATCAACATTTTTTTTAACATTAAGACTTTGTACCAATCCAACTCCTTGGATCGTATCGATCCAAGAGCTGGAGAAAGCCTACAACTTTAATGCCTGAAACTTCGGGTATGTTGGGTCATAACCTAATTCGTGCTCCTCTCTTCCTACCTCCTTGCTTGTTACCGAACCAACCTTGGAGCTCTGCCATCAGCTTCTCTAACCTACAAATTGAACATTTCCTCGATCCCATTCGCCAGCGACAACCACCTCCGCATTCAAAACCATCAACGCCGCCACCTAAATCTTTCTCCATCATAATTCCACCGACCCTTAGGTTTGGACTTGATCCTACGCCCTAAATCCTTAGCCCAAATCATTAAATCAAGTTTTACCTTCGATTTGTATCATTTTTAGGTAGGCGGAGGAGTTTAGGGCTAACGCGGTTGAACTCGCATAGATGTTCTTATTTTGGAGCGAAGGAGAAGATGAAGGAAGGAATCCAATCCTCCCAAAGGTTTGGATTGATGCTGATCCTATCCTTGGTGGGTTTTTTATTTTCAAGCTTCTCACCGACCCACATTTTATTGATCGAATATGAACTACATCAAACATTCCATCCTAAATTTTTGTAGCATTTCCAATGCTAGGTTGCAAACGTAAAGTTTGGTCGGACAATCAGCGATGAAGGTTACTTCGGATAGTATCCATACTTTTAAAATAGACCGCTGTACAATACCAAAAATCTACATTGCACGACACTGCATGACACTGCACTAGACTGCACTTTAGCGGGGGTATATCTTATAATTAATTTGATGTTGATTATTTATTGCGGTTTTATAGAAATGGACCATGGAAGTTACAAGTGTCTTGCCACTTTAACTTCAGGTCCATCAAATTCCAGATATGCTAAATCCGATGCTAAGTCAAGTTCGACCGCAACTCCTTGTGCACAACATACTTTAGGGTGGTTTGTACCTTTAGTTGATAATCCACAAGCGATCAACCTCATCTAGAAGTTCCTCAAGTACTTGTAGATGGTCTCGAAGTTGAAGTAGAAGCTGCTCCTGACACTTTGGAGGACTCTATTATTCTAGATGATCCTATCGATTCCATTGCTTCAAAGATAGAAGAGGGGTCACTCCTTAAAGTCCGTGATAAAAACAAGATTTTTTAAGGACATACTCGTCCCTTCTCATTATTAGAGAGCTTATAAACCCCAAGAGGGTCATACTGCTTGCAACAGATATATGTTCTTGGTAGGAGCATCCACCCATCCAATCAATTCATTCAATGATTTATGAACTTCATGAGACTAGCTCCGATGCAACTACATCTAAATATCTATGCCTTTCTTCATGGTACATATATTCTATTTGCTCAATACTTGCATCAAGTGCCTAATGATGAGGATATTCAAATAGTTTCAAGAGCAAGAAAGAAAGCCATTTTTTGACTTATTTAGAACTGGCTAAGAACTGCAGAGTTGTTACTAATACATGAGATAAGTTGAGCTATTCCAAGAGTGAACGACTCTACGTCCGCTGTCCGCTGGTTATCTAGACGTAAGTTCTACTTCATGTGTTTGATACAAACTTGTTTTTTGATCTTGCAAGTTTAACTCATATTCTTTTTGTCATTTAGATGTTCTAATGAAGCCCGGTGGTACGATACTTGCAAATACCATCGGAGTTCTTATGGCACATTTAGAAGAGGACATAGATATTAGAGTTCTCCTTTCCAATGGAATCTCTTGGCCCATAACTTGCTGGAAGCAGGTCGTAGCGTAGGTCAAGTCCAATTAGTCATCGATGACGATGGCGATGTTAATGATAACTTGCCTAGAGGCGGCGATGTAAATCCTAGCATGCCCTCTGTCCCAAGTCTAAGGGTTAGAGTTAAAGAGATTGTTGAAGTGGTGCAAGAACATGCCCAGAAAGGTGAAATTGTAGGCTAAGGTAGCAAAGTTGGCTACGATAATGTTGGTGTAGACCATGAGTCTTTGGTTGAACAGCGTAAGGATGATGAATAGTTTGTTTTGAAAAAGTGGCCCGTCGTGAAACTTCTCAAATGGAAATCTTATACACTGCCTCGTCCATCGACAACTGTGGATAAAATTCCTTCTCTTCATTCTAAAGATACAATTGCTAGTTTAGGGCCGATTCTTACTGAGTTTGGGTCTTTCAGCGTTGGTAGTATAAGCCTTGAGGATCTTGATTCTCCTCTCCACTTTGATGATGATATCACTCCTACCAGCATGGGAGAAATCACTTCCATTATTAAAGCTCCAGCACACAGTCCATCGAGGGGACATTAGGACACTCACATACACATGTATTGCACCACATTGTACTTGACTCATGTCTTTACTTGTTGAAGCTATCTTATCCCTATTTCATTTGCAGGATCCATTGAGAGGAAAAAGTATATGTTTATCTCTTTTGAAGAAAATATGTCTTGATAGAGACGTCGCTCATACACGTTTCATAATGGTAGTGATTGAGACTCAAAGTCCAGCCATCAGTCTAGTCGTGACAGAGGCAGCTTCGATAGAGACTGTCTATCTCATGAATCTGCTTCCATATACCATTCTAAGTCCAGCTCATTTCTGCCACAAGTTTCAGACAAGCATTCTGATCATCATGACGACTTTCAACTGGGCGATGCTTTTCGTGCACTACGTCCAGCTTCATTCCTATCCAACACTCGACATCGACTCATACCAGTCAACCTTCTGACCACAAGCACTATAAGGGAAATTTCGAAGCCGCTCATCACAAAGCAAGCAAGAAAACGACTGAAGCTTATGTAGTCATTGTGGGGCAACAACTTGATGCTGATGTCCAAATGACTAAACTCAAGCAACGGTTTTTGGATGTATATTTTAACGGACTCATATTTGTTCCCAACCTGAAGAACATACCGCAAACCAAAGGAGGTATCCTGTTGAGTTCGCTTGTATTTCAGAGAGTCCATGTGTCATCATTTTGCATAACTATCCTATCTTTTTATGTCTCTCACGTTTTAGGTCAGCCCTAGGTTGTCCCTCTTCATGATAAAGGTCTTCAGTCAGGACAACAAACCTCTACAATAGAATCGGTGACTGTGACTACTTCAATGGCGATCTCGAGTATTCCAACCGATGAGACTCCTTCGCCTAATAAACAAATGATAGATGCATTACAGGATGAAAGGACAAGTGGAATTCAGAAAGCTCAACTCGAAGATGATGTTGTCGTCATGGGATTCTTCGAGCCCCTTCGGGTCCCATTATAAGAAAGCTTGAGCAATAACATCTCCTAGCCAAAGAGGTCAAGCTAAAGAAGATAGAGGCCATCCCTCCTCCTTTATCCCTAGCTTTGCTTGGTCAGACCATCTTTATTCCAGTCACTCTTCCTTTACCTAGAAGCACTCAAAGCATGCCAGCTAGATCATCGTAGAGTATTCCATCCAAGGGTTAAGGAAGAAGCAGGAAGAACCAGACCAAGTTACACCTTCCTCCTGAAAAGAGAAGAAAAGGTCCAAGTGGCAAAAGTATAAGAAGTAATCAATGGTTTATTTTGTGTAGATAGACTCATTTTAGTTTGTAGTCGTGGGAGTTTGTTTTGATTTTAGGCCAGCACTATACGGTTTGGCCTCCACTTTTGTTTTCAGCTTAGACATAAATAAAACTTATATGTTCCTTTCCAAGTTCTGTTTCGAATGTGTATAACAAAGACTTTTGTTTTGTTTAATCTTTGTTTGAATTTATTTAAGTATTCAAGAAATGCGCTTTTATTCAAGAAATGTGCTTTCCTTTCGATGTACTCATGATCCACTTCTTTCCAGGATTATTGTCGAACTAAATCATTAGCCTATTTCGTTATTTGTCGGCCTTTCATCATTCTTACAAACATAAAGCGATCATTGAAGTGCTAATCCCTAGGCATTTTTATGTAACCGTATTGGATTTTGGAATCCAATCAAATATCAATCATTAGAAAAGGTGGTTTAAACATCCATTTTGTGGGAACTTTAAAATCGATTGCACTTGTCTTCGGACGTCGATCGAGGTTCGGAAGGGATCTCGCCTAAAGGAGGGCAATGATCTCCAACCCTGCTATCCTCTAGGCAAGACATCGACATTATGTGAAACTTTGGGCAAAAGATAACGAGTGGACGGTTGAATCACAACCATTTTGGGTTTATACTCCTGCCCCCACCTTAAAGACAAGAGTTAGCGGATAGACGGTCAAATCACGTCCAATTCAGGTTTATACTACTGCCCCCACACTAAGGACAAAATTTAGTAGATGGACAGTCAAATCAATTCTATGTTAGGTTTATACTCCTGCCCCTATATCAAAGACAAGAGTTAGAAAATGGATGATCAAAATTTATCTACTTTTGGTTTATACTCATGCCCCCACAGTAAGGATAAGTGTTAGCACACATTCATCTATGGACGGCAAGGGTTGTTGAACTTCAAGGGTCCGATCATGGACCGTAGTAGTTTGATTGGCACCTAACTCCAAGTACTAGTGTAACTACATTATATGCATGCAGATTCATTCGAGTTGGTCATATTTCATAACTCTTAAGCTATGTAAAGACAGAGTCGCAGATTCGGAAAGTCATTTCACTTTATAATAGATGGGAAATATAGGTCCCGCCTTATTACATGGCTTTAATTATGTAAAAATTTATTTCTTAGTGAAATAACATCATAGGTGTTTACTATTCCATGCCATCAAGAGTGAGATCCCATCCATTATTGCTAGCTTGAAAGTGTCGTCTTTAAGCTTTTGTTCAATTGTGTACGGTCCTTCCTAATGCGGGCCTAAGTTCCGGTGGCCTAGGAAGATTCATTTGAGAACTAGGTCATTGATTTCAAAGGTCCATTCCTAACCTTGGCATTGTAATATCATACGACTTGGCTTCATTGTGCAGCTGCATATAGGTCAGCTTTATCATGCTTCTCATCGAGAATATGGAGGGACTCTAACAGGAGTTGCTAATTCAACCATGGATTATAGCGAGTTACCTGATGAAAAGGTACTTCCAGTTCAATCGGAAACATAACCTCCGTTCCATGGGCTAAAGCAAATGGATAATGGCCGGTCGCTGACTTATGTGTCATTCGACATGCCAAAATGCTATTGGAAGTTCATCGACCACTTGCCTTTAGCCTTTTCTAATCACTTCTTGGGAATGGACTTGATAATTTTGTTCATAGCTTCGACTTGTCCATTTTCCTGTGCATTTCCATTGTAGAAAATATCTTCTCTATGCAATGATGATGGTTGAAATCTTTAAACTCGATGCTATCGAATTGAGTCCCGTCATCAGTAATGATTGCTTGTGGAACTCTAAAATGATAGATAATATTCTGGAGCACGAAGTTGATTACATTCTTGTGGTAATATTTTCTAATGGTTTGACTTCAGGCCATTTGGTGAAGTAATCAATGGCGACGATGGCATACTTTCCTTTAAAGTGCTCCTTGTTGAAAGATATATCTCAAAGCTTGATGAAGTAGCTTCTGTCGCTCGTTCTTTCTGTCCGAAAGGATTTCACTCGGTAGATAGTTCTTTATTGGAGTCATCCATGATTGCTTCTCGCACTTAGCCTTCAAGATTTAATTGACATCCATATAGTCGACGCTCGTAGTCGACAACACTTCCACCGGAACCAGGCCTATGAGTTGTGCATCTCCAGAATAGGCCAGCTTAACCACTGAGTCGGCCTTTGAATTTTCCTCTTTGGGTATATGTGCTTTTATTAATATTCAATATCATTAAGCAGCTCAAGGGCATGGTTTAAGTAAGGACCTAGCCTCGCTCCTTTTGCTTGAAACTCCTTCCTGACTTGACACACCACCAGTTGGGAATCACAAAAGATATGTAAATTATTAAATCCTAGTTGCTTGGCAATTTTGAGTCTGCCAATCAATGCTTTGTACTCTACTTCGCTGCTTGTTGCAGGGAAATCGAGTCTTAGGGCAAAACAAATCGAGCGTTCCTGGGGAGTGAGAAGTACAATTCCAGCACCGGAACAGTATTCATTCGATGCGCTATCTATGTACATATTCCACCTAACATTCTACTCACCACTGCTTTTCATAGATCGTCTCATGTAGTTTATTCAGTTACGAAGTCTGCCAAAGCTTGACCCTAGATAGCTCTTCGAGGGTGATATTTTATATCATGTTGGCTCATTTCAATGTTTCATTTCATCAGCCTTTCAAAAGTCTCTGGTCACTGCAATACTTGTCGCTAAGGCTGGTTAGTGATAAATTTGATCGGATGAGCTTGAAAGTAGGGAAAGAGCTTCCTTGAAGCGTTCAACAGGTAATATGTAAGATTTTCTAACTTAGGGTAATTTTTTTCCACTCCTATCAATCGCTTGCTGATGTAGTAGACCGGTCGTTGATGTAGGATTCCTCACATATGAGTACGACACTCAAAGCATGCTCTGATACTGCCATATATATAAACAAATCATTGTCATCCACAAATTTCTAAAGAATGGGGGGTCCCTCCAAGTGATCCACTAGTTTCTAAAACACCACAGGATACAATTACATAGGTAAGATCTGTGACAACCCGGAATTTTTGAGCATTTAAATCGGAATATTTAATTGATTTTAAATATTCAATAGAGTAATTTTAATTTGAATTATGAATATCACTATTTATCTGATGATTAAATTATTGAATTAAATAAGTGAAGTTGGGTAAAACGTTGAATCTGAAATTTTGAAGCCTGTTTAGATACTTTGAAGACTTATAAAATTTATATTGACAATACTAAGAATATAATAGAAGTGTTAAAATGGAATCTAACACTGAATTGGTCAGTTTTGAAATTTAATCGTTTAAATTGAATTTAAAAAGAGCCTTTCGAGGCACAGTCTCAGAATTCGATGAAACCAGTTCCATTGGGTCCGTAATATTGAATTATTATCGGATTTCAAATTTCGTATTAATTGGAGTTAGTGTGTGAGTGTACGATATAATAACGAGCTGAAAATTAATTGATAAAATTTAATGAAATTTACCTAGTCAAGCGTATCTTATACGCCACTTCTTTTAACTTAAATCCGTGTTTTCCTTCCCCTTCTAAAAGGACAGGCAAGTGCGACTCCTTCTGAGAATCAAAAATCGGAAAGAAAAAAAATAAAATAAAATAAAATAATGAATACAATAAAATATATGATAAATAGATAAATAAAGGAAGCTTCAAGGGGAAGCTGTAAGCCGCATATAATAAAAGAAGAGAGTAACACTATAGGGGCCGAACCCCTTTTCTCTATTCAAAACCCTAAATCACTCAGCTAAAAAAATAATACGAATAATGGCCGAAGCCTGTGGAAACTTAAAACGATCCTTAAATAATTCTATCGTTCTCCTCAAACCCAATTCAAATCGCATTTCTCTTTTCTTTTATCTATTTCATCGTTCAAACCGTTCGAAATCCCTTCCTTTAATTTTCCAATCGAAGTAAGCGAGTCCAAAATCCTCGATTCAAACGTATGGGTTTCACGAGGCCACAGTTTTATCGGGATTCGTTAGGGTTTCGCGGCTCGTCTAATCATTCGATTCCGAGCATCGCGTGCGGCAGCGAGTTTGTCTGGAGTTGAGGCAACCAGGGGGAGGGTCGCGAGCCAATTCGCGATGTGGATTCTTGGTGGATGGGTCTCGATCGAGTCGAGCTAGCAGGGATTATCGCAGCAACGAGCGATGATGGATTAGCACCGACAAGATTTCAATGGAGGCTCGCACTATCGAGCAAGCCAGTGTGCTCGGTGATTTCAGGTTGGTGTTGTCAGCAGCTCGGGCTCGAGTTGAGGCTTCGCGATGGAGATGGAATCATTCTCGTGAGCAAACTCGTCTGTGAGGTATCGAGATTTCTTTTATTTGATTTTATCTGAAAGGATAACATATATTGATTTGTACAGTTAAAAAAAAAAGAAAAGAAATAGATATAGGTAGACAGAAAATCTACAGTAGGAAGATATTTATAGGTGCAGTTTTCAATTTTTATACATATACACGACTAGTTTAATTTTTAATTTCAAATTTTGGAGGTTAATTTTTTTAATAAAACTTATTCACTTGTTTTAGTCACTAAGAAATAATTTACAAAAGAAGAAAATTTGTTTAAAACTAAAACATTAGTATATAATATTTTTTAATGGTAATTGGTTGCCTGACTTATTTCAAATATTAACAAATCCATATAAATATTTATACTAAGTTCAAAATTGGAAAAAAATAGTCGAGATGAAAATGGATTGCAAAACGAAATGCAAAGGTGAGTTAATCTCACTCAGTTTAAGTTTAAAATTGAAAATGATTAAATTTTAATAATTGTTTGAATGGATTGAATTGATTGATGTGATATGGTATGATATTTTGGAATTGGTATATCATATTGTGCTGACGTCTGTGGATGCAGGAAAAACAGGTTGGAGGGATCCAACTGGATCCCTCAACATTTATTTATTATTTAATATTCTCTGATGTGATTACTTGATATTCAATGTTGAATATATTGGAATATTGAATGATGTAACTTGATTGGACATATATTGGGTATAATGAATTATCAAAAATATATAAATTGGATTTTGGGAAGAAAATAAAGAAAGTAAATTTGTAAACGAAATAATCTTAGAGAATTTAATAAATTTAGAATGAATTGAGAAAGAAATGGAAGTATGTTAAATAGTAATAAAGAACTTCGAATATGAGAAGAAAAAGGTTTGAATAAACCGAAATCAATGAATTGTAAATTTATGTGATATTAATTTAAATGAATAAAGAATTATTTTAAAACTGAGAGTTTTAAAGTATCTAAAGGAATAAGAAGCAAATTAAGAAATCTAAATTGGTATTTCCATTAAAAGTATTTTAAAACCATAATTAAGGAATAAAATCTGAAATTAAAGGATTTTTGAATAAATAAAATAAACTGGAAATCAATTTGGGAAAAATTGATTTAAGTGATTGAAGTTGGAATTTTCTCTGGATAGCCAAGTACATGTTTTTTTAAAAAAAGTAAATTTTTAAATATAAATTAAATGTTTTAAAATTTGTTTTAAAGAAAGAAGTTTGTAAAATTTATTATTTCTAATATTTAAAGTCTAAAGTAAGTATTTTCTTTTAATCTATTTTAGTAGTAATTATTAAGAAGTAACTTAATATTATGTTTTAAAAGTATAAATCTAGTTCTATATTTACTAAGTAACCTTGTTCTCAAATATATTCATATAGTATGTATTTTTAACAAATTATCGAAGTATTTTAACTTAAATGTTTTAAAGTATATTTTAAAGTAAAGTGTTTTAAATTATTTTAAAATCTGTTTTGTGCTCGATAATTTCAGAGGAGATAGAAAATATTTGGGAAGTTTATTCTGAAAAGAAAAATGGTTTGGAAACTGTTTTCAAACGGTTGAAAATAGAAATTATATATTGGGAAGATATTTTGAGGTTAATAAATAATTTGGGAAAATTATTTATTGTGTGATGGATGTTGTGAATATTAATTGATAGTTAAATAACCGACTATCAACATTGGCCAACTGCGTTGATCGTTTCGAAGAGACCGGGATCGAGATTTATTTCTCAAAAACCACTTCGATCCGGTTTGTACGTTTCATGAAAAACGATTTTGGATTCGAAGATGGAGCGGTGAAGTGCAAGGGCTAGTCGCTACTAATTCTGAGGATATTTCCAAAATGGATGTAGTAGGAATAGTGCCTTCGGTTCCGTTCGAACCCGGGACGGACTTGTATGGATGAATGCTTGCGAAACATCGTCAGGTGGACGATGGGCATTCTAAGGGATATATTCTTAAAGGTAACGCTTAGCCTCAAGCCTCATCATATGGGAATGACTGAAAATCAGGGGATATGCAGCAAGGCTAGGTGGGTAGCACCCAGGCAGGGTGAGGTCATTCCAGTCTAGATGTCCCTTTTTATTATTTCGGCTTAGTGGGCGGTTGCTGATCCCAACCGCGGGGTGATCTCACTCGGGACTGTCCAGTAAGGGATGGTTCCGACCTTGTGTTGCAGGGGAGCGGGCGTACTCCTCGGTACGGTGATCTAGGCCCCGTACTGTGACAGGTGGTACCCCAGTGCCTAGTCATTGGTTGGAAATCCATTCTCCCTACGAGCCTTATACGAGTTTTGTTTGTATTACCCACTCTGTGGCTAGTAGCTGGAATTTAATGAATGTAACAATTTCGGCTATTTTATAAGTATTTGTATATAGACCCTATTATAATATCAGAGGATTTCTATAAAAATTGTTTTAGCTATCGTAAGGTAAAAACCCGACATGTTTATTTGTGGCGTGTCTTACGAGATACTTTTGTTTTCAAAGGATTTTTGAAACTTTAATAATCAATTGGGTGTGATTTTCTCACGCTGGTATTCCAGACTGACTCGGGTGTTATTTAACTGTAATGCTCCGGTCAGACCGAGTATTATAGAATACAGGATGATGCTATGGAGCTCAGGAAACGAGCTGGATGACGATACGTACAGTCGTACTTGTTATATATATATATATATATATATATTTCGCTATTTGAGTTGTTGTGTATCCATTGTATGTTATTGATGTGAGCTGTGACTGATGTACTCTGATGATGTGATGTATGTAAACTGATATATTTGATTTTGAGTAAAGATTATTTACTATTTATTATATTTTGTTCCGCTGCGATGGTTAGATTCTGATGTTGATTTTTTTTCCTCTTCTTCTACCTCTTCTTCTTAACCCAAATGGTTCGTATTTCTGTGCTACTTGAGTTGATTTAGGTAGAATAGTGTTGACTCAAGGGGTACGGATTTGCGGGTCGTTACACGATCTAAGACACTCTACGCTTTCAGGTCTTACAGCGGAAGACAATAAACTATAAATATAGACAACAATCATCTTAGAATAATATCTCAAAAACACCATTTTAAATTATACGTAGCCAATATAGAGTTTCCAAAATTTCAGTATAAAGTCACAGTACAAACTTTGATAGATGCTAGAAATAATAGAAAATTACATGGAGAATAATATGCAACCCCAATGCCAAGCTCGCTTCTCTATGTACTAAATTTGGGCCAATCACCTGCTGCCTTGTTCTCTTATGGTGGGTTAAAAGGAATGGAGTGGGTCAAAAAAAAGTCTGGTGAATGAATTGTATTACCAATACATGGTTATCGCATGCAAGTGGGTTCATTTATAATTTACATGACCTAGGGTGCCCTACTTATTTTGTAAATCACTTAGTAGGGTTGGTCACGTTAACCTAAGGGATATGGTTGCAATTACACCTACATCCAAACATCATATGGAGGTTTATACTTAAGGGTCTAACAAAGAATCAAAGAACTAATAAAAAACGGTTCGGTTGATCAACAATGGATTGAACAAATAGTTTTTAGGGCCACTCATAACATGAAATTGCACATATTATCATCCATAGGACTGCATTACCTGA
Organism: Allium cepa; assembly: GCA_030765085.1. NCBI lineage: Eukaryota > Viridiplantae > Streptophyta > Magnoliopsida > Asparagales > Amaryllidaceae > Allium > Allium cepa. The sequence continues at coordinate 347,266,705 of CM060928.1, forward strand.
ATAATGACTATATGTATTGTACTTACATATTGAGAGGATCCGGCAATGCCGACTTGCATAAAAGACAACATAGGGTTTACTTAAGCATCCATGTCCAATAATTTAATGGTAATGCCACTTATTACACCAGACTTGGCGTCTACTAACAATGTCACATTGTAATCGTCATATGCACTGATGAACCTCCCATTAGTGTCGGACAATGCACCGCACTTGGCATTCACCAACGGTGATGTGAACACTGAGGAACCTCCTATTATTGTCTTGTACTCAACACACCCTCGCAATCAAACCGCCTTATATAAAATATCAAATTCACAAAATAAATAGTATTTAGGCCTAATTGCCAACATATATGCTTACTTTAGTCTTGTAGTGTTCGAAAGTCTAGGATCAGGGAACTAACTTCCCACACTTATATAACATACATAGTAATATACATAAAACCAGGCAAGTCTGCCCTTGAAATACGCATATCGATCAATCGCCTACTGCCTTAGTGGTTGACCGCTTGCTACCGATCTGCTATTGTAAGCCATCGATCGATCATCTTTATGTGAATTTCTCATATTTGTTTTAGTCCATAATCCTATCTGATCAAATTTCTCATATTTGTTTTAGTCCATAATTCTACTTACAATTCTAAAAAATATTTATGTGAATTTTGTAATCTATTTTGCATACTTTCAACTTATCAATTTTCATTATTATATATGTATAGATCGATAAAAATTGAAATCAAAGGGGATATACATATTAAAATCTCAGAATCAATTCAAAGTGGTCCAAAAAGGTATACGTATAAAATCTCAGAATCAATTCAAAGTGGTCCAAAAAGGTATACGTATAAAATCTCAGAATCAATTCAAAGTGGTGTAAAAAGGTGTATGTATAAAATCTCAGAATCAATACAAAGGGTAGAAAAAAGGTGTATTCATATTAGATCTTGGATTCAATTCAAAAAAAATTCTCCATTTTAAACCTAGTTATACCAAATATGGGACAAATTCATGCAAATTAGACATTTAAGTCATATCTCTATATAGGTATGGTTTACTCAGCAATTAAGCTTCAATTAAATTTTTTATCTCAAATTCAAATCATGTAATTCTCTAATCAAATAGAGATATAAATAAATCCAATTACTTATAAACCATCATATTTTGAAAAGTAACCCACTTACCTCTTATAAGCTTTTTCCCTCCTATTCCGACTTGAACTGCCTCCTCTTTGACTTGTTGATCTTTTCCTTTAATTTGATTTTATCTCTAGTTCTGTTTATCTTCTCTTCTTCTTAAATCATTGATTTTATATTAAATTTTGTTTTCATTTTGTTTTTGAGGAGACAAAGAGGTTTGAGGAAAAGTAGAGTTTCGGCTATATTGTAGGGCTTCAAGCTTAAGAACGAAGAGAAACATTCATACTTATAAATGTAAGATACTACTTCAACCGCTAGATAAAATATAATAAATTCTGGTTCATTCGGCCTAGGCTAACCGTAGCCGATAATGCTTAATCGATCGGCTAATTTATTGGGGATGGTTGATCGCTAGGTGTCGATCGGTCCTAATAACGATGATCAATCGATTAATGTTACCTAATTTAACATATCTTCCTTTTAGATATTTTTAACTAGTTTCATTTTGAATTTTTTGAACGTGAATAATTTTTTATTTGAACTTTGATTACAAAACTTTATATATGAAAGTCGTCCAGAAAATCATCACAACCGCAACGGTGCATGTTACATAGCCAAATTCTGACAATTATTCAAATTCTATTTTTATTTTATTTTAGATTGGTTAACTTCTTTTAATAAATTTTTGGTCAATTTTGCAGCATGTTACAATAAGGGACAAAGAGTTTAAAAGTTACTTATGGAATTTAATTCATTGGCTAACTTAGGATTAGGGAAAGGTGAGGTGGGGAGTGACTGGGAGACGTGAAAGGCAGTATCTACGTTTTGTAGATACGAAGGGATGATGCATGTGTGATTGCAAAGTGGTATCACTTCCATCCTCTCGTAATTAATGCACCTATCTCAAAATTGGCCATATTTCCTACATCTAAAACAAAATACGGTGTTCCAATAATCTCGCAACAAGTGTTCTCAAAGTCCACGCCTAAAGCATTTCCTCTTTGCCTTTTTTAATCATGTCGGGTACACACATCCATTCGTTGAGGATATGATATTTAAGTCAGAATTCGATATTGAAATCAAGGATGACTTCAGAGAAGAATGAGTTCCAGCTCCAACAGACCATGTAGTCGCCACAAGCTTAGAGGCCCTAATGACTTTAACAAAATAGCATGAAACTCCTTAAGAAGAGGCATAACCCAACCGATCGATAGGCGCTTCGATGCACATACGATCAAAAGGGCTATCAATGACCTTGCATGCTTTGTTGATGATCCTCCATCGGAAATTGCCTGAAATCCATGGAGAAAGATGCCCAATGAGATTCGCATAAGGCCTAGCTGGAAGGGGAGCTAGAGAGTTTTGAGGTGGAGAAGAGAGAAGGGAAAAAGCTATTAAAATTTACATAAATGAAGTTCTATTTATATATAGTTTAAAAAATATGGTTGAATATTTATCTTAAAGTTATTAAGGTAAATAAAATAAAAATTCATAATTTATTAAAATATTTAATTAAAAGGTTTAAATAAATAAATAATTTATTTATTTATATTTAATTAAATGTTAATATATATATATATATACATATATATATATATATATATTGGTACGTATATATATAAACTATGAAGTCAAAGTTAAATATTCTTCTTGAATAGCCTAAGATGAATAAAATAAAATTTCAAAATTTTCCATAAATATTTAATTAAATTAAGAATTAGAAGTAACTAAGAATGATTTAATTATAAAGATACATATATATATATATATATATTGATTAAATTATACTAGTTATAAACAAATTGAAATTATATAATAATATGTATCATCAAAAATATAAGTGGAACTGAAATAAACCCAAAATATGTTTTTCTGGAATAAATACATATGTATAGTGCGCATACCGTGAATTTAATTGTGACTGCCGCATGAGTACTTAGTATTTTATAAGAAATACATTATTCTTTTAATTGATATCACTCAAAATATTTAAAGATTATAAAATTTTATTATAATTATCCTCTATCATTTATATATCGAAAGATTACTTGCATACACGCTAGTTGTTGAGTAATCTCAAGATAGAGCAATTAATGCAGTACTATTAATACATTCCCTCGGTAAGGTTAGATTCATCCGCATAGTTGTTTAGAAAACTGAAGGTATATACATTATACTTAGATGATCAACAAATGATGAATAAGAGTGAATAATAATATCTTGATTTGTTGAGCATACCCAAAGCCCAGGTCGAGGATAGGGCAAAGATCATGTTAGGAGTTTTATGTTATACAACTGATAAAGAATTATCCATCGCTTATAGGCATATTACTTTTTAAAAAACTCAATGTTGGAATTCCAATGTAAGGGAATCCTAACACTCACTAGAGAAATTGAACGATTTCTATATTTTTCCTAGGGTTTTGTGGAATATAAAAATCCAGCGGGACCCTTATCAAAAAAAGGAAATGATATTAATTAACCTTTCTCATATTAGAACATTTGCTATGTAACTACAATAATCTAGTTCAATTAAATTTGCAACAAAATAACCTACCTAAGATTGTTTTCTCAAAATTATAAGCTCACTGGACATAACTACACTGATTAGCTAAGTGCTATCAAAATAGCACTTATGTACAAAAGGTTATGGTCTATTATAATTGAACTTTTACAAACAAACCTATCGATGGTGTGGATCCTAAAATGGTAAAGGCTTAATCACATGGGTAGTTGATTGTAACAAAGCCCAAGCCAACACGTTGTCTACTTAGACAAGCCATTGCAAAGATGGCACGAAAACGTGACTGTCTACAAAGTCTTCGATAACCTTTAAGCTTTGTTTAAGGAGCAAGCACATTCCATAAGTTACGAGATTGCTAACAAATTGTTCAATATGAAGGCGAGTAAGTGAAGATAGAGGACTCTGTCAGAATGATGATGGACTATATTGATAGACATCATGAGCTTGATGCTAAGATAGTCGAAGAATTGCAAGTAGATTTGACATAAGCTCGTTGACTCCAAAGCTTGAGCCATTTATGTTAAACTTTAACATAAATCAGATGGGTGTGAACCTTATGGTGTTGCTCAGTATGTTGAGGTAACAAAAGGTCATTCAAGGATCAAGGTACAATGTTCACCGTGAAAGGGAATGCACCATCTTCGAAAGGTTTGAAAAGAGAAAGCAATGTAAGATAGGTAAGAAATGTGCCATCAATGACAAGGGCAGTGTGACCATCATCATAAGTAGGGGCATTGGAATTGCCCATACTACTTAAATATGATAAAATAGAATAAGAAGGAATCGAATTTCATAACTCTTATAGGTAAGTCCATGAGTCAAAATTATTTTGAAATTCACAAAAGCTTTTGGGTTTTAAATACAGGATTTAAATCTCATATCCATAATTCACTGCAGGGACTCAGGTGCAGATGACATGTGACAAAAGGGCAAATGAGCCTTTAAGCTGCAAACGGATTAATTGTAGATGCAACCATAATTGAAGAATATCATATACTTTTGTACAACATATTTATTGTTATTTTGAATAATTGCTATTATGTATGAAACATTGTTGGAGTGTAATATCTGTGTCTAGATTGACTAAGATTGGATATGATTTTCATTGTAATGATGATGTTATGAACATTACGTTTAGTGGAAATAATATCTGCAATGGTTTTTTGGATAATGGAATTTATATACTTAATTTTAATAATATATGTACTGTCAATAATTCTTTTGCTATCAATATCAAAGATAGTTAACTATGGCACTATAAGCTCAGTCATATAAGTTACAAAAGACTGCACAAACTGAAAACAGATAGTTTTCTTATGATATTTGATTAAGAATCATTTGTAATTTGTGAGTTATGCCTCAATGGAAAAACGACCAAGTATCCCTTCAACGAGAGCAACGAAAGGGTTGACGAACTCTTGCGTCTTGTACATATTGATGTATGTAGAGTAATGCCTATAGGGACTAAGAATCATTGTGCTTATTTCATAACTTTTACTGATGATTTCTCCAGACTAATATATATATATATATATATATATATATCTCATAAAGAATAAATCCAATGTCTATGATAAATTTGAGAAGTACAAGAACGAAATTGAAAATCATACAAACCATAAAATTAAAATACTTTGATCCGATCAAGGACATGAGTATGTTGAACATTAAATACAATAATACTTAAGAGATAATGGGATTATCTCCCTTGTCACTTCATCCTATACTCCAAAAATAATGGTGTTTTGAAGATAAGGAATCGAATCCTATTAGATATGGTTTGATATGAGATGAGTGGGGTTAAGTTACCTCTTTCCTGTGAGGGATGTGCATTAGAATCCATAGTGCATATACTGAATTTGGTGTCTACAAAATATGTTCCTAAGATACCATATGAGATGTGGTATGGAAAAAACCTCCTCAAGTATTGGAAGCTGTATGATGGCCTAACATAGTTAAGAACGTTGGCCGTAATAATCTTGAGGAAAGATCAGTGTTGTGTAAATGTATAAGACATCCGAAAGATTTTATGGGACATATTTTGAATAGCATGGAGGAACACAAGGTTATTGTTCCTTAATACATTCTCTTCTCAGAGAAGGAACTTCTATCAAAAGTAATTAATATTAAGGTCATAAACTTGGATGAGATTTGGGAATCCAATAGAGTTGTACAGGTAGAAAAATGAAATTCACCAATATTAGAAGGTGATATACTATGGATTTCTAGTGGATGATAAGAAAAAGCATTATGTCCTAGAAGATGATACCCCCATCACATTCAGACAAGCACTACATTGTGGCTTGAAGCTGTGAAGCCTGAAATGGATTCCATTTACACAACAAAGTGTGGACTTTTGAATGATATACATAAAGGGGTAAACCCATTGGCTGCAAATGGATCTTTAATAACAAACAGAATGTTGATGGAAAGGTAAAGACCTATAAAACAAGGCTAATCATGAATAGCTTCTTTTAAGTTTAAGATGTTAACTATGGTTGCAAAATATGGATGATTTATGCAAAAATGACATTCCTAAATAGTGATTTAGAAAAGATAGATTACATGTCGTAGCTTAAGGGTTTTTAGATCAATGGGAGCGGGAGAAAGGTTTGCAAGTTAGTAAGATTAATAAATGATCTTTAATAAGCTTCAAGAAGTTGGAACAAATATTTTGATAAAGTGATCAAATAGTTTATTTTTATCAGAACACATATGAAACACACATATACCTAAAAAACAAAAAAAATTGTAGTGTTTATTGTCTTATATTCCAACTATTTTCTCCCGATTGGCAATGACATTTTGTTATTGCAATCAGTCAAAGCTTGGTTGTCCAAGAACTTCTCCAGGAAGGCTTTGGAAGAAGTGACCTATATGCTTAGTATATAAAGATAAATCCAAGTGGTTGCTAGGATTATCTTGATCCATGCACATATTATCTTACTAAATCGATTGCATGGAGACTTCCAAGCACATGAATGTTTTGACAAAATTTAGAATCTTCCTTTTTAAGAAGGATGCTCCCCATACAATGAGGGGAGAGAGCGTATGAAAAGAATATCGTATGCTTCAACCATTGGATCCACTATGTACACTGTGTTATATACGAGATCGGTTGTGGCTTATGCATTAGGATGCGTAGTCCAATACCAATCGAACACCAAAGAAAAATAATGGAAAACTTTGAAATGTATTCTCAAATATATGAGAATACTAAAGACTTATTCCTAATCTATGGGAATACGACCTCGTTATGAAGGGGTATACATGTTCAAGCTTCCTGATTGATATCGATGACAGTAAATATGTGTCAAGTTAATACTCACATTGGATGGCGGAGTGGTGAGTTGGAAAAGTTCCAAGTAAGAGATAATAGTCGATTCAATGATGGAGGCTAAATCTATCGCCCCAAGTGAAGCAACTAAAGAAGCAATCTAGATGCGAAATTTTATGAATAAGCTTGGGGAGATTCCAAATGTCGAGAATCACATTACAATATTTTCTGATAACAATATTATGATGCATATCACAAAAGACACATACTGTGGAAGTTCCACCTAACAACACAGTTTGTCAACAATAGAGCAGTGGTAATTAAAGAGTAAATAGTAAGGACAACATAGCAGATCCACTCATGAAGAGATTGCTTGATCAGTTTTGAACAAACTGATAGAACGAATGCGAATCAGAATCCATATTGGTTCCAAGTGCAAGTGGAGGATTGAGAGACTTTGTAGTATGCACTAAGGAAATTATGTAATTTATCATAAATTATCTAACTATGTAATGAAACTTGATCTTCATAAAGATGCTTAATTTCTTTTATATAATTTGCTATATTTTTATATAATTAATAAAGTAATTAAGTTAAAGTATATTAATAGGAAATCCCTTAAATAAAATGTTGTGCGATTGTAGTTGTAAATAGTTGCAATCATAGTAATTAATCACAAAATAAATAACATTTTGTTTTCATTATTCCTGGTCAAGATGTTTTGAGAAAGGATACCGATGCATATGTTAAGATTAGAGTACATAATGCTCTCTAAATGTTGGACAGTGTAGTACTTATGACAGCTCGTAGCACCAAGGGGTTATGTACTTGTAGCTTTTGGATAATCATGGAATTACGCATCCGTGAGTTTCTTGTTTGTTGCTAACAAATAGGTCAAACAGGAAATCATAGTACGACAGGGTCACACAGTTCCCTCGATTTGTAAGTACTATGGAACTTCAATATAGATATTCCACTTTAATTATAGTTAAATCAAAGCATGATGACCATCAAGCGACTATAGTTGGATTGGAGTTGAAGAATTGAAAGTGAAACGTTATTCCATAGAAATTCTGTCTCCTTAGCCATATAAGGTTAGTATCACGATCAACTATTGCTGACTCAAAGTAAAAAAAATTGGCCAAAGTGGAACGATTGATAATAAATATTATTATTGAAGCAAGGACTTTATTTTATGTGCTTATCAAGTTGAATGTGGATAATGTTGGAGTTTTGACAATCACCAAGCTCCATATATCCTTAAGTGATATGTTGTTGGCAAAGGGAACGTATGTAAATTATTGTTGCTATCGATACTACTTATGGTGATGCAAAATATGGAAGATTTGTAAGTAATGATTTTGGCCAAACTGTCACCCCATTAGCTAAGGTGGCTTATGAACATTAATATATAATTATTAAATATTAATTACTAACTGAATTCACACCTTTGAGTCTCATATCTACATTTTTGAGTTCCTCAAAAAAGAAAATGATTCAATTGGTTTATAAATGTTATAAATTAATTAATATTGAAGAAATATTAATTAATATTGTATTTGATGTTTGGGGTGTTTTTAGTGAGTGGAGTGGCTTATAGAAATTTCTAGGTGTAATTAATAATTATTTGATGTTGATATAAAAGTTATATACACAAATATCGATATATATTTTTGAATAATCTTTAAACATCAACAATAAAATAAATGGATTTTGTGATTTTTTGGTCCATAAAGGGACCATGCATGTCCTGCCAAGAATGAGAAGGAATCATTTAGATATTATACCTAGATTTGCTTGGGAATAAAAGAGGAGGTTTTTTAAGAGAGATTGGGAAATGTTTTTATTCCCTTCATAAATTCAAAAAACTCTCATTTGTTCATTTCAATTTTTTCTTCCTGCTTCCCTCATTTCATAGTCATTGTCATCTTCTATATCCTATCTAGGACAAACCACCTTCTACCCCAAATAATATCAAACAAAATAAAATCAACTTGGTTCATACAATTATTGCAACATAGAATGGTGATTCAAGCAATTTAGGGATTGAATTCTCAGATCGAGGTGTCACGAAGGGCTAGATCCAATTAGGTGCAATTCTTAGTTTATGCTATGCATTTGCATATGCTCACCCATAACCCATGTTGGTGTATGTAATATACTTTATTACCATTAATTTTGATTTGATTTAAAATTGCTATAAATGTTATTTTACAAATGAAATTCAAAACAAAATACATAAATATATAGTAAAATTTGTTTCATATTTTTTTGTTGATTTATATTAATCATATTAATAATGTTATACAAATTATATTTTATTTAATATCAAATTTTGTGTGTATGTGTATAAATAATTAATTATTTAGGTTATGATTTAAAATGTGCAGATTTTGTACATTTAAAATTGGTTTTTACATATCTAAAAAATTATTTAATTATTTTGGCCATGAGTGTATGTAAGTGTGCACGTGTGCATGCTGCGTGTGCATATTTGTATATATTATTTTATAATGTAAAATTAGATATTAAATATATATATTTTTTACTAAATTTTAATTACCTTATATAAATACACAATATTTTTTTTCTATGATTTAAATATAAAAAATTTTGTTGAAATATTTAAAATGCAATTAATAAGAGTTTTCTCTCTTAATAATTATTATTTTAATATGTCGATTTATATTGATCATATTAATAGTGTTATACAAATTATATTTTATTTAATGTCATATTACATATGCAACAGAAGCACTTTAATGGAGTATAGGTTTTCTTTCTAGCTGCCACTTTATCCCCTGATATTTAATTATTCGTCGTCCCCTATCTCTTCTCTCCAAAATCAGTTTGTATCTTCCATTGCCCTAACCTAGCTTTCCCTATTACTGTGCTTTTTTCTCTCTTTTTGGCTTTTCCCCTTATTCACGCATCTACCATGCATCTTCCCATGGCTCAGATTTGATATCGTCGAACTCCTTCCTTTGTGCACTTATAGTAGTGCTGGCATTTACTGGAGTTTGTAGTTTGGACATTGAAGCCGCCACTGTAGGCTTCAATATTGGATATAGCGATCAAGGTTGGCTATCGACTTTTCTATGCTTGTTAAGCAGTGCCTTTTGCTACTTGCATATTAACCTTGCCTCATCATTTTTGGTTGGATTTCAGGCATTTATCCTTTTCTGCTCCCCTAGTTTCTTTCACTCCCTAGCCCATTTTCCTCCTCTTCTATGTCATCGTCTTTTCCCTAATCCTCTTCGACCCCTAGTCAACCCTTAATAGCGAAGCCAATCTGCTACTTTTTTCACCCTAATTTGTAGAAATCTATTCGAGTTTTTGTGTTGGCCTTTGGATCGAGCTTTGCTCGACATGCTCAGTGTTTGATTTTGGTTGTTTATAAGGTTTATTTTGGAAATTTCTTGCTAGTGGTTTTGGTTTTTGGAATTGGCTTGTATTTGATTGTTTTCTATTTAAAGTCAAGGCTCTGGCTATTTGTTCCTTCATCATCTGTTGGTGTAGTTGTTCTTTCTACTGGGTTATTACATTGCTATATATTCTGCTAAATTTTAGCTGCTACTAGCAATTTGTGAATGCTTTTGGTTCTTAGTCATATGTTTGTTTCCGGTTTCCTTTTGGAATCTAGATCTAGCACTGCTATGTTTGTTTCCAGTTTCCTTTTGGAATCTAGATCTAGCACTGCTATGTTTGTCGCCTTTTGATGGCTAAGCATTGCATGTTTTTGATATCTAGATTTTAATGTAATGGTATCTATTAAATTGGGTTCTGCTTATGTAAATTGCTTCTTCCTTGATGATTGTGTTGCTTTTTGGAAACCATCTCTGTATTGCAAGTTCTAATCCGCTTGCATCATGACATTGATAATGGTCATAGATGTATCCCTTCTGAGAGTTAGTGTTCTAAATGCACTAATGCATCTTCCTTGTTGTATGCATCTTGCATGGTGTTTTGTAGTTTAGGTATATATTTTTGCCCGACTCATGTACTATAAGCTAGGATAGCTTTTCTAATAGTTGCTAAGGCATTTTGCCTCAAACCTGCATTTCAGTTGTTTAGTAGTATGACCGCTATAAAACTAGTTTGCCTATGCAAAATAATAATATTTTATTTCGCTTGCAGAAATCATAAAGAGTTAATTTTACAATAACATGGCAATACACATGTAACGACCCAAAATTTTAGTTGTTCAAAATTGGGATATTTAATTGGTTAAAAATATTCACAAGTTAATTTTATAACTAGAAAAACTTATATTTCAAATATCTTGCTTTAATTGGATAATTAAATTGTAAATTTAAAATTTGAAATTGAAGAAATAATTTGAAATTTTATTTTAGTGTGAATAAAAATAATTTATAAAGAAGAATTAAATTCTATTTGAATTAGAATGATGTTAGAAAACTTTTGAAATTGAATTAAAAGTAATTTATTGAAATTGAAAATTTTAGGATTTAATTAATGTATAAAATAGTCATTTTTGACACAGTCTTGGATTTCGACGACACTAGTTTCATTGGACCCGTAATGTTATATTATTATACGATTTCAAATTTTGTGTCGATCGGACTTACGGTTTAGTCATTCAAATCTGAAATGCATAGAAATTTGTTTAAGTAGATTTTAATTAAAAAAGGTCGATTCAAAAACCTATCTTCCAAATATGATGGAATTGGCTCCCGATATATATCCATTGTGTTTGGAATAGGGGTAAAACATTATAAACAGTAGGCGACACGTTTCAATTGGAGTTCGAAATTTTTTCGGATGAATAATGTCACGAATTTTCTATAAAAGGACTTCATTGTTTCCCTTTTTCACCAACATTAGGATTTTAAACCCTAACCGCCATATTCATTTTGATGGCTTGAAATTCACCTCGTTCTTCCTCGATTATCTCCACATCCATGTGTAATTGGCCTAAACCTTCAACTACGACATTGTTGAGCTCGACGTATCCAACGGTTGTGATGAACTACGGCAAGGCGAGACGACCGAAATTTCTCTTCGAAGGGCATGCGTTCAACCTTCTCGTCGTTCTGAAGCATGTGGCAGAGCCTCTCTCTGACCGTGGGTGAACTGGAGCTTGGCGCTTCACATAGCAGTCCTTGATCAACCTCTGGGGATCGATTGTGGGTACGGTATCGAAACAGTGAGATCGACGCATGGGTTCTCCGGCCTGATGAATGAACGAAGGAGAAAAGAAAAATGCGGCCAGATCTGGGTCTCTTGAAATTAAAGGCCCCGATTTTGAGGTTTATTAAATAAAAGAAAATTTAATTACATAACTTGTATTCAAATGTTTAAAATTGTGTAACTTCTTCATACGAGGTCGGAATTTGACGAAACAAATTCGTTGGGATCGTATTGACGAACACTATGTTATAGAGCTAGTTTGAAGTTGATTGGAGCTAGTGAAAATTTAGGGTGAAATTAAATGCTCGTTTGATTTTATTCGAAATAAAACACTGCAACGTCTATTGGAATCAAAGTGAGTACAAGTCACTCTTTCTGACTCGCTTATATTTTTATATAAGTGAGAATAAATTTATTTGGAGTTGATTGATGATTGTTTAGGTGATATACAATATATTATATATATTGATTGGTATTTGGATATATTCCTGCCTATTGGAGCAGACGAGACCCTATACGTTCCATTGTATGAGTAGATGATCCTTTTGTAAGTGTGTCTGCCTAAGCGAACATTGTACATATTTTCTCATATGTATATTTGTTAGAGGTGACAGGTTGGTGGGATCCAACTAGATTCCTCACCGGTGTTGATTTTATTTACAGATACTGTGGTATATGTTGTTATCATATGATACATGATGTTTTGCATGACAGGATTGATACAATTGATGCGAATCACCTTGTTTAGGTTTTTTTAGCATTGGGCTAAATTTTGGAAATTTTAAAAATTTTAAAGTGATGATTTCAAATTTAAAAAGGATTTCAAAGTGATTTTGAAAATATATGTTTTATTTATTTTTGAATTGTTAATGAAATGAATTTATTTTAAATAAATAAAAGTTATAATTTTTATGTTATAAAAATTATGATTTTTGTGAAATAACTTAATGTGGTATTTTTTGAAATATGAAGTTGATTATTTTGAAAAATAATAAAAAGCGAGATTTTTAACTTATGATAAATGGTTTATACGTAAGATTTATAAAATTGATATTTTATAAATAAAAAGTGATGGAATTATAAAGGAGTTTTGTAAGTGTTAAAATGAAGTAAAAATGGATCTCTTAAGTAATATGTAACGACCCGGAATTTTAATCGTTCGTTTTTGGACATTTAATTTATTTTAAATGTTGTATTTGGATTATTGATTGATTTTAAGTATGAAGATTTTGATGTAATCAGTGAAACAGTTTAACTCTTTAAATATAGCGATTAATTGGATTTGGTAAAATAGTAAATTAAATATTGAGATTGGGAAAATATACAGATCTGGAGTTAAACGTGAAGAAAAATGATTTTAAATCAATCTAAACTTATTTAAAATCTATTTGGATTAGAATTATAATATTGGAATTTAGAATGAAATCGAAAGTAGATAAGTTACAAATTTGAAATTTTTATATTAATTTAATAGTGAAATTTAATATATGGGAATAATGTAAATAATTGAATTTTGATTTAAAATGAATCAGAATGATTTCTAATATGAATATAAATTCTATATGATTTATAATGGAGCAGTAAGTTATTAAAATTGAAATTTTAAACAATTTCGATGATTTTGAAATCGCTCGATTTAATCGAGAGTTAAAATAGCCTTTTGGGACATAGTCTCGAAATTCGACGAAACCATTTCCATATGAACTGTAATGGTGCATTATTATCGGATTTGAAGTTTTATAGCGTTTAGCGTTGCCGTTTGGTCGTACGAAATAAAACAGCATTGAAATTAAAATCGAAAATTTAATATTTAATTCGATTCAAAAAGCTATCTTCCACATGCAACCAAATTAGCATCCGGACCACGTTCTATTATGTTCAAAATGCAGGTAAAACATTATAAATGCCGGACGGCACGTCTCAATTGGAGTTCGTTAAAAAGCACGTTAGAATTTAAAATAATAACAAAATTATATATATATATATATAATCGTATATATATTGTGAACAACAACTAAACCCTAACTATTATTCATGAGCCGCCGTTCTATGTGATTGATAGTCGAAATTCATCACACTTTTCTTCTCGATTCCTCACGATCTATTTAGTATGGTCGAAAACTTCCTTAAGGAAAGTCGTAGAGCTCGTTGAGCTCTACGAAGCGAAAGGTCATGATCGAAAATAGCATGGTGGATCGTCTTGATTTTGACCGCGTTATGCGCCGTTCAATGGGAGTTTGCACGATGTTGGCTGCGTTTAGGGGGTGCGGTCGACAGCTATAGGCGCGTCGAGGCGGGAGCTATGTTGCGGTGGAGCTCAATCGACTTCTAAGGCACGGAGATAGGAACGGTGGTCGGTTGAAGGGGTGCAGCGATGGGTTCGAACAGCCTGTGACGATGGACGAAGGAGAAGTGTAATCAATGGCCTAGATCTGGACCTTGTTACGAACGACAGATTTTCGTTTGGTATAACAATAATAAAATTTATTGTTTAATTTATATGTATACATACTTTAAAAATTCATATTTTATCCATACGAGGTTGTAATCAGGCGAAACTGGTGGCGCCGGAATCGCAGCGACGAGCATTACGTCCAGCAGTAGATCTAGAGTCGCTCGGAGCTAGCGAAATTTTTAGATTAAATCGAACGTGTTCGATTTAATTTAAAATTGGAGCGTTTGGAAAATTAAAAATCAAGGTGGGTTAATCTCACTCAATTTTGGACTGCCGGTTTTAATTTTAAATGATTAAAATTAATAAATGATTGACTAGTTAAATTGATGCACTGTTACCAATTGGATATTCCCGCATATATATAGCAGATGAGACTCTATGCGCCCCGCATAATAGTGGATGACCTTATATACCATGATATTCTACCAAGAAGTGGAATTGGTATCTTTATATTGTGCTAACATCTGTGGATGCAGGGAAACATGTTGGAGGGATCCAACTAGATTCCTCATAAATGTTGAATTAAATTTCATATATGATGATATATGTTCTGTTGGAATAATCTGTGATAGACTGCTGTGGATTTATATTGATTGGACGCTATGGTTGTTTGGAATTGGTTTTTGGTATTTTAAAATGCCAATAATATATAGTTGAATTGAAAAAAGGGGATTTTTGAGGTAAATTGTTAAGAAGAATTTTGGATTAATTGATTTGATGAAATAAAAGGGTTTGGGATTTGTACTTTACAAAAATTGGAATATTGTAAACAGGGATTTTGAAATAAAAGTATACGAGAAGGATTTTTAAATAATAGATGTTTAAGTGGTACTTGTTCAAATGCAACAGGTTTAAAATCGAGATTTTTAACGGATCGGAAGAATAGAAGTGAAGTTGAGAATAAGTATAAAATTGATTTGTACAGGAATTCAAGTAGGATTTTGAAATTTATGGGATGGAATTGGAAATCAGGAAATTGGTCTTGTTTTTAAAAGAGGATTTTTAAATTACTAATTTGGTAAATTTAAAAGCGTTAGAAATATCATGGAAATTAGTTATTTAATTTATTTTAAATTGTTTAAAACATATTTAATTACTAATAGTTACTTTATACTGATTTTTAAAGATTAATTATTAAAGAAATGATCAGCATTTTTGTTTTTAAATGATAATTATTACATATTTATGTGGTTTGGTTTAATAACTTTGTTTTTATTTAAGTATATTTACCTAGTTTAAACTTGAAAATTTATTTTAGAACCTATAAGCACTATTTTGAGAATTTTGAAAACAAAGTTTTTGGGAAGTAAATGGTATACTCGGCTGGCGTAAATTGGAGGCAGTGAGTGCCTGTAGCTAAGTCTTGGATTTCTCTAGGATAGAGACATAATGTGATCAATGCTTTGATACTGCACTGGTACTTTCCATATTAATATAAAAAGGGGTTTTAAAATATTTTTGAAAAGACGCTTTGTGAATATTTCGAATTCGATAAGATAAGTATGTAATTTTGGATGAAAAGATTTTATTTATTTAATCTTGAATTTAAATAAAGAATTGGTTTTTCAGTGAAATTGAAGTATTTGGTTGGATTATTGTCTATTTGATAGTTAAATAACTGACTATCAAATTTGGACCCAAATATAACCTTGGGAATATCTAGAAGAGGTATGGGAATTATATGGTACAGTTACCATTCGAGGTCCTATACTATACGTATAAACTCATTTCGTTCTTATAGGACGTTTTTAAGGAAATCCATCCATAAATGGTTAGGAGGTGATCTCTGATCTTATCTTCGTCTATTTATTTCCTACAGAAACAGGGTTGAGTTTACTGGGAACATCGAACATTTTTTCGAAGAGACCGGGATCGGACTTGTGATCCGAAAACCACTTCGATCCAACGAGTGTGTTTTGGTAATAAAGACAAGAACATGAAGTCGAAGATGGAGCAGTGAAGTGCAAGGGCTAATCACTACTAATCCTGAGGGTGATTCCAAAATGGATGTAGTAGGAATAGTACCTTCGGTTCCGTTCGGACCGGAAACGGACTTGTATGGATGAATGCCATCAGTACATTGTCATTGGAGGACAACGAGCATTCTAAGTGAATATTTCTAAAAAGGTAACGCTTAGCTTTTAACCTCATCAACCAGGAATGAATGAAAATCAAAGGTGAAGCAGCAAGCCTAAGTGGGTCGCACCCAAGTACGGTAAGGTTACCCCTATCTAGAGTCTCTTTTATTCAGCTGTGTGGCGGTTGCTGATCCCAACCACGGGGTAATCTTATTTGGTCTATCCAGTTTAAGGGGTAGGCTGGTCTTGTGTAGCAGGGGATCCCAGAGTGATCCTCGGTATAGTGTTTTTAGACTTTTACTGTTATAGGTGGTACCCCAGTGCTTAATCATTCAGTTGGAATCCATTCTCCAATACGTGCCTTTACGGTTTTGATTGTAGAGCCTAGTATTGCTGGAATTTAATTAATGTAACAATTTCAGCTATTTGAATAAGATCTGTACTTAAACACTATTATAATATCAGAGGATTTTGATATGAAATGTTTTGGTTATCGTAAGGTAAAAACCCATCGCTTTTATTTGTGGCATGGTCTTACAAGACACCTTTTATTTTCAAAAGGATTTTGAACTTTAATAATTCAAATTGACTGTGTTTTCTCACGCTGGTTTTTCGGACTGACTCGGGTGTTTTTTTATTATAATGCTCGGGTCAGACCGAGTATTACAGTTTCAGGATTGGATACTATGGAGCTCAAGAGACGAGTTGGAGACCGAGACGTATTCTCATACTTGTTTATTTCCATTGCAGTATTGTTTGAAATTACTAGCAGTTGTGAGGATAGGATGTTATAACTGTCCAGGCTGGTAATTATTGATTTGTGTACTCTGATGTGAGATATGTATATTACTTTTTTGCTTTGTTAAAGAACTATTGATATTATATACTGTTCTATCCACTGTGAGAATCTTATTGTTTAGTTCGCTTCTTCTTCTACCTCCTTTCTTTTACCCCAACAATATGTCTTTACGGCACTCGATCGTTCGGCATGTTATACGATAGGCATATTTATGTCGATTTTTGGGGTTCGTCAAGGGCGGGTCGTCACATAATAAGATTTATAAATAGATAAAGTTATAAAAAGGATGAATTTGTAAATAAAGAGATTTATAAGTGAATTAACTTATAATCGGATTTTGACATATAAATGGGATATAAATGTAACTTGTTAGTATAGGAATTTTATATATGGAGTATTTAAAAAATATAAATGGAATTTATAAACATTGTTTTGTAAATTCGAAATTAACTTATTTTGAAAAGTTAAATATGAAAGTTTTTAAAGGAATTTCATTCACGATTTTAGACAGTGGATAATCCTTTAAATTAAACGTGTAGAATTAATGAATTTGGTAAGAAATTATATTCACGATTTTGGATAGTGAATAATAAGTGTTCATCTAAATGGATTTATATGGTTTGAAGATGTTTTTAAAAGGTATAAGCATCAAAAACATAGATTTCAATATTCATTGTTGAAATAGACGTTTTTGAGAAGTAAGAACAGTATGGACTATAATACTATTGTTATAGTAAATGATTTCCGAAAGGAGATGTTTTGTACAATATATGAGATTTATATATCTATTTAATAATCAAATCCCTATACCAATGATTTTGGGCTGTCGTAACGATGTTTTACGCAACATTCATATTGACCCAATAAAGCGTGTGTTGAAAAATATTAAGCTTTCCTAAAGAGGTTGTGAATATGCTTACACTTTTGATAAAGTATATGGAAATGTTTCCAATATAGAAATGTTGAAATGGTTTTGAGAATATATCTTTTTAAAGATAATTTGAAGTGAATATTTGGAAAGTGATTTAATTTATAAAAGATTAATTAAAAGGGCCTAGTGATTGCTTATAGTGCTAGATATTTGTTGTTTGCTATGATAGTTAAATAAATGACTATCAAATTTGGCCATTTTAGTTCATCGACTTGATGTGGGAACTATTTAGTCGTAAACTTAGTATGTAGCCATCTATGTAGGCTGGATTATCAATTGTGTTGAGAATGTTGATTCATGGAGTGTGGAGTATTACTCCAATCTGTGAAGCTTCCTTCTTGGCTAAAGGATAGCAAGTTGAAAGTTGAGACGTGATAAGTCTATGAGACTTAGTTTCTGTGTGAGGTTGAGAAACGCTTTTGCATTGTTAGTGTGAAGAGACCATGATCAAATTTATCCAAAAATTCACTTTGGATCAATGCATATGCATTTGATTGTGCAGGTTATTGATGGCATTGATATTTAGGATTTTCATAGTGAAGGACTGCTTGTTGATTATTTAGGGTTAAAATCCCAATATACATCCAGTAGCAGTAGTCTCTTCATTATGAAATATCCATTACAAGGGCAATTGCTACTAATCTTGGGGATTTCTCGACAGAAATTGGTAGGAGTGTACCTTCGGTTTATCCTGTTCCTGGACAACTTGTATGGACGTTTGTTTGTCATTGCATTTTTGTGATTACGTACATTGGTTTTTACAAATGTACATCAGTGTTGGCAGAGAAGGCAACTTCTCTTAGCTTAACACCCTCCTTGAGATTTACGAGCTCAAGGGTTTTATTTTTGTGGAAGGAAATTAGTAGTCAATGGAAATGGTCATGTGGCATTTAAAGTGATGTGATATGTGATATGTGAAAGGTAATCGTTACCTCAGGCCTCATCAACCAAAAATGACCGAAACATGGTTAGATGCGGCAAGGATGAGTGGGTCATTCCCAATTAGGATATGATCATCCCCTTCTAAATATATTTCTTCCCGCTATGACGTTCAGGATGTAAATTAATGTGGTTTGTATGCTATGAGTGCTCTCGAAAAAGGTCGGTGACGACCGAGGGATGACATATTTGGTACTACCTAGTTATAGAGTTAGGTCGGTCTTATGTTGGTAGAGGGAAGTTGTTCTATTCCTCGGTACATCCATCTAGTGGTGCACCCATCGGAAGGTAGTCCCTTCCCTGGTCATTTATATGGAAATCCATACTCCACTACGTGCCTGCCATTTTGTTTGTAGTGCCAAGTATGCTGGAATTTAATAATGGTAACAATTTTTGGCTATTTTAATATTATTTGTGCAATTGACACTATTATAATATATGATCATTTGATATGAAATGTTTTGGTTATCATAAGGTAAAAACAAGTCCGTGTTTATGTATGGGCGCGTCTTACGAGATACTTTGTTTTGAAAGGAAAAGTTTGGTAATTTAATAAATTCTGTTGAGTGTGTTTCTCATGCTGGTTTAATAGACTGATCCAGGCATTCTTCCCTTTTAATGCTTGGGTCAGATCGAGTATATTTACAGGTTCAGATTTGGTGCTTTTGGAGCTTCAGAAGGCGAGCTAGAGATCTTCATTTTTGTATACACATATCTATTTTTTTATCCGCTGCAATGTTGTCTGGTATTATCGACAACTATAAGGACAGGTTATTATAATTGTCCAGGCTGATGATTAGTGCTTAATTGTTGAACTTTCATTGATGTGTGTATATACAGTTTCTTTTTTGTAAAGATCATTGATATGATATTATATGTTTTCCGCTGCGGTGTGAGATTCTTTATTGTTCTGTTTTTTTTCTCTTCTCTCTTTCTTCTATTCTCTTTTTCTCTTCCGTTTTTCTCTCTTCTTTTCTTTCTCATGACTTTTCGCCAGTCTGTACTTTTTGGATCGGACATGTGCGGTTTTTTGTCGATTCAAAGGGTATATAGACTTACATGTTGTCATATTTGGTATCAAAGATTGGATTTAGTATATTACTAGGCTTTGATGTGTACTCGGTATAGATAGGGTCGGTAGCACCCTAGATTGAGTTTGAGTGTATTATATATATGAGCACAATTTTTTTAGTGATTATAAAGATGTTTTATATTGTGTTTACTAATCTGTTGAGTTGTTTATGGATTCCGGTCTGTGCATGGGACGCCATATTATCGATAAGGATTTCTAAATGCTTAACGAGGCAAGTCGACATAGTATTATTTTAAATTGGGTAAATGAAATAATTTTACCTCGATTATATTTTATATAGAAAGGAAAGTATTTTTCAGAAATTGTTATAGTGTATATAAATTGATTGTTTGGTTGTTTGAAAATGTAAATTTGTATAGTTAATAAAGCTACTTGAATAATCTAAATAAAAACATACAATTGTAAAAGGATAAATGTAACAACCTTATTTTACGAATGTATATTTAAATTTAAATATAGCATCTTTAGTCGGATTAAATTCCGAAATGCTACTTTTCGTAAACTGTCGAATTAGGACTCGAGACCACTGCCATTGAGTCCAAAACGGCGTTTGCGATCTTTTTTGAGTATAAACATCGATATGCTTGGAGTTGACTAAAATTTTGGTATTTTTATTTGGGGCTTTGGGTTTAGGTTTCAGCCCACTAACCCAACTCCTCTACCTTATAGCCCCCACTCCACTCCTCTTCATTCATAACATTTCCTAACACTCTCGAGCCCTATAAAGAATGGTGGGAAGAGGAAATTAAAATTCCTAAGCCCTAGTTTCTCTTAGGAATTCAAATTCAAGTTATAAATCAAAGAGAAGCTTAGGTAAGAATCCTCTTCATCTTCTGCATCTCAATCTCTCTTCAATTATTGGAAATTCCTATAACTTAACTTAGGAAATTCATTTCATTTGATAATAGACTTAAGATTCTAGAGGTGTTGTTAAAGAGAAATCAATATTTTCTTGTTTTAGAGCTTCTCATTTCTATATTTGGGTTTAAAGTTGAGCTTTTAAACTCACATCTACGTCTATAGCTTTCATTGTTGTTAGGTATGAATTCCTAACATCTATTTCATGTTTAATTGATTTTGATTTGAATTAATTTGGTGAATTTTCCAAATTTTGGTGTTTTGAAGTCAAAATCTTTAAAGATCCTATCTTGAATGTTTTAACATGATATTCTGGGTGTATCGAAGAGCCTATAGGGCTGGGTTGTCGCTTGGCATAAATTCCTAGCCTCCGTCGCTCGTCCGATCACTTCTGAATCAATTTAGCCATCATTGGCCTAGGAAAACTGTTGCCTAGAACAGACAACCGGATGTATGGTTGGAAGGTATAGACGTTTGGTTAGGGCAGCAGATGAAAAATAAATAATGGCAAAAAAGGAAAAAAATAGCAGAGACTTGAACCAAACGTCTGGTACAAACCTACTAGACGTCTGGTTAGTTTTCAGATGCCTGGTTAGAGTTCAGACGTCTGGGAGGTTTCTGAAATATTTCCAGAAACCAAATCCAGACGTCTGATTTAACCCCCCAGATGTCTGGAACTGGCAATTTTGCCTATTTTGGCTGTTTTTGATTGGATTTCCAATTTTTATCGATTTTTGTTAATCTGATTGGTAGTTGCCATTTATTATCGACTTTGATGACTTCTTTTTGGGATTTTCGGGAAATATCCATTTTATGGCTTTGATATTGATTTCTATGGATTTGATTCGCGTCTTCGAATGTGAATTTTTAGTGATTGATTGTTTTTAAAATCGTTTTCTGTGGCTTTTCACTTTAAATTACAAAGGTTTTATACTAGTAGTAAATATCCAAACTCTTTCACAAAAATGATTTCAACATTACTTTTTATACAAACCTCGTTTTTAAAACCGTTTTTCAATCTATTATTATATCCAAACATTTACCTCATTCATTTGGAAAATCTAATTAAACGACTCAGCAAAACAAGTGGTATGAAACACTTGCGTTTACTTTTTCGGTTAATTCTTGGACTGGTTCGATTGAACTCTTGTGACAATTTTCGATTAGAAATCTACAATTTGTTCATAAATACTTAATTAAGTTATGCCAATGGTTGTGGGACATGAAGCTAAACTCATTTATTTACTATCTCAATGTAATTTACACTTATCGATCAATGATGATCATTTTGTGATTTAGACTAGCGATATGCGATGTCTCTTTGTCCGTGTAGGGGACTATACCCTGTTTGGAAAAGTTTTGGCTCATAGTCCGCAAAGAGGGAATATACACTGTTTGGAGGAGTTTTGTCTCATATTCCGCAAGGGGGGACTATACCCTATTTGGTGGAGCTTCGGCTCATAGAAGGAGCTTTGGCTCATAGTCCGCAAGGGGGGACTATGCTCTGTTTGGAGGAGCTTCGGCTCATAGGAAGAGCTTTGCCTCATATTCCACAAAGGGGGACTATACCCTGTTTGGAGGAGCTCTGGCTCATTTTATGGGATAGAGACCCATTTTTGATACATGTGTTGGTGAGATTTCTTGCTCTTGTTTGTGATAGGCCCCCCTTTGTGATTTCTAGATTTCTAATTGATGATTTTTGGAATTTGTGTTTCACCAATTTTTGCGATTGGCATTAATATGTTTTGTCAATATTTGTGGTTTGGTGAATAAAATAAAGAATATGACATTAATTTTAGAGAATATTTGAGATATTGTATGATTTTTGTTGTTATCTGATGTATATTTGTCACAGTATAGCATTATTGTTATCATACTTTTTGTCATATCTTCATTTTATATGATATTTATAGCTAGACTGGTCCGTTTATTATTTTCTTCTTAAATAATACTCGGGTCGGGCCGAGGTATTTCAAGTGCTTCTGCTTGACTTCTTATCATGGTCCTTCGTTTGAGTTTTGGGCTAACTACTTTAGCTTAATAGTTTTTGTTATTATAGATTCGAGATAGAGACTCCATGATGTATACATTTTCTTTTGCCCTGCACTTATACCTATTCTTTTGTGCTATAGTGGATCTTATATGACCACTACTTTGATGTACACTTTTATGTGATATATTCATATTTGTTTCCGCCTTAGTGATATGAATATCAATGACTGATTTATGTTATGTTTATTTTATATTTGTTTTCGAAGACCACATAGCCACTGTGTAGTAGCCTTGTGTTTGTATTTGATATGTCGGATTTTCTCTTGAAACGAAATGCATATAATACTATCTGACATATCGTTACTCGCACAAAGCAATTACACAGATGGTCGCTCCTCAACAGCCTTATTATTCGCGCTAGTCGACGGCATTACCCTGTAGTGTCCTTGGCTAGTGTGAGTATAGAGTGGGGTGTTATAGCTTGGTATCAGAGCCAAACTTTGGAACAATGTACAATAATCTAGCAAGGATCACTGTCCTAAGTGTCTCTTTGGAATCGTGCCTTAGGATTTATCCAAGTCTTAGGACCCATTCTATTCTAATTTCTTTTATGATACCTTGTTTATCAATCAAGTTTGTTTGATATTCATTTTGAGAATAAACTTTTGCCTCTTCTTTCTTTATTTTTTAAAGAAGAGAAATGGTTAGATCTGGCCGTCGCAGTGTCGGTCAATCCAGTGCTACACCTCAGGATGGTGTATTGATCTCTGCCCAGCAGCTTTTAGATCTTGTAAAGAATGCTCAAGTTGTCGGACCCATTCCAGAGCCTAATCATCCTAAATCTAGGTTCGCATGCTTGTGCAGAAATTATACCGATTTGGGTGGAAGGCCGTTCAAGGGTTCCGAAAGCGTTATAGAAATCCAAACTTGGCTTAGAACATGCGATCGCATCTTTTCCCGCATGAATCTTGTGAATCTACATCGAGTCCAAGTAGCTTCTAGCATGCTCCAAGAAAGAGTATTAGATTGGTATGAGCTTTTGATTTTGAAAATTGTTGAAGAGGATCTTACTTGGGAGCAATTCCGAGAAAGGTTCGGGTTGAAGTTTGTGTCAGAGGCTTAATAATTAACTTTGGCTCGGTGCTTTATTGACCTTGTTCAAGGTGAATCTTCTGTGACGGATTACATCGCATCTTTTGAATCTCTCTCTAAATATGGGGTTGAGTATATTAATACCCCATTGAAGAAAAATCAGAGGTTTGTCTATGGGCTGAATATGAACCTCAAAAAGCCTTTACTTCTAAAACTAGAAGTTTCTTTCGATCAACTTGTAGATATCGCTCTTTGACTTGAAGAGTCCGATAAAGAAAGTGATGTTGAATTTGTGGGTGCCAAGAAGAATTTAAACAATAACATGAAGAGGCCGATAAAGAAAGTGATGTTAAAATTGTGGGTGTCAATAAGAACTTCAACATCAATAAGAAGAGGCATCCCTTTATTAAGTTCGAAAGTCCTAATCCCAACTAGAAAGTGAAGCAAGTAACTTCGGTAACAATGACCCCAATCCCTAATCGTGGAGAATGCTACAATTATGGCTCTAAGGACTACTATATAAATAGGTGTCCAAGGACTATTTCTTGCCGCTATTGTAAAAGTTCGGATCATTATTTATCTTCATGTCCCAAACTTCAAAGCAAGAGAGAGGGAGAGCTGAATGTTGTGCAAGCGCCTAGTGACACTTCTCTTGGTCAAGGTATTTCTCATTCATTCCTTGATGACATTTGTTTTGTGATTATCCTATTCGAGTTCTTTTTGATATCGGTTCATATCATTATTTTTATCAAAAGAACTTGTTGATTCTTTTTATTCAAACATTTTGGGCTTGATGACTACATTGAGAACTGCGAATCCGGTTGGTGGATCTGCAACACTCGGTTTACTTTGTAAATATGTCGAGATTATTTTATATGATTATGCTTTCCGATCCGATTTGCATGTTAAGTTTTATTTGCATCCATCCAAACACGAATTTTAGCAGTGAGAAAGACATTTTCATTTTTATATCTTTATTGTTATCAGCCCCGTCATGTATAGTTTACCGTCCTGTAAAATGGTTGAAAAGAAATTGATGACTCAATATCTGTTCGTTCCTCACTCTTCTTATGTGCTACTTAGGTTTCGAAATTGATTTTTGTGAAAGAATTGGCTTAATCATTACGAAGCCCATATCCTATATCCCGATAGGACTATTCATCTTCGACATTCTCAATCTGTTAAGCAGATTTCTATTGTTCTTAATGATTTCGATTCCAATTCCGTGGCATCCTTATATTCTCTAAAACCACATGATGAGGAAAATGATATTTCTCTCATTCAAGTAGTTCATGAATTTCTCGGTATCTCTAAGCTTTTCTTAGGATTATCACCTAAGCAATCTTTTGAGTGGTGCTAAGGTCTTTTCAGCTCGACCTTACCACCGATTTTCATTAGCTACGAGTTGCAGAGGATAGCGTTTCCCTTACCGCATTCCACACTCATTATAATTCTTATGAATGACTCATGATGTCATTAGGTTTGTCCAGCCTATTTCATCCAACTTATGAATCGAGTATTCTATGAATATCTCGATGAGTATTCATTAATTATGGATAAAAACAACAATTTAAAATTTGCAAATCTTTTTCATAAGATATTTATGAGTATAATTGGATTTTGTTCTTAAAACGAGCAAAGAATATTCATAAATTTTTTTAGAGACATATTTATCATATAGAAGATGATTTTGTATTGTATTGCCCATTGAGTGCTTTAAGAATTCCGGTCGATGCGCCTGATCAACATTATCGATAAAAATATCCTAAATGCTCTGATGAGTCAGTCGGACACAGTAAATTGACTTGGAATAGGTAAATTTTTCTAGAAATATGATTATATAAAGTTAATTATAATTTTGAAAGTCTTAAGCTTTTCAGGAAAGAGGTTCATTTAAAAGAACTCCTTTCCGATACTCCTATTCTTGTGATTCCCAAAGGGAACCAAGACTTCACTGTTTGTACCGTTGCTAGTCGTATTGGTTTGGGTATCGTTCTCATGCAAAAAGGGAACATGTTATCGCTTATACTTCTATACAATTGAAGCCTAGCGAGACTGATATGCTACTCATGATCTAGTGCTCGCGGCCATTGTTTCCGCCATTAGATATTTTGTGTTCATTAGTGTTTCACCTATGAAGGTTGTTGTGCATTTCAGTCCATTGGGAAAATTAGCATCTCGATATGTTGGTCCATTTCCCATCACCGAACGTATTGGTTCCGTGGCTTATCGCCTTTTATTAACGGCTCAACTTTCTGCTATTCATAATGTTTTCCACGTCTCTCAACTACGAAAATGACTTAGAGATTCTGATTCTATTCTTGAGCCCGGTGTTATTGAAGAAATTGAAGTTTCACCTAATTTGACTTATGAGCAACATCATATTCGTATCATTACTATGGAGGTTAAACACCTTCGTAATAAAGATGTTCCGCTTGTAAAGGTTCGATGGTCTCAAATCCTAAGGGTTGCTCTTGGGAATCCAAAGAATTCATCGGGCAAACACATCCTGGACTTACTCTCTCGTGCTCCTTAAGGTGTGCTTCTCATTTCAAAATTTCTTCTTTTGTGTTGATATGCTTTAATGGTTGTTACCCTTTATTTTCTTCTTAAGTATTGCAAGGACGTAATTTCTTTAAGGAGGGGAGTCTGTTACAACCCGTATATTTTATGATTGTATATTTAAATTTTTTATTTAAATATAGTATCATTAGTTGGATTAAAGTCCAAAATGATACTTTTCGTAAACTGTCGAATTAGTACTCGAGACCACAACCATTAAGTCCAAAACGGTGTTTGCGACCTTTTTTGAGTATAAACATCGATATGTTTGGAGTTGACTTGAATTTTGGTATTATAGAGGCTTTGGGTTTAGGTTTCAGCCCACTAACCCAACAAGAGAACCCAACTCCTCTACCTTATAACTCCCACTCCACTCCTCTTCATTCATTCATAACATTTTCTAACACCCTCATGCCCTAGAAAGAATGGTGGGACGAGGAAATTAAAATTCCTAAGCCCTAGTTTCTCTTAGGAATTCAAATTCAAGTTATAAATCGAAGAGAAGCTTAGGTAAGAATCCTCTTCGTCTTCTCCATCTCAATCTCTCTTCAGTTTTCAGAAATTCCTATAACTTAACTTAGGAAATTCATTTCATTTGATAATAGATTGAAGAATATTCTAGAGGTGTTATGGAAGAGAAATCAATCTTTGCTTGTTTTAGAGCTTCTCATTTCTATATTTGGGTTTAAAGGAGAGTTTTTGAACTCATATCTATGTTTATAGCTTTCATTTTTGTTAGGTATGAATTCCTAACATCTATTTCATGCTCAATTGCTTTTGAGTTGAATTGATTTGGTGAAATTTCCAAATTTTGGTGTTTTGAAGTCAAAATCTTCAAAGATCCTATCTTTGATGTTTTAAAATGATATTCGGGGTGTATCGAAGAGCCTATAGGGCTGGGTTGTCGCTTGGCATAAATCCTTAGCCTCCGTCGCTCGTTCGATCGCTTCCGAATCAATTTGGCCATCATTGGCCTAGGCAAACTGTTGCCCAGAACAGGCAACCAGACGTCTGGTTGGAAGGTCCATACGTCTGGTTAGGGCAGCAGATGAAAAAAAATAACGGCTAGAAAAGGAAAAAAAAAGAATGGCAGAGACTTGGACCAGACGTCTGGTCCAAACCTACCAGACGTCTGGTTAGTTTTCAGCCGTCTGGTTAGAGTTCAGACGTCTGGGAGGTTTCTGAAATATTTCTAGAAACCATATCCAGACGTCTGGTTTAACCCCCAAGATGTCTGGAACTGCCAGTTTTGCCTATTTTGGCTGTTTTTGATTGGATTTTCAATTTTTATCGATTTTCGTCGATCCGATTGATTGTTTTCATTTATTATCGACTTTGACAATTTTCGAGTGGAAATCTACAATTTGTTTGTAAATCCTTAAGTTAAGCTAGTGGTTATGGAACATGAAGCTAAACTCATTTATTTACTAGCTTAATGTAATTTACACTTATCGATCAATGATGATCATTTTATGATTTAGACTTGTGATATGTGATGTCTCTTTGTCCGCATGAGGGACTATACCCAGTTTGGAGGAGTTTCGGCTCATAGTCTGCAAAGAGGGACCATACCCTATTTGGAGGAGTTTCATCTCATAGTCCGCAAGGGGGGACTATACCCTGTTTGGAGGAGCTTCAGCTGATAGGAGGAGCATTGGCTCATAGTCCGCAAGGGGGGACTATACCCTATTTGGAGGAGCTTCGGCTCATAGGAGGAGCTTTGGCTCATTGTCTGCAAGGGGGGACTATACCCTGTTTGGAGGAGCTCTGCCTCATTTTATGGGATAGCTACCCATTTGAGATACATGTCTTGGTGAGATTTCATGCTTTTGTTTGTGATAGGCCCCCTTTTGTGATTTTTGGATTTCTAATGATGATTTCTAGAATTTTTGTTTCACCAATTTTTGCGATTGGCATTGATATGTTTTGTCAATATTTGTGGTTTGGTGAATAAAATAAAGAATATGACATTCTTTTTAGTGTTTGAAAATATTTGAGATACTGTGTGGTTTGTGTTTTTATCTGATGTATACTTTTCATAGTATGGCATTATTGTTATCATACGTTTTTGTCATATCTTTTATCTAATCTCATTTTATATGATATTTATAGCTAGACTTATCTGTTTATTATTTTCTTCTTAAATAATACTCGGGTCGGACCGAGGTATTTCATGTGCTTCTGCTTGACTTCTTATCATGGTCCTTCATCTGACTTTTGAGCTAATTACTTTAGCTTAGTAGTTTTTGTTATTATACATTCGGGATAAAGACTCCTTGTTGTACACATTTTCTTTTGTCTTGCACTTGTAGCTATTCTTTTGTGATGTAGTGGATCTTATATGACCAATACTTTGATGTACACGTTTATGTGATATATTCATATCTGTTTCCGCCTTATTGGTATGAATATCAATGACTGATTTATGTTATGTTTGTTTTATATTTGTTTTCGAAGAGCACATAGCCACTGTGTCGTAGCCATGTGTTTGTATTTGATATGTGGGATTTCCTTTTAAAACGAAACGCATATAATACTATCTGACATATCAATACTCGCACAAAGCAATTACATAGATGGTCCCTCCTTAATAGCCTTATTCTTCGAGCTAGTCGACGGCATTACTCTGTAGTGTCCTTGGCTAGTGTGAGCATAGAGGTGGGGCGTCACAATAAATTATATAAGTAAATGAATTATGAAGTTTAGAACTATAATTAATATGATTTACAATTATGAAATAATCTTATATATAAGAAACGAAACTGCATGAGCATAGTTTCAAATATGAGTTATAAATAAAAATAAATTTAAACTAAGAATTTGAAATTTTGAATCCCGTTTATTTTGAAAGTTGTTTTCAAAGTTAAAGAGGTTATATTATTATAAATCTAAATAAGATAAATAAATTTGGAATGAATCTTATATAAGTAAAGTAAAATAGTGAAATTATATAAGTAAAAGATTTATAAACGTGATTTATAAATATAAAAAGGATTTTTAAAAGAATATAAAGCACTGAATTCACTAACGTTGCTAGAAAATAATAAGGGTGATGACTGCAGCATCATCAGTATCATTTTTGAGTTTCTGTGTGATTGATTTGCTACCATAGTAAATTGGAAATTGAAATTGAAGTTTTATTGTGATAAACGAAATTGATTTAAAATCCAAGTTGAAAATTGATAAATATGAGTAAAATGAGTTTGGACTTATAATATGAAATTAGAAAATGAGTTTGGTGAATGGAAGTGAACTTAGGTAAATATTCATTGAATTATAAATAAATAAGGAAAAGAAATTTCAAAAATTTAAGTGTGAAATTGAGATATAAAATTAAAATTAAACTTAAGTGAAGTTAAATATATTAAGTTGATAAAATAAAATATATGATTTGTAATTTGACTTAAGTAAAAGTTAAACAAAATGTCTTTAGAAATGTAATCTAAGTTAATTAAAAGGAAATGATCGTTGAAAATGAAATGTAACTCAAATAAATAAAAAGAAATGAGCTAGTGAAATGATTTAAATAAAATAGAATTTGAATTAAATTAGAAGTGAACTTAAGTTGTATAGTGAAAGTAAATGCAAGTGAGGATGAGATGAAACATAACTTAAGTGATGATTGAATGAAGTTGAATTTGATATCAAAATGAATAAAGTGAATTAAT
This sequence comes from Allium cepa, assembly GCA_030765085.1. Taxonomy (NCBI): domain Eukaryota; kingdom Viridiplantae; phylum Streptophyta; class Magnoliopsida; order Asparagales; family Amaryllidaceae; genus Allium; species Allium cepa. The sequence goes on from CM060928.1 coordinate 347,297,262, forward strand.
GAAACGAAGTAATTAAATGAGTATGAACTTTAGTATATAAATGAAATTCAACTTTAATTGTAAAAGTGAATTAGTGAATAAACATGGATTAGAAATGTTGTTGTTAAGAAATGAATAAAATTTAAGTTAAGTGGTAATGATAAAATTAGCATTGAAAGTATTGTATAAAGATGTGAATATAGTGAATACTAGAATTCAATCTAAATTGAATATTGAACCAATTTAAATTAAATGTGTTATACCAAACTAAATGTAAACGAAGTAAATATGAATGTTTGAGTGTAAATTAAATAAATTTGGTTATGTTGGACATACTTTGGTTGTTAGATGGATGTTAGTTGGTTGTACATAAATTCAATAAATATCAATGGAATTGAATTAATAAAATTGAAAGCTAAGTAACTGAATTCAAATTGGTAGTAAGTGAATCTAAATAGAATTGAATTTAATTAATTTGAAAATAAAATAACTTGAATGTAAATTAGTGAATGTAAACTAATTGAATACGAATGAATGAATGTCAGTAAAAAATTCCAATGTTAATGAATCAAATGTGATTAGATCGAAAACAAATTCAATAAATAGTAATGAGAAATGAATTTATGTTGATTTGGTTATGGATTGATTGGATAGATATTGGTTTATTGGATATTAGTTGGTTGATAGTTGGTTGATGGTTGAATTTGTTGCATTTGCTATATTGGCATGTTATTGTATAGGTATATGTTGTATATTGATATTACTTTCATATATACATGTTCTTCATTTGTTTGTTGAGTGTTTAGTAGGTGGGGATGGCATATGCTTCACATTTGAAGCTCGCATTCGTGCTATATTAGCCATATATGCTCGCTAATAATATATAAGGTACATATCTCAGATTGCATATCGTACTTTTATGTTTTTTCCCTACGGGATGCCTCATCCTCGAAGATGAGATGTATATTTGCGATATTATATATTGTGATTTTTTTGGGATCAAACCACGCAAAGAAGGCTATGGCGAAATTTTTTGAAAATTTAAGGCGTTAGAATTCTATTGAAATTTTTGGAAAAATGTTTGATAACTAAAATTTTGATTTTGAGTTAAAAGTTAAACGATATTAGTTGGTTTTGAAAAGAAAACTAAGTATGTAATTGAAAGCTTAAAAAAAATTTATAAGAAGTTTAACTATCGGATTTCGGATAAATTTAAAAGGTTTAAATGGATTTGGTAAATCTAATTTGAACGGTTTGTTTTTGAAAAGTTAATGGATTTTATGGCTTTTTCTTACTTGGTAATTTCGGGGACGAAATCTTTTAAGTAGGGGAGAATGTAGTGACCCAGAATTTCAGTCATTCGAAATTAGGATATTTAATTGATTTTAAATATCCACGAATTAATTTTATAAGTTGAATAACTTATATTTCAAATATATTGATTTAATTGGATAATTAAATTGTTAATTTAAAACTTGAAATTGTAGAAATAATTTGAAATTTTTATTTAATATGAAATAAAATGATTTATAAAAATTCTATTTGAATTAGAATGATGTTAGACGAACTTTTGAAATTGAATTAAAAGTAAATTAAGAGAAATTGGAAATTTTAATATTTAATTAAGGTGTAAAATAGTCATTTTGACAGATTCTCGGATTTTGACGAAACTAGTTTCATTAGATCCGTAATATTATATTATTGTAGGGTTACAAATTTCGTATCGATCGGACTTACGGTTTAGTCGTACGAAGCTGAAACGTGTAGAAATTTGTTTAAGCAAATTTTAATTAAAAAAAGTCGATTCAAAAACCTATCATCCAAATATGATGAAATTGGCTCTCGATATATATTCCATTATTTTCTGGATAGGGTTAATACAATATAAATGCCAAGCGAAATGCTTCGATTGGAGTTCGAAATTTTTTTGGATGAATAGTGTCACGAAATTTTCTATAAAAGGACTTCATTATTTCTTTTTTTCACCAACATTAAGATTTTAAACCCTAGCCTCCATATTCATTTCGATGGATAGAAATTCACCTCATTCTTCCTCGATTATCTCCACGCCCAAGTGCAATTACCCGAAATCGTCAACTACAACGTTGTAGAGCTCGTCGAGTTCGACGTATCCAATGGTCGTGATGAACTACGACAAGGAGAAATGACCAAAATTTCTCTCTTCGAAGGGCGCGCATTCAACCGTGTTTTCTCGTCGATCTGGAGCATGTGGTGGAGCAACTCTCTGGCCATGGGTGAAGTGGAGCTTTGCGCTTCACATGGCAGTCCTTGATCAACCTGTAGTGATCAATGGTGGGTGCGGCATCAAACCAATGAGATTGACGTATGGGTTCTTCGGCCTGATGAACGAATGAAGGAGAAAAGAAAACATGCAACCAGATCTGGGTCTCTTTAAATTAACGACCATGATTTTGAGGTTTATTAAATAAAAAAATTAATTATACAAGTTGTATTCAAATGTTTAAAATTGTGTAACTTCTTTATACGAGGTCGGGATTTGACGAAACAAATTGCGTTGGGATCATATTAACGAGCATTAGATTTTAGAGCTGGTTTGAAGTTGATTGAATCTAGTGAAAATTTTGGGTAAAATTAAACGCTCGTTTAATTTTATTCAAAATAAAATGTTGCAACGTCTATTGGAATCAAAGTGAGTACAACTTACTCTTTCTGACTCGCTTATATTTTTATATAAGTTATAATGAATTTATTTTGAGTTGATTAATGATTGTTTGGGTGATATATGATTATATATATATATATATATATTGATTGGTATTTGGATATATTCCTGCCTATTGGAGCAGATGAGACGCACGTTCCCGTGTATGAGTGGATGGCCCTTTTATACGTGCGTTTACCTCGAAGCGAACATTGTACATATTTTTTCATATGTATATTTGTCGCAGGTGATAGGTTGGAGGGATCCAACTGGATTCCTCACCAATGTTGATTTTATTTACAAATATTGTGACATATGGTGTTATCATATGATGTATGATGTTTTGGATGCCAGGATTGATACGATTGATGTGAATCACCTTGTTTAGCATTTTTGTAGCATTGGGCCATATTTTGAAAATTTTAAAAATGTTAAAGTTATGATTTCAAATTTATAAAGGATTTCAAAGTGAATTATAAAATATGTTTTATCATTATAATATTGCATAAAATATTTATTAGTTTATATAGGTGTATATTGTACCATAAATAACAAGAAAGATATGTGTGCGTATATTTATATTAAAATAATTAATTTTTTTAACTTACTAATTAATAAGCATATTAGATCTGAAGTTACAATGATTTTAATATATATGTGTGTGTGTGTGTGTGTGTATTTATATGTGTGTGTGTATATATTGAATTAAATAACTTCGGCCATAACAAATTAAAATTAAATAATTATATGATAAAAATTCAAGTTTTATAATTTTAGAAAATCTGAAATATATTTTAAGGATGACGAAAATTTTCTAGAGTTTTCTTCGTTAAAATAATATTTTTAATTAAATAATTGATAATAGGCCGAAAATAAATTAATTTTATAAAATATAAATTAAGTTGAAACAATTTGAAACTTTTTTCTAAGGCACCCGATGTTACCCCGCCATTTGGTCAAGGCTGGGATACCAATAAATTAGCTAGAAAGGATGGATATCAGGATTGGAGATCGATTGGAAACAAGGCTGTAATCGATACTGTTAAAATTTGACCAAGCTCCAATCAAGACAGGATCGATTGGGAATGATGAACAAGGCTAGGAAAGGCTGCGTTTCAATCGGAGTTCGTATGCACAAGTTATGGATGGGTCAATGTTAAAGAGAAATGAATAGCATCGATACCTTCGGATCGATATTATTCGTATCGATATGGTTCGTATTGATCGAGGGATACCGATAGATGGATGCGAATATGGATAACACACATGTATTTGGACGGATAGTAGTTCGTATTGATCAGGGATGGACTCAGCAATTCAATTTGATCGATGGTTTCATATCGATCGATACGAGCTTGGATAAGGGAAATGCATTTGGAACTTCGCTTTGGATCAGTCACAGTGCGTATTGATCATGTTCTTGATGGATATGAAATGCTACGCATGTGATCGATACGAACAAGGGAACAACCGATGGGTACGAAGAAGCAAAGCTTGGATCGATACGAAGGACAACATGGATACGAAGGAGGGTTGGCCGATGAATATGAACAGCACATGCCGATGGATACGAAGCATTGATGGATATGAAGGCTCTGTACTTCATGTCGATGGATACTAAGGAAGCGGTCGAGGCGGAGTGAAGGATATGGATCATAGCGTGTGAAGTTCAGATCGATGTGAAGACTATGGGTATGGGCATGGGGACCGATGGATAATTGGATGATGGATACGAAGGTGGTCGAGACGATCGATACGAACTAGTATCGATACGTACACTTTAGCCTACTCACAAATACCAACTTGCATTGATAATCACTCTCATTCAACAAGTCCAAATGCGATGAAATTTTCGCATTAACTTCCTTATGCACTTGAGAACATCCATGATCAATCTTGGCTCGATTGGACTACTTTTGGATCGATACGAATTGTACATGGATCGATCCAAAATCACCCTAGATCGATCTAGCGGGCCCACCTGCGCATGAGAAGAGGTATTCCAGGTTCCGAGTTAGACATTTTAGGATCTACGCCTATAAATAGCAGTCCTATGGAAACTAAAAGAGGGATCTTCTTCTTCTTTTCTAGGCTAAACTCTGTCATTTTTGTTATTTATTTTCCAAGGCTTGTAACTGTAATTATACGATAAAAGAAATAAAAGGATTGATTCAAAGTGGACGTAGGCTGGAGATAGCCGAACCACTATAAACCTTGTGTTCTTTCTTGCTTTCTTCCATTTTAATTTTTCTATTTCTTCATTTTTATTATCTAGTTTATCTGGATATGAGATATGTGTTTGAATATTGTGGATCTGTGTGCTAACACTGGTGCTTTCACAACTTTTGGGGTTTGTGATCAATTTTGGCGCAAACACTGAGAAGGACCGGAGCCCTCTACATCAGATTTGGAGTTCAGATTTGGAAAGCTATAGGATCAGATCTAAAAGGAACTATGGTTAGGCAGTCAGCTAAAAAGATATTACCAGAAAGGAGCCATCAAGAGGGGAGTCAAGCGGCTTCCTTAGGCGCGAATCAGGCCTTAGTTTTCATCACTAGAGATGAGATGGAGATGATGATGGGAGCTATGCAAGAAGAATTTTTGAAAAGGCAAGAGGAAATGATCCAAAACCTTCTCAGACAATTTGGACAGACAGGAACAGCTAGAGTTGTTGGAGCTCTGATCTATGGAGCTGGAACAGAAGGACTCAATAGGTAAGGAGATGGAGCAGCTCAATAGGGCGCAGCCCCTAATAAGAACACGGTTACCAATCTGGATGGACCAAGGCTCGGGGGCATACCACCAAGCAACGATGAACCGATTCATGGAGGGATTTCAGGTGACACCACACAACAGGATGCCGGCAGGAGCACAAGAGTATGTGATGAAGGGTATGTACCAAAATTTCCTCAAAGACTCGGGAGGGGGGCAAACCTTGGTGGATAACACTGGATTAGTTGAGATTATCAGGCGAACTATGTGTAGAGGTTTAGAAAATAGAGATATGTAAGGAGTAAACAAGATTCTGTTTACCTGTGACATCAGAATGGCTCGGAATCCACCAGAGTTCAAGCGCCTAATCTGGAGGTATACAATGGCAAGGACGATCATGCCGATCACTTGATGAGGTAAACAAGACACATGGAAGTGCTGGGGGCATCAGAGGATGTTATGACCCAGTGTTTTTGTCTGTACTTGACGGACATAGCCGCTATGTGGTTTCGACAGTTGGAAGATGGTTCTATCAGGACATAGACGGAATTGATGGACAGGTTTTTAAAGCAGTTTCGGGTTCATATCGAAAGGTAAAAGAATGTAATGACATTAACGTCGGTGAAGCAAAGGATAGGAGAATCGCTAAGGGCCTTCTTGATTCGGTTCAATGCAGTAGTTGCTTCGGTGGATCGGCCAGATCCATCGATGGTTTTAATGGTGGCAGTGTCAGGAATCAGGCATAACTCAGATTTCAAGGTATCGTTGATATGAGATCCACCAATGGATCTCGGGGAGTTCTTTCACGAGGCCGAAAGATTTCTTTGACAGGAAGATGCATGTTCGGATATGAAGTTAAAGGAAGTAAACGCGGTTGAGGATGGAGAACCATCCGAAGAAAGCTCGGGCAAGGGTAAGGACAAAGGAAAGAGAAGTTGGATTACAACTCTGGCAAGGCAAGAAAATGTCAGGGAGAACCAAAATTCTCTACTTACATAGGACTGAATGAAACATTGGAGCGAATACACGAAAACACGGGATCGCCTTCCCTACTGAAGGCCGGCAAGGAGAGAACCCTCGAAACATGAGAGGGCATTAGAAAGGCATTGTCTTTTTCATGACCTGGACGGGAATGATACCAACAGCTGCAGACATCTAAAGTATATAATCGAGGAGCATGTAAGGAATGGTAAGCTGCGACAATATGTCGGGGATCAAAATGAGGCGGTGGAACAGGAGCTGCCACTGTCTACCTCAAATGACGATGGCACGAGGCACAGGAATGATGGTCGATTGGTTGTCAACTGACAGTGATGATATGGAGTAAGTAGCAAACTTTGGGAAAACGGTTAAGTCACTTACTCATGTACGGGACGGAGATAGCCCTTAGGCATGCTCTGAGATGTTGATAGACCGCGACCTCTAGTTTATGAAATTTGCATTTTCTTTTTTGATTTGTACATTTTCTATTTTCTAGTTTGGTTTTGGAGTTTGGTTTGAACTCCTTGTGTTGTTTGTTTTCTGGTTTGGAATTTAGTTTGGATGCTTGTTTTCTTATTTGGATATTGGTGTGGATTTCTGGTGTGGATTTTTGGTTTTTTGATTTAATATGGATTTCGGATTGGATTTTGATTGGATTTTTATCTAGTTTTTGGTAAATGGTCGCCGAGTATGGATTATGCTTGGCAAGGGGTAAGTCTCTTTGTCCAAACATGGCGAATTGGCTTATTCAGGTCATCGAGTTTGGACTATGCTCGACAAGGTTTCGGAGAGACCAGGATTCAGACTAGGACTTAGGCCCTATATTATTGGTTATTATTTTAGGTCGTCGGGTATTGACTATACTCGGCAAGGGTCCGGATCGACCAAGATTCGGTTTAGGACTTAAGCCATGGCATGACTCAACATTCAGGGACACTGAATCAAGAACACCAAGGTATTACTTAACATAGGTCATTGAATGCGAGTTGCGCTTGGAAAGAACTCGGATCGGTTATACATTCGGATATTGGTAATGAACAGCTAAGGGCTCTGCTCGGATTTGGATATCGACCCAGAAAGGTCCTAGATTTGACTGTTGGTTATTGGATATGGATGGATTAGAACTCGATCGCCGGGTTCAGATGGATATGAAATTAGCTAAGGATTTGGTTACTGGATTCGGAATCAGGTATCGGCTTGGAGTGGTCGCAGATTCAGATAAGGATAAGGATACGATAATAGATAGGATGGCTTGGTAATATATTGGATTATGGATCGGATAAAATGGCTATGGATGGAATATGGACTTTGGATGTCGGATTTAAAGCTATTCAAAACACGCCTTCCTATTGCAAGGTATGTTTTGGGAGGCAAATGTTACCCCGTCTTTGGTAAAGGCTGGGATACCAACAAATTGGCTAAAAAGAATGGATATCAGGATTCGAGATCGATTGGAAACAAGGCTGTGATCGATACCGTCAAAATTTAACCGACCTCCAATCAAGACGAGATCGATTGGGAATGACGAACAATGCTAGGAAAGGTTACATTTCGAATTTCAAGTCAATCAGAGTTCGTATACTCAAGTTATGGATGGATCAATGTTGAAGAGAAATGGTTAACATCGATACCTTCAGATCGATATTGTTCGTGTCGATCAACATGGATTACTTCAGATAGATGTATGTCGTTCGTATCGATATGGTTCATATCGATCGAGGGACATCAACAGATGGATGTGAATATGGATAACACACATGAATTTGGACCGATAGTAGTTCGTATCGATCAGGGATAGACTCAGCAGTTCAATTTAGATCGATGGTTTCGTATCGATCGATACGAACTTGGATAAGAAAATGCATATGGAACTTCGCTTTAGATCAGTCACAGAGCATATTGATCGTGTTTCTTATCGTTACAAAATGCTACGCTTGGGATCGATACGAACAAGGAAGCAACTGATGGGTACGAAGAAGCAAAGCTCAGATCGATACAAAGGATAGATATGAACAACATGGATACCAAGGAGGTTGGTCTATGGTTATGAACAACATATGCCGATGGATACGAAGCATTTATGGATACGGAGGCTCTGTACTTCGTATCGATGGATAGTAAGGAAGCGGTCGAGGTAGAGCGAAGGATATGGATCATAGCGCATGAAGTTTGAATCGATGCGAAGACTACGACTATGGGTATGGGGACTGATGGATAATAGGATGATGGATACGAAGGTGATCGGGACGATCGATACAAACTAGTATTGATACATACACTTCAGCCTATTCGCAAATACCAACTTGCATCGATCATAACTCTCATTCTATAAGCCCAAATACGATGAAATTTTTGCATTAGCTTCCATATGTACTCAAGAACATTCATGATCAATCTCTGCTCGATTGGACTACTTTTGGATCGATACGAATTATACATGGATCGATTCAAAATCATCCTGGGTTGATTTGGCAGGCCCACCTGCGCAAGAGAAGAGGTATTCCAGGTTCTGAGATAGATATTTTAGGATCTACGCCTATAAATAGCAGCCCTATGGCAACTAAAAGAGGGATCTTCGTCTTCTTTTCTAGGCTAAACTCTGCCATTTGTGCCATTGATTTTTAAAGGCTTGTAACTGTAATTATAGGATAAAAGGAATAAAAGGATTGGTTGAAAGTGGACGTAGGCCGGAGATAGCCGAACCACTATAAACCTTGTGTTCTTTCTTGCTTTCTTTCATTTTAATTTTGCTATTTCTTCATTTTTATTCTCTACTTTATCCGTATCTGAGATATGTGCTTGAATTTTGTGGATCTGTGTGCTAATACCTGTGCTTTCACGACTTTTGAGGTTTATGACCAATTTTGGTGCAAACACCTGACATGATGAATTAATGTAAAAATATATATATTATGAATTTTGAAAACATATATTATTTTACATGAATTTATTGAATCATATAACCATTGAATATTAATAATAGTATATAAATAAATGATAATAATTATTTCCATCACTTAAAATTCACAATAAACATAAACAAGTGTTTAAAAAAATTTAGATCAACATTATACATTAAATATGAAAATGTTTATTTTAATTCAAATAGTATGTGAATATTAAATCACAAATATATATATATATATATATATATATATATATATGAATAAACATATATAATTTATAACTAAAATTATTTTAATATTTAATATCAGATTACAAACAAAAATAATGAACTAGATCTTCAAATTTCATACACATATCCAATTTCCATTGTGACAACAACAATACATGCAAAAATCTCACCTAACTAATGAAATAACTATAATATAATTATATACATAAGTTTATATGATTAAAACATCTTAAAAACACAATAATATGATTAACACATAAATAAACATTACCTAGAATAGATACCCTAAAGTCCGCTTTGAAATAATGAATTCTCCTCCTCTAGAATTCTTTGATTCGTCAGGTTGCTAGTTTAGAATCAACGACCTTTCACTATCAAATAGCCTCTTGTTTAAACTTGAATTGGATTGAGATTTTAGGATAATTTTAGAGAGTAGTTACTTCCATGAAAAGGAAGAAGAAGACAGCGGCTCAAAATGAATTAGCATGAGATATGCTTTTAAGATTAGTATTTATATTGGTAGGATAAGAAAGCAAATTATGCAAGTTTCTCGATAGATCTTAGCCACACATCTCCAAATCATAATCCTATGTTGCAGCTGCTTTTACCCTAGCCGAACCAACTGCCTATCATCTCTAAATATCAGGGGTTGTAAGCTCGTTTAACCTAAATTAAATATGTACAATCATATTTAACCTATTTGTTATTGATATCTCATATCGATCAATATACTCATAGCTATTATGAATATATGCAACAATTTTATTTCCAAAATCATATTCAAATTTCATAAATATTAATTAATTTACAACAATTATGAACTAATTTAATTGTTTAGTCTAAAGAGAATTCATCACTTTGGTTGTTTGACTCATAGGTGTAAATTTGGTCAGTGATTAACATCGAAATATTCGAATGTTGATGGTCACATGTTACTTAGTAGATGGTGTGATATTATGGTCAAATTTATCGTTTACTCAACTTCAGTAAAATCCCATTTCACTTTATTAAGCATTACCTAGTTATGACAATTATTTACACCAATTTTCTTTGTCAAAACTTTATCACTTTGGACCTATTGAATTTAATAATGGTCAAAATCCAACATCGTCCACATTCAATTTTATAGTCCAAATACAAAGTCATTGGTTCAATAATAACAATTATTATTAACCGAATTGCTTTGCCTAGAGACTTTAACTTTGAGTTGACTTGAGTTGTTGTGATACTAACCCCATATAATTCATAAGATGAATCCTCTATTGAATAGTCCTTCACTTTTAGTACTTCCAATCGACACAACTATAGTCACTCGATGGACGTCGTGCCATAATTTGACTACAATCAAAGCAAAGTTTTCATATTGAAGATTCATAGTATTTTCAAGTCGAGAGAACCATACAAATCAGTCATATTGATATTTTCTATTTGACATTATTTATATTAACCAATAGAAAACTATTGAGTGGGTCACTCCATAATTATCCAATGACTATCAGTACGTAACCCCTAGGTGTCCCCAATAGTCATGAGTAATACATTGCCCAACATTTAGAGAGCGTTACGTACTATAGACTCAATGGATACGTCGATATCCAGTCTCGATACATCTTGACTAGGAACATTTAAAATAGTATATTTGTTTTCATTATATAAATTACTCACAGCTGCAAAACTTTGTAACTACTATCACAGAACATACCATTTACGGATTTTCTTTTAAATGTACTTTTAATAAAATAATATACTTAATATAACATCATATCAAGTATATAATAGAAAGAAAATATCTTTATTACGAACAAGATTGGTCAACGAGTTAGGTGTATGTACCCTAGCGCATACCCCTAACTCTATCAAGCGTTGCATTAGATGAAATAATATTTAACCTATGTACTTACCCTTAAACACATATCCTTATAGAAATAATTTAACTCGATGTCACTCACTATTAAGCATACTTTATCCAACAAAGTCCGGTTACTCCTTACTGATTCATTCTTATGTATCATAGGGAGAAGTGACTTTGACATTGAATCTTATTCCTTTTTAAGCACTTTTGGAACTCTTTCCAATATACTTACATATTCAATCAAATTGGAATTTTTTTTTCTTTGGATGTTATGTTCTCTACTTTCATTTTATATTCTATGAATATATTGTACACAAACTAATTGTATATCGAATACACATGTTTATATCTGTGATAACTCATCAGTGAATTTAACAAAGAAAGTGAATCTATTTTGCTATCAATGGACCTTGGATTGTGCGTGTGTGTGTATTAATTCGATGAGTTCATTAACTTTTTTCACGTCCATTGAATGGGTCCTTTCATTGCCTTTAATTGTTTGAGGTACAATTCAATAGTGCCATATGATGCATAATCATATGGTTAAAAAAATTATTTCTCAAAGAGATGGCTTAGTCCGTAATTTCAAAACAATTATAAACATTTTGATACCATTGTATTTCTATAGCTAATGCATTAATTGTTTATGAAAACAAATACCAATATTATAGATTTAACATATAACAAATATTCATAGTATCCATATTAAAGTTTTGTTGATTACATGGGTCATGGTTGTTTCGACGTATGGAAGTTTCTCAAAATAAAAATTAATTAAAAGTTATCTTCGTATTTCCCTATCACAGGAGAAATTAAGTGGAACCACAATTACCATCGAAAATGAATATTTTGGATGTGCTAGGTTACGACGACATAATTAAAGAATTTACTCGAAAGAACGCATGATTTTCTTTAGTTGAATTGATATGCTAGGATGTTACGAATGTAACGTTTCATGTAAACTATATATTTTGTACGTAAACCAAGTGATATATTGAATATAATTATAACTTTTGCTTATGTTTTTTTTTCTGTGTTATATTTACAACATTGTGAGCAACAAAAAAGAAACACATATTAGGCAATCCAAGTCTATATGGACGCTATATCATTTCAAACATTTGGTTGGACACTCTTCCTTCCTTTATTTATTTATTTATTTTGATTTTTTTTATTTTGATTTTTGATGTAAAGGCTGAGATTAAAATGGTACATTACTAGAGTAATGGTCTCATGACAGTGGTGGTGCATTTTAGCATAAGATGGCACTTTAATTTTTAAAGTGATGAAGAGAATTTTCCATTATTGTGCCTCTTAATTAATTTGTTAATATTTTGCCAAAAATTCGGTCAAATACTTTAGTGGGGGAGAAATATGGTAAAAAGCTTGCGCATTCAACAAAATATTGATTAATAGAAAAAGGACTTTCCTTATGAGGTAGGATATTAAATATATATATATTTATTGTTAATTCTATGTATTTGTTTGACCCCAGCAATTAACGTGACAAATCTAAGAGAATATGACTGTATCAACGCAAGGAAAATTACTTTATAATTATGATTTGTTTAATGTCTAATTTTTCTTGTGCTATGAATTTGACTTATCCTATTGTTGCCTAAAAACGTTAACATTTAAAGATCGACATATTTGTATCTTCCATTCATGGGGCATTTAACACGTTCACTTGGACGGAGTATACATATAAACCTAAAAAAATATGTATAAGAGAAATGTTATTTCCTCAACCCGTGAGTTTAATGACACAATAAATAAGGTGTTACTGTTAAAATTCAAGAATAGGTGACAAATTAAATACCATTTGCACTGGTATCTTACTCGCAATCAGCTTTGCCATCTTTAAAACAATAAATGTGGACTATTTATATTTGAATTAGCAAATAGCCCCTATTTATGGTAGAAAAGTAACTGGAATATTATGCTGATTCCTTTATTGATATGATGATACGTATTTCCTGACAGCTAGTTCATATCTGCTATTTTGGTTTTGAGGAATAAATGACTTTCAATAACCACTCAATACGTTCTTCTTTATCAGATTTAGGAGCCTATATATATATTCGGACCACTGAGGAGGGTTGATGAAAGATAAGAGAAAGTACATGGCTTTGAAATCAGATAAAAAACCTACAGGTAGGAAGAATCACAAAGTAGGATGCTTCTCAGGCTTTATTAGATCATTTTGTTTTGGAACTATTGATAGAAATGGACATGCAGGTAAGAAATTGCAACAGACAGTTGGTTTAAAACAAAAGAAAAAACATGAAGAACCCGGACACTCATCTCCATTTACAATTAAGGAGATCAAAGGAAGGATCAAAAATATTAAAAGCAAGGTTAAAATCAATCCTAGTTCTGTGACGGTGGATAGCCTTCTAGGTAAGATTCCATGCGGCTCTCCAAAGGATATCGAACAAAAGGAAAAAGCTACAATCACTAAACAGATCAGCTTAAAACTTGCTACATTGCTTCAGGGAAAAGAAGAAGAACCAAATATAGATAACTCAAGAGAATCGATTCAAGAAGATGAAGGCAGGAAACAACTTGCTGATATGTTACATATGGAAGACCGTGTACCTCTGAAATCTTTGGCAAGATTACTTTCTTTCCCAGGATTTTGTTCACGATCACCAATTTTCAGTTCTCGCTTGCCAGTTGTAATCAATGATAGCTCCAAAGGAAAAGGTACATTTTGTTTATCATTGCTTTTACAACTTACACCTACATATATACACACACATGTGTATATACATACGTACATATGAATGTATGTGTATGTGTGTGTTGGTTATTTGGCTTCTGCCATTTAAATTGTTCAAGGTGGAAAAACTGAAACCAAATTGTTTTACTGATTAATTTTACCGAAAATCAACAATGAGAGTTGAGGTTAAAGTAATCTAACAAAAATATTCAGATGAGTGGATGGATTTCAGTAAACATGGACTTGGTTGTGATAGTATCAAAAGATGCAACGTCAAGGGAAAGGTGGCTGATGCATGTAAGAAGTGTATTTGAACTAGGTTCTGATCTAGGATACAATGAACTGGAGAATCAACTACTAGATCCATCTGTATTTGACGAACTTCAAAACAAATACAGGCAACACATTGACTCAAATATACTTTCGGATTATATCAATGAGGTCACCGTAGATATTTGCATGAAAATTTTACGCCCTACCACCCCTTCGATATCTTTATTAGTCAAACCCAATGTTAGTTCAGCTCAGACAAAAGAAACTTTTATGCATGAATTATGTAAAGGACTGGAGCGATTCATCCATATGGATTTTCAACACACATTATATCATATAACAAGGACAGACTTAGAACATGAAGCTTCGCGAAATGTTAGACTTGACACAGAAGAAGTTGCTAATGAGATTGCAGATGAGATTTTAGAATGCGTAATCGAGGAAACTGCATTGGGACTTGGCAATTCAATTCGCACGCTCTGAAGGAAGAAATGAAGAGGATTGATCAAGTATGTGAAAATAAATAACTCCTTGATTCAAATCACTGTGGACGTCATTATTCCCTTGAAGTAATGCAAGATTTATTTTATTTTATTTTTTTGGCCATCTAGTTTTGTAATTGTGGATTGGTCCATGAAATATTGTAATGTGCATAAATTGTGATAGATTTATATCCTCACAAACTCTTCTTACAAACTATACAAATGATGTTTATAACATTCAGAACTGAAAGTAAATGGAAATTAACAATGGATGAATTTTAACAAACAATTACAAGCTGTTGTGCAGTACAAACATTCTTCGACTTGTTAGCCGCGTATTGAGCAACTTTATACTACAAACCTAAAATAAAGCAATAAAAAAAAGAGAAGCTTGATTTTGCTTCATTTATCGTCACTCCCAGGACAATTTTTTTTGGCAGCTGAATCCACACTAAAATTATGTTAGAGAACTTTATAAGAAGAAAAGTAGCAAACGTAATTTGCAAATGGAGATGGGAAGATATACATTTTGTTAAAGGAGAAAATAAAACTTCATTGAAATTCTCTCGTTTTACTTTTATTTGTTTATTTTTTTTTTTTGCTTTGATTTGCTTAGATCAAAACTCTTCCCTATCTACGGTGACAGATCTCCTAACTTAAAGGTATAGATAAAGCCTCACTAAAGCCTTATAAAATTCCCAAAATTCCCACTATAGCGCATAGCGCTCTTCGATCAGTTCGCTATTTCAATTTAACGCTATTAAAAAGTAGATCCGCTTCAAGTCCTGCTATTTTCCACTACATTTGCTAAATCAAAAAAATTTAGCACATGTTTTAGCAACATTAATATACAAAGTTGATTTGACTAGTTCTATTTTAAATCAAATCAACAAAGTGAGGATAAAAACCTAATTTTAAAACGTAAATACCCAATATAAGATAGAAATCTATCGTAGTAATCAAATCTAGTTTGCTTTAATCACAATAGCCTTCGGTTTTTATATAAGATTAAAAAAAAAAACATTTTCCTACACAAATAATGTGAGAATGGAAATAAATTAACTTTAAATATTTGGTTTTATACATAATGTAGCTTTTTGCACGTCCGCTATTTTTCGCCATATCTTCGCTTTATCCTAGTTATAATTTTTTGTACCTCAGCCGACATTGAAACACTAAACGCTTTAACCGCATAAATCCAACGGCTAATAGTCATTCTCTAGAGTTTTCTACAATTATCAATAACTCTTAAGACATTTCTAGAATAGACAACTCTAGAGACTTTTTTACTAAAAATATATCCATTTTCTTCTGTTTGCTAAATTTTAGCCTCTTATTAATTATTTTTATAAATGTCAAAATTCAAATTGTCTAAAATAATTAATGCTTCCTAAAACGAAGTTTCTTTCCAACATCTCTTTATAAACTTGGTTTTATAACTCTTAGCAAAATTTTGCATCTTTGCATTTTACGTGTTTTTGTCGGAATAAAGAAATTATCCAAACTTTCTTTACTATGTTATTCATCATTCACATTGTCATGATCTTCGATGCAAATAAGAGTGTAATGCGGCCGATAGATATAAAAAGAGAAGCAGCATTATCTCAATACAAAGCAAGCAGGCCGAATGTGATGGGCCGAGGCCCAAAATTCTATTTTCTCAAATTACATTTTCTGTACCGTTGTATCAAGTATAAATACAAAGCAAAATGTAAACTGATAATGTAATGATCATTTCACTTTCTTCTTCAATAAAATTTACAAACTTTTTCATGGTATCAGAGCCCACTGCCTAACGCCAATATTTCAAAAAAAGTAAGAAACTCATCAGAATTCATCATCAACATTTGAGTTTCTGATTAGTATCTGAAGTGCCGTACCTTGCCAGTACTGAATTTGGCTGCATTAACACATTCAGATCGAATCTTGATGAAAAACAGCAAGAAATCAATTTACTCAAATCAAGAAAATCATCAAACAGATCACAACATCAAAAGAAAGTGCCATCCAACAGAGATCACCAGATTATCATCATCTGATCAACAGAATCATCATGTTATCATCATCTAATCCTGTGGTTGCAACATACCTGGTGCAGTGTCTCTGTTTTCCTCAGTGATTGAGATCTTGATCAAGATATAAACTGTTTCTTGTCAATTTTTCATTTCTGTCTACCCATCCCTCTATATCTGCACTATCTTGATCTTAGCTTTCATCATGAGTAATGAATCCAACACTGCATCATCAAGAGGACACAAATAATTCTCAGCAAATTTTAACAGCGGCTGAGAACCTCATTGAGACCATCATTAGCCTACAGAGTCAACTTGTGACTGTTCATCTGGATGAAGATAACTATCTGCTATGGAGGCTTCAGGTTGAAACTGCAACTCAAGGCTATAGACTTGAAGGTTACATTCTTGGCACCATTCAAATCCCACCAAAATTCATCACTGCCCAGGAAAACAAAGTTGTTAGCAATGAAGAGTACACAAAGTATTATAGGCAAGACAGAATGATCTGTTCTTGGTTAATGTCATCTATAAACACCAAGTTACTGTCTTATGTAATAGGATGCAAGACTGCAAATGAATTATGGACAACAGTTGAAAAGGTGTTTAATACACAGTCTGCAGCTAAGGTTATGTACCACAAAAGGCAACTTCAAAACATCAAGAAGGACACTCATACTATGAGAGAATATCTGTCCAGGATCAAAAATACATGTGATCTTCTTGAAGCTGCAGATCATAAAGTTTCTGATTCAGAACAAATCTTGACCATACTCAATGGTTTAAGTGATGAGTATGAATCAGTGGTTGCTGTGATAGCTTCTCAAAAGGTTCTGCCATCTATAGATGATGTACACTCAATCTTGTTAGCACATGAAGCAATAATTGACAATAAAAGACCACAAGAATCAGATCTCTCTATCAATTACACGGTTAGTCAAAGAAATAGAGGTCAAAACAGCAATAAAAACGAACAAGAAAATCAAAGAGGTGGCTACACTAATAGATCAAGAGGTAGAGAAAGATGGTATAACAATAACAACAGGCCAAAATGTCAAATCTGCGAAAAAGTAGGACACACAGCAATGAAATGCTATTTCAGATACTCAAATCAGAACAATAACATTCAAAGAAGCAACAATCACAATGTCAATATTGCACAAACCAGTGAAAGTCAAAATGATAACAACAACAAGGGTCAAAGTTCAAATGACATTGCCAGAGCTGAACACATTCAAGATGAATCCTGGTATCCAGATGCTGGTGCTACAAATCACATCACTAACAATCTCGACAATCTAAATCTTGGATGCAAAGAATATAGAGGTAATCAAACAATTTGCATGGGAGATGGTAAGTGTGTCAAAATTTCTCATACTGGTAACACCTATATTAGAGGTAAAAGACAGTTATTTCTATATAATTTGCTAAGAGTTCAAAATATTAAAAAGAATCTTATAAGTGTATCTCAGTTTGCTCTTGATAACAATGTGTATTTTGAATTCTATCCTAAGTACTGCTTAGTCAGAGACATACTGACTAAGGATGTTCTGTTGGAGGGTGAAACTGAAAAAGGACTTTACAAATTTACATCCACCAACTGCAGCAGTGTCACAAAGGAACTTAATCACTGTAAATTGAGTTCAAAAAGAAACAGTAGAGATACATTTGATCTATGGAATTATAAACTTGGTCATCCAAGTAGTAAAGTTGTAAAGCAAATTCTTGTTGAAAATAAAATAAAGTTTGACGATACATCTTTACCCTATGTATGTACTTATTGTCAAATGGGTAAAAGTCATAAGTTAGCTTTCAATCATTCATCAACTCAATACAATAAACCACTAGAATTAGTTGCCACTGATTTGTGGGGTCCTGCACCCATATGCTTAGATTTTGGATTTAAGTACTATATATCTTTTGTAGATGCATATTCAAGACATACTTGGATATACTTCTTAAAAACAAAATCTGAGACATACAATGCAGTCATATGCTTCATAACTATGGCTGAAAAGCAAAATAATTCACAAGTTAAGATCATTCAGTATGATGGTGGAGCTGAGTATAAACCTCTTAGCAACTATTTTCAAAAAAGAGGAACTATACACAGAACCTCATGTCCTCACACATCTGAGCAAAATGGTCTAGTGGAAAGAAAACACAGACACATTGTTGAATCTGGTCTTACCCTACTAGCTCATGCCTCAATGCCATTAAAATTCTGGAATGATGCATTCAATACAGCTGTTTATTTGATAAACAGAATGCCAACAAAGGTTCTTAAGGGAATCAGTCCAATAGAGATATTATATGGGTATAAACCAGATTATTTAGTTTAAGAACATTTGGATGTCTCTGTTTTCCTTACACTAGACCATACAATACAAACAAACCGAACTTTAGATCCAAACCATGTACCTTTTTAGGATACTCTACAAACCAGAAGGGATACAAATGTCTAGATGACAGTGGAATTTTTTTTGTGAGTAGACATGTTGTCTTTAATGAGCATGTGTTTCCTTTTAGCAACTCAGAAATGAAAACAACAAGCAAAGTCTACAACCCAAAAGCGTCTATACCTGACTTACCAGTCTACACTGAGATTGAGCATCACATAAGGGCAAAGGAGGCTACTGAGGATCAAAATACGCAATTTAGAGAATTGTTTCAACAAAACTCAGATTGGACTGATAATCTTAGTCATGCCAGTCCATCACCTGCAGAAACAACAGAAGACAAAGGACAGGATCAAGTAGATAATCATGAAGAGAGTGCTCAAAGGCTATCAAACAATTCTGACACAGGGGACATACCTCATAATGATGCTCAAATGAAATCCATTCATCCCATGGTTACAAGGGCCAAGAGTGGTATCTTCAAACCAAAAATTTATACAGCAAACTTAAGTACACATGAACCTGTTACATACACCCAAGCTGTCAAAGACAAAAATTGGAGAGATGCAATGAATGAAGAATACAATGCTCTCATCAAGAACAGAACATGGGATCTTGTATATCCACCAGATAATAAAAACATTGTTGGATGCAAGTGGATACACAAAATCAAGAAAAATCCAGATGGAACCATAAAAAAATACAAGGCAAGACTAGTTGCAAAGCGCTACACTCAGCAATATGGGTTTGACTTCAATGAAACATTTTTTACAGCGGTAAAACCATCCACAATTAGACTGATTCTCACTATTGCATTATCAAGAAATGGGATATAAGAAAATTGGATGTCAACAATGCATTCCTCAATGGCATTCTACAAGAGGAAATTTATATGGAACGGCCATAGGGATTCATCAGAAATGAAAACTATGTGTGCAAATTGAATATGGCCATTTATGGTCTTAAACAGACTCCAAGAGTCTGGTTTGATAGACTGAAGTTATCATTAACAAATCAAGGATATCAGTCTACCAAATCAGATAACTCACTCTTTATCAAAATTAATGATGTATCAACAGTATATGTACTAATATATGTTGATGACTTAATTATTACAGGTAATAACAGAGAAGAGATTAAGCACATCATCACTTATTTAAAGGAGCAATTTTTTGTAAAAGACCTTGGAGACATCAACTACTTCTTAGGCATAGAAGTCATAAGGAAAGCAAATTCAGAAATAATCTTATGCCAAAAGAAGTATATTCAGGAAATACTAGACAGAGCTAAAATGAGTGATGCAAAGGCACAACCAACTCCCATGATAAGTAGTCAACATTACTCTAAAAACAGGGGAGAAGCCATACTTAATATTAAAAAATATAGAAGTGTTGTAGGGGCATTACAATATGAAACTATAACACGGCCTGATATTGCTTACAGTGTTAACAAGGTATCTCAATTTTTACAGAATCCACTTGACGAGCACTAGAAAGCTGTAAAGAGGATTCTTAGATACTAAAAGGGAACAATGAATCATGGCCTGTCACTTAAAGCATGCAACAACTTGAATATAGTAGGGTATGCCGATGCTGACTGGGCTTCAGACCCAGATGACCGAAAGTCAACCACAGGCTACTGCATATACATAGGAAATAACCTTATACCATGGTGTTCAAACAAAAAAGCAACCATATCAAGGTCAAGCACTGAAGCCGAATACAGAAGCATAGCAAGTGCCATAACAGAAATTATTTGGCTATAGTCTATACTGGATGAACTAAAGCAGAAATCAGATAACATACCAGTTCTATGGTGTGGCAATCAAAGCACAGTATACATGTCAGCCAATCCAATACTTCATTCCTGTACCAAGCATATAGAAATAGATCTATACTTCGTTCGAGAACTCGTTTAGAAAGGAAAGCTTCAGATAAGACACATAGCAGCTACTTACCAACGTGCAGATGTTCTCACCAAGGCGCTATCGGCCAAGAATTTCAACAAGTTTAGATCTGACCGGAAAGTTGAAGGTGACAAAGAACAAACATCTGTAACCGCAGTTTCCAACAATAGCTCAAAGGTTCCTGAGAACTCAAGCATAGCGAAAAAGGAAGAAACTTCCTCTGGTTTCCACCTACCAAAGTAAGGGTACCAGATCTCAGCTTCCAATTTGAGAAGAAAGAGTGGGAATCTAGCTTCTCCAGTAGAGATCTAGCATCTCATGTCCAGATCTGATGGAAATAATATAATTTGCCTAAAGAAATCGTGAGAATCATTCGACGCCTCTCTCTGCAAACCCTAACCCTAGGATCGCGTTTGAAGGGGGGGAATAAGAGTGTAATGCGGCTGATAGATATAAAAAGAGAAGCAGTATTATCTCAAATACAAAGCAAGCAGGCCGAATGTGATGGTCCCAGGCCCAAAGCTCTATTTTCTCAAATTACATTTTCTGTACCATTGTATCAAGTATAAATACAAAGAAAAATGTAAACTGATAATGTAATGATCATTTCACTTTCTTCTTCAATAAAATTTACAAACTCTTTCAAATGCAATTTCACAAATCTTTTTTGCATTCAGTTCATTTCCTCCTCTATTGTTACAACATAATACTCCAAAATGTAAGCATTCTAATATCCACCTTGTTCCAATATCATAAATTTTGAACGAGCCATATATGTTATCTTGACATTCTTTCGTAATTTCGCTCTTGAAATATTTACAAATCCAATGTCTTTATATGTTTTTCAAAATTCACTTTCGCATGACATTTCACAAATATCGATTGCAAAATAAAATTGTGCAAAATAAGAATCATATAATATTTGCTCACCTCTTTGCTCGCACTTTTGAGACATTCATCGTTGGTTTCTTTCACTTTCTTTTTGATCATCTCTATTTTTACTTCCTTAATATTCTCTATTTGCATTTCTTCAAAATTTGCACATATTTTAAACCTCCTCCGAACTCATAAATTTCTTTTCCTTGATTCATATCTTCTTCATTTTTATCTCCTTTGCTTTCGTACTTTTCGTCATTTACATCATATTTTATCATTTACATGTATATATTTTATCATTTACATGTACATATTTTATCATTTACATCCTCTCTTCAATATATTTTGTTTCATTCTATTTAGCTTGTATATTCAAATTGCATGTATTTTGTTCTTTAATTTTAACTACTTTGAACGCCCGTAAAAGTGAAAGAATCTTCTTCATCTTCTTTAATGAAGATAGATGACTCTTGAAATTTAGTGAAATTTGCTCTACATTTAGAAACAAAATGCCCAAATTTATCACAATTATAACATTTGGTATGTAAATTTTCATACATTTGGCCACGATCTCTTCTGTTTCATACCTTGTACTTTCTATTTGTCTCAAGTTTCCTCCTCTTACTCGACCTCTTGGGGTGTATGTGTTTTGTCTTTTTCCCTTTTTATTAATGTACTTGTGGCCACTTCGTCCATACCTTTGGCCACGACCTCATCTTTTTAGCTCCAACTTCTTGCATTTTTAAATGTCACATTTTCCCGCAAGGTGGTTTTTATTTAAAGAGTTTACTTCAATGTTTCTTCTTTAATTTTTTTTCTTTAATTTTTTCTTCAATTTTTTCTTCATAAAACCGATGAGTTGATCAACATTCATGAATCCTAGAACTTTAGTTCTTCATTTTCTACAACTATATAATCAACATTTTAATTTAAAGATCATAGATTTTATCAATAGCAATAGAATCTTTCATTTTTTCTCCATATTTTTTCATTTAATTTACAAAGACAAAATTCAAGAAAAGCAATCATCAACCAATTCTGATGATTTTACATATAATGATTCAAACTCACCTCTCATATTTTGTAGTCTAATTTTATCTAGTTTATCAGTTCCTTTATAAGAGGTGGAGCTTTAGTGCAACGGTTAGGTCACTCGCATGGTGATTTGGACGTCCAGGTTCAAGTCCAAAAACAGCCTCTTTGCATTATGAGGGAAATACTACGTACATTATCGACCTCTTTAGGACCCACTATCGTGCGAGAGCCTCGCGCACTGGGTTCCACCTTTTTTTTTATCAATTCCTTTATAAATGTTCTCCAAAATTTATTATATTTCCTTACTAGTTTGTGCATTAGCTATCTTTATGAACAAAGCTTCATTCAAACTTTGGTAAATGAGTGTAAGAGCCTTCCGATCCTTCTTTTTCAAATTCTTCAAATTATATCTTCCAGTTTTGGATGAAGTGGTAATATCGGTGGTTTCTTCATACATGTTTTCTATGATATCCACGAATCTTGCGATCCAAACAACGCCTTTAGGCGAATGCTCCAATGATCATAATATTCTTTCTTTTGCGAGGATACTTAGAAAAGAATCATTCTCTTTGCCATATTTTATTTATTAACAACCTCACTCTGATACCAATGTTAGAAAAATTTATAAGAAGAAGAAGTAAAAATAATTTGCAAATAGAGATTGGGAGATAAATATTTTATATAGAAGGAAATGAAAATTTATTGCAATTTATTTTTTAACTTTACTTGTTTACATTTTTTCTTTCATTTGCTTACATCCAAATGAGAAAACTTTCCCTGTTTATAGCAACACATCCCCTAAATGAATGGTGAAGAATTTTCTATTTAATGGTTAATAATCATTCTCTAGAATTTTCTACTATATGAACCAAAAATGGCACAAACACCCACGAGATTGTGTAGAGGATAAAAAGTAAAGAAACACAAATAAAAAAGAGTAAGAAAAGAACACACATCTTTATAGTGATTCGGCTAATCTTGACTTATGTCGACTCAGTGATTTTATTGCTTTGATTATTGAATTTCAAGTTTAAGTTCTTACAGATCGGTATAAATTTGTGGGCGATTACAAGAGACTAGAGTAAAAGATCCTTAAAAATGAGTCATGCCTCCTTATTTATAGCAGTAGGCAGCCTAAAAATCTTTCCTATGATCTCCACCTCGTTTTCCACAACATATACCACTTCTCTAGAAAATTAGGTGGACACATTATTAATAATTATGGATCAGCACCGATTCACGGGCTTGGATCGGTACCAATCCATATGTTCTTTACATGGATGACGTTGAACTTCTTGTCCTAGATTGATTTATTGTTAGCTTAATGGTTCCAAACTTGTTTGCATTATTATTAGCTTATTTTTGAGTCCAAATAAAAGATCAACGAAAGTATGAAGTTGCTAACTTCAAGTGCTCGTGGAGATCGATAGAGAATTGGATAGAATCAACGAAATAATACTTGAAATAGGCTTTAGGCATCATCACTAGTAAGTAGTAGGAGTGGAGGAAAGATTGGTAGAACATGGTGGATCGGTACCGATCCAGCACATATGTTATTGAGTTCAAGGGATGGCTTGGTCTTCATCTCGTGGCTCTGTTTGTATTTGGTTTATGGACTCTTAGGCTACCTCTCCGGGCTTCCTTCTTTAATAGTTTCCAAGTTAAATTCGTCTAGTCTATCTAAATATTGTCTGGTCAAAAGGTTGGATAACTCTTACCTCCCAAAGTACATCTTGTTTCAAACATCATGTGCTTTGAATCGAGACAATTCATGATTGTTGCGAAGAACTCCACTCAATGATTTGTACGATCATTTATCCTTTTTGTAGATTGATTTCGCAAAGAGTAATGTCTATAACTATCCATTGTGACAATTTACCATCATCTGATGTTATAAATCTGGAGTTTGCTTTCACGTTCTGGCCGTTTGAACCAGCGATGACACAAACACCCAAGAGATTGTCTAGAGAATAAAAAGTGAAGAAAAGTAAGTTAAAATGAGAAAGGAAAGAATATACAACGTTTATAGTGATTCATCTAATCTTGATCCACATTCGCATTGTGACTTTATTCCTTATATCAAAGGTTTATAGGCACTAGATCTTATGAATCGGTATAAATCCATGGGTGATTACAAGAATTTAGAGTAAGATAGAGCTATAGCCAAAAGATCCTTAGATGTTAAGTGAGACCATACCGCTTAGCGGAATGGGTTTCCCCTCACTAACATCCTTTAAAACATATGTTTTGCAAATCATTTCCTGCAACCAAAACTGGTTAAATACTATAAAGCATCATAATGTAAACATACATAGATATCAGCTAATAAATGAACCATCTGTTCGAACTTATAAGTTTTGTTTGGCTAACTATTAACCTTTGGCTAACTCAGGGCCTGCCAGACAATATAACAAAATTTGTCTAACACATGTTAGATACTCCTCTTTTGGATGGTATATCCTTAACTATCTGTTAAATACATCTCTTTTGGATGATCTGTCCTTAACTTAATCATCTTCGAGGTCTTCTTGATCCTAATGGTTTTTCGAGCTCACCAATAACCTATCCGTGCAAAAACATATATTCCTTTCGGTATGTAATCATAATTTTAGTCTTACCTGTGACCAAGCCCTATATACTAAAATTTTAGACAATAATTAGCTGGGGCCAATAGCTAATGTATAGGGCACGATTCTATACCAGTCTCATCTGTTATTTTAATATCCAAGTCATTTTCATTTAGGGTTCCCTTCTCATAATTTTCCTTGAAATCTCTTTAAAATGATTTAAAAGCTTTAAGCCAAACTTATACAAGGAAAATATATATGATCTGTATGCTTTACTCAAAATCACTTTATCTCGGTAATATGCAGCCAATCCAAGAAAGCTCTTTATCCCGGTCACTGTCTCGGTTCTCTTCCGATTATTCACCGCTTCAATCTTAGTTGGATTTATAGACAACCCTTTTTATGAGACTACGTGACCAAGAAACTTCACTTTCTTTTTCCAAAAATGGCGCTTAGAAAATTTTGCCTTCAGTTGATGCTCCCTTAGCATCTCAAGCACAACTATATGATGAACTTCATGCTTCTTCTCATCCTTAGAGTATATCAAAATATCATTTATAAAAACCAACACAAGTTTATCCAAGTTCTCTCGGCAGATCTAGTTCATCAAATCCATAAAGAATGCCAATGCATTATTTAGTTCGAACGTCCTAACTAACCATTCGTACGATCCATATCTCGTTATAAATGTCGTCAAAGGAATACAATCCTCTGCTGTTCTAAGATGATGGAATCCGATCGCTAGATCCAATTGAGAAAGAACATTGGCTTTACCTATTTGATCAAATAAATTAATAATTCTCGATGATGGATATCGGTTCTATATCGTCTTCTCATTCAACTTACGGTAATCGATACATAGCCTTAATGATCCATCCGGCTTCTTAGAAAATACCGCGACAGCTCCCCAAGGTGAACTACTCGGTCGAATAAAACTCTTGCCTTCCAAATCCACACCTGCACCTTTAGCTCTTTCATCTCTGTAGGTGTCATTTTGCTTGGCGGTCTACTCACTGATTCTGCACTAGGCACTAAATCAATCCAAAAATCAATGGCACGTTTCGATGACAATCCAATTACTGCCTCAAACACATCAGCAAATTCTCTAACCACAAAAACTCGATGCAACTCATCCTCGAACTCCACAATAACCAATAAATCATTCACTTCGCAACTAAGGGTTTCTACGGTATAAACTATCCCATCACTACAATTAGGGTTTCTGTAACGACCCGCTATTTTGGACTATTCGCATCCGCACATGTCGGACTTGAATAATTCAAAATACCGAATTGTTAATTTAAATTTGGTAAAACTGAGATATACAGTAAATAAATAGTCACAGAATCACAGACACAGAGTAATAATATGCAGCGGAAATAAAAGAGATAGTAGTTCATGAAGCTACTATATAAATATATAAGATACATCAGAGTTTACAACAAAAGAGTAATACGATACATCAAATACAAATCAGAATACATCACTGGAATCATCGAATACTGAAAGTAGAATAGATGGCTGGATCTTCAAGCAAAGCTCCAACTCCAAAGGTGAGCCTCGAATACTGGTACACTCAGTCTGACCCGAGCGTAAAGCAAAACACAAGACACTCGAGTCAGGATTAATATTCTTATATCAATAAATCCAACTCAAGTGAAATAGCAATCGAAATACAAGTAACTCAAAGGATGTTTGGAATAACCATCCTCTAAGGATCCACTAAACTATCTACTAGGTAGTAATGTACGCTAAGTAGATAATGTCTATTAGTAATATAAAATATCAAAATAGCGTTAAGGCGTTACCATAATTCCCCTTAACACATTTTATATTCCCAAAAGCATATACAAGACCGTAGTTTCCCCAAAACCGGAAGTCACCAGAGGGCAATCCATATGCTCAAGGTACGAATCAAAACGTAGTGGTCGCGAATAGGATAATCAGTATGACAAGGTACATGAGGCGATACCAACTAGGATACTAGTAGTTGCGTGATCCGGACTGATGTTGAGCATAGCCAGCAGCTACCTCAACACCGCGAAACAACACTCCCAAATCGAGGGGTGCACCCAAATCGAATCACAAAAGTAATAGATATGGTATCGAAGAAGTGTGTCCGCTAGAGGTGGCGAACCTCAATGGCCCGGCGCGGCTCCTGTTTTAGTCATGTCAGGGGTCATCCAATATCGTTCTCTTTCTTCAGTCAACGCGTTCACCAAACCATCCACTTCATTCTGGATCAACACTCCGCGTATAATAATTATTAAAGTGGTATTCGGTATCGACAGAGAGTATGTCCATATCCGATCTCGGTCTCTTTAATAACTACGTATTATTACACCGATTGGTCGTTTAATATATTTCAACACAATCAATTTCAATTTCAATTAGAATTCGTAAACCATTATTTCATTTGTCTTTCAAAAATCAATTTCCAAAATCTACGTTTCAAAACTTCCAAATTTCCATCTCAAAATCTTATAATTCAATTTCAAATTTTATTTAAACAATTCAAATATTGATTCAAGTTCATACAAAAAGATTCAATCCGAAATTATTTAAATTAATTAGATTTAACATTCAAATCAATTTAAATTATTTATCTATTTTATTCAATATTCGTTAAGTTAATTTAACATCCAAAACAATTATTTTTAAATTTCAAAGTCATTAAACCAATCACTTAAGTTAACTTCGTTATATCAAAACTTACAAATTTAATTAAATTCAATTTGTCAAATCAAATTCTTTAAATTACAATTCTTACATTAATTTCAATAAAACACATTTATTTCTTGTTAAGAAATTCAATTTCACTTATTCTTTACATAATTACAAACTTCAAACTCAATTAATAAAGAATTAAATTCCATATATTCGAGAAATCAAATTTCACTTTAACTTACTTAAATAAATTTTCCAAAACTTAATAAATAAAGAAACCCAATTTCATTTATTAACGAAGTTCAAATTCACTTATTCAAAAGTTGAATCTCTTATCCAAGAATTCAATCTTATTCAATTATTAAATAATTTCAACTTAATTATTAATAATTTCAAAACTTAGTAATTTCAACATAATTATAAATTCAAATTTAATTTTTAAATCACTTCAAACTTCGTTCAATGAATAATTCCAAATTTTAGTGTTAAATAATACATTTCAAATCAATGTTCTTTCATCAGTTATTACATTAATATTTGTTTCAGATTTCAATATTAACATTTTCCTTTCATAAAAATTTTCGTTCAAATTTTATTATTCAAATAAAACCTTTATTTTATTTCAAATCAAATTTTTGACCAATCGGTTTATTTAATTCTCTATCCTAAGTCAAGTTCATTTGGGTATTTATCATTTCAACCCGATTGCATTTCAATTTAAAATCAAGCAAAATAAAGGGAACTTGCAGTGTGATAACAGGGATGGTGTCAAAGTAAATAAACAAGCAATAACAACAACAAAACAATTCAAATAATCAATTTTAAATAATCCCGAAATAATCGTATTAATTCGCATTGTTATTTGTGCGAATTAATATAATTATTCCTAGAATCTACACTATCATTTCATGTAGATTAAAGATTTTTATATTCCGGTTTTCACTTGTCGTTCAATTTCAGTTTAATACTTCAACAATTAATACAAACTACGTTCAAAGTTCAAAGTACAATTTATCAAATTCTACGACAACTAAAGGGTCAAATTTGACCAATCAATTTTTGTCATATATAATCCGTTTTAATTTGTTAACTATTCTACATTAAATTTAACTTGCAAATTAATTATCACTTAACAATAATAATTAACATCCAATTCAAACAACAATCAATCAATCAATTTATCAAACAAACTGTATTATTATCCCATAAATAATTAACAGATAATGGTGTCAGGTGTCATAGGTATACAGATACAGGTAATAGCAGACATAACAGAATAAACAACTAACAACAACATATTTCAATTTTCGTTTCAATTGAAATCAAATTTAATAAATAAAAGAATATTAATCGTGAGTGATTACTCACCTTTCGAGGCTAGAGAAAATATGAGATGGCACGGATACGCACACTGATACGGACACTGAAATGGAGTTACAAATCCAAGCATGATTCTCAGAGCAAAGTAAGATTGGCACGAATCGACGAGCAAAAACTGTTAAATAGGAATTGCCGAAATCAATCAAAACATTCAACATAGCAACAATTGCAAAACAAGTCCTACGTCAAAGTTTAACAATATAATTCTATGTGCTACCGAGATCGAAATGGTCAGAAATTTGGTATGAATAAAGATCAAAACTTGTATTTCAAAACTGCAAAGAATCACTTGATTCCGACGTAAGACGAAGGAGATACGATGCGTCAAACATGAACTCAGGTCGTGTTTGCAGCAGTGTAAAATAATTCTAAGTACAAAAGAATATCTGCCTGGGTCTAACTTCCAGATCCTCGACCACTAATCAAACGATGCCGGATTTTTCTAGAATTTGACACGTATAAACTAGGTAACTTAAACTCCTTTTTAAAAATAGAATCAACCCATTCCGATAAAGCATGAGTGAGATACGATGCGTCAAACATGAACTTAGGTCGTGTTTGCAGCAGTGTAAAATAATTCTAAGTACAAAAGAACATCTGTCTGGGTCTAACTTTCAGATCCTCGACCACTAATCAAACGATGCCGGATTTTTCTAGAATTTGACACATATAAACTAGGTAACTTAAACTCCTTTTTAAAAATAGAATCAACCCATTCCGATAAAGCATGAGTGAGATACGATGCGTCAAACATGAACTCAGGTCGTGTTTGCAGCAGTGTAAAATAATTCTAAGTACAAAAGAACATCTGTCTGAGTCCAACTTCCAGATCCTCGACCACTAATCAAACGATGTCGGATTTTGCTGGAATTTGACATTTATAAATTAGGTAACTTCAACTCTTACATGGACTAGCATGCATTAATATTCAGAGGCAATGCAAAATTGTACAAAATAAAATAAAAATAATATATATATATATATATACACACACACACACACACACACACACACACTCTTCAGAAATAGAGGCATATATTGACAATAGAATCTATACTAAACTTTCGTATAGATGTAAACAATGTATAGACTAATATAGATTATACTTAAACAACATCCAAATCCATTTCAAACAAAACCTTCCGACTTAATTTTTTTCAAAACAGAAAACTATATATATAATATCTACATAGTCTACGCTTTAAAGTATGATATAAATATATAAGTATAACTTACATTATATAAACAGAAAACTATACAAATCTAGTTCATGAATAGCTTCCATTAGTTTACAATTTATAAACTTATATGATGTTAACAACAAACTATTAGTCTTTTCTGTCAAACAGAGCAACAACCCATATCACAGCATATGTACTAAAGCTTAAATGAAATATAGTATACTTATATACTGTAAACAATATAGATTGTAAATATTTACCTATATATATTCAACTAATACAGGTAAACTATTATGTAAGAGTATATAAACTAACACACAACATAACTTCTTTGTCTATACATAAACATATATAGCAAGTCAAGAGGAGAGGCTACCTGTATGGAATGGTGACAGGAATGAAAAACCGAGTAGAAGATGGGAGAGAGTGGAAAGCTCGTAGTTTATTTTTCTTATATTTTCTCTTTGCATGCTTTGACGGAGGTGGGTGGGAAGGAAGAGGCGACTAATGGCTACAGGGTGGCCGTGGCAGTGGGTGACGTGGCTCGCATTGGAGGCTAGGGTAGGCGGAGGGCTATGTGGTGTTGCGGCCAGTGGAGGGTGGCGGTGCTTGGAGACGGCAGGGACGTTGTCGGCTGGAGCTGGGTTGTGAACTTCGGCGGAGGGTGGTCGAGAGCTATGGGCGGAGGCGGACGTTTGCGGGTTGTTGCCGCACTCGGCTCGGAGGAGGCTGATGGAGCGCCGTCGGGTGGGTCGGAGGTGTTCGGCTGGGAAGCTAGAAGAGGGGTCGGCCATGTTGCGTGCATTAGTGGAAGGGAAAGGAGACACGGTGAAAGCCTAAAGGCGGCGGTGGTGACTGGTTGTCATGTTGTCGGGGTGAGGTGAGGGAGGAGAGATGAAGAGGAAGAATGTGGAAGGCAAGAAGATGAAGAAGGGGAAAGAGGAGCTGCAGGCATTTTCTTTCTCTTTATTTTTTTTTTAGCTTTAGATGTATATGATGTTTTTGATTTGAAACAACTAATAGTTTCACAATAAAAGTAAACATGGAATATACAAACTTTCAAACGAACAGCAAGGAAAAATGAAAGGACATGAGCTCTGTATTATAATGTCACTTTATCAGGGAAGAGCGCGAATCCAGGGATTCTACATAAATATCAAATCTGGGGAAGAGCAGCAGCCAATTGTTGAATGAAGTGCTTATATTAAAAGTAAACGGCTACTTGTTTTCTCTCAAGGTGAATGGAACGAACCAAAAGTTTTAAAAACGATACCGATACGGATAACTGTTTCGTACTTTTAGTCGTGCACCAGATACCGAAATACACAACTGAATATACTGCAATGATCGGCGAGACGGTCAAAACGGTATAAAAACATCAGTGGTACAATTGAATTACAAAAATTCGAATTTTCTACTACGTAAAATGCATAAAATTCGTAGAAAAATAAGAACGACGGAGCTAAAAATGTCTGAATTTTGAAAAACGAAAAATGACGACTTGCTCAGAAGACGATTTAGAATTTTTCTATGTAAAAATATTTAGGTTTCGAAAACGACTTAATTTCATTGATTACTAACTGATTTAGATTGAAGTAAATATACGCACGAAATGAACTTTCATCTTTTCGGATGAAAATTTACCAGTAGCTATGTTTAATTAGACGCATTCCAAATATGAAGTTTGAATGGCATCGGAATTTGTTTGTGAAAATTCGAAATTCTACACTAAATAAGCTATTTCAAAAAAATTTAAACTGGGTCTGAATTTCAGGGTCGTTACATTCTCCCCCACTCAAAAATTTTCGTCCCCGAAAAGGAAGGAGGTAGGAGAACAGAAACCCCCAGAAGAAATAGACTTGAATTACATCATAAACAATTAATTTAAACCATAGAAATTTCAATTTAAATTAATTTATATTTAGCAATTTTACTTTAAACTCAAGACTTTCATAAAATTGGTTTGATTTCACATATATTAATGTTAGGTACAAAAGATTCCTTTCAAATGAAATTCAATTTAAATTCGATTAATTCAAGATATTTTCTGAAGTTAATTTAATTCAATTTATTAACCTTCAGAACAAAATTTTCTTCTATCATTCATACCTATTATTTATTTAACTTATTATTCTATTTATCTCATAAACATTTATAATTAAAATTTAAATGAATAACATTTATTATACGCACTTACATTTTATTTATAAAGACAATTTATATCATATATTATCCGATTTTCTTAAATTAGCAACTTCAAAGATCATAAATTTTGAAGTCATTTATTATAATCAAACCTTCTTTGACAAAATTTAATTCTTTCTTATTCCAAATTATTATTAAATTTATTCTACTTAATATATCCTATCACATATATATTAAGCATATTTACATTTATTATAACTACTCAATTTGTTAAAAATTCCTTTGATATCATTTTCTACTGTATAATATTCAATTACATAATTAACCTTCTTTTATTTTTTATTTAGGTAAGTTATATATATAATGCAATTTGAGTATTATCCAAACAAATTTTTTTTACAATTTAGTTATTTCAAGCTAAGTATTTATATGAAATAATTTGGCTTCATTTAAAATTGTAAAATCATCTTTTAACAAATTTTAAGAATTAATTTCCGATTAGCTTCAAACCACTTGAGATAAAATAAATATATATATTCATAATACATCAAATCAAATTTAAAATCTTCAATATATATTTTAAATCAAGTCATGTTTAGAAATTCAAATCAATTTATTTTTTCAAAACAAATCGTAGCAAAGCTACAGAATAGTCTCTCCACTTCGAAACTCGAAAATGAATGTCGATGATGCGGCCGTCATCACCGAAATTATTTTCCAGCGACAAAGAGAAGAGCACTGATTTAAACATCTAAAATTTCTTTGAAAATATTTCTATTCGAAAATACTTTAAGTAATATACCTTATAAAACTTAAAAGCCAAGTTTGAAATCACCGGAAATTAAATTCTCAAATTCTACTTTAAATCATTTGAATTCCAATCAAAATATAAACAAGCTTTATAAATTCATTTATTTATATCATGAAATAGTCAATGATTTATAAATCAATAAATGAAAATTAAAATTTTAACTTTTCAGAACAGATTCATTAACCTTTTAATTTCAGAAAATTTAAACTTTTATATAACATAATCATTCAAAATTATTTTATTTATCAGATTCGAAATTACTATTGTGTCAGTTTGTTATGTTCAAGTGTTTTGGAAATCCTATCGATAACGTTGATCAGACGAATCGATCGAAAACCCAAATCAACATCAACAACTCAAACAACACAATATATGTAAAACATTTTTAATATTAATTTACAAAGACACTTCCTCGCTCGACAATACAAAAATAGATTTCAACACAAGAATAGAGATTCAACCTTAATGGAAATCAAATCAAAGAGAATTTTGATTCGACAATAAGTTCGAAACAGAAGATAAGGTAATTAAATAACAGAATAGGAAGCCTGATAAGTTTATATACATCGCGGGCAACCTTAACCGGATTGACCGTGGCTTAAAGAATAAGATCGATGCTGAATTCCGAGGTAAATCAACATTCGATCTCAAGAGATAGAATTCAGGCATAGCGGGAGATAGATAGCATCGTAAACCGAGGATACAGAAATCTTCGGTAAATCAATGCCTACCGTAAAGAAGTTTCACCCCTTTACAAATCATTCGAAGTTTGGCGAGACCGCCGGTTCATTTTAAAGATTATTCGAAGTGGAGTTATGGAATACTCCATAATTGAAAGAAGTCGAATAGTGAGGGACGAGAATGAATTTTGGAACCGAGGGAACGTTCCAAAATTCAAAGGAATTGAGTCAAAAGGAAGAGATTGAAACTCGAATGAGAGTGATTCTGTAAATATATTTACCCTATATGCTGAGTTTTGCCTAGAGCTACCAAAAGCTCTGATACCAACTGTAACGACCCGCAATTTTGGACTATTCGCATCCGCACATGTCGGACTTGAATAATTCAAAATACCGAATTGTTAATTTAAATTTGGTAAAACTGAGATATACAGTAAATAAATAGTCACAGAATCACAGACACAGAGTAATAATATGCAGCGGAAATAAAAGAGATAGTAGTTCATGAAGCTACTATATAAATATATAAGATACATCAGAGTTTACAACAAAAGAGTAATACGATACATCAAATACAAATCAGAATACATCACTGGAATCATCGAATACTGAAAGTAGAATAGATGGCTGGATCTTCAAGCAAAGCTCCAACTCCAAAGGTGAGCCTCGAATACTGGTACACTCAGTCTGACCCGAGCGTAAAGCAAAACACAAGACACTCGAGTCAGGATTAATATTCTTATATCAATAAATCCAACTCAAGTGAAATAGCAATCGAAATACAAGTAACTCAAAGGATGTTTGGAATAACCATCCTCTAAGGATCCACTAAACTATCTACTAGGTAGTAATGTACGCTAAGTAGATAATGTCTATTAGTAATATAAAATATCAAAATAGCGTTAAGGCGTTACCATAATTCCCCTTAACACATTTTATATTCCCAAAAGCATATACAAGACCGTAGTTTCCCCAAAACCGGAAGTCACCAGAGGGCAATCCATATGCTCAAGGTACAAATCAAAACGTAGTGGTCGCGAATAGGATAATCAGTATGACAAGGTACATGAGGCGATACCAACTAGGATACTAGTAGTTGCGTGATCCGGACTGATGTTGAGCATAGCCAGCAGCTACCTCAACACCGCGAAACAACACTCCCAAATCGAGGGGTGCACCCAAATCGAATCACAAAAGTAATAGATATGGTATCGAAGAAGTGTGTCCGCTAGAGGTGGCGAACCTCAATGGCCCGGCGCGGCTCCTGTTTTAGTCATGTCAGGGGTCATCCAATATCGTTCTCTTTCTTCAGTCAACGCGTTCACCAAACCATCCACTTCATTCTGGATCAACACTCCGCGTATAATAGTTATTAAAGTGGTATTCGGTATCGACAGAGAGTATGTCCATATCTGATCCCGGTCTCTTTAATAACTACGTATTATTACACCGATTGGTCGTTTAATATATTTCAACACAATCAATTTCAATTTCAATTAGAATTCATAAACCATTATTTCATTTGTCTTTCAAAAATCAATTTCCAAAATCTACGTTTCAAAACTTCCAAATTTCCATCTCAAAATCTTATAATTCAATTTCAAATTTTATTTAAACAATTCAAATATTGATTCAAGTTCATACAAAAAGATTCAATCCGAAATTATTTAAATTAATTAGATTTAACATTCAAATCAATTTAAATTATTTATCTATTTTATTCAATATTCGTTAAGTTAATTTAACATCCAAAACAATTATTTTTAAATTTCAAAGTCATTAAACCAATCACTTAAGTTAACTTCGTTATATCAAAACTTACAAATTTAATTAAATTCAATTTGTCAAATCAAATTCTTTAAATTACAATTCTTACATTAATTTCAATAAAACACATTTATTTCTTGTTAAGAAATTCAATTTCACTTATTCTTTACATAATTACAAACTTCAAACTCAATTAATAAAGAATTAAATTCCATATATTCGAGAAATCAAATTTCACTTTAACTTACTTAAATAAATTTTCCAAAACTTAATAAATAAAGAAACCCAATTTCATTTATTAACGAAGTTCAAATTCACTTATTCAAAAGTTGAATCTCTTATCCAAGAATTCAATCTTATTCAATTATTAAATAATTTCAACTTAATTATTAACAATTTCAAAACTTAGTAATTTCAATATAATTATAAATTCAAATTTAATTTTTAAATCACTTCAAACTTCGTTCAATGAATAATTCCAAATTTTAGTGTTAAATAATACATTTCAAATCAATGTTCTTTCATCAGTTATTACATTAATATTTGTTTCAGATTTCAATATTAACATTTTCCTTTCATAAAAATTTTCGTTCAAATTTTATTATTCAAATAAAACCTTTATTTTATTTCAAATCAAATTTTTGACCAATCGGTTTATTTAATTCTCTATCCTAAGTCAAGTTCATTTGGGTATTTATCATTTCAACCCGATTGCATTTCAATTTAAAATCAAGCAAAATAAAGGGAACTTGCAGTGTGATAACAGGGATGGTGTCAAAGTAAATAAACAAGCAATAACAACAACAAAACAATTCAAATAATCAATTTTAAATAATCCCGAAATAATCGTATTAATTCGCATTGTTATTTGTGCGAATTAATATAATTATCCCTAGAATCTACACTATCATTTCATGTAGATTAAAGATTTTTATATTCCGGTTTTCACTTGTCGTTCAATTTCAGTTTAATACTTCAACAATTAATACAAACTACGTTCAAAGTTCAAAGTACAATTTATCAAATTCTACGACAACTAAAGGGTCAAATTTGACCAATCAATTTTTGTCATATATAATCCGTTTTAATTTGTTAACTATTCTACATTAAATTTAACTTGCAAATTAATTATCACTTAACAATAATAATTAACATCCAATTCAAACAACAATCAATCAATCAATTTATCAACCAAACTGTATTATTATCCCATAAATAATTAACAGATAATGGTGTCAGGTGTCATAGGTATACAGATACAGGTAATAGCAGACATAACAGAATAAACAACTAACAACAACATATTTCAATTTTCGTTTCAATTGAAATCAAATTTAATAAATAAAAGAATATTAATCGTGAGTGATTACTCACCTTTCGAGGCTAGAGAAAATATGAGATGGCACGGATACGCACACTGATACGGACACTGAAATGGAGTTACAAATCCAAGCATGATTCTCAGAGCAAAGTAAGAATGACACGAATCGACGAGCAAAAACTGTTAAATAGGAATTGCCGAAATCAATCAAAACATTCAACATAGCAACAATTGCAAAACAAGTCCTACGTCAAAGTTTAACAATATAATTCTATGTGCTACCGAGATCGAAATGGTCAGAAATTTGGTATGAATAAAGATCAAAACTTGTATTTCAAAACTGCAAAGAATCACTTGATTCCGACGTAAGACGAAGGAGATACGATGCGTCAAACATGAACTCAGGTCGTGTTTGCAGCAGTGTAAAATAATTCTAAGTACAAAAGAATATCTGCCTGGGTCTAACTTCCAGATCCTCGACCACTAATCAAACGATGCCGGATTTTTCTAGAATTTGACACGTATAAACTAGGTAACTTAAACTCCTTTTTAAAAATAGAATCAACCCATTCCGATAAAGCATGAGTGAGATACGATGCGTCAAACATGAACTCAGGTCGTGTTTGCAGCAGTGTAAAATAATTCTAAGTACAAAAGAACATCTGTCTGGGTCTAACTTCCAGATCCTCGACCACTAATCAAACGATGCCGGATTTTTCTAGAATTTGACACGTATAAACTAGGTAACTTAAACTCCTTTTTAAAAATAGAATCAACCCATTCCGATAAAGAATGAGTGAGATACGATGCGTCAAACATGAACTCAGGTCGTGTTTGCAGCAGTGTAAAATAATTCTAAGTACAAAAGAACATCTGTCTGAGTCCAACTTCCAGATCCTCGACCACTAATCAAACGATGTCGGATTTTGCTGGAATTTGACATTTATAAATTAGGTAACTTCAACTCTTACATGGACTAGCATGCATTAATATTCAGAGGCAATGCAAAATTGTACAAAATAAAATAAAAATAATATATATATATATATATATATATACACACACACACTTCAGAAATAGAGGCATATATTGACAATAGAATCTATACTAAACTTTCGTATAGATGTAAACAATGTATAGACTAATATAGATTATACTTAAACAACATCCAAATCCATTTCAAACAAAACCTTCCGACTTAATTTTTTTCAAAACAGAAAACTATATATACAATATCTACATAGTCTCCGCTTTAAAGTATGATATAAATATATAAGTATAACTTACATTATATAAACAGAAAACTATACAAATCTAGTTCATGAATAGCTTCCATTAGTTTACAATTTATAAACTTATATGATGTTAACAACAAACTATTAGTCTTTTCTGTCAAACAGAGCAACAACCCATATCACAGCATATGTACTAAAGCTTAAATGAAATATAGTATACTTATATACTGTAAACAATATAGATTGTAAATATTTACCTATATATATTCAACTAATACAGGTAAACTATTATGTAAGAGTATATAAACTAACACACAACATAACTTCTTTGTCTATACATAAACATATATAGCAAGTCAAGAGGAGAGGCTACCTGTATGGAATGGTGACAGGAATGAAAAACCGAGTAGAAGATGGGAGAGAGTGGAAAGCTCGTAGTTTATTTTTCTTATATTTTTTCTTTGCATGCTTTGACGGAGGTGGGTGGGAAGGAAGAGGCGACTAATGGCTACAGGGTGGCCGTGGCAGTGGGTGACGTGGCTCGCATTGGAGGCTAGGGTAGGCGGAGGGCTATGTGGTGTTGCGGCCAGTGGAGGGTGGCGGTGCTTGGAGACGGCAGGGACGTTGTCAGCTGGAGCTGGGTTGTGAACTTCGGCGGAGGGTGGTCGAGAGCTATGGGCGGAGGCGGACGTTTGCGGGTTGTTGCCGCACTCGGCTCGGAGGAGGCTGATGGAGCGCCGTCGGGTGGGTCGGAGGTGTTCGGCTGGGAAGCTAGAAGAGGGGTCGGCCATGTTGCGTGCATTAGTGGAAGGGAAAGGAGACACGGTGAAAGCCTAAAGGCGGCGGTGGTGACTGGTTGTCATGTTGTCGGGGTGAGGTGAGGGAGGAGAGATGAAGAGGAAGAATGTGGAAGGCAAGAAGATGAAGAAGGGGAAAGAGGAGCTGCTGGCATTTTCTTTCTCTTTTTTTTTTTTTAGCTTTAGATGTATATGATGTTTTTGATTTGAAACAACTAATAGTTTCACAATAAAAGTAAACATGGAATATACAAACTTTCAAACGAACAGCAAGGAAAAATGAAAGGACATGAGCTCTGTATTATAATGTCACTTTATCAGGGAAGAGCGCGAATCCAGGGATTCTACATAAATATCAAATCTGGGGAAGAGCAGCAGCCAATTGTTGAATGAAGTGCTTATATTAAAAGTAAACGGCTACTTGTTTTCTCTCAAGGTGAATGGAACGAACCAAAAGTTTTAAAAACGATACCGATACGGATAACTGTTTCGTACTTTTAGTCGTGCACCAGATACCGAAATACACAACTGAATATACTGCAATGATCAGTGCGGCGAGACGGTCAAAACGGTATAAAAACATCAGTGGTACAATTGAATTACAAAAATTCGAATTTTCTACTACGTAAAATGCATAAAATTCGTAGAAAAATAAGAACGACGGAGCTAAAAATGTCTGAATTTTGAAAAACGAAAAATGACGTCTTGCTCAGAAGACGGTTTAGAATTTTTCTATGTAAAAATATTTAGGTTTCGAAAACGACTTAATTTCATTGATTACTAACTGATTTAGATTGAAGTAAATATACGCACGAAATGAACTTTCATATTTTCGGACGAAAATTTACCAGTAGCTATGTTTAATTAGACGCATTCCAAATATGAAGTTTGAATGGCATCGGAATTTGTTTGTGAAAATTCGAAATTCTACACTAAATAAGCTATTTCAAAAAAATTTAAACTGGGTCTGAATTTCAGGGTCGTTACAGTTTCTTAGTGATATCTTCCTATCGTAGCAAAATATCCTAGCATCATATTTACTTAACCAATCCATCTTAAGGATGATCCCAAACCCTACAAAATCAAATATATGCAAACAGCAACCATAAGTATGACCTAGCAAATCAAACTCTAGATGGTCACACCTCATCAAGTGTCTCATACCCTCCCTTCGGATTTGCAACCCTTAAGGAAGTAACTAAATATGAGGGGTCTAGGTTAAACTTGTCAACCAAACATTGAGAAATAAAAGAATGTGATGCACCATAATCAAACAGAACATTAACAGACATACCTTAAATCTATAGCAAGCCTCCGAGAACAGCCTACCCTTTCTCCTGCATAACTAGCCTTGAGGTTATGGACTCCAATGCATACATTTGCCTCTTCCTTCTCTAGTAGGCTCCTTGCATTGGTTCTTATAATGGCCGATCTGATCAAAATTAAAGCATTTGGTATTCTTCTTTCCAACTGCTTCTTTCCCTTTTCCTTTTTTGGTTGGACACTCATGATTATAGTGTCCTTTCTTGTTGCACTAATAACAGACCAATTTAGATTTTCCCTTCTTCATTTCTCCTCCCTTCTGAGCATTCTTCTTATGGAAAAACATCCTTTTCTGGCCTTGTCCGCTCAAAACCTCCTTCTCTTTCTTCTTTTTCAAACAAGCTAATGCCTCTTCTTGCCTCAACACCATCTCTACAACTACATCGCATGGATCTCTTATGTGCGATAAGGTAGCTCTTTCCAATTCAGCTCCAAACCTCTTATAAACTTCTGATTTCTCTTCATCACTGTATCAACCATGGCATACCCATATCGGGCAAACTCTTCAAATCTTCTAGCATATTCCACAACAGACATCTCTCCTTGTTCCAGTTCAGCAAACTTCCTAACCAATACCGGCTGCACCATCACTGACATAAATCTTTCTTGAAATATTCTCTTAAACTCTGCCCAAGTCATAGCTTCCTTATCTACTCTAGTAATAACAGTATTCCACCAAAACAGAGCAACTCCCTGAAGCTGTCTTGCAGCTAATCTCCTTTTCTGCTTGTCATTCAGTCCTAAGTCAAAGAAAATCCTCTCATAGTGTGACAGCCAGTTTTCTACCTCAATCGCATCCTCAGTTCCAATGAACGGCTTTCCTCCAAGCCTAATATAGTCTCTGCACAATTTAGCATAGTGGTTGACTATCGGAGCTTCCTGAACTCTTTCTCCAGCAGGATTTCCTCCAACAACTCCAGCTGCAATTCCATCTTGCATCCTACTTACGAAAAACTGATATGTAACGACCCTGAATTTCCGATCCAGTTTAAAATTTTAAAATCCATCATTTTAATGTAAAATTTTGAAAATTTATAAACGATCTCAATTAACGTCCAAACTTTATTTATAAGATACATCCAGTTAGATATGAACATAGATAAAGTTTCGTCGAAAAATATTACAGTAAATTTCGTTCGCGTTTTACTGTATATCAGTTCATATAAAGCTGCATAAAATTTATCTTTCAAATCCAAATATTTTTACACAGTTATGTTGTAAAATTTATTCTGATCAAGATAATGTAATTCGTTTCGTCAAAAACTGTCATCGCCTGTTCCGTTTAAATTGTTTTGCAAAATGAACAATTTAAGCGGCATAAAATCGAATTTTTATAAAACTGTCATATCGAAATTATCTGTGTACCGTTGGAAGAGTCGCGTCGCGCTGACCAAAACAGTATATTTATTCGTGCAAATTGGAGTCCGGCGGAAATCGTCGCGTAATATTTAATTGTTCCGAGCGGATCAGTTAAACAAATTTTAGCCCAAAATTCTTTGGTCCGTATCTATTAGAAATTTGAAAATAAAATATCAGTTGTTAATAAATTGGGTAGTTGGCAGCTAACTTAATTGCGTGGGAAGTTGTGAGAAAAATGGGGAAAGGAAGTGACATATCGGTTTACAAAACAACATTAATTTTTACTTTTAAAATTTGCAAAGATTAATATGAAACAGAACTGGTTTATTTCGTACAAACTCCTCAGGTATCTCCTCCCCTCCTCTTCTCTTTTTATTCTTCCTTCACATTTTTTTTCACGGTTAACTTTGAAACATAAGATTGATGAAAATGTTTCCAGCGAATGCAAACTCATTCACCTCCACTATTCTTTCCCTCCCTCCTGAAACACGCACGTCATTCACCACCCGAGATCTTCACCGCCCCACTCCATCATGCGCCGCTCCACACCTGAAACCGATCACCACCCGCAACCGACCACCGCACACACCTCCTCCGTTCACTCCTCCTCCCTATTGCCAAACCCACTCCGAATCCAAACCCGAACCACCATGCGCCTTAGCCGACCCACGCCTTCCACCTGCGTCGTTCGCCCTGAGCCACTGCATACCCCTCCGCCTTCACCTACACCTTCACCGCAGCTACAACCTATACCCACCCTTCACCTGAAATGCCACGCTTTCACCTTTGCGAGCCGACCTCACTACTCAGTCATCAACCGCACGTCCCTACTCTGGCCACGCCACCACCTTCCGAGCCTGCGCGCATGCGTGTTGTAAGAGCACAAGTGTGTACAAAGCATGCACAGTAAATGCAAATGCATGCATGGGATTGGGAGTCTGCATTCTTTTGAGGTCACGGCTGTAAAAAAAACGTGCATGTTATGGCATGCTGGGAGTCAGTGATGAGCAGTGCATGCGTGTTTGGTTGTGTGCGTGTGTGTGCGGTATGAGTGGCGTGAGTAAGTAGTATTGAAATCTTGCAGAAAAAATAAATAAAGAAAGATAAACTGTGTATGGTGTTGAGTTGTGAGGCGGCGTGCGTAAGTATAAAATGGTCCCGGTTTGAAATGCATTTTCTGTGAGTCTCGTGCATGCGTGTTATAAAAAAAGAAAGGAAAAAAAAGAAAAAAAAAGAAAAAAGAAATTGAACGGTATCGATTTGTTGAGTAAATAGTAACCGTTTTCCTTTTCTCCATTGTTGCAGCAGTCGACTGAGTTACTTTTGCAGCAGTATCGATCTCTCAACTTTCTCTTCTTACTCTGTTACCGGTAAGCGCATTTATATAAATTTATAAATTATATATGACGTTCATTGAATTAATATCGTCTCTTTTATCGATATTTGCAGTGTTCGTTGTTCGTGTCATACCGACTTCATTCGTGCTTTTTCTTGCTTCGCCGTAAGTTTCTTTATCCACGAAAGGTGAAATAAATTTTCACGACTTATATTCTTATAAAAGTTTGAATGGTTGCTATGTGATGTTGAATTGGATGCTATTTGTTATTGTTAATTTAAATTGAATTGATATAGGATAGTTAACCGATTTATATGTTAAATTGAATTAGTTAATATGATCCCTTTAACTGTTTAATTAATTGACACGTAGAATTTAATAAATTGCACTTGGAACCATTGAACGTATATTGGATTAATTGTTGTAGTATAAACTGAAATTGTAATTGAACGACAAGGGAAAAACCGTAATGTAATAATCTTTAATCAACATGAAATGATAGTGTAGATTCTAGAAATAATTATATCAATTTGCATAAATAACAAATGTTAATTAATACGATTATTTCGGGATTATTTAAATAAATTGTTGAATTGTTATGTATGGATGCTATTGCTTGTTTATTTACTTTGACACCATCCCAGTTATCACACTGCAAGTTCCCTTTGCTATGTTTGATTTTTGAATTAAAATGGAATCGGGTTGAAATGATAAATACCCAAATAACTTGACCTAGGATAGAAAAATAAATTAAACCCGATTG
This sequence comes from Allium cepa, assembly GCA_030765085.1. NCBI lineage: Eukaryota > Viridiplantae > Streptophyta > Magnoliopsida > Asparagales > Amaryllidaceae > Allium > Allium cepa. The sequence continues at coordinate 347,341,642 of CM060928.1, forward strand.
GTCAATGTTTTGATTTAAATAAAATAAAGATTTTACTTGAAGAATAATAAAGTTTTGAAATAAAATTTGAATTTAAATTTGAATGAAAGGAAATGTGAATATTAGAAATTTAACCGAATATTAACGTTGTAATTGACAAAAGAACATTGTTAAAAATTTAATTGATTAATAATTAAGTTTTGAAATTAGTAACAATTAAGTTTTGAAATTATTAATAATTAAGTTTTGAAATTGTTAATTATTAAGTTTGAAATTATTAATAATTAAGTTTTGGAATTATTAATAATTAAGTTTTGAAGTTATTAATAATTAAGTTTTGAAGTTATTAATAATTAAGTTTTGAAATTATTAATAATTAAGTTTGAAATTAATAATAATTAAGTTTTGAATTTATTAATAATTAAGTTTTGCAATTATTAATAATTAAGTTTAAAATTATTAATAATAATTAGTTTTGGAATTAGTGATGGTTTAGATTTGAAATTATTTGATAATTTGATGAGATTGAACTATTTAATAATTAAATTGAATTGAATATTCTTTATTAAGAGAAATTGAATTTTTGAATATGTGAAACTAATTTTCTTTAATTGACTTTTGAAATTTGTAACGAAGGAAATATATAAATGAAATTGAATTTCTTTAACAAGAAATAAAATGCGTTTATCGAAACAAATGAAAGACTGGTAATTTAAAGAATTGGATTCGACGAATTTAATTTAAATTAAATTTGTAAGCTTGATATAATAAGTTGAACTTAAGAAAGTAATGTAATGAATTGGAAATTTAATTGAAATTGTTTTAGTGATAAACTAATTTAGTGAATATCGATAAATGAGTTTAAATCAATTTGAACGTTAAAATTAAGTTAAATGATTATAGAATGAACCTATATACGGAATTAAATGAATATTTAAATTGAAACTTTGAAATTGAATTATAGAAAATTTGAAATGAAATTGTGAAGTAATGAAACGTAAAATTTTGGAAATTGATTTAGAAAGACTAACGAAATGTTTATTTACGAACTCTAATTGAAATTGAAATTTGAATGGGTTTTGAAATATATTAAACGACCAATCGGTAAATTAATTACGAAAGCTATTAAAGGAATTGGAATCGGTTAGGAACATACTCGCTGTCTAAACCGAAAACCACTTTAATAACTATACGCGGAGTGCGATCCAGAATGAAGTGGTTGAAATGGCGTACGTGATGACTGAAGAAAGAGAACGATAATGGATTGCCTTGACATTTGTGTCAAATTGGAAGTGACTAAAACAGGAGCCGTGCCGGGCCAAATGGGGTAGCTACCTCGAGCGAACACACTTCTTCGTATACTACTCATTACTTGTTATTGATTAGTGCGCACCCTTGAACTTGGAGTGTTGTTTCGCAGTGTTGCGATCGTTGCGGCGATGCGTTCTTACCAGTCTGGAACAGGCAAACGGTAGTTTCACTACCTTGGGTATTGCCACATGTGCCTTGTCATACTTGTATTCCCATATATGCGACCACTACGAATTCGTTTTGTATTATACCTATGGATTACTCCTTGATATCCCACTAGTTTATGGTGGAGTTTACAGTACTGTATAGACTATAATGCTATATAAAATGTGTTAAGAGTGACAACGGTAACGCCTTAACACTATTTTGATATTTTACTTTACTGTCAGACATTATCTATGTATCGTACACTATTATGTATAAATAGTTTAAAGGATCCTGGAAGATGTTATTCAATTCGTTTTTGAGTTATTGTTACTTTGAATTTGAACCATATTATCTGTATAAGAATATATGTCCTGATTCGAGTGTCTGTTTATGCTTATGCTCGGATCAGACTGAGGATTGATGTTGCTGTTCTATTTGGAGCTGAAGACCGAAGACTATCATTATCTTTATCTTATCAGTATTGCTTTTTCTATTTGGACTATTGGACTTCTATGTTGTTCTATTTATTTTTTATTTGAGACATTGTTGTATTTATGGGTAGCTTCATGAACTACTCTTATGACTATGTTGTATTTCAGCTGCACTATTCTATGATGTTATATTTCTGTGATTCTATGATGATTCTAATTTATATACACACACACACACTCCATTAATGATACGTGTTTTGTATTATTTAAGTTGACATGTATGAAATATCGTCAATTTAAATGGTACAAATATACGGGTTGTTACAGTTGGTATTAGAGCTTTGGTTCCCGAAAACCATAGCCTGTGGAGTTTAAAACTTATTAAAGATGGGATAAATATACCCTAGAATGAGGAGAATCATTTCAGAATCCACATCCTTTGATTCATCCTTCTTATTGAATTCGTTTGAATAGAATTTCCTTAAGTTCTTTAAATTCCTATCTTTATTCTAAATCATTTTTGGTATTCCAGGATGGCTACCAGAAGAAATGTTAGAGGCAGGGGTAGGGGAAACACTCCCGAGCCACGTGCCCCAGCTCCCACAGTCAAATTCTCCACTCTTAGCAAGGAATACACTCAGCATGGCGGAGTCAAATTCACTAGCTCCGAGAGTATCATCGAAGCACAACAATGGCTAAAGAGTTTGGAGAGAATCTTTACTGGCTAGGAGATTACAGATGCTCATAAGCGTAAGTTGGCCGCTTGGCAGCTTCAGGATGCTGCATAGGATTGGTGGGAGTCATTCACCTCTCGTACTGATGAGGAAACCATCACTTGGGCCCAGTTTAGGTAGTAATCTATCCAAAATTTCATCTAGATAAAATTCCTTTTATCTCGTCAAATTTTGACTCGTTTTCATATCGCTTGTAAATAGGGATTCCTTTACGGCTCAGTGGGTGCCAACTGCTGGGAAGGCCTAACTCTATCGGTCTTTTATGGATCTCAAGCAAGGCAACATGACCTTCACTCAGTATGAAAGGAAATTCAACGAACTATCTAAGTTTGGACCCAATTTGATCGACACACCTCTGCTTAAGAATGAGAAGTTCATACATGGCGCACGCCCTGAGTATTACGAGCTCCTCACCGCTCATGTCCATGGAACTTTCACCAAGTTGATGGATTTTGCTCTTCGATATGAGGGAAAGCCAAAGGGAACATTAGTCACTAAGGCTCCAGCTACTCATCCATCCTCTAGTCAGACAGGGAAGAGGAAGCCAAATTTTGAGCAACGGAAGAAGAATTGGCAGAAGAAATCTAGGCTTGGCTATTCTCAGAAGAAGCCCATAGACATCTCATCTATCACCTGCTTTAACTGCAACCAGAAAGGTCACTATGCCAGTAGTTGCCCATCCCCAAAGGGGTGCAACTATTCCGCCACCGGCTCAGATGTCCAAGAGAGATGTCTGTCACATTTTCTTATAGCCGGGACACTTTAAGAAAGACTGCCCAACTCAGAAGAGAGGTACCCCATATGGAGTTTTTGCTATTTCCACACCTGCCCCAGAAGTTCCAGATAATCAAGATACTTTACAGAGTACTTTTATGTTGCATTCTTCACCTATTAGAGTTCTATTTGACACCGGAGCAACACATAGTTTCATATCTATTGATTTATGTAATAAGCTCGGATTGGAACCTGTTCTTGCATCTACCTTCTTATGTGTATCTAACCCTATTGGAGGGCCCGCTAACCTCAAAAGGGTTTGCAAATATGTCACACTTACGTATGGCATGCATCGCTTTACTTGGGATTATTTGTACTTGGATTCGAGGCATTCGACATCCTATTAGGTATTGATTGGCTGCGAAAGTTCGAAGCCGTTATCTCATGCAAAGCTCGAACCGTCTCTCTTATCGATGTTAAGAGCTTACTTTTAGTTATTAAAGGCAAATCGCCTCAAGAATGTGCTGGGAGTTTTATATTTTCTCTTGACTCTCATCTAAGTGAACTAAGCTCCACTCGAATTGTTCAACTCTTTTCTGATGTGTTTGGAGAAGTCAATTCTCTACCACCTTCAAGGAAAATCGAATTCTGCATTGACCTTATTCCTGGTGCACGACCAGTAGTTCTCCCTCCAGGAGAATGGATCCTAAAGAAAATGCAGAGTTGAATGTTCAAATCGAAGATTTATTTTCTAAAGGCTTGATTCGGCCCAGTCATTCAAAATGGGGAGCTACATTTGTATTTGTCACAAAATATAATGGCTCACTCAGAATGTGTTAAGACTATAGAGAGCTCAACAAGCTCACACACAAAAACAGGTATCTAAAGCCCCGCATCAACGATCTATTCGATCAGCTTCATGGAGCTAAAGTCTTTTCTCAACTTGATTTGGCTACTGGCTTTCACCAACTCAGAATCCTTGAGGATGGTATTTCTAAAACAGCATTCCGTGCTGAAAATGGATTCTATGAATGGCTAATTATGTCGTTCGGCCTCACTAATGCTCCAACTTATTTCGTCGAACTGATGAATAGAATTTTCTGGGATGTTCTTAACAAGTTCGTTCTTGTTTTCATCGACGATATTCTCGTCTTCTCTAAAGATGAGAAGGAGCATAGGTCACATTTGTCTTTTGTTCTTGAAACTCTTCGCAGACATCAACTTAAAGCCAAGTTTTCGAAATGCCACTTTTAGAGAGATGAAGTTCGTTTTCTTGGCCATATTGTTTCGGAGAATGGGATTTCGGTCGATCCAGCTAAGATCGCCGCAATCAATGTAAGTTCTATTCTTACTTGTCAATTATATCTAAACAATTTATCAATATCTAAATTCGAATCCTTGAAATTTGCAGGATTGGGAGACTCCCAAAACTCCTACGTAGTTTCTTGGGTTTGGCTGGCTATTACCGCAGATTCATAGAATACTTTGCTCGTATTGCTGCCCCACTTACCGCACTGACCAGAAAGAATGTGAAATTTATTTGGAGTGAAAAATGCGAAGAAGCTTTCAATGAGATGAAGCGAAGATTGACATCTGCCCCAGTTCTTACAGTTATTGGCGGTAGCGAAGGATTGACTGTCTATACTGATGCATGCCGGGATGGATTAAGAGCAGTCTTAATGTAGAAAGGGAAGATTATTGCCTGTGCGGATCATCAGTTAAAGACCCATGAAGCAAATTATACAACTCACGATTTAGAGGTCCTTGTGGTTGTATTTGCTCTTAAGCTATATACGCACTATCTATTGGGAACCAAATTCGAGCTATTCACTGACCACAAGTCATTGAGATATTGTAACGTCCCGGAAATTTTCGACTTTCAAAAATTCAACATCGATACTCACTTTATCGACTGCCGAGAAATCGAAGGCCGGAAACTCGAAATGTTAGGGTGGCGGCTGCAACGTTTAGGGTTAGGTTTGTTTTTTTTTTTGAGTGAGGGGCTACTTATAAGAAAATCGATGAACACTATTCATCCGGAAATTCCGAACTCCGATTTACGCGCCGTAACCAGCGTTTCTAGGGTTTACCCCGCGTTCCGGACACAATGGAACAGGTTTCGGAAGCTAATTCGGACATCTGTGCGAGTTATAGCAATAAACGTTCAATTTAAATTAAACCGATTTAAACGATTTTCTAGGCGTTTTAATTTGTACCGGACAAACGGTAAATCCAATTGACACGAAATTTGAAACCTTACAATAATATCACATTACGGATCCGATGAAACTGGTTTCGTCGAAATCCGAGGCTTTTTGAAAAATGGCTATTTTAACTCGCTAAATTAAAATTAAAAATAATTCGATGCGTTTCGAGCTGCCACGATCAAACGATAGCTCCGATTGCTACGAAAATTGAAATCCGGTAATAACTAACTATTACAGATCCAATGGAACTGGTTTCGTTCAATTCTGAGACTGTTCAAAAATTGACTATTTTCACTAGTCGATTTTAATATTAAAATATTCAATTTTCACAAATTAACTTTTAATTCGATTTTAAAAGTTCTAAAATATCGTTCTAACTTCAATATGATAAAATAAAATTTTACAAATCATTTTCAATCATATTTAACCCAATTTTCAATTATTTCCATAATTTAACATATTAAATTATTGATTTAATTATCCAACTAAATCCAATTATTCGAAATAAAATTTATTCGACTTATAAATTCACTTATTAATATTTAAAATTAATTAAATATTCAAATTTTAAATAATAAAATTCTGGGTCGTTACAATCTTCCCTCCTTAAAAGAATTTCGTCCTCGAAATTATCAAGTAAGAAAAATTACAGAATTTATAACTTTCCCAAAACAAATTTTAAACTTCTCACCATACTTTACTAAGTTTTCAAATCATACTTAGTTATCTTTTCAAAAACAACTACTATTGTTTAACTTTCAATTCCAAATCAAAGTTAAAGTCTTCAAAATTTTCCAATTTTCTCAGATTTTTTCTAATGCCTTAAATTATCGGAAAAAATTCGCCATAGTCTCCTTTGCGCGGCTCGATCCGAAAAAAAAATGATAGTATATATATCACAAATATACATCTCATCAAGTAATGAGGCACCCCGAAGGGAAAAAGTATAAAAGTACGGTATGTAATCCGAGATATGTACCTTATATTTTATTAGCGAGCATATACGGCTAATATAGCGCGAAAGCGAGCTCTAAATGCGAAGCAAACGCGATCCGCACCTACTAATCACTCAACAAACAACATGAGAACATGTATATATGACAATAGTATAGATATACAACATATAGCAACATAATAACTATATATGTCAACATAGCAATTGAAACAAAAGCAACAAATGCAAACATCAACCAACTATCATCCATAACCAATAAATATTCATTCATATTCTCATTAATATTCAATGAATTGGTTTTCAATTTAAATCACATTTGATTCATTAACATTGGATGTTTACTAACATTCATTTTCAATTAGTTTATATTCACTAATTCATATTCAAGTTGGTTTACTTCCAAATCAAATTCAATTCTATTTAAGATTTACTTAACTTCCAATTGAATTCCAATTACTTTAGCTTTCAATTTCATTAACACTTAATGAATTATATACAATCAATCAACTAACAACCATATAACAACCAAAGTATATTAATTACAACCAAATTCCTTTGCTTATATTCATTCAATTATTCAACTTCCAATAACATGTGATTTTAATGAATTTACACTTATATTCATCATTTCATATCAACTTAATTTACATTCAATTGATTAATATTCAATTCATTAATTCAATTTAATTACTACAGTTGAATTTTCATTACATAACTCAAGTTCATATCCATCACTTAACTTTAAATTCATTTTTATTTATAACTCATATTCATAAATATATTCATATAGTTTCACTTCTTATATATATAAGTTTATTTCACAATTGTAAATCACTTTAATTATAATTCAATTCTTATAATTCTTTTGCTTATACAATTATTCTTTTATTTAGATTATTCAAACAACAAAACAATCAACTTATATACTTTAATAATTTTGAAAAATTATTTCTTTATATATAAAATATAATCAAGGTAAAATTATTTCATTTACCCATTTTAAAACAATACTGTGTCGAATTGTTCTATTCAAGTGTTTATAAACCCCTTCGGCATAGTTGTCCAGACCGTGCTGACGAAGGTTCATATGCCACTCAACAAACCAATCATCACAATATAAAACAATTTTATATATTCACTAACAAATACGCTCTCATAGCTATTATTACACTCAAACTCATTCTAGAGCACTACCGACTCTATCTCTAATGAGTAATACCCAACAGAACCATGGTTGTCGCTTAACCATATGCTCCGATACCAAATGTAACGTCCCGGAAATTTTCGACTTTCGAAAATTCAACATCGATACTCACTTTATCGACTGTCGAGAAATCGAAGGCCGGAAACTCGAAATGTTAGGGTGGCGGCTGCAACGTTTAGGGTTAGGTTTGTTTTTTTTTTTTGAGTGAGGGGCTATTTATAAGAAAATCGATGAACACTATTCATCCAGAAATTCCGAACTCCGATTTACGCGCCGTAACCAGCCTTTCCAGGGTTTACCCCGCGTTCCGGACACAATGGAACAGGTTTCGGAAGCTAATTCGGACATCTGTGCGAGTTATAGCAATAAACGTTCAATTTAAATTAAACCGATTTAAACGATTTTCTAGGCGTTTTAATTTGTACCGGACAAACGGTAAATCCAATTGACACGAAATTTGAAACCTTACAATAATACCACATTACGGATCCGATGAAACTGGTTTCGTCGAAATCCGAGACTTTTTGAAAAATGGCTATTTTAACTCGCTAAATTAAAATTAAAAATAATTCGATGCGTTTCGAGCTGCCACGATCAAACGATAGCTCCGATTGCTACGAAAATTGAAATCCGGTAATAACTAACTATTACGGATCCAATGGAACTGGTTTCGTTCAATTCTGAGACTGTTCAAAAATTGACTATTTTCACTAGTCGATTTTAATATTAAAATATTCAATTTTCACAAATTAACTTTTAATTCGATTTTAAAAGTTCTAAAATATCGTTCTAACTTCAATATGATAAAATAAAATTTTACAAATCATTTTCAATCATATTTAACCCAATTTTCAATTATTTCCATAATTTAACATATTAAATTATTGATTTAATTATCCAATTAAATCCAATTATTCGAAATAAAATTTATTCGACTTATAAATTCACTTATTAATATTTAAAATTAATTAAATATTCAAATTTTAAATATTAAAAATTCTGGGTCGTTACAGATATATTTTTTCACAAAAGGTTTAAATTAGAGACAAGTCCGATGGCTCGAATTTCTATCTGCATATGATCTTGATATTAATTATACTCTAGGGAAAGAAAACGCTGTAGCCGATGCTTTGAGCAGAAACCAAGCTATGGCATGTTGTAATCTTGTTGAAGGAATGTTATTCCAGCTTTCCGTCTCCCCTGCTCTGATGGATCGTGTTATAGCCAAGCAATATGAAGACACTTTGCTTTATCGCATTAAAGAAATAGTTCTCGAAAGAGTTGGAAATGCTGACAATAAATTGGGTACACATGTGGATAGTAATGGAGTCTTGAGAATTGACAATCATATTTGTGTTCCTAATGTTGATGGTATAAGGCAGAAGTGCTGAGAGAAAACCATCAATCTTCTCTTTCATTTCATCCCGGTGTTACTAAAATATACCAGAATATGAAGAAGCTATATTGGTGGAGTGGGATGAAGCGCGATATCTCTACCTATGTCAGCAGATGCACAACTTGCCAGCAAGTTAAAGCTGACCACAGAAAGATAGCAGGTTTGCTTCAGCCACTAGAGATTCCAGGTTGGAAGTGGGAGCAGATTCCTATGCACTTTATTGATGGATTGCCAAGGACTAGAAATGTAACAACCCGCATATTTATCGAGTTTACATTTAAATATTTTTATTTAAATATTAAATCGTTAATCGGATTTTGGTCCGAAAAACTACTTTTTGCAAACGGTCAAATTAGAACTCGAGACCACTTCCATTGAGTTCGAAATGTCGTTTACAACTTTTTAAGTATAAACATCGATAGGTTTGGAGTTAGTGAAATTTCACTAACTTTTCCCGCTTTGGACTTTGGGTTAGTTTAGCCTATTAAGCCCAAGTTCCAACCCTCTTCTCCTCACTCTTCATAAATTTCCTAACTAACTCAAGCTTTAGCATTAATGGTGAAGAGAATGGGAAATTAAAACTCCACGCTCAAATTCAATTGCAACTCCATCATTCAACTTCAAATTCAAGTAGAAGATATTGGATTCAAGCTTTGGATTGCTTCTCCTTGCTTTCAAGCTTCATCTTCATAAAATTTTAGTGCAAAGGTGAGATTTTTATCTCACAATTCTAGTCTATAACTATATTGGACTGTTGGGAATGATTCCCTATCACTTTATCATGCATATTTGCTTTTGGTTTGGATTGGATTGGCGAAAAACTCCGATTTTTGGTGTTTGGGAGAAATTTCTGCATTTAGGTCGTTCTGGCCGTTTTTAGCTCGCTCGGAGTTAGGTCGTGTGGACCTTAGGTCGTAGGTCGCGTACGAGTTAACCCCCAGGTCGTTCTGGCCATTTTTAGGTCGTTCGGAGTTAAGTCGTTCGTCCATGGGTCGTGAGTCGTTCACGAGTTAACTTTAGGTCATTCTGGAAGTATTGGCACTTCAGAGTTAGGTCGCTCGCGAGTTAAGCCTTAAGTCGTAGGTCGCTCACGAGTTAGGCCTTAAGCCGTAGGTCGCTCGCGAGTTAAGCTTTAAGTCTTAGGTCGTTTCCGACCTATAATCTCCAGGCAAACGTTAAGTCGGCCTGCTTTATCTCGTAGGTCGTCTCCGACCTAAGCTCCTGATAAGTCATTCGAGTTAGGTCGTTGGACCATTTACCTTAGGTCGCTCGTCCACTAAGTCGGCCTGGTTTATCTCGTAGGTCGTCTCCGACCTAAGCTCCAGATAAGTCGTTCGAGTTAGGTCGTTGGACCATTTACCTTAGGTCGCTCGACTCTGTTAAGTCGTAGGTCGTTAGACCTTAGGTCGCTCGACTCTGTTAAGTCGTAGGTCGTTAGACCTTAGGTCGTTCGCCTTCCTTAAGTCGCTCGACCCCTCCACACTAGGTCGCTCGGCTTGCTTGAGTCGTAGGTCGTTGGACCTTAAGTCGCTTGCCTCCCTTAACTCCAGTTAGGTCGCTCGGCCATTGTGTTAGGCCGCGTGAACCCTTAGGTCGTTAAACCTCATTTTGCTTTAGGTCGTAGGCCGCTTGTCTTCACTTAGGTCGTACCGTTTTGGACGGGGCGCTGCCCCGCACCCCGCCGGGGGCGCTGCCCCCTGGACCCCCGCGACCTGACCGGGCAGGTCGAACCCCGTAAGCGGTGGCGTTGCCCCCGCACCCCCACCTTGGGGGGTTACCACCCCCCCCGGACCCCCCCTTCGTAGGGGATCTTATCTGAAAAATATTGAGCTGATTTCCTTGGATTTTATTCGCATCTCCGTATGCGATCTTTGTGACTGATTGTTTCTACACTTGCTTATGTGTTTTGTCACTTTATAATATAAAGGTTTCAATACTAGTAGTAAATATCAAAACTCTTTTAACAAACAATTTCAACTCTATTTTTAATAACAAAGCTCTTTTCTTAAACCGTTTTCCAATCTATTAGTATATACAAGCCTTTACCTCACTCGGATGAGAAATCTAATTAAACGACTTAGTAAAACAAGTGGTATGAAACGCTTGCGTTCACTTCGTCGGTTAATTCTTGGACTTGTTCGATTGAACCTCTTATGACAATTTTATTAGTGAAGATTTACAGTTTGTTCGTAAATATTTAAGTTAAGCAAGTGGTTATGGGACATGAAGCTAAACTTCTATATTTACTAGCTTAGTGTAATTGACACTTCTCGTTGATCTTGATGATCGCTTTATGAATTAGACTAGCAATTGCGCGATGTCTCTTTCATTGCAAGGTTAGACTAGACACCACTTGTGTGATTCCATTCACACATACCTTTCTGCTTTTTGGTTAGTCTTGACCTCATTCTGTGTGATTCCACTCACACATGTGGGGTAGCTCCCCATGGTCTTCGGACCGTCATGTGATAGGCCTCTTTCCCTTTTTATGATTTCTGGATTTCTCGTGTTGATTTCTGGAATTTATGTCATTGACTTGTTATGAGTACAAGTTTAGGGTATGATGCCCCCTTCGAATCTTTGAGAAGATTCTTGTGATATTGATTATCTCTTATTGATTGATCTTCTGTTGATCATTATTTACATACTTATAGTGGTATGTCGTTATGGATGTTTATGTTTATGCCATATCTTTTATGTTATATCATGTCATCTGATATTTATAGCTAGACTGATCCGTTTATTATTTTCTTAAATAATACTCGGATCAGACCGAGATGTTACAGGTGCTTCTGCTTGACTTCTTCCCAGGGATTCATCACTCTGACTTTTGGCTAACTGTTTAGATTAGCAGTTTTTGTTGTATACACTTGAGATATAGACTCATAGTTGTATTCTTTTGTATAGCACGTGTTGCTATTCTTTTGTATTATCGTGGATCTTATTGACCACTACTCTGATGTACACTTTCATGTGTTAGTTATATATTCATATCTTCTTCCGCCTTTGTGATATGGATATCTGTGACTGATTTATGATATGATTATTTCTATGTTTGTTTCCGAAGATTATTTATAGCCACCGTGTGATAAGCAATTACATGGATGGTCGCTCCTCAACAGCCTTATTCTCCGTGCTAGTTGACAGCACTTCTCCGGAGTGTTCTTGGCTAGCGTGGGTATAGAGGTGAGGCGTCACAAGAAAGGGTAACGAAAGCATATTGGTGATTGTTGACAGACTGACGAAGTCCGCTCACTTTATTCCAGTCAAGTCCGCTCGTACAGCTTCGAGTTTGGCAGAGATATACATGAGAGAAGTTGTTAAACTTCATGGTGTACCATCTAGTATTGTATGCGATTGAGATCCTATTTTCACCAGTAAATTCTGGAAAGCATTTCAGGATACTTTGGGCACCAAACTGAATCTGAGCACTGCATATCATCCTCAGACAGATGGCCAAACTGAGTGGGTGAATCAGATTTTGGAAGACCTTCTCCGAGCTTGTATTAATGACTTTAGTGGATCCTGAGAAGACCATCTTCACTTATAATAATAGTTACCAGTATTTGAATTTTAAATTTGAAAAAGTATATTTGAATTTGAATTAATTATCTTCAATAAACCAGGCAAGCATTGGTATGGCACCATTCGAAGCCTTATATGGACGGCCGTGCAAATCGCTAGCTTGTTGGATTGAGTCTGGCGATCGACTAGTGCTTGGTCTAAAAATAATTATGGTAGCTTCTGAAAAAGTCGAAGAAATCAGGAAGAAAATAAAGACGGCACAGGATAGATAAAAGAGCTACGCTGACAAAAGGAGAAGAGATCTCGAATTCAGTGTAGGAGTCAAAGTATTTCTGAAAGTGTCGCCTTTGAAAAATATTGTTCGATTTGGAAGAAAAGTGAAGCTAGCTCCCAGATTTGTTGGTCCGCTTGAGATTACGGAAAGAGTTGGAACATTAGCATATAGAGTTGCATTACCAGAGAAGTTCGCCGGTGTGCACAATGTGTTCCGCGTCTCACATCTTCGCAAAGTTGTGCACGATCCATCTATGACCATCCCTACTACTCAGTTGGAAGAGATAGTTATTGAGCCTGACTTGACTATTGAGCGGAAGCCACTTCGGATAGTCGATCGTGAGACAAAGCAACTTAGATGGAAGTCTGTAAATCTCGTCAAAGTCCAATGGAGTGCAGATGAGCGAGATTGTACATGGGAGACTGAGGATAGTATTCGGGATTCAAACCTCGAATTACTAATTTCAGGTATAATTTAAATTTCTCAAAAATCTATCTTGACTTTTCTGCTTATTTCATTCCTACTTCAATCGTCTCGTTCCTTTTCGAGGACGAAAAGTTTTGAGGGGGGGGGGAGATTGTAACGACTCTGAATTTCCGACCTAGTTTAAAATTTTAAAATCCATCGTTTTAATATAAAATTTTGAAAATTTATAAACAATCTCAATTAACGTCCAAACTTTATTTATAAGATACGTCCAGTTAGATATGAACATAGAAAAGTTTCGTCGAAAAATATTACAGTAAATTTCGTTCGCGTTTTACTGTATATCAGTTCATATAAAGCTGCACAAAATTTATCTTTCAAATCCAAATATTTTTACACAGTTATGTTGTAAAAATTATTCTGATCAAGATAATGTAATTCGTTTCGTCAAAAACTGTCATCGCCTGTTCCGTTTAAATTGTTTTGCAAAACGAACAATTTAAGCGGCGTAAAATCGAATTTTTATAAAATTGTCGTACCGAAATTATCTGTGTACCGTTGGAAGCGTCGCGTCGCGCTGACCAAAATGGTATATTTATTCGTGCAAATCGGAGTCCGACGGAAATCGTCGCGTAATATTTAATCGTTCTGAGCGGACCGGTTAAACAAATTTTAGCCCAAAATTCTTTGGTCCGTATCTATTAGAAATTTGAAAATAAAATCTCAACTGTTAATAAATTGGGTGGTTGGCAGCTAACTTAATTGCGTGGGAAGTTGTGAGAAAAATGGGGAAAGGAAGTGACGTATCGGTTTACAAAACAACATCAATTTTTACTTTTAATGTTTGATTTTTGAATTAAAATGGAATCGGGTTGAAATGATAAATACCCAAATAACTTGACCTAGGATAGAAAAGTAAATTAAACCCGATATGTCAATGTTTTGATTTAAATAAAATAAAGATTTTACTTTAAGAATAATAAAGTTTTGAAATAAAATTTGAATTTAAATTTGAATGAAAGGAAATGTGAATATTGGAAATTTAACCGAATATTAACGTTGTAATTGACGAAAGAACATTGTTAAAAGTTTAATTGATTAATAATTAAGTTTTGAAATTAGTAACAATTAAGTTTTGAAATTATTAATAATTAAATTTGAAATTATTAATAATTAAGTTTTGGAATTATTAACAATTAAGTTTTTAAGTTATTAATAATTAAGTTTTGAAGTTATTAACAATTAAGTTTTGAAATGATTAATAATTAAGTTTGAAATTATTAATAATTAAGTTTTTAATTTATTAATAATTAAGTTTTGAAATTATTAATAATTAAGTTTAAAATTATTAATAATTAGGTTTGGAATTAGTGATGATTTAGATTTGAAATTATTTGATAATTTGACGAGATTGAATAATTTAATAATTAAATTGAATTGAATATTTTTTATTAAGAGAAATTGAATTTTTGAATATGTGAAACTAATTTTCTTTAATTGAGTTTTGAAATTTGTAACGAAGGAAATAAATAAATGAAATTGAATTTCTTTAACAAGAAATAAAATGCGTTTAACGAAACAAATGTAATTTAAAGAATTGGATTCGACAAATTTAATTTTAATTAAATTCGTAAGCTTGATATAATAAGTTGAACTTAAGAAATTAATGTACTGAATTGGAAATTTAATTGAAATTGTTTAATGATAAATTAATTTAATGAATATCGAATGAAATCGATAAATGAGTTTAAATCAATTTGAATGTTAAAATTAAGTTAAATGATTATAGAATGAACCTATATACGGAATTAAATGAATATTTAAATTGAAACTTTGAAATTGAATTATAGAATATTTGAAATGAAATTGTGATGTTATGAAACGTAAAATTTTGGAAATTGATTTAGAAAGACTAACGAAATGTTGATTTACGAATTCTAATTGAAATTGAAATTTGAATGGGTTTTGAAATATATTAAACGACCAATTGGTAAATTAATTACGAAAGTTATTAAAGGAACCAGAATCGATTAGGGACATACTTACTGTCTAAAACGAAAACCACTTTAATAACTATACGCGGAGTGTGATCCAGAATGAAGTGGTTGGAATGCTGTACGCGATGACTGAAGAAAGAGAACGATAATGGATAGCCTTGACACTTGTGTCAAATTGAAAGTGACTAAAAGAGGAGTCGTGCCGGGCCAAATGGGGTTAGCTACCTCGAGCCAACACACTTCTTCATAAACTACTCATTACTTGTTATTGATTGGTGTGCACCCTTGAACTTGGAGTGTTGTTTCGCGGTGTTGCGATCGTTGCGGCGATGCGTTCTCATCAGTCCGGATCAGGCAAACAGTAGTTTCACTACCTTGGGTGTTGCCTTTTGTGCCTTGTCATACTTATATTCCCATATACGCGACCACTACGAATTTGTATAGACTATAATGCTATATAAAATGTGTTAAGGGGGACAATGGTAACGACTTAACACTATTTTGATATTTTACTTTACCGTTAGACATTACCTATGTATCGTACACTATTATGTATAAATAGTTTAACGGATCCTGGAAGATGTTATTCCATTCATCTTTGAGTTATTGTTACTTTGAATTTGACCCATATTATCTGTATAAGAATATATGTCCTGATTCGAGTGTTTGTTTATGCTTATGCTCGAATCAGACCGAGGATTGCTGTTGCTGTTCTATTTGGAGCTGAAGACCGTAGACTATCATTATCTTTATCTTATCAGTATTGCTTTTTCTATTTGGACTATTGGACTTCTATGTGTTCTATTTATTTTTTATTTGAGACATTGTTGTATTTATGGGTAGCTTCATGAACTACTCTTATGACTATGTTGTATTTCCGATGCACTATTCTGTGATGTTATATTTCTGTGATTCTGTGATGACTCTCATTTATATATATATACACGCTCCATTAATGATTCGTGTTTTGTATTATCTAAGTTAACATGTATGGAATATCGTCAATTTAAATGATACAAATATACGGGTTGTTACATGATACATAACTCCCATATCCACATGGCGACCCTAGCACCAATATTTTCAGATTGAGCCTGACCTAGACATCTTCTAGCATTTGTTTGGGAATTTCCATTAGTGGTGGTGCTCTCTCCTCTAGGATTAGCTCTGCCTCTTCTTCCTTCATATCGATGTTCAAGCCCCGTGAGGTACAGATGAATAACCTAACTAAGATAGGGTCTAGAGATATAGCGTATACTTATATAAAGCAAATATAAGTACGTTACTATAGCATTATCCCATACCCCAATCTTAACTCTAATTCCTAAGGATTATGTTTTCAAAAATTATTTTTAGTTAATATATTTCATAAACCATGCTCTGGTACCAAGCTGTAACATCCTCTATCTAGAGGCCCAAAACTAAGCGCTATAGATGTTGCAGTCATCTACAGTATTAGCTTCCAACGACTAAATACGGCTATGTTAATGGTATCTATAATATCTAAAGCACTTAAATATGAAACAAATCACAGATTTTAAAACAACCTTTTCTTTATTAAATTTCAAAACAGATGTTCCATATTCTTAATACAAAATCCCAATACATTCCTAGGCATAATAGACAAAATATACTTATTACAAAATACACCAAGAGCGGTATATGAAGATACCCTCTTGGATGGTCAAAGTCATATCATCATAATTGACTTAATACAAACACAATATAAATACAGCAAAACATAAAAACACAACTCCTAAATAGCTATCCGTTAGCCTTCTGCTTGCCTCTGGTAGCCTTGTTCGCTATCCTGCTAAAACCTGAAAAAGATCATAACTCCTCAGCCTACTCAAATCAATTTTGAGCACCTGAGAGTTTAAGGGGAAAACATAAACTTAGAGTCAGACATAACACCCGTTGTTAATAATACTATACAAAACGGGTTTTCCCTTACTAATATACTTTAAAACATATCTTTTGCAAATCATTTCCTGCAGCGAAAACTGGTTAAATATTGTAAAGCATCATTATGTGTATAAACATAGATATCAGGCAATAAACGAACTATTTGTTCGAACTTGTTAGATGCTCCTCTTCTAGATGGTCTATCCTTAACTATCCATTAAATACTTCTCTTTTGAACGGTTTGTCCCTAACTTAATCATCTCCTGGTCTTCCTGATCCTAACGGTTTTTCGAGGTCACCAATAACCTATACATGCAAAAACATATATTCGTTTCGATGTGTAAACATAATTTTATTCTTACATGTGAGCGAGCCCCACACATTGGAATTTTGGACAACAAGTAGCTGTGGTCAATAGCTATGTATAGGGCACGATCCTATACCAGTCCCATCTGTTATTCTAATATCTGAGTCGTTTTCATTTAAGGATCCCTTTCAATAATTTTCCTTGAAAATCTCTTTAAAATGATTTTAAAACCTTAAATAAAACTTATACAAGGAAAACATATATGATCTCTATGCTTTACTCAAAATCACTTTGCCATGTTATATATATACACACACACTTTATTCAAACCTTAGTTAATGAAAATATTTAAGCATTTAAAAATACCCCTTTCGATTCCATTGAAAATTACCCTTTCTAAACCTTTGAAAGAATCTTTTTCGAAACAAAGTAAAACCCTTTATTTATTTAGGATGAAAGGCTAAAGCTTTTCCTTTCGAAACCATATTTTAAACCCTTTCAAAACCTTTGAAAATCTTCCTTTCGAAAGCGTTGAAACCTTGGACATCTTGTCTTTAAAACACCTTAAAATATTGCCTTAGAAAACCATGGAAAATTCTTCCATTTCAACTCTACCATTCATAAAACGGTATTTTTCGAATACTTCAAAACCAACAGAAAACGGTATCTTTCGGTTCCTTCGAAACCATTCAGAAAATGGTATCTTTCCATTCCTTTGAAACCATTTAGAAAAATAGTACCTTTTGAATCCTTCGAAATCCACCTTTCGACTCCTTCGAAACTATTCATAAAATAGTGCCTTTCGAAAGCATTAAACCTTTTAGAACAAAACCTTTTTCTAAAGCACATTAGGTCAATTTAAAACACGTGGAAAAAATCTTTTCAAAACCATATAAGTCATCTCTTTCGAAATCTTGGGTTATAATTCAATTAGAATAAATAGGAAAAAATCATCTAAGTCGAAACCTTCATTTCGAAACCTTTTTCCTAAGTAAGAAACAGTGGTGTCGAAACCATCCTTTTTGAAAGCATGTGAGAAGCGGTTGTTTTTAAAAGACAAGTTTACCTTTCGACTCCTTCGAAACACATTGACTTCGAAAGGTAGAAAAGCAGCAGTTAGGGATTTTGACCCCTTCGAAAGCATTAAATGTTTATTTTAAATATTTGACCCAATCCAAAGCAACTGGGTCGAAACCAACTCTTTCGAAAGCAAAGCAGGCATTACGTTTGGTTTATAAAACAAACATACTCCAACCTCTTTGAAACCTAAGGTTTCGACTAAGTGCCCCTTCACCTTTTGCCAATATTCTAGGTACCAAGTATCTTGATACCATGAGCATTGGTTTCGAAACCAATGATGTCGATAGGTTTGGGTCGGAATCCCTGGCGTCGAAAGTGGCTGAACGTACTAAAAGAATGATTTTCTTGTTTTTAACTTAAAGGAGAAAACTTTTTAACTAACCCGCCTTTGTTTGTCAAAATCTTATTGGTTACTAAATACTTTTCAGAAAAGTGCTGCTAATAATTTCAAAAATAAAGAATAGTTTTATTTTTTAAAATGCCCCTTCTCATTAATAAAATATATAAAACTTTTAAGTCCCATATCTTAAATAATTTAATATATTAATCAAAAAAATTAGGAAAAATTATAAAAAATCTATTTTAATGTGTCTTTTAACATATAAAAAAATTCAAACCCAAATAATTATTTATTTAACCATAAACAATATATAACCCAATAAATCATTTTCTTTACTAGAAAATTAATATAAAATCCACATTAATTCAAAAGTTACGAAAATTGAAACCCATCTTTAAAATATTATTTATGTTCTACATTTAAACTTTCAAGGCATTTGGATGTAATGTAATAAGGTTTTCATATCAAACATCTCATAAATATTAATATGAACATGTGTAAATTATCAACATGCTTATACACGCATACATACATACATACATATAAATATAATATCTTTAATCGTTTAAAACATGGCATAAATTTGCAACATCATTTCGGATCCAACTCAAAACTGAAAACTATAAGAAAAGAGGGATGTAGTAATTATTTACCTTTGCTTTGAGATTAAAAGATGTGAGATTTGATGTTGATTAACTTTTTTCTCTTGAAATCCTAGCTTTATCTTCCCTTAAGAATAAAAATGGTGGCCGGCCTTAAGATTGTTTAGTTTGAGAGAATAAAATGAACATGTGTCTCATTTCCTAAAGGTTTAGGGTATGATCTCTCTTATTTCCCATTTTGTCCTTCCCTATTTCCTTACACATTAATTCATGTTATCACATTTCGATTTACATATGAACATGGCACAGCTACACATAGTTCAATCAAATCTCAACCTATTAATCTTTATATTATTTATTTAATTTAACTAATTAATTACTTTAATTAATTCTATAAAAATAAGGGGCATTACAACCAGAAAAATCACTTCCATTAGCATAGCTCCAGCACACGGTCCGTCTAGGGGACACTAGGACACTCACATACACATGCACTACACCGCGTTGCACTTGACTCGTGTCTTTACTTATTGGAGCTAACTTTTCCCTGGTTCATTTGAACGATTCATTGAGAGAGAAAAGTATATGCTTCAGCCTTTAGCAGAAAATGTGTATCTCGCTCGAACACATATCATCATGGTGGTGGTCGAGGCTCGGAGTTCAGCCATTAGTTTAGCCATGACAGAGGTAGCTATGATAGAGATTATCTATCTTATGACTCTGCTTCCAGATACCGTTCTAGGTCCAGGTCGCCTCCGCCATGAGGTTAAGAAGCATTCTGATCGTCAGGATGACTTTCAACTGGGCAATGCTTCTCGTGCACCACCTCCAGCTTCCATTCCTATACAACACTGTACATCGGTTCATATCAGTCTACCTTCTGACCATAGGAACTATAAGGGCAGTTTCAAAGCATCACATCACAATGCTAGCAAGAAAGCAGTTGAAGCTTCAGTCATCGCTATGAAGCAATAACTTACTACTGTTGTCCAAATGACCGAATTGAAGCAACAGTTTTCAAATGTATGTTTTATGGACTCATGTTTATACCTAACTTGAAGAAAATTCCGCCAAAGGTTAAAGACACGCCCATCGCTTACGTAGTTAATGCTTATGATTAATATAATGAATGGAAGCGGATAGCCAAGAAGATCTCTAGGGTTTCGAAGGAAAGGAAACCTAAGACCGACAATCTAAAATTTATGGAAGCATAAGACAAAAGGATCATCACTCATCTCAACATTGAGATCATTAACATGAAAACATTACAAGATGAAGTCAGAAAAAGGCCAAGGATGCTATCAAAGCACTCGAGAGTGAGAGGGCCAAGCATCACGATGGCATAGAGATCGTGCACCATCGAAATCGCGACTTAGCGCTAGAGAGAGATGCCTTGACCACAAAGGTAAATGAGCTATCGGTAAAACTTAAGAGCAAGACAAAAACGAAGGATGAAGCTCTCTAAGAGGCTCGAGGGTACTATAAAGTGCTCCTTACCACTCGTTAGGAAAGGTACGAGGCGATTGCATGTGCTCAGGATGTGGGCGCTCTTGTTAAAAAGGAATTTAAGGCTACTAAGAAGCCGACGGTGTAGTGATTTAAGCCACTGATCATTAAATTTAATGCTAATGTGCTCATGTTCCACAACTTAGAGTGGATCGGTGATGACTATCCTAGGTTTTTGGCTTTGGCCTGGGAACAGGTTGTAAAAGCGGAGAATGAATTTCTAAATGGTGGTGAGGTAGACCTGACTCAATCAAAAAAGAAGGTCTTAATAGGAGACGAGCCTAGGGTGCGGAGAGAGGCGAGCTTACGCTTCATCCGGAGCTGGCCGCCATAGTATAAAAAGACATAGGAAAATGCTTCGGATCGTCGTCTCAGGATGTCACCATTGGCCACACATTTGGATCCAAAGCTCCTTCGATTCATTTTCTATCCCTGAATACAATCTTGAGAAGCGTCGAACGAATAAGTCCTTCATACTTTCTCCCATCTTGGAAGGGAATTCTAATGACACTCCAGCCCATATAGAACCCAGACCAATGGATGTATCTTAACTAACTTTTTTGTGTATTCAAAGAGTCCACATGTCGTTGGTTGACATAGTTAACCTCCCTTTTTATGTCTCTCGAGTTTCAGTTTAGCCCCAGATTATCCCGCTTCATGACAAAGGTCTTCAGTTGGGACAACAAGCTTCTACAACAGAATCAGTGACCGTGACTACTTCAATGGTGGTCTCGAGTTTTCCAATCGACGAGACTCTTGGGACTAACAAATGGATGATAGATGCTTTATAGGATAAAGGGACCGGTGTGATTCAGGAAGCTTAGACCAAAGATGATGTTGTTATCACTGGATTTTCCGAGCCCTTATCGGGTCCCACCAAGAGAAAGCTTGAGCAACAACTTCACCTAATTAAAGAGGTCAAGCTAGAGAAGATAGAGGGAATCCCTCCTCTTTTGTCCATAGCTTTGCCTGGTCAGACTATCTTCATTCCGGTCACTCTTACTTTACCTAGGAGCACTCAAAGCATGCCCGCTGGATCATCACAAAATAATCCATCCAAGGGTTAAAGAAGAAGCAGGAAGAAACCTGATCAAGTTACAACTCCCTCTAGAGAAGAGAAGAAAAGGTCTAAGCGGCAAAAGCATATTAAGTTATCATAGGTTTATTTTAGGTAGACAAACTCATTTTTGGTTTATGGTAATAGGAGTCTGTTTGGAATTTTAGGCTTGAATTGTGCAGGTTTGGCCTCTACTTTTGTTTTCAGCTTAAGTGTAAATAAAACATGTATGTTCTATCCAAGTTCTATTTCAAATGTGAATAACAAAGACTTTTGTTTTTTTTCAATCTTTATTTGAATTTATTCAAGTATTCAAGAAATGCGCTTTCCATTCGACGTACTTGTGATCCATTTCTTTCTAGGATTACTATCGGACTAAATCATTAGCCCATTCCATGATTTGACGATGTTTCATCGTTCTTGCAAACATAAAGAGATTGTTGAAGTTCCAATCCCTGGTTATTTTTATTCAACAATATTGAGTTCTGGAATCGAGTCAAATATCAACTACAAAGAAAGGTGGCATAAATATCCTTTTTGCAGGAACTTAAAATGCAACCACGCCTATCTTCGGGCGTCGATCGAGGTTTGGAAGTGATATCGCCTAACATAGGGCAATGATCTCCAACCAGGCCATCCTCTGGGCATGATGTCAGTGCTATGCCAAACTCTGGACAAAAGACAATGAGTGGACGGTCGAGTCACAACCATTTTGGGTTTATGCTCCTGCCCTAACCTCAAGGATGAGAGTGAATGGATGGTCAAATCACGTCCAATTTAGTTTTATACTCATGCCCCCACATCTAGGACAAGATTAAGCAGATGGACGGTCAAATCAAGTCTGCTTTAGGTTTATACTCCTACCTCCGCATCTAGAACAAGAGTTAGTGGATGGATGGCTAAATCTTTTCTACTTTAGGTTTATACTCATGCCTCCACATCAAGGACAAGAGTTAGCTGGCATTCATCTCTGAATGCCAAGGGTGGTTGAACTTCAAGGGTCCAATCATGGACCGTAGAAGTTTGGTTAGCACCTAACCCCAAGTACCTACGTACCTACATTACACATATGTAGATTCATTGGAGTCGGTCATATTTCATAACTTTTAAGCCATGAAAAGACAGAGTCACATATTTGGAAAGCCATTTCACTTTATAGGAGACAGGAAATGATTGGTCCTACCTTATTACATGGATTTAATTATATACAAAGGTATTTATTAGTGAAATAGCATTGTAAGTGTTTGCTATTCCATGCCCTCGAGAGTAAGATCATGTCCACCGTTGCTAGCTTGAAAGTGTTATCTCCAAGCTTTTGTTCAATTACTTAAGGACCTTCTCAACTCGAGCCCAAGTTCCAGCGACCTGTGAAGACTCGTTTGAGAACTAGGTCACTAATTTCAAAGGTCTGATTTCTGACCTTGGCGTTGTAATATCGAACGACTAGGCTTCGATGTGCAGCTGCTCATAAGTCAACTTCATCGCGCTTCTCATCAAGCATATCGAGCGACTCCAATAGGAGTTTCTCATTCATCCTTGGATTACAGCGAGTTACCTGATGAGAAGGTACTTCCAGTTTAGTCGGAATCATAACCTCTTATTTATAGGTAAAGCAAACAGATAATGGCCGGTCACTAACTTATGGGTCGTTCGACATGCCTAAAGTGCTAATGGAAGTTCATCGACCCAATCGCCTTTAGCCATTTCCAATCACTTCTTTAGAATGGATTTGATAATCTTATTCACAGCTTTAGCTTGTCATTTCTCCTAGGGCTATGCCACCGAAGCAAAGCTTTTATCTACGCGATGTCTGCGGTAGAAGTCTTGAAACTCGATGCTATCAAATTAGGTCCCGTTATCGGTAACGACTGCTTGTGGAACTCCAAAATGACAGATAATATTCCGAACCATGAAGTTGATTGCTTTCTTTGTGGTAATTGTGGCTAATGGCTCGGCTTTAGCCCACTTGATGAAGTAATTAATGGCGACGATGATGTACTTTGTGCCATCCTAGATATCGGCAATACACCGATAATATCACTTCCCCAAACTACAAACTGCCAGAACTGGCCAATTGAATAATTTCCATTTGTGGGGCTCTCGAAATCTTAGCAAATCTCTGGCACTTGTCACACTTTCAAGTGTAATCAACTACATCTCAGTTGACAATCGGCCATAAGTACATAGAGCAGAGAATCATCTTTGCCAGGGTTTGCCCGTTATTGTGTTCATTACAGCCTCTTCATGAACTTCTCTCAGGACTAGTTTGGTCTCATTATTGGAGACACACCGTAACATTGGGACCGAGAATCCTTTCCTGTAAAGTGCTCCTTGATGAAATATACATCTCGAAGCTTGATGAAGTATCTTCTGTTGCTCATTCTTTCTATCCTAAAGGATTCCACTCTGTAAATAGTTCTTTATTGGAGTCATCCATGATTGCTTCTCACACTCGGTCTCCAAGATTCAATTGATATCCATTTAGTCGGTGCTCAAAGATGACATCCATAAAGTGTGGTAGATGCTAAATACAATAGAAAATTACATGGAGAATAATAAAGAATAATATGCAACCCCAATGCTAAGCTTGCTTCTCCATGTACTTAATTTGAACCAATCACCTAATGCCTTGTCCTCTTGTGGTGAGGGAAAAGGAAAGGAGCGGGTTGAAAAAAAGTCTGGTGAATGAATTGTATAACTAATATATGGTGATCATAAATAATTGACTTCATTTATAATTTATGCGACCTACAGCGTCCTACTTGTGTTTGTGCATAACATACTAGGGTTAGTCACGTTGACCTATATGGATATGGTTCCAATTGCACCTACATCAAAACATCTTATGGAGGATTATAATTAAGGGTCAAACAACGAATCAAATAATTGACCAACAACAGTTTGGTTGATCAATGATGGATCGAACAAATAATCTCTAGGGCTACTCGTAACATAAAATCGCATAAAATATCACCCTTAGAAATGCATTACCCAAACAATCACTATACGTATTATACTTACATATTGGGAGATTCCCGCAATGTTGACTCGCATCAAAGACAACTTAGAGCCTACTTAAGCATCCATGTCCAATAACTTAATGGTAATGCCACTTATTGCATCGCACCGAGTATCTACCAATAGTGTCATGTCCTAATCGTCGTATGCACTGAGGAACCTATCACTAGTGTCAGACCACTCACTGCACCTAGCATCCACTAAAAGCGACGTGAACAACGAGGAACCTCATGTTAGTACCGTACGATCAACACATCCTCGCGATCAAACCACCTTATATTATATATCAAGTTCGTAAAATAAACAATATCTAGGCCTAATTGTCAATATATACGCTTACTTCATTCCTGTAGTATTTGAAAGTCAAGGACCAGGGAACTAACTTCCCATGCTTATATAATATACATAGTAATATATTATATAAACCCAGGCCATTAGTCGAGTTTCAACCTGTGCATGAAATATGCCAACCGGTTGACCGCTTGCAGTCGAAAGGCTATGGCAAGCCATCGATCAATCGTGTTTTGTCACGGTAATTATATATTTTTGTTAATCAATTTTAACGATGATTATATCCAATTTTATGATCAAATTTCTCATATTTGTTTTAGTCCATAATTATGCCTATAATTCAAAAAAATTCATATGAAATTTGTAATCTTGTTTGCATAATTTCAACTCACCAACTTCATAATTATATATGTGTAGTTATATCTCAAGATCAGTAAAAAGTGAAATCAAAGGGGATATACTACTAAAATCTCAGAATCAATTCAAAGTGGAAATCAAAGGGGATATACTACTAAATTCTCAAAATCAATTCAAATTGAGTAAAAAGGTGTGCATATTAAATCTCAGAATCAATTCAAAGTGTAGTAAAAAGGTGCATTCATATTAAATCTCAGGTACAATTCAAAATCAATTTCTCCATTTTGAACCTAGTTAAATCAAATATGGGTTAAATTCATGCAATTTAGACTTTAAAGTCATATCTCTATATAATTACAATTTACTTAGTAATTAAACTTCAATCAATTTTTTAATTCAAATTCAAATCATATAATTCTCAAATCATATAGAGATATAAATAAATCAAATTACTTGTAAATCATCATATTTTGATAATCAATCCACTTACCTTTTATCAGCTTTCTCCCTCTTATTCCAACTTGAATCGCCTCCTCTTTGACTTGTTGATCCCTTCTTTTAACTTGATTCTGTCTCCAATTTTGTTTATCTTCTCTTCTTCTTAAATCATTGATTTTATAATAAATTTTGATTTCATTTCGTTGTTAAGGAGACAAAGTTGTTTATGGAAAAGTAGAGTTTCGACTAGATAGTTGGGTTTCAAGCTAAAGAAGGAAGAGATACATCCATATTTATAAATGTAGGATAAAATACTGACCTCTAGATAAAATATAATAAAATCCGAGTCGTTCGGCCTAGGCTAATCATAGCCGACAATGCTTGACTGGTCGATCAATTGGGTGCGGTTGATCGTAAGGTGTTGACCGGTCCTATTAATTGCATCGATCGGTTAATATTACCCAATTTAACATTAACCGTACTTTTATATATTTTTAATCATTTTAATTTTCAGTTCTTAAAATATTAATAACGTTTTCATTTGAACTTCAGTTACAAAACTTTATATGTAAAAGTTGCCCAAAAAATCACCATGAACGCAATGGTGCATGTTTCATAGCCAAATTCTGACATTTGTTCAAATTTCATTTTTAATTTCATTTGAGGTTGGTTAATTTATTTTAGTAAATTTTCATTCGATTTCGCAGCATGTTACAATAAGTGGCAGAGAGTTAAAAGTTGCTTACAGGATTTAATTCGTTGGCTAACTTGGGATTAGGGGAAGGTGAGGCAGGGAGAGACTAGGAGACCTGAAAGGCGGTATTTACGTTTTGTAGATACGAAGGGACGATGCACGTGTGATTGCAAAGTGTTATCACTTCCATCCTCTTGCAATTAATGCACCTGGCTCAAAAGTGGCCATATTTCCTACATTTGAAACAGAGTAGTGTTCCTACAATCTCGCACCAAGTGTTCTCAAAGTCCACACCTGAAGCATTTCTTTTTTTCCTTTTTTTCGCCACATTGGGTACATGCGTACACTCTTTGAGGATAAGACCGTTTAGTCAGAATTTGAAATTGAAATCAAGGATGATTTGAGAAAGGAATGAGCTCCACCTTCAACAGACCATGTAGTCGCCATAGACTTAGGGGCCCTGATGACATCAATAAAATAGCATGAAACTCCTTGAGAAGAGGCACAACCCAACCGATCGATAGAGGCTTCAATGCATATAGGATCAAAAGGGCTATTAATGACTTTGCATGTTTTTTTATGATCGTCCACTGGAAATTGCTTGAAATCCATGAAGAAACATGCTTAATGGGATTCGAAGCATAAGGCCTAGTTGGAAGGGGAGGTGGAGGGTTTTGAGATGGAAAAGAGAGAAGAGAGAAAGCCATTAAATTTTACACAGATGAAGTTCTATTCATATTTAGTTTAAAAAATATGGTTGAATACTTACCTTAAAGTTGTTAAGGTAAATAAAATAAAATTTCAGAATTTATTAAAATATTTAATTAAAATGATTAAATAAATAAATAATTTATTTGATAAAATTTAATGACATGTTAACATGTATATTAAACTACAAAATCATAATTAAATATTCTCCTTAAATAGCCCAAGACGAATAAAAAAATTGTATAAATTTTGAATAAGATTTAATTAAATTAAGAATTAAAAGTAACTAAATGTGATTTATATAAGTTAATTAAATTAAACTAGTTATAAACAAATTAAAATTATATAATAATATGTATAATTAAAATATAAGTGGAACAAAAATAAACCCAAAATATGTTTTTGAAATAAATACGTACATATGGTACATATACCATGATTTTAATTGTGTCTAACACATGAATACATGGGTATTTTACAAGAAACACATTATTCGTCAAATCGATAGCACTCAAAATATTTGGTGGTTATAAAATTTAATATAGCTACCCTCTGTCATTTGTATATTGATAAATTACTTGCATACACACTACTTGTTGAGTAATCTCAAGCTAGAGCTATTATAGATAGTACTATCAATATATTTCCTAGGAAAAGTAAGATACATGCATGTATTTGTTTAGGAAATTCATGGTACATGCATTATACTTAGGTCATCAAAAAATGATTTATAAGGGTGAATAATCTCTCTTGATTTATTGAGCATACTCAAGGCTAAGGTCGAGATTAAGGCAAAGATCACGGTTAGGAGTTGTATATTATACAACCTATAAAGAGTTATCCATCGCTTGTAGGCATATGATTTGTTAAGAAAACTTAAGGTGAATCCTAACTCACTAGAGAAATTGAAGGATTTCTACATTTTTCCTAGATTTTTATGGAATATAGAAATCTAGTGGGAGCCTTATCCAATAAAGGAAATGATATTAACTGATCTTTCTCATATTGTAAGAACATTTGCTATGTAACAATACTAATCTACTTCTATTAAATTTGCAACATAATGACCAACCTAAGAATGTTTTTTGAAAATGATAAGCTCACTTGACCTAACTACACTGATTAGCTAAGAGCTATCAAAATAGCACTTATGTACAAAAGATTATGGTCTATTATAATTGAAGGTTTAGAAACAAAGCTTCCAAAGGTGTGGACCCTAAAATGGTAAAGGCTTAAACACTTGGGTAGCTGATTGTGACAAAGCCCAAGCCAACATGATATTTACTTAGACAAACCATTGCAAAGATGGCACGAAAACATGACTATCCACAAAATCTTTAATAACCTCAAAGCTTTGTTTAGGGAGTGATCATATTCCACGAGGTACGAGATTGATAAGAAATTGTTCAATGCGAAGGTGAGAAAGTGAACTTGTTTGGAGGACTATGTCATAATGATGAAGGGCTATATTGATAGACTACATGAGTTTGATGCTAAGATGGTCGAAGAATTGCAAGTTGATTTGACATAGGCTCATTGACTCTAGAGCTTGAACCATTTATATTGAACTTCAATATGAACAAGATGAGTGTGAACCTTATGGAGCTACTCAATATGTTGAGGTAACGAAGGGTCATTCACGGATCAAGGTACAATGCTCTCCGTGAAAGGGAATGCACCGTCTTCGAAAGGTTTAAACAAGAGAAAGAAAGGCAAGAAAGGTTAGAAATGTGCTTCTAATGACAAGGGTAGTGTTACTATCATCGTAAGAAGGGCATCTGAATTGTGCAGACTATTTAAAGATGATAAAATAGAATAAGAAGGAATCGAATTTCTCAACTCTTATAGTAAGTCTATGAGTTAAAATTATTTTGAAATTCATAAAAGCTCAATGGTTTTAAATACTGGATCCGAAACTCATATCCATAATTCATTATAGGGACTTAGGAGTAGACGACTTGTGACAAAAGGAGAAACGAGCCTTTAAGTTGCAAACGGGTTAATTATAGATGTGACAACTATTAGATAATATTATATAAGTTTGTCCAATAGATTTATTGTTATTTTGTATAAGTCCTATTATATATGAAACATTAGTTGTAGTGTAATATCTGTGTCTAGATTGACTAAGATTAGACATGATTTTCGTTGTAATGATGATGTTGTGGACATTATGATTGGTGGAAATCATATTTGCAATGGTTTTTTAGATAATCGAATTTATATACTTAACTTTAATAATATATATGTTGTTAATAATTCTTCTGCGATTAACATCAAAGAGTTAATTATAGCACTACAGGCTTAGTCATATAAGTTACAAAAGATTGCATAAACTAAAAACTGAGGTTTTCTTCTAATAGTTGATTAAGAATCATTTGAAACTCATGAGTTATGTCTCAAAGGAAAAATGACCAAGCATACCTTTGACGAGAGCAACGAAAGAGTTGATAAACTCTTGCGTTATATACATATTGATGTATGTGGCCTGATGCATTAGGACTAAGGATCATTACACATATTCCATTACCTTTACAGATGATTTCTCTAGATTAATATATATATATATATATATATATATATAATTCATGAATAATAAATACAAATTCTATGAAAAATTTGAGGAATATAAGAATGAAATTGAAAATCATACAAACCATAAAATTAAAGTACTTCGATTTGATCATGGATGTGAGTATGTTGAACAAGAAATCCAACGGTACTTAAAATATAATAGATTATCTCTAAGGTCACTCCATCCTCTAGTCCAAAAATAATGGAGTTTTGAAGATATGGAATTGAACCCTTTAGATATGGTTCGACATATGATGAGTGGGGTTAAGTTACCTCTTTAGGAAAGTGCGTTAGAACCCACAACACATATGCTGAATTTGGTGTCTACCAAATATGTTCCAAATATACCATATGCAATGTGGTATGGTAATAAACCTCCTCAAGTATTGGAATGTGTAGGGTGGCCAACATACGTTAAGAACCTTGGCCCTAACAAGCTTGAGGCAAGATCATTTTTGTGCAAGTGTATAGGATATCCCAAAGGTTCTATGGCTATAGTTTCTATAGCATGAAGGAACAAAAGTTTATTGTTCCTTAATACATTCTCTCAATAAAGAAGGAACTTTTTTTAAAAGTAATTAAGTGCCAGGTCATAGATTAGACAAGGTTCGGGAAACTAATAGAAATGAACCGGTAGAAAATTCAAATTCACCAACATTAGAAGGTGAGATACTGTGGATTTTTAGTGGATGGCAAGAAAGAGCATTGTAACCTAGAAGATGATACCCCTATCACATTTAGACAAGCACTTCAGAGTAAAGTCTCTACACCATGGCTTGAAGTTGTGAAACCCGAATTAGATTCCATTTACATAAAAAGTGTGGACTTTGAATGATATACATAAAGGGGTATAAACCCATTGGCTACAAATGGATTTTTAAGAAGAAACAGAATGCAGATGGAAAGATAGAGACCTATAAAAAAAAGGCTAATCATCAAAAGTTTCTGTCAAGTTTAAGGTGTTTACTATGGTTGCAAAATATGGATGATGTATGCGAAAATGACATTTCTAAATGGTGATTTAGAAAATATGGTTTATATGTTGTAGCCCAAGGGTTTCTAGATCCATGGAAGTGAGAGTAAAGTTTGTAAGTTGTTAAGATCAGTATAGGTCATAAACAAGCTTCCAGAAGTTGGAACATGTGTTTTGATGAAGTGTTCAAATAGTATTATTTTTATCAAAACACGTATGAAACATACGTATACCTAAAAGAACAATGAAATTCTATAGTGTTTATTGTCTTATATGCCAACAGTTTGCTCCTGATTCGCAGTGACATTTTGTTATTGCAATCAGTCAAATCATGGTTGTCCAAGAACTTTTCCGTGAAGGATTTGAAGAATCGACCTATGTACTTAGTATAAGCATTTATAAAGATAGATCCAAGAGGTTGCAAGGATTATCCTCATCCATTTACATATTGTTATACTAAATCGGTTGTATGGAGACTTCTAAGCACAAGATGTTTCGATAAAATTCAGAATCATCCTTTCTAAGAAGGATGCTCCTTATATTAATGAGGGGATTGAGTGTATGAAAAGGGTTTCATATGCTTCAGCCATCAAATCCACTATGTACAGTGTGTTATATAAAGGATTGGTTCTGGCATATGCATTAGGACGCGTAAGCCAATACCATTTTAACACAAAAGAAAAATAATCTAAAACTTTGAAATGTATTCTCAAATATATGAGAATACTAAAGACTTATTCATGGAAATACGACCTCCATACGAAGGGGCGTACATCTTCGAGCTTCCTGATTGATATCGATGATAATAAATCAGTGTTAGGTTAATATTCACATTGAATAGTGGAGTGGTAAGTTGAAAAAGTTCCCAGTAAGAGATAATAGCTGAATGATGGAGGCTAAATCTGTCACCCTTAGTGAAGCAGCTAAAGAAGCAATCTGGATGTGCAAATTTATGATTGAACCTGGGGAGATTCCAAATGTTGAGAATCACATTACTTTATTTTTTTATAACAATGTTGCGATGCATATCACAAAAAAACCAAGACTCACAAGAAATGAAGGCACATACTCTGGAAGTTCCACTTGACAACAAAATTTGTCAATAATAGAGAAGTGATGATTAACAGAGTAAATAGTAAGGACAACATAGCGGATCCATTCACAAAGGGACTGGCTCGATCAGTTTTGAGCAAACTGATATAAAGAATGCGATTTAAATCTATATTGGTTACAAGTGCAAGCGGAGGACTGAGAGATTTAGTAGTATGCCTTAGAGAAAATTATGTAATTTATCGTAAATTATCTACTAGGTAATAAAGCTTGATCATAATAAAGGTGTTTAATTTCTTTTATATGCTTTGCTATATTTTGATATAATTAATAAAGTAACTAATTTAAAGTTATATTAATATGAAATTTCTTAAGTAAAATGTTATGTGATTGTAGTTCCAATTAGTTGCAATCATAGCAATTAATCAAAAAATAAATATCATTTTTTTAATTACTCTAAGTCAAGATATTTCGAGAAAGGATACTGATGCATATGTCGAGACCAGAGTACATACCGCTCTCTAAATGTTGGACGGTGTAGTACTTATGATAGCTGATGGCACCAAGGGGTTATGTACTTATAGTTTTTTCGATAACCATAGGATTACGCATCAAAGAGTTTCTTGTTTTTTGCTAACAACTAGGTCAAACAGGAATTCGTAGTGTAACAGTGTTACGCAGTTCCCTTGATTTGAGAGTATCATGGAACTTCAATATGGATGCTCCACTTTGATTATAGTTAAATCAGGTCCAGAAGACCATCGGACGACTATAGTTGGATCTGAGTTGAAGCATTGGAAATGAACCATTATTCAATAGAAAATCTATCTCCTTAGGCATGTGAGGTTAGTGTCATGGTCAACTATAGCCAACTCAAAGTAAAAAAAATTAGCTAGAGTAGAACGGTTGATAATATATATTATTATTGAAGCACAGACTTTATTTATGGCCTGATCAAGTTGAATGTGAATAATGTTGCAGTTTTGACTAATACCAAACTCCATATATCCTAAAGTGATATAGTGTTGGCGGAAAGAACGTATATAAATTATTATCGCTATTGGTACCACTTAAGGTGATGTAAAATACAAAAGATTTATAAGTAATGAACTTGGCCAAACTATCGCCCCATTAGCTAAGTGACTTGTGAACGTCAATATTTTAATTATTAAATATTAATTGCCGACTAAATTCACATCTCTAGGTCTCACATCTGCATTTATGAATTCTGCAAAAAAGAAAACGATTTAATTGGTTTATAAAGTGTTATAGATTAATTAAATCAATAATATTTAAGAAATATTAATTATTATTGTATTTGTTGTTTTGGGGTATTTTTAGCGAGTGATGTGGCTCGTGGAAAATTCTAAGTGTAGTTGATATTGGTTTGATGTGGATATAAAAATTATTTACATAAATATCGATATATATTTTTAAACAGGCTTTAAACATTAATAATGATTTAATGGGTTTTATGATTTTTTGGTCTATTAAGGGACCATGCATGGCCGGCTAAGAATAAGAGGGCATCATTTGGATCAAGATACATTGGCTAATCGGTTTTTAATTTCATTCCCATAATTTCCTTTCCCAAAAAAATCCATAATCCAACTTTCCCTAAATATTTATTTGTTAACCGGTTTCTAATTTCATTCCCAAAATCGTCAAATTAATATTACTCCAAATTATAACACTAAACTCAAATTTATAGTTATCAAAATTTCTCAAAATTCTATCTGCTTTAAGCCTCTTTCATTCTCTGCTTGACGAGATCTAACATCCCAGTAGTTCATGAATAGAGTCGGGGCTGACTTTCCTTGGATTCCAACCAATAAGATGGTGAAAATATGATCTCCCACGAAAGGCCTCTAAAGGAGTCATGTCATAATAGGATCGAAGTCTGCCACCGAAGGCGGCTTCAACAAAATGATTCAATTTCCCCATGCACCTACAATAATTAAGAATAAAGGCACGAAGAAGGCCTTCCATGGTTCCATGTCCAATTGGACAAGAATTAGGCTTCAAGCTCATGAATCGTGAAGGCTTGGCTAAAGCCACAAATAATATATTCCATTAAGACTCGGAAAGAAAAGGTCAAACTCGATCTTGATTGTTACTAGAACGACACCAAAAGAAGGGCACATATTTGAATCTCAAGCTCGAATCACCCGACCCTATTACTACAATAGTTCGTAAAAAAATCATAAATAACTACCACATGAAAAAGACAAAGACATAGAGCCATGTTGCATATCTCAGGCAATCAGAACAAAAGATTTGATTGGGTTTTGATTCGATTACAACAGACCAACAACAACTCCTAATAGAGACTTCAAGGCCCAGACACCAATCTTAAGCTAAATTCCATATAAGAATTTTGGGTAGTTCTCAAGTACTGGCATGCACGAATTCAAGTTTAAAGACACAAGAACATCTTGGAGAGAAGATAAGAATAAGCTTATCGGAACACTCTCCAAGGGCTAACTTGAAAGTTTTACGAGATAAGTTAGATTGCTTGTCACAAATCAACGCCTCTAACTATTAGAAAGAATCATCACAAATATAGAAAGATGTAGAGATATTAACCTCGATCACCCGAGGCTAATTCAACTACTTGTAGGATTGAGTTGAAACCAAACTTTAAGCACTACGAAATTGATCGATCAGATCGTCAATTGAAGGCTAAAGGTATTGGTAAGGGACCAATTAATCCCGCAATGCCCAATGCATATCTAAAGAGAGTTGTTAGTTCTCCAATTTCTATAGTAGCTATTCCAAGATGAAATTGATACAAAAATTGGTTACGTTTGGGTAGAAAAATCCAAATATAATTGAGCATATTAGAGACAATATACAATTTGGAACTCAAGAATTCTTTACTTGATTGAGGCTCAAGAGGGGATTAAGATACATTGGAAAATTTAAATTGATATTCCAAAGGATTAAAGATAATTATTAATTTAAATCGAATTGCAAGTGATGGAGAATTCCTTTAAATCATAGGATAAGGGCCATAAAATGGTTAGACAATCCATTCCCAACATCCTACCACTACAAATAAATCTGCATTTGGTTGCACTTATTAGTAGCATTTGAAATGTAAGTGCAACCAATGTTATTTCACACTTTTAATTTACGCGTATATTTTTCTTTTTCAACGCTGCCAAAATTTAGCGCCTTTCCCCGCTAACAAAACATTTATCGTGTTTTTTTCCCTCTCATTCCCAAATCAGCTTCTTTTTTACTCTCCACTTCAGAAATTTTTGTCTCGCCTCACGTTTCCTCCATCGTTGCTTTACTCCCATTCATTACTCTACTCCTCTCTACTTCATTGATTCACTCCTCCATCGATCTACTCCCATTTCTACACAAACCCAAAGTTGAACTCCTCCCCACAAGCCCTTAGCCGATCAACTCCTCCACAACCCAAAGCATGGAGGGATTGGATTTTGGAGTGAAGTTTAACATGCCTCCCAATCTACAATACCATTGACCTCGCCACCTGCTATGATACACTCCACGCGCTTCGGGTAAGTATTACATAGTTATGCAATTTTGATTATTTATTAGTTAGTGGGTTGAGTTCAGCTTACAAATTAGTATTTTGGATGGGAATTAAAGTAATTGTGGAGTAAAGTTTGCATAGCTTGGAGGAATTATAGCTCCAGTTAGTAAGTGGACCGTAAATTTAAATAATTCCATATGAAGTGTGGATTGGTGTTTGGTAATTTGGATTGTATATTAGAACTAAATTTTTAACTAAAACATAATTGCAAGTTGATTATGTTTGTAGAATTTTGAGTCTGGATTGGTATTTGATAATTTTTGTTCAATTTTTCCCAATATATTGAATGCCTTCTATCACTCACAGTTCGAAGATAATGTTTAGTATCAATATTAAAGTTGTATACTAATTGCTATAATGATTGGGAAATATTTTAAATATTATTCATATAATTTCTCATTTTCAAGATATAAGTAAGCCATTTTGTCTCCTATATCATAAGATTAAAATTTTTATCAAACCATAACAAAGAGGTCTAGAGCATATAATTGTCACATTTTCTCTTTAAGAAAGTTCATAGAAATATCACCTGTTTAAATAATGGTTGAATTAAATGATATTGCATGAACCTTCTTTTGAAAATGAAAGATACACATAAATACATTATCAAAGTTATTGAAAAATAAATGATTCTTAGAAGCTAATTTTAATTTAGTCAAAGTCACGAAATTTTTGCCTTTTGTTTCTGATATGTAGATTTGACTCTTGTTATTGTTGTTATTTTGACTCATGACTTAAGAGTAAGTATATTTACAGCTTGACCTTTTGTTTTTATATTTTCAAAATCAATTTTTAATAGAAGTAGAAGTCTTTTTAATAAAAGCTAAAGCATTTAACTATTAATACCCAAAGGGATTTTATACTTGTTGCTTTTTCACCAATATAGGTTTTTAATAATTTAACTGAATATATAATTATAGACTAAAGTATAGAGCTGCAAAGATTTCTTAATCTCAAGATATAACTACATTAATCTATGTGCATGCTAGTTGTTGATAAGTTTTTCCTATAATCGATCGGTGTGTCTAGAACAAGTGGTAAGAATTAACTTGGTGCAGTATATATTTTTCCCAGTTCAAATTTTGTTAATTATAGTAATGTGTAGAAAGAATTGTTGTTCTATTTATAATTCTGTTAATATATTTGCATCTGTTCTGGGATAAATATGATTTTCTTTGGATGGAAATTGCCAAAATCGAACGACGCCATGGTATTAACGCATAGATTTAGTGAAGTTTGGTGAGTTTAATCAGCAGTTTTTGATCCGATGTAATCTATTCTTGTTCAATACATAGCTAAGTTGATGTGGCCTAAACTGACTTATTTTGTTACAGAACTATTCTAAGTTTACTAGAAATTGTGTGTAGATACTATCCTTACATATATTACACAAATGTAGGCATGTAGTTGTTTAGGTTATCATTACATGGCTTTTTTAGTTGATAATATCGTGTCTCAGGACATGAGATTATGTATGCATTAAGACTACAAACCATAGTCAAACAGCCATTGCCTAAATATGAGTTCTATAATGAAGTAATAATAATAAAAAGCATATGAGTTCTATAATGAAATGCATGATGCATGATAAAGTCTTAAATATAGCTATTGACTCGTTTCCACCCGAGGGAAACTATATTTTTCTTTGTTTTCCTACCCATTTAGTGGTTTTTTATCGTTATTGTTATTTTGCACCGAATAAATCCATGCAGTTATATAATTCATAAGTTAAGATTATTACACGAATACATACATCCATAAACTTATCAAAAGATCAGACCTTGCATCACAATTTTGATCTAACAAGTTCTTATTAACTGTTCATATTCGAACCTGTTACAAACAGATAATGCATGTTTCCAATAGCAAATCAAAATATTTCAACTTTATTTTCATACACATAAAAATTTACTTCATCGAACAAAATCCAAACTCATTTCATTTTTAAACAAGTTGCAATGATACACAATCTGAGATCATAGTATGCAAGTATTTCTCATTCACCAGCACTATCAAGTATGCATAAAAGGATCTTGTAGCTTACCAAGGCACAAATACATAAACTAACATAGTATTATTTCTATATAATTTCCTGTATTCTATCGGCAACAAAAAATAAGTGGTGCATGTTAAACACATATACAGGCCTTCCATATAAAATTCTATGTTAGAAAACTAATAAACATGAAAACAATGTATCAAATTACTTATCATAATGATATATCATTTCTACCACCTTTCCTACTAACAAACTCACACAATCGGTATGGAGAAGTATCAAGACTAGTCTCACGAACCCTACCATAGTTAACCAATATGCCTCACCTTCTCCATGCATGAAACTTAGCATAGTCCATAGGATCACTTGCTACTTCTTTCACATAATTTGCCAATTCTTCCATGGACTTAAACTTGCTCCCATTAATAATTGCCTATTCTAATACTTGTGTGTGTGTGTGTGTTTACGGGTGTGTTATGATCAGGCTTTGGGAGTTGTCACTTTAGTAACTTTACATTTAGGACTTTTAGTATTTATTCCTTCTAAAGATTCAATCAAAATTTAATACACATGCTTATTTTGTTAACATTGTATTCTTCATACATGTATATTTTTCTTAAAGTAGGCATATACTTTGGTAGTACCATTTTTAGATATATAAAATGTAGTCACAAAGCTAGGTAAGTCCTACTTTTTTAATTTAACCTTTTTCAATATTATAAGTTGTATTATTGGCTTTCAAGCTCAGGCTTTAAGGATGGCTTGTAACATGTATATTTTTTTGAGATCAGAGTTGTAACGGTGATTCTTCAAGATTTGGCTTTAAGGATAATTTCTACTTTTTTAAGTTCTGATTTTTTCAATATTTTCAGATACTTTCTGCTTTCTTACCGATTTATATATTTCATTAAGATGCTTCTGAGTTATAACAGTGATGTTGCATATCCTTATAGGTATAGATATTGTACAAAGCCTGCAGTTAGTTTTGGATTCATGAGGTATCAAGGGTGGAAAGTGATGTGTTTGTGGATACAAACCGTTAACTATAACTAGTAAGCTTTTAATTCATTTTCCCTTTACTGCCATGAAAATGCTATGTGATTACAAGAGAAGTTCTATGTCTAGTTTCTTCCAGATTAACAATTTGTTTAAGTGAAAAGCTACATATTTGACATTTCCTTTTTACTAATTGAAAATAAAGTAAACTTAATAGTAAGCCTAAAGCTAATCATTAGCATAACATATTTACAATCAATCAAATCATAGGTTTAAATCAATGGAAGAACCATTTGTTTCAATGTCACGCTAGTGTAATGTATATAGGACGTACAATTAACAAATTTACATTGATCTAGTAAGTGCTCATTCTTAGTTAAGTTCATGAATATAAAGGATGATTTCTTGATTGAAAATGCACCTTGAAATTATTTTATTTCACATTCTAGCTAATGACGGAATAAAATCTAGAAAAATACGAGTGTTTTCACAGTAAGTAAAATTGAGATTTGATAATTTAGTGTTTGTAGGTATCCTTTGATAATTTCTTCTTCAAATAATTAGATTTGTTTCAAATGATATTTCTTTCAAACATTCAGTTTTATTAATTGATTTTTCTAATTAGTTTATATTTCTTAAACAACTGAATTTATTGTTAATTTGATCTGAGTATAGTTCTGATTTTTTATTTAGATTTATTTAATTGATTTGCCTAGTTTTTTAATAGTCTAGAACATCAGTTAAAAACAATCCCAGCTTTTCAGTTAAGAGCACAAATGTATTTGAAAAAAGTCTAGCTGAGACTGTAAGCTCAGCGAATGAAAAGTGGACGAGTGATGATAGCAGAAAGAACGATAGTCCGGCAATGAGTGACTATCTTAGTGGGTTAGATTTTGGAGCTAAGAGTGGTATGTATAAACAAACTAGTGAAAGATGTTCAATGGGTTTCTTATAGTAGTGATATTTCAGACAACAATGTGAGAAATCAAATACTTGATTATTCTGGCTTTTTTGGTTGAGGATGTGAATGGAGGATTTGTAGCGAGTGCAGCTAAAAATATAAGCACAAATGTAGTGCTCGTAGAGAATCAGTATAGTTACACCATAGAGCATCAAAGGGAACTTGCGTGAAAGTGGTTGATACAAAAGTAACACCCAATATTGTACAGGAAAAATTATGTCAAAAGAAACTGAGGGTTGATTTTTGTGAATGCTTTAGGGTAGGAATTCCACAAAGCTGTTTCTTCCTCTATCTAGAACACATCCTCATTTACCTAATTATCAAGTTCACAGTAAGCCTAATCAACATAATATGAATCATAATAAAATAAAATTAGACAAATCTTTAGCATCGCATGCATAAAAGAGAACGCTGACAAGCAAGAAAACAGGCGGAAGTCTGAACTCCATATCATCATTTATGTTCTTACCACGAATAATTCTTATCAGCCGTGAAAATGCTTTAGCGACCTTAGGAAAAACATCAGCACTTGATAATGCATTCATCTGTTTGAAATTAGAGACAACCCTATTCATAATTGGCCTTGTCTACCAGCCATTTGCACCCCTTATATTATTTCATCTATTACCGGCTTAGTGTTTCATGTTTTAGTTCAATAATGGAAAAAAGCATATTTTGGTACTGCTGATTGCAAAAGATTTTGGTACTATTGATTGCAAAAAAGCCACCGTCCGGAACCAAAGCATATTTTGCGTAAGAACGCACCCTAATATTCAAATACAATCGTCGTCCTATGAAGGAAACTGTTCGAGATCTGGCATTTTGCAGCTTACCGAGAATTCCCATGCAAAAAATTGGAGTAGTGCTTATCAGTGCATGTGTTAACCAGTTTTACCCCAGAGACTAGTACATTACATGTATTGTTTTATGATATGATAACAAACGTTAATTGATGATGTTCTTTACATTACTAGCAGTCCAGCTAAAAGGAAAACTGTCATGTGGAAAATTCAGAGTCATACTAGATAAGTTAACTTCCTACAATATTTTTGAACTTCTGGAAAATTGTCTTGTTGAAATAGATGAGGCTATTGTTGTGATGGGCAGTGAAAAATATCAAGTTAGGGTGCCTAATGAAAAACTATTGTTCAGTATAAGATTTCTTATAGTTGATTCTAGGAGGTTTTGTGCACCGTATCTATTTTACTCTATCAATTACAAATACAATTTCAGGAAATAAGCCAGGATCCAAAATACAAATTCAATTTTTGCAGCAACCATGTGATTTGCATCTAGTAAACACCCGCTCCATCAAGTTAACAGTTTAATCACCACACAATGTTTGTGTTTAGTTATCTTAAATATGACTGAGGTCTCAGAAGAGAAGTCCAACTGTTAGCCTGTTGCATTACTATTGTTCAGGTATCATGTACTTCAAGATCCATTTTTGATCTAAACTGAAAAGCTCTAATGATCATGCATGTCTTTTTTATGTCTTTGCATATTAGTTTTGATATTATTCCATATGTAGTTCATAGAATGGCACACATTAACCATATGGGTAATCTAGAATCGAACCAAATTATTTTCCTATTTTGGGGGCATGCGAATTATTAAACCGAATGTTTACTCGTCTTTGTTAATATGCAATACCCAAGTACCAACCAACCTCATATAAGTTCTTGAAGGTTCTATCTTGTGAAAAACAAATGAAATATTCTTTTGAAATTAAATATCTTTTTTAGACTGTATATGCTCTGTTGCATATGTGCATCCAAAAATGAACAGTTCACGGTCTTCTATTTGAAACTACTTGATTATATGTTGGTTTATATCGAAGTAAATTGGTTAAATTGATTAATTTTATAATTTGAATTGAAAGATAAATATGTATCTACGTTGCATAATACAAGTATATACATCGAGGGTCACAGTATTCTTACTCGGTCTCACAAACTTATCCTTAATGCTTAGAGTGCACGACTTGAAAAGGTGTTTCACCTTTAATATTGATCAAGTGCATACCTTTTCTTCTTCTTATATTGCTTATCTTTATGATTCCTTTAAGTACTTTATATTTCACCATCAGCCACTCAGGATGATAAATTATTGACTAATTGCACAAACTCTCTAACTTGGCATATTTTTTAACCAAGCACGACCATTCAAAGTTTTTGTCCATGATCAAATTTTATCTTCAAGTTCAATACATAAGCTTATATTTTATTTTAAATTATAGGTATTTTGGTTATATGATTATAATAAAACATGTTGCGAGCATGAAAATGTCAAAATACTTGACGTGTTGTAATTTTAAAAATTGATTGTTTGGTGCCTATTTATAAATCTCACTTATTGAGTTTATTAAATGCAGCTGTTTACAAATGGAATGAGTGAAAGCAGCTCTTCATAGATCTCATTCAACAATGTTTGTCCTAAAGCTTTTGAAGTGATGCTCAATTTCGTGTATAGTGGTGTATTAGAATTGGACAAAGAGGAAATGAGTTCTTTGTTAATCCCTACGCTTATGTTATATGATCAGTTTCGTGTTGCAATGCTTCAGCGTGAGTGCTGTAAATACCTCTTTGAATACCTTTTAGAGGTACCTTGTCCTTTAATATCTTTATCATAACTTTTTTATTCTAGTCTAACTTTGTAACAATTTTCTTTTTCCTTCCTTTTTATGAATGTTTTGGCTTTTGGATAAAGTAACAATTTTAAGGCAATATATTTGAAGAATAATGCAAGATGGAAGATTATGATCTCAGTGTCAAATATCTGATACTTGTAGCTCCAAATTGATATTGGTATACTAATAGGCTAATAGCTCAATATTATTGTTAAAATCAATAACTTAAAATTGATAGTGAACCTTGGTAGAATTGATAAATAATAGTATGATATACTTGTACAATGTTGTAGTTGTTTGATATTATATTTGAAGTCTTACGAATTAACATAATTGTTTGACTGTATGTTGTAATTTCACTTGTGCAGGCATTGGATTTTCGAAGAGAGCAAGGTTGACTTTTATGGTGCTAGCTTTCACTTGTGCATGCAACAAAGAATTATGGGTAAACAAGCATTTTGTTAGCACCAGTTGTGTGACTATGTACGGTTATGTACTACTTCTGTATCAATGTATGGTAATGTACTACTTCTGTTTATGGTAGTTCATTTTTTCATGTATTTTTTGTTTATTATTGAACTATTTATTATTACCGTTTAATATAAATTATGAATAAAGAGAATTTGAGAGTGAACGAGCTAGCAGAATGTGAGAAATAGACAAAGAAAAACAAAAATATTTAGTGGTGTTTATCAGACGCTATGGAAAAAAATATAATGGCAGCAAAAAAACGCAACAAAAAAAATATTGCTGCGGTGAAATATACAGCCTTCAAAATGATCAATCTATAACAGCGTCTATTTAGTGGCGTTTAGAAAACGCTACGGAAAAAATATGTTGAAAAAAATATCACTTTTGGTAGCGTTTCAACATGCTACAAAAAAAGATTTACGGTGGCCTTTTTTTGCCGCCGCAATAAGGCACATTATAACGGCGTTTACAAAAACGCAACCAAAAATATTAGTTTTTTAATTTCATGTCGTATTGCGGCGTTCTCTAAAACACCACCATAAGTTATGGTTGCGTTTTTTATGCGCCACCAAAAGTATTTTTGGTGTAGTGTACCATCAAAGGCATTGAACATAGAAAGAGATAACATGAACACACATGACAAGTTTTATGACCTATCCAAAATATTAAGGCTTAAATACCCCTAGCGAGGGTTTACGAACCTCGAGGAAACTATTAACAACCAATATTCAAAGATAAAGTGGATTCAAGCTCCTTCAATATGAACGAACAAAACGCATCCTATAGGAAAGGATCTGAACAAAAGATTTAGGAATGGAATAGAATTTCCTCAAAATTTGGAATCCATCAGTAAAATTTTAATATACAAAATACCCATAAAATAATATAATCCACCTTTAAAAGCATTATAAAATAATATACAAAATATCCAGATAAATTTTTGGTGACAACGTCCTACCTCATATATATAGCAAATCGCTTTGTCTAATGCTTGCAATGCTAATAAGGAAATCAACATTGCCTCGCCATTTCCTCTCCTATTGCTAGGGCCTAAAGGTTGAACATGTCATCCAAATCAATCAATATGTAAGACATGCACTCAAATAAGTTTTGTTTAAAAGAAATTCTAAGTTTCCAAAAATTCAACATACATGTACATAGAGAATAATATAATCACTTATAAGTTTATCCTCAAAAATCACTTCCAACTCAAAAACATTTCTCCATATTTACTATTGCCAAATTCAAAATCCTCTTTCCGAATCTTGTTTTCAGAAATTTTCAATAAAACTTCTTTGTACGAAATTAAAGACTTGATAATATCATTATTGTACTAAATGCAAACAAAAAATTCCAAAAAATTTGAGAATTCTAATTTCAAATGGTTTTACTATATATAAGCCAATCAATGGATGCTTTCAGATGTGGATAATGCCATTTCTGCATCCGCATCCGAAA
Organism: Allium cepa; assembly: GCA_030765085.1. Classification (NCBI taxonomy): domain Eukaryota; kingdom Viridiplantae; phylum Streptophyta; class Magnoliopsida; order Asparagales; family Amaryllidaceae; genus Allium; species Allium cepa. Next base: position 347,385,921 of record CM060928.1, read on the forward strand.
TCATTTTTAGATATCAGATATCTACATCCGCAGATACGGATGGATATCGAATCATTATCATATCCGCTAACGATTGATAAATCAAGAATTACAAAAAGAAAATTTTAGTTTAACATAAATGTTTTTCAATCTCATTTATTATAAAAGTGTGAAAAATAACAATTTGATGATAATAAATAGTTTCGAGCAGTTAATAAGCATTAAGTGATATAATATAAACTACTAACTTAATAAAATAATAAACGAATATCATTTACTACAATAAAATACACATAATTTGAACTATAATCTTGACATAAACCGGATGGATAATTTTAGGATGCGGATTCATATCCGCATCCCTTTTTCCGAATATTGGATATTTATCCACTTTCGGATGCGGATATGGACAAATTTTGAATTTTTTGGGTATCCATTGACAGCCATATATATATATATATATATATATATATCAAACATTGTGTTCTATTGTCTCGTCCAAGAGTTTTAAGAGATCCCTATCGATAACGGTGATCAAGCGCATCGATCAGAATACTTAAAATGCCTAACGGACAATCTAAAAAAATCCATTTTAAAATATGCCTTTATAAATCTATCTTACTTATAAAACCATACTACGATAAAAGCCATAATGTCAATATTCATAATTCCAAAAGAACCCAAAGTATCAAAGAAACTCAAATAGAACGACCTTGGAATAAGATAGGACTCTTTAAGGCAGAAGAGGATGTACCTTTAGGTGGTGAATAGGTATAGATATTACAATGCGATATATAGAATAATGCGGATTTAAAACATTCCTAGACGTATTTCCAAATGCATAAGAACTTCCGACGGAAATAAGAATTCTGAAAGGAAAAGAAATAAGGGGATATTCCCATCATCCATCCCCATAAAGTACGAATGCCACTAGATAAAGGATACCCAACAAGCTATCCTTAAAGATACGCTGTACTATACGCACATTATTCTGGTTCTAGACCGTATTATCATATTTTGTTCTGAACTCTGCTCTGATACCAAGCTGTAATGCCCCACCTCAAGACACACACTAACAAAGAGTATTACTATGTAATATTTTCTGCTAGTGTGGAGAATATAGCTGGTTAGGAGAGACCATTCATGAATTTTGTCTTGAGCGACTATCAAATACGTTGATTAGGTGGTCTGAGTTAAAAATTTCCTTTCGAGGAATTGACATAATCAATTCAGGAATAACACAAAATTATAGTGGCTAAGGATCAATTCAGAACAATACATGATAATAAGTTCATAGATTAAGAACATATATATATATATATACATATACAAACAGAGGAAGTACAACATGTGCTACATAAGTAAGTGGTTCTTATGAACCACATATACAAAATAGTCTGACAAAAGAATATATATATAAAGATGTCCAAACTGTTAACAAAAAATCGACATAGAAACATACTAAACAACGAAAGCTAAACCCATAAGCCGAGGTGCTACAAGGTGAGATACATACTGCAATCAATTAACCGAAAACCACTCGGTCTGACCTGAGTATTATATAAAATGATAGAACGGGCCAGTCTAACTTAAAGAAGATGATTAGTGCATGATATTTAAAGGGAATATAAAAGGGAGTGTTAAATAGCCTCTCTTGAGTTGAGACTTCATATTCACAATATCAACATAGTTCACAAAAGTCACATTCGTCAAAATCACCACAAATATCCCAACATGTCGAAATCTCTAAGGAGTTCAAATCAACATAAACTAATCACCAAATTTCACCTCAAATTAGCACTAAGGCTATGTATATGTTCACAAGAGTCACATTCATCAAAATCACCATAAAAATCCCAACATATCGAACTCCATAAGGAGTTCAAATCAATAAAAATGCAATCACCAAGTTTCATCTTAAATTAGCACTAAGGCTACGTATATATCCAACATCCAACATAATGGTGAAAACATTTAAAACTTATCAAATTCTAGAAATCAATAATAAAGAAATCCCGAAAACAACAGAAAATGGATCCCAACAAACAGCGAGTCTAAGCTACGCCGCACATGCATCATAACAAATTTGCCAAAACCTGCCAAGCACTATCAACAAACTTTGTGCCCAACAAATGACCCAAAAGTCCAACAAATGGCCCAAAAGCCCAACAAATGGGCTGAAAGCCTGGTACTAGAAATGTTAACATGCCCGAAGGATCAATATGAAGTGTCACAAACTTCCAAATAATAACCAAATTAGTGACAACAGTGCGTCTCATGCCACACGTTCTCACTTAACCGTTTATTATAAGTTAGTTAATTTCACTCTCGTGTATGACCTCAATCGAACAAGTCCAGAATTAACCGAAAAATTAAAGGCATGTGTCCTGTACCACATGCTATACTAAATCGTATAAATCACTTCCTTGTTGGCTTGAAGAGTGCAAAAGCTTATGATTTTAAGAAATACTTTACTTTAAGAAAACTAGTTCTAAAACGATTTTTCGAAACAATATAGAATTTCTTTTCTTTCAAAATCTCTATATCATTGATATATATATATATATATATATATATATATATATATATATAATATGCTCTGGAGAAATATTATTACTAATAGAAATTGATTTAGAAATTTTTTAATTCAAAACTAGTTTTTAATTGAAAATATTCTTAAGAAATCGATTCCAAGTCTCGTGCACGAAAACATTGAGTTCAAGAGACATTAAATTCAAATCTTTTACAACAAATGCTCTTGAAAAACCATAAATTCATAGCTTAAAGTGTTAATGATACTTAGCTTCTGAATTTATAAAGAAATAGTCATGAAATAGCAATAATAATTGCACGAAACTAGCAATAGAACTCAGTACAGCGGCTTATTTAGCCAATTTTTCCCTTTAAAATGCAAAATCTAATAAAACATCAAATTTGAAGATGATTTCCATGGCTCATAGAGAGAAAAATAATCACCTAAATCGGACTTGTGAATCAAAAGTTATGGCAATTTCATTCTCAGGACATACAATTACAAAACTCTGAAAATCGACAGGGTTGCGATTTAAAGAACCAATTAGACCCTCTAAAACCCAAAATCTGATAAAACTCAAAACATAAAAGTTGAAGATGATAGCCGTAGCTTGAAGTCATAAAAAATTCACCTAATTCGGACTATTAAATCACAAGTTATGGCAATTACATTATTAGGAAATAAAATTACAGAACTTTGAAAAATCGAAAGGGCTGCGGCTTAAAATCCATCTATTAGTCTATAAGATGGATTAGTGTTAGAGAGACTTACTTTAATTTTTTCTAATTTTTCTAGAGTTTATTTGGAATTTAAAACTTTGATTTTTTGCTTTCAAGGTTTTGAGAATAAAGGAGGAAGTGGCTTGGAGATCGTAGTTAAGAATGAAGACTTCTCCTTTTTACTTAAAGTCTTAATGGGCTTGGCTTTATATTAAATTCAATAAGGACCCAGTGTATTTCTATTCTGTATTAACAAAACATACTCTCTACTCTTGGAATTTAAACTCCTTTTTATCATGAATTTAAGATATAACTAATACATTTAAATTCAATAATGTTCCCTTACTTTAAATAAATAAACAAAGCGTTTTTAACTCTATCTTATTTATTAAAATGAGCATTAATTTCAAGAAAACTTATCTACAAAAATGATTACTTCGTAATGTTAGTTTAAGAACTCTCATATTAAACTCAAATGCCACTTATTATTTAAATAAAACACTTAAGTTCTAATTTCTCACCTTCAGTAAATGAGAAGTCAAAATTCTCAATAAAATTTCTAGTTGATTAATTAATTTTTTTAATTTATTCTAACAACATCGAAAAATCAGGGTTGTTACAGGATGACATTTTTGAATAATTAGTTTCAAGGACAATTTACAAGAAAATGATAAATTCATTTATCTTTTTAAGTTGTACAGAAAAATTATATTTCATATTTAATTTTTTCTGTATAACTGAAAATGATAACTTCGTTTATCTTTTTTTTTATAAATTGTCTTTAAAACTAACTTTTCAGAAGTATTCTCCTTAATCTTATTACCCTAAATTAGGAAACCCTTTGATTAGAAATCCGTACGGAAATATATGTTTGAAAAATTCTGCCTTCCTCTTTTACAAAATCTTTATTAAATCTGGATATAATCTATAAATATAAATGAGAATATTTATAATAGCTGGAGTATGGAAAGGGGTATTTGTAGCAGCTAAAATAGATTAATGGATGGTTGAGATTATGCTGCAAATAGGTAGGAATCTTCCCGACCATAGATTTGGATGCTTGGATGGATGGAAGACGGTAAGAAAGGTAGTTGTAATATGTTGCTAATGTGCATGCCAACCGTGAGACCATACTGGTCGTATGTTTTGTGTTGAGAAAGGCGACATGATATAGGATTAGATAAGCTTTTGGCAGACATTGTACAGTACTGGATGTACTAAGTCATACTAGGTTGTACTTGTCAACTTCTAGCACACTTTTCTAAGTAGCAATGCTGGAGAAAGCTTCTTGCACAAAGGAAATCAGTTATTATCGAAGCTTGCTGAAAAAGCTAAGTTCGAAGCGTCAAAGGTCGGGGCAGGACCTAGTGATGAGGCGGGCTATGTAGGGTCGGTCGTAGTCTTCCTGAGATTTAACCGGGCCACGGACTGGTCTTGTCCTGGTCAAATCATATGAGGTTGCTGGGTCAACTTGTCCCATGCCAGTTCAGATCTAGGGGTCGAGGCCAGCCTATCTATGGCTTTCTTGTTGTATTTGCTAGGATGAAGCTAGTTAAATGTGGATGGACTTGGAATGGACTGATCTAAGAAATGCTAATTGACATGGACTTGAGTCGGGCTTAAAATTATGGGTCAACTTTTCTTTCATGCCTTGAGTTTATGCAAATTGATTTGGAATGGGCTGGGCCTTGATATGTTGGCCAACTTATCTTTTACTTATAAGAAAATATTACAACATGTACCAATAATGAAAATAATTTACACACATTCTCTTTGTCAACTGTAAAGTCCTGTTTTCCCGTAATCTTTGAATTTACAATAAATCACACATGTCAAACTCAAATTGCACGAAAAGACGGATCTTTAAGGGTAATAAAGAAGAGTAGACATAACAGAATGTCATAGGAATGGAATAACATATTGTTGATACACGAAGATTTTGATCAATGACAATGAGCTTCAACAAATAGGAAGAGAATGCAAAAGCTAGAAGAAGATAGATGAAGACCAAAGTATAAACATTAGTATGATTTTCTATGTGTCTTAGTCTAGATTATTTGTTAAAATCTATCCTCAAGAGATTTGCACGAATATTAGAACACATTCATAAAAACTTCATTCACATGTTCACTGTACATACTTTTATACTTCAGTCGACTGAACAGATATGGCCAGTCGACTGAAACTGTACACATATACAAAATTGCACAGTTTCAGTCGACTGAATTACCTGTGCAGTCGACTGAAATTGTTCCTGAAAATTTTTCTTTATATTTTCAGTCGACTGAATCTCCTGCTCAGTCAACTGAATTTAAACCTGCGAATTTTCTCTGAAAAGACACCTTCTTCTTCCCAAGAGTTGCAACCATTCATCAATGGAAATGGAAGCATCTCTTGTTTGCAACCTTTGACAACTTATGCACCTCTTCTACAAGTATATATACATGATTCTAACATTATTTAATTCACCGAATTCTCTTGCTTTAATCTTACTATTCTCTTGTTCATATTCTCTAGATATTCTCAAAGCAATCACCAATCTATTGCTTGAATCACTGTTTTTGTTTATAACATTCTTTTGATTCATAGCAATTAACATTCCTAAATCTTCACAAACACATTGCATACTCTCGAGGATAAGATTATAGGAATATTGTACTACATTAGACTCATTAGTGTTGACAAGAACACAACAAGTCGAATATTGTACTTTAGTAATTGAGTTGAAGTCCTCTTCGGTAGTTGAGGAAAGAAATCCCGTTCGGTTGTTCGGGTAAGTTGTAAACCTATTCCTCCAGGTGAAGTGAGAGTGTTAGTTAGTGAAATTCCTAAGAGGAGCTTAGGGACTGGACGTAGGACGAGAGGTCCGAACCAGTATAAAAGTCTTGGTGTCTCCTTGCATTTACCTACTTTATCTACCTAGACTATTTCATTATTCCATATTACACGATCCTACCGCATAGCCCCCTCTTTCAATTGGTATCAGAGCTTGGCCGTCTTATAACCATAACACCGTTATTAGACATATTGGTAATATGGAAAATAACGCAAGCACAAGCACAACATCTGCTTATAGTTCTACATTTGCGGAAGGACAATCCACCCAAAGACCTCCTCTATTCAATGGACTAAACTATAACTATTGGGCTACAAGGATGAGAATTTATATGCAAGCAACAAGTTTCGAAGCCTGGAATGCTACTCAAGCAGAGTTTATTGTACCTACAACCGATTATCCTACATGGACACAAACTCAAAAGAATGAAGCAAGTGCAAATGCTAAAGCTATGAATATGCTTTTTTGCGCCCTGGATAGAAATGAATTCAACCATGTTAGCATATGTACTACTACATATCAGATATGGAAAACACTTAAAGTCATACATGAAGGCACAAACAAGGTTTAACGTACAAAGATATCCATGTTAAAGAATCAATTCCAAAACTTTAGAATGCGACAAAATGAATCCATCAATGACATGTACTAAAGATTTCAAGACATTCATCATGCTCTAATCGGACTAGGAGAAAGATACACGGACTTTGACATTGTGTCTAAAATTCTAAATTCACTCACTGATGAATGGGAGAGAAAAGTATTACCAATCAAGGAAGCAAATGATTTAACTACAATGAAACCAGAAGAATTGATTGGAAATCTTATGTCGTATTAAGTAAATATGCAAGCTAAAAAGGATCAAGCTCAAGAAAGAAAGAATATTGCTTTTCATGCGGAAAAGGAAGAATCAGAGTCTGAAGATGAGGATCTAGCATTTATAGCCAAAAATTTCAAGAAATTCCTAAAGTATAGAAAAGGAAACAAAAACGGATTCAAAAAGAATTTCTTGAACAAACCATCATCCTCAAATATAGAATGCTTCAATTGTCATAAGAAAGGACATATGCAAAAAGATTATCAAGAACGAATAAAGGAAAATCAGAAAAACTTCAACAACAAAAAAAAGAAGGATAAATTCAAAAAGAAGGCATTTTCTGTAACATGGGACGATTCAGATTCATCATCATCCGAAAGTGATAGTGATAGCGACAATGAACAAGCAAATGTATGCTTCATGGCTCAAGAATCTGAGGTAAATAATTTAACTTTCGACGATTTAATTGAAGTAAACACTGAACTCTTAAGCACAATAAAAATTCTTAAAAAGAAAATTAAGGAAATTCGTGAAAATCAAAACAAAGCTGTGTTTGAGAGAGATATGTTAAATGATGAAAAGAAAATTCTTGAAGAAGAACTTGAAAAAATTCAAGAATCTTATTCAAATTCGGAAACTCAATTATCACTTTTAAGTCAAAAAATTGAAACTCAAAATTAAAGAATGATATAATTATTTTTGAAAATCATGATTTAAAAACTAAAATTAGACAAGTTGAGTTAGAAAATAATAGTCTTGAAACTAGATTAGAGTACACCACTAAAAATGTTTCTAACTTTAACAAAGGAAGAGAAAATTTATCTAAGATTTTAGAAAATTCTCAATTCTCTTCAAACAAACATGGATTAGGATATAATAAGGAGTCAAATATTCCTAAAAAGAAAAATACAAATTTTAAAAGGAATATGGATTCAAAACGACAAAAATTAATTAAGAAACCTATTAAAACAAAAGTACAAAACAAGGTAGTTACAATTTGGATACCAAAAACTAACAATGTATTAATAAGAAATAAATATATTAAAACATTTATGGATAATGTTCATCATAATAAAAACTATATTTATAAAAAGGACACTAAACCAAACTGGGTTTGGTTTCCTAAAACTCTAACTTCTTAGGACCCTATTAAAAAGTGGGTACCAATAATCTCATATTTATTTTCAAGTCCCACTTAAAAAGAAGAAATGGATATTAGATAGTGGTTGTTCAAAACACATGACCGGAGACAAAGATATGCTTACAAACATCACATACTTTGATGGTGGCTCGGTTACCTTCGGAGACAATTCAAAAGGCTATATCACTGGCAAAGGAGATGTGAACAATTACGGTACATCAAATTTACCTTTTATAACAAATGTTTCATTAGTTGAAAAATTAAAACATAATCTACTTAGCATAAGTCAATTATGTGACAAAGGTTTTAAAATAACTTTCTCGAATAATAAATGTAGTATTTTTGATCAAAACCAAAATCTTATTTTTGAAGGAAATAGAGATAGAAATATTTATGATTTAAATATGAATATTAATCATAATTCAAGTATGTGTTTGCTTGCCAAAGATAATGATCCTTGGTTATGGCACAAAAGATTTTGTCATATAAATTTTAAAACTATTAGAAAACTTTCTAAAAATGAACTAGTAAGAGGATTACCCAAAATAAATTTTAAAATAAATAATTTTTGTGATGATTGTCAAAAAGGAAAATTAACGAAATCATCTTTTAAATCTAAGAAAAATATTTCAACTTTACAACCATTAGAACTACTACATATGGATTTATTCGGACCAACACAAGTTCAATCCATTAATCATAGTCGATACGTATTTGTAATTGTTGATGATTTTTCAAGATATACATGGACTATTTTTATGAAAAATAAAAGCGACACTTTTGAGCATTTTAAAACATTTGTCAAAAGAATTCAAAACATTAAAGATTTGAAAATTAAAAATATTCGAAGTGATCATGGAGGCGAATTCGAAAATGAAGTTTTTGAAACATTTTGTAGAAAGAAAGGAATTAATCATAAATTTTCTTTTCCTAGAACTCCTCAACAAAATGGAGTTGTAGAAAGAAAGAATAGAACATTACAAGAATGCGCAAGAACATTGTTAAATGGGTGTTCTCTACCAAAACATTTTTGGGCAGAAGCAGTTGCTACTGCATGTTATGTATTAAATAGAATTTCAATTAGACATTTAACTACAAATACTTCTTATGAACTATTCAATAATAAAAAACCAAATATATCTTATTTTAAAATATTTGGATCAAAATGTTTTATTTTAAATACAAAAGATCAACTAGGAAAATTCGATTCAAAAGCTGATGAAGGAATTTTCGTAGGATATTCTGAACGAAGTAAAGCATATCGAGTATTTAATAAACGAACAAACTTAATTGAAGAAACTCTACATATATCTTTTGATGAAAACTATAATAAAAATTTAAATATAAAAGATGATGAAGAATTAATAAATATAGAAGAAATAAACCATGAAAATAATAATGAGCTAAGATCTCCTCCTAGAATATTACGAGATCATCCAACTCAAAATATAATAGGAGAAATAAATTCTCAAGTTAGAACAAGAAATCAACTAAATCAAACGAGTCATGTGGCTTTCATTTCATCTATAGAACCTAAAAATCCAAAAGAAGCATCAACAGATGATTATTGGATTATCGCAATGCAAGAAGAATTAAATCAATTTGAACGTAACAATGTTTGGGAATTAGTTCCCCGTCCTAATAATCAATCAGTAATCGGAACAAAATGGATTTACAAAAATAAAGTACATGAACAAGGTAATATAACAAGGAATAAAGCAAGACTAGTAGCACAAGGGTATAATCAAGAAGAAGGTATTGATTTTGAAGAAACATTTGCTCCCGTTGCAAGATTGGAAGCAATACGTATACTATTAGCCTTTGCTTGTTTTCACAATTTTAAATGGATGTTAAAAGTGCATTTTTTAATGGTTTTATTAAAGAAAATGTATATGTAGAACAACCTCCGTTATTTATACATGAAAAATATCCGGATCATGTATTTAAATTAAAGAAAGCACTATATGGTCTTAAACAAGCTCCTCGTGCTTGGTATGAAAGACTTAAAAGTTATTTATTAAACTCAAGATTTAAAATTGGAAAAGTAGATCAAACACTTTTTATTAAAAATACTGCCAAAGATATTTTAATAATTCAAATATATGTAGCTGATATTATTTTTGGTTCAACAAATGAAAATTTGTGTAAAGAATTTTCAGATATAATGACCAATGAGTTCGAAATGTCTCATATGGGAGAACTATCATCTTTTCTCGGACTTCAAATCAAACAATTAACAAATGGAATTTTTATAAACCAAGAAAAATATTGTAATAATTTAATAAAACGATTTGGTATGGAAAACACTTTTGCTAAACCTACTCCTATGAGTACCACTACACATCTCGATCGAGATGAAAATGGCAAAAGTGTAGATAAAAAATTGTTTAGAAGTATGATAGGTTCTTTGCTCTATTTAACCGCTAGTAGACCTGACATAATGATGATTGTTTGTTTATGTGCACGTTTTCACTCCGATCCTAAAGATTCACACTTAAGAGCAGTAAAACGAATAATGCGATATCTTAACCAAACTAAAGATTTTGGTCTTTTCTATCCAAAGGAATGTTCGTTTGAGTTAGTGTCATTCAGTGATGCTGATTTTGGTGGATCCCGAACGGATAGAAAAAGTACAAGAAGTACTTGCCATTTCATTGGAAAATCACTTGTGTCTTGGTTTAGTAAGAAACAAATTGTGTCTCACTTTCCACATGCGAAGCAGAGTATATATATCAGCTGCTTAAGCTTGCACACAAGTTATATATATGCAACAAACACTTAAAGATTTTAATATAAATTTACAATATATTGTGATAATACAAGTACCATAAACTTATCTAAAAATCCTGTTAATCACTCTCGTACAAAATATATAGATATTCGCCACCAATTTTTACGAGACAATATCGAAAAAGGAATAATTAATTTAGAACATATTTCTACCGAAAATCAAATTGCCGATATATTTACTAAACCTCTATTAGAAAACTCCTTTATAAAACTTCGACGAGAATTAGGTATAATATCCTTTAAAGATATCAACTAAATATAATTTTAAAATATTTAATCATTTCAGCCGACTAAAAAAATCTGTTCAGTCGACTGAATGAAAATATACAATATTTTTCAGAAATGTTATATGTTACATTACGTAATTTTTAAACCACACGTTTTAAAACTGAATTATTAATATGAACCATACTTTTCTATCAACATTCTCCTAACCACTAAATCATTGTGCGGTTACAAATTTTAAAATAAATTATAACCTTTAGTTATTTAGTAAAGCTCGACTATAAATAAACTCAATTTTTTTTATTTTTTTCACATCTCGATCTTACAATTAAAAGCTTAATCAAATTTCAATACAAAATATCGTCAAACAACTCCTTCTCTTCAATCAATATCACCTCGTCAGTTGATAACACTCCAACATCGCCAAAACTTCCCACACCAACACCGGCACATGAGCCGGTTTACAAATGGGAAAATTATCGTACTGGTTTCACACCAGAATCTAAAAAGGCAAAACGAGGATTATTTATTTCCCCTGACACAAAAAGAAAGATTGATGAAATTCATCACTTTCAACAACAACAAATAGATCTTCAACGAGAGCTATACTTCGAGCAAAAAGTTACGGCAAGACGTTTGAGTTTTCTAGAACAAATCGGTTTACGCTTCTGTGGATCAAAGAAAAACGAAGTGGCTGAACCCCTACCTCGCCCCGTTAGCTCACTTGATCCATCTTCATCTTATTGTACACCAGTTGATCCTGTGAATCCTTGGATGTCTCCTAAGACTCCTCAATATAGTCCAAATTCATGGGATATAAATTACATGAAGAATGAAGGAAAGAAGACTCCAAGTCCATCCCCAAAGAAATAGTTGGATTTTGAAATATTTATATCAATATTTTTGTAACTATTCCTTTAAATACTTTGTTTAATTTCAACAATTAACTGAAACAACAACATTGCATGTTTCAGTCGACTGGATTCCTCTGCTTGTCTAATTTTTAAACTTTCTAATAGCTATTTTATGCTTGTCTGTCATAACATTTTTATTTCTCTTAGTTCATGCTTATATTCTCTATGATTTGTGATTGTTTTGATATATTATTACTATTGTTAGTTCTTCCTTTTTGTCGATCACAAAGGGGGAGAAAATCTATGGTACTAACTTTGTTTTGTAGAAAAGATAGTGCATACATTCAGGGGGAGAAAGTAAGTATATACATCTCTACAAAAGTATTGTCATCAATCAAAAAGGGGGAGAATGTTGATACACGAAGATTTTGATCAATGACAATGAGCTTCAACAAATAGGAAGAGAATGCAAAAGCTAGAAGAAGATAGATGAAGACCAAAGTATAAACATTAGTATGATTTTCTATGTATCTTAGTCTAGATTATTTGTTAGAATCTATCCTCAAGAGATTTGCACGAACATTAGAACACATTCATAAAAACTTCATTCACATGTTCACTGTGCATACTTTTATACTTCAGTCGACTGAACAGACATGGCCAGTCGACTGAAACTGTACATATATACAAAATTGCATAGTTTCAGTCGACTGAATTACCTGTGCAGTCGACTGAAATTGTTCCTAAAAATTTTTCTTTATATTTTCATTCGACTGAATTTCCTGCTCAGTCGACTGAATTTAAACCTGCGAATTGTCTCTGAAAAGACACCTTCTTCTTCCCAAGAGTTGCAACCATTCATCAATGAAAATGGAAGCATCTTTTGTTTGCAACCTTTGACAACTTATGCACATCTTCTACAAGTATATATACATGATTCTGACATCATTTAATTCATCGAATTCTCTTGCTTTAATCTTACTATTCTCTTGTTCATATTCTCTAGATATTCTCAAAGCAATCACCAATCTATTGCTTGAATCACTGTTTTTGTTTATAACATTCTTTTGATTCATAGCAATTAACATTCCTAAATCTTCACAAACACATTGCATACTCTCGAGGATAAGATTATAGGAATATTGTACTACGTTAGACTCATTAGTGTTGACAAGAACACAACAAGTCGAATATTGTATTTTAGTAATTGAGTTGAAGTCCTCTTCGGTAGTTGAGGCAAGAACTCCCGTTCGGTTGTTCGGGTAAGTTGTAAACCTATTTCTCCGGGTGAAGTGAGGGTGTTAGTTAGTGAAATTCCTAAGAGGAGCTTAGGGACTGGACGTAGGACGAGAGGTCCGAAACAGTATAAAAGTCTTGGTGTCTCCTCGCATTTACCTACTTTATCTACCTAGACTATTTCATTATTCCATATTACACGATCCTACCGCATAGCCCCCTCTTTCACATATGTTATTCAATAATAGTCTTTACAGCGGAAATTTTGAAATACAATATCAGAGTCTAACCTAGATTCAGCTTGAACAGTTATAAAGCCTGCCCTTACAAATGCTGACAACCATCAAACAAAATACACTAAGCAAAGCGGATACTAGAATATGTCCATATGTCGATGGATATCTCGAGCTCTCCTTTGGAAACTCCAAGGTCTTCGACTAAACCTGAAACTACTCGGATCTCACCCGAGTATTGGAAATACCCGGATCAAGCTTGATAAACCAGCGTGATAAAAACTCAATAATGAATGACAGTGTCATATATCAGCCTTTGGATAAAAACCCTCTGAAAATATATATATGTGTGTGTGTGTGTGTGTGTGTGTGTGCATGTGCATGTAAGTATTCATTAACCAACTCATTTAGTTATTTTATTTTACTAATCTTATTATTTAATTTTAAATTTCAAAATTAATCTTTAAATTGTTTCAAACATTTTGAAATTTTTCATTACATTTCCAAATATTTTGAAAATTTATGACATATTATATCCTTTTATAATAAACATGTTTTTATTTTAATTTTAACTTTTAAATTTAAAATCTTGTCTTAATTTTCAAAACTCTTTAAAAATTAGCCTAAGGCCCAATTCAAATTGGGCCTTTCCTATTAAGGGAAATCTTTAGGCTCATGTTACCCTTTAGACTAGGCAGGTAATCAGGAAAGACAGCTTACTTGATTATCCAATTCCAATCCTAGACGACACCTTTCGAGACACCGTACTATGTGCGCAAGCTTAATTAATTAGCCTTAACATGACTAGTTTAGGCCGTATAAGCTATTGGGTTTTGATACCATTATAGGAACTGGACCATCATACAGTGGAAGAAATGAATGAATTTATAAAAAAATTACCATTATGGATCTTTAATTGGTCTATGAAGTCTAAATTCATTTATAAATTTTCTAAATTTAGTTTGAATGAAATCATGTATTTTATTTAAGGAAGTTTAAAATAAGATTAATTTAAATGTATGGTGTATCAAATACACCAAATAATTATTTATAAGAGTTAATTTAGAGAAAGAAACTTTTCATTTCTTCCTCTAAAGCAAGTAATTAATTGAGAGCATAAATTGCATTACATGGAGAGAGAAACCTTTCGTTCTCTCTCTTTAATTAAATTGATTAATTTATTAAATGCCATTAATTAGCAATTTATTCATGGCACGAAATGCAACTATGTCCAAACATATTCCACTGTAAATTATCCATGTGCAACATATTAGTTTGTGTACAAAATTTATTTAAATTTACAAATTGTAATTTGATATTTATTTAGTTTTGGTTTTACTTATACGTACATACATAGATGTATATGTTAGTGTGTGTATGTATCATATACATATATACATATATACGTGTGTGCAAATGTAACATAGCAACCCATGTAGGGTATAACTTGCATGTACATAGACGTTGGGGTCTACATTGCAATGGAGATATTTGTTCATTTTGTATGTATTGTATGCGGTCAAACATGTGCATGAACATATAGCTATAAATTTCAAATGATAACTTTTGTGTGTGTGTGTGTTTACGTATGCATAAAATATTTTTTATCATTAAGATATTGTAGAAAATATTTATTTGTTTATATAATTGTATATTGTACCATAAATAACAATAAAGATATATATATATATATATATATATATTAAAATAGTAAAAAAATTAACTTACTAATCAAAAACATATCACATCTGAAGTTGCAATAATTTTAGTATGTGTGTACATACATACATACATACATACATACACACACACACACACACACATATATATTATATTGAACTGAACAGTTTCGACCATAATAAATTAATATAAAATAATTATATGATAAAAATTCAATTTTATAATTTGGAGACATATTATACAGTGTAAGAATTATTTTTGGAGTTTTCTCAATTAAAATAATATTTTAATTTAAATAATTGATATTAGGCTGGAACTAAATTAATTTAAAAAATATATAAAATTAAGTTGAAATAATATGAAACTTTTTTATGGCACATGACATGATGAATTAATTTTTTAAAGAAATATTAAAATGAATTCAAACATGGATTAGTTTACATGAATTTATTAAATCAAATAATCATTGAATATTGGTAATAATATATAAATGAATGATAAAACTTATTTTCATCACTTATAATTCATAATAAACATAAATAAGTGTTAAAAAATTTCGGATCAATATTAGACATTAAATATGAAAACATATATTTTGATTCAAATTGTATGCAAACATTAAATCATAAATTAATGTGTGTATATATGTTGTGTGTATGAATAAAAATATATGTTAAATTATTTTAATATTTACTATCAAACTATAAACATAAATAATAAACTAGATCTTAAAACTTTGTGCATATATCCAACCTCCATTGTGACAACACCAATACTTGCAAAAATCTCACCTAACTAATGAAATAACGTATGTTCTAAAGTCCACTTTAAAATAATGAATTTTTCTCCTCTAAAATTAGTGGATTCGCCAGATTGCTAGCTTAGAATCAACGACCTTTCACTATCAAATAGCCTCTTGTTTAAACTTGAATTGGATTTGAGATATTGGGATAACTTTAGAGAATAGTTGCTGCCATGAAAAGGAAGAAGAAGGCAACTCAAAATGAATAAGCATGAGATAGTGTTTTGAGATTAGTATTTATATAGGTAGGATAAGAGACCAAACTATGTAAGTTTCTCACTAGATCTTAGCCACGCATCTCCAAACCTTAATCCTATGTAGCCGCCTCTTACCCTAGCCAAACCAACCGCCTATCATCTCCAAACATCATGGATTGTAAGCCCATTTAACCTAAATTAAGTATATACAATCATATTTGACCTATTTATTATCGATATCTCATATCGATCAATATATTCATAACTATTATGAATATATGCAATAAGTTTTTTTCTCAAATCATATTAAAATTTAATAACTAATATTTAATAAATATTAAGTAGTTTTTGATAGTTATAAACTAATAAGATCGTTTGGTCTAAAGAAAATTCATCATTTCAGTTGTTTGACTCTTGAGTGTAAATTTGGTCAGCGATTAACACCAAACTATCCGAATGTTAATGTTCACATGTCACTAATAGATGGTGTGACATTATGACCAAATTTATCGCTTACTCAGCTTCAGTAAAATCCAATACACTTTATTAAGCGTTCCCCAATTGTGACAATTATTTACGCCAATTTTCTTCTTCAAAACTATATCACTTTGGACTTACTTAATTTGGTAATAGTCAAAATTCCAACTTCGTCTACATTCAATTCTATAGTATGAACACAAATTCCTTGGTTCAATAATAATTATTATTATCAACCTAACCGCTCTGGTCAGAGACTTTGTCTTTGAGTAGACTTGAGTTGATCGTGCTACTAATCCCATATAACTGAGGAGATGAATAATCTCTTGAATAATGCATCATTTTCAATACTTCCACTCGAACCAACTATTACTAGATGGACGTTGTGTCATGGTGAATGGCGCTTTTCATTGAAGATCTATTGTGACGACCCGTCTTTCATTCCATAGAAAATGTATCATCAATAAGAAAAGAAAGAGATAGAAATAGAAAGATAGAAAGAAAAGAAACAACAATCATCAGAATCTCACAGTGGAAACGAACAAAATATAATATTTCACATATCCATTACATAGGGTTACATATCAGGGTACAAAAAATAATATTACTCCATTATATCTGACATTCATAATAGTTCTTACAACCCAAACAACTCAAAACATAACACCCAAAATGCCACTACAGCGAATATAGATAGATAGTACATCTGGACTCCAGCTCCAGCTTCCAAAACATATGCTAATCCAAACCTAATCACTTGGCTACTCATAAAAATTTGAGTACCCAAGAGTTTATGAAAAAACAAATAAACTTCGGGTCAGACATGGGTCTGGTATGAGTAAATCAGTTAAAAGTTGTTTGACTTTAAAAATCATTTGAAATAAAAGGTATCACGTAAGACTTCCCACAAATAAATACTGGTAAGTTTTTACCTTACGCTAACCAAAACATTTGATAGGAAATTCAGTGATATTATAATAGGGTCTAGGGTTTTCAAGTAAAATAGAAAATAGCCGAAATTGTCACATTCATTAAATTCCAGCTACTAGCCACGAAAGTGGGTAATACAATCAAAACCGTAGGGTCTCGTAGGGAAAATGGATTTCCATCAATGGCAGGGCTACTGGGGTACCGCCCGTCATAGTACGGGGCCTAGATCACCGTACCGAGGATCACTCCCGATCCCCTGCCACACAAGGCCGGACCCATCCCTTACTGGACAGTTCCGAACAAGACAACCCCGCAGTTGTGGCCAACAACTGCCCACACAGCCGAATATATAATAAGGGACTTCTAGACAGGAGTAAATCTCACTCTCAAGTGGGGGCTACCCACGAAACCTTCCTGCACATCCCCTGTTTTAGCTATTCCAGGTTGATGAGGCTTGAGGCTACGATTACCTTTATAAAGAACACAGCTCTTAGTATGCTCATTGTCCACCTGACGATGTTCTGAAAGCACTCAATCCATACTAGTTCGTTCCGGGTTCGAACGAAACCGAAGGCATTATTTCGTTACATTCATTTTGGAATCACCCTCAAAGTTAACGACAATAACCCTTGCAATATAAAACTCCATCTCGATCCTCTCCTGAGATGTCACGACCTAACATTTAACTTGGATCGATGTGGTTTTCGAAAAATCAGATTTGATTCCCGATCTCGGTCTCATCGAAATCCAAACGTGTCTTAAAGGCCAAGTTGTTTAAAATCTTTAAACAATTCAATTCAGATTTAAACATAACATCATACAATATGATCAACAGATAATAACCAATATCTATCACTGATATACAACATCTCATCATAGAATATAACTCAACTATCATTCAACAGATATCAACCATATACAGATATCAATACAAACTATCATCCACAGGCAAGTACTACTTAATTCATATCATAATTAATTTAATTAATTTAAATTAAATTAACTACTTAAGAATTTATCACTTAATCTTGCTTAACCAAACATTAATTAATTAATCCCAATCATTTAATTAATTAATCACCTCTTAATTATCTTATTATTAATTAATTACTACTTAATTAATTAATAATCTTTATTTAATTATCAATTAATTACTATAATTATTTATTAATTAAACTTTGATTAAAAATTAATCATTTCTTAATTGGTTATTAATTAACCCTTAATTTATAATTAATTAACCTTAATTAATTCTTAATTACCTTAATTAATTCTTAATTAATCGCAAATTAATTTATCTAAATTACATAATTAATTATTCATTAATTAATCTTAATTATTTAATTAATTAAATCTTAACCCTTAATTAATTATAAATTAATTAATGTTTAATTACTTAATTAATTAACTCTTAATCAATTAATTAATTAACTTCTTAATCACTAATTTATTAATCATTAATCATTTAATTAATCAATTATTAATCTTAACAATTAATTAACCAAAATTTATTAATTAATTCCATCACTAATTACTATTTTAATTTAAGTAAACTTAAATTTCAAAATCTAATTAACTTCAAAACAAAACAATGTTCACTCATCTTTAAAAACTCTTACATATTTAAGTATTTAATTTATTAAAAACTAATTATTTAACAAAATAGAGATAACATAAGGTGTTAAACATTAAACTTAAAACAAACTTGAAGTTTCAAAATAAACTTAAACTTAATTTCATTAACATGTTTAAAGCCCGGCCCTAAACCCAACTAACACAATCCAGCTCCATCTCCTACCCTCCCTCTCACAACACTCACCTGAACCCACACTCCAACACACGCGACACTCACCCCTCAACCCGAGCCACACACAACAAATCACGCGACCAAGCACGAGTCTTCCATCGAGCGCGACTTCGAGCTTCAACTCACGCACACACGAAACGCACAGACACACACACACGGCCTCGACGTGCACCTGCACAGTGCCACCGCGCCACCATCGCCACTGCTGGCCTCACGCGCAAACACCAAATCCATCCTCGACCCATAATCTCAACCTAGAAACCAACAACGCGAGCTCAAACGAAATCGAGTGTTCGAGCCAAAAACTCAAACTGCAGACGCAAGAGGGAATAATCCATCAACCACGACCATCTCACCTCATTCCGGCGCCCCACTTCGGCCATGCGTGCGCAACAACTACACGCAACTCCTCCTCAAACCATATGAAGCTCGGTCCCTTCTATGAATCACGCGATCGAATTACAGAAGCTCACAAAACACAGTACTCAAAAACCCTACAAACCCAAATTTCCAATTCCATGTTGCAAAATAAAATCAATCACTATTTTTCTAGTGATAATCATCATTTAACAAAGCTTCAATTAAAATTTCAAAAGCTAAATCAAACCAGGCTCGAGAATTTTACAAAAGCCCCAAATACAGTAATCTTCAAAATTCGAATTCAATTGCAAGTTATAAATTCTGATTTCAATTTGAAAATTCATAACATGCATTATAGATTCAACATATATATTTGATTCATCAAAAATTAACATAATTAACATGCTATGATTTTTTTTGTTTTACTGCATATACTTACTTTCTGTAGTTTACAGTATTATCAGTATGTATATTTTTTGATTCTTATATCATATTGACTCTAACTTATATATATTTGAAGATATATATCCAACATCACCATACTATATTTTAATTTAAAGTTTGCTAAGAAAATTTGCTTTGATCTTGAAGCAACAGAGGGTCACAGTTTCATTAACACGCACAGTCAAATATTTAAAACTGTAAACAACATTTCACAAATCAATTAACATGCAAGCATTCATCACTAACATTCAACATACAACTTTTATACTTAAGGTTTAATTTAAAGATTTACTCACCTTATTTTTTTTTTGATGAAGATTCAAATTTGCAGGAACAAATTATGTAAGAACTGCAGGCTTCTAAAAAACTGAGATGACTTGATGTTGGTGCTTTAAATCTTGAATAAGTTGGTGCTAAAACTATGTGATTGTTGCAGAAATTTTGTTGAAGATGTGAAGATTGAAAAGGTTCACATTTTTGGAGAGAAGAAATGAAAATTTTCGTTTTAATAAAATGAGAATATGCATGAATGACTTTTAGAATTTGTTTTATAAAAATTTAAAGAAAAGAAAATTTATATTATGACACTTGTCAAATTAGTGGTTAAATTCCTAACACATGTTTTATTAATAAGCTTAGATGTTAACATGTGTTTATCTCATGCAAAAATGAAATTAAAAATATTTACTTAATTGATTTTCTTATATATGTTTATATTTTAAATTCCTAAAAAAAAATCAATTCTCTTTTAAATAACGAATATAAAACAATTATTATAACTTGAATAAAATCATGAAAATATTACTTAATCCTCAAAGTATAATTTTAGAATAAAAATTAACATAGTTTAAATCTTTTAATATATCAATTCAAACACTATTTGAATTTTAAAAAAAATCCAATTAAAAATCAAATTTGATATGATTAAAATTTTGACACATTTAATTCCTTATATATGTACTAGTTTTCAATTAGAATAAATTTATATTTACCATTCATTTATTAGCTGTTGAATAAAATAACAACATTTATCAATTTAAATTAATTTATTATATAGATTATCATATTTAAATTGGGTGTGAAATTCCGGTGTAACGGATTGAGATTTTTCGTTGCCGAAAAACCAAACCATTAGGGTTTTAAGAAAGAGAAAGACAAAGAAAAAGGGAGAAAAGACAGAAAATAGAGAAAAGAAAATAGAACGGAACAGAAAAACAACTGAACAACATCAGAATCTCACAATTTGCAGCGGAACAACATATAATAAATAAATGAATAATCTTTAAACAAAGAACTATATCAGTTATTACATTTCATTACATCATATCATCAGAGTGTACAACAACATACAACATCAAACAGCGGAAAATAAATACTATATAAACTAGTAATACGTCATGCCATCCAGCTTGCCTCCAGCAACTCCAGAATATCCAGAATATCCTGATAAACCTAACTCTTAACTGCCCGTGTGGAAATTGGTGGGCACCCAGAGTTTAGGAAGGAAAACAACAAAACTCCGAGTCAGTCATGTGACTGGTGTGAGAACTCAAAACAGTTTATTTATCTTTAAAATAAAAATAGAGGAATATTTTTAAAGTCAATTCGCAATGCTTTTAAAAATGAGACTACCATAAGGTCTCCCGCACACACACACATGCAAACGCAGAATCGGAGGAGATTTCTCCTTATGATAGTCAAAGATGCTTGATACGCATTAAAAAGAACATTTGATATTATTACTAGTGCATAATGTAGGAAAAATTCATTTCGAAAGTAGAATATAAATCTTAGCCAGCATAGACATTCCGAACTATGCCTACTATAGCTAACTATGTTCAATAGCAGGTTACCGCCACATTCCATAGCAGGTTATACAACTAAAACCGTACAAGTCTCGTATTGTTTCTTTGGATTTCCAACGAATGATCAGGCCAAGGAACTTCCTATTGCCACATGGAAACGCCTCTGGATGGACGTCCCGAGAACTTAACCAGCTCTCTGCCAACACAAGGCCGGGTTACCTCTAACTGAGTAACAACTGACCGAATATGCCATCCCCCGGTCCTTTGGGACCTTTCAAACGAGCGCTCGTAATCAATTCACACAATCATAAAGTGTTTTCAACATGAGTAAGTATCTGGGCTCCATACCATGATAACACCCTTTTCCAGAAGGAAATGCACACATCCTAAAGGGCGCTACCCCTCATAACCTTGCTGCATCTTTCCTGTTTTGACCATTCACGGGGTGTGAGGCTCGACGAAGTCACGTCCACAAAAACATACTTTATACAAAAGCCATGCTTTGGGTCAACAAATGATCATAGAAATGATCACCAAGATAGACGATCAAACAAATGATCCTATCACAAATAATCAACATAATGATCATTTACAGCAACACTCAGCATGTCACATTACCAAATTGGGAATATATCGCCGATAACCTTCAACTACATAATCTCTGAGCTCGTACGTCTCAGAGAAGGGTGTTAAGCTAAAAGAATAAATTCTCCGCCACCAATAGAAATATATTTGAATGAAATCGGCTTTATATCTCAATTTGTAACGTCAGACATACAATCCATACAAGTCTGTTCCGGGCTCGAACAGAACCGAAGGCACTTACAAAGAAGTCCTTGCAATCCGGATATCCACAATCCTGATCGGATTTCCCATCACATATGGAGAACTCAATACCGGAGCAACTCGGTGCAGAGTCAATCGACAGGTCATCCTATCGCTTTCGCAAATACCGGGTCTTCAACACCGATCTTCAAATGCAATTCATAACGACGTATCACATATTCGGAATGGGTTATACGACCCCATGGTCCTTTCCCGGTTAACCCAAATAGTGAGCGCTTATTCAAAAATAAGTGTGGCATTCAAATTCAAGCAAATCACATCAATTACCCATTCAAAGGGAAATATTGATAGTCGGTTATTGAACTATCAATGGATATGCACAACATCACCAGATTCCAAATAATTTTCCAAATTATTTATTTTCCAAAATATCTTTACAAGATATATAATTTTCACACTTAAAAAATAAATCAATATTTATTTTTAAACCACTTCCCCTTCTATTCATAAATTCCATAATGAATTTATAATCCAAAATATCTATGAATATTCGATTTCAATTATTCATTTCAATTTATCTTCAAAAGGATAAATTCTCTAATATTCACTTTATATTGGAAAACATTTCCATACTTATTAAAAATAAGTAATTCACAAATCTTTTTATTTTCTATACTTGGAAAAATTCAATATACTTAAATCGAGATTAAGTATATATTTCATTCTTTAAGGAAATCATTCTCTTAAACATATTTATTTGGGCCAAAACGAATGTTGCGTAAAACATCGTTACGACAACCCAAAATCACTAGTATAGGGATTTGAATTTAAGATAGATATGTAAATCCCAATACTACACAAAACATTTCCTTTCGGAAATCATTTACTATAACAACAGTGTTATAGTCCATTATTTCCTTCTATTTCTCGAAAACGTCTATTTCAACAATAAATGTTGAAATCTATGGTTTCGAATCTCAACCCAATTAAAACATCGTTAGATCGTTTTAATTCTATTTAAAACATCAAATCTAAACATTTATTTAACATATTATTCACTATTCAAAAACATGAATATACTACGTTAACAAATTTCATCATTTCTATTCATTTTATTTCAAAGGATTATTCACAGTCAAAAACGTGAATATAACTCCATTAATAGGTTTCAACAATTTACTTATCAAAATAAGTCGTTTGCGAATTTATAAAACAACGTTTATAAATTCCATTTCTATTTATTTTATAACATCTTTCTTTATAAATTTTCTTTATTAACCTATTCAATTTATAACTCAATTATAAAGCAAAAGTTCATGTTATAAGTTAAATACTTAGAATTTATTTGTTTGCACAATCGTTCCTTTAAACTTCATAATTATAAATCTTATAACTTATAAGATTCAATTATTTATTCAAATCTATTCTTTCAAAAAATTTGGCAAATTTTATAAACCTACTGCTTATAAAATTCCATTTCTAACTTCACCGATTATAATCCTATAAATTTCATTCATTTATGAAATTCATTCACAATTCATTCTAACACTTATAAAAACTCGTTTTATAATTCAAATATTTTAATTTATAAATATCCATTTTATAAATCTTTTATACAAATCAATTTGTATTATTATTCTAAAACATCTTTAATCTCCTTTATAATTTCATCATTTTGATTTATAAAATAATTAAATTTTATAAATCCTATATGTTCAACTTTTTATAATAAATTCAAAAATCCCGATTAAACTATCTTATAAAATCATTAGCCTCATATTTTCTAAAATCAGCCTTTACTATATTTCTCAAAAATCTTAATTTTTATAACATTAAAAATTATATCGTTTATTTATTTAAAATGGATCAATTCCAAACATATAGTATATTTTCAAAAATCACTTTAAAAATCATTTTAAAATTCCAAAATTTGGTCCAATGATGCTACACACCAAATAGTCAATCACGACAACAACGACATCATATATCGATATGATAATCAACGAATATCAAAATATCCATAATCAAATAAATACTGTTGAGGAATCCAGTTGGATCCCTCCAACCTGTTTTCCTGCATCCACAAACATTAGCACAATACCAATTTCGCTCCAGTACGAAATTATCGTGGTATATGGGATTTAAAATATTATCCGCTTAATAGACGGCGCAATAGGGTCTCATCCGCTAAACAAATGCGGAAAATCAATAACTCCAATATATACATATGCCAATATATATATATATATATATTGCTATTATATATAATACCAATTTCACTATTTATGAAATATTCGTGGTATATGTTTTTAATAAATAACATCCGCTTACTAACGGCGTATAATGTTTATTTTAAAAATCAATAGATAACAATCATCATTCGAGCATGCATTCAAATATTTTAAATCTAACTATTTAAAATAAAAATCGAAACTGATTCGATTGAGTGAGAAGTTCTCACCTTTGCTTTTATTAGCAATCCATTTCCATCTTGACTCGATTTTTCTTGATTTATACCTTGTATAAATATTATGCACAATTTATTAATATTCGAACAGATCGAATAATAAATTTTTCATTTTATAATTTTAATTCATCGGTTTTGTTCTAAACCAATTCCTTTAATAATTTTATTCAACTAATTATTTCATCTCAAGTTAATGATTTTTTTATTTTAAGCTAAAATTAAAGATTCAAACTGATTTTCTTTTTAAAATAATTCTAACATTTTGCTTATATAAATTTCTTCAATCTTTTAAAATTCCTTTGTTTAATAAATTATTTTAACTAAAAATTTAATTTAATTAACCAAACTCACTTTCAATAAAATTATCAAATCGAAGAATTAGATCTTAAACTAGAATTCCTTTAATTTATTATTCTTAGTAACACAAAAATAAATTTAGATTTAATTAACCCCCCCTATAATTAAATTTATCCTACTGATTATTAAATTTCTTTTTCTTATCAATTAATAATTTTAATTGACCAATATTAATTTTATACCAATTTTCTGGTTTCAAACTAAAAATCTGCATATATTTTTAAATTAAATTAAAGGAAAAAAAAATTATTACCTTACTGCCGAATTCGCCACCGCTCGTGCTCAAATTCCCAACGCAACCCCATCACCTCACGCGAATCCAGCTGCCGCGACATCGCCTTGGCGCCGCCGCCTCCACTTCGAATTGCCGCATCCCCAAATCGCCACCGCAATTTGGCCTTGCGCGACCCCTATCGCGACCTCGCCTTGCGTACGCGAACCCCCTCGAGCAGTCCCAAATCGCTGCCTTCATCCACGAACGCAGCCTCCATCCATCTTGATGCTCATTGATTTGCCATCGCCTAGCTGAGCCGCCGCCACATACACGCGCGAGCGCCAGCCCCCCGCCCTCGTGCCGCGCGCACGCCATTGTTTTACTTTTTTTTTTATATATATTGAGGAACGAAATTATTTTCGTTCGAACTGAGGAAATGGGGGAGAGAGGAAGAGAGGAGTATTTACAATTGAAAGAAGTATGGTTTACACGATCTCTATATCGTGATTCTCGGCATGATCAAAGGAGAGACAGCGTGTTTTTAGGCAAAAGTTTAGGGATGCTAATGGCTGACGTTGACAAATTTTTAAATTTATATTTAAATTGAATTCGATAAAATTCCAATGCGTTTACGCGTCGTGTGATCACATATCAACTCCAAAAAATACGAAATTTGAAATCCGGCAATAATTCAATATTACGTACTCAATGGAACTGGTTTCGTTGAATTCCGAGACTGTGCCTCGGACGACTATTTTTGAATATCGATTCAAACGATTAAAATTTCAAAACTGGACAAATCACTTTCAATTTCAATTCTGAAGCTTCTATTATCTTCAATATTATCAATATGAATTTTACAAGCCTTTGAAATATTTTTAATCGGCTTAAAATTGAAGATTCAAATTTTTTATATTCAACTCACAATAGATTAAATTCTATAATTTAATCGACAAATTCAAAGTTATATTTGAAAATTAAATCTAAACCACCATTTCAAATATTTAAAATTAATTAAATATTTCCAAATTAAATTATTAAAAATTCTGGGTCGTTACAATCTTCCCTCCTTAAAAGAATTTCGTCCCGAAATTACAAGTTAAGAAGAATGCCCTTATCTTAATTATTATTTTTCACAATTCAAATAGTTTTATCAACTCACTAGCCTAAATCAAATCTTTTTATTAAAGATCCATTATCATTTCAACTAGCTTTCCAACTCCAATTATAGGTTTTAACCAACATTGTTCTACTAACCATTCAAATTTAAATTCAAATTCAAATTTCAAACTTTCAAATTTTCTCAATTTTTTTTTCTAACACCCTAAATTTTCGAAAAATTTCGCCAGCGTTTCCTTTGCGCGGCTCAATCGGTACGACTACAAAATGGCACCACGGCCCCTCAGAATCAAAAAGAAAAGAGAAAAGCCAAGTGGCTAGAGAAGAAAGTCATCAAATCTCATACTGAAATTGAAATACGTACCTTTTTGTCGAGCAATTAAATTTTATCTTTGAAATCAAAATCTCAATTTCCTTTATACACCTGTATAACCTGCTAGTAGTAGCATCCAATTCCAACATTCAAACCATTTTGCCAATTCCATTACAAAATTTCCAACATATACTTCTTATACGTTTTTACTTCACCGTTGAAGTTACATATCCATTTTCATTCAATTCTGCATTTCAATTCCATTTCACAATTTAAATTTCATTCGAATTCAATTCTCAATTTATATTTTGAATTCTATTGATTAACTTTCATTCAGTAATTTATATTACTATTTTAAATTAGTTTCATTCACTAATTCTTTTCAATTTTCAATTTCCATATTCAATTCATCTCGAATTTACTTAATTACTAACAAAGGAAATTTCAATTTATTTCTTTTACTTACTTGAATTTATATACAAATTCAAATTTATCTTCAAATTTAGCTCCCGACTAAACTTTAATTTAACCAATTCAAATTCCAATTCATTAGTCCATGAATTAATAATTTATCAAGTTAGTTTACTTGAATTTAATCCATTTTATTTAATTCCATATACTAATGATAATAATTTAATATTATCACTTCCTAACAATCATGCAACTATATACTATAATAATTCATAGAAAATCATTTCTTTTTTTATACAAAATAGTTTTGGGCAAAATTATCTTATTTACCCGATTCAAAAACAAATTTTATATTCACTAACAAATACGCGCTCATATCTATTATTACACTCAAACTCATTCTAGAGTACTACTGACTCTATCTCTAATGAGTAATACCCAACAGAACCATGGTTGTCGCTTAACCATATGCTCTGATACCAAATGTAACGATTGCGGTCACAACCGGTAGGCTTTTCAACCATCCCAGCTCCACCATGGCTTACACTGATATCCCAAACTTGCTTTTACGGCCACCCTTTCGAATGTCACGGCTTCGCCTAACCAACCCCGTAAAGAGGACGTGTGGGGGTAAGAGTCTCCCGTTCGCCACCAAACCGCGAAGCGAGAACCCCCCATCACATATCACCTAGCATAAGCAAGACTGGTGTGAGAACTCAAAACAGTTTATTTATCTTTAAAATCAAAATAGAGGAATATTTTTAAAGTCAATTCGCAATGCTTTTAAAAATGAGACTACCATAAGGCCTCCCGCACACACACACATGCAAACGCAGAATCGAAGGAGATTTCTCCTTATGATAGTCAAAGATGCTTGATACGCATTAAAAAGAACATTTGATATTATTACTAGTGCATAATGTAGGAAAAATTCATTTCGAAAGTAGAATATAAATCTTAGCCAGCACAGACATTCCGAACTATGCCTACTATAGCTAACTATGTTCAATAGCAGGTTACCGCCACATTCCATAGCAGGTTATACAACTAAAACCGTACAAGTCTCGTATTGTTTCTTTGGATTTCCAACGAATGATCAGGCCAAGGAACTTCCCATTGCCACATGGAAACGCCTCTGGATGGACGTCCCGAGAACTTAACCGGCTCTCTGCCAACACAAGGCCGGGTTACCTCTAACTGAGTAACAACTGACCGAATATGCCATCCCCCGGTCCTTTGGGACCTTTCAACCGAGCGCTCGTAATCAATCCACACAATCATAAAGTGTTTTCAACATGAGTAAGTATCTGGGCTCCGTATCATGATACCACCCTTTTCCATAAGGAAATGCACACATCCTAAAGGGCGCTACCCCTCATAACCTTGCTGCATCTTTCCTGTTTTGACCATTCACGGGGTGTGAGGCTCGACGAAGTCACGTCCACAAAAACATACTTTATACAAAAGCCATGCTTTGGGTCAACAAATGATCATAGAAATGATCACCAAGATAGACGATCAAACAAATGATCCTATCACAAATAATCAACACAATGATCATTTACAGCAACACTCAGCATGTCACATTACCAAATTGGGAATATATCGCCGATAACCTTTAACTACATAACCTCTGAGCTCGTACGTCTCAGAGAAGGGTGTTAAGCTAAAAGAATAAATTCTCCGCCACCAACAGAAATATATTTGAATGAAATCGGCTTTATATCTCAATTTGTAACGTCAGACATACAATCCATACAAGTCTGTTCCGGGCTCGAACAGAACCGAAGGCACTTACAAAGAAGTCCTTGCAATCCGGATATCCACAATCCTGATCGGATTTCCCATCACATATGGAGAACTCAATACCAGAGCAACTCAGTGCAGAGTCAATCGACAGGTCATCCTATCGCTTTCGCAAATACCGGGTCTTCAACACCGATCTTCAAATGCAATTCATAACGACGTATCACATATTCGGAATGGGTTATACGACCCCATGGTCCTTTCCCGGTTAACCCGAATAGTGAGCGCTTATTCAAAAATAAGTGTGGCATTCAAATTCAAGCAAATCACATCAATTACCCATTCAAAGGGAAATATTGATAGTCGGTTATTGAACTATCAATGGATATGCACAACATCACCAGATTCCAAATAATTTTCCAAATTATTTATTTTCCAAAATATCTTTACAAGATATATAATTTTCACACTTAAAAAATAAATCAATATTTATTTTTAAACCACTTCCCCTTCTATTCATAAATTCCATAGTGAATTTATAATCCAAAATGTCTATGAATATTCGATTTCA
Organism: Allium cepa; assembly: GCA_030765085.1. NCBI lineage: Eukaryota > Viridiplantae > Streptophyta > Magnoliopsida > Asparagales > Amaryllidaceae > Allium > Allium cepa. The sequence continues at coordinate 347,415,770 of CM060928.1, forward strand.
ATTATTCATTTCAATTTATCTTCAAAAGGATAAATTCTCTAATATTCACTTTATATTGGAAAACATTTCCATACTTATTAAAAATAAGTAATTCACAAATCTTTTTATTTTCCATACTTGGAAAATATTCAATATACTTAAATCAAGATTAAGTATATATTTCATTCTTTAAGGAAATCATTCTCTTAAACATATTTATTTGGGCCAAAACGAATATTGCGTAAAACATCGTTACGACAACCCAAAATCACTAGTATAGGGATTCGAATTTAAGTTAGATATGTAAATCCCAATACTATACAAAACATTTCCTTTCGGAAATCATTTACTATAACAACAGTGTTATAGTCCATTATTTCCTTCTATTTCTCGAAAACGTCTATTTCAACAATAAATGTTGAAATCTATGGTTTCGAATCTCAACCCAATTAAAACATCGTTAGATCGTTTTAATTCTATTTAAAACATCAAATCTAAACATTTCTTTAACATATTATTCACTATTCAAAAACGTGAATATACTACGTTAACAAATTTCATCATTTCTATTCATTTTATTTCAAAGGATTATTCACAGTCAAAAACGTGAATATAACTCCATTAATAGGTTTCAACAATTTACTTATCAAAATAAGTCGTTTGCGAATTTATAAAACAACGTTTATAAATTCCATTTCTATTTATTTTATAACATCTTTCTTTATAAATTTTCTTTATTAACCTATTCAATTTATAACTCAATTATAAAGCAAAATTTCATGTTATAAGTTAAATACTTAGAATTTATTTGTTTGCACAATCGTTCCTTTAAACTTCATAATTATAAATCTTATAACTTATAAGATTCAACTATTTATTCAAATCTATTCTTTCAAAAATTTTGGCAAATTTTATAAACCTACTGCTTATAAAATTCCTTTTCTAACTTCACCGATTATAATCCTATAAATTTCATTCATTTATGAAATTCATTCACAATTCATTCTAACACTTATAAAAACTCGTTTTATAATTCAAATATTTTAAATTATAAATATCCATTTTATAAATCTTTTATACAAATCAATTTGTATTATTATTCTAAAACATCTTTAATCTCCTTTATAATTTCATCATTTTGATTTATAAAATAATTAAATTTTATAAATCCTATATGTTCAACTTTTTATAATAAATTCAAAAATCCCGATTAAACTATCTTATAAAATCATTAGCCTCATATTTTCTAAAATCAGCCTTTACTATATTTCTCAAAAATCTTAATTTTTATAACATTAAAAATTATATCGTTTATTTATTTAAAATGGATCAATTCCAAACATATAGTATATTTTCAAAAATCACTTTAAAAATCATTTTAAAATTCCAAAATTTGGTCCAATGATGCTACACACCAAATAGTCAATCACGACAACAACGACATCATATATCGATATGATAATCAACGAATATCAAAATATCCATAATCAAATAAATACTGTTGAGGAATCCAGTTGGATCCCTCCAACCTGTTTTCCTGCATCCACAAACATTAGCACAATACCAATTTCGCTCCAGTACGAAATTATCGCGGTATATGGGATTTAAAATATTATCCGCTTAATAGACGGCGCAATAGGGTCTCATCCGCTAAACAAATGCGGGAAATCAATAACTCCAATATATACATATGCCAATATATATATATTGCTATTATATATAATACCAATTTCACTGTTTATGAAATATTCGCGGTATATGTTTTTAATAAATAACATCCGCTTACTAACGGCGTATAATGTTTATTTTAACAATCAATAGATAACAATCATCATTCGAACATGCATTCAAATATTTTAAATCTAACTATTTAAAATAAAAATCGAAACTGATTCGATTGAGTGAGAAGTTCTCACCTTTGCTTTTATTAGCAATTCATTTTCATCTTGACTCGATTTTTCTTGATTTATACCTTGTATAAATATTATGCACAATTTATTAATATTCGAACAGATCGAATAATAAATTTTTCATTTTATAATTTTAATTCATCGTTTTTGTTCTAAACCAATTCCTTTAATAATTTTATTCAACTAATTATTTCATCTCAATTTAATGATTTTTTTTATTTTAAGCTAAAAAATAAAGATTCAAACTGATTTTCTTTTTAAAATAATTCTAACATTTTGCTTATATAAATTTCTTCAATCTTTTAAAATTCCTTTGTTTAATAAATTATTTTAACTAAAAATTTAATTTAATTAACCAAACTCACTTTCAATAAAATTATCAAATCGAAGAATTAAATCTTAAACTAGAATTCCTTTAATTTATTATTCTTAGTAACACAAAAATAAATTTAGATTTAATTAACCCCCCCTATAATTAAATTTATCCTACTAATTATTAAATTTCTTTTTCTTATCAATTAATAATTTTAATTGACCAATATTAATTTTATACCAATTTTCTGGTTTCAAACTAAAAATCTGCATATATTTTTAAATTAAATTAAAGGAAAAAAAATTTATTACCTTACTGCCGAATTCGCCACCGCTCGTGCTCAAATTCCCAACGCAACCCCATCACCTCACGCGAATCCAGCTGCCGCGACATCGCCTTGGCGCCGCCGCCTCCACTTCAAATTGCCGCATCCCCAAATCGCCACCGCAATTTGGCCTTGCGCGACCCCTATCGCGACCTCGCCTCGCGTACGCGTACCCCCTCGAGCAGTCCCAAATCGCTGCCTTCATCCACGAACGTAGCCTCCATCCATCTTGATGCTCATTGATTTGATTTGCCATCGCCTAGCTGAGCCGCCGCCACATACACGCGCGAGCGCCAGCCCCCCGCCCTCGTGCCGCGCGCACGCCATTATTTTACTTTTTTTTTATATTGAGGAACGAAATTATTTTCGTTCGAACTGAGGAAATGGGGGAGAGAGGAAGAGAGGAGTATTTACAATTGAAAGAAGTATGGTTTACAGGATCTCTATATCGTGATTCTTGGCATGATCGAAGGAGAGACAGCGTGTTTTTAGGCAAAAGTTTAGGGATGCTAATGGCTGACGTTGACAAATTTTTAAATTTATATTTAAATTGAATTCGATAAAATTCCAATGCGTTTACGCGTCGTGTGATCACATATCAACTCCAAAAAATACGAAATTTGAAATCCGGCAATAATTCAATATTACGGACTCAATGGAACTGGTTTCGTTGAATTCCGAGACTGTGCCTCGGACGACTATTTTTGAATATCGATTCAAACGATTAAAATTTCAAAAATGAACAAATCACTTTCAATTTCAATTCTGAAGCTTCTATTATCTTCAATATTATCAATATGAATTTTACAAGCCTTTGAAATATTTTTAATCGGCTTAAAATTGAAGATTCAAATTTTTTTTATTCAACTCTCAATAGATTAAATTCTATAATTTAATCGATAAATTCAAAGTTATATTTGAAAATTAAATCTAAACCACCATTTCAAATATTTAAAATTAATTAAATATTTCCAAATTAAATTGTTAAAAATTCTGGGTCGTTACATCCGGGATATCACAATCCTCCCCCCTTAAAAGAATTTCGTCCCCGAAATTTAATCAAAAGATAATCCAAAAATTTTCATTTTATTCAACACTTCAAACATACATAACATCCATACATAAGCAATCATCAAACAAAACATCCAAACAAACATACATCCAATACAAACACCACTAGCTATCCGGGCACATACCCGGATAAGCTTTCCTAATACTATCTAGAGTCTCCCAGGTACAATTTCTGGGATCCTCACTCCACTGGACTTTAACAATCTTCACAATCTTGCTTCTGAGTTGCCTCTCATCTTGATCAACAATTCGAACAAGATGTCGGACAACAAACAAGTCCGGCTAAACCTCCAATTCCTCCTGCACAGATGGCTCCACAATAAGAGATGGATCGTGCACAAATTTCCGTAGATGTGATACATGGAAAACATTGTGAATTCCAGCCATCCGGACTGGCAATTCAATCTTATATGCAACAGCACCAATCCTCTCGAGAACTCTGAACGGACCAATGTATCTCGGAGCGAGTTTCCCTGTCTTCCTAAATCTTACAGCTCCTTTAATAGGGGAAACTTTGACAAAGACCAAATCACCAATCTCGAATTCCAATTGTCTTCGTCTTTTATCAGCATATTTCTTTTGTCGATCCTGAGCAGCTCTCATCCTTTTCTTGATCAGCTCGACTTTAGCAGATGCTTCACGGATCAGATCTGGTCCAAGAACAATGCGATCCTTCGACTCTATCCAACAAGCTGGAGATCTACACGGTCTTCCATACAATGCTTCATAAGGAGCCATCTTGATACTTGCTTGATAATTGTTATTATACGAGAACTCCACTAGATGTAGATGATCCTCCCATGATCCTCCAAAATCTAATACACAGGCTCTCAACATATCTTCTAGAATCCGATTAAGTCTTTCCGTTTGTCCATCAGTTTGTGGATGATATGCTGTACTCAATCTCAAATTAGTTCCTAAAGCTGATTGCAATGCCTCCCAGAATTTGCTGGTGAAAATCGGATCTCGATCACTTACAATGCTGACTGGAACGCCATGCAATCTCACAATCTCCTTCAAGAAAATTTCAGCCAAAGAAAATGCAGTTCGGGTTGCTTTAACTGGAATAAAATGGGCGCTCTTGGTATGACGATCCACAATTACCCATATTCCTTCATTACCCTTCTTAGTTCTAGGCAGTCCATCGATGAAGTCCATCAAAATCATTTCCCATTTCCATGTCGGGACCTCCAAAGATTGCAACAAACCGACTTGCTTCTGCTGATCTCCCTTCACTTGCTGGCAGATTACACAACTATTAACGAATCTGATTACATCCCTCTTCATGCCCGGCCACCATTGTACATCTTCGAGATTCCTGGATGGATATTCAATCTGGAGCGATGACTTTCTGACAATACTTCCTGACGCTGATCTCTATCATACGGAACACAGATCCTTCCGTTAATCCTTAGTGTTCCTTGATCATCAATCTCAAAACTAGGACACTGCCCCTTCCTAACTCTTTTGATAATTCTCTTCAACATTAAATCAGATTCTTGCTTGCTTGAAATCCTTTCCAGAAGAGGTGGAACCACTTCAAAAAGAGAAAGAACCGCATTTCTGCTAAGAGCATCTGCCACAACGTTCGCCTTCCCAGGAGTATACAGAATATCCAAATCGTATGATGCCGAGAATTCAACCAATCGCTGCTGCCTTAGATTAAGATCTTTCTGAGAGAAGATATTTCAACGGTTTGTGGTCCGTGAATAAGTCAAACTTTTCTTCTAAAAGATAATGCCTCCATGTCTTAAGAGCAAAAACAATAGCCAACAGCTCTAGATCATGCGTAGCGTAGTTCCTCTCATGTGGCTTCAACTGCCTACTCGCATACGCAATAACCCTACCATTCTTCATAAGCACAACTCCCAATCCAACAATACAGGCATCAGTATACACTTCAAACTTGCTCTTACCATCAGGAATAGCCAATACAGGAGCACTTGTCAATTTTGCCTTCAGTTTCTGGAAAGCTTCCTCACACTCCGATGTCCACTTGAATTTAGCTCCCTTCCTTGTCAGCTTCGTTAGATGAGAAGAGATTTTAGAATAATCCTTAATAAACTTCCTGTAGTAACCGACCAATCCAAGAAAACTGCGAACTTCTGTAGGAGTCCGAGGCTGCTTCCATTCCAGAATAGTCTCAACTTTAGCTGGATCTACAGAGATTCCCTCACTAGAAACAATGTGGCCCAAAAATTTCACTTCTGATTTCCAAAAATGACACTTAGAGGACTTCGCCTTCAGCACATGCCTTCTCAAAGTTTCCAAAACTATTCTCAAGTGCTGCTTGTGCTCTTCTTCCGATTTAGAATAAACCAAAATATCATCGACGAAGACCAAAACAAACTTATTCAGAACATCTCTAAAGACTCGGTTCATCAGATCAACAAAATAAGCAGGAGCGTTGGTTAACCCGAAAGGCATAACCAACCACTCATAGAAACAATTAGGTCCCCTAAATGCGGTTAAGGGAATACTGTCTTCAGCTACCCTTAACTGATGGAAACCTGATGCTAGATCTAACTGAGAAAAGACAGATGCACCATGAAGCTGGTCAAAGAGATCATCAATGCGAGGAAGAGGATACTTATTCCGAATGCTCACTTTGTTCATTTCACGGTAGTCTACACAGAACCTTAGCGACCCATCCGACTTGGTGACAAAAACTGCAGCAGAACCCCAACAGGAAAAACTTGGTCTAATCAAACCCTTCTCCAACAAATCTTGAGCTTGCTTCACCAATTCCTCCCTCTCTCTTGGAGCCATCCTCCTACTTGGTTGAATTACAGGTACTGCTCCAGGAACCAAATCAATTCGAAATTCTATTTCCCGATGCGGAGGCAAACATTTAACTTCCTCAAATACGTCGGAGAAATCTTGGACTACTTCAATATCTACAACCTCCTCTTGAGAAGTCTCCACTCCATGTAAAAGACTACTCAAGTGGATTCCAGAGTTATCACACATTACTCTGGCAATCCTACCCAGATCAGTTTCCAACGAAACTGTTCTTTCATCACAATTTAAGATAGCTTTATATTTGTCAAGCCAATCCATTCCCAATATAAGGTCGAAACCTTGAAAATTCAATACATAAGGATCATAGGAAAAACTATGGGAGAGATAGGAGATTCTCAAATCTTTACAAATCCTATCCAATTTGGTTACCCCTCCTATAGGATTTGATACACAAATGGGATTGTCTACGATACTAAGGGTAAGTAAGAAATTCTCTACATTTCCTAGGGAAATAAAACTTAAAGAAGCACCAGAATCAAATAAGACTTTAATATACTTTCCATTTAAAAGTAAGGTACCTTCTAAAACTCTCTTGCCCTTCGATGAGTTTGATGGTGCGCCTTCCAAAGCAAATACTTTGTTCTGTTGAACCTTATGAAGGAGCGGACAGTCCCTAATCATGTGTCCCGGTTGGTGACAGTTAAAGCAAAGAGACTTCTGAACTAAGGCTGACCCTGGTCCACTATACTGCTGCCGCTGCTGCTGAGATCCTTTGCTGGGACACTTATTTTCCAGATGACCTTCTTGATGACAAATATAACACTTTCGGGGTTCATTATTGTTCCCAGACTTCTTCTTGCTTTGCTTCTTCCAGTTAGGATTGAATTTCCTCTTATTCTGGTTGGAAGAATTCCCTCCTGATGCAGCAACTTGTGCCACTAACCTCTTCTTCATCAAGTCTTCATACCTTAACGCCATATCAATAAGCTCCACAAAAGACCCTTTCAGATGTGCAGTCATTCTCTCATGATACTCAGGCCTCAACCCTTGGACAAACATCTCGTTCTTCTTAGGAGGTGTGTCTATAAGTCCTGGTCCGTAGCAAGATAACTCGTTGAACTTTGTCTCGTATTCAGCTATGGACATATTCCCTTGTTTCAGATTCAGAAAATCTTGATAAAGCCGAGTTCTTCCTGCAGCAGGCATATACTTTTCCTCAAACATCTCCTTAAATTCTTCCCAATACATACCATCTTCCGAGATATTAGCAGTCACTGAATTCCACCATACTGCAGCACCTCCTTGTAATTGCCACGCAGCCATTATTCTCTTCTGCTCATCTGATAACCTCATGCTCTTAAAAATCTTCTCACAGGAGCGAATCCATGCTTGAACTTCTATTATAGTTTCTGATCCTTGAAATGGTTTCCCTCCTAGATGAACAAAATCCTTGCATAATGCAGCAAAACTGGCTGAAGACGTAACTGGATTAACAGTCTCATCATCAATTTGCTCTCTTCTATTACCAGTTGATCCACTTCCAACAACTCTCCCCCTTCGGCCTCTTGAACTCATATTGGCTACCTGAACAGGTAATCCAATCAATTTAGATAGGGATATAGTTATATAAGAAAATTACAAATACGCACTCTCAAGATAGATACTACTTCAGAGCTTAGGTGTTTCTCAACCATTGCTCTGATACCAACTGTGACGACCCGTCTTTCGTTCCACAGAAAAACGTATCATCAATAAGAAAAGAAAGAGATAGAAATAGAAAGATAGAAAGAAAAGAAACAACAATCATCAGAATCTCACAGCGGAAACGAACAAAATATAATATTTCACAGATCCATTACATAGGGTTACATATCAGGGTAACAAAATAATATTACTCCATTATATCTAACATTCATAATAGTTCTTACAACCCAAAAAACTCAAAACATAACACCCAAAATGCCACTACAACGAATATAGATAGATAGTACGTCTGGACTCCAGCTCCAGCTTCCAAAACATATACTAATCCAAACCTAATCACTTGGCTACTCATAAAAATTTGAGTACCTAAGAGTTTATGAAAAAAACAAAAAAACTTCAGGTCAGACATGGGTCTAGTATGAGTAAATCAGTAAAAGTTGTTTAACTTTAAAAATCATTTGAAATAAAAGGTATCACGTAAGACTTCCCACAAATAAATACTGGTAAGTTTTTACCTTACGCTAACCAAAACATTTGATAGGAAATTCAGTGATATTATAATAGGGTCTAGGGTTTTCAAGTAAAATAAAAAATAGCCGAAATTGTTACATTCATTAAATTCCAGCAACTAGCTACGAAAGTGGGTAATACAATCAAAACCGTAGGGTCTCGTAGGGAAAATGGATTTCCATCAATGGCAGGGCTAATGGGGTACCGTCCGTCACAGTACGGGGCCTAGATCACCGTATCGAGGATCACTCCCGATCCCCTGCAACACAAGGCCGGACCCATCCCTTACTGGACAGTTCCGAACAAGACAACCCCGCAGTTGTGGCCAACAACTGCCCACACAGCCGAATATATAATAAGGGACTTCTAGACAGGGGTAAATCTCACTCTCAAGTGGGGGCTACCCACGAAGCCTTGCTGCACCTCCGCTGTTTTAGCCATTCCTGGTTGATGAGGCTTGAGGCTACGATTACCTTTATAAAGAACATAGCTCTTAGAATGCTCATCGTCCACCTGACGATGTTCTGAAAGCACTCAATCCATACTAGTTCGTTCCGGGTTCGAATGAAACCGAAGGCATTATTTCGTTACACTCATTTTGGAATCACCCTCAAAGTTAACAACAATAACCCTTGCAATATAAAAATCCATCTCGATCCTCTCCTGAGATGTCACGACCTAACGTTTAACTTGGATCGATGTGGTTTTCGGAAAATCAAACTTGATTCCCGATCCCGGTCTCATCGAAATCCAAACGTGTATTAAAGGCCAAGTTGTTTAAAATCTTTAAACAATTCAATTCAGATTTAAACGTAGCATCATACGATATGATCAACAAATAAAAACCAATATCTATCACTGATATACAACATCTCATCATAGAATATAACTCAACTATCATTTAACAAATATCAACCATATACAGATATCAATACAAACTATCATCCACAGGAAAGTACTACTTAATTCATATCATAATTAATTTAATTAATTTAAATTAAATTAATTACTTAAGAATTTATCACTTAATCTTGCTTAACCAAACATTAATTAATTAATCCCAATCATTTAATTAATTAATCACCTCTTAATTATCTTATTATTAATTAATTACTACTTAATTAATTAATAATCTTTATCTAATTATCAATTAATTACTATAACTATTTATTAATTAAACTTTGATTAAAAATTAATCATTTCTTAATTGGTTATTAATTAACCCTTAATTTATAATTAATTAACCTTAATTAATTCTTAATTACCTTAATTAATTCTTAATTACCTTAATTAATTCTTAATTCATCATAAATTAATTTATCTAAATTACATAATTAATTATTCATTAATTAACCTTAATTATTTAATTAATTAAATCTTAACCCTTAATTAATTATAAATTAATTAATGTTTAATTACTTAATTAATTAACTCTTAATCAATTGATTAATTAACTTCTTAATCACTAATTTATTAATCATTAATCATTTAATTAATCAATTATTAATCTTAACAATTAATTAACCAAAATTTATTAATTAATTCCATCACTAATTACTATTTCAATTTAAGTAAACTTAAATTTCAAAATCTAATTAACTTCAAAACAAAACAATGTTCACTCATCTTTAAAAACTCTTACATATTTAAGTATTTAATTTATTAAAAACTAATTACTTAACAAAATAGAGATAACATAAGGTGTTAAACTTTAAACTTAAAACAAACTTGAAGTTTCAAAATAAACTTCAACTTAATTTCATTAACATGTTTAAAGCCCAGCCCTAAACCCAACTAACACAATCCAGCTCCATCTCCTACCCTCCCTCTCACAACACTCACCTGAACCCACACTCCAACACACGCGACACTTACCCCTCAACCCGAGCCACACACAACAAATCACGCGACCAAGCACGAGTCTTCCATCGAGCGCGACTTCGAGCTTCAACTCACGCACACACGAAACGCACAGACACACACACACGGCCTCGACGTGCACCTGCACAGTGCCACCGCGCCACCATCGCCACCGCTGGCCTCACGCGCAAACACCAAATCCATCCTCGACCCATAATTTCAACCTAGAAACCAACAACGCGAGCTCAAACGAAATCGAGTGTTCGAGCCAAAAACTCAAACTGCAGACGCAAGAGGGAATAATCCATCAACCACGACCATCTCACCTCATTCCGGCGCCCCACTTCGGCCATGCGTGCGCAACAACTACACGCAACTCCTCCTCAAACCATATGAAGCTCGGTCCCTTCTATGAATCACGCGATCGAATTACAGAAGCTCACAAAACACAGTACTCAAAAACCCTACAAACCCAAATTTCCAATTCCATGTTGCAAAATAAAATCAATCACTATTTTTCTAGTGATAATCATCATTTAACAAAGCTTCAATTAAAATTTCAAAAGCTAAATCAAACCAGGCTCGAGAATTTTACAAAAGCCCCAAATACAGTAATCTTCAAAATTCGAATTCAATTGCAAGTTATAAATTCTGATTTCAATTTGAAAATTCATAACATGCATTATAGATTCAACATATATATTTGATTCATCAAAAATTAACATAATTAACATGCTATGATTTTTTTGTTTTACTGCATATACTTACTTTCTGTAGTTTACAGTATTATCAGTATGTATATTTTTTGATTCTTATAACATATTGACTCTAACTTATATATATTTGAAGATATATATCCAACATCACCATACTATATTTTAATTTAAAGTTTGCTAAGAAAATTTGCTTTGATCTTGAAGCAACAGAGGGTCACAGTTTCATTAACACGCACAGTCAAATATTTAAAACTGTAAACAACATTTCACAAATCAATTAACATGCAAGCATTCATCACTAACATTCAACATACAACTTTTATACTTAAGGTTTAATTTAAAGATTTACTCACCTTACTTTTTTTCTGATGAAGATTCAAATTTGCAGGAACAAATTATGTAAGAACTGCAGGCTTCTAAAAAAACTGAGATGACTTGATGTTGGTGCTTTAAATCTTGAATAAGTTGGTGCTAAAACTTTGTGATTGTTGCAGAAATTTTGTTGAAGATGTGAAGATTGAAAAGGTTCACATTTTTGGAGAGAAGAAATGAAAATTTTCGTTTTAATAAAATGAGAATATGCATGAATGACTTTTAGAATTTGTTTTATAAAAATTTAAAGAAAAGAAAATTTATATTATGACACTTGTCAAATTAGTGGTTAAATTCCTAACACATGTTTTATTAATAAGCTTAGATGTTAACATGTGTTTATCTCATGCAAAAATGAAATTAAAAATATTTACTTAATTGATTTTCTTATATATGTTTATATTTTAAATTCCTAAAAAAAAATCAATTCTCTTTTAAATAACGAATATAAAATAATTATTATAACTTGAATAAAATCATGAAAATATTACTTAATCCTCAAAGTATAATTTTAGAATAAAAATTAACATAGTTTAAATCTTTTAATATATCAATTCAAACACTATTTGAATTTTAAAAAAAATCCAATTAAAAATCAAATTTGATATGATTAAAATTTTGACACATTCAATTCCTTATATATGTACTAGTTTTTAATTAGAATAAATTTATATTTACCATTCATTTATTAGCTGTTGAATAAAATAACAACATTTATCAATTTAAATTAATTTATTATATAGATTATCATATTTAAATTGGGTGTGAAATTCCGGGATATCACATCTATAGTATTCTCAAGTTGAAAACACTATGCAACTCAATCACCTCGATATTTTCTGTTTGACCTTAGTTATATTAACCAATGGAAAACTATCGAGTGACTCATTCATAGTTATCCAATAATCATCAGTACATAAACCCTAGATGTCCCTAGTAGTCATGAGTAATACACTATCTAACATTTGGAGAGCGTCATGTAATCTATCTCAACAGATACATCAATATCTAGTCTTGATGCATCTTGACTAGGAACATTTAAAATATTATATATTTTTTTATTTGATAAATTACTCATAGGTATAACTCTTTGCAACTACTATCACAAAACATACCATTAAAATAAACATTTAATTAAATTAAATAATCAATATAACACATTATATCAAGTTATAATAGAAAGAAAACACCTTTATTTCGAACATGATTGGTCAATGAGTTATATATATGTAACAAATTACATAATTGCCCCTTGACATACCCCTAACTCTATCAAACATTGCATTAAATGAAATAATATTTACCCAATGTACTTAACCTTAAGCACGTATTCTTGTAGAAATAATTTGACATAATGTCACTCATTATTAAACGTACTTTACCCAACAAAGTCTGGTTACTCCTTACTGATACATTCTTATGTATCATAGGGAGAAGTGACTTTAAAATTGAATCTTATTCATTTTTACATACTTTTAGAACTCTTTCCAATGTACTTATATATTTGATCAAATCAAAATGTTTTATTTTCTTTACATGTTATGTTCTCTACTTTCATTTTATATTGTATGAACATATTATACACAAGCTAATGGTATATCGAATATACGTGTTCATATATACGATAACTCATCTGTAAATTTAATAAAGAAAGTGAATCTATTTTGATATAAATGGACCTTGGATTTGTGTGTGTGTCTGCATATCAATTCAATTAGTTCATTAACTTTTTTCACATCCATTGAATGGATGCTTTTATTGCCCTTAATCGTTTGAGACACAATTCAATAGTACCACATGATTCGTAATCAAATGCTAAAAAATTATTTATCAAAGAGAGGCTTGGTCCATAATTCAAAAATAATTGTTAAATTTTAGATACTATTGTATTTTCTATAGATAATCCATTATTTGTTATGAAAAAAATACCCATTGTTATAGGTTTATCTTATTATGAATATTCAAAATATCCATATTAAAATAAATTAAAATTTATTTTCAGTTAGTAGCAAAAAGCAGTTTTTATTTTATAAATGATACTTGGTATTCATAATATCACTTATGAAGTTTGAGTACAAATACTCCTTCATAATTATTCATGTAAACAATTCTTTAATATTTCATAAGCACACGAGAACACTTCCAATGACCATTTAGTGATATCAATTTGCATTTGATATTTGCTTCACGTATCAAATACATAAACAAATCATGATGTCATAGACAACGTAACATGTATGATAATTCTTATTGTTAATGCAAAGGAATCAATTTTACATGTTCCATATCAAACATTTTTTTTTGAAGAAAGGTACATTATTAAAACAAAACATATACTTCCATAATACGCCTCGTTAAAACCTTGCAATCCCTGTAACCTAAATGGGTGCATTGCAAGGAAAAAGAGTACATATTATGTCCATATATTGACAATAAACAGCAAATATGCCAAAGAAGTGGTCTAATAGATGGAGGAGTAAAACAAGCGAAATACACTCAAAACCATCCATACGAGCAACCTAGGTCATAAAAAAGGGAAAAACAAAAAAAACAAAAATACAACAAAATAAAATAAGAATAACACGAGGAGCATTCTAAAATATCAAAACAGGGAACAACCGTCTCCAAGTCTTAAACAATGCCCATCACGAGAGAGAGAGAGAGAGAGAGAAACAACTCTCTCTTTAACTAAACTAATAAAATCTCAAAGCTTCTTCATTGCAACGAAAATGGCAGTATCCACTCTGATCAATATCTAAGCAAAATGAGCTAAAACCAAGCCACTCAAAGAGAAATCCCAAAGCTAGCTCAAGAAGGTCAGCATCCTTGCAGTTGGTCGATTTTTATCCCAAAATTATCTTAGATAAGTTTCAATTCATTATTTACCTTCTTCGATTTCAAGTTTTTATCGATAATATTGTTGCAATCCTAGGTTAACAGAGTAATTAAAACATGAATTAGTAAATCAATTCCTTTGAAAACTCTAGAATTATGTTTACTCCAAAAATGACAAATCATTGTAGCGAATACCATATTTTTAAACTGGCTAGACAGGGAATGTTTGTCTTGATTGCATTATATCCAGAATTGAGTCCATGTCCTGAGAATTTCCTATGTTAATGCGGAGCTTGTTCATAACTTCTTCTAAAATTTGTCTTGAATATCTGCAATAGAAGAAAATATGATCTCTATTTTCAGTTTGGTTTGAGCAAAGAACACATGATTTATCTATACTATTGTTCCATTGGCATATTCTGTCTTTGGTATTTAACCTGTTCAACTTAGCCAGTAAAGAGAAAATCGACATTTTTGGAGCACAATTAGAATCCCAAAAGATACTGGGCCTATTGAATTCGGTATATTTTTTCCTAATATGATTCCAGGTCGAGTATAAATTAAACTAACCATTAAGGCTTGGATTTCAAAACCAGTAATCCTGTTGCAAGTGATTATGAATTGTGATGTTGTATACTAGATTTTGACATTGAGTAGGAGCATAACCTAGTTGATTTTTCCAAGTATTTTCTGGTGAGTGAAGAAACGTCTTTGTTATTTCCACCATAAAGGGACATAGAGTTTAACCCATACATATCTACCAGAGCAGTTCCATTAATCCAAGGCTCTGTCTAGATATATGTGTTCTCACCATTAACTATTTTTCTTTTAATTATCGCTGAACACCATTTTCTTGCTATGAGCAAAAATTTCTAGGTGTAAGAATTGTTGTTGTTATCTCTAATTGCCAAATTGTTTGTTTTTTCACACACCACCTTCATTTTTAGTCTTTCAAACATTATCCCTGCTTATCTTATGAGCTTTAGATTTCCACATGAAGTTAGCAAAAATAAAATTGACTCTATGTATGACATTAACTGGAATTTGTGTGAACTATAACCAGAATTGTATTAGTGGATATATGACAGTTGTTACTAACTCAATTCTACCACCAAGTTAAGAAGTTTACTGTTCTAGTGGTTGAATTTTTTGTTGATTTTGTCAATCAAGCTTCCAATATCCCTTGCTTTAAGTTTACTATTAGACAGAAGAATGCCTAAGTACATCACTGGTAGACATCCAACATTGATATTTAAAGTGGTAGCTATTTGTTGCTTATTTCTAGCCCCTTTGCTAAAGAACAGACTGGATTTATTTTCATTGACATCCAATCCAATCAATTGTTTCATTATTTGAAAGCTCTATTGAATGCTTTCAACGGTATTTAAATTAGCTTTGGCCATAATTAAAATGTCATATGCATAAAGTAAATGAGTGATCACTGGATTTTTCTTATAAATAGGAGTAAAGTTACCTTTCAGGTACTCCAAATCGAGGTTGATAGTAAGAATTTCCATGGCAATAGCGAATAAATAAGACAAGAGTGGGTCCCTTCTCTTAGTCCCCTTGAGCTCTTAATAAATCCACATGGGGATCCATCAATTAACACGAAAAAGGGGGGGATAGATATACGCTCATATAAGAGGTTAGCAAATAATATAGGAAATCCCAAGGACATTAGCATACGATGAATAAACTCTCTATTGGTTTTATCATCAGCTTTATGCAAGTCAATTTTTAGGCACATATTATTGGAATTTTTTCTGTTAAATCCTCTAACCATTTTATATGCATGCAACAAATTCTTCGAAATAACTCTCCCCTGTATAAAGGCATTTTTGTTATAAGAAATTAGACTGTCTATGTAAGGTTTTATACGATTACAAAGGAGGTTGGCTAAATCTTATATAGGACATTACATAAAGAAATCGATCTAAAGCCGCCCATCTCAGTAGCACCCAACTTTTTTGGAATGAGGCATATGAAAGTGTGATTGATTTCTCTTATAAACTTGACATAATGAAGGATTCCATTCATGGCATTTCAAATATCATCTTTTACTTGGTCCTAATGCACTTTGTAGAATTTTGAATTAATACCATCGGGTCCCGGGGAGCTGTTGTCATTTATCTGAAAAACTGCAATTTTAAGAAGGTGCCATTGCATATCGTTTAGGATATTCCATCATCTTATACCTGTTATAAATGGAACCATTTATTAATACAATGTCTAGTTTTACGACTAAAGCTGATTTTAACACTACTACATCATTAACAATCAGTGGTTTGTTCATTACTTATGATTTAAAATTATCAATGTACCTTTTAATGTTCTTTCTTATAAACAAACACTTCCTCTGTACTTTGATTGAAAATCAAACTATTTGATATTTCTATCAAAATACCTATTCAACCTTGATGCTTAAAAAATGATACTTTCATATTATTTCTTGGCTCATATCCAAAATCCTACAAACTCGATATTGATCCTACTGACTTCAAGACACTTTGGTTGTTATGTGCAACCAGTCTAGTTTAAATCTTTATTTATAACTTTTTATTTCAACACATATATACCAAAACCTAAAGTCATATTAGGCGACGATTTTGTGAGTAAATCCGAATTAACTTGAGTATGTATAGTAACGAAAATGTTACAGTAATTTCAACTATTAGAATTTACGAGGTTATTCTTATCAACATTGCTCATTTAATTCCAACTACATTAGTCTTTCTCATAAAGACATAATCACGGTTGATAGATAAGAAACTCATAGTTTTTAGCAGTTTACTTAAATAACCGAGAATTAAATATTTTCGACAATGATAAGAAACTCGTAGTTTCTCTTCAATGTGAGAGAATACTTATTAGACACCCTAATGTGATATGTTAGTTTAGGTTATTTAATTTTATTTCATCTCATCTAATCAGTTCTATCTATGGATCGTATCCAATTCCATTTTACCACCAATAATTCCTAAAAAATTCCTTCACAATGAAGTTGGTATTTCTTAAAACAATAATGGTTCCTTAGTGCAATAGAATAGATATTCATAAACTTTTATGAATTTCCTTAATTATAAAACTAACCTATTTCTAGTTTACAAAACATACGTTTAAAACATAAATATGTCATTTAATGATAGCTTTTCCTAAAGTCCTTTTAGAGAGGTTCATACAAGATCCCTTATGAACAATTATTATGTGCAGACTTTCGATTCACACAACCTTAATTATTATGTGCAGAATTATTATGTTATTCCAATATTAGAAAGGTTAAATGTTACCGTTTCATTTTTCTAATAAGGCTCCCACTAGTCTTTTATGTTTCAAACCAATCTCCAAGCAAAACATAGAAATATTTCAACTTCACTAGTGAATGTTAGGACTCACTCATCTTGGAATTTTGACCTTGAGTTTACTCAAAAAGTCATAGCTCCACAACGATGGATAACTCCTTATCGGTTGTACCACATACAACTCTTGATCCATGGTTCCTTGTCCTAATTACATTTCGACCTTGATTTTTCTCAACAAACCAAAAGAGATTATTCACTTGTAGCTACCATATAGCAATGGCCTAAGTATGTATATGTACCTTGAGGTTTCTCAACAAATAGATATAGTTATCTTATTTCATTTGCTCGGTATATTACTAATACTACACATAACATCCCTAGCTTAAATTTGCTCAACAACTAAGCAGTATGCAAGTAAATTATTAATATATATATATATATATATATATATATATATATGGTAGAGGATAACATTATATTGAAAATTCATAATCTTTAATATATATATATTGAGTGATATCGATTTATGGAATAATGTATTTTTTTAAATACTCTCGAGATTTAAGTGTCAAACACATCGAAAATCATGGTATACGTACATTTACATATGTATTCATTCCTTAGATTTATTTGGGTTTCTTGAATATTCCGCCTTTAGTTAATACATTCATATCATTAAAGTTTTGTTTTTTTATAACCATTATATTTCATATTACTGATATGATAGTCTTATGTCCAATATTTTATTAGTTGAATTTTATTTAATTAATTAACTCTTTCATTAATTTTATATTAGTATTCCAATACAACTTTTATATTGAACATATCCACTATAACATTTATAGTGAATATTATAACCTTTATAATATAACAAATGTATGTTATATATGTGTACTTTTGTTTATTTAATTAATTAATCTTTAATTAATTAATTTAATTAAATAATTTATATCAATTTCAAAATTTATCTTACATACGTATATGTATACTTATGTTATCTTTAACACTTTTAAGTTAACACAGCATATATCAACATATATAATACATGTATATAAGTATTAATTTATTAACTCATTTATTTGATTTATTTTATTAATCTTATTAATAAATTTTAAATTTTGAAATTAACAATTAAATTCTTTTAAACATTTTGAAAATTTTCATTACATTTTCAAACATTTGAAAATTTTATGTTATATTATAAAATTTTATGATAAACATTTTTTATTTTAAATTTAACTCTTAAATTTGAAATATTGTCTTAATTTTCAAAAATATTTTGAAAATTAGCCCAAGGACCTATTCAAAATTGGGCATTTTCTATTAGGGGCAACTTTTGGTCTCACTTCACCTTTCAAGCCACGCAGGCAACCAGGTTGGATAACATACTTGATTACCCAATTCGAATCCTAGACATCATCGTTCTAGACACCGTACTAAGTGTATAAACTTAATTAGTTAGCCTTAACATGACTAATTTAGACTGCATAGGCAATTGTGTTCCCATACTATATAAGGAACTTGACCAGTCTATAGCAAAAGAAATGGATGAACTTAATTTTTTTAACCATTTTGGATCTTTAATGGGCCTATGAAGTCTAAATCCATTTAGAACTTTTCCAAATTTAGTTTAAATAAAATCATGTATTTTATTTAAGGAAGTTTAAAACGAAATTTATTTATATGTGTAGTGTATCATAGTCACCTAACAATTATTTCTAAGGGTTTATTCAGGGAAGGAAACCTTTCATTTTCCCTCTACAGCAAGTAATTAATTGAGAGCATAAATTGCATCATATGGAAAGGGAAATCTTTCATTCTATCTCTTTAATTACATTGATTAATTCATTAAATGTCATTAATTAGCAAATTATCCATGACATGAAATGTAGCAATGTCCAAACATATTCCACTATAAATTATCTAAGTGCAACATATCAGTTTGTGTACAAAATTTATTTAAATTTACAAATTGTAATTTGAGATTTATTTAATTTAGGTTTTACTTATATAAATATACATACATATACATATACATATACATATACATATATAACTATGTGTGTATCATGTACGTATATACATATATATGTGTGTGCAAGTGTAACATAGCAATCTGTGTAGGGTATAACATGCATGTGTATAGATGGTGGGATTTACATTGCAACGGATACATTAGCTCAGTTTATATGTATTATATGTTGTCAAATATATGCATGAACATATAGTTATAAATTTCAAATGATAATTTATGTGTGTGTGGGTTTATATATACACACACACATTTATATATATATATGTATGTATGTGTATATATATATATGTGTATGTATGTATGTATGTTTTTATGTATAAAATATGTTTTATCATTATAATATTGCATAAAATATTTATTAGTTTATGTAGCTATATATTGTACCATAAATAACAAGAAAGAGATATGTGTGTGTGTGTGTATATATATTTATATTAAAATAATTAATTAATTTTAACTTACTAATTAATAAACATATTAGGTCTGAAGTAATAATGATTTTAATATATGTGTGTGTGTGTGTGTGTTTGTGTGTGTGTGTGTATTCATATGTGTGTGCGTATATATTGAATTAAACAGCTTTGGCCACAATAAATTAAAATAAAATAATTATACGATAAAAATTCAAGTTTTATAATTTGAGAAAATCTGGAACATAATTTAAGGTGGAAGAAAATTTTCTAGAGTTTTCTTAGTTAAAATAATATTTTTAATTAAATAATTGATAATAGATCGAAAACAAATTAATTTTATAAAATATAAATTAAATTAAAACATTTTGAAACTTTTTTCTAAGGCACTCGATGTTACCCCGCCATTTGGTCAAGGCCGGGATACCAACAAATTAGCTAGAAAGGATGGATATCAGGATTGGAGATCGATTGGAAATAAGGCTGTAATCGATACCCTCAAAATTTGACCAAGCTCCAATCAAGACAGGATCGATTGGGAATGATGAACAAGGGTAGGAAAGGCTACGTTTTGAATTTCAAGTCAATCGGAGTTTGTATGCTCAAGTTATGGATGGATCAATGTTAAAGAGAAATGGTTAGCATCGATACCTTCGGATCGAATTATTCGCATCGATCAACATGGATTAATTTGGACCGATGGAGGTCGTTCATATCTATATGGTTCATATTGATCGAGGGATATCGATAGGTGGATGCGAATATGGATAACACACATGGATTTGCACCAACAGTAGTTCGTATCGATCAGGGATGGACTCAGCAATTCAATTTGGATTAATGGTTTTGTATCGATCGATACGAGCTTGGAGAAGGGAAATGCATTTGGAACTTCGCTTTGGAACAGCAACAGTGCGTATCGATCATGTTCTCGATCGATACAAAATGCTATGCATGGGATCGATACGAACAGGGGAACAACCGATTGGTACGAAGAAGCAAGCTTGGATTGATACGAAGGATAGATATGAACAACATGGATATGAAGGAGGGTTGACCGATGGATACGAACAACACATGCCGATGGATACGAAGCATTGATGGATATGAAGGCTCTGTACTTCGTGTCGATGGATACTAAGGACGCGGTCCAAGTGAAGCGAAGGATACGGATCATAGCGCGTGAAATTCGGATCGATGCGAAGACTATGGCTATGGGTATGGGACCGATGGATAATTAGATGATGGATACGAAGGTGATCGAGACGATCGATACGAACTAGTATCGATGCGTACACTTCAGCCTACTTGCAAATACCAACTTGCCTCGATCATAACTCGCATTCTACAAGTCCAAATGCGATGAAATATTCGCATTAGCTTCCTTATGCACTCAGAACATCCCTGATCGATCTCGGCTCGATTGGACTACTTTTGGATCGATACAAATTTTACATGGATCGATCAAAAATCACCCTAGATCGATCTTGCGGGACCACCTATGCACGAGGGGAGGTATTCCAGGTTCTGAGGTAGATATTTTAGGATCTACGCTTATATATGGCACTCCTATGGCAATTAAAAGAGGGATCTTCTTCTTCTTTCCTAGGCTAAACTCTGCCATTTTTACTATTGATTTTCAAAGGCTTGTAATTGTAATTATAGGATAAAAGGAATAAAAGGATTGATTCAAAGTGGATGTAGGCCGGAGATAGCCGAACCACTATAAACCTTGTGTTCTTTCTTGCTTTCTTTCATTTTAATTTTGCTATTTCTTCATTTTCATTCTCTACTTTATCTGGATTTGAGATCTGTGTTTGAACATTGTGGATTTGTGTGCTAACACTGGTGATTTGATGACTTTTGGATTTTGTGTCCAATTTTGGCGCAAAGACATTGGTGCTTTCATTGAGAATGACCAGTGCCCACTACATTAGATTTGGAGTTCAAATTTGGAAAGCTATAGGATTAGATCTAAAAGGAATCATGGTTAGCCAATCAGCTAGAAAGATATTACCAGAGAGGAGCCATCAAGAGGGGAGTCAAGAGGCTTCCTTAGGAGCGAATTAGGCCTTAGTTTTCATCACTAGAGATGAGATGGAGATGATGATGGGAGCTATATAGGAAGAACTATTGAAAATTCAAGAGAAAATGATCCAGAACCTTCTCAAACAGTTTGGATAGGAATGAATAGCTGGAGCTACTGGAGTTCTGATCTATAGAGCTGGAACGGAAGGACTCGACATGCAAGTAGATGGAGCAGCTCAACAGGGCGCGGCCCCCAATCAGAACACAGTTACTAATCTGGATGGACCTAGGCTCGGGGACACACCACCAGGCAACAATGAACCGATTCATGGAGGGATTCCAAGTGACACCACACATCAGGATGCCGGTAGGAGTACAAGAGTACGTGATGAAGAGTATGTACCAGAATTTCCTCAGAGACTCGAGAGGCAACCCTTGGTGGATAACACTGGATTAGCTAAGATTATCAGGCGAACTATGTGTAGAGGTTTAGCAAATAGAGATCTGTAAGGAGTAAACAAGAGTCCGTTTACCCGTGACATCAAAATGGCTCAGAATCCACCAAAGTTTAAGCGCCTACTCTAGAGGTATACAATGGCAAGGATGATCCGACCTATCACTTGATGAGGTAAACAAGACACATGGAAGTGCTGGGGGCATCGAAGGATGGATTTGATAGTTTATTACTCAACTTAAAAAAAATTGATTTGTTACATATCCATTTGATTTGTTTACTACTTAACTAAGAAAACGGATGTAGAACATATACAATAAAACGTATAGATTAGTTTCTTTTTACAACAATGTTTATTACTTAATTCACAAAGTATATATCCAAATTAAATGGAAAAACGGGACAAATGTTGTGAATATATACAATTTAAATAAAGATTGGAAGTTATAATTTAAATTTTAAAGTTTCAATTAGAGTCAACATTTAACCCAAAATCTTAAATTCCAGAAATTATTTATATTAAATAAAATTGGGCAAATGATTTATAACTAATTCAGGAAAATTCTAAAATTCAAACTTTTAAATAATTAAACACCAAAGTTTTTTTAAAATAAAATGAATAAAAATATTTATGAAAATTTTGGGCTTACATAAAATTTATGCATAACATATCATGTTACACATATTAGAACATGATTTTATTAATAAACATATTATTTATATAAATTTAAAATAAACAAATTTGTTAAATAAAACAATTTACACACAATATTGTAAAAAGCATAACTTTTACAATATTAATCTGATTTTAATGAAACGAAAAGAAGTATTCTTGAAACTAAATCTATTTTCATAATAAAAGATAAAATTAAAAATTCAAATATTTAAATTTTAAATTTAAACGTCAAAGTTTGACCATTTTGACCAAAATCCACTTTTTTGAAAAATATTATATTTATTCGTGTTTGGAATTATAATTCACATAGAAAACAAAATTTATATCTAAAATAACAAAATCTATCCATTTTAATAAATAAAATAAAGTTTTTAAGTCAGGAATTTCAGTTAAAATAATTAAAATAAAAGTTAAAAATAATCACAAAATACAGGGTTGCTACAGTTACAACTCTAGAAAGGCAAAGAAACGCTGGGGAGAACCAAAATTCTCTACTTACACAGGACTGAATAAAACATTGGAGCAGATATACACGAAACATGGGATTGCCTTCCCTACCAAAGGCCGGCAAGGAGAGAACCCTCGAAAGGTGAGAGAGCATCAGGGAGGCACTGTCTTTTCATGACCTGGACAAGCATAATACCAATAGCTACGGACATCTAAAGGATATAATCGAGGAGCATGTAAGGAATGGTTAGCTGTGGCAATATGTCGGGGCTCGGAATGTGAAGGTGGAATAGGAGCAGCCACTGTCTACCTCAAATGACGATGGCACCAGGCCTAGGAATGATGATCGATTGGTTATCAATTGATAGCGACAACATGGAACAAGTAGCAAACTTTGGGCAAACGGTTCAGTCACTTACTCATGTACGGGGATGGAGATAGCCCCTAGGCATGCACTGAGATGATGATAAACCGCGGCACTTTAGTTTGTGAAATCTGCTTTTTCTTTTTCGATTTGGACATTTGTTTTTTTTCTAGTTTGGTTTGAACTCTTTGTGTTGTTTGTTCTCTGGTTTGGACTTCAGTTTGGATGCTTGTTTTCTGGATTGGATTTTTGGTTTTTTAATTTAATCTGGATTTCGAATTGGATTTTTATCTAGTTTTTGGTAAATGGTCACCGGGGATGGATTATGCTTGGCAAGGGGTAAGTCGCTTTGTCCAAACGTGGTGAATCGGCTTATTCAGGTCGTCGAGTTTGGACTATGCTCGACAAGGTCCCGGAGAGACCAGGATTTGGCTTGGGAATTAGGCCCTATATTATTGGTTACTATTTCAGGTCGTCGGGTATGGACTATACTCGGCAAGGGTTCGGAGCGACCAAGATTCGGCTTAGGACTTAAGCTATGGCATTACTGAGCATTTAGGGACAATGAACCAGGAACACCAAGGCATTACTTAACATGGGTCGTTGATTGTGGGATGCGCTTGGCAAGAACTTGAAGAGGTTATGCATTTGGATATTGGTTATGAACAGCTAAGGATTCAGCTAAGCGCCCTAAGTTGTCTCGGATTTGGATATCGACCCAAAACGATCTTGGATTCAATTATTAGTTATTGTATATGAATGGATTAGAACTCGGTCGTCGGGTTCAGATGAAATTGGCTAAGGATTTGTTTACTAGATTCGTATACGGATATCGGCTCGGAGTAGTCGTGGATTTGGATAAGGATAAGGATACGACACTTGATAGGATGGCTTGGTAATATACTAGATTATGGATCGGATAGAATGGATATGGATGGAATATGGACTTTAGATGTCGGGTTTAAAGCTATTCAAAACATGCCTTCCTACCGCAAGGCATGTTTTGGGAGGCAAATGTTACCCCGCCTTTTGGTCAAGGCCGGGATGCCAACAAATTGGCTAGAAAGGATGGATATCAGGATTGGAGATCGATTGGAAACAAGGCTGTAATCGATACCGTCAAAATCTGACCGAGCTCCAATCAAGACGGGATCAATTGGGAATGGTGAACAACGCTGGGAAAGGCTATGTTTTGAATTTTAAATCAATCGGAGTTCATATGCTCAAGTTATGGATGGATCAATATTGAAGAGAAATGGTTAGCATCGATACCTTCGGATTGATATTGTTCGTATCGATCAACATGGATTACTTTGGATCGATGGATGTCGTTCGTATCGATATGGTTTGTATAGATCGAGGGATATCGACAGATGGACGCGAATATGGATAACACACATGGATTTAGACCGATAGTAGTTCGTATAGATCAGGGATGGACTTAGCAGTTCAATTTGGATCGATGGTTTTGTATCGATTGATATGAGCTTGGATAAGGGAAATGCATATGGAACTTCACTTTGGATCAGTCACAATGCGTATTGATCGTGTTCCTGATCAATACAAAATGCTACGCTTGGGATCGATACGAACAAGGGAGCAACCGATGGGTACGAAGAAGAAAATCTCAGATCGATACAAAGGATAGATATGAACAACATGGATACGAAGGAGGGTTGGTCGATCGATACGACAGCACATGCCGATGGATACGGAGCATTGATGGATACGATGGCTCTGTACTTTGTGTCGATGGATACTAAGGAAGTGGTCGAGGTGGAGCGAAGGAAATGGATCATAGCACATGAAGTTTGGATCTATGCGAAGACTACGGCTATAGGTATGGGGACCGATGGATAATTGGATGATGGATACGAAAGTGATCGAGACGATCGATACAAACTAGTATTTATACGTACACTTCAGCCTACTTGCAAATACCAACTTGCATCGATCATAACTCTCATTCTACAAGTGCAAATGCGATGAAATTTTCGCATTGGCTTCCTTATGTGCTCAAGAACATCCATTCGATCTCGGCTCGATTGAACTACTTTTGGATCGATAAGAATTGTACATGGATCGATCCAAAATTAGCATGGATTGATTTAGCGGGCCTATCTGCACATAAGAAGAGGTATTCCTCGTTCTGAGGTAGATATTTTAGGATCTATGCCTGTAAATAGCAGTCCTATGACAACTAAAAAAGGGACCTTCTTCTTTCCTTGGCTAAACTCTGCCATTTTTGCTATTGATTTCAAAGGCTTGTAACTATAATTGTAGGATAAAAGGAATAAAAGGATTGATTCAAAGTTGACGTAGGCCGGAGATAGCCAAACAACTATAAACCTTATGTCCTTTCTTGCTTTCTTTCATTTTAATTTTGCTATTTCTTCATTATTATTATCTACTTTATCTGGATCCGAGATCTGTGTTTGAATATTGTGGATCTGTGTGCTAACACTAGTGCTTTCATGACTTTGGGGGTTTGTGACCAATTTTGATGCAAACACCCGACATGATGAATTAATTTAAAAATATATATATAAATGAATTTTGAAAAAATGTTTTATTTTACATGAACTTATTGAATCAGATAACCATTGAATATTAATAATAATATATAAACAAATGGTAATAATTATTTCCATCACTTATAATTCACAATAAACATAAACAAGTGTTTAAAAAAATTTAGATCAATATTATACATTAAATATGAAAACATATATTTTAATTCAAATAGTATGTGAATATTAAATCACAAATATATATTTATATATATGAATAAACATATATAATTTTTAACTAAAATCATTTTAATATTTAATATCAGATTACAAAAAAAATGATGAACTAGATCTTCAAATTTTATACACATATCCAATTTCCATTATGACAACAACAATACATGCAAAAATCTCACCTAACTAATGAAATAACAATAATCTAATTATATACATATGTTTATATGATTAAAAAAATCTTAAAAACAAAATAATATAATTAACACATAAATAAACATTACCTAGAATAGATATCCTAAAGTCCACTTTGAAATAATGAATTCTCCTCTAGAATTCCTTGATTCGTCAGATTGCTAGTTTAGAAATAACGACCTTTCACTATCAAATAGCCTCTGGTTTGAACTTGAATTGGATTTGAGATTTTAGGATAATTTTAGAGAGTAGTTGCTTCCATGAAAAGGAAGAAGAAGACGGCGACTCAAAATGAATTAGCATGAGATATGTCTTTAAGATTAGTATTTATATAGGTAGGATAAGATAGCAAATTATGCAAGTTTCTCAGTAGATCTTAGCCACACATCTCCAAACCCTAATCCTATGTTGTAGTTGCCTCTAACCCTAGCCGAACCAACTGCCTATTGTCTCCAAATATCATGGGTTGTAAGCTCGTTTAACCTAAATTAAATATGTACAATCATATTTAACCTATTTGTTATCGATATCTCATATCGATTAATATATTCATAACTATTATGAATATATGAAACAATTTTATTTCCAAAATCATATTCAAATTTCATAAGTATTAATTAATTTATAACAATTATGAACTAATTTAATTGTTTGGTCTAAAGAGAATTCATCACTTCGGTTGTTTGACTCATATGTGTAAATTTGGTCAGCCATTAACATTGAACTATTCGAATGTTAAGAGTCGCACATTACATAGTAGGTGGTGTGGTACTATGGTCAAATTTATCGCTTACTCAACTTCAGTAAAATCCCATTTCACTTTATTAAGCGTTGTCCAGTTATGACAATTATTTACACTAATTCTCTTCGTCAAAACTATATCATTTTGGACTTATTGAATACAATAATGGTCAAATTCCAACAACATCCACATTCAATTCTATAGTCCAAATACAAAGTCCTTGGTTCAATAATAACAATTATTATTAACCAAACCTCTATGCCTAGAGACTTTAACTTTGAGTTGACTTGAGTTGCCGTAATACTAACCTCACATAATTCAGAAGATGAATCCTCTCTTGAATAGTCCTTCACTTTTAGTACTTTCACTCGACCCAACTATAGTCACTCGATGGACATCGTACCATAATTTGACTACAATTAAAGCAAGTTTTCATATTGAAGATCCATAGTATTTTCAAGTCGAGAAAACTGTACAAATTAGTCATATTGATATTTTCTATTTGACCTTATATTAACCAATAGAAAACTATTGAGTGGGTCACTCCATAGTTATCCAATAACTATCAATACGTAACTCCTAGGTGTCCTCAACAGTCATGAGTAATACACTGTCCAACATTTGGAGAGCGTTACGTACTATTGACTCAATGGATATGTCGATATCCAGTCTCGATGTATTTTGACTAGGAACATTTAAAATAGTATATTTGTTTTCATTATATAAATTACTCATGGTTACAACATTTTGTAACTACAATCAAAGAACATACCATTTACGAATTTTCTATTATGTGACGCCCCACCTCTATACCCACGCTAGCCAAGAACACTACGGTGTAATGCTATCAACTAGCACGGAGAATAAGGCTGTTGAGGAGTGGCCATCCATGTGATTGTTTATCAAACGGTGGCTATAAATAATCTTCGGAAACAAACATAGAAATAAGCATAACACAAATCAGTCACAGACATCCATATCACAAAGGCGGAAGAAGATATGAATATATAACTAACACATGAAAGTGTACATCAGAGTAGTGGTCAAAAAGATCCACAAAAATACAAAAGAATAGCAACACGTGCTATACAAAAGAATACAACTATGAGTCTATATCTCAAGTGTATACAACAAAAACTGCTAATCTAAATAGTTAGCCAAAAGTCAGAGTAGCAAATCCCGGGAAGAAGTCAAGCAGAAGCACCTGTAACATCTCGGTCTGACCCGAGTATTATTTAAGAAAGTAATAAACGGGTCAGTCTAGCTATAAATATCAGATGACATGGTATAAAACAAAAGATATGGCATAAACATAAAATATCCATACTGACATACTACTATAAGTATGCAAATGATGATCAACAGAAAATCAATCAATAAGAGATAAATCGATATCACAAGAATCTTCTCAAAGATCCAAAGAGGGCATCATACCCTAAACTTGTACTCATAACAAGTCAATGACATAAATTCCAGAAATCAACACAAGAAATCCAGAAATCACAGAAAAAGGGAAAGAGGCCTATCACATGACGGTCCGGAGACCATGGGGAGCTACCCCATATGGGTGAGTCGGAATCACCCAGATGAGGTCTAGGCTAACCAAAAAGCAAAAAGGTATGTGTGAGTGGAATCACACAAATGGTGTCTAGCCTAACCTCGCAATAAAAAGGTATGTGTGAGTGGAATCACACAAATGGTGTCTAGACTAACCTTGCGGACAAAGAGATATGTGTGAGTCGGAATCACACCCATGAGGTCTAGTCTAACCTTGCAAACAAAGAGACATCGCACAATTGCTAGTCTAAATCATAAAACGATCGTCATGATCAACGAGAAGTGTCAATTACACTAAGCTAGTAAATATATAAGTTTATCTTCGTCTCCCATAACCACCTGCTTAACTTCAATATTTACGAACAAACTGTAAATCTTCACTAGAAAATTGTCACAAGAGGTTCATTCGAACAA
The DNA here is from genome assembly GCA_030765085.1 of Allium cepa. NCBI lineage: Eukaryota > Viridiplantae > Streptophyta > Magnoliopsida > Asparagales > Amaryllidaceae > Allium > Allium cepa. Next base: position 347,445,472 of record CM060928.1, read on the forward strand.
TTCCAAGAATTAACCGACGAAGTGAATGCAAGCGTTTCATGCCACTTGTTTTACTAAGCCGTTTAATTAGATTTCTCATCCGAGTGAGGTAAAGGTTTGTATATACTAGTAGATTGGAAAACGGTTTAAGAAAAGAGCTTTGTTATTGAAAATAGAGTTGAAATCATTTTGTTGAAAGAGTTTTGATATTTACTACTAATATTGAAACCTTCATATTTCTAAAGTTGCTATCCCGCCTTTTTAGCAAGGCTATGATACCATAAAATCGACCGAGAAGCCAAAGATAGTTTGTCTCGAAGAATGGTCAACTCAGCATCTCAACAAAGCAAGTTCTGTTGAATGTTTTTCAAATAAGATCCCCTACGGAGGGGGGTCCAGGGGGTGGCAACCCCCCAAGGTGGGGGTGCGGGGACAACACCCCCGCTATGGGTTAGCAGAAGCGAGCAACCTAATGGTTGCGACCTAGGGGTGTTCGCGAGTTAGCAGAAGCGAGCGACCTAACAAAGGCGAGCGACTTAAGGGACTCGCGACCTAACAAAAGCACAGGCCAAGCGACCTAACATTTTAAGGCCGAACGACCTAATTAAACTCGCGACCTAACACTGTACACGACCTAAAGGTATAAAGGTCATGCGACCTAACGGTATTAAGGTCTGAAGGAAGTGGCTCGACCTAAGGTGGGCGACCTAACATGGTCACGCGACCTAAGTGGTCAGGCGACCTGAAATGGTGAATGGTCGAGCGACCTAATAGAGCGACCTAGGTCCAACGACCTAGTGTAGAACAAGCCAAGGCCAAACGACCTAAGGCCTAAAGTGGAGCGACCTAGGGCCAAGCGACCTACGACCTACGACCTAACGACTTAGGCCGAGCGACCTACGACCTAATGACTCAAAGGCCGAGCGACCTAAGGGAGTGGGCGTAAGGCCAAAGGGGAACGACCATGTATCTCGCGACCTAACGACGTAGTGGCGAGCGACCTATGACCTAAGCCCTAACGACCCACGACCTAGCGACCTTACTCCGAAGTGACAATACGAGGCAGTGCGACCTAGCAGCAGAAATTCACCAAAACACTAAAAATTGGAGTTTTTCGCCGATCCAACCCAAACCAAATGCAAATGTACATGCTAAAGTGATGGGAATTCATTCCCAACAGTCCAAGATAGTTATAGACAAGATGTGAGATAAAAATCTCACCTTTGCACCAAATTTGTGAAGAAAAGCTTGAAAGCAATGGAGAAGTAATCACAAGCTTGAATCCAATATCTTCTTCTTGAATTTGGAATTGAATGTTGGATTTGCAAGAGAATTTGAGCTTGGAATATTAATTTCACCTTCCACTCACCATTAATGCTAAAGCTTGGTTGTTAGGAAATTTATGAAGCTTGAGGAGAAGGAGAGAAGTGGGTTTGAGTTATAATGGCTAATCTAACCCAAAGTCCAAAGTAGGAAAAGTAAGTGAAATTCCACTAACTCCAAACCTATCAATGCTTATACTTAAAAAAATTGTAAACGGCATTTCAAACTCAATGGAAGTGGTTTCGAGTCCTAATTTGACCATTTGCAAAAAGTAGCTTTTCGGACCGATATCCGATTAACGACAAAATATTTAAATAAAATATTTAAATATAAAATCAATAAATATGCGGATTGTTACATATTAGTTGTAGTTTTAATAAAATAATATACTTAATATAACATCATATCAAGTATATAAATGAAAGAAAATACCTTTATTTCATTTTTAAGTACTTTTGGAATTCTTTCTAATATACTTACACATTCAATCAAATTGGAAAAAAAAATCTTTGGATGTTATGTTCTCTACTTTCATTTTATATTCTATGAATATATATAATACACAAACCAATTGTATATCGAATATACATATTTTTCTCTGTGATAACTCATTAGTGAATTTAACAAAGAAATCGAACTATTTTGATATCAATGGATCTTGGATTGTGCGTGTGTGTACTAATTCGATGAATTCATTAACTTTTTTCATGCCCATTGATTGAGTCCTTTCATTGCCCTTAATTGTTTGAGGTACAATTCAATAGTGCCATATAATGCATAATCATATGGTTAAAAAATTATTTCTCAAACATAAGGCTTAGTTCATAATTTCAAAATAATTATAATTTTTTTGATACTATTGTATTTCTATAGCTAATGCATTAATTGTTTATGAAAACAAATACCAATATTATAGATTTATCATATAACAAATGTTCATAGTATCCATATAACAAATATTCGACGCAAGGAAGTTTCTCAAAATGAAAATTAATTAAAAGTTATCTTCGTACTGCCCTGTCACAGGAGAAATTAAGTGGAACCACAATTACCATCGAAAATGAATATTTTGGATGTGCTAGGTTATGACGACATAATTAAAGAATGTACTGGAAAGAATGCATGAATTTTTTTTAGTTGAAATGATATGCTAGGATGTTACAAATGTAACATTTCGTGTAAACTATATATTTTTGATGTAAGCCAAGTGATATATTGAATATAATTATAACTTTTGCTTATGTTTTTTTTCCGTGTTACATTTACAACATAGTAGCAACAAAAAAGAAACACGTGCTAAGCAACCTAAGTCTATATGGACGCTATATCATTTCAAACATTTGGCCGAACACTCTTCCTTCCTCCTTTTTTCCTTTTTTCCTTTTTTTTAGTTTTTGTTTTTTTGGGATGTAAGGGATGAGATTAAAATGGTACATTACTAGAGTAGTGGTCTCATGATAGTGGTGGTGCATTTTAGCATAAGGTGACACTTTAATTTTTAAAGCGATGAAGATAATTTCCCATTATTGTGCCTCTTAATTAATTTGTTAATATCTTGCCAAAAGTTCGGTCAAATACTTTAGCCAAGGAGAAATATGGAAAAAAGCTTGCGCATTCAACCAAATGTTGATTAATTGAAAAAGGACTTTCCTTATGAGGTAGGATATTAAATATATATTTATTGTTAATTCTATATATACCCCAGCAGTTAACGTGACAAATCTGAGAGAATATGACTATAGAAATGCAAGGAAATTTACTTTATAATTATGATTTGTTATGAAACGAAGAAAGTGGAAGCCATTAGAGAGAGAGGCAAAAAGTATATTATTCATTCTTGAGAATTAGACATCTATTTACATTACATAGTCACCTTTATATAAAGGCTTCATAGCAAAGGATTTAACTTATTACACGATGTGGGACTAAACAAAAGAACATAAAAGCATATTCATTTTATGATTTACATATATTGTAACACTCCCCCTTGAATGTGCGTCTTCAAAATCTTGAATGCTTTGATAACTTGAAATTTTCCATTTCGAAACATGTATAATGATTTCTCCCTCTCATTATTATCTTGCTTGCATTTATCGATTTAGTCGATATTGTTGCCTCATTAAAAACCTTTATAAGGAAAACCCAATGGGAAAAACCTTGAAAGAGGAAAAGAGTGCAACTTGTGAAATCATAAATATCATACTAAAAATGATATTCCTTCTAGTTTGATGCTTCGGGATCAAAATAATGCCTCATTAAAACCTTACTTAGAACAACCCCATGGGGAAAATCTTAGTGAAGGAAAAAGAGTACAATGACATATTTTATTTTATTATTATTTTTAAATAAAACTTGATACTTCTGGATCAAACTAATGCCTCATTAAAAACCTTACTATGTAAAAACCTATGAGAAAAATATTAGTGAAGAAAAAAGAGTACAATATAGTACTTTATATTTCAATAATTTATTGCATCAGATAGAGTTTGATACTTCTGGATCAATTTAACACGTCAGTAAAAACCTTACAAAGGAAAACCCGATGGGAAAAACCTTAGTCAAGGGTAAAAATATAATTTAACTTAAATAACATATTTGAGATGTTATTTCTTGAAAAGACGTTTGATTCTTCTAGATCAAGATAATGCCTCATTAAAACCTTAATAAGAAAACCCAATGGGAAAAATCTTAAATAAGGAAAAAGAGTACATTATAGCTTATTTCAAATGTTACTAGGGAGTTGATACTTCTGGATTAAGATAATGCCTCATTAAAACCTTACTAATAAAAACCCAGTGAGAAAAATCTTAGTTAAGGAATAAAGTGCATTATAAAATAATTATGGGTGCTCCCCCTGATTTAAAGTTTCCTCTGAATTCGTATTCGTCTTTCGATAACTTAAATTGGTTATAAATACTTCTGGATCCATAAATATGCATCTCATTAATAATACAATTTTTTAATAGTTTCCTTCGATACAATCAAATTTTCTAAGATTGTTTCTTCAAATATGATTTGCATTTTATGCGTTTGCATGCTACTTTTATGAAAAAACACTTCATGTGCTTTCATTTTTTTGCTTCAAATTAGTTTTACGCATTACAACTATACATCTTTCATTAATATTAAAAATTTCATTACAACATTACTAGAAAGCAGGAAGTAATCTACTCATCTTGATGTATCAAGATTTTCATTACAACAATACTTAGAAGAAATTTGTAATCTACACTTCATGTCTTTTTCATTCTTTATAACTACAAAAGTTATATATATTCTTCAAAAATTTGTATACTTTAATAAGTATTTGCATATCGCAACTATCACTTCAATGGATATTAAGAGTTTCATTACAACGATACTTAAAAATAGAAAGTAATCTACTCATCACGAATTATATCAAGATTTTCATTACAACAATACTTAAAAGTAGGTTGAAATCTACTCTCATTGTTCTTTGCATTCTTTGTAACAATGAAAGTTATTTATATTCTTCAGGAATTTGTATATTTTCATTATTTAATATGATTTTAAACCACATTTATACCTTCAGGGTATATTAAGCATTTCAAGTACTTTCGGTACTTTGCGGACTACATGTCCATATTTCTTTACAATTAAAGGATTCATGATGGCCAGTCATGTTTTCCTCTAATTCAAGATTCTTAATCTATTTATAAATATAAGCGCTTTATTATTTACAAATTTATTATCGATGATTATTTCTTGTCAGTTCTAGACATGATTTATTGAGATCTCTTTAATTATCATGTTTTAGGTACCTAAACCACTTTTGGGTAATTTGACAATCATGTTATTGGTCTCTTCAAGAGCGCCCTTAAGTGTTTCTTCAAGAACACTCATCTCCATTATTTGGCATCTTTATTACTTACTCCAAAAATAATTTTAACTGACTTTTGAACCATATTTTAGATGTGGTTTACAAATTTTGATCCTTCAGGGATTCAAATCTATACTGGAGAAAGTTTACTAGGGATAATATTGATAATATTTTGCATCATTGTATATTTAAATATTTAACACTGATGATCAAAATGAGCTTGTATCCCTTTATCCTCCCCCTCAAAGTTGACAAACATTGTCACATTAAATAATAATCATTTTTGGACTCTCATTTTGATCCATTATGATATTGCTACTAGCAAATACATCATACATATTAATAATAGGAGGATAATTCTATTGTAAGATGCATTCAATTGATATTGATTATTAGAGTTTTTTCTCATTCATTGATCTAAGCAATTGGAGAAATTTACTCATTGTGTAGATCATTTAAATACATACATGACTTCAGGTCATTCAACATTTATGTTGATTGAATTTTAAATTACTAAATAATGTCTATGCATAATCTATAAGATGAGCTTATAACAAACTTCAGGTTGTTAGCTAAATATTTACATATATGGATGTATACGTGCGTCCACATATCACATATATATTATAAAATTTTCATATTCTTTCTCATTTGAATTAGTGATTTTAGAAAAATCTATTACAAGGATCCTAACTATTAATTTCTATTTATAAATCAATGTCAATGCAAACCCGTCAAAACCGCATGATAATTTTCAAAACATTTGGTTTGAAACCATATCGAACTTCTAGTTCGAATAAAATATACACACAACTTTAAGTTGTTTAGTCTTATTTCTCAATTATATCTCAAATATCAGTTTTGAACCTAATAATGATTACTTATCAAAGAATAATTTTTAATTGCATATAGACATTTCTACACATCTCTACTGAGAGTTCTGTAAAAAAAAATTACAGCAAAAATAATAATAGTATCTTCTGGATACTTGGAATGTTACGGATACAGATTTCCTCAGGACCGTATGTATAGCTTGCATGAAAATTATGATATGAAATATAGACTATCTCTTCCGGAGAATATTTAAAGATTATCTTCAGGAATTGATTATAAGTGTAGTATTTCTCAATTTTGATATATTTATAATGAAATATATGATATATGTTGCATAGCTCTCAAACTTTAAGGATCTAATCTAAACTAAATTAGGATCCTTTATAATCAAATTTCTACGCATTTATTTGGTTTAATAAAATTACCAAATATATAAGCAAATCTCTTCTAGAGATATGTTATCATTTTCTAATCTATTGTCTCTTTTAGGGATATTTTATTATCACTACTTCTGGAGTGAATTTATCTCTTTTAGATATATATATACACACACATATATGTACTATTGGAATGTCATATCAATGTTTCCTTTGTAGAAATTACATAATTACTACCTTTACAATAACATAAAACATTAAGTGTGGTGTTTTTGTTGTAACTATCTTTGAAATGACATATCAAACTTTAAATACAGTAACAAAATTAGAAGCATGAAATGAAAGTAAGACGCGAGGAGATAAAACCACTACTTCTGGAGTGTAACATTGGTATATAATATCATTTGTTTTTGGATAAATTATTGTTATTACTCAAAAAAAATAATATCATTATTCCTTCAGAGAATATAGTATTTCCTTTTAAGGAATTGCAATGTAACAAAAATAAAATTCCTATAACATCTCTTCTGGGATGTTAGATTTTGCAATATAAATATAAATAAATCTCTAAAACATCTTTTTGAGAGATTAATATACACATACACATCCAATGATGTTTGAAATATCATATAACATAATATATTCAGGATATTTGGTTAATATAGTGTAAATGTTAAGATATACGGTAAGGTATAACTTATTTGGAGATTTTTGTAATCTCTTGAATGCAGCATCATTTTCTCATATGATTTTTTTATTAATTTTGTTTAACTTCTTTAGGAAGTACATGCAATGACCCGTAGATTTAACCAGTTTTAATAAAGTTACTAATTGAATTTTTTTTGAAATTTTAAACAATAAAATTTTGAAATATAAATTTGATATTTGGAGATAAAAATTCGAGTTTCTCATAAGATTTTTTGAAATTTTAAACAATAAAATTTAATGGTTTTAATAAATTCTACGTTTTTCATGCATTGTCCGCTGGTATAAAAATTTGAGTTTTTATAATTCAATCGTACCACCAATATTTTATACCGTTTTGACCGTCCTGTCGTGCAGACCTCTATGGTGTATTTATTTCTGTATTTTGAGGTGTGGTACGTGGAAAAAACGATAAAAATGTGCGTCGTACCGGTACATAAATTTGTGACTTTTGGGATTTTCTTGTTTAAAAAAGAAAATTTTGAAGCAGTTCAACCTGGCCATAGTAATAAATTGCATTAACATTTTCAATGTGAGACATTAGCAATTTCTTTCACTTTATTTGGTCTTGATAGCTCATTTTTATTTTGAACCAAACTTTAGCCTTGGGACCAGTAGCCTTCACACTACTTTATTATTTCAATACGTCCATACAGCCTTTCATCTATTTCAAATTCCTTCCATCTTCCTTTGTTGTGTTATTTACCATTTATCTCCTGCTTTTTCTATGCATGGCTGAGACAAACCCATGCTCTCTTTTTCCGAACTCCACATCATCCCACCTCCTTTTCGTGGTCGATCACCGCCACTTCAAAATAGCAAACCCCATCACCACATTTTAATGAACCTTACTTCTCCTCCCCTCTCGTTTCTCTCTAACAAAAGAAAAAAGAAAGAAAGAAAACATAAAATATTTCGAAGCCTGCAATTCTCGCATTAACAAAATCTCTCGGCCGAACACCCTCCACCGCGTTCCGATCCATCTCGCCAACCCGCGCAGGGCCCTCCACCGTTGAACGGCAAGGACACGGCAACCAAAACAAGGAGCCGGCTCGCCCTCAACCACCTACCCCTGCCTCTGCCGTGACTTCCACCTCATCCCGCCCATGCCCCACCTCACCGGCCTCGTCCGACCCGCACTTTCCCTTGCCTCTGCTGTTCGGCACCTACGTGCACAGCAAGCTGACGCAACCTCCACTGCTCCACTTGAACCGATGCCGCCCCACCCAGATACACCACGTCATGTCGCCACAACCGGACAGCAGTCGTACGTCGAAGACCGACCTCCTCACATCCACCTTCCTTCTTGGTCGTGAGTCCCCTTTTTCTTTTAGCTTGTTATAAATTTGAGTTATACATTATACGTATAATAATAAATATAAGTTTAAAAGGTACAATTTATATATTATAAAAGGTATTGTATATGTATATATTACATATTTATGTTCTTTTGTTGTATAAATTTCGATTACAGCTTATATATTTTCACAGTAAAGCATTCATGTTAGCAACATATTATGTACCAAGTTCCAGTTATATGGTAAGTTTTGATATAAGGTAGTAGGATAGTTAGCTATATTATGTATAAATATATATGGGTACGTGTTCAAAAAAAAATTCATTTTATTCTAAGTAAATATGGACCTTATAGTGTATATATATAGGGTACACTTATGATATTTCGCCTATTTATGTTCAAAATATATGTTGCTGTATGTATATTTATAAGTCTGCAATAGTCCATATATAAATTGTATAGGTGAACCTATTGATAGTGTTTGTAAAGTTAGAATTTTGGTTACAGGTGATGTTGAAATGCATGTAATTTATTTGTGTACGTAAAGGCCATGTAATCTATATTGTTTGCATGTGTCACTGAATACATATTTGTGTTGTAAGTATGTTTCACATTGTTTTCTTCTTTTGTGCCCAGATCTAGGCTACGTGTTTATATATGGGGTTACAGCTTAAGTATAAGTGTATATATATATATATATATATATATTATATAAATTTATGCTTATATGTTATACAGTATATAGATGTGTGTTTTATTTGTTAGTCATGCAGTCTGCATTTATACTACTATACAGCATGCGCATGTATTTGTTGCTCTGTACAAATGAATTTACTTTATACATAAAGTGCTATATTCTGTAGATTATACTTAGTTATATAGTTGGCAGTTTTTTTTTATATATAAAATATTTATAAGTTTGGACAGTGGCGGTTACTGTTCTTTTATATATATTCTGTACTTTGTTTAGTTATATAAGTGGCATCTAGGCGTGGTTGTTGCATGATGAATACGTATATAGTTTATAAGTAGTTGTATATGTTAAGTTATAATTTGGCAAGTTTAATTATATAAATTATAATATAAAGTTACTTTGTGGATTACAACACATATTATTTGCACTGTATATTCATTCTTTTCTGCAAATATGGGCCTTAATGTGTTTTATGTGAATTAGTGTGTGTGTGTGTGTATATATATATATATATATATATATATATATATATATGAACGTGTCAGTTTGATTTTAAATTTTATATAGTGACTTGGTTTTACGTGATTTATTTTAAAATAATAAGATTCCAAATACATGTGTATATTATATATTATTAGTAAATATCGAAATAAAAACATGATTTTTTGTATATATGCATATATATATATATATATATATATATATATATAATTGTACATGTTGTGGCTGTATCAATTCAGTTACCAATTATTTTATCGATCCAGTTCTGATTCAATTTCGTCAATTTCGATTGTTAGCTTTGCTTTTCAAATTCGCGTTCAATCTAGATTTGCTTTGGATTCGTAACTCGTCTGATTCTCGTTCTTCTCTAACCTCGAAGGTGAGCAATCACTCACGATTAATGTTCTTTTATTTGTTAAATTTGATTTCAATTGAAACGACAATTGAAATATGCTGCTGTTAGTTGTTTACACTGTTATATGTGCTATTACCTGTATCCGTTCACCTATGACATCTGACACCATTATCTTTTAATTATTTATGCGATGATAATACAGTTTGGTTGATAATTAATTGATTGATTGTTGTTTATATTGGATGTAAATTGTGATGTATAAAGTGATCAATATTATGCAATTGAATTTGACGTAGGATAGTTTAAAAATATGAATTGAAATATGTGTTGAATTTGATTAGTTAATTTGAATAATATGACCCCTTTTAATTGTTAAGTTAATTGACACTTAGAATTTGATAAATTATACTTTGAACCATTGAACGTATATTGGATTAATTGTTATAGTATTAAATTTGAAATTGAAATCGAACGACAAGTGGAAAAACCGTAATGCAATAATCTTTAATCTACATGAAATGATAGTGTAGATTCTAGAAATAATTATATTAATTCGCACAAATAACAATGTGAAGTAATACGATTATTTTTGGATTATTGAATTGATTATTGGATTGTGTTTGATTATTGTTATTGCTTGTTTATTTACTTTGACACCATCCCAGTTATCACACTGCAAGTTCCCTTTATTATGTTTTGATTTTTGAACTGGAATTGGAATCGGGTTGAAATGATATATACCCAAATGAATGTGACCTAGGATAGAGAATTAAATAAAATCCGATTGGTCAATAATTTGATTTTAAAATAAAATAATGATTTTATTCAAATAAAGAATAAGTTTTGAAACAAAGTCGGAATTTGAATTTTATGAATGGAAATGTAAATATTGAAATCTGAAATAAATATTAACGTGGTAATTGATGAAAGAACGTTGTTTGAAATTTAATTATTTAATAATTAAATTTAGAATTATTAATAAATAATTTGGAATTAGTAATAATTGAGTTTTGAAATAATTAAGTTGAAATGATTTGATAATTAAGTTTGAATTCATAATTAAGTGGAAATGATTTAATAATTAAGTTTGAATTTATAATCAAGTTTGTAATTATTAAGTTTTGAAATTATTAATAATTAAGATTGAAATTATTTAATAATTGAATAAGATTGGATTATTTTATAATTGAATAAAAATTGAATTCTTTGATAAGAGAAGTTGAACTTTTGAATAAGTGGATTTGAACTTCGTCAATAAATGAAATTGAGTTTCTTTATTTATTAAAGTTTTGGAAAAATTATTTAAGTAAGTTAATAAGTGAAATTGAAACTTCTCGAATATATGAAATTTAGTTTCTCTACTAATTGAGTTTTGAAAATTTGTAACTAAGTAAATAAATAAGTGAAATCGAATTTCTTTAACAATAAATAAAATATGATTTATTGGAATTAATGTAAGACTTGTAATTTAGAGACTTTGATTTGACGAATTTAATTTAATTCAATTTGAAGTTTTGATATAATGAAGTTGAACGTAAGTAATTGGTTTAATAAATTGGAAAATAAATGGAAATTATTTTGAATGATAAATTAACTTAATGAATATTGAATGAAATCGATAAATGAGTTTAATTGGTTTGAATGTTAAATTAAATTAATTTAAATGATTTCGGAATGAAATTTATATATGAATTTGAATCAATATTTGAATTGGAATTGAATTATAAGACTTTGAAATGGTAATTTGGAAGTTTTAAAACGTAAATTATGGAAATGACTATCAAAAGACTAACGAAATGTTGATTTACGAACTCTGATTGAAATTGAAATTGATTTGGCTTTTGAAATTTATTAAACGACCAATCGGTGTAATAATTATGAAAGTTATTAAAGAAACCGGAATCGGTTATGGATATACTCTCTATCTAAACTGAAAACCACTTTAATAACTATATGCGGAGTGTGATCCAGAATGAAGTGGTTGGAATGATGTACGTGATGACTGAAAAAAGAGAACGATAATGGATAGCCTTGACATTTGTGTCAAATTGGAAATGACTAAAATCAGGAGTCGTGCCGGGCCAAATGGGGTTAGCCACCTCAAGCGAACACACTTCTTCGTAAATTACTCATTACTTGTTGTTGATTGGTCCACCCTCGGAGTTTCAGGAGTGTTGTTTCGCGGTGTTGCGATCGTTGCGGCGATGCGTTTTCACCAGTTCGGATCAGGTAAACGGTAGTTTCACTACCTTGGATATTGCCTCATGTGCCTTGTCATACTTGTATCCTTATATATGCGACCACTAGGAATTTGTTTTGTGTTATACCTATGGAGTACTCCCTGATATCCCACTAGTTTACAGTGGAATTTACAGTGCTGTATAGACTATGACATTTATATAAAATGTGTTAAGGGGGATAATGGTAACGCCTTAACACTATTTTGATATTTTATATTACTGATAGACATTATCTATTTAGCGTATACTACTACATAGTAGATAGTTTAACGGATCCTTAGAGGACGGTTATTCCAACGTCCTTTGAGTTATTTGTACTTCAATTGTTATTTCACTTGATTTGGATTCATTGATATAACAATGTTAATCCTGACTCGAGTGTTTTGTGTTTTGCTTTACGCTCGGGTCAGACTGAGTGGTTCAGCTTTCGAGACTCACCTTTGGAGTTGGAGCTTTGCTTGAAGATCCAGCCATCTATTTTGCTTCAAGTATTCAATGATTCCAGTGATGTATTTTGATTTGTATTTGATGTATCATTTTACTCTTCTATTGTAAACTCTGATGTATCTTATACATTTATATAGTAGCTTCATGAACTACTATCCCTTTTACTTCTGCTGCATATTATTACTCTGTATCTGTGATTCTATGATTATTTATTTACTGTATATCTGTGTTTTGCTAAATTTAAATTAACAATTCGGTATTTTGAATTATTCAAGTCCGACATGTGCGGATGCGAATAGTCTAAAATAGTGGGTCGTTACAGTTGGTATCAGAGCTTTTGGTAGCTCTAGCCAAAACTCAGCATATAGGGTAAATGTATTTGCAGAATCACTCTCATTCGTGTTTCAAAGTTTTCCTTTTGACTCAATTCCTTTGAATTTTGGAACTTCCCTCGGTTCCGAAATTCATTCTTGTCCCTCACTATTCGTATTCCTCTGAATTCCGGAGTATCCCATAACTCCACTTCGAATGACCTTTATAATGAATCGGCGGTCGCGCCAATCTTCGAATTAGTTGTAAATGGGTGAAACTCCTTTACAATAACATCGATTTACCGGAGATTCCTGTATCCTCGGTTTACGATGCTATCTATTTCCCGCTATGCCTGAATTCTATCTCTTGGGATCGAATGTTGATTTACCTCGGAATTCAGCATCGATCCTATTCTAGAAGTAACGGTCGACCCGGTTAAGGTTGCCCGTGAATTAAATAAGCTTATCCATCTCCCGGTTCTGTTAATTGAATCATCTTATCTTTTCTTTCGAACTTGTATTCGAATCAGAATTCTATTTGATTTGATTTCCATAAAATTTGAATCTCTATACTTATTTTAAAATCCATCCTTATATCGTCGAGTAAGGAAGTGTATTTGTAAATTAATATTAAAACATGTTTTATATATTGTGCTGTTTGAGTTGTTGATGTTGATTTGGGTTTCAATCGATTCGTCTGAGCAACGCTGTCGATAGGATTTACAAACACTTTAACAAAGTAAACTGACACAATATCGTTTTCAAAATTGGTAAATGGGAATTTTTGTATAATTATAGGTTTTCTGAAATTAAATTGTTAATGAATTTGTTGTCAGAAATGATAATATTTGATTTTCATTTATTGTTTTATAAATCATTGACTATTTCATAAAATAAATGAATGAATTTATAAAATTTGGTTATAATTTAATTTGGAATTTGGAATGTATTTAAATTAGAATTTGAGAATTTAATATCCGGTGATTTCAAACTTTGATTTGAAAATTTTAAGGTGTATAGTAATTAAAATATTTTCGAATAAAAATGGTTTTCAAAGAATTTAAATGATTAAATCAGTGCTCTTCTCTTTGTCGCCGGAAAATAATTTCGGTGATGGCGGCCGCATCATCGACATTCATTTTCGAGTTTCGAAGCGGAGAGGCCATCAGTAGCTTGGTACACTTTTGCTTTGAGATGAATTTGATTTAAATTTCTAAAGTATGATTTGATTTAAGTTATATATATATATATATTAGTATTTGATTTAGATTTGATTTGGATATAATATGTATATATATTTATTTCTGAATTGTTTGAGGTTAATCGGAAATTTAATTCTTAAAATTTGGGTAAAAGATGAGTTCAATTATAAATGAAACCAAATTTTGAATTAACATTTAAACTTAGAGAATTGAATTAGGAATTTTATTTGGATAATATTCAATTGCATTATATATAATTTGCATAAATTTTCAAAAGTTAACTATGTAATCGAATATTACACAACATAAAATGATATCAAAGGGATTTTAAATAAATTTGAGTAGTTATAATAAATGTATACATACTTAATATATATGTGATAAGATATAATAAGTGGAATAAATTTAATAAAGTTTGGATAAAGAAAATTAAATTTGTCGAATAAAGTATGATTATAATAAATGACTATTCGAATGTATAATCTTTGAAATGGGTAATTTAAGAAAATTGTATAATATATAATATAAATTTGCCTTTATAAATAAAATGTGAGTGCGTATAATAAATGTTATTCACTTAAAGTTTAATTATAAAATGGTTAATAGAGATAAATAGAATACTAGGTTAGTTGAATAATAAATGGATTAATAAAATAAATTGTTGTTTAAAATAAATTTTGTAACAAACAATGGATAAATGCAAAAAATAAAATTAAGTTTGTTTTGAAGGAATCTTTTGGCATAAATATTAATAAATTGAAATTAAATCAACTTATTGAAATACCTTGAATTTTAAAATCAAACGTTGAGTATTAATTAAGGTAAATTGAAATTTATATGGTTTAAATTAATCGTTTATAATGAAATTCAAGTTTATTTTTTTTATTGTTTCTATTCTCCCACTTCCTTCCTTTTCGAGGACGAAAAGTTTTGAGTGGGGGAGAATGTAACGACCCGTAGATTTAACCGGTTTTAATAAAGTTACTAACTGAAATTTTTTTGAAATTTTAAACAATAAAATTTTGAAATATAAATTTGATATTTGGAATGCGTCTAGTTAAAGATAGCAACCGGTAAATTTTCGTTCGAAAATATGAAAGTTTATTTCGTGCGTAAATTTACTTCAATTTAATTAGTTAAAAAGCGATGAAAATAAAACATTTTCAAAATCAAAATATTTTTACATAGAAAAATTATAAACCATCTTCTGAGAAACATGTCAGTTTGTCGTTTTTCCAAATTCAGGCATCTTTGGCTCCGTCGATCTTATTTTTCTACGTTTTTCATGTATTTTCCGATGGTATAAAAATTCGAGTTTTTATAATTCAATCGTACCACCAATATTTTTATACCGTTCTGACCGTCCTGTCGTGCAGACCTCTATGGTGTATTTATTTCTGTATTTTGAGGTGCGGTACGCGGAAAAAACGATAAAAATGTGCGTCGTACCGGTACATAGATTTGTGACTTTTGGGATTTTCTTGTTTAATTTTTTTTTTGAAGCAGTTCAACCTGGCCATGGTAATAAATTGCATCAACATTTTCAATGTGATACATTAGCAATTTCTTTCACTTTATTTGGTCTTGACAGCTCATTTTTATTTTGAACCAAACTTTAGCCTTGGGACCAGTAGCCTTCACACTACTTTATTATTTCAATACGTCCATACAGCCTTTCATCTATTTCAAATTCCTTCCATCTTCCTTTGTTGTGTTATTTACCATTATTTTTTTTCCTGCTTTTTCTATGCATGGCCGAGACAAACCCATGCTCTTTTTTTCCAAACTCCACATCATCCTACCTCCTTTTCATGGTCGATCACCGCCACTTTAAAACAGCAAACCCCATCACCACATTTTAATGAACCTTACTTCTCATCCCCTCTCGTTTCTCTCTAACAAAAGAAAAAAAAACATAAAATAATTCGAAGCCTGCAATTCTCGCATTAACAAAATCTCTTGGCCGAACACCCTCCACCGCATTCCGATCCATCTCGCCAACCCACGCAGGGCCCTCCATCGTTGAACGGAAAGGACACGACAACCAAAACAAGGAGCCGACTCGCCCTCAACCACCTACCTCTGCCTCTGCCGTGACTTCCACCTCGTCCCGCCCATGCCCCACCTCACCGGCCTCCTCCGACCCGCACTTTCCCTTGCCTCTGCTGTTCGGCACCTACGCGCACAGCAAGCTGACGCAACCACCACTGCTCCACTTGAACCGATGCCGCCCCACCCAGATACACCACGTCATGTCGCCATAATCAGACAGCAGTCGTACGCCGAAGACCGACCTCCTCACATCCACCTTCCTTATTGGTCGTGAGTCCCCTTTTTCTTTTAGCTTGTTATAAATTTGAGTTATACATTATACGTATAATAATATATATATAAGTTTAAAAGGTACAGTTTATATATTATAAAAGGTAATGTATATGTATATATTACATATTTCTGTTCTTTTGTTGTATAAATTTCGATTACAGCTTATGTATTTTCAAAGTAAAACATTCATGTTAGCAAACATATTATATACCAAGTTCCAGTTATATGGTAAGTTTTGATATAATGTAGTAGGATAGTTAGCTATATTATGTATAAATATATGTGGGTACGTGTTCAAAAAAAAATCATTTATATTCTAAGTAAATATGGACCTTATAGTATATATATAGGTTAATTGTACACTTATGATATTTCGCCTGTTTATATTCAAAATATATGTTGTTGTATGTATATTTTATGAGTCTGCAATAGTCAATATATAAATTATACAGGTGAACCTATTGATAGTGTTTATAAAGTTAGAATTCTGGTTACATGTGATGTTGAAATGCATGTAATTTATTTGTGTACGTAAAGGCCATGTAATCTATATTGTTTGCATGTGTCACTGAATACATATTTGTGTTGTATGTATGTTTCACATTGTTTTCTTCTTTTGTGCCCAAATCTAGGCTATGTGTTTATATATGGGGTTACAGCTTAAGTATAAGTATATTTTTATTTTTTTTTTATTATATAAATTTATGCTTATATGTTATACAATATATAGATGTGTGTTTTATTTGTTAGTCATGCAGTCTGCATTTATACTATTATACAGCATGCACATGTATTTGTTGCTCTGTACAAATGAATTTACTTTATACATAAAGTGCTATATTCTGTAGGTTATACTTAGTTATATAGCTGGCAGTTTTTGTTTTATATATATAAAATATTTATAAGTTTGGACAGTGGTGGTTACTATTGTTTTATATACATTCTGTACTTTGTTTAGTTATATAAGTTGCATCTAGGCGTGGTTGTTGCATGATGAATACGTATATAGTTTATAAGTTGTTGTATATATTAAGTTATAATTTAGCAAGTTTAATTATATAAATTATAATATAAAGTTACTTTGTGGATTACAACACATATTATTTGCATTGTATATTCATTCTTTTCTGCAAATATGGGCCTTAATGTGTTTTATATGAATTAGTGTATATATATATATATATATATATATATATATATATATGAACGCGTTAGTTTGATTTTAAATTTTATATAGTGACTTGGTTTTACGTGATTTATTTTAAAACAATAAGATTCCAAATACATGTGTATATTATATATTATTAGTAAATATCGAAATAAAAACATGATTTTTTGTATATATGTATATATATATATATATATGATGGTATATGTTGTGCCTATATCAATTCAGTTACCAATTATTTTATCGATCCAGTTCTGATTCAATTTCGTCAATTTCGATTGTTAGCTTTGCTTGTCAAATTCGCGTTCAATCTAGCTTTGCTTTGGATTCGTAACTCATCTGATTCTCGTTCTTCTCTAACCTCGAAGGTGAGCAATCACTCACGATTAATGTTCTGTTATTTGTTAAATTTGATTTCAATTGAAACGACAATTGAAATATGCTGTTGTTAGTTGTTTACACTGTTATATGTGCTATTACCTGTATCTGTTCACCTATGACATCTGACACCATTATCTGTTAATTATTTATGCGTTGATAATACAGTTTGGTTGATAATTGATTGATTGATTGTTGTTTATATTGGATATAAATTGTGATGTATAAAGTGATAAATATTATGCAATTGAATTTGACGTAGGATAGTTTAAAAATGTGAATTGACATATGTGTTGAATTTGATTAGTTAATTTGAATAATATGACCCCTTTTAATTGTTAAGTTTATTGACACGTAGAATTTGATAAATTATACTTTGAACCATTGAACGTATATTAGATTAATTGTTATAGTAATAAATTTGAAATTGAAATCGAACGAAAAGTGAAAAAACCGTAATGCAATAATCTTTAATCTACATGAAATAATAGTGTAGATTCTAGAAATAATTATATTAATAACCACAAATAACAATGTGAATTAATACGATTATTTCGGGATTATTGAATTGATTATTGGATTGTGTTTGATTGTTGTTATTGCTTGTTTATTTACTTTGACACCATCCCAGTTATCACACTGCAAGTTCCCTTTGTTATGTTTTGATTTTTGAATTGGAATTGGAATCGGGTTGAAATGATATATACCCAAATGAATGTGACCTAGGATAGAGAATTAAATAAAATCTGATTGGTCAATAATTTGATTTTAAAATAAAATAATGATTTTATTCGAATAAAGAATAAGTTTTGAAATAAAGTCGGAATTTGAATTTTATGAATGGAAATGTAAATATTGAAATCTGAAACAAATATTAACGTGGTAATTGATGAAAGAACGTTGTTTGAAATTTAATTATTTAATAATTAAATTTAGAATTATTAATAAATAATTTAGAATTAGTAATAATTGAGTTTTGAAATAATTAAGTTGAATGATTTGATAATTAAGTTTGAATTCACAATTAAGTGGAAATGATTTAATAATTAAGTTTGAATTTATAATCAAGTTTGTAATTATTAAGTTTTGAAATTATCAATAATTAAGATTGAAATTATTTAATAACTGAATCAGATTGGATTATTTTATAATTCAATAAAAATTGAATTCTTTGATAAGAGAAATTGAACTTTTGAATAAGTGGATTTGAACTTTGTCAATAAATGAAATTGAGTTTCTTTATTTATTAAAGTTTTGGAAAAATTATTTAAGTAAGTTAATAAGTGAAATTGAAACTTCTCGTATATATGAAATTTAGTTTCTCTACTAATTGAGTTTTGGAAATTTGTAACTAGGTAAATAAATAAGTGAAATTGAATTTCTTTAACAATAAATAAAATGTGATTTATTGGAATTAATGTAAGACTTGTAATTTAGAGACTTTGATTTGACGAATTTAATTTAATTCAATTTGAAGTTTTGATATAATGAAGTTGAACGTAAGTAACTGATTTAATAAATTGGAAATTAAATGGAAATTGTTTTGAATGATAAATATGAATATTGAATGAAATCGATAAATGAGTTTAAATTGGTTTGAATGTTAAATTAAATTAATTTAAATGATTTCGGAATGAAATTTATTCACGAATTTGAATCAATATTTGAATTGGAATTGAATTATAAGATTTTGAAATGGTAATTTGGAAGTTTTAAAACGTAAATTATGGAAATGACTATCAAAAGACTAACGAAATGTTGATTTACGAACTCTGATTGAAATTGAAATTGATTTGGCTTTTGAAATTTATTAAACGACCAATCGGTGTAATAATTAAGAAAGTTATTAAAGAAACCGGAATCGGTTATGGATATACTCTCTATCTAAACCGGAAACCACTTTAATAACTATATGCGGAGTGTGATCCGGAATGAAGTGGTTGGAATGATGCACGTGATGACTGAAGAAAGAGAACGACAATGGATAGCCTTGACACTTGTGTCAAATTGGAAATGACTAAAATCAGGAGCCGTGCCGGGCCAAATGGGGTTAGCCACCTCAAGCGAACACACTTCTTCGTAAACTACTCATTACTTGTTATTGATTGGTGCACCCTTGGAATTTCAGGAGTGTTGTTTCGCGGTGTTGCGATCGTTGCGGGGATGCGTTTTCACCAGTCCGGATCAGGCAAACGGTAGTGAAACTACCTTGGGTATTGTCTCATGTGCCTTGTCATACTGTTATCCCTATATACGCGACCACTACGAATTTGTTTTGTGTTATACCTATGGAGTACTCCCTGATACCCCACTAGTTTACGGTGGAGTTTACAGTGCTGTATAGACTATGACATTTATATAAAATGTGTTAAGGGGGATAATGGTAACGCCTTAACACTATTTTGATATTTTATATTACTGATAGACATTATCTATTTAGCGTATAATACTACATAGTAGATAGTTTAACGGATCCTTAGAGGACGGTTATTCCAACGTCCTTTGAGTTATTTGTACTTCAATTGTTATTTCACTTGAGTTGGATTTATTGATATAAGAATGTTAATCCTGACTCGAGTGTTTTGACATTTATATAAAATGTGTTAAGGGGGATAATAGTAACGCCTTAACACTATTTTGATATTTTATATTACTGATAGACATTATCTATTTAGCGTATAATACTACATAGTAGATAGTTTAACGGATCCTTAGAGGACGGTTGTTCCAACGTCCTTTGAGTTATTTGTACTTCAATTGTTATTTCACTTGAGTTGGATTTATTGATGTAAGAATGTTAATCCTGACTCGAGTGTTTTGTGTTTTGCTTTACGCTTGGGCCAGACTGAGTGGTTCAGCTTTCGAGACTCACATTTGGAGTTGGAGTTTTGCTTGAAGATCCATCCATCTATTCTGCTTCTAGTATTCGATGATTCCAGTGATGTATTTTGATTTGTATTTGATGTATCGTGTTACTCTTCTGCTGTAAACTCTGATTATCTTATACATTTATATAGTAGCTTCATGAACTATTATCTCTTTTACTTCCGCTGCATATTATTACTCTGTATCTGTGATTCTGTGATTATTTATTTACTGTATATGTAACAACCCGCATATTTGTCGAGTTTATATTTAAATATTAAATCGTTAATCAGATTTTGGTCCAAAAAGATACTTTTTGCAAACGGTCAAATTAGGACTCGAGACCACTTCCATTGAGTTCGAAATGTCGTTTACAATTTTTTTAAGTATAAATATCGATAGGTTTGGAGTTAGTGAAATTTTACTAACTTTTCCCGCTTTGGACTTTGGGTTAGTTTAGCCTATTAAGCCCAAGTTCCAACCCCCTTCTCCTCACTCTTCATAAATTTCCTAACTAACTCAAGCTTTGGCATTAATGGTGAAGATAATGGGAAATTAAAACTCCAAGCACAAATTCAATTGCAAATCCAACATTCAACTCCAAATTCAAGTAGAAGATATTGGATTCAAGCTTTGGATTGCTTCTCCTTGCTTTCAAGCTTCATCTTCATAAATTTTAGTACAAAGGTGAGATTTTTATCCCACAAATCTAGTTTATATCTATATTGGACTGTTGGGAATGATTCCCTATCACTTTAGTATGCACATTTGCATTTGGTTTGGATTGGATTAGCGAAAAACTCCAAATTTTAGTGATTTTGGTGAAAAACTACCACTAGGTCGTTCTGGCCATTTTTTAGCTTGTTCGAAGTTAGGTCGCTCGTCCATAGGTCGTAGGTCGCTTACGAGTTAACGTTAGGTCGTTCTGGAAGAATTGGCGCTTCGGAATTAGGTCGCTCACGAGTTAACTCGTTAGGTCGCTCGCGAGTTAGTACCATAGGTCGCTGGGCCATCTAAATGCTTGTTCGGTGTTAGGTCGTTCGGGCTTAGGTCGTAAGTCGTATGGACCTTAGGTCGTATGGACCTTAGGTCGTAGGTCGTATGGACCTTAGGTCGTAGGTCGTAGGGACCTTAGGTCGTAGGTCGTACGGACCTAGGTCGTTAACTCGTTAACACGTACGACTCTTTACCATTTTAGGTCGCGTGACCTTGTACTTGACTTAGGTCGTTAGGTCGAAAGACCCCTAGGTCGCAACCATTAGGTCACTCGACCCTATCCCCCTTAGGTCGTTAGACCTCATTTTGTCTTCTCTAGGTCGTACCGTTTTGGACGGGGCGCTGCCCCCGGACCCCCGCTACCTGACTGGGCAGGTCGAACCCCGTAGCGGTGGCGTTGCCCCCGCACCCCCACCTTGGGGGGTTGCCACCCCCCCGGACCCCCCCTCCGTAGGTGATCTTATATGAAAAACATTCAATAGAACTTGCTGAGCCGATTTCCTTGGATTTTTATCACATCTCCGAATGTGATCTTTGTGATTGATTGTTTCTACAATCGCTTCTGTGATTGGTCACTTTAAAATATAAAGGTTTCAAAACTAGTAGTAAATATCAAAACTCTTTCAATAAAAGGATTTCAACTCTATTTTTAATAACAAAGCTCTTTTCTTAACCCGTTTTTCAATCTATTAGTATATACAAACCTTTACCTCACTCGGATAAGAAATCTAATTAAACGGCTTAGTAAAACAAGTGGTATGAAACGCTTGCGTTTGCTTCGTCGGTTAATTCTTGCACTTGTTCGATTGAACCTGTTGTGACAATTTTCTAGTGAAGATTTACAGTTTGTTCGTAAATATTTAAGTTAAGCAAGTGGTTATGAGACATGAAGCTAAACTTTTATACTTACTAGCTTAGTGTAATTGACACTTCTCATTGATCATGACGATCATTCTTATGATTTAAACTAGCAATTGTGCGATGTCTCTTGTTTGCTTGGTTAGACTAGACACCACTTGTGTGATTTCATTCACACATACCTTTTTACCTTCTTGGTTAGTCTAGACACCACTTGTGTGATTTCACTCACACATACGTTTTTGTTTGCGAGGTTAGACTAGACACCACTTGTGTGATTTCACTCACACATACCTTTTTGATTTTTGGTTAGTTTAAACCTCATCTGTGTGATTTCGACTCACACATATGGGGTAGCTTCCCATGGTCTTCGGACCGTCATGTGATAGGCCTCTTTCCCTTTTTTTGTGATTTCCGGATTTCTTGTGTTGATTTCTGGAATTTATGTCATTGACTTGTTATGAGTACAAGTTTAGGGTATGATGCCCTCTTTGGATCTTTGAGAAGATTCTTGTGATATCGATTTATCTCTTATGGATTGATCTTCTGTTGATCATCATTTGCATACTTATAGTAGTATGTCGGTATGAATATTTTATGTTATGCCATATCTTTTATTTTATACCATGTCATCTGATATTTATAGCTAGACTGATCCGTTTATTATTTTCTTAAATAATACTCGGGTCAGACAGAGATGTTACAGGTGCTTCTGCTTGACTTCTTCCCGGGATTTGCTACTCTGACTTTTGGCTAACTATTTAGATTAGCAGTTTTTGTTGTATACACTTGAGATATAAACTCATAGTTGTATTCTTTTGTATAGCACGTGTTGCTATTCTTTTGTATTATTGTGGATCTCTTTGACCTCTACTCTGATGTACACTTTCATGTGTTAGTTATATATTCATATCTTTTTCCGTCTCTGTGATATGGATGTTGTGACTGATTTGTGTTATGCTTATTTCTATGTTTGTTTCCGAAAATTATTTATAGCCACCGTGTGATAAGAAATTACATGGATGGTCGCTTCTCAACAGCCTTATTCTCCGTGCTAGTTGACAGCACTACTCCGTAGTATTCTTGACTAGCGTGGGTATAGAGGTGGGGCGTCACAGTATATCTATGTTTTGCCAAATTTAAATTAACAATTCGGTATTTTGAATTATTTAAGTCATGTCATTTTACATAATCCAAATCAATGAGTTTTCAAAATGAAAACTTCATTTATCAAACATGTATATGTTACTTAGATCTATATCACAAACCAAAACGTAATCAAGATCAATAAATTTATTTGAATCAACAACAGAAATTGTCAAATTCAAAACTTGCTTTCCAAAATAATGAACTCAAAAAAAACATGCAATAATAAGCAAGTTTGAAATCAATTCAAATCCAAATTCAAAAAAACAAAACATTTAATTTTTAAACAATGTACAAATCTCAAAGGTATATTATTTGGGTGTGATTTTAAGATATACAATATAATGAGATCAGAAAAATAAGAACAAAAAAAAAAATCAGATCTATTGTAGGATGAAATCTGAAATATAATGACAAAAATACATGTACAGTGGAATAAGATCTATAATTTTAGATCTATGACAAAATAAGATCTTGAAAGATAAGATATATTAAAACTTAAATCCAAATCTGAAAAATTAGAAAATAGATATAGAATTGTGAAACAAGAATACTTAAATCTAGATCTAAATCAATCGCAAAATAAATCTAGAAAAACATATCTAGAAAATTTCAAACCTGAGTTCAATGGTTGAATAAGAGGAAGAGATAGATCTGATTTCAGTACTGAATAAGAGAAAGAGATGTACCTACATGAAAAAAAGTGAATCTAATCTTCTGGATTAGAATATCCAATACATTCGAGAAAAAGATCGTGCTGAAAACGTGTTATGAAATGAAGAAAGTGGAAGCCATTAGAGAGAGAGGCAAAAGATATATTATTCATTTTTGAGAACTAGACATGTATTTACATTACATAGCCACCTTTATATAAAGGCTTCAGAGCAAAGAATTTAACCTATTCCACGATGTGGGACTAAACAAAAAAACATAAAAGCATATTCATTTTATGATTTACATATATTGTAACATGATTTGTTTAATTTTTCTATTTTTCTTGTTCATGAATTTGACTTATCCTATTGTTGCCTAAAAACGTTAACATTTTAAGATCGACGTATTTGTATCTCCAACTCATGGGGCATTTAACACGTTCATTTGAACGGAGTATACATATAAGCTAAAAAAAGTATGTATAAGAGAAATGATGTTATTTCCTCAACCTGTGAGTTTAATGTTTACACATTGAATAAGGTATTACTGTTAAAATCCAAGAATAGGTGACAAATTAAGTACCATTTGCACTGGTATTTTACTCGCAATCAGCTCTGCCAGCTTTAAAACAATAGATGTGGACTATTTATTATATTTGAATTAGCAAATAGCACCTATTTATGGTAGAAAAGTAACTGGAATATTACGTTGATTCCTTTATTGATATGATACGTATTTCCTGACAGCTAGTTCATATCTGCTATTTTGATTTTGAGGAATAAATAACTTTCAATAACCACTCAATAAGTTCTTCTTTATCAGATTTAGTAGCTTATATATTCGGACCATTGAGGAGGTTGATGAGATATCAGAGAAAGACCATGGCTATGTTACATATGGAAGATCGTGTACCTCTGAAATCTTTGGGAATAATACTTTCTTTCCCAGGATTTTGTTCACGATCACCAATTTTCAGTCCACGCTTGTCAGCTGTAACCAATGATAGCTCCGAAGGAAAAGGTACATTTTGTTTATCATGGATTTTACAACTTACGCCCACACACACGCGCACACACACACATGTGTGTGTGTATATATATGTATGTATGTATGCATGTATGTATGCATGTATGTGTATGTGTGTGTTGGTTATTTGGTTTCTGCCATTTAAATCGTTCAAGGTGGAAAAAATGAAACCAGATTGTTGTACCAATTAATTTTACCGGAAATTAACAATGAGAGTTGAGGTTAAAGTAATCTAACAAAATTATTCAGATGAGTGGATGGATTTCAGTAAACATGGACTTGGTTTTGATAATATCAAAAGATGCAACGAAGAAGAGACCCAGAATATTTCAGATTGTCTGGTAGTTTTCATCAAATTATTTCTCATTAAGAACTACAGTTTTTAACAGAAATGTACTACTCTCTACACCCATATGCTAATAAATATTTGTTGTCCAATTATAATACGGAAGTCGAAAGCATTGGAAACTGCTGCAAATAAACAAGCGAAGGATTCTATCCCATTATCAATTGTTAACCATGTTTCAAATGATGGTATGAGTTTTTTATATTTAGTTTGTTATTTATCAATTTGTTAATAAATAATAGTCGTATAAGTTAATAACCACACATGCTATTATACAGACGAGTCCACACCAAGGGAAAGCTGGCTGATGCATGTAAGAAGTGTATTTGAACTAGGTTCTGATCTAGGATACAATGAACTTCAAAACAAATACAGGCAACGCATTGACTCAAGTATACTTTTAGATTATATCAATGAGGTCACTGTAGATATTTGCATAAAAATTTTACGCCCTACCACTCCTTCAATATTTTTATTAGTCAAACCCGATGTTAGTTCAGCTCAGACAAAAGAAACTTGTATGCATGAATTATGTAAAGGACTGGAGCCATTCATCCTTATGGATTTCAACGCACATTATATCATATAACAAGGATAGACTTAGAAATGAAGCTTTGCAAAATGTTAGACTTGACACAGAAGTTGCTAATGAGATTGCAGATGAGATTTTAGAATACGTAATCGTGGAAACTGCATTGGAACTTGGCAATTCAATTCGCGGGCTCTGAAGAATTGATCAAGTATGTGAAAATAAATAACTCCCTAATTCGATCAAATCACTGTGGACGTCATTGTTTCCTTGAAGTAATGCAATATTTATTTTATTTTATTTTTTGGCCATCTAGTTTGTAATTGTGGATTGGTCCATGAAATACTGTAATGTGCATAAATTGTGATAGATTGATTTTGTAAAATTTTGTCAGTTCAAGGCTTTTAAGAAAAATGATTGTTTCTTCATTTGACAGAAAGATCAACAGTACATATGATACGTTTGAAAATAACATTAAACTATTAATACAAATGGATAAAATTACCTTATTAATAATCTTCAGAATAAAATCTTACAAGAAAAATCACTTTTGTAATCAAAATCTCACATAATTTTCTGACACTGGCTTAATACTGGTGTTCCTATCATCGTGATTCATGACAGAAAGATCAACAGTACATATGATACGTCTGAAAATAACATTAAACTATTAATAAAAATGGATAAAATTACCTTATTAATAATCTTCAGAATAAAATCTTACAAGAAAAATCAATTTTGTAATCAAAATCTCACATAATTTTCTGATACTGGCTTAATACTGGTGTTCCTGTCATCGTGATTCATGATAGTGAATAAAATGAAAAAAGATCAAAATTTACTACAAAATTTGCATTTTAAGAAGAACAAAGCAGCAGTAACTGAAAACATTTCAAATCAGATCTATTCTATTATATACAAAATAGAATATTTAGTCATTTGAATTCTTTGTCGTTATTCATTCTCAACTCATATACACAATCCTCCTCTAAACTAAGCTAAATTTTATGTTTACACCCTTCGATTTTAGTAAACTTGTTTTAAAATTCTTTTTCTCTCTCTTGAATAAATACATATTTATGCTGTTGATAGTTGATCTTTCTACCAGAACTCTTTAGTTCGCTTTTCCTATTCAAAATCTTTTCAGTCTACAATAAGTATTTATCCTTTTATGGTTTTCCTCATTCTGTTACCTAAATTATCCGAATTTTTGAGGTTTCTATTCAAAGTCGTCCCTTGATTTCTGTTCACTTTCATCTCATTTCTTCATATTGAATGGTAATTAGTTGCTTCAAAATTTTAAATTGTTTCAGTTTTACTTTTCCAATTATTGAGATATTTTTCTTCCACTCATATTTTTCTACTCAGGTTTCACGATCCATGCATCATCTACCATATCTCCAATTCCTGTTGAATCTGCGATTTCAGATATAATCGTATTTGTATCCTCCCTACTTTGATTTTCGCTCTCTATTGTATAGTTATAAATAAGCTAAATATACTTAAATCATGTTACTTTTAATTTTTAAGCATGTTCTCCAATATTAATCATTTTTAGATTAATTTTGAATTCAAATTAAATCAACTATTCTTCTCATGCTCAATCACGATTTTGATCTTATAGCCTTTTGGCAAATCAAACGATAAACCTTTTTCTTCTTAATAAACATTAGTTTCATTTTTATCGTTTTATATTGAAAAAAATGACGGTTTGTTAAGAATGTTGAAAAAGAATCTTACATGAGGAGTACGTTATTGCTTTTAGTTGACTAAATTAATTTTCATTTTACTATTCTCATTGCTCATACTGAACTTAATTGCGTCTTAGTACACTTAATTGACATTTCTTATTTTTGATGATTCAATATTATAGTTTAGTGACCTGACCTATACCTGGATATGATTCCAACAAGATAAGTTATTTCAGCAACTTTTACCGCTATACTATTTTTTTCCCCTAATATTCATGAATATTATTTTCCTACTGCAAATGTCAAATTTATATGCAATTAAAAAACATGTCTTTACTAAATATTTTTTTCCTATTTGTAAAGCATATAACAAATGCAGTATTATTCCGGCATCCGTGCTCATGATATTTGGAATCTAAGTTCAATACTTTATTAAACCATTTATACTTATGCTTAGGTAAAACAATCCATGTTCAAGACATTTGGGCATAGAAATCCTACTTATCTTGATTTCCAAGTTCAATTACCGATCTTGCCTTTTTGCTGGCTTGATCGTTATTGTATTCCTGAAAGTCAATGTTCATTGTGGAAGGTTACGCAATGGTTCACACTGTAACAGGTATGGTGGCACTTTATAGAACCTATGCAGGATTTGATTAAATTTTTGTCCATCCTCTATTTGGAATTTGATTACCATCTATTGACATAGTATGGTCTAATTATATTTGATTTTTGGTGTTAGTAGTTATTTACTGATACATAATAAATAAGGAACATTAATCATCCATTTTCAATATATAGTTTTAATATTTAACCATACATACTAGCATTAATTGTTAAAAATAAGTGAAACGGTTATAAGATTTGTTTACAAAGTATTCTTTAATTACCACATTAAGGATAAACGCTTTGCAATTAATATGTTGCCGACTAATTGTGGATTGTGGGTTGTGAATGATTCTATTGACAATTAACTGACTGCACACAAACCCACATAAGGATACAAAATTCATCTTCCAAGTTATCTTGCATATCCCTACAACGTGTTTCTATAGACTATGCACAGAAATATCTCACATTGAAATTACATTTATTTTATATAAAAATAATTTCCAGTTTCATAACTCGAGTATCATGGTAGTCATATGTGCTGGAAAAAAAATTATGTTACACGTTGTTATAGATAACTTTAAAAAATATTTTGGCAATGTAGGAAGTTCACTGGTTATTATTTTTACATATTCAAATATAAATTTGTTTATTTTTCGTAAATTTGTATGGTTGATGACCATACATAAGAAGAATCAAATATTTCTCTAATAAGATAAAAATTTACATTTCTTGGTACATATTGAAAGAATAATGTTGTTATGAACTCTAGAAAACAAATCATCCGAAGAATTTAGTTTTTGTTTAATGAATACATACTTAATCCATAAGCTTCCACCTTGAAGTAATTTATTTATGTTATATCCTTTATTTATCATTATGCTGAATTATTTAGTTTATTTCACTAACTCAAAAAGATTGCTTTCCACAATCATAGTTGGACGTCAAAGATAATTGTGATGTTTATTTTAGCTATGATTTAAATTTTAGGGTGTTGGATCTAACCATAGTTTTAGAGCCAATTGACTATTATCATTTTTACATCAATAAGTGTCATTAAATAGCATTAAATCAATTATTACACGACTATTATTTTTGAATCGTGGTATTGGCAAAATGTGTGTAGTTGTTCATATCCTACGTCTATTTGGTTTACAGTTGGTTGATTATTGAAATTAAAATAGAGGTAGAATGCCAGAATACATTCTTCTCGCATATCTTTTTATTTGCCTTTTCCTATGTAATGAATAATGGGTTGTTCTGCACTTGCAAACTATCACTTACTTCCCTAGTTGATTTTTAACACACTTAACCTTATGCAATGAATGGTTTTGAACATTAAACATACAATTTCAAGATGTTGGGCATTGTATACGAGGATGATCACTCTAATATTTAATTATGTATCATGACATGAATGCAAAAACTATATACATATATATGTAGTTTAACCATCCTTATAACTCTCTATTCCACTTGGTGTATTGTGGAATACTAGCTTTTGCACAAATGAGAATAAGTAGATAAATAAAGACGACTATTGAGCTTCCTAACTAATCAAATATAAAAATTGATTGATAGTACATTTATCCACCAACACAATTGTAGTTATAAACAAATCTGAATTATAGAAACATAACTGACCATAAATATGTAATGCCTTAATTTTCAATGCTATAAGAAATAATCACGACCTCCTGATAATTGTATCAGTATTTTTACAAGGCTACTATCCTAATTTAATATAGGCATTCACCCTGCCGTTGCAGCAAAGATATTTAGGTTTTAATATACTACGGTGTCTATATTTTCTCTGCTTTCATTATTTGTACTTCTGATATACTTTTACTTTTTCCATACAAATGTATTTGGGTATTGATAAAGCTAAGTGGACTTTTGAGTAATTCAGTATTTGTGTATATGATTATGTTTGATTGATGCACAATACATATACATGCATGCTGTAAGCTTTGGAACGAATGACAAATCTTTTTAAGGTAATATGCAGTTTTATTTTACAGTCCCATATGAAGACCCGAACTCGATGTCCGACAAACAACATCAAATTCGTATCGCCCGAGCTTGCAACAACATTAGATGATAAATAACATAGCGGAAATAAAAGATGATATCATTGCTACAACATGAATACAATATTCAATACGTCAATGTGATACAATGATAATCATCAACATCAGAGGATATACAACACAAAATACAGCGGAACATGACAAAATATGAGATAAGTCTTCAATAGAATCAAATACTGCAACTCCAACCCAAAACTCTGAAGCTAGAGCTCCAACACTTCAAGCTCGACCTACCATCAAGGTCGCATTAAGCTAAGCAAGTGCAGTCGTGGACTCCAAAGACTCCAAAATGTATCAAATAGAATGCTGAAGCTACCAAACGATATCTACTATCTGACTATCTGAAAAACCAAACTCTAGACTGCTTGTATGGAAAATTGTGGGCACCCAGAGTTTAGGAATGGAATAACAAACTCCGAGTCAGTCGTGGGACTGGTGTAAGCAAACAAAAACATTTGGTCTTTAAAAACAATCAAAAGATTTTAAATTTGAAATCCGCAATGCTTTTGGAAAATGAAACTACCATAAGGCTTCCCGCCACACACACCATGCAAACGCAGAATTGGAGGAGATTTCTCCTTATGATAGTCAAAAATGCTTGATACGCGAAAACCATTTTGATATTATTATTAGTGCAAGTGGAAAATATTTCAAAAGTATAATATTAATCCTAGCCAGCATAGACATTCCGAATTATGCATACTATAGCTACCATCTAAATAGTGGTGACCACCATAAGTAAATGGCAGGTTATACAACTAAAACCGTACAAGGCGCGTATTGGAGATTGGATTTTTCAACAAATGGTCAGGCTAAGAAACTTCCTATTGCCACATGGGAACGCCTCTGGAGGAACGCCTTGAGAACCTACCCGGCTCTCTGCCAACACAAGGCCGGTTACCCCCTTCCTGGGAAGTAAAACCTAAGATATTCCACCGCCGGTCGTTTGCGACCTTTATACGAGGATCCTCTACACCAACAACATCACATAGTAATAAATATACTATAGTGCCTACATGAGTAAGTATCTGGGCTCCATACCATGATACCACCCTTTTCCAGAAGGAATGGACATACCCTAGGGGGGCTACCTTTGAAACCTTGCCGCATCTTTCTTGTTTCGACCATTACCGGTTTGTGAGGCTCGACGAGGTCTTGTCCACAAGCTTTGCTTTTTCACAAAGTCATGCTTTGATCACAAATGATCATCAACACACAGGAGCACTTAGCATGCCACACTACCAAATTGGGAGCATATCGCTGATAACCTTCAACTACATAACCTCTGGGCTCGTACGTTTCAGAGAATGGTGTTAAGCTAAGAGAATAAATTCTCCATCACCAACATATATGTATTTGAAAGAAATCTGCTTTATATCTCAAAGTGTAATGTCAGACATACAACCATACAAGTCTGTTCCGGGTTCGAACAGAACCGAAGGCACTTTCGAAGAAGCCCTTGCAATTCGGGTATTCACAATCCCGATCGGACTTCCCATCACTTAGGGAATCTCTATACCGTAGCTACTCAGTGCAGAGACAATCGATAGGTCATCTATCGTTCTTGCAAATACTCGGTCTTCATCACCGGTCTTCAAATGCTATCCATAACAACGTATCATTATTGGGAATGGATTATATGACACAAGGTCCTCTCCCGGCTAGAACGAATAATGAGCGCAATATTTAAAAACATATGGATATGGGATTTCAGTTAAGTCACAACTTTAAAATTCAAATCTTTCTTTCAAATGGTTTAAACAGATTACCATTTCAAACCTTTAAGCAAAAAGATTTATTCCACAAAGTTCATCCAGTTTCGCAAAGATCCATTCACGGATTTCAAAACAATTTTCGTTTCAATTGGATTAACTCATACTCTTTAAATCAAGATTTAGCTTATAGCTTTCAAACCCGTTTCCAAAGATTTATTCATAACTTGGATGGAAAGATTTATTCATAACTTGGAGGGCCATTTTCAATTCAAACTTGAAATTCCTTTAATACAAATTGGAAATTCATTCTTATATGAAAGCTTTTATCATTTGAAAATAAATAGTTTTATTTCGGAAAAATCCGATTTCATTTATACAAGTTAAAATCTTTGGGTTAATTCAAATTCCCAAAACAACACTAAAAAATGGTTTAAAACCCATATAAACTTGTATACCATTTTTAGATCATAAATTCTCAACATAGAATTCAAATTCCAAAATTAGATTAAGTTCTTCAAATATAACTTTTGTCTTTGAAATTTCTTTTCAAAAGCTTTCCACTTTAAATCCGATCTATTTCTAAAACCATTTGGATTCAAAAATTCAATTTCAAAACTATTTAAAAAATCTATGACTTAACCATTTTCCACGTACAATCCATATTTGTGTGTATTGTGTAGTTCAGGGGGTTTTACATAATAGTGCACAGCATCAATTATCACTGATTCAATCATATCAATCTCGATAAGCGATATAATCCATAACGCTTATCTTCATTCACAGATTCACAAATAAAGTAAATTTATCAATCAAAAAGATTCATCATTATAATTCGATGTGGGTTTCGGATAACCGACTGAGATCCGACTCCCTATCGCATCGAAATTCAAATGTCGTTTTACGGGCAAAGGGTTTTTCATATCATACAGACAAATCACAAATCACAGTTCGGCATAAGGTAATTCACATCACACAATATCACAATCACAAATAGAAATACTAATCCTATACACAACATTTGATGATAGTCAATCATCTTCAATTTAAGGTGAATGTGATTTAAAACGATTAACCACATAACTATTTTTATTGATTTATTTAAATCAATGACTAACTATTCTTAATGATAAATTAGTCAAATTTTAATTAATTATTCCTTAATAAATTATCTTAATTGACTACTAATTATAAATTAATTAACTTTAATTATCTAATTAACAATTCCTAATTAAAAATAATTTAAACACTTAATTGTTAATTAACCAAATCTTTAATTTCAAATTGATAAATCTCTAATCACTTGGTTAATTACACTTCTAAATTAATTAACCATTCTTAATTACCCTTTTTAAATAATTAATAATAATTATTTGTCTTAATTAACATTTTAAAAATCTTCTTTAAACTTTGAAATCAGTCTATTACTAAATTGAAAATTTTAATGGTAATTAAATTTCAACACTTGTTTTACATTAACTACTTAATTAAAGTATTAACTGAATTCCAAAACTTTGTAAAGCATTTACTTAATTCATTAACTTGTAATAAAGTCTTGACTTAAAATTGTCATAATTTAATTGGTCGTCACCACTTAAATTTGTTTAAATAGTTTACCTAACTTACTATTATTAGTTTGCAGGTTTGGGAATCAACCCGAGCAAGATTTTAGTTTACTCAAGTGAACACTCGAGTCCTTTCACTAACTTTCCCGAGATCTCTCCCTGTCACATTCGTTTCTTCTTCTTCTACTTTTTCTTCTTCTAAGTTTAATTGAAAACTGCAGCACTCACGCAAGTGCACTCACGCACCAGGTTCCACTCGAAGCATTCCCCCATCATGTTCGAGTATCAACTCGCGTTTCCCACTAACTTCCCCGAGACATTCCTCACGTATGCATCTTCTTCTTCTTTTTTCTTCCATTTCCAGTTAGTTTAAGTTAAATTATAATAACAGGCAACCAAGCTCACGCACTCGAGTACGAACCCAAAGCAACGTATTCATTTTCTCGAGTATCACTCGAGTTGCTCACAGCTGAACTACCTGACACCAATTCGTTGCCATGCACGTGCACGGCACTTCGCCAGCGTTCTAGCGAACCGCGCCATCATCGGCAAGTCGCGAAAACCCTCTACACCTGAAAACAAAACTTAATTCGAACCCAAAATCTCGAAATCGAAATTTACCCATTCGTTTGAAACTGCAACTCGAACATACAAACCTAAGACGCCTCGTCAACCTCACGCCGACCCCCGGAACCGCCGTGCCTCCGTCCATGCCTCCATCTTTGCCTCCATTACACCCTCTCCAAATTTGGCCACGCTCGATGCATTGACGAGTGTGCACGAGCCAAAAACCTAAACGCCATTTTCACTGTCCTTAACCCTAGTTTTACTTCGTCTCGTCAATTCGCACAATGGAAAAATTATTCAACAATTTTCCCATTACTTTCGTTTGTCAAACTTTCTTCAAGCAAGATCACAACATTCAAAATTGGTTCGACCATCAGAATTTGATCAAAATACATATTTTGTTCAAACATGAACTGCACTTGGAATACTTAATTAAAAATCATCATATTAATTTTAAAAATCCTATCTTTGTATGTTTATTCAAGTTGTATTATCAAATCAACAAATTAAAATATTCGAATTAATCAAAAAAAAAATTTACTGTAAAATTGAAAGTACAGAGTCCATATATCACTGTCAAACTTCAAAACAAAATTCAAGGCTATGGTTTAAGTTTAAACAAGTTATTTTATTTAAAATCCTAAGCTTATAATGTTTTGTATGAAGAAGTACAAATTTCTCTACCTTTCTTTGCCCTGAAACTAGGAATACAGAAGAACAAACCATATACAATTTCTTAGAACAACAGAACTATACAGAACTATCTATTTAGCATATATAGCAAAGCACATGCTGATCTTAAATCAAATACACAGATTTATATTTTAAAAGTAGTATGTTTACTCACAGTGAATGGAAGAACAGAGAACACTTTGCTGTTTGAAGGCTGCAGTTTTGATCTGCCTTTCAAACTTGCTTTGTTTTCTTTGAATGATGTTTTGAATTTGTAAGAATGATGATACTTATTTTCTTTTTCCAGTTTTGCTTAATTTTTTTCTTATGAACGAGCAAGCATAAAGATAGATATGAATATAGAGAAAACAGTTTGTATAAAGGGAAGGTTTTAACTGGTATGAGTTTATCTTTGGTCAGATTTTATTTTCATTGACTAAACCAGATTTTTCCTTTGTTTACTGAAATGAAGTTTTTTTTCCGGCTGAGATGATAGCATTACCAGTCATTGCTTCCTTCTAAGTCTACACATTTATGCTATTTGAACTATTTTGTATTTAGATATTTTGTATGTACATCTTTGTTTTGTTATCTTCTTGCATGCATACACAACTCACATTCAAAAATACATGTACTTCATATGTATCTTATGTATCCATATGAGTTACCCTATATATTTATTATTAACGTAATTCTTAGTTTTATTTCTATTTATAGTTTGATTTTCAAACATTTAATTCATAACTTATATTTTGGGCTTATATTTTACACTTATATTTAATATTGATAGGATAAATTTTATTTTAAACATTAGTATCTATATTACATTCATTTAAAATATTCATTTTGAATATTTCAAATCAAAATTTTATTTATAATCCAATTCAATTAAAAATATTTATTTTGAGTTTTCAATCCAAAATTTTAAAATAAATAAGTATATATATCTTATTAAATTTGAAAAATTCAAATAAATCCACAATTTAACCCAAAAATTTAATTTAATTACAAATTTAAATTCGTCTTTAAACCGGGATCATTGCAGATTCCCCCCTTAAGAAATTTCATCCCCGAAATTTGCCAGGGAGATAACTAAGAACAGATAAAGATAGAGAAATATCTTTTCAGATCAAACTGAATTTTTCATTCTGCATTTGGCTTACCAAATCAGAATATCAACAATAGATATGAGAACAAACTCAATTAACTACAAAACGGTTGGGTTTTCTGATCTACGAAGTATACAGGGCATTGGTTAGTTCGAAGGGTTAACTAACCATTCGTAGAATATATCGACACCCAATGAAATAGACAAAATAGATTCGACTACGATCTCAGATTAAAGATTTAACTCATTTATGATTTGCTGAGAAATGAAACTATGTGTAGTTTCTGTGTCGAATAAAATAAGAACAATTTAATCGTAAACGAGAAGGTTACCTTATAAAATTTCTTTTCCTTATTTAACTTTCGAGGTTGAAGAATCGTCTTTGATTGCATACACCCTCTTTACTAGAGCTTGCTTATGAGCTGGACAGTCCTTGATCCTATGTCCCGGCTTGCGGCAGTAATAGCATCCCGTAGATTCCTGTTCTGGCCTCATAAATGTCTCTCTCATTTTTGGTTTCCAAGGATTCTTTCATTTATCCGAGTAGTGGCCTTTCTCCAAGCAATTGAGACAAGTAACATCTTTCACCTCTTTCTTCTGTATATTCTTCTTTCTTTTATCTTTCCTCGGTTTCTTTCCACCAAACTTCCTTTTCCTCCACTTCAGATTACTTGTGTCTCCATCCTCCTCTGGGACCTCCTGCGAATTCAGAGTATCATATCTATAACCCATATCAATTAATTCAGAAAATGATTCCTTAACGTGAGTAGTCATCCTCTCTTGAAACTCCTTGTTCATTCCCCGAATAAACTTTTCATTCTTCTTTAACGGTGTATTCACCAATTCTGGACCAAATCGAGATAATTTATTGAATTTTTTATGTACTCCTTAAATTACAGACTTCCTTGCTTCAAATCCACGAACTCTTGGTACATTCTAGAGATTCCAATAGACGACATATATCGCTACTCGAACACTTCCTTGAAACGACTCCAAGTAAATTCATCCGCCGGCTCATCCAATGTATCTGTTTCCCACCAAACTAAAGCCTCTTCCCGGAGTTGCCAGGAAGCTATCAATCGCATCTGATCATCTTCTAATTTTAGTCCCTTGAAAATCCTTTCGTTTGATCGGATCCAGGCTTGTGCTTTGATAATGGTTTCCTTGCCTATGAATGGCTTTCCACCAAGTCTAGAAAAACTTTGATATAAATCAGCCAAATTTGGTTGAGATTGAAAAGGAACATCTGTCGTTGCAGGGCCATGACCAGTTAAAGTGGTACTTCCCTGTCCCCAATCTCATCCTCTTCTTCCACTCATTCTTACTATCTGTGAATAGTAAGAAGACCGATTTAGCCATTTGGACGAAATATCTCAGAGTAACAACAGATAAAGAGAATAGACTAAGAAATTTGGGATTATGGTTTCATTGGTTATACACATTCTAGGGTATACTTCACCCTATCTCTAATGAGCCATCTAATGTGTTACACGCCGTAGCTAAAGTTCTTACTCAACCTCTAGTTCTGATACCAAATGTGATGACCCGAACTCGATGTCCGACAAACAACATCAAATTCGTATCGCCGGAGCTTGCAACAACATTAGACGATAAATAACACAGCTGAAATAAAAGATGATATCATTGCTATAACATGAATACAATATCCAATATGTCAATGTGATACAATGATAATCATCAACATCAGAGAATATACAACACAAATTAAAGCGGAACACGACAAAATGTTATATAAGTCTTCAATAGAATCAAATACTGCAACTCCAACCTAAAACTCCAAAGTTAGAGCTCCAACACTTCAAGCTCGACCCACCATCAAGGTTGCACTAAGCTAAGCAAATGTATTCGTGGACTCCAAAGACTCCAAAATGTATCAAACAGAAAGCTGAAGCTACCAAATGATATCTACTATCTGACTATCTGAAAAACCACACTATAGACTGTCCGTGTGGAAAATTATGGGCACCCAGAGTTTAGGAACGGAATAATAAACTCCGAGTCGGTCGCGGGACTGGTGTGAGCAAACAAAAACATTTGGTCTTTAAAAATAATCAAAAGATTTTAAATTTGAAATCTGCAATGCTTTTTGGAAAATGAAACTACCATAAGGCATCCCGCTACACACACCATGCAAACGCAGAATTGAAGGTGATTTCTTCTTATGATATTCAAAAATGCTTGATACGTTAAAACCATTTTGATATTATTATTAGTGCATAGTGGAAAACATTTTGAAAGTATAATATTAATCCTAGCCAGCATACACATTACGAACTATGCCTACTATAGCTACCATCTAAACAGTGGTGACCACCATAAGTAAATGGCAGGTTATACAACTAAAACCGCGTATTGGAGATTGGATTTTCCAACAAATGGTCTGGCTAAGGAACTTCCTATTGCCACATAGGAACGCCTCTGGAGGGATGCTCTGAGAACCTACCCTGCTCTCTGCCAACACAAGGCCGGTTACCCTCTTCTCGGGAAGTAAAACCTAAGATATGCCACCCCTGGTCGTTTGCGACCTTTATACGAGGATCCTCTACACCAACAACATTACATAGTAATAAATATACTACAGTGCCCACATGAGTAAGTATTTAGGCTCCATACCATGATACCACCCTTTTCCAGAAGGAATGGACATACTCTAGGGGAGCTACTCCTGAAACCTTACCACATCTTTCCTGTTTCGACCATTATCGGTTTGTGAGGCTCGACGAGGTCTCGTCCACAAAGCTACGCTTTTTCACAAAGCCATGATTTGATCACAAATGATCATCAACACACAACAGTACTTAGCATGCCACACTACCAAATTATGAGTATATCGTTGACAACCTTCAACTACATAACCTCTGGGCTCATATGTCTCAGAGAAGGGTGTTAAGATAAGAGAATAAATTCTCCGCCACCAATAGATATGTATTTGAAAGAAATCTGCTTTATATCTCAAAGTGTAATGTCAGACATACAACCATGCAAGTCTATTCCAGGTTCGAACAGAATCGAAGGCACTTTCGAAGAAGCCCTTGCAATGCGAGTATTCACAATCCCGATCGGACTTCCCATCACTTAGGGAATCTCTATACCATAGCTACTCAGTGCAGAGACAATCGATAGGTCATCCTAACATTCTCGCAAATACTCGGTCTTCACCACCGGTCTTCAAATGCTATCCATAATGACGTATCATTATTCAGAATGGGTTATATGACACAAGGTCCTCTCCCGACTAGACCGAATAATGAGCGCAATATTTAAGGATATGGGATTTCAGTTAAGTCACAACTTTAAATTTTAAGTCTCTCTTTCAAATGGTTTAAACAAATTACCATTTCAAATCTTTAAACAAAAATATTTATTCCACAAACTTCATCTAGTTTCACAAAGATCCATTCACGGATTTCAAAACAATTTCCGTTTCAATTGGATTAATGTAACGACGCGGATTTTGCCCGCTCGAAAATCGACATTCATACTTCAAATCGTATTCGAATGCCATAGATCCGAACGTTCAAATCCGATTCGCCGGAGCTTATAACAATCATTAAGTATATAACACAGCGGAATAAAAGAATAATACATTGATATACAGCTTTGATACAATATCTGATACAACAGATAATCCAATAGATATCAATATACATCAGAGATATGATACAATAAATAGCAGCGGAAAAGAAAAATAGATAACATCTAGCAGCGGAACAATATAACTCTCAGATAGTCTTCAAAAGAGAACTCCGATAACTGCAACTCCATTTCCAAGAATCAATCCAGCAAAAGCTCGAACCCCCAATAACATATCACCAAGCTCAGCAAGACTGGTGTGGTCCAAAGACTGAACTAACTCCAGATAATCCACTATATCTAACTATCTGTAAAACCCAA
Source organism: Allium cepa (assembly GCA_030765085.1). Classification (NCBI taxonomy): domain Eukaryota; kingdom Viridiplantae; phylum Streptophyta; class Magnoliopsida; order Asparagales; family Amaryllidaceae; genus Allium; species Allium cepa. Next base: position 347,485,798 of record CM060928.1, read on the forward strand.
CTCTAGACTGCTCGTGTGGAAATATAATGAGCACCCAGAGTTTAGGAAAGAAACAATAAACTCCGGATCAGTCGTGGGACTGGTGTGAGCAACAAAAACAATTTATCTTTTAAAACATTCAACATAAGATTTTCAAAGTCAATTCGCAATGCTTTTTAAAAATGAGACTACCATAAGGCCTCCCGCACACACACACAACGCAAACGCAGAATCGGAGGAGATTTCTCCTTATGATAGTCAAAGATGCTTGATACGCATTAAAAGGAAACATTTGATATTATTACTAGTGCATAGTGTAAGAAAATTTCATTTCGAAAGTAGAATATAAATCTTAGCCAACATACGACCATTATCGTATGCCTACTATAGCTACCATCCAAACAGTGGGGCGCCACCATAAGTGAATGATAGGTTCTACAACTAATACCGTACAAGATCGTATTGTTTCTTTGGATTTCCAACGAATGATCAGGCCAAGGAACTTCCCATTGCCACATGAGAATGCCTCTGGAAGGACATTCCCGAGAACCAAACCGGAACTCTGCCAACACAAGGCCGGGTTACCCCTAACTGGGTAACTACTGACACGAGCACGCCATTCCCCGATCGTAAACGACCTTTCTCACGGGATCCCGATAACCAACAACCACAAAGTAATAAATTCGCAGTAACCACATAGGTTAAATATCTGGGCTCCATACCATGATACCACCTCTATCCAGAAGGAAATGCACATACCCTAAAGGGAGCTACCCCTCATAACCTTGCCGCATCTTTCCTGTTTTGACCATTTCCGGGGTGTGAGGCTCGACGAAGTCTCGTCCACAAAAACATACTTTATACAAAAGCCATGCTTTGGGTCAACAAATGATCATAGAAATGATCACCAGGATAGACGATCAAACAAATGATCCTATCACAAATAATCAACACAATGATCATTTCACAGCAACACTCAGCATGTCACATTACCAAATTGGGAATATATCGCTGATAACCTTCAACTATATAACCTCTGAGCTCATACGTCTCAGAGAAGGGTGTTAAGCTAAGAGAATAAATTCTCCGCCACCAACAGAAATATATTTGAAAGAAATCTGCTTTATATCTCAAATTGTAATGTCAGACATACAATCCATACAAGTCTGTTCTGGGTTCGAACAGAACCGAAGGCACTTACAAAGAAGTCCTTGAAATCCGGATATTCACAATCCTGATCGGATTCACCATCACATATGGAGAACTCTATACCGGAGCAACTCGGTGCAGAGTCAATCGACAGGTCATCCTATCGCTCTCGCAAATACCCGGTCTTCAACACCGGTCTTCAAGTGCTATCCATAACGTCGAATCACATATTCGGAATGGGTTATACGACACAAAGGTCCTTTCCCGGTTAAACCGAATAGTGAGCACGATATTTCAAAAACAAATGGATAATGGGATTTCAATTAAGTCACAACTTAATAATTCAAAACTTCCTTTCAAATGGTTTAATCCAATTACCATTTCAATCTTTAAAAAAAGATTCATTTTCACAACCTTTAACGGTTTAAACAATTTTCACATTTTAATCTTTTAAACAAAAGATTCATTCACCGATTTTTCCAAAACAATTTTCATTTCAATTCGATTAACTCGTTAAATCTCTAAATCAAAGATTTAACTTATAGCCTTCAAAACAATTTCATTTCAATTTGATTTACACAAATCATCAATTTAAATCTGTTAAAAATAAACAGATTTAATTCATAGCTTTCAAAAAGAATTCATTCATAACTTAGGAAAATCATTTCTCCATTCAATCTTGAAATTCCCCTAATTAACTGGAATCTCAGTTCTTATTTAAGAGTGTTTATCATTTGAAAACAACCATTTTCATTTTGGAAATCTGATTCATTTATACGAGTTGAAATCCTTGGGTTAAATTCAAATTCCCAAAACCATACCTTTAAAATGGTTTAAATTCATGCAAACATGTTTATAATATCTTTAACCATAATTTCCAATCATTGAATTCAATTCCAAATATCGAATTCAAATTTAAATTGAATTATTTAAATTTCAAAACTTAATCAAGTAAATTAAAATAAATTTTAACTTGAAATTTCATTCCAAAAGCTTTTCACTTCTATTCCAATTCCATTTCCAAAACATTTGAATTTAAAAATTCAAATTTTAAACTATTTCAAAAATCTATGACTTAATCGATTTTCTCGTGAAATCCATAATTGTGTGTGTATGGTGTGGTCCAGGGGTTTAACATAATAGTGCAACATCATTCAATCATTTCAGATCAAACACAGAAATATAGTTGATAAGCGATATAACTATAAAGCTTATCGCCCATTCACAGATTCACAGATAATATAACAATGTAAATGAATGGAAAATTTATACACAGTCACAGAACAAGATATCACAGATCAGATAGGATAATCAATTCAAGGCATTTCATACAATATGATCATTCATAAGTAAGGTTAAGCATTCAATAATCATTTATAAACAGGATTGTTTAATCCTTATTAATTCAATTTATCTCCAATTAAATTAATTACTTATGAATTTGTTATTCAATTCTGATTTATTAATTCCAAATCATTTGATATAAATTAATTTATAAAATGGTTTTATTAAATTAATTAAACTAAATTAATTCACTTTATAAATCAAAATATCCAAATTTAATTACAATAAGTGATAAATTCTTAATTACTTTCATTAAGTAATTATATTTAACAATTTACAATGATTATCTTAATGAATTAATCTAATTAATTCCTAATGTTTATCACATTAATTAATTATGAAATAATCCTTAATTAATTATCTTTATTTTCTAATAACATTTCTTACATTACTTTCTTAAGAAATTATCTTAGATTAATTTATTATTAATCAATTCTAATTATAAATTAATCTAATTATTTATTTGTAAAATTAAATAAATCATTCTTTAATTTCCTTATTGGTTAAATCCTATATATATTTTTTTCTAATTATTTTTAAGACAATTCATTTCTTTATAATGATTTCATTAGCATTAAAGTGGTAAAACATTACAATCTTGAATTTGAATTTAAATTTCATTTCGAATTTAAATTTAAAATGATCATTCTTTTAATCATTGATCTAATTCAATCAAAAATCCTTAAAAATAAATGTAAATAACACTTATTACTTATATAAGAAAAAGCTTTTAATCTAACTACTTAATTTATTTATTCAGATTCGAATTCATGAAAACTTGAATCTATAAATTTAACTTTGATTTAAACTTGCTTTTAACACCTTGATTTAAAATTCTTGATTTAAAATTCTTGATTTAAAATCCAAATTCATTTTAAAACCCTAGGTTCAAAAATTCAATTGAATCTATACTTTAACTTTACCTTTAAAACATAGTTTAAATCCTGTTTTGAATTTTGAACTAAGTTTTGAAGCCTGGAACAGACAAGTTCAAATGCCTGAACAACACTGACTCGAGACAACCAGAATTTACTTCGAGTCCTTCTTTCCTTTACTTCGAGTCATCCACTCGAATAACTCGGGTCTTCCCCGAGCCAAACGCGGGTTTCCCCTTTCTTCTTCTTCTTCTCTTTTTTTTTTTTATGTTCTTCCAGATCCAAGTGTGCACGGTACACGTGCACATCGCCGTTGACCATCTTCTGGCCTCACCGCGACGTCAAGCATATCGACCATCCCCCCCGAGCACGTTCTGATCCCTCGAACTTCGCCGTTGCCTCAAAATCGAAATCGAGGCAAAATCCCAAACCTGGAAACGCACGCACAAATACCACCTCAACCTGTCAACGGCAACTGCTCCCTCCACCGACCACCAGAGAACCCAAGACTCCGTCCACGACATCGTCTAACCCCCCGCTACCATCCTCCAAAGCCACGAGACACTCGGTCGAACGATGGCGACGAACCAACCCAAAATCCCCGAGCTCACAAAACTAGGTTTAGAGAAAAAAAACCCACGCCGCCACCACCACAGTCGCTTCCATCACCTCAGGTTATTTTTCCCTGACCCACGCTAGCCTCCTCCAACTCCAGACAAAAATCCGACCCCTCCGATCAATGAGATCACCCGCGGCGACCCAAAATGCAAAATACAGTCAAACCCAAACTGCTCTCAACCCACACTTCTAAAAGTTTTGATTTTTGTTTTAAAATTCTTGTTTAAGTAAATAGATTCTATTTACATACCTGGATTCTTAAATTAAGAAATTTGTTTTTGAACTTATTTAAAGTTGTACTCATCTTTCTTGATTTCCAGAGACAATTTCATGATGTTTCAACTTTAATAAATTTTTAACACCTAGCTTAAAATCAAACAAACATAACTTGTTAAGATACTAAGTTCTAATTTCCACTGGATCAAGCAGAAAAGGTTTCTTTAAGTTAATCCTAAGCTTGAAATTGAAACAGAGGTGTTCTACAGGTCTTTAAGAGCATGCATTCAATCATACAAATATCTTTTCCATCTATATACTCATATCAAACATAAATCAAGCAATCAGTAAAAAAAAATACTTAAGCTTTTGAAAATGAAGTTACTCACCTTGAATTAATTAACAGAGAGTCTGGTTTTGATCTTCTTTTCTTTTTTCCTTTTTTTCTCAGCAAATTGTTTTCAAGCTTGTGTATAAAGTGATGTTTGTTTTTCTCTTCCTTTTTTTTTCTGATCTTACTCAGTTTGGAAGATGGACGAATTTACATGAAGATGATATAGGGGAACATGTCTACAGGTTGATAATATTTTTCTTCCTTTTGTACAAAGCAGGCAGAGATCTCTTTGGGTATGGAGGCTGATGATTTCAGTCATGGGCTAGAGATATAACATTATGTACTTGTTTGCTTTTACTTTATGTTTATATACTCAAACATATACTTGCTGTCCTTTGCTTCAGTACTTGAAGATATAGGCTGCTTATTTTTTTTATTTGCTTTTGCTTTGTTTATTCTTGCCTTTGCATCACTACATTACAGGCTACACTCTTTATTTATACAAACCTGGTACATCTTCTTTTGTACTTTGCTTTTCTTTAAATTCTTTAGTACATAGATAGTTTGCATATATTTTGTAGATCTCTATTCAAAGTTAAAACTGACTACTTTTCCATTTGTACATGTTTTTATTTTAATTATGTTGTTAAGTTATTAGTTAATGTTTTTACTTACTTCTTATTTTCAGCTGAGTATATATATTGCTTTGTACTTTTGATGAATAACATGTTGTTAGATTTAATTAATTTGTTTCTATGTTCTACTTTGTTTTGATTCATACTTTGCTTATTTATTTGTTTTGAATCCTTATTGATTATATTTTATATATCAATGTTCTTATTTTTTATTCATAGCTTAAGTATGAATTATTTTACTTTACAAAATAAGTGAACTTCTATTTTTATTTTACTCTTATTACTTTTGTAGCCTACTCCATTTGTATTATTTTGTATTGATTTATTAATATGAGATTAAGATATATATATATATATATATATATATATACTTTATATTGTTATATCTTATATTTTATTTACTTCTTATTTATTGTCTTCTATTTATTATATATATATTTTAACCATCAATAATAAATTAACAATTCACTTATTTGTTCATTTCGTACTTGTGTCAATGTATATACTTTAATATATATTTTTCAAACCACTAATATAAGATTTAAATGCAAGTAATTTAACACATTTTTATTTGAGATCGGGGAAACTCGCATCATTTAAAAATCAATTTTTTACAAATTTTAATTCAAAAATTCATTTAAATTATCAATTTAAATTAAATTAAAATCTAGGGTCGTTACAAACTTCCCCCTTTAAAAGGATTTCGTCCTCGAAATTCGCAGGCACGAAAACAACACAGAGATAGCTAGATAGAGAAATATTTTTTCAAATCAAGCTGGATATCAATTCTGCATTTGGCTCACCAAATCAGAACATCAATAATAGATACAAGAAATTATAATAAAATTTCAAATTTTGGTTTTAAACAAAATCATTTTATCGATACAATTCTAATCATTCTTCATATTCTATTAATCAATTTAATTCAATTAAAATTTCCAATTTATTTAAAATTTCCAATTTCTAATTCATTTATTAGAGTTTAAATCGAAAAGCCGATAAGAAATCGATGAAGATACGAAGTAAGAATTTCCTACAACGATCCGTATGGCATCACCATACCAAAACTTCTTCTTGTAGCTGGTACGAAGCAATCAAAAGAATTTGAAAAGATGAATCAAAAGAGATTGATAAGAAAGTTATATCCACTGTTGTAGGGTGTTGACCAATATAGTCGTGTTTCCCTGTCCTCTATCTCATTCACTTCTTGCACTCATACTCACTATCAGTGGATTAGTAAGAGAATTTACTGAGACATTCAAACGGATATCTTAGGATTACTCATTCTAGGATTTACTTCACCCTATCTCTAATGAGTTACTTAATGTGTTACACTCCTGAGCTAAAGTTCAACCCTTAGCTCTGATACCAAATATAACGACGCGGATTTTGCCCGCTCGAAAATCGACATCCATACTTCAAATCGTATTCGAATGCCATAGATCCGAACGTTCAAATCCGATTCGCCGGAGCTTATAACAATCATTAAGTATATAACACAGCGGAATAAAAGAATAATACATTGATATACAGCTTTGATACAATATCTGATACAACAGATAATCCAATAGATATCAATATACATCAGAGATATGATACAATAAATAGCAGCGGAAAAGAAAAATAGATAACATCTAGCAGCGGAACAATATAACTCTCAGATAGTCTTCAAAAGAGAACTCCGATAACTGCAACTCCATTTCCAAGAATCACTCCAGCAAAAGCTCGAACCCCCAATAACATATCACCAAGCTCAGCAAGACTGGTGTGGTCCAAAGACTGAACTAACTCCAGATAATCCACTATATCTAACTATCTGTAAAACCCAACTCTAGACTGCTCGTGTGGAAATATAATGAGCACCCAGAGTTTAGGAAAGAAACAATAAACTCCGGATCAGTCGTGGGACTGGTGTGAGCAACAAAAACAATTTATCTTTTAAAACATTCAACATAAGATTTTCAAAGTCAATTCGCAATGCTTTTTAAAAATGAGACTACCATAAGGCCTCCCGCACACACACACAACGCAAACGCAGAATCGGAGGAGATTTCTCCTTATGATAGTCAAAGATGCTTGATACGCATTAAAAGGAAACATTTGATATTATTACTAGTGCATAGTGTAAGAAAATTTCATTTCGAAAGTAGAATATAAATCTTAGCCAACATACGACCATTATCGTATGCCTACTATAGCTACCATCCAAACAGTGGGGCGCCACCATAAGTGAATGATAGGTTCTACAACTAATACCGTACAAGATCGTATTGTTTCTTTGGATTTCCAACGAATGATCAGGCCAAGGAACTTCCCATTGCCACATGAGAATGCCTCTGGAAGGACATTCCCGAGAACCAAACCGGAACTCTGCCAACACAAGGCCGGGTTACCCCTAACTGGGTAACTACTGACACGAGCACGCCATTCCCCGATCGTAAACGACCTTTCTCACGGGATCCCGATAACCAACAACCACAAAGTAATAAATTCGTAGTAACCACATAGGTTAAATATCTGGGCTCCATACCATGATACCACCTCTATCCAGAAGGAAATGCACATACCCTAAAGGGAGCTACCCCTCATAACCTTGCTGCATCTTTCCTGTTTTGACCATTTCCGGGGTGTGAGGCTCGACGAAGTCTCGTCCACAAAAACATACTTTATACAAAAGCCATGCTTTGGGTCAACAAATGATCATAGAAATGATCACCAGGATAGACGATCAAACAAATGATCCTATCACAAATAATCAACACAATGATCATTTCACAGCAACACTCAGCATGTCACATTACCAAATTGGGAATATATCGCTGATAACCTTCAACTATATAACCTCTGAGCTCATACGTCTCAGAGAAGGGTGTTAAGCTAAGAGAATAAATTCTCCGCCACCAACAGAAATATATTTGAAAGAAATCTGCTTTATATCTCAAATTGTAATGTCAGACATACAATCCATACAAGTCTGTTCTAGGTTCGAACAGAACCGAAGGCACTTACAAAGAAGTCCTTGAAATCCGGATATTCACAATCCTGATCGGATTCACCATCACATATGGAGAACTCTATACCGGAGCAACTCGGTGCAGAGTCAATCGACAGGTCATCCTATCGCTCTCGCAAATACCCGGTCTTCAACACCGGTCTTCAAGTGCTATCCATAACGTCGAATCACATATTCGAAATGGGTTATACGACACAAAGGTCCTTTCCCGGTTAAACCGAATAGTGAGCACGATATTTCAAAAACAAATGGATAATGGGATTTCAATTAAGTCACAACTTAATAATTCAAAACTTCCTTTCAAATGGTTTAATCCAATTACCATTTCAATCTTTTAAAAAAGATTCATTTTCACAACCTTTAACGGTTTAAACAATTTTCACATTTTAATCTTTTAAACAAAAGATTCATTCACCGATTTTTCCAAAACAATTTTCATTTCAATTCGATTAACTCGTTAAATCTCTAAATCAAAGATTTAACTTATAGCCTTCAAAACAATTTCATTTCAATTTGATTTAAACAAATCATCAATTTAAATCTGTTAAAAATAAACAGATTTAATTCATAGCTTTCAAAAAGAATTCATTCATAACTTAGGAAAATCATTTCTCCATTCAATCTTGAAATTCCCCTAATTAACTGGAATCTCAGTTCTTATTTAAGAGTGTTTATCATTTGAAAACAACCGTTTTCATTTTGGAAATCTGATTCATTTATACGAGTTGAAATCCTTGGGTTAAATTCAAATTCCCAAAACCATACCTTTAAAATGGTTTAAATTCATACAAACATGTTTATAATATCTTTAACCATAATTTCCAATCATTGAATTCAATTCCAAATATCGAATTCAAATTTAAATTGAATTATTTAAATTTCAAAACTTAATCAAGTAAATTAAAATAAATTTTAACTTGAAATTTCATTCCAAAAGCTTTTCACTTCTATTCCAATTCCATTTCCAAAACATTTGAATTTAAAAATTCAAATTTTAAACTATTTCAAAAATCTATGACTTAATCGATTTCCTCGTGAAATCCATAATTGTGTGTGTATGGTGTGGTCCAGGGGTTTAACACAATAGTGCAACATCATTCAATCATTTCAGATCAAACACAGAAATATAGTTGATAAGCGATATAACTATAAAGCTTATCGCCCATTCACAGATTCACAGATAATATAACAATGTAAATGAATGGAAAATTTATACACAGTCACAGAACAAGATATCACAGATCAGATAGGATAATCAATTCAAGGCATTTCATACAATATGATCATTCATAAGTAAGGTTAAGCATTCAATAATCATTTATAAACAGGATTGTTTAATCCTTATTAATTCAATTTATCTCCAATTAAATTAATTACTTATGAATTTGTTATTCAATTCTGATTTATTAATTCCAAATCATTTGATATAAATTAATTTATCAAATGGTTTTATTAAATTAATTAAACTAAATTAATTCACTTTATAAATCAAAATATCCAAATTTAATTACAATAAGTGATAAATTCTTAATTACTTTCATTAAGTAATTATATTTAACAATTTACACTGATTATCTTAATGAATTAATCTAATTAATTCCTAATGTTTATCACATTAATTAATTATGAAATAATCCTTAATTAATTATCTTTATTTTATAATAACATTTCTTACATTACTTTCTTAAGAAATTATCTTAGATTAATTTATTATTAATCAATTCTAATTATAAATTAATCTAATTATTTATTTGTAAAATTAAATAAATCATTCTTTAATTTCCTTATTGGTTAAATCCTATATATTTTTTTCTAATTATTTTTAAGACAATTCATTTCTTTATAATGATTTCATTAGCATTAAAGTGGTAAAACATTACAATCTTGAATTTGAATTTAAATTTCATTTCGAATTTAAATTTAAAATGATCATTCTTTTAATCATTGATCTAATTCAATCAAAAATCCTTAAAAATAAATGTAAATAACACTTATTACTTATATAAGAAAAAGCTTTTAATCTAACTACTTAATTTATTTATTCAGATTCGAATTCATGAAAACTTGAATCTATAAATTTAACTTTGATTTAAACTTGCTTTTAACACCTTGATTTAAAATTCTTGATTTAAAATTCTTGATTTAAAATCCAAATTCATTTTAAAACCCTAGGTTCAAAAATTCAATTGAATCTATACTTTAACTTTACCTTTAAAACATAGTTTAAATCCTGTTTTGAATTTTGAACTAAGTTTTGAAGCCTGGAACAGACAAGTTCAAATGCCTGAACAACACTGACTCGAGACAACCAGAATTTACTTCGAGTCCTTCTTTTCTTTACTTCGAGTCATCCACTCGAATAACTCGCGTCTTCCCCGAGCCAAACGCGGGTTTCCCCTTTCTTCTTCTTCTTCTCTTTTTTTTTATGTTCTTCCAGATCCAAGTGTGCAAGGTACACGTGCACATCGCCGTTGACCATCTTCTGGCCTCACCGCGACGTCAAGCATATCGACCATCCCCCCCGAGCACGTTCTGATCCCTCGAACTTCGCCGTTACCTCAAAATCGAAATCGAGGCAAAATCCCAAACCTGGAAACGCACGCACAAATACCACCTCAACCTGTCAACGGCAACTGCTCCCTCCACCGACCACCAGAGAACCCAAGACTCCGTCCACGACATCGTCTAACCCCCCGCTACCATCCTCCAAAGCCACGAGACACTCGGTCGAACGATGGCGACGAACCAACCCAAAATCCCCGAGCTCACAAAACTAGGTTTAGAGAAAAAAAAACCCACGCCGCCACCACCACAGTCGCTTCCATCACCTCAGGTTATTTTTCCCTGACCCACGCTAGCCTCCTCCAACTCCAGACAAAAATCCGACCCCTCCGATCAATGAGATCACCCGCGGCGACCCAAAATGCAAAATACAGTCAAACCCAAACTGCTCTCAACCCACACTTCTAAAAATTTTGATTTTTGTTTTAAAAATCTTGTTTAAGTAAATAGATTCTATTTACATACCTGGATTCTTAAATTAAGAAATTTGTTTTTGAACTTATTTAAAGTTGTACTCATCTTTCTTGATTTCCAGAGACAATTTCATGATGTTTCAACTTTAATAAATTTTTAACACCTAGCTTAAAATCAAACAAACATAACTTGTTAAGATACTAAGTTCTAATTTCCACTGGATCAAGCAGAAAAGGTTTCTTTAAGTTAATCCTAAGCTTGAAATTGAAACAGAGGTGTTCTACAGGTCTTTAAGAGCATGCATTCAATCATACAAATATCTTTTCCATCTATATACTCATATCAAACATAAATCAAGCAATCAGTAAAAAAAAAAAAATACTTAAGCTTTTGAAAATGAAGTTACTCACCTTGAATTAATTAACAGAGAGTCTGGTTTTGATCTTCTTTTCTTTTTTCCTTTTTTTCTCAGCAAATTGTTTTCAAGCTTGTGTATAAAGTGATGCTTGTTTTTCTCTTCCTTTTTTTTTCTGATCTTACTCGGTTTGGAAGATGGACGAATTTACATGAAGATGATATAGGGGAACATGTCTACAGGTTGATAATATTTTTCTTCCTTTTGTACAAAGCAGGCAGAGATCTCTTTGGGTATGGAGGCTGATGATTTCAGTCATGGGCTAGAGATATAACATTATGTACTTGTTTGCTTTTACTTTATGTTTATATACTCAAACATATACTTGTTGTCCTTTGCTTCAGTACTTGAAGATATAGGCTGCTTATTTTTTTTATTTGCTTTTGCTTTGTTTATTCTTGCCTTTGCATCACTACATTACAGGCTACACTCTTTATTTATACAAACCTGGTACATCTTCTTTTGTACTTTGCTTTTCTTTAAATTCTTTAGTACATAAATAGTTTGCATATATTTTGTAGATCTCTATTCAAAGTTAAAACTGACTACTTTTCCATTTGTACATGTTTTTATTTTAATTATGTTGTTAAGTTATTAGTTAATGTTTTTACTTACTTCTTATTTTCAGCTGAGTATATATATTGCTTTGTACTTTTGATGAATAACATGTTGTTAGATTTAATTAATTTGTTTCTATATTCTACTTTGTTTTGATTCATACTTTGCTTATTTATTTGTTTTGAATCCTTATTGATTATATTTTATATATCAATGTTCTTATTTTTTATTCATAGCTTAAGTATGAATTATTTTACTTTACAAAATAAGTGAACTTCTATTTTTATTTTACTCTTATTACTTTTGTAGCCTACTCCATTTGTATTATTTTGTATTGATTTATTAATATGAGATTAAGATATATATATATATATATATATATATTTACTTTATATTGTTATATCTTATATTTTATTTACTTCTTATTTATTGTCTTGTATTTATTATATATATTTTAACCATCAATAATAAATTAACAATTCACTTATTTGTTCATTTCGTACTTGTGTCAATGTATATACTTTAATATATATTTTTCAAACCACTAATATAAGATTTAAATGCAAGTAATTTAACACATTTTTATTTGAGATCGGGGAAACTCGCATCATTTAAAAATCAATTTTTTACAAATTTTAATTCAAAAATTCATTCAAATTATCAATTTAAATTAAATTAAAATCTAGGGTCGTTACAATTAACTCATTAACTCTTTAAATCAAGATTTAGCTTATAGCTTTCAAACCCATTTCCAAAGATTTATTCATAACTTGGAGGACCATTTTCAATTCAAACATGAAATTCCTTTAATACAAATTGGAAATTCATTCATATATGAAAGCTTTTATCATTTGAAAACAAGCAGTTTTATTTCGACAAAATCCGATCTCATTTATACAAGTTAAAATCTTTGTGTTAATTCAAATTCCCAAAACAACACTAAAAAATGGTTTAAAACCCATATAAACTTGTATACCGTTATTAAATCATAAATTCTCAACATTGAATTCAATTTCAAATTTTGAATTCAAATTTAAATCAAATTTCAAAATTATATTAAGTTATTCAAAAATAACTTTTATCTTCGAAATTTCTTTTCAAAAGCTTTCCACTTTAAATCCGAACTATTTCCAAAACCATTTGGATTCAAAAATTCAATTTCAAAACTATATCAAAAATCTGTGACTTAACCAGTTTCCACGTGCAATCCATATTTGTGTGTGTATAGTGTAGTTCAGGGGGTTTTACACAATAGTGCACAACATCAATCATCACAGATTCAATCATATCAATCTCGATAAGCGATACAATCCATAATGATTATCTTCATTCACAGATTCATAGATAAAGTAAATTTATCAATCACAAAGATTCATCATTACAATTTGATGTGGGTTTCGGATAACCAACTGAGATCCGACTCCCTGTCGCATCGAAATTCAAAAGCCGTTTTATAGGCAAAGGGGTTTTCATATCATACAGAAACAAATCACAAATCATAGTTCAGCATAAGGCAATTCACATCACACAGTATCACAATCACAAACAGAAATATCAATCCAGTACATAACATTTGATGTTAGTCAATCATCTTCAATTTAAGGTGAAGGTGATTTAAAAGGATTAACCACATAACTATTTTCATTTATTTATTCAAATCAATGACTAACTGTTCTTAATGATAAATTAAATCAATTATCCTAATTGACTACTAATTATAAATTAATTAACTTTAATTATCTAATTAACAATTTTTAATTAAAAATAAATTAAACACTTAATTGTTAATTAACCAAATCTTTAATTTCAAATTGTAAATCTCTAATCACTTAGTTAATTACACCTCTAAATTAATTAACTATTCTTAATTACCCTTTTTAAACAATTAATAATAATTATTTGTCTTAATTAAGATTTTAAAATTCTTCTTTAAACTTTGAAATCAATTTATTACTAAATTGAAAACTTTAAAGGCAATTAAATTTCAACACTTGTTTTACATTAACTACTTAATTAAAGTATTAATTGAATTCCAAAACTTTGTCAAGCATTTACTTAATTCATTAACTTGTAATAAAGTCTTGAATTAAAATTGTCATACATTATTTGGTCGTCACCACTTAAATTTGTTTAAATAGTTTACCTAACATACTATTATTAGATTGCAGGTTTGGAATCAAGCCAAGCAAGATTTTAGTTTACTTGAGTAAACACTTGAGTCCTTTCACTAACTTTCCCTAGACCTCTCACTGTCACATTCGTTTCTTCTTCTTCTACTTTTTTTCTTAGTTTAATTGAAAACTGCAGTACTCACGCAAGCGCACTCACGCACTCGAGTACGAACCCAAAGCAACGTATTCATTTTCTCAAGTATCACTCGAGTTGCTCATAACTGAACTACCTGACACTAATTCGTTCCCGTGCACACGACACTTCGCCAGCGTTCCGGCGAAGCATGCCATCACCAATAAGTTGCAAATACCCTCTACACCTGAAAACAAAACTTAATTCGAACCAAAAATCTCGAAATCAAGATTTACCCATTCGTTCGAAACTGCAAGTCGAACACACAAACCCAAAATGCCTCGTCACCCTCACACCGACCACCGGAACCGCTGCGCCTCCGTCCATGCCTCCATCTATGTCTCCAGTACACCCCCTCCAAATTTGGCCACGATCGATGCATTGAAGAGTGTGCATGAGCCCAAAACCCAAACGCCATTTTCACTGTCCTTAAACCCTAGTTTTATTTTGTCTCATCAATTCGCACAATGGGAAAATTATTCAACAATTTTCCCATTACTATCAATTGTCAAACTTGCTTCAAGCAAGATCTCAACGTTCAAAATTGGTTCGATCATCAAAAATTGATCAAAATACATATTTTGTTCAAATATGAACTGCACTTGGAATACTTAATTAAAAATCATCATATTAATTTTGAAAATCCTATCTTTGTATGTTTATTCAAGTTATATGACCAAATAAATAAATTAAAATATTTGAATTAATCATAAAATTTCTTTTTACTGTAAAATTTAAAGTACAGAGTCCATATATCACTATCAAGCTTCAAAACAAAATTCAAGGCCATGGTTTAAGTTTAAACAACTTATTTATTTAAAATCCTAAGCTTATAATGTTTTGTATGAAGAAGTACAAATTTCTCTACCTTTCTTTGCTCTGAAACTAGGAATACAGAAGAACAAACCATATACAATTTCTTAGAACAACAGAACTATACAGAACTATCTATTTAGCATATACAGCAAAGCACATACTGATCATAAATCAAATATACATATTTAAATTTTAGAAGTAGTATGTTTACTCACAGTGAATGGAAGAATAGAGAACACTTTGTTGTTTGAAGGCTGCAGTTTTGATCTGCCTTTTAAACTTTCTTTGTTTTCTTTGAATGATGTTTTGAATTTGTAAGAATGATGATACTTATTTTCTTTTTCCGCTTTTGCTTAATTTTTTTATTATGAACGAGCAAGCATAAAGATGGATATAAATATAGAGAAAACAGTTGTATAAGGGGAAGGTTTTAACTGGTATGAGTTTATCTTTGGTCAGATTTTATTTTCATTGACTAAACCAGATTTTTTTCTTTGTTTACGTAAATGAAGTTTTTATTTCAGCTGAGATGATAGCATTACCAGTCATTGCTTCCTTCTAAGTCTATACACTTATGCTATTTGAATTATTTAGTATGTAGATATTTTGTATGTACATCTTTGTTTTGTTATCTTCTTGCATGCATACACAACTCACATTCAAATATACATGTATTTCATATGTTTACTTAAGTATTTATATTTTATTTTTACTAAATTAATCTTATGTATCCATATAAGTTACCCAATATATTTATTATTAACGTAATTCTTAGTTTTATTTCTATTTATAGTTTGATTTTCAAACATTTAATTCATAACATATATTTTGTACTTATATTTTACACTTATATTTAATATTGATAGGATAAATTTTATTTTAAACCTTAGTATCTATATTACATTCATTTAAAATATTTGTTTTGAATATTCCAAATCAAAATTTTATTTATAATCTAATTCATTTGAAAATATTTAATTTGAGCTTCAAATCCAAAATTTTAAAATAAATAAGTATATATATCTTATTAAATTTGAAAAATTCAAATAAATCCACAATTTAACCCAAAAATTTAATTTAATTACAAATTTAAATTCGTCTTTAAATCGGGATCGTTACACCCCAGTATAAATCCAACTATCATTTTCTACGATATATGTGCAATGGGGTTGATTCTAAAATTGACTTTAATCAGACTGATACTAAAATTATTTATTTTCTCCGTTGTTATTGATGCCTACGTTTGTAAAACTTATCAGTGTTTGAAAAGCTTTTCCACACCGACGGTTGTTCTTTTGGTTTGTTGCAGGTTTTATTTCTAGTGTTATGGTTGGAATGTACTTTTCTTCATAGGAGCAACCTTACCAGATTTTGATATAAAAAGAACCGTATTTGTGGATCCACGTAACAAATTCCGTTTAGATGGTTGCTTCCAAGTTAAAATCGTTAAAGGGTCAAATCTATTATGACTATTGCGAAATGATATTATACTACCACAAGATTGACTTTAATAATTGTCTAATTTATGAATATAACTTTTATGAGTAACTTGATCACTCATAATTGTTATTAGTAGATATATTGCTCTTTCTCCATTGACTGTAAAGGTGATGGAGAAGTATATGTGTCCAGTTATCTAGGTTGCATGGTTATATATTAATCATGGTTAATTATGTTTATTATGTGTAGGTTATAAAGCTGATGTTGGTTTGACTAGATACAATAGTTGGAGATGATTGGCATTACAAGATATACGGTTGGACGTTAGGCTATATATTCAATTTGAAATAAGTTGAATGCCAAAAGTATACAAAGTGAGGTAATTATGATATAGATGTATGCTTACTATAAGTGGTATGAATATCAAAAAATGATGAGCATATGAAAGTAATTGAAATCCGACTTCAATTTTGGAATTATATGATGGTCGCATCCCATAATTCAATTTGCTATTTTATCATTCTCAGTTTTATGCTTTACATGGTGTATGCAATTATAGATATTAATAGTTCTAAGTAGTGTTTTTCTAACTGTCAAAATGACCGATCATTCATAGCCGAGAGATAAGAAGGGATACTTTAAAAACTAACAATATCATGTCTAAATGCAAGTCCAACGGGTAGCGCCAAAGTATATATTTTTTCCCAATGTTCTCTTCGTGTTAATTTATATTATATTTATAGCATCTCTATTTCTACATATAAAATATTAAAATGGGTGTGTCAAAATTGTAGGATCTAGATTAACCCTAGAGGGGTGTGGATAGGGTTATAGCAAATTTTCTTGAGTTAAACGCAAAAACAAACTGCAGAGAAATAAATATGCTGAAAAGTAAATCACACAAAAAATTTACCCAGCTTCGGCAACCCCTGCCTACTGCTGCATTCCCAGATTTCTAGTAGAATTAAACAGTCTCCCGCTTACAAACACTCTAACAGACTCGCACACCCTGCTACCGCCTATAGAGTTTTGCAAACTCGCACATCCTGCTCACTGAACTAATTCTAACTAGACAATCTGACACAACCTAAAACCTAGGTGGTGATTTACCAAGATTTGAACCATAAAAGAGAATTTAAAACAAACTTAAAAACAATTTAAAACTAAAACCCTAATTGCAAAATAAACTAAAGCCCCTTTTATATTAAAACAAGGCCGGCCCAATTCTATTCTTTCACCCGATCCTCTTTTCTCTGGCTTAGGAAGAGAGCGACCGATCCTCTTTCTGAAATTAGGGCTTCTGCTCTTTTATTCCTTGCTTCGAAAATTAGGGCTTTGAAGCTGCGCCTTTTTGTTGATCGATACAGTGGTTATTCGTGTGCTTCGTTCTCGTTTGGTTTGCTCTTGGCCGCTTCTATTTGATCGAGTTCACTGTTGCTTCGGCATGTAATTTCCCTTTTTGTGCTTTTATGATTTTCGTACTCGAACTCGATAATCTTGGAACTGCCGGTGATGTTGCTTATATATACTTTGATGCCCTTGAAATTTTGTTCGTATCAATTCGATACTTTCCTAATTCTTACTTTCCTGATATTTGTGACTACTTGATACACACGGTTTTGATTATGCAGCATTCGATTTTTTCTTGGTTGATACGGCAGAAACTTTCCTCTTTTACTTTGATTTGACTTTTGACTTTTTCAAAGATACGCACTTGAATGAATTTCCTTGTTGACTTCTGTATGCTTCCATGATTTCGACTATAGCTTGTTTATTGCTTTCGACTTCACTGTGAATTATGGCTTTGATTTTCTGGCCCCTGTGAACTTCGTCTCTGGCCATCTCCACTGGTTGGTTTGACCTGAACTCCACTTTAACATTGCATTCGAGAGTTTTGATGTTGTCTGTTTGTTCACTATTTGCATTACTATTTTTTTTAGGTCCGCATTGTATTGTGATTCATGTTTGCATCACTGGTCTTTACTGTAATCTTCACTTTAACTTCGAACTGAACTTCTTGTCTTTGATACATTGATGTCTCGGCTTCAATTACTGTCTTCATTGTATATTGGTTTGTTGAATTCACTACTGGTCTCTGTTCCATGCATTGCTGCATACCCATTACTGCACTGTTCACTGTTTATGAGACTGCTGCTCCCTGTACTTGTAGTTGTTCATTTCTTCTGGCTTCATCTGTGTTCATTACTGAACATTATTGTTTTGGTGAATTCACTTGTGTATATGAGCAGTTTGAAGTTGCTGACTTCATTTGGTTTTTGCATTCATTGGTCATTCTGGCCTTGTACCTGTAGTTGTATTCATGTACACTGCATTGTGGTGGTCTTATCATATTTGCATTGTACCATGATGTGTTGAACTTGTACAACTCTAATTCATCATGTATTGTTTCACTTTAACTTGTTGTTGCCAGTTTGCCTTGTATCACTGCAAAACTGCATGTTATATTTCTTGAATTAATCTGAACTTGGTTTTGCTTCATGGTCAGTGGTGCACTGTGCCTTCTGTTGAACCCAGTTTCAAAACTCGGGTTTGACCTTGTGCTCGTGTCGTGATTTTATTTATATTGCACGTGAGTTGAACCCGGCTTTTCATTTGGGTTTGACCTGTGCTCACCTGTCCCTGTTGCATCATCAAGTGTATATTGATGTGCACGGCCTTGTGGCATATACACCGATACATTGTGCATGTCACATTGTTCGTGTATGATGAATGACGAACAACCCAAATAACTGAGGCAAATAATATTTTCAAAAATCCATATTTTATTTTATATTGCAAAAATATTTCATTTTTAATTTTACTGCGTTAGTGAATATTTTTGCAGATTGCTCAGATGCTGGATTCCAACTGGAATGAAGTTGAAGATAAACTACGAGTGTGAGTGATATGTAGTGAGGAATTTATGTAAATTTAAATTGTGATGTATTGTAAACAAAATTGTATATGTATAGTGAGAGCTTGAATTTGTACTATTCAAAAATGTAATAAATATTTGTTTGAATAAAATTTCTGTTTGAGTTTAAATTCTGTGTATTTAATTTTATTCAACAAATATTTATTTAATCTATGAAAAATAAAATAGTACATTAACAAATACATTTAAACGAATGTATATATGTTTATTATCATCAAACAAAAATCATATAAGCGCATATTCAACAATCTCCCCTTTTTGATGATAACTTAAGATTTTGACTGTGTTAAATGTATTTGGTCAATGATATACTCTAATTGCTCCCCCTATTTAAATGCTTCCTCTCTATATGATACCCCCCTACATATATGCATACAAATAGAAATATACAAATGAGCCTAGATGCAAATGGAAAATTATTTGACCTTCGCTTGATTTTATTTTAGAAAATCTTAACTTTTCTCTCCCCCTTTGGTTATCAACAAAAGAATAATAGTGTTTGAGAAAATAGAGATAAAATGATCGATATTAATCCAACATTGAAACTCAAATTGAATATAAATATTAAACTTCAATAAAAATCAAACAAAAATCATAACTACCCTTGTTAGGCGCATATTCCACTTTTAGAATGATGGAAATAATGTTCTCATATAAAATCATACAGTTGTATCTACTTGTGGTACATTTATACCAGGAATTTGAATATCTACTAATCATGCATAACCGTTAGGACTTTTAAATGAGATTAGTAGTATTCCAATTTAATTTTAAAAATGAATTCAAGTATCTTCTAACCACGCATGACCGTGAGGACTTTTAAATGGGATTAGAATCAACTTGTTTATTTAATAAATCAATTTTGATATGCGTTCCATACATGCATAACCGTAAGGACTTTTAAATGAGCATGGAAGCACATAACAAATTCCAAGTAATTCACTCATGCATAACCGTGAGGACTTTTAAATGAGAGTGAATACTTTGGATTTTATTTTGTTTTATAAAATGAAAAACGAACAATTCCTGTTTAAAGTACCACATATCTACAAACTATATTGAATGTTTGACGTGCGATGGTTGATAGAAATATGGTAGACATAGAAATGGTTATGGAATCTTTACCCAACAAAAGGTTTTATAACTCTTGTTTGAATTTATAAAGAAATTTTTCTAAAATATACTGTCTTGAGTAATGTATGTTAAATATCAACATTTATCACCTTTTCAATCACTGTTTATCTTTTTGATAATTAGTAGGGAGTCGGATTAGTCAAAATTTGTCATTTAAAATCAATAAAAATGACTAATCTGAAAATATGGTCAAAAAATGATTTTCTCGAAGGGGTTTTATGAGAAAATTTTTTGTTATTTGAAAATTATTTGTAATGAAAAATATGCAGATATTTTCTTTGGAAAACGATGCAGTTACTAAATGTCTCACCATAAATCACGTTCAACTAGTAAGTTTTCTGTCAAGTAGATTACCCGTATGATCTGCATCTGAATTTCTCTTTCACTCCAAAATATCACTAATTAAATTTGATAGACCAGATCACGAAGTGTGCATACAAACTCAAACAGAATTTCAAATGGCATTCTCTTGAATTTGGATTGAAGCCATGTAAATAATAAGAAAACCGTGAATATAGAGTTAGCCGTATTATAACGAAAAATATTATCATCCAATAAAACACTATTTTTAATCCAAACTAATATATATGAAGTAAATCCAAGAATCCAGAGAATATAATTGGGCAACTATGTTGAACAAGTCAGAATAAAAATCATCATCTTTACAACATCTCAATATTGGCTGATTTCATTTAGAATACGATGCAGATTATCACATTTTATATATCGTTCAAATAAATATTCCTTCACCTGTTTTACCTTTACGATATTTTTTCGTGGTTTCCCATTGTGATTTTGTCACCTTTGTACTAGGCTAAGGAACTTTTCTTTGTTGCCCGTTGTGTTTTTGGAACAGCCAAAATCCAGAGACCACTGTTGTTGTTCCTTAGCCTGCCACCACACCTACACGGGAAAAGTTTTTTTGTGACCTATTTGTTTTTATAGGTCCGTGATTGTTAGTGGCAGAATATTTTGAAAGATATTTTTGAGGAGACCCTAAACTATTTATATATGTTCCTTTCGGCTCCCAGATTTGTTTTGTCCTTTCATTCTTGTTCCAATAGACATGAAATTTGTTTGTACAATTCTTAGGAACCCAAACTTGTATAAATTTTGTGTTCTTGTTCCTATGACTACAATTTTCAACACGATGTCCAATTATTTTACATCTAACAAAGACACTTTTACCATTTGCATTATCATCAACTTGTGTTTTCCCAAAGCCTAGTCCTTTTCTGTTGTTAGCAAAAATTTGATTTCCCAATAACATGTTGAATGATTTTTCTCCTCTTGAAAAGTTATTCAGAGATTTCTCAAGATTTTGGACTTTGGTTTTTAGTGTTGTGTTTTCAGTTACAAGTGAGGTGCATCTATTTATAAAATCCTTTTTCCTAGTGTCAATGGTTTCCTTAAGACTCAAGTTTTCTTTTTCAAGATTCTCAAAGCTATTCTTAAGTCTTGATAATTCTGAATCTAAAATTTTACATTTTTTACAGTTTAGGTTTTGAATATTTTCAAGTTTAGTTTCTAACCTAGAATTTTCATGGACAAGTTCTCTCCTATCAGATTTCAGTTTTTCAATTTTAGATTCAAGAGTATCAACTATTTTAGTAAGATCACAACACATAAAAACAAGTTCTTTATAAGGATAGTCACCTACCTCACTAGATTTCTCTGAGCTTGCTTCTGAATCTTATTTTGCCACAAGACACAAATTAGCCTCCTCTGAGCTATTATTCGAAACTTCCTCTCCTTCTTCATCATCCCAAGTTGCTGCAAAGGCCTTCTTCTTCTTTTTCTTTCCTTTGTTGTTTTTGAGAAGTGGGCATTGTTGTTTGAAGTGGCCAGGCTTGTTGCAGTTAAAGCACGTCAGTTCATTATCGGAATTGTCAGAATCTTTTGGCCTATTACCACTTGTTTTCTTCTTGCGTGGCCTGAATCTTGACCATTTTCTAAGATTATTGACTGCCATTGCAAGATCTTTAATTGGATCTTCTTCTTCTTCATCGCTCTCTTCTTTTCTCTTTAAGGCAATCGTCTTCTTCTTTGATTCGGAATTGTTGCGTTCCTCCTTTGCTTTTAGCTCAAGCTCATATGTCATCAAGTTGCTGATCAACTCCTCCATGCTTAGTTTACTTAGATCTTTCAATTCATGTATTGCCGTGACTTTTGCCTCAAAGCTCATTGGTAAGAATCGTAGCACCTTCCTCACATGCTCTACCTCAGTGAATACCTTCCCAAGTGCTCTAGCATTGTACACCAAAGTTGAAAAGCATCCAAACATGTCCTTTATGCTCTCGCCTTTGTCCATCACAAAGTTCTCGTATTCATTGCTGAATAGGGCTGGACGAGACTCCTTGACTTGAGAAGTTCCTTCATGTGTCACCTCCAAGGTATGCCAAATTTCCCGTGCAGTTTTACAATGAGAAATTCTATAAAATTCAATCTTATCAAGAGCACAGATCAGAGCATTCATGTCTTTAGCATTTGTAGTTTTTAATTTCTTATCGTTAGCATCCCACCTATCCTTAGGTTTAGCAATCTCAGTATCACCAACAGTTGCAGTGGGAGATTTATAGCCAGTTTCAATAATGTCCCAAACATCATAATCAACAGAACTAAGATAAATACCCATCCTAACTTTCCAATAAGCATAACTATTCCCATTAAACATGGGTGGCCTCACAATAGATTGCCCCTCAGAAAAAGCATTATTTAGTGGATTCATGACTCTAGAGTTGAAGAAAAAATAATACCTTGCTCTAATACCACTTGTAGGATCTAGATTAACCCTAGAGGGGGGTGAATAGGGTTATAGTAGATTTTCTCGAGTTAAACGCAAAAACAAACTGCAGAGAAATAAATACGTTGAAAAGTAAATCACACACAAAATTTACCCAGCTTCGGCAATCCCTGCCTACTGCTGCATTCCCAAGTTTCTATTAGAATTAAACAGTCTCTCGCTTACAAACACTCTAACAGACTCGCACACTCTGCTACCGCCTATAGAGTTTTGCAAACTCGCACACCCTGCTCGCTGAACTAATTCTAGCTAGACAATCTGACACAACCTAAAACCTAGGTGGTGATTTACCAAGATTTGAACCTTAAAAGAGAATTTAAAACAAACTTAAAAACAATTTAAAACTAAAACCCTAATTGCAAAATAAACTAAAGCCCCTTTTATATTAAAACAAGGCCGACCCAATTCTATTCTTTCACCCGATCCTCTTTTCTCTGGCTTGTGAAGAGAATGGCGGTCGACCCTCTTTCTGAAATTAGGGCTTCGGCTCTTTTATTCCTTGCTTCCAAAATTAGGGCTTTGAAGCTGCGCCTTTTTTTTGATCGATACAGTGGTTATTCGTGTGCTTCGTTCTCGTTTGTTTTGCTCTTGGCCGCTTCTATTTGATCGAGTTCACTGTTGCTTCGGCATGTAATTTCCCTTTCTGTGCTTTTATGATTTTCGTATTCGAACTCGATAATGTTGGAACTGCCGAGGGTGTTGCTTATATATACTTCGATGCCCTTGAAATTTTGTTCGTATCAATTCGATACTTTCCTAATTCTTGCTTTCCTGATATTTGTGACTACTTGATACACAAGGTTTTGATTATGCAGCCTTCGATTTTTTCTTGGTTGATACGGCAGAAACCTTCCTCTTTTACTTTGATTTGACTTTTGACTTTTTCAAAGATACGCACTTGAATGAATTTCCTTGTTGACTTCTGTATGCTTCCATGATTTCGACTATAGCTTGTTTATTGCTTTCGACTTCGCTGTGAATTATGGCTTTGATTTTATGGCCCCTGTGAACTTCGTCTCTGGCCATCTCCTCTGGTTGGTTTGACCTGAACTCCACTTTAACATTGCATTCGAGAGTTTTGGTGTTTTCTGTCTGTTCACTATTTGCATTACTATTTTTTTCAAGTCTGCATTATATTGTGATTCATGTTTGCATCACTGGTCTTTACTGTAATCTTCACTTTAACTTCGAACTGATCTTCTTGTCTTTGATACATTGATGTCTCGGCTTCAATTACTGTCTTCATTGTATATTGGTTTGTTGAATTCACTACTGGTCTCTGTTACATGCATTGCTACATACCCATTACTGCACTGTTCACTGTTTATGAGACTGCTGCTCCCTGTACTTGTAGTTGTTCATTTCTTCTAGGTTCATCTGTGTTCATTACTGAACATTATTGTTTTGGTGAATTCACTTGTGTATATGAGCAGTTTGAAGTTGCTGACTTCATTTGGTTTTTGCATTCATTGGTCATTCTGGCCTTGTACCTGTAGTTGTATTCATGTACACTGCATTGTGGTGGTCTTGTTGTATTTGCATTGTACCATGCTGTGTCGAACTTGTACAACTCTGATTCATCATGTATTGTTCCACTTTAACTTGTTGTTGCCAGTTTGCCTTGTATCACTGCAAAACTGCATGTTATATTTCTTGAATTAATCTGAACTTGGTTTTGCTTCATGGTCAGTGGTGCACTGTGCCTTGTGTTGAACCCAGTTTCAAAACTCGGGTTTGACCTTGTGCTCGTATCGTGATTTTATTTATATTGCACACGAGTTGAACCCGGCTTTTCATTTGGGTTTGACCTGTTCTCACCTGTCCCTGTAGCATCATCAAGCGTATATCGATGTGCACGGCCTTGTGGCATGTACATTGATACACTGTGCATGTCACATTGTTCGTGTATGATGAATGACGAACAACCCAAATAACCGAGGCAAATAATATTTTCAAAAATCCATATTTTATTTTATATTGCAAAAATATTTCTTTTTCAATTTTACTGTGTTAGTGAATATTTTTGCAGATTGCTCAGATGCTGGATTCTAACTGGAATGAAGTTGAAGATAAACTACGAGTGTGAGTGATATGTAGTGAGGAATTTATGTAAATTGAAATTGTGATGTATTGTAAACAAAATTGTATATGTATAGTGAGAGCTTGAATTTCACTATTCAAAAATGTAATAAATATTTGTTTGAATAAAATTTCTGTTTGAATTCAAATTCTGTGTATTTAATTTTATTCAGCAAATATTTATTTAATCTATGAAAATAAAATAGTACATTAACAAATACATTTAGACGAATGTATATATGTTTATTATCATCAAACAAATATCATATAAGCGCATATTCAACAAAAAATTTAGATTTCAAGGTGTACAAGAAGACATTGTATTCAAATTACATATCATGCACGAGACCTCATTTGATTTTTACAATTTTTGTTCTTTATTGTGCACTTCAAACTATTTCAATGGACTATTTTTCAAGTTGTTGGTAAAAAGGTTATATGATAAACACCATGTGCGTAGAATGAGTTCGCACTAGGTAGAAAAATAACACTCAATCAGTGTGACCATCCTTACAAACTTTTCTTACAAACTGTACAAATGATGTTTTTAACATACAGAACTGAAAGTAAGCGAAAATTAACAATGGTGAAATTTCAACAAACAATTACAAGGTGTTGTGAAGAACAAACATTCTTTAATTTGTTAGCTGCATATTGAGCAACTTTATACTACAAACCCAAAATATAGCATTAAAAATAGAGAAGCTTGATTTTGCTTCAGTTATCATCACTTCCACAACAATTTTATTTGTTTATTTATTTTTATTTTTTATGGAACCGAATCCCCACTATTTTATCCAAAACTAGATGCCATACGTAGGGTACGTTACAGAACTTTATAAGAAGAAAAGTAGTAAACCTAATTTGCAAATGGAGATGGCAAGATTTACATTTTGTAAAGAAGGAAATAAAACTTGATTGTAGTTCTATCTTTTTAGTTTTATTTGTTTACTTTATTTGCTTTCATTTGCTTACACCCCTAACGCATCTCCTAATCGAAAGGCATAAATGTATTCTAATTAATGTTGTGCAGTTAAAGCCTCACTAAGCCCCGTAAAATCCCCAATGTAGCGCATAGCGCTCTTCACTCACTATGCTATTTCAACTTAGCGTTGTTAAAAAGTAGATCCGCTTCAAATCCCGCTATTTTGCGCTATATCCGCTAAGTCAAGACGTTGTAACACTTGCTTTGGCAACATTAATATATAAAGTTGATTTGACTAGTTCACTTCTAAATCAAATCGGCAAAGTGAGGATAAAACCTAATTTTAAGACATAAATGTCCAATATAAGCTATAAATATATCATAGTCATCAAATCCAGTTTGCTTAATCATGTTATCCTTCTGTTTTTTTATACAAGATTAAAAAAATATTTTTCCTACACATAATGTGAGAATGAGAATATCCTTTTGTATTGCATTGAGCTCATGTAGTCTTCACTTTTGTATATGATATCACCTCTGGCCTTGGTTATATTGAACTGGTCGACACTTTTGAGGGTGCACTTGTACCATGGGCTTGTCTCTTCGACTATTTCTGATTTGAGTCTGCACTGTGCATGGTTTCGAGTCTTTGACTCTATGTGTGGAGCTTGATTGAGTTGTTGCTTCTTGTATCAATCCATATCATAACTTTGATATTACAGTCTGGTCTTTATTGAGTTGGTAGCTGGACTTGATTCACTTGTTGACAGTTGTGTGTTTTGCATACCAGATTGTACTTGCCGTGTGGTTTCAATGCACTTGAATATTGTATGTTTGAATTGTACTTGTTTGAGTACATTTAAGTTGTACTGATTTGGTATTTGCTTCAATTTTGTCTGGTTCACTTTGAACTTCATGTTGATTTTTGAAATCGCACATGAGTTGAATCCAGCAAAAGGCTTGGGGTTGACCTTGTGCCCGTCTCGTGACATTATTTGTATTGCGCTTAAGTTGAACCCAGCTTTTAATTGGGTTTGACCTTGTGCTCACCTGTCCCTGTAACTTTATCAAGTGTATATCGATGTGCACGGCCTTGTGGCATGTACAGTGATACACTGTGCATGTCATAAGTTGTTCGTTTAGATGAATTCAAAAATAGATGATGACGAACAACCCAAATAACCGAGGCAAATAATATTTTCAAAATATACACTTTATTTTTCACTGCAAAATATTTTCTTTTCAATTTTACTGCGTTAGTGTTTATTTTGCAGATTGCTCAGATGCTGGATTCAATTGGGAATGAAGTTGAAGATAAAATACGAGTGAATGAGTGAAATGTAGTAAGGTGCATTTGTAAATAAAAAATTGTGATGTGGATGAAATGGTAATGTAATTGAAATTTGTATATATATAGTGAGAGCTCAAATTTGTGCTATTCAAAATTGTAATAAATATTTGTTTGAATAAAATATCTGTTTCAATTTATATTCTGTGCTATTAATTTTATGCAGCAAATATTTATTTAATATGTGAAAATAAAATAGTACATTAACAAATACATTTAAATGAATATATATATATATATATATATGTTTATTATCATCAAAAAAAAATCATATACTAGCATATTCAATAATCTCTCCCTTTTGATGATAACAAACATATATTTAAGATTTTGAATTTATTAAATGTATTTGATTATTCAATTTTCTCTCCCTATTTGAATGTTCCTCTCTACAAAAAGCTCCCCTTTTATATATGCATAAAAATATGTAAATGAATAAATGAACCTAGATGAATATAGAAAATAAAATATTTGGCTTTTATTTGTCAAAATCTTAACCTTTCTCTCCCCCTTTTGTTATCAACAAAAGAGTAATAGTGTTAGAAAAATAGAGACAAAGTGATAGACATTAATACAACATCAAAACTCAATCGAGTATAAATATTAAATTTCAATAAAAAATCAAACAAAAATCATAAATACTCTGTTTGACGTATATTCCACTTTAGGATGATAGGGATGATGTCAACATATAAAACCATATAGTTGTGTCTGTTTATGGTATATTTATTTCAAGAATTTGAATATCTACTAACCATGCATAACCGTTAGGACTTTTAAATGAGATTAGTAGTATTCCAAATTTTTTATAAAAAATGAATTCAAGTATTTCCTAACCACGAATAACCGTGAGGACATTTAAATGGGATTAGAATCAACTTGTCTATTTAATTAATCAATTTTAATATGCATTCCATACATGAATAACCGGGAGGACTTTTAAATGAGCATGGAAGCATAGAAAAAAATTCCAAGTAATTCACCCATGCATAACCGTGAGGACTTTTAAATGAGAGTGAATACTTTGGATGTTTTTGTTTCTTAAAAAAGTATAATACAATGAAAAATGAATGATTTTCTATTTAAAATACCACATATTGACATACTATACTGGATTTTGTTGAGTGATGGTCGATAGAAATATGATAGAAGTAGAAATGGCCATGGAATTTTTACCAACAAAAAGTTTTTATAACTCTTGTTTAAATTTCTAAAGTAATTTACTAATCATACTGTCTCAAGTTATAATATATGATCAATATCAACACTCATCACTTTTTCAATCACTATTTATCTTTTCGATAATCAGTAGGGTGTCAGATTAGATAATGTAGTCATTTAAGATCAAATTCAAAAATAATTATAAAATCAAATTTTCAAAAAATGACTAATCTGAAACAAGGTCAAAAATGATTTTCTAGAAGGGGTTTTATAAGAAAAATTTCTGCTATTTGAAAATTATTTGTAATGAAAAATATGTAGATATTTTATTTGAAAAACGATACAGCTATTAAATGTTTCAACATAAATCACGTTCCGCTAGTAATTTTTCTATTAACTTGGTTACCAGTGTAATCTACATCTGAATTTTCTTTCACTGAAATTATCATTTGTTGAATTTGATAGACCAGACCTAGAAGTGTGCACCAAAATATCTTAAGATCATTTTAACAGCTTTTAAACGAAATTCTCTTGAATCTGAATTTGAATTGAAACCTTGTAAACAAAACCGTGAATCTTGAGTCTACCAAATGTATTATCATCAATCAAATCTATACGAAGTAGTTCGAAGACATTAGAGATTTTTTAAAGTTTTCTCGTCATAAAAGAATAATTTGGCCAACAATTTTGAAAAAGTCAGAATCAAAAACAGCATTCATTTCTTTATCAATAACTGGCTCAATTAAATCAAATTATGGTGCAAATTTTCACATATATCGTTCAAGATACCTTTACCTATTTTAGCTTTGTCGATAATTTTTCTTTGTTGCCTATTGTGATTCTACCACCTTTGTACTGGGCTAAGGAACTTTGATTTGTTGCCCGTTGTGTGTCTGGAACAACCAGAATCCAGATAACACTGTTGTTGTTCCTTAGCCTGCCACCACACCTACACAATAAAAGATTTTTGTGACATACTTGTTTTTATAGGTCCATGGTTGTTAATGGAAAATGATTTTGAAAAATAAGTTTGTGGAGACCCAAAACTATTTATAATTGTTTCTTTTGGCACACAGATTTGTTTAACTTTAAGGGATTTTATATCTATGCCTTTTTAAAACCCAAATTGGAATTGTTTTCACGTGTTTGGATATCACACTTTTCCTTTAATATTGTTATTAGTTGTTTGTACATATTTTGACACTTTTGTAAATCCAAATCCTTTCCTTTTATTCTCAAGAGTTGCTTTTCTACGAGCATATTAAATGATTTATGTCTAGTGTGAAATTTTTGAGTAACCAACTCAAGTTTATTAATTTTGGATTTTAAAAGTTTATTTTCATTTATTAGCTTCGAACAACAACTAATGCTATTTACTCTCTTTTCAAAATTCTTTATTTTTAAGTACATATTTTCCTTTTTAAAATCTCTAATTTTATTCTCAATTTCAAGCATCTCACTTTCGAAGAGTTGGAGTTTTTTAAATTCAATTTTTTCAAAATCCTTGAAGTTTTTAATCTCCTTTTCAAACTCGTGATTTAATCCAATAATTTCAGGTTTACTTTAACATCATGTTTTCTTTTTCAAGGGTTTTGAAATTTTCGTTGATCTCATTTAATTTCATCTCAAAAATTGTACTTTTAGAACTTTCTGACTTCTTAAAGCTATCCAACTCTTTTTGCAAAATATTATTTTTACAAATCAACTCAGTTTTGTTTTTCTCTTGAATTAAAATACATTTTCTAACTTTTGAAATTTTTCATGAAGACAGGCAAAATTCATTTTCATGATTCAAACACCTTTTGCAATTAGAATTTTTATTTTTCTTAATATTTTCAAGCTCATTTTCAAAATCAATATTTTTCTGATGAAGTTTAGCTTGTTCCCTTTCCAACTTAATAATTTTCAACTTAAGAGCTTTATAATTTTCAATTTATTTTTGGCACAAGAGAATTAAATAATTGATTGGAAAATCACTTATCTCATTGGCTATTGAATCTTCGTCATTGCTGCATTTTGCCAGTCCTGTCAAGCACTTTTCTGAGTTGATTGTGGAGAACTTCTCATTGCTGTTGACTTTTGCACCATATATTGCATCGAAAGTATTCCAGATTTCCTGTGCATTTTCACAATGAGAGATAAAGTTAAAAGTATCTTAATTAATATAAGAATACAATATATGCATAGGAAGAGCATTAATCAAGATAATTTTCTCATCTGTTATATCACACCCATTTTCAATAATATCCTAACATTTAACATTAACATATTTTAAATAAAATTCCATTTTCAATTTCCAATTTCCAATTCAAAAAATCTATTCCATCAAAAATAGGAGGGATAATATTGGACTGACCCTCAGCAAAAGTATTATTAAAAGAAGCCACTTTAAAATTTCAAATTTGTAAAAAATTGGTCTTTGAAAAATAAGTAATTTTTCAAACAAAAATGGATTTTGTTCCTAGCTTTGATACCACTTGTAGGATCAATTTTACCCTAGAGGGGGGAGGGGGGTGAATAGGGTGATACTATTAATTATAAAAAATTTATGTGGAAGTATATAAAATATTCGCAACACGGATATAGTCATGTAACAACAACACAGATAATAGCAGACTAATAAAAATGCAGAAAGGAAACACTCAGATTTACCCAGCCTCGGCGAAACACTACCTATGTGCTTCCCTCAAGGTTTCTACTTTAAATTAAGTTGTCAGACGCTTACACACGTGAACTTGCAACACCCACTATCTGCTAACCTAACTTTATGCTCAAAACCCTGCCACAACTCAGCCACTGAGTTGCGAATTCTCAAACTACACTACCGTA
The DNA here is from genome assembly GCA_030765085.1 of Allium cepa. Classification (NCBI taxonomy): domain Eukaryota; kingdom Viridiplantae; phylum Streptophyta; class Magnoliopsida; order Asparagales; family Amaryllidaceae; genus Allium; species Allium cepa. The sequence continues at coordinate 347,517,684 of CM060928.1, forward strand.
GTTCGTCCCCTAGTCACACAACTAGACTTTACAAAAGTTTAAAAGGAAAAATACAAATTTAAAACAATTTAAATAACAAAACCCTAATTTAAAAATTAAAACCCCAATATAATTAAACAAGTCAGCCCATAAGTTTAGCCTTAAGAAATAAACTTAGTCCCCTTTTTATTTCTTCTTGTATATTCTTTGTCCCGTATTATTTTCGTTGTGAAAAATGGCAGCTTCCTTTCTTATTTAGATCCTCTTTTTGATTTAGGGTTTTGGAAAATTGAAGTCGCTGACTTTATTAACTCCATCGAATGATGATTTACGTCCCAAAATTTGTCGATCGATGCTTTCTTCTCTTTGCACACGGCTCCTTCAATTTTGATCGTGTTCGAACTTACTTCGGTATGTAATTTGTTATTTTTTCTTTTTCTGATTTGCTTGCTTGAACTCGATCTTGATTAGAGTTGAATGATTATTCTTTGTTTCTTGAACTCGAATGCTTTTTACACCGATGATGATTGAGTTTATATAGGGTTTAATCCCCTATAATTTCGTCCGTATGTATTTGTTTGAATTCGTCAATTGATTTATCTCGGCTGTACGATTTTGCTTGAATGCTGTGATTTATTTCTGACTTGTTCGGATTTGTATAACTAGTTGCCTAATTCTCACGGCTTGCTCCTTGGTCATCACGGCTTTGAATTTGCTGGACTTTTGTACTTTGATTCTGTTGACTTTGGTCAATTCACTATGTTACTCATATTATCTGACTTCGGTCATTTCTCTGTGATATTGTCATGACTTTGTTTATTTGAAATGATTCCTGGACTTTGGCATGTCTGTTCTTTTCTCTATTTGGCATCGGCTTCTGCTGTTCCATGATATGTAGTTTTCCATTTTCGCCATGTCATTGCAGTTGGAACTTTGAGCTGTTGTGTGATTCAATCCACCTGTATATGTCTTATGAAGTCTGGTTTCATTTTGTTTGATCATTAGCTTGCTGTTGCCTCTGGTTTCACTGAAAGTTGAAAATCTTAAGCCATGTGCATTCATGTGTACATTAGTTTGGTTCCATTGATGATGTTATGCACCTGCATAAACATGTGCATTTTATTTTCTTGTGTATCATCCGGCGCTCGAGTTGCTTCAACGTTGACTGTGATTGCGTAGTCTGCACTTGAACTTACACTGACCAGTTTATTGCATTCACCATGCTTGTTTTATCTTCACTATGCATTATCCTTTGCATATATTCATGTTGCATACTTGTGCATGCCTATATATATGTCTGTGTTATAGTTTGTTATTTGATGTTGTGTTGCATTGATCTCATGTAATCTTCACTTTTGTATATGATATCACCTCTGGCCTTGGTTACATTGAACTGGTTGACACTGTTGAGGCTGCACGTGTAGCATGGGCGTGTCTCTTTGACTGTTTCTGATTTGAGTCTGCACTGTGCATGGTTTCGAGTCATTGACTCTTTGTGTGGAGCTTAATTGAGTTGTTTCTTCTTGTATCAATCCATATCATAATTTTGATATTGTAGTCTGGTCTTGATTGAGTTGGTAGTTGGACTTGATTCACTTGTTGACAATTGTGTGTCTTGCATACCATGTTGTACTTGTTATGTGGTTCAATGCACTTGAATATTGTATGCTTGAATCGTACTTGTTTGAGTACATTTGTGTTGTACTGATATGGTATTTGCCTCAATTTTGTCTGGTTCAATTTGAACTTCATGTTGATTTTTGAAATCGCACCTGAGTTGAATCCAACAAAAGGCTCGGGGTCCGTAATATTGAATTATTATCGGATTTCAAATTTCGTATTAATTGGAGTTAGTGTGTGAGTGTACGATATAATAACGAGCTGAAAATTAATTGATAAAATTTAATGAAATTTACCTAGTCAAGCGTATCTTATACGCCACTTCTTTTAACTTAAATCCGTGTTTTCCTTCCCCTTCTAAAAGGACAGGCAAGTGCGACTCCTTCTGAGAATCAAAAATCGGAAAGAAAAAAAATAAAATAAAATAAAATAATGAATACAATAAAATATATGATAAATAGATAAATAAAGGAAGCTTCAAGGGGAAGCTGTAAGCCGCATATAATAAAAGAAGAGAGTAACACTATAGGGGCCGAACCCCTTTTCTCTATTCAAAACCCTAAATCACTCAGCTAAAAAAATAATACGAATAATGGCCGAAGCCTGTGGAAACTTAAAACGATCCTTAAATAATTCTATCGTTCTCCTCAAACCCAATTCAAATCGCATTTCTCTTTTCTTTTATCTATTTCATCGTTCAAACCGTTCGAAATCCCTTCCTTTAATTTTCCAATCGAAGTAAGCGAGTCCAAAATCCTCGATTCAAACGTATGGGTTTCACGAGGCCACAGTTTTATCGGGATTCGTTAGGGTTTCGCGGCTCGTCTAATCATTCGATTCCGAGCATCGCGTGCGGCAGCGAGTTTGTCTGGAGTTGAGGCAACCAGGGGGAGGGTCGCGAGCCAATTCGCGATGTGGATTCTTGGTGGATGGGTCTCGATCGAGTCGAGCTAGCAGGGATTATCGCAGCAACGAGCGATGATGGATTAGCACCGACAAGATTTCAATGGAGGCTCGCACTATCGAGCAAGCCAGTGTGCTCGGTGATTTCAGGTTGGTGTTGTCAGCAGCTCGGGCTCGAGTTGAGGCTTCGCGATGGAGATGGAATCATTCTCGTGAGCAAACTCGTCTTGAGGTATCGAGATTTCTTTTATTTGATTTTATCTGAAAGGATAACATATATTGATTTATACAGTTAAAAAAAAAAGAAAAGAAATAGATATAGGTAGACAGAAAATCTACAGTAGGAAGATATTTATAGGTGCAGTTTTCAATTTTTATACATATACACGACTAGTTTAATTTTTAATTTCAAATTTTGGAGGTTAATTTGTTTAATAAAACTTATTCACTTGTTTTAGTCACTAGGAAATAATTTACAAAAGAAGAAAATTTGTTTAAAACTAAAACATTAGTATATAATATTTTTTAATGGTAATTGGTTGCCTGACTTATTTCAAATATTAACAAATCCATATAAATATTTATACTAAGTTCAAAATTGGAAAAAAATAGTCGAGATGAAAATGGATTGCAAAACGAAATGCAAAGGTGAGTTAATCTCACTCAGTTTAAGTTTAAAATTGAAAATGATTAAATTTTAATAATTGTTTGAATGGATTGAATTGATTGATGTGATATGGTATGATATTTTGGAATTGGTATATCATATTGTGCTGACGTCTGTGGATGCAGGAAAAACAGGTTGGAGGGATCCAACTGGATCCCTCAACATTTATTTATTATTTAATATTCTCTGATGTGATTACTTGATATTCAATGTTGAATATATTGGAATATTGAATGATGTAACTTGATTGGACATATATTGGGTATAATGAATTATCAAAAATATATAAATTGGATTTTGGGAAGAAAATAAAGAAAGTAAATTTGTAAACGAAATAATCTTAGAGAATTTAATAAATTTAGAATGAATTGAGAAAGAAATGGAAGTATGTTAAATACTAATAAAGAACTTCGAATATGAGAAGAAAAAGGTTTGAATAAACCGAAATCAATGAATTGTAAATTTATGTGATATTAATTTAAATGAATAAAGAATTATTTTAAAACTGAGAGTTTTAAAGTATCTAAAGGAATAAGAAGCAAATTAAGAAATCTAAATTGGTATTTCCATTAAAAGTATTTTAAAACCATAATTAAGGAATAAAATCTGAAATTAAAGGATTTTTGAATAAATAAAATAAACTGGAAATCAATTTGGGAAAAATTGATTTAAGTGATTGAAGTTGGAATTTTCTCTGGATAGCCAAGTACATGTTTTTTTAAAAAAAAGTAAATTTTTAAATATAAATTAAATGTTTTAAAATTTGTTTTAAAGAAAGAAGTTTGTAAAATTTATTATTTCTAATATTTAAAGTCTAAAGTAAGTATTTTCTTTTAATCTATTTTAGTAGTAATTATTAAGAAGTAACTTAATATTATGTTTTAAAAGTATAAATCTAGTTCTATATTTACTAAGTAACCTTGTTCTCAAATATATTCATATAGTATGTATTTTTAACAAATTATCGAAGTATTTTAACTTAAATGTTTTAAAGTATATTTTAAAGTAAAGTGTTTTAAATTATTTTAAAATCTGTTTTGTGCTCGATAATTTCAGAGGAGATAGAAAATATTTGGGAAGTTTATTCTGAAAAGAAAAATGGTTTGGAAACTGTTTTCAAACGGTTGAAAATAGAAATTATATATTGGGAAGATATTTTGAGGTTAATAAATAATTTGGGAAAATTATTTATTGTGTGATGGATGTTGTGAATATTAATTGATAGTTAAATAACCGACTATCAACATTGGCCAACTGCGTTGATCGTTTCGAAGAGACCGGGATCGAGATTTATTTCTCAAAAACCACTTCGATCCGGTTTGTACGTTTCATGAAAAACGATTTTGGATTCGAAGATGGAGCGGTGAAGTGCAAGGGCTAGTCACTACTAATTCTGAGGATATTTCCAAAATGGATGTAGTAGGAATAGTGCCTTGGGTTCCGTTCGAACCCGGGACGGACTTGTATGGATGAATGCTTGCGAAACATCGTCAGGTGGACGATGGGCATTCTAAGGGATATATTCTTAAAGGTAACGCTTAGCCTCAAGCCTCATCATATGGGAATGACTGAAAATCAGGGGATATGCAGCAAGGCTAGGTGGGTAGCACCCAGGCAGGGTGAGGTCATTCCAGTCTAGATGTCCCTTTTTATTATTTCGGCTTAGTGGGCGGTTGCTGATCCCAACCGCGGGGTGATCTCACTCGGGACTGTCCAGTAAGGGATGGTTCCGACCTTGTGTTGCAGGGGAGCGGGCGTACTCCTCGGTACGGTGATCTAGGCCCCGTACTGTGACAGGTGGTACCCCAGTGCCTAGTCATTGGTTGGAAATCCATTCTCCCTACGAGCCTTATACGAGTTTTGTTTGTATTACCCACTCTGTGGCTAGTAGCTGGAATTTAATGAATGTAACAATTTCGGCTATTTTATAAGTATTTGTATATAGACCCTATTATAATATCAGAGGATTTCTATAAAAATTGTTTTAGCTATCGTAAGGTAAAAACCCGACATGTTTATTTGTGGCGTGTCTTACGAGATGCTTTTGTTTTCAAAGGATTTTTGAAACTTTAATAATCAATTGGGTGTGATTTTCTCACGCTGGTATTCCAGACTGACTCGGGTGTTATTTAACTGTAATGCTCCGGTCAGACCGAGTATTATAGAATACAGGATGATGCTATGGAGCTCAGGAAACGAGCTGGATGACGATACGTACAGTCGTACTTGTTATATATATATATATATATATATATATTTCGCTATTTGAGTTGTTGTGTATCCATTGTATGTTATTGATGTGAGCTGTGACTGATGTACTCTGATGATGTGATGTATGTAAACTGATATATTTGATTTTGAGTAAAGATTATTTACTATTTATTATATTTTGTTCCGCTGCGATGGTTAGATTCTGATGTTGATTTTTTTTTCTCTTCTTCTACCTCTTCTTCTTAACCCAAATGGTTCGTATTTCTGTGCTACTTGAGTTGATTTAGGTAGAATAGTGTTGACTCAAGGGGTACGGATTTGCGGGTCGTTACACGATCTAAGACACTCTACGCTTTCAGGTCTTACAGCGGAAGACAATAAACTATAAATATAGACAACAATCATCTTAGAATAATATCTCAAAAACACCATTTTAAATTATACGTAGCCAATATAGAGTTTCCAAAATTTCAGTATAAAGTCACAGTACAAACTTTGATAGATGCTAGAAATAATAGAAAATTACATGGAGAATAATATGCAACCCCAATGCCAAGCTCGCTTCTCTATGTACTAAATTTGGGCCAATCACCTGCTGCCTTGTTCTCTTATGGTGGGTTAAAAGGAATGGAGTGGGTCAAACAAAAGTCTGGTGAATGAATTGTATTACCAATACATGGTTATCGCATGCAAGTGGGTTCATTTATAATTTACATGACCTAGGGTGCCCTACTTATTTTGTAAATCACTTAGTAGGGTTGGTCACGTTAACCTAAGGGATATGGTTGCAATTACACCTACATCCAAACATCATATGGAGGTTTATACTTAAGGGTCTAACAAAGAATCAAAGAACTAATAAAAAACGGTTCGGTTGATCAACAATGGATTGAACAAATAGTTTTTAGGGCCACTCATAACATGAAATTGCACATATTATCATCCATAGGACTGCATTACCTGAATAATGACTATATGTATTGTACTTACATATTGAGAGGATCCGGCAATGCCGACTTGCATAAAAGACAACATAGGGTTTACTTAAGCATCCATGTCCAATAATTTAATGGTAATGCCACTTATTACACCAGACTTGGCGTCTACTAACAATGTCACATTGTAATCGTCATATGCACTGATGAACCTCCCATTAGTGTCGGACAATGCACCGCACTTGGCATTCACCAACGGTGATGTGAACACTGAGGAACCTCCTATTATTGTCTTGTACTCAACACACCCTCGCAATCAAACCGCCTTATATAAAATATCAAATTCACAAAATAAATAGTATTTAGGCCTAATTGCCAACATATATGCTTACTTTAGTCTTGTAGTGTTCGAAAGTCTAGGATCAGGGAACTAACTTCCCACACTTATATAACATACATAGTAATATACATAAAACCAGGCAAGTCTGCCCTTGAAATACGCATATCGATCAATCGCCTACTGCCTTAGTGGTTGACCGCTTGCTACAGATCTGCTATTGTAAGCCATCGATCGATCATCTTTATGTGAATTTCTCATATTTGTTTTAGTCCATAATCCTATCTGATCAAATTTCTCATATTTGTTTTAGTCCATAATTCTACTTATAATTCTAAAAAATATTTATGTGAATTTTGTAATCTATTTTGCATACTTTCAACTTATCAATTTTCATTATTATATATGTATAGATCGATAAAAATTGAAATCAAAGGGGATATACATATTAAAATCTCAGAATCAATTCAAAGTGGTCCAAAAAGGTATACGTATAAAATCTCAGAATCAATTCAAAGTGGTGTAAAAAGGTGTATGTATAAAATCTCAGAATCAATACAAAGGGTAGAAAAAAGGTGTATTCATATTAGATCTTGGATTCAATTCAAAAAAAATTCTCCATTTTAAACCTAGTTATACCAAATATGGGACAAATTCATGCAAATTAGACATTTAAGTCATATCTCTATATAGGTATGGTTTACTCAGCAATTAAGCTTCAATTAAATTTTTTATCTCAAATTCAAATCATGTAATTCTCTAATCAAATAGAGATATAAATAAATCCAATTACTTATAAACCATCATATTTTGAAAAGTAACCCACTTACCTCTTATAAGCTTTTTCCCTCCTATTCCGACTTGAACTGCCTCCTCTTTGACTTGTTGATCTTTTCCTTTAATTTGATTTTATCTCTAGTTCTGTTTATCTTCTCTTCTTCTTAAATCATTGATTTTATATTAAATTTTGTTTTCATTTTGTTTTTGAGGAGACAAAGAGGTTTGAGGAAAAGTAGAGTTTCAGCTATATTGTAGGGCTTCAAGCTTAAGAACGAAGAGAAACATTCATACTTATAAATGTAAGATACTACTTCAACCGCTAGATAAAATATAATAAATTCTGGGTCATTCGGCCTAGGCTAACCGTAGCCGATAATGCTTAATCGATCGGCTAATTTATTGGGGATGGTTGATCGCTAGGTGTCGATCGGTCCTAATAACGATGATCAATCGATTAATGTTGCCTAATTTAACATATCTTCCTTTTAGATATTTTTAACTAGTTTCATTTTGAATTTTTTGAACGTGAATAATTTTTTATTTGAACTTTGATTACAAAACTTTATATATGAAAGTCGTCCAGAAAATCATCACAACCGCAACGGTGCATGTTACATAGCCAAATTCTGACAATTATTCAAATTCTATTTTTATTTTATTTTAGATTGGTTAACTTCTTTTAATAAATTTTTGGTCAATTTTGCAGCATGTTACAATAAGGGACAAAGAGTTTAAAAGTTACTTATGGAATTTAATTCATTAGCTAACTTAGGATTAGGGAAAGGTGAGGTGGGGAGTGACTGGGAGACGTGAAAGGCAGTATCTACGTTTTGTAGATACGAAGGGATGATGCATGTGTGATTGCAAAGTGGTATCACTTCCATCCTCTCGTAATTAATGCACCTATCTCAAAATTGGCCATATTTCCTACATCTAAAACAAAATACGGTGTTCCAATAATCTCGCAACAAGTGTTCTCAAAGTCCACGCCTAAAGCATTTCCTCTTTGCCTTTTTTAATCATGTCGGGTACACACATCCATTCGTTGAGGATATGATATTTAAGTCAGAATTCGATATTGAAATCAAGGATGACTTCAGAGAAGAATGAGTTCCAGCTCCAACAGACCATGTAGTCGCCACAAGCTTAGAGGCCCTAATGACTTTAACAAAATAGCATGAAACTCCTTAAGAAGAGGCATAACCCAACCGATCGATAGGCGCTTCGATGCACATACGATCAAAAGGGCTATCAATGACCTTGCATGCTTTGTTGATGAACCTCCATCGGAAATTGCCTGAAATCCATGGAGAAAGATGCCCAATGAGATTCGCATAAGGCCTAGCTGGAAGGGGAGCTAGAGAGTTTTGAGGTGGAGAAGAGAGAAGGGAAAAAGCTATTAAAATTTACATAAATGAAGTTCTATTTATATATAGTTTAAAAAATATGGTTGAATATTTATCTTAAAGTTATTAAGGTAAATAAAATAAAAATTCATAATTTATTAAAATATTTAATTAAAAGGTTTAAATAAATAAATAATTTATTTATTTATATTTAATTAAATGTTAATATATATATATATACATATATATATATATATTGGTACGTATATATATAAACTATGAAGTCAAAGTTAAATATTCTTCTTGAATAGCCTAAGATGAATAAAATAAAATTTCAAAATTTTCCATAAATATTTAATTAAATTAAGAATTAGAAGTAACTAAGAATGATTTAATTATAAAGATACATATATATATATATATATATATTGATTAAATTATACTAGTTATAAACAAATTGAAATTATATAATAATATGTATCATCAAAAATATAAGTGGAACTGAAATAAACCCAAAATATGTTTTTCTGGAATAAATACATATGTATAGTGCGCATACCGTGAATTTAATTGTGACTGCCGCATGAGTACTTAGTATTTTATAAGAAATACATTATTCTTTTAATTGATATCACTCAAAATATTTAAAGATTATAAAATTTTATTATAATTATCCTCTATCATTTATATATCGAAAGATTACTTGCATACACGCTAGTTGTTGAGTAATCTCAAGATAGAGCAATTAATGCAGTACTATTAATACATTCCCTCGGTAAGGTTAGATTCATCCGCATAGTTGTTTAGAAAACTGAAGGTATATACATTATACTTAGATGATCAACAAATGATGAATAAGAGTGAATAATAATATCTTGATTTGTTGAGCATACCCAAAGCCCAGGTCGAGGATAGGGCAAAGATCATGTTAGGAGTTTTATGTTATACAACTGATAAAGAATTATCCATCGCTTATAGGCATATTACTTTTTAAAAAACTCAATGTTGGAATTCCAATGTAAGGGAATCCTAACACTCACTAGAGAAATTGAACGATTTCTATATTTTTCCTAGGGTTTTGTGGAATATAAAAATCCAGCGGGACCCTTATCAAAAAAAGGAAATGATATTAATTAACCTTTCTCATATTAGAACATTTGCTATGTAACTACAATAATCTAGTTCAATTAAATTTGCAACAAAATAACCTACCTAAGATTGTTTTCTCAAAATTATAAGCTCACTGGACATAACTACACTGATTAGCTAAGTGCTATCAAAATAGCACTTATGTACAAAAGGTTATGGTCTATTATAATTGAACTTTTACAAACAAACCTATCGATGGTGTGGATCCTAAAATGGTAAAGGCTTAATCACATGGGTAGTTGATTGTAACAAAGCCCAAGCCAACACGTTGTCTACTTAGACAAGCCATTGCAAAGATGGCACGAAAACGTGACTGTCTACAAAGTCTTCGATAACCTTTAAGCTTTGTTTAAGGAGCAAGCACATTCCATAAATTACGAGATTGCTAACAAATTGTTCAATATGAAGGCGAGTAAGTGAAGATAGAGGACTCTGTCAGAATGATGATGGACTATATTGATAGACATCATGAGCTTGATGCTAAGATAGTCGAAGAATTGCAAGTAGATTTGACATAAGCTCGTTGACTCCAAAGCTTGAGCCATTTATGTTAAACTTTAACATAAATCAGATGGGTGTGAACCTTATGGTGTTGCTCAGTATGTTGAGGTAACAAAAGGTCATTCAAGGATCAAGGTACAATGTTCACCGTGAAAGGGAATGCACCATCTTCGAAAGGTTTGAAAAGAGAAAGCAATGTAAGATAGGTAAGAAATGTGCCATCAATGACAAGGGCAGTGTGACCATCATCATAAGTAGGGGCATTGGAATTGCCCATACTACTTAAATATGATAAAATAGAATAAGAAGGAATCGAATTTCATAACTCTTATAGGTAAGTCCATGAGTCAAAATTATTTTGAAATTCACAAAAGCTTTTGGGTTTTAAATACAGGATTTAAATCTCATATCCATAATTCACTGCAGGGACTCAGGTGCAGATGACATGTGACAAAAGGGCAAATGAGCCTTTAAGCTGCAAACGGATTAATTGTAGATGCAACCATAATTGAAGAATATCATATACTTTTGTACAACATATTTATTGTTATTTTGAATAATTGCTATTATGTATGAAACATTGTTGGAGTGTAATATCTGTGTCTAGATTGACTAAGATTGGATATGATTTTCATTGTAATGATGATGTTATGAACATTACGTTTAGTGGAAATAATATCTGCAATGGTTTTTTGGATAATGGAATTTATATACTTAATTTTAATAATATATGTACTGTCAATAATTCTTTTGCTATCAATATCAAAGATAGTTAACTATGGCACTATAAGCTCAGTCATATAAGTTACAAAAGACTGCACAAACTGAAAACAGATAGTTTTCTTATGATATTTGATTAAGAATCATTTGTAATTTGTGAGTTATGCCTCAATGGAAAAACGACCAAGTATCCCTTCAACGAGAGCAACGAAAGGGTTGACGAACTCTTGCGTCTTGTACATATTGATGTATGTAGAGTAATGCCTATAGGGACTAAGAATCATTGTGCTTATTTCATAACTTTTACTGATGATTTCTCCAGACTAATATATATATATATATATATCTCTCATAAAGAATAAATCCAATGTCTATGATAAATTTGAGAAGTACAAGAACGAAATTGAAAATCATACAAACCATAAAATTAAAATACTTTGATCCGATCAAGGACATGAGTATGTTGAACATTAAATACAATAATACTTAAGAGATAATGGGATTATCTCCCTTGTCACTTCATCCTATACTCCAAAAATAATGGTGTTTTGAAGATAAGGAATCGAATCCTATTAGATATGGTTTGATATGAGATGAGTGGGGTTAAGTTACCTCTTTCCTGTGAGGGATGTGCATTAGAATCCACAGTGCATATACTGAATTTGGTGTCTACAAAATATGTTCCTAAGATACCATATGAGATGTGGTATGGAAAAAACCTCCTCAAGTATTGGAAGCTGTATGATGGCCTAACATAGTTAAGAACGTTGGCCGTAATAATCTTGAGGAAAGATCAGTGTTGTGTAAATGTATAAGACATCCGAAAGATTTTATGGGACATATTTTGAATAGCATGGAGGAACACAAGGTTATTGTTCCTTAATACATTCTCTTCTCAGAGAAGGAACTTCTATCAAAAGTAATTAATATTAAGGTCATAAACTTGGATGAGATTTGGGAATCCAATAGAGTTGTACAGGTAGAAAAATGAAATTCACCAATATTAGAAGGTGATATACTATGGATTTCTAGTGGATGATAAGAAAAAGCATTATGTCCTAGAAGATGATACCCCCATCACATTCAGACAAGCACTACATTGTGGCTTGAAGCTGTGAAGCCTGAAATGGATTCCATTTACACAACAAAGTGTGGACTTTTGAATGATATACATAAAGGGGTAAACCCATTGGCTGCAAATGGATCTTTAATAACAAACAGAATGTTGATGGAAAGGTAAAGACCTATAAAACAAGGCTAATCATGAATAGCTTCTTTTAAGTTTAAGATGTTAACTATGGTTGCAAAATATGGATGATTTATGCAAAAATGACATTCCTAAATAGTGATTTAGAAAAGATAGATTACATGTCGTAGCTTAAGGGTTTTTAGATCAATGGGAGCGGGAGAAAGGTTTGCAAGTTAGTAAGATTAATAAATGATCTTTAATAAGCTTCAAGAAGTTGGAACAAATATTTTGATAAAGTGATCAAATAGTTTATTTTTATCAGAACACATATGAAACACACATATACCTAAAAAACAAAAAAAATTGTAGTGTTTATTGTCTTATATTCCAACTATTTTCTCCCGATTGGCAATGACATTTTGTTATTGCAATCAGTCAAAGCTTGGTTGTCCAAGAACTTCTCCAGGAAGGCTTTGGAAGAAGTGACCTATATGCTTAGTATATAAAGATAAATCCAAGAGGTTGCTAGGATTATCTTGATCCATGCACATATTATCTTACTAAATCGATTGCATGGAGACTTCCAAGCACATGAATGTTTTGACAAAATTTAGAATCTTCCTTTTTAAGAAGGATGCTCCCCATACAATGAGGGGAGAGAGCGTATGAAAAGAATATCGTATGCTTCAACCATTGGATCCACTATGTACACTGTGTTATATACGAGATCGGTTGTGGCTTATGCATTAGGATGCGTAGTCCAATACCAGTCGAACACCAAAGAAAAATAATGGAAAACTTTGAAATGTATTCTCAAATATATGAGAATACTAAAGACTTATTCCTAATCTATGGGAATACGACCTCGTTATGAAGGGGTATACATGTTCAAGCTTCCTGATTGATATCGATGACAGTAAATATGTGTCAAGTTAATACTCACATTGGATGGCGGAGTGGTGAGTTGGAAAAGTTCCAAGTAAGAGATAATAGTCGATTCAATGATGGAGGCTAAATCTATCGCCCCAAGTGAAGCAACTAAAGAAGCAATCTAGATGCGAAATTTTATGAATAAGCTTGGGGAGATTCCAAATGTCGAGAATCACATTACAATATTTTCTGATAACAATATTATGATGCATATCACAAAAGACACATACTGTGGAAGTTCCACCTAACAACACAGTTTGTCAGCAATAGAGCAGTGGTAATTAAAGAGTAAATAGTAAGGACAACATAGCAGATCCACTCATGAAGAGATTGCTTGATCAGTTTTGAACAAACTGATAGAACGAATGCGAATCAGAATCCATATTGGTTCCAAGTGCAAGTGGAGGATTGAGAGACTTTGTAGTATGCACTAAGGAAATTATGTAATTTATCATAAATTATCTAACTATGTAATGAAACTTGATCTTCATAAAGATGCTTAATTTCTTTTATATAATTTGCTATATTTTTATATAATTAATAAAGTAATTAAGTTAAAGTATATTAATAGGAAATCCCTTAAATAAAATGTTGTGCGATTGTAGTTGTAAATAGTTGCAATCATAGTAATTAATCACAAAATAAATAACATTTTGTTTTCATTATTCCTGGTCAAGATGTTTTGAGAAAGGATACCGATGCATATGTTAAGATTAGAGTACATAATGCTCTCTAAATGTTGGACAGTGTAGTACTTATGACAGCTCGTAGCACCAAGGGGTTATGTACTTGTAGCTTTTGGATAATCATGGAATTACGCATCCGTGAGTTTCTTGTTTGTTGCTAACAAATAGGTCAAACAGGAAATCATAGTACGACAGGGTCACACAGTTCCCTCGATTTGTAAGTACTATGGAACTTCAATATAGATATTCCACTTTAATTATAGTTAAATCAAAGCATGATGACCATCAAGCGACTATAGTTGGATTGGAGTTGAAGAATTGAAAGTGAAACGTTATTCCATAGAAATTCTGTCTCCTTAGCCATATAAGGTTAGTATCACGATCAACTATTGCTGACTCAAAGTAAAAAAAATTGGCCAAAGTGGAACGATTGATAATAAATATTATTATTGAAGCAAGGACTTTATTTTATGTGCTTATCAAGTTGAATGTGGATAATGTTGGAGTTTTGACAATCACCAAGCTCCATATATCCTTAAGTGATATGTTGTTGGCAAAGGGAACGTATGTAAATTATTGTTGCTATCGATACTACTTATGGTGATGCAAAATATGGAAGATTTGTAAGTAATGATTTTGGCCAAACTGTCACCCCATTAGCTAAGGTGGCTTATGAACATTAATATATAATTATTAAATATTAATTACTAACTGAATTCACACCTTTGAGTCTCATATCTACATTTTTGAGTTCCTCAAAAAAGAAAATGATTCAATTGGTTTATAAATGTTATAAATTAATTAATATTGAAGAAATATTAATTAATATTGTATTTGATGTTTGGGGTGTTTTTAGTGAGTGGAGTGGCTTATAGAAATTTCTAGGTGTAATTAATAATTATTTGATGTTGATATAAAAGTTATATACACAAATATCGATATATATTTTTGAATAATCTTTAAACATCAACAATAAAATAAATGGATTTTGTGATTTTTTGGTCCATAAAGGGACCATGCATGTCCTGCCAAGAATGAGAAGGAATCATTTAGATATTATACCTAGATTTGCTTGGGAATAAAAGAGGAGGTTTTTTAAGAGAGATTGGGAAATGTTTTTATTCCCTTCATAAATTCAAAAAACTCTCATTTGTTCATTTCAATTTTTTCTTCCTGCTTCCCTCATTTCATAGTCATTGTCATCTTCTATATCCTATCTAGGACAAACCACCTTCTACCCCAAATAATATCAAACAAAATAAAATCAACTTGGTTCATACAATTATTGCAACATAGAATGGTGATTCAAGCAATTTAGGGATTGAATTCTCAGATCGAGGTGTCACGAAGGGCTAGATCCAATTAGGTGCAATTCTTAGTTTATGTTATGCATTTGCATATGCTCACCCATAACCCATGTTGGTGTATGTAATATACTTTATTACCATTAATTTTGATTTGATTTAAAATTGCTATAAATGTTATTTTACAAATGAAATTCAAAACAAAATACATAAATATATAGTAAAATTTGTTTCATATTTTTTTGTTGATTTATATTAATCATATTAATAATGTTATACAAATTATATTTTATTTAATATCAAATTTTGTGTGTATGTGTATAAATAATTAATTATTTAGGTTATGATTTAAAATGTGCAGATTTTGTACATTTAAAATTGGTTTTTACATATCTAAAAAATTATTTAATTATTTTGGCCATGAGTGTATGTAAGTGTGCACGTGTGCATGCTGCGTGTGCATATTTGTATATATTATTTTATAATGTAAAATTAGATATTAAATATATATATTTTTTACTAAATTTTAATTACCTTATATAAATAAACAATATTTTTTTTCTATGATTTAAATATAAAAAATTTTGTTGAAATATTTAAAATGCAATTAATAAGAGTTTTCTCTCTTAATAATTATTATTTTAATATGTCGATTTATATTGATCATATTAATAGTGTTATACAAATTATATTTTATTTAATGTCATATTACATATGCAACAGAAGCACTTTAATGGAGTATAGGTTTTCTTTCTAGCTGCCACTTTATCCCCTGATATTTAATTATTCGTCGTCCCCTATCTCTTCTCTCCAAAATCAGTTTGTATCTTCCATTGCCCTAACCTAGCTTTCCCTATTACTGTGCTTTTTTCTCTCTTTTTGGCTTTTCCCCTTATTCACGCATCTACCATGCATCTTCCCATGGCTCAGATTTGATATCGTCGAACTCCTTCCTTTGTGCACTTATAGTAGTGCTGGCATTTACTGGAGTTTGTAGTTTGGACATTGAAGCCGCCACTGTAGGCTTCAATATTGGATATAGCGATCAAGGTTGGCTATCGACTTTTCTATGCTTGTTAAGCAGTGCCTTTTGCTACTTGCATATTAACCTTGCCTCATCGTTTTTGGTTGGATTTCAGGCATTTATCCTTTTCTGCTCCCCTAGTTTCTTTCACTCCCCAGCCCATTTTCCTCCTCTTCTATGTCATCGTCTTTTCCCTAATCCTCTTCGACCCCTAGTCAACCCTTAATAGCGAAGCCAATCTGCTACTTTTTTCACCCTAATTTGTAGAAATCTATTCGAGTTTTTGTGTTGGCCTTTGGATCGAGCTTTGCTCGACATGCTCAGTGTTTGATTTTGGTTGTTTATAAGGTTTATTTTGGAAATTTCTTGCTAGTGGTTTTGGTTTTTGGAATTGGCTTGTATTTGATTGTTTTCTATTTAAAGTCAAGGCTCTGGCTATTTGTTCCTTCATCATCTGTTGGTGTAGTTGTTCTTTCTACTGGGTTATTACATTGCTATATATTCTGCTAAATTTTAGCTGCTACTAGCAATTTGTGAATGCTTTTGGTTCTTAGTCATATGTTTGTTTCCGGTTTCCTTTTGGAATCTAGATCTAGCACTGCTATGTTTGTTTCCAGTTTCCTTTTGGAATCTAGATCTAGCACTGCTATGTTTGTCGCCTTTTGATGGCTAAGCATTGCATGTTTTTGATATCTAGATTTTAATGTAATGGTATCTATTAAATTGGGTTCTGCTTATGTAAATTGCTTCTTCCTTGATGATTGTGTTGCTTTTTGGAAACCATCTCTGTATTGCAAGTTCTAATCCGCTTGCATCATGACATTGATAATGGTCATAGATGTATCCCTTCTGAGAGTTAGTGTTCTAAATGCACTAATGCATCTTCCTTGTTGTATGCATCTTGCATGGTGTTTTGTAGTTTAGGTATATATTTTTGCCCGACTCATGTACTATAAGCTAGGATAGCTTTTCTAATAGTTGCTAAGGCATTTTGCCTCAAACCTGCATTTCAGTTGTTTAGTAGTATGACCGCTATAAAACTAGTTTGCCTATGCAAAATAATAATATTTTATTTCGCTTGCAGAAATCATAAAGAGTTAATTTTACAATAACATGGCAATACACATGTAACGACCCAAAATTTTAGTTGTTCAAAATTGGGATATTTAATTGGTTTTAAATATTCACAAGTTAATTTTATAACTAGAAAAACTTATATTTCAAATATCTTGCTTTAATTGGATAATTAAATTGTAAATTTAAAATTTGAAATTGAAGAAATAATTTGAAATTTTATTTTAGTGTGAATAAAAATAATTTATAAAGAAGAATTAAATTCTATTTGAATTAGAATGATGTTAGAAAACTTTTGAAATTGAATTAAAAGTAATTTATTGAAATTGAAAATTTTAGGATTTAATTAATGTATAAAATAGTCATTTTTGACACAGTCTTGGATTTCGACGACACTAGTTTCATTGGACCCGTAATGTTATATTATTATACGATTTCAAATTTTGTGTCGATCGGACTTACGGTTTAGTCATTCAAATCTGAAATGCATAGAAATTTGTTTAAGTAGATTTTAATTAAAAAAGGTCGATTCAAAAACCTATCTTCCAAATATGATGGAATTGGCTCCCGATATATATCCATTGTGTTTGGAATAGGGGTAAAACATTATAAACAGTAGGCGACACGTTTCAATTGGAGTTCGAAATTTTTTCGGATGAATAATGTCACGAATTTTCTATAAAAGGACTTCATTGTTTCCCTTTTTCACCAACATTAGGATTTTAAACCCTAACCGCCATATTCATTTTGATGGCTTGAAATTCACCTCGTTCTTCCTCGATTATCTCCACATCCATGTGTAATTGGCCTAAACCTTCAACTACGACATTGTTGAGCTCGACGTATCCAACGGTTGTGATGAACTACGACAAGGCGAGACGACCGAAATTTCTCTTCGAAGGGCATGCGTTCAACCTTCTCGTCGTTCTGAAGCACGTGGCAGAGCCTCTCTCTGACCGTGGGTGAACTGGAGCTTGGCGCTTCACATAGCAGTCCTTGATCAACCTCTGGGGATCGATTGTGGGTACGGTATCGAAACAGTGAGATCGACGCATGGGTTCTCCGGCCTGATGAATGAACGAAGGAGAAAAGAAAAATGCGGCCAGATCTGGGTCTCTTGAAATTAAAGGCCCCGATTTTGAGGTTTATTAAATAAAAGAAAATTTAATTACATAACTTGTATTCAAATGTTTAAAATTGTGTAACTTCTTCATACGAGGTCGGAATTTGACGAAACAAATTCGTTGGGATCGTATTGACGAACACTATGTTATAGAGCTAGTTTGAAGTTGATTGGAGCTAGTGAAAATTTAGGGTGAAATTAAATGCTCGTTTGATTTTATTCGAAATAAAACACTGCAACGTCTATTGGAATCAAAGTGAGTACAAGTCACTCTTTCTGACTCGCTTATATTTTTATATAAGTGAGAATAAATTTATTTGGAGTTGATTGATGATTGTTTAGGTGATATACAATATATTATATATATTGATTGGTATTTGGATATATTCCTGCCTATTGGAGCAGACGAGACCCTATACGTTCCATTGTATGAGTAGATGATCCTTTTGTAAGTGTGTCTGCCTAAGCGAACATTGTACATATTTTCTCATATGTATATTTGTTAGAGGTGACAGGTTGGTGGGATCCAACTAGATTCCTCACCGGTGTTGATTTTATTTACAGATACTGTGGTATATGTTGTTATCATATGATACATGATGTTTTGCATGACAGGATTGATACAATTGATGCGAATCACCTTGTTTAGCTTTTTTTAGCATTGGGCTAAATTTTGGAAATTTTAAAAATTTTAAAGTGATGATTTCAAATTTAAAAAGGATTTCAAAGTGATTTTGAAAATATATGTTTTATTTATTTTTGAATTGTTAATGAAATGAATTTATTTTAAATAAATAAAAGTTATAATTTTTATGTTATAAAAATTATGATTTTTGTGAAATAACTTAATGTGGTATTTTTTGAAATATGAAGTTGATTATTTTGAAAAATAATAAAAAGCGAGATTTTTAACTTATGATAAATGGTTTATACGTAAGATTTATAAAATTGATATTTTATAAATAAAAAGTGATGGAATTATAAAGGAGTTTTGTAAGTGTTAAAATGAAGTAAAAATGGATCTCTTAAGTAATATGTAACGACCCGGAATTTTAATCGTTCGTTTTTGGACATTTAATTTATTTTAAATGTTGTATTTGGATTATTGATTGATTTTAAGTATGAAGATTTTGATGTAATCAGTGAAACAGTTTAACTCTTTAAATATAGCGATTAATTGGATTTGGTAAAATAGTAAATTAAATATTGAGATTGGGAAAATATACAGATCTGGAGTTAAACGTGAAGAAAAATGATTTTAAATCAATCTAAACTTATTTAAAATCTATTTGGATTAGAATTATAATATTGGAATTTAGAATGAAATCGAAAGTAGATAAGTTACAAATTTGAAATTTTTATATTAATTTAATAGTGAAATTTAATATATGGGAATAATGTAAATAATTGAATTTTGATTTAAAATGAATCAGAATGATTCTAATATGAATATAAATTTAATATGATTTATAATGGAGCAGTAAGTTATTAAAATTGAAATTTTAAACAATTTCGATGATTTTGAAATCGCTCGATTTAATCGAGAGTTAAAATAGCCTTTTGGGACATAGTCTCGAAATTCGACGTAACCATTTCCATATGAACTGTAATGGTGCATTATTATCGGATTTGAAGTTTTATAGCGTTTAGCGTTGCCGTTTGGTCGTACGAAATAAAACAGCATTGAAATTAAAATCGAAAATTTAATATTTAATTCGATTCAAAAAGCTATCTTCCACATGCAACCAAATTAGCATCCGGACCACGTTCTATTATGTTCAAAATGCAGGTAAAACATTATAAATGCCGGACGGCACGTCTCAATTGGAGTTCGTTAAAAAGCACGTTAGAATTTAAAATAATAACAAAATTATATATATATATATAATCGTATATATATTGTGAACAACAACTAAACCCTAACTATTATTCATGAGCCGCCGTTCTATGTGATTGATAGTCGAAATTCATCACACTTTTCTTCTCGATTCCTCACGATCTATTTAGTATGGTCGAAAACTTCCTTAAGGAAAGTCGTAGAGCTCGTTGAGCTCTACGAAGCGAAAGGTCATGATCGAAAATAGCATGGTGGATCGTCTTGATTTTGACCGCGTTATGTGCCGTTCAATGGGAGTTTGCACGATGTTGGCTGCGTTTAGGGGGTGCGGTCGACAGCTATAGGCGCGTCGAGGCGGGAGCTATGTTGCGGTGGAGCTCAATCGACTTCTAAGGCACGGAGATAGGAACGGTGGTCGGTTGAAGGGGTGCAGCGATGGGTTCGAACAGCCTGTGACGATGGACGAAGGAGAAGTGTAATCAATGGCCTAGATCTGGACCTTGTTACGAACGACAGATTTTCGTTTGGTATAATAATAATAAAATTTATTGTTTAATTTATATGTATACATACTTTAAAAATTCATATTTTATCCATACGAGGTTGTAATCAGGCGAAACTGGTGGCGCCGGAATCGCAGCGACGAGCATTACGTCCAGCAGTAGATCTAGAGTCGCTCGGAGCTAGCGAAATTTTTAGATTAAATCGAACGTGTTCGATTTAATTTAAAATTGGAGCGTTTGGAAAATTAAAAATCAAGGTGGGTTAATCTCACTCAATTTTGGACTGCCGGTTTTAATTTTAAATGATTAAAATTAATAAATGATTGACTAGTTAAATTGATGCACTGTTACCAATTGGATATTCCCGCATATATATAGCAGATGAGACTCTATGCGCCCCGCATAATAGTGGATGACCTTATATACCATGATATTCTACCAAGAAGTGGAATTGGTATCTTTATATTGTGCTAACATCTGTGGATGCAGGGAAACATGTTGGAGGGATCCAACTAGATTCCTCATAAATGTTGAATTAAATTTCATATATGATGATATATGTTCTGTTGGAATAATCTGTGATAGACTGCTGTGGATTTATATTGATTGGACGCTATGGTTGTTTGGAATTGGTTTTTGGTATTTTAAAATGCCAATAATATATAGTTGAATTGAAAAAAGGGGATTTTTGAGGTAAATTGTTAAGAAGAATTTTGGATTAATTGATTTGATGAAATAAAAGGGTTTGGGATTTGTACTTTACAAAAATTGGAATATTGTAAACAGGGATTTTGAAATAAAAGTATACGAGAAGGATTTTTAAATAATAGATGTTTAAGTGGTACTTGTTCAAATGCAACAGGTTTAAAATCGAGATTTTTAACGGATCGGAAGAATAGAAGTGAAGTTGAGAATAAGTATAAAATTGATTTGTACAGGAATTCAAGTAGGATTTTGAAATTTATGGGATGGAATTGGAAATCAGGAAATTGGTCTTGTTTTTAAAAGAGGATTTTTAAATTACTAATTTGGTAAATTTAAAAGCGTTAGAAATATCATGGAAATTAGTTATTTAATTTATTTTAAATTGTTTAAAACATATTTAATTACTAATAGTTACTTTATACTGATTTTTAAAGATTAATTATTAAAGAAATGATCAGCATTTTTGTTTTTAAATGATAATTATTACATATTTATGTGGTTTGGTTTAATAACTTTGTTTTTATTTAAGTATATTTACCTAGTTTAAACTTGAAAATTTATTTTAGAACCTATAAGCACTATTTTGAGAATTTTGAAAACAAAGTTTTTGGGAAGTAAATGGTATACTCGGCTGGCGTAAATTGGAGGCAGTGAGTGCCTGTAGCTAAGTCTTGGATTTCTCTAGGATAGAGACATAATGTGATCAATGCTTTGATACTGCACTGGTACTTTCCATATTAATATAAAAAGGGGTTTTAAAATATTTTTGAAAAGACGCTTTGTGAATATTTCGAATTCGATAAGATAAGTATGTAATTTTGGATGAAAAGATTTTATTTATTTAATCTTGAATTTAAATAAAGAATTGGTTTTTCAGTGAAATTGAAGTATTTGGTTGGATTATTGTCTATTTGATAGTTAAATAACTGACTATCAAATTTGGACCCAAATATAACCTTGGGAATATCTAGAAGAGGTATGGGAATTATATGGTACAGTTACCATTCGAGGTCCTATACTATACGTATAAACTCATTTCGTTCTTATAGGACGTTTTTAAGGAAATCCATCCATAAATGGTTAGGAGGTGATCTCTGATCTTATCTTCGTCTATTTATTTCCTACAGAAACAGGGTTGAGTTTACTGGGAACATCGAACATTTTTTCGAAGAGACCGGGATCGGACTTGTGATCCGAAAACCACTTCGATCCAACGAGTGTGTTTTGGTAATAAAGACAAGAACATGAAGTCGAAGATGGAGCAGTGAAGTGCAAGGGCTAATCACTACTAATCCTGAGGGTGATTCCAAAATGGATGTAGTAGGAATAGTACCTTCGGTTCCGTTCGGACCGGAAACGGACTTGTATGGATGAATGCCATCAGTACATTGTCATTGGAGGACAACGAGCATTCTAAGTGAATATTTCTAAAAAGGTAACGCTTAGCTTTTAACCTCATCAACCAGGAATGAATGAAAATCAAAGGTGAAGCAGCAAGCCTAAGTGGGTCGCACCCAAGTACGGTAAGGTTACCCCTATCTAGAGTCTCTTTTATTCAGCTGTGTGGCGGTTGCTGATCCCAACCACGGGGTAATCTTATTTGGTCTATCCAGTTTAAGGGGTAGGCTGGTCTTGTGTAGCAGGGGATCCCAGAGTGATCCTCGGTATAGTGTTTTTAGACTTTTACTGTTATAGGTGGTACCCCAGTGCTTAATCATTCAGTTGGAATCCATTCTCCAATACGTGCCTTTACGGTTTTGATTGTAGAGCCTAGTATTGCTGGAATTTAATTAATGTAACGATTTCAGCTATTTGAATAAGATCTGTACTTAGACACTATTATAATATCAGAGGATTTTGATATGAAATGTTTTGGTTATCGTAAGGTAAAAACCCATCGCTTTTATTTGTGGCATGGTCTTACAAGACACCTTTTATTTTCAAAAGGATTTTGAACTTTAATAATTCAAATTGACTGTGTTTTCTCACGCTGGTTTTTCGGACTGACTCGGGTGTTTTTTTATTATAATGCTCGGGTCAGACCGAGTATTACAGTTTCAGGATTGGATACTATGGAGCTCAAGAGACGAGTTGGAGACCGAGACGTATTCTCATACTTGTTTATTTCCATTGCAGTATTGTTTGAAATTACTAGCAGTTGTGAGGATAGGATGTTATAACTGTCCAGGCTGGTAATTATTGATTTGTGTACTCTGATGTGAGATATGTATATTACTTTTTTGCTTTGTTAAAGAACTATTGATATTATATACTGTTCTATCCACTGTGAGAATCTTATTGTTTAGTTCGCTTCTTCTTCTACCTCCTTTCTTTTACCCCAACAATATGTCTTTACGGCACTCGATCGTTCGGCATGTTATACGATAGGCATATTTATGTCGATTTTTGGGGTTCGTCAAGGGCGGGTCGTCACATAATAAGATTTATAAATAGATAAAGTTATAAAAAGAATGAATTTGTAAATAAAGAGATTTATAAGTGAATTAACTTATAATCGGATTTTGACATATAAATGGGATATAAATGTAACTTGTTAGTATAGGAATTTTATATATGGAGTATTTAAAAAATATAAATGGAATTTATAAACATTGTTTTGTAAATTCGAAATTAACTTATTTTGAAAAGTTAAATATGAAAGTTTTTAAAGGAATTTCATTCACGATTTTAGACAGTGGATAATCCTTTAAATTAAACGTGTAGAATTAATGAATTTGGTAAGAAATTATATTCACGATTTTGGATAGTGAATAATAAGTGTTCATCTAAATGGATTTATATGGTTTGAAGATGTTTTTAAAAGGTATAAGCATCAAAAACATAGATTTCAATATTCATTGTTGAAATAGACGTTTTTGAGAAGTAAGAACAGTATGGACTATAATACTATTGTTATAGTAAATGATTTCCGAAAGGAGATGTTTTGTACAATATATGAGATTTATATATCTATTTAATAATCAAATCCCTATACCAATGATTTTGGGCTGTCGTAACGATGTTTTACGCAACATTCATATTGACCCAATAAAGCGTGTGTTGAAAAATATTAAGCTTTCCTAAAGAGGTTGTGAATATGCTTACACTTTTGATAAAGTATATGGAAATGTTTCCAATATAGAAATGTTGAAATGGTTTTGAGAATATATCTTTTTAAAGATAATTTGAAGTGAATATTTGGAAAGTGATTTAATTTATAAAAGATTAATTAAAAGGGCCTAGTGATTGCTTATAGTGCTAGATATTTGTTGTTTGCTATGATAGTTAAATAAATGACTATCAAATTTGGCCATTTTAGTTCATCGACTTGATGTGGGAGCTATTTAGTCGTAAACTTAGTATGTAGCCATCTATGTAGGCTGGATTATCAATTGTGTTGAGAATGTTGATTCATGGAGTGTGGAGTATTACTCCAATCTGTGAAGCTTCCTTCTTGGCTAAAGGATAGCAAGTTGAAAGTTGAGACGTGATAAGTTTATGAGACTTAGTTTCTGTGTGAGGTTGAGAAACGCTTTTGCATTGTTAGTGTGAAGAGACCATGATCAAATTTATCCAAAAATTCACTTTGGATCAATGCATATGCATTTGATTGTGCAGGTTATTGATGGCATTGATATTTAGGATTTTCATAGTGAAGGACTGCTTGTTGATTATTTAGGGTTAAAATCCCAATATACATCCAGTAGCAGTAGTCTCTTCATTATGAAATATCCATTACAAGGGCAATTGCTACTAATCTTGGGGATTTCTCGACAGAAATTGGTAGGAGTGTACCTTCGGTTTATCCTGTTCCTGGACAACTTGTATGGACGTTTGTTTGTCATTGCATTTTTGTGATTACGTACATTGGTTTTTACAAATGTACATCAGTGTTGGCAGAGAAGGCAACTTCTCTTAGCTTAACACCCTCCTTGAGATTTACGAGCTCAAGGGTTTTATTTTTGTGGAAGGAAATTAGTAGTCAATGGAAATGGTCATGTGGCATTTAAAGTGATGTGATATGTGATATGTGAAAGGTAATCGTTACCTCAGGCCTCATCAACCAAAAATGACCGAAACATGGTTAGATGCGGCAAGGATGAGTGGGTCATTCCCAATTAGGATATGATCATCCCCTTCTAAATATATTTCTTCCCGCTATGACGTTCAGGATGTAAATTAATGTGGTTTGTATGCTATGAGTGCTCTCGAAAAAGGTCGGTGACGACCGAGGGATGACATATTTGGTACTACCTAGTTATAGAGTTAGGTCGGTCTTATGTTGGTAGAGGGAAGTTGTTCTATTCCTCGGTACATCCATCTAGTGGTGCACCCATCGGAAGGTAGTCCCTTCCCTGGTCATTTATATGGAAATCCATACTCCACTACGTGCCTGCCATTTTGTTTGTAGTGCCAAGTATGCTGGAATTTAATAATGGTAACAATTTTTGGCTATTTTAATATTATTTGTGCAATTGACACTATTATAATATATGATCATTTGATATGAAATGTTTTGGTTATCATAAGGTAAAAACAAGTCCGTGTTTATGTATGGGCGCGTCTTACGAGATACTTTGTTTTGAAAGGAAAAGTTTGGTAATTTAATAAATTCTGTTGAGTGTGTTTCTCATGCTGGTTTAATAGACTGATCCAGGCATTCTTCCCTTTTAATGCTTGGGTCAGATCGAGTATATTTACAGGTTCAGATTTGGTGCTTTTGGAGCTTCAGAAGGCGAGCTAGAGATCTTCATTTTTGTATACACATATCTATTTTTTTATCCGCTGCAATGTTGTCTGGTATTATCGACAACTATAAGGACAGGTTATTATAATTGTCCAGGCTGATGATTAGTGCTTAATTGTTGAACTTTCATTGATGTGTGTATATACAGTTTCTTTTTTGTAAAGATCATTGATATGATATTATATGTTTTCCGCTGCGGTGTGAGATTCTTTATTGTTCTGTTTTTTTTCTCTTCTCTCTTTCTTCTATTCTCTTTTTCTCTTCCGTTTTTCTCTCTTCTTTTCTTTCTCATGACTTTTCGCCAGTCTGTACTTTTTGGATCGGACATGTGCGGTTTTTTGTCGATTCAAAGGGTATATAGACTTACATGTTGTCATATTTGGTATCAAAGATTGGATTTAGTATATTACTAGGCTTTGATGTGTACTCGGTATAGATAGGGTCGGTAGCACCCTAGATTGAGTTTGAGTGTATTATATATATGAGCACAATTTTTTTAGTGATTATAAAGATGTTTTATATTGTGTTTACTAATCTGTTGAGTTGTTTATGGATTCCGGTCTGTGCATGGGACGCCATATTATCGATAAGGATTTCTAAATGCTTAACGAGGCAAGTCGACATAGTATTATTTTAAATTGGGTAAATGAAATAATTTTACCTCGATTATATTTTATATAGAAAGGAAAGTATTTTTCAGAAATTGTTATAGTGTATATAAATTGATTGTTTGGTTGTTTGAAAATGTAAATTTGTATAGTTAATAAAGCTATTTGAATAATCTAAATAAAAACATACAATTGTAAAAGGATAAATGTAACAACCTTATTTTACGAATGTATATTTAAATTTAAATATAGCATCTTTAGTCGGATTAAATTCCGAAATGCTACTTTTTGTAAACTGTCGAATTAGGACTCGAGACCACTGCCATTGAGTCCAAAACGGCGTTTGCGATCTTTTTTGAGTATAAACATCGATATGCTTGGAGTTGACTAAAATTTTGGTATTTTTATTTGGGGCTTTGGGTTTAGGTTTCAGCCCACTAACCCAACTCCTCTACCTTATAGCCCCCACTCCACTCCTCTTCATTCATAACATTTCCTAACACTCTCGAGCCCTATAAAGAATGGTGGGAAGAGGAAATTAAAATTCCTAAGCCCTAGTTTCTCTTAGGAATTCAAATTCAAGTTATAAATCAAAGAGAAGCTTAGGTAAGAATCCTCTTCATCTTCTGCATCTCAATCTCTCTTCAATTATTGGAAATTCCTATAACTTAACTTAGGAAATTCATTTCATTTGATAATAGATTGAAGATTCTAGAGGTGTTGTTAAAGAGAAATCAATATTTTCTTGTTTTAGAGCTTCTCATTTCTATATTTGGGTTTAAAGTTGAGCTTTTAAACTCACATCTACGTCTATAGCTTTCATTGTTGTTAGGTATGAATTCCTAACATCTATTTCATGTTTAATTGATTTTGATTTGAATTAATTTGGTGAATTTTCCAAATTTTGGTGTTTTGAAGTCAAAATCTTTAAAGATCCTATCTTGAATGTTTTAACATGATATTCTGGGTGTATCGAAGAGCCTATAGGGCTGGGTTGTCGCTTGGCATAAATCCCTAGCCTCCGTCGCTCGTCCGATCACTTCTGAATCAATTTAGCCATCATTGGCCTAGGAAAACTGTTGCCTAGAACAGACAACCGGATGTATGGTTGGAAGGTATAGACGTTTGGTTAGGGCAGCAGATGAAAAATAAATAATGGCAAAAAAGGAAAAAAATAGCAGAGACTTGAACCAAACGTCTGGTACAAACCTACTAGACGTCTGGTTAGTTTTCAGATGCCTGGTTAGAGTTCAGACGTCTGGGAGGTTTCTGAAATATTTCCAGAAACCAAATCCAGACGTCTGATTTAACCCCCCAGATGTCTGGAACTGGCAATTTTGCCTATTTTGGCTGTTTTTGATTGGATTTCCAATTTTTATCGATTTTTGTTAATCTGATTGGTAGTTGCCATTTATTATCGACTTTGATGACTTCTTTTTGGGATTTTCGGGAAATATCCATTTTATGGCTTTGATATTGATTTCTATGGATTTGATTCGCGTCTTCGAATGTGAATTTTTAGTGATTGATTGTTTTTAAAATCGTTTTCTGTGGCTTTTCACTTTAAATTACAAAGGTTTTATACTAGTAGTAAATATCCAAACTCTTTCACAAAAATGATTTCAACATTACTTTTTATACAAACCTCGTTTTTAAAACCGTTTTTCAATCTATTATTATATCCAAACATTTACCTCATTCATTTGGAAAATCTAATTAAACGACTCAGCAAAACAAGTGGTATGAAACACTTGCGTTTACTTTTTCGGTTAATTCTTGGACTGGTTCGATTGAACTCTTGTGACAATTTTCGATTAGAAATCTACAATTTGTTCATAAATACTTAATTAAGTTATGCCAATGGTTGTGGGACATGAAGCTAAACTCATTTATTTACTATCTCAATGTAATTTACACTTATCGATCAATGATGATCATTTTGTGATTTAGACTAGCGATATGCGATGTCTCTTTGTCCGTGTAGGGGACTATACCCTGTTTGGAAAAGTTTCGGCTCATAGTCCGCAAAGAGGGAATATACACTGTTTGGAGGAGTTTTGTCTCATATTCCGCAAGGGGGGACTATACCCTATTTGGTGGAGCTTCGGCTCATAGAAGGAGCTTTGGCTCATAGTCCGCAAGGGGGGACTATGCTCTGTTTGGAGGAGCTTCGGCTCATAGGAAGAGCTTTGCCTCATATTCCACAAAGGGGGACTATACCCTGTTTGGAGGAGCTCTGGCTCATTTTATGGGATAGCGACCCATTTTTGATACATGTGTTGGTGAGATTTCTTGCTCTTGTTTGTGATAGGCCCCCCTTTGTGATTTCTAGATTTCTAATTGATGATTTTTGGAATTTGTGTTTCATCAATTTTTGCGATTGGCATTGATATGTTTTGTCAATATTTGTGGTTTGGTGAATAAAATAAAGAATATGACATTAATTTTAGAGAATATTTGAGATATTGTATGATTTTTGTTGTTATCTGATGTATATTTGTCACAGTATAGCATTATTGTTATCATACTTTTTGTCATATCTTCATTTTATATGATATTTATAGCTAGACTGGTCCGTTTATTATTTTCTTCTTAAATAATACTCGGGTCGGGCCGAGGTATTTCAAGTGCTTCTGCTTGACTTCTTATCATGGTCCTTCGTTTGAGTTTTGGGCTAACTACTTTAGCTTAATAGTTTTTTTTATTATAGATTCGAGATAGAGACTCCATGATGTATACATTTTCTTTTGCCCTGCACTTATACCTATTCTTTTGTGCTATAGTGGATCTTATATGACCACTACTTTGATGTACACTTTTATGTGATATATTCATATTTGTTTCCGCCTTAGTGATATGAATATCAATGACTGATTTATGTTATGTTTATTTTATATTTGTTTTCGAAGACCACATAGCCACTGTGTAGTAGCCTTGTGTTTGTATTTGATATGTCGGATTTTCTCTTGAAACGAAATGCATATAATACTATCTGACATATCGTTACTCGCACAAAGCAATTACACAGATGGTCGCTCCTCAACAGCCTTATTATTCGCGCTAGTCGACGGCATTACCCTGTAGTGTCCTTGGCTAGTGTGAGTATAGAGTGGGGTGTTATAGCTTGGTATCAGAGCCAAACTTTGGAACAATGTACAATAATCTAGCAAGGATCACTGTCCTAAGTGTCTCTTTGGAATCGTGCCTTAGGATTTATCCGAGTCTTAGGACCCATTCTATTCTAATTTCTTTTATGATACCTTGTTTATCAATCAAGTTTGTTTGATATTCATTTTGAGAATAAACTTTTGCCTCTTCTTTCTTTCTTTCTTAAAGAAGAGAAATGGTTAGATCTGGCCGTCGCAGTGTCGGTCAATCCAGTGCTACACCTCAGGATGGTGTATTGATGTCTGCCCAGCAGCTTTTAGATCTTGTAAAGAATGCTCAAGTTGTCGGACCCATTCCAGAGCCTAATCATCCTAAATCTAGGTTCGCATGCTTGTGCAGAAATTATACCGATTTGGGTGGAAGGCCGTTCAAGGGTTCCGAAAGCGTTATAGAAATCCAAACTTGGCTTAGAACATGCGATCGCATCTTTTCCCGCATGAATCTTGTGAATCTACATCGAGTCCAAGTAGCTTCTAGCATGCTCCAAGAAAGAGTATTAGATTGGTATGAGCTTTTGATTTCGAAAATTGTTGAAGAGGATCTTACTTGGGAGCAATTCCGAGAAAGGTTCGGGTTGAAGTTTGTGTCAGAGGCTTAATAATTAACTTTGGCTCGGTGCTTTATTGACCTTGTTCAAGGTGAATCTTCTGTGACGGATTACATCGCATCTTTTGAATCTCTCTCTAAATATGGGGTTGAGTATATTAATACCCCATTGAAGAAAAATCAGAGGTTTGTCTATGGGCTGAATATGAACCTCAAAAAGCCTTTACTTCTAAAACTAGAAGTTTCTTTCGATCAACTTGTAGATATCGCTCTTTGACTTGAAGAGTCCGATAAAGAAAGTGATGTTGAATTTGTGGGTGCCAAGAAGAATTTAAACAATAACATGAAGAGGCCGATAAAGAAAGTGATGTTAAAATTGTGGGTGTCAATAAGAACTTCAACATCAATAAGAAGAGGCATCCCTTTATTAAGTTCGAAAGTCCTAATCCCAACTAGAAAGTGAAGCAAGTAACTTCGGTAACAATGACCCCAATCCCTAATCGTGGAGAATGCTACAATTATGGCTCTAAGGACTACTATATAAATAGGTGTCCAAGGACTATTTCTTGCCGCTATTGTAAAAGTTCGGATCATTATTTATCTTCATGTCCCAAACTTCAAAGCAAGAGAGAGGGAGAGCTGAATGTTGTGCAAGCGCCTAGTGACACTTCTCTTGGTCAAGGTATTTCTCATTCATTCCTTGATGACATTTGTTTTGTGATTATCCTATTCGAGTTCTTTTTGATATCGGTTCATATCATTATTTTTATCAAAAGAACTTGTTGATTCTTTTTATTCAAACATTTTGGGCTTGATGACTACATTGAGAACTGCGAATCCGGTTGGTGGATCTGCAACACTCGGTTTACTTTGTAAATATGTCGAGATTATTTTATATGATTATGCTTTCCGATCCGATTTGCATGTTAAGTTTTATTTGCATCCATCCAAACGCGAATTTTAGCAGTGAGAAAGACATTTTCATTTTTATATCTTTATTGTTATCAGCCCCGTCATGTATAGTTTACCGTCCTGTAAAATGGTTGAAAAGAAATTGATGACTCAATATCTGTTCGTTCCTCACTCTTCTTATGTGCTACTTAGGTTTTGAAATTGATTTTTGTGAAAGAATTGGCTTAATCATTATGAAGCCCATATCCTATATCCCGATAGGACTATTCATCTTCGACATTCTCAATCTGTTAAGCAGATTTCTATTGTTCTTAATGATTTCGATTCCAATTCCGTGGCATCCTTATATTCTCTAAAACCACATGATGAGGAAAATGATATTTCTCTCATTCAAGTAGTTCATGAATTTCTCGGTATCTCTAAGCTTTTCTTAGGATTATCACCTAAGCAATCTTTTGAGTGGTGCTAAGGTCTTTTCAGCTCGACCTTACCACCGATTTTCATTAGCTACGAGTTGCAGAGGATAGCGTTTCCCTTACCGCATTCCACACTCATTATAATTCTTATGAATGACTCATGATGTCATTAGGTTTGTCCATCCTATTTCATCCAACTTATGAATCGAGTATTCTATGAATATCTCGATGAGTATTCATTAATTATGGATAAAAACAACAATTTAAAATTTGCAAATCTTTTTCATAAGATATTTATGAGTATAATTGGATTTTGTTCTTAAAACGAGCAAAGAATATTCATAAATTTTTTTAGAGACATATTTATCATATAGAAGATGATTTTGTGTTGTATTGCCCATTGAGTGCTTTAAGAATTCCGGTCGATGCGCCTGATCAACATTATCGATAAAAATATCCTAAATGCTCTGATGAGTCAGTCGGACACAGTAAATTGACTTGGAATAGGTAAATTTTTCTAGAAATATGATTATATAAAGTTAATTATAATTTTGAAAGTCTTAAGCTTTTCAGGAAAGAGGTTCATTTAAAAGAACTCCTTTCCGATACTCCTATTCTTGTGATTCCCAAAGGGAACCAAGACTTCACTGTTTGTACCGTTGCTAGTCGTATTGGTTTGGGTATCGTTCTCATGCAAAAAGGGAACATGTTATCGCTTATACTTCTATACAATTGAAGCCTAGCGAGACTGATATGCTACTCATGATCTAGTGCTCGCGGCCATTGTTTCCGCCATTAGATATTTTGTGTTCATTAGTGTTTCACCTATGAAGGTTGTTGTGCATTTCAGTCCATTGGGAAAATTAGCATCTCGATATGTTGGTCCATTTCCCATCACCGAACGTATTGGTTCCGTGGCTTATCGCCTTTTATTAACGGCTCAATTTTCTGCTATTCATAATGTTTTCCACGTCTCTCAACTACGAAAATGACTTAGAGATTCCGATTCTATTCTTGAGCCCGGTGTTATTGAAGAAATTGAAGTTTCACCTAATTTGACTTATGAGCAACATCATATTCGTATCATTACTATGGAGGTTAAACACCTTCGTAATAAAGATGTTCCGCTTGTAAAGGTTCGATGGTCTCAAATCCTAAGGGTTGCTCTTGGGAATCCAAAGAATTCATCGGGCAAACACATCCTGGACTTACTCTCTCGTGCTCCTTAAGGTGTGCTTCTCATTTCAAAATTTCTTCTTTTGTGTTGATATGCTTTAATGGTTGTTACCCTTTATTTTCTTTTTAAGTATTGCAAGGACGTAATTTCTTTAAGGAGGGGAGTCTGTTACAACCCGTATATTTTATGATTGTATATTTAAATTTTTTATTTAAATATAGTATCATTAGTTGGATTAAAGTCCAAAATGATACTTTTCGTAAACTGTCGAATTAGTACTCGAGACCACAACCATTAAGTCCAAAACGGTGTTTGCGACCTTTTTTGAGTATAAACATCGATATGTTTGGAGTTGACTTGAATTTTGGTATTATAGAGGCTTTGGGTTTAGGTTTCAGCCCACTAACCCAACAAGAGAACCCAACTCCTCTACCTTATAACTCCCACTCCACTC
Source organism: Allium cepa (assembly GCA_030765085.1). NCBI lineage: Eukaryota > Viridiplantae > Streptophyta > Magnoliopsida > Asparagales > Amaryllidaceae > Allium > Allium cepa. Next base: position 347,551,235 of record CM060928.1, read on the forward strand.
CTCTTCATTCATTCATAACATTTTCTAACACCCTCATGCCCTAGAAAGAATGGTGGGACGAGGAAATTAAAATTCCTAAGCCCTAGTTTCTCTTAGGAATTCAAATTCAAGTTATAAATCGAAGAGAAGCTTAGGTAAGAATCCTCTTCGTCTTCTCCATCTCAATCTCTCTTCAGTTTTCAGAAATTCCTATAACTTAACTTAGGAAATTCATTTCATTTGATAATAGATTGAAGAATATTCTAGAGGTGTTATGGAAGAGAAATCAATCTTTGCTTGTTTTAGAGCTTCTCATTTCTATATTTGGGTTTAAAGGAGAGTTTTTGAACTCATATCTACGTTTATAGCTTTCATTTTTGTTAGGTATGAATTCCTAACATCTATTTCATGCTCAATTGCTTTTGATTTGAATTGATTTGGTGAAATTTCCAAATTTTGGTGTTTTGAAGTCAAAATCTTCAAAGATCCTATCTTGGATGTTTTAAAATGATATTCGGGGTGTATCGAAGAGCCTATAGGGCTGGGTTGTCGCTTGGCATAAATCCTTAGCCTCCGTCGCTCGTTCGATCGCTTCCGAATCAATTTGGCCATCATTGGCCTAGGCAAACTGTTGCCCAGAACAGGCAACCAGACGTCTGGTTGGAAGGTCCATACGTCTGGTTAGGGCAGCAGATGAAAAAAAATAACGGCTAGAAAAGGAAAAAAAAAGAATGGCAGAGACTTGGACCAGACGTCTGGTCCAAACCTACCAGACGTCTGGTTAGTTTTCAGCCGTCTGGTTAGAGTTCAGACGTCTGGGAGGTTTCTGAAATATTTCTAGAAACCATATCCAGACGTCTGGTTTAACCCCCAAGATGTCTGGAACTGCCAGTTTTGCCTATTTTGGCTGTTTTTGATTGGATTTCCAATTTTTATCGATTTTCGTCGATCCGATTGATTGTTTTCATTTATTATCGACTTTGACAATTTTCGAGTGGAAATCTACAATTTGTTTGTAAATCCTTAAGTTAAGCTAGTGGTTATGGAACATGAAGCTAAACTCATTTATTTACTAGCTTAATGTAATTTACACTTATCGATCAATGATGATCATTTTATGATTTAGACTTGTGATATGTGATGTCTCTTTGTCTGCATGAGGGACTATACCCAGTTTGGAGGAGTTTCGGCTCATAGTCTGCAAAGAGGGACCATACCCTATTTGGAGGAGTTTCATCTCATAGTCCGCAAGGGGGGACTATACCCTGTTTGGAGGAGCTTCAGCTGATAGGAGGAGCATTGGCTCATAGTCCGCAAGGGGGGACTATACCCTATTTGGAGGAGCTTCGGCTCATAGGAGGAGCTTTGGCTCATTGTCTGCAAGGGGGGACTATACCCTGTTTGGAGGAGCTCTGCCTTATTTTATGGGATAGCTACCCATTTGAGATACATGTCTTGGTGAGATTTCATGCTTTTGTTTGTGATAGGCCCCCTTTTGTGATTTTTGGATTTCTAATGATGATTTCTAGAATTTTTGTTTCACCAATTTTTGCGATTGGCATTGATATGTTTTGTCAATATTTGTGGTTTGGTGAATAAAATAAAGAATATGACATTCTTTTTAGTGTTTGAAAATATTTGAGATACTGTGTGGTTTGTGTTTTTATCTGATGTATACTTTTCATAGTATGACATTATTGTTATCATACGTTTTTGTCATATCTTTTATCTAATCTCATTTTATATGATATTTATATCTAGACTTATCTGTTTATTATTTTCTTCTTAAATAATACTCGGGTCGGACCGAGGTATTTCATGTGCTTCTGCTTGACTTCTTATCATGGTCCTTCATCTGACTTTTGAGCTAATTACTTTAGCTTAGTTGTTTTTGTTATTATACATTCGGGATAAAGACTCCTTGTTGTACACATTTTCTTTTGTCTTGCACTTGTAGCTATTCTTTTGTGATGTAGTGGATCTTATATGACCAATACTTTGATGTACACGTTTATGTGATATATTCATATCTGTTTCCGCCTTATTGGTATGAATATCAATGACTGATTTATGTTATGTTTGTTTTATATTTGTTTTCGAAGAGCACATAGCCACTGTGTCGTAGCCATGTGTTTGTATTTGATATGTGGGATTTCCTTTTAAAACGAAACGCATATAATACTATCTGACATATCAATACTCGCACAAAGCAATTACATAGATGGTCCCTCCTTAATAGCCTTATTCTTCGAGCTAGTCGACGGCATTACTCTGTAGTGTCCTTGGCTAGTGTGAGCATAGAGGTGGGGCGTCACAATAAATTATATAAGTAAATGAATTATGAAGTTTAGAATTATAATTAATATGATTTACAATTATGAAATAATCTTATATATAAGAAACGAAACTGCATGAGCATAGTTTCAAATATGAGTTATAAATAAAAATAAATTTAAACTAAGAATTTGAAATTTTGAATCCCGTTTATTTTGAAAGTTGTTTTCAAAGTTAAAGAGGTTATATTATTATAAATCTAAATAAGATAAATAAATTTGGAATGAATCTTATATAAGTAAAGTAAAATAGTGAAATTATATAAGTAAAAGATTTATAAACGTGATTTATAAATATAAAAAGGATTTTTAAAAGAATATAAAGCACTGAATTCACTAACGTTGCTAGAAAATAATAAGGGTGATGACTGCAGCATCATCAGTATCATTTTTGAGTTTCTGTATGATTGATTTGCTGCCATAGTAAATTGGAAATTGAAATTGAAGTTTTATTGTGATAAACGAAATTGATTTAAAATCCAAGTTGAAAATTGATAAATATGAGTAAAATGAGTTTGGACTTATAATATGAAATTAGAAAATGAGTTTGGTGAATGGAAGTGAACTTAGGTAAATATTCATTGAATTATAAATAAATAAGGAAAAGAAATTTCAAAAATTTAAGTGTGAAATTGAGATATAAAATTAAAATTAAACTTAAGTGAAGTTAAATATATTAAGTTGATAAAATAAAATATATGATTTGTAATTTGACTTAAGTAAAAGTTAAACAAAATGTCTTTAGAAATGTAATCTAAGTTAATTAAAAGGAAATGATCGTTGAAAATGAAATGTTACTCAAATAAATAAAAAGAAATGAGCTAGTGAAATGATTTAAATAAAATAGAATTTGAATTAAATTAGAAGTGAACTTAAGTTGTATAGTGAAAGTAAATGCAAGTGAGGATGAGATGAAACATAACTTAAGTGATGATTGAATGAAGTTGAATTTGATATCAAAATGAATAAAGTGAATTAATGAAACGAAGTAATTAAATGAGTATGAACTTTAGTATATAAATGAAATTCAACTTTAATTGTAAAAGTGAATTAGTGAATAAACATGGATTAGAAATGTTGTTGTTAAGAAATGAATAAAATTTAAGTTAAGTGGTAATGATAAAATTAGCATTGAAAGTATTGTATAAAGATGTGAATATAGTGAATACTAGAATTCAATCTAAATTGAATATTGAACCAATTTAAATTAAATGTGTTATACCAAACTAAATGTAAACGAAGTAAATATGAATGTTTGAGTGTAAATTAAATAAATTTGGTTATGTTGGACATACTTTGGTTGTTAGATGGATGTTAGTTGGTTGTACATAAATTCAATAAATATCAATGGAATTGAATTAATAAAATTGAAAGCTAAGTAACTGAATTCAAATTGGTAGTAAGTGAATCTAAATAGAATTGAATTTAATTAATTTGAAAATAAAATAACTTGAATGTAAATTAGTGAATGTAAACTAATTGAATACGAATGAATGAATGTCAGTAAAAAATTCCAATGTTAATGAATCAAATGTGATTAGATCGAAAACAAATTCAATAAATAGTAATGAGAAATGAATTTATGTTGATTTGGTTATGGATTGATTGGATAGATATTGGTTTATTGGATATTAGTTGGTTGATAGTTGGTTGATGGTTGAATTTGTTGCATTTGCTATATTGGCATGTTATTGTATAGGTATATGTTGTATATTGATATTACTTTCATATATACATGTTCTTCATTTGTTTGTTGAGTGTTTAGTAGGTGGGGATGGCATATGCTTCACATTTGAAGCTCGCATTCGTGCTATATTAGCCATATATGCTCGCTAATAATATATAAGGTACATATCTCAGATTGCATATCGTACTTTTATGTTTTTTCCCTACGGGATGCCTCATCCTCGAAGATGAGATGTATATTTGCGATATTATATATTGTGATTTTTTTGGGATCAAACCACGCAAAGAAGGCTATGGCGAAATTTTTTGAAAATTTAAGGCGTTAGAATTCTATTGAAATTTTTGGAAAAATGTTTGATAACTAAAATTTTGATTTTGAGTTAAAAGTTAAACGATATTAGTTGGTTTTGAAAAGAAAACTAAGTATGTAATTGAAAGCTTAAAAAAAATTTATAAGAAGTTTAACTATCGGATTTCGGATAAATTTAAAAGGTTTAAATGGATTTGGTAAATCTAATTTGAACGGTTTGTTTTTGAAAAGTTAATGGATTTTATGGCTTTTTCTTACTTGGTAATTTCGGGGACGAAATCTTTTAAGTAGGGGAGAATGTAGTGACCCAGAATTTCAGTCATTCGAAATTAGGATATTTAATTGATTTTAAATATCCACGAATTAATTTTATAAGTTGAATAACTTATATTTCAAATATATTGATTTAATTGGATAATTAAATTGTTAATTTAAAACTTGAAATTGTAGAAATAATTTGAAATTTTTATTTAATATGAAATAAAATGATTTATAAAAATTCTATTTGAATTAGAATGATGTTAGACGAACTTTTGAAATTGAATTAAAAGTAAATTAAGAGAAATTGGAAATTTTAATATTTAATTAAGGTGTAAAATAGTCATTTTGACAGATTCTCGGATTTTGACGAAACTAGTTTCATTAGATCCGTAATATTATATTATTGTAGGGTTACAAATTTCGTATCGATCGGACTTACGGTTTAGTCGTACGAAGCTGAAACGTGTAGAAATTTGTTTAAGCAAATTTTAATTAAAAAAAGTCGATTCAAAAACCTATCATCCAAATATGATGAAATTGGCTCCCGATATATATTCCATTATTTTCTGGATAGGGTTAATACAATATAAATGCCAAGCGAAATGCTTCGATTGGAGTTCGAAATTTTTTTGGATGAATAGTGTCACGAAATTTTCTATAAAAGGACTTCATTATTTCTTTTTTTCACCAACATTAAGATTTTAAACCCTAGCCTCCATATTCATTTCGATGGATAGAAATTCACCTCATTCTTCCTCGATTATCTCCACGCCCAAGTGCAATTACCCGAAATCGTCAACTACAACGTTGTAGAGCTCGTCGAGTTCGACGTATCCAATGGTCGTGATGAACTACGACAAGGAGAAATGACCAAAATTTCTCTCTTCGAAGGGCGCGCATTCAACCGTGTTTTCTCGTCGATCTGGAGCATGTGGTGGAGCAACTCTCTGGCCATGGGTGAAGTGGAGCTTTGCGCTTCACATGGCAGTCCTTGATCAACCTCTAGTGATCAATGGTGGGTGCGGCATCAAACCAATGAGATTGACGTATGGGTTCTTCGGCCTGATGAACGAATGAAGGAGAAAAGAAAACATGCAACCAGATCTGGGTCTCTTTAAATTAACGACCATGATTTTGAGGTTTATTAAATAAAAAAATTAATTATACAAGTTGTATTCAAATGTTTAAAATTGTGTAACTTCTTTATACGAGGTCGGGATTTGACGAAACAAATTGCGTTGGGATCATATTAACGAGCATTAGATTTTAGAGCTGGTTTGAAGTTGATTGAATCTAGTGAAAATTTTGGGTAAAATTAAACGCTCGTTTAATTTTATTCAAAATAAAATGTTGCAACGTCTATTGGAATCAAAGTGAGTACAACTTACTCTTTCTGACTCGCTTATATTTTTATATAAGTTATAATGAATTTATTTTGAGTTGATTAATGATTGTTTGGGTGATATATGATTATATATATATATATATTGATTGGTATTTGGATATATTCCTGCCTATTGGAGCAGATGAGACGCACGTTCCCGTGTATGAGTGGATGGCCCTTTTATACGTGCGTTTACCTCGAAGCGAACATTGTACATATTTTTTCATATGTATATTTGTCGCAGGTGATAGGTTGGAGGGATCCAACTGGATTCCTCACCAATGTTGATTTTATTTACAAATATTGTGACATATGGTGTTATCATATGATGTATGATGTTTTGGATGCCAGGATTGATACGATTGATGTGAATCACCTTGTTTAGCATTTTTGTAGCATTGGGCCATATTTTGAAAATTTTAAAAATGTTAAAGTTATGATTTCAAATTTATAAAGGATTTCAAAGTGAATTATAAAATATGTTTTATCATTATAATATTGCATAAAATATTTATTAGTTTATATAGGTGTATATTGTACCATAAATAACAAGAAAGATATGTGTGCGTATATTTATATTAAAATAATTAATTTTTTTAACTTACTAATTAATAAGCATATTAGATCTGAAGTTACAATGATTTTAATATATGTGTGTGTGTGTGTGTGTATTTATATGTGTGTGTGTATATATTGAATTAAATAACTTCGGCCATAACAAATTAAAATTAAATAATTATATGATAAAAATTCAAGTTTTATAATTTTAGAAAATCTGAAATATATTTTAAGGATGACGAAAATTTTCTAGAGTTTTCTTCGTTAAAATAATATTTTTAATTAAATAATTGATAATAGGCCGAAAATAAATTAATTTTATAAAATATAAATTAAGTTGAAACAATTTGAAACTTTTTTCTAAGGCACCCGATGTTACCCCGCCATTTGGTCAAGGCTGGGATACCAATAAATTAGCTAGAAAGGATGGATATCAGGATTGGAGATCGATTGGAAACAAGGCTGTAATCGATACTGTTAAAATTTGACCAAGCTCCAATCAAGACAGGATCGATTGGGAATGATGAACAAGGCTAGGAAAGGCTGCGTTTCAATCGGAGTTCGTATGCACAAGTTATGGATGGGTCAATGTTAAAGAGAAATGAATAGCATCGATACCTTCGGATCGATATTATTCGTATCGATATGGTTCGTATTGATCGAGGGATACCGATAGATGGATGCGAATATGGATAACACACATGTATTTGGACGGATAGTAGTTCGTATTGATCAGGGATGGACTCAGCAATTCAATTTGATCGATGGTTTCATATCGATCGATACGAGCTTGGATAAGGGAAATGCATTTGGAACTTCGCTTTGGATCAGTCACAGTGCGTATTGATCATGTTCTTGATGGATATGAAATGCTACGCATGTGATCGATACGAACAAGGGAACAACCGATGGGTACGAAGAAGCAAAGCTTGGATCGATACGAAGGACAACATGGATACGAAGGAGGGTTGGCCGATGAATATGAACAGCACATGCCGATGGATACGAAGCATTGATGGATATGAAGGCTCTGTACTTCATGTCGATGGATACTAAGGAAGCGGTCGAGGCGGAGTGAAGGATATGGATCATAGCGTGTGAAGTTCAGATCGATGTGAAGACTATGGGTATGGGCATGGGGACCGATGGATAATTGGATGATGGATACGAAGGTGGTCGAGACGATCGATACGAACTAGTATCGATACGTACACTTTAGCCTACTCACAAATACCAACTTGCATTGATAATCACTCTCATTCAACAAGTCCAAATGCGATGAAATTTTCGCATTAACTTCCTTATGCACTTGAGAACATCCATGATCAATCTTGGCTCGATTGGACTACTTTTGGATCGATACGAATTGTACATGGATCGATCCAAAATCACCCTAGATCGATCTAGCGGGCCCACCTGCGCATGAGAAGAGGTATTCCAGGTTCCGAGTTAGACATTTTAGGATCTACGCCTATAAATAGCAGTCCTATGGAAACTAAAAGAGGGATCTTCTTCTTCTTTTCTAGGCTAAACTCTGTCATTTTTGTTATTTATTTTCCAAGGCTTGTAACTGTAATTATACGATAAAAGAAATAAAAGGATTGATTCAAAGTGGACGTAGGCTGGAGATAGCCGAACCACTATAAACCTTGTGTTCTTTCTTGCTTTCTTCCATTTTAATTTTTCTATTTCTTCATTTTTATTATCTAGTTTATCTGGATATGAGATATGTGTTTGAATATTGTGGATCTGTGTGCTAACACTGGTGCTTTCACAACTTTTGGGGTTTGTGATCAATTTTGGCGCAAACACTTTGGTGCTTTCACTGAGAAGGACCGGAGCCCTCTACATCAGATTTGGAGTTCATATTTGGAAAGCTATAGGATCAGATCTAAAAGGAACTATGGTTAGGCAGTCAGCTAAAAAGATATTACCAGAAAGGAGCCATCAAGAGGGGAGTCAAGCGGCTTCCTTAGGCGCGAATCAGGCCTTAGTTTTCATCACTAGAGATGAGATGGAGATGATGATGGGAGCTATGCAAGAAGAATTTTTGAAAAGGCAAGAGGAAATGATCCAAAACCTTCTCAGACAATTTGGACAGACAGGAACAGCTAGAGTTGTTGGAGCTCTGATCTATGGAGCTGGAACAGAAGGACTCAATAGGTAAGGAGATGGAGCAGCTCAATAGGGCGCAGCCCCTAATAAGAACACGGTTACCAATCTGGATGGACCAAGGCTCGGGGGCATACCACCAAGCAACGATGAACCGATTCATGGAGGGATTTCAGGTGACACCACACAACAGGATGCCGGCAGGAGCACAAGAGTATGTGATGAAGGGTATGTACCAAAATTTCCTCAAAGACTCGGGAGGGGGGCAAACCTTGGTGGATAACACTGGATTAGTTGAGATTATCAGGCGAACTATGTGTAGAGGTTTAGAAAATAGAGATATGTAAGGAGTAAACAAGATTCTGTTTACCTGTGACATCAGAATGGCTCGGAATCCACCAGAGTTCAAGCGCCTAATCTGGAGGTATACAATGGCAAGGACGATCATGCCGATCACTTGATGAGGTAAACAAGACACATGGAAGTGCTGGGGGCATCAGAGGATGTTATGACCCAGTGTTTTTGTCTGTACTTGACGGACATAGCCGCTATGTGGTTTCGACAGTTGGAAGATGGTTCTATCAGGACATAGACGGAATTGATGGACAGGTTTTTAAAGCAGTTTCGGGTTCATATCGAAAGGTAAAAGAATGTAATGACATTAACGTCGGTGAAGCAAAGGATAGGAGAATCGCTAAGGGCCTTCTTGATTCGGTTCAATGCAGTAGTTGCTTCGGTGGATCGGCCAGATCCATCGATGGTTTTAATGGTGGCAGTGTCAGGAATCAGGCATAACTCAGATTTCAAGGTATCGTTGATATGAGATCCACCAATGGATCTCGGGGAGTTCTTTCACGAGGCCGAAAGATTTCTTTGACAGGAAGATGCATGTTCGGATATGAAGTTAAAGGAAGTAAACGCGGTTGAGGATGGAGAACCATCCGAAGAAAGCTCGGGCAAGGGTAAGGACAAAGGAAAGAGAAGTTGGATTACAACTCTGGCAAGGCAAGAAAATGTCAGGGAGAACCAAAATTCTCTACTTACATAGGACTGAATGAAACATTGGAGCGAATACACGAAAACACGGGATCGCCTTCCCTACTGAAGGCCGGCAAGGAGAGAACCCTCGAAACATGAGAGGGCATTAGAAAGGCATTGTCTTTTTCATGACCTGGACGGGAATGATACCAACAGCTGCAGACATCTAAAGTATATAATCGAGGAGCATGTAAGGAATGGTAAGCTGCGGCAATATGTCGGGGATCAAAATGAGGCGGTGGAACAGGAGCTGCCACTGTCTACCTCAAATGACGATGGCACGAGGCACAGGAATGATGGTCGATTGGTTGTCAACTGACAGTGATGATATGGAGTAAGTAGCAAACTTTGGGAAAACGGTTAAGTCACTTACTCATGTACGGGACGGAGATAGCCCTTAGGCATGCTCTGAGATGTTGATAGACCGCGACCTCTAGTTTATGAAATTTGCATTTTCTTTTTTGATTTGTACATTTTCTATTTTCTAGTTTGGTTTTGGAGTTTGGTTTGAACTCCTTGTGTTGTTTGTTTTCTGGTTTGGAATTTAGTTTGGATGCTTGTTTTCTGATTTGGATATTGGTGTGGATTTCTGGTGTGGATTTTTGGTTTTTTGATTTAATATGGATTTCGGATTGGATTTTGATTGGATTTTTATCTAGTTTTTGGTAAATGGTCGCCGAGTATGGATTATGCTTGGCAAGGGGTAAGTCTCTTTGTCCAAACATGGCGAATTGGCTTATTCAGGTCATCGAGTTTGGACTATGCTCGACAAGGTTTCGGAGAGACCAGGATTCAGACTAGGACTTAGGCCCTATATTATTGGTTATTATTTTAGGTCGTCGGGTATTGACTATACTCGGCAAGGGTCCGGATCGACCAAGATTCGGTTTAGGACTTAAGCCATGGCATGACTCAACATTCAGGGACACTGAATCAAGAACACCAAGGTATTACTTAACATAGGTCATTGAATGCGAGTTGCGCTTGGAAAGAACTCGGATCGGTTATACATTCGGATATTGGTAATGAACAGCTAAGGGCTCTGCTCGGATTTGGATATCGACCCAGAAAGGTCCTAGATTTGACTGTTGGTTATTGGATATGGATGGATTAGAACTCGATCGCCGGGTTCAGATGGATATGAAATTAGCTAAGGATTTGGTTACTGGATTCGGAATCAGGTATCGGCTTGGAGTGGTCGCAGATTCAGATAAGGATAAGGATACGATAATAGATAGGATGGCTTGGTAATATATTGGATTATGGATCGGATAAAATGGCTATGGATGGAATATGGACTTTGGATGTCGGATTTAAAGCTATTCAAAACACGCCTTCCTATTGCAAGGTATGTTTTGGGAGGCAAATGTTACCCCGTCTTTGGTAAAGGCTGGGATACCAACAAATTGGCTAAAAAGAATGGATATCAGGATTCGAGATCGATTGGAAACAAGGCTGTGATCGATACCGTCAAAATTTAACCGACCTCCAATCAAGACGAGATCGATTGGGAATGACGAACAATGCTAGGAAAGGCTACATTTCGAATTTCAAGTCAATCAGAGTTCGTATACTCAAGTTATGGATGGATCAATGTTGAAGAGAAATGGTTAACATCGATACCTTCAGATCGATATTGTTCGTGTCGATCAACATGGATTACTTCAGATAGATGTATGTCGTTCGTATCGATATGGTTCGTATCGATCGAGGGACATCAACAGATGGATGTGAATATGGATAACACACATGAATTTGGACCGATAGTAGTTCGTATCGATCAGGGATAGACTCAGCAGTTCAATTTAGATCGATGGTTTCGTATCGATCGATACGAACTTGGATAAGAAAATGCATATGGAACTTCGCTTTAGATCAGTCACAGAGCATATTGATCGTGTTTCTGATCGTTACAAAATGCTACGCTTGGGATCGATACGAACAAGGAAGCAACTGATGGGTACGAAGAAGCAAAGCTCAGATCGATACAAAGGATAGATATGAACAACATGGATACCAAGGAGGTTGGTCTATGGTTATGAACAACATATGCCGATGGATACGAAGCATTTATGGATACAGAGGCTCTGTACTTCGTATCGATGGATAGTAAGGAAGCGGTCGAGGTAGAGCGAAGGATATGGATCATAGCGCATGAAGTTTGAATCGATGCGAAGACTACGACTATGGGTATGGGGACTGATGGATAATAGGATGATGGATACGAAGGTGATCGGGACGATCGATACAAACTAGTATTGATACATACACTTCAGCCTATTCGCAAATACCAACTTGCATCGATCATAACTCTCATTCTATAAGCCCAAATACGATGAAATTTTTGCATTAGCTTCCATATGTACTCAAGAACATTCATGATCAATCTCTGCTCGATTGGACTACTTTTGGATCGATACGAATTATACATGGATCGATTCAAAATCATCCTGGGTTGATTTGGCAGGCCCACCTGCGCAAGAGAAGAGGTATTCCAGGTTCTGAGATAGATATTTTAGGATCTACGCCTATAAATAGCAGCCCTATGGCAACTAAAAGAGGGATCTTCGTCTTCTTTTCTAGGCTAAACTCTGCCATTTGTGCCATTGATTTTTAAAGGCTTGTAACTGTAATTATAGGATAAAAGGAATAAAAGGATTGGTTGAAAGTGGACGTAGGCCGGAGATAGCCGAACCACTATAAACCTTGTGTTCTTTCTTGCTTTCTTTCATTTTAATTTTGCTATTTCTTCATTTTTATTCTCTACTTTATCCGTATCTGAGATATGTGCTTGAATTTTGTGGATCTGTGTGCTAATACCTGTGCTTTCACGACTTTTGAGGTTTATGACCAATTTTGGTGCAAACACCTGACATGATGAATTAATGTAAAAATATATATATTATGAATTTTGAAAACATATATTATTTTACATGAATTTATTGAATCATATAACCATTGAATATTAATAATAGTATATAAATAAATGATAATAATTATTTCCATCACTTAAAATTCACAATAAACATAAACAAGTGTTTAAAAAAATTTAGATCAACATTATACATTAAATATGAAAATGTTTATTTTAATTCAAATAGTATGTGAATATTAAATCACAAATATATATATATATATATATATGAATAAACATATATAATTTATAACTAAAATTATTTTAATATTTAATATCAGATTACAAACAAAAATAATGAACTAGATCTTCAAATTTCATACACATATCCAATTTCCATTGTGACAACAACAATACATGCAAAAATCTCACCTAACTAATGAAATAACTATAATATAATTATATACATAAGTTTATATGATTAAAACATCTTAAAAACACAATAATATGATTAACACATAAATAAACATTACCTAGAATAGATACCCTAAAGTCCGCTTTGAAATAATGAATTCTCCTCCTCTAGAATTCTTTGATTCGTCAGGTTGCTAGTTTAGAATCAACGACCTTTCACTATCAAATAGCCTCTTGTTTAAACTTGAATTGGATTGAGATTTTAGGATAATTTTAGAGAGTAGTTACTTCCATGAAAAGGAAGAAGAAGACAGCGGCTCAAAATGAATTAGCATGAGATATGCTTTTAAGATTAGTATTTATATTGGTAGGATAAGAAAGCAAATTATGCAAGTTTCTCGATAGATCTTAGCCACACATCTCCAAATCATAATCCTATGTTGCAGCTGCTTTTACCCTAGCCGAACCAACTGCCTATCATCTCTAAATATCAGGGGTTGTAAGCTCGTTTAACCTAAATTAAATATGTACAATCATATTTAACCTATTTGTTATTGATATCTCATATCGATCAATATACTCATAGCTATTATGAATATATGCAACAATTTTATTTCCAAAATCATATTCAAATTTCATAAATATTAATTAATTTACAACAATTATGAACTAATTTAATTGTTTAGTCTAAAGAGAATTCATCACTTTGGTTGTTTGACTCATAGGTGTAAATTTGGTCAGTGATTAACATCGAAATATTCGAATGTTGATGGTCACATGTTACTTAGTAGATGGTGTGATATTATGGTCAAATTTATCGTTTACTCAACTTCAGTAAAATCCCATTTCACTTTATTAAGCATTACCTAGTTATGACAATTATTTACACCAATTTTCTTTGTCAAAACTTTATCACTTTGGACCTATTGAATTTAATAATGGTCAAAATCCAACATCGTCCACATTCAATTTTATAGTCCAAATACAAAGTCATTGGTTCAATAATAACAATTATTATTAACCGAATTGCTTTGCCTAGAGACTTTAACTTTGAGTTGACTTGAGTTGTTGTGATACTAACCCCATATAATTCATAAGATGAATCCTCTATTGAATAGTCCTTCACTTTTAGTACTTCCAATCGACACAACTATAGTCACTCGATGGACGTCGTGCCATAATTTGACTACAATCAAAGCAAAGTTTTCATATTGAAGATTCATAGTATTTTCAAGTCGAGAGAACCATACAAATCAGTCATATTGATATTTTCTATTTGACATTATTTATATTAACCAATAGAAAACTATTGAGTGGGTCACTCCATAATTATCCAATGACTATCAGTACGTAACCCCTAGGTGTCCCCAATAGTCATGAGTAATACATTGCCCAACATTTAGAGAGCGTTACGTACTATAGACTCAATGGATACGTCGATATCCAGTCTCGATACATCTTGACTAGGAACATTTAAAATAGTATATTTGTTTTCATTATATAAATTACTCACAGCTGCAAAACTTTGTAACTACTATCACAGAACATACCATTTACGGATTTTCTTTTAAATGTACTTTTAATAAAATAATATACTTAATATAACATCATATCAAGTATATAATAGAAAGAAAATATCTTTATTACGAACAAGATTGGTCAACGAGTTAGGTGTATGTACCCTAGCGCATACCCCTAACTCTATCAAGCGTTGCATTAGATGAAATAATATTTAACCTATGTACTTACCCTTAAACACATATCCTTATAGAAATAATTTAACTCGATGTCACTCACTATTAAGCATACTTTATCCAACAAAGTCCGGTTACTCCTTACTGATTCATTCTTATGTATCATAGGGAGAAGTGACTTTGACATTGAATCTTATTCCTTTTTAAGCACTTTTGGAACTCTTTCCAATATACTTACATATTCAATCAAATTGGAATTTTTTTTTCTTTGGATGTTATGTTCTCTACTTTCATTTTATATTCTATGAATATATTGTACACAAACTAATTGTATATCGAATACACATGTTTATATCTGTGATAACTCATCAGTGAATTTAACAAAGAAAGTGAATCTATTTTGCTATCAATGGACCTTGGATTGTGCGTGTGTGTGTATTAATTCGATGAGTTCATTAACTTTTTTCACGTCCATTGAATGGGTCCTTTCATTGCCTTTAATTGTTTGAGGTACAATTCAATAGTGCCATATGATGCATAATCATATGGTTAAAAAAATTATTTCTCAAAGAGATGGCTTAGTCCGTAATTTCAAAACAATTATAAACATTTTGATACCATTGTATTTCTATAGCTAATGCATTAATTGTTTATGAAAACAAATACCAATATTATAGATTTAACATATAACAAATATTCATAGTATCCATATTAAAGTTTTGTTGATTACATGGGTCATGGTTGTTTCGACGTATGGAAGTTTCTCAAAATAAAAATTAATTAAAAGTTATCTTCGTATTTCCCTATCACAGGAGAAATTAAGTGGAACCACAATTACCATCGAAAATGAATATTTTGGATGTGCTAGGTTACGACGACATAATTAAAGAATTTACTCGAAAGAACGCATGATTTTCTTTAGTTGAATTGATATGCTAGGATGTTACGAATGTAACGTTTCATGTAAACTATATATTTTGTACGTAAACCAAGTGATATATTGAATATAATTATAACTTTTGCTTATGTTTTTTTTTCTGTGTTATATTTACAACATTGTGAGCAACAAAAAAGAAACACATATTAGGCAATCCAAGTCTATATGGACGCTATATCATTTCAAACATTTGGTTGGACACTCTTCCTTCCTTTATTTATTTATTTATTTTGATTTTTTTTATTTTGATTTTTGATGTAAAGGCTGAGATTAAAATGGTACATTACTAGAGTAATGGTCTCATGACAGTGGTGGTGCATTTTAGCATAAGATGGCACTTTAATTTTTAAAGTGATGAAGAGAATTTTCCATTATTGTGCCTCTTAATTAATTTGTTAATATTTTGCCAAAAATTCGGTCAAATACTTTAGTGGGGGAGAAATATGGTAAAAAGCTTGCGCATTCAACAAAATATTGATTAATAGAAAAAGGACTTTCCTTATGAGGTAGGATATTAAATATATATATATTTATTGTTAATTCTATGTATTTGTTTGACCCCAGCAATTAACGTGACAAATCTAAGAGAATATGACTGTATCAACGCAAGGAAAATTACTTTATAATTATGATTTGTTTAATGTCTAATTTTTCTTGTGCTATGAATTTGACTTATCCTATTGTTGCCTAAAAACGTTAACATTTAAAGATCGACATATTTGTATCTTCCATTCATGGGGCATTTAACACGTTCACTTGGACGGAGTATACATATAAACCTAAAAAAATATGTATAAGAGAAATGTTATTTCCTCAACCCGTGAGTTTAATGACACAATAAATAAGGTGTTACTGTTAAAATTCAAGAATAGGTGACAAATTAAATACCATTTGCACTGGTATCTTACTCGCAATCAGCTTTGCCATCTTTAAAACAATAAATGTGGACTATTTATATTTGAATTAGCAAATAGCCCCTATTTATGGTAGAAAAGTAACTGGAATATTATGCTGATTCCTTTATTGATATGATGATACGTATTTCCTGACAGCTAGTTCATATCTGCTATTTTGGTTTTGAGGAATAAATGACTTTCAATAACCACTCAATACGTTCTTCTTTATCAGATTTAGGAGCCTATATATATATTCGGACCACTGAGGAGGGTTGATGAAAGATAAGAGAAAGTACATGGCTTTGAAATCAGATAAAAAACCTACAGGTAGGAAGAATCACAAAGTAGGATGCTTCTCAGGCTTTATTAGATCATTTTGTTTTGGAACTATTGATAGAAATGGACATGCAGGTAAGAAATTGCAACAGACAGTTGGTTTAAAACAAAAGAAAAAACATGAAGAACCCGGACACTCATCTCCATTTACAATTAAGGAGATCAAAGGAAGGATCAAAAATATTAAAAGCAAGGTTAAAATCAATCCTAGTTCTGTCACGGTGGATAGCCTTCTAGGTAAGATTCCATGCGGCTCTCCAAAGGATATCGAACAAAAGGAAAAAGCTACAATCACTGGACGGATCAGCTTAAAACTTGCTACATTGCTTCAGGGAAAAGAAGAAGAACCAAATATAGATAACTCAAGAGAATCGATTCAAGAAGATGAAGGCAGGAAACAACTTGCTGATATGTTACATATGGAAGACCGTGTACCTCTGAAATCTTTGGCAAGATTACTTTCTTTCCCAGGATTTTGTTCACGATCACCAATTTTCAGTTCTCGCTTGCCAGTTGTAATCAATGATAGCTCCAAAGGAAAAGGTACATTTTGTTTATCATTGCTTTTACAACTTACACCTACATATACACACACACATGTGTATATACATACGTACATATGAATGTATGTGTATGTGTGTGTTGGTTATTTGGCTTCTGCCATTTAAATTGTTCAAGGTGGAAAAACTGAAACCAAATTGTTTTACTGATTAATTTTACCGAAAATCAACAATGAGAGTTGAGGTTAAAGTAATCTAACAAAAATATTCAGATGAGTGGATGGATTTCAGTAAACATGGACTTGGTTGTGATAGTATCAAAAGATGCAACGTCAAGGGAAAGGTGGCTGATGCATGTAAGAAGTGTATTTGAACTAGGTTCTGATCTAGGATACAATGAACTGGAGAATCAACTACTAGATCCATCTGTATTTGACGAACTTCAAAACAAATACAGGCAACACATTGACTCAAATATACTTTCGGATTATATCAATGAGGTCACCGTAGATATTTGCATGAAAATTTTACGCCCTACCACCCCTTCGATATCTTTATTAGTCAAACCCAATGTTAGTTCAGCTCAGACAAAAGAAACTTTTATGCATGAATTATGTAAAGGACTGGAGCGATTCATCCATATGGATTTTCAACACACATTATATCATATAACAAGGACAGACTTAGAACATGAAGCTTCGCGAAATGTTAGACTTGACACAGAAGAAGTTGCTAATGAGATTGCAGATGAGATTTTAGAATGCGTAATCGAGGAAACTGCATTGGGACTTGGCAATTCAATTCGCACGCTCTGAAGGAAGAAATGAAGAGGATTGATCAAGTATGTGAAAATAAATAACTCCTTGATTCAAATCACTGTGGACGTCATTATTTCCTTGAAGTAATGCAAGATTTATTTTATTTTATTTTTTTGGCCATCTAGTTTTGTAATTGTGGATTGGTCCATGAAATATTGTAATGTGCATAAATTGTGATAGATTTATATCCTCACAAACTCTTCTTACAAACTATACAAATGATGTTTATAACATTCAGAACTGAAAGTAAATGGAAATTAACAATGGATGAATTTTAACAAACAATTACAAGCTGTTGTGCAGTACAAACATTCTTCGACTTGTTAGCCGCGTATTGAGCAACTTTATACTACAAACCCAAAATAAAGCAATAAAAAAAAGAGAAGCTTGATTTTGCTTCATTTATCGTCACTCCCAGGACAATTTTTTTTGGCAGCTGAATCCACACTAAAATTATGTTAGAGAACTTTATAAGAAGAAAAGTAGCAAACGTAATTTGCAAATGGAGATGGGAAGATATACATTTTGTTAAAGGAGAAAATAAAACTTCATTGAAATTCTCTCGTTTTACTTTTATTTGTTTATTTTTTTTTTTTGCTTTGATTTGCTTAGATCAAAACTCTTCCCTATCTACGGTGACAGATCTCCTAACTTAAAGGTATAGATAAAGCCTCACTAAAGCCTTATAAAATTCCCAAAATTCCCACTATAGCGCATAGCGCTCTTCGATCAGTTCGCTATTTCAACTTAACGCTATTAAAAAGTAGATCCGCTTCAAGTCCTGCTATTTTCCACTACATTTGCTAAATCAAAAAAAATTTGCACATGTTTTAGCAACATTAATATACAAAGTTGATTTGACTAGTTCTTTTTTAAATCAAATCAACAAAGTGAGGATAAAAACCTAATTTTAAAACGTAAATACCCAATATAAGATAGAAATCTATCGTAGTAATCAAATCTAGTTTGCTTTAATCACAATAGCCTTCGGTTTTTATATAAGATTAAAAAAAAAAACATTTTCCTACACAAATAATGTGAGAATGGAAATAAATTAACTTTAAATATTTGGTTTTATACATAATGTAGCTTTTTGCACGTCCGCTATTTTTCGCCATATCTTCGCTTTATCCTAGTTATAATTTTTTGTACCTCAGCCGACATTGAAACACTAAGCGCTTTAACCGCATAAATCCAACGGCTAATAGTCATTCTCTAGAGTTTTCTACAATTATCAATAACTCTTAAGACATTTCTAGAATAGACAACTCTAGAGACTTTTTTACTAAAAATATATCCATTTTCTTCTGTTTGCTAAATTTTAGCCTCTTATTAATTATTTTTATAAATGTCAAAATTCAAATTGTCTAAAATAATTAATGCTTCCTAAAACGAAGTTTCTTTCCAACATCTCTTTATAAACTTGGTTTTATAACTCTTAGCAAAATTTTGCATCTTTGCATTTTACGTGTTTTTGTCGGAATAAAGAAATGATCCAAACTTTCTTTACTATGTTATTCATCATTCACATTGTCATGATCTTCGATGCAAATAAGAGTGTAATGCGGCCGATAGATATAAAAAGAGAAGCAGCATTATCTCAATACAAAGCAAGCAGGCCGAATGTGATGGGCCGAGGCCCAAAATTCTATTTTCTCAAATTACATTTTCTGTACCGTTGTATCAAGTATAAATACAAAGCAAAATGTAAACTGATAATGTAATGATCATTTCACTTTCTTCTTCAATAAAATTTACAAACTTTTTCATGGTATCAGAGCCCACTGCCTAACGCCAATATTTCAAAAAAAGTAAGAAACTCATCAGAATTCATCATCAACATTTGAGTTTCTGATTCGTATCTGAAGTGCCGTACCTTGCCAGTACTGAATTTGGCTGCATTAACACATTCAGATCGAATCTTGATGAAAAACAGCAAGAAATCAATTTACTCAAATCAAGAAAATCATCGAACAGATCACAACATCAAAAGAAAGTGCCATCCAACAGAGATCATCAGATTATCATCATCTGATCAACAGAATCATCATGTTATCATCATCTAATCCTGTGGTTGCAACATACCTGGTGCAGTGTCTCTGTTTTCCTCAGTGATTGAGATCTTGATCAAGATATAAACTGTTTCTTGTCAATTTTTCATTTCTGTCTACCCATCCCTCTATATCTGCACTATCTTGATCTTAGCTTTCATCATGAGTAATGAATCCAACACTGCATCATCAAGAGGACACAAATAATTCTCAGCAAATTTTAACAGCGGCTGAGAACCTCATTGAGACCATCATTAGCCTACAGAGTCAACTTGTGACTGTTCATCTGGATGAAGATAACTATCTGCTATGGAGGCTTCAGGTTGAAACTGCAACTCAAGGCTATAGACTTGAAGGTTACATTCTTGGCACCATTCAAATCCCACCAAAATTCATCACTGCCCAGGAAAACAAAGTTGTTAGCAATGAAGAGTACACAAAGTATTATAGGCAAGACAGAATGATCTGTTCTTGGTTAATGTCATCTATAAACACCAAGTTACTGTCTTATGTAATAGGATGCAAGACTGCAAATGAATTATGGACAACAGTTGAAAAGGTGTTTAATACACAGTCTGCAGCTAAGGTTATGTACCACAAAAGGCAACTTCAAAACATCAAGAAGGACACTCATACTATGAGAGAATATCTGTCCAGGATCAAAAATACATGTGATCTTCTTGAAGCTGCAGATCATAAAGTTTCTGATTCAGAACAAATCTTGACCATACTCAATGGTTTAAGTGATGAGTATGAATCAGTGGTTGCTGTGATAGCTTCTCAAAAGGTTCTGCCATCTATAGATGATGTACACTCAATCTTGTTAGCACATGAAGCAATAATTGACAATAAAAGACCACAAGAATCAGATCTCTCTATCAATTACACGGTTAGTCAAAGAAATAGAGGTCAAAACAGCAATAAAAACGAACAAGAAAATCAAAGAGGTGGCTACACTAATAGATCAAGAGGTAGAGAAAGATGGTATAACAATAACAACAGGCCAAAATGTCAAATCTGCGAAAAAGTAGGACACACAGCAATGAAATGCTATTTCAGATACTCAAATCAGAACAATAACATTCAAAGAAGCAACAATCACAATGTCAATATTGCACAAACCAGTGAAAGTCAAAATGATAACAACAACAAGGGTCAAAGTTCAAATGACATTGCCAGAGCTGAACACATTCAAGATGAATCCTGGTATCCAGATGCTGGTGCTACAAATCACATCACTAACAATCTCGACAATCTAAATCTTGGATGCAAAGAATATAGAGGTAATCAAACAATTTGCATGGGAGATGGTAAGTGTGTCAAAATTTCTCATACTGGTAACACCTATATTAGAGGTAAAAGACAGTTATTTCTGTATAATTTGCTAAGAGTTCAAAATATTAAAAAGAATCTTATAAGTGTATCTCAGTTTGCTCTTGATAACAATGTGTATTTTGAATTCTATCCTAAGTACTGCTTAGTCAGAGACATACTGACTAAGGATGTTCTGTTGGAGGGTGAAACTGAAAAAGGACTTTACAAATTTACATCCACCAACTGCAGCAGTGTCACAAAGGAACTTAATCACTGTAAATTGAGTTCAAAAAGAAACAGTAGAGATACATTTGATCTATGGAATTATAAACTTGGTCATCCAAGTAGTAAAGTTGTAAAGCAAATTCTTGTTGAAAATAAAATAAAGTTTGACGATACATCTTTACCCTATGTATGTACTTATTGTCAAATGGGTAAAAGTCATAAGTTAGCTTTCAATCATTCATCAACTCAATACAATAAACCACTAGAATTAGTTGCCACTGATTTGTGGGGTCCTGCACCCATATGCTTAGATTTTGGATTTAAGTACTATATATCTTTTGTAGATGCATATTCAAGACATACTTGGATATACTTCTTAAAAACAAAATCTGAGACATACAATGCAGTCATATGCTTCATAACTATGGCTGAAAAGCAAAATAATTCACAAGTTAAGATCATTCAGTATGATGGTGGAGCTGAGTATAAACCTCTTAGCAACTATTTTCAAAAAAGAGGAACTATACACAGAACCTCATGTCCTCACACATCTGAGCAAAATGGTCTAGTGGAAAGAAAACACAGACACATTGTTGAATCTGGTCTTACCCTACTAGCTCATGCCTCAATGCCATTAAAATTCTGGAATGATGCATTCAATACAGCTGTTTATTTGATAAACAGAATGCCAACAAAGGTTCTTAAGGGAATCAGTCCAATAGAGATATTATATGGGTATAAACCAGATTATTTAGTTTAAGAACATTTGGATGTCTCTGTTTTCCTTACACTAGACCATACAATACAAACAAACCGAACTTTAGATCCAAACCATGTACCTTTTTAGGATACTCTACAAAACAGAAGGGATACAAATGTCTAGATGACAGTGGAATTTTTTTTGTGAGTAGACATGTTGTCTTTAATGAGCATGTGTTTCCTTTTAGCAACTCAGAAATGAAAACAACAAGCAAAGTCTACAACCCAAAAGCGTCTATACCTGACTTACCAGTCTACACTGAGATTGAGCATCACATAAGGGCAAAGGAGGCTACTGAGGATCAAAATACGCAATTTAGAGAATTGTTTCAACAAAACTCAGATTGGACTGATAATCTTAGTCATGCCAGTCCATCACCTGCAGAAACAACAGAAGACAAAGGACAGGATCAAGTAGATAATCATGAAGAGAGTGCTCAAAGGCTATCAAACAATTCTGACACAGGGGACATACCTCATAATGATGCTCAAATGAAATCCATTCATCCCATGGTTACAAGGGCCAAGAGTGGTATCTTCAAACCAAAAATTTATACAGCAAACTTAAGTACACATGAACCTGTTACATAAACCCAAGCTGTCAAAGACAAAAATTGGAGAGATGCAATGAATGAAGAATACAATGCTCTCATCAAGAACAGAACATGGGATCTTGTATATCCACCAGATAATAAAAACATTGTTGGATGCAAGTGGATACACAAAATCAAGAAAAATCCAGATGGAACCATAAAAAAAATACAAGGCAAGACTAGTTGCAAAGCGCTACACTCAGCAATATGGGTTTGACTTCAATGAAACATTTTTTACAGCGGTAAAACCATCCACAATTAGACTGATTCTCACTATTGCATTATCAAGAAATGGGATATAAGAAAATTGGATGTCAACAATGCATTCCTCAATGGCATTCTACAAGAGGAAATTTATATGGAACGGCCATAGGGATTCATCAGAAATGAAAACTATGTGTGCAAATTGAATATGGCCATTTATGGTCTTAAACAGACTCCAAGAGTCTGGTTTGATAGACTGAAGTTATCATTAACAAATCAAGGATATCAGTCTACCAAATCAGATAACTCACTCTTTATCAAAATTAATGATGTATCAACAGTATATGTACTAATATATGTTGATGACTTAATTATTACAGGTAATAACAGAGAAGAGATTAAGCACATCATCACTTATTTAAAGGAGCAATTTTTTGTAAAAGACCTTGGAGACATCAACTACTTCTTAGGCATAGAAGTCATAAGGAAAGCAAATTCAGAAATAATCTTATGCCAAAAGAAGTATATTCAGGAAATACTAGACAGAGCTAAAATGAGTGATGCAAAGGCACAACCAACTCCCATGATAAGTAGTCAACATTACTCTAAAAACAGGGGAGAAGCCATACTTAATATTAAAAAATATAGAAGTGTTGTAGGGGCATTACAATATGCAACTATAACACGGCCTGATATTGCTTACAGTGTTAACAAGGTATCTCAATTTTTACAGAATCCACTTGACGAGCACTGGAAAGCTGTAAAGAGGATTCTTAGATACTAAAAGGGAACAATGAATCATGGCCTGTCACTTAAAGCATGCAACAACTTGAATATAGTAGGGTATGCCGATGCTGACTGGGCTTCAGACCCAGATGACCGAAAGTCAACCACAGGCTACTGCATATACATAGGAAATAACCTTATACCATGGTGTTCAAACAAAAAAGCAACCATATCAAGGTCAAGCACTGAAGCCGAATACAGAAGCATAGCAAGTGCCATAACAGAAATTATTTGGCTATAGTCTATACTGGATGAACTAAAGCAGAAATCAGATAACATACCAGTTCTATGGTGTGGCAATCAAAGCACAGTATACATGTCAGCCAATCCAATACTTCATTCCTGTACCAAGCATATAGAAATAGATCTATACTTCGTTCGAGAACTCGTTTAGAAAGGAAAGCTTCAGATAAGACACATAGCAGCTACTTACCAACGTGCAGATATTCTCACCAAGGCGCTATCGGCCAAGAATTTCAACAAGTTTAGATCTGACCGGAAAGTTGAAGGTGACAAAGAACAAACATCTGTAACCGCAGTTTCCAACAATAGCTCAAAGGTTCCTGAGAACTCAAGCATAGCGAAAAAGGAAGAAACTTCCTCTGGTTTCCACCTACCAAAGTAAGGGTACCAGATCTCAGCTTCCAATTTGAGAAGAAAGAGTGGGAATCTAGCTTCTCCAGTAGAGATCTAGCATCTCATGTCCAGATCTGATGGAAATAATATAATTTGCCTAAAGAAATCGTGAGAATCATTCGACGCCTCTCTCTGCAAACCCTAACCCTAGGATCGCGTTTGAAGGGGGGGAATAAGAGTGTAATGCGGCTGATAGATATAAAAAGAGAAGCAGTATTATCTCAAATACAAAGCAAGCAGGCCGAATGTGATGGTCCCAGGCCCAAAGCTCTATTTTCTCAAATTACATTTTCTGTACCATTGTATCAAGTATAAATACAAAGAAAAATGTAAACTGATAATGTAATGATCATTTCACTTTCTTCTTCAATAAAATTTACAAACTCTTTCAAATGCAATTTCACAAATCTTTTTTGCATTCAGTTCATTTCCTCCTCTATTGTTACAATATAATACTCCAAAATGTAAGCATTCTAATATCCACCTTGTTCCAATATCATAAATTTTGAACGAGCCATATATGTTATCTTGACATTCTTTCGTAATTTCGCTCTTGAAATATTTACAAATCCAATGTCTTTATATGTTTTTCAAAATTCACTTTCGCATGACATTTCACAAATATCGATTGCAAAATAAAATTGTGCAAAATAAGAATCATATAATATTTGCTCACCTCTTTGCTCGCACTTTTGAGACATTCATCGTTGGTTTCTTTCACTTTCTTTTTGATCATCTCTATTTTTACTTCCTTAATATTCTCTATTTGCATTTCTTCAAAATTTGCACATATTTTAAACCTCCTCCGAACTCATAAATTTCTTTTCCTTGATTCATATCTTCTTCATTTTTATCTCCTTTGCTTTCGTACTTTTCGTCATTTACATCATATTTTATCATTTACATGTATATATTTTATCATTTACATGTACATATTTTATCATTTACATCCTCTCTTCAATATATTTTGTTTCATTCTATTTAGCTTGTATATTCAAATTGCATGTATTTTGTTCTTTAATTTTAACTACTTTGAACGCCCGTAAAAGTGAAAGAATCTTCTTCATCTTCTTTAATGAAGATAGATGACTCTTGAAATTTAGTGAAATTTGCTCTACATTTAGAAACAAAATGCCCAAATTTATCACAATTATAACATTTGGTATGTAAATTTTCATACATTTGGCCACGATCTCTTCTGTTTCATACCTTGTACTTTCTATTTGTCTCAAGTTTCCTCCTCTTACTCGACCTCTTGGGGTGTATGTGTTTTGTCTTTTTCCCTTTTTATTAATGTACTTGTGGCCACTTCGTCCATACCTTTGGCCACGACCTCATCTTTTTAGCTCCAACTTCTTGCATTTTTAAATGTCACATTTTCCCGCAAGGTGGTTTTTATTTAAAGAGTTTACTTCAATGTTTCTTCTTTAATTTTTTTTCTTTAATTTTTTCTTCAATTTTTTCTTCATAAAACCGATGAGTTGATCAACATTCATGAATCCTAGAACTTTAGTTCTTCATTTTCTACAACTATATAATCAACATTTTAATTTAAAGATCATAGATTTTATCAATAGCAATAGAATCTTTCATTTTTTCTCCATATTTTTTCATTTAATTTACAAAGACAAAATTCAAGAAAAGCAATCATCAACCAATTCTGATGATTTTACATATAATGATTCAAACTCACCTCTCATATTTTGTAGTCTAATTTTATCTAGTTTATCAGTTCCTTTATAAGAGGTGGAGCTTTAGTGCAACGGTTAGGTCACTCGCATGGTGATTTGGACGTCCAGGTTCAAGTCCAAAAACAGCCTCTTTGCATTATGAGGGAAATACTACGTACATTATCGACCTCTTTAGGACCCACTATCGTGCGAGAGCCTCGCGCACTGGGTTCCACCTTTTTTTTTATCAATTCCTTTATAAATGTTCTCCAAAATTTATTATATTTCCTTACTAGTTTGTGCATTAGCTATCTTTATGAACAAAGCTTCATTCAAACTTTGGTAAATGAGTGTAAGAGCCTTCCGATCCTTCTTTTTCAAATTCTTCAAATTATATCTTCCAGTTTTGGATGAAGTGGTAATATCAGTGGTTTCTTCATACATGTTTTCTATGATATCCACGAATCTTGCGATCCAAACAACGCCTTTAGGCGAATGCTCCAATGATCATAATATTCTTTCTTTTGCGAGGATACTTAGAAAAGAATCATTCTCTTTGCCATATTTTATTTATTAACAACCTCACTCTGATACCAATGTTAGAAAAATTTATAAGAAGAAGAAGTAAAAATAATTTGCAAATAGAGATTGGGAGATAAATATTTTATATAGAAGGAAATGAAAATTTATTGCAATTTATTTTTTAACTTTACTTGTTTACATTTTTTCTTTCATTTGCTTACATCCAAATGAGAAAACTTTCCCTGTTTATAGCAACACATCCCCTAAATGAATGGTGAAGAATTTTCTATTTAATGGTTAATAATCATTCTCTAGAATTTTCTACTATATGAACCAAAAATGGCACAAACACCCACGAGATTGTGTAGAGGATAAAAAGTGAAGAAACACAAATAAAAAAGAGTAAGAAAAGAACACACATCTTTATAGTGATTCGGCTAATCTTGACTTATGTCGACTCAGTGATTTTATTGCTTTGATTATTGAATTTCAAGTTTAAGTTCTTACAGATCGGTATAAATTTGTGGGCGATTACAAGAGACTAGAGTAAAAGATCCTTAAAAATGAGTCATGCCTCCTTATTTATAGCAGTAGGCAGCCTAAAAATCTTTCCTATGATCTCCACCTCGTTTTCCACAACATATACCACTTCTCTAGAAAATTAGGTGGACACATTATTAATAATTATGGATCAGCACCGATTCACGGGCTTGGATCGGTACCAATCCATATGTTCTTTACATGGATGACGTTGAACTTCTTGTCCTAGATTGATTTATTGTTAGCTTAATGGTTCCAAACTTGTTTGCATTATTATTAGCTTATTTTTGAGTCCAAATAATAGATCAACGAAAGTATGAAGTTGCTAACTTCAAGTGCTCGTGGAGATCGATAGAGAATTGGATAGAATCAACGAAATAATACTTGAAATAGGCTTTAGGCATCATCACTAGTAAGTAGTAGGAGTGGAGGAAAGATTGGTAGAACATGGTGGATCGGTACCGATCCAGCACATATGTTATTGAGTTCAAGGGATGGCTTGGTCTTCATCTCGTGGCTCTGTTTGTATTTGGTTTATGGACTCTTAGGCTACCTCTCCGGGCTTCCTTCTTTAATAGTTTCCAAGTTAAATTCGTCTAGTCTATCTAAATATTGTCTGGTCAAAAGGTTGGATAACTCTTACCTCCCAAAGTACATCTTGTTTCAAACATCATGTGCTTTGAATCGAGACAATTCATGATTGTTGCGAAGAACTCCACTCAATGATTTGTACGATCATTTATCCTTTTTGTAGATTGATTTCGCAAAGAGTAATGTCTATAACTATCCATTGTGACAATTTACCATCATCTGATGTTATAAATCTGGAGTTTGCTTTCACGTTCTGGCCGTTTGAACCAGGGATGACACAAACACCCAAGAGATTGTCTAGAGAATAAAAAGTGAAGAAAAGTAAGTTAAAATGAGAAAGGAAAGAATATACAACGTTTATAGTGATTCATCTAATCTTGATCCACATTCGCATTGTGACTTTATTCCTTATATCAAAGGTTTATAGGCACTAGATCTTATGAATCGGTATAAATCCATGGGTGATTACAAGAATTTAGAGTAAGATAGAGCTATAGCCAAAAGATCCTTAGATGTTAAGTGAGACCATACCGCTTAGCGGAATGGGTTTCCCCTCACTAACATCCTTTAAAACATATGTTTTGCAAATCATTTCCTGCAACCAAAACTGGTTAAATACTATAAAGCATCATAATGTAAACATACATAGATATCAGCTAATAAATGAACCATCTGTTCGAACTTATAAGTTTTGTTTGGCTAACTATTAACCTTTGGCTAACTCAGGGCCTGCCAGACAATATAACAAAATTTGTCTAACACATGTTAGATACTCCTCTTTTGGATGGTATATCCTTAACTATCTGTTAAATACATCTCTTTTGGACGATCTGTCCTTAACTTAATCATCTTCGAGGTCTTCTTGATCCTAATGGTTTTTCGAGCTCACCAATAACCTATCCGTGCAAAAACATATATTCCTTTCGGTATGTAATCATAATTTTAGTCTTACCTGTGACCAAGCCCTATATACTAAAATTTTAGACAATAATTAGCTGGGGCCAATAGCTAATGTATAGGGCACGATTCTATACCAGTCTCATCTGTTATTTTAATATCCAAGTCATTTTCATTTAGGGTTCCCTTCTCATAATTTTCCTTGAAATCTCTTTAAAATGATTTAAAAGCTTTAAGCCAAACTTATACAAGGAAAATATATATGATCTGTATGCTTTACTCAAAATCACTTTATCTCGGTAATATGCAGCCAATCCAAGAAAGCTCTTTATCCCGGTCACTGTCTCGGTTCTCTTCCAATTATTCACCGCTTCAATCTTAGTTGGATTTATAGACAACCCTTTTTATGAGACTACGTGACCAAGAAACTTCACTTTCTTTTTCCAAAAATGGCGCTTAGAAAATTTTGCCTTCAGTTGATGCTCCCTTAGCATCTCAAGCACAACTATATGATGAACTTCATGCTTCTTCTCATCCTTAGAGTATATCAAAATATCATTTATAAAAACCAACACAAGTTTATCCAAGTTCTCTCGGCAGATCTAGTTCATCAAATCCATAAAGAATGCCAATGCATTATTTAGTTCGAACGTCCTAACTAACCATTCGTACGATCCATATCTCGTTATAAATGTCGTCAAAGGAATACAATCCTCTGCTGTTCTAAGATGATGGAATCCGATCGCTAGATCCAATTGAGAAAGAACATTGGCTTTACCTATTTGATCAAATAAATTAATAATTCTCGATGATGGATATCGGTTCTATATCGTCTTCTCATTCAACTTACGGTAATCGATACATAGCCTTAATGATCCATCCGGCTTCTTAGAAAATACCGCGACAGCTCCCCAAGGTGAACTACTCGGTCGAATAAAACTCTTGCCTTCCAAATCCACACCTGCACCTTTAGCTCTTTCATCTCTGTAGGTGTCATTTTGCTTGGCGGTCTACTCACTGATTCTGCACTAGGCACTAAATCAATCCAAAAATCAATGGCACGTTTCGATGACAATCCAATTACTGCCTCAAACACATCAGCAAATTCTCTAACCACAAAAACTCGATGCAACTCATCCTCGAACTCCACAATAACCAATAAATCATTCACTTCGCAACTAAGGGTTTCTACGGTATAAACTATCCCATCACTACAATTAGGGTTTCTGTAACGACCCGCTATTTTGGACTATTTGCATCCGCACATGTCGGACTTGAATAATTCAAAATACCGAATTGTTAATTTAAATTTGGTAAAACTGAGATATACAGTAAATAAATAGTCACAGAATCACAGACACAGAGTAATAATATGCAGCGGAAATAAAAGAGATAGTAGTTCATGAAGCTACTATATAAATATATAAGATACATCAGAGTTTACAACAAAAGAGTAATACGATACATCAAATACAAATCAGAATACATCACTGGAATCATCGAATACTGAAAGTAGAATAGATGGCTGGATCTTCAAGCAAAGCTCCAACTCCAAAGGTGAGCCTCGAATACTGGTACACTCAGTCTGACCCGAGCGTAAAGCAAAACACAAGACACTCGAGTCAGGATTAATATTCTTATATCAATAAATCCAACTCAAGTGAAATAGCAATCGAAATACAAGTAACTCAAAGGATGTTTGGAATAACCATCCTCTAAGGATCCACTAAACTATCTACTAGGTAGTAATGTACGCTAAGTAGATAATGTCTATTAGTAATATAAAATATCAAAATAGCGTTAAGGCGTTACCATAATTCCCCTTAACACATTTTATATTCCCAAAAGCATATACAAGACCGTAGTTTCCCCAAAACCGGAAGTCACCAGAGGGCAATCCATATGCTCAAGGTACAAATCAAAACGTAGTGGTCGCGAATAGGATAATCAGTATGACAAGGTACATGAGGCGATACCAACTAGGATACTAGTAGTTGCGTGATCCGGACTGATGTTGAGCATAGCCAGCAGCTACCTCAACACCGCGAAACAACACTCCCAAATCGAGGGGTGCACCCAAATCGAATCACAAAAGTAATAGATATGGTATCGAAGAAGTGTGTCCGCTAGAGGTGGCGAACCTCAATGGCCCGGCGCGGCTCCTGTTTTAGTCATGTCAGGGGTCATCCAATATCGTTCTCTTTTTTCAGTCAACGCGTTCACCAAACCATCCACTTCATTCTGGATCAACACTCCGCGTATAATAGTTATTAAAGTGGTATTCGGTATCGACAGAGAGTATGTCCATATCCGATCCCGGTCTCTTTAATAACTACGTATTATTACACCGATTGGTCGTTTAATATATTTCAACACAATCAATTTCAATTTCAATTAGAATTCGTAAACCATTATTTCATTTGTCTTTCAAAAATCAATTTCCAAAATCTACGTTTCAAAACTTCCAAATTTCCATCTCAAAATCTTATAATTCAATTTCAAATTTTATTTAAACAATTCAAATATTGATTCAAGTTCATACAAAAAGATTCAATCCGAAATTATTTAAATTAATTAGATTTAACATTCAAATCAATTTAAATTATTTATCTATTTTATTCAATATTCGTTAAGTTAATTTAACATCCAAAACAATTATTTTTAAATTTCAAAGTCATTAAACCAATCACTTAAGTTAACTTCGTTATATCAAAACTTACAAATTTAATTAAATTCAATTTTTCAAATCAAATTCTTTAAATTACAATTCTTACATTAATTTCAATAAAACACATTTATTTCTTGTTAAGAAATTCAATTTCACTTATTCTTTACATAATTACAAACTTCAAACTCAATTAATAAAGAATTAAATTCCATATATTCGAGAAATCAAATTTCACTTTAACTTACTTAAATAAATTTTCCAAAACTTAATAAATAAAGAAACCCAATTTCATTTATTAACGAAGTTCAAATTCACTTATTCAAAAGTTGAATCTCTTATCCAAGAATTCAATCTTATTCAATTATTAAATAATTTCAACTTAATTATTAATAATTTCAAAACTTAGTAATTTCAACATAATTATAAATTCAAATTTAATTTTTAAATCACTTCAAACTTCGTTCAATGAATAATTCCAAATTTTAGTGTTAAATAATACATTTCAAATCAATGTTCTTTCATCAGTTATTACATTAATATTTGTTTCAGATTTCAATATTAACATTTTCCTTTCATAAAAATTTTCGTTCAAATTTTATTTCAAAATTTTATTATTCAAATAAAACCTTTATTTTATTTCAAATCAAATTTTTGACCAATCGGTTTATTTAATTCTCTATCCTAAGTCAAGTTCATTTGGGTATTTATCATTTCAACCCGATTCCATTTCAATTTAAAATCAAGCAAAATAAAGGGAACTTGCAGTGTGATAACAGGGATGGTGTCAAAGTAAATAAACAAGCAATAACAACAACAAAACAATTCAAATAATCAATTTTAAATAATCCCGAAATAATCGTATTAATTCGCATTGTTATTTGTGCGAATTAATATAATTATTCCTAGAATCTACACTATCATTTCATGTAGATTAAAGATTTTTATATTCCGGTTTTCACTTGTCGTTCAATTTCAGTTTAATACTTCAACAATTAATACAAACTACGTTCAAAGTTCAAAGTACAATTTATCAAATTCTACGACAACTAAAGGGTCAAATTTGACCAATCAATTTTTGTCATATATAATCCGTTTTAATTTGTTAACTATTCTACATTAAATTTAACTTGCAAATTAATTATCACTTAACAATAATAATTAACATCCAATTCAAACAACAATCAATCAATCAATTTATCAAACAAACTGTATTATTATCCCATAAATAATTAACAGATAATGGTGTCAGGTGTCATAGGTATACAGATACAGGTAATAGCAGACATAACAGAATAAACAACTAACAACAACATATTTCAATTTTCGTTTCAATTGAAATCAAATTTAATAAATAAAAGAATATTAATCGTGAGTGATTACTCACCTTTCGAGGCTAGAGAAAATATGAGATGGCACGGATACGCACACTGATACGGACACTGAAATGGAGTTACAAATCCAAGCATGATTCTCAGAGCAAAGTAAGATTGGCACGAATCGACGAGCAAAAACTGTTAAATAGGAATTGCCGAAATCAATCAAAACATTCAACATAGCAACAATTGCAAAACAAGTCCTACGTCAAAGTTTAACAATATAATTCTATGTGCTACCGAGATCGAAATGGTCAGAAATTTGGTATGAATAAAGATCAAAACTTGTATTTCAAAACTGCAAAGAATCACTTGATTCCGACGTAAGACGAAGGAGATACGATGCGTCAAACATGAACTCAGGTCGTGTTTGCAGCAGTGTAAAATAATTCTAAGTACAAAAGAATATCTGCCTGGGTCTAACTTCCAGATCCTCGACCACTAATCAAACGATGCCGGATTTTTCTAGAATTTGACACGTATAAACTAGGTAACTTACACTCCTTTTTAAAAATAGAATCAACCCATTCCGATAAAGCATGAGTGAGATACGATGCGTCAAACATGAACTCAGGTCGTGTTTGCAGCAGTGTAAAATAATTCCAAGTACAAAAGAACATCTGTCTGGGTCTAACTTTCAGATCCTCGACCACTAATCAAACGATGCCGGATTTTTCTAGAATTTGACACATATAAACTAGGTAACTTATACTCCTTTTTAAAAATAGAATCAACCCATTCCGATAAAGCATGAGTGAGATACGATGCGTCAAACATGAACTCAGGTCGTGTTTGCAGCAGTGTAAAATAATTCTAAGTACAAAAGAACATCTGTCTGAGTCCAACTTCCAGATCCTCGACCACTAATCAAACGATGTCGGATTTTGCTGGAATTTGACATTTATAAATTAGGTAACTTCAACTCTTACATGGACTAGCATGCATTAATATTCAGAGGCAATGCAAAATTGTACAAAATAAAATAAAAATAATATATATATATATATATATATATATATATATATACACACACACACACACACTTCAGAAATAGAGGCATATATTGACAATAGAATCTATACTAAACTTTCGTATAGATGTAAACAATGTATAGACTAATATAGATTATACTTAAACAACATCCAAATCCATTTCAAACAAAACCTTCCGACTTAATTTTTTTCAAAACAGAAAACTATATATACAATATCTACATAGTCTACGCTTTAAAGTATGATATAAATATATAAGTATAACTTACATTATATAAACAGAAAACTATACAAATCTAGTTCATGAATAGCTTCCATTAGTTTACAATTTATAAACTTATATGATGTTAACAACAAACTATTAGTCTTTTCTGTCAAACAGAGCAACAACCCATATCACAGCATATGTACTAAAGCTTAAATGAAATATAGTATACTTATATACTGTAAACAATATAGATTGTAAATATTTACCTATATATATTCAACTAATACAGGTAAACTATTATGTAAGAGTATATAAACTAACACACAACATAACTTCTTTGTCTATACATAAACATATATAGCAAGTCAAGAGGAGAGGCTACCTGTATGGAATGGTGACAGGAATGAAAAACCGAGTAGAAGATGGGAGAGAGTGGAAAGCTCGTAGTTTATTTTTCTTATATTTTTTCTTTGCATGCTTTGACGGAGGTGGGTGGGAAGGAAGAGGCGACTAATGGCTACAGGGTGGCCGTGGCAGTGGGTGACGTGGCTCGCATTGGAGGCTAGGGTAGGCGGAGGGCTATGTGGTGTTGCGGCCAGTGGAGGGTGGCGGTGCTTGGAGACGGCAGGGACGTTGTCGGCTGGAGCTGGGTTGTGAACTTCGGCGGAGGGTGGTCGAGAGCTATGGGCGGAGGCGGACGTTTGCGGGTTGTTGCCGCACTCGGCTCGGAGGAGGCTGATGGAGCGCCGTCGGGTGGGTCGGAGGTGTTCGGCTGGGAAGCTAGAAGAGGGGTCGGCCATGTTGCGTGCATTAGTGGAAGGGAAAGGAGACACGGTGAAAGCCTAAAGGCGGCGGTGGTGACTGGTTGTCATGTTGTCGGGGTGAGGTGAGGGAGGAGAGATGAAGAGGAAGAATGTGGAAGGCAAGAAGATGAAGAAGGGGAAAGAGGAGCTGCTGGCATTTTCTTTCTCTTTATTTTTTTTTTAGCTTTAGATGTATATGATGTTTTTGATTTGAAACAACTAATAGTTTCACAATAAAAGTAAACATGGAATATACAAACTTTCAAACGAACAGCAAGGAAAAATGAAAGGACATGAGCTCTGTATTATAATGTCACTTTATCAGGGAAGAGCGCGAATCCAGGGATTCTACATAAATATCAAATCTGGGGAAGAGCAGCAGCCAATTGTTGAATGAAGTGCTTATATTAAAAGTAAACGGCTACTTGTTTTCTCTCAAGGTGAATGGAACGAACCAAAAGTTTTAAAAACGATACCGATACGGATAACTGTTTCGTACTTTTAGTCGTGCACCAGATACCGAAATACACAACTGAATATACTGCAATGATCGGCGAGACGGTCAAAACGGTATAAAAACATCAGTGGTACAATTGAATTACAAAAATTCGAATTTTCTACTACGTAAAATGCATAAAATTCGTAGAAAAATAAGAACGACGGAGCTAAAAATGTCTGAATTTTGAAAAACGAAAAATGACGACTTGCTCAGAAGACGATTTAGAATTTTTCTATGTAAAAATATTTAGGTTTCGAAAACGACTTAATTTCATTGATTACTAACTGATTCAGATTGAAGTAAATATACGCACGAAATGAACTTTCATCTTTTCGGATGAAAATTTACCAGTAGCTATGTTTAATTAGACGCATTCCAAATATGAAGTTTGAATGGCATCGGAATTTGTTTGTGAAAATTCGAAATTCTACACTAAATAAGCTATTTCAAAAAAATTTAAACTGGGTCTGAATTTCAGGGTCGTTACATTCTCCCCCACTCAAAAATTTTCGTCCCCGAAAAGGAAGGAGGTAGGAGAACAGAAACCCCCAGAAGAAATAGACTTGAATTACATCATAAACAATTAATTTAAACCATAGAAATTTCAATTTAAATTAATTTATATTTAGCAATTTTACTTTAAACTCAAGACTTTCATAAAATCGGTTTGATTTCACATATATTAATGTTAGGTACAAAAGATTCCTTTCAAATGAAATTCAATTTAAATTCGATTAATTCAAGATATTTTCTGAAGTTAATTTAATTCAATTTATTAACCTTCAGAACAAAATTTTCTTCTATCATTCATACCTATTATTTATTTAACTTATTATTCTATTTATCTCATAAACATTTATAATTAAAATTTAAATGAATAACATTTATTATACGCACTTACATTTTATTTATAAAGACAATTTATATCATATATTATCCGATTTTCTTAAATTAGCAACTTCAAAGATCATAAATTTTGAAGTCATTTATTATAATCAAACCTTCTTTGACAAAATTTAATTCTTTCTTATTCCAAATTATTATTAAATTTATTCTACTTAATATATCCTATCACATATATATTAAGCATATTTACATTTATTATAACTACTCAATTTGTTAAAAATTCCTTTGATATCATTTTCTACTGTATAATATTCAATTACATAATTAACCTTCTTTTATTTTTTATTTAGGTAAGTTATATATATAATGCAATTTGAGTATTATCCAAACAAATTTTTTTTACAATTTAGTTATTTAAAGCTAAGTATTTATATGAAATAATTTGGCTTCATTTAAAATTGTAAAATCATCTTTTAACAAATTTTAAGAATTAATTTCCGATTAGCTTCAAACCACTTGAGATAAAATAAATATATATATTCATAATACATCAAATCAAATTTAAAATCTTCAATATATATTTTAAATCAAGTCATGTTTAGAAATTCAAATCAATTTATTTTTTCAAAACAAATCGTAGCAAAGCTACAGAATAGTCTCTCCACTTCGAAACTCGAAAATGAATGTCGATGATGCGGCCGTCATCACCGAAATTATTTTCCAGCGACAAAGAGAAGAGCACTGATTTAAACATCTAAAATTTCTTTGAAAATATTTCTATTCGAAAATACTTTAAGTAATATACCTTATAAAACTTAAAAGCCAAGTTTGAAATCACCGGAAATTAAATTCTCAAATTCTACTTTAAATCATTTGAATTCCAATCAAAATATAAACAAGCTTTATAAATTCATTTATTTATATCATGAAATAGTCAATGATTTATAAATCAATAAATGAAAATTAAAATTTTAACTTTTCAGAACAGATTCATTAACCTTTTAATTTCAGAAAATTTAAACTTTTATATAACATAATCATTCAAAATTATTTTATTTATCAGATTCGAAATTACTATTGTGTCAGTTTGTTATGTTCAAGTGTTTTGGAAATCCTATCGATAGCGTTGATCAGACGAATCGATCGAAAACCCAAATCAACATCAACAACTCAAACAACACAATATATGTAAAACATTTTTAATATTAATTTACAAAGACACTTCCTCGCTCGACAATACAAAAATAGATTTCAACACAAGAATAGAGATTCAACCTTAATGGAAATCAAATCAAAGAGAATTTTGATTCGACAATAAGTTCGAAACAGAAGATAAGGTAATTAAATAACAGAATAGGAAGCCTGATAAGTTTATATACATCGCGGGCAACCTTAACCGGATTGACCGTGGCTTAAAGAATAAGATCGATGCTGAATTCCGAGGTAAATCAACATTCGATCTCAAGAGATAGAATTCAGGCATAGCGGGAGATAGATAGCATCGTAAACCGAGGATACAGAAATCTTCGGTAAATCAATGCCTACCGTAAAGAAGTTTCACCCCTTTACAAATCATTCGAAGTTTGGCGAGAC
Organism: Allium cepa; assembly: GCA_030765085.1. Taxonomy (NCBI): domain Eukaryota; kingdom Viridiplantae; phylum Streptophyta; class Magnoliopsida; order Asparagales; family Amaryllidaceae; genus Allium; species Allium cepa. The sequence continues at coordinate 347,589,115 of CM060928.1, forward strand.
CGCCGGTTCATTTTAAAGATTATTCGAAGTGGAGTTATGGAATACTCCATAATTGAAAGAAGTCGAATAGTGAGGGACGAGAATGAATTTTGGAACCGAGGGAACGTTCCAAAATTCAAAGGAATTGAGTCAAAAGGAAGAGATTGAAACTCGAATGAGAGTGATTCTGTAAATATATTTACCCTATATGCTGAGTTTTGCCTAGAGCTACCAAAAGCTCTGATACCAACTGTAACGACCCGCAATTTTGGACTATTCGCATCCGCACATGTCGGACTTGAATAATTCAAAATACCGAATTGTTAATTTAAATTTGGTAAAACTGAGATATACAGTAAATAAATAGTCACAGAATCACAGACACAGAGTAATAATATGCAGCGGAAATAAAAGAGATAGTAGTTCATGAAGCTACTATATAAATATATAAGATACATCAGAGTTTACAACAAAAGAGTAATACGATACATCAAATACAAATCAGAATACATCACTGGAATCATCGAATACTGAAAGTAGAATAGATGGCTGGATCTTCAAGCAAAGCTCCAACTCCAAAGGTGAGCCTCGAATACTGGTACACTCAGTCTGACCCGAGCGTAAAGCAAAACACAAGACACTCGAGTCAGGATTAATATTCTTATATCAATAAATCCAACTCAAGTGAAATAGCAATCGAAATACAAGTAACTCAAAGGATGTTTGGAATAACCATCCTCTAAGGATCCACTAAACTATCTACTAGGTAGTAATGTACGCTAAGTAGATAATGTCTATTAGTAATATAAAATATCAAAATAGCGTTAAGGCGTTACCATAATTCCCCTTAACACATTTTATATTCCCAAAAGCATATACAAGACCGTAGTTTCCCCAAAACCGGAAGTCACCAGAGGGCAATCCATATGCTCAAGGTACAAATCAAAACGTAGTGGTCGCGAATAGGATAATCAGTATGACAAGGTACATGAGGCGATACCAACTAGGATACTAGTAGTTGCGTGATCCGGACTGATGTTGAGCATAGCCAGCAGCTACCTCAACACCGCGAAACAACACTCCCAAATCGAGGGGTGCACCCAAATCGAATCACAAAAGTAATAGATATGGTATCGAAGAAGTGTGTCCGCTAGAGGTGGCGAACCTCAATGGCCCGGCGCGGCTCCTGTTTTAGTCATGTCAGGGGTCATCCAATATCGTTCTCTTTCTTCAGTCAACGCGTTCACCAAACCATCCACTTCATTCTGGATCAACACTCCGCGTATAATAGTTATTAAAGTGGTATTCGGTATCGACAGAGAGTATGTCCATATCCGATCCCGGTCTCTTTAATAACTACGTATTATTACACCGATTGGTCGTTTAATATATTTCAACACAATCAATTTCAATTTCAATTAGAATTCGTAAACCATTATTTCATTTGTCTTTCAAAAATCAATTTCCAAAATCTACGTTTCAAAACTTCCAAATTTCCATCTCAAAATCTTATAATTCAATTTCAAATTTTATTTAAACAATTCAAATATTGATTCAAGTTCATACAAAAAGATTCAATCCGAAATTATTTAAATTAATTAGATTTAACATTCAAATCAATTTAAATTATTTATCTATTTTATTCAATATTCGTTAAGTTAATTTAACATCCAAAACAATTATTTTTAAATTTCAAAGTCATTAAACCAATCACTTAAGTTAACTTCGTTATATCAAAACTTACAAATTTAATTAAATTCAATTTGTCAAATCAAATTCTTTAAATTACAATTCTTACATTAATTTCAATAAAACACATTTATTTCTTGTTAAGAAATTCAATTTCACTTATTCTTTACATAATTACAAACTTCAAACTCAATTAATAAAGAATTAAATTCCATATATTCGAGAAATCAAATTTCACTTTAACTTACTTAAATAAATTTTCCAAAACTTAATAAATAAAGAAACCCAATTTCATTTATTAACGAAGTTCAAATTCACTTATTCAAAAGTTGAATCTCTTATCCAAGAATTCAATCTTATTCAATTATTAAATAATTTCAACTTAATTATTAATAATTTCAAAACTTAGTAATTTCAACATAATTATAAATTCAAATTTAATTTTTAAATCACTTCAAACTTCGTTCAATGAATAATTCCAAATTTTAGTGTTAAATAATACATTTCAAATCAATGTTCTTTCATCAGTTATTACATTAATATTTGTTTCAGATTTCAATATTAACATTTTCCTTTCATAAAAATTTTCGTTCAAATTTTATTTCAAAATCTTATTATTCAAATAAAACCTTTATTTTATTTCAAATCAAATTTTTGACCAATCGGTTTATTTAATTCTCTATCCTAAGTCAAATTCATTAGGGTATTTATCATTTCAACCCGATTCCATTTCAATTTAAAATCAAGCAAAATAAAGGGAACTTGCAGTGTGATAACAGGGATGGTGTCAAAGTAAATAAACAAGCAATAACAACAACAAAACAATTCAAATAATCAATTTTAAATAATCCCGAAATAATCGTATTAATTCGCATTGTTATTTGTGCGAATTAATATAATTATTCCTAGAATCTACACTATCATTTCATGTAGATTAAAGATTTTTATATTCCGGTTTTCACTTGTCGTTCAATTTCAGTTTAATACTTCAACAATTAATACAAACTACGTTCAAAGTTCAAAGTACAATTTATCAAATTCTACGACAACTAAAGGGTCAAATTTGACCAATCAATTTTTGTCATATATAATCCGTTTTAATTTGTTAACTATTCTACATTAAATTTAACTTGCAAATTAATTATCACTTAACAATAATAATTAACATCCAATTCAAACAACAATCAATCAATCAATTTATCAACCAAACTGTATTATTATCCCATAAATAATTAACAGATAATGGTGTCAGGTGTCATAGGTATACAGATACAGGTAATAGCAGACATAACAGAATAAACAACTAACAACAACATATTTCAATTTTCGTTTCAATTGAAATCAAATTTAATAAATAAAAGAATATTAATCGTGAGTGATTACTCACCTTTCGAGGCTAGAGAAAATATGAGATGGCACGGATACGCACACTGATACGGACACTGAAATGGAGTTACAAATCCAAGCATGATTCTCAGAGCAAAGTAAGAATGGCACGAATCGACGAGCAAAAACTGTTAAATAGGAATTGCCGAAATCAATCAAAACATTCAACATAGCAACAATTGCAAAACAAGTCCTACGTCAAAGTTTAACAATATAATTCTATGTGCTACCGAGATCGAAATGGTCAGAAATTTGGTATGAATAAAGATCAAAACTTGTATTTCAAAACTGCAAAGAATCACTTGATTCCGACGTAAGACGAAGGAGATACGATGCGTCAAACATGAACTCAGGTCGTGTTTGCAGCAGTGTAAAATAATTCTAAGTACAAAAGAATATCTGCCTGGGTCTAACTTCCAGATCCTCGACCACTAATCAAACGATGCCGGATTTTTCTAGAATTTGACACGTATAAACTAGGTAACTTAAACTCCTTTTTAAAAATAGAATCAACCCATTCCGATAAAGCATGAGTGAGATACGATGCGTCAAACATGAACTCAGGTCGTGTTTGCAGCAGTGTAAAATAATTCTAAGTACAAAAGAACATCTGTCTGGGTCTAACTTCCAGATCCTCGACCACTAATCAAACGATGCCGGATTTTTCTAGAATTTGACACGTATAAACTAGGTAACTTAAACTCCTTTTTAAAAATAGAATCAACCCATTCCAATAAAGCATGAGTGAGATACGATGCGTCAAACATGAACTCAGGTCGTGTTTGCAGCAGTGTAATATAATTCTAAGTACAAAAGAACATCTGTCTGAGTCCAACTTCCAGATCCTCGATCACTAATCAAACGATGTCGGATTTTGCTGGAATTTGACATTTATAAATTAGGTAACTTCAACTCTTACATGGACTAGCATGCATTAATATTCAGAGGCAATGCAAAATTGTACAAAATAAAATAAAAATAATATATATATATATATACACACACACTTCAGAAATAGAGGCATATATTGACAATAGAATCTATACTAAACTTTCGTATAGATGTAAACAATGTATAGACTAATATAGATTATACTTAAACAACATCCAAATCCATTTCAAACAAAACCTTCCGACTTAATTTTTTTCAAAACAGAAAACTATATATACAATATCTACATAGTCTCCGCTTTAAAGTATGATATAAATATATAAGTATAACTTACATTATATAAACAGAAAACTATACAAATCTAGTTCATGAATAGCTTCCATTAGTTTACAATTTATAAACTTATATGATGTTAACAACAAACTATTAGTCTTTTCTGTCAAACAGAGCAACAACCCATATCACAGCATATGTACTAAAGCTTAAATGAAATATAGTATACTTATATACTGTAAACAATATAGATTGTAAATATTTACCTATATATATTCAACTAATACAGGTAAACTATTATGTAAGAGTATATAAACTAACACACAACATAACTTCTTTGTCTATACATAAACATATATAGCAAGTCAAGAGGAGAGGCTACCTGTATGGAATGGTGACAGGAATGAAAAACCGAGTAGAAGATGGGAGAGAGTGGAAAGCTCGTAGTTTATTTTTCTTATATTTTTTCTTTGCATGCTTTGACGGAGGTGGGTGGGAAGGAAGAGGCGACTAATGGCTACAGGGTGGCCGTGGCAGTGGGTGACGTGGCTCGCATTGGAGGCTAGGGTAGGCGGAGGGCTATGTGGTGTTGCGGCCAGTGGAGGGTGGCGGTGCTTGGAGACGGCAGGGACGTTGTCAGCTGGAGCTGGGTTGTGAACTTCGGCGGAGGGTGGTCGAGAGGTATGGGCGGAGGCGGACGTTTGCGGGTTGTTGCCGCACTCGGCTCGGAGGAGGCTGATGGAGCGCCGTCGGGTGGGTCGGAGGTGTTCGGCTGGGAAGCTAGAAGAGGGGTCGGCCATGTTGCGTGCATTAGTGGAAGGGAAAGGAGACACGGTGAAAGCCTAAAGGCGGCGGTGGTGACTGGTTGTCATGTTGTCGGGGTGAGGTGAGGGAGGAGAGATGAAGAGGAAGAATGTGGAAGGCAAGAAGATGAAGAAGGGGAAAGAGGAGCTGCTGGCATTTTCTTTCTCTTTTTTTTTTTAGCTTTAGATGTATATGATGTTTTTGATTTGAAACAACTAATAGTTTCACAATAAAAGTAAACATGGAATATACAAACTTTCAAACGAACAGCAAGGAAAAATGAAAGGACATGAGCTCTGTATTATAATGTCACTTTATCAGGGAAGAGCGCGAATCCAGGGATTCTACATAAATATCAAATCTGGGGAAGAGCAGCAGCCAATTGTTGAATGAAGTGCTTATATTAAAAGTAAACGGCTACTTGTTTTCTCTCAAGGTGAATGGAACGAACCAAAAGTTTTAAAAACGATACCGATACGGATAACTGTTTCGTACTTTTAGTCGTGCACCAGATACCGAAATACACAACTGAATATACTGCAATGATCAGTGCGGCGAGACGGTCAAAACGGTATAAAAACATCAGTGGTACAATTGAATTACAAAAATTCGAATTTTCTACTACGTAAAATGCATAAAATTCGTAGAAAAATAAGAACGACGGAGCTAAAAATGTCTGAATTTTGAAAAACGAAAAATGACGTCTTGCTCAGAAGACGGTTTAGAATTTTTCTATGTAAAAATATTTAGGTTTCGAAAACGACTTAATTTCATTGATTACTAACTGATTTAGATTGAAGTAAATATACGCACGAAATGAACTTTCATATTTTCGGACGAAAATTTACCAGTAGCTATGTTTAATTAGACGCATTCCAAATATGAAGTTTGAATGGCATCGGAATTTGTTTGTGAAAATTCGAAATTCTACACTAAATAAGCTATTTCAAAAAATTTTAAACTGGGTCTGAATTTCAGGGTCGTTACAGTTTCTTAGTGATATCTTCCTATCGTAGCAAAATATCCTAGCATCATATTTACTTAACCAATCCATCTTAAGGATGATCCCAAACCCTACAAAATCAAATATATGCAAACAGCAACCATAAGTATGACCTAGCAAATCAAACTCTAGATGGTCACACCTCATCAAGTGTCTCATACCCTCCCTTCGGATTTGCAACCCTTAAGGAAGTAACTAAATATGAGGGGTCTAGGTTAAACTTGTCAACCAAACATTGAGAAATAAAAGAATGTGATGCACCATAATCAAACAGAACATTAACAGACATACCTTAAATCTGTAGCAAGCCTCCGAGAACAGCCTACCCTTTCTCCTGCATAACTAGCCTTGAGGTTATGGACTCCAATGCATACATTTGCCTCTTCCTTCTCTAGTAGGCTCCTTGCATTGGTTCTTATAATGGCCGATCTGATCAAAATTAAAGCATTTGGTATTCTTCTTTCCAACTGCTTCTTTCCCTTTTCCTTTTTTGGTTGGACACTCATGATTATAGTGTCCTTTCTTGTTGCACTAATAACAGACCACTTTAGATTTTCCCTTCTTCATTTCTCCTCCCTTCTGAGCATTCTTCTTATGGAAAAACATCCTTTTCTGGCCTTGTCCGCTCAAAACCTCCTTCTCTTTCTTCTTTTTCAAACAAGCTAATGCCTCTTCTTGCCTCAACACCATCTCTACAACTACATCGCATGGATCTCTTATGTGCGATAAGGTAGCTCTTTCCAATTCAGCTCCAAACCTCTTATAAACTTCTGATTTCTCTTCATCACCGTATCAACCATGGCATACCCATATCGGGCAAACTCTTCAAATCTTCTAGCATATTCCACAACAGACATCTCTCCTTGTTCCAGTTCAGCAAACTTCCTAACCAATACCGGCTGCACCATCACTGACATAAATCTTTCTTGAAATATTCTCTTAAACTCTGCCCAAGTCATAGCTTCCTTATCTACTCTAGTAATAACAGTATTCCACCAAAACAGAGCAACTCCCTGAAGCTGTCTTGCAGCTAATCTCCTTTTCTGCTTGTCATTCAGTCCTAAGTCAAAGAAAATCCTCTCATAGTGTGACAGCCAGTTTTCTACCTCAATCGCATCCTCAGTTCCAATGAACGGCTTTCCTCCAAGCCTAATATAGTCTCTGCACAATTTAGCATAGTGGTTGACTATCGGAGCTTCCTGAACTCTTTCTCCAGCAGGATTTCCTCCAACAACTCCAGCTGCAATTCCATCTTGCATCCTACTTACGAAAAACTGATATGTAACGACCCTGAATTTCCGATCCAGTTTAAAATTTTAAAATCCATCATTTTAATGTAAAATTTTGAAAATTTATAAACGATCTCAATTAACGTCCAAACTTTATTTATAAGATACATCCAGTTAGATATGAACATAGATAAAGTTTCGTCGAAAAATATTACAGTAAATTTCGTTCGCGTTTTACTGTATATCAGTTCATATAAAGCTGCATAAAATTTATCTTTCAAATCCAAATATTTTTACACAGTTATGTTGTAAAATTTATTCTGATCAAGATAATGTAATTCGTTTCGTCAAAAACTGTCATCGCCTGTTCCGTTTAAATTGTTTTGCAAAATGAACAATTTAAGCGGCATAAAATCGAATTTTTATAAAACTGTCATATCGAAATTATCTGTGTACCGTTGGAAGAGTCGCGTCGCGCTGACCAAAACAGTATATTTATTCGTGCAAATTGGAGTCCGGCGGAAATCGTCGCGTAATATTTAATTGTTCCGAGCGGATCAGTTAAACAAATTTTAGCCCAAAATTCTTTGGTCCGTATCTATTAGAAATTTGAAAATAAAATATCAGTTGTTAATAAATTGGGTAGTTGGCAGCTAACTTAATTGCGTGGGAAGTTGTGAGAAAAATGGGGAAAGGAAGTGACATATCGGTTTACAAAACAACATTAATTTTTACTTTTAAAATTTGCAAAGATTAATATGAAACAGAACTGGTTTATTTCGTACAAACTCCTTAGGTATCTCCTCTCCTCCTCTTCTCTTTTTATTCTTCCTTCACATTTTTTTTCACGGTTAACTTTGAAACATAAGATTGATGAAAATGTTTCCAGCGAATGCAAACTCATTCACCTCCACTATTCTTTCCCTCCCTCCTGAAACACGCACGTCATTCACCACCCGAGATCTTCACCGCCCCACTCCATCATGCGCCGCTCCACACCTGAAACCGATCACCACCCGCAACCGACCACCGCACACACCTCCTCCGTTCACTCCTCCTCCCTATTGCCAAACCCACTCCGAATCCAAACCCGAACCACCATGCGCCTTAGCCGACCCACGCCTTCCACCTGCGTCGTTCGCCCTGAGCCACTGCATACCCCTCCGCCTTCACCTACACCTTCACCGCAGCTACAACCTATACCCACCCTTCACCTGAAATGCCACGCTTTCACCTTTGCGAGCCGACCTCACTACTCAGTCATCAACCGCACGTCCCTACTCTGGCCACGCCACCACCTTCCGAGCCTGCGCGCATGCGTGTTGTACGAGCACAAGTGTGTACAAAGCATGCACAGTAAATGCAAATGCATGCATGGGATTGGGAGTCTGCATTCTTTTGAGGTCACGGCTGTAAAAAAAAACGTGCATGTTATGGCATGCTGGGAGTCAGTGATGAGCAGTGCATGCGTGTTTGGTTGTGTGCGTGTGTGTGCGGTATGAGTGGCGTGAGTAAGTAGTATTGAAATCTTGCAGAAAAAATAAATAAAGAAAGATAAACTGTGTATGGTGTTGAGTTGTGAGGCGGCGTGCGTAAGTATAAAATGGTCCCGGTTTGAAATGCATTTTCTGTGAGTCTCGTGCATGCGTGTTATAAAAAAAGAAAGGAAAAAAAAGAAAAAAAAAGAAAAAAGAAATTGAACGGTATCGATTTGTTGAGTAAATAGTAACCGTTTTCCTTTTCTCCATTGTTGCAGCAGTCGACTGAGTTACTTTTGCAGCAGTATCGATCTCTCAACTTTCTCTTCTTACTCTGTTACCGGTAAGCGCATTTATATAAATTTATAAATTATATATGACGTTCATTGAATTAATATCGTCTCTTTTATCGATATTTGCAGTGTTCGTTGTTCGTGTCATACCGACTTCATTCGTGCTTTTTCTTGCTTCGCCGTAAGTTTCTTTATCCACGAAAGGTGAAATAAATTTTCACGACTTATATTCTTATAAAAGTTTGAATGGTTGCTATGTGATGTTGAATTGGATGCTATTTGTTATTGTTAATTTAAATTGAATTGATATAGGATAGTTAACCGATTTATATGTTAAATTGAATTAGTTAATATGATCCCTTTAACTGTTTAATTAATTGACACGTAGAATTTAATAAATTGCACTTGGAACCATTGAACGTATATTGGATTAATTGTTGTAGTATAAACTGAAATTGTAATTGAACGACAAGGGAAAAACCGCAATGTAATAATCTTTAATCAACATGAAATGATAGTGTAGATTCTAGAAATAATTATATTAATTTGCATAAATAACTAATGTTAATTAATACGATTATTTCGGGATTATTTAAATAAATTGTTGAATTGTTATGTATGGATGCTATTGCTTGTTTATTTACTTTGACACCATCCCAGTTATCACACTGCAAGTTCCCTTTGCTATGTTTGATTTTTGAATTAAAATGGAATCGGGTTGAAATGATAAATACCCAAATAACTTGACCTAGGATAGAAAAATAAATTAAACCCGATTGGTCAATGTTTTGATTTAAATAAAATAAAGATTTTACTTGAAGAATAATAAAGTTTTGAAATAAAATTTGAATTTAAATTTGAATGAAAGGAAATGTGAATATTAGAAATTTAACCGAATATTAACGTTGTAATTGACAAAAGAACATTGTTAAAAATTTAATTGATTAATAATTAAGTTTTGAAATTAGTAACAATTAAGTTTTGAAATTATTAATAATTAAGTTTTGAAATTGTTAATTATTAAGTTTGAAATTATTAATAATTAAGTTTTGGAATTATTAATAATTAAGTTTTGAAGTTATTAATAATTAAGTTTTGAAGTTATTAATAATTAAGTTTTGAAATTATTAATAATTAAGTTTGAAATTAATAATAATTAAGTTTTGAATTTATTAATAATTAAGTTTTGCAATTATTAATAATTAAGTTTAAAATTATTAATAATAATTAGTTTTGGAATTAGTGATGATTTAGATTTGAAATTATTTGATAATTTGATGAGATTGAATTATTTAATAATTAAATTGAATTGAATATTCTTTATTAAGAGAAATTGAATTTTTGAATATGTGAAACTAATTTTCTTTAATTGACTTTTGAAATTTGTAACGAAGGAAATAAATAAATGAAATTGAATTTCTTTAACAAGAAATAAAATGCGTTTATCGAAACAAATGAAAGACTGGTAATTTAAAGAATTGGATTCGACGAATTTAATTTAAATTAAATTTGTAAGCTTGATATAATAAGTTGAACTTAAGAAAGTAATGTAATGAATTGGAAATTTAATTGAAATTGTTTTAGTGATAAACTAATTTAGTGAATATCGATAAATGAGTTTAAATCAATTTGAACGTTAAAATTAAGTTAAATGATTATAGAATGAACCTATATACGGAATTAAATGAATATTTAAATTGAAACTTTGAAATTGAATTATAGAAAATTTGAAATGAAATTGTGAAGTAATGAAACGTAAAATTTTGGAAATTGATTTAGAAAGACTAACGAAATGTTTATTTACGAACTCTAATTGAAATTGAAATTTGAATGGGTTTTGAAATATATTAAACGACCAATCGGTAAATTAATTACGAAAGCTATTAAAGGAACTGGAATCGGTTAGGAACATACTCGCTGTCTAAACCGAAAACCACTTTAATAACTATACGCGGAGTGCGATCCAGAATGAAGTGGTTGAAATGGCGTACGTGATGACTGAAGAAAGAGAACGATAATGGATTGCCTTGACATTTGTGTCAAATTGGAAGTGACTAAAACAGGAGCCGTGCCGGGCCAAATGGGGTCAGCTACCTCGAGCGAACACACTTCTTCGTATACTACTCATTACTTGTTATTGATTAGTGCGCACCCTTGAACTTGGAGTGTTGTTTCGCAGTGTTGCGATCGTTGCGGCGATGCGTTCTTACCAGTCTGGAACAGGCAAACGGTAGTTTCACTACCTTGGGTATTGCCACATGTGCCTTGTCATACTTGTATTCCCATATATGCGACCACTACGAATTCGTTTTGTATTATACCTATGGATTACTCCTTGATATCCCACTAGTTTATGGTGGAGTTTACAGTACTGTATAGACTATAATGCTATATAAAATGTGTTAAGGGTGACAATGGTAACGCCTTAACACTATTTTGATATTTTACTTTGCCGTCAGACATTATCTATGTATCGTACACTATTATGTATAAATAGTTTAAAGGATCCTGGAAGATGTTATTCAATTCGTTTTTAAGTTATTGTTACTTTGAATTTGAACCATATTATCTGTATAAGAATATATGTCCTGATTCGAGTGTCTGTTTATGCTTATGCTCGGATCAGACTGAGGATTGATGTTGCTGTTCTATTTGGAGCTGAAGACCGAAGACTATCATTATCTTTATCTTATCAGTATTGCTTTTTCTATTTGGACTATTGGACTTCTATGTTGTTCTATTTATTTTTTATTTGAGACATTGTTGTATTTATAGGTAGCTTCATGAACTACTCTTATGACTATGTTGTATTTCAGCTGCACTATTCTATGATGTTATATTTCTGTGATTCTATGATGATTCTAATTTATATATACACACACACACACACTCCATTAATGATACGTGTTTTGTATTATTTAAGTTGACATGTATGAAATATCGTCAATTTAAATGGTACAAATATACGGGTTGTTACAGTTGGTATTAGAGCTTTGGTTCCCGAAAACCTTAGCCTGTGGAGTTTAAAACTTATTAAAGATGGGATAAATATACCCTAGAATGAGGAGAATCATTTCAGAATCCACATCCTTTGATTCATCCTTCTTATTGAATTCGTTTGAATAGAATTTCCTTAAGTTCTTTAAATTCCTATCTTTATTCTAAATCATTTTTGGTATTCCAGGATGGCTACCAGAAGAAATGTTAGAGGCAGGGGTAGGGGAAACGCTCCCTAGCCACGTGCCCCAGCTCCCACAGTCAAATTCTCCACTCTTAGCAAGGAATACACTCAGCATGGCGGAGTCAAATTCACTAGCTCCGAGAGTATCATCGAAGCACAACAATGGCTAAAGAGTTTGGAGAGAATCTTTACTGGCTAGGAGATTACAGATGCTCATAAGCGTAAGTTGGCCGCTTGGCAGCTTCAGGATGCTGCATAGGATTGGTGGGAGTCATTCACCTCTCGTACTGATGAGGAAACCATCACTTGGGCCCAGTTTAGGTAGTAATCTATCCAAAATTTCATCTAGATAAAATTCCTTTTATCTCGTCAAATTTTGACTCGTTTTCATATCGCTTGTAAATAGGGATTCTTTTACGGCTCAGTGGGTGCCAACTGCTGGGAAGGCCTAACTCTATCGGTCTTTTATGGATCTCAAGCAAGGCAACATGACCTTCACTCAGTATGAAAGGAAATTCAACGAACTATCTAAGTTTGGACCCAATTTGATCGACACACCTCTGCTTAAGAATGAGAAGTTCATACATGGCGCACGCCCTGAGTATTACGAGCTCCTCACCGCTCATGTCCATGGAACTTTCACCAAGTTGATGGATTTTGCTCTTCGATATGAGGGAAAGCCAGAGGGAACATTAGTCACTAAGGCTCCAGCTACTCATCCATCCTCTAGTCAGACAGGGAAGAGGAAGCCAAATTTTGAGCAACGGAAGAAGAATTGGCAGAAGAAATCTAGGCTTGGCTATTCTCAGAAGAAGCCCATAGACATCTCATCTATCACCTGCTTTAACTGCAACCAGAAAGGTCACTATGCCAGTAGTTGCCCATCCCCAAAGGGGTGCAACTATTCCGCCACCGGCTCAGATGGCCAAGAGAGATGTCTGTCACATTTTCTTATAGCCGGGACACTTTAAGAAAGACTGCCCAACTCAGAAGAGAGGTACCCCATATGGAGTTTTTGCTATTTCCACACCTGCCCCAGAAGTTCCAGATAATCAAGATACTTTACAGAGTACTTTTATGTTGCATTCTTCACCTATTAGAGTTCTATTTGACACCGGAGCAACACATAGTTTCATATCTATTGATTTATGTAATAAGCTCGGATTGGAACCTGTTCTTGCATCTACCTTCTTATGTGTATCTAACCCTATTGGAGGGCCCGCTAACCTCAAAAGGGTTTGCAAATATGTCACACTTACGTATGGCATGCATCGCTTTACTTGGGATTATTTGTACTTGGATTCGAGGCATTCGACATCCTATTAGGTATTGATTGGCTGCGAAAGTTCGAAGCCGTTATCTCATGCAAAGCTCGAACCGTCTCTCTTATCGATGTTAAGAGCTTACTTTTAGTTATTAAAGGCAAATCGCCTCAAGAATGTGCTGGGAGTTTTATATTTTCTCTTGACTCTCATCTAAGTGAACTAAGCTCCACTCGAATTGTTCAACTCTTTTCTGATGTGTTTGGAGAAGTCAATTCTCTACCACCTTCAAGGAAAATCGAATTCTGCATTGACCTTATTCCTGGTGCACGACCAGTAGTTCTCCCTCCAGGAGAATGGATCCTAAAGAAAATGCAGAGTTGAATGTTCAAATCGAAGATTTATTTTCTAAAGGCTTGATTCGGCCCCGTCATTCAAAATGGGGAGCTACATTTGTATTTGTCACAAAATATAATGGCTCACTCAGAATGTGTTAAGACTATAGAGAGCTCAACAAGCTCACACACAAAAACAGGTATCTAAAGCCCCGCATCAACGATCTATTCGATCAGCTTCATGGAGCTAAAGTCTTTTCTCAACTTGATTTGGCTACTGGCTTTCACCAACTCAGAATCGCTGAGGATGGTATTTCTAAAACAGCATTCCGTGCTGAAAATGGATTCTATGAATGGCTAATTATGTCGTTCGGCCTCACTAATGCTCCAACTTATTTCGTCGAACTGATGAATAGAATTTTCTGGGATGTTCTTAACAAGTTCGTTCTTGTTTTCATCGACGATATTCTCGTCTTCTCTAAAGATGAGAAGGAGCATAGGTCACATTTGTCTTTTGTTCTTGAAACTCTTCGCAGACATCAACTTAAAGCCAAGTTTTCGAAATGCCACTTTTAGAGAGATGAAGTTCGTTTTCTTGGCCATATTGTTTCGGAGAATGGGATTTCGGTCGATCCAGCTAAGATCGCCGCAATCAATGTAAGTTCTATTCTTACTTGTCAATTCTATCTAAACAATTTATCAATATCTAAATTCGAATCCTTGAAATTTGCAGGATTGGGAGACTCCCAAAACTCCTACGTAGTTTCTTGGGTTTGGCTGGCTATTACCGCAGATTCATAGAATACTTTGCTCGTATTGCTGCCCCACTTACCGCACTGACCAGAAAGAATGTGAAATTTATTTGGAGTGAAAAATGCGAAGAAGCTTTCAATGAGATGAAGCGAAGATTGACATCTGCCCCAGTTCTTACAGTTATTGGCGGTAGCGAAGGATTGACTGTCTATACTGATGCATGCCGGGATGGATTAAGAGCAGTCTTAATGTAGAAAGGGAAGATTATTGCCTGTGCGGATCATCAGTTAAAGACCCATGAAGCAAATTATACAACTCACGATTTAGAGGTCCTTGTGGTTGTATTTGCTCTTAAGCTATATACGCACTATCTATTGGGAACCAAATTCGAGCTATTCACTGACCACAAGTCATTGAGATATTGTAACGTCCCGGAAATTTTCGACTTTCAAAAATTCAACATCGATACTCACTTTATCGACTGCCGAGAAATCGAAGGCCGGAAACTCGAAATGTTAGGGTGGCGGCTGCAACGTTTAGGGTTAGGTTTGTTTTTTTTTTTTGAGTGAGGGGCTATTTATAAGAAAATCGATGAACACTATTCATCCGGAAATTCCGAACTCCGATTTACGCGCAGTAACCAGCGTTTCTAGGGTTTACCCCGCGTTCCGGACACAATGGAACAGGTTTCGGAAGCTAATTCGGACATCTGTGCGAGTTATAGCAATAAACGTTCAATTTAAATTAAACCGATTTAAACGATTTTCTAGGCGTTTTAATTTGTACCGGACAAACGGTAAATCCAATTGACACGAAATTTGAAACCTTACAATAATATCACATTACGGATCCGATGAAACTAGTTTCGTCGAAATCCGAGACTTTTTGAAAAATGGCTATTTTAACTCGCTAAATTAAAATTAAAAATAATTCGATGCGTTTCGAGCTGCCACGATCAAACGATAGCTCCGATTGCTACGAAAATTGAAATCCGGTAATAACTAACTATTACGGATCCAATGGAACTGGTTTCGTTCAATTCTGAGACTGTTCAAAAATTGACTATTTTCACTAGTCGATTTTAATATTAAAATATTCAATTTTCACAAATTAACTTTTAATTCGATTTTAAAAGTTCTAAAATATCGTTCTAACTTCAATATGATAAAATAAAATTTTACAAATCATTTTCAATCATATTTAACCCAATTTTCAATTATTTCCATAATTTAACATATTAAATTATTGATTTAATTATCCAATTAAATCCAATTATTCGAAATAAAATTTATTCGACTTATAAATTCACTTATTAATATTTAAAATTAATTAAATATTCAAATTTTAAATAATAAAATTCTGGGTCGTTACAATCTTCCCTCCTTAAAAGAATTTCGTCCTCGAAATTATCAAGTAAGAAAAATTACAGAATTTATAACTTTCCCAAAACAAATTTTAAACTTCTCACCATACTTTACTAAGTTTTCAAATCATACTTAGTTATCTTTTCAAAAACAACTACTATTGTTTAACTTTCAATTCCAAATCAAAGTTAAAGTCTTCAAAATTTTCCAATTTTCTCAGATTTTTTCTAATGCCTTAAATTATCGGAAAAAATTCGCCATAGTCTCCTTTGCGCGGCTCGATCCGAAAAAAAAATGATAGTATATATATCACAAATATACATCTCATCAAGTAATGAGGCAGCCCGAAGGGAAAAAGTATAAAAGTACGGTATGTAATCCGAGATATGTACCTTATATTTTATTAGCGAGCATATACGGCTAATATAGCGCGAAAGCGAGCTCTAAATGCGAAGCAAACGCGATCCGCACCTACTAATCACTCAACAAACAACATGAGAACATGTATATATGACAATAGTATAGATATACAACATATAGCAACATAATAACTATATATGTCAACATAGCAATTGAAACAAAAGCAACAAATGCAAACATCAACCAACTATCATCCATAACCAATAAATATTCATTCATATTCTCATTAATATTCAATGAATTGGTTTTCAATTTAAATCACATTTGATTCATTAACATTGGATGTTTACTAACATTCATTTTCAATTAGTTTATATTCACTAATTCATATTCAAGTTGGTTTACTTCCAAATCAAATTCAATTCTATTTAAGATTTACTTAACTTCCAATTGAATTCCAATTACTTTAGCTTTCAATTTCATTAACACTTAATGAATTATATACAATCAATCAACTAACAACCATATAACAACCAAAGTATATTAATTACAACCAAATTCCTTTGCTTATATTCATTCAATTATTCAACTTCCAATAACATGTGATTTTAATGAATTTACACTTATATTCATCATTTCATATCAACTTAATTTACATTCAATTGATTAATATTCAATTCATTAATTCAATTTAATTACTACAGTTGAATTTTCATTACATAACTCAAGTTCATATCCATCACTTAACTTTAAATTCATTTTTATTTATAACTCATATTCATAAATATATTCATATAGTTTCACTTCTTATATATATAAGTTTATTTCACAATTGTAAATCACTTTAATTATAATTCAATTCTTATAATTCTTTTGCTTATACAATTATTCTTTTATTTAGATTATTCAAACAACAAAACAATCAACTTATATACTTTAATAATTTTGAAAAATTATTTCTTTATATATAAAATATAATCAAGGTAAAATTATTTCATTTACCCATTTTAAAACAATACTGTGTCGAATTGTTCTATTCAAGTGTTTATAAACCCCTTCGGCATAGTTGTCCAGACCGTGCTGACGAAGGTTCATATGCCACTCAACAAACCAATCATCACAATATAAAACAATTTTATATATTCACTAACAAATACGCTCTCATAGCTATTATTACACTCAAACTCATTCTAGAGCACTACCGACTCTATCTCTAATGAGTAATACCCAACAGAACCATGGTTGTCGCTTAACCATATGCTCCGATACCAAATGTAACGTCCCGGAAATTTTCGACTTTCGAAAATTCAACATCGATACTCACTTTATCGACTGTCGAGAAATCGAAGGCCGGAAACTCGAAATGTTAGGGTGGCGGCTGCAACGTTTAGGGTTAGGTTTGTTTTTTTTTTTTGAGTGAGGGGCTATTTATAAGAAAATCGATGAACACTATTCATCCAGAAATTCCGAACTCCGATTTACGCGCCGTAACCAGCGTTTCTAGGGTTTACCCCGCGTTCCGGACACAATGGAACAGGTTTCGGAAGCTAATTCGGACATCTGTGCGAGTTATAGCAATAAACGTTCAATTTAAATTAAACCGATTTAAATGATTTTCTAGGCGTTTTAATTTGTACCGGACAAACGGTAAATCCAATTGACACGAAATTTGAAACCTTACAATAATATCACATTACGGATCCGATGAAACTGGTTTCGTCGAAATCCGAGACTTTTTGAAAAATGGCTATTTTAACTCGCTAAATTAAAATTAAAAATAATTCGATGCGTTTCGAGCTGCCACGATCAAACGATAGCTCCGATTGCTACGAAAATTGAAATCCGGTAATAACTAACTATTACGGATCCAATGGAACTGGTTTCGTTCAATTCTGAGACTGTTCAAAAATTGACTATTTTCACTAGTCGATTTTAATATTAAAATATTCAATTTTCACAAATTAACTTTTAATTCGATTTTAAAAGTTCTAAAATATCGTTCTAACTTCAATATGATAAAATAAAATTTTACAAATCATTTTCAATCATATTTAACCCAATTTTCAATTATTTCCATAATTTAACATATTAAATTATTGATTTAATTATCCAATTAAATCCAATTATTCGAAATAAAATTTATTCGACTTATAAATTCACTTATTAATATTTAAAATTAATTAAATATTCAAATTTTAAATATTAAAAATTCTGGGTCGTTACAGATATATTTTTTCACAAAAGGTTTAAATCAGAGACAAGTCCGATGGCTCGAATTTCTATCTGCATATGATCTTGATATTAATTATACTCTAGGGAAAGAAAACGCTGTAGCCGATGCTTTGAGCAGAAACCAAGCTATGGCATGTTGTAATCTTGTTGAAGGAATGTTATTCCAGCTTTCCGTCTCCCCTGCTCTGATGGATCGTGTTATAGCCAAGCAATATGAAGACACTTTGCTTTATCGCATTAAAGAAATAGTTCTCGAAAGAGTTGGAAATGCTGACAATAAATTGGGTACACATGTGGATAGTAATGGAGTCTTGAGAATTGACAATCATATTTGTGTTCCTAATGTTGATGGTATAAGGCAGAAGTGCTGAGAGAAAACCATCAATCTTCTCTTTCATTTCATCCCGGTGTTACTAAAATGTACCAGAATATGAAGAAGCTATATTGGTGGAGTGGGATGAAGCGCGATATCTCTACCTATGTCAGCAGATGCACAACTTGCCAGCAAGTTAAAGCTGACCACAGAAAGATAGCAGGTTTGCTTCAGCCACTAGAGATTCCAGGTTGGAAGTGGGAGCAGATTCCTATGCACTTTATTGATGGATTGCCAAGGACTAGAAATGTAACAACCCGCATATTTATCGAGTTTACATTTAAATATTTTTATTTAAATATTAAATCGTTAATCGGATTTTGGTCCAAAAAACTACTTTTTGCAAACGGTCAAATTAGGACTCGAGACCACTTCCATTGAGTTCGAAATGTCGTTTACAACTTTTTAAGTATAAACATCGATAGGTTTGGAGTTAGTGAAATTTCACTAACTTTTCCCGCTTTGGACTTTGGGTTAGTTTAGCCTATTAAGCCCAAGTTCCAACCCTCTTCTCCTCACTCTTCATAAATTTCCTAACTAACTCAAGCTTTAGCATTAATGGTGAAGAGAATGGGAAATTAAAACTCCAAGCTCAAATTCAATTGCAACTCCATCATTCAACTCCAAATTCAAGTAGAAGATATTGGATTCAAGCTTTGGATTGCTTCTCCTTGCTTTCAAGCTTCATCTTCATAAAATTTTAGTGCAAATGTGAGATTTTTATCTCACAATTCTAGTCTATAACTATATTGGACTGTTGGGAATGATTCCCTATCACTTTAGCATGCATATTTGCTTTTGGTTTGGATTGGATTGGCGAAAAACTCCGATTTTTGGTGTTTGGGAGAAATTTCTGCATTTAGGTCGTTCTGGCCGTTTTTAGCTCGCTCGGAGTTAGGTCGTGTGGACCTTAGGTCGTAGGTCGCGTACGAGTTAACCCCCAGGTCGTTCTGGCCATTTTTAGGTCGTTCGGAGTTAAGTCGTTCGTCCATGGGTCGTGAGTCGTTCACGAGTTAACTTTAGGTCATTCTGGAAGTATTGGCACTTCGGAGTTAGGTCGCTCGCGAGTTAAGCCTTAAGTCGTAGGTCGCTCACGAGTTAGGCCTTAAGCCGTAGGTCGCTCGCGAGTTAAGCTTTAAGTCTTAGGTCGTTTCCGACCTATAATCTCCAGGCAAACGTTAAGTCGGCCTGCTTTATCTCGTAGGTCGTCTCCGACCTAAGCTCCTGATAAGTCGTTCGAGTTAGGTCGTTGGACCATTTACCTTAGGTCGCTCGTCCACTAAGTCGGCCTGGTTTATCTCGTAGGTCGTCTCCGACCTAAGCTCCAGATAAGTCGTTCGAGTTAGGTCGTTGGACCATTTACCTTAGGTCGCTCGACTCTGTTAAGTCGTAGGTCGTTAGACCTTAGGTCGCTCGACTCTGTTAAGTCGTAGGTCGTTAGACCTTAGGTCGTTCGCCTTCCTTAAGTCGCTCGACCCCTCCACACTAGGTCGCTCGGCTTGCTTGAGTCGTAGGTCGTTGGACCTTAAGTCGCTTGCCTCCCTTAACTCCAGTTAGGTCGCTCGGCCATTGTGTTAGGCCGCGTGAACCCTTAGGTCGTTAGACCTCATTTTGCTTTAGGTCGTAGGCCGCTTGTCTTCACTTAGGTCGTACCGTTTTGGACGGGGCGCTGCCCCGCACCCCGCCGGGGGCGCTGCCCCCTGGACCCCCGCGACCTGACCGGGCAGGTCGAACCCTGTAAGCGGTGGCGTTGCCCCCGCACCCCAACCTTGGGGGGTTACCACCCCCCCCCCCCCCGGACCCCCCCTCCGTAGGGGATCTTATCTGAAAAATATTGAGCTGATTTCCTTGGATTTTATTCGCATCTCCGTATGCGATCTTTGTGACTGATTGTTTCTACACTTGCTTATGTGTTTTGTCACTTTATAATATAAAGGTTTCAATACTAGTAGTAAATATCAAAACTCTTTTAACAAACAATTTCAACTCTATTTTTAATAACAAAGCTCTTTTCTTAAACCGTTTTCCAATCTATTAGTATATACAAGCCTTTACCTCACTCGGATGAGAAATCTAATTAAACGACTTAGTAAAACAAGTGGTATGAAACGCTTGCGTTCACTTCGTCGGTTAATTCTTGGACTTGTTCGATTGAACCTCTTATGACAATTTTATTAGTGAAGATTTACAGTTTGTTCGTAAATATTTAAGTTAAGCAAGTGGTTATGGGACATGAAGCTAAACTTCTATATTTACTAGCTTAGTGTAATTGACACTTCTCGTTGATCTTGATGATCGCTTTATGAATTAGACTAGCAATTGCGCGATGTCTCTTTCATTGCAAGGTTAGACTAGACACCACTTGTGTGATTCCATTCACACATACCTTTCTGCTTTTTGGTTAGTCTTGACCTCATTCTGTGTGATTCCACTCACACATGTGGGGTAGCTCCCCATGGTCTTCGGACCGTCATGTGATAGGCCTCTTTCCCTTTTTATGATTTCTGGATTTCTCGTGTTGATTTCTGGAATTTATGTCATTGACTTGTTATGAGTACAAGTTTAGGGTATGATGCCCCCTTCGAATCTTTGAGAAGATTCTTGTGATATTGATTATCTCTTATTGATTGATCTTCTGTTGATCATTATTTACATACTTATAGTGGTATGTCGTTATGGATGTTTATGTTTATGCCATATCTTTTATGTTATATCCTGTCATCTGATATTTATAGCTAGACTGATCCGTTTATTATTTTCTTAAATAATACTCGGATCAGACCGAGATGTTACAGGTGCTTCTGCTTGACTTCTTCCCAGGGATTCATCACTCTGACTTTTGGCTAACTGTTTAGATTAGCAGTTTTTGTTGTATACACTTGAGATATAGACTCATAGTTGTATTCTTTTGTATAGCACGTGTTGCTATTCTTTTGTATTATCGTGGATCTTATTGACCACTACTCTGATGTACACTTTCATGTGTTAGTTATATATTCATATCTTCTTCCGCCTTTGTGATATGGATATCTGTGACTGATTTGTGATATGATTATTTCTATGTTTGTTTCCGAAGATTATTTATAGCCACAGTGTGATAAGCAATTACATGGATGGTCGCTCCTCAACAGCCTTATTCTCCGTGCTAGTTGACAGCACTTCTCCGGAGTGTTCTTGGCTAGCGTGGGTATAGAGGTGGGGCGTCACAAGAAAGGGTAACGAAAGCATATTGGTGATTGTTGACAGACTGACGAAGTCCGCTCACTTTATTCCAGTCAAGTCCGCTCGTACAGCTTCGAGTTTGGCAGAGATATACATGAGAGAAGTTGTTAAACTTCATGGTGTACCATCTAGTATTGTATGCGATTGAGATCCTATTTTCACCAGTAAATTCTGGAAAGCATTTCAGGATACTTTGGGCACCAAACTGAATCTGAGCACTGCATATCATCCTCAGACAGATGGCCAAACTGAGTGGGTGAATCAGATTTTGGAAGACCTTCTCCGAAATTGTATTAATGACTTTAGTGGATCCTGAGAAGACCATCTTCACTTATAATAATAGTTACCAGTATTTGAATTTTAAATTTGAAAAAGTATATTTGAATTTGAATTAATTATCTTCAATAAACCAGGCAAGCATTGGTATGGCACCATTCGAAGCCTTATATGGACGGCCGTGCAAATCGCTAGCTTGTTGGATTGAGTCTGGCGATCGACTAGTGCTTGGTCTAAAAATAATTATGGTAGCTTCTGAAAAAGTCGAAGAAATCAGGAAGAAAATAAAGACGGCACAGGATAGATAAAAGAGCTACGCTGACAAAAGGAGAAGAGATCTCGAATTCAGTGTAGGAGTCAAAGTATTTCTGAAAGTGTCGCCTTTGAAAAATATTGTTCGATTTGGAAGAAAAGTGAAGCTAGCTCCCAGATTTGTTGGTCCGCTTGAGATTACGGAAAGAGTTGGAACATTAGCATATAGAGTTGCATTACCAGAGAAGTTCGCCGGTGTGCACAATGTGTTCCGCGTCTCACATCTTCGCAAAGTTGTGCACGATCCATCTATGACCATCCCTACTACTCAGTTGGAAGAGATAGTTATTGAGCCTGACTTGACTATTGAGCGGAAGCCACTTCGGATAGTCGATCGTGAGACAAAGCAACTTAGATGGAAGTCTGTAAATCTCGTCAAAGTCCAATGGAGTGCAGATGAGCGAGATTGTACATGGGAGACTGAGGATAGTATTCGGGATTCAAACCTCGAATTACTAATTTCAGGTATAATTTAAATTTCTCAAAAATCTATCTTGACTTTTCTGCTTATTTCATTCCTACTTCAATCGTCTCGTTCCTTTTCGAGGACAAAAAGTTTTGAGGGGGGGGGGGGGGAGATTGTAACGACTCTGAATTTCCGACCTAGTTTAAAATTTTAAAATCCATCGTTTTAATATAAAATTTTGAAAATTTATAAACAATCTCAATTAACGTCCAAACTTTATTTATAAGATACGTCCAGTTAGATATGAACATAGAAAAGTTTCGTCGAAAAATATTACAGTAAATTTCGTTCGCGTTTTATTGTATATCAGTTCATATAAAGCTGCACAAAATTTATCTTTCAAATCCAAATATTTTTACACAGTTATGTTGTAAAAATTATTCTGATCAAGATAATGTAATTCGTTTCGTCAAAAACTGTCATCGCCTGTTCCGTTTAAATTGTTTTGCAAAACGAACAATTTAAGCGGCGTAAAATCGAATTTTTATAAAATTGTCGTACCGAAATTATCTGTGTACCGTTGGAAGCGTCGCGTCGCGCTGACCAAAACGGTATATTTATTCGTGCAAATCGGAGTCCGACGGAAATCGTCGCGTAATATTTAATCGTTCTGAGCGGACCGGTTAAACAAATTTTAGCCCAAAATTCTTTGGTCCGTATCTATTAGAAATTTGAAAATAAAATCTCAACTGTTAATAAATTGGGTGGTTGGCAGCTAACTTAATTGCGTGGGAAGTTGTGAGAAAAATGGGGAAAGGAAGTGACGTATCGGTTTACAAAACAACATTAATTTTTACTTTTAATGTTTGATTTTTGAATTAAAATGGAATCGGGTTGAAATGATAAATACCCAAATAACTTGACCTAGGATAGAAAAGTAAATTAAACCCGATATGTCAATGTTTTGATTTAAATAAAATAAAGATTTTACTTTAAGAATAATAAAGTTTTGAAATAAAATTTGAATTTAAATTTGAATGAAAGGAAATGTGAATATTGGAAATTTAACCGAATATTAACGTTGTAATTGACGAAAGAACATTGTTAAAAGTTTAATTGATTAATAATTAAGTTTTGAAATTAGTAACAATTAAGTTTTGAAATTATTAATAATTAAATTTGAAATTATTAATAATTAAGTTTTGGAATTATTAACAATTAAGTTTTTAAGTTATTAATAATTAAGTTTTGAAGTTATTAACAATTAAGTTTTGAAATGATTAATAATTAAGTTTGAAATTATTAATAATTAAGTTTTTAATTTATTAATAATTAAGTTTTGAAATTATTAATAATTAAGTTTAAAATTATTAATAATTAGGTTTGGAATTAGTGATGATTTAGATTTGAAATTATTTGATAATTTGACGAGATTGAATAATTTAATAATTAAATTGAATTGAATATTTTTTATTAAGAGAAATTGAATTTTTGAATATGTGAAACTAATTTTCTTTAATTGAGTTTTGAAATTTGTAACGAAGGAAATAAATAAATGAAATTGAATTTCTTTAACAAGAAATAAAATGCGTTTAACGAAACAAATGTAATTTAAAGAATTGGATTCGACAAATTTAATTTTAATTAAATTCGTAAGCTTGATATAATAAGTTAAACTTAAGAAATTAATGTACTGAATTGGAAATTTAATTGAAATTGTTTAATGATAAATTAATTTAATGAATATCGAATGAAATCGATAAATGAGTTTAAATCAATTTGAATGTTAAAATTAAGTTAAATGATTATAGAATGAACCTATATACGGAATTAAATGAATATTTAAATTGAAACTTTGAAATTGAATTATAGAATATTTGAAATGAAATTGTGATGTTATGAAACGTAAAATTTTGGAAATTGATTTAGAAAGACTAACGAAATGTTGATTTACGAATTCTAATTGAAATTGAAATTTGAATGGGTTTTGAAATATATTAAACGACCAATTGGTAAATTAATTACGAAAGTTATTAAAGGAACCAGAATCGATTAGGGACATACTTACTGTCTAAAACGAAAACCACTTTAATAACTATACGCGGAGTGTGATCCAGAATGAAGTGGTTGGAATGCTGTACGCGATGACTGAAGAAAGAGAACGATAATGGATAGCCTTGACACTTGTGTCAAATTGAAAGTGACTAAAAGAGGAGTCGTGCCGGGCCAAATGGGGTTAGCTACCTCGAGCCAACACACTTCTTCATAAACTACTCATTACTTGTTATTGATTGGTGTGCACCCTTGAACTTGGAGTGTTGTTTCGCGGTGTTGCGATCGTTGCGGCGATGCGTTCTCATCAGTCCGGATCAGGCAAACAGTAGTTTCACTACCTTGGGTGTTGCCTTTTGTGCCTTGTCATACTTATATTCCCATATACGCGACCACTACGAATTTGTATAGACTATAATGCTATATAAAATGTGTTAAGGGGGACAATGGTAACGACTTAACACTATTTTGATATTTTACTTTACCGTTAGACATTACCTATGTATCGTACACTATTATGTATAAATAGTTTAACGGATCCTGGAAGATGTTATTCCATTCATCTTTGAGTTATTGTTACTTTGAATTTGACCCATATTATCTGTATAAGAATATATGTCCTGATTCGAGTGTTTGTTTATGCTTATGCTCGAATCAGACCGAGGATTGCTGTTGCTGTTCTATTTGGAGCTGAAGACCGTAGACTATCATTATCTTTATCTTATCAGTATTGCTTTTTCTATTTGGACTATTGGACTTCTATGTGTTCTATTTATTTTTTATTTGAGACATTGTTGTATTTATGGGTAGCTTCATGAACTACTCTTATGACTATGTTGTATTTCCGATGCACTATTCTGTGATGTTATATTTCTGTGATTCTGTGATGACTCTCATTTATATATATATATATACACGCTCCATTAATGATTCGTGTTTTGTATTATCTAAGTTAACATGTATGGAATATCGTCAATTTAAATGATACAAATATACGGGTTGTTACATGATACATAACTCCCATATCCACATGGCGACCCTAGCACCAATATTTTCAGATTGAGCCTGACCTAGACATCTTCTATCATTTGTTTGGGAATTTCCATTAGTGGTGGTGCTCTCTCCTCTAGGATTAGCTCTGCCTCTTCTTCCTTCATATCGATGTTCAAGCCCCGTGAGGTACAGATGAATAACCTAACTAAGATAGGGTCTAGAGATATAGCGTATACTTATATAAAGCAAATATAAGTACGTTACTATAGCATTATCCCATACCCCAATCTTAACTCTAATTCCTAAGGATTATGTTTTCAAAAATTATTTTTAGTTAATATATTTCATAAACCATGCTCTGGTACCAAGCTGTAACATCCTCTATCTAGAGGCCCAAAACTAAGCGCTATAGATGTTGCAGTCATCTACAGTATTAGCTTCCAACGACTAAATACGGCTATGTTAATGGTATCTATAATATCTAAAGCACTTAAATATGAAACAAATCACAGATTTTAAAACAACCTTTTCTTTATTAAATTTCAAAACAGATGTTCCATATTCTTAATACAAAATCCCAATACATTCCTAGGCATAATAGACAAAATATACTTATTACAAAATACACCAAGAGCGGTATATGAAGATACCCTCTTGGATGTTCAAAGTCATATCATCATAATTGACTTAATACAAACACAATATAAATACAGCAAAACATAAAAACACAACTCCTAAATAGCTATCCGTTAGCCTTCTGCTTGCCTCTGGTAGCCTTGTTCGCTATCCTGCTAAAACCTGAAAAAGATCATAACTCCTCAGCCTACTCAAATCAATTTTGAGCACCTGAGAGTTTAAGGGGAAAACATAAACTTAGAGTCAGACATAACACCCGTTGTTAATAATACTATACAAAACGGGTTTTCCCTTACTAATATACTTTAAAACATATCTTTTGCAAATCATTTCCTGTAGCGAAAACTGGTTAAATATTGTAAAGCATCATTATGTGTATAAACATAGATATCAGGCAATAAACGAACTATTTGTTCGAACCTGTTAGATGCTCCTCTTCTAGATGGTCTATCCTTAACTATCCATTAAATACTTCTCTTTTGAACGGTTTGTCCCTAACTTAATCATCTCCTGGTCTTCCTGATCCTAACGGTTTTTCGAGGTCACCAATAACCTATACATGCAAAAACATATATTCGTTTCGATGTGTAAACATAATTTTATTCTTACATGTGAGCGAGCCCCACACATTGGAATTTTGGACAACAAGTAGCTGTGGTCAATAGCTATGTATAGGGCACGATCCTATACCAGTCCCATCTGTTATTCTAATATCTGAGTCGTTTTCATTTAAGGATCCCTTTCAATAATTTTCCTTGAAAATCTCTTTAAAATGATTTTAAAACCTTAAATAAAACTTATACAAGGAAAACATATATGATCTCTATGCTTTACTCAAAATCACTTTGCCATGTTATATATATACACACACACTTTCTTCAAACCTTAGTTAATGAAAATATTTAAGCATTTAAAAATACCCCTTTCGATTCCATTGAAAATTACCCTTTCTAAACCTTTGAAAGAATCTTTTTCGAAACAAAGTAAAACCCTTTATTTATTTAGGCTGAAAGGCTAAAGCTTTTCCTTTCGAAACCATATTTTAAACCCTTTCAAAACCTTTGAAAATCTTCCTTTCGAAAGCGTTGAAACCTTGGACATCTTGTCTTTAAAACACCTTAAAATATTGCCTTAGAAAACCATGGAAAATTCTTCCATTTCAACTCTACCATTCATAAAACGGTATTTTTCGAATACTTCAAAACCAACAGAAAACGGTATCTTTCGGTTCCTTCGAAACCATTCAGAAAATGGTATCTTTCCATTCCTTTGAAACCATTTAGAAAAATAGTACCTTTTGAATCCTTCGAAATCCACCTTTCGACTCCTTCGAAACTATTCATAAAATAGTGCCTTTCGAAAGCATTAAACCTTTTAGAACAAAACCTTTTTCTAAAGCACATTAGGTCAATTTAAAACACGTGGAAAAAATCTTTTCAAAACCATATAAGTCATCTCTTTCGAAATCTTGGGTTATAATTCAATTAGAATAAATAGGAAAAAATCATCTAAGTCGAAACCTTCATTTCGAAACCTTTTTCCTAAGTAAGAAACAGTGGTGTCGAAACCATCCTTTTTGAAAGCATGTGAGAAGCGGTTGTTTTTAAAAGACAAGTTTACCTTTCGACTCCTTCGAAACACATTGACTTCGAAAGGTAGAAAAGCAGCAGTTAGGGATTTTGACCCCTTCGAAAGCATTAAACGTTTATTTTAAATATTTGACCCAATCCAAAGCAACTGGGTCGAAACCAACTCTTTCGAAAGCAAAGCAGGCATTACGTTTGGTTTATAAAACAAACATACTCCAACCTCTTTGAAACCTAAGGTTTCGACTAAGTGCCCCTTCACCTTTTGCCAATATTCTAGGTACCAAGTATCTTGATACCATGAGCATTGGTTTCGAAACCAATGATGTCGATAGGTTTGGGTCAGAATCCCTGGCGTCGAAAGTGGCTGAACGTACTAAAAGAATGATTTTCTTGTTTTTAACTTAAAGGAGAAAACTTTTTAACTAACCCGCCTTTGTTTGTCAAAATCTTATTGGTTACTAAATACTTTTCAGAAAAGTGCTGCTAATAATTTCAAAAATAAAGAATAGTTTTATTTTTTAAAATGCCCCTTCTCATTAATAAAATATATAAAACTTTTAAGTCCCATATCTTAAATAATTTAATATATTAATCAAAAAAATTAGGAAAAATTATAAAAAATCTATTTTAATGTGTCTTTTAACATATAAAAAAAATTCAAACCCAAATAATTATTTATTTAACCATAAACAATATATAACCCAATAAATCATTTTCTTTACTAGAAAATTAATATAAAATCCACATTAATTCAAAAGTTACGAAAATTGAAACCCATCTTTAAAATATTATTTATGTTCTACATTTAAACTTTCAAGGCATTTGGATGTAATGTAATAAGGTTTTCATATCAAACATCTCATAAATATTAATATGAACATGTGTAAATTATCAACAAGCTTATACACGCATACATACATACATATAAATATAATATCTTTAATCGTTTAAAACATGGCATAAATTTGCAACATCATTTCGGATCCAACTCAAAACTGAAAACTATAAGAAAAGAGGGATGTAGTAATTATTTACCTTTGCTTTGAGATTAAAAGATGTGAGATTTGATGTTGATTAACTTTTTTCTCTTGAAATCCTAGCTTTATCTTCCCTTAAGAATAAAAATGGTGGCCGGCCTTAAGATTGTTTAGTTTGAGAGAATAAAATGAACATGTGTCTCATTTCCTAAAGGTTTAGGGTATGATCTCTCTTATTTCCCATTTTGTCCTTCCCTATTTCCTTACACATTAATTCATGTTATCACATTTCGATTTACATATGAACATGGCACAGCTACACATAGTTCAATCAAATCTCAACCTATTAATCTTTATATTATTTATTTAATTTAACTAATTAATTACTTTAATTAATTCTATAAAAATAAGGGGCATTACAACCAGAAAAATCACTTCCATTAGCATAGCTCCAGCACACGGTCCGTCTAGGGGACACTAGGACACTCACATACACATGCACTACACCGCGTTGCACTTGACTCGTGTCTTTACTTATTGGAGCTAACTTTTCCCTGGTTCATTTGAACGATTCATTGAGAGAGAAAAGTATATGCTTCAGCCTTTAGCAGAAAATGTGTATCTCGCTCGAACACATATCATCATGGTGGTGGTCGAGGCTCGGAGTTCAGCCATTAGTTTAGCCATGACAGAGGTAGCTATGATAGAGATTATCTATCTTATGACTCTGCTTCCAGATACCGTTCTAGGTCCAGGTCGCCTCCGCCATGAGGTTAAGAAGCATTCTGATCGTCAGGATGACTTTCAACTGGGCAATGCTTCTCGTGCACCACCTCCAGCTTCCATTCCTATACAACACTGTACATCGGTTCATATCAGTCTACCTTCTGACCATAGGAACTATAAGGGCAGTTTCAAAGCATCACATCACAATGCTAGCAAGAAAGCAGTTGAAGCTTCAGTCATCGCTATGAAGCAATAACTTACTACTGTTGTCCAAATGACCGAATTGAAGCAACAGTTTTCAAATGTATGTTTTATGGACTCATGTTTATACCTAACTTGAAGAAAATTCCGCCAAAGGTTAAAGACACGCCCATCGCTTACGTAGTTAATGCTTATGATTAATATAATGAATGGAAGCGGATAGCCAAGAAGATCTCTAGGGTTTCGAAGGAAAGGAAACCTAAGACCGACAATCTAAAATTTATGGAAGCATAAGACAAAAGGATCATCACTCATCTCAACATTGAGATCATTAACATGAAAACATTACAAGATGAAGTCAGAAAAAGGCCAAGGATGCTATCAAAGCACTCGAGAGTGAGAGGGCCAAGCATCACGATGGCATAGAGATCGTGCACCATCGAAATCGCGACTTAGCGCTAGAGAGAGATGCCTTGACCACAAAGGTAAATGAGCTATCGGTAAAACTTAAGAGCAAGACAAAAACGAAGGATGAAGCTCTCTAAGAGGCTCGAGGGTACTATAAAGTGCTCCTTACCACTCGTTAGGAAAGGTACGAGGCGATTGCATGTGCTCAGGATGTGGGCGCTCTTGTTAAAAAGGAATTTAAGGCTACTAAGAAGCCGACGGTGTAGTGATTTAAGCCACTGATCATTAAATTTAATGCTAATGTGCTCATGTTCCACAACTTAGAGTGGATCGGTGATGACTATCCTAGGTTTTTGGCTTTGGCCTGGGAACAGGTTGTAAAAGCGGAGAATGAATTTCTAAATGGTGGTGAGGTAGACCTGACTCAATCAAAAAAGAAGGTCTTAATAGGAGACGAGCCTAGGGTGCGGAGAGAGGCGAGCTTACGCTTCATCCGGAGCTGGCCGCCATAGTATAAAAAGACATAGGAAAATGCTTCGGATCGTCGTCTCAGGATGTCACCATTGGCCACACATTTGGATCCAAAGCTCCTTCGATTCATTTTCTATCCCTGAATACAATCTTGAGAAGCGTCGAACGAATAAGTCCTTCATACTTTCTCCCATCTTGGAAGGGAATTCTAATGACACTCCAGCCCATATAGAACCCAGACCAATGGATGTATCTTAACTAACTTTTTTGTGTATTCAAAGAGTCCACATGTCGTTGGTTGACATAGTTAACCTCCCTTTTTATGTCTCTCGAGTTTCAGTTTAGCCCCATATTATCCCGCTTCATGACAAAGGTCTTCAGTTGGGACAACAAGCTTCTACAACAGAATCAGTGACCGTGACTACTTCAATGGTGGTCTCGAGTTTTCCAATCGACGAGACTCTTGGGACTAACAAATGGATGATAGATGCTTTATAGGATAAAGGGACCGGTGTGATTCAGGAAGCTTAGACCAAAGATGATGTTGTTATCACTGGATTTTCCGAGCCCTTATCGGGTCCCACCAAGAGAAAGCTTGAGCAACAACTTCACCTAATTAAAGAGGTCAAGCTAGAGAAGATAGAGGGAATCCCTCCTCTTTTGTCCATAGCTTTGCCTGGTCAGACTATCTTCATTCCGGTCACTCTTACTTTACCTAGGAGCACTCAAAGCATGCCCGCTGGATCATCACAAAATAATCCATCCAAGGGTTAAAGAAGAAGCAGGAAGAAACCTGATCAAGTTACAACTCCCTCTAGAGAAGAGAAGAAAAGGTCTAAGCGGCAAAAGCATATTAAGTTATCATAGGTTTATTTTAGGTAGACAAACTCATTTTTGGTTTATGGTAATAGGAGTCTGTTTGGAATTTTAGGCTTGAATTGTGCAGGTTTGGCCTCCACTTTTGTTTTCAGCTTAAGTGTAAATAAAACATGTATGTTCTATCCAAGTTCTATTTCAAATGTGAATAACAAAGACTTTTGTTTTTTTCAATCTTTATTTGAATTTATTCAAGTATTCAAGAAATGCGCTTTCCATTCGACGTACTTGTGATCCATTTCTTTCTAGGATTACTATCGGACTAAATCATTAACCCATTCCATGATTTGACGATGTTTCATCGTTCTTGCAAACATAAAGAGATTGTTGAAGTTCCAATCCCTGGTTATTTTTATTCAACAATATTGAGTTCTGGAATCGAGTCAAATATCAACTACAAAGAAAGGTGGCATAAATATCCTTTTTGCAGGAACTTAAAATGCAACCACGCCTATCTTCGGGCGTCGATCGAGGTTTGGAAGTGATATCGCCTAACATAGGGCAATGATCACCAACCAGGCCATCCTCTGGGCATGATGTCAGTGCTATGCCAAACTCTGGACAAAAGACAATGAGTGGACGGTCGAGTCACAACCATTTTGGGTTTATGCTCCTGCCCTAACCTCAAGGATGAGAGTGAATGGATGGTCAAATCACGTCCAATTTAGTTTTATACTCATGCCCCCACATCTAGGACAAGATTAAGCAGATGGACGGTCAAATCAAGTCTGCTTTAGGTTTATACTCCTACCTCCGCATCTAGAACAAGAGTTAGTGGATGGATGGCTAAATCTTTTCTACTTTAGGTTTATACTCATGCCTCCACATCAAGGACAAGAGTTAGCTGGCATTCATCTCTGAATGCCAAGGGTGGTTGAACTTCAAGGGTCCAATCATGGACCGTAGAAGTTTGGTTAGCACCTAACCCCAAGTACCTACGTACCTACATTACACATATGTAGATTCATTGGAGTCGGTCATATTTCATAACTTTTAAGCCATGAAAAGACAGAGTCACATATTTGGAAAGCCATTTCACTTTATAGGAGACAGGAAATGATTGGTCCTACCTTATTACATGGATTTAATTATATACAAAGGTATTTATTAGTGAAATAGCATTGTAAGTGTTTGCTATTCCATGCCCTCGAGAGTAAGATCATGTCCACCGTTGCTAGCTTGAAAGTGTTATCTCCAAGCTTTTGTTCAATTACTTAAGGACCTTCTCAACTCGAGCCCAAGTTCCAGCGACCTGTGAAGACTCGTTTGAGAACTAGGTCACTAATTTCAAAGGTCTGATTTCTGACCTTGGCGTTGTAATATCGAACGACTAGGCTTCGATGTGCAGCTGCTCATAAGTCAACTTCATCGCGCTTCTCATCAAGCATATCGAGCGACTCCAATAGGAGTTTCTCATTCATCCTTGGATTACAGTGAGTTACCTGATGAGAAGGTACTTCCAGTTTAGTCGGAATCATAACCTCTTATTTATAGGTAAAGCAAACAGATAATGGCCGGTCACTAACTTATGGGTCGTTCGACATGCCTAAAGTGCTAATGGAAGTTCATCGACCCAATCGCCTTTAGCCATTTCCAATCACTTCTTTAGAATGGATTTGATAATCTTATTCACAGCTTTAGCTTGTCATTTCTCCTAGGGCTGTGCCACCGAAGCAAAGCTTTTATCTACGCGATGTCTGCGGTAGAAGTCTTGAAACTCGATGCTATCAAATTAGGTCCCGTTATCGGTAACGACTGCTTGTGGAACTCCAAAATGACAGATAATATTCCGAACCATGAAGTTGATTGCTTTCTTTGTGGTAATTGTGGCTAATGGCTCGGCTTTAGCCCACTTGATGAAGTAATTAATGGCGACGATGACGTACTTTGTGCCATCCTAGATATCGGCAATACACCGATAATATCACTTCCCCAAACTACAAACTGCCAGAACTGGCCAATTGAATAATTTCCATTTGTGGGGCTCTCGAAATCTTAGCAAATCTCTGGCACTTGTCACACTTTCAAGTGTAATCAACTACATCTCAGTTGACAATCGACCATAAGTACATAGAGCAGAGAATCATCTTTGCCAGGGTTTGCCCGTTATTGTGTTCATTACAGCCTCTTCATGAACTTCTCTCAGGACTAGTTTGGTCTCATTATTGGAGACACACCGTAACATTGGGACCGAGAATCCTTTCCTGTAAAGTGCTCCTTGATGAAATATACATCTCGAAGCTTGATGAAGTATCTTCTGTTGCTCATTCTTTCTATCCTAAAGGATTCCACTCTGTAAATAGTTCTTTATTGGAGTCATCCATGATTGCTTCTCACACTCGGTCTCCAAGATTCAATTGATATCCATTTAGTCGGTGCTCAAAGATGACATCCATAAAGTGTGGTAGATGCTAAATACAATAGAAAATTACATGGAGAATAATAAAGAATAATATGCAACCCCAATGCTAAGCTTGCTTCTCCATGTACTTAATTTGAACCAATCACCTAATGCCTTGTCCTCTTGTGGTGAGGGAAAAGGAAAGGAGCGGGTTGAAAAAAAGTCTGGTGAATGAATTGTATAACTAATATATGGTGATCATAAATAATTGACTTCATTTATAATTTATGCGACCTACAGCGTCCTACTTGTGTTTGTGCATAACATACTAGGGTTAGTCACGTTGACCTATATGGATATGGTTCCAATTGCACCTACATCCAAACATCTTATGGAGGATTATACTTAAGGGTCAAACAACGAATCAAATAATTGACCAACAACAGTTTGGTTGATCAATGACGGATCGAACAAATAATCTCTAGGGCTACTCGTAACATAAAATCGCATAAAATATCACCCTTAGAAATG
Source organism: Allium cepa (assembly GCA_030765085.1). Classification (NCBI taxonomy): domain Eukaryota; kingdom Viridiplantae; phylum Streptophyta; class Magnoliopsida; order Asparagales; family Amaryllidaceae; genus Allium; species Allium cepa. The sequence goes on from CM060928.1 coordinate 347,624,017, forward strand.
CATTACCCAAACAATCACTATACGTATTATACTTACATATTGGGAGATTCCCGCAATGTTGACTCGCATCAAAGACAACTTAGAGCCTACTTAAGCATCCATGTCCAATAACTTAATGGTAATGCCACTTATTGCATCGCACCGAGTATCTACCAATAGTGTCATGTCCTAATCGTCGTATGCACTGAGGAACCTATCACTAGTGTCAGACCACTCACTGCACCTAGCATCCACTAAAAGCGACGTGAACAACGAGGAACCTCCTGTTAGTACCGTACGATCAACACATCCTCGCGATCAAACCACCTTATATTATATATCAAGTTCGTAAAATAAACAATATCTAGGCCTAATTGTCAATATATACGCTTACTTCATTCCTGTAGTATTTGAAAGTCAAGGACCAGGGAACTAACTTCCCATGCTTATATAATATACATAGTAATATATTATATAAACCCAGGCCATTAGTCGAGTTTCAACCTGTGCATGAAATATGCCAACCGGTTGACCGCTTGCAGTCGAAAGGCTATGGCAAGCCATCGATCAATCGTGTTTTGTCACGGTAATTATATATTTTTGTTAATCAATTTTAACGATGATTATATCCAATTTTATGATCAAATTTCTCATATTTGTTTTAGTCCATAATTATGCCTATAATTCAAAAAAATTCGTATGAAATTTGTAATCTTGTTTGCATAATTTCAACTCACCAACTTCATAATTATATATGTGTAGTTATATCTCAAGATCAGTAAAAAGTGAAATCAAAGGGGATATACTACTAAAATCTCAGAATCAATTCAAAGTGGAAATCAAAGGGGATATACTACTAAATTCTCAAAATCAATTCAAATTGAGTAAAAAGGTGTGCATATTAAATCTCAGAATCAATTCAAAGTGTAGTAAAAAGGTGCATTCATATTAAATCTCAGGTACAATTCAAAATCAATTTCTCCATTTTGAACCTAGTTAAATCAAATATGGGTTAAATTCATGCAATTTAGACTTTAAAGTCATATCTCTATATAATTACAATTTACTTAGTAATTAAACTTCAATCAATTTTTTAATTCAAATTCAAATCATATAATTCTCAAATCATATAGAGATATAAATAAATCAAATTACTTGTAAATCATCATATTTTGATAATCAATCCACTTACCTTTTATCAGCTTTCTCCCTCTTATTCTAACTTGAATCGCCTCCTCTTTGACTTGTTGATCCCTTCTTTTAACTTGATTCTGTCTCCAATTTTGTTTATCTTCTCTTCTTCTTAAATCATTGATTTTATACTAAATTTTGATTTCATTTCGTTGTTAAGGAGACAAAGTTGTTTATGGAAAAGTAGAGTTTCGACTAGATAGTTGGGTTTCAAGCTAAAGAAGGAAGAGATACATCCATATTTATAAATGTAGGATAAAATACTGACCTCTAGATAAAATATAATAAAATCCGAGTCGTTCAGCCTAGGCTAATCATAGCCGACAATGCTTGACTGGTCGATCAATTGGGTGCGGTTGATCGTAAGGTGTTGACCGGTCCTATTAATTGCATCGATCGGTTAATATTACCCAATTTAACATTAACCGTACTTTTATATATTTTTAATCATTTTAATTTTCAGTTCTTAAATATTAATAACGTTTTCATTTGAACTTCAATTACAAAACTTTATATGTAAAAGTTGCCCAAAAAATCACCATGAACGCAATGGTGCATGTTTCATAGCCAAATTCTGACATTTGTTCAAATTTCATTTTTAATTTCATTTGAGGTTGGTTAATTTATTTTAGTAAATTTTCATTCGATTTCGCAGCATGTTACAATAAGTGGCAGAGAGTTAAAAGTTGCTTACAGGATTTAATTCGTTGGCTAACTTGGGATTAGGGGAAGGTGAGGCAGGGAGAGACTAGGAGACCTGAAAGGCGGTATTTACGTTTTGTAGATACGAAGGGACGATGCACGTGTGATTGCAAAGTGTTATCACTTCCATCCTCTTGCAATTAATGCACCTGGCTCAAAAGTGGCCATATTTCCTACATTTGAAACAGAGTAGTGTTCCTACAATCTCGCACCAAGTGTTCTCAAAGTCCACACCTGAAGCATTTCTTTTTTTCCTTTTTTTCGCCACATTGGGTACATGCGTACACTCTTTGAGGATAAGACCGTTTAGTCAGAATTTGAAATTGAAATCAAGGATGATTTGAGAAAGGAATGAGCTCCACCTTCAACAGACCATGTAGTCGCCATAGACTTAGGGGCCCTGATGACATCAATAAAATAGCATGAAACTCCTTGAGAAGAGGCACAACCCAACCGATCGATAGAGGCTTCAATGCATATAGGATCAAAAGGGCTATTAATGACTTTGCATGTTTTTTTATGATCGTCCACTGGAAATTGCTTGAAATCCATGAAGAAACATGCTTAATGGGATTCGAAGCATAAGGCCTAGTTGGAAGGGGAGGTGGAGGGTTTTGAGATGGAAAAGAGAGAAGAGAGAAAGCCATTAAATTTTACACAGATGAAGTTCTATTCATATTTAGTTTAAAAAATATGGTTGAATACTTACCTTAAAGTTTTTAGGTAAATAAAATATAATTTCAGAATTTATTAAAATATTTAATTAAAATGATTAAATAAATAAATAATTTATTTGATAAAATTTAATGACATGTTAACATGTATATTAAACTACAAAATCATAATTAAATATTCTCCTTAAATAGCCCAAGACGAATAAAAAAATTGTATAAATTTTGAATAAGATTTAATTAAATTAAGAATTAAAAGTAACTAAATGTGATTTATATAAGTTAATTAAATTAAACTAGTTATAAACAAATTAAAATTATATAATAATATGTATAATTAAAATATAAGTGGAACAAAAATAAACCCAAAATATGTTTTTGAAATAAATACGTACATATGGTACATATACCATGATTTTAATTGTGTCTAACACATGAATACATGGGTATTTTACAAGAAACACATTATTCGTCAAATCGATAGCACTCAAAATATTTGGTGGTTATAAAATTTAATATAGCTACCCTCTGTCATTTGTATATTGATAAATTACTTGCATACACACTACTTGTTGAGTAATCTCAAGCTAGAGCTATTATAGATAGTACTATCAATATATTTCCTAGGAAAAGTAAGATACATGCATGTATTTGTTTAGGAAATTCATGGTACATGCATTATACTTAGGTCATCAAAAAATGATTTATAAGGGTGAATAATCTCTCTTGATTTATTGAGCATACTCAAGGCTAAGGTCGAGATTAAGGCAAAGATCACGGTTAGGAGTTGTATATTATACAACCTATAAAGAGTTATCCATCGCTTGTAGGCATATGATTTGTTAAGAAAACTTAAGGTGAATCCTAACTCACTAGAGAAATTGAAGGATTTCTACATTTTTCCTAGATTTTTATGGAATATAGAAATCTAGTGGGAGCCTTATCCAAAAAAGGAAATGATATTAACTGATCTTTCTCATATTGTAAGAACATTTGCTATGTAACAATACTAATCTACTTCTATTAAATTTGCAACATAATGACCAACCTAAGAATGTTTTTTGAAAATGATAAGCTCACTTGACCTAACTACACTGATTAGCTAAGAGCTATCAAAATAGCACTTATGTACAAAAGATTATGGTCTATTATAATTGAAGGTTTAGAAACAAAGCTTCCAAAGGTGTGGACCCTAAAATGGTAAAGGCTTAAACACTTGGGTAGCTGATTGTGACAAAGCCCAAGCCAACATGATATTTACTTAGACAAACCATTGCAAAGATGGCACGAAAACATGACTATCCACAAAATCTTTAATAACCTCAAAGCTTTGTTTAGGGAGTGATCATATTCCACGAGGTACGAGATTGATAAGAAATTGTTCAATGCGAAGGTGAGAAAGTGAACTTGTTTGGAGGACTATGTCATAATGATGAAGGGCTATATTGATAGACTACATGAGTTTGATGCTAAGATGGTCGAAGAATTGCAAGTTGATTTGACATAGGCTCATTGACTCTAGAGCTTGAACCATTTATATTGAACTTCAATATGAACAAGATGAGTGTGAACCTTATGGAGCTACTCAATATGTTGAGGTAACGAAGGGTCATTCACGGATCAAGGTACAATGCTCTCCGTGAAAGGGAATGCACCGTCTTCGAAAGGTTTAAACAAGAGAAAGAAAGGCAAGAAAGGTTAGAAATGTGCTTCTAATGACAAGGGTAGTGTTACTATCATCGTAAGAAGGGCATCTGAATTGTGCAGACTATTTAAAGATGATAAAATAGAATAAGAAGGAATCGAATTTCTCAACTCTTATAGTAAGTCTATGAGTTAAAATTATTTTGAAATTCATAAAAGCTCAATGGTTTTAAATACTGGATCCGAAACTCATATCCATAATTCATTATAGGGACTTAGGAGTAGACGACTTGTGACAAAAGGAGAAACGAGCCTTTAAGTTGCAAACGGGTTAATTATAGATGTGACAACTATTAGATAATATTATATAAGTTTGTCCAATAGATTTATTGTTATTTTGTATAAGTCCTATTATATATGAAACATTAGTTGTAGTGTAATATCTGTGTCTAGATTGACTAAGATTAGACATGATTTTCGTTGTAATGATGATGTTGTGGACATTATGATTGGTGGAAATCATATTTGCAATGGTTTTTTAGATAATCGAATTTATATACTTAACTTTAATAATATATATGTTGTTAATAATTCTTCTGCGATTAACATCAAAGAGTTAATTATAGCACTACAGGCTTAGTCATATAAGTTACAAAAGATTGCATAAACTAAAAACTGAGGTTTTCTTCTAATAGTTGATTAAGAATCATTTGAAACTCATGAGTTATGTCTCAAAGGAAAAATGACCAAGCATACCTTTGACGAGAGCAACGAAAGAGTTGATAAACTCTTGCGTTATATACATATTGATGTATGTGGCCTGATGCATTAGGACTAAGGATCATTACACATATTCCATTACCTTTACAGATGATTTCTCTAGATTAATATATATATATATATATATATATATAATTCATGAATAATAAATACAAATTCTATGAAAAATTTGAGGAATATAAGAATGAAATTGAAAATCATACAAACCATAAAATTAAAGTACTTCGATTTGATCATGGATGTGAGTATGTTGAACAAGAAATCCAACGGTACTTAAAATATAATAGATTATCTCTAAGGTCACTCCATCCTCTAGTCCAAAAATAATGGAGTTTTGAAGATATGGAATTGAACCCTTTAGATATGGTTCGACATATGATGAGTGGGGTTAAGTTACCTCTTTAGGAAAGTGCGTTAGAACCCACAACACATATGCTGAATTTGGTGTCTACCAAATATGTTCCAAATATACCATATGCAATGTGGTATGGTAATAAACCTCCTCAAGTATTGGAATGTGTAGGGTGGCCAACATACGTTAAGAACCTTGGCCCTAACAAGCTTGAGGCAAGATCATTTTTGTGCAAGTGTATAGGATATCCCAAAGGTTCTATGGCTATAGTTTCTATAGCATGAAGGAACAAAAGTTTATTGTTCCTTAATACATTCTCTCAATAAAGAAGGAACTTTTTTTAAAAGTAATTAAGTGCCAGGTCATAGATTAGACAAGGTTCGGGAAACTAATAGAAATGAACCGGTAGAAAATTCAAATTCACCAACATTAGAAGGTGAGATACTGTGGATTTTTAGTGGATGGCAAGAAAGAGCATTGTAACCTAGAAGATGATACCCCTATCACATTTAGACAAGCACTTCAGAGTAAAGTCTCTACACCATGGCTTGAAGTTGTGAAACCCGAATTAGATTCCATTTACATAAAAAGTGTGGACTTTGAATGATATACATAAAGGGGTATAAACCCATTGGCTACAAATGGATTTTTAAGAAGAAACAGAATGCAGATGGAAAGATAGAGACCTATAAAAAAAAGGCTAATCATCAAAAGTTTCTGTCAAGTTTAAGGTGTTGACTATGGTTGCAAAATATGGATGATGTATGCGAAAATGACATTTCTAAATGGTGATTTAGAAAATATGGTTTATATGTTGTAGCCCAAGGGTTTCTAGATCCATGGAAGTGAGAGTAAAGTTTGTAAGTTGTTAAGATCAGTATAGGTCATAAACAAGCTTCCAGAAGTTGGAACATGTGTTTTGATGAAGTGTTCAAATAGTATTATTTTTATCAAAACACGTATGAAACATACGTATACCTAAAAGAACAATGAAATTCTATAGTGTTTATTGTCTTATATGCCAACAGTTTGCTCCTGATTCGCAGTGACATTTTGTTATTGCAATCAGTCAAATCATGGTTGTCCAAGAACTTTTCCGTGAAGGATTTGAAGAATCGACCTATGTACTTAGTATAAGCATTTATAAAGATAGATCCAAGAGGTTGCAAGGATTATCCTCATCCATTTACATATTGTTATACTAAATCGGTTGTATGGAGACTTCTAAGCACAAGATGTTTCGATAAAATTCAGAATCATCCTTTCTAAGAAGGATGCTCCTTATATTAATGAGGGGATTGAGTGTATGAAAAGGGTTTCATATGCTTCAGCCATCAAATCCACTATGTACAGTGTGTTATATAAAGGATTGGTTCTGGCATATGCATTAGGACGCGTAAGCCAATACCATTTTAACACAAAAGAAAAATAATCTAAAACTTTGAAATGTATTCTCAAATATATGAGAATACTAAAGACTTATTCATGGAAATACGACCTCCATACGAAGGGGCGTACATCTTCGAGCTTCCTGATTGATATCGATGATAATAAATCAGTGTTAGGTTAATATTCACATTGAATAGTGGAGTGGTAAGTTGAAAAAGTTCCCAGTAAGAGATAATAGCTGAATGATGGAGGCTAAATCTGTCACCCTTAGTGAAGCAGCTAAAGAAGCAATCTGGATGTGCAAATTTATGATTGAACCTGGGGAGATTCCAAATGTTGAGAATCACATTACTTTATTTTTTTATAACAATGTTGCGATGCATATCACAAAAAAACCAAGACTCACAAGAAATGAAGGCACATACTCTGGAAGTTCCACTTGACAACAAAATTTGTCAATAATAGAGAAGTGATGATTAACAGAGTAAATAGTAAGGACAACATAGCGGATCCATTCACAAAGGGACTGGCTCGATCAGTTTTGAGCAAACTGATATAAAGAATGCGATTTAAATCTATATTGGTTACAAGTGCAAGCGGAGGACTGAGAGATTTAGTAGTATGCCTTAGAGAAAATTATGTAATTTATCGTAAATTATCTACTAGGTAATAAAGCTTGATCATAATAAAGGTGTTTAATTTCTTTTATATGCTTTGCTATATTTTGATATAATTAATAAAGTAACTAATTTAAAGTTATATTAATATGAAATTTCTTAAGTAAAATGTTATGTGATTGTAGTTCCAATTAGTTGCAATCATAGCAATTAATCAAAAAATAAATATCATTTTTTTAATTACTCTAAGTCAAGATATTTCGAGAAAGGATACTGATGCATATGTCGAGACCAGAGTACATAACGCTCTCTAAATGTTGGACGGTGTAGTACTTATGATAGCTGATGGCACCAAGGGGTTATGTACTTATAGTTTTTTCGATAACCATAGGATTACGCATCAAAGAGTTTCTTGTTTTTTGCTAACAACTAGGTCAAACAGGAATTCGTAGTGTAACAGTGTTACGCAGTTCCCTTGATTTGAGAGTATCATGGAACTTCAATATGGATGCTCCACTTTGATTATAGTTAAATCAGGTCCAGAAGACCATCGGACGACTATAGTTGGATCTGAGTTGAAGCATTGGAAGTGAACCATTATTCAATAGAAAATCTATCTCCTTAGGCATGTGAGGTTAGTGTCATGGTCAACTATAGCCAACTCAAAGTAAAAAAAATTAGCTAGAGTAGAACGGTTGATAATATATATTATTATTGAAGCACAGACTTTATTTATGGCCTGATCAAGTTGAATGTGAATAATGTTGCAGTTTTGACTAATACCAAACTCCATATATCCTAAAGTGATATAGTGTTGGCGGAAAGAACGTATATAAATTATTATCGCTATTGGTACCACTTAAGGTGATGTAAAATACAAAAGATTTATAAGTAATGAACTTGGCCAAACTATCGCCCCATTAGCTAAGTGACTTGTGAACGTCAATATTTTAATTATTAAATATTAATTGCCGACTAAATTCACATCTCTAGGTCTCACATCTGCATTTATGAATTCTGCAAAAAAGAAAACGATTTAATTGGTTTATAAAGTGTTATAGATTAATTAAATCAATAATATTTAAGAAATATTAATTATTATTGTATTTGTTGTTTTGGGGTATTTTTAGCGAGTGATGTGGCTCGTGGAAAATTCTAAGTGTAGTTGATATTGGTTTGATGTGGATATAAAAGTTATTTACATAAATATCGATATATATTTTTAAACAGGCTTTAAACATTAATAATGATTTAATGGGTTTTATGATTTTTTGGTCTATTAAGGGACCATGCATGGCCGGCTAAGAATAAGAGGGCATCATTTGGATCAAGATACATTGGCTAATCGGTTTTTAATTTCATTCCCATAATTTCCTTTCCCAAAAAAATCCATAATCCAACTTTCCCTAAATATTTATTTGTTAACCGGTTTCTAATTTCATTCCCAAAATCGTCAAATTAATATTACTCCAAATTATAACACTAAACTCAAATTTATAGTTATCAAAATTTCTCAAAATTCTATCTGCTTTAAGCCTCTTTCATTCTCTGCTTGACGAGATCTAACATCCCAGTAGTTCATGAATAGAGTCGGGGCTGACTTTCCTTGGATTCCAACCAATAAGATGGTGAAAATATGATCTCCCACGAAAGGCCTCTAAAGGAGTCATGTCATAATAGGATCGAAGTCTGCCACCGAAGGCGGCTTCAACAAAATGATTCAATTTCCCCATGCACCTACAATAATTAAGAATAAAGGCACGAAGAAGGCCTTCCATGGTTCCATGTCCAATTGGACAAGAATTAGGCTTCAAGCTCATGAATCGTGAAGGCTTGGCTAAAGCCACAAATAATATATTCCATTAAGACTCGGAAAGAAAAGGTCAAACTCGATCTTGATTGTTACTAGAACGACACCAAAAGAAGGGCACATATTTGAATCTCAAGCTCGAATCACCCGACCCTATTACTACAATAGTTCGTAAAAAAATCATAAATAACTACCACATGAAAAAGACAAAGACATAGAGCCATGTTGCATATCTCAGGCAATCAGAACAAAAGATTTGATTGGGTTTTGATTCGATTACAACAGACCAACAACAACTCCTAATAGAGACTTCAAGGCCCAGACACCAATCTTAAGCTAAATTCCATATAAGAATTTTGGGTAGTTCTCAAGTACTGGCATGCACGAATTCAAGTTTAAAGACACAAGAACATCTTGGAGAGAAGATAAGAATAAGCTTATCGGAACACTCTCCAAGGGCTAACTTGAAAGTTTTACGAGATAAGTTAGATTGCTTGTCACAAATCAACGCCTCTAACTATTAGAAAGAATCATCACAAATATAGAAAGATGTAGAGATATTAACCTCGATCACCCGAGGCTAATTCAACTACTTGTAGGATTGAGTTGAAACCAAACTTTAAGCACTACGAAATTGATCGATCAGATCGTCAATTGAAGGCTAAAGGTATTGGTAAGGGACCAATTAATCCCGCAATGCCCAATGCATATCTAAAGAGAGTTGTTAGTTCTCCAATTTCTATAGTAGCTATTCCAAGATGAAATTGATACAAAAATTGGTTACGTTTGGGTAGAAAAATCCAAATATAATTGAGCATATTAGAGACAATATACAATTTGGAACTCAAGAATTCTTTACTTGATTGAGGCTCAAGAGGGGATTAAGATACATTGGAAAATTTAAATTGATATTCCAAAGGATTAAAGATAATTATTAATTTAAATCGAATTGCAAGTGATGGAGAATTCCTTTAAATCATAGGATAAGGGCCATAAAATGGTTAGACAATCCATTCCCAACATCCTACCACTACAAATAAATCTGCATTTGGTTGCACTTATTAGTAGCATTTGAAATGTAAGTGCAACCAATGTTATTTCACACTTTTAATTTACGCGTATATTTTTCTTTTTCAACGCTGCCAAAATTTAGCGCCTTTCCCCGCTAACAAAACATTTATCGTGTTTTTTTCCCTCTCATTCCCAAATCAGCTTCTTTTTTACTCTCCACTTCAGAAATTTTTGTCTCGCCTCACGTTTCCTCCATCGTTGCTTTACTCTCATTCATTACTCTACTCCTCTCTACTTCATTGATTCACTCCTCCATCGATCTACTCCCATTTCTGCACAAACCCAAAGTTGAACTCCTCCCCACAAGCCCTTAGCCGATCAACTCCTCCACAACCCAAAGCATGGAGGGATTGGATTTTGGAGTGAAGTTTAACATGCCTCCCAATCTACAATACCATTGACCTCGCCACCTGCTATGATACACTCCACGCGCTTCGGGTAAGTATTACATAGTTATGCAATTTTGATTATTTATTAGTTAGTGGGTTGAGTTCAGCTTACAAATTAGTATTTTGGATGGGAATTAAAGTAATTGTGGAGTAAAGTTTGCATAGCTTGGAGGAATTATAGCTCCAGTTAGTAAGTGGACCGTAAATTTAAATAATTCCATATGAAGTGTGGATTGGTGTTTGGTAATTTGGATTGTATATTAGAACTAAATTTTTAACTAAAACATAATTGCAAGTTAATTATGTTTGTAGAATTTTGAGTCTGGATTGGTATTTGATAATTTTTGTTCAATTTTTCCCAATATATTGAATGCCTTCTATCACTCACAGTTCGAAGATAATGTTTAGTATCAATATTAAAGTTGTATACTAATTGCTATAATGATTGGGAAATATTTTAAATATTATTCATATAATTTCTCATTTTCAAGATATAAGTAAGCCATTTTGTCTCCTATATCATAAGATTAAAAATTTTATCAAACCATAACAAAGAGGTCTAGAGCATATAATTGTCACATTTTCTCTTTAAGAAAGTTCATAGAAATATCACCTGTTTAAATAATGGTTGAATTAAATGATATTGCATGAACCTTCTTTTGAAAATGAAAGATACACATAAATACATTATCAAAGTTATTGAAAAATAAATGATTCTTAGAAGCTAATTTTAATTTAGTCAAAGTCACGAAATTTTTGCCTTTTGTTTCTGATATGTAGATTTGACTCTTGTTATTGTTGTTATTTTGACTCATGACTTAAGAGTAAGTATATTTACAGCTTGACCTTTTGTTTTTATATTTTCAAAATCAATTTTTAATAGAAGTAGAAGTCTTTTTAATAAAAGCTAAAGCATTTAACTATTAATACCCAAAGGGATTTTATACTTGTTGCTTTTTCACCAATATAGGTTTTTAATAATTTAACTGAATATATAATTATAGACTAAAGTATAGAGCTGCAAAGATTTCTTAATCTCAAGATATAACTACATTAATCTATGTGCATGCTAGTCGTTGATAAGTTTTTCCTATAATCGATCGGTGTGTCTAGAACAAGTGGTAAGAATTAACTTGGTGCAGTATATATTTTTCCCAGTTCAAATTTTGTTAATTATAGTAATGTGTAGAAAGAATTGTTGTTCTATTTATAATTCTGTTAATATATTTGCATCTGTTCTGGGATAAATATGATTTTCTTTGGATGGAAATTGCCAAAATCGAACGACGCCATGGTATTAACGCATAGATTTAGTGAAGTTTGGTGAGTTTAATCAGCAGTTTTTGATCTGATGTAATCTATTCTTGTTCAATACATAGCTAAGTTGATGTGGCCTAAACTGACTTATTTTGTTACAGAACTATTCTAAGTTTACTAGAAATTGTGTGTAGATACTATCCTTACATATATTACACAAATGTAGGCATGTAGTTGTTTAGGTTATCATTACATGGCTTTTTTAGTTGATAATATCGTGTCTCAGGACATGAGATTATGTATGCATTAAGACTACAAACCATAGTCAAACAGCCATTGCCTAAATATGAGTTCTATAATGAAGTAATAATAATAAAAAGCATATGAGTTCTATAATGAAATGCATGATGCATGATAAAGTCTTAAATATAGCTATTGACTCGTTTCCACCCGAGGGAAACTATATTTTTCTTTGTTTTCCTACCCATTTAGTGGTTTTTTATCGTTATTGTTATTTTGCACCGAATAAATCCATGCAGTTATATAATTCATAAGTTAAGATTATTACACGAATACATACATCCATAAACTTATCAAAAGATCAGACCTTGCATCACAATTTTGATCTAACAAGTTCTTATTAGCTGTTCATATTCGAACCTGTTACAAACAGATAATGCATGTTTCCAATAGCAAATCAAAATATTTCAACTTTATTTTCATACACATAAAAATTTACTTCATCGAACAAAATCCAAACTCATTTCATTTTTAAACAAGTTGCAATGATACACAATCTGAGATCATAGTATGCAAGTATTTCTCATTCACCGGCACTATCAAGTATGCATAAAAGGATCTTGTAGCTTACCAAGGCACAAATACATAAACTAACATAGTATTATTTCTATATAATTTCCTGTATTCTATCGGCAACAAAAAATAAGTGGTGCATGTTAAACACATATACAGGCCTTCCATATAAAATTCTATGTTAGAAAACTAATAAACATGAAAACAATGTATCAAATTACTTATCATAATGATATATCATTTCTACCACCTTTCCTACTAACAAACTCACACAATCGGTATGGAGAAGTATCAAGACTAGTCTCACGAACCCTACCATAGTTAACCAATATGCCTCACCTTCTCCATGCATGAAACTTAGCATAGTCCATAGGATCACTTGCTACTTCTTTCACATAATTTGCCAATTCTTCCATGGACTTAAACTTGCTCCCATTAATAATTGCCTATTCTAATACTTGTGTGTGTGTGTGTTTACGGGTGTGTTATGATCAGGCTTTGGGAGTTGTCACTTTAGTAACTTTACATTTAGGACTTTTAGTATTTATTCCTTCTAAAGATTCAATCAAAATTTAATACACATGCTTATTTTGTTAACATTGTATTCTTCATACATGTATATTTTTCTTAAAGTAGGCATATACTTTGGTAGTACCATTTTTAGATATATAAAATGTAGTCACAAAGCTAGGTAAGTCCTACTTTTTTAATTTAACCTTTTTCAATATTATAAGTTGTATTATTGGCTTTCAAGCTCAGGCTTTAAGGATGGCTTGTAACATGTATATTTTTTTGAGATCAGAGTTGTAACGGTGATTCTTCAAGATTTGGCTTTAAGGATAATTTCTACTTTTTTAAGTTCTGATTTTTTCAATATTTTCAGATACTTTCTGCTTTCTTACCGATTTATATATTTCATTAAGATGCTTCTGAGTTATAACAGTGATGTTGCATATCCTTATAGGTATAGATATTGTACAAAGCCTGCAGTTAGTTTTGGATTCATGAGGTATCAAGGGTGGAAAGTGATGTGTTTGTGGATACAAACCGTTAACTATAACTAGTAAGCTTTTAATTCATTTTCCCTTTACTGCCATGAAAATGCTATGTGATTACAAGAGAAGTTCTATGTCTAGTTTCTTCCAGATTAACAATTTGTTTAAGTGAAAAGCTACATATTTGACATTTCCTTTTTACTAATTGAAAATAAAGTAAACTTAATAGTAAGCCTAAAGCTAATCATTAGCATAACATATTTACAATCAATCAAATCATAGGTTTAAATCAATGGAAGAACCATTTGTTTCAATGTCACGCTAGTGTAATGTATATAGGACGTACAATTAACAAATTTACATTGATCTAGTAAGTGCTCATTCTTAGTTAAGTTCATGAATATAAAGGATGATTTCTTGATTGAAAATGCACCTTGAAATTATTTTATTTCACATTCTAGCTAATGACGGAATAAAATCTAGAAAAATACGAGTGTTTTCACAGTAAGTAAAATTGAGATTTGATAATTTAGTGTTTGTAGGTATCCTTTGATAATTTCTTCTTCAAATAATTAGATTTCTTTCAAATGATATTTCTTTCAAACATTCAGTTTTATTAATTGATTTTTCTAATTAGTTTATATTTCTTAAACAACTGAATTTATTGTTAATTTGATCTGAGTATAGTTCTGATTTTTTATTTAGATTTATTTAATTGATTTGCCTAGTTTTTTAATAGTCTAGAACATCAGTTAAAAACAATCCCAGCTTTTCAGTTAAGAGCACAAATGTATTTGAAAAAAGTCTAGCTGAGACTGTAAGCTCAGCGAATGAAAAGTGGACGAGTGATGATAGCAGAAAGAACGATAGTCCGGCAATGAGTGACTATCTTAGTGGGTTAGATTTTGGAGCTAAGAGTGGTATGTATAAACAAACTAGTGAAAGATGTTCAATGGGTTTCTTATAGTAGTGATATTTCAGACAACAATGTGAGAAATCAAATACTTGATTATTCTGGCTTTTTTGGTTGAGGATGTGAATGGAGGATTTGTAGCGAGTGCAGCTAAAAATATAAGCACAAATGTAGTGCTCGTAGAGAATCAGTATAGTTACACCATAGAGCATCAAAGGGAACTTGCGTGAAAGTGGTTGATACAAAAGTAACACCCAATATTGTACAGGAAAAATTATGTCAAAAGAAACTGAGGGTTGATTTTTGTGAATGCTTTAGGGTAGGAATTCCACAAAGCTGTTTCTTCCTCTATCTAGAACACATCCTCATTTACCTAATTATCAAGTTCACAGTAAGCCTAATCAACATAATATGAATCATAATAAAATAAAATTAGACAAATCTTTAGCATCGCATGCATAAAAGAGAACGCTGACAAGCAAGAAAACAGGCGGAAGTCTGAACTCCATATCATCATTTATGTTCTTACCACGAATAATTCTTATCAGCCGTGAAAATGCTTTAGCGACCTTAGGAAAAACATCAGCACTTGATAATGCATTCATCTGTTTGAAATTAGAGACAACCCTATTCATAATTGGCCTTGTCTACCAGCCATTTGCACCCCTTATATTATTTCATCTATTACCGGCTTAGTGTTTCATGTTTTAGTTCAATAATGGAAAAAAGCATATTTTGGTACTGCTGATTGCAAAAGATTTTGGTACTATTGATTGCAAAAAAGCCACCGTCCGGAACCAAAGCATATTTTGCGTAAGAACGCACCCTAATATTCAAATACAATCGTCGTCCTATGAAGGAAACTGTTCGAGATCTGGCATTTTGCAGCTTACCGAGAATTCCCATGCAAAAAATTGGAGTAGTGCTTATCAGTGCATGTGTTAACCAGTTTTACCCCAGAGACTAGTACATTACATGTATTGTTTTATGATATGATAACAAACGTTAATTGATGATGTTCTTTACATTACTAGCAGTCCAGCTAAAAGGAAAACTGTCATGTGGAAAATTCAGAGTCATACTAGATAAGTTAACTTCCTACAATATTTTTGAACTTCTGGAAAATTGTCTTGTTGAAATAGATGAGGCTATTGTTGTGATGGGCAGTGAAAAATATCAAGTTAGGGTGCCTAATGAAAAACTATTGTTCAGTATAAGATTTCTTATAGTTGATTCTAGGAGGTTTTGTGCACCGTATCTATTTTACTCTATCAATTACAAATACAATTTCAGGAAATAAGCCAGGATCCAAAATACAAATTCAATTTTTGCAGCA
Organism: Allium cepa; assembly: GCA_030765085.1. Taxonomy (NCBI): domain Eukaryota; kingdom Viridiplantae; phylum Streptophyta; class Magnoliopsida; order Asparagales; family Amaryllidaceae; genus Allium; species Allium cepa. Next base: position 347,639,926 of record CM060928.1, read on the forward strand.
ACCATGTGATTTGCATCTAGTAAACACCCGCTCCATCAAGTTAATAGTTTAATCACCACACAATGTTTGTGTTTAGTTATCTTAAATATGACTGAGGTCTCAGAAGAGAAGTCCAACTGTTAGCCTGTTGCATTACTATTGTTCAGGTATCATGTACTTCAAGATCCATTTTTGATCTAAACTGAAAAGCTCTAATGATCATGCATGTCTTTTTTATGTCTTTGCATATTAGTTTTGATATTATTCCATATGTAGTTCATAGAATGGCACACATTAACCATATGGGTAATCTAGAATCGAACCAAATTATTTTCCTATTTTGGGGGCATGCGAATTATTAAACCGAATGTTTACTCGTCTTTGTTAATATGCAATACCCAAGTACCAACCAACCTCATATAAGTTCTTGAAGGTTCTATCTTGTGAAAAACAAATGAAATATTCTTTTGAAATTAAATATCTTTTTTAGACTGTATATGCTCTGTTGCATATGTGCATCCAAAAATGAACAGTTCACGGTCTTCTATTTGAAACTACTTGATTATATGTTGGTTTATATCGAAGTAAATTGGTTAAATTGATTAATTTTATAATTTGAATTGAAAGATAAATATGTATCTACGTTGCATAATACAAGTATATACATCGAGGGTCACAGTATTCTTACTCGGTCTCACAAACTTATCCTTAATGCTTAGAGTGCACGACTTGAAAAGGTGTTTCACCTTTAATATTGATCAAGTGCATACCTTTTCTTCTTCTTATATTGCTTATCTTTATGATTCCTTTAAGTACTTTATATTTCACCATCAGCCACTCAGGATGATAAATTATTGACTAATTGCACAAACTCTCTAACTTGGCATATTTTTTAACCAAGCACGACCATTCAAAGTTTTTGTCCATGATCAAATTTTATCTTCAAGTTCAATACATAAGCTTATATTTTATTTTAAATTATAGGTATTTTGGTTATATGATTATAATAAAACATGTTGCGAGCATGAAAATGTCAAAATACTTGACGTGTTGTAATTTTAAAAATTGATTGTTTGGTGCCTATTTATAAAGCTCACTTATTGAGTTTATTAAATGCAGCTGTTTACAAATGGAATGAGTGAAAGCAGCTCTTCATAGATCTCATTCAACAATGTTTGTCCTAAAGCTTTTGAAGTGATGCTCAATTTCGTGTATAGTGGTGTATTAGAATTGGACAAAGAGGAAATGAGTTCTTTGTTAATCCCTACGCTTATGTTATATGATCAGTTTCGTGTTGCAATGCTTCAGCGTGAGTGCTGTAAATACCTCTTTGAATACCTTTTAGAGGTACCTTGTCCTTTAATATCTTTATCATAACTTTTTTATTCTAGTCTAACTTTGTAACAATTTTCTTTTTCCTTCCTTTTTATGAATGTTTTGGCTTTTGGATAAAGTAACAATTTTAAGGCAATATATTTGAAGAATAATGCAAGATGGAAGATTATGATCTCAGTGTCAAATATCTGATACTTGTAGCTCCAAATTGATATTGGTATACTAATAGGCTAATAGCTCAATATTATTGTTAAAATCAATAACTTAAAATTGATAGTGAACCTTGGTAGAATTGATAAATAATAGTATGATATACTTGTACAATGTTGTAGTTGTTTGATATTATATTTGAAGTCTTACGAATTAACATAATTGTTTGACTGTATGTTGTAATTTCACTTGTGCAGGCATTGGATTTTCGAAGAGAGCAAGGTTGACTTTTATGGTGCTAGCTTTCACTTGTGCATGCAACAAAGAATTATGGGTAAACAAGCATTTTGTTAGCACCAGTTGTGTGACTATGTACGGTTATGTACTACTTCTGTATCAATGTATGGTAATGTACTACTTCTGTTTATGGTAGTTCATTTTTTCATGTATTTTTTGTTTATTATTGAACTATTTATTATTACCGTTTAATATAAATTATGAATAAAGAGAATTTGAGAGTGAACGAGCTAGCAGAATGTGAGAAATAGACAAAGAAAAACAAAAATATTTAGTGGTGTTTATCAGACGCTATGGAAAAAAATATAATGGCAGCAAAAAAACGCAACAAAAAAAATATTGCTGCGGTGAAATATACAGCCTTCAAAATGATCAATCTATAACAGCGTCTATTTAGTGGCGTTTAGAAAACGCTACGGAAAAAATATGTTGAAAAAAATATCACTTTTGGTAGCGTTTCAACATGCTACAAAAAAAGATTTACGGTGGCCTTTTTTTGCCGCCGCAATAAGGCACATTATAACGGCGTTTACAAAAACGCAACCAAAAATATTAGTTTTTTAATTTCATGTCGTATTGCGGCGTTCTCTAAAACACCACCATAAGTTATGGTTGCGTTTTTTATGCGCCACCAAAAGTATTTTTGGTGTAGTGTACCATCAAAGGCATTGAACATAGAAAGAGATAACATGAACACACATGACAAGTTTTATGACCTATCCAAAATATTAAGGCTTAAATACCCCTAGCGAGGGTTTACGAACCTCGAGGAAACTATTAACAACCAATATTCAAAGATAAAGTGGATTCAAGCTCCTTCAATATGAACGAACAAAACGCATCCTATAGGAAAGGATCTGAACAAAAGATTTAGGAATGGAATAGAATTTCCTCAAAATTTGGAATCCATCAGTAAAATTTTAATATACAAAATACCCATAAAATAATATAATCCACCTTTAAAAGCATTATAAAATAATATACAAAATATCCAGATAAATTTTTGGTGACAACGTCCTACCTCATATATATAGCAAATCGCTTTGTCTAATGCTTGCAATGCTAATAAGGAAATCAACATTGCCTCGCCATTTCCTCTCCTATTGCTAGGGCCTAAAGGTTGAACATGTCATCCAAATCAATCAATATGTAAGACATGCACTCAAATAAGTTTTGTTTAAAAGAAATTCTAAGTTTCCAAAAATTCAACATACATGTACATAGAGAATAATATAATCACTTATAAGTTTATCCTCAAAAATCACTTCCAACTCAAAAACATTTCTCCATATTTACTATTGCCAAATTCAAAATCCTCTTTCCGAATCTTGTTTTCAGAAATTTTCAATAAAACTTCTTTGTACGAAATTAAAGACTTGATAATATCATTATTGTACTAAATGCAAACAAAAAATTCCAAAAAATTTGAGAATTCTAATTTCAAATGGTTTTACTATATATAAGCCAATCAATGGATGCTTTCAGATGTGGATAATGCCATTTCTGCATCCGCATCCGAAATCATTTTTAGATATCAGATATCTACATCCGCAGATACGGATGGATATCGAATCATTATCATATCCGCTAACGATTGATAAATCAAGAATTACAAAAAGAAAATTTTAGTTTAACATAAATGTTTTTCAATCTCATTTATTATAAAAGTGTGAAAAATAACAATTTGATGATAATAAATAGTTTCGAGCAGTTAATAAGCATTAAGTGATATAATATAAACTACTAACTTAATAAAATAATAAACGAATATCATTTACTACAATAAAATACACATAATTTGAACTATAATCTTGACATAAACCGGATGGATAATTTTAGGATGCGGATTCATATCCGCATCCCTTTTTCCGAATATTGGATATTTATCCACTTTCGGATGCGGATATGGACAAATTTTGAATTTTTTGGGTATCCATTGACAGCCATATATATATATATATATATATATATATATATATATATATATATATATATATATCAAACATTGTGTTCTATTGTCTCGTCCAAGAGTTTTAAGAGATCCCTATCGATAACGGTGATCAAGCGCATCGATCAGAATACTTAAAATGCCTAACGGACAATCTAAAAAAATCCATTTTAAAATATGCCTTTATAAATCTATCTTACTTATAAAACCATACTACGATAAAAGCCATAATGTCAATATTCATAATTCCAAAAGAACCCAAAGTATCAAAGAAACTCAAATAGAACGACCTTGGAATAAGATAGGACTCTTTAAGGCAGAAGAGGATGTACCTTTAGGTGGTGAATAGGTATAGATATTACAATGCGATATATAGAATAATGCGGATTTAAAACATTCCTAGACGTATTTCCAAATGCATAAGAACTTCCGACGGAAATAAGAATTCTGAAAGGAAAAGAAATAAGGGGATATTCCCATCATCCATCCCCATAAAGTACGAATGCCACTAGATAAAGGATACCCAACAAGCTATCCTTAAAGATACGTTGTACTATACGCACATTATTCTGGTTCTAGACCGTATTATCATATTTTGTTCTGAACTCTGCTCTGATACCAAGCTGTAATGCCCCACCTCACGACACACACTAACAAAGAGTATTACTATGTAATATTTTCTGCTAGTGTGGAGAATATAGCTGGTTAGGAGAGACCATTCATGAATTTTGTCTTGAGCGACTATCAAATACGTTGATTAGGTGGTCTGAGTTAAAAATTTCCTTTCGAGGAATTGACATAATCAATTCAGGAATAACACAAAATTATAGTGGCTAAGGATCAATTCAGAACAATACATGATAATAAGTTCATAGATCAAGAACATATATATATATATATATATATATATATATATACACATATACAAACAGAGGAAGTACAACATGTGCTACATAAGTAAGTGGTTCTTATGAACCACATATACAAAATAGTCTGACAAAAGAATATATATATAAAGATGTCCAAACTGTTAACAAAAAATCGACATAGAAACATACTAAACAACGAAAGCTAAACCCATAAGCCGAGGTGCTACAAGGTGAGATACATACTGCAATCAATTAACCGAAAACCACTCGGTCTGACCTGAGTATTATATAAAATGATAGAACGGGCCAGTCTAACTTAAAGAAGATGATTAGTGCATGATATTTAAAGGGAATATAAAAGGGAGTGTTAAATAGCCTCTCTTGAGTTGAGACTTCATATTCACAATATCAACATAGTTCACAAAAGTCACATTCGTCAAAATCACCACAAATATCCCAACATGTCGAAATCTCTAAGGAGTTCAAATCAACATAAACTAATCACCAAATTTCACCTCAAATTAGCACTAAGGCTATGTATATGTTCACAAGAGTCACATTCATCAAAATCACCATAAAAATCCCAACATATCGAACTCTATAAGGAGTTCAAATCAATAAAAATGCAATCACCAAGTTTCATCTTAAATTAGCACTAAGGCTACGTATATATCCAACATCCAACATAATGGTGAAAACATTTAAAACTTATCAAATTCTAGAAATCAATAATAAAGAAATCCCGAAAACAACAGAAAATGGATCCCAACAAACAGCGAGTCTAAGCTACGCCGCACATGCATCATAACAAATTTGCCAAAACCTGCCAAGCACTATCAACAAACTTTGTGCCCAACAAATGACCCAAAAGTCCAACAAATGGCCCAAAAGCCCAACAAATGGGCTGAAAGCCTGGTACTAGAAATGTTAACATGCCCGAAGGATCAATATGAAGTGTCACAAACTTCCAAATAATAACCAAATTAGTGACAACAGTGCGTCTCATGCCACACGTTCTCACTTAACCGTTTATTATAAGTTAGTTAATTTCACTCTCGTGTATGACCTCAATCGAACAAGTCCAGAATTAACCGAAAAATTAAAGGCATGTGTCCTGTACCACATGCTATACTAAATCGTATAAATCACTTCCTTGTTGGCTTGAAGAGTGCAAAAGCTTATGATTTTAAGAAATACTTTACTTTAAGAAAACTAGTTCTAAAACGATTTTTCGAAACAATATAGAAATTCTTTTCTTTCAAAATCTCTATATCATTGATATATATATATATATATATATATATATATATAATATGCTCTGGAGAAATATTATTACTAATAGAAATTGATTTAGAAATTTTTTAATTCAAAACTAGTTTTTAATTGAAAATATTCTTAAGAAATCGATTCCAAGTCTCGTGCACGAAAACATTGAGTTCAAGAGACATTAAATTCAAGTCTTTTACAAAAAATGCTCTTGAAAAACCATAAATTCATAGCTTAAAGTGTTAATGATACTTAGCTTCTGAATTTATAAAGAAATAGTCATGAAATAGCAATAATAATTGCACGAAACTAGCAATAGAACTAAGTACAGCGGCTTATTTAGCCAATTTTTCCCTTTAAAATGCAAAATCTAATAAAACATCAAATTTGAAGATGATTTCCATGGCTCATAGAGAGAAAAATAATCACCTAAATCGGACTTGTGAATCAAAAGTTATGGCAATTTCATTCTCAGGACATACAATTACAAAACTCTGAAAATCGACAGGGTTGCGATTTAAAGAACCAATTAGACCCTCTAAAACCCAAAATCTGATAAAACTCAAAACATAAAAGTTGAAGATGATAGCCGTAGCTTGAAGTCATAAAAAATTCACCTAATTCGGACTATTAAATCACAAGTTATGGCAATTACATTATTAGGAAATAAAATTACAGAACTTTGAAAAATCGAAAGGGCTGCGGCTTAAAATCCATCTATTAGTCTATAAGATGGATTAGTGTTAGAGAGACTTACTTTAATTTTTTCTAATTTTTCTAGAGTTTATTTGGAATTTAAAACTTTGATTTTTTGCTTTCAAGGTTTTGAGAATAAAGGAGGAAGTGGCTTGGAGATCGTAGTTAAGAATGAAGACTTCTCCTTTTTACTTAAAGTCTTAATGGGCTTGGCTTTATATTAAATTCAATAAGGACCCAGTGTATTTCTATTCTGTATTAACAAAACATACTCTCTACTCTTGGAATTTAAACTCCTTTTTATCATGAATTTAAGATATAACTAATACATTTAAATTCAATAATGTTCCCTTACTTTAAATAAATAAACAAAGCGTTTTTAACTCTATCTTATTTATTAAAATGAGCATTAATTTCAAGAAAACTTATCTACAAAAATGATTACTTCGTAATGTTAGTTTAAGAACTCTCATATTAAACTCAAATGCCACTTATTATTTAAATAAAACACTTAAGTTCTAATTTCTCACCTTCAGTAAATGAGAAGTCAAAATTCTCAATAAAATTTCTAGTTGATTAATTAACTTTTTTAATTTATTCTAACAACATCGAAAAATCAGGGTTGTTACAGGATGACATTTTTGAATAATTAGTTTCAAGGACAATTTACAAGAAAATGATAAATTCATTTATCTTTTTAAGTTGTACAGAAAAATTATATTTCATATTTAATTTTTTCTGTATAACTGAAAATGATAACTTCGTTTATCTTTTTTTTTTATAAATTGTCTTTAAAACTAACTTTTCAGAAGTATTCTCCTTAATCTTATTACCCTAAATTAGGAAACCCTTTGATTAGAAATCCGTACGGAAATATATGTTTGAAAAATTCTGCCTTCCTCTTTTACAAAATCTTTATTAAATCTGGATATAATCTATAAATATAAATGAGAATATTTATAATAGCTGGAGTATGGAAAGGGGTATTTGTAGCAGCTAAAATAGATTAATGGATGGTTGAGATTATGCTGCAAATAGGTAGGAATCTTCCCGACCATAGATTTGGATGCTTGGATGGATGGAAGACGGTAAGAAAGGTAGTTGTAATATGTTGCTAATGTGCATGCCAACCGTGAGACCATACTGGTCGTATGTTTTGTGTTGAGAAAGGCGACATGATATAGGATTAGATAAGCTTTTGGCAGACATTGTACAGTACTGGATGTACTAAGTCATACTAGGTTGTACTTGTCAACTTCTAGCACACTTTTCTAAGTAGCAATGCTGGAGAAAGCTTCTTGCACAAAGGAAATCAGTTATTATCGAAGCTTGCTGAAAAAGCTAAGTTCGAAGCGTCAAAGGTCGGGGCAGGACCTAGTGATGAGGCGGGCTATGTAGGGTCGGTCGTAGTCTTCCTGAGATTTAACCGGGCCACGGACTGGTCTTGTCCTGGTCAAATCATATGAGGTTGCTGGGTCAACTTGTCCCATGCCAGTTCAGATCTAGGGGTCGAGGCCAGCCTATCTATGGCTTTCTTGTTGTATTTGCTAGGATGAAGCTAGTTAAATGTGGATGGACTTGGAATGGACTGATCTAAGAAATGCTAATTGACATGGACTTGAGTCGGGCTTAAAATTATGGGTCAACTTTTCTTTCATGCCTTGAGTTTATGCAAATTGATTTGGAATGGGCTGGGCCTTGATATGTTGGCCAACTTATCTTTTACTTATAAGAAAATATTACAACATGTACCAATAATGAAAATAATTTACACACATTCTCTTTGTCAACTGTAAAGTCCTGTTTTCCCGTAATCTTTGAATTTACAATAAATCACACATGTCAAACTCAAATTGCACGAAAAGACGGATCTTTAAGGGTAATAAAGAAGAGTAGATATAACAGAATGTCATAGGAATGGAATAACATATTGTTGATACACGAAGATTTTGATCAATGACAATGAGCTTCAACAAATAGGAAGAGAATGCAAAAGTTAGAAGAAGATAGATGAAGACCAAAGTATAAACATTAGTATGATTTTCTATGTGTCTTAGTCTAGATTATTTGTTAAAATCTATCCTCAAGAGATTTGCACGAACATTAGAACACATTCATAAAAACTTCATTCACATGTTCACTGTACATACTTTTATACTTCAGTCGACTGAACAGATATGGCCAGTCGACTGAAACTGTACACATATACAAAATTGCACAGTTTCAGTCGACTGAATTACCTGTGCAGTCGACTGAAATTGTTCCTGAAAATTTTTCTTTATATTTTCAGTCGACTGAATCTCCTGCTCAGTCAACTGAATTTAAACCTGCGAATTTTCTCTGAAAAGACACCTTCTTCTTCCCAAGAGTTGCAACCATTCATCAATGGAAATGGAAGCATCTCTTGTTTGCAACCTTTGACAACTTATGCACCTCTTCTACAAGTATATATACATGATTCTAACATTATTTAATTCACCGAATTCTCTTGCTTTAATCTTACTATTCTCTTGTTCATATTCTCTAGATATTCTCAAAGCAATCACCAATCTATTGCTTGAATCACTGTTTTTGTTTATAACATTCTTTTGATTCATAGCAATTAACATTCCTAAATCTTCACAAACACATTGCATACTCTCGAGGATAAGATTATAGGAATATTGTACTACATTAGACTCATTAGTGTTGACAAGAACACAACAAGTCGAATATTGTACTTTAGTAATTGAGTTGAAGTCCTCTTCGGTAGTTGAGGAAAGAAATCCCGTTCGGTTGTTCGGGTAAGTTGTAAACCTATTCCTCCAGGTGAAGTGAGAGTGTTAGTTAGTGAAATTCCTAAGAGGAGCTTAGGGACTGGACGTAGGACGAGAGGTCCGAACCAGTATAAAAGTCTTGGTGTCTCCTTGCATTTACCTACTTTATCTACCTAGACTATTTCATTATTCCATATTACACGATCCTACCGCATAGCCCCCTCTTTCAATTGGTATCAGAGCTTGGCCGTCTTATAACCATAACACCGTTATTAGACATATTGGTAATATGGAAAATAACGCAAGCACAAGCACAACATCTGCTTATAGTTCTACATTTGCGGAAGGACAATCCACCCAAAGACCTCCTCTATTCAATGGACTAAACTATAACTATTGGGCTACAAGGATGAGAATTCATATGCAAGCAACAAGTTTCGAAGCCTGGAATGCTACTCAAGCAGAGTTCATTGTACCTACAACCGATTATCCTACATGGACACAAACTCAAAAGAATGAAGCAAGTGCAAATGCTAAAGCTATGAATATGCTTTTTTGCGCCCTGGATAGAAATGAATTCAACCATGTTAGCATATGTACTACTACATATCAGATATGGAAAACACTTAAAGTCATACATGAAGGCACAAACAAGGTTTAACGTACAAAGATATCCATGTTGAAGAATCAATTCCAAAACTTTAGAATGCGACAAAATGAATCCATCAATGACATGTACTAAAGATTTCAAGACATTCATCATGCTCTAATCGGACTAGGAGAAAGATACACGGACTTTGACATTGTGTCTAAAATTCTAAATTCACTCACTGATGAATGGGAGAGAAAAGTATTAGCAATCAAGGAAGTAAATGATTTAACTACAATGAAACCAGAAGAATTGATTGGAAATCTTATGTCGTATTAAGTAAATATGCAAGCTAAAAAGGATCAAGCTCAAGAAAGAAAGAATATTGCTTTTCATGCGGAAAAGGAAGAATCAGAGTCTGAAGATGAGGATCTAGCATTTATAGCCAAAAATTTCAAGAAATTCCTAAAGTATAGAAAAGGAAACAAAAACGGATTCAAAAAGAATTTCTTGAACAAACCATCATCCTCAAATATAGAATGCTTCAATTGTCATAAGAAAGGACATATGCAAAAAGATTATCAAGAACGAATAAAGGAAAATCAGAAAAACTTCAACAACAAAAACAAGAAGGATAAATTCAAAAAGAAGGCATTTTCTGTAACATGGGACGATTCAGATTCATCATCATCCGAAAGTGATAGTGATAGCGACAATGAACAAGCAAATGTATGCTTCATGGCTCAAGAATCTGAGGTAAATAATTTAACTTTCGACGATTTAATTGAAGTAAACACTGAACTCTTAAGCACAATAAAAATTCTTAAAAAGAAAATTAAGGAAATTCGTGAAAATCAAAACAAAGCTGTGTTTGAGAGAGATATGTTAAATGATGAAAAGAAAATTCTTGAAGAAGAACTTGAAAAAATTCAAGAATCTTATTCAAATTCGGAAACTCAATTATCACTTTTAAGTCAAAAAATTGAAACTCAAAATTAAAGAATGATATAATTATTTTTGAAAATCATGATTTAAAAACTAAAATTAGACAAGTTGAGTTAGAAAATAATAGTCTTGAAACTAGATTAGAGTACACCACTAAAAATGTTTCTAACTTTAACAAAGGAAGAGAAAATTTATCTAAGATTTTAGAAAATTCTCAATTCTCTTCAAACAAACATGGATTAGGATATAATAAGGAGTCAAAAATTCCTAAAAAGAAAAATACAAATTTTAAAAGGAATATGGATTCAAAACGACAAAAATTAATTAAGAAACCTATTAAAACAAAAGTACAAAACAAGGTAGTTACAATTTGGATACCAAAAACTAACAATGTATTAATAAGAAATAAATATATTAAAACATTTATGGATAATGTTCATCATAATAAAAACTATATTTATAAAAAGGACACTAAACCAAACTGGGTTTGGTTTCCTAAAACTCTAACTTCTTAGGACCCTATTAAAAAGTGGGTACCAATAATCTCATATTTATTTTCAAGTCCCACTTAAAAAGAAGAAATGGATATTAGATAGTGGTTGTTCAAAACACATGACCGGAGACAAAGATATGCTTACAAACATCACATACTTTGATGGTGGCTCGGTTACCTTCAGAGACAATTCAAAAGGCTATATCATTGGCAAAGGAGATGTGAACAATTACGGTACATCAAATTTACCTTTTATAACAAATGTTTCATTAGTTGAAAAATTAAAACATAATCTACTTAGCATAAGTCAATTATGTGACAAAGGTTTTAAAATAACTTTCTCGAATAATAAATGTAGTATTTTTGATCAAAACCAAAATCTTATTTTTGAAGGAAATAGAGATAGAAATATTTATGATTTAAATATGAATATTAATCATAATTCAAGTATGTGTTTGCTTGCCAAAGATAATGATCCTTGGTTATGGCACAAAAGATTTTGTCATATAAATTTTAAAACTATTAGAAAACTTTCTAAAAATGAACTAGTAAGAGGATTACCCAAAATAAATTTTAAAATAAATAATTTTTGTGATGATTGTCAAAAAGGAAAATTAACGAAATCATCTTTTAAATCTAAGAAAAATATTTCAACTTTACAACCATTAGAACTACTACATATGGATTTATTCGGACCAACACAAGTTCAATCCATTAATCATAGTCGATACGTATTTGTAATTGTTGATGATTTTTCAAGATATACATGGACTATTTTTATGAAAAATAAAAGCGACACTTTTGAGCATTTTAAAACATTTGTCAAAAGAATTCAAAACATTAAAGATTTGAAAATTAAAAATATTCGAAGTGATCATGGAGGCGAATTCGAAAATGAAGTTTTTGAAACATTTTGTAGAAAGAAAGGAATTAATCATACATTTTCTTTTCCTAGAACTCCTCAACAAAATGGAGTTGTAGAAAGAAAGAATAGAACATTACAAGAATGCGCAAGAACATTGTTAAATGGGTGTTCTCTACCAAAACATTTTTGGGCAGAAGCAGTTGCTACTGCATGTTATGTATTAAATAGAATTTCAATTAGACATTTAACTACAAATACTTCTTATGAACTATTCAATAATAAAAAACCAAATATATCTTATTTTAAAATATTTGGATCAAAATGTTTTATTTTAAATACAAAAGATCAACTAGGAAAATTCGATTCAAAAGCTGATGAAGGAATTTTCGTAGGATATTCTGAACGAAGTAAAGCATATCGAGTATTTAATAAACGAACAAACTTAATTGAAGAAACTCTACATATATCTTTTGATGAAAACTATAATAAAAATTTAAATATAAAAGATGATGAAGAATTAATAAATATAGAAGAAATAAACCATGAAAATAATAATGAGCTAAGATCTCCTCCTAGAATATTACGAGATCATCCAACTCAAAATATAATAGGAGAAATAAATTCTCAAGTTAGAACAAGAAATCAACTAAATCAAACGAGTCATGTGGCTTTCATTTCATCTATAGAACCTAAAAATCCAAAAGAAGCATCAACAGATGATTATTGGATTATCGCAATGCAAGAAGAATTAAATCAATTTGAACGTAACAATGTTTGGGAATTAGTTCCCCGTCCTAATAATCAATCAGTAATCGGAACAAAATGGATTTACAAAAATAAAGTACATGAACAAGGTAATATAACAAGGAATAAAGCAAGACTAGTAGCACAAGGGTATAATCAAGAAGAAGGTATTGATTTTGAAGAAACATTTGCTCCCGTTGCAAGATTGGAAGCAATACGTATACTATTAGCCTTTGCTTGTTTTCACAATTTTAAATGGATGTTAAAAGTGCATTTTTTAATGGTTTTATTAAAGAAAATGTATATGTAGAACAACCTCCGTTATTTATACATGAAAAATATCCGGATCATGTATTTAAATTAAAGAAAGCACTATATGGTCTTAAACAAGCTCCTCGTGCTTGGTATGAAAGACTTAAAAGTTATTTATTAAACTCAAGATTTAAAATTGGAAAAGTAGATCAAACACTTTTTATTAAAAATACTGCCAAAGATATTTTAATAATTCAAATATATGTAGCTGATATTATTTTTGGTTCAACAAATGAAAATTTGTGTAAAGAATTTTCAGATATAATGACCAATGAGTTCGAAATGTCTCATATGGGAGAACTATCATCTTTTCTCGGACTTCAAATCAAACAATTAACAAATGGAATTTTTATAAACCAAGAAAAATATTGTAATAATTTAATAAAACGATTTGGTATGGAAAACACTTTTGCTAAACCTACTCCTATGAGTACCACTACACATCTCGATCGAGATGAAAATGGCAAAAGTGTAGATAAAAAATTGTTTAGAAGTATGATAGGTTCTTTGCTCTATTTAACCGCTAGTAGACCTGACATAATGATGATTGTTTGTTTATGTGCACGTTTTCACTCCGATCCTAAAGATTCACACTTAAGAGCAGTAAAACGAATAATGCGATATCTTAACCAAACTAAAGATTTTGGTCTTTTCTATCCAAAGGAATGTTCGTTTGAGTTAGTGTCATTCAGTGATGCTGATTTTGGTGGATCCCGAACGGATAGAAAAAGTACAAGAAGTACTTGCCATTTCATTGGAAAATCACTTGTGTCTTGGTTTAGTAAGAAACAAATTGTGTCTCACTTTCCACATGCGAAGCAGAGTATATATATCAGCTGCTTAAGCTTGCACACAAGTTATATATATGCAACAAACACTTAAAGATTTTAATATAAATTTACAATATATTGTGATAATACAAGTACCATAAACTTATCTAAAAATCCTGTTAATCACTCTCGTACAAAATATATAGATATTCGCCACCAATTTTTACGAGACAATATCGAAAAAGGAATAATTAATTTAGAACATATTTCTACCGAAAATCAAATTGCCGATATATTTACTAAACCTCTATTAGAAAACTCCTTTATAAAACTTCGATGAGAATTAGGTATAATATCCTTTAAAGATATCAACTAAATATAATTTTAAAATATTTAATCATTTCAGTCGACTAAAAAAATCTGTTCAGTCGACTGAATGAAAATATACAATATTTTTCAGAAATGTTATATGTTACATTACGTAATTTTTAAACCACACGTTTTAAAACTGAATTATTAATATGAACCATACTTTTCTATCAACATTCTCCTAACCACTAAATCATTGTGCGGTTACAAATTTTAAAATAAATTATAACCTTTAGTTATTTAGTAAAGCTCGACTATAAATAAACTCAATTTTTTTTTATTTTTTTCACATCTCGATCTTACAATTAAAAGCTTAATCAAATTTCAATACAAAATATCGTCAAACAACTCCTTCTCTTCAATCAATATCACCTCGTCAGTTGATAACACTCCAACATCGCCAAAACTTCCCACACCAACACCGGCACATGAGCCGGTTTACAAATGGGAAAATTATCGTACTGGTTTCACACCAGAATCTAAAATGGCAAAAGGAGGATTATTTATTTCCCCTGACACAAAAAGAAAGATTGATGAAATTCATCACTTTCAACAACAACAAATAGATCTTCAACGAGAGCTATACTTCGAGCAAAAAGTTACGGCAAGACGTTTGAGTTTTCTAGAACAAATCGGTTTACGCTTCTGTGGATCAAAGAAAAACGAAGTGGCTGAACCCCTACCTCGCCCCGTTAGCTCACTTGATCCATCTTCATCTTATTGTACACCAGTTGATCCTGTGAATCCTTGGATATCTCCTAAGACTCCTCAATATAGTCCAAATTCATGGGATATAAATTACATGAAGAATGAAGGAAAGAAGACTCCAAGTCCATCCCCAAAGAAATAGTTGGATTTTGAAATATTTATATCAATATTTTTGTAACTATTCCTTTAAATACTTTGTTTAATTTCAACAATTAACTGAAACAACAACATTGCATGTTTCAGTCGACTGGATTCCTCTGCTTGTCTAATTTTTAAACTTTCTAATAGCTATTTTATGCTTGTCTGTCATAACATTTTTATTTCTCTTAGTTCATGCTTATATTCTCTATGATTTGTGATTGTTTTGATATATTATTACTATTGTTAGTTCTTCCTTTTTGTCGATGACAAAGGGGGAGAAAATCTATGGTACTAACTTTGTTTTGTAGAAAAGATAGTGCATACATTCAGGGGGAGAAAGTAAGTATATACATCTCTACAAAAGTATTGTCATCAATCAAAAAGGGGGAGAATGTTGATACACGAAGATTTTGATCAATGGCAATGAGCTTCAACAAATAGGAAGAGAATGCAAAAGCTAGAAGAAGATAGATGAAGACCAAAGTATAAACATTAGTATGATTTTCTATGTGTCTTAGTCTAGATTATTTGTTAGAATCTATCCTCAAGAGATTTGCACGAACATTAGAACACATTCATAAAAACTTCATTCACATGTTCACTGTGCATACTTTTATACTTCAGTCGACTGAACAGACATGGCCAGTCGACTGAAACTGTACATATATACAAAATTGCATAGTTTCAGTCGACTGAATTACCTGTGCAGTCGACTGAAATTGTTCCTGAAAATTTTTCTTTATATTTTCATTCGACTGAATTTCCTGCTCAGTCGACTGAATTTAAACCTGCGAATTGTCTCTGAAAAGACACCTTCTTCTTCCCAAGAGTTGCAACCATTCATCAATGAAAATGGAAGCATCTTTTGTTTGCAACCTTTGACAACTTATGCACATCTTCTACAAGTATATATACATGATTCTAACATCATTTAATTCATCGAATTCTCTTGCTTTAATCTTACTATTCTCTTGTTCATATTCTCTAGATATTCTCAAAGCAATCACCAATCTATTGCTTGAATCACTGTTTTTGTTTATAACATTCTTTTGATTCATAGCAATTAACATTCCTAAATCTTCACAAACACATTGCATACTCTCGAGGATAAGATTATAGGAATATTGTACTACGTTAGACTCATTAGTGTTGACAAGAACACAACAAGTCGAATATTGTATTTTAGTAATTGAGTTGAAGTCCTCTTCGGTAGTTGAGGCAAGAACTCCCGTTCGGTTGTTCGGGTAAGTTGTAAACCTATTTCTCCGGGTGAAGTGAGGGTGTTAGTTAGTGAAATTCCTAAGAGGAGCTTAGGGACTGGACGTAGGACGAGAGGTCCGAAACAGTATAAAAGTCTTGGTGTCTCCTCGCATTTACCTACTTTATCTACCTAGACTATTTCATTATTCCATATTACACGATCCTACCGCATAGCCCCCTCTTTCACATATGTTATTCAATAATAGTCTTTACAGCGGAAATTTTGAAATACAATATCAGAGTCTAACCTAGATTCAGCTTGAACAGTTATAAAGCCTGCCCTTACAAATGCTGACAACCATCAAACAAAATACACTAAGCAAAGCGGATACTAGAATATGTCCATATGTCGATGGATATCTCGAGCTCTCCTTTGGAAACTCCAAGGTCTTCGACTAAACCTGAAACTACTCGGATCTCACCCGAGTATTGGAAATACCCGGATCAAGCTTGATAAACCAGCGTGATAAAAACTCAATAATGAATGACAGTGTCATATATCAGCCTTTGGATAAAAACCCTCTGAAAATATATATGTGTGTGTGTGTGTGTGTGTGTGTGTGTGTGTGTGTGTGTGTGTGCCTGTGCATGTAAGTATTCATTAACCAACTCATTTAGTTATTTTATTTTACTAATCTTATTATTTAATTTTAAATTTCAAAATTAATCTTTAAATTGTTTCAAACATTTTGAAATTTTTCATTACATTTCCAAATATTTTGAAAATTTATGACATATTATATCCTTTTATAATAAACATGTTTTTATTTTAATTTTAACTTTTAAATTTAAAATCTTGTCTTAATTTTCAAAACTCTTTAAAAATTAGCCTAAGGCCCAATTCAAATTGGGCCTTTCCTATTAAGGGAAATCTTTAGGCTCATGTTACCCTTTAGACTAGGCAGGTAATCAGGAAAGACAGCTTACTTGATTATCCAATTCCAATCCTAGACGACACCTTTCGAGACACCGTACTATGTGCGCAAGCTTAATTAATTAGCCTTAACATGACTAGTTTAGGCCGTATAAGCTATTGGGTTTTGATACCATTATAGGAACTGGACCATCATACAGTGGAAGAAATGAATGAATTTATAAAAAAATTACCATTATGGATCTTTAATTGGTCTATGAAGTCTAAATTCATTTATAAATTTTCTAAATTTAGTTTGAATGAAATCATGTATTTTATTTAAGGAAGTTTAAAATAAGATTAATTTAAATGTATGGTGTATCAAATACACCAAATAATTATTTATAAGAGTTAATTTAGAGAAAGAAACTTTTCATTTCTTCCTCTAAAGCAAGTAATTAATTGAGAGCATAAATTGCATTACATGGAGAGAGAAACCTTTCGTTCTCTCTCTTTAATTAAATTGATTAATTTATTAAATGCCATTAATTAGCAATTTATTCATGGCACGAAATGCAACTATGTCCAAACATATTCCACTGTAAATTATCCATGTGCAACATATTAGTTTGTGTACAAAATTTATTTAAATTTACAAATTGTAATTTGATATTTATTTAGTTTTGGTTTTACTTATACGTACATACATAGATGTATATGTTAGTGTGTGTATGTATCATATACATATATACATATATACGTGTGTGCAAATGTAACATAGCAACCCATGTAGGGTATAACTTGCATGTACATAGACGTTGGGGTCTACATTGCAATGGAGATATTTGTTCATTTTGTATGTATTGTATGCGGTCAAACATGTGCATGAACATATAGCTATAAATTTCAAATGATAACTTTTGTGTGTGTGTGTGTTTACGTATGCATAAAATATTTTTTATCATTAAGATATTGTAGAAAATATTTATTTGTTTATATAATTGTATATTGTACCATAAATAACAATAAAGATATATATATATATATATATATATATTAAAATAGTAAAAAAATTAACTTACTAATCAAAAACATATCACATCTGAAGTTGCAATAATTTTAGTATGTGTGTACATACATACATACATACATACATACACACACACACACACACATATATATTATATTGAACTGAACAGTTTCGACCACAATAAATTAATATAAAATAATTATATGATAAAAATTCAATTTTATAATTTGGAGACATATTATACAGTGTAAGAATTATTTTTGGAGTTTTCT
The DNA here is from genome assembly GCA_030765085.1 of Allium cepa. NCBI lineage: Eukaryota > Viridiplantae > Streptophyta > Magnoliopsida > Asparagales > Amaryllidaceae > Allium > Allium cepa. Next base: position 347,658,573 of record CM060928.1, read on the forward strand.
CAATTAAAATAATATTTTAATTTAAATAATTGATATTAGGCTGGAACTAAATTAATTTAAAAAATATATAAAATTAAGTTGAAATAATATGAAACTTTTTTATGGCACATGACATGATGAATTAATTTTTTAAAGAAATATTAAAATGAATTCAAACATGGATTAGTTTACATGAATTTATTAAATCAAATAATCATTGAATATTGGTAATAATATATAAATGAATGATAAAACTTATTTTCATCACTTATAATTCATAATAAACATAAATAAGTGTTAAAAAATTTCGGATCAATATTAGACATTAAATATGAAAACATATATTTTGATTCAAATTGTATGCAAACATTAAATCATAAATTAATGTGTGTATATATGTTGTGTGTATGAATAAAAATATATGTTAAATTATTTTAATATTTACTATCAAACTATAAACATAAATAATAAACTAGATCTTAAAACTTTGTGCATATATCCAACCTCCATTGTGACAACACCAATACTTGCAAAAATCTCACCTAACTAATGAAATAACGTATGTTCTAAAGTCCACTTTAAAATAATGAATTTTTCTCCTCTAAAATTAGTGGATTCGCCAGATTGCTAGCTTAGAATCAACGACCTTTCACTATCAAATAGCCTCTTGTTTAAACTTGAATTGGATTTGAGATATTGGGATAACTTTAGAGAATAGTTGCTGCCATGAAAAGGAAGAAGAAGGCAACTCAAAATGAATAAGCATGAGATAGGGTTTTGAGATTAGTATTTATATAGGTAGGATAAGAGACCAAACTATGTAAGTTTCTCACTAGATCTTAGCCACGCATCTCCAAACCTTAATCCTATGTAGCCGCCTCTTACCCTAGCCAAACCAACCGCCTATCATCTCCAAACATCATGGATTGTAAGCCCATTTAACCTAAATTAAGTATATACAATCATATTTGACCTATTTATTATCGATATCTCATATCGATCAATATATTCATAACTATTATGAATATATGCAATAAGTTTTTTTCTCAAATCATATTAAAATTTAATAACTAATATTTAATAAATATTAAGTAGTTTTTGATAGTTATAAACTAATAAGATCGTTTGGTCTAAAGAAAATTCATCATTTCAGTTGTTTGACTCTTGAGTGTAAATTTGGTCAGCGATTAACACCAAACTATCCGAATGTTAATGTTCACATGTCACTAATAGATGGTGTGACATTATGACCAAATTTATCGCTTACTCAGCTTCAGTAAAATCCAATACACTTTATTAAGCGTTCCCCAATTGTGACAATTATTTACGCCAATTTTCTTCTTCAAAACTATATCACTTTGGACTTACTTAATTTGGTAATAGTCAAAATTCCAACTTCGTCTACATTCAATTCTATAGTATGAACACAAATTCCTTGGTTCAATAATAATTATTATTATCAACCTAACCGCTCTGGTCAGAGACTTTGTCTTTGAGTAGACTTGAGTTGATCGTGCTACTAATCCCATATAACTGAGGAGATGAATAATCTCTTGAATAATGCATCATTTTCAATACTTCCACTCGAACCAACTATTACTAGATGGACGTTGTGTCATGGTGAATGGCGCTTTTCATTGAAGATCTATTGTGACGACCCGTCTTTCATTCCATAGAAACTGTATCATCAATAAGAAAAGAAAGAGATAGAAATAGAAAGATAGAAAGAAAAGAAACAACAATCATCATAATCTCACAGTGGAAACGAACAAAATATAATATTTCACATATCCATTACATAGGGTTACATATCAGGGTACAAAAAATAATATTACTCCATTATATCTGACATTCATAATAGTTCTTACAACCCAAACAACTCAAAACATAACACCCAAAATGCCACTACAGCGAATATAGATAGATAGTACATCTGGACTCCAGCTCCAGCTTCCAAAACATATGCTAATCCAAACCTAATCACTTGGCTACTCATAAAAATTTGAGTACCCAAGAGTTTATGAAAAAACAAATAAACTTCGGGTCAGACATGGGTCTAGTATGAGTAAATCAGTTAAAAGTTGTTTGACTTTAAAAATCATTTGAAATAAAAGGTATCACGTAAGACTTCCCACAAATAAATACTGGTAAGTTTTTACCTTACGCTAACCAAAACATTTGATAGGAAATTCAGTGATATTATAATAGGGTCTAGGGTTTTCAAGTAAAATAGAAAATAGCCGAAATTGTTACATTCATTAAATTCCAGCTACTAGCCACGAAAATGGGTAATACAATCAAAACCGTAGGGTCTTGTAGGGAAAATGGATTTCCATCAATGGCAGGGCTACTGGGGTACCGCCCGTCATAGTACGGGGCCTAGATCACCGTACCGAGGATCACTCTCGATCCCCTGCCACACAAGGCCGGACCCATCCCTTACTGGACAGTTCCGAACAAGACAACCCCGCAGTTGTGGCCAACAACTGCCCACACAGCCGAATATATAATAAGGGACTTCTAGACAGGAGTAAATCTCACTCTCAAGTGGGGGCTACCCACGAAACCTTCCTGCACATCCCCTGTTTTAGCTATTCCAGGTTGATGAGGCTTGAGGCTACGATTACCTTTATAAAGAACACAGCTCTTAGTATGCTCATTGTCCACCTGACGATGTTCTGAAAGCACTCAATCCATACTAGTTCGTTCCGGGTTCGAACGAAACCGAAGGCATTATTTCGTTACATTCATTTTGGAATCACCCTCAAAGTTAACGACAATAACCCTTGCAATATAAAACTCCATCTCGATCCTCTCCTGAGATGTCACGACCTAACATTTAACTTGGATCGATGTGGTTTTCGGAAAATCAGATTTGATTCCCGATCCCGGTCTCATCGAAATCCAAACGTGTCTTAAAGGCCAAGTTGTTTAAAATCTTTAAACAATTCAATTCAGATTTAAACATAACATCATACAATATGATCAACAGATAATAACCAATATCTATCACTGATATACAACATCTCATCATAGAATATAACTCAACTATCATTCAACAGATATCAACCATATACAGATATCAATACAAACTATCATCCACAGGCAAGTACTACTTAATTCATATCATAATTAATTTAATTAATTTAAATTAAATTAACTACTTAAGAATTTATCACTTAATCTTGCTTAACCAAACATTAATTAATTAATCCCAATCATTTAATTAATTAATCACCTCTTAATTATCTTATTATTAATTAATTACTACTTAATTAATTAATAATCTTTATTTAATTATCAATTAATTACTATAACTATTTATTAATTAAACTTTGATTAAAAATTAATCATTTCTTAATTGGTTATTAATTAACCCTTAATTTATAATTAATTAACCTTAATTAATTCTTAATTACCTTAATTAATTCTTAATTAATCGCAAATTAATTTATCTAAATTACATAATTAATTATTCATTAATTAATCTTAATTATTTAATTAATTAAATCTTAACCCTTAATTAATTATAAATTAATTAATGTTTAATTACTTAATTAATTAACTCTTAATCAATTAATTAATTAACTTCTTAATCACTAATTTATTAATCATTAATCATTTAATTAATCAATTATTAATCTTAACAATTAATTAACCAAAATTTATTAATTAATTCCATCACTAATTACTATTTTAATTTAAGTAAACTTAAATTTCAAAATCTAATTAACTTCAAAACAAAACAATGTTCACTCATCTTTAAAAACTCTTACATATTTAAGTATTTAATTTATTAAAAACTAATTATTTAACAAAATAGAGATAACATAAGGTGTTAAACATTAAACTTAAAACAAACTTGAAGTTTCAAAATAAACTTAAACTTAATTTCATTAACATGTTTAAAGCCCGGCCCTAAACCCAACTAACACAATCCAGCTCCATCTCCTACCCTCCCTCTCACAACACTCACCTGAACCCACACTCCAACACACGCGACACTCACCCCTCAACCCGAGCCACACACAACAAATCACGCGACCAAGCACGAGTCTTCCATCGAGCGCGACTTCGAGCTTCAACTCACGCACACACGAAACGCACAGACACACACACACGGCCTCGACGTGCACCTGCACAGTGCCACCGCGCCACCATCGCCACTGCTAGCCTCACGCGCAAACACCAAATCCATCCTCGGCCCATAATCTCAACCTAGAAACCAACAACGCGAGCTCAAACGAAATCGAGTGTTCGAGCCAAAAACTCAAACTGCAGACGCAAGAGGGAATAATCCATCAACCACGACCATCTCACCTCATTCCGGCGCCCCACTTCGGCCATGCGTGCGCAACAACTACACGCAACTCCTCCTCAAACCATATGAAGCTCGGTCCCTTCTATGAATCACGCGATCGAATTACAGAAGCTCACAAAACACAGTACTCAAAAACCCTACAAACCCAAATTTCCAATTCCATGTTGCAAAATAAAATCAATCACTATTTTTCTAGTGATAATCATCATTTAACAAAGCTTCAATTAAAATTTCAAAAGCTAAATCAAACCAGGCTCGAGAATTTTACAAAAGCCCCAAATACAGTAATCTTCAAAATTCGAATTCAATTGCAAGTTATAAATTCTGATTTCAATTTGAAAATTCATAACATGCATTATAGATTCAACATATATATTTGATTCATCAAAAATTAACATAATTAACATGCTATGATTTTTTTGTTTTACTGCATATACTTACTTTCTGTAGTTTACAGTATTATCAGTATGTATATTTTTTGATTCTTATATCATATTGACTCTAACTTATATATATTTGAAGATATATATCCAACATCACCATACTATATTTTAATTTAAAGTTTGCTAAGAAAATTTGCTTTGATCTTGAAGCAACAGAGGGTCACAGTTTCATTAACACGCACAGTCAAATATTTAAAACTGTAAACAACATTTCACAAATCAATTAACATGCAAGCATTCATCACTAACATTCAACATACAACTTTTATACTTAAGGTTTAATTTAAAGATTTACTCACCTTATTTTTTTTTTGATGAAGATTCAAATTTGCAGGAACAAATTATGTAAGAACTGCAGGCTTCTAAAAAAACCGAGATGACTTGATGTTGGTGCTTTAAATCTTGAATAAGTTGGTGCTAAAACTATGTGATTGTTGCAGAAATTTTGTTGAAGATGTGAAGATTGAAAAGGTTCACATTTTTGGAGAGAAGAAATGAAAATTTTCGTTTTAATAAAATGAGAATATGCATGAATGACTTTTAGAATTTGTTTTATAAAAATTTAAAGAAAAGAAAATTTATATTATGACACTTGTCAAATTAGTGGTTAAATTCCTAACACATGTTTTATTAATAAGCTTAGATGTTAACATGTGTTTATCTCATGCAAAAATGAAATTAAAAATATTTACTTAATTGATTTTCTTATATATGTTTATATTTTAAATTCCTAAAAAAAATCAATTCTCTTTTAAATAACGAATATAAAACAATTATTATAACTTGAATAAAATCATGAAAATATTACTTAATCCTCAAAGTATAATTTTAGAATAAAAATTAACATAGTTTAAATCTTTTAATATATCAATTCAAACACTATTTGAATTTTAAAAAAAATCCAATTAAAAATCAAATTTGATATGATTAAAATTTTGACACATTTAATTCCTTATATATGTACTAGTTTTCAATTAGAATAAATTTATATTTACCATTCATTTATTAGCTGTTGAATAAAATAACAACATTTATCAATTTAAATTAATTTATTATATAGATTATCATATTTAAATTGGGTGTGAAATTCCGGTGTAACGGATTGAGATTTTTCGTTGCCGAAAAACCAAACCATTAGGGTTTTAAGAAAGAGAAAGACAAAGAAAAAGGGAGAAAAGACAGAAAATAGAGAAAAGAAAATAGAACGGAACAGAAAAACAACTGAACAACATCAGAATCTCACAATTTGCAGCGGAACAACATATAATAAATAAATGAATAATCTTTAAACAAAGAACTATATCAGTTATTACATTTCATTACATCATATCATCAGAGTGTACAACAACGTACAACATCAAACAGCGGAAAATAAATACTATATAAACTAGTAATACGTCATGCCATCCAGCTTGCCTCCAGCAACTCCAGAATATCCAGAATATCCTGATAAACCTAACTCTTAACTGCCCGTGTGGAAATTGGTGGGCACCCAGAGTTTAGGAAGGAAAACAACAAAACTCCGAGTCAGTCATGTGACTGGTGTGAGAACTCAAAACAGTTTATTTATCTTTAAAATAAAAATAGAGGAATATTTTTAAAGTCAATTCGCAATGCTTTTAAAAATGAGACTACCATAAGGCCTCCCGCAAACACACACATGCAAACGCAGAATCGGAGGAGATTTCTCCTTATGATAGTCAAAGATGCTTGATACGCATTAAAAAGAACATTTGATATTATTACTAGTGCATAATGTAGGAAAAATTCATTTCGAAAGTAGAATATAAATCTTAGCCAGCATAGACATTCCGAACTATGCCTACTATAGCTAACTATGTTCAATAGCAGGTTACCGCCACATTCCATAGCAGGTTATACAACTAAAACCGTACAAGTCTCGTATTGTTTCTTTGGATTTCCAACGAATGATCAGGCCAAGGAACTTCCTATTGCCACATGGAAACGCCTCTGGATGGACGTCCCGAGAACTTAACCAGCTCTCTGCCAACACAAGGCCGGGTTACCTCTAACTGAGTAACAACTGACCGAATATGCCATCCCCCGGTCCTTTGGGACCTTTCAAACGAGCGCTCGTAATCAATTCACACAATCATAAAGTGTTTTCAACATGAGTAAGTATCTGGGCTCCATACCATGATAACACCCTTTTCCAGAAGGAAATGCACACATCCTAAAGGGCGCTACCCCTCATAACCTTGCTGCATCTTTCCTGTTTTGACCATTCACGGGGTGTGAGGCTCGACGAAGTCACGTCCACAAAAACATACTTTATACAAAAGCCATGCTTTGGGTCAACAAATGATCATAGAAATGATCACCAAGATAGACGATCAAACAAATGATCCTATCACAAATAATCAACATAATGATCATTTACAGCAACACTCAGCATGTCACATTACCAAATTGGGAATATATCGCCGATAACCTTCAACTACATAACCTCTGAGCTCGTACGTCTCAGAGAAGGGTGTTAAGCTAAAAGAATAAATTCTCCGCCACCAATAGAAATATATTTGAATGAAATCGGCTTTATATCTCAATTTGTAACGTCAGACATACAATCCATACAAGTCTGTTCCGGGCTCGAACAGAACCGAAGGCACTTACAAAGAAGTCCTTGCAATCCGGATATCCACAATCCTGATCGGATTTCCCATCACATATGGAGAACTCAATACCGGAGCAACTCGGTGCAGAGTCAATCGACAGGTCATCCTATCGCTTTCGCAAATACCGGGTCTTCAACACCGATCTTCAAATGCAATTCATAACGACGTATCACATATTCGGAATGGGTTATACGACCCCATGGTCCTTTCCCGGTTAACCCAAATAGTGAGCGCTTATTCAAAAATAAGTGTGGCATTCAAATTCAAGCAAATCACATCAATTACCCATTCAAAGGGAAATATTGATAGTCGGTTATTGAACTATCAATGGATATGCACAACATCACCAGATTCCAAATAATTTTCCAAATTATTTATTTTCCAAAATATCTTTACAAGATATATAATTTTCACACTTAAAAAATAAATCAATATTTATTTTTAAACCACTTCCCCTTCTATTCATAAATTCCATAATGAATTTATAATCCAAAATATCTATGAATATTCGATTTCAATTATTCATTTCAATTTATCTTCAAAAGGATAAATTCTCTAATATTCACTTTATATTGGAAAACATTTCCATACTTATTAAAAATAAGTAATTCACAAATCTTTTTATTTTCTATACTTGGAAAAATTCAATATACTTAAATCGAGATTAAGTATATATTTCATTCTTTAAGGAAATCATTCTCTTAAACATATTTATTTGGGCCAAAACGAATGTTGCGTAAAACATCGTTACGACAACCCAAAATCACTAGTATAGGGATTTGAATTTAAGATAGATATGTAAATCCCAATACTACACAAAACATTTCCTTTCGGAAATCATTTACTATAACAACAGTGTTATAGTCCATTATTTCCTTCTATTTCTCGAAAACGTCTATTTCAACAATAAATGTTGAAATCTATGGTTTCGAATCTCAACCCAATTAAAACATCGTTAGATCGTTTTAATTCTATTTAAAACATCAAATCTAAACATTTATTTAACATATTATTCACTATTCAAAAACATGAATATACTACGTTAACAAATTTCATCATTTCTATTCATTTTATTTCAAAGGATTATTCACAGTCAAAAACGTGAATATAACTCCATTAATAGGTTTCAACAATTTACTTATCAAAATAAGTCGTTTGCGAATTTATAAAACAACGTTTATAAATTCCATTTCTATTTATTTTATAACATCTTTCTTTATAAATTTTCTTTATTAACCTATTCAATTTATAACTCAATTATAAAGCAAAAGTTCATGTTATAAGTTAAATACTTAGAATTTATTTGTTTGCACAATCGTTCCTTTAAACTTCATAATTATAAATCTTATAACTTATAAGATTCAATTATTTATTCAAATCTATTCTTTCAAAAAATTTGGCAAATTTTATAAACCTACTGCTTATAAAATTCCATTTCTAACTTCACCGATTATAATCCTATAAATTTCATTCATTTATGAAATTCATTCACAATTCATTCTAACACTTATAAAAACTCGTTTTATAATTCAAATATTTTAATTTATAAATATCCATTTTATAAATCTTTTATACAAATCAATTTGTATTATTATTCTAAAACATCTTTAATCTCCTTTATAATTTCATCATTTTGATTTATAAAATAATTAAATTTTATAAATCCTATATGTTCAACTTTTTATAATAAATTCAAACATCCCAATTAAACTATCTTATAAAATCATTAGCCTCATATTTTCTAAAATCAGCCTTTACTATATTTCTCAAAAATCTTAATTTTTATAACATTAAAAATTATATCGTTTATTTATTTAAAATGGATCAATTCCAAACATATAGTATATTTTCAAAAATCACTTTAAAAATCATTTTAAAATTCCAAAATTTGGTCCAATGATGCTACACACCATATAGTCAATCACGACAACAACGACATCATATATCGATATGATAATCAACGAATATCAAAATATCCATAATCAAATAAATACTGTTGAGGAATCCAGTTGGATCCCTCCAACCTGTTTTCCTGCATCCACAAACATTAGCACAATACCAATTTCGCTCCAGTACGAAATTATCGTGGTATATGGGATTTAAAATATTATCCGCTTAATAGACGGCGCAATAGGGTCTCATCCGCTAAACAAATGCGGAAAATCAATAACTCCAATATATACATATGCCAATATATATATATATTGCTATTATATATAATACCAATTTCACTATTTATGAAATATTCGTGGTATATGTTTTTAATAAATAACATCCGCTTACTAACGGCGTATAATGTTTATTTTAAAAATCAATAGATAACAATCATCATTCGAGCATGCATTCAAATATTTTAAATCTAACTATTTAAAATAAAAATCGAAACTGATTCGATTGAGTGAGAAGTTCTCACCTTTGCTTTTATTAGCAATCCATTTCCATCTTGACTCGATTTTTCTTGATTTATACCTTGTATAAATATTATGCACAATTTATTAATATTCGAACAGATCGAATAATAAATTTTTCATTTTATAATTTTAATTCATCGGTTTTGTTCTAAACCAATTCCTTTAATAATTTTATTCAACTAATTATTTCATCTCAAGTTAATGATTTTTTTATTTTAAGCTAAAATTAAAGATTCAAACTGATTTTCTTTTTAAAATAATTCTAACATTTTGCTTATATAAATTTCTTCAATCTTTTAAAATTCCTTTGTTTAATAAATTATTTTAACTAAAAATTTAATTTAATTAACCAAACTCACTTTCAATAAAATTATCAAATCGAAGAATTAGATCTTAAACTAGAATTCCTTTAATTTAATATTCTTAGTAACACAAAAATAAATTTAGATTTAATTAACCCCCCCTATAATTAAATTTATCCTACTGATTATTAAATTTCTTTTTCTTATCAATTAATAATTTTAATTGACCAATATTAATTTTATACCAATTTTCTGGTTTCAAACTAAAAATCTGCATATATTTTTAAATTAAATTAAAGGAAAAAAAAATTATTACCTTACTGCCGAATTCGCCACCGCTCGTGCTCAAATTCCCAACGCAACCCCATCACCTCACGCGAATCCAGCTGCCGCGACATCGCCTTGGCGCCGCCGCCTCCACTTCGAATTGCCGCATCCCCAAATCGCCACCGCAATTTGGCCTTGCGCGACCCCTATCGCGACCTCGCCTTGCGTACGCGAACCCCCTCGAGCAGTCCCAAATCGCTGCCTTCATCCACGAACGCAGCCTCCATCCATCTTGATGCTCATTGATTTGCCATCGCCTAGCTGAGCCGCCGCCACATACACGCGCGAGCGCCAGCCCCCCGCCCTCGTGCCGCGCGCACGCCATTGTTTTACTTTTTTTTTATATATATTGAGGAACGAAATTATTTTCGTTCGAACTGAGGAAATGGGGGAGAGAGGAAGAGAGGAGTATTTACAATTGAAAGAAGTATGGTTTACACGATCTCTATATCGTGATTCTCGGCATGATCAAAGGAGAGACAGCGTGTTTTTAGGCAAAAGTTTAGGGATGCTAATGGCTGACGTTGACAAATTTTTAAATTTATATTTAAATTGAATTCGATAAAATTCCAATGCGTTTACGCATCGTGTGATCACATATCAACTCCAAAAAATACGAAATTTGAAATCCGGCAATAATTCAATATTACGTACTCAATGGAACTGGTTTCGTTGAATTCCGAGACTGTGCCTCGGACGACTATTTTTGAATATCGATTCAAACGATTAAAATTTCAAAACTGGACAAATCACTTTCAATTTCAATTCTGAAGCTTCTATTATCTTCAATATTATCAATATGAATTTTACAAGCCTTTGAAATATTTTTAATCGGCTTAAAATTGAAGATTCAAATTTTTTATATTCAACTCACAATAGATTAAATTCTATAATTTAATCGACAAATTCAAAGTTATATTTGAAAATTAAATCTAAACCACCATTTCAAATATTTAAAATTAATTAAATATTTCCAAATTAAATTATTAAAAATTCTGGGTCGTTACAATCTTCCCTCCTTAAAAGAATTTCGTCCCGAAATTACAAGTTAAGAAGAATGCCCTTATCTTAATTATTATTTTTCACAATTCAAATAGTTTTATCAACTCACTAGCCTAAATCAAATCTTTTTATTAAAGATCCATTATCATTTCAACTAGCTTTCCAACTCCAATTATAGGTTTTAACCAACATTGTTCTACTAACCATTCAAATTTAAATTCAAATTCAAATTTCAAACTTTCAAATTTTCTCAAATTTTTTTTCTAACACCCTAAATTTTCGAAAAATTTCGCCAGCGTTTCCTTTGCGCGGCTCGATCGGTACGACTACAAAATGGCACCACGGCCCCTCAGAATCAAAAAGAAAAGAGAAAAGCCAAGTGGCTAGAGAAGAAAGTCATCAAATCTCATACTGAAATTGAAATACGTACCTTTTTGTCGAGCAATTAAATTTTATCTTTGAAATCAAAATCTCAATTTCCTTTATACACCTGTATAACCTGCTAGTAGTAGCATCCAATTCCAACATTCAAACCATTTTGCCAATTCCATTACAAAATTTCCAACATATACTTCTTATACGTTTTTACTTCACCGTTGAAGTTACATATCCATTTTCATTCAATTCTGCATTTCAATTCCATTTCACAATTTAAATTTCATTCGAATTCAATTCTCAATTTATATTTTGAATTCTATTGATTAACTTTCATTCAGTAATTCATATTACTATTTTAAATTAGTTTCATTCACTAATTCTTTTCAATTTTCAATTTCCATATTCAATTCATCTCGAATTTACTTAATTACTAACAAAGGAAATTTCAATTTATTTCTTTTACTTACTTGAATTTATATACAAATTCAAATTTATCTTCAAATTTAGCTCCCGACTAAACTTTAATTTAACCAATTCAAATTCCAATTCATTAGTCCATGAATTAATAATTTATCAAGTTAGTTTACTTGAATTCAATCCATTTTATTTAATTCCATATACTAATGATAATAATTTAATATTATCACTTCCTAACAATCATGCAACTATATACTATAATAATTCATAGAAAATCATTTCTTTTTTTATACAAAATAGTTTTGGGCAAAATTATCTTATTTACCCGATTCAAAAACAAATTTTATATTCACTAACAAATACGCGCTCATATCTATTATTACACTCAAACTCATTCTAGAGTACTACTGACTCTATCTCTAATGAGTAATACCCAACAGAACCATGGTTGTCGCTTAACCATATGCTCTGATACCAAATGTAACGATTGCGGTCACAACCGGTAGGCTTTTCAACCATCCCAGCTCCACCATGGCTTACACTGATATCCCAAACTTGCTTTTACGGCCACCCTTTCGAATGTCACGGCTTCGCCTAACCAACCCCGTAAAGAGGACGTGTGGGGGTAAGAGTCTCCCGTTCGCCACCAAACCGCGAAGCGAGAACCCCCCATCACATATCACCTAGCATAAGCAAGACTGGTGTGAGAACTCAAAACAGTTTATTTATCTTTAAAATCAAAATAGAGGAATATTTTTAAAGTCAATTCGCAATGCTTTTAAAAATGAGACTACCATAAGGCCTCCCGCACACACACACATGCAAACGTAGAATCGAAGAAGATTTCTCCTTATGATAGTCAAAGATGCTTGATACGCATTAAAAAGAACATTTGATATTATTACTAGTGCATAATGTAGGAAAAATTCATTTCGAAAGTAGAATATAAATCTTAGCCAGCACAGACATTCCGAACTATGCCTACTATAGCTAACTATGTTCAATAGCAGGTTACCGCCACATTCCATAGCAGGTTATACAACTAAAACCGTACAAGTCTCGTATTGTTTCTTTGGATTTCCAACGAATGATCAGGCCAAGGAACTTCCCATTGCCACATGGAAACGCCTCTGGATGGACGTCCCGAGAACTTAACCGGCTCTCTGCCAACACAAGGCCGGGTTACCTCTAACTGAGTAACAACTGACCGAATATGCCATCCCCCGGTCCTTTGGGACCTTTCAACCGAGCGCTCGTAATCAATCCACACAATCATAAAGTGTTTTCAACATGAGTAAGTATCTGGGCTCCGTATCATGATACCACCCTTTTCCAGAAGAAAATGCACACATCCTAAAGGGCGCTACCCCTCATAACCTTGCTGCATCTTTCCTGTTTTGACCATTCACGGGGTGTGAGGCTCGACGAAGTCACGTCCACAAAAACATACTTTATACAAAAGCCATGCTTTGGGTCAACAAATGATCATAGAAATGATCACCAAGATAGACGATCAAACAAATGATCCTATCACAAATAATCAACACAATGATCATTTACAGCAACACTCAGCATGTCACATTACCAAATTGGGAATATATCGCCGATAACCTTTAACTACATAACCTCTGAGCTCGTACGTCTCAGAGAAGGGTGTTAAGCTAAAAGAATAAATTCTCCGCCACCAACAGAAATATATTTGAATGAAATCGGCTTTATATCTCAATTTGTAACGTCAGACATACAATCCATACAAGTCTGTTCCGGGCTCGAACAGAACCGAAGGCACTTACAAAGAAGTCCTTGCAATCCGGATATCCACAATCCTGATCGGATTTCCCATCACATATGGAGAACTCAATACCAGAGCAACTCAGTGCAGAGTCAATCGACAGGTCATCCTATCGCTTTCGCAAATACCGGGTCTTCAACACCGATCTTCAAATGCAATTCATAACGACGTATCACATATTCGGAATGGGTTATACGACCCCATGGTCCTTTCCCGGTTAACCCGAATAGTGAGCGCTTATTCAAAAATAAGTGTGGCATTCAAATTCAAGCAAATCACATCAATTACCCATTCAAAGGGAAATATTGATAGTCGGTTATTGAACTATCAATGGATATGCACAACATCACCAGATTCCAAATAATTTTCCAAATTATTTATTTTCCAAAATATCTTTACAAGATATATAATTTTCACACTTAAAAAATAAATCAATATTTATTTTTAAACCACTTCCCCTTCTATTCATAAATTCCATAGTGAATTTATAATCCAAAATGTCTATGAATATTCGATTTCAATTATTCATTTCAATTTATCTTCAAAAGGATAAATTCTCTAATATTCACTTTATATTGGAAAACATTTCCATACTTATTAAAAATAAGTAATTCACAAATCTTTTTATTTTCCATACTTGGAAAATATTCAATATACTTAAATCAAGATTAAGTATATATTTCATTCTTTAAGGAAATCATTCTCTTAAACATATTTATTTGGGCCAAAACGAATGTTGCGTAAAACATCGTTACGACAACCCAAAATCACTAGTATAGGGATTCGAATTTAAGTTAGATATGTAAATCCCAATACTATACAAAACATTTCCTTTCGGAAATCATTTACTATAACAACAGTGTTATAGTCCATTATTTCCTTCTATTTCTCGAAAACGTCTATTTCAACAATAAATGTTGAAATCTATGGTTTCGAATCTCAACCCAATTAAAACATCGTTAGATCGTTTTAATTCTATTTAAAACATCAAATCTAAACATTTCTTTAACATATTATTCACTATTCAAAAACGTGAATATACTACGTTAACAAATTTCATCATTTCTATTCATTTTATTTCAAAGGATTATTCACAGTCAAAAACGTGAATATAACTCCATTAATAGGTTTCAACAATTTACTTATCAAAATAAGTCGTTTGCGAATTTATAAAACAACGTTTATAAATTCCATTTCTATTTATTTTATAACATCTTTCTTTATAAATTTTCTTTATTAACCTATTCAATTTATAACTCAATTATAAAGCAAAATTTCATGTTATAAGTTAAATACTTAGAATTTATTTGTTTGCACAATCGTTCCTTTAAACTTCATAATTATAAATCTTATAACTTATAAGATTCAATTATTTATTCAAATCTATTCTTTCAAAAATTTTGGCAAATTTTATAAACCTACTGCTTATAAAATTCCTTTTCTAACTTCACCGATTATAATCCTATAAATTTCATTCATTTATGAAATTCATTCACAATTCATTCTAACACTTATAAAAACTCGTTTTATAATTCAAATATTTTAATTTATAAATATCCATTTTATAAATCTTTTATACAAATCAATTTGTATTATTATTCTAAAACATCTTTAATCTCCTTTATAATTTCATCATTTTGATTTATAAAATAATTAAATTTTATAAATCCTATATGTTCAACTTTTTATAATAAATTCAAAAATCCCGATTAAACTATCTTATAAAATCATTAGCCTCATATTTTCTAAAATCAGCCTTTACTATATTTCTCAAAAATCTTAATTTTTATAACATTAAAAATTATATCGTTTATTTATTTAAAATGGATCAATTCCAAACATATAGTATATTTTCAAAAATCACTTTAAAAATCATTTTAAAATTCCAAAATTTGGTCCAATGATGCTACACACCAAATAGTCAATCACGACAACAACGACATCATATATCGATATGATAATCAACGAATATCAAAATATCCATAATCAAATAAATACTGTTGAGGAATCCAGTTGGATCCCTCCAACCTGTTTTCCTGCATCCACAAACATTAGCACAATACCAATTTCGCTCCAGTACGAAATTATCGCGGTATATGGGATTTAAAATATTATCCGCTTAATAGACGGCGCAATAGGGTCTCATCCGCTAAACAAATGCGGGAAATCAATAACTCCAATATATACATATGCCAATATATATATATATTGCTATTATATATAATACCAATTTCACTGTTTATGAAATATTCGCGGTATATGTTTTTAATAAATAACATCCGCTTACTAACGGCGTATAATGTTTATTTTAACAATCAATAGATAACAATCATCATTCGAACATGCATTCAAATATTTTAAATCTAACTATTTAAAATAAAAATCGAAACTGATTCGATTGAGTGAGAAGTTCTCACCTTTGCTTTTATTAGCAATCCATTTTCATCTTGACTCGATTTTTCTTGATTTATACCTTGTATAAATATTATGCACAATTTATTAATATTCGAACAGATCGAATAATAAATTTTTCATTTTATAATTTTAATTCATCGTTTTTGTTCTAAACCAATTCCTTTAATAATTTTATTCAACTAATTATTTCATCTCAATTTAATGATTTTTTTATTTTAAGCTAAAAAATAAAGATTCAAACTGATTTTCTTTTTAAAATAATTCTAACATTTTGCTTATATAAATTTCTTCAATCTTTTAAAATTCCTTTGTTTAATAAATTATTTTAACTAAAAATTTAATTTAATTAACCAAACTCACTTTCAATAAAATTATCAAATCGAAGAATTAAATCTTAAACTAGAATTCCTTTAATTTATTATTCTTAGTAACACAAAAATAAATTTAGATTTAATTAACCCCCCCTATAATTAAATTTATCCTACTAATTATTAAATTTCTTTTTCTTATCAATTAATAATTTTAATTGACCAATATTAATTTTATACCAATTTTCTGGTTTCAAACTAAAAATCTGCATATATTTTTAAATTAAATTAAAGGAAAAAAAATTTATTACCTTACTGCCGAATTCGCCACCGCTCGTGCTCAAATTCCCAACGCAACCCCATCACCTCACGCGAATCCAGCTGCCGCGACATCGCCTTGGCGCCGCCGCCTCCACTTCAAATTGCCGCATCCCCAAATCGCCACCGCAATTTGGCCTTGCGCGACCCCTATCGCGACCTCGCCTCGCGTACGCGTACCCCCTCGAGCAGTCCCAAATCGCAGCCTTCATCCACGAACGTAGCCTCCATCCATCTTGATGCTCATTGATTTGATTTGCCATCGCCTAGCTGAGCCGCCGCCACATACACGCGCGAGCGCCAGCCCCCCGCCCTCGTGCCGCGCGCACGCCATTATTTTACTTTTTTTTATATTGAGGAACGAAATTATTTTCGTTCGAACTGAGGAAATGGGGGAGAGAGGAAGAGAGGAGTATTTACAATTGAAAGAAGTATGGTTTACACGATCTCTATATCGTGATTCTTGGCATGATCGAAGGAGAGACAGCGTGTTTTTAGGCAAAAGTTTAGGGATGCTAATGGCTGACGTTGACAAATTTTTAAATTTATATTTAAATTGAATTCGATAAAATTCCAATGCGTTTACGCGTCGTGTGATCACATATCAACTCCAAAAAATACGAAATTTGAAATCCGGCAATAATTCAATATTACGGACTCAATGGAACTGGTTTCGTTGAATTCCGAGACTGTGCCTCGGACGACTATTTTTGAATATCGATTCAAACGATTAAAATTTCAAAAATGAACAAATCACTTTCAATTTCAATTCTGAAGCTTCTATTATCTTCAATATTATCAATATGAATTTTACAAGCCTTTGAAATATTTTTAATCGGCTTAAAATTGAAGATTCAAATTTTTTTTATTCAACTCTCAATAGATTAAATTCTATAATTTAATTGATAAATTCAAAGTTATATTTGAAAATTAAATCTAAACCACCATTTCAAATATTTAAAATTAATTAAATATTTCCAAATTAAATTGTTAAAAATTCTGGGTCGTTACATCCGGGATATCACAATCCTCCCCCCTTAAAAGAATTTCGTCCCCGAAATTTAATCAAAAGATAATCCAAAAATTTTCATTTTATTCAACACTTCAAACATACATAACATCCATACATAAGCAATCATCAAACAAAACATCCAAACAAACATACATCCAATACAAACACCACTAGCTATCCGGGCACATACCCGGATAAGCTTTCCTAATACTATCTAGAGTCTCCCAGGTACAATTTCTGGGATCCTCACTCCACTGGACTTTAACAATCTTCACAATCTTGCTTCTGAGTTGCCTCTCATCTTGATCAACAATTCGAACAAGATGTCGGACAACAAACAAGTCCGGCTAAACCTCCAATTCCTCCTGCACAGATGGCTCCACAATAAGAGATGGATCGTGCACAAATTTCCGTAGATGTGATACATGGAAAACATTGTGAATTCCAGCCATCCGGACTGGCAATTCAATCTTATATGCAACAGCACCAATCCTCTCGAGAACTCTGAACGGACCAATGTATCTCGGAGCGAGTTTCCCTGTCTTCCTAAATCTTACAGCTCCTTTAATAGGGGAAACTTTGACAAATACCAAATCACCAATCTCGAATTCCAATTGTCTTCGTCTTTTATCAGCATATTTCTTTTGTCGATCCTGAGCAGCTCTCATCCTTTTCTTGATCAGCTCGACTTTAGCAGATGCTTCACGGATCAGATCTGGTCCAAGAACAATGCGATCCTTCGACTCTATCCAACAAGCTGGAGATCTACATGGTCTTCCATACAATGCTTCATAAGGAGCCATCTTGATACTTGCTTGATAATTGTTATTATACGAGAACTCCACTAGATGTAGATGATCCTCCCATGATCCTCCAAAATCTAATACACAGGCTCTCAACATATCTTCTAGAATCCGATTAAGTCTTTCCGTTTGTCCATCAGTTTGTGGATGATATGCTGTACTCAATCTCAAATTAGTTCCTAAAGCTGATTGCAATGCCTCCCAGAATTTGCTAGTGAAAATCGGATCTCGATCACTTACAATGCTGACTGGAACGCCATGCAATCTCACAATCTCCTTCAAGAAAATTTCAGCCAAAGAAAATGCAGTTCGGGTTGCTTTAACTGGAATAAAATGGGCGCTCTTGGTATGACGATCCACAATTACCCATATTCCTTCATTACCCTTCTTAGTTCTAGGCAGTCCATCGATGAAGTCCATCAAAATCATTTCCCATTTCCATGTCGGGACCTCCAAAGATTGCAACAAACCGACTTGCTTCTGCTGATCTCCCTTCACTTGCTGGCAGATTACACAACTATTAACGAATCTGATTACATCCCTCTTCATGCCCGGCCACCATTGTACATCTTCGAGATTCCTGGATGGATATTCAATCTGGAGCGATGACTTTCTGACAATACTTCCTGACGCTGATCTCTATCATACGGAACACAGATCCTTCCGTTAATCCTTAGTGTTCCTTGATCATCAATCTCAAAACTAGGACACTGCCCCTTCCTAACTCTTTTGATAATTCTCTTCAACATTAAATCAGATTCTTGCTTGCTTGAAATCCTTTCCAGAAGAGGTGGAACCACTTCAAAAAGAGAAAGAACCGCATTTCTGCTAAGAGCATCTGCCACAACGTTCGCCTTCCCAGGAGTATACAGAATATCCAAATCGTATGATGCCGAGAATTCAACCAATCGCTGCTGCCTTAGATTAAGATCTTTCTGAGAGAAGATATTTCAACGGTTTGTGGTCCGTGAATAAGTCAAACTTTTCTTCTAAAAGATAATGCCTCCATGTCTTAAGAGCAAAAACAATAGCCAACAGCTCTAGATCATGCGTAGCGTAGTTCCTCTCATGTGGCTTCAACTGCCTACTCGCATACGCAATAACCCTACCATTCTTCATAAGCACAACTCCCAATCCAACAATACAGGCATTAGTATACACTTCAAACTTGCTCTTACCATCAGGAATAGCCAATACAGGAGCACTTGTCAATTTTGCCTTCAGTTTCTGGAAAGCTTCCTCACACTCCGATGTCCACTTGAATTTAGCTCCCTTCCTTGTCAGCTTCGTTAGATGAGAAGAGATTTTAGAATAATCCTTAATAAACTTCCTGTAGTAACCGACCAATCCAAGAAAACTGCGAACTTCTGTAGGAGTCTGAGGCTGCTTCCATTCCAGAATAGTCTCAACTTTAGCTGGATCTACAGAGATTCCCTCACTAGAAACAATGTGGCCCAAAAATTTCACTTCTGATTTCCAAAAATGACACTTAGAGGACTTCGCCTTCAGCACATGCCTTCTCAAAGTTTCCAAAACTATTCTCAAGTGCTGCTTGTGCTCTTCTTCCGATTTAGAATAAACCAAAATATCATCGATGAAGACCAAAACAAACTTATTCAGAACATCTCTAAAGACTCGGTTCATCAGATCAACAAAATAAGCAGGAGCGTTGGTTAACCCGAAAGGCATAACCAACCACTCATAGAAACAATTAGGTCCCCTAAATGCGGTTAAGGGAATACTGTCTTCAGCTACCCTTAACTGATGGAAACCTGATGCTAGATCTAACTGAGAAAAGACAGATGCACCATGAAGCTGGTCAAAGAGATCATCAATGCGAGGAAGAGGATACTTATTCCGAATGCTCACTTTGTTCATTTCACGGTAGTCTACACAGAACCTTAGCGACCCATCCGACTTGGTGACAAAAACTGCAGCAGAACCCCAACAGGAAAAACTTGGTCTAATCAAACCCTTCTCCAACAAATCTTGAGCTTGCTTCACCAATTCCTCCCTCTCTCTTGGAGCCATCCTCCTACTTGGTTGAATTACAGGTACTGCTCCAGGAACCAAATCAATTCGAAATTCTATTTCCCAATGCGGAGGCAAACATTTAACTTCCTCAAATACGTCGGAGAAATCTTGGACTACTTCAATATCTACAACCTCCTCTTGAGAAGTCTCCACTCCATGTAAAAGACTACTCAAGTGAATTCCAGAGTTATCACACATTACTCTGGCAATCCTACCCAGATCAGTTTCCAACGAAACTGTTCTTTCATCACAATTTAAGATAGCTTTATATTTGTCAAGCCAATCCATTCCCAATATAAGGTCGAAACCTTGAAAATTCAATACATAAGGATCATAGGAAAAACTATGGGAGAGATAGGAGATTCTCAAATCTTTACAAATCCTATCCAATTTGGTTACCCCTCCTATAGGATTTGATACACAAATGGGATTGTCTACGATACTAAGGGTAAGTAAGAAATTCTCTACATTTCCTAGGGAAATAAAACTTAAAGAAGCACCAGAATCAAATAAGACTTTAATATACTTTCCATTTAAAAGTAAGGTACCTTCTAAAACTCTCTTGCCCTTCGATGAGTTTGATGGTGCGCCTTCCAAAGCAAATACTTTGTTCTGTTGAACCTTATGAAGGAGCGGACAGTCCCTAATCATGTGTCCCGGTTGGTGACAGTTAAAGCAAAGAGACTTCTGAACTAAGGCTGACCCTGGTCCACTATACTGCTGCCGCTGCTGCTGAGATCCTTTGCTGGGACACTTATTTTCCAGATGACCTTCTTGATGACAAATATAACACTTTCGGGGTTCATTATTGTTCCCAGACTTCTTCTTGCTTTGCTTCTTCCAGTTAGGATTGAATTTCCTCTTATTCTGGTTGGAAGAATTCCCTCCTGATGCAGCAACTTGTGCCACTAACCTCTTCTTCATCAAGTCTTCATACCTTAACGCCATATCAATAAGCTCCACAAAAGACCCTTTCAGATGTGCAGTCATTCTCTCATGATACTCAGGCCTCAACCCTTGGACAAACATCTCGTTCTTCTTAGGAGGTGTGTCTATAAGTCCTGGTCCGTAGCAAGATAACTCGTTGAACTTTGTCTCGTATTCAGCTATGGACATATTCCCTTGTTTCAGATTCAGAAAATCTTGATAAAGCCGAGTTCTTCCTGCAGCAGGCATATACTTTTCCTCAAACATCTCCTTAAATTCTTCCCAATACATACCATCTTCCGAGATATTAGCAGTCACTGAATTCCACCATACTGCAGCACCTCCTTGTAATTGCCACGCAGCCATTATTCTCTTCTGCTCATCTGATAACCTCATGCTCTTAAAAATCTTCTCACAGGAGCGAATCCATGCTTGAACTTCTATTATAGTTTCTGATCCTTGAAATGGTTTCCCTCCTAGATGAACAAAATCCTTGCATAATGCAGCAAAACTGGCTGAAGACGTAACTGGATTAACAGTCTCATCATCAATTTGCTCTCTTCTATTACCAGTTGATCCACTTCCAACAACTCTCCCCCTTCGGCCTCTTGAACTCATATTGGCTACCTGAACAGGTAATCCAATCAATTTAGATAGGGATATAGTTATATAAGAAAATTACAAATACGCACTCTCAAGATAGATACTACTTCAGAGCCTAGGTGTTTCTCAACCATTGCTCTGATACCAACTGTGACGACCCGTCTTTCGTTCCACAGAAAAACGTATCATCAATAAGAAAAGAAAGAGATAGAAATAGAAAGATAGAAAGAAAAGAAACAACAATCATCAGAATCTCACATCGGAAACGAACAAAATATAATATTTCACAGATCCATTACATAGGGTTACATATCAGGGTAACAAAATAATATTACTCCATTATATCTAACATTCATAATAGTTCTTACAACCCAAAAAACTCAAAACATAACACCCAAAATGCAACTACAACGAATATAGATAGATAGTACGTCTGGACTCCAGCTCCAGCTTCCAAAACATATACTAATCCAAACCTAATCACTTGGCTACTCATAAAAATTTGAGTACCTAAGAGTTTATGAAAAAAACAAAAAAACTTCAGGTCAGACATGGGTCTAGTATGAGTAAACCAGTAAAAGTTGTTTAACTTTAAAAATCATTTGAAATAAAAGGTATCACGTAAGACTTCCCACAAATAAATACTGGTAAGTTTTTACCTTACGCTAACCAAAACATTTGATAGGAAATTCAGTGATATTATAATAGGGTCTAGGGTTTTCAAGTAAAATAGAAAATAGCCGAAATTGTTACATTCATTAAATTCCAGCAACTAGCCACGAAAGTGGGTAATACAATCAAAACCGTAGGGTCTCGTAGGGAAAATGGATTTCCATCAATGGCAGGGCTAATGGGGTACCGTCCGTCACAGTACGGGGCCTAGATCACCGTATCGAGGATCACTCCCGATCCCCTGCAACACAAGGCCGGACCCATCCCTTACTGGACAGTTCCG
This sequence comes from Allium cepa, assembly GCA_030765085.1. NCBI lineage: Eukaryota > Viridiplantae > Streptophyta > Magnoliopsida > Asparagales > Amaryllidaceae > Allium > Allium cepa. The sequence goes on from CM060928.1 coordinate 347,681,956, forward strand.
AACAAGACAACCCCGCAGTTGTGGCCAACAACTGCCCACACAGCCGAATATATAATAAGGGACTTCTAGACAGGGGTAAATCTCACTCTCAAGTGGGGGCTACCCACGAAGCCTTGCTGCACCTCCGCTGTTTTAGCCATTCCTGGTTGATGAGGCTTGAGGCTACGATTACCTTTATAAAGAACATAGCTCTTAGAATGCTCATCGTCCACCTGACGATGTTCTGAAAGCACTCAATCCATACTAGTTCGTTCCGGGTTCGAATGAAACCGAAGGCATTATTTCGTTACACTCATTTTGGAATCACCCTCAAAGTTAACAACAATAACCCTTGCAATATAAAAATCCATCTCGATCCTCTCCTGAGATGTCACGACCTAACGTTTAACTTGGATCGATGTGGTTTTCGGAAAATCAAACTTGATTCCCGATCCCGGTCTCATCGAAATCCAAACGTGTATTAAAGGCCAAGTTGTTTAAAATCTTTAAACAATTCAATTCAGATTTAAACGTAGCATCATACGATATGATCAACAAATAAAAACCAATATCTATCACTGATATACAACATCTCATCATAGAATATAACTCAACTATCATTCAACAAATATCAACCATATACAGATATCAATACAAACTATCATCCACAGGAAAGTACTACTTAATTCATATCATAATTAATTTAATTAATTTAAATTAAATTAATTACTTAAGAATTTATCACTTAATCTTGCTTAACCAAACATTAATTAATTAATCCCAATCATTTAATTAATTAATCACCTCTTAATTATCTTATTATTAATTAATTACTACTTAATTAATTAATAATCTTTATCTAATTATCAATTAATTACTATAACTATTTATTAATTAAACTTTGATTAAAAATTAATCATTTCTTAATTGGTTATTAATTAACCCTTAATTTATAATTAATTAACCTTAATTAATTCTTAATTACCTTAATTAATTCTTAATTACCTTAATTAATTCTTAATTAATCATAAATTAATTTATCTAAATTACATAATTAATTATTCATTAATTAACCTTAATTATTTAATTAATTAAATCTTAACCCTTAATTAATTATAAATTAATTAATGTTTAATTACTTAATTAATTAACTCTTAATCAATTGATTAATTAACTTCTTAATCACTAATTTATTAATCATTAATCATTTAATTAATCAATTATTAATCTTAACAATTAATTAACCAAAATTTATTAATTAATTCCATCACTAATTACTATTTCAATTTAAGTAAACTTAAATTTCAAAATCTAATTAACTTCAAAACAAAACAATGTTCACTCATCTTTAAAAACTCTTACATATTTAAGTATTTAATTTATTAAAAACTAATTACTTAACAAAATAGAGATAACATAAGGTGTTAAACTTTAAACTTAAAACAAACTTGAAGTTTCAAAATAAACTTCAACTTAATTTCATTAACATGTTTAAAGCCCGGCCCTAAACCCAACTAACACAATCCAGCTCCATCTCCTACCCTCCCTCTCACAACACTCACCTGAACCCACACTCCAACACACACGACACTTACCCCTCAACCCGAGCCACACACAACAAATCACGCGACCAAGCACGAGTCTTCCATCGAGCGCGACTTCGAGCTTCAACTCACGCACACACGAAACGCACAGACACACACACACGGCCTCGACGTGCACCTGCACAGTGCCACCGCGCCACCATCGCCACCGCTGGCCTCACGCGCAAACACCAAATCCATCCTCGACCCATAATTTCAACTTAGAAACCAACAACGCGAGCTCAAACGAAATCGAGTGTTCGAGCCAAAAACTCAAACTGCAGACGCAAGAGGGAATAATCCATCAACCACGACCATCTCACCTCATTCCGGCGCCCCACTTCGGCCATGCGTGCGCAACAACTACACGCAACTCCTCCTCAAACCATATGAAGCTCGGTCCCTTCTATGAATCACGCGATCGAATTACAGAAGCTCACAAAACACAGTACTCAAAAACCCTACAAACCCAAATTTCCAATTCCATGTTGCAAAATAAAATCAATCACTATTTTTCTAGTGATAATCATCATTTAACAAAGCTTCAATTAAAATTTCAAAAGCTAAATCAAACCAGGCTCGAGAATTTTACAAAAGCCCCAAATACAGTAATCTTCAAAATTCGAATTCAATTGCAAGTTATAAATTCTGATTTCAATTTGAAAATTCATAACATGCATTATAGATTCAACATATATATTTGATTCATCAAAAATTAACATAATTAACATGCTATGATTTTTTTGTTTTACTGCATATACTTACTTTCTGTAGTTTACAGTATTATCAGTATGTATATTTTTTGATTCTTATATCATATTGACTCTAACTTATATATATTTGAAGATATATATCCAACATCACCATACTATATTTTAATTTAAAGTTTGCTAAGAAAATTTGCTTTGATCTTGAAGCAACAGAGGGTCACAGTTTCATTAACACGCACAGTCAAATATTTAAAACTGTAAACAACATTTCAAAAATCAATTAACATGCAAGCATTCATCACTAACATTCAACATACAACTTTTATACTTAAGGTTTAATTTAAAGATTTACTCACCTTACTTTTTTTCTGATGAAGATTCAAATTTGCAGGAACAAATTATGTAAGAACTGCAGGCTTCTAAAAAAACTGAGATGACTTGATGTTGGTGCTTTAAATCTTGAATAAGTTGGTGCTAAAACTTTGTGATTGTTGCAGAAATTTTGTTGAAGATGTGAAGATTGAAAAGGTTCACATTTTTGGAGAGAAGAAATGAAAATTTTCGTTTTAATAAAATGAGAATATGCATGAATGACTTTTAGAATTTGTTTTATAAAAATTTAAAGAAAAGAAAATTTATATTATGACACTTGTCAAATTAGTGGTTAAATTCCTAATACATGTTTTATTAATAAGCTTAGATGTTAACATGTGTTTATCTCATGCAAAAATGAAATTAAAAATATTTACTTAATTGATTTTCTTATATATATTTATATTTTAAATTCCTAAAAAAAAATCAATTCTCTTTTAAATAACGAATATAAAATAATTATTATAACTTGAATAAAATCATGAAAATATTACTTAATCCTCAAAGTATAATTTTAGAATAAAAATTAACATAGTTTAAATCTTTTAATATATCAATTCAAACACTATTTGAATTTTAAAAAAAATCCAATTAAAAATCAAATTTGATATGATTAAAATTTTGACACATTCAATTCCTTATATATGTACTAGTTTTTAATTAGAATAAATTTATATTTACCATTCATTTATTAGCTGTTGAATAAAATAACAACATTTATCAATTTAAATTAATTTATTATATAGATTATCATATTTAAATTGGGTGTGAAATTCCGAGATATCACATCTATAGTATTCTCAAGTTGAAAACACTATGCAACTCAATCACATCGATATTTTCTGTTTGACCTTAGTTATATTAACCAATGGAAAACTATCGAGTGACTCATTCATAGTTATCCAATAATCATCAGTACATAAACCCTAGATGTCCCTAGTAGTCATGAGTAATACACTATCTAACATTTGGAGAGCGTCATGTAATCTATCTCAACAGATACATCAATATCTAGTCTTGATGCATCTTGACTAGGAACATTTAAAATATTATATATTTTTTATTTGATAAATTACTCATAGGTATAACGCTTTGCAACTACTATCACAAAACATACCATTAAAATGAACATTTAATTAAATTAAATAATCAATATAACACATTATATCAAGTTATAATAGAAAGAAAACACCTTTATTTCGAACATGATTGGTCAATGAGTTATATATATGTAACAAATTACATAATTGCCCCTTGACATACCCCTAACTCTATCAAACATTGCATTAAATGAAATAATATTTACCCAATGTACTTAACCTTAAGCACGTATTCTTGTAGAAATAATTTGACATAATGTCACTCATTATTAAACGTACTTTACCCAACAAAGTCTGGTTACTCCTTACTGATACATTCTTATGTATCATAGGGAGAAGTGACTTTAAAATTGAATCTTATTCATTTTTACATACTTTTAGAACTCTTTCCAATGTACTTATATATTTGATCAAATCAAAATGTTTTATTTTCTTTACATGTTATGTTCTCTACTTTCATTTTATATTGTATGAACATATTATACACAAGCTAATGGTATATCGAATATACGTGTTCATATATACGATAACTCATCTGTAAATTTAATAAAGAAAGTGAATCTATTTTGATATAAATGGACCTTGGATTTGTGTGTGTGTCTGCATATCAATTCAATTAGTTCATTAACTTTTTTCACATCCATTGAATGGATGCTTTTATTGCCCTTAATCGTTTGAGACACAATTCAATAGTACCACATGATTCGTAATCAAATGCTAAAAAATTATTTATCAAAGAGAGGCTTAGTCCATAATTCAAAAATAATTGTTAAATTTTAGATACTATTGTATTTTCTATAGATAATCCATTATTTGTTATGAAAAAAATACCCATTGTTATAGGTTTATCTTATTATGAATATTCAAAATATCCATATTAAAATAAATTAAAATTTATTTTCAGTTAGTAGCAAAAAGCAGTTTTTATTTTATAAATGATACTTGGTATTCATAATATCACTTATGAAGTTTGAGTACAAATACTCCTTCATAATTATTCATGTAAACAATTCTTTAATATTTCATAAGCACACGAGAACACTTCCAATGACCATTTAGTGATATCAATTTGCATTTGATATTTGCTTCACGTATCAAATACATAAACAAATCATGATGTCATAGACAACGTAACATGTATGATAATTCTTATTGTTAATGCAAAGGAATCAATTTTACATGTTCCATATCAAACATTTTTTTTTGAAGAAAGGTACATTATTAAAACAAAACATATACTTCCATAATACGCCTCGTTAAAACCTTGCAATCCCTGTAACCTAAATGGGTGCATTGCAAGGAAAAAGAGTACATATTATGTCCATATATTGACAATAAACAGCAAATATGCCAAAGAAGTGGTCTAATAGATGGAGGAGTAAAACAAGCGAAATACACTCAAAACCATCCATACGAGCAACCTAGGTCATAAAAAAGGGAAAAACAAAAAAAACAAAAATACAACAAAATAAAATAAGAATAACACGAGGAGCATTCTAAAATATCAAAACAGGGAACAACCGTCTCCAAGTCTTAAACAATGCCCATCACGAGAGAGAGAGAGAGAGAGAGAGAGAGAGAGAGAGAGAAACAACTCTCTCTTTAACTAAACTAATAAAATCTCAAAGCTTCTTCATTGCAACGAAAATGGCAGTATCCACTCTGATCAATATCTAAGCAAAATGGGCTAAAACCAAGCCACTCAAAGAGAAATCCCAAAGCTAGCTCAAGAAGGTCAGCATCCTTGCAGTTGGTCGATTTTTATCCCAAAATTATCTTAGATAAGTTTCAATTCATTATTTACCTTCTTCGATTTCAAGTTTTTATCGATAATATTGTTGCAATCCTAGGTTAACAGAGTAATTAAAACATGAATTAGTAAATCAATTCCTTTGAAAACTCTAGAATTATGTTTACTCCAAAAATGACAAATCATTGTAGCGAATACCATATTTTTAAACTGGCTAGACAGGGAATGTTTGTCTTGATTGCATTATATCCAGAATTGAGTCCATGTCCTGAGAATTTCCTATGTTAATGCGGAGCTTGTTCATAACTTCTTCTAAAATTTGTCTTGAATATCTGCAATAGAAGAAAATATGATCTCTATTTTCAGTTTGATTTGAGCAAAGAACACATGATTTATCTATACTATTGTTCCATTGGCATATTCTGTCTTTGGTATTTAACCTGTTCAACTTAGCCAGTAAAGAGAAAATCGACATTTTTGGAGCACAATTAGAATCCCAAAAGATACTGGGCCTATTGAATTCGGTATATTTTTTCCTAATATGATTCCAGGTCGAGTATAAATTAAACTAACCATTAAGGCTTGGATTTCAAAACCAGTAATCCTGTTGCAAGTGATTATGAATTGTGATGTTGTATACTAGATTTTGACATTGAGTAGGAGCATAACCTAGTTGATTTTTCCAAGTATTTTCTGGTGAGTGAAGAAACGTCTTTGTTATTTCCACCATAAAGGGACATAGAGTTTAACCCATACATATCTACCAGAGCAGTTCCATTAATCCAAGGCTCTGTCTAGATATATGTGTTCTCACCATTAACTATTTTTCTTTTAATTATCGCTGAACACCATTTTCTTGCTATGAGCAAAAATTTCTAGGTGTAAGAATTGTTGTTATTATCTCTGATTGCCAAATTGTTTGTTTTTTCACACACCACCTTCATTTTTAGTCTTTCAAACATTATCCCTGCTCATCTTATGAGCTTTAGATTTCCACATGAAGTTAGCAAAAATAAAATTGACTCTATGTATGACATTAACTGGAATTTGTGTGAACTATAACCAGAATTGTATTAGTGGATATATGACAGTTGTTACTAACTCAATTCTACCACCAAGTTAAGAAGTTTACTGTTCTAGTGGTTGAATTTTTTGTTGATTTTGTCAATCAAGCTTCCAATATCCCTTGCTTTAAGTTTACTATTAGACAGAAGAATGCCTAAGTACATCACTGGTAGACATCCAACATTGATATTTAAAGTGGTAGCTATTTGTTGCTTATTTCTAGCCCCTTTGCTAAAGAACAGACTGGATTTATTTTCATTGACATCCAATCCAATCAATTGTTTCATTATTTGAAAGCTCTATTGAATGCTTTCAACGGTATTTAAATTAGCTTTGGCCATAATTAAAATGTCATATGCATAAAGTAAATGAGTGATCACTGGATTTTTCTTATAAATAGGAGTAAAGTTACCTTTCAGGTACTCCAAATCGAGGTTGATAGTAAGAATTTCCATGGCAATAGCGAATAAATAAGACAAGAGTGGGTCCCTTCTCTTAGTCCCCTTGAGCTCTTAATAAATCCACATGGGGATCCATCAATTAACACGAAAAAGGGGGGATAGATATACGCTCATATAAGAGGTTAGCAAATAATATAGGAAATCCCAAGGACATTAGCATACGATGAATAAACTCTCTATTGGTTTTATCATCAGCTTTATGCAAGTCAATTTTTAGGCACATATTATTGGAATTTTTTCTGTTAAATCCTCTAACCATTTCATATGCATGCAACAAATTCTTTGAAATAACTCTCCCCTGTATAAAGGCATTTTTGTTATAAGAAATTAGACTGTCTATGTAAGGTTTTATACGATTACAAAGGAGGTTGGCTAAATCTTATATAGGACATTACATAAAGAAATCGATCTAAAGCCGCCCATCTCAGTAGCACCCAACTTTTTTGGAATGAGGCATATGAAAGTGTGATTGATTTCTCTTATAAACTTGACATAATGAAGGATTCCATTCATGGCATTTCAAATATCATCTTTTACTTGGTCCTAATGCACTTTGTAGAATTTTGAATTAATACCATCGGGTCCCGGGGAGCTGTTGTCATTTATCTGAAAAACTGCAATTTTAAGAAGGTGCCATTGCATATCGTTTAGGATATTCCATCATCTTATACCTGTTATAAATGGAACCATTTATTAATACAATGTCTAGTTTTACGACTAAAGCTGATTTTAACACTACTACATCATTAACAATCAGTGGTTTGTTCATTACTTATGATTTAAAATTATCAATGTACCTTTTAATGTTCTTTCTTATAAACAAACACTTCCTCTGTACTTTGATTGAAAATCAAACTATTTGATATTTCTATCAAAATACCTATTCAACCTTGATGCTTAAAAAATGATACTTTCATATCATTTCTTGGCTCATATCCAAAATCCTACAAACTCGATATTGATCCTACTGACTTCAAGACACTTTGGTTGTTATGTGCAACCAGTCTAGTTTAAATCTTTATTTATAACTTTTTATTTCAACACATATATACCAAAACCTAAAGTCATATTAGGCGACGATTTTGTGAGTAAATCCGAATTAACTTGAGTATGTATAGTAACGAAAATGTTACAGTAATTTCAACTATTAGAATTTACGAGGTTATTCTTATCAACATTGCTCATTTAATTCCAACTACATTAGTCTTTCTCATAAAGACATAATCACGGTTGATAGATAAGAAACTCATAGTTTTTAGCAGTTTACTTAAATAACCGAGAATTAAATATTTTCGACAATGATAAGAAACTCGTAGTTTCTCTTCAATGTGAGAGAATACTTATTAGACACCCTAATGTGATATGTTAGTTTAGGTTATTTAATTTTATTTCATCTCATCTAATCAGTTCTATCTATGGATCGTATCCAATTCCATTTTACCACCAATAATTCCTAAAAAATTCCTTCACAATGAAGTTGGTATTTCTTAAAACAATAATGGTTCCTTAGTGCAATAGAATAGATATTCATAAACTTTTATGAATTTCCTTAATTATAAAACTAACCTATTTCTAGTTTACAAAACATACGTTTAAAACATAAATATGTCATTTAATGATAGCTTTTACTAAAGTCCTTTTAGAGAGGTTCATACAAGATCCCTTATGAACAATTATTATGTGCAGACTTTCGATTCACACAACCTTAATTATTATGTGCAGAATTATTATGTTATTCCAATATTAGAAAGGTTAAATGTTACCGTTTCATTTTTCTAATAAGGCTCCCACTAGTCTTTTATGTTTCAAACCAATCTCCAAGCAAAACATAGAAATATTTCAACTTCACTAGTGAATGTTAGGACTCACTCATCTTGGAATTTTGACCTTGAGTTTACTCAAAAAGTCATAGCTCCACAACGATGGATAACTCCTTATCGGTTGTACCACATACAACTCTTGATCCATGGTTCCTTGTCCTAATTACATTTCGACCTTGATTTTTCTCAACAAACCAAAAGAGATTATTCACTTGTAGCTACCATATAGCAATGGCCTAAGTATGTATATGTACCTTGAGGTTTCTCAACAAATAGATATAGTTATCTTATTTCATTTGCTCGGTATATTACTAATACTACACATAACATCCCTAGCTTAAATTTGCTCAACAACTAAGCAGTATGCAAGTAAATTATTAATATATATATATATATATATATATATATATATATATATATATGGTAGAGGATAACATTATATTGAAAATTCATAATCTTTAATATATATATATTGAGTGATATCGATTTATGGAATAATGTATTTTTTTAAATACTCTCGAGATTTAAGTGTCAAACACATCGAAAATCATGGTATACGTACATTTACATATGTATTCATTCCTTAGATTTATTTGGGTTTCTTGAATATTCCGCCTTTAGTTAATACATTCATATCATTAAAGTTTTGTTTTTTTATAACCATTATATTTCATATTACTGATATGATAGTCTTATGTACAATATTTTATTAGTTGAATTTTATTTAATTAATTAACTCTTTCATTAATTTTATATTAGTATTCCAATACAACTTTTATATTGAACATATCCACTATAACATTTATAGTGAATATTATAACCTTTATAATATAACAAATGTATGTTATATATGTGTACTTTTGTTTATTTAATTAATTAATCTTTAATTAATTAATTTAATTAAATAATTTATATCAATTTCAAAATTTATCTTACATACGTATATGTATACTTATGTTATCTTTAACACTTTTAAGTTAACACAGCATATATCAACATATATAATACATGTATATAAGTATTAATTTATTAAATCATTTATTTGATTTATTTTATTAATCTTATTAATAAATTTTAAATTTTGAAATTAACAATTAAATTCTTTTAAACATTTTGAAAATTTTCATTACATTTTCAAACATTTGAAAATTTTATGTTATATTATAAAATTTTATGATAAACATTTTTTATTTTAAATTTAACTCTTAAATTTGAAATATTGTCTTAATTTTCAAAAATATTTTGAAATTAGCCCAAGGACCTATTCAAAATTGGGCATTTTCTATTAGGGGCAACTTTTGGTCTCACTTCACCTTTCAAGCCACGCAGGCAACCAGGTTGGATAACATACTTGATTACCCAATTCGAATCCTAGACATCATCGTTCTAGACACCGTACTGTATAAACTTAATTAGTTAGCCTTAACATGACTAATTTAGACTGCATAGGCAATTGTGTTCCCATACTATATAAGGAACTTGACCAGTCTATAGCAAAAGAAATGGATGAACTTAATTTTTTTAACCATTTTGGATCTTTAATGGGCCTATGAAGTCTAAATCCATTTAGAACTTTTCCAAATTTAGTTTAAATAAAATCATGTATTTTATTTAAGGAAGTTTAAAACGAAATTTATTTATATGTGTAGTGTATCATAGTCACCTAACAATTATTTCTAAGGGTTTATTCAGGGAAGGAAACCTTTCATTTTTCCTCTACAGCAAGTAATTAATTGAGAGCATAAATTGCATCATATGGAAAGGGAAATCTTTCATTCTATCTCTTTAATTACATTGATTAATTCATTAAATGTCATTAATTAGCAAATTATCCATGACATGAAATGTAGCAATGTCCAAACATATTCCACTATAAATTATCTAAGTGCAACATATCAGTTTGTGTACAAAATTTATTTAAATTTACAAATTGTAATTTGAGATTTATTTAATTTAGGTTTTACTTATATAAATATACATACATATACATATACATATACATATACATATACATATATAACTATGTGTGTATCATGTACGTATATACATATATATGTGTGTGCAAGTGTAACATAGCAATCTGTGTAGGGTATAACATGCATGTGTATAGATGGTGGGATTTACATTGCAACGGATACATTAGCTCAGTTTATATGTATTATATGTTGTCAAATATATGCATGAACATATAGTTATAAATTTCAAATGATAATTTATGTGTGTGTGGGTTTATATATACACACACACATTTATATATATATATATGTATGTATGTGTATATATATATATATGTGTATGTATGTATGTATGTTTTTATGTATAAAATATGTTTTATCATTATAATATTGCATAAAATATTTATTAGTTTATGTAGCTATATATTGTACCATAAATAACAAGAAAGAGATATGTGTGTGTGTGTGTGTATATATATTTATATTAAAATAACTAATTAATTTTAACTTGCTAATTAATAAACATATTAGGTCTGAAGTAATAATGATTTTAATATATGTGTGTGTGTGTGTGTGTGTGTGTGTTTGTGTGTGTGTGTGTGTATTCATATGTGTGTGCGTATATATTGAATTAAACAGCTTTGGCCACAATAAATTAAAATAAAATAATTATACGATAAAAATTCAAGTTTTATAATTTGAGAAAATCTGGAACATAATTTAAGGTGGAAGAAAATTTTCTAGAGTTTTCTTAGTTAAAATAATATTTTTAATTAAATAATTGATAATAGATCGAAAACAAATTAATTTTATAAAATATAAATTAAATTAAAACATTTTGAAACTTTTTTCTAAGGCACTCGATGTTACCCCGCCATTTGGTCAAGGCCGGGATACCAACAAATTAGCTAGAAAGGATGGATATCAGGATTGGAGATCGATTGGAAATAAGGCTGTAATCGATACCCTCAAAATTTGACCAAGCTCCAATCAAGACAGGATCGATTGGGAATGATGAACAAGGGTAGGAAAGGCTACGTTTTGAATTTCAAGTCAATCGGAGTTTGTATGCTCAAGTTATGGATGGATCAATGTTAAAGAGAAATGGTTAGCATCGATACCTTCGGATCGAATTATTCGCATCGATCAACATGGATTAATTTGGACCGATGGAGGTCGTTCGTATCTATATGGTTCATATTGATCGAGGGATATCGATAGGTGGATGCGAATATGGATAACACACATGGATTTGCACCAACAGTAGTTCGTATCGATCAGGGATGGACTCAGCAATTCAATTTGGATTAATGGTTTTGTATCGATCGATACGAGCTTGGAGAAGGGAAATGCATTTGGAACTTCGCTTTGGAACAGCAACAGTGCGTATCGATCATGTTCTCGATCGATACAAAATGCTATGCATGGGATCGATACGAACAAGGGAACAACCGATTGGTACGAAGAAGCAAGCTTGGATTGATACGAAGGATAGATATGAACAACATGGATATGAAGGAGGGTTGACCGATGGATACGAACAACACATGCCGATGGATACGAAGCATTGATGGATATGAAGGCTCTGTACTTCGTGTCGATGGATACTAAGGACGCGGTCCAAGTGAAGCGAAGGATACGGATCATAGCGCGTGAAATTCGGATCGATGCGAAGACTATGGCTATGGGTATGGGGCCGATGGATAATTAGATGATGGATACGAAGGTGATCGAGACGATCGATACGAACTAGTATCGATGCGTACACTTCAGCCTACTTGCAAATACCAACTTGCCTCGATCATAACTCTCATTCTACAAGTCCAAATGCGATGAAATATTCGCATTAGCTTCCTTATGCACTCAGAACATCCCTGATCGATCTCGGCTCGATTGGACTACTTTTGGATCGATACAAATTTTACATGGATCGATCAAAAATCACCCTAGATCGATCTTGCGGGACCACCTATGCACGAGGGGAGGTATTCCAGGTTCTGAGGTAGATATTTTAGGATCTACGCTTATATATGGCACTCCTATGGCAATTAAAAGAGGGATCTTCTTCTTCTTTCCTAGGCTAAACTCTGCCATTTTTACTATTGATTTTCAAAGGCTTGTAATTGTAATTATAGGATAAAAGGAATAAAAGGATTGATTCAAAGTGGATGTAGGCCGGAGATAGCCGAACCACTATAAACCTTGTGTTCTTTCTTGCTTTCTTTCATTTTAATTTTGCTATTTCTTCATTTTCATTCTCTACTTTATCTGGATTTGAGATCTGTGTTTGAACATTGTGGATTTGTGTGCTAACACTGGTGATTTGATGACTTTTGGATTTTGTGGCCAATTTTGGCGCAAAGACATTGGTGCTTTCATTGAGAATGACCAGTGCCCACTACATTAGATTTGGAGTTCAAATTTGGAAAGCTATAGGATTAGATCTAAAAGGAATCATGGTTAGCCAATCAGCTAGAAAGATATTACCAGAGAGAAGCCATCAAGAGGGGAGTCAAGAGGCTTCCTTAGGAGCGAATTAGGCCTTAGTTTTCATCACTAGAGATGAGATGGAGATGATAATGGGAGCTATATAGGAAGAACTATTGAAAATTCAAGAGAAAATGATCCAGAACCTTCTCAAACAGTTTGGATAGGAATGAATAGCTGGAGCTACTGGAGTTCTGATCTATAGAGCTGGAACGGAAGGACTCGACATGCAAGTAGATGGAGCAGCTCAACAGGGCGCGGCCCCCAATCAGAACACAGTTACTAATCTGGATGGACCTAGGCTCGGGGACACACCACCAGGCAACAATGAACCGATTCATGGAGGGATTCCAAGTGACACCACACATCAGGATGCCGGTAGGAGTACAAGAGTACGTGATGAAGAGTATGTACCAGAATTTCCTCAGAGACTCGAGAGGCAACCCTTGGTGGATAACACTGGATTAGCTAAGATTATCAGGCGAACTATGTGTAGAGGTTTAGCAAATAGAGATCTGTAAGGAGTAAACAAGAGTCCGTTTACCCGTGACATCAAAATGGCTCAGAATCCACCAAAGTTTAAGCGCCTACTCTACATGTATACAATGGCAAGGATGATCCGACCTATCACTTGATGAGGTAAACAAGACACATGGAAGTGCTGGGGGCATCGAAGGATGGATTTGATAGTTTATTACTCAACTTAAAAAAATTTGATTTGTTACATATCCATTTGATTTGTTTACTACTTAACTAAGAAAACGGATGTAGAACATATACAATAAAACGTATAGATTAGTTTCTTTTTACAACAATGTTTATTACTTAATTCACAAAGTATATATCCAAATTAAATGGAAAAACGGGACAAATGTTGTGAATATATACAATTTAAATAAAGATTGGAAGTTATAATTTAAATTTTAAAGTTTCAATTAGAGTCAACATTTAACCCAAAATCTTAAATTCCAGAAATTATTTATATTAAATAAAATTGGGCAAATGATTTATAACTAATTCAGGAAAATTCTAAAATTCAAACTTTTAAATAATTAAACACCAAAGTTTTTTTAAAATAAAATGAATAAAAATATTTATGAAAATTTTGGGCTTACATAAAATTTATGCATAACATATCATGTTACACATATTAGAACATGATTTTATTAATAAACATATTATTTATATAAATTTAAAATAAACAAATTTGTTAAATAAAACAATTTACACACAATATTGTAAAAAGCATAACTTTTACAATATTAATCTGATTTTAATGAAACGAAAAGAAGTATTCTTGAAACTAAATCTATTTTCATAATAAAAGATAAAATTAAAAATTCAAATATTTAAATTTTAAATTTAAACGTCAAAGTTTGACCATTTTGACCAAAATCCACTTTTTTGAAAAATATTATATTTATTCGTGTTTGGAATTATAATTCACATAGAAAACAAAATTTATATCTAAAATAACAAAATCTATCCATTTTAATAAATAAAATAAAGTTTTTAAGTCAGGAATTTCAGTTAAAATAATTAAAATAAAAGTTAAAAATAATCACAAAATACAGGGTTGCTACAGTTACAACTCTAGAAAGGCAAGGAAACGCTGGGGAGAACCAAAATTCTCTACTTACACAGGACTGAATAAAACATTGGAGCAGATATACACGAAACATGGGATTGCCTTCCCTACCAAAGGCCGGCAAGGAGAGAACCCTCGAGAGGTGAGAGAGCATCAGGGAGGCACTGTCTTTTCATGACCTGGACAAGCATAATACCAATAGCTACGGACATCTAAAGGATATAATCGAGGAGCATGTAAGGAATGGTTAGCTGTGGCAATATGTCGGGGCTCGGAATGTGAAGGTGGAATAGGAGCAGCCACTGTCTACCTCAAATGACGATGGCACCAGGCCTAGGAATGATGATCGATTGGTTATCAATTGATAGCGACAACATGGAACAAGTAGCAAACTTTGGGCAAACGGTTCAGTCACTTACTCATGTACGGGGATGGAGATAGCCCCTAGGCATGCACTGAGATGATGATAAACCGCGGCACTTTAGTTTGTGAAATCTGCTTTTTCTTTTTCGATTTGGACATTTGTTTTTTTTCTAGTTTGGTTTGAACTCTTTGTGTTGTTTGTTCTCTGGTTTGGACTTCAGTTTGGATGCTTGTTTTCTGGATTGGATTTTTGGTTTTTTAATTTAATCTGGATTTCGAATTGGATTTTTATCTAGTTTTTGGTAAATGGTCACCGGGGATGGATTATGCTTGGCAAGGGGTAAGTCGCTTTGTCCAAACGTGGTGAATCGGCTTATTCAGGTCGTCGAGTTTGGACTATGCTCGACAAGGTCCCGGAGAGACCAGGATTTGGCTTGGGAATTAGGCCCTATATTATTGGTTACTATTTCAGGTCGTCGGGTATGGACTATACTCGGCAAGGGTTCGGAGCGACCAAGATTCGGCTTAGGACTTAAGCTATGGCATTACTGAGCATTTAGGGACAATGAACCAGGAACACCAAGGCATTACTTAACATGGGTCGTTGATTGTGGGATGCGCTTGGCAAGAACTTGAAGAGGTTATGCATTTGGATATTGGTTATGAACAGCTAAGGATTCAGCTAAGCGCCCTGAGTTGTCTCGGATTTGGATATCGACCCAAAACGATCTTGGATTCAATTATTAGTTATTGTATATGAATGGATTAGAACTCGGTCGTCGGGTTCAGATGAAATTGGCTAAGGATTTGTTTACTAGATTCGTATACGGATATCGGCTCGGAGTAGTCGTGGATTTGGATAAGGATAAGGATACGACACTTGATAGGATGGCTTGGTAATATACTAGATTATGGATCGGATAGAATGGATATGGATGGAATATGGACTTTAGATGTCGGGTTTAAAGCTATTCAAAACATGCCTTCCTACCGCAAGGCATGTTTTGGGAGGCAAATGTTACCCCGCCTTTTGGTCAAGGCCGGGATGCCAACAAATTGGCTAGAAAGGATGGATATCAGGATTGGAGATCGATTGGAAACAAGGCTGTAATCGATACCGTCAAAATCTGACCGAGCTCCAATCAAGACGGGATCAATTGGGAATGGTGAACAACGCTGGGAAAGGCTATGTTTTGAATTTTAAATCAATCGGAGTTCATATGCTCAAGTTATGGATGGATCAATATTGAAGAGAAATGGTTAGCATCGATACCTTCGGATTGATATTGTTCGTATCGATCAACATGGATTACTTTGGATCGATGGATGTCGTTCGTATCGATATGGTTTGTATAGATCGAGGGATATCGACAGATGGACGCAAATATGGATAACACACATGGATTTAGACTGATAGTAGTTCGTATAGATCAGGGATGGACTTAGCAGTTCAATTTGGATCGATGGTTTTGTATCGATTGATATGAGCTTGGATAAGGGAAATGCATATGAAACTTCACTTTGGATCAGTCACAATGCGTATTGATCGTGTTCCTGATCAATACAAAATGCTACGCTTGGGATCGATACGAACAAGGGAGCAACCGATGGGTACGAAGAAGAAAATCTCAGATCGATACAAAGGATAGATATGAACAACATGGATACGAAGGAGGGTTGGTCGATCGATACGACAGCACATGCCGATGGATACGGAGCATTGATGGATACGATGGCTCTGTACTTTGTGTCGATGGATACTAAGGAAGTGGTCGAGGTGGAGCGAAGGAAATGGATCATAGCACATGAAGTTTGGATCTATGCGAAGACTACGGCTATAGGTATGGGGACCGATGGATAATTGGATGATGGATACGAAAGTGATCGAGACGATCGATACAAACTAGTATTTATACGTACACTTCAGCCTACTTGCAAATACCAACTTGCATCGATCATAACTCTCATTCTACAAGTGCAAATGCGATGAAATTTTCGCATTGGCTTCCTTATGTGCTCAAGAACATCCATTCGATCTCGGCTCGATTGAACTACTTTTGGATCGATAAGAATTGTACATGGATCGATCCAAAATTAGCATGGATTGATTTAGCGGGCCTATCTGCACATAAGAAGAGGTATTCCTCGTTCTGAGGTAGATATTTTAGGATCTATGCCTGTAAATAGCAGTCCTATGACAACTAAAAAAGGGACCTTCTTCTTTCCTTGGCTAAACTCTGCCATTTTTGCTATTGATTTCAAAGGCTTGTAACTATAATTGTAGGATAAAAGGAATAAAAGGATTGATTCAAAGTTGACGTAGGCCGGAGATAGCCAAACAACTATAAACCTTATGTCCTTTCTTGCTTTCTTTCATTTTAATTTTGCTATTTCTTCATTATTATTATCTACTTTATCTGGATCCGAGATCTGTGTTTTAATATTGTGGATCTGTGTGCTAACACTAGTGCTTTCATGACTTTGGGGGTTTGTGACCAATTTTGATGCAAACACCCGACATGATGAATTAATTTAAAAATATATATATAAATGAATTTTGAAAAAATGTTTTATTTTACATGAACTTATTGAATCAGATAACCATTGAATATTAATAATAATATATAAACAAATGGTAATAATTATTTCCATCACTTATAATTCACAATAAACATAAACAAGTGTTTAAAAAAATTTAGATCAATATTATACATTAAATATGAAAACATATATTTTAATTCAAATAGTATGTGAATATTAAATCACAAATATATATTTATATATATGAATAAACATATATAATTTTTAACTAAAATCATTTTAATATTTAATATCAGATTACAAAAAAAATGATGAACTAGATCTTCAAATTTTATACACATATCCAATTTCCATTATGACAACAACAATACATGCAAAAATCTCACCTAACTAATGAAATAACAATAATCTAATTATATACATATGTTTATATGATTAAAAAAATCTTAAAAACAAAATAATATAATTAACACATAAATAAACATTACCTAGAATAGATATCCTAAAGTCCACTTTGAAATAATGAATTCTCCTCTAGAATTCCTTGATTCGTCAGATTGCTAGTTTAGAAATAACGACCTTTCACTATCAAATAGCCTCTGGTTTGAACTTGAATTGGATTTGAGATTTTAGGATAATTTTAGAGAGTAGTTGCTTCCATGAAAAGGAAGAAGAAGACGGCGACTCAAAATGAATTAGCATGAGATATGTCTTTAAGATTAGTATTTATATAGGTAGGATAAGATAGCAAATTATGCAAGTTTCTCAGTAGATCTTAGCCACACATCTCCAAACCCTAATCCTATGTTGTAGTTGCCTCTAACCCTAGCCGAACCAACTGCCTATTGTCTCCAAATATCATGGGTTGTAAGCTCGTTTAACCTAAATTAAATATGTACAATCATATTTAACCTATTTGTTATCGATATCTCATATCGATTAATATATTCATAACTATTATGAATATATGAAACAATTTTATTTCCAAAATCATATTCAAATTTCATAAGTATTAATTAATTTATAACAATTATGAACTAATTTAATTGTTTGGTCTAAAGAGAATTCATCACTTCGGTTGTTTGACTCATATGTGTAAATTTGGTCAGCCATTAACATTAAACTATTCGAATGTTAAGAGTCGCACATTACATAGTAGGTGGTGTGGTACTATGGTCAAATTTATCGCTTACTCAACTTCAGTAAAATCCCATTTCACTTTATTAAGCGTTGTCCAGTTATGACAATTATTTACACTAATTCTCTTCGTCAAAACTATATCATTTTGGACTTATTGAATACAATAATGGTCAAATTCCAACAACATCCACATTCAATTCTATAGTCCAAATACAAAGTCCTTGGTTCAATAATAACAATTATTATTAACCAAACCTCTATGCCTAGAGACTTTAACTTTGAGTTGACTTGAGTTGCCGTAATACTAACCTCACATAATTCAGAAGATGAATCCTCTCTTGAATAGTCCTTCACTTTTAGTACTTTCACTCGACCCAACTATAGTCACTCGATGGACATCGTACCATAATTTGACTACAATTAAAGCAAGTTTTCATATTGAAGATCCATAGTATTTTCAAGTCGAGAAAACTGTACAAATTAGTCATATTGATATTTTCTATTTGACCTTATATTAACCAATAGAAAACTATTGAGTGGGTCACTCCATAGTTATCCAATAACTATCAATACGTAACTCCTAGGTGTCCTCAACAGTCATGAGTAATACACTGTCCAACATTTGGAGAGCGTTACGTACTATTGACTCAATGGATATGTCGATATCCAGTCTCGATGTATTTTGACTAGGAACATTTAAAATAGTATATTTGTTTTCATTATATAAATTACTCATGGTTACAACATTTTGTAACTACAATCAAAGAACATACCATTTACGAATTTTCTATTATGTGACGCCCCACCTCTATACCCACGCTAGCCAAGAACACTACGGTGTAATGCTGTCAACTAGCACGGAGAATAAGGCTGTTGAGGAGTGGCCATCCATGTGATTGTTTATCACACGGTGGCTATAAATAATCTTCGGAAACAAACATAGAAATAAGCATAACACAAATCAGTCACAGACATCCATATCACAAAGGCGGAAGAAGATATGAATATATAACTAACACATGAAAGTGTACATCAGAGTAGTGGTCAAAAAGATCCACAAAAATACAAAAGAATAGCAACACGTGCTATACAAAAGAATACAACTATGAGTCTATATCTCAAGTGTATACAACAAAAACTGCTAATCTAAATAGTTAGCCAAAAGTCAGAGTAGCAAATCCCGGGAAGAAGTCAAGCAGAAGCACCTGTAACATCTCGGTCTGACCCGAGTATTATTTAAGAAAGTAATAAACGGGTCAGTCTAGCTATAAATATCAGATGACATGGTATAAAATAAAAGATATGGCATAAACATAAAATATCCATACTGACATACTACTATAAGTATGCAAATGATGATCAACAGAAAATCAATCAATAAGAGATAAATCGATATCACAAGAATCTTCTCAAAGATCCAAAGAGGGCATCATACCCTAAACTTGTACTCATAACAAGTCAATGACATAAATTCCAGAAATCAACACAAGAAATCCAGAAATCACAGAAAAAGGGAAAGAGGCCTATCACATGACGGTCCGGAGACCATGGGGAGCTACCCCATATGGGTGAGTCGGAATCACCCAGATGAGGTCTAGGCTAACCAAAAAGCAAAAAGGTATGTGTGAGTGGAATCACACAAATGGTGTCTAGCCTAACCTCGCAATAAAAAGGTATGTGTGAGTGGAATCACACAAATGGTGTCTAGACTAACCTTGCGGACAAAGAGATATGTGTGAGTCGGAATCACACCCATGAGGTCTAGTCTAACCTTGCAAACAAAGAGACATCGCACAATTGCTAGTCTAAATCATAAAACGATCGTCATGATCAACGAGAAGTGTCAATTACACTAAGCTAGTAAATATATAAGTTTATCTTCGTCTCCCATAACCACCTGCTTAACTTCAATATTTACGAACAAACTGTAAATCTTCACTAGAAAATTGTCACAAGAGGTTCATTCGAACAATTCCAAGAATTAACCGACGAAGTGAATGCAAGCGTTTCATGCCACTTGTTTTACTAAGCCGTTTAATTAGATTTCTCATCCGAGTGAGGTAAAGGTTTGTATATACTAGTAGATTGGAAAACGGTTTAAGAAAAGAGCTTTGTTATTGAAAATAGAGTTGAAATCATTTTGTTGAAAGAGTTTTGATATTTACTACTAATATTGAAACCTTCATATTTCTAAAGTTGCTATCCCGCCTTTTTAGCAAGGCTATGATACCATAAAATCGACCGAGAAGCCAAAGATAGTTTGTCTCGAAGAATGGTCAACTCAGCATCTCAACAAAGCAAGTTCTGTTGAATGTTTTTCAAATAAGATCCCCTACGGAGGGGGGTCCAGGGGGTGGCAACCCCCCAAGGTGGGGGTGCGGGGACAACACCCCCGCTACGGGTTAGCAGAAGCGAGCAACCTAATGGTTGCGACCTAGGGGTGTTCGCGAGTTAGCAGAAGCGAGCGACCTAACAAAGGCGAGCGACTTAAGGGACTCGCGACCTAACAAAAGCACAGGCCAAGCGACCTAACATTTTAAGGCCGAACGACCTAATTAAACTCGCGACCTAACACTGTACACGACCTAAAGGTATAAAGGTCATGCGACCTAACGGTATTAAGGTCTGAAGGAAGTGGCTCGACCTAAGGTGGGCGACCTAACATGGTCACGCGACCTAAGTGGTCAGGCGACCTGAAATGGTGAATGGTCGAGCGACCTAATAGAGCGACCTAGGTCCAACGACCTAGTGTAGAACAAGCCAAGGCCAAACGACCTAAGGCCTAAAGTGGAGCGACCTAGGGCCAAGCGACCTACGACCTACGACCTAACGACTTAGGCCGAGCGACCTACGACCTAATGACTCAAAGGCCGAGCGACCTAAGGGAGTGGGCGTAAGGCCAAAGGGGAACGACCATGTATCTCGCGACCTAACGACGTAGTGGCGAGCGACCTATGACCTAAGCCCTAACGACCCACGACCTAGCGACCTTACTCCGAAGTGACAATACGAGGCAGTGCGACCTAGCAGCAGAAATTCACCAAAACACTAAAAATTGGAGTTTTTCGCCGATCCAACCCAAACCAAATGCAAATGTACATGCTAAAGTGATGGGAATTCATTCCCAACAGTCCAAGATAGTTATAGACAAGATGTGAGATAAAAATCTCACCTTTGCACCAAATTTATGAAGAAAAGCTTGAAAGCAATGGAGAAGTAATCACAAGCTTGAATCCAATATCTTCTTCTTGAATTTGGAATTGAATGTTGGATTTGCAAGAGAATTTGAGCTTGGAATATTAATTTCACCTTCCACTCACCATTAATGCTAAAGCTTGGTTGTTAGGAAATTTATGAAGCTTGAGGAGAAGGAGAGAAGTGGGTTTGAGTTATAATGGCTAATCTAACCCAAAGTCCAAAGTAGGAAAAGTAAGTGAAATTCCACTAACTCCAAACCTATCAATGCTTATACTTAAAAAAATTGTAAACGGCATTTCAAACTCAATGGAAGTGGTTTCGAGTCCTAATTTGACCATTTGCAAAAAGTAGCTTTTCGGACCGATATCCGATTAACGACAAAATATTTAAATAAAATATTTAAATATAAAATCAATAAATATGCGGATTGTTACATATTAGTTGTAGTTTTAATAAAATAATATACTTAATATAACATCATATCAAGTATATAAATGAAAGAAAATACCTTTATTTCATTTTTAAGTACTTTTGGAATTCTTTCTAATATACTTACACATTCAATCAAATTGGAAAAAAAAATCTTTGGATGTTATGTTCTCTACTTTCATTTTATATTCTATGAATATATATAATACACAAACCAATTGTATATCGAATATACATATTTTTCTCTATGATAACTCATTAGTGAATTTAACAAAGAAATTGAACTATTTTGATATCAATGGATCTTGGATTGTGCGTGTGTGTACTAATTCGATGAATTCATTAACTTTTTTCACGCCCATTGATTGAGTCCTTTCATTGCCCTTAATTGTTTGAGGTACAATTCAATAGTGCCATATAATGCATAATCATATGGTTAAAAAATTATTTCTCAAACATAAGGCTTAGTTCATAATTTCAAAATAATTATAATTTTTTTGATACTATTGTATTTCTATAGCTAATGCATTAATTGTTTATGAAAACAAATACCAATATTATAGATTTATCATATAACAAATGTTCATAGTATCCATATAACAAATATTCGACGCAAGGAAGTTTCTCAAAATGAAAATTAATTAAAAGTTATATTCGTACTGCCCTGTCACAGGAGAAATTAAGTGGAACCACAATTACCATCGAAAATGAATATTTTGGATGTGCTAGGTTATGACGACATAATTAAAGAATGTACTGGAAAGAATGCATGAATTTTTTTTAGTTGAAATGATATGCTAGGATGTTACAAATGTAACATTTCGTGTAAACTATATATTTTTGATGTAAGCCAAGTGATATATTGAATATAATTATAACTTTTGCTTATGTTTTTTTTCCGTGTTACATTTACAACATAGTAGCAACAAAAAAGAAACACGTGCTAAGCAACCTAAGTCTATATGGACGCTATATCATTTCAAACATTTGGCCGAACACTCTTCCTTCCTCCTTTTTTCCTTTTTTCCTTTTTTTTAGTTTTTTTTTTTTTTGGGATGTAAGGGATGAGATTAAAATGGTACATTACTAGAGTAGTGGTCTCATGATAGTGGTGGTGCATTTTAGCATAAGGTGACACTTTAATTTTTAAAGCGATGAAGATAATTTCCCATTATTGTGCCTCTTAATTAATTTGTTAATATCTTGCCAAAAGTTCGGTCAAATACTTTAGCCAAGGAGAAATATGGAAAAAAGCTTGCGCATTCAACCAAATGTTGATTAATTGAAAAAGGACTTTCCTTATGAGGTAGGATATTAAATATATATTTATTGTTAATTCTATATATACCCCAGCAGTTAACGTGACAAATCTGAGAGAATATGACTATAGAAATGCAAGGAAATTTACTTTATAATTATGATTTGTTATGAAACGAAGAAAGTGGAAGCCATTAGAGAGAGAGGCAAAAAGTATATTATTCATTCTTGAGAATTAGACATCTATTTACATTACATAGTCACCTTTATATAAAGGCTTCATAGCAAAGGATTTAACTTATTACACGATGTGGGACTAAACAAAAGAACATAAAAGCATATTCATTTTATGATTTACATATATTGTAACACTCCCCCTTGAATGTGCGTCTTCAAAATCTTGAATGCTTTGATAACTTGAAATTTTCCATTTCGAAACATGTATAATGATTTCTCCCTCTCATTATTATCTTGCTTGCATTTATCGATTCAGTCGATATTGTTGCCTCATTAAAAACCTTTATAAGGAAAACCCAATGGGAAAAACCTTGAAAGAGGAAAAGAGTGCAACTTGTGAAATCATAAATATCATACTAAAAATGATATTCCTTCTAGTTTGATGCTTCGGGATCAAAATAATGCCTCATTAAAACCTTACTTAGAACAACCCAATGGGGAAAATCTTAGTGAAGGAAAAAGAGTACAATGACATATTTTATTTTATTATTATTTTTAAATAAAACTTGATACTTCTGGATCAAACTAATGCCTCATTAAAAACCTTACTATGTAAAAACCTATGAGAAAAATATTAGTGAAGAAAAAAGAGTACAATATAGTACTTTATATTTCAATAATTTATTGCATCAGATAGAGTTTGATACTTCTGGATCAATTTAACACGTCAGTAAAAACCTTACAAAGGAAAACCCGATGGGAAAAACCTTAGTCAAGGGTAAAAATATAATTTAACTTAAATAACATATTTGAGATGTTATTTCTTGAAAAGACGTTTGATTCTTCTAGATCAAGATAATGCCTCATTAAAACCTTAATAAGAAAACCCAATGGGAAAAATCTTAAATAAGGAAAAAGAGTACATTATAGCTTATTTCAAATGTTACTAGGGAGTTGATACTTCTGGATTAAGATAATGCCTCATTAAAACCTTACTAATAAAAACCCAGTGAGAAAAATCTTAGTTAAGGAATAAAGTGCATTATAAAATAATTATGGGTGCTCCCCCTGATTTAAAGTTTCCTCTGAATTCGTATTCGTCTTTCGATAACTTAAATTGGTTATAAATACTTCTGGATCCATAAATATGCATCTCATTAATAATACAATTTTTTAATAGTTTCCTTCGATACAATCAAATTTTCTAAGATTGTTTCTTCAAATATGATTTGCATTTTATGCGTTTGCATGCTACTTTTATGAAAAAACACTTCATGTGCTTTCATTTTTTTGCTTCAAATTAGTTTTGCGCATTACAACTATACATCTTTCATTAATATTAAAAATTTCATTACAACATTACTAGAAAGCAGGAAGTAATCTACTCATCTTGATGTATCAAGATTTTCATTACAACAATACTTAGAAGAAATTTGTAATCTACACTTCATGTCTTTTTCATTCTTTATAACTACAAAAGTTATATATATTCTTCAAAAATTTGTATACTTTAATAAGTATTTGCATATCGCAACTATCACTTCAATGGATATTAAGAGTTTCATTACAACGATACTTAAAAATAGAAAGTAATCTACTCATCACGAATTATATCAAGATTTTCATTACAACAATACTTAAAAGTAGGTTGAAATCTACTCTCATTGTTCTTTGCATTCTTTGTAACAATGAAAGTTATTTATATTCTTCAGGAATTTGTATATTTTCATTATTTAATATGATTTTAAACCACATTTATACCTTCAGGGTATATTAAGCATTTCAAGTACTTTCGGTACTTTGCGGACTACATGTCCATATTTCTTTACAATTAAAGGATTCATGATGGCCAGTCATGTTTTCCTCTAATTCAAGATTCTTAATCTATTTATAAATATAAGCGCTTTATTATTTACAAATTTATTATCGATGATTATTTCTTGTCAGTTCTAGACATGATTTATTGAGATCTCTTTAATTATCATGTTTTAGGTACCTAAACCACTTTTGGGTAATTTGACAATCATGTTATTGGTCTCTTCAAGAGCGCCCTTAAGTGTTTCTTCAAGAACACTCATCTCCATTATTTGGCATCTTTATTACTTACTCCAAAAATAATTTTAACTGACTTTTGAACCATATTTTAGATGTGGTTTACAAATTTTGATCCTTCAGGGATTCAAATCTATACTGGAGAAAGTTTACTAGGGATAATATTGATAATATTTTGCATCATTGTATATTTAAATATTTAACACTGATGATCAAAATGAGCTTGTATCCCTTTATCCTCCCCCTCAAAGTTGACAAACATTGTCACATTAAATAATAATCATTTTTGGACTCTCATTTTGATCCATTATGATATTGCTACTAGCAAATACATCATACATATTAATAATAGGAGGATAATTCTATTGTAAGATGCATTCAATTGATATTGATTATTAGAGTTTTTTCTCATTCATTGATCTAAGCAATTGGAGGAATTTACTCATTGTGTAGATCATTTAAATACATACATGACTTCAGGTCATTCAACATTTATGTTGATTGAATTTTAAATTACTAAATAATGTCTATGCATAATCTATAAGATGAGCTTATAACAAACTTCAGGTTGTTAGCTAAATATTTACATATATGGATGTATACGTGCGTCCACATATCACATATATATTATAAAATTTTCATATTCTTTCTCATTTGAATTAGTGATTTTAGAAAAATCTATTACAAGGATCCTAACTATTAATTTCTATTTATAAATCAATGTCAATGCAAACCCGTCAAAACCGCATGATAATTTTCAAAACATTTGGTTTGAAACCATATCGAACTTCTAGTTCGAATAAAATATACACACAACTTTAAGTTGTTTAGTCTTATTTCTCAATTATATCTCAAATATCAGTTTTGAACCTAATAATGATTACTTATCAAAGAATAATTTTTAATTGCATATAGACATTTCTACACATCTCTACTGAGAGTTCTGTAAAAAAAAAATTACAGCAAAAATAATAATAGTATCTTCTGGATACTTGGAATGTTACGGATACAGATTTCCTCAGGACCGTATGTATAGCTTGCATGAAAATTATGATATGAAATATAGACTATCTCTTCCGGAGAATATTTAAAGATTATCTTTAGGAATTGATTATAAGTGTAGTATTTCTCAATTTTGATATATTTATAATGAAATATATGATATATGTTGCATAGCTCTCAAACTTTTAGGATCTAATCTAAACTAAATTAGGATCCTTTATAATCAAATTTCTACGCATTTATTTGGTTTAATAAAATTACCAAATATATAAGCAAATCTCTTCTAGAGATATGTTATCATTTTCTAATCTATTGTCTCTTTTAGGGATATTTTATTATCACTACTTCTGGAGTGAATTTATCTCTTTTAGATATATATATACACACACATATATGTACTATTGGAATGTCATATCAATGTTTCCTTTGTAGAAATTACATAATTACTACCTTTACAATAACATAAAACATTAAGTGTGGTGTTTTTGTTGTAACTATCTTTGAAATGACATATCAAACTTTAAATACAGTAACAAAATTAGAAGCATGAAATGAAAGTAAGACGCGAGGAGATAAAACCAATACTTCTGGAGTGTAACATTGGTATATAATATCATTTGTTTTTGGATAAATTATTGTTATTACTCAAAAAAAAAAATATCATTATTCCTTCAGAGAATATAGTATTTCCTTTTAAGGAATTGCAATGTAACAAAAATAAAATTCCTATAACATCTCTTCTGGGATGTTAGATTTTGCAAGATAAATATAAATAAATCTCTAAAACATCTTTTTGAGAGATTAATATACACATACACATCCAATGATGTTTGAAATATCATATAACATAATATATTCAGGATATTTGGTTAATATAGTGTAAATGTTAAGATATACGGTAAGGTATAACTTATTTGGAGATTTTTGTAATCTCTTGAATGCAGCATCATTTTCTCATATGATTTTTTTATTAATTTTGTTTAACTTCTTTAGGAAGTACATGCAATGACCCGTAGATTTAACCAGTTTTAATAAAGTTACTAATTGAATTTTTTTGAAATTTTAAACAATAAAATTTTGAAATATAAATTTGATATTTGGAGATAAAAATTCGAGTTTCTCATAAGATTTTTTGAAATTTTAAACAATAAAATTTAATGGTTTTAATAAATTCTACGTTTTTCATGCATTGTCCGCTGGTATAAAAATTTGAGTTTTTATAATTCAATCGTACCACCAATATTTTATACCGTTTTGACCGTCCTGTCGTGCAGACCTCTATGGTGTATTTATTTCTGTATTTTGAGGTGTGGTACGTGGAAAAAACGATAAAAATGTGCGTCGTACCGGTACATAAATTTGTGACTTTTGGGATTTTCTTGTTTAAAAAAGAAAATTTTGAAGCAGTTCAACCTGGCCATAGTAATAAATTGCATTAACATTTTCAATGTGAGACATTAGCAATTTCTTTCACTTTATTTGGTCTTGATAGCTCATTTTTATTTTGAACCAAACTTTAGCCTTGGGACCAGTAGCCTTCACACTACTTTATTATTTCAATACGTCCATACAGCCTTTCATCTATTTCAAATTCCTTCCATCTTCCTTTGTTGTGTTATTTACCATTTATCTCCTGCTTTTTCTATGCATGGCTGAGACAAACCCATGCTCTCTTTTTCCGAACTCCACATCATCCCACCTCCTTTTCGTGGTCGATCACCGCCACTTCAAAATAGCAAACCCCATCACCACATTTTAATGAACCTTACTTCTCCTCCCCTCTCGTTTCTCTCTAACAAAAGAAAAAAGAAAGAAAGAAAACATAAAATATTTCGAAGCCTGCAATTCTCGCATTAACAAAATCTCTCGGCCGAACACCCTCCACCGCGTTCCGATCCATCTCGCCAACCCGCGCAGGGCCCTCCACCGTTGAACGGCAAGGACACGGCAACCAAAACAAGGAGCCGGCTCGCCCTCAACCACCTACCCCTGCCTCTGCCGTGACTTCCACCTCATCCCGCCCATGCCCCACCTCACCGGCCTCGTCCGACCCGCACTTTCCCTTGCCTCTGCTGTTCGGCACCTACGCGCACAGCAAGCTGACGCAACCTCCACTGCTCCACTTGAACCGATGCCGCCCCACCCAGATACACCACGTCATGTCGCCACAACCAGACAGCAGTCGTACGTCGAAGACCGACCTCCTCACATCCGCCTTCCTTCTTGGTCGTGAGTCCCCTTTTTCTTTTAGCTTGTTATAAATTTGAGTTATACATTATACGTATAATAATAAATATAAGTTTAAAAGGTACAATTTATATATTATAAAAGGTATTGTATATGTATATATTACATATTTATGTTCTTTTGTTGTATAAATTTCGATTACAGCTTATATATTTTCACAGTAAAGCATTCATGTTAGCAACATATTATGTACCAAGTTCCAGTTATATGGTAAGTTTTGATATAAGGTAGTAGGATAGTTAGCTATATTATGTATAAATATATATGGGTACGTGTTCAAAAAAAAAATTCATTTTATTCTAAGTAAATATGGACCTTATAGTGTATATATATAGGGTACACTTATGATATTTCGCCTATTTATGTTCAAAATATATGTTGCTGTATGTATATTTATAAGTCTGCAATAGTCCATATATAAATTGTATAGGTGAACCTATTGATAGTGTTTGTAAAGTTAGAATTTTGGTTACAGGTGATGTTGAAATGCATGTAATTTATTTGTGTACGTAAAGGCCATGTAATCTATATTGTTTGCATGTGTCACTGAATACATATTTGTGTTGTAAGTATGTTTCACATTGTTTTCTTCTTTTGTGCCCAGATCTAGGCTATGTGTTTATATATGGGGTTACAGCTTAAGTATAAGTGTATATATATATATATATATATATATATATATATATATATTATATAAATTTATGCTTATATGTTATACAGTATATAGATGTGTGTTTTATTTGTTAGTCATGCAGTCTGCATTTATACTACTATACAGCATGCGCATGTATTTGTTGCTCTGTACAAATGAATTTACTTTATACATAAAGTGCTATATTCTGTAGATTATACTTAGTTATATAGTTGGCAGTTTTTTTTTTATATATAAAATATTTATAAGTTTGGACAGTGGCGGTTACTGTTCTTTTATATATATTCTGTACTTTGTTTAGTTATATAAGTGGCATCTAGGCGTGGTTGTTGCATGATGAATACGTATATAGTTTATAAGTAGTTGTATATGTTAAGTTATAATTTGGCAAGTTTAATTATATAAATTATAATATAAAGTTACTTTGTGGATTACAACACATATTATTTGCACTGTATATTCATTCTTTTCTGCAAATATGGGCCTTAATGTGTTTTATGTGAATTAGTGTGTGTGTGTGTGTGTGTGTGTGTGTGTGTGTGTATATATATATATATATATATATGAACGCGTCAGTTTGATTTTAAATTTTATATAGTGACTTGGTTTTACGTGATTTATTTTAAAATAATAAGATTCCAAATACATGTGTATATTATATATTATTAGTAAATATCGAAATAAAAACATGATTTTTTGTATATATGCATATATATATATATATATATATATATATATATATATATATAATTGTACATGTTGTGGCTGTATCAATTCAGTTACCAATTATTTTATCGATCCAGTTCTGATTCAATTTCGTCAATTTCGATTGTTAGCTTTGCTTTTCAAATTCGCGTTCAATCTAGATTTGCTTTGGATTCGTAACTCGTCTGATTCTCGTTCTTCTCTAACCTCGAAGGTGAGCAATCACTCACGATTAATGTTCTTTTATTTGTTAAATTTGATTTCAATTGAAACGACAATTGAAATATGCTGCTGTTAGTTGTTTACACTGTTATATGTGCTATTACCTGTATCCGTTCACCTATGACATCTGACACCATTATCTTTTAATTATTTATGCGATGATAATACAGTTTGGTTGATAATTAATTGATTGATTGTTGTTTATATTGGATGTAAATTGTGATGTATAAAGTGATCAATATTATGCAATTGAATTTGACGTAGGATAGTTTAAAAATATGAATTGAAATATGTGTTGAATTTGATTAGTTAATTTGAATAATATGACCCCTTTTAATTGTTAAGTTAATTGACACTTAGAATTTGATAAATTATACTTTGAACCATTGAACGTATATTGGATTAATTGTTATAGTATTAAATTTGAAATTGAAATCGAACGACAAGTGGAAAAACCGTAATGCAATAATCTTTAATCTACATGAAATGATAGTGTAGATTCTAGAAATAATTATATTAATTCGCACAAATAACAATGTGAAGTAATACGATTATTTTTGGATTATTGAATTGATTATTGGATTGTGTTTGATTATTGTTATTGCTTGTTTATTTACTTTGACACCATCCCAGTTATCACACTGCAAGTTCCCTTTATTATGTTTTGATTTTTGAACTGGAATTGGAATCGGGTTGAAATGATATATACCCAAATGAATGTGACCTAGGATAGAGAATTAAATAAAATCCGATTGGTCAATAATTTGATTTTAAAATAAAATAATGATTTTATTCAAATAAAGAATAAGTTTTGAAACAAAGTCGGAATTTGAATTTTATGAATGGAAATGTAAATATTGAAATCTGAAATAAATATTAACGTGGTAATTGATGAAAGAACGTTGTTTGAAATTTAATTATTTAATAATTAAATTTAGAATTATTAATAAATAATTTGGAATTAGTAATAATTGAGTTTTGAAATAATTAAGTTGAAATGATTTGATAATTAAGTTTGAACTCATAATTAAGTGGAAATGATTTAATAATTAAGTTTGAATTTATAATCAAGTTTGTAATTATTAAGTTTTGAAATTATTAATAATTAAGATTGAAATTATTTAATAATTGAATAAGATTGGATTATTTTATAATTGAATAAAAATTGAATTCTTTGATAAGAAAAGTTGAACTTTTGAATAAGTGGATTTGAACTTCGTCAATAAATGAAATTGAGTTTCTTTATTTATTAAAGTTTTGGAAAAATTATTTAAGTAAGTTAATAAGTGAAATTGAAACTTCTCGAATATATGAAATTTAGTTTCTCTACTAATTGAGTTTTGAAAATTTGTAACTAAGTAAATAAATAAGTGAAATCGAATTTCTTTAACAATAAATAAAATGTGATTTATTGGAATTAATGTAAGACTTGTAATTTAGAGACTTTGATTTGACGAATTTAATTTAATTCAATTTGAAGTTTTGATATAATGAAGTTGAACGTAAGTAATTGGTTTAATAAATTGGAAAATAAATGGAAATTATTTTGAATGATAAATTAACTTAATGAATATTGAATGAAATCGATAAATGAGTTTAATTGGTTTGAATGTTAAATTAAATTAATTTAAATGATTTCGGAATGAAATTTATATATGAATTTGAATCAATATTTGAATTGGAATTGAATTATAAGACTTTGAAATGGTAATTTGGAAGTTTTAAAACGTAAATTATGGAAATGACTATCAAAAGACTAACGAAATGTTGATTTACGAACTCTGATTGAAATTGAAATTGATTTGGCTTTTGAAATTTATTAAACGACCAATCGGTGTAATAATTATGAAAGTTATTAAAGAAACCGGAATCGGTTATGGATATACTCTCTATCTAAACTGAAAACCACTTTAATAACTATATGCGGAGTGTGATCCAGAATGAAGTGGTTGGAATGATGTACGTGATGACTGAAAAAAGAGAACGATAATGGATAGCCTTGACACTTGTGTCAAATTGGAAATGACTAAAATCAGGAGTCGTGCCGGGCCAAATGGGGTTAGCCACCTCAAGCGAACACACTTCTTCGTAAATTACTCATTACTTGTTGTTGATTGGTCCACCCTCGGAGTTTCAGGAGTGTTGTTTCGCGGTGTTGCGATCGTTGCGGCGATGCGTTTTCACCAGTTCGGATCAGGTAAACGGTAGTTTCACTACCTTGGATATTGCCTCATGTGCCTTGTCATACTTGTATCCTTATATATGCGACCACTAGGAATTTGTTTTGTGTTATACCTATGGAGTACTCCCTGATATCCCACTAGTTTACAGTGGAATTTACAGTGCTGTATAGACTATGACATTTATATAAAATGTGTTAAGGGGGATAATGGTAACGCCTTAACACTATTTTGATATTTTATATTACTGATAGACATTATCTATTTAGCGTATACTACTACATAGTAGATAGTTTAACGGATCCTTAGAGGACGGTTATTCCAACGTCCTTTGAGTTATTTGTACTTCAATTGTTATTTCACTTGATTTGGATTCATTGATATAACAATGTTAATCCTGACTCGAGTGTTTTGTGTTTTGCTTTACGCTCGGGTCAGACTGAGTGGTTCAGCTTTCGAGACTCACCTTTGGAGTTGGAGCTTTGCTTGAAGATCCAGCCATCTATTCTGCTTCAAGTA
Source organism: Allium cepa (assembly GCA_030765085.1). Lineage (NCBI taxonomy): Eukaryota > Viridiplantae > Streptophyta > Magnoliopsida > Asparagales > Amaryllidaceae > Allium > Allium cepa. Next base: position 347,715,510 of record CM060928.1, read on the forward strand.
TTCAATGATTCCAGTGATGTATTTTGATTTGTATTTGATGTATCATTTTACTCTTCTATTGTAAACTCTGATGTATCTTATACATTTATATAGTAGCTTCATGAACTACTATCCCTTTTACTTCTGCTGCATATTATTACTCTGTATCTGTGATTCTATGATTATTTATTTACTGTATATCTGTGTTTTGCTAAATTTAAATTAACAATTCGGTATTTTGAATTATTCAAGTCCGACATGTGCGGATGCGAATAGTCTAAAATAGTGGGTCGTTACAGTTGGTATCAGAGCTTTTGGTAGCTCTAGCCAAAACTCAGCATATAGGGTAAATGTATTTGCAGAATCACTCTCATTCGTGTTTCAAAGTTTTCCTTTTGACTCAATTCCTTTGAATTTTGGAACTTCCCTCGGTTCCGAAATTCATTCTTGTCCCTCACTATTCGTATTCCTCTGAATTCCGGAGTATCCCATAACTCCACTTCGAATGACCTTTATAATGAATCGGCGGTCGCGCCAATCTTCGAATTAGTTGTAAATGGGTGAAACTCCTTTACAATAACATCGATTTACCGGAGATTCCTGTATCCTCGGTTTACGATGCTATCTATTTCCCGCTATGCCTGAATTCTATCTCTTGGGATCGAATGTTGATTTACCTCGGAATTCAGCATCGATCCTATTCTAGAAGTAACGGTCGACCCGGTTAAGGTTGCCCGTGAATTAAATAAGCTTATCCATCTCCCGGTTCTGTTAATTGAATCATCTTATCTTTTCTTTCGAACTTGTATTCGAATCAGAATTCTATTTGATTTGATTTCCATAAAATTTGAATCTCTATACTTATTTTAAAATCCATCCTTATATCGTCGAGTAAGGAAGTGTATTTGTAAATTAATATTAAAACATGTTTTATATATTGTGTTGTTTGAGTTGTTGATGTTGATTTGGGTTTCAATCGATTCGTCTGAGCAATGCTGTCGATAGGATTTACAAACACTTTAACAAAGTAAACTGACACAATATCGTTTTCAAAATTGGTAAATGGGAATTTTTGTATAATTATAGGTTTTCTGAAATTAAATTGTTAATGAATTTGTTGTCAGAAATGATAATATTTGATTTTCATTTATTGTTTTATAAATCATTGACTATTTCATAAAATAAATGAATGAATTTATAAAATTTGGTTATAATTTAATTTGGAATTTGGAATGTATTTAAATTAGAATTTGAGAATTTAATATCCGGTGATTTCAAACTTTGATTTGAAAATTTTAAGGTGTATAGTAATTAAAATATTTTCGAATAAAAATGGTTTTCAAAGAATTTAAATGATTAAATCAGTGCTCTTCTCTTTGTCGCCGGAAAATAATTTCGGTGATGGCGGCCGCATCATCGACATTCATTTTCGAGTTTCGAAGCGGAGAGGCCATCAGTAGCTTGGTACACTTTTGCTTTGAGATGAATTTGATTTAAATTTCTAAAGTATGATTTGATTTAAGTTATATATATATATATATTAGTATTTGATTTAGATTTGATTTGGATATAATATGTATATATATTTATTTCTGAATTGTTTGAGGTTAATCGGAAATTTAATTCTTAAAATTTGGGTAAAAGATGAGTTCAATTATAAATGAAACCAAATTTTGAATTAACATTTAAACTTAGAGAATTGAATTAGGAATTTTATTTGGATAATATTCAATTGCATTATATATAATTTGCATAAATTTTCAAAAGTTAACTATGTAATCGAATATTACACAACATAAAATGATATCAAAGGGATTTTAAATATATTTGAGTAGTTATAATAAATGTATACATACTTAATATATATGTGATAAGATATAATAAGTGGAATAAATTTAATAAAGTTTGGATAAAGAAAATTAAATTTGTCGAATAAAGTATGATTATAATAAATGACTATTCGAATGTATAATCTTTGAAATGGGTAATTTAAGAAAATTGTATAATATATAATATAAATTTGCCTTTATAAATAAAATGTGAGTGCGTATAATAAATGTTATTCACTTAAAGTTTAATTATAAAATGGTTAATAGAGATAAATAGAATACTAGGTTAGTTGAATAATAAATGGATTAATAAAATAAATTGTTGTTTAAAATAAATTTTGTAACAAACAATGGATAAATGCAAAAAATAAAATTAAGTTTGTTTTGAAGGAATCTTTTGGCATAAATATTAATAAATTGAAATTAAATCAACTTATTGAAATACCTTGAATTTTAAAATCAAACGTTGAGTATTAATTAAGGTAAATTGAAATTTATATGGTTTAAATTAATCGTTTATAATGAAATTCAAGTTTATTTTTTTTATTGTTTCTATTCTCCCACTTCCTTCCTTTTCGAGGACGAAAAGTTTTGAGTGGGGGAGAATGTAACGACCCGTAGATTTAACCGGTTTTAATAAAGTTACTAACTGAAATTTTTTTGAAATTTTAAACAATAAAATTTTGAAATATAAATTTGATATTTGGAATGCGTCTAGTTAAAGATAGCAACCGGTAAATTTTCGTTCGAAAATATGAAAGTTTATTTCGTGCGTAAATTTACTTCAATTTAATTAGTTAAAAAGCGATGAAAATAAAACATTTTCAAAATCAAAATATTTTTACATAGAAAAATTATAAACCATCTTCTGAGAAACATGTCAGTTTGTCGTTTTTCCAAATTCAGGCATCTTTGGCTCCGTCGATCTTATTTTTCTACGTTTTTCATGTATTTTCCGATGGTATAAAAATTCGAGTTTTTATAATTCAATCGTACCACCAATATTTTTATACCGTTCTGACCGTCCTGTCGTGCAGACCTCTATGGTGTATTTATTTCTGTATTTTGAGGTGCGGTACGCGGAAAAAACGATAAAAATGTGCGTCGTACCGGTACATAGATTTGTGACTTTTGGGATTTTCTTGTTTAATTTTTTTTTTGAAGCAGTTCAACCTGGCCATGGTAATAAATTGCATCAACATTTTCAATGTGATACATTAGCAATTTCTTTCACTTTATTTGGTCTTGACAGCTCATTTTTATTTTGAACCAAACTTTAGCCTTGGGACCAGTAGCCTTCACACTACTTTATTATTTCAATACGTCCATACAGCCTTTCATCTATTTCAAATTCCTTCCATCTTCCTTTGTTGTGTTATTTACCATTATTTTTTTTCCTGCTTTTTCTATGCATGGCCGAGACAAACCCATGCTCTTTTTTTCCAAACTCCACATCATCCTACCTCCTTTTCATGGTCGATCACCGCCACTTTAAAACAGCAAACCCCATCACCACATTTTAATGAACCTTACTTCTCCTCCCCTCTCGTTTCTCTCTAACAAAAGAAAAAAAAAACATAAAATAATTCGAAGCCTGCAATTCTCGCATTAACAAAATCTCTTGGCCGAACACCCTCCACCGCGTTCCGATCCATCTCGCCAACCCACGCAGGGCCCTCCATCGTTGAACGGAAAGGACACGACAACCAAAACAAGGAGCCGACTCGCCCTCAACCACCTACCTCTGCCTCTGCCGTGACTTCCACCTCGTCCCGCCCATGCCCCACCTCACCGGCCTCCTCCGACCCGCACTTTCCCTTGCCTCTGCTGTTCGGCACCTACGCGCACAGCAAGCTGACGCAACCACCACTGCTCCACTTGAACCGATGCCGCCCCACCCAGATACACCACGTCATGTCGCCATAATCAGACAGCAGTCGTACGCCGAAGACCGACCTCCTCACATCCACCTTCCTTATTGGTCGTGAGTCCCCTTTTTCTTTTAGCTTGTTATAAATTTGAGTTATACATTATACGTATAATAATATATATAAGTTTAAAAGGTACAGTTTATATATTATAAAAGGTAATGTATATGTATATATTACATATTTCTGTTCTTTTGTTGTATAAATTTCGATTACAGCTTATGTATTTTCAAAGTAAAACATTCATGTTAGCAAACATATTATATACCAAGTTCCAGTTATATGGTAAGTTTTGATATAATGTAGTAGGATAGTTAGCTATATTATGTATAAATATATGTGGGTACGTGTTCAAAAAAAAATCATTTATATTCGAAGTAAATATGGACCTTATAGTATATATATAGGTTAATTGTACACTTATGATATTTCGCCTGTTTATATTCAAAATATATGTTGTTGTATGTATATTTTATGAGTCTGCAATAGTCAATATATAAATTATATAGGTGAACCTATTGATAGTGTTTATAAAGTTAGAATTCTGGTTACATGTGATGTTGAAATGCATGTAATTTATTTGTGTACGTAAAGGCCATGTAATCTATATTGTTTGCATGTGTCACTGAATACATATTTGTGTTGTATGTATGTTTCACATTGTTTTCTTCTTTTGTGCCCAGATCTAGGCTATGTGTTTATATATGGGGTTACAGCTTAAGTATAAGTATATTTTTATATTTTTTTTATTATATAAATTTATGCTTATATGTTATACAATATATAGATGTGTGTTTTATTTGTTAGTCATGCAGTCTGCATTTATACTATTATACAGCATGCACATGTATTTGTTGCTCTGTACAAATGAATTTACTTTATACATAAAGTGCTATATTCTGTAGGTTATACTTAGTTATATAGCTGGCAGTTTTTGTTTTATATATATAAAATATTTATAAGTTTGGACAGTGGTGGTTACTATTCTTTTATATACATTCTGTACTTTGTTTAGTTATATAAGTTGCATCTAGGCGTGGTTGTTGCATGATGAATACGTATATAGTTTATAAGTTGTTGTATATATTAAGTTATAATTTAGCAAGTTTAATTATATAAATTATAATATAAAGTTACTTTGTGGATTACAACACATATTATTTGCATTGTATATTCATTCTTTTCTGCAAATATGGGCCTTAATGTGTTTTATATGAATTAGTGTGTGTGTATATATATATATATATATATATATATATATATATAAATATATGAACGCGTTAGTTTGATTTTAAATTTTATATAGTGACTTGGTTTTACGTGATTTATTTTAAAACAATAAGATTCCAAATACATGTGTATATTATATATTATTAGTAAATATCGAAATAAAAACATGATTTTTTGTATATATGTATATATATATATATATATATATATATGATGGTATATGTTGTGCCTATATCAATTCAGTTACCAATTATTTTAGCGATCCAGTTCTGATTCAATTTCGTCAATTTCGATTGTTAGCTTTGCTTGTCAAATTCGCGTTCAATCTAGCTTTGCTTTGGATTCGTAACTCATCTGATTCTCGTTCTTCTCTAACCTCGAAGGTGAGCAATCACTCACGATTAATGTTCTGTTATTTGTTAAATTTGATTTCAATTGAAACGACAATTGAAATATGCTGTTGTTAGTTGTTTACACTGTTATATGTGCTATTACCTGTATCTGTTCACCTATGACATCTGACACCATTATCTGTTAATTATTTATGCGTTGATAATACAGTTTGGTTGATAATTGATTGATTGATTGTTGTTTATATTGGATATAAATTGTGATGTATAAAGTGATAAATATTATGCAATTGAATTTGACGTAGGATAGTTTAAAAATGTGAATTGACATATGTGTTGAATTTGATTAGTTAATTTGAATAATATGACCCCTTTTAATTGTTAAGTTTATTGACACGTAGAATTTGATAAATTATACTTTGAACCATTGAACGTATATTAGATTAATTGTTATAGTAATAAATTTGAAATTGAAATCGAACGAAAAGTGAAAAAACCGTAATGCAATAATCTTTAATCTACATGAAATAATAGTGTAGATTCTAGAAATAATTATATTAATAACCACAAATAACAATGTGAATTAATACGATTATTTCGGGATTATTGAATTGATTATTGGATTGTGTTTGATTGTTGTTATTGCTTGTTTATTTACTTTGACACCATCCCAGTTATCACACTGCAAGTTCCCTTTGTTATGTTTTGATTTTTGAATTGGAATTGGAATCGGGTTGAAATGATATATACCCAAATGAATGTGACCTAGGATAGAGAATTAAATAAAATCTGATTGGTCAATAATTTGATTTTAAAATAAAATAATGATTTTATTCGAATAAAGAATAAGTTTTGAAATAAAGTCGGAATTTGAATTTTATGAATGGAAATGTAAATATTGAAATCTGAAACAAATATTAACGTGGTAATTGATGAAAGAACGTTGTTTGAAATTTAATTATTTAATAATTAAATTTAGAATTATTAATAAATAATTTGGAATTAGTAATAATTGAGTTTTGAAATAATTAAGTTGAATGATTTGATAATTAAGTTTGAATTCACAATTAAGTGGAAATGATTTAATAATTAAGTTTGAATTTATAATCAAGTTTGTAATTATTAAGTTTTGAAATTATCAATAATTAAGATTGAAATTATTTAATAACTGAATCAGATTGGATTATTTTATAATTCAATAAAAATTGAATTCTTTGATAAGAGAAATTGAACTTTTGAATAAGTGGATTTGAACTTTGTCAATAAATGAAATTGAGTTTCTTTATTTATTAAAGTTTTGGAAAAATTATTTAAGTAAGTTAATAAGTGAAATTAAAACTTCTCGAATATATGAAATTTAGTTTCTCTACTAATTGAGTTTTGGAAATTTGTAACTAGGTAAATAAATAAGTGAAATTGAATTTCTTTAACAATAAATAAAATGTGATTTATTGGAATTAATGTAAGACTTGTAATTTAGAGACTTTGATTTGACGAATTTAATTTAATTCAATTTGAAGTTTTGATATAATGAAGTTGAACGTAAGTAACTGATTTAATAAATTGGAAATTAAATGGAAATTGTTTTGAATGATAAATATGAATATTGAATGAAATCGATAAATGAGTTTAAATTGGTTTGAATGTTAAATTAAATTAATTTAAATGATTTCGGAATGAAATTTATTCACGAATTTGAATCAATATTTGAATTAGAATTGAATTATAAGATTTTGAAATGGTAATTTGGAAGTTTTAAAACGTAAATTATGGAAATGACTATCAAAAGACTAACGAAATGTTGATTTACGAACTCTGATTGAAATTGAAATTGATTTGGCTTTTGAAATTTATTAAACGACCAATCGGTGTAATAATTAAGAAAGTTATTAAAGAAACCGGAATCGGTTATGGATATACTCTCTATCTAAACCGGAAACCACTTTAATAACTATATGCGGAGTGTGATCCGGAATGAAGTGGTTGGAATGATGCACGTGATGACTGAAGAAAGAGAACGACAATGGATAGCCTTGACACTTGTGTCAAATTGGAAATGACTAAAATCAGGAGCCGTGCCGGGCCAAATGGGGTTAGCCACCTCAAGCGAACACACTTCTTCGTAAACTACTCATTACTTGTTATTGATTGGTGCACCCTTGGAATTTCAGGAGTGTTGTTTCGCGGTGTTGCGATCGTTGCGGGGATGCGTTTTCACCAGTCCGGATCAGGCAAACGGTAGTGAAACTACCTTGGGTATTGTCTCATGTGCCTTGTCATACTGTTATCCCTATATACGCGACCACTACGAATTTGTTTTGTGTTATACCTATGGAGTACTCCCTGATACCCCACTAGTTTATGGTGGAGTTTACAGTGCTGTATAGACTATGACATTTATATAAAATGTGTTAAGGGGGATAATGGTAACGCCTTAACACTATTTTGATATTTTATATTACTGATAGACATTATCTATTTAGCGTATAATACTACATAGTAGATAGTTTAACGGATCCTTAGAGGACGGTTATTCCAACGTCCTTTGAGTTATTTGTACTTCAATTGTTATTTCACTTGAGTTGGATTTATTGATATAAGAATGTTAATCCTGACTCGAGTGTTTTGACATTTATATAAAATGTGTTAAGGGGGATAATAGTAACGCCTTAACACTATTTTGATATTTTATATTACTGATAGACATTATCTATTTAGCGTATAATACTACATAGTAGATAGTTTAACGGATCCTTAGAGGACGGTTGTTCCAACGTCCTTTGAGTTATTTGTACTTCAATTGTTATTTCACTTGAGTTGGATTTATTGATGTAAGAATGTTAATCCTGACTCGAGTGTTTTGTGTTTTGCTTTACGCTTGGGCCAGACTGAGTGGTTCAGCTTTCGAGACTCACATTTGGAGTTGGAGTTTTGCTTGAAGATCCATCCATCTATTCTGCTTCTAGTATTCGATGATTCCAGTGATGTATTTTGATTTGTATTTGATGTATCGTGTTACTCTTCTGCTGTAAACTCTGATTATCTTATACATTTATATAGTAGCTTCATGAACTATTATCTCTTTTACTTCCGCTGCATATTATTACTCTGTATCTGTGATTCTGTGATTATTTATTTACTGTATATGTAACAACCCGCATATTTGTCGAGTTTATATTTAAATATTAAATCGTTAATCAGATTTTGGTCCAAAAAGATACTTTTTGCAAACGGTCAAATTAGGACTCGAGACCACTTCCATTGAGTTCGAAATGTCGTTTACAATTTTTTTAAGTATAAATATCGATAGGTTTGGAGTTAGTGAAATTTTACTAACTTTTCCCGCTTTGGACTTTGGGTTAGTTTAGCCTATTAAGCCCAAGTTCCAACCCCCTTCTCCTCACTCTTCATAAATTTCCTAACTAACTCAAGCTTTGGCATTAATGGTGAAGATAATGGGAAATTAAAACTCCAAGCACAAATTCAATTGCAAATCCAACATTCAACTCCAAATTCAAGTAGAAGATATTGGATTCAAGTTTTGGATTGCTTCTCCTTGCTTTCAAGCTTCATCTTCATAAATTTTAGTACAAAGGTGAGATTTTTATCCCACAAATCTAGTTTATATCTATATTGGACTGTTGGGAATGATTCCCTATCACTTTAGCATGCACATTTGCATTTGGTTTGGATTGGATTAGCGAAAAACTCCAAATTTTAGTGATTTTGGTGAAAAACTACCACTAGGTCGTTCTGGCCATTTTTTAGCTTGTTCGAAGTTAGGTCGCTCGTCCATAGGTCGTAGGTCGCTTACGAGTTAACGTTAGGTCGTTCTGGAAGAATTGGCGCTTCGGAATTAGGTCGCTCACGAGTTAACTCGTTAGGTCGCTCGCGAGTTAGTACCATAGGTCGCTGGGCCATCTAAATGCTTGTTCGGTGTTAGGTCGTTCGGGCTTAGGTCGTAAGTCGTATGGACCTTAGGTCGTATGGACCTTAGGTCGTAGGTCGTATGGACCTTAGGTCGTAGGTCGTATGGACCTTAGGTCGTAGGTCGTACGGACCTAGGTCGTTAACTCGTTAACACGTACGGCTCTTTACCATTTTAGGTCGCGTGACCTTGTACTTGACTTAGGTCGTTAGGTCGAAAGACCCCTAGGTCGCAACCATTAGGTCACTCGACCTTATCCCCCTTAGGTCGTTAGACCTCATTTTGTCTTCTCTAGGTCGTACCGTTTTGGACGGGGCGCTGCCCCCGGACCCCCGCTACCTGACTGGGCAGGTCGAACCCCGTAGCGGTGGCGTTGCCCCCGCACCCCCACCTTGGGGGGTTGCCACCCCCCCGGACCCCCCCTCCGTAGGTGATCTTATATGAAAAACATTCAATAGAACTTGCTGAGCCGATTTCCTTGGATTTTTATCACATCTCCGAATGTGATCTTTGTGATTGATTGTTTCTACAATCGCTTCTGTGATTGGTCACTTTAAAATATAAAGGTTTCAAAACTAGTAGTAAATATCAAAACTCTTTCAATAAAAGGATTTCAACTCTATTTTTAATAACAAAGCTCTTTTCTTAACCCGTTTTTCAATCTATTAGTATATACAAACCTTTACCTCACTCGGATAAGAAATCTAATTAAACGGTTTAGTAAAACAAGTGGTATGAAACGCTTGCGTTTGCTTCGTCGGTTAATTCTTGCACTTGTTCGATTGAACCTGTTGTGACAATTTTCTAGTGAAGATTTACAGTTTGTTCGTAAATATTTAAGTTAAGCAAGTGGTTATGAGACATGAAGCTAAACTTTTATACTTACTAGCTTAGTGTAATTGACACTTCTCATTGATCATGACGATCATTCTTATGATTTAAACTAGCAATTGTGCGATGTCTCTTGTTTGCTTGGTTAGACTAGACACCACTTGTGTGATTTCATTCACACATACCTTTTTACCTTCTTGGTTAGTCTAGACACCACTTGTGTGATTTCACTCACACATACGTTTTTGTTTGCGAGGTTAGACTAGACACCACTTGTGTGATTTCACTCACACATACCTTTTTGATTTTTGGTTAGTTTAGACCTCATCTGTGTGATTTCGACTCACACATATGGGGTAGCTTCCCATGGTCTTCGGACCGTCATGTGATAGGCCTCTTTCCCTTTTTTTGTGATTTCCGGATTTCTTGTGTTGATTTCTGGAATTTATGTCATTGACTTGTTATGAGTACAAGTTTAGGGTATGATGCCCTCTTTGGATCTTTGAGAAGATTCTTGTGATATCGATTTATCTCTTATGGATTGATCTTCTGTTGATCATCATTTGCATACTTATAGTAGTATGTCGGTATGAATATTTTATGTTATGCCATATCTTTTATTTTATACCATGTCATCTGATATTTATAGCTAGACTGATCCGTTTATTATTTTCTTAAATAATACTCGGGTCAGACAGAGATGTTACAGGTGCTTCTGCTTGACTTCTTCCCGGGATTTGCTACTCTGACTTTTGGCTAACTATTTAGATTAGCAGTTTTTGTTGTATACACTTGAGATATAAACTCATAGTTGTATTCTTTTGTATAGCACGTGTTGCTATTCTTTTGTATTATTGTGGATCTCTTTGACCTCTACTCTGATGTACACTTTCATGTGTTAGTTATATATTCATATCTTTTTCCGTCTCTGTGATATGGATGTTGTGACTGATTTGTGTTATGCTTATTTCTATGTTTGTTTCCGAAAATTATTTATAGCCACCGTGTGATAAGAAATTACATGGATGGTCGCTTCTCAACAGCCTTATTCTCCGTGCTAGTTGACAGCACTACTCCGTAGTATTCTTGACTAGCGTGGGTATAGAGGTGGGGCGTCACAGTATATCTATGTTTTGCCAAATTTAAATTAACAATTCGGTATTTTGAATTATTTAAGTCATGTCATTTTACATAATCCAAATCAATGAGTTTTCAAAATGAAAACTTCATTTATCAAACATGTATATGTTACTTAGATCTATATCACAAACCAAAACGTAATCAAGATCAATAAATTTATTTGAATCAACAACAGAAATTGTCAAATTCAAAACTTGCTTTCCAAAATAATGAACTCAAAAAAAACATGCAATAATAAGCAAGTTTGAAATCAATTCAAATCCAAATTCAAAAAAACAAAACATTTAATTTTTAAACAATGTACAAATCTCAAAGGTATATTATTTGGGTGTGATTTTAAGATATACAATATAATGAGATCAGAAAAATAAGAACAAAAAAAAAAATCAGATCTATTGTAGGATGAAATCTGAAATATAATGACAAAAATACATGTACAGTGGAATAAGATCTATAATTTTAGATCTATGACAAAATAAGATCTTGAAAGATAAGATATATTAAAACTTAAATCCAAATCTGAAAAATTAGAAAATAGATATAGAATTGTGAAACAAGAATACTTAAATCTAGATCTAAATCAATCGCAAAATAAATCTAGAAAAACATATCTAGAAAATTTCAAACCTGAGTTCAATGGTTGAATAAGAGGAAGAGATAGATCTGATTTCAGTACTGAATAAGAGAAAGAGATGTACCTACATGAAAAAAAGTGAATCTAATCTTCTGGATTAGAATATCCAATACATTCGAGAAAAAGATCGTGCTGAAAACGTGTTATGAAATGAAGAAAGTGAAAGCCATTAGAGAGAGAGGCAAAAGATATATTATTCATTTTTGAGAACTAGACATGTATTTACATTACATAGCCACCTTTATATAAAGGCTTCAGAGCAAAGAATTTAACCTATTCCACGATGTGGGACTAAACAAAAAAACATAAAAGCATATTCATTTTATGATTTACATATATTGTAACATGATTTGTTTAATTTTTCTATTTTTCTTGTTCATGAATTTGACTTATCCTATTGTTGCCTAAAAACGTTAACATTTTAAGATCGACGTATTTGTATCTCCAACTCATGGGGCATTTAACACGTTCATTTGAACGGAGTATACATATAAGCTAAAAAAAATATGTATAAGAGAAATGATGTTATTTCCTCAACCTGTGAGTTTAATGTTTACACATTGAATAAGGTATTACTGTTAAAATCCAAGAATAGGTGACAAATTAAGTACCATTTGCACTGGTATTTTACTCGCAATCAGCTCTGCCAGCTTTAAAACAATAGATGTGGACTATTTATTATATTTGAATTAGCAAATAGCACCTATTTATGGTAGAAAAGTAACTGGAATATTACGTTGATTCCTTTATTGATATGATACGTATTTCCTGACAGCTAGTTCATATCTGCTATTTTGATTTTGAGGAATAAATAACTTTCAATAACCACTCAATAAGTTCTTCTTTATCAGATTTAGTAGCTTATATATTCGGACCATTGAGGAGGTTGATGAGATATCAGAGAAAGACCATGGCTATGTTACATATGGAAGATCGTGTACCTCTGAAATCTTTGGGAATAATACTTTCTTTCCCAGGATTTTGTTCACGATCACCAATTTTCAGTCCACGCTTGTCAGCTGTAACCAATGATAGCTCCGAAGGAAAAGGTACATTTTGTTTATCATGGATTTTACAACTTACGCCCACACACACGCGCACACACACACATGTGTGTGTGTATATATATGTATGTATGTATGCATGTATGTATGCATGTATGTGTATGTGTGTGTTGGTTATTTGGTTTCTGCCATTTAAATCGTTCAAGGTGGAAAAAATGAAACCAGATTGTTGTACCAATTAATTTTACCGGAAATTAACAATGAGAGTTGAGGTTAAAGTAATCTAACAAAATGATTCAGATGAGTGGATGGATTTCAGTAAACATGGACTTGGTTTTGATAATATCAAAAGATGCAACGAAGAAGAGACCCAGAATATTTCAGATTGTCTGGTAGTTTTCATCAAATTATTTCTCATTAAGAACTACAGTTTTTAACAGAAATGTACTACTCTCTACACCCATATGCTAATAAATATTTGTTGTCCAATTATAATACGGAAGTCGAAAGCATTGGAAACTGCTGCAAATAAACAAGCGAAGGATTCTATCCCATTATCAATTGTTAACCATGTTTCAAATGATGGTATGAGTTTTTTATATTTAGTTTGTTATTTATCAATTTGTTAATAAATAATAGTCGTATAAGTTAATAACCACACATGCTATTATACAGACGAGTCCACACCAAGGGAAAGCTGGCTGATGCATGTAAGAAGTGTATTTGAACTAGGTTCTGATCTAGGATACAATGAACTTCAAAACAAATACAGGCAACGCATTGACTCAAGTATACTTTTAGATTATATCAATGAGGTCACTGTAGATATTTGCATAAAAATTTTACGCCCTACCACTCCTTCAATATTTTTATTAGTCAAACCCGATGTTAGTTCAGCTCAGACAAAAGAAACTTGTATGCATGAATTATGTAAAGGACTGGAGCCATTCATCCTTATGGATTTCAACGCACATTATATCATATAACAAGGATAGACTTAGAAATGAAGCTTTGCAAAATGTTAGACTTGACACAGAAGTTGCTAATGAGATTGCAGATGAGATTTTAGAATACGTAATCGTGGAAACTGCATTGGAACTTGGCAATTCAATTCGCGGGCTCTGAAGAATTGATCAAGTATGTGAAAATAAATAACTCCCTAATTCGATCAAATCACTGTGGACGTCATTGTTTCCTTGAAGTAATGCAATATTTATTTTATTTTATTTTTTGGCCATCTAGTTTGTAATTGTGGATTGGTCCATGAAATACTGTAATGTGCATAAATTGTGATAGATTGATTTTGTAAAATTTTGTCAGTTCAAGGCTTTTAAGAAAAATGATTGTTTCTTCATTTGACAGAAAGATCAACAGTACATATGATACGTTTGAAAATAACATTAAACTATTAATACAAATGGATAAAATTACCTTATTAATAATCTTCAGAATAAAATCTTACAAGAAAAATCACTTTTGTAATCAAAATCTCACATAATTTTCTGACACTGGCTTAATACTGGTGTTCCTATCATCGTGATTCATGACAGAAAGATCAACAGTACATATGATACGTCTGAAAATAACATTAAACTATTAATAAAAATGGATAAAATTACCTTATTAATAATCTTCAGAATAAAATCTTACAAGAAAAATCAATTTTGTAATCAAAATCTCACATAATTTTCTGATACTGGCTTAATACTGGTGTTCCTGTCATCGTGATTCATGATAGTGAATAAAATGAAAAAAGATCAAAATTTACTACAAAATTTGCATTTTAAGAAGAACAAAGCAGCAGTAACTGAAAACATTTCAAATCAGATCTATTCTATTATATACAAAATAGAATATTTAGTCATTTGAATTCTTTGTCGTTATTCATTCTCAACTCATATACACAATCCTCCTCTAAACTAAGCTAAATTTTATGTTTACACCCTTCGATTTTAGTAAACTTGTTTTAAAATTCTTTTTCTCTCTCTTGAATAAATACATATTTATGCTGTTGATAGTTGATCTTTCTACCAGAACTCTTTAGTTCGCTTTTCCTATTCAAAATCTTTTCAGTCTACAATAAGTATTTATCCTTTTATGGTTTTCCTCATTCTGTTACCTAAATTATCCGAATTTTTGAGGTTTCTATTCAAAGTCGTCCCTTGATTTCTGTTCACTTTCATCTCATTTCTTCATATTGAATGGTAATTAGTTGCTTCAAAATTTTAAATTGTTTCAGTTTTACTTTTCCAATTATTGAGATATTTTTCTTCCTCTCATATTTTTCTACTCAGGTTTCACGATCCATGCATCATCTACCATATCTCCAATTCCTGTTGAATCTGCGATTTCAGATATAATCGTATTTGTATCCTCCCTACTTTGATTTTCGCTCTCTATTGTATAGTTATAAATAAGCTAAATATACTTAAATCATGTTACTTTTAATTTTTAAGCATGTTCTCCAATATTAATCATTTTTAGATTAATTTTGAATTCAAATTAAATCAACTATTCTTCTCATGCTCAATCACGATTTTGATCTTATAGCCTTTTGGCAAATCAAACGATAAACCTTTTTCTTCTTAATAAACATTAGTTTCATTTTTATCGTTTTATATTGAAAAAAATGACGGTTTGTTAAGAATGTTGAAAAAGAATCTTACATGAGGAGTACGTTATTGCTTTTAGTTGACTAAATTAATTTTCATTTTACTATTCTCATTGCTCATACTGAACTTAATTGCGTCTTAGTACACTTAATTGACATTTCTTATTTTTGATGATTCAATATTATAGTTTAGTGACCTGACCTATACCTGGATATGATTCCAACAAGATAAGTTATTTCAGCAACTTTTACCGCTATACTATTTTTTTCCCCTAACATTCATGAATATTATTTTCCTACTGCAAATGTCAAATTTATATGCAATTAAAAAACATGTCTTTACTAAATATTTTTTTCCTATTTGTAAAGCATATAACAAATGCAGTATTATTCCGGCATCCGTGCTCATGATATTTGGAATCTAAGTTCAATACTTTATTAAACCATTTATACTTATGCTTAGGTAAAACAATCCATGTTCAAGACATTTGGGCATAGAAATCCTACTTATCTTGATTTCCAAGTTCAATTACCGATCTTGCCTTTTTGCTGGCTTGATCGTTATTGTATTCCTGAAAGTCAATGTTCATTGTGGAAGGTTACGCAATGGTTCACACTATAACAGGTATGGTGGCACTTTATAGAACCTATGCAGGATTTGATTAAATTTTTGTCCATCCTCTATTTGGAATTTGATTACCATCTATTGACATAGTATGGTCTAATTATATTTGATTTTTGGTGTTAGTAGTTATTTACTGATACATAATAAATAAGGAACATTAATCATCCATTTTCAATATATAGTTTTAATATTTAACCATACATACTAGCATTAATTGTTAAAAATAAGTGAAACGGTTATAAGATTTGTTTACAAAGTATTCTTTAATTACCACATTAAGGATAAACGCTTTGCAATTAATATGTTGCCGACTAATTGTGGATTGTGGGTTGTGAATGATTCTATTGACAATTAACTGACTGCACACAAACCCACATAAGGATACAAAATTCATCTTCCAAGTTATCTTGCATATCCCTACAACGTGTTTCTATAGACTATGCACAGAATTATCTCACATTGAAATTACATTTATTTTATATAAAAATAATTTCCAGTTTCATAACTCGAGTATCATGGTAGTCATATGTGCTGGAAAAAAAATTATGTTACACGTTGTTATAGATAACTTTAAAAAATATTTTGGCAATGTAGGAAGTTCACTGGTTATTATTTTTACATATTCAAATATAAATTTGTTTACTTTTCGTAAATTTGTATGGTTGATGACCATACATAAGAAGAATCAAATATTTCTCTAATAAGATAAAAATTTACATTTCTTGGTACATATTGAAAGAATAATGTTGTTATGAACTCTAGAAAACAAATCATCCGAAGAATTTAGTTTTTGTTTAATGAATACATACTTAATCCATAAGCTTCCACCTTGAAGTAATTTATTTATGTTATATCCTTTATTTATCATTATGCTGAATTATTTAGTTTATTTCACTAACTCAAAAAGATTGCTTTCCACAATCATAGTTGGACGTCAAAGATAATTGTGATGTTTATTTTAGCTATGATTTAAATTTTAGGGTGTTGGATCTAACCATAGTTTTAGAGCCAATTGACTATTATCATTTTTACATCAATAAGTGTCATTAAATAGCATTAAATCAATTATTACACGACTATTATTTTTGAATCGTGGTATTGGCAAAATGTGTGTAGTTGTTCATATCCTACGTCTATTTGGTTTACAGTTGGTTGATTATTGAAATTAAAATAGAGGTAGAATGCCAGAATACATTCTTCTCGCATCTCTTTTTATTTGCCTTTTCCTATGTAATGAATAATGGGTTGTTCTGCACTTGCAAACTATCACTTACTTCCCTAGTTGATTTTTAACACACTTAACCTTATGCAATGAATGGTTTTGAACATTAAACATACAATTTCAAGATGTTGGGCATTGTATACGAGGATGATCACTCTAATATTTAATTATGTATCATGACATGAATGCAAAAACTATATACATATATATGTAGTTTAACCATCCTTATAACTCTCTATTCCACTTGGTGTATTGTGGAATACTAGCTTTTGCACAAATGAGAATAAGTAGATAAATAAAGACGACTATTGAGCTTCCTAACTAATCAAATATAAAAATTGATTGATAGTACATTTATCCACCAACACAATTGTAGTTATAAACAAATCTGAATTATAGAAACATAACTGACCATAAATATGTAATGCCTTAATTTTCAATGCTATAAGAAATAATCACGACCTCCTGATAATTGTATCAGTATTTTTACAAGGCTACTATCCTAATTTAATATAGGCATTCACCCTGCCGTTGCAGCAAAGATATTTAGGTTTTAATATACTACGGTGTCTATATTTTCTCTGCTTTCATTATTTGTACTTCTGATATACTTTTACTTTTTCCATACAAATGTATTTGGGTATTGATAAAGCTAAGTGGACTTTTGAGTAATTCAGTATTTGTGTATATGATTATGTTTGATTGATGCACAATACATATACATGCATGCTGTAAGCTTTGGAACGAATGACAAATCTTTTTAAGGTAATATGCAGTTTTATTTTACAGTCCCATATGAAGACCCGAACTCGATGTCCGACAAACAACATCAAATTCGTATCGCCGGAGCTTGCAACAACATTAGATGATAAATAACATAGCGGAAATAAAAGATGATATCATTGCTACAACATGAATACAATATTCAATACGTCAATGTGATACAATGATAATCATCAACATCAGAGGATATACAACACAAAATACAGCGGAACATGACAAAATATGAGATAAGTCTTCAATAGAATCAAATACTGCAACTCCAACCCAAAACTCTGAAGCTAGAGCTCCAACACTTCAAGCTCGACCTACCATCAAGGTCGCATTAAGCTAAGCAAGTGCAGTCGTGGACTCCAAAGACTCCAAAATGTATCAAATAGAATGCTGAAGCTACCAAACGATATCTACTATCTGACTATCTGAAAAACCAAACTCTAGACTGCTTGTATGGAAAATTGTGGGCACCCAGAGTTTAGGAATGGAATAACAAACTCCGAGTCAGTCGTGGGACTGGTGTAAGCAAACAAAAACATTTGGTCTTTAAAAACAATCAAAAGATTTTAAATTTGAAATCCGCAATGCTTTTGGAAAATGAAACTACCATAAGGCTTCCCGCCACACACACCATGCAAACGCAGAATTGGAGGAGATTTCTCCTTATGATAGTCAAAAATGCTTGATACGCGAAAACCATTTTGATATTATTATTAGTGCAAGTGGAAAATATTTCAAAAGTATAATATTAATCCTAGCCAGCATAGACATTCCGAATTATGCATACTATAGCTACCATCTAAATAGTGGTGACCACCATAAGTAAATGGCAGGTTATACAACTAAAACCGTACAAGGCGCGTATTGGAGATTGGATTTTTCAACAAATGGTCAGGCTAAGAAACTTCCTATTGCCACATGGGAACGCCTCTGGAGGAACGCCTTGAGAACCTACCCGGCTCTCTGCCAACACAAGGCCGGTTACCCCCTTCCCGGGAAGTAAAACCTAAGATATTCCACCGCCGGTCGTTTGCGACCTTTATACGAGGATCCTCTACACCAACAACATCACATAGTAATAAATATACTATAGTGCCTACATGAGTAAGTATCTGGGCTCCATACCATGATACCACCCTTTTCCAGAAGGAATGGACATACCCTAGGGGGGCTACCTTTGAAACCTTGCCGCATCTTTCTTGTTTCGACCATTACCGGTTTGTGAGGCTCGACGAGGTCTTGTCCACAAGCTTTGCTTTTTCACAAAGTCATGCTTTGATCACAAATGATCATCAACACACAGGAGCACTTAGCATGCCACACTACCAAATTGGGAGCATATCGCTGATAACCTTCAACTACATAACCTCTGGGCTCGTACGTTTCAGAGAATGGTGTTAAGCTAAGAGAATAAATTCTCCATCACCAACATATATGTATTTGAAAGAAATCTGCTTTATATCTCAAAGTGTAATGTCAGACATACAACCATACAAGTCTGTTCCGGGTTCGAACAGAACCGAAGGCACTTTCGAAGAAGCCCTTGCAATTCGGGTATTCACAATCCCGATCGGACTTCCCATCACTTAGGGAATCTCTATACCGTAGCTACTCAGTGCAGAGACAATCGATAGGTCATCTATCGTTCTTGCAAATACTCGGTCTTCATCACCGGTCTTCAAATGCTATCCATAACGACGTATCATTATTGGGAATGGATTATATGACACAAGGTCCTCTCCCGGCTAGAACGAATAATGAGCGCAATATTTAAAAACATATGGATATGGGATTTCAGTTAAGTCACAACTTTAAAATTCAAATCTTTCTTTCAAATGGTTTAAACAGATTACCATTTCAAACCTTTAAGCAAAAAGATTTATTCCACAAAGTTCATCCAGTTTCGCAAAGATCCATTCACGGATTTCAAAACAATTTTCGTTTCAATTGGATTAACTCATACTCTTTAAATCAAGATTTAGCTTATAGCTTTCAAACCCGTTTCCAAAGATTTATTCATAACTTGGATGGAAAGATTTATTCATAACTTGGAGGGCCATTTTCAATTCAAACTTGAAATTCCTTTAATACAAATTGGAAATTCATTCTTATATGAAAGCTTTTATCATTTGAAAATAAATAGTTTTATTTCGGAAAAATCCGATTTCATTTATACAAGTTAAAATCTTTGGGTTAATTCAAATTCCCAAAACAACACTAAAAAATGGTTTAAAACCCATATAAACTTGTATACCATTTTTAGATCATAAATTCTCAACATAGAATTCAAATTCCAAAATTAGATTAAGTTCTTCAAATATAACTTTTATCTTTGAAATTTCTTTTCAAAAGCTTTCCACTTTAAATCCGATCTATTTCTAAAACCATTTGGATTCAAAAATTCAATTTCAAAACTATTTAAAAAATCTATGACTTAACCATTTTCCACGTACAATCCATATTTGTGTGTATTGTGTAGTTCAGGGGGTTTTACATAATAGTGCACAACATCAATTATCACTGATTCAATCATATCAATCTCGATAAGCGATATAATCCATAACGCTTATCTTCATTCACAGATTCACAAATAAAGTAAATTTATCAATCAAAAAGATTCATCATTATAATTCGATGTGGGTTTCGGATAACCGACTGAGATCCGACTCCCTATCGCATCGAAATTCAAATGTCGTTTTACGGGCAAAGGGTGTTTCATATCATACAGACAAATCACAAATCACAGTTCGGCATAAGGTAATTCACATCACACAATATCACAATCACAAATAGAAATACTAATCCTATACACAACATTTGATGATAGTCAATCATCTTCAATTTAAGGTGAATGTGATTTAAAACGATTAACCACATAACTATTTTTATTGATTTATTTAAATCAATGACTAACTATTCTTAATGATAAATTAGTCAAATTTTAATTAATTATTCCTTAATAAATTATCTTAATTGACTACTAATTATAAATTAATTAACTTTAATTATCTAATTAACAATTCCTAATTAAAAATAATTTAAACACTTAATTGTTAATTAACCAAATCTTTAATTTCAAATTGATAAATCTCTAATCACTTGGTTAATTACACTTCTAAATTAATTAACCATTCTTAATTACCCTTTTTAAACAATTAATAATAATTATTTGTCTTAATTAACATTTTAAAAATCTTCTTTAAACTTTGAAATCAGTCTATTACTAAATTGAAAATTTTAATGGTAATTAAATTTCAACACTTGTTTTACATTAACTACTTAATTAAAGTATTAACTGAATTCCAAAACTTTGTAAAGCATTTACTTAATTCATTAACTTGTAATAAAGTCTTGACTTAAAATTGTCATAATTTAATTGGTCGTCACCACTTAAATTTGTTTAAATAGTTTACCTAACTTACTATTATTAGTTTGCAGGTTTGGGAATCAACCCGAGCAAGATTTTAGTTTACTCAAGTGAACACTCGAGTCCTTTCACTAACTTTCCCGAGATCTCTCCCTGTCACATTCGTTTCTTCTTCTTCTACTTTTTCTTCTTCTAAGTTTAATTGAAAACTGCAGCACTCACGCACCAGGTTCCACTCGAAGCATTCCCCCATCATGTTCGAGTATCAACTCGCGTTTCCCACTAACTTCCCCGAGACATTCCTCACGTATGCATCTTCTTCTTCTTTTTTCTTCCATTTCCAGTTAGTTTAAGTTAAATTATAATAACAGGCAACCAAGCTCACGCACTCGAGTACGAACCCAAAGCAACGTATTCATTTTCTCGAGTATCACTCGAGTTGCTCACAGCTGAACTACCTGACACCAATTCGTTGCCATGCACGTGCACGGCACTTCGCCAGCGTTCTAGCGAACCGCGCCATCATCGGCAAGTCGCGAAAACCCTCTACACCTGAAAACAAAACTTAATTCGAACCCAAAATCTCGAAATCGAAATTTACCCATTCGTTTGAAACTGCAACTCGAACATACAAACCCAAGACGCCTCGTCAACCTCACGCCGACCCCCGGAACCGCCGTGCCTCCGTCCATGCCTCCATCTTTGCCTCCATTACACCCCCTCCAAATTTGGCCACGCTCGATGCATTGACGAGTGTGCACGAGCCAAAAACCTAAACGCCATTTTCACTGTCCTTAACCCTAGTTTTACTTCGTCTTGTCAATTCGCACAATGGAAAAATTATTCAACAATTTTCCCATTACTTTCGTTTGTCAAACTTTCTTCAAGCAAGATCACAACATTCAAAATTGGTTCGACCATCAGAATTTGATCAAAATACATATTTTGTTCAAACATGAACTGCACTTGGAATACTTAATTAAAAATCATCATATTAATTTTAAAAATCCTATCTTTGTATGTTTATTCAAGTTGTATTATCAAATCAACAAATTAAAATATTCGAATTAATCAAAAAAAAAATTTACTGTAAAATTGAAAGTACAGAGTCCATATATCACTGTCAAACTTCAAAACAAAATTCAAGGCTATGGTTTAAGTTTAAACAAGTTATTTTATTTAAAATCCTAAGCTTATAATGTTTTGTATGAAGAAGTACAAATTTCTCTACCTTTCTTTGCCCTGAAACTAGGAATACAGAAGAACAAACCATATACAATTTCTTAGAACAACAGAACTATCTATTTAGCATATATAGCAAAGCACATGCTGATCTTAAATCAAATACACAGATTTATATTTTAAAAGTAGTATGTTTACTCACAGTGAATGGAAGAACAGAGAACACTTTGCTGTTTGAAGGCTGCAGTTTTGATCTGCCTTTCAAACTTGCTTTGTTTTCTTTGAATGATGTTTTGAATTTGTAAGAATGATGATACTTATTTTCTTTTTCCAGTTTTGCTTAATTTTTTTCTTATGAACGAGCAAGCATAAAGATAGATATGAATATAGAGAAAACAGTTTGTATAAAGGGAAGGTTTTAACTGGTATGAGTTTATCTTTGGTCAGATTTTATTTTCATTGACTAAACCAGATTTTTCCTTTGTTTACTGAAATGAAGTTTTTTTTCCGGCTGAGATGATAGCATTACCAGTCATTGCTTCCTTCTAAGTCTACACATTTATGCTATTTGAACTATTTTGTATGTAGATATTTTGTATGTACATCTTTGTTTTGTTATCTTCTTGCATGCATACACAACTCACATTCAAAAATACATGTACTTCATATGTATCTTATGTATCCATATGAGTTACCCTATATATTTATTATTAACGTAATTCTTAGTTTTATTTCTATTTATAGTTTGATTTTCAAACATTTAATTCATAACTTATATTTTGGGCTTATATTTTACACTTATATTTAATATTGATAGGATAAATTTTATTTTAAACATTAGTATCTATATTACATTCATTTAAAATATTCATTTTGAATATTTCAAATCAAAATTTTATTTATAATCCAATTCAATTAAAAATATTTATTTTGAGTTTTCAATCCAAAATTTTAAAATAAATAAGTATATATATCTTATTAAATTTGAAAAATTCAAATAAATCCACAATTTAACCCAAAAATTTAATTTAATTACAAATTTAAATTCGTCTTTAAACCGGGATCATTGCAGATTCCCCCCTTAAGAAATTTCATCCCCGAAATTTGCCAGGGAGATAACTAAGAACAGATAAAGATAGAGAAATATCTTTTCAGATCAAACTGAATTTTTCATTCTGCATTTGGCTTACCAAATCAGAATATCAACAATAGATATGAGAACAAACTCAATTAACTACAAAACGGTTGGGTTTTCTGATCTACGAAGTATACAGGGCATTGGTTAGTTCGAAGGGTTAACTAACCATTCGTAGAATATATCGACACCCAATGAAATAGACAAAATAGATTCGACTACGATCTCAGATTAAAGATTTAACTCATTTATGATTTGCTGAGAAATGAAACTATGTGTAGTTTCTGTGTCGAATAAAATAAGAACAATTTAATCGTAAACGAGAAGGTTACCTTATAAAATTTCTTTTCCTTATTTAACTTTCGAGGTTGAAGAATCGTCTTTGATTGCATACACCCTCTTTACTAGAGCTTGCTTATGAGCTGGACAGTCCTTGATCCTATGTCCCGGCTTGCGGCAGTAATAGCATCCCGTAGATTCCTGTTCTGGCCTCATAAATGTCTCTCTCATTTTTGGTTTCCAAGGATTCTTTCATTTATCCGAGTAGTGGCCTTTCTCCAAGCAATTGAGACAAGTAACATCTTTCACCTCTTTCTTCTGTATATTCTTCTTTCTTTTATCTTTCCTCGGTTTCTTTCCACCAAACTTCCTTTTCCTCCACTTCAGATTACTTGTGTCTCCATCCTCCTCTGGGACCTCCTGCGAATTCAGAGTATCATATCTATAACCCATATCAATTAATTCAGAAAATGATTCCTTAACGTGAGTAGTCATCCTCTCTTGAAACTCCTTGTTCATTCCCCGAATAAACTTTTCATTCTTCTTTAACGGTGTATTCACCAATTCTGGACCAAATCGAGATAATTTATTGAATTTTTTATGTACTCCTTAAATTACAGACTTCCTTGCTTCAAATCCACGAACTCTTGGTACATTCTAGAGATTCCAATAGACGACATATATCGCTACTCGAACACTTCCTTGAAACGACTCCAAGTAAATTCATCCGCCGGCTCATCCAATGTATCTGTTTCCCACCAAACTAAAGCCTCTTCCCGGAGTTGCCAGGAAGCTATCAATCGCATCTGATCATCTTCTAATTTTAGTCCCTTGAAAATCCTTTCGTTTGATCGGATCCAGGCTTGTGCTTCGATAATGGTTTCCTTGCCTATGAATGGCTTTCCACCAAGTCTAGAAAAACTTTGATATAAATCAGCCAAATTTGGTTGAGATTGAAAAGGAACATCTGTCGTTGCAGGGCCATGACCAGTTAAAGTGGTACTTCCCTGTCCCCAATCTCATCCTCTTCTTCCACTCATTCTTACTATCTGTGAATAGTAAGAAGACCGATTTAGCCATTTGGACGAAATATCTCAGAGTAACAACAGATAAAGAGAATAGACTAAGAAATTTGGGATTATGGTTTCATTGGTTATACACATTCTAGGGTATACTTCACCCTATCTCTAATGAGCCATCTAATGTGTTACACGCCGTAGCTAAAGTTCTTACTCAACCTCTAGTTCTGATACCAAATGTGATGACCCGAACTCGATGTCCGACAAACAACATCAAATTCGTATCGCCGGAGCTTGCAACAACATTAGATGATAAATAACACAGCTGAAATAAAAGATGATATCATTGCTATAACATGAATACAATATCCAATATGTCAATGTGATACAATGATAATCATCAACATCAGAGAATATACAACACAAATTAAAGCGGAACACGACAAAATGTGATATAAGTCTTCAATAGAATCAAATACTGCAACTCCAACCTAAAACTCCAAAGTTAGAGCTCCAACACTTCAAGCTCGACCCACCATCAAGGTTGCACTAAGCTAAGCAAATGTATTCGTGGACTCCAAAGACTCCAAAATGTATCAAACAGAAAGCTGAAGCTACCAAATGATATCTACTATCTGACTATCTGAAAAACCACACTATAGACTGTCCGTGTGGAAAATTATGGGCACCCAGAGTTTAGGAACGGAATAATAAACTCCGAGTCGGTCGCGGGACTGGTGTGAGCAAACAAAAACATTTGGTCTTTAAAAATAATCAAAAGATTTTAAATTTGAAATCTGCAATGCTTTTTGGAAAATGAAACTACCATAAGGCATCCCGCTACACACACCATGCAAACGCAAAATTGAAGGTGATTTCTTCTTATGATATTCAAAAATGCTTGATACGTTAAAACCATTTTGATATTATTATTAGTGCATAGTGGAAAACATTTTGAAAGTATAATATTAATCCTAGCCAGCATACACATTACGAACTATGCCTACTATAGCTACCATCTAAACAGTGGTGACCACCATAAGTAAATGGCAGGTTATACAACTAAAACCGCGTATTGGAGATTGGATTTTCCAACAAATGGTCTGGCTAAGGAACTTCCTATTGCCACATAGGAACGCCTCTGGAGGGATGCTCTGAGAACCTACCCTGCTCTCTGCCAACACAAGGCCGGTTACCCTCTTCTCGGGAAGTAAAACCTAAGATATGCCACCCCTGGTCGTTTGCGACCTTTATACGAGGATCCTCTACACCAACAACATTACATAGTAATAAATATACTACAGTGCCCACATGAGTAAGTATTTAGGCTCCATACCATGATACCACCCTTTTCCAAAAGGAATGGACATACTCTAGGGGAGCTACTCCTGAAACCTTACCGCATCTTTCCTGTTTCGACCATTATCGGTTTGTGAGGCTCGACGAGGTCTCGTCCACAAAGCTACGCTTTTTCACAAAGCCATGATTTGATCACAAATGATCATCAACACACAACAGTACTTAGCATGCCACACTACCAAATTATGAGTATATCGTTGACAACCTTCAACTACATAACCTCTGGGCTCATATGTCTCAGAGAAGGGTGTTAAGATAAGAGAATAAATTCTCCGCCACCAATAGATATGTATTTGAAAGAAATCTGCTTTATATCTCAAAGTGTAATGTCAGACATACAACCATGCAAGTCTATTCCGGGTTCGAACAGAATCGAAGGCACTTTCGAAGAAGCCCTTGCAATGCGAGTATTCACAATCCCGATCGGACTTCCCATCACTTAGGGAATCTCTATACCATAGCTACTCAGTGCAGAGACAATCGATAGGTCATCCTAACATTCTCGCAAATACTCGGTCTTCACCACCGGTCTTCAAATGCTATCCATAATGACGTATCATTATTCAGAATGGGTTATATGACACAAGGTCCTCTCCCGACTAGACCGAATAATGAGCGCAATATTTAAGGATATGGGATTTCAGTTAAGTCACAACTTTAAATTTTAAGTCTCTCTTTCAAATGGTTTAAACAAATTACCATTTCAAATCTTTAAACAAAAATATTTATTCCACAAACTTCATCTAGTTTCACAAAGATCCATTCACGGATTTCAAAATAATTTCCGTTTCAATTGGATTAATGTAACGACGCGGATTTTGCCCGCTCGAAAATCGACATCCATACTTCAAATCGTATTCGAATGCCATAGATCCGAACGTTCAAATCCGATTCGCCGGAGCTTATAACAATCATTAAGTATATAACACAGCGGAATAAAAGAATAATACATTGATATACAGCTTTGATACAATATCTGATACAACAGATAATCCAATAGATATCAATATACATCAGAGATATGATACAATAAATAGCAGCGGAAAAGAAAAATAGATAACATCTAGCAGCGGAACAATATAACTCTCAGATAGTCTTCAAAAGAGAACTCCGATAACTGCAACTCCATTTCCAAGAATCAATCCAGCAAAAGCTCGAACCCCCAATAACATATCACCAAGCTCAGCAAGACTGGTGTGGTCCAAAGACTGAACTAACTCCAGATAATCCACTATATCTAACTATCTGTAAAACCCAACTCTAGACTGCTCGTGCGGAAATATAATGAGAACCTAGAGTTTAGGAAAGAAACAATAAACTCCGGATCAGTCGTGGGACTGGTGTGAGCAACAAAAACAATTTATCTTTTAAAACATTCAACATAAGATTTTCAAAGTCAATTCGCAATGCTTTTTAAAAATGAGACTACCATAAGGCCTCCCGCACACACACAACGCAAACGCAGAATCGGAGGAGATTTCTCCTTATGATAGTCAAAGATGCTTGATACGCATTAAAAGGAAACATTTGATATTATTACTAGTGCATAGTGTAAGAAAATTTCATTTCGAAAGTAGAATATAAATCTTAGCCAACATACGACCATTATCGTATGCCTACTATAGCTACCATCCAAACAGTGGGGCGCCACCATAAGTGAATGATAGGTTCTACAACTAATACCGTACAAGATCGTATTGTTTCTTTGGATTTCCAACGAATGATCAGGCCAAGGAACTTCCCATTGCCACATGAGAATGCCTCTGGAAGGACATTCCCGAGAACCAAACAGGAACTCTGCCAACACAAGGCCGGGTTACCCCTAACTGGGTAACTACTGACACGAGCACGCCATTCCCCAATCGTAAACGACCTTTCTCACGGGATCCCGATAACCAACAACCACAAAGTAATAAATTCGCAGTAACCACATAGGTTAAATATCTGGGCTCCATACCATGATACCACCTCTATCCAGAAGGAAATGCACATACCCTAAAGGGAGCTACCCCTCATAACCTTGCCGCATCTTTCCTGTTTTGACCATTTCCGGGGTGTGAGGCTCGACGAAGTCTCGTCCACAAAAACATACTTTATACAAAAGCCATGCTTTGGGTCAACAAATGATCATAGAAATGATCACCAGGATAGACGATCAAACAAATGATCCTATCACAAATAATCAACACAATGATCATTTCACAGCAACACTCAGCATGTCACATTACCAAATTGGGAATATATCGCTGATAACCTTCAACTATATAACCTCTGAGCTCATACGTCTCAGAGAAGGGTGTTAAGCTAAGAGAATAAATTCTCCGCCACCAACAGAAATATATTTGAAAGAAATCTGCTTTATATCTCAAATTGTAATGTCAGACATACAATCCATACAAGTCTGTTCTGGGTTCGAACAGAACCGAAGGCACTTACAAAGAAGTCCTTGAAATCCGGATATTCACAATCCTGATCGGATTCACCATCACATATGGAGAACTCTATACCGGAGCAACTCGGTGCAGAGTCAATCGACAGGTCATCCTATCGCTCTCGCAAATACCCGGTCTTCAACACCGGTCTTCAAGTGCTATCCATAACGTCGAATCACATATTCGGAATGGGTTATACGACACAAAGGTCCTTTCCCGGTTAAACCGAATAGTGAGCACGATATTTCAAAAACAAATGGATAATGGGATTTCAATTAAGTCACAACTTAATAATTCAAAACTTCCTTTCAAATGGTTTAATCCAATTACCATTTCAATCTTTAAAAAAAGATTCATTTTCACAACCTTTAACGGTTTAAACAATTTTCACATTTTAATCTTTTAAACAAAAGATTCATTCACCGATTTTTCCAAAACAATTTTCATTTCAATTCGATTAACTCGTTAAATCTCTAAATCAAAGATTTAACTTATAGCCTTCAAAACAATTTCATTTCAATTTGATTTACACAAATCATCAATTTAAATCTGTTAAAAATAAACAGATTTAATTCATAGCTTTCAAAAAGAATTCATTCATAACTTAGGAAAATCATTTCTCCATTCAATCTTGAAATTCCCCTAATTAACTGGAATCTCAGTTCTTATTTGAGAGTGTTTATCATTTGAAAACAACCATTTTCATTTTGGAAATCTGATTCATTTATACGAGTTGAAATCCTTGGGTTAAATTCAAATTCCCAAAACCATACCTTTAAAATGGTTTAAATTCATGCAAACATGTTTATAATATCTTTAACCATAATTTCCAATCATTGAATTCAATTCCAAATATCGAATTCAAATTTAAATTGAATTATTTAAATTTCAAAACTTAATCAAGTAAATTAAAATAAATTTTAACTTGAAATTTCATTCCAAAAGCTTTTCACTTCTATTCCAATTCCATTTCCAAAACATTTGAATTTAAAAATTCAAATTTTAAACTATTTCAAAAATCTATGACTTAATCGATTTTCTCGTGAAATCCATAATTGTGTGTGTATGGTGTGGTCCAGGGGTTTAACACAATAGTGCAACATCATTCAATCATTTCAGATCAAACACAGAAATATAGTTGATAAGCGATATAACTATAAAGCTTATCGCCCATTCACAGATTCACAGATAATATAACAATGTAAATGAATGGAAAATTTATACACAGTCACAGAACAAGATATCACAGATCAGATAGGATAATCAATTCAAGGCATTTCATACAATATGATCATTCATAAGTAAGGTTAAGCATTCAATAATCATTTATAAACAGGATTGTTTAATCCTTATTAATTCAATTTATCTCCAATTAAATTAATTACTTATGAATTTGTTATTCAATTCTGATTTATTAATTCCAAATCATTTGATATAAATTAATTTATCAAATGGTTTTATTAAATTAATTAAACTAAATTAATTCACTTTATAAATCAAAATATCCAAATTTAATTACAATAAGTGATAAATTCTTAATTACTTTCATTAAGTAATTATATTTAACAATTTACAATGATTATCTTAATGAATTAATCTAATTAATTCCTAATGTTTATCACATTAATTAATTATGAAATAATCCTTAATTAATTATCTTTATTTTCTAATAACATTTCTTACATTACTTTCTTAAGAAATTATCTTAGATTAATTTATTATTAATCAATTCTAATTATAAATTAATCTAATTATTTATTTGTAAAATTAAATAAATCATTCTTTAATTTCCTTATTGGTTAAATCCTATATATATTTTTTTCTAATTATTTTTAAGACAATTCATTTCTTTATAATGATTTCATTAGCATTAAAGTGGTAAAACATTACAATCTTGAATTTGAATTTAAATTTCATTTCGAATTTAAATTTAAAATGATCATTCTTTTAATCATTGATCTAATTCAATCAAAAATCCTTAAAAATAAATGTAAATAACACTTATTACTTATATAAGAAAAAGCTTTTAATCTAACTACTTAATTTATTTATTCAGATTCGAATTCATGAAAACTTGAATCTATAAATTTAACTTTGATTTAAACTTGCTTTTAACACCTTGATTTAAAATTCTTGATTTAAAATTCTTGATTTAAAATCCAAATTCATTTTAAAACCCTAGGTTCAAAAATTCAATTGAATCTATACTTTAACTTTACCTTTAAAACATAGTTTAAATCCTGTTTTGAATTTTGAACTAAGTTTTGAAGCCTGGAACAGACAAGTTCAAATGCCTGAACAACACTGACTCGAGACAACCAGAATTTACTTCGAGTCCTTCTTTCCTTTACTTCGAGTCATCCACTCGAATAACTCGCGTCTTCCCCGAGCCAAACGCGAGTTTCCCCTTTCTTCTTCTTCTTCTCTTTTTTTTTTATGTTCTTCCAGATCCAAGTGTGCACGGTACACGTGCACATCGCCGTTGACCATCTTCTGGCCTCACCGCGACGTCAAGCATATCGACCATCCCCCCCGAGCACGTTCTGATCCCTCGAACTTCGCCGTTGCCTCAAAATCGAAATCGAGGCAAAATCCCAAACCTGGAAACGCACGCACAAATACCACCTCAACCTGTCAACGGCAACTGCTCCCTCCACCGACCACCAGAGAACCCAAGACTCCGTCCACGACATCGTCTAACCCCCCGCTACCATCCTCCAAAGCCACGAGACACTCGGTCGAACGATGGCGACGAACCAACCCAAAATCCCCGAGCTCACAAAACTAGGTTTAGAGAAAAAAAACCCACGCCGCCACCACCACAGTCGCTTCCATCACCTCAGGTTATTTTTCCCTGACCCACGCTAGCCTCCTCCAACTCCAGACAAAAATCCGACCCCTCCGATCAATGAGATCACCCGCGGCGACCCAAAATGCAAAATACAGTCAAACCCAAACTGCTCTCAACCCACACTTCTAAAAATTTTGATTTTTGTTTTAAAAATCTTGTTTAAGTAAATAGATTCTATTTACATACCTGGATTCTTAAATTAAGAAATTTGTTTTTGAACTTATTTAAAGTTGTACTCATCTTTCTTGATTTCCAGAGACAATTTCATGATGTTTCAACTTTAATAAATTTTTAACACCTAGCTTAAAATCAAACAAACATAACTTGTTAAGATACTAAGTTCTAATTTCCACTGGATCAAGCAGAAAAGGTTTCTTTAAGTTAATCCTAAGCTTGAAATTGAAACAGAGGTGTTCTACAGGTCTTTAAGAGCATGCATTCAATCATACAAATATCTTTTCCATCTATATACTCATATCAAACATAAATCAAGCAATCAGTAAAAAAAAAAATACTTAAGCTTTTGAAAATGAAGTTACTCACCTTGAATTAATTAACAGAGAGTCTGGTTTTGATCTTCTTTTCTTTTTTCCTTTTTTTCTCAGCAAATTGTTTTCAAGCTTGTGTATAAAGTGATGCTTGTTTTTCTCTTCCTTTTTTTTTCTGATCTTACTCGGTTTGGAAGATGGACGAATTTACATGAAGATGATATAGGGGAACATGTCTACAGGTTGATAATATTTTTCTTCCTTTTGTACAAAGCAGGCAGAGATCTCTTTGGGTATGGAGGCTGATGATTTCAGTCATGGGCTAGAGATATAACATTATGTACTTGTTTGCTTTTACTTTATGTTTATATACTCAAACATATACTTGTTGTCCTTTGCTTCAGTACTTGAAGATATAGGCTGCTTATTTTTTTTATTTGCTTTTGCTTTGTTTATTCTTGCCTTTGCATCACTACATTACAGGCTACACTCTTTATTTATACAAACCTGGTACATCTTCTTTTGTACTTTGCTTTTCTTTAAATTCTTTAGTACATAGATAGTTTGCATATATTTTGTAGATCTCTATTCAAAGTTAAAACTGACTACTTTTCCATTTGTACATGTTTTTATTTTAATTATGTTGTTAAGTTATTAGTTAATGTTTTTACTTACTTCTTATTTTCAGCTGAGTATATATATTGCTTTGTACTTTTGATGAATAACATGTTGTTAGATTTAATTAATTTGTTTCTATATTCTACTTTGTTTTGATTCATACTTTGCTTATTTATTTGTTTTGAATCCTTATTGATTATATTTTATATATCAATGTTCTTATTTTTTATTCATAGCTTAAGTATGAATTATTTTACTTTACAAAATAAGTGAACTTCTATTTTTATTTTACTCTTATTACTTTTGTAGCCTACTCCATTTGTATTATTTTGTATTGATTTATTAATATGAGATTAAGATATATATATATATATATATATATATATATATATACTTTATATTGTTATATCTTATATTTTATTTACTTCTTATTTATTGTCTTGTATTTATTATATATATATTTTAACCATCAATAATAAATTAACAATTCACTTATTTGTTCATTTCGTACTTGTGTCAATGTATATACTTTAATATATATTTTTCAAACCACTAATATAAGATTTAAATGCAAGTAATTTAACACATTTTTATTTGAGATCGGGGAAACTCGCATCATTTAAAAATCAATTTTTTACAAATTTTAATTCAAAAATTCATTTAAATTATCAATTTAAATTAAATTAAAATCTAGGGTCGTTACAAACTTCCCCCTTTAAAAGGATTTCGTCCTCGAAATTCGCAGGCACGAAAACAACACAGAGATAGCTAGATAGAGAAATATTTTTTCAAATCAAGCTGGATATCAATTCTGCATTTGGCTCACCAAATCAGAACATCAATAATAGATACAAGAAATTATAATAAAATTTCAAATTTTGGTTTTAAACAAAATCATTTTATCGATACAATTCTAATCATTCTTCATATTCTATTAATCAATTTAATTCAATTAAAATTTCCAATTTATTTAAAATTTCCAATTTCTAATTCATTTATTAGAGTTTAAATCGAAAAGCCGATAAGAAATCGATGAAGATACGAAGTAAGAATTTCCTACAACGATCCGTATGGCATCACCATACCAAAACTTCTTCTTGTAGCTGGTACGAAGCAATCAAAAGAATTTGAAAAGATGAATCAAAAGAGATTGATAAGAAAGTTATTTCCACTGTTGTAGGGTGTTGACCAATATAGTCGTGTTTCCCTGTCCTCTATCTCATTCACTTCTTGCACTCATACTCACTATCAGTGGATTAGTAAGGGAATTTACTGAGACATTCAAACGGATATCTTAGGATTACTCATTCTAGGATTTACTTCACCCTATCTCTAATGAGTTACTTAATGTGTTACACTCCTGAGCTAAAGTTCAACCCTTAGCTCTGATACCAAATATAACGACGCGGATTTTGCCCGCTCGAAAATCGACATCCATACTTCAAATCGTATTCGAATGCCATAGATCCGAACGTTCAAATCCGATTCGCCGGAGCTTATAACAATCATTAAGTATATAACACAGCGGAATAAAAGAATAATACATTGATATACAGCTTTGATACAATATCTGATACAACAGATAATCCAATAGATATCAATATACATCAGAGATATGATACAATAAATAGCAGCGGAAAAGAAAAATAGATAACATCTAGCAGCGGAACAATATAACTCTCAGATAGTCTTCAAAAGAGAACTCCGATAACTGCAACTCCATTTCCAAGAATCACTCCAGCAAAAGCTCGAACCCCCAATAACATATCACCAAGCTCAGCAAGACTGGTGTGGTCCAAAGACTGAACTAACTCCAGATAATCCACTATATCTAACTATCTGTAAAACCCAACTCTAGACTGCTCGTGTGGAAATATAATGAGCACCCAGAGTTTAGGAAAGAAACAATAAACTCCGGATCAGTCGTGGGACTGGTGTGAGCAACAAAAACAATTTATCTTTTAAAACATTCAACATAAGATTTTCAAAGTCAATTCGCAATGCTTTTTAAAAATGAGACTACCATAAGGCCTCCCGCACACACACACAACGCAAACGCAGAATCGGAGGAGATTTCTCCTTATGATAGTCAAAGATGCTTGATACGCATTAAAAGGAAACATTTGATATTATTACTAGTGCATAGTGTAAGAAAATTTCATTTCGAAAGTAGAATATAAATCTTAGCCAACATACGACCATTATCGTATGCCTACTATAGCTACCATCCAAACAGTGGGGCGCCACCATAAGTGAATGATAGGTTCTACAACTAATACCGTACAAGATCGTATTGTTTCTTTGGATTTCCAACGAATGATCAGGCCAAGGAACTTCCCATTGCCACATGAGAATGCCTCTGGAAGGACATTCCCGAGAACCAAACCGGAACTCTGCCAACACAAGGCCGGGTTACCCCTAACTGGGTAACTACTGACACGAGCACGCCATTCCCCGATCGTAAACGACCTTTCTCACGGGATCCCGATAACCAACAACCACAAAGTAATAAATTCGCAGTAACCACATAGGTTAAATATCTGGGCTCCATACCATGATACCACCTCTATCCAGAAGGAAATGCACATACCCTAAAGGGAGCTACCCCTCATAACCTTGCCGCATCTTTCCTGTTTTGACCATTTCCGGGGTGTGAGGCTCGACGAAGTCTCGTCCACAAAAACATACTTTATACAAAAGCCATGCTTTGGGTCAACAAATGATCATAGAAATGATCACCAGGATAGACGATCAAACAAATGATCCTATCACAAATAATCAACACAATGATCATTTCACAGCAACACTCAGCATGTCACATTACCAAATTGGGAATATATCGCTGATAACCTTCAACTATATAACCTCTGAGCTCATACGTCTCAGAGAAGGGTGTTAAGCTAAGAGAATAAATTCTCCGCCACCAACAGAAATATATTTGAAAGAAATCTGCTTTATATCTCAAATTGTAATGTCAGACATACAATCCATACAAGTCTGTTCTGGGTTCGAACAGAACCGAAGGCACTTACAAAGAAGTCCTTGAAATCCGGATATTCACAATCCTGATCGGATTCACCATCACATATGGAGAACTCTATACCGGAGCAACTCGGTGCAGAGTCAATCGACAGGTCATCCTATCGCTCTCGCAAATACCCGGTCTTCAACACCGGTCTTCAAGTGCTATCCATAACGTCGAATCACATATTCGAAATGGGTTATACGACACAAAGGTCCTTTCCCGGTTAAACCGAATAGTGAGCACGATATTTCAAAAACAAATGGATAATGGGATTTCAATTAAGTCACAACTTAATAATTCAAAACTTCCTTTCAAATGGTTTAATCCAATTACCATTTCAATCTTTTAAAAAAGATTCATTTTCACAACCTTTAACGGTTTAAACAATTTTCACATTTTAATCTTTTAAACAAAAGATTCATTCACCGATTTTTCCAAAACAATTTTCATTTCAATTCGATTAACTCGTTAAATCTCTAAATCAAAGATTTAACTTATAGCCTTCAAAACAATTTCATTTCAATTTGATTTAAACAAATCATCAATTTAAATCTGTTAAAAATAAACAGATTTAATTCATAGCTTTCAAAAAGAATTCATTCATAACTTAGGAAAATCATTTCTCCATTCAATCTTGAAATTCCCCTAATTAACTGGAATCTCAGTTCTTATTTAAGAGTGTTTATCATTTGAAAACAACCGTTTTCATTTTGGAAATCTGATTCATTTATACGAGTTGAAATCCTTGGGTTAAATTCAAATTCCCAAAACCATACCTTTAAAATGGTTTAAATTCATACAAACATGTTTATAATATCTTTAACCATAATTTCCAATCATTGAATTCAATTCCAAATATCGAATTCAAATTTAAATTGAATTATTTAAATTTCAAAACTTAATCAAGTAAATTAAAATAAATTTTAACTTGAAATTTCATTCCAAAAGCTTTTCACTTCTATTCCAATTCCATTTCCAAAACATTTGAATTTAAAAATTCAAATTTTAAACTATTTCAAAAATCTATGACTTAATCGATTTCCTCGTGAAATCCATAATTGTGTGTGTATGGTGTGGTCCAGGGGTTTAACACAATAGTGCAACATCATTCAATCATTTCAGATCAAACACAGAAATATAGTTGATAAGCGATATAACTATAAAGCTTATCGCCCATTCACAGATTCACAGATAATATAACAATGTAAATGAATGGAAAATTTATACACAGTCACAGAACAAGATATCACAGATCAGATAGGATAATCAATTCAAGGCATTTCATACAATATGATCATTCATAAGTAAGGTTAAGCATTCAATAATCATTTATAAACAGGATTGTTTAATCCTTATTAATTCAATTTATCTCCAATTAAATTAATTACTTATGAATTTGTTATTCAATTCTGATTTATTAATTCCAAATCATTTGATATAAATTAATTTATCAAATGGTTTTATTAAATTAATTAAACTAAATTAATTCACTTTATAAATCAAAATATCCAAATTTAATTACAATAAGTGATAAATTCTTAATTACTTTCATTAAGTAATTATATTTAACAATTTACAATGATTATCTTAATGAATTAATCTAATTAATTCCTAATGTTTATCACATTAATTAATTATGAAATAATCCTTAATTAATTATCTTTATTTTCTAATAACATTTCTTACATTACTTTCTTAAGAAATTATCTTAGATTAATTTATTATTAATCAATTCTAATTATAAATTAATCTAATTATTTATTTGTAAAATTAAATAAATCATTCTTTAATTTCCTTATTGGTTAAATCCTATATATATTTTTTTCTAATTATTTTTAAGACAATTCATTTCTTTATAATGATTTCATTAGCATTAAAGTGGTAAAACATTACAATCTTGAATTTGAATTTAAATTTCATTTCGAATTTAAATTTAAAATGATCATTCTTTTAATCATTGATCTAATTCAATCAAAAATCCTTAAAAATAAATGTAAATAACACTTATTACTTATATAAGAAAAAGCTTTTAATCTAACTACTTAATTTATTTATTCAGATTCGAATTCATGAAAACTTGAATCTATAAATTTAACTTTGATTTAAACTTGCTTTTAACACCTTGATTTAAAATTCTTGATTTAAAATTCTTGATTTAAAATCCAAATTCATTTTAAAACCCTAGGTTCAAAAATTCAATTGAATCTATACTTTAACTTTACCTTTAAAACATAGTTTAAATCCTGTTTTGAATTTTGAACTAAGTTTTGAAGCCTGGAACAGACAAGTTCAAATGCCTGAACAACACTGACTCGAGACAACCAGAATTTACTTCGAGTCCTTCTTTCCTTTACTTCGAGTCATCCACTCGAATAACTCGCGTCTTCCCCGAGCCAAACGCGAGTTTCCCCTTTCTTCTTCTTCTTCTCTTTTTTTTTTCTGTTCTTCCAGATCCAAGTGTGCACGGTACACGTGCACATCGCCGTTGACCATCTTCTGGCCTCACCGCGACGTCAAGCATATCGACCATCCCCCCCGAGCACGTTCTGATCCCTCGAACTTCGCCGTTGCCTCAAAATCGAAATCGAGGCAAAATCCCAAACCTGGAAACGCACGCACAAATACCACCTCAACCTGTCAACGGCAACTGCTCCCTCCACCGACCACCAGAGAACCCAAGACTCCGTCCACGACATCGTCTAACCCCCCGCTACCATCCTCCAAAGCCACGAGACACTCGGTCGAACGATGGCGACGAACCAACCCAAAATCCCCGAGCTCACAAAACTAGGTTTAGAGGAAAAAAAAACCCACGCCGCCACCACCACAGTCACTTCCATCACCTCAGGTTATTTTTCCCTGACCCACGCTAGCCTCCTCCAACTCCAGACAAAAATCCGACCCCTCCGATCAATGAGATCACCCGCGGCGACCCAAAATGCAAAATACAGTCAAACCCAAACTGCTCTCAACCCACACTTCTAAAAATTTTGATTTTTGTTTTAAAAATCTTGTTTAAGTAAATAGATTCTATTTACATACCTGGATTCTTAAATTAAGAAATTTGTTTTTGAACTTATTTAAAGTTGTACTCATCTTTCTTGATTTCCAGAGACAATTTCATGATGTTTCAACTTTAATAAATTTTTAACACCTAGCTTAAAATCAAACAAACATAACTTGTTAAGATACTAAGTTCTAATTTCCACTGGATCAAGCAGAAAAGGTTTCTTTAAGTTAATCCTAAGCTTGAAATTGAAACAGAGGTGTTCTACAGGTCTTTAAGAGCATGCATTCAATCATACAAATATCTTTTCCATCTATATACTCATATCAAACATAAATCAAGCAATCAGTAAAAAAAAAAAATACTTAAGCTTTTGAAAATGAAGTTACTCACCTTGAATTAATTAACAGAGAGTCTGGTTTTGATCTTCTTTTCTTTTTTCCTTTTTTTCTCAGCAAATTGTTTTCAAGCTTGTGTATAAAGTGATGCTTGTTTTTCTCTTCCTTTTTTTTTCTGATCTTACTCGGTTTGGAAGATGGACGAATTTACATGAAGATGATATAGGGGAACATGTCTACAGGTTGATAATATTTTTCTTCCTTTTGTACAAAGCAGGCAGAGATCTCTTTGGGTATGGAGGCTGATGATTTCAGTCATGGGCTAGAGATATAACATTATGTACTTGTTTGCTTTTACTTTATGTTTATATACTCAAACATATACTTGTTGTCCTTTGCTTCAGTACTTGAAGATATAGGCTGCTTATTTTTTTTATTTGCTTTTGCTTTGTTTATTCTTGCCTTTGCATCACTACATTACAGGCTACACTCTTTATTTATACAAACCTGGTACATCTTCTTTTGTACTTTGCTTTTCTTTAAATTCTTTAGTACATAGATAGTTTGCATATATTTTGTAGATCTCTATTCAAAGTTAAAACTGACTACTTTTCCATTTGTACATGTTTTTATTTTAATTATGTTGTTAAGTTATTAGTTAATGTTTTTACTTACTTCTTATTTTCAGCTGAGTATATATATTGCTTTGTACTTTTGATGAATAACATGTTGTTAGATTTAATTAATTTGTTTCTATATTCTACTTTGTTTTGATTCATACTTTGCTTATTTATTTGTTTTGAATCCTTATTGATTATATTTTATATATCAATGTTCTTATTTTTTATTCATAGCTTAAGTATGAATTATTTTACTTTACAAAATAAGTGAACTTCTATTTTTATTTTACTCTTATTACTTTTGTAGCCTACTCCATTTGTATTATTTTGTATTGATTTATTAATATGAGATTAAGATATATATATATATATATATATATATATATTTACTTTATATTGTTATATCTTATATTTTATTTACTTCTTATTTATTGTCTTGTATTTATTATATATATTTTAACCATCAATAATAAATTAACAATTCACTTATTTGTTCATTTCGTACTTGTGTCAATGTATATACTTTAATATATATTTTTCAAACCACTAATATAAGATTTAAATGCAAGTAATTTAACACATTTTTATTTGAGATCGGGGAAACTCGCATCATTTAAAAATCAATTTTTTACAAATTTTAATTCAAAAAT
This sequence comes from Allium cepa, assembly GCA_030765085.1. Lineage (NCBI taxonomy): Eukaryota > Viridiplantae > Streptophyta > Magnoliopsida > Asparagales > Amaryllidaceae > Allium > Allium cepa. The sequence goes on from CM060928.1 coordinate 347,755,965, forward strand.
TCATTTAAATTATCAATTTAAATTAAATTAAAATCTAGGGTCGTTACAATTAACTCATTAACTCTTTAAATCAAGATTTAGCTTATAGCTTTCAAACCCATTTCCAAAGATTTATTCATAACTTGGAGGACCATTTTCAATTCAAACATGAAATTCCTTTAATACAAATTGGAAATTCATTCATATATGAAAGCTTTTATCATTTGAAAACAAGCAGTTTTATTTCGACAAAATCCGATCTCATTTATACAAGTTAAAATCTTTGGGTTAATTCAAATTCCCAAAACAACACTAAAAAATGGTTTAAAACCCATATAAACTTGTATACCGTTATTAAATCATAAATTCTCAACATAGAATTCAATTTCAAATTTTGAATTCAAATTTAAATCAAATTTCAAAATTATATTAAGTTATTCAAAAATAACTTTTATCTTCGAAATTTCTTTTCAAAAGCTTTCCACTTTAAATCCGAACTATTTCCAAAACCATTTGGATTCAAAAATTCAATTTCAAAACTATATCAAAAATCTGTGACTTAACCAGTTTCCACGTGCAATCCATATTTGTGTGTGTATAGTGTAGTTCAGGGGGTTTTACACAATAGTGCACAACATCAATCATCACAGATTCAATCATATCAATCTCGATAAGCGATACAATCCATAACGATTATCTTCATTCACAGATTCATAGATAAAGTAAATTTATCAATCACAAAGATTCATCATTACAATTTGATGTGGGTTTCGGATAACCAACTGAGATCCGACTCCCTGTCGCATCGAAATTCAAAAGCCGTTTTATAGGCAAAGGGGTTTTCATATCATACAGAAACAAATCACAAATCATAGTTCAGCATAAGGCAATTCACATCACACAGTATCACAATCACAAACAGAAATATCAATCTAGTACATAACATTTGATGTTAGTCAATCATCTTCAATTTAAGGTGAAGGTGATTTAAAAGGATTAACCACATAACTATTTTTATTTATTTATTCAAATCAATGACTAACTGTTCTTAATGATAAATTAAATCAATTATCCTAATTGACTACTAATTATAAATTAATTAACTTTAATTATCTAATTAACAATTTTTAATTAAAAATAAATTAAACACTTAATTGTTAATTAACCAAATCTTTAATTTCAAATTGTAAATCTCTAATCACTTAGTTAATTACACCTCTAAATTAATTAACTATTCTTAATTACCCTTTTTAAACAATTAATAATAATTATTTGTCTTAATTAAGATTTTAAAATTCTTCTTTAAACTTTGAAATCAATTTATTACTAAATTGAAAACTTTAAAGGCAATTAAATTTCAACACTTGTTTTACATTAACTACTTAATTAAAGTATTAATTGAATTCCAAAACTTTGTCAAGCATTTACTTAATTCATTAACTTGTAATAAAGTCTTGAATTAAAATTGTCATACATTATTTGGTCGTCACCACTTAAATTTGTTTAAATAGTTTACCTAACATACTATTATTAGATTGCAGGTTTGGAATCAAGCCAAGCAAGATTTTAGTTTACTTGAGTAAACACTTGAGTCCTTTCACTAACTTTCCCTAGACCTCTCACTGTCACATTCGTTTCTTCTTCTTCTACTTTTTTTCTTAGTTTAATTGAAAACTGCAGTACTCACGCAAGCGCACTCACGCACTCGAGTACGAACCCAAAGCAACGTATTCATTTTCTCAAGTATCACTCGAGTTGCTCATAACTGAACTACCTGACACTAATTCGTTCCCGTGCACACGGCACTTCGCCAGCGTTCCGGCGAAGCATGCCATCACCAATAAGTTGCAAATACCCTCTACACCTGAAAACAAAACTTAATTCGAACCAAAAATCTCGAAATCAAGATTTACCCATTCGTTCGAAACTGCAAGTCGAACACACAAACCCAAAATGCCTCGTCACCCTCACACCGACCACCGGAACCGCTGCGCCTTCGTCCATGCCTCCATCTATGTCTCCAGTACACCCCCTCCAAATTTGGCCACGATCGATGCATTGAAGAGTGTGCATGAGCCCAAAACCCAAACGCCATTTTCACTGTCCTTAAACCCTAGTTTTATTTTGTCTCATCAATTCGCACAATGGGAAAATTATTCAATAATTTTCCCATTACTATCAATTGTCAAACTTGCTTCAAGCAAGATCTCAACGTTCAAAATTGGTTCGATCATCAAAAATTGATCAAAATACATATTTTGTTCAAATATGAACTGCACTTGGAATACTTAATTAAAAATCATCATATTAATTTTGAAAATCCTATCTTTGTATGTTTATTCAAGTTATATGACCAAATAAATAAATTAAAATATTTGAATTAATCATAAAATTTCTTTTTACTGTAAAATTTAAAGTACAGAGTCCATATATCACTATCAAGCTTCAAAACAAAATTCAAGGCCATGGTTTAAGTTTAAACAACTTATTTATTTAAAATCCTAAGCTTATAATGTTTTGTATGAAGAAGTACAAATTTCTCTACCTTTCTTTGCTCTGAAACTTGGAATACAGAAGAACAAACCATATACAATTTCTTAGAACAACAGAACTATACAGAACTATCTATTTAGCATATACAGCAAAGCACATACTGATCATAAATCAAATATACATATTTAAATTTTAGAAGTAGTATGTTTACTCACAGTGAATGGAAGAATAGAGAACACTTTGTTGTTTGAAGGCTGCAGTTTTGATCTGCCTTTTAAACTTTCTTTGTTTTCTTTGAATGATGTTTTGAATTTGTAAGAATGATGATACTTATTTTCTTTTTCCGCTTTTGCTTAATTTTTTTATTATGAACGAGCAAGCATAAAGATGGATATAAATATAGAGAAAACAGTTGTATAAGGGGAAGGTTTTAACTGGTATGAGTTTATCTTTGGTCAGATTTTATTTTCATTGACTAAACCAGATTTTTTTCTTTGTTTACGTAAATGAAGTTTTTATTTCAGCTGAGATGATAGCATTACCAGTCATTGCTTCCTTCTAAGTCTATACACTTATGCTATTTGAATTATTTTGTATGTAGATATTTTGTATGTACATCTTTGTTTTGTTATCTTCTTGCATGCATACACAACTCACATTCAAATATACATGTATTTCATATGTTTACTTAAGTATTTATATTTTATTTTTACTAAATTAATCTTATGTATCCATATGAGTTACCCAATATATTTATTATTAACGTAATTCTTAGTTTTATTTCTATTTATAGTTTGATTTTCAAACATTTAATTCATAACATATATTTTGTACTTATATTTTACACTTATATTTAATATTGATAGGATAAATTTTATTTTAAACCTTAGTATCTATATTACATTCATTTAAAATATTTGTTTTGAATATTCCAAATCAAAATTTTATTTATAATCTAATTCATTTGAAAATATTTAATTTGAGCTTCAAATCCAAAATTTTAAAATAAATAAGTATATATATCTTATTAAATTTGAAAAATTCAAATAAATCCACAATTTAACCCAAAAATTTAATTTAATTACAAATTTAAATTCGTCTTTAAATCGGGATCGTTACACCCCAGTATAAATCCAACTATCATTTTCTACGATATATGTGCAATGGAAGCTTTCTTGATTCTAAAATTGACTTTAATCAGACTGATACTAAAATTATTTATTTTCTCCGTTGTTATTGATGCCTACGTTTGTAAAACTTATCAGTGTTTGAAAAGCTTTTCCACACCGACGGTTGTTCTTTTGGTTTGTTGCAGGTTTTATTTCTAGTGTTATGGTTGGAATGTACTTTTCTTCATAGGAGCAACCTTACCAGATTTTGATATAAAAAGAACCGTATTTGTGGATCCACGTAACAAATTCCGTTTAGATGGTTGCTTCCAAGTTAAAATCGTTAAAGGGTCAAATCTATTATGACTATTGCGAAATGATATTATACTACCACAAGATTGACTTTAATAATTGTCTAATTTATGAATATAACTTTTATGAGTAACTTGATCACTCATAATTGTTATTAGTAGATATATTGCTCTTTCTCCATTGACTGTAAAGGTGATGGAGAAGTATATGTGTCCAGTTATCTAGGTTGCATGGTTATATATTAATCATGGTTAATTATGTTTATTATGTGTAGGTTATAAAGCTGATGTTGGTTTGACTAGATACAATAGTTGGAGATGATTGGCATTACAAGATATACGGTTGGACGTTAGGCTATATATTCAATTTGAAATAAGTTGAATGCCAAAAGTATACAAAGTGAGGTAATTATGATATAGATGTATGCTTACTATAAGTGGTATGAATATCAAAAAATGATGAGCATATGAAAGTAATTGAAATCCGACTTCAATTTTGGAATTATATGATGGTCGCATCCCATAATTCAATTTGCTATTTTATCATTCTCAGTTTTATGCTTTACATGGTGTATGCAATTATAGATATTAATAGTTCTAAGTAGTGTTTTTCTAACTGTCAAAATGACCGATCATTCATAGCCGAGAGATAAGAAGGGATACTTTAAAAACTAACAATATCATGTCTAAATGCAAGTCCAACGGGTAGCGCCAAAGTATATATTTTTTCCCAATGTTCTCTTCGTGTTAATTTATATTATATTTATAGCATCTCTATTTCTACATATAAAATATTAAAATGGGTGTGTCAAAATTGTAGGATCTAGATTAACCCTAGAGGGGTGTGGATAGGGTTATAGCAAATTTTCTTGAGTTAAACGCAAAAACAAACTGCAGAGAAATAAATATGCTGAAAAGTAAATCACACAAAAAATTTACCCAGCTTCGGCAACCCCTGCCTACTGCTGCATTCCCAGATTTCTACTAGAATTAAACAGTCTCCCGCTTACAAACACTCTAACAGACTCGCACACCCTGCTACCGCCTATAGAGTTTTGCAAACTCGCACATCCTGCTCACTGAACTAATTCTAACTAGACAATCTGACACAACCTAAAACCTAGGTGGTGATTTACCAAGATTTGAACCATAAAAGAGAATTTAAAACAAACTTAAAAACAATTTAAAACTAAAACCCTAATTGCAAAATAAACTAAAGCCCCTTTTATATTAAAACAAGGCCGGCCCAATTCTATTCTTTCACCCGATCCTCTTTTCTCTGGCTTGTGAAGAGAGCGACCGATCCTCTTTCTGAAATTAGGGCTTCTGCTCTTTTATTCCTTGCTTCGAAAATTAGGGCTTTGAAGCTGCGCCTTTTTGTTGATCGATACAGTGGTTATTCGTGTGCTTCGTTCTCGTTTGTTTTGCTCTTGGCCGCTTCTATTTGATCGAGTTCACTGTTGCTTCGGCATGTAATTTCCCTTTTTGTGCTTTTATGATTTTCGTATTCGAACTCGATAATCTTGGAACTGCCGGTGATGTTGCTTATATATACTTTGATGCCCTTGAAATTTTGTTCGTATCAATTCGATACTTTCCTAATTCTTACTTTCCTGATATTTGTGACTACTTGATACACAAGGTTTTGATTATGCAGCATTCGATTTTTTCTTGGTTGATACGGCAGAAACTTTCCTCTTTTACTTTGATTTGACTTTTGACTTTTTCAAAGATACGCACTTGAATGAATTTCCTTGTTGACTTCTGTATGCTTCCATGATTTCGACTATAGCTTGTTTATTGCTTTCGACTTCACTGTGAATTATGGCTTTGATTTTCTGGCCCCTGTGAACTTCGTCTCTAGCCATCTCCACTGGTTGGTTTGACCTGAACTCCACTTTAACATTGCATTCGAGAGTTTTGATGTTGTCTGTTTGTTCACTATTTGCATTACTATTTTTTTTAGGTCCGCATTGTATTGTGATTCATGTTTGCATCACTGGTCTTTACTGTAATCTTCACTTTAACTTCGAACTGAATTTCTTGTCTTTGATACATTGATGTCTCGGCTTCAATTACTGTCTTCATTGTATATTGGTTTGTTGAATTCACTACTGGTCTCTGTTCCATGCATTGCTGCATACCCATTACTGCACTGTTCACTGTTTATGAGACTGCTGCTCCCTGTACTTGTAGTTGTTCATTTCTTCTGGCTTCATCTGTGTTCATTACTGAACATTATTGTTTTGGTGAATTCACTTGTGTATATGAGCAGTTTGAAGTTGCTGACTTCATTTGGTTTTTGCATTCATTGGTCATTCTGGCCTTGTACCTGTAGTTGTATTCATGTACACTGCATTGTGGTGGTCTTATCATATTTGCATTGTACCATGATGTGTCGAACTTGTACAACTCTAATTCATCATGTATTGTTTCACTTTAACTTGTTGTTGCCAGTTTGCCTTGTATCACTGCAAAACTGCATGTTATATTTCTTGAATTAATCTGAACTTGGTTTTGCTTCATGGTCAGTGGTGCACTGTGCCTTCTGTTGAACCCAGTTTCAAAACTCGGGTTTGACCTTGTGCTCGTGTCGTGATTTTATTTATATTGCACGTGAGTTGAACCCGGCTTTTCATTTGGGTTTGACCTGTGCTCACCTGTCCCTGTTGCATCATCAAGTGTATATTGATGTGCACGGCCTTGTGGCATATACACCGATACATTGTGCATGTCACATTGTTCGTGTATGATGAATGACGAACAACCCAAATAACTGAGGCAAATAATATTTTCAAAAATCCATATTTTATTTTATATTGCAAAAATATTTCATTTTTAATTTTACTGCGTTAGTGAATATTTTTGCAGATTGCTCAGATGCTGGATTCCAACTGGAATGAAGTTGAAGATAAACTACGAGTGTGAGTGATATGTAGTGAGGAATTTATGTAAATTTAAATTGTGATGTATTGTAAACAAAATTGTATATGTATAGTGAGAGCTTGAATTTGTACTATTCAAAAATGTAATAAATATTTGTTTGAATAAAATTTCTGTTTGAGTTTAAATTCTGTGTATTTAATTTTATTCAACAAATATTTATTTAATCTATGAAAAATAAAATAGTACATTAACAAATACATTTAAACGAATGTATATATGTTTATTATCATCAAACAAAAATCATATAAGCGCATATTCAACAATCTCCCCTTTTTGATGATAACTTAAGATTTTGACTGTGTTAAATGTATTTGGTCAATGATATACTCTAATTGCTCCCCCTATTTAAATGCTTCCTCTCTATATGATACCCCCCTACATATATGCATACAAATAGAAATATACAAATGAGCCTAGATGCAAATGGAAAATTATTTGACCTTCGCTTGATTTTATTTTAGAAAATCTTAACTTTTCTCTCCCCCTTTGGTTATCAACAAAAGAATAATAGTGTTTGAGAAAATAGAGATAAAATGATCGATATTAATCCAACATTGAAACTCAAATTGAATATAAATATTAAACTTCAATAAAAATCAAACAAAAATCATAACTACCCTTGTTAGGTGCATATTCCACTTTTAGAATGATGGAAATAATGTTCTCATATAAAATCATACAGTTGTATCTACTTGTGGTACATTTATACCAGGAATTTGAATATCTACTAATCATGCATAACCGTTAGGACTTTTAAATGAGATTAGTAGTATTCCAATTTAATTTTAAAAATGAATTCAAGTATCTTCTAACCACGCATGACCGTGAGGACTTTTAAATGGGATTAGAATCAACTTGTTTATTTAATAAATCAATTTTGATATGCGTTCCATACATGCATAACCGTAAGGACTTTTAAATGAGCATGGAAGCACATAACAAATTCCAAGTAATTCACTCATGCATAACCGTGAGGACTTTTAAATGAGAGTGAATACTTTGGATTTTATTTTGTTTTATAAAATGAAAAACGAACAATTCCTGTTTAAAGTACCACATATCTACAAACTATATTGAATGTTTGACGTGCGATGGTTGATAGAAATATGGTAGACATAGAAATGGTTATGGAATCTTTACCCAACAAAAGGTTTTATAACTCTTGTTTGAATTTATAAAGAAATTTTTCTAAAATATACTGTCTTGAGTAATGTATGTTAAATATCAACATTTATCACCTTTTCAATCACTGTTTATCTTTTTGATAATTAGTAGGGAGTCGGATTAGTCAAAATTTGTCATTTAAAATCAATAAAAATGACTAATCTGAAAATATGGTCAAAAAATGATTTTCTCGAAGGGGTTTTATGAGAAAAAGTTTTGTTATTTGAAAATTATTTGTAATGAAAAATATGCAGATATTTTCTTTGGAAAACGATGCAGTTACTAAATGTCTCACCATAAATCACGTTCAACTAGTAAGTTTTCTGTCAAGTAGATTACCCGTATGATCTGCATCTGAATTTCTCTTTCACTCCAAAATATCACTAATTAAATTTGATAGACCAGATCACGAAGTGTGCATACAAACTCAAACAGAATTTCAAATGGCATTCTCTTGAATTTGGATTGAAGCCATGTAAATAATAAGAAAACCGTGAATATAGAGTTAGCCGTATTATAACGAAAAATATTATCATCCAATAAAACACTATTTTTAATCCAAACTAATATATATGAAGTAAATCCAAGAATCCAGAGAATATAATTGGGCAACTATGTTGAACAAGTCAGAATAAAAATCATCATCTTTACAACATCTCAATATTGGCTGATTTCATTTAGAATACGATGCAGATTATCACATTTTATATATCGTTCAAATAAATATTCCTTCACCTGTTTTACCTTTACGATATTTTTTCGTGGTTTCCCATTGTGATTTTGTCACCTTTGTACTAGGCTAAGGAACTTTTCTTTGTTGCCCGTTGTGTTTTTGGAACAGCCAAAATCCAGAGACCACTGTTGTTGTTCCTTAGCCTGCCACCACACCTACACGGGAAAAGTTTTTTTGTGACCTATTTGTTTTTATAGGTCCGTGATTGTTAGTGGCAGAATATTTTGAAAGATATTTTTGAGGAGACCCTAAACTATTTATATATGTTCCTTTCGGCACCCAGATTTGTTTTGTCCTTTCATTCTTGTTCCAATAGACATGAAATTTGTTTGTAGAATTCTTAGGAACCCAAACTTGTATAAATTTTGTGTTCTTGTTCCTATGACTACAATTTTCAACACGATGTCCAATTATTTTACATCTAACAAAGACACTTTTACCATTTGCATTATCATCAACTTGTGTTTTCCCAAAGCCTAGTCATTTTCTGTTGTTAGCAAAAATTTGATTTCCCAATAACATGTTGAATGATTTTTCTCCTCTTGAAAAGTTATTCAGAGATTTCTCAAGATTTTGGACTTTGGTTTTTAGTGTTGTGTTTTCAGTTACAAGTGAGGTGCATCTATTTATAAAATCCTTTTTCCTAGTGTCAATGGTTTCCTTAAGACTCAAGTTTTCTTTTTCAAGATTCTCAAAGCTATTCTTAAGTCTTGATAATTCTGAATCTAAAATTTTACATTTTTTACAGTTTAGGTTTTGAATATTTTCAAGTTTAGTTTCTAACCTAGAATTTTCATGGACAAGTTCTCTCCTATCAGATTTCAGTTTTTCAATTTTAGATTCAAGAGTATCAACTATTTTAGTAAGATCACAACACATAAAAACAAGTTCTTTATAAGGATAGTCACCTACCTCACTAGATTTCTCTGAGCTTGCTTCTGAATCTTATTTTGCCACAAGACACAAATTAGCCTCCTCTGAGCTATTATTCGAAACTTCCTCTCCTTCTTCATCATCCCAAGTTGCTGCAAAGGCCTTCTTCTTCTTTTTCTTTCCTTTGTTGTTTTTGAGAAGTGGGCATTGTTGTTTGAAGTGGCCAGGCTTGTTGCAGTTAAAGCACGTCAGTTCATTATCGGAATTGTCAGAATCTTTTGGCCTATTACCACTTGTTTTCTTCTTGCGTGGCCTGAATCTTGACCATTTTCTAAGATTATTGACTGCCATTGCAAGATCTTTAATTGGATCTTCTTCTTCTTCATCGCTCTCTTCTTTTCTCTTTAAGGCAATCGTCTTCTTCTTTGATTCGGAATTGTTGCGTTCCTCCTTTGCTTTTAGCTCAAGCTCATATGTCATCAAGTTGCTGATCAACTCCTCCATGCTTAGTTTACTTAGATCTTTCAATTCATGTATTGCCGTGACTTTTGCCTCAAAGCTCATTGGTAAGAATCGTAGCACCTTCCTCACATGCTCTACCTCAGTGAATACCTTCCCAAGTGCTCTAGCATTGTACACCAAAGTTGAAAAGCATCCAAACATGTCCTTTATGCTCTCGCCTTTGTCCATCACAAAGTTCTCGTATTCATTGCTGAATAGGGCTGGACGAGACTCCTTGACTTGAGAAGTTCCTTCATGTGTCACCTCCAAGGTATGCCAAATTTCCCGTGCAGTTTTACAATGAGAAATTCTATAAAATTCAATCTTATCAAGAGCACAGATCAGAGCATTCATGTCTTTAGCATTTGTAGTTTTTAATTTCTTATCGTTAGCATCCCACCTATCCTTAGGTTTAGCAATCTCAGTATCACCAACAGTTGCAGTGGGAGATTTATAGCCAGTTTCAATAATGTCCCAAACATCATAATCAACAGAACTAAGATAAATACCCATCCTAACTTTCCAATAAGCATAACTATTCCCATTAAACATGGGTGGCCTAACAATAGATTGCCCCTCAGAAAAAACATTATTTAGTGGATTCATGACTCTAGAGTTGAAGAGAAAATAATACCTTGCTCTAATACCACTTGTAGGATCTAGATTAACCCTAGAGGGGGGTGAATAGGGTTATAGTAGATTTTCTCGAGTTAAACGCAAAAACAAACTGCAGAGAAATAAATACGTTGAAAAGTAAATCACACACAAAATTTACCCAGCTTCGGCAATCCCTGCCTACTGCTGCATTCCCAAGTTTCTATTAGAATTAAACAGTCTCTCGCTTACAAACACTCTAACAGACTCGCACACTCTGCTACCGCCTATAGAGTTTTGCAAACTCGCACACCCTGCTCGCTGAACTAATTCTAGCTAGACAATCTGACACAACCTAAAACCTAGGTGGTGATTTACCAAGATTTGAACCTTAAAAGAGAATTTAAAACAAACTTAAAAACAATTTAAAACTAAAACCCTAATTGCAAAATAAACTAAAGCCCCTTTTATATTAAAACAAGGCCGACCCAATTCTATTCTTTCACCCGATCCTCTTTTCTCTGGCTTGTGAAGAGAATGGCGGTCGACCCTCTTTCTGAAATTAGGGCTTCGGCTCTTTTATTCCTTGCTTCCAAAATTAGGGCTTTGAAGCTGCGCCTTTTTTTTGATCGATACAGTGGTTATTCGTGTGCTTCGTTCTCGTTTGTTTTGCTCTTGGCCGCTTCTATTTGATCGAGTTCACTGTTGCTTCGGCATGTAATTTCCCTTTCTGTGCTTTTATGATTTTCGTATTCGAACTCGATAATCTTGGAACTGCCGAGGGTGTTGCTTATATATACTTCGATGCCCTTGAAATTTTGTTCGTATCAATTCGATACTTTCCTAATTCTTGCTTTCCTGATATTTGTGACTACTTGATACACAAGGTTTTGATTATGCAGCCTTCGATTTTTTCTTGGTTGATACGGCAGAAACCTTCCTCTTTTACTTTGATTTGACTTTTGACTTTTTCAAAGATACGCACTTGAATGAATTTCCTTGTTGACTTCTGTATGCTTCCATGATTTCGACTATAGCTTGTTTATTGCTTTCGACTTCGCTGTGAATTATGGCTTTGATTTTATGGCCCCTGTGAACTTCGTCTCTGGCCATCTCCTCTGGTTGGTTTGACCTGAACTCCACTTTAACATTGCATTCGAGAGTTTTGGTGTTTTCTGTCTGTTCACTATTTGCATTACTATTTTTTTCAAGTCTGCATTATATTGTGATTCATGTTTGCATCACTGGTCTTTACTGTAATCTTCACTTTAACTTCGAACTGATCTTCTTGTCTTTGATACATTGATGTCTCGGCTTCAATTACTGTCTTCATTGTATATTGGTTTGTTGAATTCACTACTGGTCTCTGTTACATGCATTGCTACATACCCATTACTGCACTGTTCACTGTTTATGAGACTGCTGCTCCCTGTACTTGTAGTTGTTCATTTCTTCTAGGTTCATCTGTGTTCATTACTGAACATTATTGTTTTGGTGAATTCACTTGTGTATATGAGCAGTTTGAAGTTGCTGACTTCATTTGGTTTTTGCATTCATTGGTCATTCTGGCCTTGTACCTGTAGTTGTATTCATGTACACTGCATTGTGGTGGTCTTGTTGTATTTGCATTGTACCATGCTGTGTCGAACTTGTACAACTCTGATTCATCATGTATTGTTCCACTTTAACTTGTTGTTGCCAGTTTGCCTTGTATCACTGCAAAACTGCATGTTATATTTCTTGAATTAATCTGAACTTGGTTTTGCTTCATGGTCAGTGGTGCACTGTGCCTTGTGTTGAACCCAGTTTCAAAACTCGGGTTTGACCTTGTGCTCGTATCGTGATTTTATTTATATTGCACACGAGTTGAACCCGGCTTTTCATTTGGGTTTGACCTGTTCTCACCTGTCCCTGTAGCATCATCAAGTGTATATCGATGTGCACGGCCTTGTGGCATGTACATTGATACACTGTGCATGTCACATTGTTCGTGTATGATGAATGACGAACAACCCAAATAACCGAGGCAAATAATATTTTGAAAAATCCATATTTTATTTTATATTGCAAAAATATTTCTTTTTCAATTTTACTGTGTTAGTGAATATTTTTGCAGATTGCTCAGATGCTGGATTCTAACTGGAATGAAGTTGAAGATAAACTACGAGTGTGAGTGATATGTAGTGAGGAATTTATGTAAATTGAAATTGTGATGTATTGTAAACAAAATTGTATATGTATAGTGAGAGCTTGAATTTCACTATTCAAAAATGTAATAAATATTTGTTTGAATAAAATTTCTGTTTGAATTCAAATTCTGTGTATTTAATTTTATTCAGCAAATATTTATTTAATCTATGAAAATAAAATAGTACATTAACAAATACATTTAGACGAATGTATATATGTTTATTATCATCAAACAAATATCATATAAGCGCATATTCAACAAAAAATTTAGATTTCAAGGTGTACAAGAAGACATTGTATTCAAATTACATATCATGCACGAGACCTCATTTGATTTTTACAATTTTTGTTCTTTATTGTGCACTTCAAACTATTTCAATGGACTATTTTTCAAGTTGTTGGTAAAAAGGTTATATGATAAACACCATGTGCGTAGAATGAGTTCGCACTAGGTAGAAAAATAATACTCAATCAGTGTGACCATCCTTACAAACTTTTCTTACAAACTGTACAAATGATGTTTTTAACATACAGAACTGAAAGTAAGCGAAAATTAACAATGGTGAAATTTCAACAAACAATTACAAGGTGTTGTGAAGAACAAACATTCTTTAATTTGTTAGCTGCATATTGAGCAACTTTATACTACAAACCCAAAATATAGCATTAAAAATAGAGAAGCTTGATTTTGCTTCAGTTATCATCACTTCCACAACAATTTTATTTGTTTATTTATTTTTATTTTTTATGGAACCGAATCCCCACTATTTTATCCAAAACTAGATGCCATACGTAGGGTACGTTACAGAACTTTATAAAAAGAAAAGTAGTAAACCTAATTTGCAAATGGAGATGGCAAGATTTACATTTTGTAAAGAAGGAAATAAAACTTGATTGTAGTTCTATCTTTTTAGTTTTATTTGTTTACTTTATTTGCTTTCATTTGCTTACACCCCTAACGCATCTCCTAATCGAAAGGCATAAATGTATTCTAATTAATGTTGTGCAGTTAAAGCCTCACTAAGCCCCGTAAAATCCCCAATGTAGCGCATAGCGCTCTTCACTCACTATGCTATTTCAACTTAGCGTTGTTAAAAAGTAGATCCGCTTCAAATCCCGCTATTTTGCGCTATATCCGCTAAGTCAAGACGTTGTAACACTTGCTTTGGCAACATTAATATATAAAGTTGATTTGACTAGTTCACTTCTAAATCAAATCGGCAAAGTGAGGATAAAACCTAATTTTAAGACATAAATGTCCAATATAAGCTATAAATATATCATAGTCATCAAATCCAGTTTGCTTAATCATGTTATCCTTCTGTTTTTTTATACAAGATTAAAAAAATATTTTTCCTACACATAATGTGAGAATGAGAATATCCTTTTGTATTGCATTGAGCTCATGTAGTCTTCACTTTTGTATATGATATCACCTCTGGCCTTGGTTATATTGAACTGGCCGACACTTTTGAGGGTGCACTTGTACCATGGGCTTGTCTCTTCGACTATTTCTGATTTGAGTCTGCACTGTGCATGGTTTCGAGTCTTTGACTCTATGTGTGGAGCTTGATTGAGTTGTTGCTTCTTGTATCAATCCATATCATAACTTTGATATTACAGTCTGGTCTTTATTGAGTTGGTAGCTGGACTTGATTCACTTGTTGACAGTTGTGTGTTTTGCATACCAGATTGTACTTGCCGTGTGGTTTCAATGCACTTGAATATTGTATGTTTGAATTGTACTTGTTTGAGTACATTTAAGTTGTACTGATTTGGTATTTGCTTCAATTTTGTCTGGTTCACTTTGAACTTCATGTTGATTTTTGAAATCGCACATGAGTTGAATCCAGCAAAAGGCTTGGGGTTGACCTTGTGCCCGTCTCGTGACATTATTTGTATTGCGCTTAAGTTGAACCCAGCTTTTAATTGGGTTTGACCTTGTGCTCACCTGTCCCTGTAACTTTATCAAGTGTATATCGATGTGCACGGCCTTGTGGCATGTACAGTGATACACTGTGCATGTCATAAGTTGTTCGTTTAGATGAATTCAAAAATAGATGATGACGAACAACCCAAATAACCGAGGCAAATAATATTTTCAAAATATACACTTTATTTTTCACTGCAAAATATTTTCTTTTCAATTTTACTGCGTTAGTGTTTATTTTGCAGATTGCTCAGATGCTGGATTCAATTGGGAATGAAGTTGAAGATAAAATACGAGTGAATGAGTGAAATGTAGTAAGGTGCATTTGTAAATAAAAAATTGTGATGTGGATGAAATGGTAATGTAATTGAAATTTGTATATATATAGTGAGAGCTCAAATTTGTGCTATTCAAAATTGTAATAAATATTTGTTTGAATAAAATATCTGTTTCAATTTATATTCTGTGCTATTAATTTTATGCAGCAAATATTTATTTAATATGTGAAAATAAAATAGTACATTAACAAATACATTTAAATGAATATATATATATATATATGTTTATTATCATCAAAAAAAAATCATATACTAGCATATTCAATAATCTCTCCCTTTTGATGATAACAAACATATATTTAAGATTTTGAATTTATTAAATGTATTTGATTATTCAATTTTCTCTCCCTATTTGAATGTTCCTCTCTACAAAAAGCTCCCCTTTTATATATGCATAAAAATATGTAAATGAATAAATGAACCTAGATGAATATAGAAAATAAAATATTTGGCTTTTATTTGTCAAAATCTTAACCTTTCTCTCCCCCTTTTGTTATCAACAAAAGAGTAATAGTGTTAGAAAAATAGAGACAAAGTGATAGACATTAATACAACATCAAAACTCAATCGAGTATAAATATTAAATTTCAATAAAAAATCAAACAAAAATCATAAATACTCTGTTTGACGTATATTCCACTTTAGGATGATAGGGATGATGTCAACATATAAAACCATATAGTTGTGTCTGTTTATGGTATATTTATTTCAAGAATTTGAATATCTACTAACCATGCATAACCGTTAGGACTTTTAAATGAGATTAGTAGTATTCCAAATTTTTTATAAAAAATGAATTCAAGTATTTCCTAACCACGAATAACCGTGAGGACATTTAAATGGGATTAGAATCAACTTGTCTATTTAATTAATCAATTTTAATATGCATTCCATACATGAATAACCGGGAGGACTTTTAAATGAGCATGGAAGCATAGAAAAAAATTCCAAGTAATTCACCCATGCATAACCGTGAGGACTTTTAAATGAGAGTGAATACTTTGGATGTTTTTGTTTCTTAAAAAAGTATAATACAATGAAAAATGAATGATTTTCTATTTAAAATACCACATATTGACATACTATACTGGATTTTGTTGAGTGATGGTCGATAGAAATATGATAGAAGTAGAAATGGCCATGGAATTTTTACCAACAAAAAGTTTTTATAACTCATGTTTAAATTTCTAAAGTAATTTACTAATCATACTGTCTCAAGTTATAATATATGATCAATATCAACACTCATCACTTTTTCAATCACTATTTATCTTTTCGATAATCAGTAGGGTGTCAGATTAGATAATGTAGTCATTTAAGATCAAATTCAAAAATAATTATAAAATCAAATTTTCAAAAAATGACTAATCTGAAACAAGGTCAAAAATGATTTTCTAGAAGGGGTTTTATAAGAAAAATTTCTGCTATTTGAAAATTATTTGTAATGAAAAATATGTAGATATTTTATTTGAAAAACGATGCAGCTATTAAATGTTTCAACATAAATCACGTTCCGCTAGTAATTTTTCTATTAACTTGGTTACCAGTGTAATCTACATCTGAATTTTCTTTCACTGAAATTATCATTTGTTGAATTTGATAGACCAGACCTAGAAGTGTGCACCAAAATATCTTAAGATCATTTTAACAGCTTTTAAACGAAATTCTCTTGAATCTGAATTTGAATTGAAACCTTGTAAACAAAACCGTGAATCTTGAGTCTACCAAATGTATTATCATCAATCAAATCTATACGAAGTAGTTCGAAGACATTAGAGATTTTTTAAAGTTTTCTCGTCATAAAAGAATAATTTGGCCAACAATTTTGAAAAAGTCAGAATCAAAAACAGCATTCATTTCTTTATCAATAACTGGCTCAATTAAATCAAATTATGGTGCAAATTTTCACATATATCGTTCAAGATACCTTTACCTATTTTAGCTTTGTCGATAATTTTTCTTTGTTGCCTATTGTGATTCTACCACCTTTGTACTGGGCTAAGGAACTTTGATTTGTTGCCCGTTGTGTGTCTGGAACAACCAGAATCCAGATAACACTGTTGTTGTTCCTTAGCCTGCCACCACACCTACACAATAAAAGATTTTTGTGACATACTTGTTTTTATAGGTCCATGGTTGTTAATGGAAAATGATTTTGAAAAATAAGTTTGTGGAGACCCAAAACTATTTATAATTGTTTCTTTTGGCACACAGATTTGTTTAACTTTAAGGGATTTTATATCTATGCCTTTTTAAAACCCAAATTGGAATTGTTTTCACGTGTTTGGATATCACACTTTTCCTTTAATATTGTTATTAGTTGTTTGTACATATTTTGACACTTTTGTAAATCCAAATCCTTTCCTTTTATTCTCAAGAGTTGCTTTTCTACGAGCATATTAAATGATTTATGTCTAGTGTGAAATTTTTGAGTAACCAACTCAAGTTTATTAATTTTGGATTTTAAAAGTTTATTTTCATTTATTAGCTTCGAACAACAACTAATGCTATTTACTCTCTTTTCAAAATTCTTTATTTTTAAGTACATATTTTCCTTTTTAAAATCTCTAATTTTATTCTCAATTTCAAGCATCTCACTTTCGAAGAGTTGGAGTTTTTTAAATTCAATTTTTTCAAAATCCTTGAAGTTTTTAATCTCCTTTTCAAACTCGTGATTTAATCCAATAATTTCAGGTTTACTTTAACATCATGTTTTCTTTTTCAAGGGTTTTGAAATTTTCGTTGATCTCATTTAATTTCATCTCAAAAATTGTACTTTTAGAACTTTCTGACTTCTTAAAGCTATCCAACTCTTTTTGCAAAATATTATTTTTACAAATCAACTCAGTTTTGTTTTTCTCTTGAATTAAAATACATTTTCTAACTTTTGAAATTTTTCATGAAGACAGGCAAAATTCATTTTCATGATTCAAACACCTTTTGCAATTAGAATTTTTATTTTTCTTAATATTTTCAAGCTCATTTTCAAAATCAATATTTTTCTGATGAAGTTTAACTTGTTCCCTTTCCAACTTAATAATTTTCAACTTAAGAGCTTTATAATTTTCAATTAATTTTTGGCACAAGAGAATTAAATAATTGATTGGAAAATCACTTATCTCATTGGCTATTGAATCTTCGTCATTGCTGCATTTTGCCAGTCCTGTCAAGCACTTTTCTGAGTTGATTGTGGAGAACTTCTCATTGCTGTTGACTTTTGCACCATATATTGCATCGAAAGTATTCCAGATTTCCTGTGCATTTTCACAATGAGAGATAAAGTTAAAAGTATCTTAATTAATATAAGAATACAATATATGCATAGGAAGAGCATTAATCAAGATAATTTTCTCATCTGTTATATCACACCCATTTTCAATAATATCCTAACATTTAACATTAACATATTTTAAATAAAATTCCATTTTCAATTTCCAATTTCCAATTCAAAAAATCTATTCCATCAAAAATAGGAGGGATAATATTGGACTGACCCTCAGCAAAAGTATTATTAAAAGAAGCCACTTTAAAATTTCAAATTTGTAAAAAATTGGTCTTTGAAAAATAAGTAATTTTTCAAACAAAAATGGATTTTGTTCCTAGCTTTGATACCACTTGTAGGATCAATTTTACCCTAGAGGGGGGAGGGGGGTGAATAGGGTGATACTATTAATTATACAAAATTTATGTGGAAGTATATAAAATATTCGCAACACGGATATAGTCATGTAACAACAACACAGATAATAGCAGACTAATAAAAATGCAGAAAGGAAACACTCAGATTTACCCAGCCTCGGCGAAACACTACCTATGTGCTTCCCTCAAGGTTTCTACTTTAAATTAAGTTGTCAGACGCTTACACACGTGAACTTGCAACACCCACTATCTGCTAACCTAACTTTATGCTCAAAACCCTGCCACAACTCAGCCACTGAGTTGCGAATTCTCAAACTACACTACCGTAGTTCGTCCCCTAGTCACACAACTAGACTTTACAAAAGTTTAAAAGGAAAAATACAAATTTAAAACAATTTAAATAACAAAACCCTAATTTAAAAATTAAAACCCCAATATAATTAAACAAGTCAGCCCATAAGTTTAGCCTTAAGAAATAAACTTAGTCCCCTTTTTATTTCTTCTTGTATATTCTTTGTCCCGTATTATTTTCGTTGTGAAAAATGGCAGCTTCCTTTCTTTTTCGATCCTCTTTTTGATTTAGGGTTTTGGAAAATTGAAGTCGCTGACTTTATTAACTCCATCGAATGATGATTTACGTCCCAAAATTTGTCGATCGATGCTTTCTTCTCTTTGCACACGGCTCCTTCAATTTTGATCGTGTTCGAACTTACTTCGGTATGTAATTTGTTATTTTTTCTTTTTCTGATTTGCTTGCTTGAACTCGATCTTGATTAGAGTTGAATGATTATTCTTTGTTTCTTGAACTCGAATGCTTTTTACACCGATGATGATTGAGTTTATATAGGGTTTAATCCCCTATAATTTCGTCCGTATGTATTTGTTTGAATTCGTCAATTGATTTATCTCGGCTGTACGATTTTGCTTGAATGCTGTGATTTATTTCTGACTTGTTCGGATTTGTATAACTAGTTGCCTAATTCTCACGGCTTGCTCCTTGGTCATCACGGCTTTGAATTTGCTGGACTTTTGTACTTTGATTCTGTTGACTTTGGTCAATTCACTATGTTACTCATATTATCTGACTTCGGTCATTTCTCTGTGATATTGTCATGACTTTGTTTATTTGAAATGATTCCTGGACTTTGGCATGTCTGTTCTTTTCTCTATTTGGCATCGGCTTCTGCTGTTCCATGATATGTAGTTTTCCATTTTCGCCATGTCATTGCAGTTGGAACTTTGAGCTGTTGTGTGATTCAATCCACCTGTATATGTCTTATGAAGTCTGGTTTCATTTTGTTTGATCATTAGCTTGCTGTTGCCTCTGGTTTCACTGAAAGTTGAAAATCTTAAGCCATGTGCATTCATGTGTACATTAGTTTGGTTCCATTGATGATGTTATGCACCTGCATAAACATGTGCATTTTATTTTCTTGTGTATCATCCGGCGCTCGAGTTGCTTCAACGTTGACTGTGATTGCGTAGTCTGCACTTGAACTTACACTGACCAGTTTATTGCATTCACCATGCTTGTTTTATCTTCACTATGCATTATCCTTTGCATATATTCATGTTGCATACTTGTGCATGCCTATATATATGTCTGTGTTATAGTTTGTTATTTGATGTTGTGTTGCATTGATCTCATGTAATCTTCACTTTTGTATATGATATCACCTCTGGCCTTGGTTACATTGAACTGGTTGACACTGTTGAGGCTGCACGTGTAGCATGGGCGTGTCTCTTTGACTGTTTCTGATTTGAGTCTGCACTGTGCATGGTTTCGAGTCATTGACTCTTTGTGTGGAGCTTAATTGAGTTGTTTCTTCTTGTATCAATCCATATCATAATTTTGATATTGTAGTCTGGTCTTGATTGAGTTGGTAGTTGGACTTGATTCACTTGTTGACAATTGTGTGTCTTACATACCATGTTGTACTTGTTATGTGGTTCAATGCACTTGAATATTGTATGCTTGAATCGTACTTGTTTGAGTACATTTGTGTTGTACTGATATGGTATTTGCTTCAATTTTGTCTGGTTCAATTTGAACTTCATGTTGATTTTTGAAATCGCACCTGAGTTGAATCCAGCAAAAGGCTCGGGGTTGACCTTGTGCTCGTCTCGTGGCATTATTTGTATTGCGCTTGAGTTGAACCCGACTTTTGATTGGGTTTAACCTTGTGCTCACCTGTCCCTGTAACTTTATCAAGTGTATATCGGTGTGCACGGCGTTGTGGCATGTACAGTGCATGTCACAAGTTGTTCATGTAGATGAATTCAAAAATAGATGATGACGAACAACCCAAATAACCGAGGCAAATAATATTTTCAAAATATACACTTTATTTTTCACTGCAAAATATTTTCTTTTAAATTTTACTGCGTTAATGTTTATTTTTCAGAATGCTCAGATGCTGGATTCAATTGGAATGAAGATGAAGATAAAATATGAGTGAATGAGTGAAATGTAGTGAGGTGCATTTGTAAATAAAAATTTATGATGTGATTGAAATTGTAATGTAATTGAAATATATATATATATATATATCTTTATATATATAGTAAGAGCTCAAATTTGTACTATTTAAAATTGTAATAAATATCTGTTTGAATAACATATCCGTCTGAATTTATATCCTGTGTTATTTATTTTATGCAGCAAATATTTATTTAATATGTGAAAATAAAATAGTACATTAACAAATACATTTAAATGAATATATATATGTATATGTATGTATGTTTATTATCATCAAACAAAAATCATATACTAGCATATTCAACAGTTTGTGCTTCAGCAATCTTTGTGAACAACTTCATCCAAACTTTGATAAATTAGCGTTAGAGCCTTTCGGTCTTTCTTCTTCAAATTCTTCAAATTATCCCTTCCAGATTGGGATAAAATGGTAATATCAGTGCGTTCTTCGTACCTATATCCTATGATATCCATGCATCTTGCGATCCAAGAAACCCCTTCATGTGAATGCTTCAATTATCATAATACTCCTTTAGTAAAGAAACTTAGAAAGGAATCATTCTGTTTTCCATATTTCTTTTATTATAAACCTCACTCTGTTACCAATGTTAGAAAAATTTTATAAGAAGAAAAGGAAAATGTAATTTGCAAATAGAGATTGGGAGATAAATATTTTATAAAGAAGGAAATGACAATTTATTGCAATTCTTTTTTTAGCATTATTTGTTTACTTTTTTCCTTTCATTTGCTTACATCCACATGAGAAAACTCTTTCCTGTTTATAATAACACATCTCCTAAATGAATGGTGAAGATTTTTTTATTCAATGGCTAATATTCATTATCTAGAGTTTTCTACTATTTGAACTAAAAATGGCACAAACACCCAAGAGAATGTGTAGAGAATAAAAGGAGAAGAAAAGTAAACTAAAAAGAGTAAGAAAAAAACACACAGTGTTATAGCGGTTCGATAATCTGGGCTTACGTCCACTTAGTGATTTTATCTCTTTGATTGTTGACTTGCAAGTTTAAATTCTTACGAATCGATTTAAATTTGTGGGCGATTACAAGAGATTAGAGTAAAAGATCCTTAAGAATGAGTCATGCCCTCCTATTTATAGCAGCAGATAGCCTAAAATCTTGCATCATGATCTCCACATAATTTTCCATGCTATAGACCACTTCTCTAAGAAATTAGGTGGATGCTTCATTAATAATCACGGATCGGTATTGATCCATAAGGTTGGATTAGTATGGATCCATATGTTCTTTATACAGATGATTTTGAACTTCTTGTCCTAGCTTGATTTGTGGTTAGCTTCATGATTTCAAACTTGTTTGCATCATTATTAGCTTGTTTTTGAGTCCAAATGATGGATCAATAGAAGAATGGAGTTGCTAACTTCAAGTGCTCATGGAGAATGATAGAGAAATGCATGGAATCGATGAAATAGTACTTGAAATAGGCTCCAAGCACCATCACTGGTGAGTAGTAGGATTGGGGGAAAGATTGGCTAGAACATGGTGGATCAGTACCAATCTAGCACGTTGTTTGATTTATGTTGTTGAATTCTTAGGATGGCTTGGTCTTTATCCTATGGCTATGTTTGAACTTGGTCTGTGAACTGTTGCGCTATCTCTCCATGCTTCTTTCTTGATAGTTTCCAAGTTCAATTCATCCAATCCATCCGAATATTGGCTGGTCAAAAGGCTGGATAACCCTTGCCCTTCAAAGTACATCTTGTTCAAGCATGATATGCTTTGTATCAAGACAAGTCATGATTATTGTAAAGGACTCCACTTAACGTTTTAAACGGTCGTTTATCCTTCATGCGGATCAATTTAGTGAAGAGTTATGGCTATTCGTTGCGATATTTTACTAGCATTCGGTATTATAAATCTGGATCATGCTTTCACTTAGTGATTTTACTGCTTATATCACTGGTTTACATGCACTAGGTCTTATGGATCGGTATAAATCCATGGGTGATTACAAAATTTTGAGTAAGATTGAGCTAGAGCCCAAAGATCCTTAGATGTGAGCCTTGCCCCTCTATTTATAGTTGTAGGAAGCTTAAAATCTCACCCCCTGATCTTTATCTTGTTTTCCACCTCATAGACCACTTCTTCAAGGAAATAGGTGGACACTTCATCAATAATTATAGAACGGTACCACTCCATAAACAAGGATCGGTACCGATCATGAGCTTAGATCGGTACCGATACATATGTTCTTCATATGGAACAATTTGGAACTTATTGTGATGGCTCGATTTGCAACTAGCTTCATGATTCCATACTTGTTTGCATCATTATTAGCTTGTTTCTAAGTCCAAATGATGGGTTGTGGAAGAATGAAGTTGCCGACTTTGAGTGCTCGTGGAGATTGATAAGGAATTCCATGGAATTGACGAAATAAAACTTGAAATAGGCTCATGGTATTAAGTAGAGTGGATAAAAGAAATCAGGGCAAGAATGGACCAAAATTCGTGGATCGGTACCGATCCAAATCCATGTTGGATTTTTGTCCTTTTCTTCTTTGACTCATTTTGTCTTCATCCCTTGGCTCTATTTGTACTTGGACTTGGTTTTTGGAATCCTGGCTTATACTTCAAGCCTCCTACCTTAATAGTTTCCAAGTTTGATTCGTCTAGTCTATCCAAATATTGCCTAGTCAAAAGACAGGATAACACTTGCCTCCCATATTATATCTTATTTCAAAGAAGACGTGCTTTGAATCGAGAAAAGTCAAGATTGCTATGAAGGTCTCCACTCTAGCTATTCATCGTGACGCACTACCAGCATCTAGAATTATAACTTAGGAGTGCGTTTTAATGATCTATCATTCCACGCTTATTAATTTTGATTTGGCTCTTCTCATGGATTTTCAATGTTTAATCTGATTTCCTTTGACTCCAGTCATTCGGGAGTAGATATGTATAGGCATATGTATATATGTGCACGTTCTTTAGCAGCTATATCATGATATGCACATACACACATGCATGTGCACAAGGATGACCATCAACATTTTTTTTAACATTAAGACTTTGTACCAATCCAACTCCTTGGATCGTATCGATCCAAGAGCTGGAGAAAGCCTACAACTTTAATGCCTGAAACTTCGGGTATGTTGGGTCATAACCTAATTCGTGCTCCTCTCTTCCTACCTCCTTGCTTGTTACCGAACCAACCTTGGAGCTCTGCCATCAGCTTCTCTAACCTACAAATTGAACATTTCCTCGATCCCATTCGCCAGCGACAACCACCTCCGCATTCAAAACCATCAACGCCGCCACCTAAATCTTTCTCCATCATAATTCCACCGACCCTTAGGTTTGGACTTGATCCTACGCCCTAAATCCTTAGCCCAAATCATTAAATCAAGTTTTACCTTCGATTTGTATCATTTTTAGGTAGGCGGAGGAGTTTAGGGCTAACGCGGTTGAACTCGCATAGATGTTCTTATTTTGGAGCGAAGGAGAAGATGAAGGAAGGAATCCAATCCTCCCAAAGGTTTGGATTGATGCTGATCCTATCCTTGGTGGGTTTTTTATTTTCAAGCTTCTCACCGACCCACATTTTATTGATCGAATATGAACTACATCAAACATTCCATCCTAAATTTTTGTAGCATTTCCAATGCTAGGTTGCAAACGTAAAGTTTGGTCGGACAATCAGCGATGAAGGTTACTTCGGATAGTATCCATACTTTTAAAATAGACCGCTGTACAATACCAAAAATCTACATTGCACGACACTGCACGACACTGCACTAGACTGCACTTTAGCGGGGGTATATCTTATAATTAATTTGATGTTGATTATTTATTGCGGTTTTATAGAAATGGACCATGGAAGTTACAAGTGTCTTGCCACTTTAACTTCAGGTCCATCAAATTCCAGATATGCTAAATTCGATGCTAAGTCAAGTTCGACCGCAACTCCTTGTGCACAACATACTTTAGGGTGGTTTGTACCTTTAGTTGATAATCCACAAGCGATCAACCTCATCTAGAAGTTCCTCAAGTACTTGTAGATGGTCTCGAAGTTGAAGTAGAAGCTGCTCCTGACACTTTGGAGGACTCTATTATTCTAGATGATCCTATCGATTCCATTGCTTCAAAGATAGAAGAGGGGTCACTCCTTAAAGTCCGTGATAAAAACAAGATTTTTTAAGGACATACTCGTCCCTTCTCATTATTAGAGAGCTTATAAACCCCAAGAGGGTCATACTGCTTGCAACAGATATATGTTCTTGGTAGGAGCATCCACCCATCCAATCAATTCATTCAATGATTTATGAACTTCATGAGACTAGCTCCGATGCAACTACATCTAAATATCTATGCCTTTCTTCATGGTACATATATTCTATTTGCTCAATACTTGCATCAAGTGCCTAATGATGAGGATATTCAAATAGTTTCAAGAGCAAGAAAGAAAGCCATTTTTTGACTTATTTAGAACTGGCTAAGAACTGCAGAGTTGTTACTAATACATGAGATAAGTTGAGCTATTCCAAGAGTGAACGACTCTACGTCCGCTGTCCGCTGGTTATCTAGACGTAAGTTCTACTTCATGTGTTTGATACAAACTTGTTTTTTGATCTTGCAAGTTTAACTCATATTCTTTTTGTCATTTAGATGTTCTAATGAAGCCCGGTGGTACGATACTTGCAAATACCATCGGAGTTCTTATGGCACATTTAGAAGAGGATATAGATATTAGAGTTCTCCTTTCCAATGGAATCTCTTGGCCCATAACTTGCTGGAAGCAGGTCGTAGCGTAGGTCAAGTCCAATTAGTCATCGATGACGATGACGATGCTAATGATAACTTGCCTAGAGGCGGCGATGTAAATCCTAGCATGCCCTCTGTCCCAAGTCTAAGGGTTAGAGTTAAAGAGATTGTTGAAGTGGTGCAAGAACATGCCCAGAAAGGTGAAATTGTAGGCTAAGGTAGCAAAGTTGGCTACGATAATGTTGGTGTAGACCATGAGTCTTTGGTTGAACAGCGTAAGGATGATGAATAGTTTGTTTTGAAAAAGTGGCCCGTCGTGAAACTTCTCAAATGGAAATCTTATACACTGCCTCGTCCATCGACAACTGTGGATAAAATTCCTTCTCTTCATTCTAAAGATACAATTGCTAGTTTAGGGCCGATTCTTACTGAGTTTGGGTCTTTCAGCGTTGGTAGTATAAGCCTTGAGGATCTTGATTCTCCTCTCCACTTTGATGATGATATCACTCCTACCAGCATGGGAGAAATCACTTCCATTATTAAAGCTCCAGCACACAGTCCATCGAGGGGACATTAGGACACTCACATACACATGTATTGCACCACATTGTACTTGACTCATGTCTTTACTTGTTGAAGCTATCTTATCCCTATTTCATTTGCAGGATCCATTGAGAGGAAAAAGTATATGTTTATGTCTTTTGAAGAAAATATGTCTTGATAGAGACGTCGCTCATACACGTTTCATAATGGTAGTGATTGAGACTCAAAGTCCAGCCATCAGTCTAGTCGTGATAGAGGCAGCTTCGATAGAGACTGTCTATCTCATGAATCTGCTTCCATATACCATTCTAAGTCCAGCTCATTTCTGCCACAAGTTTCAGACAAGCATTCTGATCATCATGACGACTTTCAACTGGGCGATGCTTTTCGTGCACTACGTCCAGCTTCATTCCTATCCAACACTCGACATCGACTCATACCAGTCAACCTTCTGACCACAAGCACTATAAGGGAAATTTCGAAGCCGCTCATCACAAAGCAAGCAAGAAAACGACTGAAGCTTATGTAGTCATTGTGGGGCAACAACTTGATGCTGATGTCCAAATGACTAAACTCAAGCAACGGTTTTTGGATGTATATTTTAACGGACTCATATTTGTTCCCAACCTGAAGAACATACCGCAAACCAAAGGAGGTATCCTGTTGAGTTCGCTTGTATTTCAGAGAGTCCATGTGTCATCATTTTGCATAACTATCCTATCTTTTTATGTCTCTCACGTTTTAGGTCAGCCCTAGGTTGTCCCTCTTCATGATAAAGGTCTTCAGTCAGGACAACAAACCTCTACAATAGAATCGGTGACTGTGACTACTTCAATGGAGATCTCGAGTATTCCAACCGATGAGACTCCTTCGCCTAATAAACAAATGATAGATGCATTACAGGATGAAAGGACAAGTGGAATTCAGAAAGCTCAACTCGAAGATGATGTTGTCGTCATGGGATTCTTCGAGCCCCTTCGGGTCCCATTATAAGAAAGCTTGAGCAATAACATCTCCTAGCCAAAGAGGTCAAGCTAAAGAAGATAGAGGCCATCCCTCCTCCTTTATCCCTAGCTTTGCTTGGTCAGACCATCTTTATTCCAGTCACTCTTCCTTTACCTAGAAGCACTCAAAGCATGCCAGCTAGATCATCGTAGAGTATTCCATCCAAGGGTTAAGGAAGAAGCAGGAAGAACCAAACCAAGTTACACCTTCCTCCTGAAAAGAGAAGAAAAGGTCCAAGTGGCAAAAGTATAAGAAGTAATCAATGGTTTATTTTGTGTAGATAGACTCATTTTAGTTTGTAGTCGTGGGAGTTTGTTTTGATTTTAGGCCAGCACTATACGGTTTGGCCTCCACTTTTGTTTTCAGCTTAGACATAAATAAAACTTATATGTTCCTTTCCAAGTTCTGTTTCGAATGTGTATAACAAAGACTTTTGTTTTGTTTAATCTTTGTTTGAATTTATTTAAGTATTCAAGAAATGCGCTTTTATTCAAGAAATGTGCTTTCCTTTCGATGTACTCATGATCCACTTCTTTCCAGGATTATTGTCGAACTAAATCATTAGCCTATTTCGTTATTTGTCGGCCTTTCATCATTCTTACAAACATAAAGCGATCATTGAAGTGCTAATCCCTAGGCATTTTTATGTAACCGTATTGGATTTTGGAATCCAATCAAATATCAATCATTAGAAAAGGTGGTTTAAACATCCATTTTGTGGGAACTTTAAAATCGATTGCACTTGTCTTCGGACGTCGATCGAGGTTCAGAAGGGATCTCGCCTAAAGGAGGGCAATGATCTCCAACCCTGCTATCCTCTAGGCAAGACATCGACATTATGTGAAACTTTGGGCAAAAGATAACGAGTGGACGGTTGAATCACAACCATTTTGGGTTTATACTCCTGCCCCCACCTTAAAGACAAGAGTTAGCGGATAGACGGTCAAATCACGTCCAATTCAGGTTTATACTACTGCCCCCACACTAAGGACAAAATTTAGTAGATGGACAGTCAAATCAATTCTATGTTAGGTTTATACTCCTGCCCCTATATCAAAGACAAGAGTTAGAAAATGGATGATCAAAATTTATCTACTTTTGGTTTATACTCATGCCCCCACAGTAAGGATAAGTGTTAGCACACATTCATCTATGGACGGCAAGGGTTGTTGAACTTCAAGGGTCCGATCATGGACCGTAGTAGTTTGATTGGCACCTAACTCCAAGTACTAGTGTAACTACATTATATGCATGCAGATTCATTCGAGTTGGTCATATTTCATAACTCTTAAGCTATGTAAAGACAGAGTCGCAGATTCGGAAAGTCATTTCACTTTATAATAGATGGGAAATATAGGTCCCGCCTTATTACATGGCTTTAATTATGTAAAAATTTATTTCTTAGTGAAATAACATCATAGGTGTTTACTATTCCATGCCATCAAGAGTGAGATCCCATCCATTATTGCTAGCTTGAAAGTGTCGTCTTTAAGCTTTTGTTCAATTGTGTACGGTCCTTCCTAATGCGGGCCTAAGTTCCGGTGGCCTAGGAAGATTCATTTGAGAACTAGGTCATTGATTTCAAAGGTCCATTCCTAACCTTGGCATTGTAATATCATACGACTTGGCTTCATTGTGCAGCTGCATATAGGTCAGCTTTATCATGCTTCTCATCGAGAATATGGAGGGACTCTAACAGGAGTTGCTAATTCAACCATGGATTATAGCGAGTTACCTGATGAAAAGGTACTTCCAGTTCAATCGGAAACATAACCTCCGTTCCATGGGCTAAAGCAAATGGATAATGGCCGGTCGCTGACTTATGTGTCATTCGACATGCCAAAATGCTATTGGAAGTTCATCGACCACTTGCCTTTAGCCTTTTCTAATCACTTCTTGGGAATGGACTTGATAATTTTGTTCATAGCTTCGACTTGTCCATTTTCCTGTGCATTTCCATTGTAGAAAATATCTTCTCTATGCAATGATGATGGTTGAAATCTTTAAACTCGATGCTATCGAATTGAGTCCCGTCATCAGTAATGATTGCTTGTGGAACTCTAAAATGATAGATAATATTCTGGAGCACGAAGTTGATTACATTCTTGTGGTAATATTTTCTAATGGTTTGACTTCAGGCCATTTGGTGAAGTAATCAATGGCGACGATGGCATACTTTCCTTTAAAGTGCTCCTTGTTGAAAGATATATCTCAAAGCTTGATGAAGTAGCTTCTGTCGCTCGTTCTTTCTGTCCGAAAGGATTTCACTCGGTAGATAGTTCTTTATTGGAGTCATCCATGATTGCTTCTCGCACTTAGCCTTCAAGATTTAATTGACATCCATATAGTCGACGCTCGTAGTCGACAACACTTCCACCGGAACCAGGCCTATGAGTTGTGCATCTCCAGAATAGGCCAGCTTAACCACTGAGTCGGCCTTTGAATTTTCCTCTTTGGGTATATGTGCTTTTATTAATATTCAATATCATTAAGCAGCTCAAGGGCATGGTTTAAGTAAGGACCTAGCCTCGCTCCTTTTGCTTGAAACTCCTTCCTGACTTGACACACCACCAGTTGGGAATCACAAAAGATATGTAAATTATTAAATCCTAGTTGCTTGGCAATTTTGAGTCTGCCAATCAATGCTTTGTACTCTACTTCACTGCTTGTTGCAGGGAAATCGAGTCTTAGGGCAAAACAAATCGAGCGTTCCTGGGGAGTGAGAAGTACAATTCCAGCACCGGAACAGTATTCATTCGATGCGCTATCTATGTACATATTCCACCTAACATTCTACTCACCACTGCTTTTCAGAGATCGTCTCATGTAGTTTATTCAGTTACGAAGTCTGCCAAAGCTTGACCCTAGATAGCTCTTCGAGGGTGATATTTTATATCATGTTGGCTCATTTCAATGTTTCATTTCATCAGCCTTTCAAAAGTCTCTGGTCACTGCAATACTTGTCGCTAAGGCTGGTTAGTGATAAATTTGATCGGATGAGCTTGAAAGTAGGGAAAGAGCTTCCTTGAAGCGTTCAACAGGTAATATGTAAGATTTTCTAACTTAGGGTAATTTTTTTCCACTCCTATCAATCGCTTGCTGATGTAGTAGACCGGTCGTTGATGTAGGATTCCTCACATATGAGTACGACACTCAAAGCATGCTCTGATACTGCCATATATATAAACAAATCATTGTCATCCACCAATTTCTAAAGAATGGGGGGTCCCTCCAAGTGATCCACTAGTTTCTAAAACACCACAGGATACAATTACATAGGTAAGATCTGTGACAACCCGGAATTTTTGAGCATTTAAATCGGAATATTTAATTGATTTTAAATATTCAATAGAGTAATTTTAATTTGAATTATGAATATCACTATTTATCTGATGATTAAATTATTGAATTAAATAAGTGAAGTTGGGTAAAACGTTGAATCTGAAATTTTGAAGCCTGTTTAGATACTTTGAAGACTTATAAAATTTATATTGACAATACTAAGAATATAATAGAAGTGTTAAAATGGAATCTAACACTGAATTGGTCAGTTTTGAAATTTAATCGTTTAAATTGAATTTAAAAAGAGCCTTCCGAGGCACAGTCTCGGAATTCGATGAAACCAGTTCCATTGGGTCCGTAATATTGAATTATTATCGGATTTCAAATTTCGTATTAATTGGAGTTAGTGTGTGAGTGTACGATATAATAACGAGCTGAAAATTAATTGATAAAATTTAATGAAATTTACCTAGTCAAGCGTATCTTATACGCCACTTCTTTTAACTTAAATCCGTGTTTTCCTTCCCCTTCTAAAAGGACAGGCAAGTGCGACTCCTTCTGAGAATCAAAAATCGGAAAGAAAAAAAATAAAATAAAATAAAATAATGAATACAATAAAATATATGATAAATAGATAAATAAAGGAAGCTTCAAGGGGAAGCTGTAAGCCGCATATAATAAAAGAAGAGAGTAACACTATAGGGGCCGAACCCCTTTTCTCTATTCAAAACCCTAAATCACTCAGCTAAAAAAATAATACGAATAATGGCCGAAGCCTGTGGAAACTTAAAACGATCCTTAAATAATTCTATCGTTCTCCTCAAACCCAATTCAAATCGCATTTCTCTTTTCTTTTATCTATTTCATCGTTCAAACCGTTCGAAATCCCTTCCTTTAATTTTCCAATCGAAGTAAGCGAGTCCAAAATCCTCGATTCAAACGTATGGGTTTCACGAGGCCACAGTTTTATCGGGATTCGTTAGGGTTTCGCGGCTCGTCTAATCATTCGATTCCGAGCATCGCGTGCGGCAGCGAGTTTGTCTGGAGTTGAGGCAACCAGGGGGAGGGTCGCGAGCCAATTCGCGATGTGGATTCTTGGTGGATGGGTCTCGATCGAGTCGAGCTAGCAGGGATTATCGCAGCAACGAGCGATGATGGATTAGCACCGACAAGATTTCAATGGAGGCTCGCACTATCGAGCAAGCCAGTGTGCTCGGTGATTTCAGGTTGGTGTTGTCAGCAGCTCGGGCTCGAGTTGAGGCTTCGCGATGGAGATGGAATCATTCTCGTGAGCAAACTCGTCTGTGAGGTATCGAGATTTCTTTTATTTGATTTTATCTGAAAGGATAACATATATTGATTTATACAGTTAAAAAAAAAAAAGAAATAGATATAGGTAGACAGAAAATCTACAGTAGGAAGATATTTATAGGTGCAGTTTTCAATTTTTATACATATACACGACTAGTTTAATTTTTAATATCAAATTTTGGAGGTTAATTTGTTTAATAAAACTTATTCACTTGTTTTAGTCACTAGGAAATAATTTACAAAAGAAGAAAATTTGTTTAAAACTAAAACATTAGTATATAATATTTTTTAATGGTAATTGGTTGCCTGACTTATTTCAAATATTAACAAATCCATATAAATATTTATACTAAGTTCAAAATTGGAAAAAAATAGTCGAGATGAAAATGGATTGCAAAACGAAATGCAAAGGTGAGTTAATCTCACTCAGTTTAAGTTTAAAATTGAAAATGATTAAATTTTAATAATTGTTTGAATGGATTGAATTGATTGATGTGATATGGTATGATATTTTGGAATTGGTATATCATATTGTGCTGACGTCTGTGGATGCAGGAAAAACAGGTTGGAGGGATCCAACTGGATCCCTCAACATTTATTTATTATTTAATATTCTCTGATGTGATTACTTGATATTCAATGTTGAATATATTGGAATATTGAATGATGTAACTTGATTGGACATATATTGGGTATAATGAATTATCAAAAATATATAAATTGGATTTTGGGAAGAAAATAAAGAAAGTAAATTTGTAAACGAAATAATCTTAGAGAATTTAATAAATTTAGAATGAATTGAGAAAGAAATGGAAGTATGTTAAATACTAATAAAGAACTTCGAATATGAGAAGAAAAAGGTTTGAATAAACCGAAATCAATGAATTGTAAATTTATGTGATATTAATTTAAATGAATAAAGAATTATTTTAAAACTGAGAGTTTTAAAGTATCTAAAGGAATAAGAAGCAAATTAAGAAATCTAAATTGGTATTTCCATTAAAAGTATTTTAAAACCATAATTAAGGAATAAAATCTGAAATTAAAGGATTTTTGAATAAATAAAATAAACTGGAAATCAATTTGGGAAAAATTGATTTAAGTGATTGAAGTTGGAATTTTCTCTGGATAGCCAAGTACATGTTTTTTTAAAAAAAAGTAAATTTTTAAATATAAATTAAATGTTTTAAAATTTGTTTTAAAGAAAGAAGTTTGTAAAATTT
This sequence comes from Allium cepa, assembly GCA_030765085.1. NCBI lineage: Eukaryota > Viridiplantae > Streptophyta > Magnoliopsida > Asparagales > Amaryllidaceae > Allium > Allium cepa. The sequence continues at coordinate 347,789,349 of CM060928.1, forward strand.
ATTATTTCTAATATTTAAAGTCTAAAGTAAGTATTTTCTTTTAATCTATTTTAGTAGTAATTATTAAGAAGTAACTTAATATTATGTTTTAAAAGTATAAATCTAGTTCTATATTTACTAAGTAACCTTGTTCTCAAATATATTCATATAGTATGTATTTTTAACAAATTATCGAAGTATTTTAACTTAAATGTTTTAAAGTATATTTTAAAGTAAAGTGTTTTAAATTATTTTAAAATCTGTTTTGTGCTCGATAATTTCAGAGGAGATAGAAAATATTTGGGAAGTTTATTCTGAAAAGAAAAATGGTTTGGAAACTGTTTTCAAACGGTTGAAAATAGAAATTATATATTGGGAAGATATTTTGAGGTTAATAAATAATTTGGGAAAATTATTTATTGTGTGATGGATGTTGTGAATATTAATTGATAGTTAAATAACCGACTATCAACATTGGCCAACTGCGTTGATCATTTCGAAGAGACCGGGATCGAGATTTATTTCTCAAAAACCACTTCGATCCGGTTTGTACGTTTCATGAAAAACGATTTTGGATTCGAAGATGGAGCGGTGAAGTGCAAGGGCTAGTCGCTACTAATTCTGAGGATATTTCCAAAATGGATGTAGTAGGAATAGTGCCTTCGGTTCCGTTCGAACCCGGGACGGACTTGTATGGATGAATGCTTGCGAAACATCGTCAGGTGGACGATGGGCATTCTAAGGGATATATTCTTAAAGGTAACGCTTAGCCTCAAGCCTCATCATATGGGAATGACTAAAAATCAGGGGATATGCAGCAAGGCTAGGTGGGTAGCACCCAGGCAGGGTGAGGTCATTCCAGTCTAGATGTCCCTTTTTATTATTTCGGCTTAGTGGGCGGTTGCTGATCCCAACCGCGGGGTGATCTCACTCGGGACTGTCCAGTAAGGGATGGTTCCGACCTTGTGTTGCAGGGGAGCGGGCGTACTCCTCGGTACGGTGATCTAGGCCCCGTACTGTGACAGGTGGTACCCCAGTGCCTAGTCATTGGTTGGAAATCCATTCTCCCTACGAGCCTTATACGAGTTTTGTTTGTATTACCCACTCTGTGGCTAGTAGCTGGAATTTAATGAATGTAACAATTTCGGCTATTTTATAAGTATTTGTATATAGACCCTATTATAATATCAGAGGATTTCTATAAAAATTGTTTTAGCTATCGTAAGGTAAAAACCCGACATGTTTATTTGTGGCGTGTCTTACGAGATGCTTTTGTTTTCAAAGGATTTTTGAAACTTTAATAATCAATTGGGTGTGATTTTCTCACGCTGGTATTCCAGACTGACTCGGGTGTTATTTAACTGTAATGCTCCGGTCAGACCGAGTATTATAGAATACAGGATGATGCTATGGAGCTCAGGAAACGAGCTGGATGACGATACGTACAGTCGTACTTGTTATATATATATATATATATATATATATATATATATATATATTTCGCTATTTGAGTTGTTGTGTATCCATTGTATGTTATTGATGTGAGCTGTGACTGATGTACTCTGATGATGTGATGTATGTAAACTGATATATTTGATTTTGAGTAAAGATTATTTACTATTTATTATATTTTGTTCCGCTGCGATGGTTAGATTCTGATGTTGATTTTTTTTTCTCTTCTTCTACCTCTTCTTCTTAACCCAAATGGTTCGTATTTCTGTGCTACTTGAGTTGATTTAGGTAGAATAGTGTTGACTCAAGGGGTACGGATTTGCGGGTCGTTACACGATCTAAGACACTCTACGCTTTCAGGTCTTACAGCGGAAGACAATAAACTATAAATATAGACAACAATCATCTTAGAATAATATCTCAAAAACACCATTTTAAATTATACGTAGCCAATATAGAGTTTCCAAAATTTCAGTATAAAGTCACAGTACAAACTTTGATAGATGCTAGAAATAATAGAAAATTACATGGAGAATAATATGCAACCCCAATGCCAAGCTCGCTTCTCTATGTACTAAATTTGGGCCAATCACCTGCTGCCTTGTTCTCTTATGGTGGGTTAAAAGGAATGGAGTGGGTCAAACAAAAGTCTGGTGAATGAATTGTATTACCAATACATGGTTATCGCATGCAAGTGGGTTCATTTATAATTTACATGACCTAGGGTGCCCTACTTATTTTGTAAATCACTTAGTAGGGTTGGTCACGTTAACCTAAGGGATATGGTTGCAATTACACCTACATCCAAACATCATATGGAGGTTTATACTTAAGGGTCTAACAAAGAATCAAAGAACTAATAAAAAACGGTTCGGTTGATCAACAATGGATTGAACAAATAGTTTTTAGGGCCACTCATAACATGAAATTGCACATATTATCATCCATAGGACTGCATTACCTGAATAATGACTATATGTATTGTACTTACATATTGAGAGGATCCGGCAATGCCGACTTGCATAAAAGACAACATAGGGTTTACTTAAGCATCCATGTCCAATAATTTAATGGTAATGCCACTTATTACACCAGACTTGGCGTCTACTAACAATGTCACATTGTAATCGTCATATGCACTGATGAACCTCCCATTAGTGTCGGACAATGCACCGCACTTGGCATTCACCAACGGTGATGTGAACACTGAGGAACCTCCTATTATTGTCTTGTACTCAACACACCCTCGCAATCAAACCGCCTTATATAAAATATCAAATTCACAAAATAAATAGTATTTAGGCCTAATTGCCAACATATATGCTTACTTTAGTCTGTAGTGTTCGAAAGTCTAGGATCAGGGAACTAACTTCCCACACTTATATAACATACATAGTAATATACATAAAACCAGGCAAGTCTGCCCTTGAAATACGCATATCGATCAATCGCCTACTGCCTTAGTGGTTGACCGCTTGCTACCGATCTGCTATTGTAAGCCATCGATCGATCATCTTTATGTGAATTTCTCATATTTGTTTTAGTCCATAATCCTATCTGATCAAATTTCTCATATTTGTTTTAGTCCATAATTCTACTTACAATTCTAAAAAATATTTATGTGAATTTTGTAATCTATTTTGCATACTTTCAACTTATCAATTTTCATTATTATATATGTATAGATCGATAAAAATTGAAATCAAAGGGGATATACATATTAAAATCTCAGAATCAATTCAAAGTGGTCCAAAAAGGTATACGTATAAAATCTCAGAATCAATTCAAAGTGGTGTAAAAAGGTGTATGTATAAAATCTCAGAATCAATACAAAGGGTAGAAAAAAGGTGTATTCATATTAGATCTTGGATTCAATTCAAAAAAAATTCTCCATTTTAAACCTAGTTATACCAAATATGGGACAAATTCATGCAAATTAGACATTTAAGTCATATCTCTATATAGGTATGGTTTACTCAGCAATTAAGCTTCAATTAAATTTTTTATCTCAAATTCAAATCATGTAATTCTCTAATCAAATAGAGATATAAATAAATCCAATTACTTATAAACCATCATATTTTGAAAAGTAACCCGCTTACCTCTTATAAGCTTTTTCCCTCCTATTCCGACTTGAACTGCCTCCTCTTTGACTTGTTGATCTTTTCCTTTAATTTGATTTTATCTCTAGTTCTGTTTATCTTCTCTTCTTCTTAAATCATTGATTTTATATTAAATTTTGTTTTCATTTTGTTTTTGAGGAGACAAAGAGGTTTGAGGAAAAGTAGAGTTTCGGCTATATTGTAGGGCTTCAAGCTTAAGAACGAAGAGAAACATTCATACTTATAAATGTAAGATACTACTTCAACCGCTAGATAAAATATAATAAATTCTGGGTCATTCGGCCTAGGCTAACCGTAGCCGATAATGCTTAATCGATCGGCTAATTTATTGGGGATGGTTGATCGCTAGGTGTCGATCAGTCCTAATAACGATGATCAATCGATTAATGTTGCCTAATTTAACATATCTTCCTTTTAGATATTTTTAACTAGTTTCATTTTGAATTTTTTGAACGTGAATAATTTTTTATTTGAACTTTGATTACAAAACTTTATATATGAAAGTCGTCCAGAAAATCATCACAACCGCAACGGTGCATGTTACATAGCCAAATTCTGACAATTATTCAAATTCTATTTTTATTTTATTTTAGATTGGTTAACTTCTTTTAATAAATTTTTGGTCAATTTTGCAGCATGTTACAATAAGGGACAAAGAGTTTAAAAGTTACTTATGGAATTTAATTCATTGGCTAACTTAGGATTAGGGAAAGGTGAGGTGGGGAGTGACTGGGAGACGTGAAAGGCAGTATCTACGTTTTGTAGATACGAAGGGATGATGCATGTGTGATTGCAAAGTGGTATCACTTCCATCCTCTCGTAATTAATGCACCTATCTCAAAATTGGCCATATTTCCTACATCTAAAACAAAATACGGTGTTCCAATAATCTCGCAACAAGTGTTCTCAAAGTCCACGCCTAAAGCATTTCCTCTTTGCCTTTTTTAATCATGTCGGGTACACACATCCATTCGTTGAGGATATGATATTTAAGTCAGAATTCGATATTGAAATCAAGGATGACTTCAGAGAAGAATGAGTTCCAGCTCCAACAGACCATGTAGTCGCCACAAGCTTAGAGGCCCTAATGACTTTAACAAAATAGAATGAAACTCCTTAAGAAGAGGCATAACCCAACCGATCGATAGGTGCTTCGATGCACATACGATCAAAAGGGCTATCAATGACCTTGCATGCTTTGTTGATGATCCTCCATCGGAAATTGCCTGAAATCCATGGAGAAAGATGCCCAATGAGATTCGCATAAGGCCTAGCTGGAAGGGGAGCTAGAGAGTTTTGAGGTGGAGAAGAGAGAAGGGAAAAAGCTATTAAAATTTACATAAATGAAGTTCTATTTATATATAGTTTAAAAAATATGGTTGAATATTTATCTTAAAGTTATTAAGGTAAATAAAATAAAAATTCATAATTTATTAAAATATTTAATTAAAAGGTTTAAATAAATAAATAATTTATTTATTTATATTTAATTAAATGTTAATATATATATATATACATATATATATATATATATTGGTACGTATATATATAAACTATGAAGTCAAAGTTAAATATTCTTCTTGAATAGCCTAAGATGAATAAAATAAAATTTCAAAATTTTCCATAAATATTTAATTAAATTAAGAATTAGAAGTAACTAAGAATGATTTAATTATAAAGATACATACATATATATATATATATATATATATTGATTAAATTATACTAGTTATAAACAAATTGAAATTATATAATAATATGTATCATCAAAAATATAAGTGGAACTGAAATAAACCCAAAATATGTTTTTCTGGAATAAATACATATGTATAGTGCGCATACCGTGAATTTAATTGTGACTGCCGCATGAGTACTTAGTATTTTATAAGAAATACATTATTCTTTTAATTGATATCACTCAAAATATTTAAAGATTATAAAATTTTATTATAATTATCCTCTATCATTTATATATCGAAAGATTACTTGCATACACGCTAGTTGTTGAGTAATCTCAAGATAGAGCAATTAATGCAGTACTATTAATACATTCCCTCGGTAAGGTTAGATTCATCCGCATAGTTGTTTAGAAAACTGAAGGTATATACATTATACTTAGATGATCAACAAATGATGAATAAGAGTGAATAATAATATCTTGATTTGTTGAGCATACCCAAAGCCCAGGTCGAGGATAGGGCAAAGATCATGTTAGGAGTTTTATGTTATACAACTGATAAAGAATTATCCATCGCTTATAGGCATATTACTTTTTAAAAAACTCAATGTTGGAATTCCAATGTAAGGGAATCCTAACACTCACTAGAGAAATCGAACGATTTCTATATTTTTCCTAGGGTTTTGTGGAATATAAAAATCCAGCGGGACCCTTATCAAAAAAAGGAAATGATATTAATTAACCTTTCTCATATTAGAACATTTGCTATGTAACTACAATAATCTAGTTCAATTAAATTTGCAACAAAATAACCTACCTAAGATTGTTTTCTCAAAATTATAAGCTCACTGGACATAACTACACTGATTAGCTAAGTGCTATCAAAATAGCACTTATGTACAAAAGGTTATGGTCTATTATAATTGAACTTTTACAAACAAACCTATCGATGGTGTGGATCCTAAAATGGTAAAGGCTTAATCACATGGGTAGTTGATTGTAACAAAGCCCAAGCCAACACGTTGTCTACTTAGACAAGCCATTGCAAAGATGGCACGAAAACGTGACTGTCTACAAAGTCTTCGATAACCTTTAAGCTTTGTTTAAGGAGCAAGCACATTCCATAAGTTACGAGATTGCTAACAAATTGTTCAATATGAAGGCGAGTAAGTGAAGATAGAGGACTCTGTCAGAATGATGATGGACTATATTGATAGACATCATGAGCTTGATGCTAAGATAGTCGAAGAATTGCAAGTAGATTTGACATAAGCTCGTTGACTCCAAAGCTTGAGCCATTTATGTTAAACTTTAACATAAATCAGATGGGTGTGAACCTTATGGTGTTGCTCAGTATGTTGAGGTAACAAAAGGTCATTCAAGGATCAAGGTACAATGTTCACCGTGAAAGGGAATGCACCATCTTCGAAAGGTTTGAAAAGAGAAAGCAATGTAAGATAGGTAAGAAATGTGCCATCAATGACAAGGGCAGTGTGACCATCATCATAAGTAGGGGCATTGGAATTGCCCATACTACTTAAATATGATAAAATAGAATAAGAAGGAATCGAATTTCATAACTCTTATAGGTAAGTCCATGAGTCAAAATTATTTTGAAATTCACAAAAGCTTTTGGGTTTTAAATACAGGATTTAAATCTCATATCCATAATTCACTGCAGGGACTCAGGTGCAGATGACATGTGACAAAAGGGCAAATGAGCCTTTAAGCTGCAAACGGATTAATTGTAGATGCAACCATAATTGAAGAATATCATATACTTTTGTACAACATATTTATTGTTATTTTGAATAATTGCTATTATGTATGAAACATTGTTGGAGTGTAATATCTGTGTCTAGATTGACTAAGATTGGATATGATTTTCATTGTAATGATGATGTTATGAACATTACGTTTAGTGGAAATAATATCTGCAATGGTTTTTTGGATAATGGAATTTATATACTTAATTTTAATAATATATGTACTGTCAATAATTCTTTTGCTATCAATATCAAAGATAGTTAACTATGGCACTATAAGCTCAGTCATATAAGTTACAAAAGACTGCACAAACTGAAAACAGATAGTTTTCTTATGATATTTGATTAAGAATCATTTGTAATTTGTGAGTTATGCCTCAATGGAAAAACGACCATGTATCCCTTCAATGAGAGCAACGAAAGGGTTGACGAACTCTTGCGTCTTGTACATATTGATGTATGTAGAGTAATGCCTATAGGGACTAAGAATCATTGTGCTTATTTCATAACTTTTACTGATGATTTCTCCAGACTAATATATATATATATATATCTCATAAAGAATAAATCCAATGTCTATGATAAATTTGAGAAGTACAAGAACGAAATTGAAAATCATACAAACCATAAAATTAAAATACTTTGATCCGATCAAGGACATGAGTATGTTGAACATTAAATACAATAATACTTAAGAGATAATGGGATTATCTCCCTTGTCACTTCATCCTATACTCCAAAAATAATGGTGTTTTGAAGATAAGGAATCGAATCCTATTAGACATGGTTTGATATGAGATGAGTGGGGTTAAGTTACCTCTTTCCTGTGAGGGATGTGCATTAGAATCCACAGTGCATATACTGAATTTGGTGTCTACAAAATATGTTCCTAAGATACCATATGAGATGTGGTATGGAAAAAACCTCCTCAAGTATTGGAAGCTGTATGATGGCCTAACATAGTTAAGAACGTTGGCCGTAATAATCTTGAGGAAAGATCAGTGTTGTGTAAATGTATAAGACATCCGAAAGATTTTATGGGACATATTTTGAATAGCATGGAGGAACACAAGGTTATTGTTCCTTAATACATTCTCTTCTCAGAGAAGGAACTTCTATCAAAAGTAATTAATATTAAGGTCATAAACTTGGATGAGATTTGGGAATCCAATAGAGTTGTACAGGTAGAAAAATGAAATTCACCAATATTAGAAGGTGATATACTATGGATTTCTAGTGGATGATAAGAAAAAGCATTATGTCCTAGAAGATGATACCCCCATCACATTCAGACAAGCACTACATTGTGGCTTGAAGCTGTGAAGCCTGAAATGGATTCCATTTACACAACAAAGTGTGGACTTTTGAATGATATACATAAAGGGGTAAACCCATTGGCTGCAAATGGATCTTTAATAACAAACAGAATGTTGATGGAAAGGTAAAGACCTATAAAACAAGGCTAATCATGAATAGCTTCTTTTAAGTTTAAGATGTTAACTATGGTTGCAAAATATGGATGATTTATGCAAAAATGACATTCCTAAATAGTGATTTAGAAAAGATAGATTACATGTCGTAGCTTAAGGGTTTTTAGATCAATGGGAGCGGGAGAAAGGTTTGCAAGTTAGTAAGATTAATAAATGATCTTTAATAAGCTTCAAGAAGTTGGAACAAATATTTTGATAAAGTGATCAAATAGTTTATTTTTATCAGAACACATATGAAACACACATATACCTAAAAAACAAAAAAAATTGTAGTGTTTATTGTCTTATATTCCAACTATTTTCTCCCGATTGGCAATGACATTTTGTTATTGCAATCAGTCAAAGCTTGGTTGTCCAAGAACTTCTCCAGGAAGGCTTTGGAAGAAGTGACCTATATGCTTAGTATATAAAGATAAATCCAAGAGGTTGCTAGGATTATCTTGATCCATGCACATATTATCTTACTAAATCGATTGCATGGAGACTTCCAAGCACATGAATGTTTTGACAAAATTTAGAATCTTCCTTTTTAAGAAGGATGCTCCCCATACAATGAGGGGAGAGAGCGTATGAAAAGAATATCGTATGCTTCAACCATTGGATCCACTATGTACACTGTGTTATATACGAGATCGGTTGTGGCTTATGCATTAGGATGCGTAGTCCAATACCAGTCGAACACCAAAGAAAAATAATGGAAAACTTTGAAATGTATTCTCAAATATATGAGAATACTAAAGACTTATTCCTAATCTATGGGAATACGACCTCGTTATGAAGGGGTATACATGTTCAAGCTTCCTGATTGATATCGATGACAGTAAATATGTGTCAAGTTAATACTCACATTGGATGGCGGAGTGGTGAGTTGGAAAAGTTCCAAGTAAGAGATAATAGTTGATTCAATGATGGAGGCTAAATCTACCGCCCCAAGTGAAGCAACTAAAGAAGCAATCTAGATGCGAAATTTTATGAATAAGCTTGGGGAGATTCCAAATGTCGAGAATCACATTACAATATTTTCTGATAACAATATTATGATGCATATCACAAAAGACACATACTGTGGAAGTTCCACCTAACAACACAGTTTGTCAGCAATAGAGCAGTGGTAATTAAAGAGTAAATAGTAAGGACAACATAGCAGATCCACTCATGAAGAGATTGCTTGATCAGTTTTGAACAAACTGATAGAACGAATGCGAATCAGAATCCATATTGGTTCCAAGTGCAAGTGGAGGATTGAGAGACTTTGTAGTATGCACTAAGGAAATTATGTAATTTATCATAAATTATCTAACTATGTAATGAAACTTGATCTTCATAAAGATGTTTAATTTCTTTTATATAATTTGCTATATTTTTATATAATTAATAAAGTAATTAAGTTAAAGTATATTAATAGGAAATCCCTTAAATAAAATGTTGTGCGATTGTAGTTGTAAATAGTTGCAATCATAGTAATTAATCACAAAATAAATAACATTTTGTTTTCATTATTCCTGGTCAAGATGTTTTGAGAAAGGATACCGATGCATATGTTAAGATTAGAGTACATAATGCTCTCTAAATGTTGGACAGTGTAGTACTTATGACAGCTCGTAGCACCAAGGGGTTATGTACTTGTAGCTTTTGGATAATCATGGAATTACGCATCCGTGAGTTTCTTGTTTGTTGCTAACAAATAGGTCAAACAGGAAATCATAGTACGACAGGGTCACACAGTTCCCTCGATTTGTAAGTACTATGGAACTTCAATATAGATATTCCACTTTAATTATAGTTAAATCAAAGCATGATGACCATCAAGCGACTATAGTTGGATTGGAGTTGAAGAATTGAAAGTGAAACGTTATTCCATAGAAATTCTGTCTCCTTAGCCATATAAGGTTAGTATCACGATCAACTATTGCTGACTCAAAGTAAAAAAAATTGGCCAAAGTGGAACGATTGATAATAAATATTATTATTGAAGCAAGGACTTTATTTTATGTGCTTATCAAGTTGAATGTGGATAATGTTGGAGTTTTGACAATCACCAAGCTCCATATATCCTTAAGTGATATGTTGTTGGCAAAGGGAACGTATGTAAATTATTGTTGCTATCGATACTACTTATGGTGATGCAAAATATGGAAGATTTGTAAGTAATGATTTTGGCCAAACTGTCACCCCATTAGCTAAGGTGGCTTATGAACATTAATATATAATTATTAAATATTAATTACTAACTGAATTCACACCTTTGAGTCTCATATCTACATTTTTGAGTTCCTCAAAAAAGAAAATGATTCAATTGGTTTATAAATGTTATAAATTAATTAATATTGAAGAAATATTAATTAATATTGTATTTGATGTTTGGGGTGTTTTTAGTGAGTGGAGTGGCTTATAGAAATTTCTAGGTGTAATTAATAATTATTTGATGTTGATATAAAAGTTATATACACAAATATCGATATATATTTTTGAATAATCTTTAAACATCAACAATAAAATAAATGGATTTTGTGATTTTTTGGTCCATAAAGGGACCATGCATGTCCTGCCAAGAATGAGAAGGAATCATTTAGATATTATACCTAGATTTGCTTGGGAATAAAAGAGGAGGTTTTTTAAGAGAGATTGGGAAATGTTTTTATTCCCTTCATAAATTCAAAAAACTCTCATTTGTTCATTTCAATTTTTCCTTCCTGCTTCCCTCATTTCATAGTCATTGTCATCTTCTATATCCTATCTAGGACAAACCACCTTCTACCCCAAATAATATCAAACAAAATAAAATCAACTTGGTTCATACAATTATTGCAACATAGAATGGTGATTCAAGCAATTTAGGGATTGAATTCTCAGATCGAGGTGTCACGAAGGGCTAGATCCAATTAGGTGCAATTCTTAGTTTATGCTATGCATTTGCATATGCTCACCCATAACCCATGTTGGTGTATGTAATATACTTTATTACCATTAATTTTGATTTGATTTAAAATTGCTATAAATGTTATTTTACAAATGAAATTCAAAACAAAATACATAAATATATAGTAAAATTTGTTTCATATTTTTTTGTTGATTTATATTAATCATATTAATAATGTTATACAAATTATATTTTATTTAATATCAAATTTTGTGTGTATGTGTATAAATAATTAATTATTTAGGTTATGATTTAAAATGTGCAGATTTTGTACATTTAAAATTGGTTTTTACATATCTAAAAAATTATTTAATTATTTTGGCCATGAGTGTATGTAAGTGTGCACGTGTGCATGCTGCGTGTGCATATTTGTATATATTATTTTATAATGTAAAATTAGATATTAAATATATATTTTTTTTACTAAATTTTAATTACCTTATATAAATAAGCAATATTTTTTTGCTATGATTTAAATATAAAAAAATTTGTTGAAATATTTAAAATGCAATTAATAAGAGTTTTCTCTCTTAATAATTATTATTTTAATATGTCGATTTATATTGATCATATTAATAGTGTTATACAAATTATATTTTATTTAATGTCATATTACATATGCAACAGAAGCACTTTAATGGAGTATAGGTTTTCTTTCTAGCTGCCACTTTATCCCCTGATATTTAATTATTCGTCGTCCCCTATCTCTTCTCTCCAAAATCAGTTTGTATCTTCCATTGCCCTAACCTAGCTTTCCCTATTACTGTGCTTTTTTCTCTCTTTTTGGCTTTTCCCCTTATTCACGCATCTACCATGCATCTTCCCATGGCTCAGATTTGATATCGTCGAACTCCTTCCTTTGTGCACTTATAGTAGTGCTGGCATTTACTGGAGTTTGTAGTTTGGACATTGAAGCCGCCACTGTAGGCTTCAATATTGGATATAGCGATCAAGGTTGGCTATCGACTTTTCTATGCTTGTTAAGCAGTGCCTTTTGCTACTTGCATATTAACCTTGCCTCATCGTTTTTGGTTGGATTTCAGGCATTTATCCTTTTCTGCTCCCCTAGTTTCTTTCACTCCCCAGCCCATTTTCCTCCTCTTCTATGTCATCGTCTTTTCCCTAATCCTCTTCGACCCCTAGTCAACCCTTAATAGCGAAGCCAATCTGCTACTTTTTTCACCCTAATTTGTAGAAATCTATTCGAGTTTTTGTGTTGGCCTTTGGATCGAGCTTTGCTCGACATGCTCAGTGTTTGATTTTGGTTGTTTATAAGGTTTATTTTGGAAATTTCTTGCTAGTGGTTTTGGTTTTTGGAATTGGCTTGTATTTGATTGTTTTCTATTTAAAGTCAAGGCTCTGGCTATTTGTTCCTTCATCATCTGTTGGTGTAGTTGTTCTTTCTACTGGGTTATTACATTGCTATATATTCTGCTAAATTTTAGCTGCTACTAGCAATTTGTGAATGCTTTTGGTTCTTAGTCATATGTTTGTTTCCGGTTTCCTTTTGGAATCTAGATCTAGCACTGCTATGTTTGTTTCCAGTTTCCTTTTGGAATCTAGATCTAGCACTGCTATGTTTGTCGCCTTTTGATGGCTAAGCATTGCATGTTTTTGATATCTAGATTTTAATGTAATGGTATCTATTAAATTGGGTTCTGCTTATGTAAATTGCTTCTTCCTTGATGATTGTGTTGCTTTTTGGAAACCATCTCTGTATTGCAAGTTCTAATCCGCTTGCATCATGACATTGATAATGGTCATAGATGTATCCCTTCTGAGAGTTAGTGTTCTAAATGCACTAATGCATCTTCCTTGTTGTATGCATCTTGCATGGTGTTTTGTAGTTTAGGTATATATTTTTGCCCGACTCATGTACTATAAGCTAGGATAGCTTTTCTAATAGTTGCTAAGGCATTTTGCCTCAAACCTGCATTTCAGTTGTTTAGTAGTATGACCGCTATAAAACTAGTTTGCCTATGCAAAATAATAATATTTTATTTCGCTTGCAGAAATCATAAAGAGTTAATTTTACAATAACATGGCAATACACATGTAACGACCCAAAATTTTAGTTGTTCAAAATTGGGATATTTAATTGGTTTTAAATATTCACAAGTTAATTTTATAACTAGAAAAACTTATATTTCAAATATCTTGCTTTAATTGGATAATTAAATTGTAAATTTAAAATTTGAAATTGAAGAAATAATTTGAAATTTTATTTTAGTGTGAATAAAAATAATTTATAAAGAAGAATTAAATTCTATTTGAATTAGAATGATGTTAGAAAACTTTTGAAATTGAATTAAAAGTAATTTATTGAAATTGAAAATTTTAGGATTTAATTAATGTATAAAATAGTCATTTTTGACACAGTCTTGGATTTCGACGACACTAGTTTCATTGGACCCGTAATGTTATATTATTATACGATTTCAAATTTTGTGTCGATCGGACTTACGGTTTAGTCATTCAAATCTGAAATGCATAGAAATTTGTTTAAGTAGATTTTAATTAAAAAAGGTCGATTCAAAAACCTATCTTCCAAATATGATGGAATTGGCTCCCGATATATATCCATTGTGTTTGGAATAGGGGTAAAACATTATAAACAGTAGGCGACACGTTTCAATTGGAGTTCGAAATTTTTTCGGATGAATAATGTCACGAATTTTCTATAAAAGGACTTCATTGTTTCCCTTTTTCACCAACATTAGGATTTTAAACCCTAACCGCCATATTCATTTTGATGGCTTGAAATTCACCTCGTTCTTCCTCGATTATCTCCACATCCATGTGTAATTGGCCTAAACCTTCAACTACGACATTGTTGAGCTCGACGTATCCAACGGTTGTGATGAACTACGGCAAGGCGAGACGACCGAAATTTCTCTTCGAAGGGCATGCGTTCAACCTTCTCGTCGTTCTGAAGCACGTGGCAGAGCCTCTCTCTGACCGTGGGTGAACTGGAGCTTGGCGCTTCACATAGCAGTCCTTGATCAACCTCTGGGGATCGATTGTGGGTACGGTATCGAAACAGTGAGATCGACGCATGGGTTCTCCGGCCTGATGAATGAACGAAGGAGAAAAGAAAAATGCGGCCAGATCTGGGTCTCTTGAAATTAAAGGCCCCGATTTTGAGGTTTATTAAATAAAAGAAAATTTAATTACATAACTTGTATTCAAATGTTTAAAATTGTGTAACTTCTTCATACGAGGTCGGAATTTGACGAAACAAATTCGTTGGGATCGTATTGACGAACACTATGTTATAGAGCTAGTTTGAAGTTGATTGGAGCTAGTGAAAATTTAGGGTGAAATTAAATGCTCGTTTGATTTTATTCGAAATAAAACACTGCAACGTCTATTGGAATCAAAGTGAGTACAAGTCACTCTTTCTGACTCGCTTATATTTTTATATAAGTGAGAATAAATTTATTTGGAGTTGATTGATGATTGTTTAGGTGATATACAATATATTATATATATTGATTGGTATTTGGATATATTCCTGCCTATTGGAGCAGACGAGACCCTATACGTTCCATTGTATGAGTAGATGATCCTTTTGTAAGTGTGTCTGCCTAAGCGAACATTGTACATATTTTCTCATATGTATATTTGTTAGAGGTGACAGGTTGGTGGGATCCAACTAGATTCCTCACCGGTGTTGATTTTATTTACAGATACTGTGATATATGTTGTTATCATATGATACATGATGTTTTGCATGACAGGATTGATACAATTGATGCGAATCACCTTGTTTAGCTTTTTTTAGCATTGGGCTAAATTTTGGAAATTTTAAAAATTTTAAAGTGATGATTTCAAATTTAAAAAGGATTTCAAAGTGATTTTGAAAATATATGTTTTATTTATTTTTGAATTGTTAATGAAATGAATTTATTTTAAATAAATAAAAGTTATAATTTTTATGTTATAAAAATTATGATTTTTGTGAAATAACTTAATGTGGTATTTTTTGAAATATGAAGTTGATTATTTTGAAAAATAATAAAAAGCGAGATTTTTAACTTATGATAAATGGTTTATACGTAAGATTTATAAAATTGATATTTTATAAATAAAAAGTGATGGAATTATAAAGGAGTTTTGTAAGTGTTAAAATGAAGTAAAAATGGATCTCTTAAGTAATATGTAACGACCCGGAATTTTAATCGTTCGTTTTTGGACATTTAATTTATTTTAAATGTTGTATTTGGATTATTGATTGATTTTAAGTATGAAGATTTTGATGTAATCAGTGAAACAGTTTAACTCTTTAAATATAGCGATTAATTGGATTTGGTAAAATAGTAAATTAAATATTGAGATTGGGAAAATATACAGATCTGGAGTTAAACGTGAAGAAAAATGATTTTAAATCAATCTAAACTTATTTAAAATCTATTTGGATTAGAATTATAATATTGGAATTTAGAATGAAATCGAAAGTAGATAAGTTACAAATTTGAAATTTTTATATTAATTTAATAGTGAAATTTAATATATGGGAATAATGTAAATAATTGAATTTTGATTTAAAATGAATCAGAATGATTTCTAATATGAATATAAATTCTATATGATTTATAATGGAGCAGTAAGTTATTAAAATTGAAATTTTAAACAATTTCGATGATTTTGAAATCGCTCGATTTAATCGAGAGTTAAAATAGCCTTTTGGGACATAGTCTCGAAATTCGACGAAACCATTTCCATATGAACTGTAATGGTGCATTATTATCGGATTTGAAGTTTTATAGCGTTTAGCGTTGCCGTTTGGTCGTACGAACTAAAACAGCATTGAAATTAAAATCGAAAATTTAATATTTAATTCGATTCAAAAAGCTATCTTCCACATGCAACCAAATTAGCATCCGGACCACGTTCTATTATGTTCAAAATGCAGGTAAAACATTATAAATGCCGGACGGCACGTCTCAATTGGAGTTCGTTAAAAAGCACGTTAGAATTTAAAATAATAACAAAATTATATATATATATATATAATCGTATATATATTGTGAACAACAACTAAACCCTAACTATTATTCATGAGCCGCCGTTCTATGTGATTGATAGTCGAAATTCATCACACTTTTCTTCTCGATTCCTCACGATCTATTTAGTATGGTCGAAAACTTCCTTAAGGAAAGTCGTAGAGCTCGTTGAGCTCTACGAAGCGAAAGGTCATGATCGAAAATAGCATGGTGGATCGTCTTGATTTTGACCGCGTTATGCGCCGTTCAATGGGAGTTTGCACGATGTTGGCTGTGTTTAGGGGGTGCGGTCGACAGCTATAGGCGCGTCGAGGCGGGAGCTATGTTGCGGTGGTGCTCAATCGACTTCTAAGGCACGGAGATAGGAACGGTGATCGGTTGAAGGGGTGCAGCGATGGGTTCGAACAGCCTGTGACGATGGACGAAGGAGAAGTGTAATCAATGGCCTAGATCTGGACCTTGTTACGAACGACAGATTTTCGTTTGGTATAATAATAATAAAATTTATTGTTTAATTTATATGTATACATACTTTAAAAATTCATATTTTATCCATACGAGGTTGTAATCAGGCGAAACTGGTGGCGCCGGAATCGCAGCGACGAGCATTACGTCCAGCAGTAGATCTAGAGTCGCTCGGAGCTAGCGAAATTTTTAGATTAAATCGAACGTGTTCGATTTAATTTAAAATTGGAGCATTTGGAAAATTAAAAATCAAGGTGGGTTAATCTCACTCAATTTTGGACTGCCGGTTTTAATTTTAAATGATTAAAATTAATAAATGATTGACTAGTTAAATTGATGCACTGTTACTAATTGGATATTCCCGCATATATATAGCAGATGAGACTCTATGCGCCCCGCATAATAGTGGATGACCTTATATACCATGATATTCTACCAAGAAGTGGAATTGGTATCTTTATATTGTGCTAACATCTGTGGATGCAGGGAAACATGTTGGAGGGATCCAACTAGATTCCTCATAAATGTTGAATTAAATTTCATATATGATGATATATGTTCTGTTGGAATAATCTGTGATAGACTGCTGTGGATTTATATTGATTGGACGCTATGGTTGTTTGGAATTGGTTTTTGGTATTTTAAAATGCCAATAATATATAGTTGAATTGAAAAAAGGGGATTTTTGAGGTAAATTGTTAAGAAGAATTTTGGATTAATTGATTTGATGAAATAAAAGGGTTTGGGATTTGTACTTTACAAAAATTGGAATATTGTAAACAGGGATTTTGAAATAAAAGTATACGAGAAGGATTTTTAAATAATAGATGTTTAAGTGGTACTTGTTCAAATGCAACAGGTTTAAAATCGAGATTTTTAACGGATCGGAAGAATAGAAGTGAAGTTGAGAATAAGTATAAAATTGATTTGTACAGGAATTCAAGTAGGATTTTGAAATTTATGGGATGGAATTGGAAATCAGGAAATTGGTCTTGTTTTTAAAAGAGGATTTTTAAATTACTAATTTGGTAAATTTAAAAGCGTTAGAAATATCATGGAAATTAGTTATTTAATTTATTTTAAATTGTTTAAAACATATTTAATTACTAATAGTTACTTTATACTGATTTTTAAAGATTAATTATTAAAGAAATGATCAGCATTTTTGTTTTTAAATGATAATTATTACATATTTATGTGGTTTGGTTTAATAACTTTGTTTTTATTTAAGTATATTTACCTAGTTTAAACTTGAAAATTTATTTTAGAACCTATAAGCACTATTTTGAGAATTTTGAAAACAAAGTTTTTGGGAAGTAAATGGTATACTCGGCTGGCGTAAATTGGAGGCAGTGAGTGCCTGTAGCTAAGTCTTGGATTTCTCTAGGATAGAGACATAATGTGATCAATGCTTTGATACTGCACTGGTACTTTCCATATTAATATAAAAAGGGGTTTTAAAATATTTTTGAAAAGACGCTTTGTGAATATTTCGAATTCGATAAGATAAGTATGTAATTTTGGATGAAAAGATTTTATTTATTTAATCTTGAATTTAAATAAAGAATTGGTTTTTCAGTGAAATTGAAGTATTTGGTTGGATTATTGTCTATTTGATAGTTAAATAACTGACTATCAAATTTGGACCCAAATATAACCTTGGGAATATCTAGAAGAGGTATGGGAATTATATGGTACAGTTACCATTCGAGGTCCTATACTATACGTATAAACTCATTTCGTTCTTATAGGACGTTTTTAAGGAAATCCATCCATAAATGGTTAGGAGGTGATCTCTGATCTTATCTTCGTCTATTTATTTCCTACAGAAACAGGGTTGAGTTTACTGGGAACATCGAACATTTTTTCGAAGAGACCGGGATCGGACTTGTGATCCGAAAACCACTTCGATCCAACGAGTGTGTTTTGGTAATAAAGACAAGAACATGAAGTCGAAGATGGAGCAGTGAAGTGCAAGGGCTAATCACTACTAATCCTGAGGGTGATTCCAAAATGGATGTAGTAGGAATAGTACCTTCGGTTCCGTTCGGACCGGAAACGGACTTGTATGGATGAATGCCATCAGTACATTGTCATTGGAGGACAACGAGCATTCTAAGTGAATATTTCTAAAAAGGTAACGCTTAGCTTTTAACCTCATCAACCAGGAATGAATGAAAATCAAAGGTGAAGCAGCAAGCCTAAGTGGGTCGCACCCAAGTACGGTAAGGTTACCCCTATCTAGAGTCTCTTTTATTCAGCTGTGTGGCGGTTGCTGATCCCAACCACGGGGTAATCTTATTTGGTCTATCCAGTTTAAGGGGTAGGCTGGTCTTGTGTAGCAGGGGATCCCAGAGTGATCCTCGGTATAGTGTTTTTAGACTTTTACTGTTATAGGTGGTACCCCAGTGCTTAATCATTCAGTTGGAATCCATTCTCCAATACGTGCCTTTACGGTTTTGATTGTAGAGCCTAGTATTGCTGGAATTTAATTAATGTAACAATTTCAGCTATTTGAATAAGATCTGTACTTAGACACTATTATAATATCAGAGGATTTTGATATGAAATGTTTTGGTTATCGTAAGGTAAAAACCCATCGCTTTTATTTGTGTCATGGTCTTACAAGACACCTTTTATTTTCAAAAGGATTTTGAACTTTAATAATTCAAATTGACTGTGTTTTCTCACGCTGGTTTTTCGGACTGACTCGGGTGTTTTTTTATTATAATGCTCGGGTCAGACCGAGTATTACAGTTTCAGGATTGGATACTATGGAGCTCAAGAGATGAGTTGGAGACCGAGACGTATTCTCATACTTGTTTATTTCCATTGCAGTATTGTTTGAAATTACTAGCAGTTGTGAGGATAGGATGTTATAACTGTCCAGGCTGGTAATTATTGATTTGTGTACTCTGATGTGAGATATGTATATTACTTTTTTGCTTTGTTAAAGAACTATTGATATTATATACTGTTCTATCCACTGTGAGAATCTTATTGTTTAGTTCGCTTCTTCTTCTACCTCCTTTCTTTTACCCCAACAATATGTCTTTACGGCACTCGATCGTTCGGCATGTTATACGATAGGCATATTTATGTCGATTTTTGGGGTTCGTCAAGGGCGGGTCGTCACATAATAAGATTTATAAATAGATAAAGTTATAAAAAGAATGAATTTGTAAATAAAGAGATTTATAAGTGAATTAACTTATAATCGGATTTTGACATATAAATGGGATATAAATGTAACTTGTTAGTATAGGAATTTTATATATGGAGTATTTAAAAAATATAAATGGAATTTATAAACATTGTTTTGTAAATTCGAAATTAACTTATTTTGAAAAGTTAAATATGAAAGTTTTTAAAGGAATTTCATTCACGATTTTAGACAGTGGATAATCCTTTAAATTAAACGTGTAGAATTAATGAATTTGGTAAGAAATTATATTCACGATTTTGGATAGTGAATAATAAGTGTTCATCTAAATGGATTTATATGGTTTGAAGATGTTTTTAAAAGGTATAAGCATCAAAAACATAGATTTCAATATTCATTGTTGAAATAGACGTTTTTGAGAAGTAAGAACAGTATGGACTATAATACTATTGTTATAGTAAATGATTTCCGAAAGGAGATGTTTTGTACAATATATGAGATTTATATATCTATTTAATAATCAAATCCCTATACCAATGATTTTGGGCTGTCGTAACGATGTTTTACGCAACATTCATATTGACCCAATAAAGCGTGTGTTGAAAAATATTAAGCTTTCCTAAAGAGGTTGTGAATATGCTTACACTTTTGATAAAGTATATGGAAATGTTTCCAATATAGAAATGTTGAAATGGTTTTGAGAATATATCTTTTTAAAGATAATTTGAAGTGAATATTTGGAAAGTGATTTAATTTATAAAAGATTAATTAAAAGGGCCTAGTGATTGCTTATAGTGCTAGATATTTGTTGTTTGCTATGATAGTTAAATAAATGACTATCAAATTTGGCCATTTTAGTTCATCGACTTGATGTGGGAACTATTTAGTCGTAAACTTAGTATGTAGCCATCTATGTAGGCTGGATTATCAATTGTGTTGAGAATGTTGATTCATGGAGTGTGGAGTATTACTCCAATCTGTGAAGCTTCCTTCTTGGCTAAAGGATAGCAAGTTGAAAGTTGAGACGTGATAAGTCTATGAGACTTAGTTTCTGTGTGAGGTTGAGAAACGCTTTTGCATTGTTAGTGTGAAGAGACCATGATCAAATTTATCCAAAAATTCACTTTGGATCAATGCATATGCATTTGATTGTGCAGGTTATTGATGGCATTGATATTTAGGATTTTCATAGTGAAGGACTGCTTGTTGATTATTTAGGGTTAAAATCCCAATATACATCCAGTAGCAGTAGTCTCTTCATTATGAAATATCCATTACAAGGGCAATTGCTACTAATCTTGGGGATTTCTCGACAGAAATTGGTAGGAGTGTACCTTCGGTTTATCCTGTTCCTGGACAACTTGTATGGACGTTTGTTTGTCATTGCATTTTTGTGATTACGTACATTGGTTTTTACAAATGTACATCAGTGTTGGCAGAGAAGGCAACTTCTCTTAGCTTAACACCCTCCTTGAGATTTACGAGCTCAAGGGTTTTATTTTTGTGGAAGGAAATTAGTAGTCAATGGAAATGGTCATGTGGCATTTAAAGTGATGTGATATGTGATATGTGAAAGGTAATCGTTACCTCAGGCCTCATCAACCAAAAATGACCGAAACATGGTTAGATGCGGCAAGGATGAGTGGGTCATTCCCAATTAGGATATGATCATCCCCTTCTAAATATATTTCTTCCCGCTATGACGTTCAGGATGTAAATTAATGTGGTTTGTATGCTATGAGTGCTCTCGAAAAAGGTCGGTGACGACCGAGGGATGACATATTTGGTACTACCTAGTTATAGAGTTAGGTCGGTCTTATGTTGGTAGAGGGAAGTTGTTCTATTCCTCGGTACATCCATCTAGTGGTGCACCCATCGGAAGGTAGTCCCTTCCCTGGTCATTTATATGGAAATCCATACTCCACTACGTGCCTGCCATTTTGTTTGTAGTGCCAAGTATGCTGGAATTTAATAATGGTAACAATTTTTGGCTATTTTAATATTATTTGTGCAATTGACACTATTATAATATATGATCATTTGATATGAAATGTTTTGGTTATCATAAGGTAAAAACAAGTCTGTGTTTATGTATGGGCGCGTCTTACGAGATACTTTGTTTTGAAAGGAAAAGTTTGGTATTTTAATAAATTCTGTTGAGTGTGTTTCTCATGCTGGTTTAATAGACTGATCCAGGCATTCTTCCCTTTTAATGCTTGGGTCAGATCGAGTATATTTACAGGTTCAGATTTGGTGCTTTTGGAGCTTCAGAAGGCGAGCTAGAGATCTTCATTTTTGTATACACATATCTATTTTTTTATCCGCTGCAATGTTGTCTGGTATTATCGACAACTATAAGGACAGGTTATTATAATTGTCCAGGCTGATGATTAGTGCTTAATTGTTGAACTTTCATTGATGTGTGTATATACAGTTTCTTTTTTGTAAAGATCATTGATATGATATTATATGTTTTCCGCTGCGGTGTGAGATTCTTTATTGTTCTGTTTTTTTTCTCTTCTCTCTTTATTCTATTCTCTTTTTCTCTTCCGTTTTTCTCTCTTCTTTTCTTTCTCATGACTTTTCGCCAGTCTGTACTTTTTGGATCGGACATGTGCGGTTTTTTGTCGATTCAAAGGGTATATAGACTTACATGTTGTCATATTTGGTATCAAAGATTGGATTTAGTATATTACTAGGCTTTGATGTGTACTCGGTATAGATAGGGTCGGTAGCACCCTAGATTGAGTTTGAGTGTATTATATATATGAGCACAATTTTTTTAGTGATTATAAAGATGTTTTATATTGTGTTTACTAATCTGTTGAGTTGTTTATGGATTCCGGTCTGTGCATGGGACGCCATATTATCGATAAGGATTTCTAAATGCTTAACGAGGCAAGTCGACATAGTATTATTTTAAATTGGGTAAATGAAATAATTTTACCTCGATTATATTTTATATAGAAAGGAAAGTATTTTTCAGAAATTGTTATAGTGTATATAAATTGATTGTTTGGTTGTTTGAAAATGTAATTTTGTATAGTTAATAAAGCTATTTGAATAATCTGAATAAAAACATACAATTGTAAAAGGATAAATGTAACAACCTTATTTTACGAATGTATATTTAAATTTAAATATAGCATCTTTAGTCGGATTAAATTCCGAAATGCTACTTTTTGTAAACTGTCGAATTAGGACTCGAGACCACTGCCATTGAGTCCAAAACGACGTTTGCAATCTTTTTTGAGTATAAACATCGATATGCTTGGAGTTGACTAAAATTTTGGTATTTTTATTTGGGGCTTTGGGTTTAGGTTTCAGCCCACTAACCCAACTCCTCTACCTTATAGCCCCCACTCCACTCCTCTTCATTCATAACATTTCCTAACACTCTCGAGCCCTATAAAGAATGGTGGGAAGAGGAAATTAAAATTCCTAAGCCCTAGTTTCTCTTAGGAATTCAAATTCAAGTTATAAATCAAAGAGAAGCTTAGGTAAGAATCCTCTTCATCTTCTGCATCTCAATCTCTCTTCAATTATTGGAAATTCCTATAACTTAACTTAGGAAATTCATTTCATTTGATAATAGATTGAAGATTCTAGAGGTGTTGTTAAAGAGAAATCAATATTTTCTTGTTTTAGAGCTTCTCATTTCTATATTTGGGTTTAAAGTTGAGCTTTTAAACTCACATCTACGTCTATAGCTTTCATTGTTGTTAGGTATGAATTCCTAACATCTATTTCATGTTTAATTGATTTTGATTTGAATTAATTTGGTGAATTTTCCAAATTTTGGTGTTTTGAAGTCAAAATCTTTAAAGATCCTATCTTGAATGTTTTAACATGATATTCTGGGTGTATCGAAGAGCCTATAGGGCTGGGTTGTCGCTTGGCATAAATCCCTAGCCTCCGTCGCTCGTCCGATCACTTCTGAATCAATTTAGCCATCATTGGCCTAGGAAAACTGTTGCCTAGAACAGACAACCGGATGTATGGTTGGAAGGTATAGACGTTTGGTTAGGGCAGCAGATGAAAAATAAATAATGGCAAAAAAGGAAAAAAATAGCAGAGACTTGAACCAAACGTCTGGTACAAACCTACTAGACGTCTGGTTAGTTTTCAGATGCCTGGTTAGAGTTCAGACGTCTGGGAGGTTTCTGAAATATTTCCAGAAACCAAATCCAGACGTCTGATTTAACCCCCCAGATGTCTGGAACTGGCAATTTTGCCTATTTTGGCTGTTTTTGATTGGATTTCCAATTTTTATCGATTTTTGTTAATCTGATTGGTAGTTGCCATTTATTATCGACTTTGATGACTTCTTTTTGGGATTTTCGGGAAATATCCATTTTATGGCTTTGATATTGATTTCTATGGATTTGATTCGCGTCTTCGAATGTGAATTTTTAGTGATTGATTGTTTTTAAAATCGTTTTCTGTGGCTTTTCACTTTAAATTACAAAGGTTTTATACTAGTAGTAAATATCCAAACTCTTTCACAAAAATGATTTCAACATTACTTTTTATACAAACCTCGTTTTTAAAACCGTTTTTCAATCTATTATTATATCCAAACATTTACCTCATTCATTTGGAAAATCTAATTAAACGACTCAGCAAAACAAGTGGTATGAAACACTTGCGTTTACTTTTTCGGTTAATTCTTGGACTGGTTCGATTGAACTCTTGTGACAATTTTCGATTAGAAATCTACAATTTGTTCATAAATACTTAATTAAGTTATGCCAATGGTTGTGGGACATGAAGCTAAACTCATTTATTTACTATCTCAATGTAATTTACACTTATCGATCAATGATGATCATTTTATGATTTAGACTAGCGATATGCGATGTCTCTTTGTCCGTGTAGGGGACTATACCCTGTTTGGAAAAGTTTCGGCTCATAGTCCGCAAAGAGGGAATATACACTGTTTGGAGGAGTTTTGTCTCATATTCCGCAAGGGGGGACTATACCCTATTTGGTGGAGCTTCGGCTCATAGAAGGAGCTTTGGCTCATAGTCCGCAAGGGGGGACTATGCTCTGTTTGGAGGAGCTTCGGCTCATAGGAAGAGCTTTGCCTCATATTCCACAAAGGGGGACTATACCCTGTTTGGAGGAGCTCTGGCTCATTTTATGGGATAGCGACCCATTTTTGATACATGTGTTGGTGAGATTTCTTGCTCTTGTTTGTGATAGGCCCCCCTTTGTGATTTCTAGATTTCTAATTGATGATTTTTGGAATTTGTGTTTCACCAATTTTTGCGATTGGCATTGATATGTTTTGTCAATATTTGTGGTTTGGTGAATAAAATAAAGAATATGACATTAATTTTAGAGAATATTTGAGATATTGTATGATTTTTGTTGTTATCTGATGTATATTTGTCACAGTATAGCATTATTGTTATCATACTTTTTGTCATATCTTCATTTTATATGATATTTATAGCTAGACTGGTCCGTTTATTATTTTCTTCTTAAATAATACTCGGGTCGGGCCGAGGTATTTCAAGTGCTTCTGCTTGACTTCTTATCATGGTCCTTCGTTTGAGTTTTGGGCTAACTACTTTAGCTTAATAGTTTTTGTTATTATAGATTCGAGATAGAGACTCCATGATGTATACATTTTCTTTTGCCCTGCACTTATACCTATTCTTTTGTGCTATAGTGGATCTTATATGACCACTACTTTGAT
The DNA here is from genome assembly GCA_030765085.1 of Allium cepa. Classification (NCBI taxonomy): domain Eukaryota; kingdom Viridiplantae; phylum Streptophyta; class Magnoliopsida; order Asparagales; family Amaryllidaceae; genus Allium; species Allium cepa. The sequence continues at coordinate 347,815,095 of CM060928.1, forward strand.
GTACACTTTTATGTGATATATTCATATTTGTTTCCGCCTTAGTGATATGAATATCAATGACTGATTTATGTTATGTTTATTTTATATTTGTTTTCGAAGACCACATAGCCACTGTGTAGTAGCCTTGTGTTTGTATTTGATATGTCGGATTTTCTCTTGAAACGAAATGCATATAATACTATCTGACATATCGTTACTCGCACAAAGCAATTACACAGATGGTCGCTCCTCAACAGCCTTATTATTCGCGCTAGTCGACGGCATTACCCTGTAGTGTCCTTGGCTAGTGTGAGTATAGAGTGGGGTGTTATAGCTTGGTATCAGAGCCAAACTTTGGAACAATGTACAATAATCTAGCAAGGATCACTGTCCTAAGTGTCTCTTTGGAATCGTGCCTTAGGATTTATCCGAGTCTTAGGACCCATTCTATTCTAATTTCTTTTATGATACCTTGTTTATCAATCAAGTTTGTTTGATATTCATTTTGAGAATAAACTTTTGCCTCTTCTTTCTTTCTTTCTTAAAGAAGAGAAATGGTTAGATCTGGCCGTCGCAGTGTCGGTCAATCCAGTGCTACACCTCAGGATGGTGTATTGATGTCTGCCCAGCAGCTTTTAGATCTTGTAAAGAATGCTCAAGTTGTCGGACCCATTCCAGAGCCTAATCATCCTAAATCTAGGTTCGCATGCTTGTGCAGAAATTATACCGATTTGGGTGGAAGGCCGTTCAAGGGTTCCGAAAGCGTTATAGAAATCCAAACTTGGCTTAGAACATGCGATCGCATCTTTTCCCGCATGAATCTTGTGAATCTACATCGAGTCCAAGTAGCTTCTAGCATGCTCCAAGAAAGAGTATTAGATTGGTATGAGCTTTTGATTTCGAAAATTGTTGAAGAGGATCTTACTTGGGAGCAATTCCGAGAAAGGTTCGGGTTGAAATTTGTGTCAGAGGCTTAATAATTAACTTTGGCTCGGTGCTTTATTGACCTTGTTCAAGGTGAATCTTCGGTGACGGATTACATCGCATCTTTTGAATCTCTCTCTAAATATGGGGTTGAGTATATTAATACCCCATTGAAGAAAAATCAGAGGTTTGTCTATGGGCTGAATATGAACCTCAAAAAGCCTTTACTTCTAAAACTAGAAGTTTCTTTCGATCAACTTGTAGATATCGCTCTTTGACTTGAAGAGTCCGATAAAGAAAGTGATGTTGAATTTGTGGGTGCCAAGAAGAATTTAAACAATAACATGAAGAGGCCGATAAAGAAAGTGATGTTAAAATTGTGGGTGTCAATAAGAACTTCAACATCAATAAGAAGAGGCATCCCTTTATTAAGTTCGAAAGTCCTAATCCCAACTAGAAAGTGAAGCAAGTAACTTCGGTAACAATGACCCCAATCCCTAATCGTGGAGAATGCTACAATTATGGCTCTAAGGACTACTATATAAATAGGTGTCCAAGGACTATTTCTTGCCGCTATTGTAAAAGTTCAGATCATTATTTATCTTCATGTCCCAAACTTCAAAGCAAGAGAGAGGGAGAGCTGAATGTTGTGCAAGCGCCTAGTGACACTTCTCTTGGTCAAGGTATTTCTCATTCATTCCTTGATGACATTTGTTTTGTGATTATCCTATTCGAGTTCTTTTTGATATCGGTTCATATCATTATTTTTATCAAAAGAACTTGTTGATTCTTTTTATTCAAACATTTTGGGCTTGATGACTACATTGAGAACTGCGAATCCGGTTGGTGGATCTGCAACACTCGGTTTACTTTGTAAATATGTCGAGATTATTTTATATGATTATGCTTTCCGATCCGATTTGCATGTTAAGTTTTATTTGCATCCATCCAAACGCGAATTTTAGCAGTGAGAAAGACATTTTCATTTTTATATCTTTATTGTTATCAGCCCCGTCATGTATAGTTTACCGTCCTGTAAAATGGTTGAAAAGAAATTGATGACTCAATATCTGTTCGTTCCTCACTCTTCTTATGTGCTACTTAGGTTTCGAAATTGATTTTTGTGAAAGAATTGGCTTAATCATTATGAAGCCCATATCCTATATCCCGATAGGACTATTCATCTTCGACATTCTCAATCTGTTAAGCAGATTTCTATTGTTCTTAATGATTTCGATTCCAATTCCGTGGCATCCTTATATTCTCTAAAACCACATGATGAGGAAAATGATATTTCTCTCATTCAAGTAGTTCATGAATTTCTCGGTATCTCTAAGCTTTACTTAGGATTATCACCTAAGCAATCTTTTGAGTGGTGCTAAGGTCTTTTCAGCTCGACCTTACCACCGATTTTCATTAGCTACGAGTTGCAGAGGATAGCGTTTCCCTTACCGCATTCCACACTCATTATAATTCTTATGAATGACTCATGATGTCATTAGGTTTGTCCAGCCTATTTCATCCAACTTATGAATCGAGTATTCTATGAATATCTCGATGAGTATTCATTAATTATGGATAAAAACAACAATTTAAAATTTGCAAATCTTTTTCATAAGATATTTATGAGTATAATTGGATTTTGTTCTTAAAACGAGCAAAGAATATTCATAAATTTTTTTAGAGACATATTTATCATATAGAAGATGATTTTGTGTTGTATTGCCCATTGAGTGCTTTAAGAATTCCGGTCGATGCGCCTGATCAACATTATCGATAAAAATATCCTAAATGCTCCGATGAGTCAGTCGGACACAGTAAATTGACTTGGAATAGGTAAATTTTTCTAGAAATATGATTATATAAAGTTAATTATAATTTTGAAAGTCTTAAGCTTTTCAGGAAAGAGGTTCATTTAAAAGAACTCCTTTCTGATACTCCTATTCTTGTGATTCCCAAAGGGAACCAAGACTTCACTGTTTGTACCGTTGCTAGTCGTATTGGTTTGGGTATCGTTCTCATGCAAAAAGGGAACATGTTATCGCTTATACTTCTATACAATTGAAGCCTAGCGAGACTGATATGCTACTCATGATCTAGTGCTCGCGGCCATTGTTTCCGCCATTAGATATTTTGTGTTCATTAGTGTTTCACCTATGAAGGTTGTTGTGCATTTCAGTCCATTGGGAAAATTAGCATCTCGATATGTTGGTCCATTTCCCATCACCGAACGTATTGGTTCCGTGGCTTATCGCCTTTTATTAACGGCTCAATTTTCTGCTATTCATAATGTTTTCCACGTCTCTCAACTACGAAAATGACTTAGAGATTCCGATTCTATTCTTGAGCCCGGTGTTATTGAAGAAATTGAAGTTTCACCTAATTTGACTTATGAGCAACATCATATTCGTATCATTACTATGGAGGTTAAACACCTTCGTAATAAAGATGTTCCGCTTGTAAAGGTTCGATGGTCTCAAATCCTAAGGGTTGCTCTTGGGAATCCAAAGAATTCATCGGGCAAACACATCCTGGACTTACTCTCTCGTGCTCCTTAAGGTGTGCTTCTCATTTCAAAATTTCTTCTTTTGTGTTGATATGCTTTAATGGTTGTTACCCTTTATTTTCTTCTTAAGTATTGCAAGGACGTAATTTCTTTAAGGAGGGGAGTCTGTTACAACCCGTATATTTTATGATTGTATATTTAAATTTTTTATTTAAATATAGTATCATTAGTTGGATTAAAGTCCAAAATGATACTTTTCGTAAACTGTCGAATTAGTACTCGAGACCACAACCATTAAGTCCAAAACGGTGTTTGCGACCTTTTTTGAGTATAAACATCGATATGTTTGGAGTTGACTTGAATTTTGGTATTATAGAGGCTTTGGGTTTAGGTTTCAGCCCACTAACCCAACAAGAGAACCCAACTCCTCTACCTTATAACTCCCACTCCACTCCTCTTCATTCATTCATAACATTTTCTAACACCCTCATGCCCTAGAAAGAATGGTGGGACGAGGAAATTAAAATTCCTAAGCCCTAGTTTCTCTTAGGAATTCAAATTCAAGTTATAAATCGAAGAGAAGCTTAGGTAAGAATCCTCTTCGTCTTCTCCATCTCAATCTCTCTTCAGTTTTCAGAAATTCCTATAACTTAACTTAGGAAATTCATTTCATTTGATAATAGATTGAAGAATATTCTAGAGGTGTTATGGAAGAGAAATCAATCTTTGCTTGTTTTAGAGCTTCTCATTTCTATATTTGGGTTTAAAGGAGAGTTTTTGAACTCATATCTACGTTTATAGCTTTCATTTTTGTTAGGTATGAATTCCTAACATCTATTTCATGCTCAATTGCTTTTGATTTGAATTGATTTGGTGAAATTTCCAAATTTTGGTGTTTTGAAGTCAAAATCTTCAAAGATCCTATCTTGGATGTTTTAAAATGATATTCGGGGTGTATCGAAGAGCCTATAGGGCTGGGTTGTCGCTTGGCATAAATCCTTAGCCTCCGTCGCTCGTTCGATCGCTTCCGAATCAATTTGGCCATCATTGGCCTAGGCAAACTGTTGCCCAGAACAGGCAACCAGACGTCTGGTTGGAAGGTCCATACGTCTGGTTAGGGCAGCAGATGAAAAAAAATAACGGCTAGAAAAGGAAAAAAAAAAGAATGGCAGAGACTTGGACCAGACGTCTGGTCCAAACCTACCAGACGTCTGGTTAGTTTTCAGCCGTCTGGTTAGAGTTCAGACGTCTGGGAGGTTTCTGAAATATTTCTAGAAACCATATCCAGACGTCTGGTTTAACCCCCAAGATGTCTGGAACTGCCAGTTTTGCCTATTTTGGCTGTTTTTGATTGGATTTCCAATTTTTATCGATTTTCGTCGATCCGATTGATTGTTTTCATTTATTATCGACTTTGACAATTTTCGAGTGGAAATCTACAATTTGTTTGTAAATCCTTAAGTTAAGCTAGTGGTTATGGAACATGAAGCTAAACTCATTTATTTACTAGCTTAATGTAATTTACACTTATCGATCAATGATGATCATTTTATGATTTAGACTTGTGATATGTGATGTCTCTTTGTCCGCATGAGGGACTATACCCAGTTTGGAGGAGTTTCGGCTCATAGTCTGCAAAGAGGGACCATACCCTATTTGGAGGAGTTTCATCTCATAGTCCGCAAGGGGGGACTATACCCTGTTTGGAGGAGCTTCAGCTGATAGGAGGAGCATTGGCTCATAGTCCGCAAGGGGGGACTATACCCTATTTGGAGGAGCTTCGGCTCATAGGAGGAGCTTTGGCTCATTGTCTGCAAGGGGGGACTATACCCTGTTTGGAGGAGCTCTGCCTCATTTTATGGGATAGCTACCCATTTGAGATACATGTCTTGGTGAGATTTCATGCTTTTGTTTGTGATAGGCCCCCTTTTGTGATTTTTGGATTTCTAATGATGATTTCTAGAATTTTTGTTTCACCAATTTTTGCGATTGGCATTGATATGTTTTGTCAATATTTGTGGTTTGGTGAATAAAATAAAGAATATGACATTCTTTTTAGTGTTTGAAAATATTTGAGATACTGTGTGGTTTGTGTTTTTATCTGATGTATACTTTTCATAGTATGGCATTATTGTTATCATACGTTTTTGTCATATCTTTTATCTAATCTCATTTTATATGATATTTATAGCTAGACTTATCTGTTTATTATTTTCTTCTTAAATAATACTCGGGTCGGACCGAGGTATTTCATGTGCTTCTGCTTGACTTCTTATCATGGTCCTTCATCTGACTTTTGAGCTAATTACTTTAGCTTAGTAGTTTTTGTTATTATACATTCGGGATAAAGACTCCTTGTTGTACACATTTTCTTTTGTCTTGCACTTGTAGCTATTCTTTTGTGATGTAGTGGATCTTATATGACCAATACTTTGATGTACACGTTTATGTGATATATTCATATCTGTTTCCGCCTTATTGGTATGAATATCAATGACTGATTTATGTTATGTTTGTTTTATATTTGTTTTCGAAGAGCACATAGCCACTGTGTCGTAGCCATGTGTTTGTATTTGATATGTGGGATTTCCTTTTAAAACGAAACGCATATAATACTATCTGACATATCAATACTCGCACAAAGCAATTACATAGATGGTCCCTCCTTAATAGCCTTATTCTTCGAGCTAGTCGACGGCATTACTCTGTAGTGTCCTTGGCTAGTGTGAGCATAGAGGTGGGGCGTCACAATAAATTATATAAGTAAATGAATTATGAAGTTTAGAATTATAATTAATATGATTTACAATTATGAAATAATCTTATATATAAGAAACGAAACTGCATGAGCATAGTTTCAAATATGAGTTATAAATAAAAATAAATTTAAACTAAGAATTTGAAATTTTGAATCCCGTTTATTTTGAAAGTTGTTTTCAAAGTTAAAGAGGTTATATTATTATAAATCTAAATAAGATAAATAAATTTGGAATGAATCTTATATAAGTAAAGTAAAATAGTGAAATTATATAAGTAAAAGATTTATAAACGTGATTTATAAATATAAAAAGGATTTTTAAAAGAATATAAAGCACTGAATTCACTAACGTTGCTAGAAAATAATAAGGGTGATGACTGCAGCATCATCAGTATCATTTTTGAGTTTCTGTGTGATTGATTTGCTACCATAGTAAATTGGAAATTGAAATTGAAGTTTTATTGTGATAAACGAAATTGATTTAAAATCCAAGTTGAAAATTGATAAATATGAGTAAAATGAGTTTGGACTTATAATATGAAATTAGAAAATGAGTTTGGTGAATGGAAGTGAACTTAGGTAAATATTCATTGAATTATAAATAAATAAGGAAAAGAAATTTCAAAAATTTAAGTGTGAAATTGAGATATAAAATTAAAATTAAACTTAAGTGAAGTTAAATATATTAAGTTGATAAAATAAAATATATGATTTGTAATTTGACTTAAGTAAAAGTTAAACAAAATGTCTTTAGAAATGTAATCTAAGTTAATTAAAAGGAAATGATCGTTGAAAATGAAATGTAACTCAAATAAATAAAAAGAAATGAGCTAGTGAAATGATTTAAATAAAATAGAATTTGAATTAAATTAGAAGTGAACTTAAGTTGTATAGTGAAAGTAAATGCAAGTGAGGATGAGATGAAACATAACTTAAGTGATGATTGAATGAAGTTGAATTTGATATCAAAATGAATAAAGTGAATTAATGAAACGAAGTAATTAAATGAGTATGAACTTTAGTATATAAATGAAATTCAACTTTAATTGTAAAAGTGAATTAGTGAATAAACATGGATTAGAAATGTTGTTGTTAATAAATGAATAAAATTTAAGTTAAGTGGTAATGATAAAATTAGCATTGAAAGTATTGTATAAAGATGTGAATATAGTGAATACTAGAATTCAATCTAAATTGAATATTGAACCAATTTAAATTAAATGTGTTATACCAAACTAAATGTAAACGAAGTAAATATGAATGTTTGAGTGTAAATTAAATAAATTTGGTTATGTTGGACATATTTTGGTTGTTAGATGGATGTTAGTTGGTTGTACATAAATTCAATAAATATCAATGGAATTGAATTAATAAAATTGAAAGCTAAGTAACTGAATTCAAATTGGTAGTAAGTGAATCTAAATAGAATTGAATTTAATTAATTTGAAAATAAAATAACTTGAATGTAAATTAGTGAATGTAAACTAATTGAATACGAATGAATGAATGTCAGTAAAAAATTCCAATGTTAATGAATCAAATGTGATTAGATCGAAAACAAATTCAATAAATAGTAATGAGAAATGAATTTATGTTGATTTGGTTATGGATTGATTGGATAGATATTGGTTTATTGGATATTAGTTGGTTGATAGTTGGTTGATGGTTGAATTTGTTGCATTTGCTATATTGGCATGTTATTGTATAGGTATATGTTGTATATTGATATTACTTTCATATATACATGTTCTTCATTTGTTTGTTGAGTGTTTAGTAGGTGGGGATGGCATATGCTTCACATTTGAAGCTCGCATTCGTGCTATATTAGCCATATATGCTCGCTAATAATATATAAGGTACATATCTCAGATTGCATATCGTACTTTTATGTTTTTTCCCTACGGGATGCCTCATCCTCGAAGATGAGATGTATATTTGCGATATTATATATTGTGATTTTTTTGGGATCAAACCACGCAAAGAAGGCTATGGCGAAATTTTTTGAAAATTTAAGGCGTTAGAATTCTATTGAAATTTTTGGAAAAATGTTTGATAACTAAAATTTTGATTTTGAGTTAAAAGTTAAACGATATTAGTTGGTTTTGAAAAGAAAACTAAGTATGTAATTGAAAGCTTAAAAAAAATTTATAAGAAGTTTAACTATCGGATTTCGGATAAATTTAAAAGGTTTAAATGGATTTGGTAAATCTAATTTGAACGGTTTGTTTTCGAAAAGTTAATGGATTTTATGGCTTTTTCTTACTTGGTAATTTCGGGGACGAAATCTTTTAAGTAGGGGAGAATGTAGTGACCCAGAATTTCAGTCATTCGAAATTAGGATATTTAATTGATTTTAAATATCCACGAATTAATTTTATAAGTTGAATAACTTATATTTCAAATATATTGATTTAATTGGATAATTAAATTGTTAATTTAAAACTTGAAATTGTAGAAATAATTTGAAATTTTTATTTAATATGAAATAAAATGATTTATAAAAATTCTATTTGAATTAGAATGATGTTAGACGAACTTTTGAAATTGAATTAAAAGTAAATTAAGAGAAATTGGAAATTTTAATATTTAATTAAGGTGTAAAATAGTCATTTTGACAGATTCTCGGATTTTGACGAAACTAGTTTCATTAGATCCGTAATATTATATTATTGTAGGGTTACAAATTTCGTATCGATCGGACTTACGGTTTAGTCGTACGAAGCTGAAACGTGTAGAAATTTGTTTAAGCAAATTTTAATTAAAAAAAGTCGATTCAAAAACCTATCATCCAAATATGATGAAATTGGCTCCCGATATATATTCCATTATTTTCTGGATAGGGTTAATACAATATAAATGCCAAGCGAAATGCTTCGATTGGAGTTCGAAATTTTTTTGGATGAATAGTGTCACGAAATTTTCTATAAAAGGACTTCATTATTTCTTTTTTTCACCAACATTAAGATTTTAAACCCTAGCCTCCATATTCATTTCGATGGATAGAAATTCACCTCATTCTTCCTCGATTATCTCCACGCCCAAGTGCAATTACCCGAAATCGTCAACTACAACGTTGTAGAGCTCGTCGAGTTCGACGTATCCAATGGTCGTGATGAACTACGACAAGGAGAAATGACCAAAATTTCTCTCTTCGAAGGGCGCGCATTCAACCGTGTTTTCTCGTCGATCTGGAGCATGTGGTGGAGCAACTCTCTGGCCATGGGTGAAGTGGAGCTTTGCGCTTCACATGGCAGTCCTTGATCAACCTCTAGTGATCAATGGTGGGTGCGGCATCAAACCAATGAGATTGACGTATGGGTTCTTCGGCCTGATGAACGAATGAAGGAGAAAAGAAAACATGCAACCAGATCTGGGTCTCTTTAAATTAACGACCATGATTTTGAGGTTTATTAAATAAAAAAATTAATTATACAAGTTGTATTCAAATGTTTAAAATTGTGTAACTTCTTTATACGAGGTCGGGATTTGACGAAACAAATTGCGTTGGGATCATATTAACGAGCATTAGATTTTAGAGCTGGTTTGAAGTTGATTGAATCTAGTGAAAATTTTGGGTAAAATTAAACGCTCGTTTAATTTTATTCAAAATAAAATGTTGCAACGTCTATTGGAATCAAAGTGAGTACAACTTACTATTTCTGACTCGCTTATATTTTTATATAAGTTATAATGAATTTATTTTGAGTTGATTAATGATTGTTTGGGTGATATATGATTATATATATATATATATATATATATATATATATATATATTGATTGGTATTTGGATATATTCCTGCCTATTGGAGCAGATGAGACGCACGTTCCCGTGTATGAGTGGATGGCCCTTTTATACGTGCGTTTACCTCGAAGCGAACATTGTACATATTTTTTCATATGTATATTTGTCGCAGGTGATAGGTTGGAGGGATCCAACTGGATTCCTCACCAATGTTGATTTTATTTACAAATATTGTGACATATGGTGTTATCATATGATGTATGATGTTTTGGATGCCAGGATTGATACGATTGATGTGAATCACCTTGTTTAGCATTTTTGTAGCATTGGGCCATATTTTGAAAATTTTAAAAATGTTAAAGTTATGATTTCAAATTTATAAAGGATTTCAAAGTGAATTATAAAATATGTTTTATCATTATAATATTGCATAAAATATTTATTAGTTTATATAGGTGTATATTGTACCATAAATAACAAGAAAGATATGTGTGTGTATATTTATATTAAAATAATTAATTTTTTTAACTTACTAATTAATAAGCATATTAGATCTGAAGTTACAATGATTTTAATATATGTGTGTGTGTGTGTGTGTATTTATATGTGTGTGTGTATATATTGAATTAAATAACTTCGGCCATAACAAATTAAAATTAAATAATTATATGATAAAAATTCAAGTTTTATAATTTTAGAAAATCTGAAATATATTTTAAGGATGACGAAAATTTTCTAGAGTTTTCTTCGTTAAAATAATATTTTTAATTAAATAATTGATAATAGGCCGAAAATAAATTAATTTTATAAAATATAAATTAAGTTGAAACAATTTGAAACTTTTTTCTAAGGCACCCGATGTTACCCCGCCATTTGGTCAAGGCTGGGATACCAATAAATTAGCTAGAAAGGATGGATATCAGGATTGGAGATCGATTGGAAACAAGGCTGTAATCGATACTGTTAAAATTTGACCAAGCTCCAATCAAGACAGGATCGATTGGGAATGATGAACAAGGCTAGGAAAGGCTGCGTTTCAATCGGAGTTCGTATGCACAAGTTATGGATGGGTCAATGTTAAAGAGAAATGAATAGCATCGATACCTTCGGATCGATATTATTCGTATCGATATGGTTCGTATTGATCGAGGGATACCGATAGATGGATGCGAATATGGATAACACACATGTATTTGGACGGATAGTAGTTCGTATTGATCAGGGATGGACTCAGCAATTCAATTTGATCGATGGTTTCATATCGATCGATACGAGCTTGGATAAGGGAAATGCATTTGGAACTTCGCTTTGGATCAGTCACAGTGCGTATTGATCATGTTCTTGATGGATATGAAATGCTACGCATGTGATCGATACGAACAAGGGAACAACCGATGGGTACGAAGAAGCAAAGCTTGGATCGATACGAAGGACAACATGGATACGAAGGAGGGTTGGCCGATGAATATGAACAGCACATGCCGATGGATACGAAGCATTGATGGATATGAAGGCTCTGTACTTCATGTCGATGGATACTAAGGAAGCGGTCGAGGCGGAGTGAAGGATATGGATCATAGCGTGTGAAGTTCAGATCGATGTGAAGACTATGGGTATGGGCATGGGGACCGATGGATAATTGGATGATGGATACGAAGGTGGTCGAGACGATCGATACGAACTAGTATCGATACGTACACTTTAGCCTACTCACAAATACCAACTTGCATTGATAATCACTCTCATTCAACAAGTCCAAATGCGATGAAATTTTCGCATTAACTTCCTTATGCACTTGAGAACATCCATGATCAATCTTGGCTCGATTGGACTACTTTTGGATCGATACGAATTGTACATGGATCGATCCAAAATCACCCTAGATCGATCTAGCGGGCCCACCTGCGCATGAGAAGAGGTATTCCAGGTTCCGAGTTAGACATTTTAGGATCTACGCCTATAAATAGCAGTCCTATGGAAACTAAAAGAGGGATCTTCTTCTTCTTTTCTAGGCTAAACTCTGTCATTTTTGTTATTTATTTTCCAAGGCTTGTAACTGTAATTATACGATAAAAGAAATAAAAGGATTGATTCAAAGTGGACGTAGGCTGGAGATAGCCGAACCACTATAAACCTTGTGTTCTTTCTTGCTTTCTTCCATTTTAATTTTTCTATTTCTTCATTTTTATTATCTAGTTTATCTGGATATGAGATATGTGTTTGAATATTGTGGATCTGTGTGCTAACACTGGTGCTTTCACAACTTTTGGGGTTTGTGATCAATTTTGGCGCAAACACTTTGGTGCTTTCACTGAGAAGGACCGAAGCCCTCTACATCAGATTTGGAGTTCAGATTTGGAAAGCTATAGGATCAGATCTAAAAGGAACTATGGTTAGGCAGTCAGCTAAAAAGATATTACCAGAAAGGAGCCATCAAGAGGGGAGTCAAGCGGCTTCCTTAGGCGCGAATCAGGCCTTAGTTTTCATCACTAGAGATGAGATGGAGATGATGATGGGAGCTATGCAAGAAGAATTTTTGAAAAGGCAAGAGGAAATGATCCAAAACCTTCTCAGACAATTTGGACAGACAGGAACAGCTAGAGTTGTTGGAGCTCTGATCTATGGAGCTGGAACAGAAGGACTCAATAGGTAAGGAGATGGAGCAGCTCAATAGGGCGCAGCCCCTAATAAGAACACGGTTACCAATCTGGATGGACCAAGGCTCGGGGGCATACCACCAAGCAACGATGAACCGATTCATGGAGGGATTTCAGGTGACACCACACAACAGGATGCCGGCAGGAGCACAAGAGTATGTGATGAAGGGTATGTACCAAAATTTCCTCAAAGACTCGGGAGGGGGGCAAACCTTGGTGGATAACACTGGATTAGTTGAGATTATCAGGCGAACTATGTGTAGAGGTTTAGAAAATAGAGATATGTAAGGAGTAAACAAGATTCTGTTTACCTGTGACATCAGAATGGCTCGGAATCCACCAGAGTTCAAGCGCCTAATCTGGAGGTATACAATGGCAAGGACGATCATGCCGATCACTTGATGAGGTAAACAAGACACATGGAAGTGCTGGGGGCATCAGAGGATGTTATGACCCAGTGTTTTTGTCTGTACTTGACGGACATAGCCGCTATGTGGTTTCGACAGTTGGAAGATGGTTCTATCAGGACATAGACGGAATTGATGGACAGGTTTTTAAAGCAGTTTCGGGTTCATATCGAAAGGTAAAAGAATGTAATGACATTAACGTCGGTGAAGCAAAGGATAGGAGAATCGCTAAGGGCCTTCTTGATTCGGTTCAATGCAGTAGTTGCTTCGGTGGATCGGCCAGATCCATCGATGGTTTTAATGGTGGCAGTGTCAGGAATCAGGCATAACTCAGATTTCAAGGTATCGTTGATATGAGATCCACCAATGGATCTCGGGGAGTTCTTTCACGAGGCCGAAAGATTTCTTTGACAGGAAGATGCATGTTCGGATATGAAGTTAAAGGAAGTAAACGCGGTTGAGGATGGAGAACCATCCGAAGAAAGCTCGGGCAAGGGTAAGGACAAAGGAAAGAGAAGTTGGATTACAACTCTGGCAAGGCAAGAAAATGTCAGGGAGAACCAAAATTCTCTACTTACATAGGACTGAATGAAACATTGGAGCGAATACACGAAAACACGGGATCGCCTTCCCTACTGAAGGCCGGCAAGGAGAGAACCCTCGAAACATGAGAGGGCATTAGAAAGGCATTGTCTTTTTCATGACCTGGACGGGAATGATACCAACAGCTGCAGACATCTAAAGTATATAATCGAGGAGCATGTAAGGAATGGTAAGCTGCGGCAATATGTCGGGGATCAAAATGAGGCGGTGGAACAGGAGCTGCCACTGTCTACCTCAAATGACGATGGCACGAGGCACAGGAATGATGGTCGATTGGTTGTCAACTGACAGTGATGATATGGAGTAAGTAGCAAACTTTGGGAAAACGGTTAAGTCACTTACTCATGTACGGGACGGAGATAGCCCTTAGGCATGCTCTGAGATGTTGATAGACCGCGACCTCTAGTTTATGAAATTTGCATTTTCTTTTTTGATTTGTACATTTTCTATTTTCTAGTTTGGTTTTGGAGTTTGGTTTGAACTCCTTGTGTTGTTTGTTTTCTGGTTTGGAATTTAGTTTGGATGCTTGTTTTCTGATTTGGATATTGGTGTGGATTTCTGGTGTGGATTTTTGGTTTTTTGATTTAATATGGATTTCGGATTGGATTTTGATTGGATTTTTATCTAGTTTTTGGTAAATGGTCGCCGAGTATGGATTATGCTTGGCAAGGGGTAAGTCTCTTTGTCCAAACATGGCGAATTGGCTTATTCAGGTCATCGAGTTTGGACTATGCTCGACAAGGTTTCGGAGAGACCAGGATTCAGACTAGGACTTAGGCCCTATATTATTGGTTATTATTTTAGGTCGTCGGGTATTGACTATACTCGGCAAGGGTCCGGATCGACCAAGATTCGGTTTAGGACTTAAGCCATGGCATGACTCAACATTCAGGGACACTGAATCAAGAACACCAAGGTATTACTTAACATAGGTCATTGAATGCGAGTTGCACTTGGAAAGAACTCGGATCGGTTATACATTCGGATATTGGTAATGAACAGCTAAGGGCTCTGCTCGGATTTGGATATCGACCCAGAAAGGTCCTAGATTTGACTGTTGGTTATTGGATATGGATGGATTAGAACTCGATCGCCGGGTTCAGATGGATATGAAATTAGCTAAGGATTTGGTTACTGGATTCGGAATCAGGTATCGGCTTGGAGTGGTCGCAGATTCAGATAAGGATAAGGATACGATAATAGATAGGATGGCTTGGTAATATATTGGATTATGGATCGGATAAAATGGCTATGGATGGAATATGGACTTTGGATGTCGGATTTAAAGCTATTCAAAACACGCCTTCCTATTGCAAGGTATGTTTTGGGAGGCAAATGTTACCCCGTCTTTGGTAAAGGCTGGGATACCAACAAATTGGCTAAAAAGAATGGATATCAGGATTCGAGATCGATTGGAAACAAGGCTGTGATCGATACCGTCAAAATTTAACCGACCTCCAATCAAGACGAGATCGATTGGGAATGACGAACAATGCTAGGAAAGGCTACATTTCGAATTTCAAGTCAATCAGAGTTCGTATACTCAAGTTATGGATGGATCAATGTTGAAGAGAAATGGTTAACATCGATACCTTCAGATCGATATTGTTCGTGTCGATCAACATGGATTACTTCAGATAGATGTATGTCGTTCGTATCGATATGGTTCGTATCGATCGAGGGACATCAACAGATGGATGTGAATATGGATAACACACATGAATTTGGACCGATAGTAGTTCGTATCGATCAGGGATAGACTCAGCAGTTCAATTTAGATCGATGGTTTCGTATCGATCGATACGAACTTGGATAAGAAAATGCATATGGAACTTCGCTTTAGATCAGTCACAGAGCATATTGATCGTGTTTTTGATCGTTACAAAATGCTACGCTTGGGATCGATACGAACAAGGAAGCAACTGATGGGTACGAAGAAGCAAAGCTCAGATCGATACAAAGGATAGATATGAACAACATGGATACCAAGGAGGTTGGTCTATGGTTATGAACAACATATGCCGATGGATACGAAGCATTTATGGATACGGAGGCTCTGTACTTCGTATCGATGGATAGTAAGGAAGCGGTCGAGGTAGAGCGAAGGATATGGATCATAGCGCATGAAGTTTGAATCGATGCGAAGACTACGACTATGGGTATGGGGACTGATGGATAATAGGATGATGGATACGAAGGTGATCGGGACGATCGATACAAACTAGTATTGATACATACACTTCAGCCTATTCGCAAATACCAACTTGCATCGATCATAACTCTCATTCTATAAGCCCAAATACGATGAAATTTTTGCATTAGCTTCCATATGTACTCAAGAACATTCATGATCAATCTCTGCTCGATTGGACTACTTTTGGATCGATACGAATTATTCATGGATCGATTCAAAATCATCCTGGGTTGATTTGGCAGGCCCACCTGCGCAAGAGAAGAGGTATTCCAGGTTCTGAGATAGATATTTTAGGATCTACGCCTATAAATAGCAGCCCTATGGCAACTAAAAGAGGGATCTTCGTCTTCTTTTCTAGGCTAAACTCTGCCATTTGTGCCATTGATTTTTAAAGGCTTGTAACTGTAATTATAGGATAAAAGGAATAAAAGGATTGGTTGAAAGTGGACGTAGGCCGGAGATAGCCGAACCACTATAAACCTTGTGTTCTTTCTTGCTTTCTTTCATTTTAATTTTGCTATTTCTTCATTTTTATTCTCTACTTTATCCGTATCTGAGATATGTGCTTGAATTTTGTGGATCTGTGTGCTAATACCTGTGCTTTCACGACTTTTGAGGTTTATGACCAATTTTGGTGCAAACACCTGACATGATGAATTAATGTAAAAATATATATATTATGAATTTTGAAAACATATATTATTTTACATGAATTTATTGAATCATATAACCATTGAATATTAATAATAGTATATAAATAAATGATAATAATTATTTCCATCACTTAAAATTCACAATAAACATAAACAAGTGTTTAAAAAAATTTAGATCAACATTATACATTAAATATGAAAATGTTTATTTTAATTCAAATAGTATGTGAATATTAAATCACAAATATATATATATATATATATGAATAAACATATATAATTTATAACTAAAATTATTTTAATATTTAATATCAGATTACAAACAAAAATAATGAACTAGATCTTCAAATTTCATACACATATCCAATTTCCATTGTGACAACAACAATACATGCAAAAATCTCACCTAACTAATGAAATAACTATAATATAATTATATACATAAGTTTATATGATTAAAACATCTTAAAAACACAATAATATGATTAACACATAAATAAACATTACCTAGAATAGATACCCTAAAGTCCGCTTTGAAATAATGAATTCTCCTCCTCTAGAATTCTTTGATTCGTCAGGTTGCTAGTTTAGAATCAACGACCTTTCACTATCAAATAGCCTCTTGTTTAAACTTGAATTGGATTGAGATTTTAGGATAATTTTAGAGAGTAGTTACTTCCATGAAAAGGAAGAAGAAGACAGCGGCTCAAAATGAATTAGCATGAGATATGCTTTTAAGATTAGTATTTATATTGGTAGGATAAGAAAGCAAATTATGCAAGTTTCTCGATAGATCTTAGCCACACATCTCCAAATCATAATCCTATGTTGCAGCTGCTTTTACCCTAGCCGAACCAACTGCCTATCATCTCTAAATATCAGGGGTTGTAAGCTCGTTTAACCTAAATTAAATATGTACAATCATATTTAACCTATTTGTTATTGATATCTCATATCGATCAATATACTCATAGCTATTATGAATATATGCAACAATTTTATTTCCAAAATTATATTCAAATTTCATAAATATTAATTAATTTACAACAATTATGAACTAATTTAATTGTTTAGTCTAAAGAGAATTCATCACTTTGGTTGTTTGACTCATAGGTGTAAATTTGGTCAGTGATTAACATCGAAATATTCGAATGTTGATGGTCACATGTTACTTAGTAGATGGTGTGATATTATGGTCAAATTTATCGTTTACTCAACTTCAGTAAAATCCCATTTCACTTTATTAAGCATTACCTAGTTATGACAATTATTTACACCAATTTTCTTTGTCAAAACTTTATCACTTTGGACCTATTGAATTTAATAATGGTCAAAATCCAACATCGTCCACATTCAATTTTATAGTCCAAATACAAAGTCATTGGTTCAATAATAACAATTATTATTAACCGAATTGCTTTGCCTAGAGACTTTAACTTTGAGTTGACTTGAGTTGTTGTGATACTAACCCCATATAATTCATAAGATGAATCCTCTATTGAATAGTCCTTCACTTTTAGTACTTCCAATCGACACAACTATAGTCACTCGATGGACGTCGTGCCATAATTTGACTACAATCAAAGCAAAGTTTTCATATTGAAGATTCATAGTATTTTCAAGTCGAGAGAACCATACAAATCAGTCATATTGATATTTTCTATTTGACATTATTTATATTAACCAATAGAAAACTATTGAGTGGGTCACTCCATAATTATCCAATGACTATCAGTACGTAACCCCTAGGTGTCCCCAATAGTCATGAGTAATACATTGCCCAACATTTAGAGAGCGTTACGTACTATAGACTCAATGGATACGTCGATATCCAGTCTCGATACATCTTGACTAGGAACATTTAAAATAGTATATTTGTTTTCATTATATAAATTACTCACAGCTGCAAAACTTTGTAACTACTATCACAGAACATACCATTTACGGATTTTCTTTTAAATGTACTTTAAATAAAATAATATACTTAATATAACATCATATCAAGTATATAATAGAAAGAAAATATCTTTATTACGAACAAGATTGGTCAACGAGTTAGGTGTATGTACCCTAGCGCATACCCCTAACTCTATCAAGCGTTGCATTAGATGAAATAATATTTAACCTATGTACTTACCCTTAAACACATATCCTTATAGAAATAATTTAACTCGATGTCACTCACTATTAAGCATACTTTATCCAACAAAGTCCGGTTACTCCTTACTGATTCATTCTTATGTATCATAGGGAGAAGTGACTTTGACATTGAATCTTATTCCTTTTTAAGCACTTTTGGAACTCTTTCCAATATACTTACATATTCAATCAAATTGGAATTTTTTTTTCTTTGGATGTTATGTTCTCTACTTTCATTTTATATTCTATGAATATATTGTACACAAACTAATTGTATATCGAATACACATGTTTATATCTGTGATAACTCATCAGTGAATTTAACAAAGAAAGTGAATCTATTTTGCTATCAATGGACCTTGGATTGTGCGTGTGTGTGTATTAATTCGATGAGTTCATTAACTTTTTTCACGTCCATTGAATGGGTCCTTTCATTGCCTTTAATTGTTTGAGGTACAATTCAATAGTGCCATATGATGCATAATCATATGGTTAAAAAAATTATTTCTCAAAGAGATGGCTTAGTCCGTAATTTCAAAACAATTATAAACATTTTGATACCATTGTATTTCTATAGCTAATGCATTAATTGTTTATGAAAACAAATACCAATATTATAGATTTAACATATAACAAATATTCATAGTATCCATATTAAAGTTTTGTTGATTACATGGGTCATGGTTGTTTCGACGTATGGAAGTTTCTCAAAATAAAAATTAATTAAAAGTTATCTTCGTATTTCCCTATCACAGGAGAAATTAAGTGGAACCACAATTACCATCGAAAATGAATATTTTGGATGTGCTAGGTTACGACAACATAATTAAAGAATTTACTCGAAAGAACGCATGATTTTCTTTAGTTGAATTGATATGCTAGGATGTTACGAATGTAACGTTTCATGTAAACTATATATTTTGTACGTAAACCAAGTGATATATTGAATATAATTATAACTTTTGCTTATGTTTTTTTTTTTCTGTGTTATATTTACAACATTGTGAGCAACAAAAAAGAAACACATATTAGGCAATCCAAGTCTATATGGACGCTATATCATTTCAAACATTTGGTTGGACACTCTTCCTTCCTTTATTTATTTATTTATTTTGATTTTTTTTATTTTGATTTTTGATGTAAAGGCTGAGATTAAAATGGTACATTACTAGAGTAATGGTCTCATGACAGTGGTGGTGCATTTTAGCATAAGATGGCACTTTAATTATTAAAGTGATGAAGAGAATTTTCCATTATTGTGCCTCTTAATTAATTTGTTAATATTTTGCCAAAAATTCGGTCAAATACTTTAGTGGGGGAGAAATATGGTAAAAAGCTTGCGCATTCAACAAAATATTGATTAATAGAAAAAGGACTTTCCTTATGAGGTAGGATATTAAATATATATATATATTTATTGTTAATTCTATGTATTTGTTTGACCCCAGCAATTAACGTGACAAATCTAAGAGAATATGACTGTATCAACGCAAGGAAAATTACTTTATAATTATGATTTGTTTAATGTCTAATTTTTCTTGTGCTATGAATTTGACTTATCCTATTGTTGCCTAAAAACGTTAACATTTAAAGATCGACATATTTGTATCTTCCATTCATGGGGCATTTAACACGTTCACTTGGACGGAGTATACATATAAACCTAAAAAAATATGTATAAGAGAAATGTTATTTCCTCAACCCGTGAGTTTAATGACACAATATAAAATAAGGTGTTACTGTTAAAATTCAAGAATAGGTGACAAATTAAATACCATTTGCACTGGTATCTTACTCGCAATCAGCTTTGCCATCTTTAAAACAATAAATGTGGACTATTTATATTTGAATTAGCAAATAGCCCCTATTTATGGTAGAAAAGTAACTGGAATATTATGCTGATTCCTTTATTGATATGATGATACGTATTTCCTGACAGCTAGTTCATATCTGCTATTTTGGTTTTGAGGAATAAATGACTTTCAATAACCACTCAATACGTTCTTCTTTATCAGATTTAGGAGCCTATATATATATTCGGACCACTGAGGAGGGTTGATGAAAGATAAGAGAAAGTACATGGCTATGAAATCAGATAAAAAACCTACAGGTAGGAAGAATCACAAAGTAGGATGCTTCTCAGGCTTTATTAGATCATTTTGTTTTGGAACTATTGATAGAAATGGACATGCAGGTAAGAAATTGCAACAGACAGTTGGTTTAAAACAAAAGAAAAAACATGAAGAACCCGGACACTCATCTCCATTTACAATTAAGGAGATCAAAGGAAGGATCAAAAATATTAAAAGCAAGGTTAAAATCAATCCTAGTTCTGTGACGGTGGATAGCCTTCTAGGTAAGATTCCATGCGGCTCTCCAAAGGATATCGAACAAAAGGAAAAAGCTACAATCACTGGACAGATCAGCTTAAAACTTGCTACATTGCTTCAGGGAAAAGAAGAAGAACCAAATATAGATAACTCAAGAGAATCGATTCAAGAAGATGAAGGCAGGAAACAACTTGCTGATATGTTACATATGGAAGACCGTGTACCTCTGAAATCTTTGGCAAGATTACTTTCTTTCCCAGGATTTTGTTCACGATCACCAATTTTCAGTTCTCGCTTGCCAGTTGTAATCAATGATAGCTCCAAAGGAAAAGGTACATTTTGTTTATCATTGCTTTTACAACTTACACCTACATATATACACACACATGTGTATATACATACGTACATATGAATGTATGTGTATGTGTGTGTTGGTTATTTGGCTTCTGCCATTTAAATTGTTCAAGGTGGAAAAACTGAAACCAAATTGTTTTACTGATTAATTTTACCGAAAATCAACAATGAGAGTTGAGGTTAAAGTAATCTAACAAAAATATTCAGATGAGTGGATGGATTTCAGTAAACATGGACTTGGTTGTGATAGTATCAAAAGATGCAACGAAGAAGAGACCCAGAATATTTCAGATTATCTGGTAGTTTTCATCAAATTATCTCTCATTTAGAACTACAGTTTTTAACAGATATGTACTACTCTCTGCACCCATATGCTAATAAATATTTGTTGTCCAATTATAATACAGAAGTCGAAAGCACTGGAAACTGCTGCAAATAAACAAGAGAAGGTTTCTATCCCATTATCAATTGTTAACCATGTTTCAGATGATGGTATGAGTTTTTTATATTTAATTTGTTATTTATCAATTTGTTAATAAATAATTGTCGTAGAAGTTAATAACCACACATGCTATTATACAGACGACTCCACGTCAAGGGAAAGGTGGCTGATGCATGTAAGAAGTGTATTTGAATTAGGTTCTGATCTAGGATACAATGAACTGGAGAATCAACTACTAGATCCATCTGTATTTGACGAACTTCAAAACAAATACAGGCAACACATTGACTCAAATATACTTTCGGATTATATCAATGAGGTCACCGTAGATATTTGCATGAAAATTTTACGCCCTACCACCCCTTCGATATCTTTATTAGTCAAACCCAATGTTAGACTTAGAACATGAAGCTTCGCGAAATGTTAGACTTGACACAGAAGAAGTTGCTAATGAGATTGCAGATGAGATTTTAGAATGCGTAATCGAGGAAACTGCATTGGAACTTGGCAATTCAATTCGCACGCTCTGAAGGAAGAAATGAAGAGGATTGATCAAGTATGTGAAAATAAATAACTCCCTGATTCAAATCACTGTGGACGTCATTATTTCCTTGAAGTAATGCAAGATTTATTTTATTTCATTTTTTTTGCCATCTAGTTTGTAATTGTGGATTGGTCCATGAAATACTGTAATGTGCATAAATTGTGATAGATTTATATCCTCACAAGCTCTTCTTACAAACTATACAAATGATGTTTATAACATTCAGAACTGAAAGTAAATGGAAATTAACAATGGATGAATTTTAACAAACAATTACAAGCTGTTGTGCAGTACAAACATTCTTCGACTTGTTAGCCGCATATTGAGCAACTTTATACTACAAACCGAAAATAAAGCAATAAAAAAAAAGAGAAGCTTGATTTTGCTTCATTTATCGTCACTTCCACGACAATTTTTTTTGGCAGCTGAATCCACACTAAAATTATGTTAGAGAACTTTATAAGAAGAAAAGTAGCAAACGTAATTTGCAAATGGAGATGGGAAGATATACATTTTTGTTAAAAGGAGAAAATAAAACTTCGTTGAAATTCTCTCGTTTTACTTTTATTTGTTTATTATTTTTTTGCTTTCATTTGCTTAGATCAAAACTCTTCTCTATCTACAGTGACAGATCTTCTAACTTAACGCTATTAAACAGTAGATCCGCTTCAAGTTCCGCTATTTTCCAATACATATGCTAAATCAAAAAAATTTAGCATATGTTTTAGCAACATTAATATACAAAGTTGATTTGACTACTTCTTTTTTAAATCAAATCAACAAAGTGAGGATAAAAACCTAATTTTAAAACGTAAATGCCTAATATAAGTTAGAAATCTATCGCAGTCATCAAATCTAGTTTGCTTTAATCACAATAGTCTTCGGTTTTTATATAAGATTTAAAAAAAACAAAATTTCCTACATAAATAATGTGAGAATGAGAACAAATTAACTTTAAATATTTGATTTTATACATAATGTAGCTTTTTGCACGTCCGTTATTTCTCGCCATATCTCTGCTTTATCCTAGTTATAATTTTTTGCACCTCATCCGATATAGAAATATTAAGCGCTTCAACCGCGTAAATCAACGACTAATAGTCATTCTCTAGAGTTTTCTACAATTATCAATAACTCTTAAGACATTTCTAGAATAGACAACTCTAGAGACTTTTTTACTACAAATATATCCATTTTCTTCTGTTTGCTAAATTTTAGCCTCTTATTAATTATTTTTATAAATGTCAAAATTCAAATTGTCTAAAATAATTAATGCTTCCTAAAACGAAGTTTCTTTCCAACATCTCTTTATAAACTTGGTTTTGTAACTCTTAGCAAATTTTTAAATCTTTGTATTTTACGTGTTTCTGTAGGAATAAAGAAATTATCCAAACTTTCTTTACTATGTTATTCATCATTCACATTGTCATGATCTTCGATGCAATTTCACAAATCTTTTTTGCACTCAATTCATTTCCTCCTCCATTGTTAAACATAATACTCCAAAAAGTAAGCATTCTAATATCCACCTTGTTCCAATATCATAAATTTTGAACGAGCCATATATGTTATCTTGGCATTCTTTCGTAATTTCGCTCTTGAAATATTTACAAATCCGATGTCTTTGTATGTTTTTCAAATTTCACTTTCGCATGACATTTCACAAATATCGATTACAAAATAAAATTGTGCAAAATAAGAATCATATAATATTTGCTCATCTCTTTGCTCGCACCTTTGAGACATTCATCGTTGGTTTCTTTCACTTTCTTTTTGATCATTTCTATTTTTACTTCCTTATTCTCTATTTGCATTTCTTCAAAATTTGCTCATATTTTAAACCTCCTCCAAACTCACAAATTTCTTTTCCTTGATTCATATCTTCTTCATTTTTATCTCCTTTGCTTTCGTACTTTTCATCATTTACATCATATTTTATCATTTACATGTACATGTTTTATCATTTACATGTACATATTTTATCATTCACATCCTCTTTTCAATATATTTTGTTTCATTCTTTTTAGCTTGTATATTCAAATTGCATGTATTTTGTTCTTTAATTTCAAATACTTTGAACGCCCGTAAAAGTGAAAGAATCTTCTTCATCTTCTTTAATGAAGATAGATGACTCTTGAAATTTAGTGAAATTTGCTCTGCATTTAGAAGCAAAATGCCCTAATTTATCACAATTATAACATTTGGTATGTAAATTTTCATACATTTGGCCATGCTCTCTTCTGTTTCATACCTTGCACTTTCTATTTGTCTCAAGTTTCCTTCTCTTACTCGACCTCTTAGGGTGTATGTATTTTGTATTTTTCCCTTTTTATTAATGTATTTGTGGCCATTTCTTCCATACCTTTGGCCACGACCTCTAATTTTTAGCTCCAACTTCTTGCATTTTTAAATGTCACATTTTCCCGCAAGGTGAGTTTTATTTGAAGAGTTTACTTCAATATTTCTTCTTTAATTTTTTTTCTTCAATTTTTTCTTCATGGGCTTGACGTGCACCGATGAGTTGATCAACATTCATGTATCCTAGAACTTTAGTTCTTCATTTTCTACAACTATATAATCAAAATTTTAATTTAAAGATCGTAGAATTTTCTCAATAACAATAGAATCTTTCATTTTTTTCTCCATATTTTTTCATTTAATTTACAAAGATAAAATTCAAGAAAAGCAATCATCAACCAATTCTGATGATTTTACATATAATGATTCAGACTTACCTTTCATATTTTGTAGTCTAATTTTATCTAGTTTATCAATTCCTTTGTAAGAGGTGGAGCTTTAGTACAACGGTTAGGTCACTCGCATGGTGATTTGGACCTCCAAGTTCAAGTCAAAAAACAGCTTATTCGCATTATGAGGGAAAGACTGCGTACATTATCAACCTCTTTAGGACCCTCTATCGTGCGAGAGCCTCGCGCACTGGGTTCCACCTTTTTTTATCAATTCCCTTATAAATGTTCTCCAAAATTTATCATAATTCCTTACTAGTTTGTGCATTGGCTATCTTTATGAACAAAGCTTCATCCAAACTTTGGTAAATGGGTATAAGAGCCTTCCGATCCTTCTTTTTCAAATTCTTCAAATTATTTCTTCCAATTTTGGATGAAGTGGTAATATCGGTCGGTTCTTCATAAATGTTTCTTATGATATCCACGAATCTTGCGATCCAAACAATGCCTTTAGGCGAATGCTCCAATTATCATAATATTCTTTCTTTTGTGGGGAGACTTAGAAAAGAATCATTCTCTTTGCCATATTTTTTTTATTAACAACCTCACTCTGATACCAATGTTAGAAAAAATTTATAAGAAGAAGAAGTAAAAATAATTTGAAAATGGAGATTGGGAGATAAATATTTTATATAGAAGGAAATAAAAATTTATTGCAATTCTTTTTTTAGCTTTATTTGTTTACATTTTTTCTTTCATTTGCTTACATCCAAATGAGAAAACTATTCCCTGTTTATAGTAACAAATCCCCTAAATTAATGGTGAAGAATTTTCTATTTTATGGTTAATAATCATTCTCTAGAATTTTCTACTATTTGAACCAAAAATGACACAAACACCCACGAGATTGTGTAGAGGATAAAAAGTGAAGAAACACAAATAAAAAAGAGTAAGAAAAGAACACACATCTTTATAGTGATTCGGCTAATCTTGATTTATGTCGACTGCTTTGATTTTTGACTTTCAAGTTCAAGTTCTTACGGATCGGTATAAATTTGTGGGTGATTACAAGAGACTAGAGTAAAAGATCCTTAAAAATGAGTCATGCCTCCTTATTTATAGCAGTAGGCAGCCTAAAAATCTTGTCCTATGATATCCACCTCGTTTTTCACACCATATACCACTTCTCTAGAAAATTAGGTGGACATCTCATTAATAATTATGGATCGGCACTGATCCACGGGCTTGGATCGGTACCGATCCATATGTTCTTTACATGGATGACATTGACCTTCTTGTCCTAACTTGATTTATTGTTAGCTTAATGGTTAAAACTTGTTTGCATTATTATTAGCTTATTTTTGAGTCCAAATAATAGATCAATGAAAGTATGAAGTTGCTAACTTCAACTGCTCGTAGAGATCGATAGAGAATTGGATAGAATCAACGAAATAATACTTGAAATAGGCTTTAGGTATCATCACTAGTAAGTAGTTGGAGGGGAGGAAAGATTGGTAGAACATGGTGGATCGGTACCGATCCAGCACATTGTTTTATTTATGCTACTGAATTCATGGGATGGCTTGGTCTTCATCTCGTGGCTCTATTTGTATTTGGTTTGTGGACTCTTAGGCTACCTCTCCGGGCTTCCTTCTTTAATAGTTTCCAAGTTAAATTCGTCTATTCTATCTAAATATTGTCTAGTCAAAAGGCTGGATAACTCTTACGTCCCAAAGTACACCTTGTTTCAAACATCATGTGCTTTGAATCGAGACAATTCATGATTGTTGTGAAGAACTCCACTCAATGATTTGTACGATCATCTATCCTTTCCGCAGATCGATTTTGCAAAGAGTTACATCTATAACTATCCGTTGTGACACTTTACCATCATCCGGTGTTATAAATCTGGAGTTTGCTTTCACGATCTGTCCGTTTGAACCAGAGATGACAGAAACACCCAAGAGATTGTCTAGAGAATAAAAAGTGAAGAAAAGTAAGTTAAAATGAGAAAGGAAAGAATATACAACGTTTATAGTGATTCATCTAATCTTGATGTACATTCGCATAGTGACTTTATTCCTTATATCAAAGGTTTATAGGCACTAGATCTTATGAATCGGTATAAATCCATGGGTGATTACAAGAACTTAGAGTAAGATAGAGCTATAGCCAAAAGATCCTTAGATGTTGAGTGAGACCACACCGCTTAGCGGAATGGGTTCCCCCTCACTAACATCCTTTAAAACATATCTTTTGCAAATCATTTCCTGCAACCAAAACTGGTTAAATACTATAAAGCATCATAATGTAAACATACATAGATATCAGGTAATAAATGAACTATCTGTTCGAACTTATAAGTTTTGTTTGGCTAACTATTAACCTTTGGCTAACTCAGGGCCTACTAGACAATATAACAAAATTAGTCTAACACATGTTAGATACTCCTCTTTTGGATGGTCTATCCTTAACTATCTGTTAAATACATCTCTTTTGGACGATCTGTCCCTAACTTAATCATCTTCGAGGTCTTCTTGATCCTAATGGTTTTTCGGGCTCACCAATAACCTATCCGTGCAAAAACATATATTCCTTTCGGTATGTAATCATAATTTTAGTCTTACCTGTGACCAAGCCCTACATACTGGAATTTTAGACAATAATTAGCTGGGGCCAATAGCTAATGTATAGGGCACGATCCTATACCAGTCTCATCTGTTATTTTAATTTCCCAGTCATTTTCATTTAGGGTTCCCTTCTCATAATTTTCCGTGAAATCTCTTTAAAATGATTTAAAAGCTTTAAGTCAAACTTATACAAGGAAAATATATATGGTCTGTATGCTTTACTCAAAATCACTTTATCTCGGTAATATCCAACCAATCCAAGAAAGCTCTTTATCTCAATCACTGTCTCGGGTCTCTTCAAATTATTCACCGCTTCAATCTTAGTTGGATTTACAGAAAACCCTTTCTCTAAGACTACGTGACCAAGAAACTTCACTTTCTTTCTCCAAAAATGGCATTTAGAAAATTTTGCTTTCAGCTGATGCTCCTTTAGCATCTCAAGCACAACTATAAGATGAATTTCATGCTTCTTCTCATCCTTAGAGTATATCAGAATATCATTTATAAAAACCAACACAAATTTATCCAAGTTCTCTCGGCAGATCTGTTTCATCAAATCCATAAAGAATGCCAATGCATTATTCAGTTCGAACGTCCTAACTAACCATTCGTACGATCCATATCTCGTTCTAAATGTCGTCAAAGGAATACTATCCTCTGCCATTTTAAGATGATGAAATTCGATTGCTAGATCCAATTGAGAAAGAGCATTGGCTCCACGTTGTTGATCAAATAATTTATTAATTCTCGATGATGGATATCGGTTCTATATCATCTTCTCATTCAACTTACGGTAATCGATACATAGCCTTAACGATCCATCTGGCTTCTTAGCAAATACCGTGGCAGCTTCCCAAGGCAAACCACTCGGTTGAATAAAACTCTTGCCTTCCAAATCCACAGCTGCACCTTTAGCTCTTTATCTCTGTAGGTGTCATTTTTCTTGGCGGTCTACTCACCGGTTCTGCTCTAGGCACTAAATCAATCCAAAAATCAATGGCTCATTTCGGTGGCAATCCAATTACTGCCTCAAACACATCAGAAAATTCTCTGACCACAAAAACTCAATGCAACTCATCTTCTAACTCCACAATAACCAATAAATCATTCACTTCGCAACTAGGGTTTTCTATGGTATAAACTATCCCATCACTACAATTAGGGTTTCTTAGTGATATCTTCCTATTGTAGCAAAATATCCTAGCATCATATTTACTTAACCAATCCATCTTAAGGATGATCCCAAACCCACAAAATCAAATATATGCAAACAGCAACCATAAGTATGACCTAGCAAATCAAACTCTAAATGGTCACACCTCATCAAGTGTCGCATACCCTCCCTTCGGATTTGCAACCCTTAAGGAAGTAACAAAATATGAGGGGTCTAGGTTAAACTTCTCAACCAAACATCGAGAAATAAAAGAATGTGATGCACTAGAATCAAACAGAACATTAACAGACATACCTTAAATCTATAGCAAGCCTCCGAGAATAGCCTACCCTTTCTCCTACACAACTAGCCTTGAGGTTACGGACTCCAACGCATACATTTGCCTCTTCCTTCTCTAGTATGCTCCTTGCATTGGTTCTTATAATGGCCGATCTGATCAAAATTAAAGCATTTAATTCTTCTTTCCAACTGCTTCTTTCCCTTTTCCTTTTTTGGTAGGACACTCATGATTATAGTGTCCTTTCTTGTTGCACTAATAACAGACCACTTTAGATTTTCCCTTCTTCATTTCTCCTCCCTTCTAAGCATTCTTCTTATGGAAAAACATCCTTTTCTGGCCTTGTCCACTCAAAAACTCCTTCTCTTTCTTCTTATTCAAACAAGCTAATGCCTCTTCTTGCCTCAACACCATCTCTACAACTACATCGCATGGATCTCTTATGTGCGATAAGGTAGCTCTTTCCAATTCAGCTCCAAACCTCTTATAAACTTCTAATTTCTCTTCATCACCGAATTAACCATGGCATGCCCATATCGGGCTAACTCTTCAAATCTTCTAGCATATTCCACAACAGACATCTCTCCTTGTTCCAGTTCAGCAAACTTCCTAACCAATACCGGCTGCACCATTACTGACATAAATCTTTCTTGAAATATTCTCTTAAACTCTGCCCAAGTCATAGCTTCCTTATCTGCTCCAGTAATAACAGTATCCCACCAAAACATAGCAACTCCCTAAAGTTGTCTTGAAGATAATCTCCTTTTCTGCTTGTCACTCAGTCCTAAGTCAACGAAAATCCTCTCATAATGTGACAGCCGATTTTCTACCTCAATTGCATCCTCAGTTCCAATGAACGGCTTCCCTCCAAGCCTAATATAGTCTCTGCGTAATTTAACATAGCGGTTTACTATTGGAGCTTCCTGAACTCTTTCTCCAGCAGCATTTCCTCCAACAACTCCACCTGCAATTCCATCTTGCACCTTACTTACGAAAAACTGATACATAACTCCCATATCCACATGGCGACCCTAACACCTATATTTTCAGGTTGAGCCTGACCTAGACATCTTCTAGCATTTGTTTGGGACTTTCCGTTAGTGGTGGTGCTCTCTCCTCTAGGATTAACTCTGCCTCTTCTTCCTTCATATCGATGTTCAAACCCCGTGAGGTACAGATGAATAACCTAACTAAGATAGGAGTCTAGAGATATAGCGTATACTTATATAAAGCAAATATAAGTATGTTACTATAGCATTATCGCATACCCCAATCTTAACTCTAATTCCTAAGGATTATGTTTTCAAAAATTATTTTCAGTTAATATATTTCATAAATGCTCTGGTACCAAGCTGTAACATCCCCTATCTAGAGTCTCAAAACTAAGCACTATAGATGTTGCAGTCATCTATAGTATTAGCTTCCAGCGACTGAATACGGCTATGTTAATGTTATCTATAATATCAGAAGCACTTGAATATGAAACAAATCACAAATTTTAGAGCAACTATTTCTTCATTAAATTTCAAAACAGATGTTCCATATTCTTAATACAAAATACCAATACATTCCTAGGCATAATAGACAAAATATACTTATTACAAAATACACAAAGAGCGGTATATGAAGATACCCTCTTGGATGGTCAAAGTCATATCGTCATAATTGACTTAATACAAACACAACATAAATAAAGAAAAATATAAAACCACAACTCCTAAATAGCTATCTGTTAGCCTCCTGCTTGCCTCTGGTAGCCTTATTTGTCATCCTGCTAAAACCTGAAAAAGATCATAAGCCCTCAGCCTACTCAAATTAATTTTGAGCACCTGAGAGTTTAAGGGAAAAACGTAAACTTCGAGTCAGACATAACGTCCGTTGTTAATAATACTATACATCACGGTTATTATTGTTAAGTGAGACCACGCCGCTTAGCGAAATGCGTTTTCCCTTACTAACATACTTTAAAACATATCTTTTGCAAATCATTTCCTACAGCGAAAACTGGTTAAATATTGTAAAGCATCATTATGTAAATAAACATAGATATCAGGCAATAAATGAACTATCTGTTCGAACATATAATTTTTGTTTGTCTAACTTTTAACATTTGGCTAACTTGGTCCTACCAGACAATATAACAAAATTAATCTAAAACCTGTTAGATGCTCCTCTTCTGGATGGTCTATCCTTAACTATCCATTAAATACTTCTCTTTTGAACGGTCTGCTCTAACTTAATCATCTCCTAGGTTTTCCTGATCCTAATGGTTTTTCGGGCTCACCAATAACCTATACGTGCAAAAACATATATTCCTTTCGATGTGTAATCATAATTTTATTCTTACACGTGAGCAAGCCCCACACACTGGAATTTTGGACAACAAGTAGTTGGGGTCAATAGCTACGTATAGGGCGCGATCCTATACCAGTCCCATCTGTTATTCTAATATCTGAGTCATTTTCATTTAAGGATCCCTTCCCATAATTTTCCTTGAAAATCTCTTTAAAATGATTTTAAAACCTTAATTAAAACTTATACAAGGAAAACATATATGATCTCTATGCTTTACTCAAAATTACTTTGCCATGTTATATATATACACACACACTTTATTCAAACCTTAGTTAATGAAAATATTTAAGCATTTGAAAGTACCCCTTTCAATTCCATTGAAAATTACACTTTCTAAACCATTGAAAGAATCTTTTTCGAAACAAAGTAAAACCCTTTATTTATCTAGGCTGAAAGGCCAAAGCTCTTCCTTTCGAAACCATACTTCAAACCCTTTCAAAACCGTTGAAAATCTTCCTTTCGAAAGCCTTAAAACCTTGGACATCTTGTCTTAAAACACCTTAAAATATTCCTTAGAAAACCATGGAAATTCTTCCATTTCAACTCTACCATTCAGAAAATGGTACCTTTCGAATACTTCAAAACCAACAGAAAACGGTATCTTTTGATTCCTTCGAAACCATTTAGAAAATGATATCTTTCAATTCCTTTGAAACCATTCAGGAAAATAGTACCTTTTGAATCCTTCGAAACCCACCTTTCGACTCCTTCGAAACTATTCATAAAACAGTGCCTTTCGAAAGCATTAAACCTTTTAGAACAAAACCTTTTTGGAAAGCACATTGGGTCAATTTAAAACACGTGGAAAAAATCTTTTCAAAACCATATAAGTCATCTCTTTTGAAACCTTGGGTTATAATTCAATTAGAATAAATAGGGAAAAAACATCTAAGTCGAAACCTTCATTTCGAAACCTTTTTTCTAAATAAGAAGCAATGGTGTCGAAACCATCCTTTTCGAAAGCATGGGAGAAGCAATTATTTTTAAAAGACAAGTTTACCTTTCGAATCCTTCGAAACCCATTGACTTCGAAAGGCAGAAAGGCGGTAGCTAGGGATTTCGACCCCTTCGAAAGCATTAAACGTTTATTTTAAATATTTGACCCAAGCCAAAGTAACTGGGTCGAAACCATCGCTTTCGAAAGCAAAGCAGGCATTACGTTTGGTTTATAAAACAAACATACTCCAACCTCTTTGAAACCTAAGGTTTCGACCAAGTGCCCCTTCACCTTTGCCCAATATGCTAGGTACCAAGTATCTTGATACCATGAGCATTGGTTTCGAAACCAATGATGTCGATAGGTTTGGGTCGGAATCCCTGGTGCCGAAAGTGGCTGAACATACTAAAAGAATGATTTTCTTATTTTTAACTTAAAGGAGAAAACTTTTGAACTAACCTGCCTTTGTTTGTCAAAATCTTATTTGTTACTAAATACTTTTCAGAAAAGTGCTGCTAATAATTTCAAAAATAAAGAATAATTTTATTTTTTAAAATGCCCCTTCTCCTTAATAAAATATATAAAACTTTTAAGTCCCATATCTTAAATAATTTTATATATTAATCAAAACACTTAGGAAAAATTTGGAAAAATTATAAAAAATCTATTTTAATGTGTCTTTTAACATATAAAAAATTTCAAACCCAAATAATTATTTATTTAACCATAAATAATATATAACCCAATAAATCATTTTCTTTACTAGGAAATTAATATAAAATCCACATTAATTCAAAAAATTATGAAAATTGAAACCCATCTATAAAATATTATTTATGTTCTACATTTAAACTTTCAAGGCATTTGGATGTAATGTAATAAGGTTTTCATATCAAACATCTCATAAAGATTAATATGAACATGTGTAAATCATCAACAAGCTTATACATACATACATACATACATATATAATATCTTTAATCGTTTAAAACATGGCATAAATTTGCAAAATCATTTCGGATCCAACTCAAAACTGAAAACTATAAGAAAAGAGGGATGTAGTAATTATTCACCTTTGCTTTGAGATTAAAAGATGTGAGATTTGATGTTGATTAACTTTTTTCTCTTGAAATCCTAGCTTTATCTTCCCTTGAGAATAAAAATGGTGGCCGACCTTAAGATTGTTTAGTTTGAGAGAATGAAATGAACATGTGTCTCATTTTCTAAAGGTTTAGGGTATGATCTCTCTTATTTCCCATTTTTTCCTTCCCTATTTACTAACACATTAATTCATGTTATAACATTTTGTTTTGCATATGAACATGGCACGGCTACACTTAGTTCAATCAAATCTCAACCTATTAATCTTTATATTATTTATTTAATTTAACTAATTAAATACTTTAATTAATGCTATAAAAATATGGGGCATTACAACCAGAAAAATCACTTCCATTAGCATAGCTCCAGCACACGGTTCGTCCAGGGGACACTAGGACACTCACATACACATGCACTACACCACGTTGCACTTGACTCGTGTCTTTACTTATTGGAGCTAACTTGTCCCTGGTTCATTTGAATGATTCATTGAGAGAGAAAAGTATATGCTTCAGTCTTTAGAAGAAAATCTGTATCTCGCTCGGACACTTATCATCATGGTGGTGGCCGAGGCTCGGAGTTCAGCCATTAGTTTAGCCATGACAGAGGTAGCTACGATAGAGATTATTTATCTTATGACTCTGCTTCCAGATACCGTTCTAGGTCCAGGTCGCCTCCGCCATGAGGTTAAGAAGCTTTCTGATCGTCACGATGACTTTCAACTGGGCAATGCTTCTTGTGCACCACCTCCAGCTTCCATTCCCATACAACACTGGACATCGGTTCATATCAGTCTACCTTCTGACCATAGGAACTATAAGGGCAGCTTCAAAGCATCTCATCACAAGGCTAGCAAGAAAGCAGTTGAAGCTTCAATCGTCACTATGAAGCAACAACTTACTACTAATGTCCAAATAATCGAACTGAAGCAACAGTTTTCGAATGTATGTTTTGATGGACTCATGTTTATGCCCAACTTGAAGAAAATTCCACCAAAGGTTAAAGGCACACTCATGGCTTACGTAGCTAATGCTTATGATTAATATAATGAATGGAAGCGGATAGCCAAGAAGATCTCTAGGGTTTCGAAGGAAAGGAAACTTAAGACCGACAATCTAAAATTTATGGAAGCATAAGACAAAAGGATCATCACTCATCTCAACATTGAGATCACTAACATGAAAACATCACAAGATGAAGTCAAGAAAAGGGCCAAGGATGCTATCAAAGCACTCGAGAGTGAGAGGGCCAAGCATCACGATGGGATAGAGATCGTGCACCATCGAAATCGCGACTTAGCGCTAGAGAAAGATGCCTTGACCACAAAGGTAAATGAGCTATCAGTAAAACTTAAGAGCAAGACAAAAACGAAGGATGAAGCTCTCTAAGAGGCTCGAGGGTACTATGAAGAGCTCCTTACCACTCGTTAGGAAAGGTGGGAGGAGATCGCATGTGCTCAGGATGTGGGCGCTCTTGTTAAAAAGGAATTTGAGGCTACTAAGAAGCCGATGGTGTAGTGATTTGAACCACTGATCATTAAATTTAATGCTAATGTGCTCGTGTTCCACAACTTAGAGTGGATCGGTGATGATTATCCTAGGTTTTTGGCTTTGGCCTGGGAACAGGTTGTAAAAGAGGAGAATTTCTAAATGGTGGTGAGGTAGACTTGACTCAGTCAAAAAGAAGGTCTTAATAGGAGACTAGCCCAGGGTGCGGAGAGAGGCAAGCTTACTCTTCTTCCGGAGCTCGCCGCCATAGTAAAAAAGACATAGGAAAATGCTTTGGATCGTCATCTCAGGATGTCACCATTAGCCACAAACTTGGACCCAAAGCTCCTTCCATTCATTTTCTATCCCTGAATATGATCTTAAGAAGCGTCGAACGAATAAGTCTATCGTCCTTTCTCCCATTGGATGGGAATTCTAAAGGCACTCCGGCCTATATAGAACCCAGACCAATGGATGCATCTCAACTAACTTTGTTGTGTATTCAAAGAGTCCACGTGTCATTGGTTGACATAGTTAACCTCTCTTTTTATGTCTCTCGAGTTTCATTTTAACCCCAGATTATCCCGCTTCATGACAAAGGTCTTCAGTTGGGACAACAAGCTTCTACAACAGAATCAGTGACCGTGACTACTTCAATGGTGGTCTCGAGTATTCCAATCGACGAGACTCTTGGTACTAACAAATAGATGATAGATGCTTTATAGGATAAAGGGATTGGTGGGATTCAAGAAGCTTAGATCGAAGATGATGTTGTTATCACAGGATTTTCCGAGCCCTTATTGGGTCCCACCAAGAGAAAGCTTGAGCAGCAACTTCTCCTAATCAAAGAGGTCAAGCTAGAGAAGATGGAGGGAATCCCTCCTCCTTTGTCCATAGCTTTGCGTGGTCAGACTATCTTCATTCCAGTCACTCTTCCTTTACCTAGGAGCACTCAAAACATGCACGCCGGATCATCACAAAATAATCCATCCAAGGGTTAAGGAAGAAGCAGGAAGAAACCTGATCAAGTTACAACTCCCTTTAGAGAAGAGAAGAAAAGGTCTAAGCGGCAAAAGCATAATAAGTTGTCATAGGTTTATTTTGGGTAGACAGACTCATTTTTGGTTTATGGTAATAGGAGGCTGTTTTGATTTTAGGCTTGAATTGTGCAGGTTTGGCCTCCGCTTTTGTTTTCAGCTTAAGTGTAAATAAAACATGTATGTTCTATCCAAGTTCTATTTCAAATGTGAATAACAAAGACTTTTGTTTTGTTCAATCTTTATTTGAATTTATTTAAGTATTCAAGAAATACGCTTTCCATTCGACGTACTTGTGATCCTTTCTTTCTAGGATTACTATCGGACTAAATCATTAGCCCATTCCATGTTTTGCCGGTGTTTCATCGTTCTTGCGAACATAAAGCGATTATTGAAGTTCCAACCCCTGGGTATTTTTATTTGACAATATCGAGTTCTAGAATCCAGTCAAATATCAACTACAAAGAAAGGTGGTTTAAATATCCTTTTTGCAGGAACTTAAAATGCAACCACGCCTATCTTTCGGCATCGATCGAGGTATGGATGTGATCTCGCCTAACATAGGGCAATGATCTCCAACCATGCCATCCTCTAGGCAAGATGTCAGTGCTATGCCAAACTCCGAGCAAAAGATAATGAGTGGACGGTCGAGTCACAACCATTTTGGGTTTATGCTTCTGCCCTAACCTCAAGGGTGAGAGTGAATGGATGGTCAAATCACATCCAATTTAGGTTTATGCTCATGCCCCCACATCTAGGACGAGATTAAGCAGGTGGACGGTCAAATCAAGTCTGCTTTAGGTTTATACTCCTACCTCCGCATCTAGAACAACAGTTAGCTGATGGTTGGCTAAATCTTTTCTACTTTAGGTTTATACTCATGCCTCCACATCAAGGACAAGAGTTAGCTGGCATTCATCTCTGAATGCCAAGCGTGGTTGAACTTCAAGGGTCCAATCATGGACCGTAGAAGTTTGGTTAGCACCTAACCCCAAGTACGTACGTACCTACATTACACATATGTAGATTCATTGGAGTCGGTCGTATTTCATAACTTTTAAGCCATGAAAAGACAGAGTCACATATTTGGAAAGCCATTTCACTTTATAGGAGACAGGAAATGACTGGTCCTACCTTATTACATGGCTTTAATTATATACAAAGGTATTTATTAGTGAAATAGCATTGTAAGTGTTTGCTATTCCATGCCCTCGAGAGTAAGATCATGTCCACCGTTGCTAGCTTGAAAGTGTTATCTCCAAGCTTTTGTTCAATTACTTAAGGACCTTCTCAACTCGAGCCCAAGTTCCAGCGACCTATGAAGACTCGTTTGAGAACTAGGTCACTAATTTCAAAGGTCTAATTTCTGACCTTGGCGTTGTAATATCGAACGACTAGGCTTCGATGTGCAGCTGCTCATAAGTCAACTTCATCGCGCTTCTCATCAAGCATATCAAGCGACTCCAATAGGATTTTCTCATTCATCCTTGGATTACAGTGAGTTACCTGATGAGAAGGTACTTCCAGTTCAGTCGGAATCATAACCTCTTATTTATAGGTAAAGTAAATGGATAATGGCCAGTCACTAACTTATGGGTCGTTCGACATGCCTAAAGTGCTAATGGAAGTTCATCGACCCAATCGCCTTTAGCCATTTCCAATCACTTCTTGAGAATGGATTTGATAATCTTATTCACAGCTTTAGCTTGTCAATTCTCCTAGGGTTGTGCCACCGTAGCAAAGCTCTTATCTATGCGATATCTGCGGTAGAAGTCTTTAAACTCGATGCTATCGAATTAAGTTCCATTATCGGTAATGACTGCTTGTGGAACTCCAAAATGACATATAATATTCCAAACCATGAAGTTGATTGCTTTCTTTGTGGTAATTGTGGCTAATGGCTCAGCTTTAGCCCATTTGATGAAGTAATTAATGGCGACGATTATGTACTTTGTGCCATCCTAGATATCGGCAATACACCGATAATATCACTTCCCCAAACTACAAACTTCCAGAACTGGCTAACTGAATAATTTCCATTGGTGGGGCTCTCGGAATCTTAGCAAATCTCTGGCACTTGTCACACTTTCTAGTTTAATCAACTACATCTCGGTTGACAATTGGCCATAAGTACGTAGAGCAGAGAATCATCTTTGCTAGGGTTTGCCCGTTAATGTGTTCATTACAGCCCCTTCACGAACTTCTCTCAGGACTAGTTTGGTCTCACTATTGGAGACACACCGTAACATCGGGACCGAGTATCCTTTCCTGTAAAGTGCTCCTTGATGAAATATATATCTCGAAGCTTGATGAAGTATCTTTTGTTGCTCATTCTTTCTATCCTAAAGGATTCCACTCTGTAAATAGTTCTTTATTGGAGTCATCCATGATTGCTTCTCACACTTGGTCTCTAAAATTCAATCGACATCCATTTAGTCGATGCTCAAAGATGACATCCATAAAGTCTGGTAGATGCTAAAACAATAGAAAATTACATGGAGAATAATAAAGAATAATATGCAACCCCAATCTAAGCTTGCTTCTCCATGTACTTAATTTGAACCAATCACCTAATGCCTTGTCCTCTTGTGGTGAGGGAAAAGGAAAGGAGTGGGTTGAAAAAAAGTCCAGTGAATGAATTGTATAACTAATATATGGTGATCATATATAATTGACTTCATTTATAATTTACATGACCTACAGCGTCCTACTTGTATTTGTGAATAATATACTAGGATTAGTTACGTTGACCTATAGGGATATGGTTTCAATTGCACCTACATCCGAACATCTTGTGGGGGATTATACTTAAGGGTCAAACAACGAATCAAATAATTGACCAACAACAGTTTGGTTGATCAATGACGGATCGAACAAATAATCTCTAGGGCTACTCATAACATAAAATCGCAAAAATATCACCCTTAGGACTGCATTACCCAAACAATGACTATACGTATTATCCTTACATATTGGGAGGATCCTGCAATGTTGACTTGCATCAAAGACAACTTAGAGTCTACTTAAGCATCCATGTCCAATAACTTAATGGTAATGTCACTTATGGCACCGCACCGGGTATCTACCAACAGTGTCATGTCCTAATCGTCGTATGCACTGAGGAACCTATCACTAGTGTTAGACCACTCACTGCACCTAGCATGCACTAAAAGCGACGTGAACACCGAGGAACCTCATGTTAGTACCGTATGATCAACACATCCTCGCGATCAAACCACCTTATATTATATATCAAGTTCGTAAAATAAACAGTATCTAGGCCTAATTGTCAATAGATACGCTTACTTCAGTCCCGTAGTATTTGAAAGTCAAGGACTAGGGAACTAACTTCCCACGCTTATATAATATACATAGTAATATATATATAAACCCAGGCCATCAGTCGAGTTTCAACCTATGCATGAAATATGCCAACCGGTTGACCGCTTGTAGTCGATCGGCTATAGAAAGCCATCGATCAATCGTGTTTTGTCACAGTAATTATAATTTTTTGTTAATCAATTTTAATGATGATTATATCCAATTTTCTGATCAAATTTCTCATATTTTTTATAGTCCATAATTATGCCTATAATTCATAAACAATCATGTGAAATTTGTAATCTTGTTTGCATAATTTCAACTCGCCAATTACATAATTATATACGTGTAGTTATATCTCAAGATCAGTAAAAAGTGAAATCAAAGGGGATATACTACTAAAATCTCAGAACCAATTCAAAGTGGTAATCAAAGGAGATAAACTACTAAAATCTCAGAATCAATTCAAATTGAGTAAAAAGGTGCACATATTAAATCTCAGAATTAATTCAAAGTGTAGTAAAAAGGTGCATTCATATTAAATCTTAGATTCAATTCAAAATCAATTTCTCCGTTTTGAACCTAGTTAAATCAAATAAGGGTTAAATTCATGCAATTTAGAATTTAAGTCATATCTCTGTATAATTTCAATTTACTTAGTAATTAAACTTCAATCAATTTTTTAATTCAAATTCAAATCATATAATTCCCAAATCATATAGAGATATAAATAAATCAAATTACTTATAAATCATCATATTCTGATAATCAAACCACATACCTTTTATAAGCTTATTCCGACTTGAATCGCCACCTCTTTGACTTGTTGATCCCTACTTTTAACTTGATTCTATCTCCAATTTTGTTTATCTTCTCTTCTTCTTAAATCATTGATTTTATACGAAATTTTGATTTCATTTTGTTTTTAAGGAGACAAAGTTGTTTGTGTAAAAGTAGAGTTTCGACTAGATAGTTAGGTTTCAAGCTAAAGAAGGAAGAGATACATCCATATTTATAAATGTAGGATGCAACACCGACCTCTAGATAAAATATAATAAAATCCGGGTCGTTCGGCCTAGGCTAATCATAGCCGACAATGCTTGACTGGTCGATCAATTTATTGGGTGCGGTTGATCGTAAGGTGTTGACCGGTCCTATTAATGGTGTCGATCGGTTAATATTACCTAATTTAACATTAACCGTACTTTTATATATTTTTATGTATTTTCATTTTTAATTCTTAAAATATTAATAACGTTTTCATTTGAACTTCAATTACAAAACATTATATGTAAAAGTTGCCCAAAAAATCATCATGAACGCAATGGTGCATGTTTCATAGCTAAATTCTGACATTTGTTCAAATTTCATTTTTAATTTTATTTGAGATTGGTTAATTTATTTTAGTAAATTTTCATTCGATTTCGCAGCATGTTACAATAAGGGACAGAGAGTTAAAAGTTGCTTACAGGATTTAATTCGTTGGCTAACTTGGGATTAGAGGAAGGTGAGGCAGGGTGAGACTAGGAGACCTGAAAGGCGGTATCTATGTTTTGTAAATACGAAGGGACGACGCACGTGTGATTGCGAAGTGTTATCACTTCCATCCTCTCGCAATTAATGCACCTGGCTTAAAGTGGCCATATTTCCTTCATTTGAAACAGAGTAGTGTTCCTACAATCTCGCACCAAGTGTTCTCAAAGTCCACACCTGAAGCATTTCTTTTTTGCCTTTTTTTAGCCACATTGGGTACATGCTTACATTCTTTGAGGATAAGACCGTTTAGTCAAAATTTGAAATTGAAATCAAGGATGATTTCAGAAAGGAATAAGCTCCACCTTCAACGGACCATGTAGTCGCCATAGGCTTAGGGGCCCTGATGACATCAAAAAAATAGCATGAAACCCCTTGAGAAGAGGCATAACCCAACCGATCGATAGAGGCTTCAATGCACATAGGATCAAAAGGGCTATTAATGACTTTGCATGTTTTTTTATGATCGTCCACTGGAAATTGCTTGAAATCCATGGAGAAACATGCTTAATGGGATTCGAAGCATAAGGCCTAGTTGGAAGGGGA
The DNA here is from genome assembly GCA_030765085.1 of Allium cepa. Classification (NCBI taxonomy): domain Eukaryota; kingdom Viridiplantae; phylum Streptophyta; class Magnoliopsida; order Asparagales; family Amaryllidaceae; genus Allium; species Allium cepa. The sequence goes on from CM060928.1 coordinate 347,856,414, forward strand.
GGTAGAGGGTTTTGAGGTGGAGAAGAGAGAAGAGAGAAAGCCATTAAAATTTACACAGATGAAGTTCTATTCATATTTAATTTAAAAAATATGGTTGAATATTTATCTTAAAGTTGTTAAGTAAATTAAATTAAATTTCAGAATTTATTAAAATATTTAATCAAAATTATTAAATAAATAAATAATTTATTTGATAAATATTTAATTACATGTTAACATGTATATTAAACTACAAAGTCATAGTTAAATATTCTCCTTAAATAGCCCAAGACGAATAAAAAAATTGTATAAATTTTGAATAAGATTTAATTAAATTAAGAATTAAAAGTAACTAAATGTGATTTATATGAGTTAATTAAATTAAACTAGTTATAAACAAATTAAAATTATATAATAATATGTATAATTAAAATATAAGTGGAAATAAAATAAACCCAAAATATGTTTCTGGAATAAATACATACATATGGTACATATACCGTGATTTTAATTGTGTCTAACACATGAATACATGGGTATTTTACAAGAAACGCATTATTCGTCAAATCGATAACACTCAAAATATTTGGTGGTTATAAAATTTAATACAGCTACCCTCTATCATTTGTATATTGATAAATTACTTGCATACACACTACTTGTTGAGTAATCTCGAGCTAGAGCTATTATATGTAGTACTATTAATATATTTCCTAGGAAAAGTAAGATACATGCATGTATTTATTTAGAAAATTCATGGTGCAAGCATTATACTTAGGTCATCAAAAAATGATGGATAAGGGTGAATGATCTCTCTTGATTTGTTGAGCATACTCAAGGCTATGGTTGAGATTAGGGCAAAGATCACGGTTAGGAGTTGTATATTATACAACCTATAAAGAGTTATCCATCGCTTGTAAGCATATGATTTGTTAAGAAAACTTAAGATGAATCCGAACTCACTAGAGAAATTGAAGGATTTCTATATTTTTCCTAGATTTTTATGGAAAATAGAAATCTAGTGGGAGCCTTATCAAAAAAGGAAATGATATTAATTGATCTTTCTCATATTGTAAGAACATTTGCTATGTAACAATACTAGTCCAATTCAATTAAATTTGCAACATAATGACCAACCTAAGATTGTTTTTTTGAAAATGATAAGCTCACTTGACCTAACTACACTGATTAGCTAAGAGCTATCAAAATAGCACTTATGTATAAAAGATTATGATCTATTATAGTTGAAGCTTTAGAAACAAAGCTTCCAAAGGTGTGGACCCTAAAATGGTAAAGGCTTAAACACTTAGGTAGCTGATTGTGACAAAGCCCAATCCAACATGATATTTACTTAGACAAACCATTGTAAAGATGGTACGAAAACATGACTATCCACAAAATCTTTAATAACCTCAAAGCTTCGTTTAGGGAGTGATCATATTCCACAAGTTACGAGATTGATAAGAAATTGTTCAATGTGAAGGTGAGAAAGTGAACTTGTTAGGAGGACTATGTCATAATGATGAAGGGCTATATTGATAGATTATGTGAGTTTGATGCTAAGATGGTCGAAGAATTGCAAGTTGATTTGACATAGGCTCATTGACTCTAGAGCTTGAACCATTTATATTGAACTTCAATATGAACAAGATGAGAGTGAACCTTATGGAGCTACTCAATATGTTGAGGTAACGAAGGGTCGTTCAAGGATCAAGGTACAACGCTCGCCGTGAAAGGGAATGCACCATATTCGAAAGGTTTAGACAAGAGAAAGCAAGGTAAGAAAGGTAAGAAATGTGCTGCTAATGACAAGGATAGTGTTACTATCATCGTAAGAAGGGCATCTGAATTGCGCAGACTATTTAAAGATGATAAAATAGAATAAGAAGGAATCAAATTTCTCAACTCTTATAGTAAGTCTATGAGTCAAAATTATTTTGAAATTCACAAAAGCTCAATGGTTTTAAATACTGGATCCGAAACTCATATCCATAATTCATTATAGGGACTTAGGAGTAGATGACTTGTGACAAAAGGGGAAACGAGCCTTTAAGTTGCAAACGGGTCAATCGTAGATGTGACAATTATTAGATAATATTATTATGTTTGTCCAATAGGTTTATTGTTATTTTGTATAATTCCTATTATATATGAAATATTAGTTGTAGTGTAATATCCGTGTCTAGATTGACTAAGATTAGATATGATTTTCATTGTAATGATGATGTTGTGGACATTATGATTGGTGGAAATCATATTTGCAATGATTTTTTGGATAATCGCATTTATATACTTAACTTTAATAATATATGTGCTGTTAATAATTCTTTTGTGATTAACATCAAAGAGTTAATTATAGCACTACAGACTTAGTCATATAAGTTACAAAAGATTGCATAAACTAAAAACTGGAGGTTTTCTTCTAACAGTTGATTAAGAATCATTTGAAACTCATGAGTTATGTCTCAAAGGAAAAATGACCAAGCATACCTTTAACGAGAGCAATGAAAGAGTTGATGAACTCTTGCGTTATATACATATTGATGTATGTGGCCTAATGCATTAGGGACTAAGGATCATTACACATATTTCATTACCTTTACAGATGATTTCTCCAGATTAATATATATATATATATATATAATTCATGAAGAATAAATCCAAATTCTATGAGAAATTTAAGGAATATATGAATGAAATTGAAAATCATACAAACCATAAAATTAAAATACTTCGATTTGATCATGGATGTGAGTATGTTGAACAAGAAATCCAACGGTACTTAAAATATAATAGATTATCTCTCAGGTCACTCCATCCTCTAGTCCAAAAATAATGGAGTTTTGAAGATATGGAATTGAACCCTTTAGATATGGTTCGACATATGATGAGTGGGGTTAAGTTACCTCTTTAGGAAAGTGCGTTAGGATCCACAACACATATGCTGAATTTGGTGTCTACCAAATATGTTCCAAATATACCATATGCAATGTGGTATGGGAATAAACCTCCTCAAGTATTGGAAGGTGTAGGGTGGCCTAACATACGTTAAGAACCTTGGCATAACAAGCTTGAGGCAAGATCAATTTTATGCAAGTGTATAGGATATCCCAAAGGTTCTTTGGCTATAGTTTCTATAGCATGAAGGAACAAGAGTTTATTGTTCCTTAATACATTCTCTCCATAAAGAAGGAACTTTAGTCAAAAGTAATTAAGTTCCAGGTCATAGATTGGATAAGGTTTGGGAAACTAATAAAATTGAACCGGCATAAAATTCAAATTCACCAATATTAGAAGTTGAGATACTGTGGATTTTTAGTGGATGGCAAGAAAGAGCATTGTAACCTAGAAGATGATATCCCTATCACATTTAGACAAGCACTTCAGAGTAAAGTCTCTACACCGTGGCTTAAAGTTGTGAAACCCGAATTAGATTCCATTTACATAAAAAGTGTGGATTTTGAATGATATACATAAAGGGGTATAAACCCATTGGCTGCAAATGGATCTTTAAGAAGAAACAAAATGTAGATGGAAAGGTAGAGACCTATAATAAAAGGCTAATCATGAAAAGTTTCTATCAAGTTTAAGGTGTTGACTATGGTTGCAAAATATGGATGATGTATGCGAAAATGACATTTCTAAATGGTGATTTAGAAAATACGGTTTATATGTCATAGCCTAAAGGTTTCTAGATCAATGGAAATGAGAGTAAGGTTTGTAAGTTGTTAAGATCAGTATATGGTCTTAAACAAGCTTCCAGAAGTTGGAACATGTATTTTAATGAAGTGTTCAAATAGTATTATTTTTATCAGAACACGTATGAAACATACGTATACCTAAAAGAACAATGAAATTCTATAGTGTTTGTTGTCTTATATGCCAACAGTTTGCTCCTGATTCGCAGTGACATTTTGTTATTGCAATCAGTCAAATCTTGGTTGTCCAAGAACTGTTCCATGAAGGATTTGAAGAAGCGACCTATGTACTTAGTATAAGCATTTATAAAGATAGATCCAAGAGGTTGCAAGGATTATCCTCATCCATGTATATATTGTTATGCTAAATCGATTTTATGGAGACTTCTAAGCACAGGATGTTTCGATAAAATTCAGAATCATCCTTTCTAAGAAGGATGCTACTTATATTAATGAGGGGATTGAGTGTCTGAAAAGGGTTTCATATGCTTCAGCCATCAAATCCACTATGTACAGTGTGTTATATAAAGGATAGGTTGTGGCGTATGCATTAGGATGCGTAAGCCAATACCATTTTAACACAAAAGAAAAATAATCGAAAACTTTGAAATGTATTCTCAAATATATGAGAATACTAAAGACTTATTCATGGAAATACGACCTCCATATGAAGGGGCGTACATCTTCGAGCTCCTGATTGATATCGATGATAATAAGTCAATGTTAGGTTAATATTCACATTGAATGGTGGAGTGGTAAGTTGAAAAAGTTCCAAGTAAGAGATAATAGCTGAATGATGGAGGCTAAATCTGTCACCCTTAGTGAAGCAGCTAAAGAAGAAATCTGGATGTGCAAATTTATGATTGAACCTGGAGAGATTCCAAATGTTGAGAATCACATTATTTTATTTTTTATAACAATGTTGCGATGCATATCACAAAAAAACCAAGACTCACAAGAAATCAAGGCACATAATCTGGAAGTTCCACTTGACAACAAAAATTTTCAATAATAGAGAAGTGATGATTAACAGAGTAAATAGTAAGGACAACATAGCGGGTCCATTCATAAAGGGACTGGCTCGATTAGTTTTGAGAAAACTGATATAAAGAATGTGATTCGGAATCTATATTGGTTATAAGTGCAAGCGGAGGACTGAGAGATTTAGTAGTATGCCTTAGGGAAAATTATGTAATTTATCGTAAATTATCTACTAGGTAATAAAGCTTGATCATAATAAAGGTGTTTAATTTCTTTTATATGCTTTGCTATATTTTGATATAATTAATAAAGTAACTAATTTAAAGTTATATTAATATGAAATTCCTTAAATAAAATGTTATGCGATTGTAGTTCCAATTAGTCGCATTCATAGTAATTAATCAAAAAATAAATATCATTTTTTTAATTATTCCAGGTCAAGATATTTCGAGAAAGGATACTGATGCATATGTCGAGACCAGAGTACATAACGCTCTCTAAATGTTGGACGGTGTTGTGCTTATGACTGGTGATGGCACCAAGGGGCTATGTACTTATAGTTTTTTTGATAACCATGGAATTACGCATCAGAGAGTTTATTGTTTTTTGCTAACAATTAGGTCAAACAGGAATTCGTAGTGTGACAGTGTTACACAGTTCCCTTGATTTGAGAGTATCATGGAACTTCAATATGGACACTCCACTTTGAATATAGTTAAATCAGGTCCAGAAGACCATTGGACGACTATAGTTGGATATGAGTTGAAGCATTGGAAGTGAACTATTATTCAATAGAAAATCTATCTCCTTAGGCATGTGAGGTTAGTGTCACAGTCAACTATAGCCAACTCAAAGTAAAAAAAATTAGCTAGAGTAGAACGGTTGATAATATATATTATTATTGAAGCAAGGACTTTATTTATGGCCTGATCAAGTTGAGTGTGAATAATGTTGTAGTTTTGACTAATACCAAACTCCATATATCCTAAAGTGATATAGTGTTGGCGAAAAGAACGTATGTAAATTATTATCGCTATTGGTACCACTTAAGGTGATGTAAAATATGAAAGAATTATAAGTGATGAATTTGGCCAAACTATCGCCTCATTAGCTAAGTGACTTATGAACGTCAATATTTTAATTATTAGATATTAATTGCCGACTAAATTAGCATCTCTAAGTCTCACATCTGCATTTATGAATTCCCCAAAAAAGAAAACGATTTAATTGGTTTATAAAGTGTTATAGATTAAATAAATCAAAAATATTTAAGAAATATTAATTATTATTGTATTTGTTTTTTTGGGTTATTTTTAGCGAGTGGTGTGACTCATGGAAAATTCTAGGTGTAGTTGATAATTAGTTTGATGTGGATATAAAAATTATTTACATAAATATCGATATATATTTTTAAACAGGCTTTAAACATTAATAATGATTTAATGGGTTTTATGATTTTTTGGTCCATTAAGGGACCATGCATGGCCGGCTAAGAATAAAAGGGCATCATTTGGATCAAGATACATTAGTTAACCGGTTTCTAATTTCATTCCCATAATTTCCTTAACGAAAAAAATCCATAATATGACTTTCCCTAAAATATTTATTTGTTAACCGGTTTCTAATTTCATTCCCAAAATCGTCAAATTAATATTACTCCAAATTATAACACTAAACTCAAATTTATAGTTATCAAAATTTCTCAAAATTCTATCCGCTTTAAGCCTCTTTCATTCTCTGCTTGACGAGATCTAACTTCCCAGTAGTTCATGTATAGAGTCGGGGCTGACTTTCCTTGGATTCCAACCAATAAGATGGTGAAAATATGATCTCCCACGAAAGGCCTCTAAATGAGTCATGTCATAATAGGATTGAAGTCTGCCGCCGAAGGCGGCTTCAACAAAATGATTCGATTTCCCCATGCACCTACAATAATTAAGAATACAGGCACGAAGAAGGCCTTCCATGGTTACATGTCCAATTGAACAAGAATTAGGCTTCAAGCTCATGAATTGTGAAGGCTTGGCTAAAGCCACAAATAATATATTCCATTAAGACTCGGAAAGAAAAGGTCAAACTCGATCTTGATTGTTACTAGAACGACACCATAAGAAGGGCACATATTTGAATCTCAAGCTCGAATCACCCGACCCTATTACTACAATAGTTCGTAAAAAAATCATAAATAACGACCACATGAAAAAGACAACGACATATGGCCATGTTGCATAGCTCAGGCAATCAGAACAAAAGATTTGATTGGGTTTTGATTCGATTACAATAGACCAACAACAACTCTTAATAGAGACTTCAAGGCCCAGACACCAACCTTAAGCTAAATTCCATATAAGAATTTAGGGTATTTCTCAAGTACTGGCATGCACGAATTCAAGTTTAAAGACACAAGAATATCTTGGAGAGAAGATAAGAACAAGCTTATTGGAACACTCTCCAAGGGCTAACTTGAAAGTTTTACGAGATAAGTCAGATTGCTCGTCACAAATCAACGCCTCTAACTATTAGAAAGAATCATAACAAATATAGAAAGAGGTAGAGAAATTAACGTCTATCACCCGAGGCTAATTCAACTAGTTGTAAGATTGAGTTGAAACCAAACTTTAAGCACTACGAAATTGATCGATCAGATCGTCCATTGAAGCCTAAAGGTATTAGCAAGGGACCTATTAATCCCGCAATGCCCAATGCATATCTAAAGAGAGTTGTTAGTTCTCCAATTTCTATAGTAGCTATTCCAAGATGAAATTGATACAAGAATTGGTTACGTTTGGGTAGAAAAATCAAAATAGAATTGAGCATATTAGAGACAATATACAATTTGGAACTCAAGAATTCTTTACTTGATTGAGGCTCAAGAGGGGATTAAGATACATTGGAAAATTTAAATTGATATTCCAAAGGATTAAAGATAATTATTTATTTAAATCGAATTGCAAGTGATGGAGAATTCCTTTAAATCATAGGATAAGGGCCATAAAATGGTTAAACAACCCATTCCCAATATCCTACCACTACAAGAAAATCTGAATTTGGTTGCACTTATTAGTAGCGTTTGAAATGTAAGTACAACCAATGTTATTTCAAACTTTTAATTTACGCGCATATTTTTCTTTTTCAACGCTGTCAAAATTTAGAACCTTTCCCCGCTAATAAAACATTTATCGTGTTTTTTCCCTCCCCATTCCCAAAACCGCTTCTTTTTTTACTCTCCACTTCAGAAATTTTTGTCTCTCCTCATGTTTCCTCCATCTTTGCTTTACTCCCATTCATTACTCTACTCCTCTCTACTTCATCGATTCACTCCTCCATCGATCTACTCCCATTTCCGCACAAACCCTATGTTGAACTCCTCTCCACAAGCCCTAAGCCGATCAACTCGTCCATAACCCAAAGCATGGAGGGATTGGATTTTGGAGTGTAGTTTAACATGCTTCCCAATCTACAATACCATTGACCTCGCCACCTGCTATGATACACTCCACGCGCTTCGGGTAAGTATTACATAGTTATGCAATTTTGATTATTTATTAGTTAGTGGGTTGAGTTTAGCTTACAAATTAGTATTTTGGATGGGAATTAAAGTAATTGTGGAGTAAAGTTTGGATAGCATGGACGAATTATAGCTCCAGTTAGTAAGTGGACTGTAAATTTAAATAATTGCATATGAAGTGTGGATTGGTGTTCGGTAATTTGGATTGTATATTAGAACTAAACTTTTAACTAAAACATGATTGCATGTTGATTATGTTTGTAGAATTTTGAGTATGGATTGGTATTTGATAATTTTTGTTCAATTTATCCTTATATATTGAATGCCTTCTATCAGTCACAGTTCGAAGATAATGTTTAGTATCAGTATTAGAGTTGTATACAAATTTCTGTAACGATTAGGAAATATTTTAAATATTCTTCATATAATTTCTCATTTTCAAGATATAAGTAAGCCATTTTGTCTCCTGTATCATAAGATTAAAAAATTTATCAAACCATAACAAAGAGGTCTAGAGCATATAATTGTCACATTTTCTCTTCAAGGAAGTTCATAGAAATATCACCTGTTTAAATAATGGTTGAATTAAATGATATTGCATGAACCTTCTTTTGACAATGAAAGATACACATAAGTACATTATCAAAGTTATTGAAAAATAAATGATACTTAGAAGCTAATTTTAATTTAGTCAAAGTCACGAAATTTTTTCCTTTTGTTTCTGATATGTAGATTTGACTCTTTTTATCGTTGTTATTTTGATTCATGACTTAAGAGAAAGTATATTACAGCTTGACCTTTTGTTTTTATATTTTCAAAATCAATTTTTTGATAAAAGCAGAAGTCTTTTCAATAAAAGCTAAAGCATTTAACTATTAATACCCAAAGGAATTTTGTACTTGTTGCTTTTTCACTAACATAGGTTTTCAATAATTTAACCGAATATATAATTATAGACTAAAGTATAGAGCTGCAAAGATTTCTTAATCTCAAGCTATAACTACATTTATCCATGTGCATGCTAGTCGTTGATAAGTTTTTCCTATAATCGATCAGTGTGTCTAGAATAAGTGGTAAGAATCAACTTGGTGCAGTATATATTTTGCCCAGTTCAAATTTTGTTAATTATAGTAATGTGTAGAAAGAATTGGTTGTTCTATTTATAATTCTGTTAATATATTTTCATCTGTTCTGGGATAAATATGATTCTCTTTGGATGGAAATTGCCAAAATCGAACCGACGCCATGGTATTAACGCATAGATTTAGTGAAGTTTGGTGAGCTTAATCAGCAGTTTCTGATCTGATGTAATCTATTCTTGTTCAATACATAGCTAAGCTGATGTGGCCTAAACTGACTTATTTTGTTACAGAACTATTCTAAGTTTACTTGAAATTGTGTGTAGATACTATCCTTACATATATTACAAAAATGTAGGCATGTAGTTGTTTAAGTTATCATTACATGGCTTTTTTTAGTTGATAATATCGTGTCTTAGGACATGAGATTATGTATGCAGTAAGACTACAAACCAAAGTCAAACAGCTATTGCCTGTTATGAAAACTTCAACTTTTAAAAGTAGCTAGAATAACATGAAGTAATAATAATAAAAATCATATGAGTTCTATAATGAAATGCATGATGCATGATAAAGTCCTAAATATAGCTATTGGCTCGCTTCCACCTGAGGCAAACTATATTTTTCTTTGTTTTCCTACCCATTTAGTCGTTTTTTATCGTTGTTGTTATTTTGCACCGAATAAATCCATGCAGCTATATAATTAATAAGCTAAGCTTATTACACAAATACATACATCCATAAACTTATCAAAAGATCAAACCTTGCATCACAATTTTGATCTAACAAGTTCTTATTAACTGTTCATATTTGAACCTGTTACAAACAAATAATGCATGTTTCCAATAGCAAATCAAAATATTTCAACTTTATTTTCATACACATAAAAATTTACTTCATTGAACAAAATCCACACTCATTTCATTTTCAAACAAGTTGCATTGGTACGCAATCTGAGATCATAGTATGCAAGTATTTCCCATTCACCAGCACTATCAAGCATGCATAAAAGGATCTTGTAGCTTGCCAAGGCACAAATACATAAACTAACATAGTATTATTTCTATATAATTTCCTGTATTCTATCGGCAACAAAAAATGACTGGTGCATGTTAAACACATATACAGGCCTTCCATATAAAATTCTATGTTAGAAAACTAATAAACATGAAAAAAATGTATCAAATTACTTACCATAATGAAATAACATTTCTACCACCTTTCCTACTAACAAGCTCACACAATCGGTATGGAAAAGTATCAAGACTAGTCTCACGAACCCTACCATAGTTAACCAGTATGCCTCACCTTCTCCATGCACGAAATTTAGCATAGTCCATAGGATCATTTGCTACTTCTTTCACATAATTCGCCAATTCTTCCATGGACTTAAACTTGCTTCCATTAATAATTGCCTATTCTAATACTTGTGTGTGTATGTTGATGGATGTGTTATGATCAGGCTTTGGGAGTTGTCACTTTAGTAACTTTACATTTAGGACTTTTAGTATTTATTCCTTCTAAAGATTCAATCAAAATTTAATACACATGCTTATTTTGTTAACATCGTATTCTTTATACATGTATATTTTTCTTAAAGTAGGCATATACTTTGGTAGTACCATTTTTAGATATATAAAATGTACTCACAAAGCTGGGTAAGTCCTACTTTTTTAATTTAACCTTTTTCAATATTAAAAGTTGTATTATTGGTTTTCAAGATCAGGCTTTAAGGATGGCTTGTAACATGTATATTTTTCTAAGATTGGAGTTGTAACGGTGATTCTTCAAGATTGGGCTTTAAGAATAATTTCTGCTTTTTTAAGTTCTGATTTTTTCAATATTTTCAGATACTTTCTGCTTTCTTACCGATTTATATATTTCATTAAGATGCTTCTAATTTATAACAGTGATGTTGCATATCCTCATAGGTATAGATGTTATACAAAGCTTGTAGTTAGTTTTGGATTCATGAGGTATCAAGGGTGGAAAGTGATGTGTTTGTGGATACAAACTGTTAACTATAACTAGTAAGCTTTTAATTCATTTGCCCTTTACTGCCATGAAAATGCTATGTGATTACAAGAGAAGTTCTATATCAAGTTTCTTCCAGATCAGCAATTTGTTTAAGTGAAAAGCTACCATATTTGACATTTCCTTTTTACTAATTGAAAATAAAGTAAACTGAATAGTAAGCCCAAAGCTAATCATTAGCATTACATATTTACAATCAATCAAATCATATGTTTAAATCAATGGAAGAACCATTTGTTTCAATGTCACGCTAGTGTAATGTATATAGGAAGTACAATTAACAAATTTACATTGATCTAGTAAGTGCGCATTCTTTTTTTTTTGGCAAAGCCAGCGAGGTTGACTGGACCCCTACCAGTTTTATTGCAACACAATAAAAGAGGACAGTACATGAGGGAAGAAAGGGAAAAAAAAATAAAAAATAACAAAAATAAAAGGAAAATTAAAACAATTGAAGAAACAACAACTAAACTTCAACCCCAAACATGGATCAATGAGTCAGGAAATTTAGTGTTGCAATTCATCAATTGCCAATGAGTGGTTCTCCTAACATCTTGCCATAATAATTCATTCTTCCTTCTGAGATTATCAAAAACAGCAGTGTTTCTTTCTTTCCAAACAGCAATGAGATATTTTTTCAAACATACAACCAAAATTCTAGTCTCAAACTTTCTCCACCTTGTTGCTTTGTAAATGATACTCCATATCATTGCAGAACCCCCAGCATTTAGATTAAAACCAGTAGTGGAACTGACTCTGGCCAATACAATTTTTAGAGCAGGGCAATCAAAAAAAGTGTGATCAGTGGTTTCTTCATGCATATCACAGAAAAGACATAAGGATGTGCATGCCATACCAAAATACTTCAGTTTACTTCTAGTCAGTAGAGCATGGTTTATGACTTTCCACAGCATCAAGTTATCAGTTGGTGGAGAATCATCAGACCAGATCACTGTGCACCATTTTGAAGAAGGCAGAGTGTCATACACAGAAATATTTGTGTACACACCCCTGATTGTGTGAGGCCTCAAGTCCCAAGTAACTGCCTGCATTTGATTAGTATTGCTGTAGTTGTTTTGAACCTCAGGCCATAATTGCCTGATCATTTGATTACTATTGCTTGGCAATTGCAAATTCCCATCATGAACATAAAAATTGGCTTTATCATCATAATGAATTCCAGACTGTTGAACATGAAGGTAGTCACAAACTTTTGAAAGGATGAAACCTCTGCCCGGCCAAGGATCATGCCAGAAGCTAACATCAGATTTTGCATTAACATGATATTGTATCAAAGGGAGGAAAACATTTCTAAATTTCAGAATGCTCCTCCAAATCCAACTGCAGCATTGGGGGATCTCCATGCACCAAAAGTATTTATTCTTAATGTAAAATTGCCAAACCCATTTTGCCCAGACACTGCTTCTTTTATTGATGAGGTCTTCAAAATGGGTACTAATGGCTGCACAGTTCCACTTACTAGCATTAATAACACCTAGCCCCCCAAGTTTAATTGGAGTTTCAAATTTAGTGAATGAGCATGGGATCAACTTCCTGTTGTGTATGCTACCAGTCCAGAAATACCTATGCATAGCAGACCTCACCATGTGCAACAGCTTGGCAGGAAGGATAATGCACCTAGCCCAGTAGACTAAAGATGAAAAAACAACTGACTTAATAAGGACAAGCCTTCCACTTTGTGACAGTTGCCGATTAGACCAGACACCCATAATAGATGTGATCTTATTGTATAAAGGAACACAGTCAGCATTAGAAATTCTTTTGGTAAGTAAAGGAAGTCCAAGATACCTCATGTTATTGTCCATGTTGGTGAAGCCAGTGTGCAGATGAAGGGCAGCAGCATGGGTATCACTGACTCCAGCAAGTAACAAGGAAGATTTTGCTTTGTTAATAGAAAGACCAGTCATGCAATAAAAGGAATGGAGAGCCTCAATAATTCCGGTCATAGAGGGAATTTCTGGTTTAGTAAATAACAATACATCATCAGCAAACATCAATGATTGAATTTGGAGAGCAGAGCACTTAGGGTGGTACTTGATTAGCTTCTGAGTGTACTTGTCTTTTAGCACAACTGTGAAAACTTCCATAACTAACAAGAAAAGGTAGGAAGATATGGGATCTCCCTGGCGAATTCCTTTACTATTTTTGAAATACCCAACTGGTCTACCATTCAAAACAACAGAGAAAGTAGGGGTGGAGATGCAACATATATCCATGACACAAAATTTTTGGGAAACCCCATGACTTCCATGATCCTCACAATTGAAGCCCAATGTATAGAATCATAAGCTTTAGTTATGTCAATTTTTAGAGTGGCAGCAGGAGACACATTAACTCTAGAATAACCGTTAAGCAGTTCTTGTGTCAGCAGAACATTATCAAGAATGTTTCTAATAGGAAGGAAGGCTGTCTGGTTCAAGGAGACAACTAATGGCATTACACTAATCATACGAGCGGCAAGTATTTTCGTGATACATTTGTATAAGACATTACAACAGGATATCGGCCTGAACGAAGAGACACTAGTTGGTGGGTATACTTTAGGTATGAGGGCTATGTTAGTACTATTCACTTCCCCAAGCAGTTTGCATTTTGAAAAGAAATTGTGGATTGCTTGACAAAAATCATGACTAAGAACACCCCAAGAAGCAATGAAAAAAGACACATTAAAACCATCAGGCCCTCCTGCAGAATGTTTGTTCATTGAAAATAACGTAGCTTTTATTTCATCATTAGTTATAGGCCTTATTAAATCAAGAGCTGCCATGGGAGATATAGTAGGCAAGGTAAGTGTTGAGATTCGTTCAAGGTCAGGGGAGAACCCAGAGTCATTACCAAGCAATGTGGAGAAGTATTTAACAAAAGCTTGATCAACAGTTTCAACAGTGTCACAGTGGTTACCCTGATCATCAAGAATACTAAATATGTTATCTCTTGAATGTTTGACCTTAATAGCATCATGGAAGAACTTGGTGTTCTTGTCTCCTTCAACAGACCACTTGGCATGCAGTTGCTGCTTGTTCATGTTAGCTTCCAAGCATAAGGCATTGTTAACATCAGAAAATAGTTTGCTTAGCCGCTGCTTGCTCATCAAGGGGATGCTCCACCATGTATTCTTGTTGCTTCTTCAGTTGTTCCTTAAGAGTTGTGGAAAGAAGGCTGCCAGCTTCAAAGGTTGCATAGGCCCACAATTTGATTTCCTGCTTGATTCTTCTCAACTTCCTGCAAAACTTATACATGGGGTTACCATAGCAAATAAATTCATTGCTAACTTGAGAAACTAATTCAAGTAGGTGGTCACGCTTCAGCCAAGCATCAAAAAATTTGAAACTTCTTTTTTCTTTTCGCAAATGGGGACTCAGGGTTAATATTAGTGGAGAGTGGTTAGATAATATAGGTTATGGGAGGAAGACAGATAAGGTGGGCCAGAGGTGGAGAGCTTGGATGTTGAAGAAAGCATGATCAATAGTCGTGAAAGTTCGAACTCCACTTCGACTTCTATTGTTCCATGAAAATTTTGCACCAGACCTATTAACCATGACTAAATCAGATTGTTCAATAGATAAGTTGAAATTAGCAATGTCTGTCGGGGTAAGAGGGTTACCCCCACATTTGTCAGTGAAATTAAAACATGAATTGAAATCGCCAAGCACAACCCAAGGATGTGAAGTCTGACGTAATGGAGGCAAGGAGTTGAAGAATGTGTTACGTGAAAGAACAGAGTTATCGGCATAAACGAAGGTGACATAAAAAGAGGTTTGAGAAAGAGTTTCAAAAACATGAAGATGGATGAACTGCCTAGTTGAAAGGATAGGGGATAGGGTAATTACTTTAGGATCAAACAAGATCAGGATTCGTCCATAAGAAGCAGTGTCAAGGTTGTGATGGAATTCCCAGGTTGGATCAATGTAAGTTGCTGCTTTTGTGGATAACAAGAGGTTAAGTTTTGTTTCAAGCAATCCAAATAGACAAATATTATAAGCAGAAATGTAATTTTTGACTTGATCAAGTTTAATTTTGCTATGCGCTCCTCTGATATTCCATGCTGCGATTTTTTTAATCATTAAAAAAAATTATTGTTGGGTGGTGGATTTGTTTCTTCTCTGAGCAGACAGAGATCTTGTTTCAATTTGCCTGAAAGGAGAGGAATGAAGTGTGGTGGGTGGGTCTTTGGTTGGAATAGGCTTTGGTTGCGGTAGGGTTAGGTTTGATGGCCAACCAGGCAGATCAATGGAGAAATTGTAGGGTGTATGAACTGTAGGTTGAACAACTGAGTCAGGCCTATGGCTTGTGAGAATAAGTTGTGTTATGAATGTTTCAATTGCAGTGCACCAAGCTTTATCCTGTTCAGTGTCATAAGTATTAGCTTGTGCATGCATAACTGACACACAATTGCCATTCTCCTTGTTTTTGCTACTGGTAGCAGTTGCTTCAACTTGTAAATGTTGCTTATCAGTCGCCAAAACTGGGATTTTGTTATTAATAACAGAAATGTCATTCAACTTGGCATTAATCTGAGTGATATCTCTATTTAATTGACCACAAATGTCAGCTGGGTTGATTTCACCATCCTCTACCTCATTAATATCTACTATAACTTGCTCAATCTCTTCATACTACAGCACATTAAATTTATTTTGTGTTTGAATATTACATACTTGTTCCACATCCCCTGGTTCTTTAATAACTTCCAAACTAGAACTGTTCCCTTCACTTCCAACAAGTTCATTAAGTTCCTCTGCTACTGTGTTTATATTTGTTTTATTTTCCATCTCCTTACTAACATCTAAATTTTTCCCCTGTACCTATTGACCTTTTGCCACACTTGCTTCACTGTAACTTGTTTGCCTGAGTTTTTTCCTTTATTCTCATTGTGTTTCTTCACTTCACCACTCTTTTGTTGTTCAGTTTCTTCACATTTCTTAACGTTCTCTTCAACTACTGACTTCTTGCATGTGCTACCCAAATGCCCAAACTCTTTACAAAAAGTACATATTTCAGGCTTCCACAAGTACTCAACTATAACTTCCTGTTCAGACCCATCAAGCAGTTGAACAGTAAATCATTCAGGCAGTTCACACTTGGGAGTAACTTCAACTAAACATTTGGCGAAGGTGATTCTTTCAAATTTTTCAGTCGAGGCATCCATGCAAAGAAGTTTACCAATTCTTGCAGCTAACCAGTTTATACCCAAAGGAGACCATGCAAACAAGGGGATGTTTGATAACTTAATCCAAACAGGTACAGATTTGATACTACCACAACTATTGCCAACATTCTCGTCCCATGGTTTTGCAACAAACAGTTTATTCCTCATAACAACAGGGTCAGCTTCAGAGATTCTATTCCTATCATCTTCATTTGTGAATTTAAACAGGAACAGGAATCCATCTGACTTAACAGAAATGGATCCACGAAGTTTCCACGCTTTCTTAAGGTAATACAACACAGTAGAGTACGACAAAGGAGTATCAAGAAAAAAACCCACCAGGTATTCTTTCCACATCGAGTTACCTGCCATAACTACTTCATCAGGTGGTACCAGAGCATCACCACTAAATTTCAGTTGAATGTCGCGGGGTTCATATTTCCCAGCATTGATTGGTTTAGCTTTGAAAAGAGAATTCCAAGTCAGTTGGGGTTGTGGAAGTGGAAGCACCGGCGGGGTAGGAAGGTTTAGAGAAGCTGAAGGGGATGAATTTGTGGTAGGCGGTGGCAGGGATTGGACTTGGGCACTGACAAGAGGGATGGTGGTTTGTAAAGGAGTTGACAGGGAATGTACAACGGTAGAAGGTGGTACAAGAATAGGTGAGGAAGGACATTGCGGCAGAGGGGATGGTTGACTGGAAGGTTCAGCGGGAAAGGGGGGAAGAAAAGGGAGGGTCCCCATTTTTGAAAAGGTTGAAAATGAAAAAATCAAAAAAAAAGGAGGGTCCCCATTCTTAGTTAAGTTCATGAATATAAAGGATAGTTTCTTGATTGAAAATGCACCTTGAAATTATTTTATTTCACATTCTCGCTAATGATAGAATAAAATCCAGAAAAATACGAGTGCTTTCATAGTAAGTAAACTTGAGATTTGATAATTTAGTGTTTGTAGGTGTCCTTTGGTAATTTCTTCTTCAAATAATTAGATTTGTTTCAAAATGATATTTCTTTCAAACATTCAGTTTTATTAATTGATTTTGCTAATTCGTTTATATTTCTTAAACAACTGAATATACTGTTAATTTGATCCGAATATAGTTCTGATTTTTTATTTAGATTTATTTAATTGATTTGCTTAGTTTTTTAATAGTCTAGAACATCAGTTAAAAACCATCCCAGCTTTTCAGTTAAGAGCACAAATGTATTTGAAAAAAGTCTAGCTGAGACTATAAGCTCAGCGAATGAAAAGTGGACGAGTGATGATAGCAGAAAGAACGATAGTCCGGCAATGAGTGACTATCTTAGTGGGTTAGATTTTGGAGCTAAGAGTGGTATGTATAAACAAACTAGTGAAAGAGGTTCAATGGGTTTCTTGTAGTAGTGATATTTCAGACAACAATGTGAGAAATCAAATACTTGATTATTCTGGCTTTTTTGGTTGAGGATGTGAATGGAGGATTTGTAGCGAGTGCGGCTAAAAATATAAGCACAAATGTAGTGCTCGTAGAGAATCAGTATAGTTCCACTATAGAGCATCAAAGGGAACTTGCGTGAAAGTGGTTGATACAAAAGTAACACCCAATATTGTACAGGAAAAATTATGTCAAAAGAAACTGACATGGATGATTTTTGTGAATGCTTTAGGGTAGGAATTTCACAAAGCTTTTTCTTCCTCTATCTAGAACACAGCCTCATTTACCTAATTATCAAGTTCATAGTAGCCCGATCAACATAATATGAATCATAATAAAATAAAATTAAACAAATCTTTAGCATCGCATGCATAAAAGAGAACGCTGACAAGCAAGAAAACAGGCAGAAGTCTGAACTCCATATCATCATTTATGTTCTTACCACGAATAATTCTTATCAGCCGTGAAAATGCTTTAATGACCTTAGGGAAAGCATCAGCACTTGGTAATGCATTCATCTATTTGAAATTAGAGACAACCCTATTCATAATTGGCCTTGTCTACCAGCCATTTGCACCCCTTATATTATTTCATCTATTACCGGCTTAGTGTTTCCATGTTTCAGTTCAATAATGGAAAAAGGCATATTTTGGAATTGCTAATTGCAAAATATTTTGGTATTGCTGATTGCAAAATTGCCACCGTCCGGAACCAAGCATATTTTGCATAAGAACGCACCCTAATATTCAAATACAATTGTCGTCCTATGAAGGAAACTGTTCGAGATCTGGCATTTTGTAGGTTACCGAGAATGCCCATGCAAAAAATTGGAGTAGTGCTTATCAGTGCATGTTTTAAGCAGTTTTACCCAGAGACTAATACATTGCATGTATCCTTTTATGATATGGTAACAAACGTTTATTGATGATGTTCTTTACATTACTAGCAGTCCAGCTAAAAGGAAAACTGTTATGTGGAAAATTCAGAGCCATACTAGATAAGCTAACTTCCTACAATATTTTTGAACTTCTGGAAAAATGTCTTATTGAAACAGATGAGGCTATTGTTGTGATGGGCAGTGAAAAATATCAAGTTAGGGTGCCTAATGAAAAATTATTATTCAGTATAAGATTTCTTATAGTTGATTCTAAGAGGTTTTGTGCACCGTATCTATTTTACACTATCAGTTACAAATGCAATTTCAGGAAATAAGCCAGGATCCAAAATACGGATTCAATTTTTGCAGCAACCATGTGATTTGCATCGAGTAAACACATGCTCTATCAAGTTAATACTTTAATCACCACACAATGTTTGAGTTTAGTTATCTTAAATATGACTGAGGTCTCAGAAGAGAAGTCCAACTGTTAGCCTGTTGCATTACTATTGCTCAGGTATCATGTACTTCAAGATCCATTTTTGATATAAACTGAAAAGCTCTAATGATCATGCATGTCTTTTTTCTATCTTTGCATATTAGTTTTGATATTAGTCCATATGTAGTTCATAGTATGGCACACATTAACCATATGGGTAATTTAGAATCACACCAAATGAATTTCATATTTTGCGGGCATGCGAATTATTAAACTGAATGTTTACTGGTCTTTGTTACTATGCGATACCTAAGTACCAACTAACCTCATATTAAGTTCTTGAAGGTTCTATGTTGTGAAAAACAAATGAAATATTCTTTTGAAATTAAATATCTTTTGTTTAGACTATATATGCTCTGTTGCATATGTGCATCCCAAAATGAACAGTTCACGTCTTCTATTTGAAACTACTTGATTATATGTTGGTTTATATCGAAGCAAATTGGTTAACTTGATTAATTTTATAATTTGAATTGAAAGATAAATATGTATCTGTGTTGCATAAATACAAGTATATACATCGAGGGTCACAGTATTCTTACTCGGTCTCACAAACTTATCCTTAATGCTTGGAGTGCACGACTTGAAAAGGTGTTTCACCTTTAATATTGATCAAGTGCAAACCTTTTCTTCTTCTTATATTGCTTATCTTTATGATTCCTTTAAGTACTTTATGTTTCACCATCAGCCACTCAGGATGATAAATTATTGACTAATCGCACAAACTCTCTAACTTGGCATATTTTTTAACCAAGCACGACCATTCAAAGATTTTGTCCATGATCAAGTTTTATCTTCAAGTTCAATACATAAGCTTATATTTTATTTTAAATTATAGGTATTTTGGTTATATGATTATAATAAAACATGTTGCGAGCATGAAAATATCAAAATACTTGACGTGTTGTAATTTAAAAAATTGATTGTTTGGTGCCTATTTATAAAGCTCACTTATTGAGTTTATTAAATGCAGTTGTTTATAAATGGAATGAGTGAAAGCCGCTCTTCAGAAATCTCATTCAACAATGTTTATCCTAAAGCTTTTGAAGTGATGCTCAATTTCATGTATGGTGGTGTATTAGAATTGGACAAAGAGGAAATGAGTTCTTTGTTAATCCCTACGCTTATGTTATATGATCAGTTTCGTGTTGCAATGCTTCAGCGTAAGTGCTGTAAATACCTCTTTGAATACCTTTCAGAGGTACCTTGTCCTTTAATATCTCTATCATAACTTTTTTATTCTAGTCTAACTTTGTAACAATTTTCTTTTTCCTTCCTTTTTATGAATGTTTTGGCTTTTGGATAAAGTAACAATTTTAAGGTAATATATTTGAAGAATAATGCAAGATGGAAGATTATGATCTCAGTGTCAAATATCTGATACTTGTAGCTCCAAATTGATATTAGTATACTAATAGGCTAATAGCTCAATATTATTGTTAAAATCAATAACTTAAAATTGATAGTGAACCTTGGTAGAATTGATAAATAATAGTATGATATATTTGTACAATGTTGTAGTTGTTTGATATTATATTTGAAGTCTTACGAATTAACATAATTGTTTGACTATATGTTGTAATTTCACTTGTGCAGGCATTGGATTTTCGAAGAGAGCAAGGTTGACTTTTATGGTGCTAGCTTTCACTTGTGCATGCAACAAAGAATTATGGGTAAACAAACATTTTGTTAGCACCAGTTGTGTGACTATGTACGGTTATGTACTACTTCTGTATCAATGTATGGTAATGTACTACTTGTGTTTATGGTAGTTCATTTTTTCATGTATTTTTTGTTTATTATTGAACTATTTATTATTACCGTTTAATGTAAATTATGAATAAAGAGAATTGGAGAGTGAACGAGCTAGCAGAATGTGAGAAATAGACAAAGAAAACAAAAATGTTTAATGGCGTTTATCAGACGCTACGGAAAAAATATAATGGCAGAAAAAAACGCAACAAAAAAATATTGCTACGATGAAATAAACAGCCTTTAAAATGATCAATCTATAACAACGTCTATTTAGTGGCGTTTAGAAAACGCTACGAAAAAAATATGTTGAAAAAAATATCACTTTTGGTGTCGTTTCAACATGCTACAAAAAAAGATTTACGGTGGCCTTTTTTTGCCACCGCAATAAGGCACATTATAACGGCGTTTACAAAAACGCAACCAAAAATATTAGTTTTTTAGTTGCATGTCGTATGGCGACGTTCTCTAAAATGCCACCATAAGTTATGGTTTCTTTTTTTGTGCACCACCAAAAGTACTTTTTTGTGTAGTGTACCATCAAAGTCATTGAACATAGAGAGAGATAACGCGAACACACATGACAAGTTTTATGACCTATCCAAAATATTAAGGCTTGAAGACCCCTAGCGAGGTTTACGAACCTCGAGAAAACTATTAACAACCACTATTCAAAGATAAAGTGGATTCAAGCTCCTTCAATACGAACGAACAAGAGGCATCCTATAGGAAAGGATCCGAACAAAAGATTTAGGAAGGGAATAGAATTTCCTCAAAATTTGGAATCCATCAATAAAATTTTAATATACAAAATATCCATAAAAGAATATAATCCACCTTTAAAAGCATTATAAAATAATTTACAAAATATCCAGATAATTTTTTGGTGACAACGTCCCACCTCATATATATAGCAAATCGCTTTGTCTAGTGGTTGCAATGTTAATAAGGAAATCAACATTGCCTAGCCATTTCCTCTGCTATTGCTAGGGCCCAAAGTTTGAACATGTCATCCAAATCAATCAATATGTAAGACATGCACTCAAATAATTTTTGTTTAAAAGAAACTCTAAGTTTCCAAAAATTCAACGTACATGTACATAGAGAATAATATAATCACTTATAAGTTTATCCTCAAAAATCACTTCCAACTCAAAAAAATTTCTCCATATTTACTATTGCCAAATTCAAAATCCTCTTTCTGAATCTTATTTTCAGAAAGTTTCAATAAAACTTCTTTATACGAAATTAAAGACTTGATAATATCATTATTGTACTAAATGCAAATAAAAAATTCCAAAAAATTTGAGAATTCTAATTTCAAATGGTTTTACTATATATATAAGCCAATCGATGGATGATTTCGGATGTGGACAGTGCCATATCTGCATCTGCATCCGAAATCATTTTCAGACATCAGATATCTACATCCGCAGATACGGATGGATATCGAATAATTATCATATCCGCTAACGACTGATAAATCAAGAATTACAAAAAGAAAATTTTAGTTTAACATAAATGTTTTTCAATCTCATTTATTATAAAAGTGTGAAAAAATAACAAATTTGATGATAATAAATAGTTTTGAGTAGTTAATAAGCATTAAGTGATATAATATAAACTACTAACTTAATAAAATAATAAACGAATATCATTTACTGCAATAAAATACACATAATTTGAACTATAATCTTGACATAAACCGGATGGATAATTTTAGGATGCGGATTCATATCCGCGTCCGCACCCATTTTTTCGGATATTGGATATTTATCCACTTTTCGGATGCGGACAAATTTCGAATTTTTTGGTTATCCATTGACAGCCATATATATATATATATGTGTCAAACATTGTGTTCTATTGTCTTATCCTAGAGTTTTAAGAGATCCCTATCGATAACGGTGATCAAGCGCATCGATCAGAATCCTTAAAATGCCTAACGGACAATCCAACAAAAATCCATTTTAAAATATGCCTTTGTAAATCTATCTTACTTATAAAACCATACGATGATAAAAGCCAAAATGTCAATATTCATAATTCCAAAAGTATCAAAGAAACTCAAATACAACGACCTTGGAATAAGATAGGACTCTTTAGGGCAGAAGAGGATGTACCTTTAGGTAGTGAATAGGTATAGATACTACAATGCGATATATGGAATACTGCGGATTTAAAACATTCCTAGACGTATTCCCAAATGCATAGGAACTTCCGAAGGAAATAAGAATTCCAAAAGGAAAAGAAATGAGAGGATATTCCCATCATCCATCTCCATAAAGTACGAATGCCACTAGATAAAGATTAAGGATACCCAACAAGCTATCCTTAAAGATACGATGTACTATACGCACATTATTCTGGTTCTGGACCGTATTATCGTATTTTGTTCTGAACTCTGCTCTGATACCAAGCTGTAATGCCCCACCTCGAGACATACACTAACAAAGAATATTACTATGTAATATTTTCTTCTAGTGTGGAGAATATAGCTGGTTAGGAGCGACCATTCATGAATTTTGTCTTAGCGACTATCGAATACCTTGATTAGGTGGTCTGAGTTAAAATTTCCTTTCGAGGAATTGACGTAATCAATTCAGGATTAGCACAAAATTATAGTGGCTAAAGATCAATATAGAATAATACATTACAATACGTTCATAGATCAAAAACATATATATACATATACAAACAGAGGAAGTACAACATGTGCTACATAAGTAAGTGGTTCTTATGAACCACATATACAAACGTAGTCTGACAAAAGAATATATATATATATATATATATATATATATATAAAGATGTCCAAACTGGCAACAAAAAGATCGACATAGAAACATACTAAACAACGAAAGCTAAACCCATAAGCCGAGGTGCTACAAGGTGAGATACATACTGCAATCAATTAACCGAAAACCACTCGGCCTGACCTGAGTATTATATAAAATGATGGAATGGGCCAGTCTAACTAAAGAAGATGATTAGTGCATGATATTTAAAGGGAATATACAAGGGAGTGCTAAATAGCCTCTCTTGAGTTGAGACTTCATACTCACAATATCAACATAGTTCACAAAAGTCACGTTCATCAAAATCACCATAAATATCCCAGCATGTCGAACTCTCTAAGGAGTTCAAATCAACATAAATGTAATCAACAAATTTCATCTCAAATTAGCACTAAGGCTATGTATATGTTCACAAGAGTCACATTCATCAAAATCACCATAAAAATCCCAACATATCGAACTCTATAAGGAGTTCAAATCAACAAAAATGCTCACCAAGTTTCATCTGAAATTAGCACTAAGGCTACGTATATATCCATCATCCAACATAATGGTGAAAACATTTAAAACATATCAAATTCTAGAAATCAATAATAAAGAAATGTCAAAAACAACACAAAGTGGATCCTAACAAACGGCAAGTCTATGCTACGCTGCACATGCATCACAACAAATTTGCCAAAACTTGCCAAGTACTATCAACAAATTTTGTACCCAACAAATGACCCAAAGTCCAACAAATGGCCCAAAAGCCCAACAAATGGATCGAAAGCGTAGTACTGGCAATGTTAACATGCCCTAAGGATCAACTGAAGTGTCACAAACTTCCAAATAGTAACCAAATTAGTGACAACAATGCGTCCCATACCACACGTTCTCACTTAACCGTTTATTATAAGTTAGTTAATTTCACTCTCGTGTATGACCTCAATCGAACAAGTCTGGAATTAACTGAAATATTAAAGGCATGTGTCCTGTACCGCATGTTTTACTAAATCGTATAAATCACTTCCTTGTTCGCTTGAAGAGTGCAAAAGCGTGTGATTTTAAGAAATATTTTACTTTAAGAAAACTAGTTCTAAAACGATTTTTTGAAACAATATAGAAATTCTTTTCTTTCAAATCTCTATATAATTGAGATATATATATATATATAATATGCTCTGGAGAAATATTATTACTAATAGAAATTGATTTATAATTTTTTTAATTCAAAACTAGTTTTTAATCGAAAATATCCTTAAAAAATCGATTCCAAATCTCATGCACGAAAACATTGAGTTCAAGAGATATTAAATTCAAATCTTTTACCACAAATGCTCTTGAAAAAACATAAATTCATAGCTTAAAGTGTTAATGATACTTAGCTTCTGAATTTATAAAGAAATAGTCATGAAATAGCAATAATAATTGTACAAAACTAGTAATACAACTCAGGACAACGACTTATTTAGCCAATTTTTCCCTTTAAAACGCAAAATCTAATAAAACATAAATATAAATTTTAAAGATGATTTCCATAGCTCGTAGACAGAAAAATAATCACCTAAATCGGACTTGCGAACCAAAAGTTATGGCAATTTCATTATCCGGACATACAATTACAAAACTCTTAAAATCGACAGGGCTGCGGTTTAAAGAGCCAATTAGATCCTTTAAAACCCAAAATCTGATAAAAATCAAAACAAAAAAGTTGAAGATGATAGCCATAGCTTGAAGTCATAAAAAATTCACCTAATTCGGACTAATAAATCACAAGTTATGGCAATTACATTATTAGGAAATAAAATTACAGAACTTTGAAAAATCAACAAGGCTGTGGCTTAAAATCCATCTATTAGTCTATTAGATGGATTAGGGTTAGAGAATCTTACTTTAATTTTTTCTAATTTTTCTAGAGTTTATTTGGAATTTAAAACTTCGATTTTTTGCTTTCAAGATTTTGAGAATAAAGGAGGAATTGGCTTGGAGATCGTAGTTGAGAATGAAGACTTCTCCTTTTTACTTAAAGTCTTAATGGGCTAGGCTTTATATTAAATTCACAAAGTACCCAGTGTATTTCAATTTTGTATTAACAAATCCATACTCTCTACTCTTGGAATTTAAACTCCTTTTTATCATGAATTTAAGATATAACTAATACATTTAAATTCAAGAATGTTATGTGATGTCCCGAAAATTTAGGCAATAATTATTTGATAATTTCTTTGATAATTATTTTAAAATGTGAAAATATTGATTCAATAATTTAATTCAAATTGAAATTCTCTTTTGAAAATTTATAATTATTTAATTTGTAAGTGGATTAATTTGATTTAAATTATACTGTAAACTTTTCAATAGTTTGTTTTAAAGATCTATCTTATAATTTTCATAGAAGTAAGTAAGTATTTATTTTGTTTTTAAGAATAAATATAATTTAGATATTATTTTATTATTAAAATTTATTTTGTTTTGTTTTATTTTAAAATTCTTTTCTTTTGAAATGTAGTTTCATAAAGAATATTATTTTAAATAAATAATTAAACAAGCATTAAAATATAAGTGTATAGTTTTATAAAGAAACTCATATGTTTTTATTTAAAAACTAATGTTAATAAAACATTTGTAACTTGCTAACACAAATTAAAAATAGTTTTAAGATAATTTAAATACAAGTATCAATTTAGAAATTTCTTTTCATTTTGAAATAAACATGTGTTAGCTTTTTAAACATTAAAGAGAACGGTTGTAAAACATTCAACATAACAATATAACAAGTGGCATTTGTTCTAAATCTTTTTATTTTATTTTGATAATAAAACATAGCAAATGCATTTGTTCAAATCATTTTCTCATTTGAAACCTGAAATCAAAATTTCAGTAAATCAAAACCCAATTCAAACAACAAAAGCATGTTAAAATCTGCATTCAACCTCAAAACTGCAAATTACAAATCTGCAAATTATTTTCTTCATAAACAAACTTCAATCCAATCTGCAATCCAAAGTCTGCATATCTGAAGCCAAGTTTCAATCATCAACTGGAAGTTCTACTTCAATTTAAAATTTGAGAGGTCTGCATGCAATCTACATCAAAAAGTAAGGCATCTTCAATTTCAAAATGCAAGCCAGGAGCATCATGCATTTCAATATGCATTTCTGGACAATGAAATCTGCATCAAATTGCTCTGCATCTAGTTTGTTCTGCATTTTTCAAATTAAAAGGTGAGTAAACCTTTACTTTTAAAAACAGTTTCTTTTAAACCAAAATTATACAAAATTTTCAGAACCTAAGCTTCATATGTAAACTGTTTTTTTCAAATCTGCTGTGATTAAAATTGCTCTGTTATTTATTTGTTTGTGAGAACCTCAATGCCAAAGTTTGAATCTATCTAATGCATGTGAAAATGTAAGATTGTGTATACTTGTATGATTTTATTGTGATTAATATGATGTGTGAATATACATAGATATATATGGAATTACAGAAATCTTGATTTACAGTTTTCTGTTTAAACTAAGTTTAATAGAAAACTTTATTTGCTTGTTTAACTTCTGTTAGGAATTAATATGAGAAAACAAGAAATGTTGTTTAAAAATAAAATTTTGTTCTTAAATCATAATTTTGATACTTTGATAAAAATCTGTTTCTTCTGAAACAAATACAGCAGTAAGCACTTGTAATAAAACAAATATTACAGTTTTAAATAAACTGTGGGATTTGAAATTCTGTTTTGAAAAGGATTTGTAATCTTGTAATTTATCTGTTAGGCTAGTTAATGTCAGGTGTTAAGAAGCTTTCTATTAGTAGAGTATTGGTGTAAAAATGGAGTAGTTGGTGATAGATGATCAGGAAGAGAGAGGAGTTGGAGATTTGGTTTTCCAGGTTTTCAAACCTAGTTCCGCTATTGCAGTTTCTTAAATTATCCACATGCTCTCTGTTGCTTCAAATAATTTGGGCTTTGGGAAATTTCAGAGGGGATGTAGGTGAGTCTTTTACTAAAGCTGCAGCGATGATAATGATCGGAGAATGTGAGATTATGGATATTGACAGGTTAGAGTGGGTGTAGCTTGTTTTTCCAGGTTGCTGTTGTTTCCTTAATTTTGATTTCAACTGATATAGGGTGGTTTGGATGATTGTGTTAATGTAAGGAGATGATCAGTGTCTTGTGGAAGGGGGTTAGCATGGCTGGAGTTCGCCGGAGCGACGGTACATGTGCACCATTTCAGGTTGAAGTCTGGTGGTCTTTTGGTTGTGTGCAGGGTTTTGACCCGAAGTAGAACTCGGGATTTTGTGAAATGATCTCGAAGCAAGGAGTAGTGAAACTCGAAGCAGATATAGGTTGGGCTCGGGTAGGTTTACAGAGTTGGATCTGAGAGTTTGCAAGTTGAATGAAGTTTAAATTTTAGAGTGGGAATTTGATATTAGGTGGAAGTAGAAACAGAATTCAAATAAAGTTTTGAATTCAAAGTTTTAAAAAAAATGAAATATTTTAAATTTAAACAAGTTTTAATCCTGTTTTAAATCAAAATTTAAAACTGTTTTAGGTTTAAGCCAGAGAAGTTTTGCAGTTTAAATTTTTGAATAAATTCACATTTTAAGTTGAAACTTGTTTCAGGTAATACTTGAAACTGAATTCAAATGTAGCTTTGAATTCAAAGTTTTTTAAAAGTAAAATCTTAAATTTAAACAAGATTTAAAATTCTTTTTTAAAACAAGGTTTAAAAACAGTTGCAGGTTTAAAGCCAGAGAGTAAATTTTGCAGTTTTTAGTTAAGTAAATTCATATTATTTTTAGTTAGAATCTGATTTAAATGGAAGTTAAATCTAATTTCAAATGAGGTTTGAAATTCAAAGTTTTTTTTAAAATGAAATTTTAAATTTAAACAAGTTTAAATTCTGTTTTCAATCAAGTTTTAAAGACAGTTTTACCCAGAGAGACTTTTGCAGTTTTGAATTTTAATGAGTGGTAACTGAATTCAAGTATAGTTGAAATTCAAAAAGTTTTAGAAATGAAAATCTTAACTTTAAACAAGATTAGATATGGGTTTAAGTCAAGATTTAAAAAAAAAACTGTTTTCAGGATATCTTTCAAAACCAGAGTTTGAATTTAAACAGTTTTTGTATGTTTTAAAACTTTGAACAGATTTGAATGTTTTAAGTAAGTTTTAAACTCAGTTTGAAATCAATTTAAAAGCTGTTTCCATATTTCTTTGAAACCCAGTTTAATTTCAAAACAGTTTTTAAAATTTAAAATAAATGAACATATTCAAATGTTTAAAAGTAAATTTGAAAATGAAATTTCATTTCAAAAAGTTTAAAACTAGAAAGAATTGAGTTCCTTTAGTATTTGAAAGTATTTGAATTAAAATATGAAGTGTTGATTTAAATTTGAAAGTTGAAAATAATCAATTTATTTTCAATGCTTAATTTATCAAGTAATTTAGTTTTAAATCTTTCTTTATATTTAAGTGATGGATGTTGTTTAAACATTCATTTTTTTTATGGTTTATAATTATTTTTGGAATTAATGTTTAAATAATTGAACATTTGAATCTTTAAATAAAATTGGAATTTGAATTAAATTTTAGAAATGTATTGTTTTAATACATTTTGAATTTAAATGAGTCATTTGATAGTAATTTGATTATTTTGAAAATCTTTAAGATGATTAAGGGTTTACTTAATTATTTGATTTTGAATAATGGTTTAAATTAATTTTGATAATTAATCTAATTCAAATTTTCTTAAGTATATAATGAATGAAATGATGTTAATTAATAATTAGTGATAATTATCTAAGGGTAATTAAGTATTAATTAATTTCAATAAATTTTAATATTGTGATTTGTTAAGTTAATTAATTCAGTTTAATTAATTTTAAATAAATCATTTGATGATTTTAAGAATGTAATTACTTAATGTAATTAGTGGAGTAGGATTACTTAGAGAAGTAATAATGATAATTACTGGAATGTAATTAGTAATTTGGATAATTACTTTTGTAATTAATTAAGGAATTAATTAATGATTAATTATTGGATAATTAATTTGGTTAATGAGTAATTAAAGAAAGTTAATTACTAAATTTAATATTAATCAAGGTGATTAATAATTAGATTAATTACTAAATGTAATTAATTTTAATTTAGTAATATTACAGATCATTAATTATTATAATTAATGATGTAGTTAAGGATTTTTTAATTAAGTAATAATTAAATAAGTGATTAATTAATTGTAATTAATTAAGAATAAATATAATTAATTATAATTAATTAATAAATGAGTAATTAGTTAATTACTTATGATTAAGGTTAATTAATTCATGAAATTAATTAAGGACTAATTACTTATTGTAATTAGTGAATGATTAATCAAAGATATTTAATCAAGTTAAATACTCAGTGAATAATTAATTAACTGGTTAAATTAATCAATGGATGTTAAGTAGGATTTAAACATTGAAATATAGTAATTAATTTAATTTAAATTAATTAGAGATGGTTGTAGTTAATTTAATTCATTTTAAATTAATTATAATTGATGATTGATAAATCTTTGCTTATGGATGCTATTGATTGAATGGTTGTGATCTCAGTGATGAGATTAGTTGTATTTGTATGATATGGATGATTGGTTTAAGTATGATGGTTTGTGATGGATTATTTGGTTATGATGATTATCTATTTAAGGATGATACAGATTATCTGTTATGATATGAATGTGCTTATCTACTGTGAGATGTAGTTTATCTATCTGTGTAAAGTAGATATTAATGAAAGAGTTAAATTATTTAAAACCCTTAAGTACAACTTGGACATTAAAATGGCGTTTGGTTTCGGTGAGACCGGGATCGGGTTTCTATATTTGGAATTCCGAAAACCACATCGATACCAATTAAACGTTAGGTCGTTAATCCAAGTGGAGCAAGTGAAGACTCGAGGTGTAAGGGCTATACGTCAGTATAACTCTGTGGGTGATTCTGTAATGAGTTTGACGGAATAGTGCTTATAGATTCGAGATGGTGATATAGAGTGCAAGGGTTATCGTTGTTAACTATGAGGGTGATTCCAATACGAGTGTAACGAGATAATGCCTTCGGTTTCGTTCGAACCCGGAACGAACTTGTATGGATTGAATGCTTTCAGTACATCGTCAGGTGGACGATGAGCATTCTAAGATTTATGTGTCCTATAAAGGTAATCGTAACCTCAAGCCTCATCAACCGGGAATGGCTGAAACAGGGGAGGTGCAGCAAAGCTTCGTGGGTCGCACCCACTTGAGAGCAAGATTTACCCCTGTCTAGAGGTCCCTTTATATTTCGGTTGTGTAGCAGTTGGTGACGACCAATCTGCAGGGTAGTCTTGTTCGGAACTATTCAGTAAGGAACGGGTCCGGCTTTGTGTTGCAGGGGATGAAGGGAGTAATCCTCGGTACGGTGATCTAGGCCACGTACTGTGACGGGCGGTACCCCAGTAGCCCTGCCATTGATGGAAACCCATTTACCCTACGAGACCCTACGGTTTTGATTATATTACCCACTTTTGTGGCTAGTAGCTGGAATTTAATAGATGTAACAATTTCGGCTATTTCTTATTTATTTGAAAACCCTAGACACTATTATAATATCACTGGATTTCCTATCAAATATTTTGGTTAGCGTAAGGTAAAAACTTTTCCATGTTTATGTGTGGAAAGTCTTACGTGATGCCTTTTGTTTTCAAAGGATTTTCTAAAGTTAAGCAACTTTTAACACCGTTTACTCACACCAGACCCCTGTCTGACCTGAGTGTTTATTTTCTGTTTTATTAAACTCTTGGGTACTCATATTATGTATGAGTAGTCAAGTGTTTCAGGATTTGCTTTGACGAATTCTGGAGGAGATAATGGAGCAGGAGGCTTCAGCGTGTAGATATATTTAGTAGTTCCGCTGTGTTTGTTTTGTATCTGTTTCTCTGATGTACTTGAATTGTAAATGCTAGACAGATGTTTATAACTGTCTAGTTTTGTGTTGTATTAGCTGTTTAACTCTGATGTATAAGATACTATATAAAGTTTTATGTGATATATTATAATTTATTCGATTCCGCTATGAGATTCTGATGTGGTCTGTTCTTTCTTTCCTTTCTTTTCTCTTTTCTATCCCTTTCTTTCTTCTTAATGATGCAACTTTCTGGAGTGTGGAAGTTGGGTCGTTACAGTTGGTATCAGAGCATTAGGTTGAGTGAATACCTAGGCTCTGTAATGGTGTCCTTCTTGAGAGAGCGTATTTGTAATTTTGTATAAATATATATATTTATTTTTGCCTATTTGTTGGGTTACCTGTTCAGATTTTCCAATATAAGTAATAAAGGTAGATAGGGTGGTGGTGTGTGTAACATAACTACCAATGGTTGGAGTTCGAGTATTTGAGATTGGAAGTGTTCTGCTAGGGCAGTATTGGGCATCTTGAGTAGCTCGGCAGTTTGGTGTGAAGGATTTCACTGATCGCTGAAGAAAATCTTTTTAAGATTCGGAGTTTATTTTGGATTTTAAGCTTGGTTGCACTCGTGTGAGTGGTTTTTCTTGAGTTTGGATTAGTAGGAAGTTCTAAAGCCAGCAATGGTATTTTGGCAACCTCAGGAAGGAGTTCTGTCTATATTTGAGTTTGAGACTCAGTTTGGCAGTGTTTGAGCTTGGTTTGGGAGCGAGTTTCCTGAGAGATATCTGTCTATCTGGAAGGCTCTTTTGTGAAGAGGCTGGTGTAGCTTTGGGATTCGATGAGTTTTTGGATAAGGAAGTTTTGGCAGCAGTAGCAGCAGTGAGGGGCCTGCTTCTTCGATGGTTCTGAAGTATCTGTGATTCTTCAGTCAGTAGTCTGGGCAGATGGAGAGCTTATCCATTTCTTTTGGAAGCTCAGCTGGGTGTGATGTTAGTGGTTAAGAGGTGGACCACTAGTTTCTTCTTTTGAAGGCTTTAGCTGTTCTGTTTGTTGAAGTGAGAACGATTTCTTGGAATCTGAACTGAGTGGAATCGCAAAAGTGACTTGCGATGGTTCAGAAGTTCTCTGAGTAATTTTTGTTGTGTGTTATGACTGAATCGGATAGGTCACTGAGATTTTATGGAATTTAATGAACAATATTCCGGGATAAGTTGATCAAGTTTATACTTGTGTTCATCAACAACATTCTCGAATCAGAGTTGCGCAGTGGAAGCAGGGTGGCAGCTATTCCAGAATAGGAGCAGCACCCGATTCTTTGGGAATTTGAGTTTTGTCTTGAATCGGAGGATTTCTACAGGAAATTTATTTTGGATCTGGAGACTTGATTGTTTTGTATCTGTTTGTTTCCAGATAGAGTAGTTTGTTTGAAGTTTTCTGATGTTTGTGTAATTGAGTTTGTGTGGTGGATCTGTTTGATCTAGAAGGTTGGAGGCAGCCCAGGATCGTTATGAGAGATTTGTGGATATAAGAAATTGGATCTTTCTGTCTTCTCTTAAGGGTTAAGTATTTGGTCTACAAGATTGAATTTCCAGTTCGGATAGCTGGAATTTGTTCTGTTTTCACGTATCTCTGAGGGAGTACGTGTAAGGTTTATCTCTAGTTTTAGAATCAGTAGTTCTGTGAGATTCGGGAGTTGATCAGGACGTGTCTGTAGTCCTGTGTTCTTTTTAGATTTGTAGATCTAGATATATAGGAGCTCTAGATCTGAGTGGTATAGCTAGTTTAGATTTTGTAGGGCGAGTGTCCCGGTGTTTGTACCTGGGAAACTCTAGGGAATTCTTATCCAGAAATTTTGTCTGGATAAATAGAATTGTTTGTTTGAATTGGTTGCTATGGTTGCTAGTATTTGGTTGATAATATATGATTGCTCTCTTAAAATTTAAAATCTGTATGGGATTATTAAATTACCTTTGCTTTTAAATTTCGGGGACGAAATTCTTTTAAGAGGGGAGGAATGTGATGTCCCGAAAGTTTAGGCAATAATTATTTGATAATTTCTTTGATAATTATTTTAAAATGTGAAAATATTGATTCAATAATTTAATTCAAATTGAAATTCTCTTTTGAAAATTTATAATTATTTAATTTGTAAATGGATTAATTTGATTTAAATTATATTGTAAACTTTTCAATAGTTTGTTTTAAAGATCTATCTTATAATTTTCATAGAAGTAAGTATTTATTTTGTTTTTAAGAATAAATATAGTTTAGATCTTATTTTATTAATAAAAGTTATTTTGTTTTGTTTTATTTTAAAATTCTTTTCTTTTGAAATGTAGTTTCATAAAGAATATTATGTTAAATAAATAATTAAACAAGCATTAAAATATAAGTGTATAGTTTTATAAAGAAACTCATATGTTTTTATTTAAAAACTAATGTTAATAAAACATTTGTAACTTGCTAAAACAAATTAGAAATAGTTTTAAGACAATTTAAATACAAGTATAAATTTAGAAATTTCTTTTCATTTTGAAATAAACATGTGTTAGCTTTTTAAACATTAAAGAGAACACTTGTAAAACATTTAACATAACAATATAGCAAGTGGCATTTGTTCTAAAACTTTTTATTTTATTTTGATAATAAAACATAGCAAATGCATTTGTTCAAATCATTTTCTCATTTGAAACCTGAAATCAAAATTTCAGTAAATCAAAACCCAATTCAAACAACAAAAGCATGTTAAAATCTGCATTCAACCTCAAAACTGCAAATTACAAATCTGCAGATCATTTTCTTCATAAACAAACTTCAATCCAATCTGCAATCTAAAGTTTGCATATCTGAAGCCAAGTTTCAATCATCAACTGGAAGTTCTACTTCAACTTAAAATTTGAGAGGTCTGCATGCAATCTACATCAACAAGTAAGGCATCTTCAATTTCAAAATGCAAGCCAGGAGCATCATGCATTTCAATATGCATTTCTGGACAATGAAATCTGCATCAAATTGCTCTGCATCTAGTTTGTTCTGCATTTTTCAAATTAAAAGGTGAGTAAACCTTTACTTTTAAAAACAGTTTCTTTTAAACCAAAATTATACAAAATTTTCAGAACCTAAGCTTCATATGTAAACTGTTTTTTTCAAATCTGCTATGATTAAAATTGCTCTGTTATTTATTTGTTTGTGAGAACCTCAATGCCAAAGTTTGAATCTATCTAATGCATGTGAAAATGTAAGATTGTGTATACTTGTATGATTTTATTGTGATTAATATGATGTGTGAATATACATAGATATATATGGAATTACAGAAATCTTGATTTACAGTTTTCTGTTTAAACTAAGTTTAATAGAAAACTTTATTTGCTTGTTTAACTTCTGTTAGGAATTAATATGAGCAAACAAGTAATGTTGTTTAAAAATAAAATTATGTTCTTAAATCATAATTTTGATACTTTGATAAAAATCTGTTTCTTCTGAAACAAATACAGCAGTAAGCACTTGTAATAAAACAAATATTACAGTTTTAAATAAACTGTGGGATTTGAAATTCTGTTTTGAAAAGGATTTGTAATCTTGTAATTTATCTGTTAGGCTAGTTAATGTCAGGTGTTAAGAAGCTTTCTATTAGTAGAGTATTGGTGTAAAAATGGAGTAGTTGGTGATAGATGATCAGGAAGAGAGAGGAGTTGGAGATTTGGTTTTCCAGGTTTTCAAACCTAGTTCCAGTATTGCAGTTTCTTAAATTATCCACATGCTCTCTGTTCCTTCAAATAATTTGGGCTTTGGGAAATTTCAAAGGGGATGTAGGTGAGTCTTTTACTAAAGCTGCAGTGATGATAATGATCGGAGAATGTGAGATTATGGATATTGACAGGTTAGAGTCGGTGTAGCTTGTTTTTCCAGGTTGCTGTTGTTTCCTTAATTTTGATTTCAACTGATATAGGGTGGTTTGGATGATTGTGTTAATGTAAGGAGATGATCAGTGTCTTGTGGAAGGGGGTTAGCATGGCTGGAGTTCGCCGGAGTGATGGTACATGTGCACCATTTCAGGTTGAAGTCTGGTGGTCTTTTGGTTGTGTGCAGGGTTTTGACCCGAAGTAGAACTCGGGATTTTGTGAAATGATCTCGAAGCAAGGAGTAGTGAAACTCGAAGCAGATATAGGTTGGGCTCGGGTAGGTTTACAGAGTTGGATCTGAGTGTTTGCAAGTTGAATGAAGTTTAAATTTTAAAGTGGGAATTTGATATTAGGTGGAAGTAGAAACAGAATTCAAATAATGTTTTGAATTCAAAGTTTTAAAAAAAATGAAATATTTTAAATTTAAACAAGTTTTAATCCTGTTTTAAATCAAAATTTAAAGCTGTTTCAGGTTTAAGCCAGAGAAGTTTTGCAGTTTAAATTTTTGAATAAATTCACATTTTAAGTTGAAACTTGTTTCAGGTAATAATTAAAACTGAATTCAAATGTACCTTTGAAGTCAAAGTTTTTTAAAAGTATAATCTTAAATTTTAACAAGATTTAAAATTCTGTTTTAAAACAAGGTTTAAAAACAGTTGCAGGTTTAAAGCCAGAGAGTAAATTTTGCAGTTTTTAGTTAAGTAAATTCATATTATTTTTAGTTAGAATCTGATTTAAACGGAAGTTAAATCTAATTTCAAATGAGGTTTGAAATTCAAAGTTTTTTTTAAAATGAAACTTTTAAATTTAAACAAGTTTAAATTCTGTTTTCAATCAAGTTTTAAAGACAGTTTTACCCAGAGAGACTTTTGCAGTTTTGAATTTTAATGAGTTGTAACTGAATTCAAGTATAGTTGAAATTCAAAAAGTTTTAAAAATGAAAATCTTAACTTTAAACATGATTAGATATGGGTTTAAGTCAAGATTTAAAAAAAAAAGAAACTGTTTTCAGGATATCTTTCAAAACCAGAGTTTGAATTTAAACAGTTTTTGTATGTTTTAAAACTTTGAACAGATTTGAATGTTTTAAGTAAGTTTTAAACTCAGTTTGAAATCAATTTAAAAACTGTTTCCAAATTTCTTTGAAACCCAGTTTAATTTCAAAATAGTTTTTAAAATTTAAAATAAATGAACATATTCAAATGTTTAAAAGTAAATTTGAAAATGAAATTTCATTTCAAAAAGTTTAAAACTTGAAAGAATTGAGTTCCTTTATTATTTGAAAGTATTTGAATTAAAATATGAAGTGTTGATTTAAATTTGAAAGTTGAAAATAATCAATTTATTTTCAATGCTTAATTTATCAAGTAATTTAGTTTTAAATCTTTTTTATATTTAAGTGATGGATGTTGTTTAAACATTCATTTTTATTTTATGGTTTATAATTATTTTTGGAATTAATGTTTAAATAATTGAACATTTGAATCTTTAAATAAAATTAGAATTTGAATTAAATTTTAGAAATGTATTGTTTTAATACATTTTGAATTTAAATGAGTCATTTGATAGTAATTTGATTATTTTGAAAATCTTTAAGATGATTAAGGGTTTACTTAATTATTTGATTTTGAATAAAGGTTTAGATTAATTTTGATAATTAATCTAATTCAAATTTTCTTAAGTATATAATGAATGAAATGATGTTAATTAATAATTAGTGATAATTATCTAAGGGTAATTAAGTATTAATTAATGTCAATAAATTTTAATATTGTGATTTGTTAAGTTAATTAATTCAGTTTAATTAATTTTAAGTAAATCATTTGATGATTTTAAGAATGTAATTACTTAATGTAATTAGTGGAGTAGGATTACTTAGAGAAGTAATAATGATAATTACTGGAATGTAATTAGTAATTTGGATAATTACTTTTGTAATTAATTAAGGAATTAATTAATGATTAATTATTGGATAATTAATTTGATTAATGAGTAATTAAAGAAAGTTAATTACTAAATTTAATATTAATCAAGGTGATTAATAATTAGATTAATTACTAAATGTAATTAATTTTAATTTAGTAATATTAGAGATCATTAATTATTATAATTAATGATGTAATTAAGGGTTTTTTAATTAAGTAACAATTAAATAAGTGATTAATTAATTGTAATTAATTAAGAATAAATATAATTAATTATAATTAATTAATAAATGAGTAATTAGTTAATTACTTATGATTAAGGTTAATTAATTTGTGAAATTAATTAAGGACTAATTACTTATTGTAATTAGTGAATGATTAATCAAAGATATTTAATCAAGTTAAATACTTAGTGAATAATTAATTAACTGGGTAAATTAATCATTGGATGTTAAGTAGGATTTAAACATTGAATTATAGTAATTAATTTAATTTAAATTAATTAGAGATGGTTGTAGTTAATTTAATTCATTTTAAATTAATTATAATTGATGATTGATAAATCATTGCTTATGGATGCTATTGATTGAATGGTTGTGATCTCAGTGATGAGATTAGTTGTATTTGTATGATATGGATGATTGGTTTAAGTATGATGGTTTGTGATGGATTATTTGGTTATGATGATTATCTGTTTAAGGATGATACAGATTATCTGTTATGATATGAATGTGCTTATCTACTGTGAGATGTAGTTTATCTATCTGTGTAAAATAGATAATAATGGAAGAGTTAAATTGTTTAAAACCCTTAAGTACAACTTGGACATTAAAATGGCATTTGGTTTCGGTGAGACCGGGATCGGGTTTCCATATTTGGAATTCCGAAAACCACATCGATACCAATTAAACGTTAGGTCGTTAATCCAAGTGGAGCAAGTGAAGACTCGAGGTGTAAGGGCTATACGTCAATATAACTCTGTGGGTGATTCCGTAATGAGTTTGACGGAATAGTGCTTATAGATTCGAGAGGGTGATATAGAGTGCAAGGGTTATCGTCGTTAACTATGAGGGTGATTTCAATACGAGTGTAACGAGATAATGCCTTCGGTTTCGTTCGAACCCGGAACGAACTTGTATGGATTGAATGCTTTCATTACATCTTCAGGTGGACGATGAGCATTCTAAGATTTATGTGTCCTATAAAGGTAATCGTAACCTCAAGCCTCATCAACCGGGAATGGCTAAAACAGGGGAGGTGCAGCAAAGCTTCGTGGGTCGCACCCACTTGAGAGCAAGATTTACCCCTGTCTAGAGGTCCCTTTATATTTCCGTTGTGTAGCAGTTGGTGACGATCAATCTGCGGGGTAGTCTTGTTCGGAACTGTTCAGTAAGGAACGGGTCCGGCTTTGTGTTGCAGGGGATGAAGGGAGTAATCCTCGGTATGGTGATGTAGGCCACGTACTGTGACGGGCGGTACCCCAGTAGCCCTGCCATTGATGGAAACCCATTTACCCTACGAGACCCTACGGTTTTGATTGTATTACCCACTTTTGTGGCTAGTAGCTGGAATTTAATAGATGTAACAATTTCGGCTATTTCTTATTTATTTGAAAACCCTAGACACTATTATAATATCACTGGATTTCCTATCAAATGATTTGGTTAGCGTAAGGTAAAAACTTTTCCATGTTTATGTGCGGAAAGTCTTACGTCATACCTTTTGTTTGCAAAGGATTTTCTAAAGTTAAGCAACTTTTAACCCCGTTTACTCACACCAGACCCCTGTCTGACCTGAGTGTTTATTTATTGTTTTATTAAACTCTTGGGTACCCATATTAAGTATGAGTAGTCAAGTGTTTCAGGATTTGCTTTGACGAATTCTGGAGGAGATAATGGAGCAGGAGGCTTCAGCGTGTAGATATATTTAGTAGTTCCGCTGTGTTTGTTTTGTATCTGTCTCTCTGATGTACTTGAATTGTAAATGCTAGACAGATGTTTATAACTGTCTAGTTTTGTGTTGTATTAGCTGTTTAACTCTGATGTATAAGATACTATGTAAAGTTTTATGTGATATATTATAATTTATTCGATTCCGCTGTGAGATTCTGATGTGGTCTGTTCTTTCTTTCCTTTCTTTTCTCTTTTCTATCCCTTTCTTTCTTCTTAATGATGCAACTTTCTGGAGTGTGGAAGTTGGGTCGTTACATGTTCCCTTACTTTAAATAAATAAACAAAGCGTTTTTAACTCTAATGAAATTATTATTTATTAAAATGAACATTAATTTCAAAAAAACTTATCTACAAAAATGATTACTTCGTAATATTAGTTTAAGAACTCTCATATTAAACTCAAATGCCACTTATTATTTAGATAAAACACTTAAGTTCTAATTTCTCACCTTCAGTAAATGAGAAGTCAAAATTCTCATTAAAATTTCTAGTTGATTGATTAATTTTTTTAAATTTATTCTAACAACACCGAAAAATCAGGGTTGTTACAGGATGACATTTTTGAATAATTAGTTTCAAGGACAATTTACAAGAAAATGATAAATTCATTTTTCTTTTTAAGTTATACAGAAAAATTATATTTCATATTTATTTTATTATTTATAACTGAAAATGATAACTTCGTTTATCTTTTTTTATAAGTTGTCTTTAAAACTAATTTTTCAGAAGTATTCTCCTTAAAACTTATTACCCTAAATTAAGAAACCCTTTGATTAGAAATCCACATGGAAATATATGTTTGAAAAATTTTGCCTTCCTCTTTTACAAATTCTTTATTAAATCTGGATATAATCTACAAATATAAATTAGAATATTTATAGTAGCTAGAGTACGGAAAGGGGTATTTATAGCAGCTAAAGTAGATCAACGGATGGTTGAGATTGTGCTGCAAATAGGTAGGAATCTTCCCGACCATAGATTTGGACGCTTGGATGGATGGAAGACGGTGAGAAAGGTGGTTGTAATATGTTGCTAATGTGCATGCCAACCGTGAGACCATATTGGTCGCATGTTTTGTGCTGAGAAAGGCGACATGCTATAGGATTAGGTAAGCTTTTGGCAGACAGGGTACAGTACTGGATGTACTAAGTCATACAAGGTTGTACTTGTCGACTTCTAGCACACTTTTCTAGGTAGCAATGCTGGAGAAAGCTTCTTGCACAGAGGCAATCGGTTATTATCGAAGCTTGCTGAAAAGGCTAAATTTGGAGCGTCAAAGGTCGGGCCAAGACCTAGTGTTGAGGCGGGCTATGTAGGGTCGGTCGTAGTCTTCCTGAGATTTTACCAGGCCACAGACTGGTCTTGTCCTGGTCAAATCATATGAGGTTGCTGGGTCAACTTGTCCCATGCCAGTTCAGATCTAGGGGTCGAGGGCAGCCTATCTATGGCTTTCTTGTTGTATTTGCTAGGATGAAGCTACTTAAATGTGGATGGACTTGGATTGGACTAATCTAAGAAATGCTAATTGACATGAACTTGAGTCGGGCTTAAAATTATGGGTCAACTTTTCTTTCACGCCTTGAGTTTATGCAAATTGATTTGGAATGGGCTAGGCCTTGATATGTTGGCCAACTTATCTTTTACTTATAAAAAAATATAACATGTACCAATAATGAAAATAATTTACACACATTCTCTTTGTCAACTATAAAGTCTCGCTTTCCCGTACTCTTTGAATTTACAATAAATCACACATGTCCAACTCAAATTGCACGAAATGATGGATCTTTAAGGGTAATAAAGAAGAGTAGACTGAACAAAATGTCACATGAATGGAATAACATATATTATTTCAATAATAATCTTTGCAGCGGAAAATTTTAAAATACAATATCATAGTCTAACCTAGATTCAGCTTGGACAGTTATAAAACCTGCCATCACAAATGCTGACAAACATCAAACAAAATACACTAAGCAAAGCGGATACTAGAATATGTCCATATGTCGATGAATATCTCGAGCTCTCCTTTAGAAACTCCAAGGTCTTCGACTATGTTATCCCGCTTTTTGGCAAAGCCGTGATACCAAAAGATCGGTCAAAAACAAAAGACAGTTCGTCTCAGAGATTGGTTGTACTTCACTTCGCTACAGATATCGATGAATTTTGTCCGAGCCCGGATCAGGCTACAATTGATAGGACATGACAAGCAAAGCCATGAAAGCCAGCGTTCCAAAATTCAGGTTAATCGGAGATCGTATGAACGAGATATGATCGATGCAAGTTAGCCAAAGAATGAAGTTCGAACCCATCAAAAAGTGGAGGAAATGCTCATTTCGAACCCATAGGATTCGTATCCATCTTGTTCGAATCCATCGGTTTGCATACGCTTCGAGTCGATCGAGTTCGAACCGATCAGGCATGATATTGATCACTTCGAATCGATCGGTTCGTATCCATCGGATGGGCATCCCCTCAGCACGTTCGTATCCATCCAGCTAAGCTACTTCGTATCCATCAAGTTGTAGTGCTTCGAATCCATGGAGTCATTCCTCTTCGTATCCATCGGCTTGGAGTACTTCGAATCCATGAGGTTCGTACCCATCATCATGTCTCAGCTCGACTCCATATAGTTTGCATCCATCAACGCCTCGCTCCATTCGAATCCACCAGGTTCGAATCCATCAGGAGTTGGTCAATTCGAACCAATCTTGTTCGTATCGATCGAGTTCGAACCCATTGGGATGCCTCAGTTCGAATCGGTCACGTTCGAATCCACGAACAATCACTTGTTCATATCCACCAAGTCAACTAGCTTGGGTGACGTGTCACTCCACGATACGAAGTCGGCAAGATCCAAGGAGACAAAGCGTTCAACCCGGAGAGAAGACCGGATCGACTCAAAGGACGCGCGCCACCTCATCACAAGACCACGTGAGATGATGGAGTCAAAGAGAGTGGATTCGAAGCAATGGATTCGAACGCAACAGCCCTCACGAAAAACCACAACTTGAATCGATCATAACTCCTAAACCACTGATCCAAATGCAACGAAATTTTCATAGTAGCTTCCATACAAGGTAAAGATTGTTCCTGCCAAGTTTCAGCTCGATTGAATCATTTTTTTGATGGATTCGAAATCACTTCGAATCGATCTCAGATCGAGTCGAAACTTGGCGGGGTCGGTCTCATGGGCCCACTCACGTGCCAGAAAAAGTCTCCCGAAGTTTGAGCAAGATCTGGGCCTCCAACGCCTATAAATAGCACCCTGAAGCCTTCAGAAAGAGGGGATCTTCGGCCATTGAGCATCCAGACTCTGCCGAATCAAATTCCATACTTCATTATCGCTGTTGTAATCAGATTTGAGAGCTATCATTAGTTGTAATCTGTTGTAATCGATTGAAATCATCAAGTGAATCAATAAAGACATAAGCTTCAAAGTGGACGTAGGCAAGATCGCCGAACCACTATAAATCCTGTGATTGTTATTCGTGAATTATTGTGATTGTTAATGTTTAGATCTGAGTTCTATATTGATTGT
This sequence comes from Allium cepa, assembly GCA_030765085.1. Taxonomy (NCBI): domain Eukaryota; kingdom Viridiplantae; phylum Streptophyta; class Magnoliopsida; order Asparagales; family Amaryllidaceae; genus Allium; species Allium cepa. Next base: position 347,899,428 of record CM060928.1, read on the forward strand.
CGTTGGTTTGTGTTCATAAACGGGTGCTTTCACGATATTGGGTGTTTGTGGTCAATTTTGACGCAAATATTTTGGTGCTTTCATTGAGAGTTGAACTCAAGAGTTCTACCAATTAGAAGTTGATTCAGAAAGTTTGAAAGTTCAGATTTGAGAGATTATGACGAGACGATCGAGCAGAAGGCCAAGGCCAGAGCGAAGTGAACACCAAGGAAGTCAAGAGGCTTCCTCAGCAGCAAATCAAACATCGATCTTCATCACTAGAGACGAGATGGAGACAATGATGAAGAAACAAGAGGAGATGATCCAGAGTTTATTTCAACAAATAGGACAACTTGGAGCATAGAATAAAGAAGCGGATGGAGTCCAAAACGGAGCAGGACCATCCGGCATAGCACCTGGATTAGGGGGCACACCTATGGAGAACGTTGACCCAATCTCGGAGAGAGAGAGAGAGAGGAACATATGCGCAACCCAGGAGTAGCAGAGGAGTGAACGCTAAGTCAAGGGGGCAGATCCCAGAATTCCCTCGTGGACTCGGGGGGCAGGTCGAAAGTAATGAACGAAGATTGCATCTCGGAGACAATGACAGGTTGGCGGAGATGGTTAGAAGAGCTATGAGAGGCGGTTTGGTAAACAAAGATTTGGAGGATGTTAATAGGAGTCCTTTTACTCCAGCAATCAGACGAGCTAGGAACCCACCGGATTTCAAGTTACCATCGTTGGACATGTATGACGGGAGAACGGACCCCACGGTTCATCTAACGAAGTATATGAGGCATATGGAAGTGCTGGGGGCATCAGAGGAGGTTATGGCCCGGTGCTTTCCATTGTACTTGGCGGATATTGCAGCATTGTTGTTTAGACAATTGGAGAATGGATCCATCGGAACATGGAATGATTTAATTGAGAGATTTATGAGGCAATTCAAGGTTCACATTACAAGACCCAAGAATGTGATGACTTTGGCAACTTTAAAGAAGAAAGCCGGAGGGACTTTGAGGAGTTATCTAACGCAATTCAATGCAGCAGCAGCTTCGGTGGATCGAGCAGATCCATCTATGGTGGTAATGGCAGTTGTGTCCAGAGTAGCTGACGGCACAGAGTTCAAAAATTCATTGACCAAAGATCCGCCTGTGGATCTAGCAGAATTCTACGACGAGGCAGAAAAGTTTTTGCGATTAGAGGATGCGAATGCAGAAAGAGAAGAAGGAGAGGGAATAGAAGTTTATGTGCTTAAAGACAAAAAGCCTTTCGAAAAGGACTCAGGCAAGGATAAAGGAAAACGAAAGGCTAAGGATTATAACGACGGGTCAAAACGGCAACGGAGGGAGCCGCGATTCACCACTTACACCGAGCTGAATGAGAGTCTGGAACGGATTTATCAGGATACCAAGAAGTAGGCTCTGTATCGTAGACCAATGCGAAGGGATCCGACTTCCGACGAAAGAAGATCCAATAAGTTTTGTGTATTTCATGAATTAAATGGTCATAACACTAACGATTGTAGGCATCTGAAGGACGAGGTAGAAGGACATATCAGGAACGGTATGCTCCTTCAATATGTGAGGAGACAAACTCCAGTGATGGAACCAGCGCGACCACCATCTACATTAGCTAGAGGCGACCCTGAATTAAGGCACCGTTTGATTATCAATTGATTGAAAGAACGTTGAACGAGTCGTAAGCTTCCCACTAGCTAACTCATTTACACATGAACGAGATCGCGAACGATCCCCAGGCATGCTCTAAATGATCATTGACCGTTTAGTAGTGGGAACTTACACTTTGACATCCTTGCTTTGCTTCTGTTTCATTTTGATTTGGACATTTGCACTTTGTTTGTTTGGACATTTCTATTTTAAAACTCATCTGTTGAATAGATATTTGATTCTGATAATTCTGAAATGGCTAAGCTACTTACACATGTATGGGGTCGCGAACGGTCCTTAGGCATGCTCTGAGATGGCGATAAACCGACCTGACAAATGATCCAGGGACCCACTCGAACGTGAACCTGGTATCAACAATACCAAGCCCTCCCGGGCACACTTTCTCACCTCGAACGACACCCGACCGTGAACGGTCACAATTCGCCACGAACGGCACCCGACCTCGAACGGTCACAATTCGCCACGAACGACACCCGACCTCGAACGGTCACAAAATCGCCTCGAACAGCACACGATTGCGAACGATCACAACTTGCCTCGAACGGCACCCGACCGCAAACGGTCACAACTCGCCCCGAACGGAACAACTCACCTCAACTCAAATGGCTCGATCGCGAACGGTCGTCATTTGAGGTCCGCCACTTGACCTCGCACGGTCGCACTTCACCTCAAATGGCTCGATCCCGAACGATCGTCATTTGAAGTTAGGCGCTTGACCATGAACGGTCGCACTTCATCTCAAATATCTCGATCCCGAACGGTCGTTATTTGAGGTCGCATAAAACTATAAATTCCTTTGCAGGACGTCAACAGGATATGAACATCCAGCTCATGGCATTACAAAACACGCCTTCCTACCGCAAGGCATATTTTGGAGGGCAAGTGTTATCTCGCTTTTTGGCAAAGCCTTGCTACAAAAAGATCGGTCAAAAACAAAAGACAGTTCGTCTCAGAGATTGGTTGTACTTCACTTCGCTACGGATATCGATGAATTTTGTCCGAGCCCGGATCAGGCTACAATTGATAGGACTTGACAAGCAAAGCCATGAAAGCCAGCGTCTCAAAATTCAGGTTAATCGGAGATCGTATGAACGAGATATGATCGATGCAAGTTAGCCAAAGAATGAAGTTCGAACCCATCAAAAAGTGGAGGAAATGCTCATTTCGAACCCATAGGATTCGTATCCATCTTGTTCGAATCCATCGGTTTGCATACGCTTCGAGTCGATCGAGTTCGAACCGATCAGGCATGATATTGATCACTTCGAATCGATCGATTCGAATCCATTTGATGGGCATCCCCTCAGCACGTTCGTATCCATCCAGCTAAGCTACTTCGTATCCATCATGTTGTAGTGCTTCGAATCCATGGAGTCATTCCTCTTCGTATCCATCGGCTTGGAGTACTTCGAATCCATGAGGTTCATACCCATCCTCATGTCTCAGCTCGACTCCATATAGTTTGCATCCATCAACGCCTCGCTCCATTCGAATCCACCAGGTTCGAATCCATCAGGAGTTAGTCACTTCGAACCAATCTTGTTCGTATCGATCGAGTTCGAACCCATTGGGATGCCTCAGTTCGAATCGGTCACGTTCGAATCCACGAACAATCACTTGTTCGTATCCACCAAGTCAACTAGCTTGGGTGACGTGTCACTCCACGATACGAAGTTGGCAAGATCCAAGGAGACGAAGCGTTCAACTCGGAGAGAAGACCGGATCGACTCGAATTGGACGTGCGCCACCTCATCACAAGACCACGTGAGCTGATGGAGTCGAAGGGAGTGAATTCGAAGCAATGGATTCGAACGCAACAGCCCTCACAAAAAACCACAACTTGAATCGATCATAACTCCTAAACCACTGATCCAAATGCGACGAAATTTTCACAGTAGCTTCCATACAAGGTAAAGATTGTTCCTGCCAAGTTTCAGCTCGATTGGATCATTTTTTGATGGATTCGAAATCACTTCGAATCGATCTCAGATCGAGTCGAAACTTGGCGGGGTCGGTCGCATGGGCCCACTCACGTGCCAGAAAAAGTCTCCCGAATTTTGAGCGAGATCTGGGCCTCCAACGCCTATAAATAGCACCCTGAAGCCTTCAGAAAGGGGGGATCTTCCGCCATTGAACATCCAGACTCTGCCGAATCAAATTCCATACTTCATTATCGCTGTTGTAATCAGATTTGAGAGCTATCATTAGTTGTAATCTGTTGTAATCGATTGAAATCATCAAGTGAATCAATAAAGACATAAGCTTCAGAGTGGACGTAGGCAAGATCGTCGAACCACTATAAATCATGTGTTTGTGATTGTTATTTGTGAATTATTGTGATTGTTATTGTTTAGATCTGAGTTCTATATTGATTGTTGCTGATTTATGTTCATAAACGGGTGCTTTCACGATATTGGGTGATTGTGGTCAATTTTGACGCAAACAGACTAAACCTGAAACTACTCGGATCTGACCCGAGTATTGAAAGTACCCGGATCAGGCTTGATAAACCAGCATGAGAAAAACTCAATAATAAATGACAGTGTCATATATCAGCCTTTGAATAAAAATCCTCTGAAAAGAAATATGTGTGTGTGTGTGTGTGTGTGTGTGCATGTAAGTATTAATTAACTAACTCATTTAGTTATTTTATTTTACTAATCTTATTAATTAATTTTAAATTTCAAAATTAATATTTAAATTGTTTCAAACATTTTGAAATTTTTCATTACATTTCCAAATATTTTGAAAATTTATGCCATATTATATCCTTTTATAATAAACATGTTTTTATTTTAATTTTAAATTTTAAATTTAAAATCTTGTCTTAATTTTCAAAACTCTTTAAAAATCAGCCCAAGGCCCAATTCAAATTGGGACTTTCCTATTAAGGGAAATCTTTGGACTCATGTTACCTTTTAGACTAGGCAGATAATAAGGAAAGACAGCTTACTTGATTACCCAATTCCAATCCTAGACGTCACCATTCTAGACACTGTACTACATGCATAAGCTTAATTAATTAGCCCTAACATGTCTAGTATAGACCGCATAAGCTATTGGGTTTTGATACCATTATAGGAACTGGACCAGCCTGCAGCGGAAGAAATGAATAAATTTATAAAAAAATTACCATTATGGATCTTTAATGGGTCTATGAAGTCTAAATTCATTTAGAAATTTTCTAAATTTAGTTTGAATGAAATCATGTATTTTATTTAAGGAAGTTTAAAATAAGATTAATTTAAATGTGTGGTGTATGAAATACACCAAATAATTATTTATAAGAGTTAATTTAGAGAAAGAAACTTTTCGTTTCTTCCTCTAAAGCAAGTAATTAATTGAGAGCATAAATTGCATTACATGTAGAGAGAAACCTTTCATTCTCTCTCTTTAATTAAATTGATTAATTTATTAAATGCCATTAATTAGAAATTTATTCATGGCACAAAATGCAACTATGTCCAAACATATTCCACTGTAAATTATCCATGTGCAACATATTAGTTTGTGTACAAAATTTATTTAAATTTACAAATTGTAATTTGATATTTATTTAGTTTTGGTTTTACTTATACATACATACATAGATGTGTATGTTAGTGTGCGTGTGTATCATATACATATATACATATATATGTGTGTGCAAATGTAACATAGCAACCCATGTAGGGTGTAACTTGCCTGTACATAGATGTTGGGATCTACATTGCAATGGAGATATTTGCTCATTTTGTATGTATTGTATGCGGTCAAACATGTGCATGAACATATAGCTATAAATTTCAAATGATAATTTTGTGTGTGTGTGTGTGTTTACGTATGCATAAAATATTTTTTATCATTAAAATATTATAGAAAATATTTATTTGTTTATATAATTGTATATTGTACCTTAAATAACAATAAAGAGATATATATATATTAAAATAGTAAAAAAAATTAACTTACTAATCAAAAACATATCACATCCGAAGTTGCAAAAATTTTAGTGTGTGTACATACATACATACACACACACACACACACACACATTATATTGAATTGAACAGTTTCGACCATAATAAATTAATGTAAAATAATTATATGATAAAAATTCAATTTTATAATTTTACAAAATTTGGAGACATATTATACAGTGTAAGAATTATTTTTAGAGTTTTCTCAATTAAAATAATATTTTAATTTAAATAATTGATAATAGGCCGGAACTAAATTAATTTTAAAAAATATAAAATTAAGTCGAAATAATCTGAAACTTTTTTATGGCACATGACATGATGAATTAATTTTTAAAAGAAATATTAAAATGAATTTCAAACATGGGTTAGTTTACATGAATTTATTAAATCAAATAATCATTGAATATTGGTAATAATATATAAATAAATGATAAAACTTATTTTCATCACTTATAATTCATAATAAACATAAATAAGTGTTAAAAAAATTCGGATCAATATTAGACATTAAATATGAAAACATATATTTTAATTCAAATTGTATGCAAACATTAAATCATATATATATATATATTGTGTATGAATAAAAATATATGTCTAAAATTATTTTAATATGTGATATCAGACTATAAACATAAATAATAAACTAGATCTTCAAACTTTGTGCATATATCCAACCTCCATTGTGACAACACCAATACTTGCAAAAATCTCACCTAACTAATGAAATAACAGATGTTCTAAAGTCCACTTTAAAATAATGAATTTTTCTCCTCTAAAATTATTGGATTCGCCAGATTGCTAGCTTAGAACCAACAACCTTTCACTATCAAATAACCTCTTGTTTAAACATGAATTGGATTTGAGATATTGGGATAACTTTAGAGAGTAGTTGCTGCCATGAAAAGGAAGAAGAAGAAGGCAACTCAAAATGAATAAGCATGAGATAGGGTTTTGAGATTAGTATTTATATAGGTAGGATAAGGGACCAAACTATGTAAGTTTCTCACTAGATCTTAGCCACGCATCTCCAAACCTTAATCCTATGTAGCCGCCTCTTATCCTAGCCAAAACAACCGCCTAACTCCAAACATCATGGATTGTAAGCCCATTTAACCTAAATTAAGTATATACAATCATATTTGACCTATTTATTATCGATATCTCATATCGATCGATATATTCATAACTATTATGAATATATGCAATAAGGTTTTTTCTCAAATCATATTCAAATGTCATAACTAATATTTAATAAATATTAAGTAGTTTTTGATAGTTATAAACTGATAAGATCATTTGGTCTAAAGAAAATTCATCATTTAAGTTGTTTAACTCTTGGGTGTAAATTTGGTCAGCGATTAACATCAAACTATCCGAATGTTAATGTTCACATGTCACTAATAGGTGGTTTGACATTATGACCAAATTTATCATTTACTCAGCTTCAGTAAAATCCAAGTCACTTTATTAAGCGTTCCCCAATTGTGACAATTATTTACGCCAATTCTCTTTTTCAAAACTATATCACTTTGGACTTACTTAATTTGGTAATAGTCAAAATTCCAACATCGTCTACATTCAATTCTATAGTATTCCTTGGTTCAATAATAATTATTATTATCAACCTAACCGCTCTGGTCAGAGACTTTGTCTTTGAGTAGACTTGGGTTGATCGTGCTACTAATCCCATATAACTGAGGAGATGAATCCTCTCTTGAATAATGCATCATTTTCAATACTTCCACTCGACCCAACTATTACTAGATGGACGTTGTGTCATGGTGAACAGTGCTTTTCATTGAAGATCCATAGTATTCTCAAGTTGAAAACACTATGCAAATCATTCACATCGATATTTTCTGTTTGACCTTAGTTATATTAACAAATGGAAAACTATCGAGTAAGTCATTCATAGTTATCCAATAATTATCAGTACATAAACCCTAGATGTCCCCAGTAGTCATAAGTAATACACTATCTAACATTTGGAGAGCGTCATGTAATCTAGTCTCAACAGATACATCAATATCTAGTCTCGATGCATCTTGACTAGGAACATTTAAAATAGTATATATTTTTATTATTTGATAAATTACTCATAGGTATAACACTTTGTAACTACTATCACAAAACATACCATTTATTATTTTATATTAAATATACATTTAATTAAATTAAATAATTAATATAACACATTATATCAAGTTATAATAGAAAGAAAACACCTTTATTTCGAACAAGATTGGTCAATGAGTTATATATATATGTAATAAATTACATAATTGCTCCTTGACATACCCCTAACTCTATCAAACATTGCATTAAATGAAATAATATTTAACCTATGTACTTATCCTTAAGCACATATTCTTGTAGAAATAATTTGACATAATGTCACTTTGTTATTAAACGTACTTCACTTAACAAAGTCTAGTTACTCCTTACTGATACATTCTTATGTATCATAGGAAGAAGTGACTTTAAGATTGAATCTTATTCATTTTTACGTACTTTCGGAACTCTTTCCAATATACTTATATATTTGATCAAATCAAAATGTTTTATTTTCTTTACATGTTATGTTCTCTACTTTCATTTTATATTATATGAACATATTATACACAAGCTAATTATATATCGAATATACGTGTTCATATATACGATAACTCATTTGTAAATTTAACAAAGAAAGTGAATCTATTTTGATATAAATGGACCTTCGATTTGTGTGTGTGTCTGCATATCAATTCAATTAGTTCATTAACTTTTTTCACATCCATTGAATGGACGCTGTTATTGCCCTTAATCGTTTGATATAAATGAATAACCTCCCTATTGGTTTTATCGTAAGCTTTATGCAAGTCAATTTTTAGGCAAATATTATTGGAATTTTTTCTGTTAAATCCTCTAACCATTTCATATACATGCAACGAATTCTTCGAAATAACTCTCCCCCGTATAAAGGCATTTTGGTTATAAGAAATTAGACTATCCATGTAAGGTTTTATAAGATTACAAAGGAGGTTGGCTAAATCTTATATAGGGCATTACATAAAGAAATCAATCTAAAGCCGCCCATCTCAGTAGCACCTGACTTTTTTGAAATGAGGCATATGAAACTGTGATTGATTTCTCTTATAAATTTGACATAATGAAGGATTCCATTCATGGAATTCCAAATATCATCTTTTACTTGGTCCTAATGCACGTTGTAGAATTTTGAATTAATACCATCGGGTCCCGGGGAGCTGTTGTCATTTATCTGAAAAACTGCAATTTTAATAAGGTGCCACTGCATATCGTTTAGGACATTCCATCATCTTATACTTGTTATAAAAGGCGTCATTTATTAATCCAATATCTAGTTTTGTGACTAAAGATGATTTTAACACTAGTACATCATTAGCAATCAGTAGTTTGTTCTTTACTTATGATTTAAAATTATCATTGTAGCTTTTAATGTTCTTCCTTATGAGCAAACACTTCCTTTGCACTTTGATTGAAAATCAAACCATTTGATATTTCTATCAAAATACCTATTCAACCTTGATACTTAAAAAATGATACTTTCATATCATTTCTTGGCTCATATCGAAAATCCTACAAAATCGATATTGATCCCACTGACTTCAAGACACTTTGGTTGTTATGTGCAACCAGTCTAGTTTAAATTTATATTTATAAATTTTTATTTCAACGCATATATACCAAAACCTAAAGTCATATTAGGCGACGATTTTGTGAGTAAATCCGAATTAACTTGAGTATGTATACTAACGAAGCTGTTACAGTAATTTCAACTATTAGAATTTACGAGGTTATTCTTATCAACATTGCTCATTTAATTCCAACTACATTAGTCTTGCTCATAAAGACACAATCGCAGCTGATGGATAAGAAACTCATAGTTTTTTAGCAGTTTACTTAAATAACCGAGAATTAAATATTTTCGACAATGATAAGAAACTCGTAGTTTCTCTTCAATGTGAGAGAATACTTATTAGATACCCTAATGTGATATGTTAGTTTAGGTTATTTAATTTCATTCCATCTCATCTAATCAGTTCTATCTATGGATCATATCCAATTCCATTTTACTACCAATAATTCCTACAAAATTCCTTCACAATGAAGTTTGTATTTCTTAAAACAATAATGGTTCCTTAGTGCAATAGAATAGGTATTCATAAACTTTTATGAATTTCCTTAATTATAAAACTAATCTATTTCTAGTATACAAAACTTACATTTAAAACATAAATATGCCATTTAATGATAGTTTTTCTCGAAGTCCTTTTAGGGAGGTTCGTACAAGATCCCTTATGAACAATTATTATTTGCAGACTTTCGATTCACACAGCCTTAACTATTATGTGCAGAATTATTATGTTCTTCCAATATCACAAAGGTTAAATGTCATCGTTTCATTTTCCTAATAAGGCTCCCACTATTCTTTTATGTTTCAAACCAATCTCCAAGCAAAACATAGAAGTATTTCAACTTCACTAGTGAATGTTAGGACTCATTCATCTTGGAATTCTGACCTTGAGTTTACTCAAAAAGTCATAGCTCCACAACGATGGATAACTCCTTATCGATTGTACCACATACAACTCTTAATCCATGGTTCCTCGTCCTAATTACATTTCGACCTTGATTTTTCTCAACAAACCAAAAGAGATTATTCACTTGTAGCTACCATACAGTAATGATCTGAGTATGTATATGTACCTTGAGTTTTCTCAACAAATAGATATAGTTATCTTATTTCATTTGCTCAGTATATTACTAATACTAACCATAACATCCCTAGCTTGAATTTGCTCAACAACTAAGCAGTATGCAAGTAATTTATTAATATATATATATGTGTGTGTGTGTGTGTGTGTGTGTATGTGTTAGAGGACAACATTATATTGAAAAATCATAATCTTCAATATATTATATTGAGTGATATCGATTTATGAAATAATGCATTTTTTTTAAAATACTCTTGAGATTTAAGTGTCAAACACATCGAAAATCATAATATACAAACATTTACATATGTATTCATTCCTTAGATCTATTTGGGTTTCCTGAATATTACACCTTTAGTTAATACATTCATATCATTAAAGTTTTTTTTTTTATAACCATTATATTTCATATTACTTATATGATAGTCTTATGTCAAATATTTTATTAGTTAAATTTTATTTAATTAATTAACTCTTTCATTTATTTTATATTAGTATTCCAATACAACTTTTATATTGAACATATCCACTATAACATTTATAGTGAATGTTATAACCTTTATAATATAGCAAATCTATGTTATATATGTGTACTTTTGTTTATTTAATTAATTAACCTTTAATTAATTTATTTAATTAAATAAGTTATATCAATTTCAAAATTTATCTTGCATACATATATGTATACTTATGTTACCTTTAACACTTTTAAGTTAACATAGCATATATCAACATATATAATACATGCATATAAGTATTAATTCATTAACTCATTTATTTGATTTATTTTATTAATCTTATTAATAAATTTTAAATTTTGAAATTAACAACTAAATTCTTTCAAACATTTTGAAAATTTTCATTACATTTTCAAACATTTGAAAATTTTATGTTATATTATTATGATAAGCATTTTTTATTTTAAATTTAACTTTTAAATTTAAAATTTTGTCTTAATTTTCAAAAATATTTTGAAAATTAGCCCAAGGACCTATTCAAATTGGGCATTTTCTATTAGGGGCAACTTTTGGTCTCACTTCACCTTTCAAGCCAGGCAGGTAACCAGGTTGGATAACATACTTGATTACCCAATTCGAATCCTAGACATCATCATTCTAGACACCATACTAAGTGCATAAGCTTAATTAGTTAGCCTTAACATGACTAATTTAGACTGCATAGGCAATTTTGTTCCCATCCTATTGAAGGAACTAGACCAGTCTATAGCAGAAGAGATGGATGAACTTAATTTTTTTTCACCATTTTGGATCTTTAGTGGGCCTATGAAGTCTAAATCCATTTAGAACTTTTCCAAATCTAGTTAAAATAAAATCATGCATTTTATTTAAGGAAGTTTAAAATGAAATTAATTTATATGTGTAGTGTATCGTATTCACCTAACAATTATTTCTAGGGGTTTATTTACGGAAGGAAACCTTTAATTTTTCCTCTAAAGCAAGTAATTAATTGAGAGCATAAATTGCATTATATGGAAAGGGAAATCTTTCATTCTATCTCTTTAATTACATTGATTGATTCATTAAATGTCATTAATTAGAAAATTATCCATGACATGAAATGTAGCTATGTCCAAACATGTTTGACTATAAATTATCTAAGTGCAACATATAGTTTGTGTACAAAATTTATTTAAACTTACAAATTGTAATTTGAGATTTATTTAATTTTGGTGTTACTTATATAAATATACATACATACATATACATATACATGTATAACTATGTGTGTATCATATACATATACACATATATATCTGTGTGTAAGTGTAACATAGCAATCTGTGTAGGGTATAACATGCATGTGTATAGATGGTGGGATTTACATTGCAACGGATACATTAGCTCAGTTTATATGTATTGTACATTGTCAAATATATGCATGAACATATAGTTATAAATTTCAAATGATAATTTATGTGTGTGTGGGTTTATACACACACACACATATATGTACGTACGTACGTATGTATGTATGTATAAAATATGTTTTATCATTAAAATATTGCATAAAATATTTATTAGTTTATATAGCTATATATTGTACCATAAATAACAAGAAAGATATATGTGTGTGTGTGTGTGTGTATTTATATTAAAATAATTATTATTTTTAACTTACTAATTAATAAACATATTAGATTTGAAGTAATAATGATTTTAATGCATATATATATATATATATATATATCTATGTGTGTGTGTTTGTGTGTGTGTGTATGTATTTATATGTGTGTGTATATATACTGAATTAAACAGCTTCGGCCACAATAAATTAAAATAAAATAATTATATGATAAAAATTCAAGTTTTATAATTTTAGAAAATCTGGAACATAATTTAAGGCTGAAGAAAATTTTCTAGAGTTTTCTTAGTTAAAATAATATTTTTAATTAAATAAATGATAATAGGCCGAAAATAAATAAATTTTATAAAATATAAATTAAATTAAAATATTTTGAAACTTTTTTCTAAGGCACCCAATGTTACCCCGCCATTTGGTCAAGGCCGGGATACCAACAAGTTAGCTAGAAAGAATGGATATCAGGATTGGAGATCGATTAGAAACAAGGCTGTAATCGATACCCTCAAAATTTGACCAAGCTCCAGTTAAGACATGATCAATTAGGAATGATGAACAAGGCTAGGAAAGGCTACTTTTTGAATTTCAAGTCAATCGGAGTTCGTATGCTCAAGTTATGGATGGATCAACGTTGAAGAGAAATGGTTAGCATCGATACCTTCGGATCGATATTATTCGCATCGATCAACATGGATTAATTTGGATCGATGGAGGTCATTCGTATCTATATGGTTCATATTGATCGAGGGATATCGATAGATGGATGCGATTATGGATAACACACATGGATTTGCACCGTAGTAGTTCGTATCGATCAGGGATGGACTCAGCAGTTCAATTTGGATCAATGGTTTTGTATCGATCGATACGAGCTTGGATAAGGGAAATGCATTTGGAACTTCGCTTTGGAACAGCCACAGTGCGTATCGATCATGTTCTTGATCGATACAAAATGCTACGCATGGGGTCGATACGAACAAGGGAACAACCGATTGGTACGAAGAAGCAAAGCTTGGATTGATACGAAGGATAGATATGAACAACATGGATACGAAGAAGGGTTGACCGATGGATACGAACAGCACATGCCGATGGATACGAAGCATTGATGGATATGAAGGCTCTGTACTTCGTGTTGATGGATACTAAGGAAGCGGTCCAGGTGAAGCGAAGGATACGGATCATAGCGCGTGAAGTTCAGATCGATGCGAAGACTATGGCTATGGGGACCGATGGATAATTGGATGATGGATACGAAGGTGATCGAGATGATCGATACGAACTAGTATCGATGCTTACACTTCAGCCTACTTGCAAATACCAACTTGCACCGATCATAATTCTCATTCTACAAGTCAAAATGCGACGAAATATTCACATTACCTTCGTCATGCACTCAGAACATCCATGATCGATCTCGGCTGGATTGGACTACTTTTGGATCGATACGAATTTTACATGGATCGATCCAAAATCACCCTAGATCGATCTGGCGGGCCAACCTATGCACGGGGAGAGGTATTCCAGATTCTGAGGTAGATATTTTAGGATCTACGCTTATATATAGCAGTCCTATGGCAATTAAAAGAGGGATCTTCTTTTTCTTTCCTAGGCTATACTCTGTCATTTTTGCTATTGATTTTCAAAGGCTTGTAATTGTAATTATAGGATAAAAGGAATAAATGGATTGATTCAAAATGGATATAGGTCGGAGATAGCCGAACCGCTATAAACCTTGTATTCTTTCTTAATTTCTTTCATTTTAATTTTGTTATTTCTTCATTTTCATTCTCTATTTTATCTGGATTTGAGATATGTGTTTGAATATTGTGGATTTGTGTGCTAACACTGGTGATTTGATGACTTTTGGATTTTGTGGCCAATTTTGGCGCAAAGACATTGGTGCTTTCATTGAGAATGACCGGAGCCCGCTACATCAGATTTGGAGTTCAGATTTGGAAAGCTATAGGATCAGATCTAAAAGGAATCATGGTTAGCCAATCAGCTAGAAAGATATTACCAGAGAGGAGCCATCAAGAGGGGAGTCAAGAGGCTTCCTTAACAGCGAATCAGGCCTTAGTTTTCATCACTAGAGATGAGATGGAGATGATGATGTGAGCTATGTAGGAAGAACTGTTGAAAATTCAAGAGAAAATGATCCAGAACCTTCTCAGACAGTTTGGATAGGCATGAATAGCTGGAGCTGCTGAAGTTCTGATCTATAGCGTTGGAACAGAAGGACTCACACTACACCATTATAAGCTATTAACAACGGGTAAAAACCATTGTTAAGTCCAAAAGCAACGGGTAAAAACCGTCTTCAACACAAGAGTGGTTGAATTTAACAACGGGAGAAAACCGTTGCTTTATGTCCAAAAGGCAACGGGTATAAACCGTTGCAAATTGGGACAAAGGCAACAGGTATAAACCGTTCCAAACTGGGTCAAAGGCAACGGGTATTAACCGTTGAAAATTGGGCCAAAGGCAACGGGTATAAACCGTTGCAAATTGAGCCAAAGGCAACGGGTATAAACAGTTGCTTTATGGACAATAGGCAACGGGTATAACCCGTTGCTTAATGTACAAAAGGCAACAGTTACAAACCGTTGCTTAATGGGCAAAAAATCAACGGATGTAAACCGTTGCTTTCTGTCCAAAAAGCAACGGGTGCAAGCTTTGCTTTATGGCCAAAAAACGTTGCTTTATGTCCAGTAAAAAACGGTTAAAAACCGTTGCTTTATGCCCAAAGTCACACATAAAGCAACGGTTAACACCCGTTGCACATAGTGTTTGCTCCTGCTCCTACAAAATCACATCTGTAACTCACTACTGCGTTACACGCATATCTCAGTATATATACCAGAATATCAATATATATCAAAATATGCCAGAATATCGAAATATTGGTACACAAGCACTATAAACATATCGCACATATACCATACATATAAAATTATCAAACTTATAATTACACTCATTGTTTTGCAAACAGAATGCTACCGTGCCGGAATATCATACTTATTACACTACACTACAAAGATTTCATTAATTACACTACATTGTTTTGCAAGCAGTGAAGTCTACATATAATAAACACATTAAAAGGATGCTGAGCAGGTTAGCCGAAGCTGATATTTCTTTGGCTCATGCTGTGGTGCATACAGTATTCTATCCAATTCCTGTGCAAAAGTAAAAACAGGTTTTAGACTCAAATCATACAGTGAATTTTAGCTTGGTCAAGTTCAGTTAATAGCGCAACGGAATTCCTATGTAAGCAATAATAATGCACAAGTAAAAGTGGCAGCAAACGATTAAACAACTATAACAACACTAACAAAAAAAACTGCCTTTCAACTTCATCCCATCCCCTCTGCTATACACTTCCACTCACAACCACACTCCTACACACTACAGCACTTCCTCATTTTCTCTTTTTTCATCTCATCCACACTTAAGTACTACATCACACCCCCTACTACGTATTGCCTATCAACAACATACACCATTAGCTTGGTCAAGTACTATACTATTTTTGGGTTTTTGTCCAATGTTGCACTGTTTGTACTGAGCCGGAAATCAAGTAATATGAACAAGTTGCTCGGACATATCTAACCTTAAATGTCCACCTCCTCCGAATGCATTTGATTCTACTATTTTTCTTAATTATCTCATTCGGGAAAAAGAGATGTCTGCGAATGCGGCGAGTGTTTCTGCTGGTAATCCAACATTGACTAAACGAGTTAATTGTATGCATTCTAACTGTTATAACTTTTAAATCAATTATATGCATTCTAACAACTGTAATTCCTTTTATTGTCTGCTTCAAAACCAATCCCTGTCAACTGCACATTCACATCACATCACAAAAACTGTAACAGTCTTCTTCTGACTGCTCCGCAGCCTTCAACTTCACTTTCATCCACCATTTACACTTCCAACCTGGTTCCCTTGGTACCAATATGCCATCAAACACAAACTACAAACCTGCCTGCACTCCAACAACATTTCCATATTTCCTATTCAAACCAATCACTACACATTTCATTTCCTCTTCAAACCAAATCACAACCATAACACTGTCAGCATAATTCAACTATCCCGACCAACCTCTCTAACTCCACATTCTGCAATGAACTCGAGCATTACAAACTGCCTCCCGCTTCCTATTCACCAACTCTACCACTAACCACCAATATCAACCACTCCAACCACCAGTAAACACTCTAGTAACCACTTCAGTTTCGTACCAAACATTCCAGTCCCCTACCATTTCAGTGCCTTCCCCTACATCATAACCAAATTATTTTACCACCCATTAAACCCAATTAGTACGATACACACATAAATTTTTTTAGCTAATCAATTTTTAGTTTATTGGATCTCCATTCATCGTTTAGGCACATTGATCATGTTTTTTTGTTTTTTGATTTTGTCCTCGAATTTTGACTTTACTTCCTAGTATTTGATAAATTGTCGATTATCTTGTAAACAAGATAGATCAGGACAAAATACACATGCATTTGCATATGCAAATTTCATATACAGCAAACAAAAGAAAATCAGCAATATATGCAAAGAACAAGTCGGAAATATCAATACCTCCGACTAAAGATATCGTATCAAACCCTTTTGATGGCTCACATAACCTCCGACTCCAACATCCCCAAAGGTCTCGGTAAATTGTCGACATATTTTGGCGGTTAGCTCATCCGGCAATAAAATTTTGTCCAACAACACTTTTTCATATGTCGGTGGTACTGGTTTTCCATGAATTACTAATGCTGTGGAATCTCGGCATATAGTACCTGTTATATAAGCATTTCTGGAGTGAATATATGGAATCACATTTATAGAACTAACAAGCTCCCAAACATTTAAGACCATTGTGCAGAGCTACACAAGTCCTAGACCCATTGTGTATGCGATATTCGATCTTTAAAATCATGCAAGATTGGAATGGAAGGTGTAAACTTTTATGATCTTTCTATATCCTTTTTTGTTTTGGAGTTTACTGATTTATTTTTGGACATAATGGCTATTGTGAGTGTCAATGAAAATTGAAACCAAAACAGATATAAGATAAAGACTACGATGAGTATAAGTATACAAACTAGATCGCTATTGAGAATGAATTCCTTCTCATCTCTGTCATTCATTCGCTGTCTCAAACTCCAGCTCTGCAATAGCATTTTGAACTTTTACATGATTCTTCATCATTTCTTGCTATCTCTCACTATTTCTCAAATCTAATCATGAACATAACCTTTTTTTAAATAACACTGTACTTTCAGCCAAGCAAGAATTTAGTGAAGGTTGTGCCCACCAAAACTTATCCATGTGATCATTGTTATTGATTTGCTAAAACTACTTAAAACTGCTTAATTTGCTCTATCCTATAGTTATAGCATTATAAATATTGCTAAATATTCTCTTATATCTTATGATTATGTTAATTTGGATTTGAAAATGTCATATACACTTCTTGTGAACCTAATTATGACGTACATGTCAAACGTGAACCTTTGTTGCCTAACCTCTTTTTCTATAACAAAAGATAATTTGGAATCTATAAATACACATGCACTAATACTCATTAATTTTTTTTATATACACAATAACAGAGAGCAGTAAACTCGGTTGAAGCACAAAAAGACTGATTGGTCGATTAAAATAGTACCTGTTGCAATTACTTCGTCCTCGAAGTTCAGGATTTCACATCTTTGGTCGATTAACTGATTGTTCGGAGTGGCAAACTGAGAAGATGTGATTTCACTGCCTACTTGACGATTATCTTGGGCTATGCTGAGAAGACGCTCCAGTTTATCATCCATACTGTCCAGCTTCATCAATTTTTTGCTCCACATTTTGCAGTCGCTGCTCATATACTCCTTGGGCCTATTTGAGCTGTTTGCATGGAATGGCAGCACTCTTAACTTGGCTAGGAACTATATTGGTCCCAATACTTCGGCTCCTGCCCTTTACATCTTTACCAAACACTGATATAAAGACGGCTTCATCACCATCACTCGTCGTTTCCTTTTCTTTTTCAATTTTGTCCTAAAAAGTAAATACATATATATATGAATAATGGAAATTTAATTTAGAGGCGTTATTATTTGTTTAACTTACAAAGTAGGAAGATGTCACATCTGACGTGCTGCCATCTTTTTTCTTATGCGTTTTCTCCCATACTTGAAGACGTGATACTTCTGTTCCCGGACTACTTGAATCGACCTGCATACAATGACCTAAAATTATATTTGGAACTAAGGTATATGCAATGTGATGCACCAATTCAATGACACATACCATTTCTTGAGTAATCATAGCATGACTCTTACGTCCCGAATGATGACCATATTCGAGCATTGATCTATTTTGTTTGCCTCGCTTCCTTTTTCCTTTCGCCTCGGGTTTTGATTCGTTTCTTATGAACTCATCCCAATCATCTTGAGCAATTTTTGGTGGACAATTTCTCATTCTTTCTTCGGCAGTGATGAACTGGTCATAATGATTCTTGCGCAAATCATTCTTGTGTCTCCTAAAAGCCTCAGACATTTTTTTCATAATAAGGTCCTTTGATAGAGGATCGAGCTTATAATATTTCTGCATAACAAAAAATGCATGTAAACCATTTTTTATTTATGTATTGAAAGCATTATAAATGAATTTAAACCATCTAAGTTCATGTACATAGTTTACATTTCAAAGTATATGGATTTTTACATTTCAACGTATATAGTTTCATCAGTCTCTATGAATAAAGTGATCAATCTAAATATCCTATAAATATCATAAAATAATATATCTTGAAACAGAAACAGTACATAAATATGGTCTCATATGAACCCTCGCTCATTCAGGCCTATTTTACAATCAGAAACAGAAACAGTACAGAAACAGAAACAGTACATAAAAAGGGTGCATATTACAATCAGACGACTATATTTTACAAACAGAAACAGTACATAAAAATGGTTATGAGATTGGAGAACTTACCTCCAATTGATTCCACACGTCTTCCTTGTAATTTGGCGGAACTTTTTTCCAACTTGGATATGAGATTGGCACATGATTTCTTACTAGTTTACCAATCTTCGTAACGACCTTTGAACCATTTTTTCCGACTGGAGTATCAATTTTCTCCCGTTTTAAAGTGGATGATTGTGAAGTTGTATCATTTGACGATGGTGTGGCATCTTGTGACATTATGTCCTGCAAAGTCTAAAATCCTAAAATAATCCCAACAACGCTATAACGTACATTTCTTCCCCTTCCAGCCCATCCCTGTGATGCCCGATTGCTGTCAGCCAAATTATTGCACGGAGTCCCCTCCATAACAAGATCAAACGCCTTATATGTCTTAATAAAATTTGCTCCAAGCGATCACTGTTAAGCTGCTGTACATCTGATATATGAACCAACGTCCCCTTATTGATTTGTCTGATCCCACCAGTTTCTCATCACATTACGATTATTGTCAGTTCAGGAAAATTCTAAAATTCAAACTTTTAAATAATTAAACACCAAAGTTTTTTTAAAATAAAATGAATAAAAATATTTATTAAAATTTTAGGCTGTTACATAAAATATATGCATAACATATCATGTTACACAAATTAGAATA
Organism: Allium cepa; assembly: GCA_030765085.1. Classification (NCBI taxonomy): domain Eukaryota; kingdom Viridiplantae; phylum Streptophyta; class Magnoliopsida; order Asparagales; family Amaryllidaceae; genus Allium; species Allium cepa. The sequence continues at coordinate 347,919,529 of CM060928.1, forward strand.
TGATTTTACAAACAAAGATATTATTTATATAAATTTAAAATAAACAAATTTGTTAAATAAAACAATTTACACACAATATTATAAAAAGCATAACTTTCACAATATTAATCCGATTCTAATGAAACAAAAAGCAGTATTCTTGAAATTAAATCTATTTTCATAATAAAAGATAAAATTCAAAAATTCAAATATTTAAATTTTAAATTTAAAAGTCAAAGTTTGACCATTTTGACCAAAATCCACTTTTTTGGAAAATATTATATTTATTCATGTTTGGAATTATAATTCACATAGAAAACAAAATTTATATCTAAAACAACAAAATTTATCCATTTTAATAAATAAAATAAAGTTTTTAAGTTAGAAATTTCAGTTAAAATAATTAAAATAAAAATTTAAAATAATCATAAAATACAGGGTTGTTACAACTACAACTCTAGAAAGGCAAGGAAATGCTGGGGAGAACAAAATTCTCTACTTACACAGGACTGAATAAAACATTAGAGCGGATATACACGAAACATGGGATTGCCTTCCCTACCGAAGGCCAGCAAGGAGAGAACCCTCGAGAGGTGAGAGAGCATCAGGGAGGCACTGTCTTTTTCATGACATCGACAAGCATGATACCAACAGCTATGGATGTCTAAAGGATATAATGGAGGAGCATGTAAGGAATGGTTAGCTGCGGCAATATGTCGGGGCTCAGAATGCGAATGTGGAATAGGAGCAGCCACTGTCTACCTCAAATGACGATGGCGCGAGGCCCAGGAATGATGATTGATTGGCTATCAATTGATAGCGACAACATGGAATAAGTAGCAAACTTTGGGCAAACGGTTCAGTCACTTACTCATGTACGGGGATGGAGATAGCCCCTAGGCATACTCTGAGATGATGATAAACCGCGGCGCTCTAGTTTGTGAAATCTGCTTTTTCTTTTTCGATTTGGACATTTGCTTTTTTCTAGTTTGGTTTTGGAGTTTGGTTTGAACTCTTTGTGTTGTTTGTTTTCTGGTTTGGACTTTAGTTTGGATGCTTGTTTTCTGGTTTGGATTTTTGGTTTTTTAATTTAATCTGGATTGGATTTTGATTGGATTTTTATATGGTTTTTGGTAAATGGTCACCGAGAATGGATTATGCTTGGCAAGGGGTAAGTCGCTTTGTCCAAACGTGGCGAATCGGCTTATTGAGGTCGTCGAGTTTAGACTATGCTCGACAAGGTTTCGGAGAGACCAGGATTCAGCCTAGGACTTAGGCCCTATATTATTGGTTACTATTTCAGGTCGCTGGGTATGGACTATACTCGGCAAGGGTCCGGAGCGACCAAGATTCGGTTTAGGACTTAAGCTATGGCATTACTGAGCATTCAGGGAAAATGAACCAGGAACACCAAGCATTACTTAACATGGGTCATTGATTGCGGGATGCGCTGGGCAAGAACTCGAAGAGGTTATGCATTTGGATATTTGTTATGAACAGCTAAGGATTCGGCTAAGCGCCTTGAGCGGTCCCGGATTTGGATATCGACCCGAAATGGTCCTGGATTCAATTATTAGTTATTGTATATGGATGGATTAGAACTCTGTCGCTGGGTTCAGATGGATATGAAATTGGCTAAGGATTTGTTTACTAGACTCGTATACGGATATCGGCTCGGAGTGGTCGTGGATTTGGATACGGATAAGGATACGATACTTGATAGGATGGCTTGGTAATATACTGGATTATGAATCAGATAGAATGGCTGTGGATGGAATATGGACTTTGGATGTCGGATTTAAAACTATTCAAAACACGCATTCCTACTGCAAGGCATGTTTTGGGAGGCAAATGTTACCCCGCCTTTTGGTCAATGCCGGGATGCCAACAAATTGGCTAGAAAGGATGGATATCAGGATTGGAGATCGATTGGAAACAAGGCTGTAATCGATACCGTCAAAATTTGACCGAGCTCCAATCAAGACGGGATCAATTGGGAATGGTGAACAATGCTAGGAATGGCTACGTTTCATATTTTAAGTCAATCGGAGTTCATATGCTCAAGTTATGGATGGATCAATATTGAAGAGAAATGGTTAGCATCGATACCTTCGGATCGATATTGTTCATATCGATCAACATGGATTACTTCGGATCGATGGATGTCATTCGTATCGATATGGTTCGTATAGATCGAGGGATATCGATAGATGGATGCGAATCAAAATGAATTAGCATGAGATATGTCTTTAAGATTAGTATTTATATAGGTAGGATAAGATATCAAATTATGCAAGTTTCTTGGTAGATCTTAGCCACACATCTCCAAACCCTAATCCTATGTTGTAACTGCCTCTAACCCTAGCCGAACCAACTGCCAATCGTCTCGAAATATCATGGGTTGTAAGCTCGTTTAACCTAAATTAAATATGTACAATCATATTTAACCTATTTGTTATCGATATCTCATATCGATTAATATATTCATAACTATTATGAATATATGCAACAATTTTATTTTCAAAATCATATTCAAATTTCATAATTATTAATTCATTTATAACAATTATGAACTAATTTAATTGTTTGGTCTAAAGAGAATTCATCAGTTCGGTTGTTTGGCTCATAGGTGTAAATTTGGTCAGCCATTAACATCGAACTATTCGAATGTTAATAGTCGCACGTTACTTAGTAGGTGGTGTGATATTATGGTCAAATTTATCGCTTACTCAACTTCGGTAAAAACCCATTTCACTTTATTAAGCGTTGTCCAGTTATGACAATTATTTACACTAATTCTTTTCGTCAAAACTATATCATTTTGGACTTATTGAATTTAATAATGGTCAAATTCCAACATCATCCACATTCAATTTTATAGTCCAAACACAAAGTCCTTGGTTCAATAATAACAATTATTATTAACCAAACCTCTATGCCCGGAGACTTTAACTTTGAGTTGACTTGAGTTACCATAATACTAACCTCATATAATTCATAAGATGAATCCTCTCTTGAATAGTCCTTCACTTTTAGTACTTTCACTCGACCAAACTATAGTCACTCGATGGACATCGTGCCATAATTTGGCTACAATCAAAGCAAAGTTTTCATGTTGAAGATCCATAGTATTTTCAAGTCGAGAAAACTGTACAAATCAGTCATATTGATATTTTCTATTTGACCTTATATTAACCAATAGAAAACTATTGAGTGGGTCACTCCATAGTTATCCAATAACTATCAATACATAACTCCTAGGTGTCATCTACAGTCATGAGTAATACACTGTCCAACATTTGGAGAGCGTTACGTACTATTGACTCAACGGATACGTCGATATCCAGTCTCGATGTATTTTGACTAGGAACATTTAAAATAGTATATTTTTTTTCATTATATAAATTACTCATAGTTACAACATTTTGTAACTATAATCACTACTACAAAACAGGCCATTTGCATCGGTTGTTCACCCCCCTGTTGCATCAGTTCTACAACCGATGCACATGCAACCGATGCAACAGGCTTAGCAGTTTTGCATCAGTTCTAAAACCGATGCAAAAAGGTCCTTTTTGCATCGGTTGTTACTAACAACAGATGCAAAATACAGTTGCAACAAAGGAACATGTTGCATCGGTTGTAATGAAAACCGATGCAATAAAGGAACTTGTTGCATAGGTTGTTGTTGGAAACCGATGCAAACTAATCCCTCTATTATTGATTATAACAAACAATTATTACATGCAATATTACAATCATTCAAAATTAAATTTGATGGCAAATACAAATTGAATAACATAATACCAAAATAAACATAAATCAATTAAAGTGTTAATAATTTATACAAAATAATGGTTCATACATTCATTTTTGCAGCATAATTCAGATCTTTAGTACAATAATTAAGTGGTATAGTCTTAATTCAGATCTTTAATCAGTACAACCATTAAGAAATAGTATAGTAAAAACCTTAAAAACTTCATGGAATCTTGAAAACCCAAATTTTTAGGCTTCAGATCAAAACCATATGCTGCATTTCTTTTTTTTGCAATGTCAACTTGAACCTGGAAAAACCAGAAATAAACATGTGAATTAGTCATGCACTACCTGTGTGTCAAAATGTTGGAAATTTATTTATTTTTTCATGCATTTTTAACACTCAATTTAACAATAGTATCCTACCCTGTGCTACAACTGCATCCATTGTGCTACTTCCTCCAAATGACAGCCATGAGAATAAAACCAAAAAAGCTAACACTTGTCGCGTTCTGGGTTCATAAAACAAATCAAACCATGAGAATACTTGATTAACACTATTTTCTTATCTACCTAACAACACAAAAAATATATAATTGAAAATAATCTCACCTCAGGCTTTTCCCTTAGTTTGTCCTACGCTGTGCTGTAATATAGTATCCTACCCTGTACTAACAACGGTATCCCTTCTTTTATCAGAACTTTTACGTGTAGTTCACGATTTTCAGCATCTTATAGTCTCACCTCAGGCTTCAGCCTTGCGTCCCCTTATAGCATCATCATGGTTTTCAGCTACTACTCCATGCAGGTCGGCTACTCTTCTATTCATACCTAGCATATGCATTGATAATGAGATAGATGTTATCAGTCATATAACACACTTCTCAGAAGCAGCATATATTTCAAATTCCTGGTTCATGTGTAGAATAACAGTGGTGTACTAAATTACTAATAATTAAACAATGCTTAGTAACTAAAATACATGCATACGCATAAGGTATAAAAATGTACAACACATGGAATCAAAATATAGGCAGTAACTAGGAAAGTTCCAATGCCAAATTTCTTACTTTATAAGGAAACTAAAATAAATGAAAGAAGCTTATACATGCAAGTCAAATATATATATATATTTATCCCTAAAGTACAAATTATAAAGGTATAAACAATATTGAACATAAAGACAAACTAAATGACTTAGCATGAAATACAAGTGAGAAACAAGTTAATAAATTATTTTTCAAATAACGATTTTTCCATTAAAACAATATTGAAATACTACTGCATCTTCAACGTTAAAAATATGGAAACTAACCTCTCTTTTTTCCTTCAATGACATCCTATAACTAACAAAAATAATACAAACACAATATATGATTTGCTCTAATGACCATAAAACTTACAATGCAACACCTCACTCGATCTACAGGAGAAGATTGTGAACAAACCAGAAAGAAGAAAGGAACCAAACGGTACCCTTAGCAAGCATGATGGCAAAAACCATGAAAAATGAATATCTAATATACAAAGTAGCAGACACAGGACCACTCAGACTCTTAAGATCAAACGCAAAATAGTCAATCAAGTAGGAGAAAATGTAAATAGCCACTGACCCCTTGGCCAAAAATGCTTTTAACCACCACCTCCAATCCTCAGCGTAAATATCACGAACATAAGAACTAACAAGAATTTTTAGGCCTGAAATGTCAAAACAAACTTCAGAAACTAATCAAACAAATATGCAAAAGGAAACTATTGGCAAGCAGAAAACATACTACTGGCCCATGAAATGATCAGAACTTCAATATGAAAGGAGTTAAAAAAATCTGCATCAAAATTGATCCACACAAAGCATATAACAAAGTTAATAGGAAATTTGTTTGTTACATGATGAAGAGAATGGGTTTTACAGATAAGATTATCTTGCTTGTCTATCAATGTATATCTACTCCTACCTATTCAATACTTATAAATGGTATTCCAAGGGGTTTTATAACGTCTACTTGAGGGATTAAACATGGGACCCTCTATCCTTTTATATGTTCAGCATTATTATGCAATACCTTCCCTAAGTATTGAAAGAGTAGTGAGAATAAAATAAATCACACTCATTAATAAAATGCAACCAATTGTCTCACATTTATTATATGCAGATGATATTATGTTGTTTGCAACATCTAATGATGCTAGTGCTCAAACCATAAAGAAAATTGAAAACAAAATGGGTGTATATGCAGATCTTCATATAAATGAAATGAAAACCAAATTTTACTTCAGTGCAAGTTGTTAGAATAAACATCAAATATCGAACATGCTGCAAATGAGGGAAGGATCACTGCCTACAAATTATTTGAGGATACCAATCTCATCTGAATATCTTCATTACTCAGAGTGCCTGACTGGTATGTTCTTGTTTTCCCTTATTTTCATTTTCTTATTAAATAAGTTTGAATTGATAGACTTGTATTCATGTGTTATAGTTTAGGAACATGTACATTTATGCACACAAGCACATGCGCGATCACTTGAATAACAGTACAGCACATAATTTTGTATATGATGATATACAATTGCAAGCAGGAGTTCAAAGCAAAATTCTGAGTTATGTAAGCTGAATGCATTTACACAAAGCTGAAGTCTATTTTTGAAAAAATAAAAATAAAAAAGAAAACATTAACCTCACATCACTCCTATGGAAACAACATAATTAAGGCAAGTCTCTTTTGTAAAATTATTATTGATGATTTTAAAATAAACATTCAAATAAAATCGAATCTGGTATTTTTTGAATGTTTTATGGATTTTAAATATTGATCTAAAGTGCGCAAAACTGTTGTTCAAAATTTAAAAATAACTGCTTTTAGCGCACTGCAATTATTTGCTGAGCAAAATATTTGCACTGCAAAAATATCGCACTGCAAATATTTTGTAGTTTCAATTTTTGTTCTGCATCAATATCAAATAAATGTAATAATAAATATATTCAAACCTATTCATGGTTCAGATTCCAAAACCATGGTGGAATTATTAATGCATCCATAACTTTTGATTGAGTAATCGGTTAGACCTACTTGACAGTTGAAGAATAAATCAATTGGACTGTCAGTAATTAACAATTCAATTACTCAAGCAATCGATAGACCTCATATGAGATAATAAATGGGCATACATATCTATTGTGTAGCAATTGCTCAAATTAATCAATTGGTGTATTGTTAATTGTCAGATTGCATACTTAAGGTGAACTAGCAATTGGTAATTTAATTTACAGACTGGCTGCCATTTGCTATTAATAAATGGGTGTAATTGTTGTGATGTTGTATTCAATCAACTATCATGTTGTATTCACATGCTGCAAATGGGGGAAGGATCACTGACTATAAAAAAAATTCTTACCTCTACATTTCTTGCCTCTGTAGATACTTTTCCCCTTCCTTTGGCCTCAAACACTCCTCTGCATCCACCCAATCCCCTCTGACTGCATTCACCATATTCCCATCTCCATTCACAATAGCAGACTCGACCATACACAAAAACAGTCTGCATACATCTTCATCACTTCACAAAAACAAACAAAACCACCACTTAGTTTACTGCTCACAGCATCACTGCTTTATAAACATCCATCACTACCTACTACATCAATTCTTCAACCTCCAGTATCATTTCCACTAGCTGCTATGCCCAAATTTGAAATCATTCTCAATAAATGAGCAGAGTAATATGGCTTGCGCATAGAAGAAAGATTATACATGTAGAAGAAAGATTATATATGTTCATATGTAGCTCACCTGTTCGGCAAATGTGGTGGGAGATGTGACCATGAGAGACTCTAAGAGAGAAGTGCATGTGATGTGACTAGGCTCAAACACAAACATCCCTGCATTAAAATACAGTGGAGGAGGAATACCCTTTTCATTTGAAGGCAAGGGACTCTTTCTAGACATTGCTGGCAGTACCCAACTGAATATTGAGGCGAATGACTCCATGTCTTCTCACAGAAGCAATCCATAACAGCATAGAACTATTCATCAGGGTAATCAATCAGGTGATCGATGTTCTCAAACACTTGTATGTCCACATCAAGGTACACCATCTTTTCGTACTCTTCAAACTACACTCACGGTTTATTTGATATATTAGTCTATAGACTGTATGCTACCAAGCCTTGTTAGTATGTTTAGAAGAAAAGTGATTTTGTGTTATAAGTCATAATTTAAACTTATGGATTAACCCCAAAGGGTAGCTGAACTGATCAAAGCATTTGGGTGCCAAACAAGATGTGCAAGGATCAATTCCTAACGGCAACCTAAATCCCTTTGATTAGGGTTAAGGGGATTTTAATGATATTTCAACAGTTTCCAAATGGAATGGATACACTTGATAGATGGATCCCACATATGATTTTATTCTACATGTATGGTGCTGGTGTAAAGTAGCACTTTTGTTCATCAGCAACATTACTTCACCAGCAACATCACTCATTCACTACTCTTCATTGACAAAGTTCATCGCCATCAAAACTGTCCAAACGTATCAACACAACCAAAAAGGAAAAGAAAAATATTACTGCCTATGTGTCCAAACATATCAACATATCAACATTACCCAAACTCCACCTACAATAATATACGAGCAACCAGAAATATTATATAAACATTATCCCATCCGAAGGATCGGAAAAAAATATTACCGCCTATGTTTCCTATTAGAACTTATTTTCTCATGCAATATTCACCATCGATCGGTGTTGCAGTTCTGATTTAAACTTCTATCATTAGAACTATGTCAAAGCATCATCTTCATCTACATTTAAAATTCAATAATTTTCCAGCATTTATTATATGAAAGTTTTGCCTCTCCATACCTTTGTCTTTTTATTACTTTTCGATAAGCAAAAAGCTCAGTCGTGAAGGCGAACATGTAACTGGCGAGCAAACGTCACCACTGTTGAAATCGACCTGTTACCACCTCAATTCGTGACAACTCCAGTGAACCAGATATTGCAACACGAACTCAACAATCATCACCAAGCTACTCCAGCTAACGAATTCCAGCAACTAGCCTCGATTCGAACCCACTGCGAACTGTCCGAACCACAGTCAGCCACCACAGTCTATATGAGCAACGAAAAAGAAACACATAATAGGCAACCCAAGTCTATATGGACGCTATATCATTTCAAACATTTGGCTGAACACTCTTCCTTCCTCCTTTTTTCCATTTATTTTTTTTTTTGAGTTTTTGAGTTTTTGGAATGTAAAGGCTGAGACTAAAATGGTACATTACTAGGGTAGTGGTCTCACGATAGTGGTGGTGCATTTTAGCATAAGGTGGCGCTTTAATTTTTAAAGTGATGAAGATAATTTCCTATTATTGTGCCTCTTGATTAATTTTTTAATATCTTTCCAAAAGTTCGGTCAAATACTTTAGCTGAGAAGAAATATGGCAAAAAGCTTGCGTATTCAACCAAATGTTGATTAATTGAAAAAGGACTTTCCTTATTGGGTAGGATATTAAATATATGTTTATTGTTAATTCTATATATACTGTAACAACCCGATATTCTCAACCATTCGCATTCATTATAAGTGTATATGTAGACACTCATGGCAGAATTGAATTGCTCAAAATACCACGTTGTAAATAAAATTTTGGCAAATCTCAGAATATACAGTAAATAATAGTCACAGATCACAGACACAGAGTATTTAATAATGCAGCGGAAGTAAAATAAATAGTAGTTCATGAAGCTACTATATAAATATATCAGAGTTAAATAAAAATCAACAGAAGTCTCAGGATGATAACCAAATACAAGCTGAATAGAACAACATAACTGGAATAGATAAGACTAGGTAAGCAGATAATCTCCAGCGATTCCAATCTTCAGAAGTGGAATCCAAATCTGTGAATAACTTAGGCTGACCCGAGCGTAAATAAAAATACAAACACTCGAGTCAGGACAATATATACTTATATAATGTAAACCAACTCAAGTGAACTGTAATAAAGTACAAGTAACTTAAAGGATGCCTGGGACCGCCTATCCTCTAAGGATCCGTTAAACTATTTGCTATGTAGTAATATTGCGCTATTATAATAATGTCTACAGTAAAATAAACTTACTTTTAAATAGCGTTCCAGGCTACCCATATCACCCTTCACACATAATAGTACAGCAGTCCATCCAATATCATGACATCTCCACACCGGATGACTGTCAGAGAATACCACACGGGCTACGAGAGAAAAACAAACTCGTAGTAAAGGCTCGGTATGGTAGGTGACACGGCACACAAGGCAATGCCAGGGTAGATATACCAATTACGCACATGGGCTGGTGGTAACGCAGCAGCCACATACGCCCACTTCGGAACACACTCCAAACCAAAATCGAAGGATGGCCATTTAATCAATCACAAGTAAGATTATAGTATCGAAGGAATGTGTCCAATCGGAGGAATGACCTCACTTTTCCCGAGATCGCTCCTGTTTTAGCCACCTTATGCCAACTCACGGGAGTTGGGTTCACGTAATATACCTCAAGAACGTCGCCACCATCCTACTTCATTCTGAAATCTCCACCGCGCACACGGTTGTCAAAGTGGTTTTCGGTATCGACAGAGAGTATGCCAGATATCCGATCCCGGTCTCTTTTCCAACCAATCGTTATTATAACCCATAGTTATAATTTAAAATGGTATTTATACTTCAAAACAGAATATCATTTCAAATCCAAATCTTTATCAAAATAAAGATTAAATTAATTCCAAACCATTTTAAAAACATCATATCTTTCCAAAAATTCATGTCAAATCATTTCAATATATTAAAATATGATATCTTTACAAAACTTCATTTCCAATCATTTCAATATATCAAAATATCATATCTTTACAAAACTTCATTTCAAATCATTTCAATATATTAAAATATCATATCTTTATAAAACTTCCTTTCCAATAATTTTATATATTAAAATATCATATCTTTACAAAACTTCATTTCAAATCATTTCAATATATCAAAATATCACATCTTTACAAAACTTCATTTCAAATCATTATTCATTTCATTCAATTTAAAATACCATTTCAATTCACATTTCAAAACAGTTTATATTTCAAAAGTCATTTTTAATCATTAAAATGAATTTATTATATTTAATAAACAAATTATTAAATTTTCAAAATTTTCAACTTTCAAAGTTCATTTATTCACTTAAGTTTATCAAAACAGTGAAAATTCACTTTTCGCAGCATTTAGAAAATGCTACGGAAAGTTACATTCAAAACAGTTCACTTTAACAAAAGACAGCATTTTAAAAATGCTGTAATAGGGTTTACTTAAATTTCAAATAAACTTAGTTAAATTCAACAATTATAGCACTTACATAAATTTCTATAATAGCCTTTAATTCAATTTAGCTTTTTAGTTCATTATCATCAACAACAACATTTACAAATGCTGTAATATCATTTACATTACAATTAATAGCATTTCAAAAATGCAGTTAATTAACTTCAAATATTCAATATAATTTCACAACCAATTATACTTTTATTTAAAAAACTTTTTTTATTATAAAATTATACATTTTCATATTTATAAACGTCATTTAATTTTCCTTAAGTTCATGATTTTACAAAGTTAAATTTCCATTCAAAAATCAAGATTTACTAATAATTCACTTATTAAATTTCAACATTCAATTTTAAATTCATTGAATTAAATTTCAAACTAACACTTAATTTTAAAATTTCAAAATATGACTTAATCTCAAATTTATTTACTTAACTTAATATTCACTTTTAAGCCAAATTCACAAATTCCCATTTTGGTTATGTTTCAAAATTTTAACTTAAATAATCATTCATTTCACATTTTAAATTTATTCAAAAATCATTAATATATTATAAAATCACTTTAAATTCATTTAAATTCAAATTATCATAAATTTATCATAATTTCATATTTAATTTAATTTCCAATTATAATTAAATCAAAATTTCCAAAATAACTTACATTCAGATTTTCTAACTTTTCCATAATTTATTTAACTTATAAATTTCCAGAAAATCAATAATACTTTTAAAAAAATTATTTTTAATTAATTTTAAATCAAAATATAGTAATATTTACATTTCTAAAATATTTTAAATTTTTTAGAAAAACATATTTTAACTACGGGTCTGTATATAATTTTCTACGCTAGGTAAAGTGATACGGGTAATATATCATTTCAACCCGTAATTTACAAAGGAAAATCCAGGTTTTATCATTTCAAACCCGCAGCCACAAGTAAATGAAAATAATTGAAAATCATTCAGGTCTATCATTTTAGCCCATAACGATTTTCCCTTATTCTAAAGTCCGTTCAGGTATGTATCATTTCAACCCATAGTGATTCTAATATAAAGGGAACTTGCAGTGTGATAAACTGATATAAATAACAGAACAACATAATATAACAGTAACAGATGACATAGCTGGTGTTTAAGCATGGGTGAACATCATATGATCATAGTATAGCAGGTGTAACATGATAATGCATTTTACAGATTCAAAAGGGGTCAGTTTACCAATTATATAAGTACAAATTGTCTGGTGAGACTAACTCACAGTATAAGCTGGAGACGACAACTGAAACACATAAACTGAGATCTTCAGAGGCATGATAGCATGAATATGATTTGAGAGTGGAGAGCTAAAGATTAATAGCCTTGAATACATTCAAACAAAACAGATATATATAACATAAGTTTCAAACTCAAATATACAATTAAACAATGTTAGAGATGAATGCATAAATCATCTCCAAACCACTTGCACTTGCCTTCTACCACCTATGCTTTAGATATAGGTCAGGTTTGCACGGCCAAAGCAAGGAGTAGGATCTGGTTTGGGTTCATAAGAGGTCGGCCTAGCATAGGAAAAGATGGTGCAAAGTTGATGCAAGGATATATGTGCATGGATTACAACTACAAGGCAAAATAACATGAATTCCATGCAACTAAGGTCACGGCCTAAGGAAGGACAGCCATGGCCAGGACTGTAGCGGGATGGAGGATGGTGTGGTAGTGGGTTTCAGGTCATCCATGGGTGGTGGAGGTGGAGTAGGTGGCGGCCAAGGGGTGGTTGAAGGTGATGAAGGCATAGGTGTTGGCTATGGGGCATATAGGTGAAGTTTGTGTAGATTTAGGTGGAGTTTGATCAACTATTGGGCACGGCCAGTGGCTTGGGGCTAGAGAGGAGATGGTGGGTGGTTCAGGTGGTGGAGGAGGCGGCCATGGTGGCTGGAGTGGTGGGGCCGAATCTGAAGTAGAAGAGAAGGCAAGTACAATAACCATAAACAACTAGAAAAACAAGAAGAAAAACAATGGAAAAGGAAATATTTTTTTACCAAACTCATGGAGATGATAGAAGCCGAAATTTTTTTCAGATGGGAAGAAAAATGTTTTACGTGAATGAAAAAAAAAGGCGGCTGAAGAAATGAGAAGATGTGGCCAATTGAATGAAAAGTAAGGTTGAAATGTGAAAAGGTGGGAGATAAAGAGCCATTGAAAACCAAAAGTCAAAACCTTTTCACATTACCTTTATTTATTTATATAAGTTTAAATTACTGAGAAAAATCATAATTTCAGTGAAGATTTAGAAAATGCAACAAAATATAAAATATAAATAAATAATTATTAATTATATAAGGTAAAAATAAGAAAATAGCTTAGAAAATGCAAACTAGTCAAGCGAATTTGAAAATAAATAGAATAAATTTTGGAAAAATTATATAAACTTGGAAAATATTTAAAAATAAAGATAAAAACACAAAATAAACATGTCTTCACAAAATAAATAAATAAAATTTAATTAAATAAAATTTAAATGAGGAAAATAGCAAAGAAAATAGAAACTAGGCTTTAAACTAGAAAATAAATTCAGTAAGCTTTGGAAAAATTCAAACATCACTTTAAAAATATTTAAAAGTCAAAATATACATAATATAACATAAATATACAAATTAGAATAAGATATATCAAGTAAAAATATCATTTATATAAATTAAAACAAAGAATATTGTTAAATAACCCTATATACACACAATATTGTAAAGGGTATAACTTTCACAATTTAAATCCAATTTCAACGAAACAAAAAGCAGTATTCATGATATTAAATCTATTTTCATAATCAAAGACAAAATTCAAGAATTAAAATATTTAAATTTAAAATTTAAAAGTCAAAGTTTGACCAGTTTTGACCACAAATCCATTTTTCAGGAAAATATTCAATTTATACCAGTTTAAAATTATAATTCATATAATAATAAAATTTATATTTAAAAATGAAACATTTGAAATAAAATAAGTTTAAAATAATTTCAAAATAAAATAAACTCAAATTTAAATTATATGCAAAAAAAAAAATCTAGGGTTGTTACATATACCCCAGCAGTTAACGTGACAAATATGAGAGAATATGACTATATAAATGCAAGGAAAATTACTTTATAATTATGATTTGTTTAATGTCTATTTTTCTTGTTCCATGAATTTGACTTATCCTATTGTTGCCTAAAAACGTTAACATTTTAAGATCGACATATTTGTATCTTCAACTCATGGGGCATTTAACACGTTCATTTGAATGGAGTATACATATAAGCTAAAAAAATATGTAAAAAAAAATATGTATAAGAGAAATGATGTTATTTCCTCAACCTGTGAGTTTAATGTTTACACATTAAATAAGGTATTACTGATAAAATCCAAGAATAGTGACAAATTAAGTACCATTTGCACTGGTATTTTACTCGCAATCAGCTCTGCCAGCTTTAAAACAATAAATGTGGACTATTTATTATATTTGAATTTGCAAATAGCACCTATTTATGATAGAAAAGTAACTGGAATATTACGTTGATTCCTTTATTGATATGATACGTATTTCCTGACAGCTAGTTCATATCTGCTATTTTGATTTTGAGGAATAAATGACTTTCAACAACAACTCAATACGTTCTTCTTTATCAGATTTAGTAGCTTATATATTCGGACCATTGAGGAGGGTTGATGAGAGATCAGAGAAAGACCATGGCTATGAAATCAGATAAAACACCTATAGGTAGGAAGAATCACAAAGCAGGATGCTTCTCAGACTTTATTAGATCACTTTGTTTTGGAACTATTGATAGAAATGAACATGCAGGTAAGAAATTGCAACAGACAGTTGTTCTAAAACAAATACAAAACAAAAAACATGAAGAACCCGGACACTCATCTCCATTTACAATTAAGGAGATCAAACGAAGGATCAAAAATATTAAAAGCAAGGTTAAAATCAATCCTAGTCCTGTCAGGATGGATAGTCTTCTATGCAAGATTCCATGTGGCTCTCCAATGTTACATATAGATAACTCAAGAGAATCGATTCAAAAAGATGAAGGCAGGAAACAACTTGCTGATATGTTACATATGGAAGATCGTGTACATCTGAAATCTTTGGGAATAATACTTTCTTTCCCAGGATTTTGTTCACGATCACCCAATGATAGCTCCAATGGAAAAGGTACATTTTGTTTATCATGGCTTTTACAACTTACACCCACATATATATACATATACACACACATGTGCATATACATATATGTATGTATGTATGCATGCATGTATGTATGTGTATGTGTGTGTTGGTTATTTGGTTTCTACCATTTAAATCGTTCAAGGTGGAAAAACTGAAACCAGATTGTTGGACCAATTAATTTTACTGGAAATTAACAATGAGAGTTGAGGTTAAAGTAATCTAACAAAATTATTCAGATGAGTGGATGGATTTCAGTAAACATGGACTTGGTTTTGATAATATCAAAAGATGCAACGAAGAAGAGACCCAGAATATTTCAGATTGTCTGGTAGTTTTCATCAAATTATTTCTCATTAAGAACTACAGTTTTTAACAGAAATGTACTACTCTCTACACCCATATGGTAATAAACATTTGTTGTCAAATTATAATACGGAAGTCGAAAGCATTGGAAACTGCTGCAAATAAACAAGAGAAGGATTCTATCCCGTTATCAATTGTTAACCATGTTTCAAATGATGGTATGAGTTTTTTATATTTAGTTTGTTATTTATCAATTTGTTAATAAATAATAGTCGTATAAGTTAATAACCACACGTGCTATTATACAGACGAGTCCACACCAAGGGAAAGCTGGCTGATGCATGTAAGAAGTGTATTTGAACTAGGTTCTGATCTAGGATACAATGAACTTGAGAATCAACTACTAGATCCATCTGTATTTGACGAACTTCAAAACAAATACAGGCAACGCATTGACTCAAGTATACTTTCGGATTATATCAATGAGGTCACTGTAGATACACTACAAGATAATACGGCTATTCCAACGGCTTTTAGCCGTTGGCGGCTGTTGAAAGCCGTTGGAATAGCCGTTGGAATATATCCCACGACTTCCAACGCTTTCCAACGGAAACAACGGACCATTTCCAACGGCGTTTCCAACGGCCGCTAACGGCTTATAGCCGTTGGAAACCGTTAGAAACCGTTACAATAAAATGGTCAATACGCCGTTGGAAGCCGTTGGAAATACTGGGTTTATTTTGCTGTACACCAGCAAGCCTATTTACCTTCCACCACACCATTTCCAATCCATTCAATTTCCATTCCATTTCCAATCAATTCCACACACACACACACACACACACACACACATATATATATATATATCAATATCAATACAAACAACGCAAATAAATCAATAAAACACCAATATAAACAAACCAAACCGATCAAACATCACAAAATAATACCATCAACGTACATACCATCAACAAATGTCACTAAACCATGATCATACCATCAAAATACTTCTCACCCACTCCGTACCAATATATACAACATCACCATCAACATCAAAACATCTCCAAGTCAATATATACATTGTTCAAACATAAATACTCAAAAACATACCTCCTCAAGGATCCTCGTCGCCTCCAGAAGCACCAGACGACGAAGAAAGGGTACCATGATTCTGCAAATACTGCGCAAGCTTTTGATCCAACTGCTCCACCTGGATGGCTCGTAGACGATTCTCCTCCCGTAGTTGCTCAACCATAGCTCTAAGCTCCTTGATTTCTTCTTTGTCTCGGTCTTTTTGAGCTTGTCGAGCCTGTCGAGCCTGCAAATAAAATTAATAGCAAAAGGGTTGTCTCAACATATACAATATTATAACATTATATATCTAAACGCTGATTTTTTGTACATATGTAAAAGGAATTACCGTTAGGTTCCCGAATCCAAAACGTCTACTCCGTTGCGCCGGATCCATAACAGCGGTAAAAATGTTATCCTGCTCCTCCTGTGTCAGCGCATCACGACCAGACTGCTCAAGCGCATAAGCCTGTGCCTCTTGCAACCTCGACTATAATGAAGAAAAAAATTCAGTTGAAAAATAGTAGCATGTAATTATTTTGCGTAGCTAGAATTTAATAAACTTATCGGTGTAAGTATTAAAAATTAAAAAATGCATACATATGCCTCGGTCGCCCTATCTTGCTCACCCCACTGATATATGATATTGCCAGCCTCATCTACTTGCCTAGACGCGTGGGTGTGAGCAAACACGTCCACTAAGCCAACAGAGCCTCCACGAGCTCGTTCCTGCAATTGATAATTTGGATAATTTAACTGTACATAACTAATTACTGAACTGATCAATATACAAATGTGATAATAGATAAATTTACCAAATCTTCGCGGTGATGCTGGAAAGATTTGGAGCCTCCACGGTGTGATACAGGATTCCTGCTCCTGTTTGCCGAGTTCCTAGCTGACTCCTCCTGCAAATTTACAATGATTAATTATTTATTAAACAGTAAAAAAATGCTGAGATTTATTGTAGATTTACCTTGAACTCCTCAGAATTCCACCAATCAACCCATTTCTCCCATACAGTCGCGCTCATCCACTTGGACTTCTTTCCTACTTTTTTAATCTCCGACATAGTCTCTCTATAGTTCTTCGCGATCCTGGAGTTCCAGTGTCGCTGAACTAAATTGACGTCAGGCTCTTGCAAATCTACGACGCCCTATACAATGAGAAAATATTACTAATTATTTATTTGTATTTAATTAATCATCTTGTAAAGCGGTATAAACTTACCAGAAAATCTTGCCAAATCATCTCTCTCACGTCGTCGGGGATCTTGCCCCACTTGGGCCAGCAATCGGTCATCCTAGCCATGTACGCCTGGTTCGAAATGCTCAGAACCACTTTGGATGGCTCCAACTCAAATCCACTGCGTTAAATATAAAATTGAACTTTAGACAATTGTAGATATATCATGTACAATTAAAAAATTAAAATGTTATACTCGCTAATTATGATACTTACGTCTCATCTGCCTTAGGCTGTAAGTAAACAAGTGGCCGAGCTGGTGGCTCACCACTACTCTCTCCAATATGACTTGAAGAGCCACGTCGCCGAGACCCAGAACCAGAACCGGAACCAGACATAATATATATACCTGCCATATATACATACATATACACATTATAATAATCATGATATGATGAACCATTAAAAAATGTAATACAATATGCTACAAATGTGTCATGTTGTGTACGTATTGAGTGTGTGAGTATACACGTATTGTCATTAAAATTGTATAAATTAGATAAATGCATTATTAATCAGAGATCAATGTAATGTGAATACTTTTAAAAATTACCGGATATTACTCAGTCGTCCTCATCGTTTTCTGATTCAGACTCGGTTTCGTGCTCTATGTCGTTTTCCTCTACACTCTCAATATAGTAACATACCTTTCGAATGGATACATCCATCTATATTGCACAGGACCTCGAAGACGTGCTTCATATGGAAGATGAACAGGTAAATGCTCCATTACATTAAAGAAACCCGGAAGAAATATTTTCTCCAGTTTGCAGAGTAGTATAGGAATTTCTTCTTCAAGTTTAAGTAGACGGTCAACTTTTAACGTAGTTGAACAAAGCTCCTTATAAAATAAACTAAGTTCTGTTATTACCGTCCAAACTTTTACCGGTAACAATTCTTTGAAAGCGATGGGTAACAAATTTTCCATCATTACATGACAATCATGGCTTTTCATTCCACTCAGTCTTCCATTTTTATAGTCGACACATCTACGAAGATTAGAGAAAATTCCATCGGGAAATCGTAATCCTTCCACCCATTGTAACAGTACTTTAACTTGGTTGCTGTTTAGTTCATAGCATGCTTTGGGTTTTTTATTGTCGGGAGTCATATGAAGCTCAGGACGATTGCATATTTGCTCTATATCACGTCTAGATTTCAAATCGTCCTTAGTCTTGCCCTTCACATTCAAAACTGTATAAAACACATTATCAAATACTTTTTTTCGTTATGCATCACGTCAATGTTATGACGGATTAATAGATTTTTCCAATAAGGCAATTCCCAGAATATACTTTATTTGCACCAATTATGAAATGCCGATTTACCTTGAATTTCTTCTTGTTGTCCGGTCTCGTGTATCTTTGGATAATCTTTTACAAGTTCATATATATCCCCGCTTGACCAAACCGTTGGTGGTCGTAGAGTCTCATGTCTATTAGCTATGAAGTTTTTTTTGTCTCTTCTAAAAGGGTGATTAATATGAAGAAAACATCGATGACAATCAAACCATGATATTTTCTTTCCATTTGGCAAAGAAAATGCTCGTGTTTCTTCTATGCAATAAGGACAAGCAAAACGACCGGCCGTACTCCAACCCGAAAGCATTGCATATGTAGGAAAATCGCTAATAGTCCATAACAAAGAAGCGAACATCCGAAAATTTTTCTTTTTTGATATGTCGTATGTTTCAACTCCTTCATACCATAATATTTTCAACTCTTCGATTAACGGTTGTAAGTAAACATCAATGCCCTATGTCGGATCATCAGGACCGGGGACGACAATCGTGAGAAACATATATGGAGTTTTCATATACATCCACGGAGGTAGATTGTAAGGTGTGATTATTATAGGCCAAGATGAATATTTAGAACCAAACTGAGAAAACGGTGAGAAGCCGTCTGTACATAAACCTAGTCTAACATTTCGGCTCTCCGCTGCGAATCGGGATATTTCTTGTCAAAATGTTTCCATGCTTCTCCATCGGCTGGGTGTGTCAACGTACCTTCTTGAGGTGTTCTCACACTGTGCCATCTCATATGATGCGCTGTCACAGATGATGCATATAATCGTTGAAGTTTAGGGGTGAGGGGCAAATAATGCATACGCTTGTACAGAACTTCTTTTCCCTTCTTTTTCCTAGATTTGTATCTTTCCTGATTACATATTTTACAATTTCTAAGATTGATGTATTCTTTCCAATACAACATGCAACCCTTTAGACATGTATCTATTTTTTGATATGGCAAACCGAAAGATGACATATGTTTTTTCACTTCATAATAATTTTCGCACATTAAATTATCGGATGGCATATGACGTTTAGCAGCTTGCACAACAGCCGTAAATCCAGCTTCTGTAAGGTTTTATTTTGATTTCATTGTAATGTATTCTGCAGTTACCGATAATTGAGAGCCGCTTAAACATCCATTCCAAAGGGGTTTTTTAGCATGATCCAATAAATCATATATTTTTTTCGCTCCAACATTTGGTTCCTTTTCGACGTTAACATCGTCGTTATCAATTACAGCGGTAGGGAACATTGATCGTGCTGCATCTTCGACCATATGTTCTATGAGATTCGTACTACCTTCTTCGCTGATGACCTCCACCGACTGTTCTTGATTATTAGGGGCTACAATTTCTCCATGACGATCCCACAGCAAATAATTGGGTACGAAGACGAATTGGCGCAAATGAACCTTAGCCATATTCGGTTCTAAATAGTTCAGCAATTTGCATCTACTACACGGACAACGAATATCTTCATCGTTTGCAATATTACTTATAGCAAATTCGATGAACACTTGTACCCCTTTTAGAAAATGTTCGCTTATTGCGCCACTAATTTCCCTTCTTTGATACATCCAGCTCCGATCATTAAAGTAATTGACCATGTTTCCCAACTAGAAAACCTATGATAGAGTAAAAATGTTATAAATCATTCATTTTAAATTTTGCATGAAATTTTCCAACGGCCGCAAACTGCTTATTTCACAAACTGAATATTTTAAATAAGCAACTATTGTTTCATTGCCACTTATGTGTCTTTCTTTGATGGTCGGTCATCCTACTTCCCATTACAAACACAATAGTAATTATATTCCGTAAATCATATCATTTTAAACGATTCACAAAATTTCGGCAGCATTTCCCCCGTGTTCCTTGTATCGTACACAAATGCGTGTACACAAGGAACGTAAAGGAAATGCCGTCGAAATTTTGTGAACCGTTTAAAGTGATATGATTGACGGAATATAATTACTTTATAGTGTTTGTAACTTGTCCAATACTGGGACAAATCCGACAAATGATGTATCAGATGAATAGAGTTGTCCGTTTTGTGGAAAAAACGAATATCCCAAAAACGATCATATACAACACTTGTCAGACGGGGCCGAATAATATCTAAGGATTTAAAAATTTGTTTATATTAAATTCGAATATATAATTAGTTTAATTAATATTGGTTTATATTCTACCGTTTTATTACATAAGTACTAAATTCATTTTGTACGCTAAATTTGTACACAAAATTCATTTATAAACTAAATTAATTCGCGTGTTCACACAAATACAAAGCTCGTATTCGCACATATGAAATATCCGTTTTAACGGCTTCCAAATGCAATAAACTCTATCACACACATACGTTTAATATACTAACCAAATAACATAAACTAATGCAATATCTTAAATTATAAAATTTTCAATCAATTATAATAACTTGTTCATTATGTTATAATGGTTGCAGTTAGAGGATAATATAATGTAATATGCATACACTAACAAGTAGGAATCAATCAACATTCAAATTAAACCCTAAATCAAAAAAAAACCTAAATATTAGCTTTAGGAAAATTACCGATTTGGAGAGCTAGAACGGTGGAGATGTGCCGGAGTAGCTTCTAGATGGCGTCGGGGGTTGTTGGGATGGTGTTTGGGCCGGCAAATGAAGATTGGAGATGATGGAATGGTGGATTTGGGGGTAATTTTCGGTTGAGAAGATGAATAATGAGCTGAAGGTCGGTCTTTGGAAATATGCAGGAAATTTTCCAACGGCTTTCAACGGCCGCAAACGGCTATTTTCCAACGGTTTAAGACGGCTACGTAAAAAATTAACGAGCCATTGGAAGTCGTTGGAAATGTCGTTGGCGGCCGTTGGAACAGGGGCGTTGGAATTTACTGTTTTTCTAGTAGTGATATTTGCATAAAAATTTTACACCCTACCACCCCTTCGATATCTTTATTAGTCAAACCCAATGTTAGTTCAGCTCAGACAAAAGAAACTTTTATGCATGAATTATGTAAAGGACTGGAGCCATTCATCCTTATGGATTTTCAACGCACATTATATCATATAACAAGGATAGACTTAGAAATGAAGCTTTGCAAAATGTTATACTTGACACAGAAGAAGTTGCTAATGAGATTGCAGATGAGATTTTAGAATACGTAATCGTGGAAACTGCATTGGAACTTGGCAATTCAATTTGCAGGCTCTGAAGGAAGAAATAAAGAGAATTGATCAAGTATGTGAAAATAAATAACTCCCTTATTCAAATCACTGTGGACGTCATTGTTTCCTTGAAGTAATGCAATATTTATTTTATTTTTTAGCCATCTAGTTTGTAATTGTGGATTGGTCCATGAAATACTGTAATGTGCATAAATTGTGATAGATTGATTTTGTAAAATTTTGTCAGTTCAAGGCTTTTAAGAAAAATGATTGTTTCTTCATTTGACTGAAAGAACAACAGTATATATGATACGTCTGAAAATAACATTAAACGATTAATACAAATGGATAAACTTACCTTATTAATAATCTTCAGAATAAAATCTTATAAGAAAAATCAGTTTGGTAATCAAAATCTCACATAATTTTCTGACACTGGCTTAATACAGGTGTTCCCATCATCGTGATTCATGATAGTGAATGAAATGAAAAAAAGATCAAAATTTGCATTTTAAGAAGAACCAAGCAGCTGTAACTGAAAACATTTCAAATCAAATCTGTTGTATTATATATAAAATAGGATAATTAACCATTTGTATTCTTTGTTATTATTCATTCTCAACTCATATACACAATCCTCCTCTAAACTAAGCAAAAAATTATGTTTACACCCTTCGATTTTAGTAAATTTGTTTTTAAAATCTTTTTCTCTCTCTTGAATAAATACATATTTATGTTGTTGACAGTTGATCTTTCTACCAGAACTCTTTAGTTTACAATAAGTATTTATCCTTTTCTGGTTTTCCTCATTCTGTTACCTAAATTATCCGAATTTCTGAGGTTTCTATTCAAGTCGTCCCTTGATTTCTTTTCACTTTCATCTCATCTCTTCATATTAAACGGTAATTAGTTGCTTCAAAATTTTAAATTGTTTCAGTTTTACTTTTCCAATTATTGAGATATTGTTCTTCCTCTCATATTTTCCTACTCAGATTTCACGCTCCATGCATCATCTACCATATCTCCAATTCCTGTTGATTCTACGATTTCAGGTATAATCGTATTTGTATCCTCCCTACTTTGATTTTCGCTCTCTGTAGTGTTGTTATAAATAAGCTAAATTTACTTAAATCATGTTACTTTTGATTTTTAAGCATATTCTCCGGTATTTATCATTTTTAGATTAATTTTGAATTCAAATTAAATCAACTATTCTTCTCATGCTCAATCACGATTTTGATCTTATAGCCTTTTTGCAAATCAAACGATAAACCTTTTTTTTCTTAATAAACATTAGTTTCAATTTTATCGTTTTATATTGAAAAAAATGACGGTTAGTTAAGAATGTCGAAAAATAATCTTACATGAGGAGTACGTTATTGCTTTTAGTTGACTAAATTAATTTTCATTTTACTATTCTCATTAGTATGAACTTCTTAATTGCGTCTTAGTACACTTATTTGACATTTCTTGTTTTAGTGATTCAATATTATAGTTTAGGGACGTGACCTATAGCTGGATATGATTCCAACAAGATATGTTTTTTCTGCATCTTTACTACTATACTATTTTTTCCCCTAATGTTCATAAATACTAGTATAACCGCACAACGGTGGAGAAACCGACCGTTCGATTGTACAACTTTGATAAGAAATGTACATTTAAATTTTTTGTTAATATTACTTAAACATTAAGTGATAATATGTTGGAAAAGAATAAATTGAGATTTGAATCTGAAAATATGAATTTTAAATTTAAATATTAATCAAAACATTCAAAATTGTCGATTTGGAATTGAAATTTAGAATTTTAAAATCATAATAGATTTGAATTTGGAATCTTTGATGCGCGAAGTAAAATGAGGAAGTTTAGGAAAACCGCGATGAGACAAAATCCACGTTTTTAGGGAAACCGAGATGAGATAAGATTCACATTTTTTTGGTTTCAGAAAAATTGATTTTGGCCAGTGACAGTAAGCAAACCTCCCAAACGGTCGGTTTGATTATTTTCCTACTGCAAATGTCAAATTTATATGCAATTAAAAAACATGTCGTTACTACGTATTTTTTTTCTATTTGTAAAACATATAACAAATGCAATTTTATTCCGGCATCCATGCTCATGATATTTGGAATCTAAGTTTATTAAACCATATATACTTATGCTTAGGTAAAAAAATCCGTTCTCAAGACATTTGGGGCATAGAAATCCTACTTATCTTGATTTCCAAGTTCAATTACCGATCCTGCCTTTTGGCTGTCTTGATCATTATTGTATTCCTAGAAATCAATGTTCATTGTGGAAGGTTACGCAATGGCTCACACTACAACAGATATGGTGGCACTTTATATAACCTATGCAGGATTTGATTAAATTTTTGTCCATTCTCTATTTGGAATTTGATCACCATCTATTGACTTAGTATGTTTTAATTATATTTGATTTTTGATGTTAGTAGTTATTTACCGATACATAATAAATAAGGAACATCCGTCAACCATTTTCAATATATAGTTTTAATATTTTACCATACAAGCATTAATTGTTACAAATAGGTGAAACGGTTATAAGATTTGTTTACAAAGTATTCTTTAATTCCAACATTAAGGATAAATGCTAAGCAATTAATACTGTTACAGACTAATTGTGGATTGTGGGTTGCGAATGATTCTATTGACAATTAACCGACTGCACACAAACCCACATAAGGGTACAAAATTTGTCTTTCAAGTTATCTTGCATATCCCTACAATGTGTTTTTATAGACTATGCGCATAATTATCTCACATTGAAGTTATATTTATTTTATACAAAAATAATTTCCAGTTTCATAACTCGAATATCATGGTAGTCATATATGCTGGAAAAAAAATTAGGTTACACGTTATTATAGATCTGTGCAGTTAAAGCGCTCGGCAGATTCGAAGCGGTGGAGGTGCAAAAAGTCATAGTGGGGATACAGCGAGGATATAGCGGGATATAGCAGATGGCTCTAAAATAGCATATAAAACTCGTACTTAATGTTTTTACAAATATTTAAATGGTAATTAAATAAAAAATTATCATTCATTTGAATTATAATTAATAAATAAATAATTTTTAACAAAAAACATGTGCGAATATACTTTAAATAAACGTAAAACTGTTATATAACATAATTGAATTTAGTTGAATATTAGAGTATTTTCATTTTTGATATTAAAAATTAAATCAAATAAATTAGTTTCATAATTTTTATAATATATAAATGCAATTTTTTAATTCATTTTATTAAAGAAGATATAGCGGAAATAACAAAATATAGTGGGAATAACGGGATATAGCAGAAATAGCGGGGATTAAAGCGGAAAGGCTATATTTTGAGGCTATATGGAAAAATCGTAGCGGTAGAAATCCGCTATGAGATATAGCGGGGTTATAGCAGGGTAATAGCGGGCATTAACTACATAGTTATAGATAACTTTAAAAACTATTTGGGCAATGTAGGAGTTCACTGGTTATTATTTTTACATATTCAAATAGAAATTTGTTTATTTTCCGTAAATTTGTATGGTTGATGACCTTACATAAGAAGAATCAAATATTTCTCTAATAAGATAAAAATTTACATTTCTTGGTACATATTGAAAGAAGAATACTGTTATGAACTCTAGAAAACAAATCATCGGAAGAAAATAGTTTTTATTTAATGAATGCATACTTAATCCATAAGCTTTCACCTTGAATTGATTTATTTATGTTATGTCCTTTATTTATCATTATGCTGAATTATTTAGTTTATTTCACTAATCCAATAAGATTGCTTCCCACATTCATAGTTGGACGTCAAAGATAATTGTGATGTTTATTTTAGCTATGATTTGGAGTTTAGGATGTTGGATCTAACCATAGTTTTAGAGTCAATTGACTATTATCATTTTTACATCGTTAAGTGTCATTAAATATCATTAAATCAATTATTGCACGACTATTATTTCTAAATCGTGGTATTGGCAAAATGTGTGTAGTTGTTCATATCCTACGTCTATTTGGTTTACTGTTGGTTGATTATTGAAATTAAAATGGAGGTAGAATGCCAGAATACATTCTTCTCGCATCTCTTTTTATCCGTATTTTCTTATGTAATGAGTAATGGATTATTCTGCACTTGCAAACTATCATTTACTTGCCCAGTTGATTTTTAACACACTTAACCATATGCAGTGAATGGTTTTGAACATTCAAAACATACAATTTAAAGATGTTAGGTATTGTATACGAGGGTGATCGCTATAATATTTAATCATGTATCATGACATGAATGCAAAAAGTATATGCATATATAGGTAGTTTAACCATCCTTATAACATGCTATTCCACTTGGTGTATTGTTGAATAATAGCTTTTGCACAAATGAGAACAAGTAGATAAATAAAGACGACTATTGAGCTTCGTAACTAATTAACTATAAAAGTTGATTAATAGTACATTTATCCACCAATACAATTGTAGTTATAAACAAATCTAAATTATAGAAACATAACTGACCATAAATATGTAATGCCTTAATATTCATTGCTATAAGAAATAATCCCGACCTCCTGATAATTGTATCAGTATTTTTACAAGGTTACATCCTACTTTAATATAGGCATTCACCCTTCTATTGCAGCAAAGATCTTCATGATTTAATGTACTACGGTGTATATATTTTCTCTGCTTTCATTATTTGTACTTCTGATATACTTTTACTTTTTCCATACAAATGTATTTGGGTATTGGTAAGGCTAAGTGGACTTTTGAGGAATTCAGTATTTGTGTATATTATTATGTTTGATTGATGCACAATACATATACATGCATGCTGTAAGCTTTGGAACAAATGACAAATCTATTTAAGGTAATATGCAATTTTATTTTATAGTCCCTAGTATAAACCCAACTATCATTTTTTATGATATATGTGCAATGGAATCTTTCTTGATTCTAAAATTGACTTTAATCAAACTGATACTAAAAATATTTATTTTCTCTGTTGCTATTGATGCCTACGTTTGTAAAACTTATCAGTGTAAGAAAAGCTTTTCCATACTGAGGGTTATCCTTTTGGTTTGTTGCAGGTTTTATTTCTAACATTATGGTTGGAATGTACTTTTCCTCATAGGAGCAACCTTACAAGATTTTGATATAAAAAGAACTGTATTTGAGGATCCACTTAACAGATTCAATTTAGATGGCCGCTTCCAAGTTAAAATTGTTAAAGGGTCAAATCTATTATGACTATTGCGAAATGGTATTATATTACCACAAGATTGACTTTAATAATTGTCTAATTTAAGAATATAACTATTATGAGTGACTTGATCACTTATAATTGTTATTGGTAGATATATTGCTCTTTCTCCATTGATTGTAAAGGTGACGGAGAAGAATATGTGTCCAATTATCTAGGTTGCATGGTTATATATCAATTATGTTTAATTATGTTTATTATTTGTAGGTTATAAAGCTGATGTTGGTTTGACTAGATACAATAGTTGGAAATGATTGGCATCATAAGATATACGGTTGGACGTTAGGGAGAATATCATCCTTTATTCCTTATTTAATGTTTATATCATACAATTTGAAATAAGTTGAATGCCAAAAGTATACAAAGTTGGTAACTATGATATGGATGTATGCTTACTGTAAGTGGTATGAATATCAAAAAATGATGAGCATATGAAAGTATTTGAAATCCAACTTCAATTTTGGAATTATACGATGGTCGCATCCCATAATTCAATTTGCTATTTTATCTTCTCAGTTTTATGTTTACATGGTGTATGCAATTATAGATATTAATAGTTCTAAGTAGTGTTTTTCTAACTGTCAAAATGAAAGATCGTTCATGGCCGAGAAATAAGAAGGTATACTTTTAAAACTAACATTATCATGTCTAAATGCAAGTCCAACAGGTAGCACCGAAGTATATATTTTTTTCCCATTGTTCTCTTCATGTTAGTTTATATTATATTTATAGCATTTCTTTTTCTGCATATAAAATATTAAAATGGGTGTGTCAAAATTTTAAATTTCAAGGTGTACAAGAAGACATTGTATTCAAGTTTCAAACATATCATGCACGAGATCTCATTTGATTTTTACAATTTTTGTTCTTTATTGTGCACTTCAAACTTTTTCAATGGACTATTTTTCAAGTTGTTGGTAAAAAGGTTATATGATAAACATCATGTGTGTAGCATAGGTTCGCACTAGTCAGAAAAATAATATTTAATCAGTGTGACCATCCTTACAAACTTTTCTTACAAACTATACAAATGATGTTTCTAACATACAGAACTGAATGTAAGTGAAAATTAACAATGGTGAAATTTCACCAAACAATTACAAGGTGTTGTGAAGAACAAACATTCTTTAATTTGTTAGTTGCATATTGAGCAACTTTATACTACAAACCCAAAATATAGCATTAAAAATAGAGAAGCTTGATTTTGCTTCATTTATCATCACTTCCACAACAATTTTATTTTTTTATTTTTTTTTGGAAATGAATCCCCACTAAAATAATACAATTTTTATCCAAAAGTAGATGTTATACGTAGGGTCCGTTAAAGAACTTTATAAGAAGAAAAGTAGTAAACCTAATTTGCAAATGCAGATGAGAAGATTTGCGTTGTGTAAAGAAGGAAATAAAACTTGATTGCAATTCTATTTTTTTTGTTTTTTTTGTTTGCTTTATTTTCTTTCATTTGCTTACACCCCTATTTATAGTAACACATCTCCTAACCGAAAGGTGTACATGTATTCTAATTAATGATGTGCAGTTAAAGCCTCACTAATCCCCGTAAAATCCCCAATGTAGCGCATAGCGCTCTTCAATCACTATGCTATTTCAACTTAGCGTTGTTAAAAAGTAGATCCGCTTCAAATCCCGCTATTTGTCGCTATTCCGCTAAGTCAAGAAGTTGTGACACTTTCTTTGACCCCATTAATATATAAAGTTGATTTGACTAGTTCTCTTTTAATTCAAATCAAAAAAGTGAGGATAAAACCTAATTTTAAGACATAAATGTCCAATATAAGCTATAAATCTATCACAGTCATCAAATTTAGTTTGCTTTAATCATGTTATCCTTCGGTTTTTTATATAAGATTAAAAAAATAATTTTCCTACACAAATAATGTGAGAATGAGAACAAATTAACTTTAAATATTTGGTTTTATACATATTGAAGCTTTTTGCACATTCACTGATTCTCGCCATATCACCGCTTTATCCCCGTTATAACCTTTTGCACCTCTACCGATATAAAACCACCAAGCGCTTTAACCGCATAGATCCAGTGGCTAATAATCATTCTTTAGAGTTTTTTTAGAATTATCAATAACCCTTAAGACAATTCTAGAATAGAACACCCTAAAGACTTTTTGGTACAAATATATCCATTTTCTCCGTATGCTAAATTTTAGCCTCTTATTAATTATTTTCATAAATGTCAAAATTCAAATTGTCTAAAATAATTAATGCTTCATAAAACCAAGTTTATCTCCAACATCCCTTTATAAATTTGGTTTTGTAACTCTTAGCAAAATTTTGAATCTTTGTATTTAACGTGCTTGAATAAAGAAATTATCCAAACTTTTTTTATTGTG
Source organism: Allium cepa (assembly GCA_030765085.1). Taxonomy (NCBI): domain Eukaryota; kingdom Viridiplantae; phylum Streptophyta; class Magnoliopsida; order Asparagales; family Amaryllidaceae; genus Allium; species Allium cepa. The sequence continues at coordinate 347,949,569 of CM060928.1, forward strand.
TTGTTCTTCATTCCCATTGTCATGATCTTCGATGCATTTTCACAAATCTTTTTTGCACTCAATTCATTTCTTCCTCCATTGTTACAATAGAATACCAAAACACATTCTAACATCCACCCTGTTCTAATATCATAAATTTCGATTGAGTCATATATGTTATCCTAGCATTTTTTCGTAATTTCGTTCTTGTGATCTTTGACCAATCCAATGTATTTGTATGTTTCCTAAATTTCACTTTCATATGACATTTCACAAAATATCGATTACAAAATAAAATTTTACAAAATAAGAATTATATAATATTTGCTCACCTCTTTGTTCACACCTTCGTGAAATTCATCGTTGGTATCTGTCACTTTCTTTTTGATCATTTCTATTTTTACTTCATTAATATTCTCTATTTGCATTTCTATAAAAAAATCTCATATATTAAATCTCCTCCAAACTCTTGAATTTCTTCTCTTTGATTCATATTCTTAATTTCCATCTCCATTACTTTTGTATTTTTCATCATTTACATCATATACATTGACTTTATCTTCTTTATCTTCCTCTTGTTCAATCTCTTCCATATTTAATTCCTTGGTAGTCACCCTTTCCACTTTCTCGATTTCTTTAAGCTCTTCATCTTTTATCATTTCGACTCTCTCTTCAGTTGTTTATTGAGCCTTGGTAGTTGTATTGCAACTTTTTCATCCATAACATTCTTTGTTTCCTCTTTCATTGTAGCATCCTCTCTTATATCTCATTTTTTTTTTCCATCCTTTTCATCCGCTAACGTCTTCAATATATTTTGTTTCATTCTTTTTATCTCGTATTCTAAATTCTATGTATTTCTCTCTCTTTAATTTCAACTAGTTTAAGTGACCGTAAAGTGAATAATTTTCTTCATCTTCTTTAATGAAGATAGATGGCTCTTGAAATTTAGTGAAATGTGCTCTGCATTTAGAAGCAAATTGCACGAATTTATCACAATTATAACCTTTTTTTTCGAAAACCCAAGAGAACCCGGCAGGCTGGTAAACTCCTGAGAAGGGTACAGTAAAGCTGTCCGCTTATCCAAGCCTCCATACTGCCGGGTAAATTTATATAGGATAGGGAAGCGCATGGTAGGAATCGAACTTCGGTCTTTTTACCAGAACCCAAGCCTCCTTTCCACTGCGCTGCACCCGCAAACTATAACATTTAATATGTAACTTTTCATACCTTGGACATTCTATTTGTCTCAAGTTTCCTCCTCTTACTCGACCTCTTGGGGTGTATGGTTTTTGTCTTTTCCCTTTTTATTAATGTATTTGTAGCCACTTCTTCCACAAATTTTGGCCATAACCACTTCTATTTTAGCTCCAGCTTCTTTTGTTTTTAAACATCTCATTTTCCTACAAGATGAGTTTCTTTTGAAGAGTTTGCTTCAATGTCTCTTCTTTAACTTTTTTCTTTAATTTTTTCTTCATGGACTTGAAGTGAACCCATGAATTGATCAACAATCATGAATCCTAGATCTTTAGATTCTTCATTTGCCACAATTATGTAATCAAATTTTGAATATAAAAATTGTAGAATTCTCTCAATAATTTCAGAGTCTTTCATTTTTCTTCATATCTTTTTGTTTATTTATAAAGATAAAACTCAAGAAAAGCAATCACCAACTAATTCTAATGATTTTATATATAAAGATTCAAACTCAGCTCTCGTTGTCTGTAGTCTAATTTTCTTCACTTTATCAATTCCTTTATAAGTGTTCTTCAAAATCTCTCATGCTTCCTTACTAGTTTGTGCATTAGCTATCTTTATGTACAACTTCATACAAACTTTGACAAATGAACGTTAAAGCCTTTTGATCTTTCTTCTTCAAATTCTTCAAATTATCCCTTCCATATTGGGATAAAATGGTAATATCAATGGGCTCTTCATACCTATTTCCTACGATATCCATGCATCTTGCGATCTAAGCAACTCCTTCATGCGAATGCTCCAATTATCATAATACTCCTTCTGTAAAGAAACTTAGAAAGGAATCATTCTGTTTTCCATCTTTCTTTTACTAAAAACCTCACTCTGATACTAATGTTAGAAAAAATTTATAAGAAGAAAAGGGAAATGTAATTTGCAAATAGAGATTGGGAGATAAATATTTTATAAAGAAGGAAATGACAATTTAATGCAATTCTTTTTTAGCATTATTTTTTACTTTTTTCGCTTACATCTACATGAGGAAACTCTTTCCTGTTTATAATAACACATCTCCTAAATGAATGGTGAAGATTTTTTTATTCAATGGATAATAATTATTATCTAGATTTTCTACTATTTGAACTAAAAATGGCACAAACACCCAAGAGATTGTGTAGAGAATAAAAAGTGAAGAAAAGTAAACTAAAAAGAGTAAGAAAAGAACACACAGCTTTATAGCGGTTCGATAATCTTGGCTTAAGTCCACTTAGTGATTTTATCTCTTTGATTGTTGACTTGCAAGTTTAAGTTCTTACCAATCGTTTAAATTCATAGGCGACTACAAGTGATTAGAGTAAAAGATCGTTAAAAATGAGTCATGCCCTCCTATTTGTAGCAATAGATAACCTAAAATCTCGCATCATGATCTCCACCTCATTTTCCATGTTATGTACCACTTCTCTAGGAAATTAGGTGGATGCTTCATGAATAATCACGGATCGGTACTGATCCATAGGCTTGTATCGGTACGGATCCATATGTTCTTTATATAGATGATTTTGAACTTCTTGTCCTAGCTTGATTTGTAGTTAGCTTCATGATTTCAAACTTGTTTGCATCATTATTAGCTTGTTTCTGAGTCCAAATGATGGATCCATAGAAGAATGAAGTTGCTAACTTCAAGTGCTCGTGGAAGATGATAGAGAAATGCATGGAATCGATGAAATAGTACTTTAAATAGGCTCCTAGCACCGTCACTATTGAGTAGTAGAAGTGGGGGAAAGATTGGCTAGAACATGGTGGATCGATACCGATCTAGAACATTGTTTGATTTATGTTGTTGAATTCTTGGGACGGTTGGTCTTCATCCCATGGCTATGTTTGAACTTGGTCTATGCACTCTTGGGCTATCTCTCCATGCTTCCTTCTTGATAGTTTCCAAGTTCGATTCGTCCAATCCATCCAAATATTGCCTGGTCAAAAGGCTGGATAACCCTTTCCCTTCAAAGTACATCTTGTTCAAACATGAGGTGCTTTGTATTGGGACAAGTCATGGATGTTGTGAAGGACTCCACTCGATATTTATCCTTTCTACGGATCGATTTAGTGAAGAGTTATGTCTATTCGTTGCGACACTTTAGTAGCATCCGGTACTATAAATCTGGATCATGCTTTCACGATCTATTTGTTTGAACCAAGAATGGCATAAATACCCAAGAGATTATGTAGAGAAAAAAAGTGAAGATAAGTAAATTAAAATGAGAAAAAAAGAATACGCCATGTTTATAGTGGTTCGGCTAATATTGACCTATGTCCACTTAGTGATTTTATTGCTTATATCACTGGTTTACAGGCACTAGGTCTTATGGATCGGTATAAATTCATGAGTGATTATAAGAATTTAGAGAAAAATAGAGCTAGAGCCAAATGATCCCTAGATGTGAGCCTTGCCCTTCTATTTATAGTTGTAGAAAGCTTAAAATTTCACCCCCTGATCTCTATCTCGTTTTCCATCCCATAGATCGCTTCTTCAAGAAAATAGGTGGACACTTCGTCAATTATTATAGACCGGTACCAATCCATAAACGTGGATCAGGACCAGTTATGAGCTTAGATAGGTACCGATCCATATGTTCTTCATATGGAACAATTTTCAACTTATTGTCCTGGCTCGATTTACGGCTAGCTTCATGATTCCATACTTGTTTGCATCATTATTAGCTTATTTCTAAGTCCAAATGATGGATTGTGGAAGAATGAAGTTGTCGACTTTGAGTGCTCATGGAGATTGATAAGGTATTCCATGGAATTAACGAAATAACACTTGAAATAGGCTCCTAACATTAAGTAGAGTGGATAAAAGGAGTCAGGGCAAGAATGGACCAAAATTTATGAATCGGTACTGATCCAAATCCGTGTTGGATTTTTTTCCTTTGCTTCTTTGGCTCGTTTTGTCTTCATCCCTTGGCTCTATTTGTACTTAGCCTTGGTTTTTGGACTCCGGGCTTATATCTCCAAGCTTTCTGCCGTGATAGTTTCCAAGTTTGATTCGTCTAGTCTATCCAAATATTGCCTAGTCAAAAGATAGGATAACACTTGATTTCCATAGTATATCTTATTTCAAACAAGATGTGGTTTGAATCGAGAAAAGTCAAGATTGCTATGAAGGACTCCACTCTATGCTTTGAATGGTCATTATCCTTCCTACGGATCGTGTCTGTGAAGAGTTATGTCATAGCTATTCGTCGTGACGCATTACCAGCATCTAGCATCATAACTTGGGAGTGCGTTTTAATGATCTCATTCCACGCTTATTAATTTTAATTTGGTTCTTCTCATGGATTTTCAATGTGTAATCCGATTTCCTTTGACTCTAGTCATTCGGGAATAGATATGTACAGGCACATGTATATACATGCACATTCTTCAGTAGCTATATCATGATATGCACATACACGCATGCATGTGCACAAGGATGACCATGAACATTATTTTTAACATTAAGACTTTGTACCAATCTAACTCCTTGGATCGTATCGATCTAAGAGTTGGAGAAAGCCTACAACTTTGAGGCCTGAAACTTCAGGTATGTTGGGTTATAACCTAATTTGTGCTCCTCTCTTCCTACTTCCTTGCTTGCTACCGAACCAACCTTGGAGCTCCGTCATTAGCTTCTCTAACCTACAAATTGAACATTTCCTCGCTCCCATTCGCCAGCGACCACCACCTCCGCATTCAAAACCATCAACGTCGCCACCTAAATATTTCTCCAGCATAAGTCCACCAACCCTTAGGTTTGGACCCGATCCTAGGCCCTAAATCCGCAGCCCAAATCATTAAATCGAGTTTTTCCTTCGATTTGTATTATTTTTAGATAGGCGAAGGAGTTAACGGATAACGCAGGTGAACTCGCATAGATGTTCTTATTTTGGAGCGAAGGAGAAGATGGAGGAAGGAATCAAATCCTCTCAAAGGTTTGGATTGATGTTAATCCAATCCTTGGTGGGTTTTTGATTTTCAAGCTTCTCGCCGACCCTTATTTTGCTAATCGAATATGAACTATGTCAAACATTCCATCCTGAATTTTTGTAGCATTTCCAATGCAAGGTCGCCAATGTAAAGTTCGGTGGGACAGTCAGCGATGAAGTTTACTTCGGATAGTATCCATACTTTTAAAATAGACCATTGTACAATACCAAAAATCTGTATTGCATGACACTGCACTAGATTGCACTTTAGCAGGGGTATAGCTTATAATTAATTGATGTTGATTATTTATTGAGTTTTTATAGAAATGGACCATGGAAGTTCCAAGTGTCTTTCCGCTTTAACTTCAGGTCCATCAAATTCTAGATATGTTAAATTCGATGCTAAGTCAAGTTCGACTGCAACTCCTTCTGCTCAACATACTTCAGGGTGGTTTGTACCTCCCATTGAAAATCTACAAGCGATCAACCTCACCTAGAAGTTCCTCAAGTACTTGTATATGGTTTCGAAGTTGAAGTAGAAGTGCTCCCGACACTCTGGAGGACGCTATTATTTTAGATGATCCTGTCGATTCCATTGCTTCAAAGATAGAAGAGGGATCACTCCTTAAAATCCATGATAAACACAAGATTTTTTAAGGACATACTAGTCCTTTGTCATTACTGGAGAGTTTATAAACCCCAAGAGGATCATACTGCTTGCAACAGATATATGTGCTTGATAGGATGCATCCACCCATTCAATCAATTCATTCAATGATTTCTGAACTTCATGAGACTAGCTCTGATGCAACTACATCCAAATAGCTATGCCTTCCATCATGGTACATATATTCTATTTGCTTAACACTTGCATCAAGTGCCTAACGATGAGGAGATTCAATGTTTAAATAGTTTCAAGAGTAGGAAAGAAAGCCATTTTTTGACTTATTTAGAACCGGCTAAGAACTGCAGAGTTGTTACTAGTATATGAGATAAGTTAAGCTATTCCAAGAGTGAAGGGCTCTATGTCCGCTGTCCGCATGGATTTGCACGAAGATGGTTATCTAGACGTAAGTTCTACTTCATGTGTTTGACACAAACTTGCTTTTTGATCTTGCAAGTTTATCTCATATTCTTTTGTCATTTAGATGTTCTGATGAGGTCCAGTGTTATGATACTTGCAAATGCCATCAAAGTTCTTATGGAACATCTAGAAGAGGATATAGATATTGGAGTTCTTTTTTCCAATGAGAATCTCTTGGCCCATAACTTGCTAGAAGCAGGTCGTAGCGAATGTCAAGTCCAATTGGTCATCGATGACGATGATGATGGTAATGATAACTCGCCTGGAGGTGGGGATGTAAATCCTAGCATGCGCTCTGTCCCAAGTCTAGGGGTTGGAGTTGAAGAGGTTGTTGAAATGGTGCAAGAACATGCCCAAAAAGGTGAAATCGTAGGCGAAGGTGGCAAAGCTGGCTACGATGATGTTGGTGTAGACCATGAGTGTTTGGTTGAACAGTGCAAGGACAAAGAATAGTTTGTTTTGAAAAAGAGGCTCATCGTGAAACTTCTCAAAGGGAAATCTTCTACACTGCCTCTGTGATATCCCGGAAATTTTGGCAATATCAATTTAATAATCTGTATTTAAAATTAAATTGATTTGATAAATTCTGTCAATAAAATTTAACTTGATTTAATAATTCAATTAAATAAAAGTTTAATTGGTAAATTTTATCTTTTAAAAAAACTAATAAGTTGCTTTCTGTTTATAATGTATATATGTATATATATTGTAGATAGATAAGTTTTGATTTGTAAATTAATAAACAAATAAAATCTTGTTTTTAAACTCTAATATTCATTTTGATAAATTGGAAATTTATTACTTTTATTTAATAAATAACTATTCAAACTATTAAATAAATAACTATTTGATTTTAAGATACTTAAAGAAATTGTTTTAAATTGTTTAAAATATATTTTAAAGCATAGTTTAAATTTTAATAAGATAAACAAAATTTTATTTTATTTCTTTTTAAATATAGCTTAATAATTATAATTTGGAATTATATGAAAATTTAAAATACCCTTTATATATTAAACATGAATTCTTTTAATTAAGATAAATAAGACAAGTAATTTATGATTTCTTTTATAAATGATTTAAAATTGATAAATGAGTTATTTTCAAATAAAAAATGTATAAATATAAATATAAATAAGATTTTTAAAAGACAATGTTATTATTTTAAAATTAAAATATGTTGATAAATTAGTTTTAAGTGGAATTTTTAAATGTATAAATAGCATTTGAAATTGAATTTAATTTTAAAATTCAAATTAATAAACATATATAAATCTTGTAAATAAGTTTTCATTTTTACATAAATTGTTTTATTTCATTTTCTTTAAAAAGAAATGCATACACATTTACATATGAGAATAATATATATATATATATATATATGTATGTATTTAATAAATAAAGAAAAAGGAGTTTTATTTACTTTTAAAATTAAATTAAAACAAATAAATTCATTTATAAAACACATGTTAATATATTAAGTAGTATAAAACAAGTGTTAATATCCTAGGTAACTAGTGAGACAAGTGTGAACTAATAACCTATTCTTATTGACAAATGTAAGAATTTAGTACATGTGTCATATTTATTTTTAATTTTCTTTTTAATTTTAAATAAATCAATTACACTTATAAAACATGTTTTCTTCATTCCCTCATTCTTCTTTTCTAAATCTTTATTTTTTTTCAAAGGCTAAGACAAAAGTTTCAGTTGATAATTTATTCAAAACCAAGAAAAAAATCATGTTCAAATCTATAATCAACCTCCTCTGCAAAATCATTTTTCTTCAACTTGTTCTAAAAAGCCTGTGCATTTTTCTTTTCAAAAACTAAAGCATGCAAGCTTATCAAAATCTGAAACCCTTCCTTAGTCAAAAGTTTGCATGTTTAATTCTGCAATCCACTGTGTAAATCAAGAGCATGCACATCTTCCTCAAAATATAAAGAAATCAAAAGCCTGCACCTGAAATTCATTTCAAAAGCAAAATGAAGCCCTTGCATTTCTTTAAAATTTGGGGATCAAGCATATGCCTGCATGCATCTTTCAACCTGGGAATAAAAGTGAGATCTGAAGCAAGTTTTGAATGGTCTGCATTTTTTTAAAAATTGGGTTTGGCTTCTGCAATATGGTTTGTTCAAGTCTGCATGCAAGTCTAGAAAAACAGCAAGGCACACTGGTTTTTAAATTCCAAACAAAAGCTTTTCAGAAGATTTGTGATCTCCTTCATCACTGTTTCCTGGTGAGTAACTCCACTATTTTAAAAAAATATAAAGTATGAATCTGTTGCATGATTTCCCCTGAAACAAGAATGTTATGTGTGAAATTTTCTGTGCATTTTGAGTATGCATGTATGTGAATGTCTGTGTCATTCTCTGTTACCAGTTTAAAAAAAATAGAAACTCAAGCTTTGATTTACAATTCTTAACTCTGGTTTTAGGTACAATTAGAATTTGTGTTATAAACAAAATTGCATGTTTGATCTTAAATCAAAATTTAAAATTTGTTTGAGTCAAAAATAGATTGGGTATTGTACAGGAAAACAAAATAAGCAGAGAAATCTTAAGTTTTGGTTAAATGCAAACTCTCGAAATCATTAATTCAGGATTAACATCTGAATGCTTATACAAAATTATGATTCTTAAAAATAAAATCACAAATTTTAATGATGGATTTTAAGAGCAGTTTTGGGTTTTATTGGAAATGGGTATTTGGGGTTTGCTGATGCTCTCGAGGGACAGGGAGGTTTAGATTGCTTCTGGTGATAGTAGGGGAAACGATGATGACGGGAAAATTATTGTGGTGGTGATTAAGGAACGGCGGCGGCGACGACGACTGTCTTTAGTCCCTAAACCTAGCTTTGGAAGTGGCTGGAATGTTAATCATCTCGAGGGGTAGGATCGATCGAGTGCCACTATACTCTTGGCAATGGAAGATGAAGTGGGGTAGAAGGCGTGGCTGAAGTCTCTGACGTTCTGATGGTCGGAGATGCATGGGCAAGGCGGTTTCAGGTTTTGAAGAGGGGTTACAGTTTAGTTCCAGTTTGGGATTTAAGATCGATTTCATTTTTGAGTTTTCTGAGAGTCGTGATGGGTTTCAGGGTTGAACGTCGACTTGTTCGATGTATTGGTGGGGGCCGGAGAGCCACCGTGCATATGCACGGTGCAGGGGAAAATGTCAGGTGAAGGTTGGGAATTGCAGAATATTTTGACTCGAGTCATAACTCGAGTAATTCGAGTTTTTACTCGAAGCTGATCAGGGTTTTACTTGAAGTCAAATAGGGGGAAACTCGGGTATTTTTTTATGGTTACAGGTTTCCAGAGAAACCTGTTTTTCTCTGTTCAAATTTGGTTTAAACCCTGGAACAAGTTTTGATATAGAATTTAAAACTTAAATTTAAAATATGGTTTTCAAACTGAGTTTGAAACCAAGTTTTGAAATCCAATTTAAATTTTATTAATTAAAATGTTTAAACAACTATAAAAGAGTTTAAATAAATTGAATTTAAAGGTAAGTTTTAAAGTCTATGTAGAAGATTTAAACATAAGTTTTAAATATGGAAATCAAGATCCAATTTGAATCCATGTTTTGAGAATAACGGAAGTTTTTTTAAAATTTTAAAATGTTTATACAGCTTTTGATGTTGAATCATATTTTGAATATGATTTGTGTCTTAAATAAATATGGGTTTAAATTCCTTTTATAAAATGAGAAATTTATTTAGCATAAGTTTCAAAAAGGTTTAAAAATGTTTTTTTTAAACTTTGTTAAAGGATTAAATGTGGTTTTCATTTTAAATTTAAAATTTAAAATGAAATTTGGAAAACAAATTTTAAAGTAAATTATTTTGAATATTACTTTGTTAATGATAATGAAATCATTAAAAAGGAATGTTTATATTTTAAAATAAATCAAAGATTTAATGATTTGGTTTAATTAATGAATAAGGTAACTAGATGATTAATTAATTAATTAATTTAATTAATTAAATAAGAATTTTGAATTAATTAATTAAGGTTGAGTTAATTAATTAAGATTAATTAATTTGAAAATAAGATCATTAATTAAATAAGTTATGATTTTAATTAATGATTTGAAATTAATCAAGAGGTTAAGATTAATTAAGTTAAAAACTTAATTAATGAAATAAATGGTGATTAATTAAATGATTATTAAAGATCAACAAATTTGTGATTAATATTTATTAATTTAAGTTAATTACTTTAGTAAGGTAATTAAGGAAATTTTTGATAAGATTAATTAAGGTTATTAACTTGAGATTATTTATTAATTAATTTAAGTAATTAATTTTGATGATTAATCAGATTAATTAAATTTAAATAATCACTATGGTATTTGGTTAAGTATAATTACTTTGTGAAGTAATTAAAGTTATTAATTACTCATTGTAATTAATTAATTAATTTGATTAGTTTAAATTAATTAATTAATTTTAATTAATTTAGAATAATCATGTGATGGTTGATAAGATTAATAATTACTCAAAGAAGTAATTAAGATGAGTAATTACAGAATGTAATTTATTTAAAGTATGAAGAATTGGAGTTAATTGTTTGTGAATTTATTATGGAGGACAATTTCTTTGTGAAAAAAATTAATAATTAATTACTTGGTGTAATTAATTTAAGTAATTATTGATTAAGTCATTTGGAAAATATTAAGTAATGTAATTAATTAAGGGTAGTTAATTACTAATAAATGATATAATTATTTAAATATAATTAATTTAGGAGTAATCAATTTACTCAATGCAGTAATTAAGAATAATTAATTATTGAAGTAAATTAATCAAGGTGATTAATAATTAAGGTTAATTACTTAATGAAGTTAATTAATTTAAATATAATTAAGAATCATGATTAATGCAATTAATGATGTAATTAAGGATTAATTAATTGAGGTTAATTAATTAATGAAAAGTGATTAAAGTAATTAATTAATGTAAAGTGATTAAAGTAATTAATTAATGTAATTAATTAAGAATTAATGTAATTAATTATAATTAATTAATTAATGGAGTAATTAAAGGTTAATTACTGTATTTGATTAAGGAAAATTAATTTATGAAATTAATTATTTGAATATATTTAAAGGATGATTAATCAAGGGTGATTAATCAAGAGAATTAATTAGTGGTTAATTAATTAAGTTGATTGATTTGAAATCAATGGTGGTATAAGCAGGATTTATAGATTGAGGTAATTAATTTAATGTACTTTAAATTAATTAGAGATGATGTAATTAATTTAATTCATTTTAAATTAATTATATATATGGTGTGATTATTATCCTTGTTTATATATGGATGATATAGATTTCCTTGAATGGTTTGAATCTCAGATATGAGATTAGTAATGTTGTGTATGGATGCACTGGTTGCATTATGATGATGAATTGGATTATCTTCTGATAATAATAATATGGATTATCTGTGGTAATAATTATCTATTGTGATGATATAAATTTAATATCTGTGTGTATATAGATAGTTTAATTTAATTGTTTTAAACTTAAAACAACTTGGACCTAAAAGACACGTTTTGGATTTCGATGAGACCGAGATCGGGTTTCCATATTTGGATATCCGAAAACCACATCGATCCAAATTAACGATAGTTCATGAATCTCAAGTGAATATGAAGATTCAGAGTGAAAGGGTTATTGTCGTTAACTCTGAGGGTGATTCCAAAATGAGTGTAACGAGATAATGCCTTCGGTTTCGTTTGAACCCGGAAAGAACTTGTATGGATCGAATGCTTTCAGAACATCGTCAGGTGGACGATGAGCATTCTAAGAGATGTGTTCTCTAAAGGTAATCGTAGCCTCAAGCCTCATCAACCGGGAATGGCTAAAACAGGGGAGGTGCAGCAAGGCTTCGTGGGTAGCTCCCACTGGAGAGCGAGATTTACCCCTGTCCAGAAGTCTCTTTTTATTCGGCTGTGTGGGCGGTTGGTTCGCGACAACTACCGGGGTTGTCCTGTTCGGGACTGTCTAGTAAGGGATGGTTCCGGCCGTATGTTGCAGGGGAGCGGGTGCACTCCTCGGTACGATGATCTAGGCCACGTACTGTGACGGGCGGTACCCCAGTAGCCCTGCCATTGTATGGAATCCAAAATCCAATAAGTGCCGTACGTATTAGTTGTGACCAACTATGTTGGAATGTGAGATGTAAGCATTTCAGCTATTTCTATATATTTACTTGAAAACCCTAGACACTATTATAATATCACCGAATTTCCTATCAAATGTTTTGGTTAGCGTAAGGTAAAAACTTTTCCATGTTTATGTGTGGGAAGTCTTACGTGATACCTTTCTTTTTAAAGGTTTTTCAAAAGTTAAGCAACTTTAACCTGTTACTCACACCAGACCCATGTCTGACTCGGAGTTTATTTTATTTTTTCATAAACTCTTGGGTATTCAAATTTTTACGAGTAGCCAAGGGATTCAGGTTATCTTTGATGAATTATGGAGGAGCAAATGGAGCAGGTGGCTTATGCGTTGTAGTTATCTAGTATCCGCTGTGTTGGTATCTCTGAGTCATTTGTTGAGTTGTTTGTACTGTGTTGTAATAACTAGACAGGTGTTTATAACTGTCTAGTATGAGATGTATAATCTGTGTAACTCTGATAGTTGTTGTATATCTATGTAATACTTTTGATTATTAATATAATTTATTCGTTCCGCTGTTGAGATTCTGATGTTGTTTCTTCTTTCTTCTCTTTCTTTCTCTTTCTATCCCTTTCTTTCTTAATTCATGATACGTCTTTCTGGTTAGTGGAAGACGGGTCGTGACAGTTGGTATCAGAGCATTAGGTTGAGTGAATACTTAGGCTCTAGAGTGATGTCTATCTTGAGAGAGCGTATTTGTAGTGTGTGTGTGTATATATATATATATATATTCATTATTTCTACCTATCTGTTGGGTTACCCGTTCAGGTTTTTCCAATATAGGTTATAAAGGTAGATAGGGTAGTGGTGTGTGTAACCCGACTTCTACATTTGGTTGGAAGTGTATCTGTCGAGACTGTAGACCTAATACCTTCTCGAGTAAGCTTTGTAGTGGTGTAAGGATTTCATCGATCTTTGATGGTAACCTGTAAAGGTTCGGAGTTTACCTTTGAAGATGGATGAGTTGAGTTTGGATCTGTCGATTTGGCAGAAGTGTGTGATGGTGTTTTGATACCTCAGGAAGTGGTAGCTGCATGATGAGATGCAGTGAATATGGATGTCTCCGAAGATGTTTTCTTTGGAACAAGTTATAGGAAGTATGTCTGCTTCGGTGATGTGGCTGAGTCCAGCTGGTTGTTTGTGTTTAATTTTGAGGTCCAAGTTTCTCGAAGAGCTATGGATTAAGTAGTCTTTGGCTTTGGAGTCAGCAGCTCGGAGTATTCTGTGTTGGCAAGAAGGACTTCTGGTTAGCAGACTAGATTTGTTTCTTCGGTGGATTGGCTAATTAAAGTGTAAGATGTTCTATTTGGGAAAGAGAGAACAGTTTCTTTGGGAATTGGTCTGTTTTGATCGCAAGAGTGACTTGCGATTGTTTGAGTGTTCTTTTGTGTTATCTGAGATTTTTCTGGATATCTTCTGAGAAGTCAGAGGTTTGTTTGTATCGGGAGATTGAGTTTTCTTATCATCTGGATTCCAGTAGTGGAGCTCGTGGTTCAGCTAGTAGAAGGATGGTTTCTCGAGATAAGGTTTGGTGAAGTAGCTCAGGATTGGTGGAACTTCTGAATTTTCTTTATATGGACCTGTTGAACCATATTCTGGGATATGTTGTCCAATTTATGCTAGTGGTCATCATCAGCATTTTTCTTCTATTCCAGATCAGAGTTGTGCAGCGGAAGCAGTGTGGGAGTGTTTCTGTGTTATCTTTTCCGGATAGAAGAAGTGAGTTTGTTCTTCTGAGATTTGAGGAGTAGAGTTATGTATTTCGTTTTGGATTGATCTTGAGGAGATCGTTGGGTTGGTTTGTTTTTGGTCCAGCTTGTTTCTTTTGGGGACATCAGCTAAGGTTAAGCTGATCAGTTTGGATATGGGCAGCCCAAGATCATCCGAAGAGATTTGTGGATAAGAGGCTAAGGAATTTGGATTCCAGATTGGATCTCTTCTGTGTTTTGGTTGGATTGGTGTTTGTTTTCAAGAGTTGAATTGCCAGTTGGATAATCGGATTTAATGAGATTCACGTATCTCTGAGGGAGTACGTGTATGAGTTATCTCTGGTTGTGGAACCAGTTGTTCAGGAAGGTTTGGTTGTTGAATCAGATTCGTCTGTAGTCTGATATCTTGTTTAGTTTTATAGATCTAGATGAGAAGAATAGTTTCGTAGTTTTGATTGTTTGGATTTTGTAGGGAGAGTATCCCGGTGTGTGTATGTATGTATATATATATATATATATATATATATATATATATATATATATATATATTGTGTGTGTGTGTGTGTGTGTGTGTACTTGGGGAAACTCGAGAAAATTTAATCCAGAATTTTATCTGGATAATTAAATTTATTTGATTAGATAAATTGGTTGCTATAGCTGTTAGCATATAATTGATATATACCTGTGTTTAAATTAAATAGATTATTAAATTACCTTTGCTTTTAAATTTCAAGGACGAAATTCTTTTAAGGGGGGAGGAATGTGATATCCCGTAAATTTTGGCAATATCAATTTAATAATCTGTATTTTAAATTAAATTGATTTGATAAATTCTGTCAATAAAATTTAACTTGATTGAATAATTCAATTAAATAAAAATTTAATTGGTAAATTTTATCTTTTTAAAAAATTAATAAGTTGCTTTCTATTTATAATGTATATATATGTATATATTGAAGATATATAAGTTTTGATTTGCAAATTAATAAACAAATAAAATCTTGTTTTTAAATTCTAATATTCATTTTGATAAATTAGAAATTTATTATTTTTATTTAATAAATAACTATTCAAACTATTAAATAAATAACTATTTGATTTTAAGATACTAAAAGAAATTGTTTTAAATTGTTTAAAATATATTTTAAAGCATAGTTTAAATTTTAATAAGATAAACAAATTTTATTTTATTTCTTTTTAAATATAGCTTAATAATTATAATTTGGAATTATATGAAATTTAAAATACCCTTTATATATTAAACATGAATTCTTTTAATTAAGATAAATAAGACAAGTAATTTATGATTTCTTTTATAAATGATTTAAAATTGATAAATGAGTTATTTTTGTAGGATCTAGATTAACCCTAGAGGGGGGGTGAATAGGGTTATAGCAAATTTTCTTGAATTAAACACAGAAATATAATTGCAGAAAGAAATATGCTGAAAAGTAAATCACACACAAAATTTACCCAGCTTCGGCAACCCCTGCCTACTGCTGCATTTCCAGATTTCTATTAGAATTAAACAGTATCACGCTTACAAACACTCTACTAGACTCGCAGACCCTTTTGCTCCCGCTCACAAACACTCTACTAGACTCGCACACCCTGCTCCCGCCTATAGAGTTTCGCTCACTCGCAAACACTGCTCCCGCCTATAGAGATTTGCAAACTCGCACTCCCTGCTCACTGAACTAATTCTAAATAGACAATCTGACACTACCTAATCCCTAGGTGGTGATTTACAAATTCTTCGACTTGAAAAGAAAAAACAATTTCAAAAATACACGCAGGAGCAAAAATTAAAATATAAACTAGAATCCCTAATTTTTGCTCAAATTAAAAACCAAAAACCTTATTATAAAATTAAAACTAAACCCCCTTTTATAAAAAGGAAGACCGGCCCCTTTATTTTTCAATCGATCCACTATCTTCCCTTATTCTTTGACCCGGTCCACTTTTGCTTGTAAAAAATGCGGCCTCTCTTTGTCGAATTAGGGCTTCGGCTTCTTTCTCGAATTCGGGCTTCGTTCTGATGATCGATCTCTGATTTGTGACCGATGGCTTGCGTCGCTTGTTCCCTGATAATTGATTCTTGTTGCTAGCTCGTTCTCTGTTGATCGATTTGCATTGACAGTTCGTTCTCTGATGATCGAGTTGTTGATGATTCGGTATGTTATTTCTTTTCGTTGCTGGTTTTAATGATTTGCTTGACTCTATAACTCGATGCCGATGATGAACTTGGGTTTGTGTTTGGATTTGATTCGATTTTCTTCTTACAGCCGATGATGATTTTGGGATTGTATTTATATGAATTCTGGACACTTGATTTTGCTTGTATCGATTCGATACTTTCCTAAATTATGCTTTCCTGATTTTAATTATACCTTGATACGCACGGCTTTGAATGTGTTGCGTTCGATTTTCTTGATTCACACGGCATTAAAACTTCCCCTTTTCATTGCTGACTTTTTCAAAGACGAATATATTTGTTGAATTCTCTGTCTTGACTTTAGCATCCTATTTTCGAAAATTCTGACTTCACTGCTTCGGCCATCTTGTGTTTGCCCCTGTCTTCATCTCTGGCCATCTTCACTACCACTTGGTACTGCTGCATCCATTCTGTTGCACTTTGATGTTGTATATGTGATGCATTCATTACTGCAATGCTTGTTGCACTTTAGTTGTTCACCATGTTGCATTCACTCCATTTTGCATTGCATTTGTGATTGATGCAGTTTTGACATTTGGTCATGTTGCAGTATTCATTGTTGTTCCCACTGTGTTGCATTTGTATCACTGGTATATGAACTAAACTTGTGTATCTTGTAGCTTTCATCACTGGTGCATGTACATTTCTTCATGTTGCCTTCAGTAGCTTCACTGCAGTTGCACATTGCTGCTTGTAGCACTTGTATACTTTGTCGAGTCCATTTGCATTCTGCAAGCTTGTACTGTCCACTGCCCTGTAATCTTGAGTTTGTTTACTTGGTGTCTTCATTTTTGATGCAGAACTTCATTACTGGCTGTAGTTGAGTTGATACATTTGTCAGTTCTACATTTTTTTCACTTGGTGGCATTGTGCATCTCAACTTGTTCTTGTATTCACTGGTCAGTAGTGTTCATTGTAGTTGCACTGCAGTTTCATTATGACTGCTCTATGTGTCTGCACTTGTGAACTTTCACTGTGTTGTCTCTGACCCGAGCATGTTTATATTGAGCTGCCTCCTGTACTTGTATTCTGGTTCTTCATGCATGTTCTTTGTTCTTTGTATCTATAGTTTGCATTCCTGGTGCACATTATATCATGGTGTACATGTTGCCTTGTACTTGATTTTCTTGTTGAGACCTCTGGTATGCTGCAAATTGTCACTGTGTTGGTTCGAGTCAGTTTGCATGGTCACTTATGCAGTTTGAAACTTGCCACTGACTTTGGTTCTTCGCTTGCATCGTTGTAGTTGCATTTATGTCACGTAGTTGCATACTTTGACTTGATGCTGCATATATGTTTGTTGCAGTCCCTTTTTGCTGTTGCTATCCACATTGAACTGCCTTTGATGCACTTTTGAACTTTGTTGCAACTTGGTCTTGAGTTGTTTAATAAAGAGGTTGAACTTGCATACTTCATGTAGCCTTTTGGTCTGACTGTTGCTTCATGTAGTTGACATATCTCATGCTCAAAGACTGCTACTTGATCATGTTGCTGTTGCTATGCAGTTACTATGCTTTGCTTGGTCTCTGATCTCTGTTGCTTCACCACTGAACATTTGTCACTTCACTGTTGCACTTTTGTGCTTTGAGTCAGTTTCATTGTTGCTCTATGTTCATGTTCTTGCAGTCTTCATGACTGTACTGTTGCAGTCGAGTTGTATTCATGTACACTTGTGGCTTGAACTTGATTCACTTCATGTTGTTGTTTGGACATTTGCATTTGTACACTCCATACTTGGTCGTGCTGGAGTCTTCAAGCATGTTGTTGTTGCATTTGTTAGTGGCTTTAGTCTTGAACTGTTTGTAGTCAATTGCTTTGTCTATTTGCCTTGAGTTGAACCTATCTTGGGTTTGACCTTGTTTTTGATTTCTGTGCTTTTGTTTGATTTTTTGTACACGAGTTGGCGTGGCAGTGCACACGTATACGAATGTACACGTGTGTACTACAGCCACTTATAGTTACATGTCCCTGATAAAAATACTGATATGCACAGATATTGCACAGTCAAAAATGATGACGAACAACCCAAATAACTGAGGCAAACAAAGTTTTCAAAATCATCGTTTCTTTCAAATTTCAAAAATATTTCTCTTTCAATTTTATTGCGTTTGAAAATATTTTTGCAGATTACTCAGATGCTGGATTCA
This sequence comes from Allium cepa, assembly GCA_030765085.1. NCBI lineage: Eukaryota > Viridiplantae > Streptophyta > Magnoliopsida > Asparagales > Amaryllidaceae > Allium > Allium cepa. The sequence continues at coordinate 347,968,051 of CM060928.1, forward strand.
AACAGGAATGCAGTTGAAGACAAAATATGAGTGTGAGTGATATGTAGTGAGGTTAACTGTAAATGTGAAATGTGATGTGATTGTAATCAAAAATGTATATGTATAGTGAGAGCATGAAATTGTACTATTTAAAATTGTAATAAATATTAGTTTGAATAAAATATTCGTTTGAATTCAAAATCTGTGTAACTTGTTCTGTTTGAATTCAAATTCAAATTCTGTGTAATTTATTTTATTCAACAAATATTTATTTAATCTATGAAAAAAAAATAGTACATTACCAAATACATTTAAATGAATATATATGTTTATTATCATCAAACAAAAACATATAAGCGCATATTCAACAATTTTCAAATAAAAATGTATAAATATAAATATAGATAAGATTTTTAAAAGACAATGTTATTATTTTAAAATTAAATATGTTGATAAATTAGTTTTAAGTGGAATTTTTAAATGTATAAATAGCATTTGAAATTGAATTTAATTTTAATATTCAAATTAATAAACATATATAAATCTTGTAAATAAGTTTTCATTTTTACATAAATTGTTTTATTTCATTTTCTTTAAAAAGAAATGCATACACATTTACATATGAGAATAATTTATATATATGTATTTAATAAATAAAGAAAAATGAGTTTTATTTACTTTTAAAATTAAATTAAAACAAATAAAATTCATTTATAAAACACATGTTAATATATTAAGTAGTATAAAACAAGTGTTAATATCCTAGGCAACTAGTGAGACAAGTGTGAACTAATAACCTATTCTTATTGACAAATGTAAGAATTTAGTACATGTGTCATATTTATTTTTAATTTTCTTTTTAATTTTAAATAAATCAATTACACTTATAAAACATGTTTTCTTCATTCCCTCATTCTTCTTTTCTAAATCTTCATTTTTTTCAAAGGCTAAGACAAAAGTTTCAGCTGATAATTTATTCAAAACCAAGAATAAAATCATGTTCAAATCTATAATCAACCTCCTCTGCAAAATCATTTTTCTTCAACCTATTCTAAAAAGCCTGTGCATTTTTCTTTTCAAAAACTAAAGCATGCAAGCTTATCAAAATCTGAAACCCTTCCTTAATCAAAAGTTTGCATGTTTAATTCTGCAATCCACTGTGCAAATCAAGAGCATGCACTATCATCCTCAAAATATAAAGAAAATCAAAAGCCTGCACCTGAAATTCATTTCAAAAGCAAAATGAAGCCCCTGCATTTCTTTAAAATTTGGGGATCAAGCATATGCCTGCATGCATCTTTCAACCTGGGAATAAAAGTGAGATCTGAAGCAAGTTTTGAATGGTCTGCATTTTTTTTAAAATTGGGTTTGGCTTCTGCAATATGGTTTGTTCAAGTCTGCATGCAAGTCTAGAACAACAGCAAGGCACACTGGTTTTTAAATTCCAAACAAAAGCTTTTCAGAAGATTTGTGATCTCCTTCATCACTGCTTCCAGGTGAGTAACTCCACTATTTTAAAAAAAATATAAAGTATGAATCTGTTGCATGATTTCCCCCGCAACAAGAATGTTTTATGTGAAATTTTCTGTGCATTTTGAGTATGCATGTATGTGAATGTCTGTGTCATTCTCTGTTACCAGTTTAAAAAAAATAGAAACTCAAGCTTTGATTTACAATTCTTAACTATGGTTTTAGGTACAATTTGAATTTGTGTTAGAGACAAAATTTCCTGTTTGATCTTAAATCAAAATTTAAAATTTGTTTGAGTCAAAAATAGATTGGGTATTGTACAGGAAAACAAAATAAGCAGAGAAATCTTAAGTTTTGGGTAAATGCAAACTCTCGAAATCATTAATTCAGGATTAACATCTGAATGCTTAAACAAAATTATGATTCTTAAAAATAAAATCACAAATTTTAATGATGGATTTTTAGAGCAGTTTTGGGTTTTATTGGAAATGGGTATTTGGGGTTTGCTGATGCTCTCGAGGGACGGGGAGGTTTAGATTGCTTCTGGTGATAGTAGGGGAAACAATGATGACGGGAAAATTATTGTGGTGGTGATTAAGGAACGGCGGCGGCGGCGACTGTCTTTAGTCCCTAAACCTAGTTTTGGAAGTGGCTTGGATGTTAATCATCTCGAGGGGTAGGATCGATCGAGTGCCACTATACTCTTGGCAATGGAAGATGGAGTGGAATAGCCAATACAAGAGCACTTGTCAATTTTACCTTCAGATTCTGAAAAGCTTCTTCACATTCCGGTGTCCACTTGAATTTAGCTCCCTTCCTTGTCAGGTTTGTTAGGTGAGAAGAGATCTTAGAATAATCCTTAATAAACTTCATGTAGTAACCCACCAATCCCAGAAAACTGCGAACCTCTGTTGGTGTCTGAGGCTGCTTCCACTCCAGAATAGTCTCAAGTTTAGTTGGATCTACAGAGATTCCGTCACCAGAAACAATGTGGCCTAAAAATTTTACTTCTGATTTCCAAAAATGACACTTAGAGAACTTCGCCTTCAGCACATGCCTTCTCAGAGTTTCCAAAACTATTCTCAAGTGCTGCTTGTGCTCTTCTTCCAACTTAGAATAAACCAATATATCATCGATGAACACCAAAACAAACTTATTCAAAACATCTCTAAAGACTCGATTCATCAGGTCTACAAAGTAGGCAGGAGCGTTGGTTAACCCGAAAGGCATAACCAACCACTCATAGAAACAATTAGGTCCCCTAAATGCGGTTAAGGGAATACTGTCTTCAGCTACCCTTAACTGATGGAAACCTGATGCTAGGTCCAACTGAGAAAAGACTGATGCTCCATGAAGATGGTTGAAGAGATCATCAATACGAGGAAGAGGATACTTATTCCGAATGGTCACTTTTTTCAATTCACGATAGTCTACATAGAACCTTAGCGACCCATCCGACTTGGTGACAAATACAGCAGCCGAGCCCCAGCAAGAAAAGCTTGGTCTAATCAAACCCTTCTCCAACAGATCTTGAGTTTGTTTCACCAGTTCCTCCCTCTCTCTTGAAGCCATCCTCCTACTAGGTTGAATTACGAGTACTGCTCTAGGAACCAAATCTATACGAAACTCTATTCCTTGGTGCAGAGGTAAACACTTAACTTCCTCGAATACGTCAGAGAAATCCCAAACTACTTCAATATCTACAACCTCCTCTTGAGAAGTCTCAACTCCATGTAAAAGACTACTCAAGTGAATTCCAGAGTTATCACACATTACTCTGGCAATCCTACTCAGATCAGTTTCCAACGAAACTGTTCTCTCATCACAATTTAAAATAGGCTTATATTTGTCAAGCCAATCCATTCCCAATATAAGGTCAAAACCTTTAAAATCCAATACATAAGGATCACAGGAAAAACTATGGGATAGATAGGAGATTCTCAAATCCTTACAGACCCTATCTAACTTGGTTACCCCTCCTGTAGGATTAGATACATAAATGGGATTGTCTACGATACTAGGGGCAAGTAAGAAATTCTCTACAGATTCCAGAGAAATAAAACTTAAAGAAGCACCAGAATCAAAGAAGACTTTAATATATTTTCCATTTAAAAGTAAGGTACCTTCTAAAACTCATTTGCCCTTAGACGAGTTTGACGGTGCGCCTTCTAAAGCAAACACTTTGTTCTGTTGGACTTTATGAAGGAGCGGGCAATCTTTAATGATGTGTCCCAGTTGGTGACAGTTAAAGCAATAAGACTTCTGAACTAAAGCTGACCTTGGTCCATTATAATGTTGTCGATGTTGCTGTTGCTGGGACTCTCTTCTAGGACACTTATTTGTCAGGTGACCTTCTTGCTGACAAATATAGCATTTTCGGGGTCCATTATTATTTTCGGACTTCTTCTTGTTTTGTTTCTTCCAATTAGGATTTTATTTTATTTTATTAGGGTTGGAAGAATTTCCTCCAGATGCAGCAACTCACGCCTCAGATCTTTTGTTCATCAAGTCTTCATATCTTAACGCCATGTCAATAAGCTCCACAAAAGACCCTTTCAGATGTGCAGTCATTCTTTCATGATACTCAGGCCTCAACCCTTGGATAAACATCTCCTTCTTCTTAAGAGAGGTGTCTATAAGTCCTGGACCATAACAAGATAACTCGTTGAATTTTGTCTCGTATTCAGCTATAGACATATTTCCTTATTTCAGATTCAGAAAATCCTGATAAAGCCGAAATCTTCCTGCAGCAGGGATGAACTTCTCCTCAAACTCTTCCCAAGACATATCATCTTCCGAGACATTAGCAGTCACTGAATTCCACCAAACCGAGGCTCCACCTTGTAATTTCCACGCAGCCATTATTCTCTTCTGTTCATCCGATAGTCTCATGCTCTTAAAGATCTTTTCGCACGAGCGAAGCCATGCTTGTACCTCTATTATGGTTTCTGATCCTTGAAATGGTTTTCCTCCAAGATGAACAAAGTCTTTGCATAATGCAGAAAAACTGACTAGAGATGTAACTGGATTAACAGCCTCATTATCAGTCTTCTCACTCCTATTACTGGTTGATGTACTTCCAACAACTCTTCCCCTTGGGCCTCTTGAACTCATACTGGCTACCTGAACAGGTAACCCAACTAATTTAGAGAAGGATATAGTTATATAAGAAAATTACAAATACACACTCTCAAGATAGATACTACTCCAGATCCTAGGTGTTTCTCAACCATTGCTCCGGTACCAACTGTGACGACCCGTCTTTCATTACCCAGAAAGACGTATCATCAATAAGAAAAGAAAGAGATAGAAATAGAAAAGATAGAAAGAAAAGAACAACAATCATCATAATCTCACAGCGAAAACGAACAAAATATAATATTACACATATCCATTACATAGGTTTTACATATCAGAGTACACAAAATAATACTATCCCATTACATCTGACATTCATAAGAGTCTTCTAAACCATACAACTCAAAACACAACATCATAGTCACTACAGCGAATAGAGATAGATAAGTATGCCTGGACTCCAGCTCCAGCTTCCAAAACATTTGCTAATCCCAACCTAATCACTTGGCTACTCATAAAAATTTGAGTACCCAAGAGTTTATGAAAAACAAAATAAACTCCGGGTCAGACATGGGTCTGGTGTGAGTAAATCAGTTAAAGTTGTTTAACTTTAAAATCATTTTGAAACAAAAGGTATTACGTAAGACTTCCAACAAATAAATACGGGTAAGTTTTCACCTTACGCTAACCAAAACATTTGATAGGAAATCCAGTGATATTATGATAGGGTCTAGGGTTTTCAAATAAATAGAAAATAGCCGAAATTGTTACATGATTAAATTCCAGCTACTAGCCACGAAAGTGGGTAGTACAATCAAAACCGTAGGGTCTCGTAGGGAAAATGGGTTTCCATCAATGGCAGCGCTACTAGGGTTCCGCCCGTCACAGTACGCGGCCTAGATCACCGTACCGAGGACCACTCTGGATCCCCTGCAACACAAGGCCGGAACCATCCCTTACTGGACAGCTCCGAACAAGACAACCCCGCAGTTGTGGCTAACAACTGCCCACACAGCCGAAATAATAAGGGACTTCTAGACAGAGATAAATCTCACTCTCAAGTGGGGGCTACCCAAGAAGCCTTGCTGCACCTCCCCTGTTTTAGCCATTCCCGGTTGATGAGGCTTGAGTCTACGATTACCTTTAGAGAACACATCTCTTAGAATGCTCATCTTCCAACTGACGTGTTCTAAAAGCATGCAATCCATACAAGTTCGTTCCGGGTTCGAACGAAACCGAAGGCATTATTTCGTTACACTCATTTTGGAATCATCCTCAGAGTTAACGACAATAACCCTTGCACTTTAAAACTCCATCTCGATCCTCCTTTGAGATGTCATGACCTAACGTTTAACTTGGATCGATGTGGTTTTTGGAAAATCAAATTTGATTCCCGATCCCGGTCTCATCGAAATCCAAACGTGTCTTAAAGGCCAAGTTGTTTAAATATTTAAACAATTCAATTCAGTTTAAACACAGCATCCTCACACTATCATTCGCAGATAATAACCAATATCTATCATAGATATACTCTTTCTCATCATAGAATATCTTAACTATCATTCAACGGATATCAACCATATTCAGATATTCAATTCAAACAATCATCCATAAGCAAGCACTTCTTTAATTCATATAATTAATTTAATTAATTTGAATTAAATTATTACTTAAGAATTATTTACTTAATCTTTCTTAACCAAGCATTAGTTAATTAATCACAATCATTTAATTAATTAATCACTTTTTAATTAACCTCATTATTAATTAATTAATCTTTAATTAATTAACAATCCTTTAATTAACTATTAATTAATTACTATAATTATTCATTAATTAAAACTTGATTTAAAATTAACATTCCTTAATTGGTTATTAATTAACCCTTAATTTAAAATTAATTAACCTTGATTAATTTCTTAATTAATTACAAATTCTAAATTAATTTATCTTAATTTCTTAATTAATTAACCTTAATTATTTAATTAATTAAATCCTAACTACTAATTAATTAACTATTAATTATAAATTAATTAATGTTTAATTACTTTATTAATTAACTCTAATCAATCAATTAATTAATTTCTTAATCACTAATTAATTAATCATTAATTATAAATTAATTAATTAGTTACCAATCACTTATTAATTAATCTTTAATTATTTAATTATTTAATTAATTATTTATTAATTATTATTTAATTCAATTCTCAATTATCCATTTAATAATCCATAAATAATTAATTAAATGTTAATAAATTAATTAATTTAAATTAATTAATTAATTTCAACCTTAATTACTAATTAATTAAAGTAAACTTTAATTTAAAAACTTAATTAATTTTCAAAAACCAAACAATTTCATTAATTATTAAAAACTATTACATATTTAAAACATTTTCCATTTGTTAAAAACTAATTACCTTTTTAAAAGTTAAATTTAAAAGAATGTAAAATCATTTAAAACTTCAACTGATAAAATATGAATTACTTTGTATAAAAATATTTAACATTTTATAAAATAGTTGAAATAAATTTTTAAAGTTTAAACTTAAAACAAATTTGAAATTTTTAATACAAGTTATAAAGCTTCAACTTCATTTTCCTTTGTTTTCGTCTCGACCAAACTCAAGACAACACAAACCAATCCCCATTTTCTTTTCCCTCTACATCTTAGTTTGAAATTCAACTAACCCAAAAACAAATACAGGAAAGACTTCACTTCCTTTCTTCCCAATCCCTACCCGAACTATAGCAGAAACACACCCGAGCACACACGCGAGCCACACTCCCAAACGCTCGAACGCTGCTTCGAGTACTAACCCCCATGCACTCGAACCAATCTGCAAAAGACACGGCAACACCGCTGTGCACGTGCACAACTTGCCGTCACCACCATCCACGACACCACACGCAAGCTCCACTTCAACCAACGACTTAACTCCAGCCCCCAAACCTCACTTACACGAGCTCAATCGAAATATGGTTGCTCGAACCCAAAAACCCAAAACTGTAATCACCAGAAAAACCATCATCCATGATTTGCCAACCACCGTACGCCTCAGAATTCTGGCCATAACCTCGCAAGGCCCTAACACAACTTTACCTAAACTCATTCGCAACTCGATCAATCCAAAAACCCACAGTCATGAAACTCTCGAGCTCGAACAAACGCAGACCCAAAACCTTAATTAACCAAATTCCAAACTCTCTAATGAATAATTATTACTTCCATTATTTTTCTCGAGTTAATCAACCATTAACACAACTTCAATCCAAAACCCAATCTCTAAAATTGACCCGATTTCAAGAATTTGCCCAAAATCCCAAATTCGGTTAACAACAAAATTCTCCCTCAAATTCAAATTAAAATTTTTGATTTTTATCTTAAAATTCATGTTATACATAGTAGATTTAGGATGTGAACTCAATTCAACAAAATTCAGAGCAAGATTTGTCATGATATAAATTTTGTTACTGTATTTTCCTGATTTAAACAGATTTTTAACAGTTTCTTTTTGAACATCACTTTAATCCTTAGTTCATGTTTGAATCGAAATTCTGCATTGAAGATACCAACTTAACAATGATTTATTGCATATAAATTTGAAGTTTTTGCTTAAAATTTACTCTGAACTATGAATATACAGAGAAGTATCAGTAGCATTTAAACATGCATGGTAAAATAATAATCTGAAACAAAGATTTTTTAAAAAAAAAATAGGTACATGCGAACATCTATCAGATCAAAAATACACATGCAAACATATTTACTTAAATTTTTAAATTTTTTAAATTTACTCACCTGTTTAATTGTTAAGCAGAGAGCAAAATTCTGGAACAAGAAAGAACTGTAGATTTTTGCTTAAAGTTGCTTGATTAAATTTTCTCTGCTTGATGATGATGCTTAAATCCTTAAATCAGTCAGTGATAGAAGAACTTGAAATTTGCTTTCATAAATTTTGAAGATTGCAGGAACCCTTGATTTCAGTTTTCAAAAGTATTTTGAATGCAAATTTTTTTCTTCTTCTGGAATTTGAATTGCAGATTTAGATCTTGAAAAGTGGTCTGAGTGTTTTGTAAATTTTGGATTGAAGTGAAGATTTGAAGAATTTCAGGTTTATTAATGAGGATTGTAAAAAAAATTCTTGCTTAAGAAAAATTAGAAATGAGAAAGTTTAGAAGAAGCATAAGAGATAGCCTTTTATATAAAAATTTTGTTCTATAAAAATTTAAAGAAAATAAATTTGAATTATGACACTTGTCACTATACCTAGCTAATTCTTTAACACATGTTTATTAGTACAATTTAAATGTTAACAAGTGTTATTTTCACGCAAAAAGAATTTTAAAATGTTTTCTTAATTGATTTTCTTAATTTAAATCCATTTTTAATTCATATAAAATCAATTCTTCTTGAAGAAAATAAATATGAATCAAATTTTATATCTAAATAAAATCATGAAAATACTCTTTTAAACTCAAAGTATAATTTAGAATATAATTAACCTATTTTGAATCTTTTAATTTAACAATTCAAATTTAAATTCAATTTTTAAATCCAATTCAAAATCAAATTTGATAAGAATAAAATTTTAACACATTCATTACCCTTATGTATATATTAATTTTAGTTAGAATCAATGTACATTTACAATTCATTTATTGTTATTGAATAAAATAACAAATTTATCAATTTAAATTAATTTATTACAAAGATTATCATATTTAAATTGGGTTTGAAATTCCGGAATATCACACCTGGCATCCACTAATAGCGACGTGAACACCGAGGAACCTCATATTATTGTCGTGTAATTAATACACCCTCGCAATCAAACCCCCTTATATCGAATATCAAATTCACAAAATAAATAGTATTTAGGCCTATTTGCCAACATATATGCTTGCTTCCATCCTGTAGTATTCAAAAGTCAAGGATCGGGGAACTAACTTCCCATACATATATAACATACATAGTAATATGCATAAAACCAGGCCATTGATCTAGTTTCAATCTGCCCTTGAAATACGCCTATCGGTCGATCGCCTACTACCTTAGTAGTTGACTGCTTGCTATCAATCGGCTATGGTAAGCCATCGATCGATCATCTTTTATTCACAGTAATTATATTTTTGTTTTTGTTAATCAATTTTAGCGCTGATTATATCCAAGTTTCTGATCAAATTTCTCATATTTATATTAGTCCATAATTCTACCTACAATTCTAAAAAATATTTATGTGAATTTTGTAATCTGTTTTGCATAATTTCAACTTATCAATTTTCTTTATTATATATATATATATATATATATATATATTTGTAAAAAGTGAAATCAAAGGGGATATAAATATTAAAACCTCAGAATCAATTCAATATACATATTAAAATCTCAGAATCAATTCAATATGGTCTAAAAAGGTATACGTATAAAATCTCAAAACCAACTCAAAGTGGTTTAAAAAGGTGTACAAATCTCAGAATCAATTCAAATGGTAGGAAAAAGGTGTATTCATATTAGATCTTAGATTCAATTCAAAAACAATTTCTCCATTATAAACTTGGTTAAACCAAATATGGGTTAAATTCATGCAAATTGGACTTTTAAGTCGTATCTCTATATAGGTATAGTTTACTCAGTAATTAAACTTTAATCAAATTTTTATCTCAAATTCGAATCATATAATTCTCAGATCAAATAGAGATATAAATAAATCCAATTACTTGTAAACCATCATATTTTGATAAGCAACCCACTTACCTTTTGTAAGCTTTCTCCCTCCTATGCCGACTTGAACTGCCTCCTCTTTGACTTGTTGATCTTCTCCTTTAATCTGATTTTATCTCCAATTTTGTTTATCTTCTCTTCTTCTTAAATCATTGATTTTATATTAAATTTTGTTTTCATTTTTTTTTTCGAGGAGGCAAAGAGGTGTGAGGAAAAGTAGAGTTTCGGTTAGATTGTAGGGTTTCAAGCTAAAGAATGAAGAGAAACATCCATACTTATAAATGTAATATACTACTTCGACCGCTAGATAAAATATAATAAATTCTAGTTCATTCGACCTAGGCTAACCGTAGTCGATAATGCTTAACCGGTCGGCTAATTTATTGGGGGTGGCTGATCGCTAGGTGTCGACAGGTGCTAATAACGGCGATCAATCGATTAATGTTGCCTAATTTAACATTAACCTTCCTTTTATATATTTTTAACTATTTTCATTTTGAATTCTTTAAACGTGAATAACTTTTTCATTTGAACTTTGATTACAAAACTTTATATATGAAAGTCGTCCAGAAAATCATCACGACCGCAATGGTGCATGTTACATAGCCAAATTCTGATAATTATTCAAATTCCATTTTTATTTTATTTTTGATTGGTTAATTTCTTTTAATAAATTTTTGGTTTATTTTGCAGCATGTTACAATAAGGGATAGGGAGTTTCAAAGTTGCTTATGGGATTTAATTCGTTGGCTAACTTAGGATTAGGGGAAGGTGAGGTAGGGAGAGACTGGGAGACGTGAAAGGCCATATCTATGTTTTGTAGATACGAAGGGACGATGCTTGTGTGATTGCAAAGTGTTATCACTTCCATCCTCTCGTAATTAATGCACCTATCTCAAAAATGGCCATATTTTCTACATCTAAAACAATGTACAGTGTTCCTACAATCTCGCACCAAGTGTTCTCAATGTCCACGCCTGAAGAATTTCCTCTTTGCCTTTTTTTAGTGATGTAGGGTACACGCATCCATTCTTTGACGATATGCGCTTTAAGTCAGAATTTGAAATTGAAATCAAGGATGACTTCAGAGAAGAATGAGTTCCAGCTCTGATAGATCGTGTAGTCGCCACAAGCTTAGAGGCCCTAATGATATTAACAAAATAACATGAAACTCCTTGAGAAGCGGCATAACCCAACCGATCGATAGAGGCTTCGATGCACATAGGATCAAAAGGGCTATCAATGATATTGCACGGTTTGTTAATGATCCTCCAACTAAAATTGCCTAAATCCATAGAGAAAGATGCACCAATGGGATCCACATAAAGTCTAGTTGGAAGGGGAGCTAGAGAGTTTTGAGGTGGAGAAGAGAGAAGGGAAAAAGCTATTAAATTTTACATAAATGAAGTTCTATTTATATTTAATTTAAAAAATATGGTTGAATATTAATCTTAAAGTTATTAAGGTAAATAAAATAATATTTCAGAATTTACTAAAATATTTAATTAAAAGGTTTAAAGAAATAAATAATTTATCTGATAGATATTTAGTTAAATGTTATATATATATAAACTACGAAGTCAAAGTTAAATATTCTTCTTGAATAGCCTAATATGAATAAAATAAAATTTCTAAAATTTTGATTAATATTTAATTAAATTAAGAATTAGAAGTAACTAAGAATGATTTAATTATAAAGATATGTATATAAGTTGATTAAATTATACTGGTTATAAACAAATCAAAATTATATAATAATATGTATCATTAAAAATATAAGTGGAACTAAAATAAACCCAAAAAATATTTTTTTGGGGATAAATACATATGTATAGTGCGCATACCTTGAATTTAATTGTGACTGACGCATGAGTACATAGGTATTTTATAAGAGACACATTATTTGTTTAATTGATATCACTCAAAATATTTAAAAATTATAATTTTTTTATATAATTATCCTCTATCATTTATATATTGAAAGATTACTTTCATACACACTAGTTGTTGAGTAATCTCAAGATAGGGCAATTATATGTAGTACTATTAATATATTTCCTAGGTAAGGTAAGATTCATGCACGTGGTTGTTTAGAAAACTGAAGGTATATACATTATACTTAGGTCATCAAAAAATGATGGATAAGAGTGAATAATATCTCTTGATTTGTTGAGCATACCCAAAGCCAAGGTCGAGATTAGGGCAAAGATCATCATTAGGAGTTTTATGTTATACAATTGATAAAGAGTTAGACATCGCTTATATGCATATTATTTTTTAAGAAAACTCAATGTCAGAATCCCAATGTAAGGGCAACCTAACACTCACTAAAGAAATCGAAGGATTTCTATATTTTTCCTAGGGTTTTGTAGAATATAAAAATCCAGTGGGAGCCTTATCAAAAAAAGGAAATGATATTAATTAACCTTTCTCATATTAGAACATTTTCTATATAACTATACTAATCTAGTTCAATTACATTTGCAACATAATGACCAACCTATGATTGTTTTCTAAAAATGTTAAGCTCACTGGACCTAACTACACTGATTAGCTAAGAGCTATCAAAACAGCACTTATGTACAAAAGGTTATGGCCTATTATAATTGAACTTTTACAAACAAACCTACCGAAGGTGTAGATCCCAAAATGGTAAAGGCGTAAACACTTGAGTAGTTGATTGTGACAAAGCCCAAGCCAACACGTTGTCTACTTAGACAAGCCACTGCAAAGATGGCACGAAAACGTGACTGTCTGCAAAGTCTTCGATAACCTTAAAGCTTTGTTTAAGGAGCAAGCACATTCCATAAGTTACAAGATTGCTAAAAAATTGTTCAATATGAAGGTGAGTAGGTGAAGTTAGGTAGAGGACTCTGTCATAATGATGAAGGGCTATATTGATAGACATCATGAGCTTGATGCTAAGATAGTCAAAGATTTGCTAGTAGATTTGACATAAGCTCGTTGACTCCAGAGCTTGAGCCATTTATGTTAAACTTTAATATGAATCGGATGGGTGTTAACCTTATGGAGCTACTCAATATGTTGAGGTAACAAAGGGTCGTTCAAGGATCAAGGTACAATGTTCACTGTGAAAGGGAATGCACCATCTTCGAAAGGTTTGAAAAGAGAAAGCAAGGTAAGATAGGTAAGAAATGTGCCACTAATGACAAGGGTAGTGTAACCATCATCATAAGTAGGGGCATTGGAATTGCCTAGACTATTTAAAGATGATAAAATAGAATAAGAAGGAATCGAATTTCATAACTTTTATAGGTAAGTCCATGAGTCAATTATTTTGAAATTCACAAAAGCTCTTGGGTTTTAAATACTGGATCTAAATCTCATATCCATAATTCATTACAGGGACTTAGGAGCAGATGACCAGTGACAAAAGGGGAAATGAGCCTCTAAGCTGCAAATGGATTAATTGTAGATGCAACCACAATTGGAGAATATCATATACTTTTGTCCAACAGATTTATTGTTATTTTGAATAATTGCTATTATGTACGAAACATTGTTGTGGTGTAATATCAGTGTCTAGATTGACTAAGATTGGATATGATTTTCATTGTAATGATGATGTCATGAACATTATGTTTAGTGGAATAAATATCTGCAATAGTTTTTTGGATAATGGCATTTATATACTTAACTTTAATAATATATGTGCTTTCAATAATTCTTCTGCTATTAATATCAAAGATAGTTAACTATGGCACTATAAGCTCAGTCATATAAGTTACAAAAGACTGCACAAACTAAAAACTGATGGTTTTCTTCTGACATTTGATTAAGAATCATTTTTAATTTGTCGGTTATGCCTCAAGAAAAAATTACCAAGTATCCCTTCAACGAGAGCAACGAAAGGGTTGATGAACTATTGCGTCTTGTACATATTGATGTATGTAGCCTAACGCCTATAGGGACTAAGGATCATTGCGCTTATTTCACAACCTTTACTGATGGTTTCTCCATATTAATATATGTATATCTCATAAAGAATAAATCCAATGTCTATGATAAATTTAAGGAGTACAAGAACGAAATTAAAATCATACAAACCATAAAATTAAATACTTTTATCTGATCAAGGACATGAGTATGTTGGACATTAAATACAACAATACTTAAGAGATAATGGGATTATCTCTCCTGTCATTTCATCCTATACTCCAAAAATAATGGTGTTTTGAAGATAAGGAAGAATACTATTAGATATGGTTTTATCTGAGATGAGTGGGGTTAAGTTACCTCTTTCCTGTGAGGGATGTGCGTTAGAATCCACAGTGCACATACTGAATTTGGTGTCCAACAAATATGTTTCTAAGATACCATATGATATGTGGTATTGGTCCCCAAGTATTGGAAGCCGTAGGATGGCCTAACATAAGTTAAGGACGTTGGTCGTAATAAGTTTGAGGCAAGATTAGTGTTGTGTAAATGTATATGATATCTCGAAGGTTCTATGGGATATATTTTGAATGGCATAGAGGAACACAAGGTTATTGTTCCTTTATACATTCTCTTCTTAGAGAAGGAACTTCTATCAAAAGTAATTAATAGTAAGGTCACAGACTTGGATTAAATTTGGGAAAGCAATAGAGCTGCACCTGTAGAAAAATGAAATTCACCGATATTAGAAGGTGCGATACTATGGATTTTTAGTGGATGATAAGAAAGAGCATTATGGCCTAGAAGATAATACCCCCATCACATTCAAACAAGCACTACACTAGTGCTTGAAGCTATGAAGCCTATAATGGATTCCATTTACACAAACAAAGTTTGGACTTTTGAATGATATACATAAAGGGGCAAACCCATTGGCTGCAAATGGATCTTTAAGAAGAAACAGAATGTCGATGGAATGGTAAAGACCTATAAAACAAGGCTAATCATGAATAGCTTCTTTCAAGTTTAAGATGTTGACTATGGTTGAAAAATATGGATGATTTATGTGAAAATGACATTTCTAAATGTTGATTTAGAAAAGGTAGTTTACATGTCAAAGCCTAAGGGTTTCTAGATCAATGGGAGAGGGAGAAAGGTTTGCAAGTTGTTAAGATTAATATATGGTCTTTAATAAGCTTTAAGAAGTTGGAACAAATATTTTGATAAAGTGATCAAATAGTTTATTTTTATCAGAACACATATGAAACACACATATACCTAAAAGAACAAGAAAATTTTATAGTGTTTATTATCTTATATGCCAACTATTTTCTCCCGATTGGAAATGATGTTTTGTTATTGCAATCAGTCAAAGCTTGGTTGTCCAAGAACTTCTCCATGAAGGCTTTGGAAGAAGTGACCTATATGCTTAGTATATAAAGATAGACCCAAGGGGTTTCTAGGATTATCTTGATCCATATACATATTATCGTACTAAATCAACTGCATGGAGACTTCCAAGCACAGGAATGTTTTGAAAAAATTCAGAATCTTCCTTTTTAAGAAGGATGCTCCTCATACAATGAGGGGAGAGAGCGATGAAAAGAATATCATATGCTTCAACCATTGGATCCACTATATACACTGTGTTATATACGAGATTGGTTATGGCTTATGCATTAGGATGCGTAGTCCAATACCAGTCGAACATCAAAGAAAAATAATGGAAAACTTTGAAATGTATTCTTAAATATATGTGAATACTAAAGACTTATTCCTAATCTATGGGAATACGACCTCCTTATGAAGGGGTATACATATTCGAGCTTCCTGATTGATATCAATGACAGTAATTCTGTGTAAGTTAATGCTCACATTGGATGGTGGAGCGGTAAGTTGGAAAAGTTCCAAGTAAGAGATAATAGTCGATTCAATAATGGAGGCTGAATCTATCGCCCTAAGTAAAGCAGTTAAAAAAAGCAATCTGGATGCGAAATTTTATGACTAAGCTTGGGGAGATTCCAAATGTTGAGAATCACATTACAATATTTTCTGATAAAAATATTAGGATGCATATCACAAAAGACACATACTGTGGAAGTTCCACCTGACAAGACAGTTTGTCGGCGACAGAGCAGTAGTGATTAACATAGTAAATAGTAAGGACAACATATTGGATCCTTTCATGAAAGGACTGCTTGATTAGTTTTGAGCAAACTGATAGAACGAATGCGATTCAGAATCCATATTGGTTCCAAGTGCAAGTGGAGGATTGAGAGATTTTGTAGTATGCCCTAAGAAATTATGTAATTTATCATAAATTATCTAACTATGTAATAAAACTTGATCTTAATAAAGATGTTTAATTTCTTGTACATAATTTGCTATATTTTTATATAATTAATAAAGTAATTAAGTTAAAGTATATTAATAGGAAATCCCGTAAATAAAATGTTGTGCGATTGTAGTTGTAAATAGTTGCAATCATAGTAATTAATCACAAAATAAATAACATTTTGTTTTAATTATTCCTAGTCAAGATGTTTTGGGAAAGGATACCGATGCATATGCTGATATTAGAGTACATAATGCTCTCTAAATGTTGGACGGTGTAGTACTTATGACAGCTCATGGAACCAAGGGGTTATGTACTTGTAGCTTTTGGATAATCATGGAATTACGCATCTGAGAGTTTCTTATTTGTTGCTAACAAATAGGTCAAACAGGAAATCATAGTATGACAGGGTTACACAGTTCCCTTGATTTGTAAGTACCATGGATCTTCAATGTAGATACTCCACTTTGATTATAGTTAAATCAAAGCATGATACCATCAAGCGACCATAGTTGGATTGGAGTTGAAGCATTGGAGGTGAAACATTATTCAATAGAAATTATATCTCCTTAGCCATGTCAGGTTAGTATCACGGTCAACTATAGCTGACTCAATATAAAAAAATTGGCCAAAATGGAACGATTGATAATAAATATTATTATTGAAGCAAGGACTTTACTTATGTGCTGATCAAGTTGAATGTGGATAATGTTGGAGTTTTGACCATTACCAAGCTCCATATATCCTTAAGTGATATGTTGTTGGCGATGGGAGCGTATGTAAACTATTATTGCTATCGGTACCACTTAAGGAGATGTAAAATATGAAAGATTTGTAAGTGATGATTTTGGCCAACTGTCACTCCATTAGCTAAGGTGGCTTATGAACATTAATATTAATTATTAAATATTAATTACTAATTGAATTCACACCTCTAAGTCTAATATCTGCATTTTTGAATTCCTCAAAAAAGAAAATGATTCAATTGGTTTATAAATGTTATAAATTAATTAAATTAATTAATATTTAAGAAATATTAATTATTATTGTATTTTATGTTTGGGGTGTTTTTAGTGAGTGGAGTGGCTTATAGAAATTTCTAGGTGTAATTAATAATTAGTTTGATGGGGATATAAAAGTGATATACACAAATATCGATATATATTTTTGAATAATCTTTAAACTATTAGTCCCTGAGAAGATGGTTTTGATGAGAACAACCTTAGAATAAGATTATAAAATATAAATACTAATATTATAGTTTAGATATATATGTATATGCGGATTTAACCATGCAGGTAACAAAGAATGAAGACTGTACAGTTTAGAGATTCAAGACGGATGATATCAAGATTGAAGACTCATGAGTATCAAGATTATCAAGAGTTTAAGATTTCAATAATAAGTAATTTAATTAGGAATTTTGTTAAAACTCCTAGAAGCACTGACATCTTAAAATCCAATTTATTCGTGGAATGGAATCCACTTCGAGCCTATTAAAGGGATGGAATCTACGAAAAATCTAGTGGAACATTGTTCTGTATCCACTAACTTTTATTCAAATGTTTTTACAAAATTGTATCTTGTTTTCAAAATGATTTCAAAACCTTGCTTTTAAAAGAATCAAAAACATCTATCCTGGTTTTAAAATATTTTTAGCCTCAAAATATTTTGAATTATCCTTGGTTTTAAACTATCTTTTAATAATAATATATTTAACTTTTAATATTTATACTTAGATTTAAGTATAAAATTATAGTAAAATTTTATATATATCAAAATATTATTCTCTATATTTATTTATGTATTTTAACTATAGTAAGTATATTTATAAATTTTAAAAATAGTTTTCAATACAAGACAGATTATTTTCAAAGAAAAACAAATCATCAAAAATCATTTAGGCCTGTCGACAACCACTATGACCCCTTGTCGACAAGGTGGCAATTGATTTCAAAATTTTGAATTTCAAAAGAAGTGTCTATTCGTTATATCCTTTCACGAACGGACATGGTTGTTGTTCTACTATAAATAGGGGCAGTTTTAAACGAATTTATATACATATTTTTTCTGATTTCACTCCTCTCTTCTTTCACATTTCTTTATATATATTTTTACCATTACTCTTCCGAAATCACCATTGAATCTAACTAGATCATCTCTGGTTTGATTCTCTATCACTATCTCAACAAGATCTCGGTGCTATTCAGAGTTATAGGCTTCTTTGTAATAAACTGAGTGAGAAAAGATGTGATCGTAGCTTGTGAAATAATTGAGTGAACTTTTTGCCCATAAAATCAAGTATCTCTACCCAGATGATTGTGAATCTGGAGTGGTGTACCTCGTGGCATTGAAATCAAGCGTGTAATTGTAAAAATTGCTTTTGAAAGGAAATCTGTACTTGTGTGCGGGACTGGATGTAGGGTAACTCCGAATTAGTATAAAATCTGGTGTGTTCATTGCTTTATTGGTTTTACTTTATTTCTACATCTGTGTTTGATTCTGTGATCATATTTGTATCTGAATATTGCATAGATTTGTGTTCAAATTAACATAAACTCAAAAAGATTTAGTAATTCCTTAAAACATTATTCACCCCCCCCCCCCTCTAGTGTTAATTTTAGCCTTAAGATCCGTAATCCGCATGTCTCACATTTGGTATCAGAGCAAGGTTGTCAAAGTTTCATAAACTGAATTTTGAAAATTTTCAAAATGGCTACCAACACTAGTTCTATTATCCCTGTCACTAGTTTATTTGTAGAAGGTCATTCTACTGTCAGATCACCACTTTTTAATGGTAGTAACAATGCATATTGGGCATATAGGATGAAAATATATTTATAATCTATAGGACTAGACACTTGGAATATCACATAGACTGAATATTCTGAACCCACCACTGATTTTGCACGATGGACTACTAAGCAAAAGACCGTTGCATAAAATAACTTTAAAGCTATGACTATTCTGTTTTATTCACTTGATAGAATGAATTTAATAGAGTGTCACTTTGTAAGTCTGCATATGAAATCTGGAAAACTTTCCAAATTACTCACAAAGGAACAAGCAAAGTTAAACAGACCAAAATTTTCATGCTTATAAACCAGTTTCAATTATTTAAAATGAATTCTAATGAGTCTATTTCAGATATGTATAGTATATTTCAGAATATTATGCATTCTCTAATATCTTTAGGAAAGGAATTTTCGAAAGGAGATCAAGTCAGAAAAATCTTAAATTCTTTTACTCCAGAATAGGATCAAAAGACACTTGCGATCGAAGACACAAATGACATCAGTACCTTAAAAATAGAAGAATTAATTGGATATCTAATGTCGTTTGAAGTCCAAATGATTGAGAGAAGAGAATGCAAAGCATCTAAAAAGAAATCAATGGCATTCAATGCATTGATCGATGGATCAGACTCAAACAGCGATAATGATGAAGAGATAGCTCTTATGACCAAGAATTTTGGAAAATTTCCGAAATACAGAAAGATGAATAATATCAAGAGAAACAACTATAAGAACTTTGGAAATGGAATGTAGTGCTAAACAATATCAAATGTTTCAACTGTGACGAACCAGACTATATCAAAAGAGACTGTCTGTATCCAGATAGGCAAAATCTTTCTATAAACAATGATTGCTCAAAGAAATGAAAACGTTCATTTACAGCTACTCTAGATGACTCAGACTTGTCTACAAGTGATGATGATCAGAAGACAGATAATTCAAATATGTGTTTCACAGCAATTCACGACTCCGACGAATTCAGAGAAACGGACTCAGAAAAAGGTACACGTTTACAATACATTGGTTGAAATTACATGCTTAGAATTGGATGCTTGATTGATTGATTTTGAATTGGCGTGTTGTTTGAATTTTAAAATTTTTATTTTTATTATTTTTTATTACTATTATTTTTTATTACTATTTTTTTTTTAATAATATCATAATATTTTATGGAGTATACTATAATTCTAGTAATATTCCAGATATATATATATATATAGACGTTAAAAATAATATATATATATATATATATATTAGAATACTTAAGAAAAATAATCATGGAAATTCAAAGACCCCTGTCGACAAGGTCCCCACCATGTTGTCGACAAGGGTACAGAAATTTGAAATTCAAAATTTGAACCCAAAATGTTGAATTTCCCTCCATCTTTTCACTTCAATCAATTCTCTGAAAAGTCACCTTTTGACCAGAGAACATGTCCTTTGAGAATCTATTTATTCACTATCTCTTATCACAACTTTTTGCTTTCAATTTCAATTTCAAACTCTTATTCCAGAATATCAAGCACTCTATCTCTACTTTAATGGTTTCTTCAAGCAACCCTTTCACAATGAGAATTTCCAGAAAGATAAAAGAGCGACTCTATAATGATCCGAAGGCTATAAAAGCATATGTCAACTATGCTAACTATGGAAAAGTCCATCCTGGGAAGTTTGCTTTATTTCAAGATTTCTCTACTTATGAAATCGATTCTCTTTTTGCAAACAACCAAGTTCTTATAATTGTTGATGCTACACAAAATGATTTTGTTTGTTATCCAAATCTTGTTAAAATTTTCTATGCAAATCTCAACCGTGGATTTTATAATGGAAATGATGATGAAATTTGGAGTAGTGTCAAAGGCACTAGAATCATTTTAAATTGTGATCTTCTGGGTACAAATCTCAATTACAAGAGCATGGGAATGGATCTTTCTAGTTTTAATATCGATGAAAATGATCATGAGACAATTCATCACATTTTCGAAGGAAATGATAACTTTGAATTCAAAAATCGAGACTTTCGACCAAAAGTTAGAATTGGTAATCTTATTTTACAACATACTTTGACCCCAAGAACGGGGAGTTTTAACAGTCCAACTTCAAAAGTTTGCAAAGCACATTTTGCTATTTTTGAAAATTATGATATTAATTGGGCGCAAGTTATTTTGGATGAATTTCGTCCCAAAAATCTTGAAATGGGTAGAAACACTTTGTATCATGGAATCTATCTCACTCGAATTTTTAACTAGTTTGGAGTAGATTAAAGGAGAAGAATTAGTTTCAAGAAAGGTTTTTAATCACTCAAATATTTATCTTATGAAAATTCCATTTTTTTCAACCATATGAAACTCTTGCCAAAAAGAAAGAGCATTTGGCTCATGAGGAGATGGAAGAGGAGGAAGAAGAAGAAGAAGAATGAAAAGAAATGGAAATAGAAGAAGAAGGTGAAGCATCTTTGGAAAGCATTGACTATCCTCCTAATCCAACCAACAAAACCTTACTCAAAAATCAAAAGACTGCTGTCGAGAATCAACGGATTCTTAAACGGTCCGTTAGTAAGAAATTGGATAAAATATCATCCAAGATGAACAAATTTTCTCCAAAGTCAGTAAGAAGCTTGGATTATCTTCATCTTCGTCATTCTCTAACTAGTTCTATCTTTTCATGTCATGTTGTATTGGTTTTAGTTTGTTTTGATTTGAATGTTCATGTAGTTCTTAATGTTTAATCGTTGTATCGTTCTATTATGAAATGAAATTGAATTACTTTTATATTATCTAGCTTATCCTATCTCTGGAATAAATATTAGTATATTATATAAATATAAATATATATATATATATATATATATATATATATGCACACACAATTATTCACAAAATCAAAAAAGTCATCAAAATTAACTGACCCCTGTCGACAACCTTGCATAGACCATGTCAACATGTACTGGTCAAAAATGACTTTTCATTTTAAATTTGAAATTTGAATAACAACCTTGTGTCTATTCATTTCAAATGAATTTCTACACCTGTAAATACATTTTTCTTCCAAAATACATCACTCAAAATCATTTCTTATGTACTTTATCTACATTTCTTCTCACAAACTAAAATATGGCCAATAGAATTCATAGTTTAACCGAGAATTTTGAAGAAATCCTTAATTCTTTCAAGAATATTCTCTCTTTCATTCTTCGTAATCAGCGACACTTAGAGTTAAATCAAATGCAGATGATCAAGGAGCAAGAAAAGCATTTTGATACGATTCGATGGATGATTTCCTCCCTACACAAGGATGATAATGAAGCACATCCTCCAGTCTCTCTCTCCAATGAAAATGAAAATTAGGATGCCATTAAAGAAGACCCTATATTTGGAGAAGAAGGATGGGTGGAAGTTTCTCGTAATGTTTGATTTTATTTGATTGCTTTGTTTGATTTTAATTAATTGCTTGATTTGATTTGATTTGATTTGGTTTGGTGTGAATTGATATTTGGTGTGCAAAACATATATAAAAACATTGATATTTATATGATCTTTGATTACTTATCATGTCTATCAATATAATTATCTCTTAATCTATCTATTATATACTCCATTGATTATTATATTAATGCATGTATTTTAGTACAAGAATAAGGGGGAGTTACATAGTTTGGAATTAGTTTTTGTTGATGACAAAGGGGGAGAAATATAAAATAGGATAGTTAGGCATAGATTAAGGGGGAGTCATTAGTTTTAGGGGAGTTATTAGGATAGAAGTGATATTTTATAAACAAAGGTTGTCATCATCAAAAGGGGGAGGATTGTTAGTCCCTGAGAAGATGGTTTTGATGACAACAACCTTAGAATAAGATTATAAAATATAAATACTAATATTATAGGTTAGATATATATATATATATATATATATATATATATATATGTATGTATATGTATATGCAGGATTTAACCATGCAGGTATCAAAGAATAAAGATTGTACAGTATAGAGATTCAAGACTGAAGATATCAAGATTCTCATGAGTATCAAGAGTTCAAGATTTCAATAATAAGTAATTTAATTAGGAATTTTGTTAAAACTCCTAGAAAATCACTGGCATCTTAAAATCCAATTTATTCGTGGAATGGAATCCACTTCGAGCCTGTTAAAGGGATGGAACCCTAAGTAGGATGGAACCTACGAAAAATCTGGTGGAACATTGTTTTGTATCCACTAACTAGTATTCAAATGTTTTTACAAAATTATATCTTGTTTTCAAAATGATTTCAAAACCTTCCTTTTAAAAGAATCAAAAACATCTATCCTGGTTTTAAAATATTTTTAGCCTTAAAATGATCTTTATCTTCAAAATAAAATTATCCTTGGTTTTAAACTATCATTTTAATGATAATATATTTAACTTTTAATATTTATACTTAGATTTAAATATAAAATTATAGTAAAATTTTATATATATCAAAATATTATTCTCTATATTTTTTTATATATTTTAACTATAGTTAAGTATATTTATAAAGTTTAAAAATAGCTTTTAATACAAGATAGAAGTTATTTTCAAAGAAAAACAAATCATCAAAAATCACTTAGGCCTGTCGACAACCCCTAGGACCCCTTGTCTACAAGGTGGCAGTTGATTTCAAAAATTTGAATTTCAAAAGAACTGTCTATTCGTCATATCCTTTCACGAATGGACATGGTTGTTGTTCTACTATAAATAGGGGCAGTTTTAAATGAATTTATACACATATTTTCTTTGATTTCTCTCCTCTTCTTCTTCCACATTTTATATATATATTTTTACCATTACAATATCGAAATCACCATTGAATCTAACTAGATCATCTCTAGTTTGATTCTCTATCACCGTCTCAACAAGATCTCAGTGCTATTCAGAGTTATAGGCTTCTTTGTAATAAATTGAGTGAGAAAAGTTGTGATTGTAGCCTGTGAAATTAATCAAGCGAGAAAAGGTGTGATTGTAGACTGTGAAATCAATTGGATGAACATGTTTCCCGTAAAATCATCCCTACCCAAAGGATTGTGAACCTCATGGCCTTGAAATCGAGGGTGTAATTGTAAAAATTGCTTTTGAAAGGAAATCCGTACTTGTGTGCGGGACTGGATGTATAAAATTCGGTATGTTCTTTCCTTTATTACTGTTACTTTATTTCTGCATCTGCGTTTGATTCTATGATCATATATGTGTCTGAATATTGCATACATTTTTTTTTCAAATTAACATAAACTCAAAACGCTTTAGTAATTCCTTAAAACACTATTCACCCCCCCCCCCCCCCAATCTAGTGTTAATTCTAGCCTTAAGATCCATAATCCACGTTTCTCACATAAACATCAATAATAATTTAAATGGGTTTTGTGATTTTTTGGTCCATAAAGGGATCATGCATGTCTTGCCAAGAATGAGAAGGAATCATTTAGATTTTGTACCTAGAGTTGCTTGGGAATAAAAGAGGAGGTTTTTTTTAAAAGAGATTGGGAAATGTTTTTATTCCCTTCATAAATTCAAGAAACTATCATTTATTCATTTCAATTTTTTCTTCCTACTTCCCTCTTTTCATAGTCGTTATCATCTTCTATATCCTACCCAGGCCAAACCACCTTCTACCCTAAATAATATCAAACAAAATAAAATCAACTTGGTTCATACAATTATTGCAACATTGAATGGTGATTCAAGCATTTTAGGGATCGAATTCTTAGATCGAGGTGTCACGAAGGGCTAGATCTAATTAGGTGTGATTCTTAGTTTATGCTATGTATTTGCATATGCTCACCCATAACCCATTGTTGTGTATGTAATATACTTTATTACCAAGCCCCTCGCCTCACTCGTAAAATTTCGAAGGCCCTCATTAATATACTGGTGCCTCGATGTAGACATGCAAGTCCTCATTCTCTGAGAAGTCAGGTTTTGCTTCCTTCGAGCTGATTTAAAATTGCTATAAATGTTATTTTACAAATGAAATTCAAAAACAAAATACATACATATATAATAAAATTTGTTACATACTTTTGTGTTGATTTATATTAATCATATTAATAATGTTGTGCAGGTTATATTTTATTTAATTTCAAATTTTGTGTGTATGTATATAAATTATTAATTATTTAGGTTATGATTTAAAATGTGCAAATTTTGTACATTTAAAATTGGTTTTTTACATATCTAAAAAATTATTTAATTATTTTGGCCATGAATGCATGTAAGTGTGCACGTGTGCATGCTGCTTGCGCATATTTGAATATTGTAATTTTATAATGTAAAATTAGATATTAAATATATAGTTATTTTACTAAATTTTAATTACCTTATATAAATAAACAATTTTTTTTGTTATGATTGAAATATAAAAAAATTTGTACAAATATTTAAAATGTAATTAATGAGAGTTTTCTCTCTTAACTTTTTTATTGTGCCGATTTATATTTAATCATATTAATAGTGTTATACAAATTATATTTTATTTAATGTCATATTACATATGCAACAGAAGCACATTAATGGAGAATAGGTTTTCTTCTAGCTGCCTCTTTCTCCCCTGACATTTAATTATTCGTCGTCTCCTATCTCTTCTCTCCAAAATCAGTTTTCCTCTTCCATTGCCCTAACCTAGCTTTCCCTATTACTGTGCTTTTTTCTCTCTTTTTGGCTTTTCCCCATATTCACGCATCTACCATGCATCTTCCCATGGCTTAGATCTGATATCGCCGAACTCCTCCCTTTGTGCTTTTACAGTAGTGTTGTCATTTACTGGAGTTTGTAGTTTGGACACTGAAGCCGCTACCGTGGGCTTCAATATTGGATATGGCGACCGTGGTTGGCCGTCGGCTTTTCTATGCTTGTTAAGCAGTTCCTTTTGCTACTTGTAGATTAACCTTGCCTCATCATTTTTGGTTGGATTTCAGGTATTTATCCTTTTTTCTCCCCTGGTTTCTTTCACTCCCTAGCCTCTTTTCCTCCCCTTCTATGTCATTGTCTTTTCCCTAATCCTCTTCGACCCCTAGTCAAGTCTTAATAACGAGTTTTGGTGTTGGCCTTTGGATCGAGCTTTGCTCGACATGCTCAATGTTTGATTTCGGTTGTTTATAAGGTTTATTTTGGAAATTTCTTCCTAGCGGTTTTGTTTTTTGGAATTGGCTTGTATGTGATTATTTTCTAATTAGAGTCAAGGCTCTAGCTATCTGTTCCTTTATCATCTGTTGGTGTAGTTAGTCTTTCTACTGGGTTATTGCATTGCTATATATTCTGCTAAATTTTAGCCGCTACTAGCAATTTGTGAATGCTTTTGGTCCTTAGCCATATGTTTTTTCGGGTTTCCTTTTGGAATCTAGATCTAGCACTGCTATGCTTGTTTCTGGTTTCCTTTTGGAATCTAGATCTAGCACTGCTATGTTTGTCGCCTTTTGATGGCTAAGCATTGCATGTTTTTGGTATCTAGATTTTAATCTAACGGTATGTTTTACATTGGTTGTTGCTTATGTAAATTGCTTCTTTCTTGACGATTGGGTTGCTTTTTTGAAACCATCTCTATGTTGCAAGTTCTAATTTGCTTGCATCATGACATTGATAATGATCATAGATGTATCCCTTGTGAGAGTTAGTGTTCTAAATGCACTAATGCATCTTCTTTGTTGTATGCATCTTGCGTGGTGTTTTGTAGTTTAGGTATATATTTTTGCCTAACTCATGTACTATCAGCTAAGATAGTTTTTCTAATAGTTGCTACGGCATTTTTCCGCAAACCTGCATTTTAATTGTTTAGTCGTATGACCACTATAAAACTAGTTTGCCTATGCAAAATAATAATATTTTATTTCGCCTGCAGAAATCATAAAAAGTTAATTTTACAATAACATGGCAATACACATGCAATGACCCAAAATTTCAGTCGTTCGAGATTGAGATATTTAATTGATTTTATATATACATAAGTTAATTTGATAAGTTGAAAAACTTATATTTTAGATATCTTGATTTAATTGGATAATTAAATTGTTAATTTAAAATTTGAAATTGTAGAAATAATTTGAAATTTTATTTTAATGTGAATAAAAATGATTTAAAAAATGAATTAAATTCTATTTGAAGTAGAATGATGTTAGAGAACTTTTGAAACTGAATTAAAAGTAAATTTATAGAAATTGGAAATTTTAATATTTAATTAACGTATAAAATAGTTATTTTTTACACAGTCTCGAATTTCGGCGAAACTAGTTTCATTGAATCCTTAAAGTTATATTATTGTAGGATTTCAAATTTCGCATCGATCGAAGTTACGGTTTAGTCGTATAAGGATGAAACGTGTAGAAATTTGTTTAAGTAAATTTTAATTAAAAAAGGTCGATTCGAAAATCCTTTCAAATATGATGGAATTGGCTCCCGATATATATTCCATTATGTTCGGAATAGGGGTAAAACATTACAAATGGTAGGTAGCACGTTTCAATTGGAGTTTGAAATTTTTTCGGATGAATAGTGTCATGAAATTTTCTATAAAATGACTTCATTATTTCCCTTTTTTCACCAAAGTTAGGGTTTTAAACCCTAACCGCCATATTCATTTTGATGGCTAGAAATTCACCTTGTTCTTCCTCGATTATCTTCACATCCATGTGCAATTAGTCAAAACCTTCAACTACAAAATTGTAGAGCTCGACGTATGCAACGGTCGTGATAAACTACGGCGAGGCGAGATTACTGAAATTTCTCTTCGAAGGGCGCACATTCAACCTTCTCGTCGATCTGAAGCATGTAGTGGAGACGCTCTCTGGCCGTGGGTGAAGTGGAGCATGGCTCTTCACATGGAAGCCCTTGATCAACCTCTGGCGATCGATGGTGGGTGCGACATCGAAACAATGAGATCGACGCATGGGTTCTTCGGTCTGATGAACGAACTAAGGAGAAAAGAAAACATGCGGCCAGATATGGATCTCTTGAAATTAACGGCCATGATTTTGAGGTTTAATAATAAAAGAAAATTTAATTATATAAGTTGTATTCAAATGTTTAAAATTGTGTAACTTCTTCATACGAGCTTGGAATTTGACGAAACAAATTGCGTTGGGATCGTATTGACGAGCACCATGCTCTAGAGCTAGTTGTGTTGATTGGATCTAGTTAAACTTTATGGTAAAATTAAACACTCGTTTAATTTTATTTGGAATAAAACACTACAACATCTATCAGAATCAAAGTGAGTACAACTCACTCTTTCTGACTCGCTTATATTTTTATATAAGTGAGAATAAATTTATTTCGAGTTGATTGATGATTGTTTGGGTGATATATGATATATTATATATATTGATTGGTATTTGGATATATTCCTGCATATTGGAGCAGATGATACCCTATACGTTCCCATGTATGAGCGGATGGTCCTTTTGTAAGTTTGTCTACCTCTAAGAGAACATCATACATATTTTCTCATATGTATATTTGTTGCAGGTGACAGGTTGGAGGAATCCAACTAGAATTCTCATCAGTATTGATTTTATTTACAGAATTGTATATGTTGTTATCATATGATACATGATGTTTTGGATGCCAGGATTGATACGATTGATGCGAATCATCTTGTTTAGCTATTTTTAGCATTGGGCCAAATTTTGGAAATTTCAAAAATGTTAAAGTGATGATTTCAAATTTAAAAAGGATTTCAACTTGATTTTGAAAATATATGTTTTATTTATTTTTTAATTGTTAAGGAAATGAATTTATTTTAAATAAATAAAAGATATAATTTTTATGTTATAAAAATTATGATTTTTGTGAAATATACTTAATGTGGTATTTTTTGAAATATGAGGTTGATTATTTGAAAAATAATACAAAGTGAGAACTTATGCTGAATGGTTTATACGTAAGATTTATACAACTGATATTTTATATATAAAAAGTGATGGAATTGTAAAGGAATTTTGTAAGTGTTGAAATGAAGTAAAAATGGATCTTATAAGTAATATGTAATGACCTGGAATTTTAGTCATTCGTTTTTGGACATTTAATTTATTTTAAAAGTTGTATTTGGATTATTAATTGATTTTAAGTATGGAGATTTTGAAGTAATCAGTGAAATAGTTTAACATTTTAAATATATCGAATAGTTGGATTTGGTAAAATAGTAAATTAAATATTGAGATTGGGTAAATATGCAAATCTGGAGTTAAACATGAAGAAAAATGATTTTAAGTCAATCTAAATTTATTCAAAATATATTTGGATTAGAATTATAATATTGAACTTTAGAATGAAACCAAAAGTAAATAATTGAATTTTGATTTAAAATGAATCAGAATGATTTCTAATACGAACATAAATTCTATATGGTTTATAATGGAGCTAGAAAGTTTTTAAATTTTAAATTATTTCGACGATTTTGAAAATAGCTCGATTTAGTCGACGAGTTAAAATAATCTTCCGGGACACAGTCTCGGAATTCGACGAAACTAGTTCCATTGGAACAGTAATGGTGTATTATTATCGAACTTCAATTTTGTAGCATTTAGCATTACCGTTTGGCCGTACGAAATAAAAACGCATTGAAATTGAAATCGAAAATTTAATATTTTAATTCGATTCAAAAATCTATCTTCAACATACAATCAAATTAGCCTTCGAAACACGTTCCGTTGTGTTCAAAATGCAGGTAAAACATTATAAACGCCGGACGACGCATCTCAATTGGAGTTCGTTGAAAAGCACGTTAGAATTGGAAATAATAATAAAATAATATATATATATATATATATATAATCGTATATATATTGTGAACAACAACTAAATCCTAACTATAATTCATGAGCCACCGTTCTATGCAATTAATAGTCAAAATTCGTCGCACTTTTCTTCTCAATTCCTCGTGATCTATTTGTTAGTCCGTGAGATGATGGTTTTGATGACAACAACCTTAGAATAGGATTATAAAATATAAATACTAACATTATAGTTTAGAAATATATGCATATGCAAGATTTAACCATGCATGTACCAAGAATGAAGACTGTACAATATAGAGATTCAAGATATCAAGATTGAAGACTCATGAGTATCAAAAAATTCAAAATTATCAAGAGTTCAAGATTTCAAGTAATTTATTTTTTAATTAGGAATTTTGTTAAAACTCTTAGAAAAGCACTGGCATCTTAAAATCCAATTTATTTGTGGAATGAAATCCACTTCGAGCCCGTTAAAGGGATGGAACCCTAAGTAGCATGGAACCTACGAAAAAACTAGTGGAACATTGTTTTGTATCCGCTAACTTTTTTCAAATGATTTTACAAAATTATCTTGTTTACAAAATTATTTCAAAACCTTCCTTTTAAAAGAATCAAAAACATCAATCCTGATTGTAAATACTTTTAGCCTCAAAATAATCTTTATTTTCAAAATCAAATTATCCTTAGTTTTAAAACTATCTTTAATAATAATATATTTATACTTAGATTTAAATATAAAATTATAGTAAAATTTTATACATTATTCCCTATATTTAATTATGTATTTTAACTATATTTAAGTATATTTATAAAAGTTTAAAATAGTTTTAATATAAGATAAAAGTTATTTTTCAAAGAAAAACAAACCACCAAAATTTTCTTTGGAATGTCGACATACTCAATATACCCATTTCGACGTAGTGTCGATTAATTTCAAAATTTAAATTTCAAAAGAAGTGTTTATTCGTTATATCTATTCACGAATGGACATGGCTGTTGTTCTTCTATAAATAGGGCTTGTTTTCAATGAATTTTTAATCATATTTTCTGGTTTCAATTTCTCTTCTTCTTCCACATTTCTTTATGCATATTCCTACCATTACTCTGCCGAAATTAACATTGAATCTAACAAGATTATCTCTGATTTGATTCTCTATCACTATCTCAACAAGATCCTTGGTGCTATTCAGAGTTATAGGCTTCTTTGTAATCAATGAAACGAGAAAAGGTGTGATTGTAGCCTTGAAAATCAATCAAGCGAGAAAAGGTGAGATTGTAGCCTTGGAAATCAATTGGGTGAACTTGTTGCCCGTGAAATCAAGTATCTCTACCTAAAGGATTGTGAATCTGGAGGGTGTACCTCGTTGTCTTGAAATCGAGGGTGTAATTGTACAATTGCTTTTGAAAGGAAATCCGTACTTGTGTGCGGGACTGGATGTAGGGTAACTCCGAACAAGTATAAAATCTGGTATGTTCTTTTCTTTACTGCTTTTACTTTATTTCTGCATCTGTGTTTGATTCTGTGATCATATATGTGTCTGAATATTGCATACATTTGTGTTCAAATTAACAAAAACTCAAAAAGATTTAATAATTCCTTAAAACACTATTCATCCTCCCCCCTTAGTGTTTATCCTAGATCCGCAATCTGCATTTCTCACATTTGGTATCAAGCAAGGTTTTCAAAAGTTTCATAACCTGAATTTTGAAAAGTTTTCAAAATGGCTACCAATACTGGTACCGTTACTAACACTAGTATCCCTATCACTGGTTCATTTGTAGAAGGTCGGTCTACTGTCAGACCACCACTTTTTAATGATACTAACTATGCTTATTGGGCATGTAGGATTAAAATATATTTACAATCTGTAGGATTAGACACTTGGAATATCACACAAATTGAATATTCTAAACCCCCAACTGATTTTGCACAGTGGACCGCTGAGCAAAAGACTGTTGCACAAAATAATTTTAAAGCAATGAATATTCTATTTTGTTCACTTGATAGGAATGAATTTAATAGAATGTCAGTTTGTAAGTCTACATATGAAATCTAGAAAACTTTGCAAGTGACTCACGAAGGAATAAGCAAAGTTAAACAGGCTAAAATTTCGATGGTCACAAATCAGTTTCAATTATTTAAAATGAATTTTAATGAGTCTATTTCAGATATGTATAGTAGATTTCAGGATATTGTACATTCTCTAATATCCTTGGGAAAGGAATTTTCGGAAGAAGATCAAGTCAGAAAATTTTCTTTCGAAAATTTTTAAATTCTCTTACTCCAGAATGGGATCAAAAGACACTTACGATCGAAGAGGTAAATGACATTAGTACCTTAAAGATAGAAGAATTAATTGGAAATCTAATGTCGTTTGAAGTCTAAATGATTAGGAGAAGAGAAAGCAAAGCATCTGAAAAGAAATCAATGGCATTCAATGCATTGACCGATGGATCAGACTCAAACAACGATAATGATGAAGAGATGGCCTTTATGACCAGGAATTTTCGAAAATTTCTGAAATACATAAAGATGAATAATCTCAAAAGAAACATCTACAATAACTTTGGAAATCAGAATGTAGTGCCAAAAAATGTCAAATGTTTCAACTGTGATGAACCAAACCATATCAAAAGAGACTGTCCCTATCGAGATAGGGAAAATCCTCCTATAAACAGTGATTCAGTAAAGAAACGGAAGCGTGCATTTACTGCTACTCGAGATGCTCAGACTCGTCCTCAAGCAATGATGATCAGAAGACAGATAATTCAAATATGTGTTTCACAGCAGTTCATGACTCCGACGAATTCAGAGAAACAGACTCGGAAAAAGGTACACATTTACAATAAAATTGGTTGAAATTGCATGCTTAGAATTGGATGCTTGTTTGATTGATTTTGAATTAGTGTGTTATTTGAATTTTAAATTTTTACTATTATTTTATTATTATTTTTATTATTATTTTTATTATTTTTAATTTTTAATTTTAATAGTTTTATAATATTTTATAGAATATACTATAATTTTAGAATTACTCCAAAAATAATAAGTGTGTATATATATATATATATATATATATATATATATTAGAATACTTAGGAAAAATAAATCATAGAAATTCAAAGAATCGTGTCGACTTGGTCCCTACCATGATGTCGACGTGGGTACAGAATTTGAAATTCAAAATTTGAGTTCAAATGGTTGAATTTCCATCCACCTTTTCACTTCATTCAATTCTCTGAAAAGTTATCTTTTGACCAAAGAACATGTCCTTTGAAAATCTATTTATTCAATGTCTTTTATCACATCTTTTCACTCTCATTTTCAAATTCAAACACTCTCAGTGCAAGCTCTCTACTCTCTACTCTAATGGCTTCTTCAAGAAACCCCTCCACCATGAGAATTTCCTGAAAGGTAAAAGAGCAACTCTTCAATGATCCGGAGGCAATAAAACCATACATCAATTATGCTAACTATGCAAAAGTCCATCCCAAAAAGTTTGCTATATTTCAAGATTTCTCTTCTTATGAAATTGATTCTCTTTTTTCAAACAATTAAATTCTTAGTCTTATTGATGTTTCTCAAAATGATTTTGTTTGCTATCCAAATCTTGTTAAAATTTTCTATGCAAATTTAAACCATGGATTTTATGTTGGAAATGATGATGAAATTTGGAGTAGTGTCAAAGGCACTAGAATTGTTTTGAATTGTGATCTTTTGGGTACCATTCTCAATTGCAAGAGTACGGAAATTGATCTTTCTAATTTTAAAATCGATGAAATTGATCGTGAGACATTTCATCACATTTTCGAAGGAAACGATGATTTTGAATTCAAAAATCGAAACTTTCGACCAAAAGCTAGAATTGTGAATCTTCTTTTACAACATACTTTGACCCCAAGATTAGGAAATTTAAACAACCCTACCTCAAAAGTTTGCAAACCACTTTTTTCTATTTTTGGAAATTGTGATATTAATTGGGTGCAAGTTATTTTGGATGAACTTCATCCCAAAAACCTTAAAATGGATGAGGATACTTTGTATCATGGAATTTATCTCACTCGGATTTTTAACTATTTTGGAGTGGATTTCAAAGGAGAAGAATTTGTTTCTAGAAAAGTTTTAAATCATTCCAATTTTTCGCTTATGAAAATTCAATTTGTTTTTCAACCTTATGAGACTCTTGCCAAAAAGGAAGAGCGTTTGGCTCATGAGGAGATCGAAGAAGAGGAAGAGGAAGAAGAAGAAGGTAAAATTTCTTTGGAAAGCATTGATTAGCCTCCTGATCCAACCAAAAAAACCCTTCTCAAAAACCAAAACACCATTGTTGAGAATCAACGGATTCTTAAACGATCCGTTAGTAAGAAGTTGGACAAAATTTCATCCAATATGAACAAGTATATTTCCAAAGTCAGCAAGAAGCTTGGATTATCTTCATCGTCATCATCCTTTAACTTGTTCTACCTTTTCGTATCTCGTTGTATCAGTTTTAGTTTATTTTGATTTGAATATTTGTGTAGTTCTTTGTGTTCAATCGTCGTATCGTGTTATCATGAAATGAAATTGAATTTCTACATCTATGACCATGTCGACATGCCCCCTATGGCCACGTCGACATGTACTGGTCAGAAATGACATTCATTTTGAATTTGAAATTTGAATAACTACCTTACGTCTATTCATTTCAAACAAATTTCTACACCTATAAATACATATTTCTTCCAGAATTCAACACTGAATATTATTTCTTATCCATTTTGTCTCTCATTCTTCTCACAAACTCGAATATAGCCAATCCAATTCATAATTTATCCGAGAATCTTGAAGAAACTCTTAATTCTTTCAAGAATATTCTTTCGTTCATTCTTCATAACCAGCGACACATAGAATTGAGTCAAATGCAGATGATTAAAGAGCAAGAAAGGCATTTCGATGAAATTCCTCCCTGCACAAGGATGATAACAAAGCACATCCTCCAGTCTCTCTCGCTGATGATAATGAAAATTAGGATGCCATTAAAGCAGACCTTATATTTGGAGAAGAAGGATAGGTGAAAGTTCCTCATAATGTTTGATTTGATTGGTTTGTTTGATTTGATTGGTTTGATTTGAATTGTTTGATTTGATTTGATTTGATTTGAATTGATTTGATTTGGATTGATATTTGGTGTGAAAAACATGTATAAATATGCATTGATATTTATATGATCTTTAATTAATTATCATGTCCATCGGTATAATTATCTCTTAATCTATCTATTACTATGTACTCCATTGTATAGTTTATTAATACAGGTACTTTACTACAAGAATGAGAGGGAGTTATATAGTTTGGAGTTACTTTTTGTTGATGTCAAAGGGGGAGAAGTATAAAATAGGATAGTTAGGCATAGATTAAGGGGGATTATTAGGATAGAAGTAATATGTTATAAACAAAGGTTTCCATCATCAAAAAGGGGGAGATTGTTAGTCCGTGAGATGATGGTTTTGAGGACAACAATCTTAGAATAGGATTATAAAATATAAATACTAACATTATAGTTTAGAAACATATGTATATGCAGGATTTAACCATGCAGGTACCAAGAATGAAGATTATACAGTATAGAGATTCAAGATATCAAGATTGAAGACTCATGAGTATCAATAATATCAAGATTATCAAGAGTTCAAGATTTCAAGTAATTTATTTTTTAATTAGGAATTTTGTTAAAACTCCTAGAAAAGCACTGGCATCTTAAAATCCAATTTATTCGTGGAATGGAATCCACTTCGAGCCTGTTAAAGGGATGGAACCCTAAGTAGGATGGAACCTACGAAAAATCTAGAGGAATATTGTTTTGTATCCGCTAACTTTTTTCAAATGATTTGACAAAATTATCTTGTATTCAAAATGATTTCAAAACCTTCCTTTTAAAAGAATCAAAAACATCTATCCTGATTTTAAATACTTTTAGCATCAAAATAACCTTTATTTTCAAAATCAAATTATCCTTAGTTTTAAAACTATATTTAATAATAATATATTTATACTTAGATTTAAATATAAAATTATAGTAAAATTTTATATATTATTCTTTATATTTATTTATGTATTTTAACTATAGTTAAGTATATTTATAAAAGTTTAAAATAGTTTTAATATAAGATAAAGGTTATTTTTCAAAGAAAAACAAACCACCAAAATTTTCTTTGGGAGACATACTCAATATACCCATGTCGACATAGTGTCGGTTAATTTCAAATTTAAGTTTCAAAAGAAGTGTCTATTCATTATATCTCTTCACGAATGGACATGGATGTTGTTCTTCTATAAATAGGGGTTGTTTTCAACGAATTTTTAATCATATTTTTTGGTTTTCATTTCTCTTCTTCTTCCACATTTCTTTATACATATTCCTACCATTACTCTGTCGAAATCAACATTGAATCTAACTAGATTATCTTTGGTTTGATTCTCTATCATTATCTCAATAAGATCCTCGGTGATATTCAGAGTTATAGGCTTCTTTGTAATCAATGAAACGAGAAAAGGTGTGATTGTAGCCTTGGAAATCAATCAAGCGAGAAAAGGTGTGATTGTAGCCTTGGAAATCAATTGGGTGAACTTGTTGCCCGTGAAATCAAGTATCTCTACCCAGATGATTGTGAATCTGGAGGGTGTAACTCATTGCCTTGAAATCGAGGGTGTAATTGTATAATTGCTTTTGAAAAGAAATCTATACTTGTGTGCGGGACTGGATGTAGGTTAACTTAACTCCGAACTAGTATAAATCCGATGTGTTCTTTCCTTTACTGCTTTTATTTTATTTCTGCACCTGTTTGATTCTGTGATCATATCTGTGTCTGAATATTTCATACATTTGTGTTCAAATTAACAAAAACTCAGAAAAAATTAATAATTCCTTAAAACACTATTTACCCCCCTTTAGTGTTTATCCTAGCCTTAAGATCTGTAATCCGCATCTCTCACACTATTAAATATCGTCGAAAACTTCCTAAAGGAAAGTCGTAGAGCTCGTCGAGCTCTATGAAGTGGACGGTCGTGACCGAAAATAGCATGGTGGATCGTCTCGATTTTGGCCGCGTTAGTGCGCTGTTCAATGGGAGTTTGCACAGTGTTGGCTGCATTTAGGGTGTGCAGCTGACGGCTATAGGTGCGTGGAGGTGGGGACTACGTTGCGGTGGAGCTCGATCGACTTCTAGGGCACGGTGATAGGAGTGGCGGTCGGTTGAAGGGGTGCGGCGATGGGTTCGAACAGCCTGGGACGATGGACGAAGGAGAAGTGTAATCAATGGCCTAGATCTGGATCTTGTTATGAACGGTAGATTTTCGTTTGGTACAATAATAAAAAAAAAATATTGTATAATTTATATATATACAAACTCTAAAAATTCATATCCTAACCACACGAGGTCAGTATTGGACAAAACTAGTGGCGCCAGAATCGCAGCGACGAGCTTTACGCATAGCAACTGATCTAGAGTCGCTCGGAGCTAGCAAAAATTTTATATTAAATCGAACATGTTCGATTTAATTTAAAGTTGGAGCATTTGGAAAATTAAAACTCAAGGTGGGTTAATCTCACTCAATTTTGGACTGCCGATTTTAATTTTAAATGGTTAAAATTTATAAATGATTGATTAGTTAAATTGATGCACTGTTACCAGTTGGATATTCCTGCATATATATAGCTGATGAGACCCTATGCGCCCCGCATAACAGTGGATGACCCTATACACCGCGATATTCCACCAAGAAGTGGAATTGGTATTTTATATTATGCTAATATCTGTAGATGCGGGGAAACAGGTTGGAGGGATCCAACTGGATTCCTTATAAATGTTGAATTTAATTTCATATATGATGATATATATATTCTGTTGAATAATCTATGATAGATTGTTGTGGGATTTATATTGATTGAACGCTATGGTTGTTTGGACTTGGCATTTGGTATCTTAAAATGCCAATAATATATGGTTGAACTGAAAAAAGGAGACTTATGACGTAAATTGTCAAAAAGAATTTTGGGTTAACTGATTTGATGAAATAAATGGGTTTGGGATTTGTACTTTACAAAAATTGGAAAATTGTAAACAGAGATTTTGGAATAAAAGTATACGAAAAGGATTTCTAAATAATAAATGTTTAAGTGGTACTTGTTCAAATGCAACAGGTTTAAAATCGAGATTTTTAATAGATTAGAAGAATAGATATGAAATCGTGAATAAGTATAAAATTGATTTGCACTTAAATTCAAGTAGGATTTCCAAATTTACATGATGGAATTGGAAATCAAGAAATTGGTCTTGTTTTTAAAAGAGGATTTTTAAATTATTAATTTGGTAAATTTAAAAGCGTTAAAAATATCCTGGAAATTAGTTATTTAATTTATTTTAATTTTTTTAAAACATATTCAATTACTAATAGTTACTTTATACTGATTTTTAAAGATTTATTATTTAAGAAATGATCAGCAATTTGTTTTTAAATGATAGTTATTAAATATTTATATGGTTTGATTAAATAACTTTTTATTTAAGTATATTTACCTAGCTTAAACTTGAAAAATTATTTTAGAACTTATAAACACTATTTTGAGATAATTTTGAAAACAAAGTTTTTGGGAAGTAAATGGTATAATTGTGTGGTGTAAATCGGAGGCAATGAGTGCTTGTAGCTAAGTCTTGGATTTCTCTAAGATAGAAATGTAACCATTGAGCTGTGATCCATGGTTTGATACTGCAGTGGTACTTTTCATATTATTTTAAAAGGGGATTTTCAAATATTTTAGAAAAGACGCTTTGTGAATCTTTCGAATTCGATAAGATAAGTACATAGTTTTGGATGAAAAGTTACATAGTTTTGGATGAAAAGATTTAATTTATTTAAACTTGAATTTAAATAAAGACTTGGTTTTTCGGTGAAATTGAAGTATTTGGTTGGATTATTGTTTATTTGATAGGTAAATAACCGACTATCAAATTTGGACCCAAATATAACTTTAGGAATATCTAGAAGAGGTACGGGAATTATATGGTACAATTACCGTTCGAGGTCCTATACTGTACATATAAACTCCTTTGTTCTTCTAAGACGTTTTTTAAGGAAATCCATCCATAAACAGTTAGGAGGTGATATATGATCTTAACTTCGTCTGTTCATTTCCTAAAAAAACAGGGTTGAGTTTACCAGGAACATCGAACATTATTTCGAAGAGATGGGATCGGACTTGTGATCCGTAAACCACTTCGATCGAACGAGTACGTTTTGGTAATAAAGACAAGAGTGTGGAATCGAAGATGGAGAAATGAAGTGCAAAGGCTAACCGCTACTAATCCTGAGGGTGATTTCAAAATGGATGTAGCAGGAATAGTGCCTTCGGTTCCGTTCGGGCCGGGAACGAACTTGTGTGGATGAATGCTATCAGCACATTGTTATTGGAGGACAATGAGCATTCTAAATGAATATTTCTAAAAAGGTAACGCTTAGCTTTGGACCTCATCAACCAGGAATGACTGAAAATCAAGGAAGATGCAGCAAGCCTAAGCGGGTCGCACCCAAGTACGGTAAGGTTACCCCTATCTAGAGTCCCTTTTATTCGGCTGTGTGGCGGTTGCTGATCCAAACCACAGTGTAATCTTATTCGGTCTATCCAGTTCAAGGGGTAGGCCGGTCTTGTGTAGCAGGGAATCCCAAAATGGTCCTCGATATAGTGTTTCTAGACTTGTACTATGATCGGTGGTACCTCAGTGCCTAGTCATTCAGTTGGAAACTATTCTCCAATACATGCCTTTACGATTGATTATAGAGCCTAGTATTGCTGGAATTTAATTAATGTAACATTTTCAGCTATTTCAATAAGTATTTATACTTAACACTATTATAATATCAGAGGATTTTGATACGAAATGTTTTGGTTATCGTAAGGTAAAAACCCGTCGTGTTTATTTGTGGCATGGTATTACGACATACCTTTTATTTTCAAAAGAATTTTGAACTTTAATAATTCAAATTGTATTTTGTCACGCTGGTTTTTCAAACTGACTCGGGTGTTTTTTTATTAGAATGCTCGGGTCAGACCGAGTATTACAGTTTTAGGATTGGATACTATGGAGCTCAGGAGACGAGCTGGAGACTGAGACGTATTCTCATACTTGTTTATTTCCGCTGTAGTGTTATTTGAAATTACTAGAAGTTGTGAGGATAGGATGTTATTCCTGTCCAGGCTGGTAATTGTTGATTTGTGTACTCTGATGTGAGATATGTATATTACAGTTTTGCTTTGTGTAAAGAACTATTGGTATTATATATTGTTCTATCCGCTGTGAGATTCTTTTTGTTTAGTTCACTCTTCTTCTACCTCCTTTCTTTTACCCAAACAATCTGTCTTTCCAACACTCGATCGTTCGGCATGTTATACGATGAGCGTATTTATGTCGATTTTCGAGGGTCATGAAGGACGGGTAGTCACATAATAAGATTTATAAATAGATGAAGTTATAAAAAGAATGAATTTGTGAATAATGAGATTTATAAGTGAATTAACTTACAATCGAATTTTGACATATAAATGAGATATAAATGTAATTTGTTAATAAAGGAAATTTATATTTGGAAGTTTTTATAAAATATGAATGGAATTTATAAAAAATTGTTTTATAAATCTGAAATCAACTTATTTTGAAAAGTTAAATATGAAAGTTTTTTAAATGAATTTCATTCACGATTTTGGACAGTGGATAATCCTTTAAATTAAACATATAGAATTAATGAATTTGGTAAGAAATTATATTCACGATTTTGGATAGTGGATAATCTTTTAAAATGTTTTGAAAAGTTATCCTTTAAATGGAGTTAAATGGTTTGAAGATGTTTTTAAATGGTATGAGCATCATAACATAGATTTCAACATTCATTGTTGAAATAGACGTTTTCAATAAGTAAGGAAAGCATGGACTATAACACTGTTGCTATAGTAAATAATTTTCGAAAGGAGATGTTTTGTACAGTATATGGGATTTATATATTTATTTAATTATCGAATCTCCATAACAATGATTTTGGGTTGTCGTAACGAAGTTTTATGCAACATTCATTTGACCCAATAAAGCGTGTGTTGAAAATTATTAAGCTTTCCTAAAAAGATTGTGAATATGCTTATACTGTTGATAAAGTATATGGAAATGTTTTCCAATATAGAAATATTGAAATGGTTTTGAGAATATATCTTTTTAAAGATAATTTGAAGTGAATGTTTGGAAAGTGATTTAATTGATAAAAGATTAATTAAAAGGGCCTAGTGATTGCTTATAGTGCTAGATATTTGTTGTTTGCTATGATAGTTAAATAACCGACCATCAAACTTGGCAATTTTAGTTCCTCGACTTGACGTGGGAACTATTTAGTCGTACACTTAGTACGTAGCCATCTATGTAGGCTTGATTACAGTTTGTGTTAAGGATGTTGATTCATGTAGTATGGAGTATTAGTCCAATCTATCGAGCTTCCTTCTCGGCCGAAGGATAGCAAGTTGAAAGTTAAAGACGTGATAAGTCTATGAGACTTAGTTTCCGTGTGAGGTTGAGAAACACTTTTGCATTTTAGGTGCGAAGAGCAGGGATCAGATTTATCTGAAAACCACTTTGGACCAATGTATATGCGTTTGATTATGCAGGTTATTGATGGCATTGATATTTAGGGTTTTCATAGTGAAGGACTGCTTGTTGATTGTTTGGGTTAAAATCCCAATATACATCCAGTAGCAGTAGTCTCTTCATTATAAAATATCCACTACAAGGGCAATCGCTACTAATCCTAGGGATTTCTCTACAAGAAGTGGTAAGAAAGTACCTTTGGTTTGTTCTGTTCCTGGACAACTTGTATGGACGCTTGTTTGACATTGCATTTCTATGATTACGTACATTGGTTTCTACAAACGTACATCAGTGGTGGCAGAGAAGGCAACTTCTCTTAGCTTAACACCCTTCTTGAGATGTACAAGCTCAAAGGTTGTATTATTGTGGAAGGCAGTTAGAAGTGATGTGATATGTGATATGTGAAAGGTAATCGTTACCTCAGCCTCATCAGCCGAAAATGACCGAAATAGGGCTAGACGCGGCAAGGCTGAGTGGGTCATTCCCAATTAGGATATGATCATTCCCTTCTAGATATATTTTTCCCGCTATGATGTTTGGGATGTAAATTATTGTGGTTTGTATGCTATGAGGGCCCTCGAAAAAAGTCGGTAACGACTGGGGGATGACATATTTGGTACCACCTAGTTATAGAGGTAGGTCGGTCTTATGTTGGTAGAGGGTAGATGGTCTGCGCCTAGGGACATCCATCTAGTGGTGTACCCATCGGAAGGTAGTCCCTTCACCTGGTCATTTGTATGGAAATCCAAACTCCACTACGTGCCTGCCATTTTGTTTGTAGAGCCTAGTACGCTGGAATTTAATAATAGTAACAATTTCGGCTATTTTAATATTATTTGCGCAACAGACACTATTATAATATATGATCATTTGATATGAAACGTTTTGGTTATCGTAAGGTAAAAACAAATCCGTGTTTATGTGTGGTCGTGTCTTACGAGATACTTTGTTTTGAAAGGAAAAGTTTGATAATTTAATAAACTCAGT
Organism: Allium cepa; assembly: GCA_030765085.1. Lineage (NCBI taxonomy): Eukaryota > Viridiplantae > Streptophyta > Magnoliopsida > Asparagales > Amaryllidaceae > Allium > Allium cepa. The sequence continues at coordinate 348,010,725 of CM060928.1, forward strand.
TGAGTATGTTTCTCACGCTGGTTTACCAAACAGATCCAGGCATTCTTCCTTTTCAATGCTTGGTCAGACAGAGTATATTTACAGGTTCAGATTTGGTGCTTTTAGAGCTTCGGCAGGCAAGCTAGAGGTCTTCATTTTTGTATACACATGTCTGTTTTTTATCCACTGCATTGTTGTTTGATATTATCGACAACTGTAAGGACATGTTATTATAACTGTCCAGGATGATGATTGGTGCTTAATTGTTGAACTCTGATTGATGTATGTATATATAGTTTCTTTTTTGTAAAGATCATTGATATGATATTATTTGTTTTTCGCTGCGATGTGAGATTCTGCATTGTTCTTTTTTCTTTTCTCTTCTCTCTTTCTTCTCTTCTCTTTTTCTCTCTTCTTTTCTTTCTCATGACTTTCCGCCGGTCTGTGTTTTTTGGATCGGACATGTGTGGTTTATTGTCGATTTAAAGGGTACAGATTTGCATGTCATCATATTTGGTATCAGAGGTTGGATTTAGTATATTACTAGGCTTTGATGTGTACTCAGTATAGATAGGGTCAGAAGCACCCAAGATTGAGTTTGAGTGTATTATATATGAGCATATATTTGTTAGTGATTATAAAGATATTTTATATTTTTTTTTGGCTTATCCATTGAGTTGTCTATGGATTCTGGTCCATGCGTGGGATGCCATGTTAACGATAGGGATTTCTAAACGTTTAAACGAGGCAAGTCGAGATAGTATTAATTTAAATTAGACAAATGAAATAATTTACCTTGGTTATATTTTATATATAAAGGAAACTATTTTTCAGAAATTATTATAGTGTATATAAATTGATTGTTTGGTTGATTGAAAATGTAAATTTATATAGTTAATAAAGGCTATTTGAGTAATCTAAATAAAACAAACAATTGTAAAAGGATAAATGCAACAACCCACATATTTTACGATTTTATATTTAAATTTTTTATTTAAATATAGCATCGTTGGTCGGATTAAAGTCCGAAATGCTACTTTTTGTAAACTGTCGAATTAGGACTCGAGACCACTGCCATTGAGTCCAAAATGGCATATGCGACCTTTTTTGAGTATATGCATCGATATGTTTGGATTTGACTAGAATTTTGGTATTTTCATTTGGGGCTTTGGGTTTGGGTTTCAGCCCACTAACCCAACAAGAGAACCCAACTCCTCTACCTTATTGCTCCCACTCCACTCCTCTTCATTCATTCATAACATTTCCTAACACTCTCAAGCCCTAGAAAGAATGGTTGGAAGAGGAAATTAAAATTCCTAAGCCCTAGTTTCTCTTAGGAATTCAAATTCAAGTTATAAATCAAAGAGAAGCTTAGGTAAGAATCCTCTTCATTTTCTCCATCTCAATCTCTATTCAATTTTCAGAAATTCCTATAATTTAACTTAGGAAATTCATTTCATTTGATAATAGATTGAATATTATAGAGGTGTTGTTGAAAAGAAGTCAATCTTCGCTTGTTTTAGAGCTTCTCGTTTCAATATTTGGGTTTAAAGATGAGTTTTTGAACTCACATTTACGTCTATAGCTTTCATTGTTGTTAGATAAAAATTTATAACATCTATTTCATGTTCAATTGCTTTTGATTTGAATTGACTTGGTGAATTTTCAAATTTTAGTATTTTGAAGTCAAAATCTTCTATCTTGGATGTCTGAACATGATATTCGAGGTGTATCGAAGAGCCTATAGGGCTGGGTTGTCGCTTGGCATAAATCTCTAACCTCCGTCGCTCGTTCGATCACTTCCAAATCAATTTGGCCATCACTGGCCTAGGCAAACTGCTGCCCAGAACAGCCAACCAGACGTCTGGTTGGAAGGTCTAGACGTCTGGTTAGGGCAGTAGATGAAAAAAATAACATAAGAAAAGGAAAAAAAGGGCAAAGACTTGGACCAGACTCTGGTCCAAACCTACCAGACGTCTGGTTAATTTTCGGACGTCTGATTAGAGTTCAGACGTCTAGGAGATTTCTAAAATGTTTCCAGAAACCAAATCCAGATGTTTGGTTTAACCATCCAGACATCTGAAACTGCCAACTATGCCAATTTTGTTTTTTATTGGATTTTCAGTTTTTATCGATTTTTGTTGATCCGATTGGTTATTGTCATTTATGATCGACTTTGATGACTTCTGTTCGGGGTTTTTGGTAAATATCCATTTGATGGATTTGATATCGATTTCTATGGATTTGATTCGCGTCTTCGAATGTGAATTTTTGGTGATCGATTGTTTTTACAATCGTTTTCTGTGTTTGTCACTTTAAATTACAAAGGTTTTTATACTAGTAGTAAATATCCAAACTCTTTCAAAAAAATGATTTCGACGTTACTTTTAATACAAACCTTGTTTTTAAAACCGTTTTCCATTCTATTAGTATATACAAACCTTTACCTCATTCGTTTGAGAAATCTAATTAAACGACTTAGCAAAACAAGTGGTATGAAACACTTGCGTTTACTTTGTTCGTTAATTCTTGAACTTGTTCGATTGAACTCTCGTGACAATTTTTGAGTGGAAATCTACAATTTGTTCGTAAATACTTAAGTTAAGCTAGTACTTATGGGACATGAAGCTAAACTCATTTATTTACTAGCTTAGTGTAATTTACACTTACCAATCAATGATGATCATTTTGTGATTTAGACTAGCGATATGTGATGTCTCTTTGTCTGCGTGGGGGATTATACCCTGTTTGGAGGAGTTTTGGCTCATAGTCCGTAAAGAGGGACTATACCCTGTTTAGAGGAGTTTCGTCTCATAGTCCGCAAGGGGGGACTATACCCTATTTGGAGGAGCTTCGGTTCATAGGAGGAGCTTTGGCTCATAGTCCGCAAGGGGTGACTATACCCTGTTTGGAGGAGCTTCAGCTCATAGGAGGAGATTTGGCCCATAGTCCGCAAGGGGGGAATATAACCTGTTTGGAGGAGCTTCGGCTCATAGGAGGAGCTTTGGCTCATAGTCCGCAAGGGGGGACTATACCATGTTTGGAGGAGTTCCGGATCATTTTATGGGATATCAACCCATTTTCGATACACGTGTTGGTGAGATTTCATGCTTCCATTTGTGATAGGCCTCCCCCTTTGTGATTTCTGGATTTATAATTGATGATTTCTGAAATTTGTGTATCACTAATTTTTGCAATTGGCATTGATATGTTTTTTCAATATTTGTGGTTTGGTGAATAAATAAAGAATATGATATTCCTTTTAGTGTTTGAGAATATTTGAAATATTGTATGATTTTTTTGTTATCACGTATACTTGACACAGTATGGCATTATTGTTATCATATTTTTTTTTGTCATATCTCTTATCCTATCTCATTTTATATGATATTTATAGCTAGAATGGTCCGTTTATTATTTTTTTCTTAAATAATACTCGGGTCAACCGAGGTATTTTAGGTGCTTCTGCTTGACATCTTATCATGGTCCTTCATCTGACTTTTGTGCTAACTCTTTAGTTTAGTAGTTTTTGTTATTATACATTCGAGATAGAGACTCCTTGATGTATACATATTCTTTTGTCTTGCACTTGTACCTATTCTTTTATGATGTAGTGGATCTTATATGACCACTACTTTGATGTACACTTTTATGTGATATATTCATATCTGTTTCCGCCTTAGTGATATGAATATCTGTGACTGATTTATGTTATATTTATTTTATATTTGTTTCCAAAGACTACGTAACCACTGTGTAGTAGCCTTATGTTTGTATTGATATGTCGAATTTCCTCTTGAAACGAAATGCATATAATACTATCTGACATATCGGTACTCACACAAAGCAATAACACAGATGATCGCTCCCCAACAGCCTTATTCTTCGCGCTAGCCGACGGCATTACCATGTAGTGTCCTTGGCTAGTGTGAGCATAGAGGTGGTGCGTCACTATAAATTATATAAGTAAATGAATTATAAAGTATAGAATTATAAATAATATGATTTACAATTGTGAAATAATCTTATATCTAAGAAAGAAACTGCATGAGTATATTTATGAGTTATAAATAAAAATGAAATTAAACTAACAACTTGAAAATTTGAATCCCGTTTGTTTTGAAAGTTGTTTTTCAATATTAAAGAGGTTATATTATTATAAATCTAAATAAGATAAATAAATTTGGAATGAATCTTATATAAGTAAAGTAAAATAGTGAAATTACATAAGTAAAAGGTTTATAAATGTGATTTATAAATATAAAAAGGATTTTTAAAGGAATATAAAGCACTGAATTCACTAACGTTGCTAGAAAATAATAAGGGTGGTGGCTGCAGCATCAACAGTATCATTTTCGAGTTTCTGCATGATTGATTTGCTACCATAGTAAATTGGAAATTGAACTTTTATTGTGATAAAAAAAATTGATTTAAAATCCAAGTAGAAAATTGATAAATATAAGTAAAATGATTTGGACTTATAATATGAAATTAAAAAATGAGTTTGATGAATGGAAGTGAAGTTAGGTAAATGTTCATGGAATTATAATAAATAAGGAAAAGAAATTTCAAAAATTTAAGTGTGAAATTGAGGTATAAAATTAAATTTTCAACTTAAGTGAAGTTAAATATATTGAGTTGGTAAAATAAAATATATGATTTGAAATTTGATTTAAGTAAAAGTTAAACAAAATGTCTTTAGAAATGAAATCTAAGTTCAGTTAAAAGGAAATGATCTTTGAAAATGAAATGTAACTCAAATAAAGAAAAAGAAATGAGATAATGAAAGGGGTTAAATAAAATAGAATTTGAATTAAATTAGAAGGGAACTTAAGTTATGTAGTGAAAGTAAATGCAAGTGAGGATGAGTTGAAACATAACTTAAGTGATGATTGAATGAAGTTGAATTTGATATCAAAATGAATTAATAAAGTGAATTAATGAAATAAAGTAACTAAATGAGTATGAACTTGAGTTATATAAATGAAATTCAACTTTAATTGTAAAAGTGAATTAGTGAATAAACATGGATTAGAAATGTTGTTGTTAAGAAGTGAATAAAATTTAAGTAAGTGGTAATGATAAAATTAGCATTGGAAGTGTTGTATAAAGATGTGAATATACTGAATACTAGAATTCAATCTAATTTGAATATTAAACCAATTTAAATTAAATGTGTTAAACCAAACTGAATGTAAACGAAGTAAATATGAATGTTGTAGTGTAAATTAAATAAATTTGGTTATGTTGGATATACATTGGTTGTTAGATGGATGTTAGTTGGTTGTATATAAGTTCGGCAAATATCAATGGAATTGAATTAATGAAACTTAAAGCTAAGTAATTGAATTCAAATTGCTAGTAAGTGAATCTAAATAGAATCGAATTTAATTGATTTGAAAATGAACTAACTTGAATGTAAATTAGTGAATGTAAACTAATTGAATACGAATGAATGAATGTTAGTAAAAAGTCCAATGTTAATGAATCAAATGTGATTAAATGAAAAACCAATTCAATGAATAGTAATGAGAAATGAATTTATATTGATTTTGTTATGGATTGATTGGATAGATATTGGTTTATTGGATATTAGTTGGTTGATAGTGGTTTGATGGTTGAATTTATTGCATTTGCTATATTGGCATGTTATTATGTAGGTATATGTTGTATATTGATATTACTTTCATATATACATGTTTCTCATTTGTTTGTTGAGTGTTTATTAGGTGTGTATGGCATATGCTTCGCATTTGGATCTCGCATTCGCGCTGTATTAGCCGTATATGCTAAGGTACATATCTCAGATTACATATCGTACTTTTATATTTTTTCCCTACGGGACGCCTCATCGTCGAAGATGAGATGTATATTTGTGATATTATATATCATGATTTTTTTTTGGGATCAAACCACGCAAAGGAGGCTATGGCGAAATTTTTTGAAAGTTAAGGCGTTAGAAATTTTTTGAGATTTTTTGAAAAATGTTTGATAACTAAAATTTTGATTTTGAGTTAAAAGTTAAACGATATTAGTTGGTTTTGAAAACAAAACTAAGTATGTAATTGAAAGCTTAGAAAAGTTTTATAAGAAGTTTAACTATTGGATTTCGGATAAAGTTAAAAGGTTTAAATGGATTTGGTAAATCTAATTTGAATGGTTTGTTTTTGAAAAGTTAATGGATTTTATGGCTTTTTCTTACGTGGTAATTTCGGAAACGAAATTCTTTTAAGTAGGGGAGAATGTATAACCCAGAATTTCAGTCATTCGAAATTGGGATATTTGGTTGGTTTTAAATATTCATAAATTAACTTTATAGGTTGAATAACTTATATTTCAAATATATTGATTTAATTGGATAATTAAATTGTTAATTTGAAATTTGAAATTGCAGAAATAATTTGAAATTTGAACTTAATGTGAATAAAAATGATTTATAAAGATGAATTAAATTCTATTTGAATTAGAATGATGTTTGAGAACTTTATAAATTGAATTAAAAGTAAACTTATAGAAATTGAAAATTTTAATATTTAATTAACGTGTAAAAATAGTCATTTTGACATAGTCTCGGATTTCGACAAAACTAGTTTCATTGGAATCGTAATGTTATTTATTGTAGGGTTTCAAATTTCGTGTGTGTAGAAATTTTTTTAAGTAAATTTTAGTTAAAAAAATTCGATTCAAAAACCTATCTTCCAAATATGATGGAAGTGGCTCCAGATATATATATTCCATTATTTTTTGAGTAGGAGTATAACATTATAAATGCCAAGAGGCATGCTTCGATTGGAGTTCGAAAAATTTTCGGATGAATAGTGTCACGAAATTTTCTATAAAAGGACTTCATTATTTCCTTTTTTCACCAACATTAAGATTTTAAACCCTGGCCGCCATATTCTTTTCGATGGCCAGAGATTCACCTCATTCTTACTTGATTATCTCCATATCCATGTGTAATTAGCCGAAACCTTCAACTACAATATTGTAGAGCTCGTCGAGCTCGACGTATCCAACGGTCGTGATGAACTACGGAAAAGCGAGATGACCAAAATTTCTCTTCGGAGGGCGTGCGTTCAACCGCGTTTTCTCGTCGATCTGGAGCATGTGGTGGAGCCGCTCTCTAGCCATGGGTGAAGTGGAGCTTGGCACTTCAAATGGCAGTCCTTGATCAACCTCTAGCGATCGATGGTGGGTGCGGCATCGAACCAATGAGATCGATGTATGGGTTCTTCGGCCTGATGAAAGAACAAAGGAAAAAAGAAAACATGCAGCTAGATCTGGGTCTCTTAAAAGGAAACATGCAACGTCTATTGGAATCAAAGTGAGTACAACTTACTCTTTCTGACTCGCTTATATTTTTATATAAGTTATAATAAATTTATTTTGAGTTGATTGATGATTGTTTGAGTGATATTTTATATTATATATATATATATATATATATATATATATATTGGTATTTGGGTATATTCGTGCATATTGGAGCAGATGAGACTCATGTTCCCACGTATGAGTGGATGGACCATTTTATACGTGCGCCTGCATCGAAGCGAACATTGTAATATTTTTTCATATGTATATTTGTTGCAGGTGACAGGTTGGAGGGATCCAACTGAATTCCTCACCAGTGTTGATTTTATTTACAGATATTGTGATATCTGCTATTATCATATGATATATATGTTTTTGATGCCAGGATTGATACGATTGATGTGAATCACCTTGTTTAGCATTTATGTAGCATTGGGCTATATTTTGAAAATTAGAAAAATGTTAAAGTGATGATTTCAAATTTATAAGGATTTCAAAGTGATTTGAAAATATATGTTTTATTTATTTTTGAATTCTTAAGGAATTGAATTAATGTTAAAGAAATAAATGTTATAATTTTACGTTATAATAATTATGATTTTTGTGAAATATACCTAAATATGGTTTATTTTTTAAAATATGAAGTTGATTATTTTGAAAAATAATAAAAAATGAGAGTTGAACTTATGATAAATGGTTGTACATAAGATTTATAACATTGATATTTTATAAACAAAAAGTGATGGAATTATAAGAAGTTTTGTAAATGTTAAAATGAAGTAAAAATGGATCTTATCAGTAATAAGATTTATAATTTGATGAAGTTATAAAATGAATGAATTTGTAAATAAAGAGATTTAAAGCAAATTAACTTATAATCGGATTTTGACATATAAATGAGATATAAACGTAATTTGTTAGTAAAGGAATTTTATATATGGAAGTTTTTATAAAATATAAATGGAATTTATAAACATTGTTCTATAAATCCGAAATCAACTTATTTTGATAATTTAAATAGAAAAGTTTATTAAAGGAATTTCATTCACGATTTTGGACAGTGTATAATCCTTTATATTAAACGTGTAGAAATAATGAATTTGTTAAGAAATTATATACACGATTCTGGACAGTGAATAATCTTTTAAAATGTTTTGAAAAGTGATCTTTTAAATGGAGTTAAATGTTTTGAAAATGTTTTAAAAGGTGCGAGCATCGAAAACATAGATTTCAACATTCATTATTGAAATAGATGTTTTCAAGAAGGGACTATAACATAATTGTTATAGTAAATGATTTTCGAAAGGAGATATTTTGTATAGTATATAAGATTTATATATCTATCTAATTATCGAATCCCTATACTAATGATTTTGGGTTGTCGTAACGATGTTTTACGCAACATTTTTTTTGACCCAATAAAGCGTGCATTGAAAAATATTAAGCTTTCCTAAAGAGATTGTGAGTATGCTTATACTGTTGATATAAGTATATGGAAATGTTTTCCAATAAAGAAATGTTGAAATGGTTTTGAGAATATATCTTGTTAAAGATAATTTGAAGTGAATGTTTGAAAAGTGATTTAATTAATAAAAGATTAATTAAAAGGGCTTAATGATTGCTTATGGTGCTAGATATTTTTTGTTTTTGCTATGGTAGTTAAATAACCAACTATCAAATTTGACATTTTAGTTCATCGACTTGATGTGGGAACTATTTAGCCGTACGCTTAATACGTAGCCATCTGTGTAGGCTTGATTATCGTTTGTGTTGAGAATGTTGATTCATATAGTGCGAATTGATATTCCAATCTATCGAGCTTTCTTTTTGGCCGAAGAATAGCAAGTTGAAAGTTGGAGACGTGATAAGTCTATGAGACTTAGTTTCTGTGTGAGGTTGAGAAACGCTTTTGCGTTGTTGGTGCCAAGAGACCGGGATCAGATTTATCTGAAAGCCACTATGGACCAACATATATGTGTTCGATTGTGTAGGTTATTGATGGCATTAATATTTAGGATTTTCATAGTGGATGACTGCTTGTTGATCGTTTGGGATTAAAATCCCAATATACGTCCTGTGGCAGTTGTCTCTTCGTTATGAAATATCCATTGCAAAGGGTGTCGCTACTAATTCTAGGGATTTTCCGATAGAAAGTGGTAGGAAAAGTACCTTCAATTTGTCATGTTCTTGGACAACTTGTATGGACGTTTGTCTGATATTGCACTTCTATGATTACGTACATTAGGTTTTACAAACATACATCAGTGGTGGCAGAGAAGACAACTTTTATTAGCTTAATACCCTCCTTGAGACGTACGAGCTCAAGGGTTATATTTTTGTGAAAGACAATTAGTAGTCAACGGAAATGGCAATGTGGCGTTCAAAATGATGTGATATGTGAAAGGTAATCGTTAACTCGGACTTCATCAACCGAAAATGACCGAAACATGGTTAGATGCAGTAAGGCTAAGTGAAATTTAATAATGCACAATTTCTATTGTAGAAAGCCTTGTATTACAAGGTATATGTTGGAATGTAATAATGTAACAATTTCAGCTATTTTAATATTATTTGTATGAAATAGAAACTATTATAATATAAGAGGATTTGATATGAGATGTTTGGTTATTATAAGGTAAAAATCTTATCGGTTTTTATTTGCAACTCGATCTTACGATATACCTTTTGTTTTCATAGAGAATTTTTTTTTGGTAACTTTGTAATTCAGTTGAGATGTTCTCACGCTGGTTTACCGGACTGATCCGGACGTTCTTCCCTTTCAATGCTCGGGTCAGACCAAATATGTTTACATGTTCATATTTGGTGCTTTTGAAGCTTCAGCAGACGAGCTGGAGATCTTCATGTCGTATATATGTATCTGTTTATTTTTCCGTTGCATTGCATTGTTATTGTAAATTATCAGCATTTGTAATGACAGATTATTATAACTGTCTCAACTGATGATTATTTATTGTGTACTGCAATGAAAGTAGACCGACGCGATAGGTATACACAAGGACTAATACGACATGTTCGTTTAAATCTCAGAGGGGCAAAAATTAAATTTCAAGTCAATGGATGCACGAGCAACTTAAGACATGCACAATGTGACGTTGTGCATGCCTTAAGGTCATGCAAGTATGGAAACAAGACAAGAGAACATAACCAGCGACATCACATAAAATATATAGATAATGCACAGTATCACAAACCAAGCTCGAGCAAATCAGTTCAAGTATAACCTGGCACAAACCAGAATAAAACATTTCAGGCAAAGAAGCCAAATCAAATGCAACAGCACAAAAATGCACAAGTGCAAATGTAACAGTACAACAAGAAGTTGCGCTAAGTTCAAGTGCAACATCAACAGCACAAAAATGCAAAAGTGCAAACGCAAAAGTGCACAAACAAGCTGTAGCAAGTTCAAACGCAATATCAACAACACTGAAATGCACAAGTGCAAATGCAAGTGCACAAACAAGCTACGGCAAGTTCAAGTGCAACATCAACAACCAGAACATGTATGGCAAACAATACCGGTGCTAAGAAAATCCAGAAAAGGCAAAAGGCAAGTTGTGATAAGGTAACATATGCACAAGTATAATTAAATACAAGCACAAGTACCACAAATCAGATTTGACAAACATACTATTTAAGGTACACTAGACAGTGCATATTGAAGCAAGCACTAGAACTTCAGCAAGGCACGTATGGACAAGTTCAAAGAGCAAGCCAGAAATGCAGTCAGTTCTAGTATACAAGAACATGCAATCTGATACATGTGCAATAGTAATAATGACGTCTGAAAGCACAATACATATGCAACAGCAAAAAGGCACATGTAAAATTTGAAAAAATATGTGAAGAATGCCACAAACCAGAATACAATGCATATAAGGATTTTCAAGTACAATAGTGTTGCATGTCAAAAATGATAATGAACGTCAAATGGTTTGGAGAAAGTACACAGAAATGAACAAAGTGTCAGACGCATGAAATACGCAAGGAATAATTAAAAATCAAATTTTGCTGGAATATTTCAAATTTAAGGCAGCAACCATGAATAACCAAGTCAAAGCAAAATTTACATCAACTTTGGGCAAAATCGAAATAAAAATCAATATCGGATAGGGGTGGACATTTAACTACTTAACCGACACTGACCAAACCGAGATAACCAAAAAGGTTGGTTAGCCGACTTAAAGGTTAACTGATCGACCATAATTGAATATTTTTTGTTCGGTTAATCGTTAACAAAACTTGGTCAGGCCGTTAACCGACCAGAAAAAATTAAGTTTTTTTATGTTCATTTCTTAAACAAATCTTATTATCAAACATCTTATATTCAAATCGTGAAACTTAATTCACAAGATATTTGTGCTTAAACTTTTAAATCAAACAATTGATCAATTTATGATAGTAACTTAACATTATCATTTCTTGATTTGTAATTTTAAAATAAGCATTAAAGATCTTAATAATCTTATCAGATTTCTTACTTATCGATTATTTTTATGAAGCATCTTATAGTCAAACTGTGAAATTCTAATCACAAGATATTCTTATTAAAATTTCAGTAACCTTGATCATAATTCATTTCTAACTACATAACCTTTCAAAGTATATACTTTATATTCAAAATATAATCCTAGGTAAAATTATTTCATTTACTAATCTTTTAAAATCAGTGTGCTTGTCCACCTTGTTTAAATGTTCAAAAAACCTCATCGATAACGGTGATCGACACTCTCTGAATCCGATAATAAACCACACATATCTAACTCAGAGTGCACCAATTGCAGACGATCATGAGAAAGAGAAGAGAGGGTGAGAAGAAAGAGAGAAGAAAGAAGAAGTGAAGAGAAGAGGAAGAAAGAAGCAGAACCAAAACAATACAGAATCTCATATCGCAGCGGAAAAAGATATAATTTGATCAATAATCTGTACAAAGAGAAAAATAGCCTGACTGAAACATGAAAAGAAATAAACCAAAAACTTAGGAAAAGTCGAATTTTAAATAATTTTCCTTCCTTCTGTGGTTTTAGTTTGTTTCTGTTTGTTGTTTACCGCTTCGTTATTCATCAGGAAAGACTGCTGTCTAGATAGAAGCTGAAATAAGGAGACACTCTTATAATATATATCTTTTATTAAAAAAATGTTTTCAAACGAGTGAGGGAAAATAATAGAGAGTGAGAGGAAAAATGTACGAGAGAGTTTGTATTAATCTAAATTTGTACTTCTGAAAATCCTTATTGAAATAAATAAAATATTTGTTTGTTTATTCTTTTATTGAATATCTTTATTTCTTTTGGCGATCATATAATTACATAGCAACTTAACAAACACGTTAAATACAAAAATATATGTTTATTAGTATCAAACGAACATCGTAGATTGCAATATTCTACATTTACAATATTTCACATGCTATTAGATTCCCTTCATTCTCACTGCTCCTATGCTAAATGAAGAAGCTGAAAGTCTATAGGATCTTATATAATTCAACTTATATACTAATGTGAGAGTATATACTAATAAATATACTAAGTAGAGTAAATTAACAGCGTATTAATAAGATAGATAATAAAACTGAGCACACCAGAGTTTTCATACTGATTCAGACCTCTCATCCTATTTTTAGTCCTGAAGCTTTCCTTAGGTAATTCATGTAACCATTAACCATCACTTCGTCCGGAGGAATAGGTTAATACAAAAATATTTCTTCAACGGTCTTGTGTTTCCAATAACACGGATATTAACTAAAAGTACAATTCTTCCTGTAATCTCCTTTGCGTATATGAAAGTGAATGTTTTAAATTGTAGGAAGTGATCTAACCAAAATATATTGTGATTTTGATTGACTAAGGATATGTAAGCAAAGAGTGTATAAATATGAAGATAGAAAGTAGTATAAATCAAGAGAATAATTAAACTTGTAATCTCAATTTTTTTTATATTTATAGAATCAACGAGATGTAAACGAAGAGTTGTTACTGCTAGATAAAATCTCCTTGATCTAATGGCTGCAACTTTTGAGGAAGAGAGAACTTCTTTCAAAATGAACAGACGCATCTATTCATGATACTGCAATTGCCTAGATGACAGATGACTATTGGAAAAACCACAGACGTCTGTGGCTTCAGGGATAATAGTCCCGAGCCTTATCGCAGACGTTTGTTGGTTTTCCACATACATTTGTTGTTGGCAATTCCATAAATAAAGCTTATTTTGATGCAAATCTTCGTATAATATAATTTTTGCGTGTATGTGTACTTAAGTAGATCTTACATTGTTTATCTAAGGCTATTAACACATTAGTATGACTTTAATATGGTCCATAAATCTTTGTTTGTCTTCGAGTCCCGACATCTTTGAGCATAGCAATCTCTTGTAGTGTATACATGTAAATTGATAAGATATATAATATAATATATGTGATTGTATAATTGTCATTGAAACCATAGGGTGGAGGTTCTAACATTCTCTCTCTTTCGACGATGACAGATATACAATCATTGGTCATGATGAAAATAACTTCTCCTTAATTTTATCTCCCCCTATGTATATGCATATATTTCTCCCTCTTTTTCATTATCAAAACACAGTAAAAGAAATATACAACATAAAATAGATATATAAACAACATATAGATATGTCAAACACAAACAAAACATAAGATAATTCAACGATAAAAATACACGAGTTCAAGAACATACGTAACAAAAATATAAGTAGTACAACAATGAATCAAAGTTAAATAACTTGGTTCAAAGGAAAAGATAGCAAATGAAAGAAGCTAGTGATACCATTTGACGAATAGGGCAGTCCGCCATAGTATTTGTCAAAACAAACATGAAGTCTTTCTTCAATAATGTTAGTTCGTTTATTAAAGATTCTATGTACTGTTCTACGATCTGAGTATCCAATAAAATTTCCTTCATTAGCTTTTGGATTGAATTTTCCAAAATTATCTTCAGTATTCAAAACAAAGCATTTGGAACCAAAAATACAAAAATATGATATTTCAGATTATTATTTTTCGAAAAACATTTCGTAACATGTATTCTTAGTCATATGTCGAATTGTTACACGATTTAATACATAGCATGCGGTAGCAACAGCTTCGAGGTAGAAATTTTTTGTAAACCACCACTACTAAGCAGTGTTCGCGCACATTCTTGCAATGTTCGAATTTTCCTTTCTACTATGTCATTTTGTTGTGGTGTTTAGGAAAAAGAAAAATTATGACTGATTCCCTTTTTATTGCAAAAATTTTCAATGATATTATTTTCAAATTCACCACCATGATCGCTTCTTATACTTTTTATTTTTAAGTTCGTTAAATTATTAATTCGCTTAGCAAAAAATTTAAACATTTTAAATGTATCACTTTTATATTATAAGAATAGTGTCCATGTGTATCGTGAAAAATCATCGACGATAACAAATACATATTTGTTATGATTTATTGATCTTATTTGAGTTGGGCCAAATAAATCTAGATGAAGTAATTCAAGTGGTTGTTTAGTAGTAATTTCTTTCTTAGATTTAAAAGAACTTTTCTTTAATTTTTCAACTTGAAAAATATCACATAGATTTTTAACTTTATAATTTATTTTGGGTAATCCTCCTACTAAACCATTCTTTGCTAATTTATTTATATATTTATAATTTACATGACAAGAGCATTTGTGTCATAGCCATAGATCATTATGATTGGCGGGTAGGCATAAATCACTATTATTTTTAACATTCATATTTAATATATAAATATTTTTCTTTCTTAATCCTTCAAAAATAAAATTTTATTTTGATCAAATATACTGCATTTTTCTTTTTCGAAATCAATTTTAATCCTTTATCACATAATTAGCTTATATTTAGTAAGTTATAATTAAGATTTTCTACTAATAAAACATTAGTAATAAGAAGAGAAATGGATATACTGATGTTGATAAAGTCTCCAATGCAGATGACAAATCCTTTTGAGTTAACTCCAAATGTCACAGTGTCGTCATTGATATATATTATATTCGATAACATGTGTACATTTCTCGTCATATACTTGGAGCATCCATTGTCGAGTATCCAATTCTTTTTTACTTCTAATTTTATATTTGAGTACCTGCAAAATAGTAAAGATTTAATTGATTCCACTTCCTCTTATTAGGGTCCTATGTGTTAGTGGGTGAAGGTAGCCATACCCAAGTGTGTTTGGAACCTTTAAAAACATAATTTTTATTATAACAATATTTTTCAAGTATTCATCTATATGTTTTTGCCTAATAACACTACAAGGGGAGGGGGGATTTCCGACGGCTGAAAACCGTCGGCGGCCGTCGGAAGCCGTCGGCGGCCGTCGGAAAAAGCCGTCGGAAATGAAGGCGTCGGGGAGCAGTATTTCCGACGGCTACCAACGGGTGATGCCGTATACATTATCGACGGTTTCCGGCGGTTTCCGGCGGTTTCCGACGGCTTCCGACGGCCGTCGGAAACCGTCGGAAACCGTCGGAAATCAGGCCAATAAGCCGTCGGAACCCGTCGGAAACCGCCGGAAAATTTCGACCAATAAGCCGTCGAGAGCCGTCGGAAGCCGTCGGAAACCTGTTGTTTTTTTTTAAAATCTGCTGCAAATAGAGCCTTCCAACCACATTTCTCTTCCAAACACTACAATATCAATACTGCACAATCAAATAAACAATAATCCAACCAAACATGCAAACCAATACTCCAAAATATTCAATAGACACAGAAATAAACTAAATTAGAATAAAAATAAAATACAAAATATACATAACATTCCAACATTAACAATAATACTAACAATAACTGTTCTAATCATGCATATCCTGATACAGCTACAGAACCAAGTGTATTATACATAATTATACATATCAACAATTAATTGTTCCTTCTACCAAATCATTGTAAACTAAAACTAAACATACCTGCACGAACGAATTAGAAAGCAATGAATCAATCTGCCCCAGATCCAGAGCCAGCCGATGAAGGGAAGCGGCCACCAAACTGCTGCATGTACTCAAATAACTGTGCCGTCTGCATGGCCTGTTGGCGGTTCTGCTCCTCCAACTGCTGAACTCTAGTCTGTAATTCTTCTATACTTGCTAGCTCGCTCTGAGGTCTACTCCGCCGTCTCCTACTCTGACTACTGGACTGCAATAATTGAAAAATAAATAAAATCAAAGTTTATTGTTTTGAAAAGGTAAGAATATCATATTTTAAGTATTTTAAGAAAAATTAAATTATTTACCGCTAAATTGCCAAATCCGTATCGTCGACCATGCTCTGGTGGACTCATAACGGACTCAAAAATAATGTCCTCTTCATCGGTCGTCAGCTGCTCTCGACCCGTATCAGAAAGGAGTTTCTGTCGCTGCTCCATAAACATCTCCTGCATTGACAAATTAATAATATCATATCTTATTTCATAATAATTTGACAACTAAAACAATTACTAATACTGAATAAAATGAAATATGCTTACATGGCTTTTACTGGATTTATCGTCCTGCCATGTGTACGAAACAGTCCCGTCTGGATTAACATGCTCAACAGCATGCGTACGGGTGAACACGTCCATATAGCTGACAGGACCATGTGCCTCGGCTTCCTGAAGTTGATTGTTACATACAATTATTATACATTTAAAATCATATAGCATAAACTATTTACATTTATTATTCAGTAATTAAATTTACCAACTCCTGCCGATACTGCTGAAACGACTTCGATCCTCCGCGATGAGTAACGGGATTCTTATTTCTATTTGCAGAGTTTCTATCTGACTCTGCCTGTACATTCAAAATTTGATACATTATTTTTCAATCACGTTAAATTAATAATTGAAAAAAAATTAGTAGTTCTTTAAACATAACGGGAAATAAATTTTCCATCATTATGTGACAGTCGTGAGTTTTCATTCCGCTCAATCTACTATTTTTAAAGTCAACACATCTACGAAGATTTGATGATATCCCATCAGGAAATCTTAACCCTTCCACCCATTTTAACACAGCTTTAACTTGATTATTATCTAATTCGTAACAAGCTTTTGGTTTTTTACTGTCATTTGGTTTCATATGAAGCTCGGGACGTTTGCATAATTCTTCTATATCACGTCTTGATTTCAAATCATCCTTCGTCTTCCCTTTCACATTCAAAATTGTGTTAAACACATTATCAAATACATTTTTCTCATTGTGCATCACATCTATGTTATGGCGAAGCAGAAGATGTTTCCAATACGGCAACTCCCAAAAAATAGTTTGTTTGCACCAGTTATGAACAACTGATTTGCCTTCAATTTCTGTTTGCTCCCCCGTTTCATATATCTTTGGATAGTCCTTAACAAGTTCATATATGTCTTCGCTTGACCATATCGTCGGTGGTTGTCTATTTTCTACTCTATTAGCTAAAAAGTTTTTCTTGTCTCCTCTGAAGGGATGATTTACATGGAGAAAATATCGATGACAGTCAAACCATGAAATTTTCTTACCATGAGGTAAAGAAAACGCTCGTGTTTCATCCATGCAATATGGACATGCTAGACGACCGGCAGTACTCCATCCCGAAAGCATTGCATAGGCAGGAAAATCACTTATAGTCCACAACAAAGAAGCAAACATACGAAAATTTTTCTTCTTTGACACATCGTATGTTTCTACTCCTTCGTTCCACAGTATTTTTAACTCCTCAATCAACGGTTGTAAATATACATCGATTCCTTGTGTCGGATCGTCGGGGCCAGGAACGACAACAGTAAGAAACATATATTGCGTTTTCATGCACATCCATGGAGGTAAATTATACGGTGTGACGATAATGGGCCAGGATGAATATTTAGAACCAAATTGAGAAAATGGAGAAAAACCGTCCGTACATAATCCTAATCTAACATTTCGACTCTCCGCTGCAAAATTTGGATACGTTTTATCGAAATGCTTCCATGCTTCTCCATCGGCCGGATGTGTCAACGTACCCTCTTCCTCCGTTCTCACGCTATGCCACCTCATATTAGACGCAGTTACAGAAGATGCGTATAATCTTTGAAGTCTTGGAGTTATGGGTAAGTAGTGCATACGCTTGTACGGAACTTCCTTACCCTTCTTTTTTCTTGGTTTGTATCTCTCCTGGTTACAAACTTTACAATTTCTAAGGTTTGCGTCTTCTTTCCAAAACAACATGCATCCTTTTAAACATGTATCTATTTTCTGATACGGTAAACCAAAAGCCGACATAAGTTTTTTAACTTCGTAGTGATTTTCACACATTAGATTATCGGGCGGCATATGTCTTTTTGCAGCTTGTACAACAGCCGTAAACCCAGCTTCAGTGATGTTGTATTTTGACTTCATCGCAATGTATTCTGCGATTACTGACAGCTGCGTGCCGCTTTTACAACCATCCCAAATAGGTTTTTTAGCTGCATCTAGTAAATCATAAATTTTCTTAGCTTCAATATTTGGTTCTTCAACATTTACATCATCGTCGTCAACTTCAACCATAGGAAACATTGATCGTGCTGCATCTTCGACCATATTTTCTATACGGGTCGTTGAAACTATTTCGTTAACGACACTTTCAGACTCTACAGAAGTATTTGCTACAACTTCTCCATGCCGATCCCAAACATAATATTCGGGTGTGAAACCGTGTTGGCACAAATGAACTTTCACAATATCTGGTAACAAAAACTTCAAATGTCTACACCTACTACACGGACAACGAATTTCTGGATCGTTTCCGTTATTACTTAAGGCGAATTCAACAAACACGTTTATACCGTTATAAAAATCTTCTTTTATTGAGCCCCTCATTCCTTTTCTTTGGTACATCCATCTCCTTCGATCAACAAAATAATCAATCATTTTTCCTATTTGACAAAATGAGAAGTTCAAAATTTAATATTTATTTTGAAGAATACACATTCGAAAAAGATTATTTTCATGTTCGTATAATATTTTGAATTTAAAGAACAACTTCACAAATTTAAAAATATTTTCAAATAGGGCACATTTCATTTTTTAACGTACGTAACGATTAAAAATATATAATTTTTTTTCATTGGTCAGACATCCTACCTCCCATTACAAACACAGTAAGCATTTACATTTCGTATATTACTTCGTCCCAAACGATTCAATAAAATTTCGGCAGCATTTCCCTTTTGTTCCCTGCATTGTACACAAATGCGTGTACGCAGGAAACAAAAAAGAAAAGTTAGGGCGAAATTTTATGAACCGTTTGAGACGAAGTAGTATACAAAATGTAAATTCTTACTGTGTTCATAACTTGTCCAATACAGGGACAAATCCGACAAACATTGTACCAGATGAATATAAATGGTCGTTTTTCGAAAAAAACGACTATTTATACAACGATCATGTACAACACTCGTCAGACGGGGCCAAAAACTCTCTAAGGGACATTTGTCGGTTAACATGCGCGCATTTTACTCAAAAATACAGTTTTACTCACTGTTCACATTTATATATTAATTTCACACATTTATTCGACGTATTACGCATCAACTTAGGGCTGGTTTAACATTTTGTCATTTTTCAATACACACAATTATAATTTAGAGTAATGCATTTTTTTTGTGTCATAAGTAAAAACGTGCACAATATAATACTCCTAGTTCATTCAATCATTTTATCTTATTCCAAATAACGTATACAATCGTCGAATCAAGGCATACACAACAAAATACATATACATGAACATGCACAAATTATACGTGTTTATCACAATTTCACGATAAAAGATGAAATTGGTATACCATGTGATGCTATAAACCGTTATTACGCTAGTGGAAACAATTGCAATCATTAATTCGCCCTAATTTATCAATTTATGCAAATCTATAATTAGGGTAAAAACTGAATTTTTCATAAAAATAAGAGATTATACCTGAGATTAAGAGTACTGAAGCTTGATTAGAGTGCGTTGGAAGATCCGGAAGCTAAAAATTAGGGATTGGAAGCTTAGGGGTTGAATTTGGGGGGTTTTTTGGGTTTTTTTCGTATGAAATGGAGGAGGAAGAAAGGGCTCGGCTGGCTGGTATAATCGCAAATTTGCGACGGCTTCCGACGGCCGCCGACGGCCCGTCGAAAGCCGTCGGAAAATGGCCGTCGGAAGCCGTCGGTCTTGGCTGTCGGTATTCTGCCTTTTTCTTGTAGTGTAAATTTTTTATATGATTTAGGAATCCATATTTTGATACTCCTTGTTTCAGGAGTATTAATCTTCATTTTTGAAATAGGTTTCTTGAATTTAGTATGTAGTGTACTATAGTTTCTATGTTTTCGCTTAGCTTTAAATCTTAACCAATTTCGATTTTCCGATGGTCTTGATATTTTGATTAAATTTCTAAGTTTTGTTTTCCTTTATTAAATTTTGATACACATTAGTTATTTTATCCAACTTGTTCTTAAGATGACAAATTTCAATATTGTTAGAATCTACACTTGCCTTAAGTTCTAGTTTTTCTTTTTCAAGTTTGGTGTTTTCAAATCTACTATTTTTTATACCATGCAATAGAGTAGCATTTTGAGAAGACAAGTTTTTGCATTCTTTTTGAGCTATTTCTAGTTCTTCTTCTAAAATTGTTTTTCATCTTTTAATAAATCAATTTCTATTTTTTTCTCTGTTTATCTTTCCTATATGTTCTTTATTTAGTTTCTTGGATTCTCTATATTTATCATTTAATTCCATGATAATTTTCAAAATTTTATCATATGTTAATTTAGGATGTACCTCATTAGTATTGGCCATAAAACAAACATTAGCTTGTTTTGTCGCTTTCACTATCACTGCCAGAGGAAGAAAAAGAACGGAGTCACCCCAAGTTACTTAAAAAGCTCTTCGCTTCTTTTTGAATTTCTCAAATTTTCTTTTCCTTTTTTCATTATTGAGTTGTGGACAATCTTTCTTCATATAGCGAACTTGTCACATCCATAACATCTGATTGATGTTTGATTTGATGAGTTTGAATTGTCACCATTTTGAAATTTTTTCATCCTTTTGAATTTCTTGTAGTTCTTAGCAACGAATAAAATTTCTTCTTCATCCAAGTCGGAACTGTCATTATTTGCTTGAAAAGCAATATTCTTCTTTTCTTGATTTTGCTCCTTGCTTGCAAATAAGCTTCATATGACATCAAATTCGTGACTTTGAATTGAGAGAGATCGTTAGCTTCTTTTATGCTTAAAACCTTTCTTTCTCATTCGACAGTCAAAGAATTTAAGATTCGTGTAACTAAATCAAAATCAATGAATTTGATCCACAGTACCATGAGATCGTGTTGTATAGTTTGTAATCTAGAATACATGTCATTAATAGATTCATTTGATTTCATTTTAAACGATGAAATTGGATTTTATAAAATAGAGATTGTTTTTTGCTTGACTTTTACCGTGTCTACATGAGTAGCTTGCAAAGTGCGCCATGTATCATATTCAGTAGCGCAAAGCATAAATCGTGAAATTTTGTTTATCAAGTGAACAAAACAAAACATTCATGGCTTTGGCATTATTAGTTACAGTGTTTTTTTTGTGCATCGGTCCAAACGTTTATTTCAGTGGTAGGTTCTTTATATCTAGTTTGAGTAGTTTGTCAAATTTATAAACCATTGGCTTCCATAAAAATTCGCATACATGTTGACTAATAAGCATAACTAGAACTAGTAAATAGTGGGGGGCGAGCACTTGATTGACCTTCTTGAAATGTACTTGCCATATTAAAAAGTGTTCAATCACGTGTTACTGTAAATTTAAATAACCTTGCTTTGATTCCAAATGAAAGTCTATAGGATCTTAAATAATGCAACTTGTATACTAATGTGAGAGTATATGCTAATAATTACACTAAGTAGAGTAAATTAATAGAGTATAAATAAGATAGATAATAAAAGCGAACACACCAAAGTTTTATACTGGTTCGGACCTTCCGTCCTACGTCCAGTCCTAAATCTCGCCTTGGGTAATTCATTTAACCAATAATCCTCACTTCGCCTAGAGAAATAGGCTAATAAGAAGGATTTATTCAACAATCTTGCGTTTCAAATAACACGGATTTGACTAATAATACAATTCTTCCTAGAATCTCCTTTGAGTATATGAAAGTGAATGCTTTGAATTGTAGGAAGCGGTCTAGCCAAAATAATATTTTGGCTAATGATTAAGGATAAGTAAGCAAAAGTTTATAAATATGAAGATAGAAAGTAGTAGAAATCAAGAGAATAGTTAAACTTGTAATCTCAATTTTTGATGTATTTATAGAATCAACGAGATATAAAAGTTGTTACTGCTAGATAAAATCTCTTTGATCTAATGGCTGCAACTTTTGAGGAAGAGAGAAGTTCTTTCAATATGAACAGAAGCATCCGTTCATGATATTGCAGTTTCCCTGATGCCAGAAGTCTGTTGGAAAAATCACAGTCGTCTATGGCTTTAGGGATAATAATCCCGAGCCTTGTCACAAACGTCTGTTGGTTTTGTTGGTTTTCCAGAGACGTCTGTTGCTAGCAATTCCAGAAATAAAGCTTGTTTTGATGCAAATCTTTGTATATTCAAATTTGTGTGCATATGTGTACTTAAGGAGATCTTACTAGGACTATTAACACATTAGTATAACCTTAATGTGGTCCATAAATTTTGTTTGTCTTCGAGTTCTGATATCTTTGAGCATGGTAATCTCTTGTAGTGTATACATGTAAATTGATAAGATATATAATATATGTGATTGTACAGTTGTTGTCATTGAACCATAGAGTGGAGGTTCAAATAGAACCGTACAACAATCTAGAAGATATTCATGTACAATCTACCCAGTTTTTCCTACTGTAATCCCTATAACAGAGTTGGATCTTGAATCGTCTTATAGAACTAAAAATCATGCTAGAGGAATCCAAAGGTATCGATATGAAATCCAAAAAAAATGTAAATAATATCATAATGTGATGTACGAACATAAAATAAAGACATCGTGTTCGAAAACGGAAAGCTCAACGACAACTTTAAGCTCAAACCCAACAAATAATACAATTAGTGTAAATTCTACCAGATCGTCTTATCGTGTCTCGCTATTGTTAATTGTGTAAAGTCGTTCGGAGAAATTGAGTTTGGAGAAGCTATAACATTAAGTGAATGAAGGTTGAGATAGAACAATTGAGAATCAAACTTCAGTACCATCAATATCTGACCAACAAATCCACCTCTTGTCTGTAGAATTTGTATTTTTATTATTAATTTTTTTATATCTATTGTAAAAAAAAATTAACGTTGATATACCAATTTATTTCTAAATATTCGGTTTTTCAATTTCAAAATATACACATTAATTCATAATTTATTGTCGATTATTGAAATTTACGCAAAAATAATTAAAACAAATATATAAATTTTTACAAACAACTAATTTTTCCCTTTTGCTGGTCAGCTCACAATACAAAAACACAATCATTTTTCACCGCTTTCTCCATTCATGTCCTTCTCAAAATAATATATCCGCTCGCTTTGCAAAACACGCACCCTTAGAAACAATTTCTTCACCCTCTAAATATAATGCATTCTTTCAATTATTTTGTTTAATATTGAAATACAAACTTAGAAGGATTTAAGAACATCAATGTTTTTCCTCTTTAATTATTAACCATATAAAATTTAAAAATTTTGCTACCATCAACACCATAAAATCCTCTAAAAATTACCCAATTCTGAATAACAACCAAAAACACTTAATATTACCTATACCCACCACCGAAATAAATAAATAAACCGTTCAAATTCATACAGCACACTCTAATCTCTTTTCGTTCTCGAGTTCAAATTCAAATATTATAGCCAAACATTTCCAGAGTGATCAACGGTTTTAAACCGTCCTAAACAACAGGATATGGAGAAGAAAATAATAAAGTAGAAAATATGATAGCAGGAACCTAGCTAGTTTGACCGTAGTAAACCATCCGATGATTGTATTTTCAAGAAAGAAAAAACTTGAAACTTACCAAACATTTTTTTCAAATACAAATTACTACGTAGTTAATGAAATCTATGCGATACATACAACAACAAAAATTGTTCATTGCTTACAATTCATTGATTTATTCAATGAAAAAAAATCCAAAAGAAATTAGATTTTTTATTTTGATTCTCCATATGATCTCTATTATCCATGCTTTACTTATGATCAATCTACATTTTCTTTTAATTTTTTGAATCGATTTATGATGGAAAAATGGTTAGTGCAAATGAGGCTAGGGTAGAACGTTTGAAATGAAGATGACACGGTATGGGAGAAGACAATGAGAATAACAATAAGATTAGTGGATAATATTGACAAATTTTATGTAGTTGCTCTTTTATTTTTTGAATTTTGTATTTTCTAGTGGATTTTATAGTGCTAATAATAGCCCTCTTCAGAAAATTTATATTTTTGTAAATTAACATTCTAAACTAGATTATTTCAAACTTGGAACGTTTTAGCATTAAGTATAACTTCAAGGCAAATTAAAAGACCTTGAAAATTGCACGAGGAAAATACATGACAAACATACTTCAGGTAATTGCCTATTTGCTACATGCTTATCAGTTTTGAGATTCCAACTCGTGATGCAGCTGTATAAATAAATCACCATTCAAAATTGCTATTTTGAAGATGAGATACTTTAATGTAGACTGCAAAATATGGCAAACAGCGCAATTTTTTAACAAAATAATTCACATACAACATAAAATGCACCATAAAGATCAATATAATTAAAATCACCGCCGTATTTTAGAAGTTGTTTGGTTTCACTCTCCGCTAACAAATAACCACTGTTATTGATACGAGATCAGTTAGATGAAGTGCAATGAGACTAAAACTTGTACTGCCTGCAAAAATGCAAGCAATTAATGTTAGCCCATCAATTCTCATTCTCTTAACATGCACATCAAACATTGAGATATTTTGAGATGTTATCTAGCTGATAAACAATAATGCAAATGCATTGATCATTCAGTTGTTTCAAATATAACTATTGCATGAACATATTTTTTGATAAGAGTGTAACATAAAATAATATGAGTTGTAAACATAAAATAATATGAGTTGTAACGAGCACATTATTATTGGGTGAGAAGTACCTGCTTCAATTGATCCTATGATTTACAATCTGTGATTGTTGGTTGCTCCTCAGCTCTTATGAACATAAAGTAGCAATTAAACCTGACAATTTAGTGCTGAAAAATTCCTTCAATTTTGTGAAACCGGACAAAGATATGTTTGCTAGTTTCTCGATCTCTTCTTCACACTGCTCATATATTATGAAAAAGGAGAACAAGCAAACGCCCGCTATCGAAAAGCAATGAAGAAAAAAATAGACGATCAAGAAAAGGATAATAAATTTAATCTTTGGATCTACAGGTCATTAATCAAGTCAGACACTCACCTAAAACAAGTAACGTAGAGAAGGAGAATGCCAAAAGGAGTTTGAAGAAAGATAAAGAACCAACTACCTGTTGCGATCACACTTTGATTAGCAAGAAACTATAGATCGTATCAAATGCACCAAGGATAAATATAGCACAAAATGAACAGTTGGTTATACAATCTACAGATTGTTAGTCATGTAAAGAGAGGAACTCAAACCTTACTGACTAAACACATTGATTTGGTGAATGGCACCATGTCCGACCCATATTAGCTATACAATCATGTAAATCCATATTACTCCAACATAGCCATAATGTAAACGATCAATTGTAAGAACAATGAAAAAAAATACATGTCAGACAATCACTTTGGCTAACGAAGGCACCATGATATATTAGTCTTGAATACAACCACTATTGCGCTACATGTACACATTAACATGAAGCAGAACAGGTTTGAGATGAGTACAGACATACACCAAATAAGACAAAGTTATTGCTGTGTGTGTATATAATGCTGACCAGCCAACGTTTAAGTTATTGAGTATAGATCTAAACAAAGAAAGTTAGGTTTCTCGTCTGACCTTTAAGAAAACATCCCAGTTGCCTTCCTGGGACATTGACTCCAATATTAGTAAACTTTTGTTCCACATAGATGCAAGTATAAGAATTGGTTGTTTCACAGCATATTCTGGGGCTTCATAAAAGGATGACGGTATCTTCACAATTTCATGACCCATCCTATTAAGGAAAAACATTAGCTTAGGGATGGGATTGACTAACCATTGCATGTAAACCAATAATTTGATACAGAAACCTCTGTTCAAATATATATAATATAATAATAATAATAAAGTTAACTTAAATGGCAGGGTGAACACGTCCTTCTCCAACTGGGCGCAACCTCTATACATCTATAAATAACAAAGAGCAGTTCAGACCTTAAGGGTTAGGTCAATGCCTTTAATAATTTCAGCATATACATTTCTATTGTACTTCATGCCATAATGTCATAATACATGACCAACAACACATTGAGGGATCCCTAAAATATATTTGACTCATTATCAGTAGGAAGTACAGCATTACTAAATGTTTATAACAATACACCTTTGGAGTTAGACGTTGAAAAGAGGCATCAATAAAGTGGAAAATTGGTAATGCACAAATGGTTTTAATTATACAATAGGTTGTGGAAGATAAGTTATAGAGCTAAGTTGGTCATCAACCATAAAAGGCTTGTATAAAATATTAAGCCGGTTAGGTTCTCATGATGATTCATTAAGGCGGAACAGAATGCGGACTCGGTAACTTGCTTGTTCCCGTATTTTGTTACTTACTGTGCAGAAATTTTGTTGCCACTTAAATAAACAGAAAGATACAGCTGAAATTATAATTATTCTTCAGAAAAGCCCCCCGGGAAATTTAAAAGTTAAATCATGCAGAATCACATCAGTAACCATATTCTCATTACGCAAATATTAGTTCTTCTTCACATTACTACAATTGATCATGTCGCCTCAAATATAACCAATTCTTGCTTTGTTATTATTATTTACAAAAATAAAAATAATGAATGACTACCTAAGCATATAATATTCTCTTTACATAATAATTATTAGAGAATTTTTTAAATTTGGGCCCATTTTAAAACTTAATCACGTAAATAGACCACTTTTGAAACTATTTGCAAATATAGACCACTTTTGGTCATGTCAATGTTGAAATCTCGATTTCCTATCGTTTTGATTGTGACAAACTATATAAATAAATATTTGTGTGTACTAATCACTTATGCAGGAGATTCATTGCAGATTCCTGTTCAATTTTTTGAAGCTGATAGTCCTTTGTCTAGAGTCTATATAGTATTTAGAAATATGTTAAAATCTCTGCTGAATGATATATATATATAAACATATACACACATGCCCAATCATGCACAAAAGGCTGAAAACAGCCGGCTGAATGGATTCATTCAGCCGTCTGATTGCTGAAACAATTTTATTGTTTCACCATATCCAGCCTTCTGAATGAGTTAATTCAGCCGGCTGTTTTAGATCAAAAATTGCCTATTTCTTTGTTGTTTTCGATTTTATCAAATTCAGAAGGCTGGATATGGTGAAACAATAAAATTGTTTCAGCAATCAGACGGCTGAACGAATCCATTCAGCCGGCTGTTTTCAGCATTCTGTGCATGATTGGACATGTGTGTATATGTTTATATATATATATATATATATATATATATATATATATATATATATATCATTCAGGAGGGATTTTAACATATTTCTAAATAGTATATAGACCCTAAACAAAGGCTATCAGCTTTAAAAAATTCTAAATACGAATCTGCAACAAATCTCCTGCATAAGTGATTAGTACACACAAATATTATTTATATAGTTTGTCCAATCAAAACGATATAAAATCGAGATTCCAACAGTCAGCACCACGCTGTCAAAAACGTACTGGCGACATTCCAAATGTCGCCGGTATGTTTTTTTAACAGGGTCTAGTAAACAGAAGCAAGTTAAAAAGCCATCCATATTAACAGATAAACACTATAGCGACTTTTGAAATTGCGCCTGTGTTATTTTATAAAACATTAGCGGAGCCTTTTGAAATGTCGCCGGTACAATTTTGTTAGTGTGGCGCTAACATGACCAAAAGTGGCATATATTTGTAAATAGTTATAAAAGTGACATATTTGCATGATTAAGTTTTAAAACAGGCCAAAAGTTCCTCTTTTTTTTAAATCCTAATTATTGATATCAACAAAGAAATATTAGTCCACTTAGTATGTCAAATTTGACAAAGCTAAAATAGTTATTCACCAAAAAAAAACATAAAGTGATATTGTAACGATCAATTCAAATAGCCCCAATCCAATAATGGTGGAACAGGACAAAAAATCAAGCAGAGTGAATGCAGATCAAAATTGTAAGATTGCATTGTAAGTTGGATTATATTGAGTTAGACCTAAATCCATTAATCTGTCATGGTGCAGTCCTGTGTCTCGATCTTGCACATAAATTTGAGCAAATAGTTTCTAAGACCAACTAGCAATTTAAAAAGAAAATAGTTGATATAACTATAATGGGTACCTACATTGAAGAAGGAAGATATCCATAACAAAAAAGAATTGTTGACACCAGCATTAGGAGATTAGCAACTGATGTGATAAAATTTCTTCCGGAGAAAAAAAACCAATGAAACAGCAGAAACAGTCCCATCACACATGTGAATGTTCTCTTTTCATCTTTCCAAAGCAATATTGCAGCAACTGACCAAAATTAACTTCAACTTTATGATTTGAATCAAAAGAGCACAAAATCAATAGATTATGACATCCCTAAACACACATGAATGCGCATACCCCACACACACATGTGGTTGTGTGCGTGTATTATAATGTACTATAAAAAGATTGAAACGTTCCATTATCTCAGTAAATCGGCTGATAATACAAGCTAGTAAAATATACGCACATCTGAAAAATGGTGATTGGTGTGTATGTGTATGTATTTTTGCGCGCACGTGTGGGCGAGCGCGCTGTTATTTCTAGGAGTCGCAGAAGTTCATGTTACAATTTTTTTTTACAGAAAAATTGAAATATTTCATTTTCTTGGTAAATCAACTAAACATGTACATACAACCTAGTAAAATATCAAAAGCCTGAGTATCACTACTTGTAGCTGCTACCAAATTTCTGTTGCTGATTCATTGAGACATTTTCTTCCACATAGAAATATTATTATGTACCCAATTTATAAGTTGCAGGAAGACAGTTTATTATTTAATTTATTTAATCCAACATGTTCAGGAGGGAGATTTATTAGAGGAAGTTCTGAAGCACACCAGCCTACAGCTAGAAATCAGTTGAAGCCAAATGTGGATTAGGCTTCCAAGTTCCAATATCCAGACGTTATGTAGGTGTCTATGAGGAAGGTAGGTTATGAGTTATGTTTATTGGATGAAATACTGCATGTTTGATATTTCATCAAGCTTCATGCAATTAGAGATACTTGGCAAATTCTTGCTAATGTAATCAAGTTCATTATCCAGGATATTCTCACTTGTAACTTTTTAATCAATTCCTTAGTGTTAACTCTCAAACTATGGTTACATCTATATTATTTTACTAAGAAAGGGAACTGATTCTACAAGTAAATAAGATTCACCAGTGTACCGCCAGTTCAACCATCATCAAAGCCACATACATACCCTATAAATGTTTCCCTTCCAATCCTTGCATATCGTGCATGTATGTGTACATTGTGTGCGTTATATGCTGGTAACCTAAGGGGCCTTTTGGATAGGTTAAAATAAGTTGCTTTTTTGTTTCTTAAAAGTAAAAATCAAAAAGTCTACATGGATGAACAAAATTTAACAACTCTTAAAAGTGGCTTTAACTTGATAGAAAAGCATATTTTTTTTGCTTTTTGACTTGCAAAAGCAATTCGACGATAGAAAAAAGGCAACAAAATTTTCAAAACTATAATTTTTTTATTGTAAAATTTAGATCAAATTTTCTAAATTCAAAATTATAAACTCAAAATTTGAATTTTCAAATATTTGAACTGAAATTTTACATTCAAAATTTAAAACTCAAAATTTAAGAATCAAAACACAAATATTCAAAATTCAACATTCAAATTTTTTACATTAAAAATTTTGAATTTCTCAAAGTAGTAAATTTTGATATTTTTAAAATTCAAATTTTAAATTTTAAGTTTCCAAATTTGAAGTTTTCAAATTTAAATTTTGAAAATCTGAAACTAAAAATATGCACAAAAAAAAAAAAAAAAAAAATAGTTTCTACAATTTTGAATATTTAAATACGGATTCATACATCAGCAAAATATACATTGTGTCACAATTTTCAACCCATCTTTCACAATCCTGCTCAAGGGACTTTTCAATTTACTATACCTCAATAAAGCAATAGGCTATTTAAATTTGATGATTATCCTGATTTAACGAAATATTATTTGATTGGATTTATGTTTCTTACATGTAGCAATCCTCTTTGGCTGCTTCATGAGACAGGACCTATGTTTTCCTCATGCAGTATATAGTTACAGTAACAGAGATAATGAAATGCCATGAAATAAAATAAACATGGTTGCCAACCTTTCCCACTACCAAGAAACAATTCTGCTTTTGACTGTTTCACGGAACCTTGTTTTGGATGAGGCGAGTGAATTTCTGTCAGCAAGAATGATTTTACAGTTGCTGATATACCATCCTGCACATCCATCAGAAGGATAAAAACTACTCTGATAAAACATTGGTCAAAAGAACGGCTTTAAAAAAAACCTCTAAGGCAACAACTGGAGAGTATCTGATAATTCTCCGAGCTTTAGAAGAATCAAATGTTCTTGTGCATGAAAGAGTGTGTATGGTAGAAGCAACAAACAGGCCACAAGTTTTCCCAACATGCAACTTCCCACATATCCATTCAACTAGAATAGCAAGAACCAACGCAAGTCTGACAGGTATGTGGACTATTGGCCTGAATTGAAAGATGCATGAACGACTCCAATATTAATGTCCGCTTATATTGCGAAGTAAGCAATGTTGTTAGGCATATCGTGTGAGAAGGCATGCAACAATAGTATTAATGTGGCATCACAAATTGATATTACCATGCGATACATTCTGTAAGAGTTAAATTTGAGTTCAAGAACAAAATATATTTTGCTTCGAAATAACTATAGTTACTTGGAAGTTGGTAATCGGCTATCATTAAATCCAATGGGGCATATAGCACAACAATACAACAGTTTAGAGAAAAATCATTTGAACACTTTTAGTTTGGTATGCAACAATCTTTTTAAATTAAGATTCTGATGCTTTGTCAATTAAATGATATTTGGTCTATTAAGTCAAAAAGAGGTGGCTTTTCTTGCCCACATTGCATTATTTCCATCGGGAAGTAAGGTATGTGATGCGCTACGGAGATAAGATAAATACAAATTAAATCACCTTCTATACCCCAAACCTTCCAATATGTTAGCATTGAAATCCCAAAACATCATAGGCTCGTGATTTGTAATGAAAAAAGGCTGCAATATGTAGTGGAAGTAAATCAAACCTCACAAACGAATTAGAAACTAATCAAAACAATATATAGGCTTTGAACAAAATTGCACCTTCCCAGCAATGGAAGATGCTTCTGGACATAAAACTTGCTCTGCACATAAGCAAGCATGCACAACATTCTCCACATAGGTGAAGTTGCAGTAATTTGTACCACTTCCTATGATAAACTGGAAGGACTAGTTCTTGGTTAGCAACTGAAAGCAAGAATATACCACCAGCATATACAATAGAACTATAAAGAAATGTAAAAATCTAACTTAACCAAAAAAAATGTAAACGGAATGGATCAATGTGCATGTGAGATTTATAGACAAGATGATGCACAAATTATTGATAGTTGGATAAAGTGAACAGCGTAATCAATATATATTTCATGTAATTAATTTAGTAATTTGCAGAGAAATTTAGAAATAAAACAAGAATAAAAATAGAATTTATAATTTTGACCGTGCAATTTACCGGATCCAATGGTCAATATTTGTGTAGAAAAAACCGTATAAGTTCGGTATGCATATAATTTCTTTTCCCAATCTAACCCAATGCTGTTTAAAGTGGAGGGCAATGTTAAGCATGAAGAATACTTCCAGAACTCAGATGGAGCCTGAGCTAAAGATAGATGCTTACCATATACTCAGTAATATATATATATATATATATATATATATATATATATATTACATTAAATAAATATATAAAATGACGGTGATGAATTGTAAAAATATCAAACTGTTTTGTCAAGAATAAATGTAAGAGCTATTGGAAATGAAGATGAATTATTCTTGATTAGTAGCCCAAAGTTTGGGAATTGAAGAGTGGAGTAAGAAAATATGAAGAACTTCCATAGATAAAGACAGAGGTTGAGTGTTTTATGGTGTTTGTAATCATTTTAGTTAAGGTTAATATTCATACATATGTGTGTGTAAGGATCTACTACACCCTAAACGTTACACCTCTATGCTACACCTAAAACTTTATTTTTTCTTTTTTGAGTTCTACAATTTGAAACAAAATCAAAATTCGTAGATATGATTTTTATCATTGAACTATTCAAGATCATCTTCACCAAATTTGAGATCATTTTGAATTATTATTTTTGCATTCAAAATGTTAAATCAATTTCAACTGCCAATAATATAACGTTGAAATATTATTATTATTTTCAAAATTTCAGGAAGGTCCAAACAAACTGAGATGAAAGTTTTCTTCGAAAGCAACCCTTGTAAAGATGATTTTGAATGTTATAAGAACCTATCTATAAAATTTGATTTCATTTTAACATGTGTAACTCTAAAAGACACTGAGGTGTGAAATGAAGGATGAAGTGAATCCTTACCATAGGCTCTTTATGACCTCTTCACGTTGTTCATTGGATTTAATATATGAATGGAATTGATGGAAATATCATATAATCTCGCATACTTTATCAGCTTTCTCTTTCTACATCATCAGCAAATTCACCCACTTATTTTTTTTAGATCCAATAAACAATACTAAGGGGATACAAACGTACACCCCACACACACGTTCTTATAACATTCAACATCATCTTTACAAAATTTTGTATATACCTTCCTAACATTTGAAAAAATAAAATCAAGTTGATGGTAAAATTGGACTGTAGAAATTGATTTAACATTTTGAATATGTCAAACAAATTTGGTAAAGATGATCTTAAATGAAAAAACATATTTACAATATTTAATTTCATTTCGAATTGCAGAACTCGAGAAACAGTTAAAATGTAGCATAAGGGTATGGATCCTTATATGTATATGTATGCATATGTATATGTATGTCTATGTACATGTGTGTGTGTATAAATGTACATGTGTGTGTATGCATGTGTATGTATGTGCGTGTGTATAGGTGTGCGCGCACCCAATCACGTACAGTGACAAAACATATGTATGTATGTATATATGTATGTGCATGTGTGTATATGTGCGCACGACTGCAAACACATACAGTGACAAAACCAGAATTTTAATTTTAGTTGGGCAAAAATATACAAATAGATACATTTTATGGAAGAGAAAAGAATTTAACTAAATTGTTTTCAGTACAACAAATTACGACGCTTACACATCAAAGTGACAAGTTTTTGATAGAGATAGTTTTGACAAAGATAAACATAAATTACTAAATATTCTATTTAAGTTATCTTCTTCTAATTTACAGAAATTAAATTCCTCTACAATTGCTTTTGGTATAATGATGACAATCTCATTTTATAATCAAACAATATGCTATAATACTTAACACTAAACAGTAAATTAACACATAACTGTTATAAATCAATATGCATCATAAGTAGTGCACAGAAAGAAAAAATAAATCATTAGTACTGACGACAGCAGCAGCAGCAATAACCAAAAGAAGAAGAAGAAGAAGAAGCAGCAAAAGAAAATGAAAGAAAAAAGTGGGAGGGAGTAACAGCAGGCAATAGCAACAAAAAACTTCATGCTTTGCATTTTTACAATTTCTGAGAAGTGAGAACCAATAAACTGTTGAATGTTTTTTCAAATAAGATCCCCTACGGAGGGGGGGTCCGGGGGGGGCAAACCCCCAAGGTGGGGTGCGGGGGCAACGGCCCCGCTACGGGGTTCCAGTCAGGTCGCAGGGGTCCAGGGGGGAGCCCCCGGCGGGGTGTGGGGCAGCGCCCTGTCCAAAACGGTATGTTTTATTGACTGTTGAATTCAAATTCAATAACCAACGGCAACAACCGTTAGAAAACGGTCACGACCGTTCGAACAGGCACCTGTAGACGAATAGACACCTCACTCCTTATATAAAAGAGCATTCCATCAACGTAGAGAACTTCTCTTTTCTTCCATATCTAACTCGTCTAGCATTATTAACTTCCGAGTGTTTCTTCTGATCTGAACAAGTAGTCACAACTTGCGCAGATAAATCTCCATTGTATTCTGAAAGAAGGTTTTCGTTCTACCCGCTATGATAAAGAAGGGAAAAACATTCTTGAAAGACAGCGATTATTTCGTGTCTTGGAGTGATTAGTCTTATATTAGCCTACTTTGATCAACATAAACAAATTTGGAGCATCAATTTATGGACAACAGTGATCAATTTGTGCAATTTCTTACATCAAAGTAGTGAGCAAGTACGGAGGTCAGCATTATTAAATTGTGAGAACAGTG
Organism: Allium cepa; assembly: GCA_030765085.1. Taxonomy (NCBI): domain Eukaryota; kingdom Viridiplantae; phylum Streptophyta; class Magnoliopsida; order Asparagales; family Amaryllidaceae; genus Allium; species Allium cepa. Next base: position 348,045,715 of record CM060928.1, read on the forward strand.
ACTTCTTTTTATTTGTCACTTTTCAGTTTGTCTGTTTGACATGTTACTTGAAATCGAGATGGAAGATGAAAATGGGTTAGAGTTTTTTTTATTTTTTTCCCCTGGTTCAGATTCTTATTTAATCTGCGATATTTTTTTTAAGGTTGGTCAACTGCCATTTGATCCAACATCTGGATTTGTCAATGCAAACACACATGTCATGCTAAAAGCGCCTCAACCTCTGCCCCAGTGCTACAAGATAAGCTCTCTGCTCTGATGGAACCTAAAAAAAATGGGGTGAAATTAAGCACCACATGCAGGAAGCAGAGCACTGAAATTGCAAAATAGAGCACCGGCGAGATGTCCTTGACAACATAGATTTAAGGACTATGGTGAATTAGGAAGATGACAGAATAAGCTTAAGTTTAAAAAGGCAAGCATAGTTGTCATAACTCCAGGAATATTGGTCAGCTCAAGAAATCCAGTGCTAGCTACTAAGGGCTGAGAGAAAAGAAGAATGATGGTAAATTGGTAATAAGTAATAACCATTGGAACATGAAGACATACTTATAGAGTTTGCAAACAAGCTGGTGTTACTAGTCAAAATTACTTTAAACAAGAAGGATTCATGTCCTTCACTAAATAGTTAAAAGTAACAAGAGTTTGTAAAGAGATTATAACTATTACTCTTAATATTTATGCAGATTGCAGAAATAACCGATACAAACACTCATAACTAGGTGAATCGCAGAATTTCAGGTACAGTTCATTAACAATCAAGAAAATAACATAAAAAATGAAAATAAGGTTACATAAGGCCGTTCGTTTCTTCAAACAAACATAATTGTTGAATCGTCAAAAAATATTTACATAGGATAGCTATTTTTTATTTTTATTTTAAAAAGAAGGATGATCAAACCTCGTTGACTTTAAAAAAAATTGAGACTGCACTAGGCGAATCACAGTACTTCAGTTGCAGTTCATTAGCAAATTTATTTTTATTTTTTTTAGAACATAGAAATGGAAATAAGGTATACAAGGCAGTTAGTATCTAAAAACAAATATAACTGTTGAATCATCAAAAATAATTGCTTAGGATAGCTATTTAAATTTCAATAGCAAAAAAAAAAAAAATTCAAAACGATTAGACAATAACTTCTAATCTCCAAACCTTAGACCAAGTTGATTTGGCTTTGCCAACAAGAAAAGGAACAAGATGATTATCACCCGGTCCAAATGGGTTGCTGATGCGCAATACACATGTTGAAAGCCCATCCCTGCCGTTAGCATTCAGAACCAACATCTCAGCTTGAGCTCTCAAATTATTAATTGCATTCAAGAACTGCATTTTAAGATCCATATCAGCAAACACATCTGTTTGATTATAAATGAAGTTCATATTGGAAGACAACAAGAGGCTATGCCTTCATAATTTCAGAACAAAACATCGTAACTAGCAATGGAAATAGGAATAATAAATTAATACAAAAAAGGAAAATAAAATAGATGATGTTTTTGTTTGCATAAACATACATCTGAAGTCAATCCAGAACTGCCTCCAATTGAGAGATGCAAAACATGATTTTGAATTACTGATGTTGGGGCTGTATCTATAAATAATTATGTGCTTGACTAACTTCAGATCATCATATTGTAAATGGTAAATCAAATGCACTGTTCTGGTCGATATAATTCACAACTGCCAACGATACTAATTCAAAATTATAATGGATAAAAAAAAATCTAGCTTTTTAACTCCATATTTTGTCATCAAGCACCAGTCACTAAAAGATAACATATCAACTTATGATGCTAATTAGTTCTTACTATTGGTTTGCCATAGCGGTGCACATCAACTTACCATTTAGAATACTTCAGGAATATCTATTTATTGTAGTTCTTTAGCCCTAAAGCATAAATCACTACATAAGCCATTCCACTTGAATTTAAATAAGCCATGGCCTATGTCTACTATTTTTTTAATCATGTGATCACTTGCATTTGAAGCAATAAACTCAGAAACTAACAAAAGTGCAAAAATAGTGATTATTTGTTAATGTTCTAGAGAACATGATTATTTGAATTAGTAATAAAGTCGATATTTAATGTGCAATATGAAGTTACTAGTTTAGTAATTTGAGTCAAGTGAATTGTTTATGATCATATATAAGCACGCTTATATAAAGAATAGCCATTTGACAAATAAAAAGTGATCACATATAAATTACTGTATACACATTTATACAAGATTAAGTCTATCCAGTAATAAAAGAATAAACAAAAAAATGTCACTGGGTTTTTTTTCCCCTCTTTAAATTTATAGCTTTTGTTGGTACATAAATTAAAGCTTGTATTTGCTTTTTATTACCATTGACCACTTAACAGGGAAAATGCTCAAATTTCATAATGTAAGTAAACATTCTATAGCAAAATCTACTTCAACCCTTAAATTTCCATTCATTTTATTACAAAAATAAAGTAAAATTAATGAAAAAAAAAAATCTTATTTTAAGTATTGTATTTTTATTTCCAAGTTGAGAAGAATGTTACTATATTGGGAGAAAATTAGTCACAATGTCTTCTCATTTCTATTTTAAAATTACATTCACAAATCATCAAACTATTTCCATACTGCTTAAAGTTTGAAACTAACAACACACCATTCACATTATATGCCAATTCTGATTGAAACGTTTTCAAAGAGCTAAAAATAATAAATGTTATCGGTATTAATGCAAAACTCTCTTTTGTTGAGTTGTTTAGTTTTGAAGCACATGTATTGCTTCCTGAAAGAAAAAAATACATCAAATATAAAAATCCAACTGAAACTATGTAATATTTTGTTTTGATCGCCAAAGCAAGAATTTGTCCGATAAAGAATATGAAAATATAATCAATTGATTATTTATATGAAGTGGCACCCACAGTTGATTACAACTTATAAAACCTGTATGTTGGTTATTTACGAAAAGAGAATAAAATGATTATTTGCATGAAGTAGTATCCGCGGTAATTACAGTGTACAAAAAAGCAAAGCTTCAGTAATCTTATGCATGATACAACGTATGTCGCATGTCTTTTCAATATGTTATGCATTTATTTAAACAAGAACCCAATACTTATGGTTTTAGTTATACATATAAAACAAATGAAACAAAAATAATGCAAAATCTATGCGTATAGGATAAAGATATTCAACGAAGATTTTTAGATTATTTCGTAAAATTTTCATCAGATATAAATCATTCTAAAAGCCCAAAAAAATTAATAATAAAGGATAATGCTTATATAATAAAGTGGAGTCTTCGGTTTCAGTAAAAGAATTAGGTTATTTGGCTAATAAAAGAATGTTCCATTGTAAATTGTAACAACCTGAAATTTTTAACATTTCGAATGGAATATTTAATTTATTTAAATATTAAAATTTGATTCGAATTAAGTAAATAACAAGAAAATCAATAGTTAATAAAATGACTTGATTTTCATGACGTGTTTTTAAATGAATTTATAGGATTTTTTCATAATTTTTAATTTGAAAAATATTTAATTTATCGTTTGATATATTTTTTGGCAAAGAGTGCTATTTTTGAAATTTGACAGAATAAGATAAACAGTGTATTTTATTATTGTTTTGGGATTGTGTCGCATTGTTGTGCACGATCCTATTTATATTTTTGTCGTTCGCAGTTCGTACGCAAACGAAATATTATGCAGCGAAGTACCAGGAATTTTAAAATAAATTAACCCAAAACTTGACTTTTCACTCTCTCATCTCTTACTTTTCCTTTTTCTCTTTCCCTCTTCTTTTATTTTCCCGTAAACAAAGAAAATGACCAGTTCTTTTAAAAATCAAAATTGAGAGATTTAAGCAATAAAAAAATACAAAACCTTATCCCTTGAGTTCATAGTGACGAGAGCTTCAAATCTATGGAGTGCGCGGAGGGGGGGGACGGGAGGATGACCGTGTGTGGTGGTGGAATTAGGGTTTATGGATTTAGGGTGATCTAGGTGACGATTGGACTTGGCGTTGATTTCATTGAGTTTGTCGAGCGAAGAAGAGTAGGTGGTGTCGATATGAGGAGGTGCGATCGAGAATTGCAAACCGTGACATGTACTTTGTCATGGCTCGCCATCAGCTCGCGAGGAGGGGAGGATTGAGAGTGATGATGTGATGTGGGATGGAGAGATTGCACGAAGAGGAGTTGAATGGAGCGACGGTGTTGGATTTTGTGGAGCGGAGAAGGAGAAAGGGTGGAAGAATGCATGGCCGTGGGTGGGTTTGTGCATGGGTGAATGTACATGCGAGTACATGAGATAGTAATTTGGAAGGGAAGGATTTGAAGTGTTTAAGGGTAATTAGTAAATTAATTAATTAATCTGAGTTATCTCAAAACTCATAAAATGAATAACTTCTTCATACGAGGTCCAATCGAAATACCGTCTTTTTTGCGTTCGCACAGCGATATCTACACATTGTAATTGATTTCATTGAGTTTGAAGCAAGTGGAATTTTGAGTTAAAATCTAATGTCGTTCGATTATAGATCGAACCGGAACGCTTAAGCGTCAATTGAAATTTTAGCGTGTTATCCCACCTTTGGATGAATACTACATGACATGTAGTGGATATAAATTATTGTTTTTGCTCGAATGATTTATTGATTTGGTCAAATTTTCATTTTAAAGCGAATGGCATATAAAATGAAACACGGTGAATTTTGTAGAGGAATCCAGATTTCTCGCCGTTGTGATTTTAAATTTCAGTTATATATTTGTTGTATAAATTATTGAGTGCTAAAAGTTTGGTGGTTGGCCATATTGAATATGACATTGATATATATTAAAAGTTGAACCTTTTCAGTGATAAAGGTGGCGGTGGCATTGATTAAACGCTATGCTAGTTATTGGCCTCATTATAGTATTTTGAAATAATATAGTTTGTTGTTTTGATTTGAAAGTGGTATTGACCGGATGATGATTTTAAAATTGGTTTTGAGAATTTCTATAGCATTTTATTTAGAAATTATTTTTGAACTTCTTTATTTTATTTTCACCTTTTTGTTAATCTTTTCTAATTTATATGGAAATGTTTGAAAAATATTTTGAGAAGTACTTATTCTACAGGAAGTTAATATAATAATGAATTTTTATTTTAAAAAGAAAATAAAGGGGTATTTATCTTTTATAAAAAAGTAATTTATGTTTTAAAAGAAGATATAAATATTTTGAAATAAATATTTGTGGAACGCTTTATATAAAGTGTTGTATATAAAAATAGACTTATAATGGTATTTTATAAAAAGGGAAATGATATTATTTTGATAAATTGGAATAATAAACCACAGTTGTAAATTTATGATAATATATGAAATGATCGTTTTATGGAAAAGTATTTGGTCCAAACTTGAAATCGAAGATTTATGATAAGTATATGAGATTTGAAATCAGGAGATTTATAAATGGAGTTTTGTAAATAGAAACAAGATTTATAATAAGGAGTTTTATAAATATAAAAAAGATTTATAAAAAGAAGTTTTAAAGGAGTTCTAAAAATATAAAGAAGATTTATAAAAAGGAGTTTATTAAAAGAAACAAGATTGGATTTCTGTAAATGATCGTTTTAAATTTATGGTCATACGGAAAGTATTTTTTCATACTTAATACCAAATTCTGAGGTAGCAAAACTCTTTCCTTTCCTGAGAATTAAGAATGTATGTCGAGACAAGGATAGTATGCTAACTTGTCTGACTAGATTGTTAATCGAGGGATAATACAAGTTTGAAATCGGATCAATACTGAAAAGAGTGAACATATCTTAGTAAAAGGTATATCAATATGAATTTTTGAAGGAGATTTTAATTAATGAAAGGACTAATTAAGAGGCTTAGTAGTTGCTTATGTGTTTAACCATACTTGGTTAAATCTTTGGTTTGATTGTATATTTATTTGATAGTTAAATAAACGACTATCAAATCGTGGTCAATTTTGAAAACTTCCGTTTGTCGGTTCGGCGAGATCAGATAAGCACAAGTTATCCGAAAATCATTTCGAACCGGCATTAGTGTTCCAATTGAAGACATCTTGATGATGATGGAATCAGAAACGGAGTTCTTTGAAGTGCAAGGGCTACTTGCTACTAATCTTAAGGATGATTCCGAAATAAATATAGTAGAAATAGTGTCTTTGGTTTGTTCATTCTCAAAACAACTTGTAAGGATGAATGTTGGCATTGCGTTGTTACCTAGAGGGCAGTGTTAGCATTCCAAAAGAGATTTTCTAAAGGGTAAAACATAGTCTTAAACCTCACATCTGAAAATGACTAAAACGTAGGAGATGCAGCAGTATGATCATCACTTGTATCTAGATCGATATTTATGAATTATGTATCTTGGGCCCTCAGAACGGTTTGTCTAGATAACAATCGGAGTGATGATCATATTCGGTATTATCCAGTAAGGGGTAGGTTGGTTCTGTGTTGGCAGAGTTGCATAGATTTGCAGCTCCGGAATATTTTCTCTAGATGTGTATTGTACGGAAGGTAGTCATTTACTTTGTCATTGTATGGAATCCATTTTACAATACGTACATTTACGAACTTAGTTCTATACTAATATGTTATTGAATGTAATTAATGTAACCATTCTGACTATGATTCAATATTTAATTTAAACCCTAGACATTATTATAATATCAAAAGATTTTCTATAAAATGATTTGCTTATTATTCTAATGGACATTGAAAACAAACAAAGTAACATATAATTGTTAATTTTAATTCTAAAAAGATTTCAGTATTTCGAGCATACAAAATATGTGCCGTTCAATTTGATGCCCTTTGCTCAAGCCATGTTTGCACTAGGCCAGAACCGGGGTCTGTCCAGCATTTTACAACCATATTGTCACAAAAGAGATGTTTTTATACCTTTTATCATGCATGGTACTGATAACAACAAACATACTGACCATATTCACCCTTTTAGGCCTGGTCAAGGGTTTTAGTTTTAAAAAGCCTTTAGTATTTGTTAAAAGATTTGGGACCTTCTCGCATTTTTGCTATTACTTTCCTAAGGTACAAACAATGTACACTTCAAATCTTCAATTCTCACTTATTATACCCTACAAATTACCATATATTAAACTGAATTCTCCATTATGATTATCATTGACCCCTTTACTAGAGCTACCGTGCAATAAACCTTGATAATACATTCATATATTTGTTTCAAAATTCCAGTAGTTTTCCCTTGTGAATCATGATCAACATTTTTCACAATTTTCACAAAATGAAGATACAATCGTCCAGCACCACTGTCCTAATGGTTGATGGTTCAGCTTTGATACATTAGGTCGTATATTTGAATCATGTATGGCGTGATTCGAACAACTAAACAAATGTTGACTTGTAGTATGTTGTATACTATCCAAGACTTGCACAACTATGTCCTACCATCTAACATCTAAGTACCCAATTAAAAAAAATTCAGTCGTCTTATGTCGTTTACCACAAATTGATTTGACCAACTAATCATTATCCTTCAAAAACACGATTATGCTTTGCCACTAAAAAAACCATTCCAATAATAAGAAGGTCAAATTTGACTTACTTTATCAGGATACTTTAAATCTTCATTGCCATTAACAACATCACTAACCCCATCAAAAACAACATCAGCACTGCCACAATATACCAACCTCTTCACCCCACACTCCAAACAAACCCTAACCACATCCCTCGTCCCTTCCACAATCATTTTATACTTCTCATACCATCCCTTGTCTCCCTCTGCTAAGTGTCCTCCATCGCTTGCACCCAAAGTGGGATCCACGTGGAACACAGTGTCTGATCCATCGATTGTGGATCGCATCTCGGAGGGATTGAGGGTCAATATCGGTCCTGTACGGATGGTGGGCTTAGGGTTAGAGGAAAGGAGAGAAGATAGGAGGGCGCGAGAAATGAAGGAGCAATCCACGTGAGTGATCATTATTACTTCACTACTGTCAAGGTTTCGGTGCAGATCTAGAGTTGGGGCCATTGGAGAAGAATGGTCAGAGAAGAGAAGAGATGAGAGAGAAAGAGAACCGTTTTACTTACTTTCAGTTGGGCGAGGGGATCGGTGAACAAGGAGAAAATAGTTGACGCTGAGATATAGCCTAGGTGTGAATTTTGCAGATAGGACCACCTTTTGTTCAAATATGACGCCGGGTGGCTATAGTCCATTGTGGAAAAATATGTCCATTATGGGTTACATTAGAACTAGAACCAAATGTCCACTATGGAAAATTATTGAGTTTAGCATATATTTTCTTTCAGTTTTGCGATGCCTTTCTATTTCTATATTATCTGATGCATTTGTGTGATATAAACTTGGTTTGTATCAATAAATTTGGCACCTTGTTCCAAATTTCATTATTCCTTGTTAAAAGATTGAAACATGCTATAAAAAATGAGATGATTAATTGGTTAACTAGCAAATAGGGGAAACAAAAGATCGGAAAAACTATGTTTTCTCTTAAATTGGTAAAACTATGTTTTCTAATGAATTGATTTGCTTTACCTTTACCCTATAAATCAATCCAAATATGAGTTTGATGGTTAGCTTTACCTTCACAACAAAGGTTCATCATACCACCTAAAATTTTGAAAAGTTCAGCTAAATGAATAACAACAGTAACTATGATAGGTAGGTAGGTCATACCAATAAAAAACGTAAATAAAACTCCAGGTTACAAATTGAACAGCAAACTAAGTCAAACTAATATATGCTTGTCAATTCAAATACAAACATGGTTCTGTTTCTTTTACACTACAACAGCAACCAGGAATGTTCTAACATCTTATAAAAGAATTACTGTGACACTTTGTTGCGTGATCTCAATGGGAACAAGGAGCATCATAAAAAACAAACTATTACACATGAAATCATCGATTCTCAATTGAGATATCATACAAAACCCTTAAACCAATCGTACATGTATAAACAGAGGGATTGCCTCAGAAGTGGTCTTTAGCTTGACGGATTACACCCAAAGCTTGTGAATCACTTGCAGCAGATGAGATTTTTAGTTTTTGCCTTATTTCTGTGCTTGCTGTTCTTAGAAATGGATTGCACATCTTCTCTCTTCTTAAAGTGGTTGGTATCTATGTCAAAATATTATAATATTTTTGGTTTATTTTGATGAGTATATTATTGGTATTTGAAGAAGAAAAGGTTGTGATTTGAGTCATGCTGCTTACTGTGGGTAATTTCTTGCTGCGGAGATGAGCTACATGTGTCCTGTATTCTTGTAGTTCTTTGTTGTTCGGTTCTATAGACAATGCAAACTTTGAATTGCTCTACATAAAATGCATTTGTCAAAAAGAGGTACAAACTACTTCAACTCAAATATTTGTGAAAAATTCATGTTTACGACTCCGTACCTCTGTGTATTCATGGCCACAATATACAATTGTATCATCCGGCAAACTTGATAGCTTTTGGAGGGAAGAAAACATCTGAAATGGTAAATATTTGCTTTTAAATTATCCGCTCAATGTTTAAAATATGACACGCAGAAGTTTCAGATCACCGGAGGTGAAAGACTGAAATTTGAAATTCAAACACATCATACTTCAAAAGGATATATTATCAATATATACATAGGGGAAAAAAAATATACACTAATAATCTTTTATAAAGGTAGCAAATCACCATATAATGATCTAACATGCATACTTACAAACTACTTTTTCAAGATATCATGATTCAAACCTATTAAATGGTTTCGTCGGTTTCGATGACATTTTATACATCTCTCTTTATATAAGATACCAAACAATCATGTTCGTTTTTTCTAGTCAATTATGTACCAAAGTCTTGAAAAAATTCATTGTAAACAATATTCTTTCAGCTTTAGTGGTCGTAACGGTTAGTTTAACTTTTATTTCTCAAAGCAAACAATATGACACACACGCACGTGCATGCACGCGCGCACGCACACATAGTAACGGTTATATGTTTAGCTTTTATTTCTCAAAGCAAACAGTATGACATGCCCACGTGCATGCACACGCGCACACATATATCGATTTGCACTCAATAATCTATGTAAGTTGTTACTAAGAAATTTTTTTAAACCATAACAAAATGAAACTGCTCAAAAACTAATAATGCATTTCAATAAAGTTGAAAGGTTATAAGACAAGATTCGATTTATTTTCTTGGTAAAGTATTTATATTAGGAGTAATATTGACAGATAAGAAAACATAACCCATGCATAATACAAGAAGAAGAAAAGGAAAACAGTATGATTTGCAGAAGCTGAAATGAGAGTGATGTCCCTTACAAAAGACACTGAAATTGTATGAAAAAAATTACATAATCATTACCAAAATACGGGAGAGTGCTGAGATGTGCTGTTGTAATTACTACAATCAGTAGAAGTTGAATCAGTGAAAATTAATTATAAATACCTGATCAGGGGTTCCTTCAGAAAGTTTACCACAGGATAAGCTAAATAATGTGTCCCCAGTGAATAATGTACAGCTTCCAGGGAAGTAATAACAAATATGACCTGTTCAAATATTTAAATAAATCAACTGGTTAGCATAACATTTATTTAATATTATAATTAAATTTTAAATAATAATAAAAGAGTCGTGCTGTATTTATGTATTCTTTATTTACAAACATATTAGGTCAAATTATATCACGCAGCATTAAATGCCAAATGCATTAAACCAACAAGTCTTGGTACCAATTAACCTGAAGTATAATAGTTACTTCGATAAGTTCCTATCAGTCATGCAAAAAGAGAGATCTATGACAAAATGGTGCAAAAGGGATCTGTAAATTGATTAAAACATGAATGATGTAAATATATATAATATAGATGGGTATTTTTTTCTTCCCCTCAAGAGTCGGAAGCTATGTGTTATGATCATTTTTCGTAAAGTGGAAAATGGTTACCGTCTTAGGTGGGTTTTTGTCAATTGTCATTTAAAACATGTGGTTAAATATGGAGGCAAATACACTAATAATGGATGAAGAAAAAAGAGCAAATGAGTAATAACCAGTTGTGTGACCAGGAGTCTCCATCACGAGCACCTGATGCCCCGCAAACATCCATGTCTCGCCGTCTTCAAGAAATATATCAATGCCAGCTATTCTCTCCTTGTCTTTGTTTGAACCTATAACCTACAATCACCAACCATTATGAGAATAAATTTTATTACATGCACACACACTTATGGTATGTTAATATAATCATTAATGAGGTCAAATTATAAGCTTGTATAAGCAAAACACATACCTTTGCTCCATACCTTGCTTTTAACTCCATATTGCCACCAGTATGATCAGTATGGTGATGAGTGTTAAGTATGTATGTTAGATTTTGATTTCTTCTCTTTAGTGCATTTATAATAGGAGCTGATTCTGATGGGTCAACAACCCCTACTGTGCCTGTGTCCGCATCATACAATAGATATGCGTAATTATCGTGAAGGCATGGAATCTGTTACACACATAAGACAAAAATTAAATTTATGAGGTACTGGCGATTTTAATGTTTTTAAGTCATGTATTTGCAAATTTAACATAAATGCCAATAAAAAATAATAGGTCCATGAGTCTCTATGGTATATTAGTTGAATGAATTGAAGTATCAGGAACAAGGTGCAATGGCTGTTTAACCTCGTTCTAATTAACTTGTACTTAGTCGATTATTTTCACACCAATGCAACGGTAAATGCTCGAACTCTCATTATGTCTTTTCGCTGATAAATCAAATTTAGCAACAAGAGATCATAACCGATGTAGTACAATATATATTACAAAACAAACGCAGATAGATTTTACATAATAAAAAAAGGGTACTCACTATTTCAATTTGCAACGAGGAAGAAACACAAGCGATATTGCACAAAAGATGTGTGACGCCAAAGGAATAACCTGCTCCAAGTACAGTTCGAATGGGCCTGAAGACTAGTGTTCCAAATCCATAGGACAAATGCTTCCCAAGCCAGTGTTTTCGCACAGCTGACCACATAGAAGGCTGTCTTCTTACCTGCACAAATCAGAATTATTATTATTATTATTATTATTATTATTATTATTATTATTATTATTATTATTATTATTTTACCAGATTGAAACTATGAATGCATGGAATGACCGTCACAATTATTAAATAGGCTATCCATGGGTAAAGACTTCAGCTAAGCACAAAACACAGTTCATACGAAATTGCAATGAATTATAAGCAGTGTCCTTTATTCCAAATTTAGCAAAAATTTAAGCAACTTAACGTGTACAATCACAACGAGAAAGCAAGCCATATATGCTTAGTTTGCTTAGACCTACTTCATTTGAAGTTTTGAACTACCCATTGGCAATTAAGCTACTTCTATAAGTGTTTCTATGTTTAGGTTTTAAGCTACTTTCTAGTTAACTTGGAAAGCAACTATTAGTCATTTTTGGCATTTATGTCAATTTTTGAAAATTGCTGCAATATATTTTTGAGAATCAGTTCCCCTCCAGACATTCTCCTCGATCATAACCGTACATGCTATCTTTATCAGAACATAGCAAAACAAATATAAAAAATCATAATGCACAAAAATCATATTACATAACCTACAATACTACAATCAATCTATAGTAATGAATATCAACTACAAGAAAGCGAATAATTAACAATAGTACAAAAACGTACTGCCAACAACAATCGAGTGAGATAAATACATATGAAACCAACAACGATTCAGATCAAATCAAAAGAGGTCGAAACAAAACCAAATCAAGAATTGAAGATCAATCTACAAATTTAATCGTATCAATTAGGCAGATTATAAAATAGAATATAGAAATATCAAGATAAGGAGTAAAAAATACCAGGAAAGAGGAGAATTTAGAGAGCATAATAATTAATATATTTGTAATTTGGTGGAGGGAGCTCTCCAAACTCCCAACGACAGAAATAAAAGAAGAGGTATCTTCAATAAATTTCTTTAAATTTCATCCCCCTCAATAATTATTTGTTTCTGGTATATTTTATATTATTTTATATATGTTTTCATTAGTTAAATAAAAGCGTGTGACTTGTTAATGTCAGTTCTGCCCTTTATTTAAAAATTCGAAGACTTCTGGAGAAGTGATGAAAATTGGTACGTCCGTATACAATACCGGTTTGAAGCCATATTCCTTTCTCTCGCATGGCCGTCTCTCAAAGAATACGCACAGCTGGCACTTAAGCAAACTTGGTGAAATAATATTAGACAATAAACAACGGAAAATTTATTGAGTTAAGTGACCCTGCAACAAATCATTAACTGGATGCTCGTCTTGGGAGTTTATTTTCCATCGGTTTTCACTAGTTTTGGATGGTTCTGTTTCAGGTGTTATCATAATCGTTGTTTCTATGTTTTTTTTACATCGGTTGTTAGTTATAAAACCGGTGAAAACCGATGTGTAAGTTTGATGACAATTCTCAAATTCATTAAATTGGGGTTTTTTTGAGAGATTATAACTTTTTTTTCAATTATATTTCCACTAATTATATTATAGAATTAATCTTCACAAAACTAGAGAATAAGTATAAGATATATATGTAATGTTATTCCAGTGGAAAACTCAAAACTGGTGCATGTTACACTCTCAAACATGTATTAATCGGTTATAACTTCTTTTTTTCAATTATATCTCCACTAGTTATATTGTAGAATTAATATTCACAAAACTAGAGAATAAGCATAAAGATACATATGTGATTTTATTTTATTTGAAATGGTACTTTATACACAACATATCACATGCCAATAAACGTTCGAATCACGCTACGCAAGTTTCGAACTTGTGACCTCATGTACCAAAACCGAATCATTTAACCACTGGGATAATGATGTTTGTCATATATGCAATGTTACTTTAGTGGAAAACTCTCAAAACCGGTGCATATTAAACTCTCAAGCATGTATTGGTCGGGCATAACAATACTTCATGTAAATCAATCAAAACCACTATGATTGTTTACGGTCAAGACCGATACTCTCAAAATCACTCATAAACGGTACTAAAAAACTCCCAAGCGGAGCCTGAAGATATTATCGAACAATATAATGAGATCCCCAGAACCGTGTAACATTGGCTTTTTTATTTTGCATTCAATAAGTGCAAGGAGGGAAAAAAAACTAACCAAACGGATCTTAAATATAACTTTGTATCTTAATAGAGAAACACTTATTACTAAAAAGACCACCTAGTAATATGAATAATGACCCGTAAAGATTATACTATATTACTTTCTTAAAATGAGAGTACAGTAGGCTTTACAACATTCACAATATCACTTAAAATTCTATCATCAAGGACATGTCCGGCCCTAGGGCAAGACGAGCAAGACAGCCGCCTAGGGCAACCGGTCTGGCAAGAACAACAATTTCGACATTGATAAATGGTTTAATATTATGTTATGTGATATGTTTGTATGTCAGTGTTTATAGTTCAAGTTGTAGTCCACTGGTTGCTTGTTTATTACTTGTTTGGAGCAACCTATGTTTAAATCTGGCAAAATGCATTTTTATGGTCTTGGGCAACTGTTATGCTTGGGCCAACATTGATAAGGACAATGCTACCTAAACCATCAAAATGTCAAGATGGTATGATAAAATTCTCATTAAGGAGATAACTAGTCTTAAACATTACATTTCACAATGTTTAATAAATACATGTAGCCATGCTTTTTTGCCATATATTATTTCTTTTGAAAATTTAGTCCACTACTTTATTTTTAACATTTCATATGTTGTTTATTTTCTTTGCCTTACCAGAATTCTTTCGTCATTTACTTGTTGCTAAGCCAAAATTTTCGCTAAGTACTTTTACATTTTAAGTCACATTCCAAAAGTTATAGAGTAAGAGTAACAATCAAGGTCGAAGTGAGAGACGTTCGACTAGATTGTCATTACCATGTTAAAACTCTATCACGTAATAGAGCTTATTTTATGAAGGAAATTTCTCGAATCTAGTATGAGTCGATCGTATCTTTTTAGTAAAAAATGATTTAATTATGAGACCACATCAGCATATTACCCTTGTAAAACTTCATGTTTTAACGTATCAAAAGGAATGAAACTTTTGATTGGTTTATAGTCTGAAGCACAGTTTGATCAAATGGTTCATCATTAAACAATGGAACTCACAAATAATTTTACCTTACTTTCAAGTACATAATAAGACAATGTGTTATTTTTACCCAGTCGAAGCTTAATGCAGTAGTTAGATTCTAATATCAACAATTAATCAGATTATATATGTACAGTTGAAGAGTTTTTTCAAACAAACGTTAAATGAACGAATCAGGTGTGTCAAGCTTTTACAACATGTTTTGATACTCAACTTACTTAACATAATACATTTGCTCATTTTTATATAGGAACATGGGAACCGTCTATGCAATGTTCAAGATGTAGCTATATGCTAAATTCTTAGGCTTTGGCTGCCTCCAAGTCAAGAAAAATGCAAATGTGTTAAAGATCTAAATTAGAAACTTCAAGTGAAAGCAATCCAAATAAAAAACTCAACTAACCAACCGATTTGTTTATCCATAAGAAATACAGAAAAGCCACTACCATATGCAAGCATGTAGTAACTATTGCCAGTCTTTTACAACTATACAATGTTACGTTCAACATTTGATCCGTCGTGTGTCAATAAAGTGGAAGATATGCACCAAACACACCTTTGTCTTATGGAATGTCAACCCTCATCTAGTATAGGAAGACCTTTCTGTAAAGCATGAATAAAAGCCATCTAGATATGTTTGCTATCACACTACGTCCACATCATCGGCTCACTTCATTCTAATAAACTATTATAACGACTGCTCCATAGCTCTAGTGCCCAACATACATGTACAATATGCTACAATGGTATTTGGTCGAAGTAGAGCAATGGTTTAGGGGCAAAGTAACTAAAACAATCACAGAATTCGTTGTACATATCCCAACGCAAGGATAAAATATAATAATTGAAGTGATATAAAATTGGATTGACAATATATAATTGAAATAAACCATAGAATTATAGTAGAGTAGGTCCATCATAATTATACAATACAGAATAAAGTTTATAAGCCAATAATAAACTCAAATAGTTGTCTCCAGATAAATGCATAGCATTGACAAAAGCTCTATAGTGTTGCACTACATATAAGTGAATAGACTCAGGTAATAGAATATATAATGGCGACAGCCTCCTGCTCATTCTCTAAATAGCTCCACACACTAATAAAAGTCGATATAGTATAAGTAACGCTAGGTATATGGAGTCATATCTGACATGTCCCTACATCTAACAAGTTAGCACATAAACTCAAATGTATGCTAAACTATCATAACATGGTGTACTAATGCCTAAAATACAGAATAGCGTGTACGGGTATTTATCATAGCAATATCGCAAGACAATATCATACTCACACATTAATCAATGAAAACACAATAATCATAGCATGTGATGCAATCAAGCAAATCAAAGCAACCATCAAACTCTCGGATACCTCTAGATAGCCCATGTGACTCACTCAGATAGTTAGCGACAACTCAGAATCGCAGGTACTCAATACTCAAGCTCAGGCCCGCTTAGACGATCGAGGTGCAGACCACTTAGATGTCCACACATGGATCCAACACATAGTTGCACTCAGACCATCCCAGGGTACCCTTCCCCATATTAGCACCTAACATTATCATATGAACTAATAGTAGAACCACCTTGTATCTACTTTGCAAGTGATCACTCAACACTTCCCTATTTTTGCTGAAAATTGGCACTAATGCCCAAAGATAAATAGCGGAAAATAAAATGAAGAAAATAATTAAAAACTAGGAAAACAAGAGCACATAACAATATTAGTGTTAGGCTAATCAGAGGCCTGCGTCCACTTAAATTTTGTTGAAGTTTCTATTGAGTTTTTACAAAGGTATTCTTATGGATCAATGTTGATCCGTAAGATTACAAAGATAATATAGAAATTCATTAAATAAGATAAAAGCCCTCTAGATAATGCTCCTCCTCCTTTATTTATAGCTGCAGATTGCTCCACATTCTTGCCCACGTTCCCCATGTCCTAGAGAAGTTGAATTGAAAGATCATGCCCAATTCATCTAATTTTAGGGATTGGCATTGAACATTGACTCAGGGATCGATGTCGAACCATGCCTCAAGGATCGACACTGATCCATGAGTTTGTTTTGTAGCTCCTTACTTCTCTTTTGTGGACGTCTGGTTAACTTGTATCTTTGCTTTCGATGTTTAATTGCATTGCTACGAGCTTGAACTTGAGTGAATTCCATGGTTCGGAGGTAGGGCAAAAGCACTTGACTTATCCAACTATCGTTGGACTTGTGATGGGCTTGCAAACCATTCCATGTTGACATACAATCATTGGTAATCACCTCAACATTGCATAGCATGAATAATGTGGCAATCTTTGTCAAGATTCAAGGATCGGTACTGATCCAT
This sequence comes from Allium cepa, assembly GCA_030765085.1. Taxonomy (NCBI): domain Eukaryota; kingdom Viridiplantae; phylum Streptophyta; class Magnoliopsida; order Asparagales; family Amaryllidaceae; genus Allium; species Allium cepa. Next base: position 348,063,195 of record CM060928.1, read on the forward strand.
GGTCATGGATCGCCGCCGATCCAAAATTTTCGCTTGCTTCTTAGTTTTTGGACTTTGAACTTGGAATGGGATGTTATGTGAGATATTCTTAAAAATAGTTTGTTAGCTTACGACTTCACTCCTTGGTCTTGCTTGTCATTTGAGCTTGGTAGTTATTGCTCTGGATTCTTGCTTGGCAGTTCTGTTATTTGACTTTTCTAACTCGTCCGAAGATTCACAACGCTATATAACATCTTCCCCAAATATATTATGTTTTAACATTATATGCCTTGGAATGAAACAAACTGAAGGTTCTACACCATTGGTTTAAATTTTTGCTTCTAATAGGCGCTACTTTTCCTTTGAACCGCCTGCATGAAATATAGCGTCTATTGTCAATTGTCGTATCATTTCAAGTGGTTTCCAACATATGACTCTCGAGGTGTATAAGAACTGGAACACGTTCCTCAAGTTTTCCATTCTAACGTTATAAATTTTCTAACACTTTCCTTCTTAGAAGTAGTCAAGCAGGAGTTTGACTTCTTAAAACTCCTGCTGCATGTTGTCATGCGTGGATACACACGCACACACATATTCATGTATTCATACACACACCCTCCATTTTTATGTATTTATATCTTATTGTTATTATTTTTAAGTGTTCGGTACCGATCCATATGACGAGGATCGGGGCCGATCCATGATGCCTAAAACATAAGCGCTTTGTGTGGCTGAGTTTAAGGATCGGTCCTTTTATAAGTGTGAACCAACACTTGAATATTTTCACCTAACATCCATTCCTACCTCAAGAGCTTAGCTTTTAAAGCTGCCATTACTGAACTCCAGCCACCGATCCAACTTCAACCTTGGACCGCCTTCACCACCATTGACTTCGAGCTTTATTTCTCATTATCCATTAATGCCACCAAAGTCATCCATTCGTGGCCCTAATCAATGAACGTCAAACCACGTGAGTTTCAAATGATTTTACTATTCAACTCGAACCTCTTTGAAACCAATAAGTTCTCTTACTTTAGGTTGGTGATGACGGTTGTAATTGATGAAGTTTAACGCCAATTGGATCTTTAACCATGCACTATCCAAGGAGGAGAACCAAAAACCCTCATGTTCTTAGGCATGGGGATCGGTGCCAATCCCGCACTTAGGGAATTTTCACTAAAAATTTGGATATGTGAGTTTTTTTGCAAGAATTATGCTTGAACTCGAGTTTTGGCACTATTTTCTCAAGGTATGACCCAAGGTTAAGTCCTTGGTGCATTGGCTTGGATTGGCATCGGGTTCTACCTGGGTCGGGCCCAAGTTTTTGCAAATGACTCAAATTCTCGATGAAAGTTTCCCAAGTATTTCCATAGAATCATAAATGGAACTATGTAATTGAATTTAGTTGTGTCGTGGTCGATGATGCATGATCCGTTGGGATGGTCTACGATGATGATCACTTCGGATATTAAATCGGTATGTAATTGAATTTGGTTGAGTCATGTTAAATATTGCATGATCCGTTGAGACAGTCTGCGATGACGGTCACTTCGTATATTAAATTGGCGCTTGAACGAGCTGTCTTCTAATCTTTTAATCGAATGATAGATCTGAACTACAAGACATTAGATATGCATAGTGTATAGTTTTAGACACACATGTTGCATAACGCCTTTTAACTGCATATTGTTGCCCCCTGTCGGTGTATGAAACTCGATTAACCGACACATGTATGTATTTGTTGGGTTTGGTACATTTACTATAAAGGACTTTCTTTCTAGCGTGAAGAATACAACTTTTAATATACCTACATCGCTTATGTGTGAAGGTTTGATAGTTATGGAACATAGACGCTCCTTGCATCTCTCTACTATGGTCGTAGGTCCTTCATCCTTAGCATATGCTGAATCCGACATAGAATCAAGTTCTACTACAATACCTATAGCAGGGCATACTCTCTAGTCAATAGTAACCAAGCAGTGTAGCCTTTGGAAATAATCCCTTTGTGCCGTCCAAGGGGCCTACAGTTGGGGATGCCCTTGATGTTGATATGTGCGACACTATTATTTTAGATGACCCACATGATTCTCCAACTTCGAAGGTTAATGAATCATTTGTTAGGAGGATATGTGCAAGGCATGGGATTCCCTATGAGGATGTATTAGTTCCATCATGTCGTCAACGAGTGCATCTCCAGCCTATAGGATACATAGCTTGCAACCAATATATGTGCTTGGCCAGTTGTGTTCCATCATTTAACCATTTCATTCGCATGATTTTGCAATTCACGAAACTAGCTCTGACCCAACTACACCCAACAACTACGCTTTCTTTAATAGTATGTATATTATCTTCGTTCGCCATATGAACCGTGAGCCCAACACCCAAATATTTGTTATCTATATAGCTTCAAACATCAAAAAGAATCTCCTTTGCTTACCTACCTAGAACCTTCAAAGGATTGTCGTTTAGTGATGGGCCTAAGGAACGGACTAAGCTATTTCAAGGATGAATTTTTCTTCGTTCATTACCCACATCGCTTTGCTGAAAGATGGTTATCCAGATGCAAATCTTTTATTTATCCTTCTTTTCTAATATGGATCTTACAACTTTAGTTATTCAGATAATCATTCCTTGTCTTTGCAGATCTTTGAGAAGGCCTGGTGATGCAGCCTTAGCAAGTACTTTTGTTGATCTCCCTCAAGTCCCGTTCGAAGATAGGGAAATGAGAACACTCCTTGCGGATGAGAATTTGAGTGCTTACAACTTGTTAGAAGAAAGCCGCAGTGTCAGCCACATTCTGGAAGTTGTAAAGGATAGTGATGATGATGATGACTTCTCGCAAGAACACAATGCCGCCACAAATGCTGATGCAGATTATGTGGTGCCCCCAGTTCGGAGCCCCAGATCGATCTTGAAATGAGTCAGAGAGCTAAACACGGCAAAGAAAAGAGTAAACATGCCAAGGAAGGAAAAAGTGATGGTGGAGGCAACTACGATGTTGATACTGGTCGTGGGTCCTCTAGTAACGGGAGTGATGATGTTGCTCAGGAGTTTCTTGTTACTCGATGGCCTAAAATAAAGACTATCCCATCTTAGCATCAATACAACCTCTACTAGCTACCATAGTAGTAGAGACGCACATTCCATCCTCCGGGGGTATATCCAAATTTAGGAAATATTTCGAACAAGTTCATCTCCTTTAGCCTCGAAAATATTAGCATTAGGGATATGAGTTCCCTATCCATCTACCGGATGAAGTTCCTGCTACTCATGTAGGGGAAATAACTTATGCCATCAAACTCCAAGTCTATGGTCCGTGAGGGGCACTAAGACACACCCACACTTACACAACACTTTATTTTGATCTACTTGCACCATATTTCTATCTTTTTTGTGAAAATGCTTGAGATTTATTTACAAATTCGATGGAGCACAGTGGTATGTACGATACTATTCAAAGCCAAAGGAGTAAATATAAGAGACGTGGATAGTTTGGCCGCTTTCATGGTTCTTTTTACGATTCTAATCCAGGTAGGCACTCGAGCTGAGATCATCGGAGTCGAGGAAGAAGTTTTAATTCTCACGAACCATCTCCGCGATACAGGTTTTGCTTGCCCTTGCCATATAGTATGGATCTGCATTCTATGAAACCCGATTATGTACTGTCTATCGAGGTATCGGTCGCTCCGGTTTCAACTCCCTCATCAACATAACCAGTGTAACACCCCACCTCTATACTCATACTATCCAAGAATATTATAAACTAATACTATTAAATAATACAAACAATGAGGCTATATTGGGTATACACGTGAATATTCCCTTGGGCTAACATTGATACGTACTAAAACATCGAATAAATATCTTACCTATACGTACACAGTTTCGACACAAAGAAATAAACGCATGTGCCTCCAAGATAGAACAATATATTATATACAATATATAAATAGAAAACACAAAGTTAGTATCGCATCAATAATATATATAATACATAAGTATACATGGTATATCCAATATACGTCATCAGAATATGTGTGTGCGTGTGTGTGACAATACTATACAAAATAATAGTCTACTATACTGAATTCCTAGCCTCTTCAATCCCAATACTAAAGCTGGTCTCGCTATCCCTATACTTGAAACGTCTCGAACTGGCCAGAGTATTATATAAATAACACATGGGTCAGATTATGTCTAAATCAAAGGGTTAATATACATAAGGAAAAATGGTACATACAAGGATAATAACGTGATAACACAGCATGGCAACTCATGTCAAAGATTATAATGCAAAATTATATATATATAGACAGACATATGTGTGGTTTATAGATATGACAACTTAAAAGAACACCGAACATTTCAAAATATAAATATTACTAAAATCATGCATAAATATGTCCTCGCCCTTATAAAAAAATTCAATAGAAATCATGAATACTATATCCAATGGGTGAAGCATCCATGCAATAAAACCCCATTATGGAAAACGTAATCATTAAGTGAATCGAGCTAACACAGTAATGCCTTAATATAATATCATAAAATCATATAATCAATGGATAATGTGAGATAGCCCATCAAATCATCCGAATGATATCCAATATCATACAAATCACAAAGATAACATGTCTCAATCTAAATCCTAATCAATTAATAAAGGCTATCTTTAGAATATTAAACTAGAAGAATATAGATATATAGGGACTGACTACACTTTAGACTCATCTAGTCTCTAGTATAGCCAACTTAGCATATGAACGAGACATATATGCCAATCTACCACACATATATCCTAAACCAGATGGGAGACTGATGGCCACCCACCGCAAGTCTACTCTAAGAACCTAGATCTACTCGCCCACCATAGACTAACCATCAATACCTACCATCTTCAGTTACCTCGATGGATATTATGACACAATCCACCAATGATCATCTATGCATAGCCTCGATGACGACCCTACTTTGCCTCCAATAGTAACAGAACGCTAGCCTATGCGACACAAGGGGCTACCAGCCACCAATCCGTTGATGTGTGTCGAATATAATAACTAACAACGGTGTTGTGGATCTATAGCATGATCCTATTATCAGGCCACTAAGGTGGGTACTAGCCAATCTTGTTCATCCCAAAAAATAAAGGAAGCTGGTTATAATATGGATGGTCATATAATACACATACGCTATAGCTATGATATCTCTAATAGTAGGTCGATATATGGCTCTCATAAGTCACCACCTGACCATCGATACTCCACACCGCGTACCACATATACATATATGTGAACACTTAACTGTACTATACTCCACAACGAGTATCACACACACATATGAGTGTAATCCTCATTTGGATGACATTTTATTACAAGGAATAATCAAACAAATAACATAACGACGTCTCATACCACCATATGCTATTCAGATAATTATTCAATACTCATAAAATACACTCGATCCATACTAAATATTTCTTTATAACATGTTAGATGAATAACTAGAAAGCATTATTGAAAGTCCCATACTAGAAGGTATAACTAATCCATGTATTCTCGTCATATAGAAATGAAATCTCGCAATTCAAACAGAAAGATGTCATCACCGTATCATATAAAAATCAACAATCCAATCAATATCAATGGTGAATTATTCATATATTCTTTACTTTAAACAATAAAAGAAATATTATAATAAAAAATACATTATTCAAACAAATCAATATTGTTGAATATGCGATTATATGATTTTTGTTTGATGATAATAAACATATACATGTTCCTGTAAATGTATTTGGTAATGTATTATTTCATTTTTCACAGATTAAATAAATATTTGCTGAATAAAATAAATAACACGAATTTTCAATTCAAACAGAAATTTTATTCAAAAAAATATTTATTACAATTTTGAATAGTACAAATTCAAGCTCTCACTATACACTATACAACTTTGATACAAATTCAATTACATCACAATTTTACATTTACAGTTGACCTCACTGCATATCACTCACACTCGTGTTTATCTTCAACTTTATTCCAAATTGAATTCAGCATCTGAGCAATCTGCAAATATAAATATTGATGCAGTAAAATTGAAAAGGAAATATTTTTTGCAGTATAAAACAATATGCGAATTTTGAAAATAATATTTGCATCGGTTATTTGGGTTGTTCATCATCATTTAATTTTGAATTCATCATACACGAACAGCTTGTGCCATACACAGTGTATCACTGTATATGCCACAAGGCCGTGCACACCGATATATACACTTGATAAATTTACAGGGACAGGTGAGCACAGGTCAAACCCAATTTATCGAATTCAACTCAGGTGCGATAAAATAATGTCACAAACTTCAATACAAGGTCAAATCCGAGCGACAAGCTGGATTCAACTCAAGTGTAATGCACAGTCCAACTATAAAGTCAACACGCTCACGAAAGACTGCACAAATTCAAGAAGGCACCAAACCACAAACAAGATGCAAAAGGTCAAGTCACTGACTCAACTCAACTGCAGCACCAAAGCACAAAGGCTCGTTTGACCAAGTGCACCAGAAATATGGCAACACAATCAATATACAGTGAATCGAAGCATGGTTCAAACCAGAGGCAAATGGACAGAAACAACAATCATGTCATACACAGCAAAATACAACTTCAATGCAAATAGACAAATGAATGCACCAGAAATATGGGAACACATCAATATGAATCAAGATCACAATCAATATACAGTGAACTCAACTGGACAGTACAAGGCAAAGACTCAGCAATGCTCAAGACCAAGTACAAGGTACAATAAAACAGAAGCATGGCAGATCATAGTATACACTCGAGGAAACTAGCAACTATAATGCAACAATACCAAAGTGAAGCCATAAATGGAACCTGACTCGAAGCTACGCAACCAGTACTAGTTCTGTAAACATATGAACCAGACAAACAGAGATATCGTATAAATGAGGATACAAATGCACATATGTACAACATAAAGTATGAATGACCAGAATAACATAAAGCATGTACACAGTTCAACATGACTGAAAGTACAGTGGATAGAAGTCGATGCAAACATACATGAACACTTGCAACAGAAAAACAGCAGTGAACATCTCAATGAATATAAGATGTCGAAGTCAGGAAAAGTTAAGCCAAGTCATGATGAACAGAGCACCGACCAGACCAATGAACAGCTAGAATATACATATATGATGATACAGCAAAGCCACTATGATGAACAGCGATCAAGCATACAAGTATAACAAAGTATAACATAGTCAAGTTTAAATATCGAAGTCAAATGAAACTCGGTACCGTAATGACCAAGGCCGAAGATAATACAAAATCATGAATCACAAAATCAATTGACGAATTCAAGTTACAGAGAAAAATTCAAGCCATACTCAATATGAACACGTCAAATTCGAAATCGTGGTGGCCAAGATAATTGACCGAGTTAAACATCAAAGCCGTGGGAAGCAAGTATCAAAATATATGAATTTGAATAAGTCGGTGAAATCTCAAGCATCAAAACGAAATCGAATGGCCGAAGCAAATTGTTGAACAAATCAGACGAACGCAAACAAACCTTATATAAACAAATCATCATCGACAATTTCAGAGCATCGAGTTCAAGTAAGCATCAAACCAGAAAAGAAAAGGAATAAGTTACATACCAGTCATCAATCGAACTCGATCAACATCGAAGCATCCGAAGTGGAACTCGAACGATTGACAAATCAAACAAGCAAATATCCCCTAATCGATCAACATAGGCGGTGCTTCGAAGATTTCTCAAAATCCCTAATTTAAGAACACGGAACGAAGCCCTAATTTGCAAAGACATGAAACTGCCATTAACATAATAAAGGGAACGGGCCAAATTGTAAAAGGGGCCGGCATTTTTTAATAAGGGGTTTTAATTTTTTTATTTAGGGTTATTTTAAATTGTTTTAATTTGTAATTTCTTTTTAAGCCGTTTAAATTTCTAGTCGTGTGACTAGGGGATAAACTACGTGGCGTAGTTTGAGAATTCGCAACTCAGTGGCTGAGTTGTGGCAGGGTTTTGAGCGTAGAGTTAGGTTAGTCAGTAGCGGGTGTCGCGAGTTTACGTGTGTAAGCGTGTGACTTCTTAATTTCTAGTAGAAACCTTGGGGGCAGCACGTAGGCAGGGTTTTGCCGAAGCTGGGTAAATTCTGTGTCGTTCTATTTCTGCATTTATTATTCTGCTATTATCTGTGCTGCTATTATTCTGTAATCTGTGTTGAAATTATTCTATAAGCTTCCGCAATTAACTTTTATGATTGATAGCATCACCCTATTCACCCCCCTCTAGGGTGAAATCGATCCTACAAATATTTAATAATTAATCATCCAAAACATTTAATTTTATATACAAAATAAATGATATTAAATAGATGATAAATACATGTTCCATATTTAATTGGATAATTACTAAACATAAATATATTATACTTTAATAGTTATTGGCTATTAATTAAGAAATATTTCATAATTTAAATACGTAAATAATAATTAAATGAATTATAAGCATTTAAATTAATTTAATTTATTCGTAATCAAATAAATATATTTTAAAATTTTGAATTATATATATATATATATTAGATCTCATAAACACATAAATAATTATGAAATATCTATCAAATAAAAATTCATGTACCATTTCAATAAAATACTGGTAAATTCGGTTTGTTTATTTAATGAACTTAGAAATTATATTTACATTATATTTAACATATTGGGGTGTGTGTGTATTAAGATATCAATCGTGTTCAATATATCTTATTTTAGTTTGTTTACTTTTTCAAACATGTGTCCATTTCTATATTTTAAAAGAAGTTTAGTTTTTAATTTCATGTGTCAACTTACACTAAAACATGCAATAACAGGTTGATCTAACAGGGTTAAGGCATAATAAAATACAAAATAAAATAGGATCAACTACTCAAAATAATATAGGAGCAAGATATAAAAACAAAGATATACATGTAACATTTAAAAAGCCAGTACACATACCAACTCAATCAACACTCGTACACACTTTTATATAAATAGTCACACACCAACACATACGCACATGCAAACTCAAGAATACACACACACATCACATATTCACAAAACCCTGCTACACTTATCTAAACACGCCATACACTCATATTTAGCAATCCCTCAATGCACACACCACACATACACATGCATGAACTCACATACAACACAACACAACACAATAGTACACCTGCAAACACAACACACCCATGAAGTACAGTAAGAATTCATATGCACCCACTCACGAACATACATATGCAAAAGAATATATACAAATGCACGCATGGGAACACAAGATAGCAGGTCGACTTGGCTATCTCATGGTCGATCGCTTTAGGTTGACCCTAATTAGGGTTAGGTCGACCTGGATATTCAAACATAGGCAAACATTCTGCCCTTATGTCGATCGTTTTCTTACCAATTCCACTCACTTTAGTATTTGATGTAATTTGAATAAATTCATATGAAAGAAAATCCAAACACATAAGAATTACTCGAATCAAACATAGATTTCATAAGTAAGACTCACATGTAGCTTGCGTTCACCTCATTTTCCTCCCTCTAAATCCATACACATGCACACAACATACATGCACCGCAACAAACATGACTCGAACCATATATGCAAAACTGTATTAAGGACCACATGATTGAATTTGAGGATTTTACATAACTTATATAATTTGATTTTAATTTTTAAAGTTGTAGAATTTTTAGTCAGTTTGCTTTAGCAAAAATATAGAATGGAGATCTTGTGAATACCTGAACACGCACGAGTGTTAAAGAAAGGGGAAAATTCGAGAAAATGATTTGGGTTAGGGCTTCTTGGGCTTGGGGTTGTGTGTGTGTGTGTGTGTGTGTGTGTGTGTATGTTACCCCGCCTTTTGGTCAAGGCCAGGATATTAATAAATTGGCTGGAAAGGATCGATATCAGGATTGGAGATCGACTGGAAACAAAGTTATGATCGATACCGTCAAAATTAGAATGAGCTCCAATCAAGATGAAATCGATTGAAAATGATGAACAAGGCTAGGAGAGGCTACATTTCAAATTTTAAGTCAATCGGAGTTCGTATACTCAAGTTATGGATGGATCAAGATTCATGGAAACTAGTTCGTATCGATATGGTTCGTATCGATCATGTGACAATATGGATATGGGAAGGGTGCTTTGTTTTATATTGATAGAAGATAGTTGTAATACGCATCGATATGGTTCATATCGATATGAAGAATGAAGCAACTGGATGAATGCGAATATGGACAACACTCATAGCTTTGGATCGATGGTAGTTCATATCGATCAGGGATGGATCCGGTAGTTCAATTTGATTCGATGGCTTTCGTATAGATGCAATGTGCATCGATTTGGTTGGACACAGCATCGTATGGAAGCATACTTTGTATCGATCAAGGCTGAGATTGGTATGAAGAAGGAAACAATAATCACAGGAGTTTGGAAGAACACTTTGTATTGACCAGGTATTGGATTGGTACGAAAGACACACCAGAAGCAGCAGCGTTGGATGGACATGAAGATCCACTTCATGTCGGTTTTGTTTGTATCGATGCTTAACCAAACTCGGATCGATATGAAATTGGATCGATACAAACAACATGGATATGAAGTAGGGTTGGTTGATGGATACGAACAACACATGCAGATGAATATGAAGCATGGGTACGAAGTAGTGGAGCTGGTCAAATGATGAAGCATTCAACATGGGTTTAGGCATGGAACCCAAACCGATGCGGAGGCTACGGCTATGGATATGGGGATCGATGGACATGTTGATGAAGGATCCGAATTATGATGGATACGAAGGCGATCGATGTTAATCGATCGATACGAAGAGGTATCGATACGAACTATTATCAATACGAGCTCAGCAGCGTACCAAAAAATAATACTTGCATTGATCATAACTCAACATCTGCAAGTCCAAATGCTATGAAATTTTCATAGGAGCTTACTTATGCACTCAGAAACCTCCATGATCGATCTCAGCTCAATTAGACCACTTTTGGATCAATACGAATTGTACACCGATCGATCCAAAATCACTCTGGATCGATATGGAGGGCCCACCTGCGCAAGAGAAGAAGTATTCCAGGTTTAAGGAGGATATTTTCGTATCTACGCCTATAAATAGCATTCCTATGGCAGCTAAAAAGGGGGCTTCTTTTGCTTTTTACGCTAAAACTCTGCTATTTTATTTACCGATCTAAAAGGCGTGTAATTGTAATCTCAATACAAAAAGGAATAAACGGATTGATTCTGAGTGGATGAGATCGGAGATAGCTGAACCACTATAAACCTTGTATTCTTTCTTGCTTTCTTACATTTTAATTTTGCTATTCTTCATTTTTGTGCTCTACTTAATCTGGATTTGAGATTTGCGTGTGGATATTGAGGATACGTGTGTATACGCTGGTGCTTTCACTACTTTTGGGGTTTATGACTAATTTTGGCACAAACACTTTGGTGCTTTCATTGAGAAGGAATATCACTGCTATATCGGATTTGGAGTTCAGATTTGGAAAGCCAAAGGATTATATATAAAAGGGACCATGACAAAGCAGTCAACAAGGAGACAAAAAGTGGAAAGGAGTCGGCATGAAGGGAGTCGGGGGGCTTCCTTAGGAGCAAATCAGGCCTCATTTTTCATCACCAGAGATGAAATGGATATGATGATGGGAGCTATGCAGGAAGAATTGTTGAAAAGGCAGGAGGAAATGATGTAGAGCCTTCTCAAACAGTTTGGACAGGCAGAAACAGCTAGAGCTGCTGGAGTTCAGATCCACGGAGCTGAATAGAAGGACTCAATAGACAATCAGATGGAGCATCTCAATAGGGCGTAGCCCTTAATCAGCACACAGCTGTTAATCTGGATGGATCCAAGCTCAGAGGCACACCACCTAGCAACGATGGACCGATTCATGGAGGAATTCTAGGCGATACCACCCAATAAGATGCTGGTAGGAGCACAAAAGTACATGATGAAGAGTATGTACCAGAATTCCCTCGGGGACTCAAGCAGCAACCCTTAGTGGACAACACTGGATTAGCTGAGATTATCAAGCGAACTATGCGTGGAGGCTTAGCAAACAGAGACTTGGAAGGAGTAAACAGGAGTCCGTTTACCCATAACATCAGGATGACTCAGAATCCACCAAAGTTCAAGTTGCCTACTTTGGAGGTATACAACGACAAAGCTGATCCTACCGATCACTTGATGAGGTACACGAGGCACATGGAAGTGCTAGGGGCATTGGTGGAAGTTATGGCCCGATGTTTCCCTTTGTACTTGATGGATATAGCTGCTATATGGTTTCAGCAGTTGGAGGATGGTTCTATCAGGACATGGATAGAATTGGTTGACATGTTTTTGAAGTAGTTTCGGGTTCATATCAAAAGGCCGAAGAATGCAATGACATTAACGTCAGTGAAGCAAAGGATAGGAGAATCGCTTATGGCTTTCTTGACTCGGTTCAATGCAACGATTGCTTTGGTGGATCAACCGAATCCATCGATGGTTTTGATGGCGGCAGTGTCGGGAGTCAGAATAATTCGAATTTCAAAGTATCATTGATACGGGACCCACCAATGGATCTCGGGGAATTCTTTCAAGAGGCCAAAAGATTTCTGCGACAGGAGGATGCATGTTCAGATATGAAGTTAAAGGAAGTAAACACAATTGAGGATGGAGAGCCATCTGGTGAAAGCTCGGATAAGGGTAAAGGAAAGAGGAAGTTGGGTGACAACTTTAGTAGGGTAAGGAAACGTTGGGGAGAGCCAAAATTCTCCACTTACACTGGGTTGTAAGAAACTTTGGAGCGGATATTCATGGAGACTCGGGATCGCCTTCCTTACCGAAACGACAAGGAGAGAACCCTCGGAACGCGAGAGGGCATCCAGAAGGCACTGTCTCTTTCATGGTCTGGACGGGCATGATACCATCAGCTGTAGGTATCTAAAGGATATAATCGAGGAGCATGTAAGGAGTGGTCAATTGCGACAATACGTCGGAACTCGAAATGCGGCGGTGGAACAAAAGCAGCCACCGTCTACCTCAAACGATGATGGCACAAGGCCCAAGAATGATGGTCGATTGGTTATCGACTGATAGGGATGATATTGAATAAGTAGAAAACTCTGGGCAAACGACCAAGTCACTTACTCATGTACGGGAACAGAGATAGCCCCTAGGCATGCTCTGAGATGATGATAAACCGTGATGCTATATTTTGTGAAATCTGTTTTTTCTTTTTTGGTTTGGACATTTGCTTTTTTTTTCAGGTTTAGTTTTGAAGTTTGGTTTGAACTCCTGGTTTTGTTTGTTTTCTGGTTTGGTCTTTAGTTTGGATGCTTGTTTTCTGGTTTGGATATTTGTTTGGATTTCTGGTATGGATTTTTGGTTTTACGATTTGATCTGGATTTCAGATTGGATTTTGATTGAATTTTTATCTGGCTTTTGGTAAATGGTCGTCGAGTATGGATTATGCCTGGTAAGGGGTAAGTCGCTTCGCCAGAGCATGGCGAATCGACTTATTCAGGTCGTCGAGTATGGACTATGCTCGGAAAGGGTGCGGAGAGACTAGGATTCTGCCTAGGACTTAGGCCCTATATTATCGGTTACTATTTCAGGCCGTCGAGTATGGACTATAATCGGCAAGGGTCCGGAGCGACCAAGATTCGGTTTTGGACATAAGCCATGGCATTACTCAATATTTAGGGACACTGAACCAAGAACACTAAGGCATTGTTTAATATAGGTCGTCGAGTGTGGATTGCGCTTGGCAAGAACCCAGAGAGGTTATGAATTTGGATATCGACCCGGAGAGGTCCTGGATTTGGTTATTGGATATGGATGGATTAGAAATCAGTAGTCGGGTTTAGATGGATATGAAATTGGCTAAGGATTTGGTTACTAGATTCGGAATCGGACATCGACTAGGAGCGGTCGCATATTTGGATAAGGATATGGCTGTGGCACTCAGATAGTATGGCTTGGTAATGGATTGGATTATGAATCGGATGATATGGCTATGGATGTAATATGGACTTCGGATATCGGATTCAGAGCTATTTAAAACACGCCTTCTTACCACAAGGCATGTTTTGGGGGGAAAATGTTACCCCGCCTTTTGGTCAAGGCCGGGATATTAACAAATTGGCTGGAAAGGATGGATATAAGGATTGAAGATGGACTGGAAATAAGGCTATGATCGATACCCTCAAAACTAGACCAAGCTCCAATCAAGATCGGATCAATTGAAAATGATGAACAAGGCTAGGAGAGGCTACATTTCAAATTTCAGGTTAATCGGAGTTCGTATACTCGAGTTATGGATGGATTATGATCCATGGAAACTATTTCATATCGATATGGTTCGTATCGATCATGTAACAGTATGGATATGGGAAGGGTGCTTTGTTTTGTATCAATAGAAGATAGTTGTAGCTCGTATCGATATGGTTCATATCGATACGAAGAATGAAGCAGCTGGATGGATGCGAATATGGATAACACTCATAGCTTTGGATCGATGGTAGTTCGTATCGATCAGGGACTCGGCAGTTCAAATTTGATTCGATGGCTTTCGTATAGATGCAATGTGCATCAATTTGGTTGGACATGGCATCGGTATGGCAGCATACTTCGTATCGATCAAGGCTGAGATTGGTGAAGAAGGAAACAACAATCATAGGAGTTTGGAAGAACACTTCATATTGATCAGGTATTGGATCAGTACGAAAGGCACACTAGAAGCAGCAGCGTTGGATGGATACGAAGATGCACTTCGTGTCGGTCTTGTTTGTATCGATGCATAACCAAACTTGGTTCGGTACGAAATTGGATCGATACGAACAACATGGATATGAATAAGGGTTGGTTGATGGATCACATGCAGATGGATATGAAGCATAGGTACGAAGTAGTGGAGCTGGTCAAATGATGAAGCATTCAACATGGGTTTAGGTGTGGAACCCGAATCAATGCGGAGGCTACGGCTATGGATATGGGGATCGATGGACATGTGGATGAAGGATGCGAATTACGATGGATACGAAGGCGATCGATGTTAATCGATCGATACGAAGAGGTATTGATACGAACTAGTATCGATAAGCGCTGGACAACATACCAAAAAATAATACTTGCATCGATCATAACTCAACATCTACAAGTCCGAATGCTATGAAATTTTCACAGGAGCTTTCTTATGCGCTCAGGAACCTCTATGATCGATCTCAGCTCGATTGGACAACTTTCAGGTCGATATGAATTGTACACGGATCGATCCAAAATCACTCTGGATCGATATAGCGGGCCCCCCTACACAGGAGAAGAAGTATTCTAGATTTCAAGGAGGATATTTTCAGATCTACACCTATAAATAGCAGTCCTATGGCAGCTAAAAAGAGGCTTCTTCTGCTCTTTACGCTAAAACTCTGCTATTTTGTTTACTGATCTAAAAGGCTTGTAATTGTAATCTCAATACAAAAAGGAATAAAAGAATTGATTCTAAGTGGATGTAGGATGGAGATAGCCAAACCACTATAAACCTTGTGTTCTTTCTTGCTTTCTTACATTTTAATTTTTCTATCTCTTCATTTTTGTTCTCTACTTAATCTGGATCTGAGATCTGCATGTGGACATTGAGGATCTGTGTGTATAAACCGGTGCTTTCACTACTTTTGGGGTTTGTGACCAATTTTGACGCAAACAATATATATACACACACATATATTCTACTTTGCTCTTAAAAATTAAATTCTTTTTAATTTAAACAAATACTAATTTCCATTTGAAATCACTACTTTTCAAAAATCAATATTACATTTCAAACACATCACTTTTTATAAAATTCATTTTCCATATTTTAGCTTATTTTAAATTTATATATATATATATATATATATATATATTACATTTTCACAATTTAAATTCTTTTATTAAATAATTTACAAAACCCATTATCAAATAAGTCACCAATTTACAATCTAATTAATTTAATTACTATTTTTAATTCAATTAATTATTACTTAAAAATCGGGTTATTACGGACTTCCCTCTTGAACAAAATTACGTCCTCATAATTTTCAATAAGGAAGAATCTTTAATAATCCAATTATACTAAACTTACTCGTATAATTTTCAATTTATTTTAAATAACAAAAACATTTTCCTAAAATGAAAATTACTTTATAAATTACAAAATTACTTTGTTTAACTAATTCTCTTTCTAAGTATATATCACATATATACATTTTTTTCAAAATTCCATTTTTATTTCAATTCAACTAAAAATTCAAATTTTCATAACTTATTTTATCACTTCATAATAACTTTTTCTTTATTTATTTATCATTTCTTCACATTATTATAATATATTTATTTTTAACTAATTTATCAAAACTATTTAATTAACTTCATTGCCTTCTTATAGTCGCAAAATTAAGATTTTTGAGCTATGCGTGTGTGTATTCAAGACATACCTATGGTATTATCTTTGAAAATCATTTTCCCAAAATCCATAATATGTTTTGTGGAATTCTTGCTATATTCCTTTCGCATTACCAAAATTAATTTACTTAAAATTATGTACCTTCGTTAATAAACCTATACCATTCACATTTCAAAACAATAAATTTCAAATTCCACTCATGCTTACATTTCAAAACCCCAAAACTCAATAGCATTTACACATTTTAAATTTTCAATAATATATATCAATATATATATATATATATATATAAAATATTTTATGTTATCCGACCTTTTGGCCCGACTATATTCAAACCAACTAGAAAAGTTAGACTAGACAATCATCGAGAAAGACAGCCCGAAGAGATGATTATTAGGCTTAGATATCAAGCGAAAGCAATGATATGAAGCGACAATCAATCGAGACCAAGAAATAGACTCTCCATAGTATTATATGTATGGAATAATGCCTCCCCTAGGTGGAGGATCATTACCTATCCCTTTCCCTAGGGGATCAGTACACATCATCAATTTTTATCCCAAACTTGGTAAGATCGATATAGAGTGACAAGGAAGGCCCCATAAGGCTACATTTCAAGTTTCAACTCATTTGGAGTTCGTATGCTCAAGTTATGGGCAAATTACTTCACATACCAAAAGGGATCGTTATAAAAGGGATTGGTATAAAAGGGATCGTCCATATTCAGCTTTCACTACATATTGTGATAATGATCGGTCAATAACTCAAAATCTATAAATGCCATCAACATGAAACTTGGAGTATAATCTAATCAGGACGTGTAGAACACCCCGTAGGGAGCACATGGCATTTGGAGCAAGTTGGAGGATAGATACATATCCCTCTAGAGGGATTGGCAGAAATCAGAATTCAAGCAATACCATTTCACAAAAAATGCGATATTTCATAAATCGTACGTCGGAATTGCACGAGATTTGGAGGGCAAGTAGCTAACCTCATGGGGAATCCCTTATAGTGATCGTAGCCCATTTGTATGCATTAATAGGGATAAGTACCGATCCCTATTGTGGGCCCAGATAGGTTTGTAAACTTTTGGGTAGCCTCGTCTTGGTCTGTTGAGCCTTCTGCCAGAATTTCAGTCTGATTCGTACATGTCTTCCTCTATAAATACAACAGGCATGGTATCAGAAAAGGGATATTGCTTTCTCTATGGAGGCTCTACCATTTTTATTCTTCACTTTTGTAATAATGGATCCTAGTTGATCCAAACATTATTGTAATCACAATCAAATGGAAGATCAATAAAAATATGAAGTGGACGTAAGCCATGATTGATGAACCACTATTAAAATCTATGTATTCATTTGTGATATTTGCTCTGTTTTAATTTCATTCTTCATTTAATCTCTACTAGATTCTATTGGGTGTTGATGCCCATTTTTGGCGTCAACATTTTGGTGCTTTCACTAAGAAATGAATTCTCAGCTTGATTGGATCTCATCATCTACTCATGGATTCCCATATTCATGAGATAGATCCAGTTATTAACCTACAAACTTCCTATTCTACTTTGATTTGAAGGAAATCTAAAGGAAGCCGATAACCAGGGAACGGACCAGCAATCGCTACTCATACGATACTCCCAAAGGTTGGAGAACATAGATGATGTGACTCTAAGAAAACCCAAGAAACTTGGCCCAAAGCCAAACTAGGGTAAGACCATGATTTTCTCCTAGCAAATGCCAAGATGACTTCAAGCACAATTCTTCACTGACCCAGCACTTCGAATTAAGTGACTCCAAGCAAACTAATTATTGACTCTAAGCAAACCCAACAGATTTTCTCAGGTCCGACTCCGAGTAACTAGTCCATCTTTCTTTGCTCATATCTCGAGTATGCATCCATCATTCACAAGCATAACAAGTAGTTGTAACTTAAAAACAAACCGGATTAATGATGACTGAAGCATCTTCCCCAGTCGAAGCATATCCATTGAATTCGTTCAGTGTGTAGAGTATCCGAGGAGATTCAATGTACTAATCTTATCGGCTTACTCAAGGCAAACCGACCCTGGGTTACATCTCTTGAAGTTCAAGTGACATGTGAATTTCGCCAGAGTGATATGTGCCATCAAATGCAGATGCTTTCCTATGTTCCTCGAAGGTGTATTGATCGTGCATCTTATGCAATTATTACCCAAATCCATCTTCTCATTCAATCAACCGGATCAGAAGTTCGTCGAGCGGTTCAGAATGTGTGCGACTCACACCAAGGATGTGATGTCATTATCCAATTTATTCTAGATGCTATGGGAGACACTCATAGACTTATTGTAGAGATTCAATGTTGTCGTCGTCATTAAAACGAGCAATCCCAGCGAAGATATCATATTGATGACATTGATAAGGGGAATCAACCTCTAGACAGATTTTTGCAGCTAGTTAGCTGGAGCGCCTCCTACTACCATGGATCATTTCTATCACAAAGTAAATCAGAACCTAAGCAAGAAGGAGGTAGAGCAGACTAGGAGAAATAACAATACATGCTCATTAGCTAAGGACTCAAATTCTAGGAAACGATCCAGAATTTCAAAATTCTACTCTATACTCCTTTGAACAAATTCAATTGATAACATCAACTCGGAGACTCGTGACTCGGAGCAATACTGAAAACAAGCCTTGAGAGAGTCCATCGAAGCCCAGAGAAAATCAGAGGTGCACACGGTCCTAACACTGGCGATTACAAACACCTCCGAGATGTGATCAAAAAGCTGATTCAGAAAGGAAAGCTTCAATAGTATGTGAAAGCCCAGTAGAATGGCGGGTAAGGAATAGCGGGTAAGGAACATCCGATGCCTATCAATAAAGAATTCGGATTATCAATTGGACCGCTGCCGATCGACATCCTAATGAAAGGAGCTAGGGGCAAAGTTGAATACCGAGCACACGATGTTACTTCACTTATCAATGAGGTTTATTTAGTCCTCTTTGAATTATTTCCTTTTCAATTTCAATTATGTTGTGAACTACGACCAACTTGAACTAAACAACTTCCAAATAATACCGGTGACCAAATACTTAGAATTGGGCTTTGACCAACCTTCGCGAACCATGATCGGACTTTTGGAGTTTCATCGAAATAAGCGTGATCCAACCGCTCATCAGCTACCATATGCCCTTGACTTAGGGCCAAGGACTCGAGATAGAAAAGCTCGACAAGGTCAGAATCCAATACAAATTGGACACAGATGACTGTCCACTCATCAACCTCTACATTTGAATTAAGAAAGACTTGTAGCAGATATGACTCAATAATCCACTCCACGGATCATAAAATGAAGTCGGATAAAATGCATATGCCTTTTCTGAAGCTCAGTGATGCCGGGATCCAACTAGAGTAGACATGATTTGATCATCTACACATTGACTTCTTCCCTAGACATAGAGGGAAGTTCGGAAGCTCGACTTATAGTAGGAGTGACTGATTGCCTAGTCATCAACCACCAACCTCAATATACGGACATGACTACACCATGAGGTGGATGTGACTTGACCGTCTAATCGAAGCATGGGGATGATCCGACAATCCACCGGCTACTCCCTTCCTTTACTTGACAAGAGGAGCAATAACCACCATGCGGATACGAATTGATCGTCTCAATTTCCAAGTTCTATCCTTTATGTTGGGAGCATAATTCCATTCCATGAGTAAACGTGATTCAACCATTCATTCGATAACTCTTACTCGACTTGACAACTAAAGTATAAATCAAAGATGGGTATGACTGGCCACCCATCAAAAAACCTATAAGTCCCTGGAATGTGGATTGAACGACTGCCCTGGATGGAAAAACCACTGCCTACGAGAAAACTCTAAGTCCTCGGAGTGCAGACTGGAGTATAAACAATTCGGGCGAAAAAATGACTGCCCCAAGTGGAAAAATGACTACCCACGAGCAGACTCTAAGTCCCTGGAGCATGGACTGGAGTATAAACAATTCGGACGGAACAACGACTGCCCCGGGCGAAAAAATGATGGTCCACGAGAAAACTCTAAGTCCCCGAAATGCGGACTGGAGTGTAAACAATTCGGGCGGAAAAATGACTGCATGTGAGAAAACTCTAATTCCCCGAAGTGTGGACTAGAGTACAAACAAATATGGTAGAAAAATGACTACCCCAAATGGAAAAATGACTGCCCACGAGAACTCTAACTTCCTAGAGTGCGAAGTGGAGTATAAACAATTCGGGTGGAAAAACGACTACCCTGGACAGAAAAAAGCCCACGAGAAAACTCTAAGCCTCGAAGTGTGGACTGGAGTATAAACAATTCGGGTGCAAAACGATGGCTCCGGGTGGAAAAACAACTGCCCATAAAAAACTTTAAGTCTCCAGAGTGCAGACTAGAGTACAGACCTAAATCGGGAGGATACCACCTGCCCACGAGAAAACTCCAAGTCCCTAGAGTGCGGACTGAAGTATATAACTAAATCAGGCAGAACTGATTGCCCATGGGAAAACTCTAAGTCTCCAGAGTGTGGACTAGCGTATAACCCAAATCAGGCCGATACCGACTGCCCACGAGAAAACTCTAAGCCCTAGAGTGTGGACTAGAGTATAAACCTAAATCGGACGGATACTGACTGCCCGTAGAATAACTCTAAGTCCTCAAAGTGCGGACTGTAGTATAAACATGAATGAATACATGAGTGGATTTCGACCATTCTCTATTCCGCAAATTTCAGCCTATAATCGACAGGAGGAGTATAAACTCACTGAGGATGGAATTTGACCGTCCGAATTTTTTTTAATTTGGCGATGAAAATTTGATATTTAGCATGCATTTATTTAAACATAGCAAATGAAATTTCATTTGAAAATATGAAAGTAAATTTTGTTGTGCAATTTTGAATTTCAATTTAAATCAGTTAATATTTGATGAAAATAAACTATTTTCGAAGCCTGAATATTTTTGTATAATAAAAATGTAAATCATTATTTGAGTAAGACGACGTAATTCGTTTCATTAAATTTGAACTACTATGTCCCCGTTTATCTTATTTTCGACGTTTTAGCAGCATTTTCAGCTACGAAAAATCGAGTTTTTATAACTTGATCATATGCTGATACCTATGTACCATTCTGTTCGTATCGTCATGCCGATCTCCGCAGTATATCCATTCTTGAAATTTAATGACCGGTACGTGGCGAAAACAACAAAACAGTCTGCCGTATTGGTTTCATATTCGAGTTTTTGGACTTCTTTGTGTCTGTTCGTTATCCACATGTTGGAATTAAATAGCCACTAGATATTAATAATATCTGTATGCAACTCTTGGCTTTTGGTTATCCCACCATCTCATTTTATATTATGTTCATTCCCTTCTTTCTTCTTTTGATTGTCTTCTTCAAAAAAAAAAATATATATATATAACTTCAAAAATATATTTTGTTCGTCTGTTATTTTGGTTTGCACTCGAGATCTGCTCAGGTTCGTCCACTTTTTGGCTGAAGTAAACCACCTGAGGTGTCACCGTGAACCCTTCTTCAAGTCGCTGCCATTCCCTCTTAAGCCTGATCCACTTGCTGTCGCGTCCCCTCCTACAACCATCATCCACCTAGACTTCGCCAGATCTGCTCTCCTTCACGGCCACCTTTTCACCATCAGCCACCACACTGAGAGCAGCCACAACCCTGACCGTCATGCGCCTTGTCTCCCTCCACAAACCCGAGGCAGCAACCACCTAACCAACAGCACTGACCAAGCTCCATTCCACAACTCAAGCATAGCCCAGTACTCCACCGACCAAACTCATAACCCTTCAATGCTCCAAACGCCTTGAACCAATCCATCACCGCACGCATCTCCAAACCCGCCGACACTCTCCACTCCGATGACCCTTCCGCTTTCTGACCCTTGCTCCACCAAACTCGACAGCTGCTCCCCACGAACCCCTAAACCCGAACACCCATGCATGGTACCTCTCACCACTGCCAAACACTACCACCGAATGCCGAAGCCTCACCCTCTACTATCTCGGCCTTACCCTTAGATTCTCCGCCTCTCTGCCATCTCTCCCCTCGCACAACCACTGTCAGTTGCCGATCCACCACTCCCACTTTTCCAGCCCAACGCCCTGACTCGTAAGCAGCTCTCAACCTTATCCTAACCTTTGGCCCTCGCCACCTTATCCAACCAGCCTCTTCCAAGCACACCTGAGCTGCTCCGTCCCTCTCCATGCAACCGAGTGTCCACCCACCACTCCTCTTTCCGCAGCCGAGCACCACCCAAACGAAGTAGCCCGACCACAGCTCATCCCTAGCAACCTCCTATATATGCTCGTGTATATATGGCTGTAAATATATATTTTTGCGTATATATGCTCTTTTCAGCCTTGCTTTGTTCCAAACATAAGTTGCATGCTTTTATATAAAAAAATTTGTAGTGTATATATATTATTGGTTCGGCACTCTTCTTTTATAAAAAAATATATTTTATATTTTGAGTATATATATAGTTATATATATGTATATAATATTTAAAGGATTTATATCAATTTATCTTAATACGTTTGAAATAGATTTTTCGTGACAATGAATATATGTATAATATGTTAAATATGTATTTGGATTTAAGTTATTATTTTAAAATAATTTTGTAATAATTTTCATATAAATTTAGAAATATATAATATATATAACTATCGGTTTTCATCGAATTCTAGATCGTGCTATTTTGTTTCACCGCTGTCCGGATTCGTTCAGCAGTAGTTTTCTAGCCTTATCGTTTATCCGTGTGCGTGTCCGTGTCACTGTTTCCATTCTCATCATTCTCTAGCATCGAAAGGTGAGCAAACACTCACGATTAATATTCTTATATTTAGTAAATTCAATTCACATGAAATGACGATTGAAATATGTTGTTAATTAGAATTGATTAGTGATTAAATTGTTAAGTATGATACGTTATTATCTGTAATTGTTTACCTATGTTAATTGACATATGACACCATAACCTGTTAGATATATTTTATTTAAATTGTTAATTATGAATATATATGATTACCATCGATATTCCATATCATTTATGCTATTATTATATTGTTCTCACTCTGCAAGTTCCCTGATATTTCAGAAATCCATATGGGTTGAAATGATACATACTCGAATAATATTATAGATTAGGGAAAATCGTTATGGGTTAAAATGATAAACCCAAACGATTTTATTGAATTTGAATTTGGGATTACGGATTGAAATGATATATACCTGTAAATATTAAATTATTACGGATTGAGATGATAAATATCCGTATTACTTGACTATAAGATAAAAAATTGTATACGGACACCGTTGGTCTATTTTTTTTTAAAAATGATTTCCAAATTTTGTAAGGGAATATATGGATTTTGATAAATATGGGTTTTTAAATATAATATATAGATTTTATTTTAATATATGTAGAACTTAGATTTTTAAATTATATGTTTGGAAATTTTTAATTTATAAGTTAAGTTTTGAAAATTTAATTTTAAGATTTTTTCTTATGATTTTATTATTTTTAAAATATATAAAATAAGATTTAATATAAAAATAAATTTAATAATAAGTTTGAATTTAATAAAAATTTAATATAATATAATTTAATAAAACTTAGTTTAACTAATACATAATATGTTTTAAAATATTTATTTAAATTTAATTTAATATTTTGAAAATAGATTTTGTAATAACTTTAATAAATTAAGGTTGGAAAGATAAGTTGAATTTTATTTGTAATTTTATTTGTTTGAGAATTGAATATAAATAACCATTGATTTGAAAATTACCAATTTTGAGAATTTAAAGATATGATTTTTTTTTTATCTTGATAACTGGATTTTGATTAAAGGTGATTAAATGGATATTTTAAAAATCTGATAAATTAAAGTTGAATATATAATTTTGATTTAAATTAGTAACGTGGGAGTTTTTTTAAATGGTTGTTAAAAATGATTAAGTTATTTTTTAAAATTTAAATAAAAATAAAGTTGACCTTTGTGATATAATGAAATTTATCAAATTGAGTTGTTATTAAATGTTTGAATATTTAACTTTGTAACCTATTGAATTTGAATGGGTTTAAATTTGAAGTTCAAAACTTGATTTGAAATCGGTATCAATTAAAATGGTTTAATGAGAATTTGAATTGATTTTGAAATTAGAAGAAACAATTCTAATTATAAACTATTTTTGATATATAAACTATTTTAATATATATATACTATTTTTAATATATAATTATTTTTAAATATAAACTATTTTTAATTAACTATTTTAAATATAAACTATTTTTAATACATAATTATTTTTAAATATAAACTATTTTTAATTTATAACTATTTCAATATATAAACTATTTTTAATATTTAAACTGTTTAAATTGGAACTGTTATAATTTAAATTTAATGGATTTAAATGTGAATATTTTGGTATGATGGTTTAAACTATTTTTGGCTATGATTTTGGAAATGAATTTAATTTAAAGTAATATGATTTTGGAAGTGAATATTTCGAAGGCAATATGATTTGAATGGGTATGATATTTTGATATAAAAAGTATGAACTTTTTGAAATAGAGATGACCACGGTGTGAAATAAATGTTTGGTTGTTAAAGAGACGGGATCAGATATTGTCATACTCTCTACCAATACCTAAAACCACTTTAACAACTATGTACGTGGTGGAGATTCCAGAATAAAGTATGATGGTTTGGCGACGATTCTGTATGAGGTATTAGCGTAGCCCTGACTCCCGCGAGTCAGCTTGATGTGGCTAAAAAAAGAGCCACGCCGGGCCAAGTGGGGTCGCTCCCCCTATCGGGCACATTCTTCTATACCATTCTATTACTTTGTGATTTGATTAGGTGCCCCTTTTGATTTGGGAGTGTGTCTCGAGATGGGCGGTAGTAGCTGCTACGTGTTACCACCAGTCCGGATCCGCAAAATGTAGAATCCTACCTTAGGAAATGCCTCGCGTTCCTTGTCACATGCCTTGTTGCGCCCTCTACGAGTTTTTTTTGTACCATACATATGGAGTGCCCTTTGATAGCCCTTCAGTTCATGGAGGAATTACAGTACTACATGGACTATGGGAATGTATAAAATGTGTTATGGAGATATGGGTAATGCCTTAACGCTATTTTAATAGTTTACTGTACTATAGACATTATATATGCAGCGTATTGTACTATGTATATAGATAGTTTAAATGATCCTTAAAGGATGGGAAACCCAAACATCCGTTAAGTTATTTTGTATTTCAGTTGACATTTTTCTTGGTTGAATTTACTGACATAAGAATGTTAATCCTGACCCGAGTGTTTTATGTTCTGCTTTATGCTCGGGTCAGATTGAGTGCCACAACATTTGAGACTCACCTTTGAAGCTTAAAGAATTCTTCGAGTATCTATTCAGCTTTCAGTTACCTCAGTTATTCTAGTTGTTAGGTTCAGACTCGTCATTGCTTATGTATTTGACTTCTATGTATCTTGATTTCTGTTGTATTTTATGTCATGCTCTGTTGTTTATATAGTAGCTTCATTTACTACTATTTATCTATTCTGTTGCTTATTGTTATATTACACTGTGTATGTGATTCTGGGATTGATTTTATTTACTGTATATGCTAAATTTTTCCAAATATAAATTAACAGTATGTTGTTGTGAGCAATTCAAGTTTGACATGAGTAGATGATAGTTGATTTGAATGGTTCAAAATACCAGGTCATTACAGATACCGATTTCCCATGGGAAAACTCTAAGTATTCAGAGTGCGGACTGGAGTATGAACCCAAATCGGGTCGATACCAACTGCCCACGAGAAAACTTTAAGTGCGTAGAATGTTGAATGGAGTATAAACCTAAATCGGGCGGATACCGACTACCCGCAAAATAATTCTAAATCCATAAAGTGTAGAATGGAGCATAAACATGAATGAATAGATGAGTGGATTTCGACCATTCTCTATTCCACAAACTCCAGCCTAAAATCGACAGGAGGAGTATAAAATCGCTAAGGATGGAATTCGATCGTCCGACTTATGGCCTCGCCAAATAAATGTTGGGGATAGGAGTACAAATCACTAAAAGATGAATACCACAGATCTCTATAGCTCCAGGTTAGTGTTCTTTATGACTTCAGGCAACGACCGCAAGGAGGCCTTAATATAAAACTATCAGAATAATGTCCGATTTTACGAGCGACTGACAATATTATGCCACTGGGTCGATGGTCAATATTGATCCACACCGAACACAAATAGATGGGACCCAAATGTCCTTCAAAAAATTATGATCACAGAGTGCAGATAGGAGAATAAACCACAAAGACCTGATCATTAATTCTCTAGCACACTCCTTCGACCCGTCGGGAGGAGTATGAAACCGGATGAGCATGACCTGACTGCACCTGAGTCAACTCTACCCCTAGATCTGATTATAGAATATGAATCAAAGTGGATGTGGCTGACCGTCCACTACCCAACACATGCCCGAAATCCGATGGGGCATCGAAGTATTCCCCTTGGAAGAAAAAAACCAAAATATAATCTAGGATAGGCGAGACTCAACCTTCCATCAACTAACCTGATCCCGGGATTTAACGGGAAATAATGTAAGCCTAAAATGGACATGGCTTGCCTTCCTACGTATCGATGTATGCCCCAGACTTGGAGGCATGAGCGAGAAACAAGATCATTGTGACTCGACTATTCATCGATTAACTCTATGTCTTTTGAGCTTAGGTGGGAGTATAAACATAGCTAGGATGAGACTCGACCATCCATTTAGTACATTTATCAACTCGAGACTGGGAGTAGAAGTGTGATCATCGTAAAAATGGTTGTGATAGCTCTATATTGTAACTTATATATAGTGTTTACAATGACTCGAGGCTACGACCGAAAGGATGCCTAGAGATAGAATCATCGGATCGATGCCCAAGCTCATGGGCAACTGACTATCATTCCAACCTAAACGGCGAGCAACAGATCGCCGATACATTGAATGGAAAGCACTTTTCTCAAATACACAAGCCGGTTCAAACTCAATGCAAGAGTTAGCTATGCAGCTGCATGCAACTCGAGGTTGACCTCTACTCGACATTTGCTTCAACATGCTTCTAAGCCTAATCTTTAGCCATTTGCAGATAATCGCTCAAAGCATTTAGAGCCCTTCACTATTAGACTTAATAACTCATGACAAGACTCCGGGACTCAACCAGAGTAACTGTCATCATTGACCATCCCAACCAGATTCCATATTGATTGTTACGCGAAATAGTGACATTTAAACTCAAAGAATCCAAGACTGCACCCACTAAGCTAATAGTGGACATTACAGTCAGCCATGGCAACTTGTTACGGTACTAAAGATTGGATCACAGCTCAGAGCAACGATGATGAAGGAATTAGCTGGCTTTCTATGAATGAATTTTGATGCGTCCGCTTGGACCTATTCCGACATGCATGTGATCTCACCAAATATCGTGAGCCATGCATTGAATATTGATCCATGACATGTCTCGTTGAGACAAAAGCAACGCGTTATGGATCCAAAGAGATCTATTGCACATAAAGTGGAAGGGATAAACTAAAAAACAATAGGTTTACTCGCGACACCCTTTGCCCGAGATGGGTATCAAATCAGGTTCTTGTGAGAAAAGCTAATAGAAAGTAGCAATCATGCATCAAATACTCAAACCCGAACAAGGGATGCTCGAAAGGCAACTTTCCACTTTCGAGAATCGATCGGCTGGTAGACTCAACCGTTGGGTATGGGATGCTTTCATTTATGGATGTGTACTCCAAATACAGGCAGATCCTGATGCACGTCCTTGACCAGAAGCACACCAGCTTCATTACCGATCTAGGGCTATATTGTTATTTTATGATGCCATTTAAACTAAATAATGCTGAAGCTACTTACCAGAGACTGGTCAACGAGATGTACGAAGACTAGATCGGGCGATCAACGAAAGTATATGTGGATGATACGCTTGTGAAGTCACAATGATCAAACGACCACATCGATGACTTAGTGGAGATGTTCAGTTTTATCCAAAGATACAGAATAACACACTATCCCTTGAAATTCTTTTTCGACGTTGTGTCAGGGCAGTTTCTAGATTTAATGCTCAACTCTTGCGGAATTGAAGCTGATCCCAAGAAGATTCAAGCGATTTGAAACATGTAATACCGAAGATGATAAAGTAGGTATAGAGCTTAAATGAGAAGGTTACCGCCCTAAGCCGCTTCATCTCCAGGGCCACCGACAAGTGTATTACTTTCTTCGACTTGATTGGGAGAGTGAAAAGGAATTTTGAATGGATGCATGAGTGCATAGATGCATTACAAGCTCTAATACATCGCTTAGAGAGACCTCACATCCTATCCAAGCCATCGGATCGCGAAGACGTATACATCTATTTAGCTATGTCTATACATGCCATAAGCACCACAATGCTATGCAAAGAGAAACGAATCCGAAGACCAGTATATGATGTAAGCAAGCTATTGATAGGCTCACCCCATTAACGTCTATATCGACCAACCATTACGACAGGTCCTACAGCAACCTTAGATGTATGGAAGTTTACTCAAATGGAATATCGAGCTAAGAAGATTCGATATCACTTATACCCCTTGGAGGGCTATTCATGGACAAACATTAGCATACTTCATATCTGAATTCAATACATCAGCCGACTGTCCGAAGAGCGGTGGAGAATCGATCACCGATGGAAAATGTACACTGATGGAACTTTCAATGATTGGTGTTTTGGTATCGGAGTTGCGTTAATGAATCTTGAAGAATGATCGATCTGACATGCCCTGAAACTCGACTTCCTTGCAACAAATAACAGTGCTATGTATGAATCCATGATCGCTAGGCATAAACTTGCTAGAGAACTGGGAGTGGAACTTTACATATCTTTTGGGATTCTGGTTAGTACTATGCAAAGTCAGGGAAGATTATCTTGCTAGATGGCAACGTCTTACTCCTTATATCAACCGGGTCCAAGAGCTACTGACCGACTCCGAGTATTACACCATTACATGCATCCTCAGAGAACAAAATGAAAAATCTAAGTCACTGGCCAAGCTGGTTAGTTCTGGGGATGGGCAATAAATAGATTTTATCCTGGTTGAAGTACTTAACATTCCAAGCATTAATAGATAGAGATCGACTAGATCTTGGAGACGAAGCCAGGAAAGGAGTCATGATGACTCCCATCAAAGACTATCTATAATGAGGGATCCTTTCTAGAAGGAGGAATGAAAAACGACTGATCCTCCTTAAAGCTTCGTGGTGCATCATCCAAAAAATGAGTCATGTATAGAAAGGGTTTTCTCCATTTCCCTGCTTTGGTGTATCACCCATGATGATATCAAACGAGTCTTGAGAGAAGTCCATGATGAAGATGCGGTGATCACACCAGGGGGCAAACCTGGACAAAGAAAATACTCCACTATGGATATTACTAGCTAATTATCAATCGAGATGCAGTTGATCATGCTATTCAATGCGGCGAGTGCTAGATGTTTGTAAAAATTCCCAGGGCCCCCGCCTACGAAAATTACTCAAATGGTCACTCCATAGCCGTTTTCCACTTGGTGTATTGACGTCATCATCTTCTTTCCAATTCTAAAGGTGGTGCGAAATACGCCATCGTAGTAGTTGATTACTTCACTAAATAGGCTAAAGCAGAAGTTTTAACCACAATCACGACGAAGAAAATAATCAACTTTATTGTCTGGAACATCATTAATTGTTTTAGCCTTCCACGAACCATTATAACTGATAATGGAAACTAATTTAACAACGCTAAATTTAAAGACTTTTCCGTCGGCATCATATTGAAAAGAGATTTGTGGTAGTTGCTTTCCCTTCGGAAAAAGGATAGGTTGAAGGTGTGAATACAATCATAAAGTCTGTTCTGAGGAAATATATGGAAAAGGCTAGAAGTAAGTGGATTGATGAACTCTCATCAGCATTATAGGCATATAGAATCACCCACAAGTTCACGACTGGCCATACTTCATTCACCCTTGCTTACGTCTCCGAGGTCATCATTCCTGTATAACTTAAAGTCCCCATTCATCGAGTGACCTTTTATAATCCCTATTTCATTATAAAATAATCTATAAACAACGAACTGCAATCCAATTGCAATAGAACTAGAAGGAATAGGCGACGACTCGCGAGTGTACAAATGCATCTGGGAGCCAATAACAAGAACATGTTCCTGAACATATACGTGTATATTCGAAAAATTCAACTTTTTGAAATCGAAAGAAATTGAATTTTCACTAGGAGTTGTTAAAGAAAAGACTGGATAAGATAATCAAAGCTTACTAGTCCTGTAGAACCGGTCACAGATAGCAACTGATGGAATAAAAATACTTAATTTATACTATTGGAAATCGACCAAGCATCATGATGATCAAAGAGGGATACAACACTTTGGAAGGATAAAATGGAAGGTTAATGACTATTTAGGAAACTGGTTGGATTTCTTTCTGGCGACTCTAACTTGCTTTAATTCAATGCACGCCATGTACACAAAAAGATGTACTATAGGGGAAAGTGTTATCCTACCTTTTGGCCCGGCTATATTCAGACAGACTTGACAAGTTAGACTAGACAATCATTAAGAAAAACAACCCGGAGAGTGATTATTAGGATGGATATCAAGCGCAAGCAATGATATGAAGCGAAGATCAACCGAGGCCAACAAATAGAGTCTCTAGAATATTCTGAGTATGGAATAATGCCTCCCCTAGACGGAGGACCATTGCCCATCCCTTTCCCTAGAGGATCGGTACATATCATCAATTTTTATCCAAACTTGGTAAGATAGATATAGAGTGACAAGGAAGGCCCCATGAGGCTACATTTCAAGATTCTAGTCATTTGAAGTTCGTATGCTCAAGTTATGGGCAAATTACTTCACCTATCAAAAGGGATCGGTATAAAAGGGATCATCCATATTCATCTTTCACTACATATTGCAAAAATGATCGGTCAATAACTCAAAATCTATAAATGCTATCAGTATGAAACTTGGAGTATAAGATAATTAGGATGTAAGGAACATTCTTTATGGATCACATGACATTTAGAGCAAGTTGGAGGGATCAGCAAAAATTAGTATTCAAGCAACAATACTTCATGGAAAATGCGATATCTCACAAACCATGCGTCGAAATTGCATGAAATTTTGGGAGCAAGTAGCTAACATCATAGGGCATCGCTCATAGGGATCGCAACCCATTTGGATTCATTAACAGGGATCGGTACCGACCCCTATTGTGGGTCCCCCATGGGATTGCAAATTTTTGGATAGCCTCGTCTTGGTCTCCTGAACCTTTTTCCAGAATTTCAATCCAATCCATGCACGTCTTTCCCTACAAATGCAGCGGGCATGGCATAAGAAAAGGGATCACACTTTCTCTATAGAGGCTCTGCCATTTTTATTCTTCACTTTTATAATAATGGATCCCAGCTAATCCAAACATTCTTGTAATAAAAATCAAGTGGAAGGTCAATAAAAATATGAAGCGAACGTTGGCCAAGATCGCCGAGACGATATAAAAATCTATGTGTTCATTTGTGGTATTTGCTTTGTTTTAATTTCATTCTTCATTTAATCTTTACTAGATTCGATTGGATGTTGATGCCTACTTTTGGTATCAACATTTTCAAATTTCTTTAATTCTACTTAAAATATATCCTTTACAATAATATTATGTCCAAATGCCTCATCAAGTGTTTAGGAATCTCTATTAATAACGTTGGTCGGGCATCAACTAGAATTCTTAAACCGCTCTACGGGCATGTTAACACAGCTTCATTCCAAAAATACCTAAGGTATTATTTTCACAAATTATTTAATATACTTATTCAATAAATCCTATACCGATTCACTTTAAATTTTAATTTAATACCATACTTATAATATATATATATATATATATATATGTATGTATGTATATATATGTATGTATACATACACACACACTTTTCAAAAGATTACTTCTTATACTTCGCTTCAAAAATCATATCATAATAATAAACTATATTTGCATATTTAAAAAGTCTATGCTTCTTTCATATACTTAATAACTTTAAAACATTTTCAAATTGCCTCTAATCACAACCATATATATACATATGTGTGTGTGTGTGTATGCATGCATGCTACATATTAAACCAAATAATTGAATTCATTACACAACATTGATAAATACATACAAATTTCAAAATTAAATTCAACACTAACTATTTCAAATATCCAAACAAACATAAGATACAAAATAAATATGAAAACTAATAAATAGATTTTCTGCTATGCACTCCGACCCAAGAATCAAATTAAAAATCAATCACACATTATCAACTCAAACTCCATGATATAATACAAGACCATCCAAAAGCATAAACACAAACACTACTATAGGACTAAATCTTTCGTCCTTGCTACTCTAACAATTTTGATCACATACTCAAAAAGAGATAAAGGAAAAATAATTAAATACTTCCAAAATATCAAATACATCCCTTGGTGACTATCCCTGGTAATATTGTGTTTGTGTATAGACACACATACCATCTCTTATTATAGAAAATTAGCCTACATATCCTAGGATCAGGGACTCTAAGTCTCATCTAAGGTCTTGACTCGTGTCTCTGATGTACGATGTATTATTCTAAACCTTCTCCGATACTAATTTGTAACACCCTACCTCTGTACCCATTCTATCTAAGAGTAACATCGAGTAATATTGTTAGATAATATGGGAAATGAGGCTATATGGGGTACACACGTGAATATTCCCTTGGGCTTACACTGTTAAGTATTAAAACATCGAATAAATATCTTGTCTATACGTACACAGTATCAGCACAAAGCAATAAACATGTGTGCCTTTAAGGTAGAATAATATATAGTATATAAATATGGAACACAAAGTCAGTATCGTATCAATATATAAAAAAAACATAATCATACATGGTATATCCACTGTACATCATTAGAATATACATATAAGAAACAAGACTACACAAAATAATAATCTTCTATACTGAATTCCTAGCCTCCTCTATGACCGAAACAAAAGTTGGTCTCACTGTCCTTGTTTCTAAAATGTCTCGGAATGACCCAAGTAATATATAAATAGCACAAGGGTCGGATTACGTTTAAATCAAAGGGTTAACAAAAATAGGGGAAAACAACATATACTCGGATAATAACGTGATAACACTGCATAACAACCCATGTCAAAAATTACCATGCAAAATAACACACATGCGCGCACATACAGATCTATATATAAAGAGGGAGACGTATGCATAGGTTATAATTACAACAACTTAAAAGATCACCGAACATTTCAAAACATAAATATTACCTAAATAGTGCATAAATATGTCAGCATCCATATAAAACTATTCAATAGAAATTAAGAATATTATATCCAATGGGTGAATCATCCATAAAATAAAACCTCATAATAGAAAATGTAATCATTAAGTGAATTGGGCAAATACAGCAATGCCCTAACATAATATCATAAAATCATATGATCAATAAATAATGTGAGATATCCCATCAAATCAACTGAATGATATCCAATATCATACAAATCCCAAAGATAATCTACCCTAATCCAAATCCCAATCAATAAAAAAGAATATCTCTAGAATGTCAAACCAAAAGAGTGTGGATATATGGGGACTGACTACACTCTAGACTCATCATGTCTCTAGTATAGCCAACTCACCATAAAAATGAGACATAAATTCAAATCTACTATACACACAAACCCTAAACCAGATGGGAGACAGATGTCCACCTACCGCAAGCTTGTTTCTGGAACCTATGTCTACTCACCCACCATAGAGTATCTGTCTGTCCCTACTATCTTCTTTACCTCGACGGACATTGTGACCTTATCTACCAATGACTCGTCTATGCATAGCCTCAATCAGGACCATGCTTTGCCCCTAATGGTAAAAAACTACTAGCATATGGGGCAAAGAAATGAAATCTTTCAATTCAAATAGATAGGTGTTACCATCGTAACATATAAAATCATCAATCCAATCAATATCGATGGTGAATTATTCATATATTCTTTACACAATTAAATAGGAAAAGAAATGTCATAATAAAAATATAAAAATTAAAGTATTCAAATAATCAGTATTTAATAATGAATCATTAAAACATATAATTTTATATACAAAAGAAATACTAAGAACTGGATGATAAATACATATTCCAGATTTAATTAAATAATTACTAAACGTAAATATAACATACTTTAATTGTTAGTGAAAATTAATTAAGAATTGTTTCATAATTTCAATATGTCAATATTAGTTTAAATAAAGTATAAGCATTCACATTAATTTAATTTTTCGTAACCAAATAAATATATTTTTTAAACTTGAATTGTATATATTTATTAGATCTCGTAAATATTCAAATAACTATAAAATATCTATTAAATAGAAATTCGTGTATTATTACAATAACATGCTAGTAAATTCACTTTGTTTACTTAATAAACATAGAAATTGCATTTATATTTATTTGACATATTGTTGTGTTTGTATATATTAAGATATTGACAGTATTCAATATATCTTATTTTAGTTTATTTATATTTTCAAACATGTATTCATTTATACATTTTAGAAGAAGTTTAGTTATCAATTTCATGTGTCAACTCACATTAAAAAAAGCAATAACAGGTTGATCTAGCAGGGTTAAGGCACAATAAAAATGCATAACAAAATAAAATGATATAGTAGCAAGACACGAAAATGAAGATGTATGGGAAACATTAATATAGACAATGCACGTACCAACTTGAGCCACACCTTTACACACACTTTCACACAACAAATAGTCACACACTAGCACATACATACACAAACTCAGAAACACACACACATTACATATTCATAAAACCCAGCTACACTTATCTAAACACATCACACACCCATATTTAGCAATCCCTCGATGTACACATCACACATACACATGCATGAAATCACGCACAACACAGCACAATAGTACACCTGTAAGCACAACATACCCATGAAATACAACACTTCAAGCACACAAAAGAATTCACACGCTCCCACTCACAAACATACACACGTAAGAGAATAAACACAAAAACGCACGTAGGGGAAGATAAGGTAGCAAGTTAACCTGGATATCCCATGGGAGACCGCTTCAGGTCGACCTTGGCTAGGGTTAGGTTAACTTGGATATTCAAACCTGGGCAAACATTCTGCCTCTATGTCTATCGTTTCCTCACCAGTTCCACTCAATTTACTTCAGTATTTGATGTAATTTGAATAAATTCATATGAAAACAAATCCAAATGCACAAAAATACATAAGATTTACTTGAATTAAACAAAGATTTTATGAGTAAGACTCACTTGTAGCTTGCTTTCACCTCATCTTCCTCTTCTCTAAATCCATACGCACGCACAAAATAGACAAGTACCACAACAAACATGACTAGAAATATATGCAAAATGATATTAAGGACCATATACATAAATTTGAGGATTCTACATAAATTATGTAATTTGATTTTAATTTTTGAAGTTGTAAAAGTTTTAGTGGGTTTGCTTTTGCAAAAATGAAGAATGGAGATACTGTGAATACCTGAACGTGCGTGAGTGTTAAGGAAAGTGAAAATTCAAGAAAATGATTTGGATTAGGGCTTCTTGGGCTTGGGCTTTCAAATATAAGAAATGAATACACAAACACACACACATATGTATATATATGTGTGTGTGTATATATATATATATGTACACACACACACACACACACACACACACATATATATATAATCCTTTACTTTTAAAAATCAACTTCTTTTTAACTTAAATAGATACTAATTTGCATTTGAAATTGCTTCTTTTCCCAAATCAATATTACTTCAAACACTTCACTTTTTATAAAATTTATTTTCTAGATTTTAACTTATTTTAAATTTAAATATTACTTTTCACAATTTAAATTCTTTTACTAAATAATTTATAATACCATTTTCAAATAGATCATCGAATTCCAATCTAATTAACTTAATTATTGTTATTAACTTCAATTAATTATTACTTAAAAATCAGGTTGTTACAGAGTTCCCACTTAACAAATTTGCGTTCTCGTAATTTCCTTTAAGGAAGAATCTATAACAATCTAATTATACTGAACTTGCTCATATCATTTTCAATTTATTTTAAATAACAAAAATATTTTCCAAAAATGAAAAAGTTACTTTACAAATTCACAAAATTACTTTGTTTAAATAATTCCCTTTCCAAATATATAACATATATACATTTTTTTTTTCAATATTCCATTTTTATTTCAATTCAACATAATACAAATTAATTTTTCATAGCTTATTTTATCACTTCATAATAACTTTTTCTTTATTTATTCATCATTTCTTAACAATTACTTTAATATATATTTTATTTTTAATTAATTTGTCAAAACTATTTAATTAACTTCACTACTTTCTTATAGCCAAAAAATAAAACTTTTATGCCAGACACACATATTTTCTAAACATAACCTATAATATTACCTTTTTAAATCATTTTCGCAGAATCCATAATTTGTTTTATAAAATTCTTACTATATTCTTTTCATATAGCCAAAATTATTTTACTTAAAATTGTGTATCTTCTTTAATAAACCTATACCATTCACATTTCGAAACAATAAATTTCAAATTCCACTCACGCTTACATTTCAAAACCCCAAAACTCAACAACATTTACACATTTTAAATTTCCAACATATATCAATATATATATATATATATATATATATATATATTAGGGTTTAAAGTTCTTTAGCATTACTCAAAATATATCATTTACAAAACTATTATTTTCAAATGCCTCGTTCTAGTGTTTAGGAATCCCTCTCGATAAGTTAATCGGGCGTATCAACCATAATTCTTAAACCACTCTATGGACAAGCGAACACAACTTCATTTCAAAAATATATAAAATTATCATTTTCACAAATTATTTAATATAATTATTCAGTAAATCCTTTAATAATTAAATTTAAATTTTAACTCAATACCATACTTAATATATATATATATATATATCTATATGTGTATACACTTTTCAAAAGATACTCTTATACTTGGCTTCCAAAATCATATAATAATAACAAACTATATCTACATATTTAAAAAGTCTTTACTTCTATCATGCACCTAATAACTTTAAAACATTTTTAAATTGCCTCTAATTACAACTATATATATGTGTGCTACATAATAAACCAATAATTGAATCCATTTCACAGCTTTGATAAATACACAAAAATTTCAAAATTAAAATTAACACCAACCATTTCAAATATCGAAACAGGCATGGGAAAAAAATATACTCAGTGGAAACTAAAAAATAGATTTTTCGTTGTGCACTCTGATCCAAAAAATCAAATTAAAAATCAATTTCACATTATCGACCTAAACTTCATAATACAATACAAGACATCCAAAATCAAAAATACAAACACTACAGGTTCGACTAACTTAATTCGTCCTTGTTACTCCAACAATTTAGATCACATACTCAAAAAGAAATAAAGGAAAAATAATTAAATACTTCTAAAGTATTAAATACATCCCTTGATGATTACTTCCGGTAATCATCCTATATTATATACACACCATCTCTAAATATGGAAAATTACCCAACAACCAAAGGGTTAGGGACTTTATGTCCCATCTAAGGTCTCAACTTGTGTCTTTGATGTACGATATATTGTTCTAAACCTGTTTTGATACCAATTTATAACAATCACCCCTACACTCATGTTATCCAAAAGTATTACAGAGTAATAATGTCAGATAATATGGGGAATGAGGCTGTTAACCCAAAAAATGTATCAACACTCTGGTTTGAGTGTGAAACCATCAGCCCCGTTCTTACAGAGCAATAATAAAGATAATAGGTATAGAAAAAAGTCCATAAAAGAAAGAAGACAAGGAATTTTTCTAGTGGTTCGGCTGTTAATGAAGACTACGTCCACTTTATAGTTTTATTATAATCGATTGTCGCTACAAGAGGTGTTTGATTACAAGGCTTTTGATTATCCTTAGTTATATTGAATCCCTAGTGTTGAAATCCATTGGAGAAACATAGTGAATTCCTTTGGAGATTGTTGTGAAGGAGGTAGAGAGTGAAGAAAGTTTCCAGCAGCGCTTTAGCAACCAGTCCGGAGAAGATACTGTTTATGTTGCAAGTAGGTTGGTAATTATAGAGCTCGGAGGGCCTCTGGACCAAACATGCCTATCAATCACTTATAGATGGTTACATAATGACCTTGAGGAGTTTAGCTCGCGATCCAAGCTAGAACCATGGATCGCTAGAGATTCATGGTCTTGGCTCACTTTTGAGCTAATGACTTAGCTGCTCTCTCCATCACTTTGTCAGATTAGATCGCAGGTAACTTGGCTTCATGTAGATCACCAGCGATCCATCATGTATGGATCGCTAGCGATCCATACACTTAGTATTTTTTGTGCTTCTATCTCCTAGGCTCCTTATCCCTGTTTCTCTCAATGAATCATCATGTTTGCATGGATCGCTGGCGATCCATAGACTTGGATCTCTTGTGATCCAAGCATTTTGACTATTTCTAAAGTTCCAAGTTTAGGATGCTTTTAAGGCCTTATATGGACGATTTTCGTGTAGTCTCGTGGCTCGTTGCTCCATTTTGATGACGATCTACTAGTTGGTTATGCTTTGACTGCTGATTGGGCTGAACGGATATTGGTTTCTTGGTTTAGTTGGATTTGGCCATTGGTTTAGTAATATGACTTGGTTTTCTTTAACTTGCTGCTTTGACCCCTTTCGGCTTTGTTCTGAGCCCCTTCGGATTCATTAACTTATTCCGTCTTCTATTATATCCTACTGGGTTAAAAACCCAAATAATATTTGTCTCCCAGAGTACATCTTTATTGGAAACAAGACGTGTTATGGAAGTGATCGCTCTTAATATCTGTTCGTCGAATTCCAAGTAATCGTATTTGAGTTTTGCGGATACAAACAGATTACATCGCTGACTACTTACGTTTTGGTGCTAATCACTTAGTTTTGGTCTCAACTGCTATTGCTTGGCGTAATAAACAGAATTGCTCTCCATGACTTCCCGGTATGCTTCAAAATGATGTGTAGGTGCCAGAGCTTGAGTTCGAGAAAAATTCGCCTTCATCCTTATGGGTCGCAAGCGATCCATGTATGATGGATCGCTGACGACCTGACTACTTGAAAATTATGCCATCGAAAATATAGGTCGCTAGCAACCATGATGGTTCGCAGGCGACCCAATGACTTAGCCAATTTTTGCTTTGTTCTTTCACTTGCCTATATATATATATATATCCACTCGAGCCGACCTATGTACTTCTCCATGACCCAAACTACTTCATGTGAT
Source organism: Allium cepa (assembly GCA_030765085.1). NCBI lineage: Eukaryota > Viridiplantae > Streptophyta > Magnoliopsida > Asparagales > Amaryllidaceae > Allium > Allium cepa. The sequence continues at coordinate 348,103,275 of CM060928.1, forward strand.
CTGAAGACTTAAGCGATTCGACCTAGTTAGCTCCACCCGATCCAGTGCTTCCTTAGGTCCATCTGTTTCCATCGATACAATTTCATCACTTGCCGTGATTTCTTCCATCATTTTGCCGTGGCTCTTTCCAGTGATTCTTAGATCATTTCTCATCGAAACCCTTGCTCGTCACCACCATGATTCACAGCCGACCCACCATTCACTCATCGTCGACATGATTGCTACTTATTAGCTTGCCATTGGACTGCTGATTCAAGTTTCTGACCAATTTCGTGTTTAAGTTTAATCCAAGGTGGGTCTGTTAATCATAGTGTTTGTTTGACGGTGAGTTTACATTTTTGTTGTTGATCACGGGAAGTTTGAGTTAATTGTGGTCTAGTGGAGGAAGATAGTAAATCGAGTCTTGAGTTTTTTCCAAAACGACATTCGGGCCTTGGCCCAGTGCTTGACACGTTTTGTTATCTTCGTCTATTAGGCCAGAATTGACTTGTGTGAAGTCCCGTAGTTGATACTGCATGACACATCGCTAATTGGCCTCGATCCTTCCAAAGGAGTTGGACTTATCTTGCTTACTTGTTGCATGCTCAGTGTCCTGTAATGAGAAGAGTTTTCTACGTCGCTTCAGACAACGGATCTGTTATCGATCTTTGATCGATAATGGTAAGTGTATGGGAAATAAAAACATCGCTAATTGGCCTCGATCCTTCCAAAGGAGTTGATACTGCATGACACATCGCTAATTGGCCTCGATCCTTCCAAAGGAGTTGGACTTATCTTGCTTACTTGTTGCATGCTCAGTGTCCTGTAATGAGAAGAGTTTTCTACGTCGCTTCAGACAACGGATCTGTTATCGATCTTTGATCGATAATGGTAAATGTATGGGAAATAAAAACAAGTAGGAACAATGCAAGAAGTTCTTTTCCTTTTCCACTGCGAGCGAACTATCTACATGGAATAGTGGTTTGTAGCGTTTCGAATACCAAGCTCACCCCCTATAGACAGCACGCTGCACTTGCCCTGGTACACACTTAAAGCCCGTTGCGTGAGCATGAATTGATATCTCTCCGGAATTCTAGTGTTGTAGGGGAAAATTAGTATTTTAGAATAAAATCATCTGACCATTTTGAATATGAGTTCCGTTGTTTTAGAATGAAGCACTCATCTTCGCTCTGTAAATCGAGTGGAGGAAGCCCGACACTTTCCACAACCAAGTCGTCGCCCGTTGCACTTTCTCATACGACTTCACAGGAGGAATATGGTCAGTTGGTCCTAGTCGGTCCGGTTGAGGATCGAACGCCTCCCAACTTTAGAGTTCAACTCAACGCTCCAGAGAGAGCTTCTTCAATGGTATCCGCTAATTTTTTTCACAATATTTACATGCAATATGGTATATTAGAAGAGGACATACGTTTATCGGAGAAAGATGAGTTCGCTTACATGCCTCCTCCAAGATATACCGCTTGCCATCGGTATATGTGCCTGAATGGAGCCATTCCTCCTTTTAATGATTTTCTACGTGAGACTCTTTCCAACTTAGGCATTTCCCCCTTCCAAATTCATCCCAACTGCTATGCTATCTTGACCTACTTGCATGTTCTTTTTATGTGGACGTTCAACCGCGCTCCAAACCTTGATGAGTTGCGGTACTTTTTATCGTTTAAGAGGAGAGATGACTATCCCTCCTTGATCGTAATTGAGTCCCAAAGAAATCAAAAAATCATTCCGCATTTGCAGAGAAACTAGTTGCAATTCAAGATGCAATATTTCTTCATTGGATTCCCCGAGGGGTTCAATCGTATGTGGACGACCGAGGGTAAGTTCCTTTGCATACTTATCAACCTTCGACGCGTTGTTATGGAGTTTCTAACGAGCCATATACTTCTTGTAGTTATTCCAAGGTCGAACAGAGATATGTCTTTTGATGAAGTCTTTCGGACTTTAAGGGCTATTGATGCCTAGGAGAGATCCGTCAAAGTTTCCTAACCGATGAAAACTTGCATCAATATGGATTACTGTCTCCGGGTAGATCCATTGTTCAAGTTGAAGTTTCCTCTCTTGCCTGATCTAGGGTTCTCACAAGATCTACTTCTTCTTTCCTCGATTCCGAAGTAGGCGCCTCTCAAGAGAAAGAGACCCTTTCTGGAGGATCAACCGAGGAGGGCTATGATGGAGGAGATGCTACTACGATTGGATTTAGCCATCCGGTTAGAATGCCTCTGATCCTGGAGGAAGGAGAAGAAGAGTTCTGCAACGACCCGTACTTTTAATAATTTTAAATTATAGAATTTAATATGATTATTTAATGAAAATGGTTAGAGATAAAATTTAATGAATCATTATTGTAATTTATCGAATAATTAAATTGTTTAAATTTGATGTCAAAAATTATTGAATAATTGAACTCTAGATTTTATATGAATAAAATGACGTCAATAATTGATTTAAATTTTATTTAAATATGATTGAAGATGGTTAACATTTAAAATTTGATTTAAAAATGAATAATTGAAAATTTATATTTTAATTAACGTGTTAAAATAGCCATTTTGACCACTATTTAGGATTTCGACGAAACTAGTTTCATCGAATCCATAATTATGAATTATTGTAGGATTTCAAGTTTCGAAGCGTCAGACTTGTCACTCGGCGTAGGAATTAATTTCAGAATTCAATTAAAGAACTTCAATTTGAAAAGCTATTTTCTGCATACGATCGAATTAGACCTCGAAACTAGTCCCATTGCGTTCAGAATGTGGGTGAAACATTATAAACGCCAGGCGGAACGCTTAGTTTGGAGTTCGAAATTGTATGGGCCAATCGGGCGATATATTTTCCTATTTTAATTATATATATTCATTCCATGGCAACAATTGTATTCAAAACCACAAACTATGCTACCCATACCCATCTACTCTTTACAAGAACCTCAATCTACTAATAAAAAAAGAGGTCAAAATAAATAACAGATCGATTAAAAAAAGAAAGAGACGTAGTCGCGATTCATTAGGGCGACGAGCGATCGAGCGCGATAGTTGGGTTATTTTTGGCGACTGTCATGGCGAGGTTCGGTCGTTGGCAGGCAGAGGATCATTTAATGAAGCGAAGCGATAGTGTGATGCCATGATGTCTGGTTTCAGTGAAGATGAATTAGCGCTAATCTGGGTTTAATCAAGGTAATTAACTTCTAATAAAAAAATATTAGTGAATCAAATTGAATTAAAATTCAAATGTATATTAATCGATATCTCCTTCGTACGAGGTTGGATTTGGTAAGGGGTCATTTGCGTTGGATTCGTATCAGCACCGACTATGTTGTGATGTTGTTTCATCGTTGTTTGGTTAGTTTGAATGTTCAGATTCAAACGAAGGTGAGTGTTTATACGCTCACATGTATCAAATATTTTCATGTAGTTTAATTATATCATGAAGTGAATTGAATTTCTTGATTGTTGCTTGATAAATTAAATTGAAATTTAATTGACATCTGAATTTATTGATAGAATTTAGATTGATAGTTAAAACTGAATTAGAATTGAACTGCTAGTAAAATCCCCAATTTATCGATAATTAGTTGATTGTTGTGATTATTGACTGTTTGGATGATGGATGGTGATAGATGAAATTTGAATGATGTTTTGGATGTTATTTATGTTTAATATATCCTGTTATCATCATGTATGTTGTTTACAGTGCATAAAACTGTAAATTGAATTATTTTGAATGAATTAAGAAATAGGTTGAAATGATATATACCTAATGCATTTATTTTTGGATTGAAATGATATATATCCATCCCTGAATTAAATTGAAATAATTGATTCACTTAGCCATATGATAGAAAATTAAATACGATCACCGAAGTTAAATTAAATGATTTTTAAATCTTTTTTTAAAATCATTTAATTGATTTTGATTTTGAAGAAAAAAAATCGAATTTATGGAAGCCGAATTTTTTCGAACTTGAACTCGAAACGTTGAAATTTTAATTTGATAACAGGAACTGTTTTAAATAATTGAAGCGAGATTTTGAAGTTATAATAGAAATATGATTTGAAGTTCGAAAATTGATTTGTTTTAAAAGATTGGACTTTTATTCGAACTTTGAATATTTCTAAGTACGATGATATAAAATGATATTTTGAAATTGAGCTAGGAATTAAATTGTATTTGAAGATATGGATTTTAAATTGGATGTTGAAGGAAAATTGGATTTAAGTGTTTTGAATCGATATTTTAGAAATCGAACTCAGAACTGATATATATCGAAATAGTCTAAATTTCGAATTAGAGTTGAATTTAATTGGTAATTGGAATTTCAATTAATTTGGGATTGGAAGTGAAAATAATTTGAAATTTGAATTTAAATTAATTTGGAATCGAAATTGAGTTCGAATTGAAATCGGAATTGAACTGATTAAATCGAAATAGAAACTGGAACAGATTTGAATGGAAGATTTGGAAAGTGAACCGGTTTGAGTTTGAAACTATTTTTAAATGAATATTTTTGGTATAAAATGTTTAAAATCTATCTTTTTTAAATATTCAAATTATTTTCATTTTTTAAACTATTTTACTATACAAACCATTTTTAGTACTCAAACTATTTTCTATTAAACTGTTTTAACTATCAAACTATTTTAAAACTATTTTCTACAAATTCAAACTAGTCAAAAGGGCGGAATATTTATATTTAAATCTTGGATTTAAATGCGAATTGGGTTAAGCGGAGTTATAACCTAAATTGTAATTCAAAACAAATTTTGATGTGAAATCGATATATCGTACTGAATTGACATTTTGAAGTAAAATATGATTTTTGAAGCGAAAATGACGTATTGAACTGAATATGATTTTTGGGTAAATATGATGATTTCGAAGTGGATTTGATTTTGAATCGAACATGATATTTAGATATAAAGCACGAACTGTTTTCAAAATGTAAAAGTGCCAACCGGTGTGTAAAACGACGTTAGGTTGTTAAAGAATCGGGGGCCTCTTGTTGACATACTCTTTGCCAATATTGAAATCACTTTAACAACTGTGTATGCGGTGGATGATATCCAAAATGTAGTGTTTGAATTGGTGACGTTTACTAGAACGAAGTAAGAGAACGATGATGGATAGCCTTGACACTTGTCTCATAATTAAAATGACTAAAACATGTGCCTATGTCTGACCAATGAGGTTAGCTACCTCTAGCAACGTTGATCACTCGTATTACTATTGTGGTTTTTGACTCGATAGGTGCACCTTTTTTTTGGATTGATTGTCACGGTCGGCCACGGATGGGTTACGACTAGCCAGAAAGGGTAAACTAGTAAAATCCTACCTTGGGCATTGCCTCACGTGCCTTGTCATATTTATCCTTATGCGAGCCCATTATGACTTTGGTTTAGTACTATAAAAATGTGTTAAGGTGGATCGATGTAAAGCCTTAATGCTATTTTGATATTTATTTTACTGATAAACATTATCTATTATAGCGTATACTATTATATATAAATAGTTTAACGGATCTTTAGGACAAGGAAAATCCCATAACATCTCTTAAGTTATTGCACACGCGTTGTACACTGGATAGAAGATGTAAAATTCCAAAAACATCTCCGCCGCTGTTGCACTCATATGTATTGACATTGATTTAACTTACATAAGCGTATTTCAGTCCTGACTCGAGTGTTTTGTCTTATAATTACGCTCGGGTCAAACTTGAGTTTTTTAGCGTATTGAAGATTTTTCTCTAGAGGATGAAGACGGAGATTTGGTATATTACTATTATTATTATTATTCTCCGCATCATGCTATTCTGCTGTATTTATTATCCTTGATGTGTATATGTATATAACTCTGATAAGTATTGTATAGATTATAATCTAATGTGTAGTAAACAACTTCATGAACTGTTGTTTGATTACTATAATTATCGTTCCACTGTGAGATTCTTTGTTTATTTCTTCTTCTTTTCTTATTTTTTCTTAATTTTCTCTATTGATCATCTACGTTTTGGATTGTTTAAGTTGCGCATGTGTGGTTTACTGTTGATTTATACCTTTCGAAATGTGGGTCGTCACAGTTAGTATCAGAGTGAAGGTTTTGCGATAACCTTGGCTATGTGGAATTTGACTCATTAGAGATAGGGTAGTAATACCCTAGATGAGTCTATTTGAGTGCATATATATGAGAGAGCGTATTTTTTTGTGTTATAAAATATTTTATATTGTGTTTATTATCCATTGAGTTGTTTATGAATTCTGGTCGATGTGGGGGACGCCGTGTTAGCGATAGGGGTTTCTAAACACTTAAACGAGGCAAGTGGACATAATATTGTTTTAAAATCGAGTAAATTAAATAATTTTAACTAAATTATATTACATATATAAAAGGTTAATTATTACTGAAAGTATTGTTAGGAGATGATAATATTTAAGTTATCATCGATTATTGGTTGAAAATAAAATAAAATAAAACAAATACTCACTGAATTTTATTTTATAAAGCATTTTATAATAAATTGGATTGAAATCAATTAAAATAAGAATTGCTTAAGATGACCAAGTTGTAAATTAATTAAATATTTTAGTAAATAAGTTAAGAAAATTTGTATAAGTATATTTATAATATAGCTTATATATAGAAATGAATTTGTTTAAATTGAGAATTTTAGAATTTAAAATCATTTTGTTTCCAAAGTTGTTTTTCAAAGCCTTAGAAAATAATAATAGTACTATTTGAAAGTGTTTTGACTTGGAATATATTTTTAAAGGATTTTTGAAGAAAATAAAAGCATTAAACTCGCTTAGTCGTTGGGAAATAACTCGACGGATGACTACAACATCGCTAGTATTCATTTCCAGGTTTCTATGTGAGAATTGCTACCAGAAGAAATTTATTTTCGGTTAAAACAAGTTTCGATTATGAAAAATACTCTAAGTGTGACCTAAAAAATATACAAAAATAGTTTGGAACTTATAATTTAAAATAGTATATAAGGGATAAGTTATAACTTATAAATTTGGTTAGGAATATAAACCAAATTTAAAGTGGTTAAAATTTGGCTAAGCAAACAAAGGAAAAATTTGAATTTGAGATACGAAATAAAATAATTGGCTTCACATTGTTAATGGAATTAGTGAAATTAAGTAAATAAAATGAAGTCTAACTCAAGAAGCTTAAATAAAATGAAATGTATTTGAAATGAATTAGACAAAATGAAATTTTGAACGAATAAATTGTATAACTTATAGTTTTGGGAATTAATAAGCTAAAAACAAATTTAAATTTGTTGAATGGGAATGATAAGAAAATTTAACTTAAATAAATTGAGTAATGGACTAAAATGAAATGAAGTTTAACTTAATATTAAATAAATTGAATTGGATATTAGGTGAAACTAGATAAATTACTAAAGTGAGTTAATTCCACTTAAACTATAGAATGATATAATAAAATGAATAAGAATTTGTTTTAAATGAAATATAATTTAAGAGTGTAAAAAATTAAATAAAAATAAATGAGTGTAAGTAAAAGTAATATGGTAATTGAATTTAATTTAAATTGGATGTAAACAAATTAAATGCAAATAGAATAAGTTTCAATAAATTGAATTGTATCTAATTGAATACGAAATAAGTTAATGAAATAAATTAAAAATGAAGTTAACTTAGTAAGTTGAATGAAAATCATTGTGAGAAAAGAAAATTATTAATATGAATTGAGATATAAAATAAAAAATTACTTTAGTAAATTAATAATATGACTTTGAATAGATGGAGTTAACCGATGAATTGATAATAACTTAAGATATGAAGTAGTAATAATAATAAACGTGAGTGTGTTATATAAAATATTTATAATAAACTTGGATAATTTATAAATGATATTAGTATAAAAAAAGGAGAGAGAATAAACTATGTGGAAACAAATTTAACTTAAGCATGGTTATGTATAAATAATTTTATAAATGATTCACCAATGAATTTATATGAAATAAGTTAAACAAAAAGTGAAACAATAGGAATTTCACAAATTGAATTGAATAAATTTGAATATAATGAATTTGTAACGAATGTTAATAAATTGAAAGAAATCAATGGAATGTAAGCCAACTAAATGTGGATGACACAAATGTAAATAAGTGAAACAAATCGATTGAATGTAAATAAATTTAATTGTAATCAATTAAATGTGAACACAATGAATATTGGTTGATTGAATAAAATTGGACTGAAATCAAATTAGTTGAATGTAAATCAATTAAAAGCGAATGAATTGAATATAAATCCATTGTATGATTAACGAAATAAATATTAATAAGTGAATGTGAATCAATTTAAAATATATGGAACGTGGTATTGAATTAAATTACTTAAGTGTAATTAATTGTATAAATTATTGAAATGAGATAATGGAAGTTAAAAAAAATGAATGTAACTATAAACGAGTGTAAATTAATAGAACGTGAATTCATTAATGTTGATAAGTGTATGCAAATCAATTTAAAGTAAATAAATTGAATAAAAATTCAATTAAATGTGAATCTAATTGAATAAAAGTTGGTTGAATGAAAATAAATTAAAATTAATCAATTAAAATGTTAATGAAATGAATACTAATAAGAAATGAAGGGTATAAATTTAAAATTGATATTGGATAACATAAATTCACATGGTTATGAATTAATTGGGTTAATTGGTTGGATATCGATGGTTGGATGGTTTCTTTTGTTGCAAACCATTGTTATTACCGTTTTGATTGCTTATAGTTGTTGTATGTTGTGTATTTGTGCTTGTATTTATTATTTGGATTCAAAATCCATGTTATATGATTATATTAGACTTATACATGCTTCCATATCTTTATACGCAACTAATATCTTAAATGGAGTTAAGATAGGTAATTGCAAGATCGTTTTGGCGTATGCGAAGATTTATATGCTTTTGCTTGCTTAATAGGAGCGACTCGCTCGTATTATTTATAATAAGGTACGTATCTCGAATTACATATCGCGATGTTATATTTTCCCCCTCGGGATGCCTTATCATTGAAATGAGATGTATATTTGATATCTATTTGGCATATTGTGATATATATTGTATTCTAAAAATTTTCCGAACGAGCCGCGCAAAGGAGACTATACCAAAATTTTCTGTAAATCCAGGTGTTAGAAAATTTTTGAAGTTTAAAATATTTATAACTTGTTTTGTCAACTAACTTCCATAAGCCGATCGGAGTGGCATGGTAGAAGCGTACAAATAGTTTTCAAATAAGATTTTAATGTTTTATAAGTTGATAATTTTGAATAACTTATTGTATGTTAAATCCATACTTAACGCCTTTTCTAGGATAAAATGTTTTGAGTGGAGGGGTATGTAACGACCTGTACTTTTAATGATTTTAAATTATAGAATTTGATATGATTATTTAATGAAAATAGTTAAAGATAAAATTTAATGACTCATTACTGTAATTTATCGGATAATTAAATTGTTTAAATTTAATGTCATAAATTTAATGAATAATCGAACTTTGGATTTTATGTGAACAAAAATGACGTCAACGGTTGATTTAAATTTTATTTAAATATGAATAAAGATGGTTAACATTTAAAATTTGATTTAAAAATGAATAATCAAAAATTGAAAATTTTATATTTTAATTAACGTGTTAAAATACCCATTTTGGTCATTGTCTCGAATATCGACGAACCCAGTTTCATCGGATTCGTAATAGTGAATTACTGTAGGATTTCAAATTTTGGAGTGATCAGACTTGTCGTTTGGCCGCGCGAACTTGGAACGCATAGAAATTAATTTTAGAATTCAATTAAAATAATTCAATTTGTAAAGCTATATTTTGCATACGATCGAATTAGACCTTAAAACTGGCCCCATTGCGTTTGGAATGGGGGTAAAATATTCTAAATGCCAGGAGACACACTTCGTTTGAAATTCAGAATTGTATGGGCCAATCGGGAGAAATATTTTCCTTTTTCAATTATATATATTCGTTTCCAAGGCAACAATTGTATTCAAACCCACGACCTATGCTTCCGGTGCTCATCACCCCTTTATACAAATCTCGATCTACTAATAAAAAAGAGAGGGCAAACTAAACAACAGATCAATCAAAATAAGAGATGTTGTCGCGATTCATCAGGGCGACGAGCGATCGAGCGCGGTAGTAAGGGGTGGGAATCAACGACACTGGAACATCGTGATAGAACGCTTGGAGCTGGTGGAGGGTGCGATCGACATGGTCAATGTAGATGCATTTGGGTTTGCATTGTTGCCAAAGGTGAAGGTCGAGACTGATGGGGTGGAGGAGCTCGGAGGTTGGGCTATTTTTGGCAACGGTCATGGAGAGGTCCGGTCGTTGGCAGGTGGAGCATCATTCAATGAAGCGAAGCGACAGTGTGATGCCGCGATGTCTAGTTTTAGTGAAGATCATTTAGCGCTAATCTGGGTTTAATCAAGGTAATTAACTTCTAATAAAAAAAATTTGTTAATCATATTGAATTAAAATTCAAATGTATATTAATCGATATCTCTTTCGTATGAGGTCGGATTTAGCGAGGGATCAGTTGCGTTGGATTTGTATCAACGCCGTCTATGTTGTGAAGTTGTTTTCATCATTGTTTAGTTAGTTTGAACGTTCAGATTCAAACGAAGGTGAGTGTTTATATGCTCTCAAGTACTATTTTTTTTATGTAATTAAATTATATGGTGAAGTGAATTGAATTTATTGATTATTTCTTAAATGTACATTTAATTGACATCTGAATTTATTGATAGAATTTAAATTGATAGTTAAAATTGAATTAGAATTTAACTGCTAGTAAAATCCCCTATTTATCGATAATTGGTTGATTGTTGTGATTATTGACTATTTGGATGATGGATGGTGATGGATGAAATTTGATTGATATTTTGGATGTTTGACGTTTATTTATGTTTAATATGTCATGATATCATCATGTATGTTGTTTACGGTGTATAAAACCGTAAATTGAATTATTTTGAATAAATTAAGAAATAGGTTGAAATGATATATACATATGGCATTTATTTTTGGATTGAAATGATATATATCCATCCTTGAATTAAATTGAAATAGTTGATTCACTTGGCCATAGGATGGAGAATTATATACGTTCACTGGACTGGTTAATTTAAATGATTTTTAAATCTTGTTTTAAAATTATTCAATTGATTTTGACTTTTAAGAAAAAAAATCGAATTAATGGAAATCAAATTATTTTTGAACTTGAACTCGAAACGTTGAAATTTAAATTTGATAATAGGAATTGTTTTAAATAATTGAAGTGAGATTTTGAAGTTATAATCGAAATATGATTTGAATTTCAGAAATTGATCTGTTTTAAAAGATTGGAATTTTATTCAAACTTTGAATATTTCTAAGTAAAAGTTGATATAAAATGCGATTTTGAAATTGTGCTCAGAATTTAAATATATTTGAAGATTTAGATTTTAAATTGGATGTTGAAAGAAAATTGGATTTAAGTGTTTTGAATCGATATTTTAGAAATCGAACTCGGAATTGATATAAATCGAAATAGTTTAAATTTGGAATTAGATTTGAATTTACTTGGTGATTGGAATTTAAATTAATTTGCAATTGAAAGTGAAATTAATTTGGAATTTGAATTTAAATTAATTTGGAATCGAAATTGAGTTCGACTTGAAATCGGAATTGAATCGATTAAATCGAAATGGAAATTGGAACTTATTTGTATGGGAAAATTTGGACAGTGAACCTTTTGACTTTGAAACTATTTTGAAATAAATATTTTTTAGTATAAACTGTTTAAAATCTATCTTCTTTAAATATTCAAATTATTTTGATTTTCGAAATTATTTTACTATATAAACCATTTTTAATACTCAAACTATTTTCTATTAAACTATTTTAACTATTCAACTATTTTAAAACTATTTAAAACTATTTTCTAAAAATTCAAACTGGCCAAAAGGGTGGAATGTTTTTATTTTAATCTTGGATTTAAATGCGAATTGGGTTAAGCGAAGTTATAACCTAAATTGTAATTCGAAACAAATTATGACGTGAAATCGTATATCGAACTAAATTGACGTTTTCAAGTAAAATATGATTTTTGAAGCGAAAATGACATATCGAACTGAATATGCTTTTTGAGTAAGTATGATGATTTCGAAATGGATTTGATTTTGAATCGAATATGATATTTTGATATAAAGTATGAACTGTTTTGAAAATGTAAAAGAACCAACTGGTATGTTAAACGACATTTGGTTATTAAAGAGTCCAAGGACTCTTATTGACATACTCTCTGCCAATATTGGAACCACTTTAACAATTGTGTATGCGGTGGATGATATCCAAAATGTAGTGGTTGAATTGGCAACGTTTACTGGAATGAAGTAAGAGAACGATAATGGATAGCCTTGACACTTCTGTCATAATTAAAATGACCAAAACAGGAGCCTATTTCTGGCCAATGAGGTTAGCTACCTCTAGTGACGTTGACCACTCGTATTACTATTATGGTTTTTGACTCGATGGGTGCACCTTTTGTTCGGATTGATTGTCGCGGTCAGCCACAAATGGGTTACGACCAGCCATAAAGGGTAAGCTGGTAGGGTATTACCTTAGGAATTGCCTTACGTGCCTTGTCATATTATCCTTGTACGAGCCCATTACAACTTTGGTTTAGTACTATAAAAATGTGTTATGGTGGATCAATGTAAAGTCCTAAAGCTTTTTTTAAATTTATTTACTAATAGACTTTATTTAATATAGCGTATACTATTATATATAAATATTCCCTTAAAAGATGGAAAATCTCGCAACATCTCTTAAATTATTGCACGCACGTTGTACACTAGATAGAAGATGCAAAATCCGGTAAACATCGCTGTTACACTCATATGTATTGATATTGATTTGACTCACATAAGAGTATTTTAGTTCTAACTCGTGTGTTTTGTCTTTTCATTATGCTCGGTCATACCTGAGTTTTTCAACGTATTGAAGATTTTTCTTTGGAGGACGAAGACTAAGATTTTGTATATTACTACTATTATTATTCTCTACATTAAACTATTCTACTGCATTTATATTTATCCCTGATGTGTATATGTATATAACTCTGATTATTTGATTATTATACTATAGTAAATAGCTTCATGAACTGTTATTTGATTATTATATTTTATCGTTCCCCTATGAGATTCTCTATTTATTTCTTTTTTTTCTTATTTGTTATTAATTTTCTCTAATGATTATCTATGCTCTAGATTGTTTAAGTTGGACATGTATGGTTTATTATCGATTTAAACCTTCTGAAATATGGGTTATCACAAGTTCAAGCAAAGGGAACGCAAGTCTGTATTGGACTCAGAAAAGGAAGAGCGGAAGCTCGAGAGTAATGGCGATGAGTCCACTTCAAGTGATGACTTCTACGTAGAATTCGATGACGAGGATTCAAAATCGTGCGATGAAGCTCCGGGAATGAGCCCCATCCTTCCGAGCTTGCTCCTTTTAGATGCAGATGATAAAGGCAATGCCCCAGAGAACAAAGAGCGTCAGGATACCCCGGATAAAGATGTCGGCGCAGAATTCGAAGATTTAAGCGATATCTACATCGATTTTGATGGGCTTATGAGAAGATTTTAAATTCGACGAGATGCCTCCCCACTTGAGTGGTACAGTGCCCGAAGTTAGTTCAATTCTACCTACGATGGCCGAAGTTAGTCCATTCTGCCTACAACGGCTGCTCGATCCGGTTCATAACGGCGCTCGATCCGGTTCATAACGACGCTTTAGGCCTTCCCCTGAAATACACTACCCGTCTCAAATAGGATTATACTCACTTTCTTATGTCATCTTCATGCCTGTTTTCTATTTCTAAAATCTTTTATTATGCTTTGTGCCAGGTATGACGAGAGCACGTGGCCTCTACGATGACTTTGAAAAATTCACTGACTCCCAATGCCGGTCTAAGCATCCTTCCAGTCATTATCAGCTTTGAGAGACGGAGGAGGAGTACAAAAGGAGAAAAGAACTAGAGGCCGAAGCTTTTCACCAAGACAAAAGAGATCGGAACCGGTCATACAGAGGTAGGTACGAGAAAAGAAGATCTTTTGATGAAAGGGAGGAGCCGTCGAAGAAATTGAAATTCGACCACAATCTGCATTCTTTAGAACAACAAAGTTATGCTTCGATGCGCTCCTTAATGGGTCAAGAAATCCCTATGACTTTAGCTCCTGTTTCGCCTTCGACTAGCGTTCCACCTTCTTCCTTTATTACTGCCCCTGTTGCTACACGTCCTCACTGAAGAACTACCTATATTCTTCCTTCAGGTCCTCCTAAGCTTGAGGCAGCGCTTCTTTGTTGGTTCTTGAGAGGAGTTAAGTTTGATCGCAATCTGGACGCAGTTCGCAAAGATTCATACATGCCACACCTTCAAGCTATTCAACACGATTTAGACCAAGCAAAGGGTGGGAAAAATTGTGTAAGCAGCTGGTGGACACCAACCACAATAACTACTAGGAAATCCTCTCTTTCGAGTCGGAGAAGGACGATTTCGAAAAAGCGTTAGTAGAACATGATGCCAAAATTACACTGCTAGAGAAGGAGAAGACAATGGAACTACAAGAGGGCAAGAGAAGCGCCGAATTGTTAAATGAGGTGAAAGAGGCTCATGGTAGAATGGAGATCGTCTATAAGGATGAGATAAAAAAGGCTCATGCCGAAGAGGAAAATTAAAAGAAGAAGTGGTTTCTTGTAACGCAACGATGGAGGCTAAAAGGAAAACTGTTGCAGATCACGACCTCATAGTTGAGGAGCACAATAAGACAATTTCCGACCAAGCCGAGAGAATTGCCAGGCTATATGCTCAGGACACGTAGCCTAGTGCCGATAAGTCTACCGCTGAAATTGAGAAAGCTGTTGTGAGAGTGGTTTACCTGGAACTCCAAAATGCCTTTGATAGAAAATTGGAGAAGCTAGATGCGGCTATTTTGAATTTTTATGTTAACTCCTTGTTGCACCAGGGGAGTCTTAGCTACTTGGACCCGAAGTTCCCATGCACTCTTGCATTGTTATGGGAAGAAGTCTAGTCCTACTTTTTTGATAGCGGTGATGTGTACATCAAGCAGGAATTGGAGGACGCTTATCTTAATGAAGAGTCAAAGAAAGTGTTGCTTGAGGGCCATGAGATTTTGCAAGCCTAGAGAGAGAAGAAGCCACCGATGCTGCCTTGATGACTGCCACCAAAGCGCTCACTAAGCCTTTGATTTCTGATGCGGGCAAATCATCAGGGAATCCCCATGACCTTCCAACAAGTTCAGAGCTTGAAACTCTCCCTCAAGTAGTGGAACCATTGAAAGAAGGTGACGGTGGTGAGTATAAAGGTTGACATTCTCGACCATTCCTCTAGTGTAGGTAATGTTCTTACTTCCTTCGAGTTCGAGAGATTCCAACTTAAGCAGTAAGAGCTGGAAAAATTTAATGACTTTGTTTTTGATCTTATAGGTGTCTACCCTTCCGGTTGACGTGCCAACTTCTTCAGCGCCCAAGCCTGCCACTATCTCTACCGCCTCCGTGCTCGTCTCTATTGCATTTTCCATGTCTATGTCCGGCTCACAGCCGGGGTCGGATTCCGAAAAGATAGGTGCTCTTCATGGCCTGGATGATCCTTCTGTATCTCTAGAAGGCGACGTAACAACAGTAGAGGTTAAGGAGCAGAATGTTCAGATGAAGCAGCCTCGCCAGACTCAACACGAATTGGTCGCTATCAAGAAGGAAAAGGTTGAAGCGATCAAAGCCTCAAAGAGCTCTCGTAAATCATGGAAACACAAAGCGAAGGGTGAATCTTCTAAGAAGGCTACACAGGAAGAGAAGGACATTGCCATTAAGGTGTTTGTTAACATTATTGGCAGCGACACCACTCCTGAGACGAAGCAGAAGCTGCCCAAGAAAGGGAATGGTGGAAGGAAGCGTTGAGAAGCTTGCATGAAGACTGATTTGATTTTGGGTTCTTTCTGAGTCACCTTGTTCAGATGCAAAGTCTGCACTTAGTGTCTTTGCCATGGAGTCTGTATTTTCTTTACGGCCCCACGTTTTGACCCTGTGTAAAGAAAATTATAAACAATGTATTGATATTTTGATTGTACACTTATCTGCCTGTTCATACATGTTCTGTGTACTTGTGCTTGTTTTGTTTATACTTTTCCAATTTTCATGATTACCGCCAAAAAAAATTATTTGGAATAATCATTCTTTGTTTGGAGTGACAAAACTTGTGAACTTATTATTTTTATTTAAGTACCGCTGTATGCCCCCAGTTCACAGGGCTATTTACTTCAAATAATTTTCAAATGACCGACAACTTAGAGTTTAGATAATTCTAAAATTATGCTTTAAATTTGGCTAAGTCACAGCTTGATTTTCCTTTTTTTTGGGAAGTTTTGCAACTCTAGAACGTAATTAAAGTTTCTTGTGATATTCTAGCAAGTATGCAATACATGCGTGTTCGAGAGGCGCATATCGCATGGGTTAACTGAGGGCAGTTTTAATTGTTAATTGTCCTTAGTTGAAACTTTTCTAC
This sequence comes from Allium cepa, assembly GCA_030765085.1. Taxonomy (NCBI): domain Eukaryota; kingdom Viridiplantae; phylum Streptophyta; class Magnoliopsida; order Asparagales; family Amaryllidaceae; genus Allium; species Allium cepa. The sequence continues at coordinate 348,119,881 of CM060928.1, forward strand.
CGGTTTGTTATATTCCAACTTTGTTGGTGTTGTGCTCATTATTCCTGATTATAGAAGCAGTTGGCGCTGGTATGGGATGCACAGTTTTTGGTGCTCCTCTACATTTCCTATCTTCAAGCAATGCGAGGAGCATATGTTTTAGTGTTCCCCAATGCCGCTATCTTCGGCAGGATGGGGAGTTTAAATTTTAAGAATCAGTGCACGATTTTTCATGCCCCTTGGTGTTTCCTATATTCGGGCAATGCAAGGAGTTGACATTTAGGGATTAGTGTGCGGCTTATTAAATGCATGGATTTTCAATCTCCTCGGTGTTTCCTATCTTTGGGCGATAGAAGGAGCTGGTATTTTTGGAAATTAGTGCACGGTTTACGAAATGCGCGTATTTTCATGCTCCTCGGTGTTGCTTATTTTCAGGCGACGTAATGAGCATATGTTTTGGAAGTTTATGCGTGGCTTATGAAATGCACGGCTTTTCGTCTCCTCGGTGTTGCCTATCTTCGGGCAACGTGAGGAGCGTATGTTTTGGGATTGATGAGCGGCTTATGAAAGCCTCGGCTTTTCGCGCTCCTTGGTGTTGCCTATCTTTGGGCAACATGAGGAGCATATGTTTTGGGAGTTAATGCGCGGTTTATGAAATGCGTGGCTTGTCGGAGCAAGTTAGTAGAACATGTTGGGCAACATGAGGAGCATATGTTTTGGGAGCATATGTCATAGCACCGTTATTTGTTTTGGATTTGCTTCGATGTCTCAGGCACTTATTATGAACCCAAAGAACTTCCCAAAGGCTACTCCGAAGTGACAGTTGAGTGGGTTGAGCTTCATTCCATACTTTCGGAGTAATTTGAACATTTCAGCGAGATTTTCTAAATGCTTAGCGGCTACTCAAGATTTGACTAACATGTCATCCATGTAAACTTCCATAGTCTTTCTGATTTGGCATTTGAATATAGTATTTACAAGTCTTTGGTATGTTGGCCTGGCATTTTTTAAACCGAATGGCATTACTCTGTAGAAGTACAGTGCCAAATCAGTGATGAAGTTGGGGTCTTTTAGATCGAGCTCATGCATCAAGATCTGGTTATAGCCCGAGTATGCATCTATGAATGACATCAATTCATGTACCGCCGTTCCGTCCACAAGCTGATTGATTCTGGGGGTGGGAAGCTATCTTTCAGGCAAGCTTTATTCAGATCCAAGAAGTCAATACAAGTTCTCCATTTTCCATTAGGCTTCTTGAGTAAGATAGAGTTTGAGACCTATTCAGGGTAAGTTGCATCTCGAATAAAGCCGTTAGCCATTAGCTTATCTATCTCCTCTCTCATTGCCTTGGACCATTCAGGGCCCAAGATACGCCTTTTTTGCTTTACTGGTGTGAATTTGGGGTCCATATTGAGCGCATAGCAGGAAATTTTGGATGATACCCCATGCATATCGGAATGTGTGAATTACATCCAAATTAGCATGGAGGAATTTAGTTAATTCTAACCGCGTCTTGTTTTCAAGGTGCGATCCAATTTTCAAGACCCGTGTTGGGTCTTCTATACAGACTGGGATAGACACCGTCTATTCTGCCAGTGTTGCTCGATCCTCCCCTGAACTCTTCTTCATAGGATCCAAAGCCTTGTCGAATCACTATAGTCCTCGAGCCATGGGCGGCTCTATAATTTTTTTCAGTGGGCCCACAAACGTGGAGAGTTTTCTCACATCCTTTCCTTTTTCCTTTCTTCTTGAGTTACGTAATTCTGTGCTGTAGCATTCCCGAGCGGCGCTTTGTTTTCCTTTCACAATTTCGACTCCATGCTCTGTTGGGAACTTCATTACAAGGCACCATTGGGCCAAATGCTATTCTGAAGTTGGCTAATGCGAGGCGTCCCAAGAAGGCGTTGTATGCTGACATTTCATCCACAATCACAAAAGTCTGAATGAGGATGACCCTTCGCTCACCCTCTCCAAGCTCCACAGGTAGGTCAATTGTTCCCACCGGTTATTTGGGCTCGTCGGTAAATCCCTAAATCTTTGTTTAGCATTCATGCTAATCTTTATCTGATCGAAAGTACGTTTGAAGAGTATATTAACGGAACCGCCATTATCAACCAACATCCATAGAACTACAGCAGGTCTAATTCCTACCGTCACCACCATCGGATTGAGAGTTGGAGCTTCGATCCCTTCGGCGTCCCAATTTCGAAACACTATATCATCATTCAAAACCCTTTTCAGCTTGGCCAGAGTTTCATCTTCTATAGCCAAGCATGATTCCTTCGGAGCATGCTTCAATGAACTTGCATAGTGCTCCATTTCTCCCCAACTACTCTGTGTGGGGTGTGGTCCCCCAGATATTGTTCCAATAACAAGCCTTTAGTCAGTTCGTTTTGACCCTTCTTCACTAGTTCCCACTTAATTCCTTCGTTCTCTAAGAGGTTAAAGAGCCGCAAATTGATCGAGGTTTTGAGGCCTTCTTACATGCTGCTGGAGTTTATTGTCCTGGATTAACTCCTCAATGAGATTCTTTAGGTGGCGGCATTCGCTTGCATTATGGCCGTGTGTCTCATGGAAGCGGCAGAATTTTCCCAAGTGCTTCTTCTGCTCAGTTTCTTTCTTTTTGAGGGGCTTTGTATTCCATAATCCCTTTTGTCGTGAGAAAAATGTTTTCCAGTGTGTCGTTTAGGGGAGTGTAGCCTTCGGGCCTAAACCCTTTGAGCTTTTTATTGTTTCTATACCATTCTTCTTATTTAAGTTTTGACTTTTTCTCTTTGAATTTCGTCTTTCCCAGCGATTCTTTCAACAGTCCGAGAAGTGTGTGCATTTTGATTCATTAATACATCAATTTGCCCTATGTTCATCAGTTGCACGCTATTAGACTTCCTTTCCAATTCCTGTGCTTCCTCCAATCTTAGGTACTGACTTGCTTTACGATTGAAATCTTTCCTGACGGTAGGTTGCTTCGGCTTAGTCCACTTTTCGAGTTTAATTTCCAGGTGAATGGCACAGACTAATGCCATAAAAACCATGTCTTCGTTGGAGCTGCTTACTTCCATCACTATGGTGTTAAACCTATTCATGGAAGATTTTGGTGATTCGTTATGTCCTTGGAACAATCTGGACAGGGACATGATGTCTTTTGGGTACGCAGTATGAAGTCTGAACTGATGAAGGAACCTTATCGCCAATTAGTCAAAGGTAGAGATAGATCTTAGTGGAAACCTAATGAACAACATTGACGCAACTCCTTCGAGAAAGATAGGAAAGCATCTGCATCGAACAATTTCTGAGGCATTAGCTTCGTCCATATACCAATTTTATTTGTACAAGTGAAGTTTTGGGTCTTTTATCTCATCATAGTATGGAATATTTGGCGTTGTGAATTTTTCTGGATATTTCTCATTCAAGATTTCATCGGTGAAGGGAGTCCGACTTGGTGCGGATCCCCATTCATCATCTCTTCTATTTTTACTCTCCTCCATTAGTCATTTAACCATATCTACTGTGTATGCTCTTCAGGTCTGGTAGTCCTAAGGACGACAATTAGTCAATGTGCCAAGTGTTTGGCTTTGCAAACGGTCTTGGTGAGTAGGCTGAAACCTAGTCTCTCCTGTCTTTTGGAGAGCCACTCCTGCAGGGTCTCGTTGGCTTGCGGTTGGCCTAACTGGAGTAGTTTGAGTATTCCTAGCATTATCAAATGCATTGGCATTTCCAATTTGTTGTCCTGCTCTCCGTCCTCTGAGTCGGGGAGATCCATAGTTATAACTTCCAACGGGGTTTTTGCCCATTCCTTCAAGTTTAGAATAGGTTGCCTCATGGCTAACGGAGTACTTGCATTTTTGTTCACATTAAGTCATGTTGTCAACCTTTTTTGTGGTTGTTTTCCGTTTCTTCTATGTAGATCAGAAACGGAGGAATTCTCTTGCTCTATAGCAGTCGCAGGTTCAAGCATAGTCCTGTAAGGCTTGACTATAGGGTTAGGAGAGAGTTAAGCATATCCATTATAGCCTTTTGGCTACCTTCCATTTTTTAATTGATCCCATCAACCATTTTATTCAACTTATCCTTGGTGACAACTTGTGCCGATTGGAGGATGCTGGCGCCTGATTTCCTAAGTTAGCACCATTTACTTAGTTTGTTGGGAATTAGCATCTTCTCCAGCTATCACTGCCCCTATGAATCTTCTAGAGGCAGTTCTTTTTCTTCCAGGGGCCCATTGATACGAAACAGTTGATTCTTCAAGTAAAGGTTGAGGATCTAACTTTTGAACCAATGTGATCCAAAGTAGATAGCTAGATTTGGATCTTGAGTTAGAGTTCTCAGTGAAAGCACCAAAATGTTAATCCAAAAAATGGATCAACACCCTGGTTTGAGTGTGAAAGCACTAGCTCTGTTCTTACAAAGCAAAAATACATATAATAGGTAAAGAAAAAAGACCGTAAAATAAAGAAGACAAGGAATATATATAGTGGTCCAGCTGTTAATGAAGCCTACGTCCACTTTATAGTTTTATTATGACCGATTGCTGTTACAAGAGGTGTTTAGTTACAAGGCTTTCGATTATCCTTAGCCAGATTGAATCCCCGGGATTGGAATCCATTAGAAAATCACAGTGAATTCCTTTGGAGATTGTTGAGGAGGTAGAGAGTGAACAAAATTTCCAATAGAACTTCAGCAACCAGTCCAGAGAAGATCCTATTTGTGTTGCAGGTAGATCGTTATTTATAGAGATCGAAGGGCCTCTGGACCAAACATGCCTATCAATCACTTGCAGATGGATACATAATGACCTAGAGGAGTTTGGCTTGCGATCCGAGCCAGAACCATGGATCGGGATCGCTAGCGATTCATAGATTTGGCTCGCTTGCTAGCTAATGACTTAGCTGCTTATCCATCACTTCGTCAGATTAGGTTGCTAGTGATCCATACACTTAGTATTTTTTGTGTTTCTGTTTGCGAGGTTCCATATCCCTATTTCTCTCAATGAATAATCATGTTTGCATGGATCGGGTGATCCATAGACTTGGATCGCTAGCGATCCAAGCATTTTTACTATTTCTGAAGTTCCAAGTTTGGGGTGCTTTTAAGGCCTTGTATGGACGTTGTTCGTGTAGCCTCGTGGCTCGTTGCTCCGTTTCGATAACGTTCTACTAGCTGGTTGTGCTTTGACTGCTGATTAGGCTGAACGGATACTCATTTCTTGGTTTAGTTGGATTTGGCCATTGATTTAGTAATTTGACTTGGTTTTCTTTAACTTGTTACTTTCACCCCTTTCGGCTTTGTTCCGAGCCCCTCTGGATTCATCAACTTATTAGGTCTTCTATTGGATCCTGCTAGGTTAAAACCTCGGATAATAGAGGCTACTTGGGTATGTAGATGAATATTTTCTTGGGCTAACGCTGGTATGTGTTAAAACATCAAATAATTATCTTACCTATATGTACACATTATTGACTTAAAGTAATAAACATGTGTGCCTCCAAAATAGAACAATACACAGTATACAGTATATAAATAGAGAACACTGTGTCATATCGCATCAAATATATATATATATATATATATATATATATATATATATATATAACGTAAATATAAATGGTATATTCAATATACATCATCAGAATATAGAAATAAGAGACGATACTGTACAAAATAATAAACTACTATACTAAATTTCTAGCCTTCTTTATGCCTAATATAAAAGCTGGTCTTACCGTCCCTGTACTTGAAATGTCTCGAACTGACCTGAGTATTATATAAATAACATGCAGATCAGACTATATTTAAATCACAAGATTAATAAATATAGGGGAAAATGGTATATACTGGGACAATAGCGTGATATCACAACGTAACAACTCATGTCAAAGATTGCAATGCAAAACTCTATATATATACATACATACATACACACGCACACACACACACACACACACACACACACACACACATATATATATATAAAGTGGGAGACATGTGCATGGTTTATAGTTACAATAACTTAAAAGATCACCAAACATCTCAAAACATAAATATTACCAACCATGCATAAAGATGTCATCCTCCATATAAAACAATTAAATGGAAATCATGAATACCATATCCATCATCCATATAATAAAACCCCATCGTAGAAAATATAATCATTTGTTGAATCGAGCTAACATAGAAATGCCCTAATGTAGTATCATAAAATCGTATCAATGGATAATGTGAGATAACCCATCAAATGACATCCAATATCATGCAAATCACAAAGGTAATCTATCCTTCTTTTTTTTTTTTTAAAGAAGAATGATATATAGAAACCACCAAAAGCTGTCAACAAGCCTGACAGGTAACTCACCATCAAAAAAAGGGAAAAACAAATGAAGCAACTAACCAAAAATAAAGGCCAACAACAACAGAAACATCCTAAAAAACCAAGGGACCCTTCCCCCCATCAACCGCTGAATCGAGCTCCGGCAAGGCCACTGCCCGATGACGATGATGAGAGAACAAGGAGTTAGGGAAGGGCAAGCCAAACCGAAAACCCTCCAACACAGGCGAAAGAACTGACCACCAACCTTTCAGCAGAAAGAAAGCAGAACGATAAAAACAGAAGAACCCCAAAAGCTCCGCACCGTACATATGAAGGACACAGAGAATCGACTACCCAAGGAGCCAATTACCTGTAAGCAAAAGCCACACAAAACACAAAAACAATTATTAAAAAAAGGGAGGGGGGAGCTGAGGGGAAGACGGACCGGCAGGAGACTCGAGGACACCCTTGTCCAAAACGGATATCAACCAATTCCCGCTCTGTTCGAAGATCGAGAGCAGGATATAGATAAAAGGTTCACAAGGCGAACAGAGCGATGATTGACCCTACCGCGGAAAGGATGACCACGAAAAGCCAAGAACACATCTTCTCTGACTCTTCGAATAATGGATAGGGGATCCATTGGAGACTCGTCGAAAATTGCCTTATTCCGTGCACACCAGATGTGCCAGCAAATAAGACATGGAACCAAGCGGAAGATGATGGATCGAAGGGAACGACCTAATCTCCCTATCCACCAAGAAGACATCAAATCATGAGACGCGGAGATGGACCCACGGACTCTCAAAAAAGAACCGAAGTAACACCAACAGAAGTTGGCACACCTGCCCGTGAAGAACAGATGCTCAACGGTCTCCGTTTCGCCACTACCGCAGCACCGGCAGCGGGAAGCAAAAGAGATGCCGATCTTCTGGAGATTCACATCCACCGAAATCCCCTTATGGAGCACTCTCCACATAAGGATAGAAACTTTTGGAGGGATTCGAACGTCCCATATGAATCCGAATATTGGCATGACCGGAGAATGAATACGAACAGAATTCCAGGCCTTCTGAATGGAAAAGGACCCGCCATCCCAACCGAACATGCCAGTATGAGAGTCGACAAGGAGTTTGACCGATTGCATATGCTTCCAGGTCTCACTGGCGTAGGACGGAGAGCCGGAATAACCCGAAGAAGCCAACCTCCGATACTTAGCATGAAGGAAATTCGTCCATAAGGAGTCGTTGGACCCAAACCTGAACCACAACTTGCAAGCAAAAGCCGAACAGAGGTCCTTCGGATTGCGCAATCCTAGCCCACCCTCATTCTTAGGACGGCAAATAACATCCCATGACACCCAATGATGACGACGGTTGTCGCCCTTGGAGCCCCATAAGAAGGAAGAAGCCAAAGATTGGAACGAACGGAAAAAGGAGGAAGTAGGGGTCACAGCAGCGAAAATATGAGAACCCATCGAGCATAAAACCGATTGAATAAGAACTAGTCTGCCTGCCTGAGACACTAGAGAAGCATTCCAACGCGTAATCTTTCTCCTAACTTTATCTGTCAAAGGATCGAACAGCGCGTTAAGTTTTCTACCTCTGTAGAGAACAATACCCAGGTAAGGAAAAGGAAGAGATGAAGCCCTGAAACCCGTGAAGGACTCAACCCAAGAAACTCGCGAATGGACCATATCCTTCGCGGGAATGAAGCAGCTCTTCGAAACGTTAACCCGTTGGCCCGAACACCTCTCGTAGAGCTGGAGAAACCGAGAAAGGCGTCGAATGGAAGAACGACTACCATTGGAGAAAATGACAATGTCATCCGCGAAAGAAAGGGAGGATATAAGCGGACACCCACTAGGAATCCCAAAACGCTGAATCTGTCCATAAACAGTCAACATGTGGATGCCACGAATGAAGGCCTCAGCCGCAATGACGAAAAGGGTAGGAGATAGTGGGTCGCCTTGACGGATACCTCTACCCGACTTGAAAAATCCGTTGGCCGATCCGTTAATGATAACAAAGAACCAACAGGTCGAAATTAGCCTCCACACCAAATCAATTAGAGTTTCAGGAAAACCGAAAGCACGAAGAACCTTGATGATGAAAAATCAAGACATACGATCATAGGCCTTTTACATATCAAGTTTGAAAACAATGTTAGAACCCCTGACCTTTCGGTCAATCTGAGAGATAAGTTCTTGAGCTAAGAGGACGTTATCAGTGATCAAACGTCCTTTTACAAAACCAGCCTGAGAGGAGGAGATAATGCAGTCGAGGAACGGAGCCAGCCGAGAAGCCAAGACCTTAGAAATAACTTTGTTGGCGAAATTACAGAGGCTGATCGGGCGAAAGTCCGCACAGGCCGTCGGGCTTTCGCATTTAGGAATGAGGATCAAGTTGGTGGATGACCAGCTAGTGGGCAGGTTTCTTCCGGAGAAGAAATGCTGAATAGCCAGGCAAAAATCAGCTTGGATAATATGCCAGGTACTACGGAAGAATGAACCGTTAAAGCCATCTGGTCCACTGGCACTTTCCTTGCTGAGAGCAAAGACACAGGCCCGAATCTCAACAGAAGAAGGCGGGGTGGCTAAAGCGTCACTGTCTGCAGTGGCAACAAGCCTAGGAATAAAGGACAGGATGTCCGACACCGATCCTGACGCAGAAGGAGAACCAAGATAAGATTGAAAGTGAGAAACAATAACCTCAATAACTTCAGAAGGAGACAAAGCCATAGACAGGTCCGGACGTAAAATCTCACGAATAGAAAGAAAATTAGCTTTCTTTCGAATAGAAGAGTGAAAGAACCTGGAATTCATATCACCCTCAACCACCCACTTGATCCTTGCTTTCTGACGAAGGTAAGAATTCTCGATACAGAGTTCCGAGGAGAAAGCCAATTGAGCGAGAGCCCAATTCTCCTTGTTTTCGGCCGACGGACACTCGTCGAACGACGATTCAGCAAGAATCAGGGACTCTTCAGCCGCTCGCACACGATCGAAAATGTTCTTGAAAACAAGGGAATTCCACGACTTAAGGGAGACCTTAAGACGTTTCAGTTTCCGAGAGAAATCCACCATGGGAGAGGCCACAATGGGAGCGGACCACGAGTCTTCCACCACTTGTAAAAAACTGTGGTGAGAACTCCACATGCTAAGGAACCTGAAAGAAGAAGGCCTCGATAACAACCGAGAAGCGCATCGTAAGACTAGAGGCGCATGGTCAGAGCAAGAGCGATGAAGATGAGAAATAGAGAAGGAGAAGGGAAGGTCTAACCAACCAGCAGAACCAAAAACCCTATCCAACCTAGAGATAATCCGATTCGGGCCTTCCTGGTTGTTGGACCAAGTGAAAGCAGATCCAACGAAAGGAAATTCCGATAAACCAGATCGCACGATGAAAGAATTGAAATCCGAAACCGATTGCCGATTGACAGCCACCCCACCTAATTTTTCGGCCTGGCTAGCGACGACATTAAAATCCCCGCCCACCACTGAGATCGAGCAACCAAAATCAGCAAGCGATAAAATGGCATCCCAAAGAGATAATCTCTCAATCCGGTCGCACTTGGCGTACACAGCCGAGAAAAGGAATGGTTGCGGGAAAGCGGGAGCAGAGCACAAAACAGATAAAAGCTGAGACGAATCAAAAACAGGACGAACCACGCAATCTTTGGACCAAAAAATCCAAATCTTACCCGACTCATTAGACAGAGCGCCGCCAAAACCAAGCGACAGGACAGTCTGTAAAATCTCTCCAGAACCAACTAGTGGTTCTAAAATAGCCACCAGACAAATGGAATGCATACGGACAATCCGCTTAAGTCTGGCAACCGAAGCTTCATTACCGATGCCACGAATGTTCCAAAAGAGGAAGTTCGACATGAGGAAAGCTGAAAACAGAGAGAACGAATCAAGCGAAGAACCACAACACAGACGAAACTCAGATACGATACAAGGAGGAAAGAGACGACCCGACGGACTGCTCAGACACTGCTATAGAGCGTGTACGGATAGTGCGAGGGATGGCAGAAGCACCTCTCGCACCACTACGAGAGACACGGCGTCTAGACATACGTCTAGGCACAGCCGCCGAAGAAGCACCAAAACACTCCTTCGGGCCAGATAGCAAGGGAGAGACTCTGGAAGGATCCGAGTTCTCGGTAAGACGAGAAAGCCTATCATTTATCACCGCTATTTCCTCTGAGCTAAGCATCGGAATGACAATCGATAAAGAGCACGAAGAAGAAGGAAGAGAATAGAGGGAAGAGCAACCGGAAGGCGGAGCTTCTGGAGAATCAGGAGACTCCGAAGAAGATAAAAGATCACGAAAGTATGTCGGGGAGCTAATAAAGTGAATCCCACGATGCTGAAGGAACCAAACCCATGCCGGACAGTCACAATAAAGACTGCCCCGCGCGACGGGTTCGGTTCGCAAGGTGGCCCTAACAGAGAAAGTCCCTGCCCTAGCCGGAAGAGACTGGTAATATTCCAGATTGCCCGCATAGTGGACCGTAACAGGCCGCACTATGCACGCAGTACTAGAACACCACCTGAGCCAGTTGACCCAGAAAGAGAAATTTCTCCGTAGAGATCTAAGGGGACCAACCAAAGAAACCAAGCAATAACAAGCCATAAACGACACAGACCAGGCCTCGTCATGGCACACAATAAAAACCCAAAGTGAACACCAACTCTGTTCGCTCCAAACAGAGAGAACAAAGGTGAAGTGACCTGACACGCAAACGATCACCACAAGGGGATCAGCGTCAGGGAGCACATGCCAAAACATGTCATGGCTCATAAAGACAATAACCAATACCACAAACCCAAACCAACCAACAAGTAAAAACACCTCAGCATCGCAAAGCAAGGAAAGCAACTGCAAAAAACGAACCTGATCACCCAAATGGGACCAAGCATGCTGCTGGTCAACCGAGAAAGCAAGGAAACAACCACCCACAAGAACCACCACCAACAAACCTATCCGAAAAATGAAGCAAACCCCCCTACCAGAGCACGACAACTGCACTGTGCCATCCAACAGAGCACCACCATCAAACACACAAGGACGCGCAACAACAACCAAGCCACCCCAATCAAAATACGGCAGTTCCGACAGAGCAGAGGGGAGCAACACAAAGGGAACAGAAGAGGAAAACACAACCTCATCGAGCAAAGAACCAGAGACAACAAACAAACCACCGCCCATCACACAAAATACCAAAGCCTCAAGCACAGACGCAGGAAGAGGCAAAACCTCCACATCAAAAAACGAAACCAGAGGATCAAAGAAAATAGGGGTGATGAAATCCCCTACTGGATCCCCTGAAACCAACAACGCCCCAGAGGACACAGCCTCCAACGAAGCCTTTTTGGACCAACCGACCCTTGCTGAATTTCGAGTAGCCATAGCCCCATTGTGCTTAATGATGAAGTTTCGAACAAAGAACGGTGCGGGAAGTATGCAAGGTAATCAGGGCTTGGCTGAGAATGTTACGTCGTTGAGCTAAAAGAGATAAAGTAAAGAGAGAAAGGAAAAGGCATAGAGAGGACTCTCTACATCCAAGCTTTGGATGCACAGCAACCACCGCCTGAGCCCTAGCTTGGATAACATAGCCAGTTTCATAAGGATATGGAACCGATGAAAGAACTAGAGGAAGCAAGGGTGGTTCTTGCGGAGTTGAAGACTAATATCTCAGTTAGTCAGGATGATCCTATGTAGGTCTTGAAGATCAGATATCAACTCGACATAAGGATGATGAGAGAATTGATTGGTTTTCTCCGGGCAAACTTAGATGTATTTGCCTGATGAATTCTGACATGTAGGGAATATCGTTGGAGAGAGTGTGCCATACATTAAATGTGAATCCAAAATATTCTTATGAAACAGAAAGCGCCACAGCCTTAGTCCGGAGAGATCTATTATAATGAAAGAAGAGATGGATAAACTGAAGAACAACGACTTCATTCGTGATGCTCTGCACTCGTAATGGGTATCCAATCCAGTCCTGCGAAGAAGTCTAATGAGAAATAGAGAACATGCGTTGACTATTCTGATTTGAACAAGGCATGTATGAAAGATTGCTTCCCTCTCTCAAAAATCGATCAACTGGTGGATTCAACGGTTATCCACGAACCACTATCGCTCACGGATGCATACTCCGACTACAACTAGATTATGTTGCATGTCCGAGATCAAGAACACATCGGCTTTGTGACTGACCTGGGACTGTATTATTATCTTGTCATGCCTTTCGATATGAAAAAATCCAGAGCGACTTACCAAAGGCTAGTGAATTCAATGTTCAAGGAACAAATTGGGTATTTAATGGAAGTCTACGTAGATGATATGCTTGTGAAATCACGACGATCGACGAGCCATATTGATGATTTAGCGAAAATGTTCTCCATTCTCCACAAGTATGGCATGAAGCTTAATTCACTAAAATGTACATTTCAAGTTGCATTTAGGAAATTCTTGGGTTTCACAGTGAATTCAAGATGAATAGAAGCCAATCTAGAGATGATTTAGGCATTGACGGACATAGAGGCCTCGAGGACGATAAAGAAAGTTCAGAGTTTAAATGAGATGGTCACTACGTTGAGTCGCTTCATCTCCAAGGCCATAGTCGATTGTATCCCTTTCTTCGACGTCATCAAGAAAGGGAAGAGAAAATTTGTTTAGATACAGGACTATATAGATACTTTCCAGTCTTTAGTAGATCACTTAGTCAGATTTCCCATCCTATCAAAGCCACTAGAGAATGAGGACTTATTCATCTATGTGGCACTATCGGTGCACGCCTAAAGCGCCGCACTCATGCAAGAGGAGTCGCAAATCCATAGGCCGATGTGTTACATTAGTAAGCAATTAACGACATAGAGAGAAGTTACCCAAAGCAAGAAAAGCTGGCTTACTACCAGTTGATCGTTTCAAAGATATTCCACCCATACTTCCAAGCCCATCCAATCGAGGCTCCTACTGACCAACCTTTGAGATAGGTCTTCCAATGACCTGAGACTTATGGAAGGATGTTAAAATGGAACATTGAATTAAGCCAGTATAACATAATGTATCATCCCTAGAGGGAAATCCATGGCCAGGCATTGGCAGACTTCATAACTGAGTACACTGCATACGATGATACTCCAAAGAGCAGTGAGAGCGGGATGCTAGATGGAAGATGTTCACCGATGGTGCATCCAATGAGCATTCTTTCAGAATAGGTGTTGTATTGGTATCCCCTGAAAAACATTCAATCTATTACGCCTTAAAACTCGTCCCTACAACAAACAACGAGGTAGAGTATGATGCTTTGATTGAAAGACTAAAAATTATGAAAGAACCGGGAGTCAAAACTTTACACATCTTTTGCGATTCCTTGCTAGAGGTATGCCAGATGAGAAAGGAGTTTAAGGCAAAGGGAGTGAGGCTAGCTCTGTATCTGAATAAGGCCCTTAATTGCTTAACGTTATCGAGTATTACACTATTACACATATTCCTATAGAGGAGAATGTAATAGCCAATTCATTGGTCAAGTTGGCTGGTTCAGAAGATGTGCAGCTCATGGGCTTGGTCCCGATGGAAATATTATCGGCTCCAAGTATTGACTGAATGGTTGTCGGTTGGATCTTGGAGGCTGAGTCTAAAAGTGAGTCATGAATGACTCCGATCAAGAGTTACTAACCGATGGGAATCCTTTCTGATAGAAAGAATGAACGACGACGCCTCCTTCACCAAGCTTCAAGATACATTATTCAGGAAGTAATATTATACAGAAAGGGATTCTTGATTCCCTACTTCGATATATCGCTAATGATAAAGCCAAGCAAGTCCTTAAGGGGGTTCATGAGGGGCTTGCGGTGTCCATACCAGGGGGCAAACCTTGGCGAAGAAAATTCTGCGCTATGGGTATTTTTGGCCAACCTTCAACCGAGATATAGCTGATTACACCAGAAAGTGTGACAAGTGCCCAAGATTCGAAAAGGTTCCTAGAGCCTCACCAATGGAGATTGCGCAGATGGTCAACCACTGGCCATTTGTTCTTTGGGGTATCGATATCATTGGTGCCTTGCAGATGTGTAAAGGTGGCATGAAGTACGTTATCATCGATGTTGACTATCTTACAAAGTGGGTAGAAGCGGATCCGCTTGCCAGGATCACTACTAACAAGGTGATTAAATTCATACTAAGGAATATATCTGTCGCTTTGGGGTCCCAAAAACGATTATCTCTGACAACATAACCCAATCTGACAATGTCGAGTTCATGGATTTCTGCCATCGACATCACATTGAGAAGAGACTTAGCGGTGGCATATCCCCAAGCGAATGGACATGTAGAAGCTGTAAACAAAATTATCAAGTCCATTATCAAAAGAGATTAGAGAAGGCTAAGGGCAAGTGGGTCAACGAATTACCATTAGCACTTTAGGCTTACAAAGCAACTCACAAGTCCGCGATCGACCTTTCTTCTTTTGCCCTAGCCTATATATCAGAGGCTATGATTTTAATGAACTCGAAGTACCTTCTCATCGAGTGGCTCATTATGACCCCAGAACGAACGAGGAGCCTCTATTAGAGTCTCTGGACATGTTCAATGAGAAGCATGATTAAGCTGATCTGAGAGCAGCTGCACATCGAAAATAGATCTCTCGATACTACAACACCAAGGTCAGGAGCCGAACCTTCGAGATTGGCGACCTCATTCTTAAATGAAACTGCCTAGGCCCCATGAATTTAGGCCCAAGCAAGGAAGGTCCATATGCAATCAAACATAGGATCAAAGATAGAACATTCAAACAAGCAACTGTGGATGGGGTCTCACTTCCCTGAGCAATGAATAGCGAACATTTACGATGCCATTTCACTTGAAATCTGACTTTGTAACTATTTAGTCAAGTTAGATGTAACAAGATAGAATTTGTCATTTCTCATGTTTTATAAAGAGAAACGACTTCTTGAATTCATGACTCTGTCTTTGCATAACAATAATATTGCAAAATGTGCTAAACATGAGTGAACTTGCATGTATGCAATGCAGGTATGAAGGTACCCGAAGATAGGTGCCGATTGAGGTTCCAAAGTCCATGGTCGGGTCCATGAAACATATCCATGCTAGATGTTTAGAGATAAATACCTATCAAATCCCTCATACCATGATTTGGGGATACGAGTATGAACATTCAAATGCAGAACAAGACAGTTTGGCCTTGCTCCCAGAGTCTGGCAGAGCATCCACACCTCCTCCAAAGAAAGGCAAGATGAATGATCAATACCTGGAGATAGATGGGATTTTATATCCAAGCTTCGATCGATGCTCGAAGTTACGCGCGATTAAAAGTGAACATCATCAATTAGGATATCTGAACCACCACTTTGAGTGGTTAGCTCCGACCAATGCTGAGAGCTTGGTGTAGCCGAAACATGCATCCTGGAGAAAGATGCCCAGACTACCACCTAAGATGAATTGCTTCAATTGACACCTGAAGTCTAGCACGATCGCACTTAAATGTCCTTAAAGTGGTTTCTCAAATCACCTTTATAGGTGATTGGAGTTTAACTAGGTTGTAGAATCAGATATGGTCGCATTCAGACACCCGGAGATAGGCACCCCAATAATTGCTTTTCACTTACTAAAATGACAAGATGTCGATTCTCATATCTAGTTGAACGAGACCAGGTCGGTAAACAAAAAGTTAGACAAATTGCTTAGTCCAATAATGATAACGAGAAATGGTTTGCAAACACATCAATAAAATAATAAGCGCATTTCTCAAGAACTTAAACAAATTGACATAAGACTTAAAGAAAACAAAAGGTCCTTTTTATTCACATAAAAATAAAGCCCAAACGGATGTACAAGTTTTGTAATACTAAATTGAAAAACAAGAAGCGGGGGCCGAACCCACACAAAGCTATTCTGACACAAAAAGCAAGTTCCTACCGCCATACATAAAAGTGAGCAAACATTCACTTCTTATGCTTATTCTTCTTCGGCTTCTTCCCATCTCCAGAGGATGGCTCATTTAGGCTCATTGGGGTTTCTTCCTTCCTCTCCCCCACTTCCTGTGTCTTTTAAAGATGTGTTATGCAATGAAACAACAAGTGCGCTTTGGGTACTTTCATGCATAGGTAAAGTGATCGAAGCAAAAATGGTCTCTCCAGGCAAAACAATGGATAAAGGAGGAGGAAAGAAATCAATTGACGCTTGCTTGACCTCACTAGCCGTTAGAACCTATTTTCTAGAATCTTCTTCATGTTAAGCCTAGAACAAGGCTCAAAAGAACCAACTATAAAACCAACATCCTCAACTTGGGTTCCAGGGAGGTCACTAGTTATGTCTTCCTCCAAGGCACGAATTATTTACGTGCCCGGGCCTGTAATATCACCAATTGGAATGCTTGGGATTGTCCTAAAAACAATTACGATCATTGAATCAATCATTATTGCTTGTTAAGCCAACTGGGAACCTTCCTTCAAGAGACTAATGATTGTGGGATGACCTGAAATTCAAGAAATATGAAAGGAGAGATTAGTGACATCGACCTTTATCATGTAAGCTCCCTCAAATATGGGTGAGGTCAATGGTATACCTCCGCCAGACCGAGGCTCTGTACGGATGGCATGTCAACTAAGATTTTGTAACGTCCCTATTTTAAATTTAACATTATCCAAGAAATTTAATTGGATAGATTAAATAGAATAATGTAGTGGGATATGTAGATGAGATTTGAAAATTTATAAGTTCAAGCCATCAATAATCAATTAAGCACGATTGTTTGAACTTATTCTAAGAAGGCAAAAAATGAGAAAGATATATCTACCTTTTGTCTGACCCTTACCTTCTCATTCATTCTCATTTTATAACATCAAAACAATCTAAAACCTAAGGGAAGAGGACGGTCATTATTAGAGAATCTAGAAGAGGAAAACTAAGGCAAATCCAAGGGGAAACCAAGGGAATTAAAGGCTTTATTAAATCTCAACATCAAATTTATGGTGAATAATAAGTAGACCGTCTCTATTTCTTGTTCTTGAATTTGGCTGTGGGTAGCATCTGAATTGTTTTAATGGTTTCTGCTAACTTATGGATATATATATATAATCATTGTTTGGAAAGAAAATGTTTTTTTTTTGAAATTATTTGAATGGGTTTTAAGGGTAAAACCTAAGTTTTTAATCTTCAATGTCTTTGATTTCCTGTATGCTATGTAAAATGATACTTTGGAGAAGGTGTTTTAATTTCATAATATCCAAGTTAAAATAAATATTTTTTGAATTTACTAAGGAGAAAATATAGTTTATTCAGGTTTTAATTATTTAAGATAATTAAATAATGATTTTGGACCCAAATTTTTTATAGAGGAAAGATATATAAATTTTGAATTTATGTGATTTATGGGGATTTTTTCGATGTGATTTTGAATTATCATGAATTTATTATGCTAGATAGGCATTTAGATTAATAATTAATTAAGGATATTGATTGATTATTTTTGCATATGTTTTGGGAAGGAAAATTGGGTTGTGGTAGTTTTTTGAAAAAACTTTGGTAAGCATAGCCTTATCCTATAGGAATTTGACATGGGTTACGAGTTGGTGAAAAATAATTTCTTTTACTAGTTATAAATCAATTTTTACAATAATTACGATAATGTCATGCCACACTTATCCATATTGAAGATAATATAATGCTATAGCTATGAGAGTCAACATCGTTATAGAGGGAAGCTTATGATAACTACTTAGGTATTTATGGAATGATTCCAACTAGGTCGAAGTGGACCTCATCGGCAATCTAATATTGGCGGCATCGCAATCACGTAAATCGTTTAAGTATTTAAAACTAAATGCCGCAATCACTGATACTGCATGTTTTCAACATTGTTTTAATTGATGCCTTATACCACCATTTCAATTGTTTTTAATATCAAGTATATAAGAGGTAGTGATGCTGCCTATTTTTTAACTTCGACCTAACATGTTTGGCGTTATAGTAACTGAAGTGTGCTAAGTATAATGCTTTTATAACGATGCTGCTATTCATCAATGTCAGCAGTTTTTACATATATCATTGGTTTGGTAATGATGCCACACTACATCGACATTGCACTGCACCGATGCTGCATTTTCAATGTTGGTCCTTTATTTTATACAAATTAAACTATGTTTTAAAGGGGCGAGATAGCCAATGTTTAAGAAGGCCAATCACCTTATTTCGGCAGCTAGCCATATGATTTATAAAAGTCTAAAATTTTGTTTTCTAAACTTGGATAGAGGTTTGACCTTATATAGTGCTGAAAGAATGCCATAAATATTATTTATAAAAGGTGGCGAGCCATAGGTCTTTATTTCAACATTAATTAAGGATATGAATGTATGTTATTTGATTTGCTAATTGTTTCATAAATTCGATCTTTACCATTGGGGATACCAATGCATATCATTTTAAGATGTTAAAAGTTTAAGTGGTATACAACTAATTGGGGTCACTAGTAGATATAGATTGAACATGGGGGTAAAATATGAAATAACATTGATAAGTGATGGGTTCATAGCCATCCTAGAAAAACTATGGGATATGATTGGAGATAGATAGTCTTTATATGGTTATTAAAAGGTTCATGGTCATCCTAGAAAAACTATGAGATGTGTGATGGATAGTCCACATTGTTTCGAATTTATGAGACAATATGTAATGGGTAGTCCGTATGGGAGAGGATAGATAATCCATGTAAATGCATAAATGTGAGATGGATAGTCCATCTAACTTTTATAATGAAACCATATGGGATGGGTAGTCCATATGGTATGGGATGGATAGTCCAGATAATTACATGTGAGATGGGTAGTCCACATAAATATAAAATAGATAGTCATTTGTGGTTAAGATAGATAGTTTGATGAGAATTAAGAAGGACAGTCTAATAAAATAAGGTGGGTAGTCCAATGCATGTTGCACGACTGCAAGTGCTTATTTTTTATGTTTTAACCATTGTGGATGCAGGAGCATAGTATATGACAATATGTTTGGTTAAGATACTAGTAAGGGGAAATACCGTTTCGCTCAGTATTGGGTCTCACTAGATATCTATTTTTTGTTTGAGATAGTAGGTTATTATTCAAACAAGACTATTTGTCTAACCCAGAGTTTTTATTTTTCCCTTTAAACTCTCTGGGTACTCATTTGAGTAGGTCGGGTGTAAAAAATTTCAGGTTTTCAGTTTGACGAATAAGCTTCCAGAGATGTGCAAGAGGCAATCAGGTTATTTACGAGTTCTTATCTAATTCGCTATGTTGTTTGATTTTGTCTGTATGGATGTAATGGAAAATTTGTTTGATATTAAACTATGATCAACCAAAGGGGCATCTTTATATGTCGCCCTTGGAGTATTTTGTAATAATTATAGTTTCTTTGAATGTGGGATGTGAGTGGGATTATGTAATGAATATGAAATATTACTTGTGAAATGAAATGTGAATGTTTGCTATTAAGTTGTGTTTAAAATTTCTTATATTCATGTGCTTCTGATTATTGATAAAACTAACATAGCAACATTTTATCACCAATGGTTAATAATATGGATGACTGCCGCATTCGTAGCCTTAGTTTCGAGGCTCAACGTGGGAGATATTACAAGTTGGTATCAGTGCATAGTTTTATGTAAAACTGAAAAGATTAAAAGATTTTTGAAAACATAATTCTAGTAAATCAAAGAATAAGATTAGGGTAAGGGATAAAGTTATAGTAACGTACTTGTATTTTCTATATATAAGTATGTATTATCCCCTCGCTCTTATACCGTTCTTCTATATCTTATTAAGACTTGTATGCAGATCTTGAGAAAGCAAGATATGGAAGCATGAAATGGAAGAGTGAACCTTGGTGAAGGAAGCACTACAACTAATGGAAACATTCGACCAAATACCAAAAGGAACCCCACCAAGATCATTCGAAAAATACTAATCAAAACGCAAATGCTAATGTAGGTGCTGGAACCCCAACAATAGATGTAGGGACTATGTATTAGTTCTTTTTCGATCTGATGCAAGTTGGAGCAGCTACAGGAATGGCTACGGGAAATGCTACAAATGCGGGGGAGTTAATCCTATGGTATTGATTGGTAATAACTATGGTAAGATGAATCAAGATTACACTCGTCTTGGTGGGAAGCCTATTTTGGAACCAAGGATGCTATTGAAGTGGAGAACTAGTTGTTGCATTATAGAAGATTTTTGTTGATTTAGGTTTTAATGACGAGTAGAAAAGGAGGTTAGATTCAAGGCAGTTGCAAGGATC
Source organism: Allium cepa (assembly GCA_030765085.1). Classification (NCBI taxonomy): domain Eukaryota; kingdom Viridiplantae; phylum Streptophyta; class Magnoliopsida; order Asparagales; family Amaryllidaceae; genus Allium; species Allium cepa. The sequence continues at coordinate 348,140,476 of CM060928.1, forward strand.
TGCTCTATTCTGGTGGAACGGGGTGACTTAGGTGTTCAAGATGAGGAATTGTCTCAGGCTGAATTTCGACGAAGATTCAAAGAAAGATTTTTATTTGAGGCAGGCAAGTCCGCCCTACTTAGGAAGTTCATGGAATTTTAGCAAAGGAAAATGTCAGTGTTGGAATACTGTACTAAGTTTGATAAGCTATCTAGGTATGGATACGCTACCATTGACACTGTGATCAAGAGGAATGAGAGTTTCATCCGGGGGTTAAGGCTAGAGATTGCTAGGAAAACTATGCCACATCTCACGTATGCATCAAATGTATTGGTGGAAATGACTATCAAGAATGAGAAGATGCTTTCTACATTTGGAAAGGAGAACCTATCAGATCCCAGAGTTCTTATGGTAAGAAAAGGAAGTTCTCTAAGGGAAAGGGATCACAGAAAGTGGAGCTGCCAAGAAAGGGAAAGAAGATATCGTTTGTTATAAGTGTGCAAGAAGGGGCATCATGCTAATGAATGTCGATCTAGAGATGGCAAGGCACCTGTGGGTAGGCATAATGTGAAGTGCTTTAACAACAACCAAGTAAGGCATTATAAGAATAAATATCCAAAAGCAGCCAACGTTAATAAAAGAAAGGTGTTTACTTTAGAGCCGTCTACATCGAGATCGATTGCGGTTCAGAAAGGAAAGTATGTAATAGAAGGTACCCTTTTGATTCATAGTATATCGGTTTGGGTATTATTTTACATAGGTGCATCACATTCTTTTATCTCTCATTGTTTGGTAGATAAGATAGATTTAACGCCATCATACCTTGTTACTTCCTTAAGGGTAGCTAATCCAATAGGAGGGTATATTACTCTAGGGATGAGATGTGACTATCTAATATTTGAGTTGCTAGGTTATACTTTTACCTGTAGTTTACTTGTGTTTGATTTTATGGGTTTTGGATTTATTTTGGGTATGGACCGGTTGAGCGAATATGATTCTAGGATATTTTGCCAATATAGGAAAATATTATTGAGACCACCCTAATAGTAGTGATTGAATCATATACTCAATTAAGAATTTGAGTTTATAAGTTTGTGTTTTATTGGGTGCACTGAAGTGGAAGATGAGTTAAATAGGGTTGCTGTTGTGAAGAATTTACATAGGTTTTTAAGCCTGTTACTGGGTTGCCATCGAAACAAGCTATTGAATTTCGTATAGATCTTATACATGGAGCTGATCCCGTTAGTAGACCACCTAGCAAGATGACACCTACTGAGATGAAATAGTTAAAGGTGCAGCTAGTGGACTTAGAAAGAGTTAAATAAGAGAGGTCGCTTATTCTCTCAAGGACTTAGAAAGAGTTAGTAGACCACCTAGCAAGATGAACTCGTTAGTATTTATTTTCTCAAAAAGAGTTGAATGCAAGACAATAGAGGTGCCTGGAGTTTTTAGCAGCTTATGATTTTGGTATCGAGTATACGTTAGGGAAAGGATACAAAGTGGCGGATGCACTTAGCAAAAAAAATCAGAATGCGGTGTTAGGTATGTTAGCAGAATGGAAGGATTTAGAGGCGTTGACTACTTGTAGTGTGTAGTTAAGAACTAGCGATAGTTATAGTCAAACTACTGCCATGTTGTCTTATTTAGAAGTTCAATCAGTATCGATCTAGAGGATTCCTTCAGACCAGAAAGATGATCCATTATTAGTTGAAAAGAATAGAAGATTGGAAAGTGGAATTGAGATTGATGATTTGATAGATTTTAGTCTTGATCGGAGAGGATGGTTAAGGAAAAAGGAATGGTTATGTATTCCACATTTTTGTGACCTAAGGAAGGAAGTTCTTAGGGAGCGTCATCAATCGAAGTTCATTATACATCCTAGCTGAACTAAGATGTACTAGGATACGAACAAAAGTTTCTTTTGGGATAGTATGAAAAGGGATGTAGACTTATGGGTGAAGCAATATATGAATTTCCTGCAGGTAATAGCCGTACATCAGAAGCCAAGTGGTTTGCTTTAGCTTTTAGATATACCAATTTGGAAATGGGATTTGATATCCACAGATTTTGGTTGATGGGTTGCCAAAGTCAAATATGGAAAATGAAAGTATTTGGGTCATAGTAGATAGACCGACCAAGAGTGCATACTTCATTCTCATTAAGTCAACCAGGATGGCACATGTATTGGCTAAGTTATTTATGAAGAACATTGTTAGACTGAATGAGATTCCTAGAAGTACAGTCAGTGACAGAGATGCATTGTTCACTAGTGAATTCTAGAAGAGTCTATAAGAGGTACTAGGTACCAAGCTTAAGATGAGTACTGCCTATCACCCTTATACAGATGGGAAGACAGAGTGAGAGTCCACAATGTACTTGAAGATTTGTTGAGAGCTTGTGTACTAGAATTTGGTGGGTCATGGGAAGACCATTTACACTTAGTTAAGTTTTTCTATAATAATAGTTATTAGACTAGCATAGGAATGTCACCTTTTGAAGCATTATATGGAAGGCCCTACAAATCACTAGCATGTTGGTTGGTGACCGAAGACAGATTGGTCCTTAGTCCAGATATGGTGAGAGAAGACATAGAAAAATTGAGTTAATCCGAACTAGGATGAGAGAAGCTAAGTCTAGGCAGAAAAGTTACGTAGATATGAGGCGTAAAGATTTAGAGTTCCCTGTTGGAGATCATGTTTTCATTAAGGTATCGCTGATGAAGGGTGTGTTATGATTTGGAATGTCAAGAAAACCGACACCGAGATATATTAGACCGTTCCTCATTATAGAGAGGATCAGGAAACCCACGTACCAGGTAGTTTGGAAAGAGTCCATAATGTGTTTCATGTTTTTCATCTTAGAAAGTATGTGCATGATTAAGAGACTATTATTGCTCTGACTGCTTTGGAAAATTTAGCAGTAGAGACGAATTTGACTTTTGTGGGACAACCAGTTCATGTTGCGGCAAGAGATGAGAAGAGGTTAAGGAACAAGACAGTCGGATTAGTAAAAGTCATGCTAAATGACAATGAGAAAGACCATACATGGGAGATAGAGGACAGGATTAGGGATACTTATCCTGAGCTATTATGATGGTATGTTCCATATTTGTTGTATATAGACCTAGTTGTTGGTAGGATATACTTGCATTGTTTGCATGTTTGATATGCTTGTTATATAGTCCTTACTGGATTTCGAGGATGAAAATCTTTAAGGAGTGGAGCCAATAACACCCCTATTTTAGTTTAATATTGTTCAAGATATTTAATTGGATAGATTAGATTGAATAATATAGTGCGACATGGAGATGAGATTTGAAAATTTATAAGTTCGAGCCATCATTAGTCAATTAAGCAAGATTATTTAAATTAATCTAAGGAGGAATAAATGATAAGGGTATATTAGGAATTGATCTACCTATTACCTCAAAAACCCTCGCCCTCTCATTCATTCTCAATTTACAACATCAAAATGATCTAAACCTAAGGGAAGAGGCCAACCATTACTAGGGAAATTAGAAGAGTAAAATTAAGGCAAATCTAAGGGAAAAACATGGGAATTAAGGGCTTTATCAAATCTCAACTCAATGATAAGTATATCTCTCTTCTTATTCTTGAATTTGTCTACGGGTAATGGCCGAATTATTTTGATAGTTCTTGCCAAATTATTGATATATTTAATTAGTATATGGATTGAATAATGATTTATGGAACTTTATTAAATTAGTTGAATGGTTTTAAAGGTAAAACCGAAGTTTTTAATCTTCAATTGCTTTGATTTTCTAATATGTTATGTAAAATGATATTTTGGAGATGGTGTTTTAATTTCATAATTTTCCAAGTTAAAATAAATATTTTTTGAATTTCCCAAAGAGGAAATGGTGCTTATTTGGATTATAATTATTAAAAATGATTAAATAATGATTTTTGGCCCAAATTTTTTATTGAGGAAGGATATATAAATGCCGACTTTATGTGATTTTGGGGATTTTTTCCAAGTGATTTCAAAATTATCATGAATTTATTATGCTAGGCAAGCATTTAGGTTAATAATTAGTTAAAGATATTAACTGATTATCCTTGTATATGTTTTAGGAAGGAAATTTGGGTTGTGGCACTTTTCTAAAAAAGCTTTAGGAAAAGCATAGCCTTATCTAAGAGGAATTGGACATGGATTAAGAGTTTGTAAAAAGTAATTAGCTTTAGTAATAATAAATCAGTTTTCACTATAATTACGATAATGCCATACCATGCTTATCCATACGAAAGATAAGATAACGCCGCAGCTATGAGACTCGGTGTTGATATGGAGGGAAGCTTATAATAACTACTTAATTCATTATGGAATGATTCCAACCAGGTCGAAGTGGACCTCGTCGGCAATCTAATATAGGCGGCATCCCAATCTTGTAAACCATTTAAATGTTTAAAATTTAATGCCATAATCATTAATGCCACATGTTGTCACTATTGTTTTAAATGATGTCGCATATCACTATTTTGATTGTTTTCAATATCAACTATATAAGATGCAATGATGCCGCCTGTTTTTTAACTTTGACCTTATATATTTGGCGATATAATAGCCAAAGTATGACAAGTATAATGCTTTCATAATGATGCCTCTAGTTATGATGCCGCTATTCATCAATGTCGGAAATTTTTATATACGTCATTGGTTTGGCCACGATATTCGCACTACATCGATGCCACATTTCTCTATTCATTGCTAGTTAGGCCTTATTTTATACAAATTAAAACTATGTTTTAAAAGGGAGAAATAGCAAATTTTTAAAAAGGTCGATCATCTTATGATTTCGATAGTTAGCCATATGATTTATAAAAGTCTAAAAATTAGTTTTCCAACCTTGGATAGAGGTTCGGCGTTATAATGTGTCATGAATGCCACAAATTTTCTTTATAAACGACGGTGAACATAGGTCTTTATTTCAACATTAATTGGGGATGCCAATTTATGTTATTTGATTTGCAGATTGTTTCATAAATTCGACCTTTACCATTAGGGTTACCAATGCATATCATTTTGAGATGTTATAAGTTTAAGGGGTATATGACCTAATTGGGGTCTAGACAGAGGTTGAGCATCAGGGTTAAACGTGAATTAAATTGATAAGTGATAGGTTCATAGTCATCCTAGGAAAACTATAAGATGTGAGATGGATAATCCACATCATGTCGGAGATGGATAGTCTCTATATTGTTATTAAAAGGTACATGGTCATCTTAGGAAAATATGGGATGTGTGATGGATAGTCCACATCATTTCAAAAGAATGGAACCATATGTGATGAGTAGTCCATACGAGAGAGGATAGGTAATCCATAAAAATGTATAAATGTGAGATGGATAGTCCATCTAACTTTTATAATTAAACCATGTGGATGGGTAGTCCATATGGTATGGGATGGGTAGTCTAGATAATTATATGTGAGATGGGTAGTGCACATAAATATAAAATGGATGGTCATTTGTGATTAAGACAGATAGTCGGATGAGAATTAAGACGGATAGTCTAATAAATGTGGATGGGTAGTCCAATTTATGTTGCACAACTACAAATGCTTTTTTTGTTCTTAGCATTGTGGATATAGGAGCATAATATATAGTTAATGTGTATTGGTTAAGATACTAGTGAGGGGAAAACCCATTGCACTCAGCAGCATTGTCTCACTAGATATCTATTTTTGGTTTCGGATGGGGGGGTTATTATTTACATCAGATTATTTTTCTGACCTGAAGTTTTTCCTTTTTCCCTTATACTCTTGCACTCATTTGAGTAAGTCGGAAGTAAGAGATTTCTGGTTTCTAATAAGGCGAATATGCTTTTAAAGACATGTTGGGGGCAATCTAGCCATTTAGGAGTTCTTATCTAATTTGCTAAATAGTTTGATTTAGGCTATATGAATGTAATGGCGAAGTTATATAATTGCCAAATATTAAAGTCTGATCAACCAAGGGGGCATCTTCATATGTTGCTCTTACAGTATTTGTAATAATTATATTTTCTTTGAACGTGGGATTGTGAGTGGGATTATGTAATGAATATGAAATATTATTTGTAAAATGAAATGTGACAGTTTTCTATTAAGTTTTGTTTAAAATTTCTCAAATTCATGTACTTTTGGTTACTGATATGACTAACAAAGCCTCATTTTGTTATCGAAAATTAATACTATGGATGACTACAGCATCCGTTGCGCTTAGTTTAGGCCTCAAAGTGAGGGATATTACAAGTTGGTATCAGAGCATAGGTTTATGCAAAACTTCAAAGACTAAAAGATTTATTGAAAACATAATCCTAATAAATCAGAGAATAAGGTTGGATTATGCGATAACGTTATAGTAACATACTTGTATTTTCTATATATAAGTATGTATACAACTCTCTCTCTTGGACCATTCTTATGTATCTTATTAAGGCTCGTATGCAGATTACGAGAAATCAAGATATGGAAGAAGGAAACAGAAGGGTGAATCTTGATGAAGGAAGCACCACAACCAATGGAAACATTCGACCCAATATGTAGCACCCCTAATTTTTGATAACATTATTCAGGAGATTTAGTTAGATCATTAAATATAATAATGTAAATAATAAGTAATAAGGGGATTGAGACTTGAATTAATTTAATTAAGGCCGAGCTTAATATAATAATTAATGGGCTAAAGAATGAGTTTTTGTTTTAATAAGTTACATAAGGGTATATTAGGAATTTGCCGCCCAATGATCCTTACACTTATATATTTTGTTCCTACCATTTTTCTTCCCATTCACGTCATTTTGAAAACTAAATGTAAGAGAGAGGCCGGCCATTAACACGAAGAATTAATATTAAAAACTAAAGAATCAAGCTTAGGGGAAATTGGTCTCAATACAATCCCCTTATCTAGATCAAGGTGAATAATAATGCCATCTCTATTTTTCTTTGAATTGTATGTTTTGAATTTAAGGGATAAATTCGTTTTATAGATGAACTGAATGATGATATGCTTGAGATTTGATTTGTTTAATTCAAGCAAGTGGTTTAAAAGGATTTATACGGTTTAGGGCAAAACCAAGATTTAATGATGATTAAATGCCATGAGAAAGTTTTATGTTATTAGAAACATGGTTTTGGAGTTAGGTTTCAATTTTGATAAATTTCCAAGCTATGGAAAGATTGTTATGAATTTTCAAAGGAAAATATGGTTATTTGGGTTTATAAATTTATTTTGGAAAATATATTGAGAATTTGGTTCTGCAATTTTGATATGTTAGATAACATGATTAAAGTGAATTTCTGGAATTTTTGGGGATTTTTCCAAAGTGATTTTCTATGCAAAATAAATTTTTTAGAAGTGGGACTTCTTTGCAAAATTGGTTTTTCTTAATGGAAGTGTTTATTTGATTAACTTAACCATGGTTTAGATTTAAATTAGCGGTTGTTATGTTTAGAAAAGAATTTGAAAAAGTTAAGGCAACCAATCTAGTGTTGACACGTGGCAGGTTAGTTAGAGAAAACTTTACTTTAAGAAGAATTGAACCATGTTTACTTAGCAAATTGGTTCCACCTACTTATGAAAGCACATTTCAATACAAAAGCTTCCACCTTCATCTTAGTCGAAACCTACTATGCCGAAACTAATACACAAGGTATCACAAAGATGGTATGCGGTGGATTGGAGGAAGGCGGAAGGTAAGGTGTCTAAAGCATAGATTCTGAAGGAGTCGAAACCTCGGTTGGTTTTAAAAATGAAAAGCGCCTACCCTTGTTTTGTTTTAGCATTTGATGGAGTCAAAGCATATAGTTTTGAAAGAGGTTTTATAATGGTTTTGAAAGGTTTTCTATAAACTTATGATTGCTTTCGATTGGGTTCCTTTACTTATGAAAGAATGTTTTGAAAGAAGGGGTTCCAACCTAGTTGAAACCCTACTGCCATTTTATAGCTTTTCGATGGCGTTGAAGATGTCAACGCAGTCTAAAGGATACTTTGTTTCATAAGTTAGAGCCACATCCTATAGCTTTCGCAAGGGGTTAGGGGTTTCAAAGGCAATGGTTTTGAAAGGGGTTTCAATGCCAACCTTCTAATGTTTTACCCAGATGTTAAATGCTTTCGAAAGATATGGTGCCGACGCTATCAGGTTTTCCCCAATATTTTTATAAGGTAAAAGATGGTTTCAAAAGAGTTGCTTTCGCCAATATTCACTATGACCCAAATAATATTTAAAGTATAAACCCAGTGCTTCTTAAAGGGGACTTTCAATGATTTTAGAAAGGTTACTTCTATTGGTGTCGAAAAGGGCACTTTCAACTGGTTTTGAAGTTAAGCTTCTAAAGTTAAATGCTAATACTTTAATATAATCAAAAGGTTTTGAAAGGTTAATTTTAAAGTATTAAAAGGAATGAGCCTAATGTTCTGAATGCTTACGAAGGAGGTGATGCTATGATGTCGAAAGCTAAGTTTCGAAGGTGTCGAAAGGTTTTATAACCCAAACTCACCTTTTTTTAAAAAGAAAAACCCATGGCTAAATAAATGGAGTTTTGTAATGGTTTTAAGATGAAACTATCTTTAATAAAGTGAAAGGTTAAAGGGATTAACCATGTTTTATATTAATCCCACAGAGGTTTTCTTCTTCAAATATGAATATATTCATTTTACAATGGACCCATAACTGTATTTTAGGGATAAAAGGGTAGAAGAACCGACAAGGCATGTAAATTGATTAAACTCCTGAATGAGTAAAATTGCATCCAAGAGGTTAGGAAGACCATAATATAGGATGCTAAAATATAAAAGAAAGATATTGGCAGGGGCCAATAGGTTCTCAATAAGCCTATGAAAACTGTGAATAGGAAAAGATATTGGCAAGGGCTTATAGGTTCATAGTCAGCCCATGAAAACTATGTATACAAAAAGATGTCAGAAAGACATGTTTATTGTAAGCCCTTGAACTATGATTTGATACTATCATAGGCCAGTAGGTTTGTAGTTAGCTCATGAAAACTATATCCGGATGAGTTATTGACAGATTCCTAGTCAGCCACAGAAAACTAGGGTAAGAAGAAAGAATATTCTGGTCACCAATAGGTTCCTAGTAAACCCATGAAAACTAGGATGAGAGTAAGATATTGGAGTTACCAATAGGTTCTTAGTGATCCCATGAAAACTATGTAATTGGACAGGGAGTCCTTAAATGTTTAACTAGCTATTAGTTAGCTCCAGTAATCCTAGAAACTATAATTGAGACAGATAGTCTAAAAATAAATAGGGATGGGTAATCCAGAATTGATTCATTTTTTTTGATATCATCATATTATACTGTTTTGAATTATTTTAATTATTATGGATGCAGAAGCACAGTATATAGTTTTAGAAAGGATTTGAGATACTAGTGAGGGGAAACCCATTCCGCTAAGCGGCATGGTCTCACTAGATATTTAAATAAATTGAGATGATAGATTATTATTCATACCAGGTTTATGTCTGACTCGAAGTTTATGTTTCCCCTTTAACTCTTGGGTACTTAATTGACTTTGAGTAGTTTGAGAGTTGAGGTTTTTCAGGTGCCTCATGAATAAGCTTTCGAAGACATGCAGGAAGCATGATAGCTATTTAATGTTCTTTTCTTTTGATTCCACTATGTTGCTTGTAAAGGAAAAGTTTTTGTATTGCCTGTATATACTCTGATCATCCAAGGGGCATCTTCATGTGTCGTTCTTGGATGTATGTTGTAATAAATATATTTTCTCTGAACGTGAATTGCGGATTTGGAATTATGTAATGAATTGGAAATATGTTGAAATGCAATGTGATTTTGTTAGAGGTTTAAATTTTTCTGTTTCCATGCGTTTCTATGTATTAATGAATCTAACTTCACCGTATTTGGTCGCTGAGGATTAATAACTATAGATGACTACAACATCCGTAATTGTGAGTTTTGGGCCTCTAAGTAGGGGGATGTTGCAAGTTGGTATTAGAGCATAGGTTTATGAAACTTTAAAAGAAGTTAAACCTAAAATATTTTCGAACACAATCCAATGAATTGGAAAATAGGATCGGGGTTTGGTTAATGCTTGTATTTGATATATATATATATATATATATATTAGTATGTATTTCCCTCTCTCTTAGACCGCTCTTTTGTATCTTACTAAGGCTCTTATGCAGAATTATGAGAAAGAGGATATTGAAGCAGGAAATGGAAGAGGAAATCTAGGCGGAAGAAGCACCACAACCAATGGAAATGCTTGACCTAATACCAGGAGGAATCAAGGTCGACAAGCCAATACTAACCCAAATGCTGAAGCTAATGTAGCTACTGGAAATCCACCAGTAGATGAGGGGATGGTGTATCAGTTGCTAGCCAGTCTTTTGTAAGATGGAGTTGCTGGTAATGTTGGAGGAGCTAATCCTGTGGCTCCAGTTGGATATAACTATGCCAGGCTGAGCAGTGGCTACACTAGTCTGAGTGGATGGCCGTTTATGGGAACAAAGGATGCAGTAGAGGTTGAAAATTAGCTGTTGAGCTGTGAGAGAATCTTTACTGATTTAGCCTTAGATAATGGAGAAAAGAGAAGGCTGGGTACCGAATGAAGAGCTGACATAGGCTGATTTTAGAAGAAGGTTTGATCAGAGGTTTTTATCTGCGATTGCTAAGTTAGCATTGATGAGGAATTCATAGATCTAGTTCAAGGAGAGATGTCAATAATCGAGCATTCTGCTAAGTTTGATGAGCTATCTTAATATGGATATGCTATGGTTGACACTGACATTGGAAGGAATGAGAGGTTCATTCGAGGACTGAGACCCGAGCTTGCTAGAATGACCATGACCCATATTTGAGAACCTTGTAATGTGGTGGTGGAGATGGTCATTTTCCATGAGGAAATACTTGCTGTTTCTGCTAGAGAGAAGCCGATAGAATCTCATGGTCCTCAAGGAAAGAAGAGGAAATTCTTTAAGAAGAATAGAGCCTAGAAAGAGGATGCTGCCAAGAAAGAAAATGCTAATTTGATATGCTATAAATATGACAGGAAGGGTCATTATGCAAGTGAGTGCCTATCAGGAAAGGAAAAGAAGACTGCAGATAAGAGGAATGTGAAATGCTTTATCTGTGATCAAGTTGGGCATTACAGGAACCAGTGTCCAGAGCTAGTCAGGGTGGACAAGGCGAAAGTTTTTGCTATTGGATCATCAACTAAACCAACCGCAGCTGACAAAGGAAAGACTGTGATGGATGGAACATTTTTGATTCGGAGTATATCAGTTGGGATATTTTTGATACTGGTACATCACATTCATTTATATCCAGTGTTTGGTTGATAGGTTATGCTTAGAACGCACATACCTTGTTACTTCCTTAAGGGTTGCGAATCCGATAGTAGGGTATGCAACTCTAGATATGAGATGTGACCAGTTAGAACTTGATTTGTTAGGTCATAAGTTTTCATGCGGTTTGTATGTTTACGATTTCATAGATTTTGGAACCATTTTGGGTATGGATTGGTTGAGGAGGTATGAGGCTAGGATATTCTGCAAGGATGGGGAGATATCTTTGAGACACCCTATAGTCATAACCGAATTATATTCTTAGTAGATAATTCTGACTGGAGTAGTTGTGCTTTGTTAAATGTAATAGAAGTAGGAGAAGAGCTAAGTCAAGTTCGTGTAGCAAAAGAGTTTGCAGATATCTTTGAGCCAATCACATGACTACCACCGAAATGAGCTGTTGAGTTTCAGATAGTTCTTATGCTAGGAGCTGAACCTGTAAGTAGACCACCTAGCAGGATAACACCGATTGAGATGAAAGAATCGAAGGTACAACTAGTGGATCTAGAAGGAAGGAATTTTATTAGACCAAGCAGTTTACCTTGGGGAGCGGCCGCAGTATTCGTGAAGAAACCAGGCAGGTCATTAAGAATGTGTATCGACTATTATAAGTTGAACCAATGGATGATAAACAATGTATCATTTACCGAGAATTGATGATCTGTTTGATTAGTTGAGTAGAGCCAGAGTGTTTTCCCAATTAGACTTGGCGATAGGGTTCCATCAATTGAGAGTGGTGGAGGATAGCATTTCGGACTAGATATGGTTCGTATGAATGCTTAGAAATGCCATTCGGATTGAATAATGCACCTGCTTTCTTTGTGGATTTGATGAACATAGTCTTTCAATAGTATTTGGAAAGATTCATGTTGGTGTTTATAGATGACATTTTGGTATACTCTAAGGATGAGAGAGAGCAAGTAGACCGTCTTAGAGTTTTTCTAGAGACGCTGAGGCATAGTCAGCTAAAGGCAAAGTTTTCCAAGTGTCATTTTTAGAAGAAAGAGGTTAAGTTTTTTGGTCATGTGGTTTCATAGGAGGATTGTCAGTCGATCCAGTTACAATAATTGGAAGAGACCGAATATAGTAACCAAGATCAGAAGGTTTCTTGGACTTGCTGGCTATTACTAGAGTTTCATCAAGGATTTCTCGCGGATAGCAGTGCCTTTGACTAATCTTATCGGAAAGGAAGTGAAGTTTGTTTGGTCCGACAAATGTGAGGAAACATTCCTAAAGTTAAAGCATTTGTTGTCTAATGCTCCAGTGTTAGTTTTTTCAGATGGAAACCAAAGGTTGGTTGTATACATTGATGCATGTGGGACTGGATTGGGGGTGGTGTTGATGCAGAGGGGGAAAGTTATTGCTTACGCATCTAGGCAGCTTAGACTGCATGAAGTAAGATATTCTACTCATTACTTAGAGTTGGCTGCGGTGATTTTTTCCTTGAAAATTTGGAGGCATTATCTCTTGGGGAAGAGATTTGAGCTGTATATAGTTCATAAGTCTTTAAGATGCTTATTCTCTTAGAAAAAGCTGAATATGTGACAACAGAGATGGTTGGAATTTCTGACTGCTTATTATTTTGGTATAGAATATACCCCAGGAAAAGGTAATAAGGTAGTGGATGCTGTCAGTAGAAGACATCAGAATGTGGTGTTGGCTATGCTGACAGAGTGGAAAGATCTAGAAGCTTTGGCCAGTTGTGGTGTGCAGTTAAGATCGACTGCTAGTTCTAGTTAGAGTAATGCCATGTTGTCATGTTTAGAAGTTTGACCAGTGTTGATCAAGAGAATTGCTTCTTAACAGAAGGAGGATCCATTTTTAGCCGAGAAGATTAGAAGTCTTGAGGTTGGAACTGAGGTCGAGGATTTGAAAGATTTTTATCTTGACTGGAGAGGATGGTTTAGAAAGAAGGGAGGATTATGTGTTCTAGATGTAGAGCACTTAAGAAAAGAAGTTCTTGACAAATGTCATCGATTCAAGTTTACGATTCATCCTAAAGGGGCCAAGATGTATCAAGATATGAAGAGGAGCTTCTATTGGGAAGGCATGAAGAGGGATGTTGGCTTATGGGTCAGGCAGTACGTAAACTATCAACAGGTGAACGTCGAACATCAAAAGCCGAGTGGGTTACTTCAACCTCTAGATATTCCAATTTGAAAATGGGATTCGATATCAATGGACTTTACAGATGGTGTAAGAACCCGAATTCTAGTGGGTCTGGATTTTTCGCAAAAAGGCCAAAATCCAATCCCATTGAAGCCCAAGTTGGGTATCTGGTATTATGAAAATACGCAAAGGTAAATATATCAGAGCTCAAATAAATATCTCACATCGTAAATGACTAAAATATAATACTAAGTAAACACTCACCAAGATAATAACACTTTCTAAACAAGTGTGTCAAAGATGGTAAGTCTCTGCCATCTATCTAACCTATGGGATGTATGAGGAGGGGGTCAGAACTTAAGTTCTGGTGAATGGATAAATTATACGCTTCTAAGATTAATTCTATGTATACCGTCTTATTTCCATTTTTTGTTATGTAAGGTTTATTGGGTTTATAATATTCTCGCCTCTATGCGTGAATTGTACCCATCTACTCCCTAGTATATTAAAACCTAATAACAAATAAACATGTAGCTACATGCCCAATGACTGCATCAGTTCTACGTACTACCCATAGTACCTTCCGTATCCTCTTCGAAAAGGACTCCATTATCTTGCTCCTAGAGCGTTCTGTAACTACATCTGTAAATGATAGCTTCGTAAGGCCTACAATACAGATGTTCCATCGTCTACTATGAAGATGTAAAACTGCGCCCGCACTGACCTATACTAATGCTCAAACATCCACAATGTACCGTCTAGTGCGTACCTTGAGGACTATATGTAATCGTTCTGTCTACTCCATGAATCCCGCCAACAAGGCCTACCTTGTATGGAACTCAGTCGGAGATTTTCTATATCTATAAAGGACAGCTTCGTTAGGCATACAATACAGATATTTTACTTGGTCTATCTCTTTTCTCATCGTGGCTATGGCCCGACGTAACCACTCCTCAACTAATCGAAAGACCTCTAAAGAGATAAGTGGATGTGCCATACTGCAAAAAATCTAAACATCCAATTGGTCGCGCCCCTTATCCAATGTCTTGAGAGTGAAAGAATCATTGGCTTATTGGTTTAACTCTAGTCTTTCCCGAACTCGCTCTGACTGATGATGGCTTGATCTTCACCGACTATCCTTTTGGGTCCTGCCCACTGCGCAATCTCGAGTACTGGGACATACGAACATCTTACTCCATTACTGGCCTTTTGACTGCCTACAAAGGTCCGCTTCATAGGGCCTGTAATGCAAAAGCAGTCAAGGCATACTGGACCTGCCTCCAGGTGTGCAGCTTCGTTAAGCCTACCCCAAAGGGCCATCCTAGAGTACCGTCATATCCTGTTGAAGTCTCATACTTCCTTCCAGCCCAAATTAACTAAGTTGGACGTGCTATTTGTATGTTAAAAATCTGCGATGAACCGCTTCGTTAGGCTCTTCATCCTTTGAGCTGCTCCAAACGTATCTTAGCATTTTATTAAACCCTAAGTCTAATCTTTTATTATGCGTTTGGTCTACTTTTCCAATTCTGTTGGCTACTTATTTACCCTAATCAACATAAGCGTGTCCCAACCATACCTAACTATTGTGAGACCATCAGTTCCTGACTAAAAAGGAATGCTGTTGGTATGGGCCTTTCTTTGATGTTTGCTTATTAACTTAGTGTATGTTTTGAAATAAGTCTTTTCTGTTATCTCTAATTATAACCTATATTATAATTATACTTGCAATTGTTACTTCCATAATCTTTTATAATCTACATGTTATAAATATAATTGCAAATGTCTCTTTTCTTTTCTAGTCTGTCTTCTTTTATTATGATAATATATTCTTTTTAGTTCTCTTATATTACGTGACATCTTAGCTTGGGACTATGTCCAATTGCCACAAATTACTTATCATAATAACCGCTTTACTTTTATTTTACTATCTGCGCAATAAATGCAGATCTAGGCACATTTCTATTTATTATTTCTAGTCTTGTCAAATAATTAACTTGATTTCTTCTTTAACTTCTTTAAATCTTCACTTTATTCTCTTTTATTCTAGGAAGTAGTTTTATTCTATTTGGTTGGTTACAAAAACTGTGCTAAAAAACTATTTTCATATTTTAATACTAAATAATGCTATGAACAAAAACTCGAAATTACAAGATAATTATTTTATTGTTTCTTTAACTATTGGGTAATGCAAAATACAGAAATGTCTCTATTTTGCATTAATTCCCTTTTTCTTTCTTTTATTCTTGCAATTATATTTATCGTTATTTTTGCAATATTAAACAATGGAAATGTGTTCTCATTTCTAAACAACCAACTAATCTATCACTAACTTCCAAATCAAGTTATTAGATTCTCCCCTTTTTAATTTATTTCTCCCATTTTAGCATAATTTACTGTAAATTTCTTACTTTTAGGCTTAAGCCTTTCTCTATAACTGTTAAGCCTAATAGTAGTCATATTTAATTGGATTTCTTTCTTTATTTTCCATATAATAATAATTAAATATAAGCTTTCTTATAGAATTTATAGTTTCAACATAATTAATCAGCAGAACAAATTGCCCAAATAAATGCTGAATTAAAATATTTAATGGGAAATAGACGATAATATATCATAAATGCAAAAGAAATATAATTTAAATCCACTCACCTATCGATCTTAGCTTCGCTCGTCCTTAGTTTTGCTCCATGGCCTTCCTGGTTCCCTTTCTAAGGTTTCTAATATTTTTATTAAGAAGATCTTCTCCCTAGAAGTATTTTATGTTTAGGGTTCAACCTCAGGCAATGAACCCAATTGGGATAAAATCTGATTGTGTGAAAATAGCTAGGCCTAGGGTTCTATTTATAGTAATGGGGATCTTAGACCGATTAGATTTTAGGATTGAATCTGGTGCAACTACATCACAGGGTTGCTGCCGATCGTTGGTTTTAGAAACCAACGTTTGAGATTGCACAAAAATTAAATTAAATAGGCTCGGAACATCCCTGGATGAATTGGTGTCCAGGGGAAAATGCGGGTCGACCTATAGGTCAACCTCTACTCATCAGGGGTCGACCTTAGGGTCGACCCTTGTGCACTATGGGTCGACCCATGGGCTTTTTTTTGTTCTTCTGATTTTCATTTCTCTCATAAATTCTTCGTATTAACTCGGATTTCGATAAATTATATATGGAAATTGATCAGAAAATTGTCACAAATACAATAATATAAGTTTCGAGGCTATATTATGACAATTCCAAAATGTTTATTTTTACTGTTCATCGTTATTTGATTCTTTAATTATCTTAAAATGTAGAGTGTTACAGACGGGTTGCCAAGGTCCAAGAGAGGAAATGAGATTATATGGGTTATTATGGATAGGTTGACCAAGAGTGCCCATTTCATTCCAGTGAAGTCGAACAGGTCTGCGCTTTGGCGAAGTTGTTCATGAAGAACATAGTTAGAATTCATGGAGTTCCTAGTAGCATAGTCAATGACAGTGATGCTTTATTCACTAGCAAGTTCTGTAAGAGTCTACAGGATGTGTTAGGCACTAAGCTCAAGATGAATACCGCATATCACTCACAGACAGATGGGCCAATAGAGAGAGTCAATAAGGTGCTCGAGAATTTTTTGAGAGCTTGTGTGTTGGATTTTGGTAGACCTTAGGAGGATCACCTACATTTGGTTGAGTTTTCCTATAATAATAGTTATCAGACTAGTATAGGAATGTCGCCTTTTGAAGGTTTGTATGAAAGGCCATGCAAATCACCCGCATGTTGGTTCGAGACTAGAGATAGGTTGGTCTTAGGTTTGGATTTGGTTAAAGAGGAGTAAGAAAATATTATTCCAAGAACTGATAAAGGAAGCTCAATCCAGATAGAAGTGTTACGTAGATAAAAGACATAAGGACCTAGAGTTCTCAATCGGAGATAGGGTTTTCACTAAGGTATCACCAATGAAGGGTGTGGTATGGTTCGGAAAATCGGGAAAGTTAGCCCTGAGATATATTGGTCCATTCCAGATTATAGAGAGGTTTGGAAAGCTCGCGATAGAGTTGAGTTGCCGAGCAGTATCGCAGGTGTCCATAATGTATTCCATATGTCTCATCTCCACAAATATGTTCATGACCCAGAGGCTAATATTCCCTAGACAGAGTTGAAGGACTTAGTAGTAGAGCCTAATTTGACTTTGGTTAGACAACTAGTTCGGGTTGTTGTGAGGGACGAGAAAAGATTGAAGAATAAGATAGTCAAGTTGGTGAAAGTTCAGTGGAGCAACAACAAGAAGGGCTGTACTTGAAAGATAAGAGGACAAGGTTCGAGATACCTATCCTGATCTTCTTTGAGGGTATGTCTATATTATATTCATAGAGATAATTCCTAGTCAAGTAGACTAGTATGGTTGTTAGGATTCATTACAGATAATTGCTATGTTTAGTATTTAGTCCTTACTGAATTTCGAGGATGAAATTCTTTAAGGAGGAGAGCCTATAACACCCATAATTTTTGATAACATTATTCAGAAGATTTAATTAGATAAATTAAATAGAATAATATAAATAGTAAGTGATAAGGGGCTTGAGCACTGAAGTAATTTAGTTAAGGTCGAGCCTAATATAATAATTAATGGGCCAAAGAATGGGTTTTTGGTTAGATAAGTTACATAAGGGTATACTAGGAATTTACTGCCTAATCACCTTTACCCTTATATATTTACGTTCCTACCATTTTTCTTTCCATTCACATTATTTTAAAAACTAAACGTAAGAGAGAGGCCGACCATTAACAAGAACAATTCAAATTAAAAGCTAGAGAATCAAGCTTAGGGTAAATCAATCTTAATCCAATCTTCTTATATAGATCAAGGTGAATAATAATTCCATCTCTATTTTTGTTTGAATCTTATGTTTCAAATTTAAGGGATAAATTTGTTTTTAAGATGAATTGAATGATGATATGCTTGAGATTTGATTTTTTAATTTATACAAGTGGTTTACAAGAATTTGTACGGTTTTAGGGCTAAACTAAGAATTAACGATGATTAAATGCGATAGTAAAATTTTATGTTATGAGAAACATTATTTTGAAGTTGGGTTTCAATTTTGATAATTTTCCAAGCGATGGAAAGATTATGATGAATTTTCAAAGAAAAATACGGTTATCTGGGTTTATAAATTTATTTTGGAAAATATATTGAGAATTTGGGTTTGAAATTTTGATATGTTAAATAACATGATTAAAGTGAATTTCTAGAATTTTTGAGAATTTTTCCAAAGTGATTTTCTATGTAAAATAAATTGATTTAGAAGAGTGGCTTCTCTGCAAAATTGATTTTGCTTAATGGAAGGGCTTTTCTGATTAACTTAACCATGGTTTAGATCTAAACTAGCGGCATTTATTTTCAGAAAAGAATTTGAAAAAGATAAGGCAACCAATCTGGTGTTGACACGTGGTAGGTTAGTTAGAGAAAAGTTTACTTTAAGAAGAACTAAACCAGGTTTACTCAGAAAATTAGTTCCGCTTACTTTGGAAAGCACCTTTCGACACAGAAGCTTCCGCCTTCATCTTAGTCGAAATCTACTATGCCAAAATCAATACACAAGGCATCACAAAGATGGTACGCAGTGGATTGGAGGAAGGTGAAAGGTAAGGTGTCGAAAGCGTAGCTTCCGAAGGAGTCGAAACCTTGGTTTGTTTTAAAAATGAATAGCGCCTGCCTTTGTTTTGTTTCAGCCTTCGATGAAGTCGAAGCATATGGTTTCGAAATAGGTTTTATAAAGGTTTCGAAAGGGTTGCTATTAATTTATGATTTCTTTTGACTGGGTTCCTTTACTTATGAAAGAATGTTTTGAAAGAAGGGGTTTCGACCTAGTCAAAACCCTGCTGCTGTTTTATAGCCTTTCAATGGTGCCGAAGATATCAACGCAGTCTAAAGGGTACTTTGTTTTTATGAGTTAGAGCCACTTTCTATAGCTTTCGAAAGAGGTTAGGGGTATCGAAGAGGTTTCAATGCCAAACTTCTAATGTTTTACCAAAATGTCAAATGCTTTCAAAAGAGATGGTGCCGATGCCATCAAATTTTCCCCAATATGTTTATATGGTAAAGGATGGTTTCGAAAGAGTTGCTTGTGCTTATATTCACTTTGACCCAAATAATGTTTTAAGTGTAAACCAATGCTATCGAAAGGGGGACTTTCAATGATTTCGAAAGGGTTACTTCCATTGGTGTTCGAAAGGGGTACTTTCAACTGGTTTCGAAGCTAAACTTCTAAAGTTAAATGCTAATACTTTAATATAATTGAAAGGTTTCGAAAGGTTGATTTTAAAGTATTAAAAGGCTAGAGCCTAATGTTTTGAATGCTTTTGAAGGAGGTCATCCTATGAAGTCGAAGCTATGTTTCGAAGGTGTTGAAAGATTTTATAACCCAAACTGAAATTTTTATTAAAAGGAAAAATCTAATGCTAAATAAAAGAGTTTTGTAATGGTTTTAAGAAGAAGATATCTTCAATAAAGTTAAAGGTTAATGGGATTAACCATGTTTTATATTAAACCTACATGAGTGGTATTGCTGTGTTGTTACGTTTGCTTATTCAAATATGAATTTATTCACTTTATAATGGACCCATAACTGTATTCTGGCGACAAAAGGGTAGAAGAACTAGCAAGGTATATAAATTGATTAAACTCTTGAATGAGTAAAATTGCATCCAAGAGGTCAGGAAAACCAGAATATAGGATTCTAAAATATAAAAGAAAGATATTGGCAGGGGCCAATAGGTTCTCAATAACCCCGTGAAAACCATGAATAGGAAAAGATATCAGTAGGGGTCAATAGATTCATAGTCAACCCATGGAAAGTATGTAGAAAGGAAAATGCTAGAAAGAAAGGTTCATAGTAAGCCTATGAACTATTATTTAATACTGGAAAGGGCCGGTAGGTTTGTAGTTATCCCATGAAACTATATCCGGATGAGATGTTGACAAATGTCAATAGGTTCCTAGTCAGCCGCAGAAAATTAGGGTAAGAAGAAAGAATATTAGGGTCACCAATTGGTTCCTAGTCAACCCATGGAAACTATAATAAGAGTATAATATTGGAGTTACCAATAAATTCTTAGTAATCCAATGAAAAGTATATAATTGGACAGGGAGTCCTTAAATGTTTAACCGTTTATTTAATCAGCCCATGAAAACTAATTGGTTTATCGTAATCCTAGAAACTATAATTGAGACAAACAGTCTAAAAATGAATGGGGATGGGTAATCCAGAATTGTTTCAATTGTTTTGCATATCATCATATTATACTGTTTTGAATTATTTTAACTATTATGGTGTAGGAGCACAGTATTTGGTTTTAGAAATGTTTTGAGATCATAGTGAAGGGAAAACCCATTCCGCTAAGCAGCGCGGTCTCGCTAGATATTTAAATAAATTGAGATGGTAGATTATTATTCATACCAGGCTTTATGTCTGACTTAAAGTTTTGTTTACCCTTAAACTCTCGGGCACTCAACTAATTTTGAGTAGTTTGAGAGTTGAGGTTTATCAGGTAACTTTTATGAAGAGTAATCTTTCAAAGATATGTTGGAGGCATGATAGCTATTTAGAGTTCTTTTCTTTTGATTCTGCTGTGTTACTTTCTAAAGGCAAAGTGTTGTATTGCCTGTATATACTCTGATCATCCAAGGGGGCATCTTCATATATCTCTCTTGGTATATGTTGTAATAAATATATTTTCTTTAAATGTGAATTGCAAATTTGGGATTATGTAATGAGTTGGAAATATGTTGAAATGAAATGTGACTTTGTTTGAGGTTTAAATTTTTTGCTATATTCATACGTTTCTATGTATTAATGAATCTAACTTCACCGTATTTGGTCGTCGAGGATAATAACTATGGATGACTGCAACATCCGTAGCCGTTACTTTTGGGCCTCTAAGTAGGGAGATGTTACATAATACCAGAAGGAACTAAAATCGATAGGAAAATGCTAATCAAAGTGCAAATGCTAATATAAGTGCTAGAACGCCACCTGTAAATGTAAGGACTATGTATCAGATCTTCGTCAATCTAATGAAAGTTGGAGCAGTTGCAGGAGTGGCTATGTGAAATGCTGCAAATGCAGGAGGATTTAATCCTATGGTCCCGATTGGTAATTAGTATGCTAAGCTAAACTGAAATTGCACTCGTCTTGGTAGGAAGCCTTTTCTTGGAACTTGGAATGCTATTGAAGTGGAGAACTGGCTGTTGCATTATGGAATTTTTTTTGTTGATTTGGGTCTAAATGATGTGCACAGAAGAAGGTTAGCTTCGAGATAGTTTCAAGGGGCTACTTTATTCTGGTGGAATGAGGTGACCGTATGTGTACCGGAAGAGGAATTGACTTGGGCTGAATTTCGAAGAAGATTCGAAGAAAGATTTTTATCTGACCTAGCCAAGTTGCCCTGCTTAGCATGTTCATGGACTTAGAGTAAGGGGAAATATCGATGTTGGAATACTTTGCTATGTTTAATGTGCTATCTAGGTATGGATAAGGTACCATCGACACCTGTTCAAGAGAAATAAGAAGTTCATTCAGGGGTTAAGGTCATAGATTTTTAGGGCAACCTTGCCATATCTTTGGGGTCTGTCAAATGTGGTGGTGGAAATAGCTACCAGGAACGAGGAGATGCCTTCTACACTTAGGAAGGGAAAGCCTATTGGAGCCCATATGTAACACACCTAATTTTTGAATAATATCATTTAGGAGATTAAATTAGATAGATCAAATAGAATAATGTAAATTTTTGAGTGATAAGGGGATTGAGATTTGAATAAATAAATAAATAGAGGTCGAGCATAATTAATTATATTAATGAGCTTATAAATAGCTTGTTATGTTAATTAGGAGAGTAATCAACGCAAGGGTATTTAGGGTAATCGCACATCATAATCCCATTATCTTATATTCTCGTTTCCTATCTAGTCACGTTCATTTTCTCAAAAACATAAAACGCAAACAAAAGAAAGAGAAGCTGACCATTACATAGAAGAAAATGGGAGAAATTAAGTCTAAAAGCTAAGGATTCAAGCTAGGGGAAATTAATCTCAATCAAATCTCAAGTTCCTTATGCTAATCAAGGTGAATAATAATCTAAACCATCTCTATTTTGTTTTTGTGATTATTTGATTTTTGGGTTTAAGTTTAAATCCATTATGATGACTTTTGATGATGATATGCTTGTATTTTATAATATGTTTGATTCAAACAAGAATGTTTGATAATTATTCACACATGGTTTTAACAATAAAATCATTTAAAATAAATTTCGAATGCCATAAGGAATTTATATGTTATGTAAGACATTATTTAGGAAGTGTGTTTCAGTTTTTATAAATTTCCAAGCTATTGAAAATTTATTATGAATTTTTAAAGGAAAATATGAACAACTGGGTTTGTAGATTAATTTGGAAATTATATGAAGAGTTTGGGTCTGAAATTTATATATGTTAGATAACATATTAAAAGTGATTTTTTGTGATTTTTGGGGATTTTTCCTATGTACTTTACTATAGAAATTAAAATTATTTTAGGTGAAGTACTTAACTGTTTTATTTGTTTTGCTTAATGGAAGGGCTTATTTGTTAAATTTATCTTTGTTTAGATCTGAAATTATGTGGCAGTTATTTTAAGAAAGGATTTGAAAATTTTATGGCAACCAATTAAATGTTTATAAATAGGTAGGTTAGTTATAAAACAATTACTTTAACTGGCATTAAATTCGTCTTTACCTAGAAAAGTAGGTTCCGCCTCTTTCAGAAGCCACCTTTCGACCTTATGCTTCTGCCTTCAATGAAGTCGAACCCAACTAAGTCGAAACTAATACACTAGGTGTCAACACATTAGTACATATTGGATTGGAGAAAGGCGGAGGACATGGCGTCGAAACATTGCTTTCGATGGTGCCAGAAACTTTGTTTTACTTTTTATAGAAATATGCTTGCCTGTTTTTACTAAATGCTTTCAAAGGATTCAAAATTAATGCTTTCAAAGGGGTCTTCTGAATAGCTTTCGAAGGGGTTGCCCCATTTTTTGTTTAAGTGTAGCTTTCTAATGAGTCCCTATGTTTTAAACTAATGCTTTCGAAACGGTAATCTCAACCCAATTAAAACCTTGCTGCCGTACCCATGCCTTTCAAATGGATTGAAGTCATCAACCAATTTGAAAGGTAGCTTTTGTTAAACCTATACTAGGCCACTTCCTAAAGCTTATGAAATGATTCAAGAGTTTCTAAGATAATGGCTTTGAAAGGGGTTTTGAAGCGATCCTTCAAATGTTTTACTTAAATGTTTTGAGCTTTCGAAAGGATGTTTCGAAGTCATCGATTTTCCCCAAACAATTTTATATGAAAATTAAAGGTTTCGAAAGAGGTACTTTCATATATATAAATATATTTGTATATATATGTAAATATATATTAAATTTGACCTAAATGATTTTTTTAAAGATAAACCCAATGCTTTTGAAAGGGGGACTTTCAAGTAGTTTCAAAGCTACGCTTCTAAGTGTTAATAAGTAATGTTTTAATACTTTCGAAAGGAACAGTTTGTTGGCTTCGAAAGAGATGTTTTAAAGTGTTTTGATAAGCATATACTTAGTGTTTTGAAAAGAAGATTTAAATGCTTTCGAAGATGGTTATCCAATGGTTTCAAAAGTAATAGGTTTTTTTCGAAAGCCTTAGTTTTCAAAATAAAGAACCCAATCTCAATTTTAAAGAAAAACCCATGGCCAAAATAAAGGAATTTGGAAATGGTTTTAACTATGAAGTTTTTGAAGAAGCTTTCCTTGATAAAATACAAGGTTAAAGGGATTAACCATGTTTCATATGTAAATGATCTCAAGGTTGTTTAACCATAGGTGTTGGTATTATTATGTTTGCTTCTTCTAATATACATATTCACTTTAATATTAACCCATAACTGTATTTTGGGGAAAAAGGGCAGAATAAGCAGCTATGTTGACCCCGTAGTGAATATAAATTAAGTTAACTCCTGGAGTAGAATTGCATCCAGGAGGTCAAATAGACCAGAATATAGGATGCCTAAATACCGATTAAAAAAGTTGTCGGATAGATAAGTTCATAGTAAACCCATCAAAATTGTCTTTAGGAAAAATTTATTGGCATGGGCCAATAGGTTCGTAGCAAACCCATGAAAACTATATTCGGATTAAGTTATTAACATATGTCAGTAGGTTCCTAGCCAACCCATGAAAACTAGGATAAGAGGGAAGCTATTGGAGATACCAATAGGTTCAAGGAGAACACATGAATGACGAAGTTATTGGCAGGGGCTAATAGGTTTTTAGTGATCCCAAGAAAGCTATGAAACCGAACAGGAAGCCAATAAAGATTAAACAAGTTATTAGTCAACCCATGAAAACTATTAGGTTAATAGTGACCCTAGAAACTATAATTAAGATAGATAATCAAATGAATGGGGATGGAAAATCCAGAATTGATTTACTTATTTACATATCATTATAATATTTTGAATTGTTATGTTTTAACCATTGTTGATGTAGGAGCACAGTATATGGTTTTATAAAGTTTTAAATAATATAATAGTGAGGGGAAAACTCGTTCTGCTAAGCGGTGTGGTCTCTCAAGATATCTAAATGGTTTGAGATGGTAGATTATTATTCATACCAAGATTTATGTTCGACTCGAAGTTTATGTTTTTCCCTTAAACTCTCGAATGCTCAATTAACTTTCAATAGTTTGAGAGTTGAGGTTTTCAGGTACCTCTTTCGATGAATAAGCTTATGGAGACGTGCAGAAGACATTATAGCTATTTAGAGTTCTTTCATATTTTGATTCCACTGTGTTGTGTTGTAAAGGCAAAAATTGTTTAATTGCCTAGTTATATACTCTGATTATCTAAGAGGGCATCTTCATATGTCGCTCTTGGCGTAATAAATATATATTCTCTAAACATGGTTCTCAAATCTGGGATTAAGTAATGAATTGGAATGATTTGAAATAGCATGTGGAAGTTATCTATTAATTTGAATTTTTTCCATATCCATGTGTTTCTGTTACATCAATGTATCTAACATTATCGTACTTAGTCGTTGATGATTAATATCTATGGATGACTGCAGCATCCGTAGCCGTTAGTTTTGGGCCTCCAAGTGGGGTATGTTACACCAGATTTCTTAGGGTAAGAAAAGGAAGTTATTTAAGGTAAAGGGAGCTCAGAAGAGTAGAGCTGCCCAGAGAGGGAAAGTAGATATTGTTTGTTATAAGTGTGACAAGAGGGGGCACTATGCTAATAAGTGTCGATCTGGTAATCACAAGACATTTGTGGGAAGGCATAATGTGAAGTGCTTTAACTGCAACAAAGTAGGGCATTACAAGAACAAATATCCAGAAGCGGTCAAGGATAATAAAGGAAAGATCCTTTCTTTAGTGCCGTCTACATCGAGATCGACTACCGTTGAGAAAGGGAAGTCTATGATAGTAGGTACGCTTTTGATTCATAGCATATCAGTTAGGATATTATTTGATACAGGCACGTCACATTCTTTTATCTCTCATTGTTTGGTAGATAAGTTAGATTTAAAACCATCATACCTTATTACTTCCTTAAGGGTGGCTAATCAATTAGGAGGGCATGCAACTTTGGGGATGAGGCGTCACCATCTAAATTTTGATTTGCTAGGTTATAATTTTGCCTGGAATTTTTTTATGTCTTGTTTTTTGGATTTGGGATTATTTTAGGTATGGACTGTTTAAGAAAATATGATGCTAGGATATTTTGCCAGGATAAGAAAATATCATTGAGACACCCTGATAGTAATGATCAAATCATATACTCAGTTGAGAATTCGAGTTCAGAAGTTTGCGCTTTATTAGGTGCTACAAAATTGGAAGATGAGTTAAATTTGGTCTCTTTTGTAAAAGAATTTACAAAAGTTTTTGAGCCTATTATAAGACTACCGTCGAAACGAGCTATTAATTTTCATATAGATCTTGTAGCAAGAGCTGAACCCGTTAGTAAACCACCTAGCAGGATGACACTTACTAAGGTAGAAAAGTCAAAGGTGTAGCCAGTGGACTTAGAAAAAAGAATTTTATTAGACCAAGCAGTTTGCCTTAAGGAGCAGCCGTGGTGTTCGTGGAGAAACTAGATGGGTCGTTAAGATTGTATATTAATCATCGTATACTGATTATCGTAAGTTGAATGACAAGACGATAAAGAATAGGTATCCTTTACCGAGAATCAATTATTTTGTTTGAGTGGAGCCAACGAATTTTCCCAGTTATATTTGGGGACAAGGTTCCACTGGTTGAAGGTAACGGAGGATAATATTCCATTGACGTCGTTTCGAAAGAGATATGGATCGTATGGGTGGCTAGTAATGTCAGTTGGATTAACTATTGTGCCTGCTTTCTTTATGGACTTGATGAACCAAATTTTTCAAGAGCACTTGGATAGGCTCGTGATGGTATTCATGGATGAAATTTTGATATATTCTAGGGATGAAAGAGATCATGAGATTGATCATAGAATAGTGCTTAACACATTGAGGCAGCATCAACTAAAAGTGAAGGTTTAAAGTGTAACTTTTAAAAGAAAGAAGTGAAGTTTCTTGGTCATGTAGTTTCAAAGAAAGGGTTTACAGTGGATCCATCTTAGATCGAAGTTGTAAATGGTTGGAAGACACCAAAGATAGTGACCGAGATTAGAAGTTTTCTTGGACTAGCTAGCTATTACTGGAGATTTAATAAGGATTTCTAATGGATAACAGCACCCCCGACTAAACTAACCAAGAAGGACGTAAAATTTATTTGGTTCGACAAATGTAAGAAAACATTCCTTAATAAAGCATTTGTTAATCAATGCACCTGTGTTGGTTGTTCTAGATGGTAATTAGGATTTAATTGTGTATCAGATGCATGTGGAAGAAGATAAGGAACTGTGTTGATGCAAATGGGTAAAGTAATTGTCTACGCTACTCGATAACTCAGACTGCATGAAGTCAGATATCCAACTCATGATTTAGAGTTAGTATCAATGATTTTCGCATTGAAAGTTGGAGATACTACCTTTTAGGAGAAAGATTCGAGTTGTATACGGATCATAAGTATTTGAGATATTTGTTCTCTTAGAAAGAGTTAAATATGAGACATCAAAGGTAGCTGAAGTTTTTAGCAGCTTATGATTTTGGTATTACATGTACGTCAGGGAAAGGATATAAAGTTGTGAATGCACTAAGCAAGAAACATCAGAATGTGGTGTTAACTATGTTGGCAGAATGAAAGGATTTAGAAGCATTGATTACTTGCAGTGTGTGTTTATGCCAAAATTGGTCACAAACATCCAACTGCAGATGAAAGCACCAATTCACAATCTTGGATCACAGATAGACAAAATATATAGGATATAAATATGAAGAATACTCAAAATTTAAAATAAAAGCAGTAAAAAGACAAGATCTATAATGGTTTGGCGTTGTAGCCTATGTCCACTTTAGAAGATTTTCTATTTTATTGATGATTACTAACTGGTTACAATAGAGAATAACTCAAATACTCAAGTTACAATGGATCTCCGGCAGAGTAACGGCGTAATGGCATCTAAAAAGTCCTTTTTCTTTGGCATTGAAGTGCTATTTATTGGTGCAGTCTAGAAATATCTGGCTTAGATCATGGAATACCACTTCTCATATGTGGGTGGCACACCAAATGATCCAAGGTCATTTGGGATCAATCTCTGATCGATCCATGTACATTTCGTATCAATCAAGATTTTCTCATTTTGGGCTAAGATCGAACAAAGACATTCTTCAGGTGGTAAACAAGCTACGGTGAAAATTTGAAGGTATTCGGACATGTAGATCTTGAGTTATGATCAATCCAAGTTTGATATTGTAGGTGCCTGAAATGTGCATATCGATCGGCTCTTATCGATAGCATTTCGTATCGATGTTATGCGTATTGATTAGACGTATATCGATGATGTGAAGCGGTGACCTAGGGTCGATCCACTTTTCATGCCGAACGGTCGTTTCCTCCTTTTGACTACGTTTCTTCGTATCGACCTAACGTAACTCTATTCATATCGATGATTTTAGATGCTGCTTCATATCGATGTAACATGACTCCTTTGTATCGATCATTACATGTGTTCTTCGTATCGATCATTCAGTGGTACGTTTCGTATAAATCGTTGGCCTGTCGATATGAACTGTGTAGATGGGGAGATCGATACGAAGTGTGCATGAATGGAACTGATATGAAATGTCGACCGTTGATGGACACGAAGGGGAATGGGCATGATGGATATGAAGAAGTGTGGCCTTTGATGGGTACGAACATAGTCCTTCTCTATTAATTTTGATCGATCCATAACTTGAGCATACAAACTTCGACTGACCTGAAATTTGGAACGTTGGCTTTCATTGCTTTACTTATTATGTCATATTAATTGTAGCATGATCCAGACTCGAACCAAATTTTCTAGTATCCATAGTGAACCTGTGTACAACCGATCTTCAGGACAGATTGTCCTTTGTTGCTAGCCTAGTTCTTAGTGTCACAACCTTGCCAAAAAGACGAGATAACACTAGCCTCATGATCATGTTTTGTTTTCCGTGATAATCAAACCTCGATCATTATGCCGTCGAGTGGGTTAAATTCGCCTATTTGTTGCCTTGCCAAAAGGTGGGTTAACACTTTACCGCCTAAAACATGCCTTGTGATAGGAAGACGTATTTTGCAGTGCCATAAGCCGGATGTTCGTATCCTGTTGATGATCTGTAAAGAGATTGATAATCTTACTTGATTGTGAATAGCGATCGTTCGAGATCATATGTCATTCGAGGCGATATGAGACCGCTTGGGGTCAGATGCCATTCGAGACGAGTTGTGACCATTCGTGGTCAGATGTCGTTCAAGGCAAAATGTGACTGTTTGAGGTCGGGTGCCATTCAAGGGAGATGTGACCATTCGAGGTCAGATGTTGTTCGAGATGAATTATGACCATTCAAGGTCGGTCGTCGTTCGAGGCCGAATTATGACCATCCGAGGTCGGATGCCGTTCGAGGCGAATTGTGAAATAATAAACATCAAATTTACATTCGAACGAGCCTTACAATAGAAATGTTTAACTAAACCAAACCCAAATGCAAAAAAGAGAAAACAAAAACTTCAAAGAGCAAGAACCCACACTATTGCAGTTTATAGTCTTCTCAGAGCATGCCTGAGGACCGTTCGTGATCCAGTACATGTGAAAGCGACTTAACCGTTTTAGTATGGATTTTACTTCTTATTCCTCATTATTCCAATCAGTTGATGACAAGTTGATGCCTTTATCCAGAGCCCTCATTTGATATGGATTATGGTCTCTCTTGTTCCATTGTCGCTGCTCGCCTTTTCACGTACTATAACAGCATGCTATTTCAAATATGTCCTTCGATCTCCTCTTTCAAGTGCTTGCAGTCATTTGTGCTATGGCTGCTTAGCTCGTGGAATAGGCAGTATTTGTCTAATTTTCTTTCATTATTGGTTGGATCCCTCCCCAATGGCTTTCAGTAGGGAACCTGCCCCCTTGTGTCTTGATATATTCGCCTAAAGTCTCACTCAACTCCGAATAAGAGTTGAATCTTGGCTCCTTTCGCGGCTACCTCGACTCGTCAAAGCCATTCTTTGCCTTCCGCTTTCCTTTGTCCTTGTTTGATTCTTTTCCGAGTGGATCCCCTCCTTTGACTGCATAAACTTCAACTTCATCTCCTTCCTCTCTCTTAGCCTTTGTATCCTCCTTCACCAAAACCTTTTCGCCTCATGGTAAACTCTCCAAGATCCATACATGGATCCCTTTTCAATAAATTCTTAAACTCCGTGCCATCAGCTATGCCAGATACAGCTGCCATCAAAACCGTGGACGGATCTGGCCAATCCACCGATGCTGCTGCTGCATTGAATCGCATTAGAAAACTCCTCAAAGATTCCTCGGTTTTTTGCTTTAGTGTTGTCGAACTCATCACATTCTTGGGTCTCAAGATATGAACTCTGAACTGCCTCATAAACTTCTCAGTCAACTCGGTCCACGTTCCAATCGAGCTGCTTTCTAATTGCCTGAACCAAGCGCTGCTTTATCCGTCAAATACAATGGAAAACACCGGGCCATGACCTACTCCGATGCCCCTAGCACTTCCATGTGCCTCATCTACCTTGTCAGATGAACTGCAGGGTCTGTCCTTCCATCATACGTTTCTAGCGTTGGTAGCTTGAATTTAGGTGGATTCTTAGCCTGCCTAATTGTGGGAGTGAAGAGGCTACTATTCACATCTTCTAGATCTTTATTCATCAATCCTCCTCTCATAGCTCATCGGATCATGTCCGCTAACCTTCCGCTGTCGTCAAGTGGTAGTCCTCGTTCGTTGCCTTTTACCTGCCCTTGAGTTCTCGAGGGAATCCTGAGATCTGCTCTCTTGGACGAGCATCCATTCCTCTATCAACACCAAATTGCATGGTACTGCCCTGTATCCTATTTGGAATTGGGCCAACATGATCTGGTAGCATGCCCTCCAGCTCAAGAGCTGTTATTGATGGCTCTGCTCTATCCTGAATCCTGGTTGCTCCATGCACCTGGCTTTGGTTTTGGATTCCCTCTGTTCCATCTGCTTCGTTATCTCGATTTTGCGCTCCAACTTGTGCAATCTGTGAGAGTAGGTTCTGCATCATTTCCTCCTGCCTGTTCAGCATTCCTTCCTGCATATCCTCCATCATCATCTCCATTTCATCTCTGGTGATGAAAACTGAGGTATGATTAGCTCCTGAGGAAGCCTCCCGACTCCCTTCATGCTGACTCCTTTCTATTATTTGTCTCCTTGTTGTTTGCTTTTCCATATTTTTCCAGATCCCGGTTCTTAAGCCTTCAAATTCAAGATCCAAGCTTTAGAATCCCTGAGTGCTAGCATTCTCAGCGAAAGCACCAAAATGTTTGCACCAAAATTGATCACAAACATCCAATTGTAGATGAAAACCCCAATTCACATTCTCATATCATGGATAGACAAAATGTAGAGGATATAAATATGAAGAACACTCAAAATTTAAAAGGAAAGCCGTAAAAAGACAAGATTTATAGTGGTTCGACATTGTAGCCCACGTCCACATTGGAAGATTTGCTGTTTTATTGATGATTACTAACTGGTTACAACAGATAATAAGTCAAATACTCCTGTTACAATGGATCTCCGGTAGAGTAAAAACGTAACGGCATCCAAAATGTCCTTTTTCTATTGGCATTGGAGTGCGATTTATAGGTGTAGTCCATAAATATCTGGCTTAGATCTCGAAATACCCTTCTCACACGTGGGTGGGCCCACTATATCGATCCAAGGTCCTTTGGGACCGATTTGATTGATCCATATACATTTCATATCGATTCTTTGTTCACATTAAATTCTAGAAAAGTCTACAGGAGGTATTAGGTAGAAATCTTAAGATGAGTTCCTCTTATCACCTTCAAACAGATGGGATGATAGAAAGAGTCAATAAGGTACTTGAAGATTTGTTGATAGCTTGTGTACTAGACTTTGGTGGGTCATGGGATGACCATTAGCACATAGTTGAAGACTAATATAGGAATGATGCCATTTGAAGCTTTATATGGAAGGCCGTGCAAATCACCAGCATGTCGGTTGGAAATTGGAGACAAATTGGTCCTTGGTGTAGATATGGTAAGAGAAGTCACCGAAATGATTGATTTAATCCAAGCTAGGATAGGAGAAGCTTAATCTAGGTAGAAATGTTATGCAAATAAGAGGCGTAAAGATATAGAGTTCTCTGTTGGAGGTCATGATTTCATCAAGGTATCGTCGATGAAGTGCATGGTACTATTTGGAAAGTCAGGGAAACTAGCACCGAGATATGTTGGACCATTCCTTATTGTAGAAAGGATCGAGAAACTTACGTACTAAGTAGTTTGACAGGAGTTGTGACGGCCCGCAAATCCGTACCCTTTGAATCGACAATAAACTACACATGTCCGAGCCAAAAAGTACAGACCGATGGAAAGTCAAGAGAAAGAAAAGAAGAGAGAAGAAGAGAAGAAAAAACATATAATATCATATCAATGATCTTTACAAAATAGAAAATATATATATACATCATTCAGAGTACAACAATCAACAATAGTTATCAGCTTGGACAATTATAATAACCCGTCCTCAAAATGTTGATAATAAACAACAACTAAGCATTGCGGATAATCAATAATCAAAACTGATACATGTATACGAAATAAAGATCTCCAACTCTCCTACTGAAGCTCCAAAAGCACCAAAACTGAACCTGTAAATATACTCGGTCTGACTCAAGCATTAAAAGGGAAGAACGTCCGGATCAGTCTGGTAAACCAGCGTGAGAAACACACTTAACTGAATTGTATTAAATTACCAAACTTTACCTCTATCAAAATAAAAGTATCTCGTAAGACAAGTCAACAAATAAACACGGACATGTTTTTGCCTCACGATAACTAAAACATCTCATATCAAATCATCCTATATTTTACCAGTGTCTGGTATACGAATAATATTAATCATAACCGAAATTGTTATATTGGTTAAATTCCAGCATTTAGCCCGAAATGGGTAATACAATCAAAATGGCAGGCACGTAGTGGAGTTTGTATTTCTATACAATGACCAGGTGAAAGGACTACCTTCTGGCAGTACATCTCTAGAAGAATGTACCGAGGAGCATCACAAAGGATCCTCTACCAACACAAGATCGGTCCACCTCTATAACTAGATGGTATCGAATATATCATCCTCCGGTCGTTACCGACCTTCAACGAGGGTCCTCTAGCATTCAAACTATAATAATCAGATAGACAACGTCATAGCATGTAAAGATATATCTAGAAGAGGATGATTATACCCTACTTAAGAGCGACCCACTTAGCCATGCCGTATCTAACCCTATTTTGGTCATTTTCGGTTAATGAGGCCAGAGGTAACGATTACCTTTCACAAATCACAAACCATATCACTTTGAATGCCACATGGTCATTTCCGTTGACTATTAATTGCCTTCCACAAAAATACAACCCTTAAGCTCATATGTCTCAAGGAGGGTGTTAAGCTAAGAGAAGTTGCCTTCTCCGCCACCACTGATTTATATTTGTAAAAACCAATGTACGTAATCTTTAGAAATGCAATGTCAAACAAACATTCATACAAGTTGTCCAAGAATAGGACAAACCGAAGCTACTTTCCTACCACATCCTGTCAGGAAATCCCTTGGATTAGAAGCGAATAGTCCTTGCATTGGATATTTCAAAATGAAGAGGCCACTGCTACCATATGCGTATGGGGATTTTAACCCCAAACGATCAACAAGAAGTCCCCTACTATGAAAATCCTAAATATCAGTATCATCACAAGAAACCTGCACAATCTTCGCATATACGTTGGTCTGAAGTGGTTTTCAGATAAATCTGATCCCGGTCTCTTTGCACCAACAACGCAAAAGCGTTTCTCAACCTCACATAGAAACTAAGTCTCATAGACTTATCATGTCTCCAACTTTCAACTTGCTATCCTTCGGGCCAAGAAGGAAGCTCGATAGATCGAAGTAATACTCTACACTATGCAAATCAACATCCTCAACACAAACGATAATCAAGCCTACATAGAAGGCTATGTACTAAGTGTACGATTAAATAGTTCCCACATCAAGTCGAGAAACTAAAATGGCCAAATTTGATAATCGGTTGTTTAACTATTAAAACAAACAAACAAATATTCAGCACCTTAACAGTCACTAGATCGTTTTAATTATTCTTTTATTAATTAAATGACTTGCCAAATATTCACTTCAAATTATCTTTAAAAAGATATATTCTCAAAACTATTTTAATATTTTCAATATTGGAAAATAGTTTCATACACATATTTAATAATAAGTAATTCACAAATTAATTTATTTTCAACACTTATAAAATATTCCATATATTTAAATCATGATTAAGTATATATTCTATTCTTTAAGGAAAATATTCTCTTTAACGTCTTTTATTTGAGTTAAAATGAATGTTGTTTAAAACATCATTACAACACCCAAAATCACCAGTATAGGGATTCAAAAATAAGATAGATATATAAGTCCCATATACTAAACAAAACATTTTCTTTCGAAAATCATTTATCATAACAACAGTGTTATAATCCATCATTTCCTTACTTCTCGAAAACGTCTATTCCAACAATAAATGTTGAAATCTATGTATTCGATACTTAACACATTTTAAAACATCATTTAATAATTTTATTCCATTTAAAAACCACTTACCAAAACATTTATTTTATTTAAATGATTATTATTCACTGTCCAAAATCGTGAATATAATCCATTTACCAAATCCAACATTTTTACACATTTATTAAAGGATAATCCACTGTCCAAAATCATGAATATAATCCCTTTGCCAAATTCATTGTTTCTACATATTTATTAAAGAATTATCCACTGTCCAAAATCGTAGATATAATACTTTTAATAAACTTCTATATTTAACTTGTCAAATTCAATTGATTTCGAATTTATAAAACAATGTTTATAAGTTCCATTTATATATTATAAAAACTTCCATTTATATAAATTCCATTTATTATTTTATAAGAACTTTAACTCATAAAATCCCTTAATTAACAAATTCTATTTATATCTCATTTGCATTCAAAAATCCAATTTATAAGTTAATTACTTATAAATCAGTTATTTCCAAAATTCGTTCTTTTTACAACTTCACAAATTCATATATATTAATCACTTATAAGATTCGTTTATAACTTCATTTTAACATTTATAAAAACTCCTTTATAATTCATTATTTCGATTTATAAAAATATCAATTTCATAAATCTTCCATTTATAATAAGTCTAAAATCCCAATTTAAACAATTAACAAAATAATCAACTTCATATTTCAAAAATCACATTCTGATTATATTTCAAAAAAATCATAATTTTTATAATACAAAAATTATAACTTTTATTTATTCAAAATAAATTCATTTACTTAACAATTCAAAATTATATATTTTCAAATCAATTGAAAATTCTTTTTAATTTGAAATCATCACTTCAACATTTTTAATTTACCAAAAATAGGCCCAATGCTGCAACAGCACTAAACACATCAATCACGACATCCAAAACATCATATATCATATGATAAGACATATATCACAATATCTGTAAATTAATCAATATTGATGATGAATCCAGTTGGATCCCTCCAACCTATTACCTACAACAAATATACATATTAGAAAATGCATACAATGTCCGCTTCGATGCAGACGTGTGTATAGAAGATCATCCGCTCATACATTGGAGTGTATAGGGCCTCATCTGCTCCAATAGGTAGGAATATATCCAAATACCAATCAATATATAGATAATGTATCATATCTGATCCAAACAACCATCAATCATCACAGAATAAATTTATTCTCACTTATATAAAAATATCAGTGAGTCAGAAAGAGTTAGTGTGCTCATATTGATTCCAATGGCAATTGCAGTGTTTATTCCGAATAAAATCAAACAAGCGTTTAATTTTACCCAAATTTCACACTAGCTCCAATTAACTCCAAACTAGCTCTAAAATGTAGTGCTCGTCAATACGAACCCAATGCAATTTGTTTTGTCAAAAACGGACCTCGTATGAAGAAGTTATGACAATCAGAAGTTATAACGAATTTATATATATAAATTCACAATTTTTTTAACCTAAATGCATCACAGCCGCACGATTTGCTTTGGAGAGATCTCGGCCATGAACCTCATCTTCTTTCCCATTGTAAATTCATGTTCGAAAAAACCCAATAGCCGCCGACTTCATCGAATTAACGCGCCTCCTACACAAATCAAGACGATGATCAGGGACCATAGTTTGAAAGGCCTTCGTGAGCATCACCATCACCTAGAACCACTTCATACTCGACCAACCCCTGGCCTCATAAAATGCACACGAACTGCAGGCGAACACGCTCAGATTCGCCTACATACAACGACGATAGCAAAAATCCACCATTGGATTCGTATATCACACTATGCTCTTTAATTTTTTAGTTGGAAGTTTCAGCTAAATGTTTACGGATTGGAAGAGATCAAGGAGGAATGATGATCGAATTTTGGCCATTGAATAGAAAAGTTGCGGCTAGGTTAAAGAACCCTAGTTTTTGAGAAAAAGGGAAAAAGTGAGGGGTTTTATAGAAAATATTCGTGCACTATTCATCCAAAAAATTTCAAACTCCAAATGAAGCATACCGCCTGGCGTTTGTAATGTTTTACCCCTATTCCGAACGCAATATATACCGGGAGCCAATTCGATCGTATTTGGAAGATAGGTTTTCGAATCTACTTAGTTAAATTTAAAATTCACTTAAACAGATTTCTAAGCGTTTTAGCTCGCACCGGACAAACCGTAAATCTGATTGACACAAAATTTGAAATCTTAAAATAATATAACATTACGGATCCAATGAAACTCATTTCGTCGAAATCCAAGACTATATGAAAAATGGTTATTTTTACACGTTAATTAAATATTAAAATATTCAATTTCTATAAATCAACTTTTAATTCGATTTTAAAAGTTCTCTATCCTCGTTCTAATTCAAATAAGATTTAATTCAAATTTATAAATCAATTTTATTCACATTAAATCCAATTTTCAATTATTTCAGCAATTTCAAATATTAAATTAATAATTTAATTATCCAATTAAATCACTATATTTGAAATATAATTTATTCAGCTTATAAAATTAACTTATGAATATTTAAAATCAATTAAATATATGAATTTCAAATGACTAAAATTCTGGGTCGTTATTGGAGTCCACAATATGTTTCATGTTTCTCATCTTAGAAAGTATGTGCATGATCTAGAAACTGTTATTGCTCTGACTGCTTTGGAAGATTCAGTGGTAGAGTGGAATCTGACTTTTATGAGACAACCAATTCATATTGTGGCAAAAGATGAGAAGATGTTAAGAAACAAGAAGGTCGGATTAGTGAAAGTCAAGTAGAGTGACAACGAGAAAGACCTTGCTTGGAAGACAAATAACATGATTAGGGATACTTAACCCGAGCTATTATGACAATATGTATTATATTTGTTGTATATAGACTTAATAGCTGGTAGGATATACTAGCATTGTTTGTATTTTTGATATGCTTGTTATGTTGTCCTTGCTGAATTTCGAGGATGAAATTCTTTAGGGAGATGAGCCTATAAAACCCCTATTTTTTGTTTAGCATTATTCAAGAAATTTAATTAGATGGGTTAAATACGATAATAAAGTGAGACATGGAGATAGGATTTGAAACTTCTTAAGGTCAAGCCATTATTAATCAATTAAGCATGATTATTTAAACTTAATCTAAGGAGGAATAAAGGAGAAGGTTATATTATGAATAGGTCCACCTTTTATCTCAAAAACCCTCACCCTCTCGTTCATTCTCTTTTTACAACATCAAAATGATCTAAAACATAAGGGAAGAGGCCGACCATTACGAAGGAAACTAAAAAAGGAAAACTAAGGCAAATCTAAGGCGAAACCAAGGGAGTTAAAGGCTCTATCAAATCTCGACTCTAACATCAAATCTAAGATGAATCATAAGTTGACCATCTCTGCTTCTTGTTCTTAAATTCGGCTATGTGCAGTATCCAAATTATTTTGATTGTTTTTGCCAAGTTATGGATATATATAATCATTTTTTGGATAGAATAATGATTTATGGAATTTTTATGAATTATTTGAATGATTTTTAGGGATAAAACCTATGTTTTTAATCTCAAATTGCTTTGATTTTATGATAAGTTATGTAAATGATATTTTGGAAATGGGTTTTAATTTCATAATTTTCTAATTTAAAATAAATATTTGATGAATTTCCTTGAAGGAAAGTGTTTATTCGGGTTTTAATTATAAACAATAATTGAATAATGATTTTGGAGTTGAAATTTTCATAGAGAAAAGAATATACAAATTCTAATTTTTATGATTTTGGGGATTTTCCTAAGTGATTTCGAATTACCATGAATTTGTTATGCTAGATAAGCATCTAGATTAATAATTATATTTGCATATGTTTTGGGAAGTAAAATTGGGTGATGTCAGTTTTTTGAAAAGGATTTAGGTAAACCATAGTATTATGCAGTAGGAATTTGACATGGGTTAAGATTTGGTGAATAGTAATTTCTTTTAGTAGTAATAAATTAGTTTTTACGTAAATTACGAAAATACCATGCCATACATATCGAAGATAAGATAACACCAAAGCTATGGGAGTTGGCTTCGATATGAAGAAAAGCTTATGATAATTGCTTACATAGTTATGGAATGATTCCAACCTGGTCGAAGTGGACCTCGTCGGCAATCTAATATTGGCAGCCTCCCAATCTTGTAAATTGTTTATATGTTTTACACTTAATGTCGCAACCATCGATCCCGCATGTTTTTCACCATTGTTTTAAATGATGCCACATACTACCATTTCGATTGTTTTCGATATCAATTATATAAGAGGAAGTGATACCACCTGTTTTTAACTTCTACCTTATATATTTGGCGGCATAGTAGTCGAAGTATGATAAGTATAATGTTTTTATAATGATGCCCTAGTTTTGATGCTTCTATTCATCAATATCGGCAATTTTAATACACGTCATTAGTTTAGCAACAATGCCGCACTGCATCAATGCCACATTTCTTTATTCAATGCCGGTTAGGCCTTATTTTATATAGATTAAAAATGTGTTTTAAAATGGTGAGATAGCCAATGTTTAAGAAGGCCGACCACCTTATGATTTCGGCTGTTAGCCATATGATTTATAAGCATCTAAAATTTTGGTTTCCAACCTAGGATAGAGGTTCGGTGTTATACAATGCAACATGAATGCCTCAAATCTTCTTTATAAATGGCGATAAACCGTAGGTCTTTATTTTAACTTTACTTGGGGATACCCATGCATGTTATTTGACTTGCCAGTTTTTTCATAAACTCGACCTTTTTCATTGGGGATAACAATGCATATCATTTTAGTATGTTGTAAGTTTAAGCGGTATACAACCTAATTGGGGTCACCAATAGACATAGGTTGAACATGGCGGTTAAACATGAATTAAATTGATAAGTGATGGGTTCATAGTCATCCTAGGA
Source organism: Allium cepa (assembly GCA_030765085.1). Taxonomy (NCBI): domain Eukaryota; kingdom Viridiplantae; phylum Streptophyta; class Magnoliopsida; order Asparagales; family Amaryllidaceae; genus Allium; species Allium cepa. Next base: position 348,180,112 of record CM060928.1, read on the forward strand.
AAACTATAAGATGTAGGATGGATAATCCACATCATGCGAGAGATAGATAGTCTCTATATGGTTATTAGAAGGTCAATGTTCATCCTAGGAAAACTATGTGATGTGTGATGGATAGTCTACATCACTTCAAATGAATAAAACCATATATGATTGGTAGTCCATGTGGGAGGGGATAGATAATCCATAAAATGTATATGTGAGACATATAATCCACGATAATGGAACCATGTAGGATGGGTAATCCAAATAATTACATGTGAGATGGGTAGTGCATATGTAATACAAATAATCATTTGTAATTAAGATAGATATTTAGATGAAAATTAAGACATGTAGTCGAATAAATTAGGATAGGTAGTCCAATGTATGTTGCACGACTACAAATGCTTATTTTCTATGTTCTAAAAATTATGGATGCAGGAGCACAGTATATAGTTAATGTGTTTTGGTTAATATATTTGTGAAGGGAAAACCCAATCTGCTCAGCAGCGTGGTCTCACTAGATATCCTATTTTTGTTCGAGTTTCTAGGTTATTATTCACACCAGATTGTTTGTCTGACATGAAGATTTTGTTTTCCCCCTTAAACTCTTGGGTATTCATTTGAGTAGGTCGAAAGTAAGGGATTTTAGGTTTCTTGTAAGTTGAATAAGCTTCCATAAACGTGTAGGAGGTAATCTAGCTAGTTAGGAGTTCTTATCTAATCTGCTATGTTGGTTGATTTGGTCTGCATGGACGTCATGGAAAATTTGTATAATTGCCAAATATTAAAAGTCTGATCAACCAAGGGAGCATCTTCATATGTCTTTATTGAAGTATTTTGTTATAATTATATTTTCTGTGAACATGTGCGAATGGGACTATGTAATGAATATGAAATATTATTTATGAATAGGAGATAGTATGCTTGTTTATTACATCTGTGGTGAATCCAGATTGTACGGAAGGACAGATGGAGTGATAGAGGCAGTTGGAGGCCCAGAAGTGAGCCGTGTAGTAAGATCCTAAGGTGTCCGGAGCCTTCGGTTTGATCTTCTTGAACCGTAGTGGCCGACTCCAGGTGCAAAATAAGTTCATCAACTCTGAGCTCTTCGATCTCCTCTGGACTCGGAATCTTACGCTCAAACTCCGCCAAATTTACCACACCTCCTCCCAAGCCCTACTGCCCTTCTCACACGATTTTTCTCTCATGTTAAAGCCAGATTTTGGGTGTAACACTCCATAAAATAAGCCATAAATAAATAAAGTAAATTGAATTAAATATGATAAGGATTGGATGTAGAAATTTTATAAAAGTCAGAATTTGACCATGAAAGTTATTCTATTGCATTTGTGGCGAAATTCTGATATGTTTCTACTTATATTGTGTTGAAAACGGGCTCAAACAAAGAAGTTGTGAGGATTTAAAGTTCTCAAATTTAAATTAATTTAGTTTGAATTCAAATTTAAATGAGAAATCAAATTTAGGATTTAAATTTAAAAAATTTGCTTGGGGCCTAAGTAAATGATTAATTAAGGCTTAACGTTAAAATGTTAATTAGGGAATAAAATAATACAGGCATTGGAAACAAAAATAGGCCCTTGAATAAAAGAAAGGTCGACCACTTGGCAACAGTAGTTGCTAATGGAGGCTAGGGTTTTATGTTATGTTCTATTCCGTTGTGCGGTCCAGATTTGCCCGTTTCCTACCTACTTCCATCCTACAGTTCTAGTGCATTTCAGATCCTATAAATGAAACCTTATCCTCTCCACTTTTATTCATATTATTTTGAGGAATATGATGAAACCTTACTATTGCTATTTCTCTAATAAGATTTAGAAACTCCATAGAGAATTCAGGTAAGGATTTAACCTATTTCTTATTTATTTCTTCTTTCTCCAATCTATTCTTATCCTATTCTTCTCCAATTATTCTGAATCTAATGAATATATATACATCTTTCCTACTATATATGTTTATATATATATATATATATATATATATATATATATATATATAAAGAGAGATCCTGAAAGAGATTGGAAGGCTACAAATCCATTTGAGTAAAGCTAAGGCTAATCTTTGGGTGAAAAACTTGGTATTTCTTTTCAGTAATTGTTTAATGTATTTCTTTTGGATTTGAATATGCCTTAAGGTTTTTAGGATTTCAAAAATATGATAGATAAAATCCCCTATAGTTTCTTTTTATTTCCAAATCTCAATTATATGTTGAGATTCTCAATTACTTACATTAATTTGGTGGAATTTGTTTTGTTTTTCTAATTTTTGATAAATTCATAGTCTATTCCGCTACTCCGTCTTCTTTGGCTCTTATTGTGATCCTTCGATAAAATACGGGGTTCACATTACAAATTCTATTCGTAGTTTACACCACTTATTCATATCTATTTCTTTGTAAAAAGAGGAGTTCAATAGAATATGGTCTTTAGATTGCAATTCTTAATTAAATTTATTTATGAAATGGTGAGATGAGTAAGAGTGTGTGTGTGTGTGTGTGTGTATAGAGCAATTAATTTATGGCTAAGTTATAGGGAGGGAGATCAATAGAGTTACATGAAAGAAGTCTACCCTTCACTTTGAGGCTACCAGTAGTTGTGCACATTTTTATTTATGCGAGATATCCTTATGATAAATATTTGTAATGATGTGAGATTAGTTACAAATTCTATACGGGAAATCTACCTAACTAATTTGGCTACCAGTTCCTGCGAATAGCGGACTAATGTAATGCATCATTATGAGTATAGGCCATAAGACGAAGGGCCTACTTCGATGTAACACCCATATTTGGAGGCCCGAAGCAAAGCCCTACAGATGATGCAGTCATCCATAGTATTAACTTCTGGTGACCAAATACGGTAATGTTAATGGTATCCATAATATTAGAAGCACATGAATATGAAACAAAATCATAGATTTCAAAACAACTTTTTCGATTACATTTCATAAAACATGTTTCATATTCCATTACATAATCTCAATCATTTCTCAGGTTCAGTTTAAATATAGTTATTACAAAATACGCCCAGAGAGACATATGAAGATGTCCCCTTGGTTGATCAGAGTACTAAATATTCATAACTAACATAATACAACACATCGGAATCAAAAAAAAGAAAATAGCAACTCCTAAAAGCTACCCATTAGCCAGTTGCTCTTCTCCGAAAGCTTTATTCGTCAGCCTACTAAAACCTGAAAATCCTCATTCCCCAGCCTAGTCAAATCAATTTTGAGAAACCAAGAGTTTAAGGGGAAAAATGTAAACTTCGAGTCAGACATAAAACCTAGCGTGAATAATACTATACATCTCGGTTATTTGATATTAAGTGGGACCATGCCGCTTAGTGGAAAGGGTTTCCCCTCACTTATATCCTTTTAAAACATATATTTTGCAAATCATAGTCCTGCAACCAAAAATGGTTAAAACTGTAAAGCGTTATCATGTAAACATACATATTACGTAACAAATGCACTATCCATCCAAACATTATAGTTTCGTTTAGCTAACTACTAACCTTTGGTTGTCTTGGACCTATTAGACAACATAAACAAATAATCTAACATCTGTCAGATACTCTTCTTCTGGACGGTCTATCCCTAAATTACTTTCTCCAAGTCAACTAATCCTAATGGTTTTACGGGCTCACCAATAACCTACCTCTCTATAAATATATTCCCTTCTGTGTGTAACATCATTTTAGTTTTACCTATGACAAAGCCTTGCACACTAGAATTTTGGACTAAATTAGCTTGGGGCTAATAGCTAATGTATAGGGCGTGACCCAATACCAGTCTCATCTGGTATACAAATATCTGAGTCATTTTACTTAGGGTTAACTATCCATAATTTTCCTTGAAAACCTTTCCTCTCGAATTGATTTAAACCTTTAAACCATTCTTTAAACAAGGAAAATTATACTCTACGCTTTACTCAAATCACTTTACCATGTTATACATAATTTACTCAAAAACTTATTTGATGAAAACATTTAAACCTTCGAAAGTACCCCTTTCGATTCCATTAAATGCATTTCTTTCAAAACCAAGTAAACCCTTTATAACCTAGGCCAAAGGGCCAAAACATTCCCTTCAAAACCATTCATATTAAACTTTCGAAGTCATTGAAAAATCTTTCCTTTGAAAGCTTTAAAACCTTAGACATTCTATCATTAAAATACTTAAGCATTGCCTTACAAAAACATTGGAAAACATTTCCTTTCATGCCTTTCGAAACCATTGGGGAACCACCCCTTCGAAACCTTCGTTAAAACCTTTCGAAAGCATTAAAAAATCAAACCTTTCAACAACCATTGGGTTCAAGTAAAACATATGGAACAACCTTTCGAAACCATTTAAAACTATCTCCTTTGAAACCTTTGGGTTTTACCTTCAACAGAGAAAAAGAGACCTAAAACATTTAAGTCGAAAGCACTCTTTCGAAAGATATTTCCTAAGCAAAGAAGTGATGGTGTCGAAACCAACCTATCAAAAGCATTAGAGAAGCGGCTTGGATTTTAAAACAAAGTATACCTTCCGAAACCTTTTGCTTCGAAAGGTAGAAAAGCGGCAGCTAGGGTTTTCGACCCCTTCGAAAGCATTTACTTAAAATAAAGATGCAACCCATTTCGAAAGCATTCCTTAAATCAATTTGACCAAGTTGGATGCCAACCAAGTCGAAAGAAAATCCTTCGAAAGCAAAGCAAGCATGTTTTCATTTGAAAGTAAAGTAGCCCTTCGACCCCTTTGGAACCTCTGATTTTGACCCAATACCTTCCGTTTATATCCAATTCACTGCGCACCATGTCTTTGATGCCATGCGCATTAGTTTCGATGGTGACGATGGCGGAGGAACACGGTCGCAAGCAAGGTGCCGAAAGTGGTGAAACATGTAAAAGGCATGTTTAAGCTGATTTTTAACCCATTTACGTAATTATTTTCAACTAACATGCCTTGTTTGTCAAAATATTATTGGTTGTTAATTTCCTTTCTAAAAGTGCTTCCAATATTTTAGAAATAAACAAGTTGATTTATTTACAAAATACCTCTTCTCCTTTTATAAATATGTAAAACATCTAAGTCCTATACCTTAGATAATTTTATATATCTATTAAAACACATAGGAAAACACTACAAAAATTCTAGAAAATCAGTTTTAATATGTTTTTCAACATATATTAATTTCAGACCCAAAACATGCATAATTTTGCCGTAAGTTATTTTAAACCCAAATAAACATTTTCTTCACTAGAAAATTTATATTAAATCCACATAAATTTAGCAAATTATAAAAATTGAAACTCATCTCTAAAGTATAACTTATGACCTAAATCTAAAATAATAAGGCATTTGGATGTCATTTAATAGAGTTTTCACATCGAAACATATCATGAAACCTATATGAATAAGCATAAACCATCAACTAGCATATACAAACATTTAATCATTCAAAAACATGACATAACCTTGTAAAATAAATTGAATTTAACCTTAAAACCGATAATCATTAGAAAACATGAGATGCGGTCATTATTCATCTTAGCTTTGAGATTAAGAAGTTTGAGATTTGAATGTATTAGAATTGATTAATCTTCTTGCTTCGGCTTTTCTTCCTCTTGTTCTTGCTAATGATGACCGGGCTCTATTTTAGGTTGGTATTGTAAATGAACGTATGAAATGAATTCCTAAGGGTTTAGGGTATCAGAATATTCTTATTCCAACTTATGGCCCTCACCTATTTCCTATACCCATTTTATTTTAGCTCATTTTAGTTCATTTATTCTCTTAGGACAACTTACCCTTAGTTTAATCATAAATCTCAATCCCCTAATCATCACATTATTTTATTTTATTTAGCTAATTAGATATTCTAAATAATGTTACTAAAAATTAGGGTCATTACAGACTCCCCTTCTTAAAGAATTTCGTATTCAAAATTACGATATAATACTCAATAAATAAATCAAAAGATAAAAAATACAATCAAACAGATCAGGATAAGTGTCTCTAATTTTGCTCCCAGTCTCCCAAGTGCAGTCTCTCTCATCGCCGCTCCATTGGACTTTCACTAGTCTGATTGCCTTGTTCACAAGGCTCTTCTCATTCTTTCAACTATCCGAACTGGCTTTCTAATTATAGCCAAGTCTGGTTTTATTACTAAGTCATCTAACGTACTCGGTGTCGAAGTAGACTCCGAATCACCAAAACACTTTCTTTGATGAGAAACATGAAAAACATCATGGACTCCTACAAAACTATTTAGTAGCTCTACTTTATATGTGAGTTTTTTTATCCTCTCTACAATAGGAAATGATCCTACGAATCTCGGTGCCAACTTCCCTGGTTTCCCAAATCGAATCATGCCCTTCATCGGTGATACCTTAGTGAAAACATGATCTCCTACAGATAACTCCAAGTCTTTCCGTCTTCTATCTGCATAACTCTTCTGCCTAGACCGAGCTTCCTTCATTCTAGCCCAAATCAACTAAATCTTTTCTACAACTTCTCTAACCAAATCTGGACCAAGAACCAACCTATTCTTGGTCTCTAACCAACAAACTGGAGATTTGCATAGCCTTCCATACAAGGCTTTAAATGGTGTCACCCCTATACTAGTCTGATAACTGTTGTTATACGAAAACTCGACTAAGTGTAGATGATCTTCTCATGATCCTCCAAAATATAACACACAAGCTCTTAACAATCATCCAAGATTTTGTTAACTCCTTTCGTTTACCCACCGGTCTATGAATGGTAAGTGATACTCATCTTGAGCTTAGTTCCTAAAATATCCTGTAGACTCTTCCAGAACTCACTAATGAACAAGGAATCTCTATCACTTACTATACTACTAGGAATTCCATGAAGTTTAATTATGTCCTTCATAAATAACTTAGCAAAAACAGGTGCAGTCCTAGTTGACTTAACTGGAATAAAATGAGCAATCTTGATCATTCTGTCCACTATGACCCATATGCTTTCATTTCCTCTATTAGATCCTAGAAAGCCATCCATAAAATCAATAGAAATAGAATCCCATTTTCGTACCGAGATATCCAATGGCTGAATCAACCCACTTGGCTTTTGATGTTCGGCTTTTAACTGTTGATAGTTCAAACCCTACTTTACCCATAAGCCTATATTCTTCTTCATTCCTTACCAGAAGAAACTCTGCTTCATGTCTTGATACATCATAGTTCCTCCCGGATGAATAGTGAACTTCCAACGATGACACTCCTCCAGAACATCTTTCCTAATGCTTTCCACATTCGAAACACACAATCTTTCCTTCTTTCTCAACCACTTATTATGGTCGAGACTAAAATCCTTCAAGTCATCGCTCTTCGTTCCATCCCTTAATTCCTTGATCCATTCAAATAATACTGGATTCTCCTCCTGTTTAGAAGCAATCCTTTCAGTCATAACCGATCGAACTTCTAAACATGACAACGTAGAAGTTTCTTTACTAGATTTAGTTTCAAATTTCCACTGCACTCTTCAAGTCGATAATGCTTCCAAAACTTTTTACTCAGCTATCATCGCCAACATTGCATTCTGATGTTTCCTGCTAAGTGCATCTGCAAACTTGTTGCCCTTTCCCGATGTGTACTCAATTCCAAAATCATAAGCAGCAATAAACTCTAACCATCTCTACTGCCTCATGTTCAGCTCCTTCAGAGAAAACAAATACTTCAACGACTTATGATCTGTATATAACTCAAATCGCTCTCCCAAAAGGTCATGTCTCTACAACTTCAATGCAAAAATCACCGCAGCTAACTCCAAATCATGCATTGGATATCTAACCTCATGCGATCTATGTTGTCGAGAAGAATAGCAATCACTTTACCTCTCTTGTATTAACACAGCTCCTAACTCAATTCCACACACATTTGTTTAAACTACCAAATCATGGTTCCCTTCTAGAACAACTAGTAAGGTGCATGGGTCAACAAGTGTTTCAAGCTTTGGAATGCTTCCTCACACTTATTGATCCAAATAAACTTCATATCCTTTTGCGTTAGCTCGGTCATCGGTGCTGGTATCCATGAAAAAATCCTTAATGAACCTCCTCTAATATCCAACCAATCCCAGAAAACTCTTTATCCCGGTCACTGTCTCGTGTCTTTTCCAATTATTCACTGCTTCAATCTTAGTTGGATCTATAGACTACCCTTTGTCTGAGACTACATGACCAAGAAACTTCACTTCCTTCTTCCAGAAATGACACTTTGAAAACTTCATCTTCAGTTGATGCTGCCTCAACGTCTCAAGCACCACTCTAAGATGAACTTCATGCTCCATTTTATCTTAGAGTATATCAAAATACCATCTATGAAAAACAGCACGAACCTATCCAAGTGCTCTCGGAAGATTCGGTTCATCTAATCCATAAAGAATGCTGGTACACTAGTTGGTCTAAACGACATTACTAACCATTCGTATGATACATATCTAGTTCTAAATGCCGTCAAATGTATAATATCCTCTGCTACTCTAAGCTGATAGAAACCTGTTGCTAAATCTAACCAAAGAAATACGTTGTCTCCACTCAACTTGTTGAACAAAAAGTCAATTCTAGGTAACTGATATAGATTCTTTATTGTCTTCTCATTCAACTTACGATAATCGATACATAACCTTAGTGATCTATCTGGCTTCTTAGCAAACACTACGCCTGCTCCCAAGGTGAGTTCCTTGGTCTAATAAAATTCTTGTCTTCCAGATTCATCAATTGCACCTTTAATTCCCTCATGTCGATAGGTGTCATCCTACTTGGCTGCCTACTCACTGGTTCTGCTCCAGGCACCAAATCTATCTGAAGCTCATTGGCTCATTTTGGTGGCAGTCCAACAGTTGGTCCAAAGACATCCACGAAATCTCTAACCACGAAAACTCGAGTCAACTCATCTTCTACCTCCAAAACACCCAATAAAGTATTCACCTCACAACTAGGGTTTTCTACGGTATATACAATCCGATTACTACAGTCAGGCTGTCTAAGTGATATTTTTCTATCATGGCAAAATATCATAGCATTGTACTTATTTAACCAATCCGTATCCAAAATAATTCCGAACCCTACAAAGTCAAATACATGCAAACTGTAAACAAATGTATGACCTAACAAATCAAACTCTAGGTGGTCACACTCCATTCTAAGTGTCGCCTACCCTCCTATCAGATTTGCAACTCTTAAGAAAGTAACTAGGTATGTGAGTTCTAGGTTAAGCTTATCTATGTGATGCACCGGTATCAAACATAACGCTAATAGACATACCATGAATCTAAAGCGTACCTCCTAACACTGCCTTCCCTTTCTCCTGCACTGTTAGTCCCGATGTAGAAGGTTCTAATGCAAATACTCTACCCCTTCCATCCTTAGCAGGCTCTTTGCACTTATTCTTGTAACTACCAATCTGATAACAGTTGAAACACCTCACCTCTTTATTCTCCACAATTTTATTTCCTTTACCCGTCTGACACTCATTGGCATAATGTCCCTTCTTGTCACACTTGTAGCAGACCACATCTGCCTTTCCCTTCTTAGCAACTCCACCCTTCTGGGCTCCTTTCTTGTGGAAGAACTTCCGTTTCTGGCTCTGCCCCACCTGGACTTCTTTTGCCTTATTCTTCTTCAAAGAAGAAAGTATTTCCTCGTATCTCAACGTCGTCTCTACTACAATATTACAAGGATCCCTAAGATAAGGTAGTGTAGCCCTTGCCAGCTCAGGCTTCAATCCTCTTATGAACTTGTCATTCCTCTTAATATTAGTATCAACCGTAGCATAGCCATATATTTCTAGCTCCTCAAACCTTCTAGCATACTCCAACACCGTCATCTCCCCCTGTTCCAACTCAACAAACTTTCTGATCAAGGTAGACTTTGCCATCATAGACATGAACCTCTCCTCGAGCCTTCTCTTAAGCTCAGCTTATGTCATTGTTTCTTCATTGACTCCAATTGTCACACTATTCCACCAGAATAAAGCTATTCCTTAAAGCTATCTCGATGTAAACCTTCTCTTTTACCCATTATCGAGCCCTAAGTGTACAAAGATTCTCCCATAATGGAGTAACCAGTTCTCTACCTCAACAATGTCTTTAGTTCCGATAAATGGCTTTCCTCCAAGTCTAAAATAGTATCTACTCAGAATAGCATAGTTATTGACCACCGAAGCTTCCTGAACTCCTCCTCCAACTGCTCTAACAGCACTACCTGCCTACATCATGTTAACAAAGAACTGATACATTGATTCCATGTCAACTTGCAAGACTCCAGCACCCACATTTCCTGCTTGTTCCTGACCTGGGTTTCTCCTTGTATTTGGTCTAGCATTTCCACTTGTTGTGGTGCTTCCCCTTCCAAGGTTAACCCTTCCACTTCTAGCATCCATATCTATATTCAAGCATCGTGAGATACAGAAGAATAGCCTAAGAGAGATAGAAGAATATTGATATAGCATATACTTATATATAGCAAATATAAGTACTCAATATAGCGGTATCATGTCCCCGATCTTATCTCCGATTCCATAGGATTATGTTTTCAAAATCATTTTAGTTTAAAGTTTTTCATAAGACTATGCTCTGATACCAAGTTGTATCATCCCCTATCTGAAGGCTTGAAGCTAAGCCCTATAGATGTTGCAGTTATCTATAGTATTAACTTCCGATGACCAAATACAGTAATGTTAATGGTATCCATAATATCAGAGCACATGAATATGAAACAAAACCATAGATTTCAAAAGCAACTTTATTGATTACATTTCAAAACCATGTTTCATATTCCATTACATAATCCTAATCGTTTACCAAGTTAGATTGAATATAATTATTACAAATACGCTAAGAATGACATATGAAGATGCCTCCTTGGTTGACCAAAGTACTAAATAGTCATAACTGACATAATAAAACACATCGGAATTAAACAAAATAAAATAGCAACTCCTAAATAGCTACCCGTTAGCCACCTGCTCGTCTTCGGAAGCTTTATTCGCCAACCTACTAAAACCTGAAAATCCTCATCCTCAGCCTATTTAAATCAATTTTGAGGACCAGAGAGTTTAAAGAGAAAACATAAACTTCAAGTTAGACTTAAAGCCTAGTGTGAATAATATTATACATCTCAGTTATTTGATATTAATCAAGAGCATGCCGCTTAGCAAAACAGGTATCCCGCACTAATATCCTTTTAGAACATTTCCTTTGCAAATCATAGTCCTACAACTAAAACTGGTTAAAAATGTAAAGCACTATCATGTAAACATACATATCAGGTAATGAATGGCCTATCTATCCAAACTTATACTTTTATTTAGCTAACTATAAACCTTCGGCTGACTTGGACCTACCAGATAGTATAAACAAATATTCTAACATTAGTTAGATACTCATCTTCCGAATGGTCTGCCCCTAACTTACTTTCTCCAGGCCAACTGATCCTAATGGTTTTACAGGCTCACCAATAACCTACCTTTGTACAAGCATATTCCTTTCTGTGTGTAGCATCATTTTAATCTTAACTGTGACAAAGTCCAACACACTAGAATTTTGGACTAAGTTAGCTACGGAATAATAGCAAATGTATAGGGCGCGACCCTATACCAGTTCCATCTGTTATACAAATATCTGAGTCATTTTACTTAGGGTTAACTACCCATAATTTTCCATGGAAATCTTTTCTCTCAAATTGATTTAAACCTTTAGACCATTCGTTAAACAAGGAAAAATATACTCTATGCTTTACTCAAATCACCTTGCCATGTTATACATACTTTACTTAAAACTTTGTTGATGAAAACATTTTTTAACAACCCAAAAAATTAGAGTAATAATAATTAATTAAAAAATTAATTAAATAATAAAATAGGGTAAGGAAACTATCAGAACTGAGCGACATGAGTTGCATCATTCGGTCTATGGTAATTTTTTGATCAATTCCTTATATAACCCGTTGAAATCTGAGTCAGTATGGAGAAGTTACAGAGAAACAAAGAAATCGGAATTATATTATGATTAAACGAAAAAATAATATAATAAGACCCGTTGGAGTTGACCCTTGCTAGGGTCGGGTCGACCTATAGGTTGATCCGCACTAGTGCTTGGGCGATTTTTTGTCTAGGTGAGAGCCGAAGACCGTAAATTTGATTTTTTTGTGAAATCCTATGCGTTCGTAGCTGCATCTGATGGTTCCTAGTGAGCCTATGACATGGTTGCACCAGATTAGATCTTCAAATCCGACGGCCTAAGATCCCTAAGCCACACTAAAAATAGAACCCTAGGCCTAGCTATTTTTCTCATCAGATTTTCTCCTAATTGGATTCATTGCCTGAGGCTGAACCCTAAATAGAAAAAAATTCTGGAAAGGAAATCTTTTTAATAAAAGTATATTATTCCCTAAAAGTGGATCCAGGAAGGCCAAGGATTACAGCTACGGACCATAGATGAGTGATTTATAATTATTTTAGATTTGTAAGCAATTTAAAATAATAGGGTTCTCAATAGTTGTAGTTTTTCTACAATTTTGAGACATTTTTTATGTAATTCTATTTACCGTCAGTTTTTAAGTAAATATCAGAAGTTTTTTCAATCTATTCTTATTTAGCTATTTTGTTCAGTATTTATATCTATTAAGTTGAAATTTAGCCTGTAAACGTTAGTTTCTTTTTATAGAAATTTATTCCTTTTTTTACGCGAATAAAATATTAAAAAGAGAAGAATTCGCAAATATGGATTAAAATAGAAAAACAATAAATTTACAATAATCGGATGAAAAATGAGAAAAACTGAAATAAAATAGAGATGGATTGAAATAGATAAATTTGAGATATTTGCAAGCATAATTACAACAAGTGGTTATAACTAAAAAGAGAACATAGAAGAGTAACAGTTGCAAGAACAATTATAACACGTAGGTTATAATTAGAAAGAAAGAAATAACAGAAGGGGCTTTTATAAAACTTAGATCTTAGATTAAGTTAATAAGCAAATATAACAGTAGTGGCCCGAACCAGTAGCATTCCCTTTCAGGTCTAGGACTGACTGTCTCACACGTAGGTGAGGCTAGGCATGCTTATGCTAATTAGGGTAAATAAGTGGCCAATAGATAGAGGCTCAAATTTGGGGATTTAGCCAAGATGCGCAAAGTTAGAAGATTTGTTTGTTAGGACCAGTACCGACAGCATTCCCTTTCAGGTCGAGGACTGATGGTCTCACACGTGGTGAGACTGGGCATGCTTATACTGATTAGGGTAAATAAAGGATCAAATAGAGGGCAACAATCAGTATATACCGACGATGACCGAGCGTGTGACATCGATTAGGGTAAATAATTCGCTATTACGTCCTAAGAGTTATAGGTGTCTTTTGCTGTGGGACCAACGGGATTGGCTCACAGTGGCATAACAGAGATAGAAATGGCCGATAAATGGGTAGGAATAGGATTTTAGCCAAATCAAGATTAGCAGTTGAGATAGGATTAGGGTTTCAACCTACTCACATCAGTTTAAGACATGTACAAACAATCGAAGGAAACAATCAAACAGAATCACAAACATTATTTTATGCGAGTTTTATCTTTTTTGTATTTCCTTTCATGCTAGAACTATTTCTTAGTCTATTAGCTTTATCTTGCTTAGAAATGCTAGTAACTACTTTCACTCACTAGAATTATTGTCTGATCCACTCCTCTATCTTTTATTTTCACTCCATAGGCCAGCAGAGTTGAGGATAGTTGATTCAGGTTGCTTGGAGATTCATTATCGGAGTTTTCTCATTTTAGATGTATTCTTCTGCTTTTTAACATTTTCATTTGGCTTAGGCACTTGTGAGAGGGATTATTATCGTTATTTTTGTACTCTAATTTTGTGAGACTGAGATGTATTTTCATGAGACATAAGAGATTTTTGAGACATGTTATGTTTTATGACTTATTTTAAAATGAAGTTTAATTCTGAATGATAAGTTATTATTTAAATGTTTTTCGCTGCTTTTAATTATTTTTCTTGTGAATCTTAGTCTCTGTGATGTTTTAGCTATACCTATAACGCACCACATCCTTTGGTGTGCCCTTTTTGCGTATACTAAGGAATGTGTAGTGTTTCATTTGGTATCAGAGCCATCGGTTATAGGATTCCTAAAACTTGTTTTAAAAGTAAAGTATTTTTCAAAGGTAACATATGTTCATACTAAAAGTATTTTTCAGAAAGAAACTCTTATTATAGAAATAGTTTTCAAGTATAAGAGAGTTTTTATAAAAATCCACTTAAAGTCCAGTTCAACCTTCTTTTGATTCTTTCGAGCCAAAATTTTCTTTTCTTTGAAAAGAAGGAAGGACGCTCTAAATTTTCTAGAGAGTGTCCAAATTCCTAGCTGGTTCCGTAGATACCTCCAAGCTACGGCACCAAAGGTGCAAAGGCAAGCCCCCAATGCAGCACCGGTGGGTGGAGGCCTGTTAATCCAACTGCAACAGCCAATTTTTCTAAGCTATGCAAGGACTTCGCCAATCTAGGAGGCAAGATGTTTTATGGCATAGAGGATTTCATAGAGGCACGATCTTGGTTGAGGAATACGGAGTAGATATTTGGACTGTTAGGATTGTAGGACCGATAGAGAGTTCAGCTTGCATCATGGTAGCTAAAGGGAGGTGCTTCTTACTAGTGGGATATTGTAGAAATGGAAGGTAGAGACATTGGTTGGGTTGGATTTTGGGAAAGGTTTGAGAGAGTTCTTGTCGCAAGCAGAGGAAGCATGAAGTTTGAGAAGTTCATTAGTCTAAAGCAAGGGAGTCTTTTGGTGAAAGAGTATACAAATCAGTTAAATGAGTTATCGAGGTTCGAGATGGAGCTTGTTAATACACCACATAAAAAGGCCACCAAGTTTGCTAAAGTTTTGAACCAGCTCCTCCAAGGGTTGGCATTGACACATGTACCTATGAGAGCAACGTATGAGTCACTTGTGGAAATGGCTCTCACATCAGATGTTGTTAATAGAAAGAGATTAAAGGGGTTGCTAAATCAAAAAACTCTAAGAAGCAGTGGTGGAAGAATAAGAAGGATAAGGACAAGAAAAAAGGAGTAGGACCTCAAAAGGGGCAGATCAAGAAGGGTGAGAAATGTCATAATTGTCGATTGGTTGGGAATTACTCAAAGGACCGTAGGAAGGACATGATGGAGAGGAAATGTTACATCCATGGGCAGCTTGGACACATTAGTAGAGCTTGTCCTCAGAGGACAAGGTAGAAAGCAGGCACACCTATGACGCTAGTACATGCTTTGGATGCAGCAGCTTCTAGTAGTGGATCGGATCGAGGTAGGAAAGTATATGTAGAAGTTTGATCTCTATTTCGGATTTTTCTATTCGGAGTCCTTTTGACTTTGGAGCATCTCATTATTTCATTTCTTGTTCCTTGGTTGATTGTTTACAACTAGATATTTCTCTAGTTGTAGACCCTACAGTTGTTTCAAACCCCATAGTAGGATCGACACATTTATTCATAATTTGTATCGGGATTTTCGGGATATGGGGATGATTTTGGGGATGGACCGGTTATCCACTTAGGAGTCGATATTGAACTGTGAGAGGAGAGTCGTTAGGCTAAGGACATATAACGGACGAACTTTTGAGGTTTCTTGCGACCCATAAGGGTTAGTCATGTTGAGCTTCCTTTATTCCCTTGATTCATCACTAGGAGAGTTAGATTCAGTTCCAGTTGTTAGAGATTTTCCAGACATTTTTGAGGAGGTTAAGTGGCTACTCCCTAAGGGAGAGATCGACTTTAGGATCTATTTGAATGATAATGTTAAGCCAGTGGCATTGCTGTAAGACATATGGCTCCTAGGGAGAGGAATGAGTTAAGTAAGCATATTTGTGAGCTATTAGAGAAAAGCTTCATTAGATGGAGCATATCTGAGTGGAGGGGATGAGGGGCCAGTTGTCTTCACTATAAAGGCGGATGGTTTCCTTCTGCTTTGTGTAGACTATAGAGAGTTGAATAAGCTCATGAAGAAGAACCGTTACCCACTTCCTAGGATAGACAATCTTTTCAATCAGTTGGTTGGCTCTTCAGTATTTTCTCAACTTGACTTAGCCACTTGATTTCATCAACTTAGGATCACTGACGATATCATCGATAAGACAACATTTAGGACACCCGATGGATTCTTTGAGTGGTTAGTTATGCCATTTGGGCTAACCAATGCCCCAGGCTATTTTGTAGATATAATGAGCTGTGTTTTTCTAGTTGTCCTAAATAAATTTGTGGTAGTGTTTATGGATGACATTCTGGTGTTTTCTAAGAGTATGGAAGAGCATGCTATTCATCTTGAGGAGGTTCTTCATACACTTCGTGTTCATTAGTTGAAAGCAAAATTCTCAAAGTGTCACTTTTGGCATGAGGAGGAACGTTTCTTGGGGCATGCAGTCTCAAGAGAAGGTCTAGCGGTGGATCCCTCTAAGGTAGTAGCGGTACAAGATTAGAAGGCCCCTAAGAACGTTACCTAAGTTAGAAGCATCCTAGGTTCGGCTGGTTATTATAGGAAGTTTATCAGATATTTTGCTAAGATTTCAACACCGCTTACTCACCTCACTAAGAAGAATGCGACATTCGTGTGGGACGTGGATTGTGAGGATTCCTTTACGATAATAAAGAGGGCCCTTACACACCAGTGTTAGTTTTACCCGACGGAGTTAAGCCTTTTACGGTATATACTGATGCATCTGGGACTGGCCTTGCGGCATTATTGATGCAGGAGGGAAGGGTAGTATGCTATGGGAGTAGATTGTTGAGAACTCATGAGAAGAACAACCCCACCCATGATTTGGAGCTGGCTGCTATTGTTTTTGCGCTCAAGTCTTGGAGACATTACTTTTTAGGAGAGAGGTTCGAGCTTTTCACTGACCATAAATCATTGAAGTACCTATTCTCAAAAAAAGATTTAAACTTGAGGCAGCAGTGTTGGATGGAGCTTCTGGTATCATATGACTTTGAGATAGCTTACATCCCTGGCAAGGGGAACATGGTTGTGGATGCGTTAAGTAGGAAGAGAATAGCCCTTATCTCGATGCTCGTGGAGTGGAAAACCTAGAGTTTATTTCGGTCCTTGATTTTAAGCCCTCTACGGATATTACTCCTAGAATATTGGCAATACTTAAGGTTAAGCCTACCCTCATAGATCAGATTGGATCAAGGCAGCAAGAGGATTCAGAGCTTGTAGATATTTTTGATAGGATTAGCAGAGGGGAGGTCTCTATACATCTCCAATGCTATTCCATCGATAGTAAAGGGTGGCTAAGGAGAGATGGAAGACTTTGTGTCCCCCGCACTAGTGATTTGATGAGTGAAGTTCTAGCAGAAGCACACCATTCTCGGATGACTATTCATTCGGTTGGTGATAAGATGTATAGGAACATGAAGAGAGTGTTTTATTAAAGTGGCATGAAGAAGGATGTAGCAGAGTTCATGGCTAGTGTCTTGTGTGCCAAAGGGTTAAGGCGGAGCAGCAGAGGCCTGATGGATTGCTTCGACCATTGGATATACCCGAATTGAAGTATGATAGTGTTTCGAAGGACTTCATAAATGGTTTACCCCGATCTAGGAAGAATATTATCAATATTTGGGTGATTGTAGATCGTTTGACTAAGAGCGCCCACTTCATTTCGGTCAAGAGTAAGAGGACAACACCTTATTTGGCATCCTTTTACATTCGTGAGATAGTCCAACTTCATGGAGTTTCCTCTAGCATGGTAAGCAACAACGACCCTATCTTTACTAGCGAGTTTTGGAGAAGCTTGCAAGAGGCTTTAGGGATACAACTTGGGTTAAGTACGACCTATCACCCTCAAACGGATGACCAAACGGAGAGAGTTTATAGAGTTCTTGAGGATTTATTAAGGATGTGCATTCTTGATTTTGGAGGAGCACCTTCCTTTAGTGGAATTCGTATATAACAATAGTTTTCAGGCTAGCATTGGGATGACTCCTTTTGAAGCCCTTTATGGAAGACCTTGCAAGTCGCCTTCGTGTTGGTTGGAATCTACAGAAAGACTGCTACTTGGTCCCGACATGGTTAGAGAGACTCTAGAAAAGATTGATTCAATTAGAAGAAGAATGAAGACAGCCCAAGATAGACAGAAATCCTATGCATATAAGGGGAGAAGGGATATTGAGTTCGAGGTAGGAGATTTGGTTTTCATTAAGATGTCTCCATTAAGAAAGGTAGTGAGGTTTGGATCAAGTGGGAAACTTTCTCCCAGATTCGTAGGACCGTTTCCCATTGTGGAAACGGTAGGGAAGATAGCATATCGGATAAAGCTATTGGAGAGGCTTGCGGGAGTTCATGATGTTTTTCGTTTTTCGCACTTGAGAAAGTGCTTACATGATTCAACAGAGGTAGTGAAACCTAGCCAACTTGAGGAAGTTGAAGTGGAGAGAGATGCATCGGTTCTCACATTCCTACCAAGATCGTTGGGCATGATATCAAAACGCTTAGGAATAAGAAAATCCCTTTGGTTAAGCTGCAGTGGGCAGATAATATTGACGATGCTACGTGGGTGGCTGGGGAGAAAATGCATATATCTTATCCGCATCTCTTCGATGGTACGTTTTGAATTTCCTATTTCCATCTTTAGTATTGAATTGGTTCTTTCCTTTAGTATCTTTTGGGAGCGTTGATCTTAGGATTTAACCTATAGATGGTAGGACTGAATGTAAACGTGTTACTAGAACATGTTGTGTATGTTGGACGCAAGTGGCTGCAAGTATTTGCTAGTGGATGCTAATGGACGCATACGCGCACACACACACACAAAGCACTATTATCTCTTAAAGATCAGCCTAACTAGGTCACTAAAGCATATGCGTATGGATGTGTGTGAACTTGCATTTTTATTTCATGGTTGCCATGAATGGACAATTAGCATATGATTGTTGCATTTGGATGATGATTGTAGCATGCATATAGAACTATCGGTTGTCATTAGGGAATTTGCATTCATTTGGATACATGGCATGGAGATGAGCGCATAAAAAGGAGGTCGACTGAATCAGTAGACCGCCTAATCTTTTTCGCTAGTTAGGGATATTGACACTACACTATTGCATATATCATAAATTGCATTAATTTTTTTTAAGGACAATGGATGTAATGGATGATGGTTGAATATATGGCTAAGGAAATTTGGATGAAAATATTTATTTCATTCTTCTGTCCTAGGAGATTTCGAGGGCAAAATCTTTTATGGAGGGGAAAATGTAACGACCTAAAAAATTAGAGCAATAACAAGTTAATCAAATCATAAAATAGGGTTAGGAAATTGTCTGAATTGAGCCACAGGAGTTGCACCATTGGGTTCGTGGTAATTTTCTGATCAATTTCCATACATAACCTGTCGAAATCCGAGTCAGTATGGAGAAGTTACGAGAGAAACAAAAAAATTGGAATTATATTATAATTAACGAAAAAAATATAATAAGACCCGTTAGGGTCGACCCTTTCTAGCATCGACCTGCAAATAGCTCAGGTCAACCCGCATTAGTGCCTGGACGATTTTTCATCCAAGTGCGAGCCGAAGACCGTAAATATGATTTTTTTTGTGAAATTGTGTGCATTCGTAGCTGCATCTGATGGTTCCTAGTGAGACTATGACGTGGTTGCACCGGATTAGATCTTCAAATCCGATGACCTGAGATCCCTAAGCCACACTATAAATAGAACCCTATGCCTAGCTAATTTCTCACCATATTTTCTCCTAATTGGGTTCATTGCCTGAGGCTGAACCCTAAATAGAAATTTTTTCTAGGAAGGAATTTTTTTTAATAAAAATATTTTACGTCCTAGAAGTGGATCCAAGAAGGCCAAGAATTAGAGCTAAGTACCATAGATGAGTGTTTGCTAATTATTTTAGATTTGTAAGCAATTTAAAATAATAGGGTTCTTAATAGTTGTAGTTTATCTACAATTTTGAGACGGTTTTTATGTAAATCTATTTACAGTTGGTTTTTAAGTAAATTTCAAAGGTCCTTTTGAGTCTATTATTATTTAGCTATGTTATTCATTATTGATATCTGTTTTAAGTTGGAATTTAGCCTGTAAATGTTTCTTTCTTTTTATAAAAATTTAATGCTTTTTGACGCGAATAAAATATTAAAAAGAGAAGAATTCGCAAATATGGATTAAAATAGAAAGACACTAAATTTACAGAAATCATATGAAAAATGAGAAAAACTGATAAAAATAGAGATGAATTGAGATATGCAAGTTTGAGAAATCTGCAAGCATAGTTATAACAAGTGGTTATAACTAAAAAGAGAAAATAAAAGAGTAACAGTTGTAAGAACAATTATAACACATATGTTATAATTAGAAAGAAAGAAATAACATAAGGGGCTTATTTGAAAACTTAGATCTTATATTAAGTTAATAAGCAAATATAGCAGTAGTGGCCCGTACTGACAGATTCCCTTTCAGGTCTAGTACCGATGGTCTCACACGTAGATGAAGCTGGGCATGCTTATGCTGATTAGGGTAAATACGTAGCCAATACATAGAGGATCAAATTTGGGGATTTGGGCAACGAGCGCAAAGTTAGAAGATTTGTTTGTTAGAACCAGTACCGGTAGCATTCCCTTTGAGGTCGAGGACTGATGGTCTCACACGTCGTTGAGGCTGGGCACGCTTGTGCTGATTAGGGTAAATAAAGGGTTAAATAGCGGTGATAGATAGTGTGTACTGACGATGACCGAGCGTGTGACATCGATAAGGGTAAATAATTTGCTACTGCGTCCTAAGCGCTAAGAGGTGTCTTTTGCTGTGGGACCAATAGGATTGGCTCACAATGACACAACAGAGATAGGAAAGGCTGATCAATGGGTAGGATTAAAATTTCAACCAAATCACGATTAGCAGTTGAGATAGGATTAGGGTTTCAGCCTAATCACAACAGTTTAAGACAAGTACAAACAATCAAAGAAAACAATCAAAGCAAACAGTCAAACATAATCATATACAGTATTTTATGCGAGTTTTATCTTTTTTGTATTTTCCTTTCATTCTATAACTATTGCTTAGTCTATTATCTTTATCTTGCTTAGAAATGCTAGTAGTTACGTTCACTCACTAGACTTATTGTCTAACCCACTTCTTTATCTTCCCTTTCCCCCCATAGGCCAGCAGAGTTGAGGATAGTTGATTCAGGTTGCTTGGAAATTCATTTTTGGAGATTTCTCATTTCTGGTATATTCTTCTGCTTTTCATCTTTTTCATTTGGCTTATGGCACTTGTGAGAGGGATTATTATTGTTGTATTTGTACTCTGATTTTGTGAGACTAAGATGTATTTTCATCAACATAAGAGATTTTTGAGATATGTCATGTTTTTATGACTTATTCTGAAATAAAGTTTAATTCTGAATGATAACTTATTATTTAAATGTTTTCCACTGCTTTTACTTATTTGTCTTGTGAATTTTAGTCTTTGTGAAGCATTCGCTATGCCTATAACGCACCACGTCTTTTGGTGTACCCTTTTTGGGAATACTAAGGGGTACGAAGTGTTTCACATTTAAACATTCAAAAGTATCCCTTTCGATTCCATTGAAAGTATCTCTTTCGAAACCAAGTAAACCCTTTATAACCTAGGTCAAAAGGCTAAAACATTCCTTTCAAAACCTTTGAAAAAAATTCCCTTCAAAAGCTTTAAAACCATAGAAATCTTATCTTTAAAATACTTAAACATTGCCTTTCGAAAAAATTGGAAAACATTTCCTTTCAAGTCTTTCGAAACCATTGGGGAACCACCCCTTCGAAACGATCAACCTTTCGAAAGCATTAAACATCAAACCTTTTGAAAACCTTTGGGTTCAAGTAAAACATGTGGAACAACCTTTTGAAACCATTTAAAACTAACTCCTTCGAAACCTTTGGGGTTTACCTTCAATAGAACAAAAGGGACCTAAAACATTTAATTTAAAAGCACTCTTTCGAAAGCTATTTCCTAAGAAAAGAAGTGATGATGTCGAAACCAGCCGTTCGAAAGCATTTGAGATGTGGCTTGGATTTTAAAACAAAGCATACCTTCCAAAACATTTGCTTCGAAAGGAAGAAAAGCGGCAGCTCGAGGTTTCGAACCATTCAAAAGAATCTACTAAAAACGTAGGCTTCGAAACCATTCCTTAAATCAATTTGACCCAGTAGGAAGCCAATCAAGTCGAAAGCATATCCTTCGAAAGCAAAGCATGCAATTTTTCATTTGAAAGAAAAGTAGCGCTCCGACCCTTTGGAACCCCTGGTTTCGACCTAATACCTTCCACCTCTCCAATTTGCCATGCACCAAGTCTTTGATGCCATACACATTGCTTTCGATGGTGATAATGGTGGAGGAACACGGTCGAAAGCTAGGTGTCGAAAGTGGTGAAACATGTAAAAAGCACGTTTAAACTGATTTTTAACCTTTTTATGCAATTCTTTTCAACTAACCTGCCTTGTTTGTCACAATATTATTTGTCGCTAATTTCTTTTCTAAAAGTGCTGCCAATATTTTAGAAATATACAATTTAATTTACTTACAAAATACCCCTTCTCCTTTATAAATATATAGAATATTTAAGTCACATACCTTAAATAAATTTTTATATCTATTAAAACACTTAGGAAAATTCTATAAAAATTCTAGAAAATCATTTTTGTATGTTTTGCAACATATATTAATTTCAGACCCAAAACATAAATAACTTAGCCGTAAATTATTTTAAACCCAAATAATCATTTTCTTCATTAGAAAATTTATATTAAATCCACATAAATTCATAAAATTATGAAAATTAAAACCCATCTTTGAAATATCACTTCTTATATAAATCTAAAATCACACTGCATTTGGATGTCATTTAACATGGTTTTCACATCAAAACACATCATAAAACCAATATGAATAAGCATAAACCATCAACAAGCATATATAAACATTTAATCATTCAAAAACATAGCACAACCTTGCAAAATAAATAGGGTTTAACCTTAAAACCGAACATCATTAGAAAACATGAGACGTAGTCATTATTCACCTTAGCTTTGAGATTAAGGATTTTGAGATTTGAATCGATTTGAATTGATTAATCTTCTTCCTTTATCTTTTCTTCCTCTTGTTCTTGCTAATGATGGCCGACCTCTATTTTAGTTTGGTAGGGTATTAGAATATTCTTATTCCAACTTTTCCCCTCACCTATTTCCTTTACCCAATTTATTTTAGTTCGTTTTAATTCATTTATTCTCTTAGGCACGGCTACCCCCTTAGTTTAATCACATATCTCAATCCCCTAATCATCACATTATTTTATTTTATTTAGCTAATTAAATATCCTAAACAATGTTACTAAAAATTAGGGTCATTACATTTGTGGTTTGATGTATTAAGTGGTCGGATCCACCTTTTTCCCCAAACGAAACATCAAAAAGCCAAAGAGTTACCTTAGGTGGTATCTCTACAGGGGTTCCGCTTTTGGAATTAGGCCTTAAATGATGGGGTTTTCTTATTTTCCACTTGAAATTATTAAGTGGCATATGCGATTTCATATGATGTCAGCTAGATAGTACGATTAAGGGTCATGCTTCTGGAAATAGGCATTAAATGACAAGGTCTGCCTATTTTCCACTAGGAAGTATTAAGTGGCCTGGGTGTCGTCTCCTACATTATTAGCTATTTATGACGCATGATTGGGATATGGGATTTACTTCTGGAATGGAAGGTATTAAGTGGTTGGACCCGCCTACTTTCCTTACAAAGAAGTATTAAATGATTTTAATAGTTGACATATTATTATTTTGAAACATGCTGCCCAAGTTCTGAAAAGATAAGATTCGAGGTTTTTATTCACCAGACACTTGTTGTTCTGACTCCTTCCTCATTACAACACAAGTTAAGGATGGAGTGATGGCAACGACGATGCTTAAAGATGAGGAAGCTTGACAACGATAATACTTATTATCATTTGCTTTCATGTGTAGCCATGGATTTCAATAGTTATTACAACAGATATTATATTATGGTTTTATGGGATTTCGTGTTATGACATTTTTTGGTTTAGAATAAATGGATACACTTCAATTTATATCTTGTTCCATCTGCTTTGAGTTTTGAAAGTTTAGTTATAGCTCTGCAATGTAATTTCTTTTTACAAACCAACATCTTGCCTTAGAATGGATTTTAGTTTCGATGGGTCTTTTTGGGTCTAAATTTTGCCCTGTTCCACGGTAGGTTGTTACATTTAGTATCAAAGCTCTAGATTACCCGATCAATAGAGAAAAATTATAGGTATGAGAGACTTATTTTTTATTTCAAAAAAGGCTTTTCAAAAAGAATTCTTACTACACACACACACACACACACACTCTCTTATACCCCCTCTTTTTGATCATATGCACAAACAATAGGAAAACTTTACTTTTGTTTCAGCATGTAAATACTATCTTAGGAAATTATCACTGAAGGTTTAACCTATGGATAGTTGATATGGCTGATAATCAATCTTCTTCTGAACAAGGGAACCCTACCCGTGGAAGACCACCCATAATGCCCGAATTGTTTAAAAAATATCTTAGGACTGTTGGGCAGATTCATGTTCCTCCAGTTGCACTGGTAGCACCCAATGCCATGTTAGTCCGTGAGATGATGGTTTTGATGACAACAACCTTAGAATAGATTATAAAATATAAATACTAACATTAAAGTTTAGATATATATGTATATGCAGGATTTAACCATGCAGGTAACAAGAATAAAGGCTGTACAGTATAGAGATTCAAGATATCAAGATTGAAGACTCATGAATATCAAGATTATCAAGAGTTCAAGAATTCAAGTAATTTATTCTTTAATTAGAAATTTTGTTAAAACTCATAGAAAAGCACTGGCATCTTAAAATCCAATTTATTCGTGGAATGGAATCCATTTCGAGCCTGTTAAAGGGATGGAACCCTAAGTAGGATGGAACCTATAAAAAAATCTAGTAGAACATTGTTTTGTATCCGCTAACTTTTTATTCAAAATGATTTTTCAAAATTATATCTTGTTTTCAAAATGATTTCAAAACCTTCCTTTTAAAAGCATCAAAAACCTCTATCCTGATTTTAAATAAGTTTAGCCTCAAAATCATCTTTAATTTCAAAATCAAATTACTCCTGATTTTAAACTATCTTTTAATATAATATATTTAACTTTTAAATATTTATAATTAAGTTTAAATGTAAAATTATAGTTAAATTCTATATATATATATATATATATATTATTCTCTATATTTACTTATGAATTTTAACTATAGTCAAGTATATCTATAAAGTTTTAAATAGTTTTAATATAAGGTAAAGGTTATTTTCAAAGAAAATTAAATCATCAAAAATTGCTTTGGGATGTCGACATACCTATGGTGGCCATGTCGACATGGTGTCAGTTGAGTTTAAAATTAAATTTCAAAATAAGTGTCCATTCGCCATAACTCTTCATGAATGGACATGACTGTTGTTCTTCTATAAATAGGGGTCAGTTTCAACGAATTTTAACATCAGATTTTCTAGTTTTTCACTTCTCTTCTTCTTCCACTTTTCTTAATACATATTCTTACCATTACTCTGCCGAAATCAACATTGAATCGAACTCGATCATTCGTAGTTTGATTCTCTATCACTATCTCAACAAGAATCTCAGTGTTATTCAGAGTTATAAGCTTTTTTTAATCAACTTAGCGAGAAAAGGTGTGATTGTAGCCTTAAAAATCAATCAAGCGAGATAAGGTGTGATTGTAGCCTTGGGAAATCAATTGGGTGAACTTGTTGCCCGTAAAATCAAGTGGGTGAACTTGTGGCCCGAAAAATCAAGTATCTCTACCTAGAGGATTGTGATTCTGGAGGGTGTACCTCGTAGCCTTGAAATCGCGGGTGCAATTGTAAAGATTGCTTTTGAAAGGAAATCCGTACTTGTGTTGCGGGACTGGATGTAGGGTAACTCCGAATTAGTATAAAATCTGGTATATTCTTTCCTTTACTGCTTTTTATTTTATTTATGCATCTGTGTTTGTTTCTTTGATCATATCTATATCTATATATAGCATACACTGTGTATAAATCAACATAAACTCAAAAAGATTTAGTAGTTCTTTATAAACACTATTCACCCCTCCTCTAGTGTTAACGCAAAGCTTAAGATCCGTAATCCGCATTTCTCACATGCCCCATCTGCTGATGTAGCACACCGTCTTGCTGACTTTCCTAAGCTATGTAAGGACTTTCTCAATATGGGAGGGAAGACATGAAAGTGACTGTAGAATCATGTAATATGAATATTATCTAAACTACTTGTGCGTAATATAAAGCAAGTAAATATATCAGTAAAATAAAATGACACCGGAGATTTTTATACTGGTTTGAACTCCTGTTCTACGTCTAGTCCCAGACTCCTTCTGGAATTAAACTAGAAACCCTCACTTAATCCAAAGGAATAGGTTTACACCGCCTGAGAAGCCGAATAGGACTTTGACCACCTAAGAAACTGAACAGGATTTTTCCTGACCGAGCAACCGAACATGACTTTGATACAGATAAATTTTTTTCTTGACTTTGCTTGTGCTTGTTACAATATAGATTTATCAAATGAAGTACACCCTTCCTATAATCTTTTCCACAAGTATGATATGTGTATTTGTGTATCCGTGAATATAAGGAAAGTATAGAGTGATTTAGAAATGAAGAATTATAAACGTGATTTCACAAACTCTAAGTAATAAGAAGTTTGAATATTCAAGAGAGTAGAGAATAGAAAAGTTAAATTCTTTGATCCTGAGTGGAATGCATATATATAATGAATGAAGAGTTACAACAGTTGGCAAAGAGTTCTAACAAACAGAAATGGTTGCAACTCTTCCTGAAAGAGATTCCTCTTTAGGAAGAGGAGTTTCTCTTAAGAAAATTTTAGAATATTGCAGTTATAACATATTTAGTCAACTGAATATGATCGTCTAGTCAATTGAATTAAAACAAAAAAATATTAGTTCGAATATGACACAATTTAGTCGACTGACCATGAGTGTTTAGTCAATTAAGTTTTGCAAAATAAAAAAAATTCATGTGCATAGGTCAACTGACTAACTGGATGGATCCAGTCGACTAACCTGCGTATTTTCAAAATATGCAGGTTTACTTGATGATAGATTTTAACAATAGATACTAACTTAAACTCTAATAAACTAAACTCCAATAAACCACATTTGTCAAATATTTGATAATCCTTTTTCTGTCTTGAGCTCCTTATAATGAATCAAAAGCTTAAAGTCCAACATTCTTCCCATTTTTGATCGATGACAACTTCATTTGAGATAAATTTTGACAAAACTCAAAAACTATATAACTCCCCCTGAATCTGTGCCGGTATTTTGTAACCCTGCAAATTTTGTTTGTGCATTACAAGATTTTTTCTCCCCCTTTGTCATCGACAAAAATGAGGGAGATATATATAGGATTATATTTACGTGGCATATGATAATTTATAACAATAATAATGATAAATAACATAACACATACAAAAATTAGAAGGATAACAAACACTCAACATATGAAATAACAACAATGGTAACAGAAACCAATTGTACGAACAAAGTTAATAAAGTACTTAACATAAAGTAGCACAGACAACAACACAAAGTAACACCCCTAACAACATTTAAGATAAAATACAACATACTTTAAGACATAGACCCCATCAGACAATGTAAAAATAAAAGATAGAAAATAGCTTACTCTTCTCCATCACCACTCGAGCTTTCTTCTCCTTCTTCATCATCTCCTTCCGATTCTTCTTTGCCTTCTTCTTCTTCTCGAAGGATGACCATGTGAAACAAGGTTGCGGTCATTTCCCCGAATTTGTAGGAACATGGACTGACATAGAGAAGGATGGACCACGAGTTAACACATCCCATATGATGTTTGAGAAGCTTTTGGTACGATTGAGTTTGGAATCCATTTTGGTAACGGTAGTTTCAAATTGAGATAGTCGCCTATCTAATATCTTTTGGTTTCTAGGGATAATCCTATAAGCTTGGTATGCTTGTGTATCTGGTCTAATTTCCTCAATCTCATGTACTTGTCGTGGAGTCTGAGAAGAGGAACTAGTTCTGGTTTGAGTAGTATGTTGATGGGAAGAAGGTTGAGGTTTTCTTGTGGCTTCAAACTCTTTCTAATGTTCAAAAGTTATGATTGCATGACTTTGGAAGTGCTTAGGAAGACCCATAAGACTTAAGGTCCGGGTGTTGAAAGTACCAATCGCAGTTAAGTCCAAGTTAAGGAGAGGGATTCCAAAATGAAGAATAAGTCTCATTATATAAGCTCCATAATGAATGGTCTTCATGCGTCCTTGGTTAAAGGTTTGAAATTCATCGAGAATGACCTTTGCCCAATTCACGGATTGTTTTCCCCATACAGCATAGGGTGATTGGAAATCTCGTTGATAAATTTTCTCGTAGCTTCCAGTACGAGGGTTAATGGAGTGATTAAGAACACGATGCATGATTCTTGCTTTTGGTGGGAGCTCTATTACCTTAAGTTCTTTTAAGTCATCAGAAAGAAAAGATGACTTACTTTATCTCGATAATCCAAATCAAACTCTATCTCATTTAAATCCTCGCCTTTTGAAGGACATAGTAGGATTCTTCCAATTCTAGAGATGAGTGAGAAAATCTTTACTCCACACATAAGTGTCTATACACAATCATCGGGATTATGAATCATGTGATGATCCAAGTTAAGATTGGCATAGCATAGCCTCATCAAAAGGTGATTAGTCTTCAGGTTGTTGGCATTAAAATCAAGCAATGATTCTAGACCACCTCATCTTGCTAAATCTTGAAATCCATAGGAAGCAAAATCAAGGAATTTTACAAACGAACCTTCAAAAATCTTGGAGTTCTTCATCTTATTGAACCTCTGAACAGCCTTATCATTGTGTAGCCAACTTTGTATTTGAGATATGGTAGGCCCTGCTGAGGAGGAGGAAGGTCAAGCTCTCTTGGGTGGCATTGTGGTTAGGATTTTAGAGAATATGAGCATTGAAAAGTTTTAGTTGTTTTGGATTAAACTGAAGGAAATTTATGGAGAGTGATTGGTATTGTAGGTTTGTTGAAAGGATGAGATGTTATGATAAAGAGGTGGAATGAAAAGGTGCTGCCTGTTTATTAAAAAAAATTGTTTTCCAGATTTAGTCGACTAAATATCGACTCGGGGCCAAAATTTTCTCAGGTCATTGATTTAGACAACCGAATGTATTGATTCAGTTGACTGATTGTATCTAGAACTTTTTAGTTCATTTTGGGTATGATTCAGTCGACTGAAATAGTTGTTTAGTCAACCGAGTCGTATGTATAATTTTTTAATAAATAGTATTCAATCGATTGAATGTTTTGGTTCAATCGACAAGTCATTATTGCTCACAGCGCCTTCGTCGATGATGTATCCTTTGGAATTGTCTCCAAATGTGACAGAACCTCCATTTGAGTAAATAATGTTAATCAAGATGTCTTTGTTTCCTATCATATGTTTTGAGTAACCACTGTCCAATATCTATTTTCCTCTCTTTTTAAGCGCTACCTACAAAATTATAGAAATAACGTTGGTACCCACCTTTTGTTAGGGTCCTAAGAATTAGGTCTTTGGAAACCAAACCCAAGAGGGTTCAGAATTCCCTTTGCAAATAAAATCTTTATTTTTGTGAACAGTTTCTATAAAAGATTTAATGTATTTGTTCCCAATCAAAGAATTATGGGATTTAGGAACCCAAATCTTAATACATTTAGAATGATTTGGAACTTTTGAAACTGATTTTGCAATATCAAAAAAAAATATTTTTCTTAGGTATACTTTTGATACTTGCTTATATCCTAGTCCCTTTTTATTTGAAACTGTCTGGGAATTTTCTATAATTTTAAAAAGTTTCTGTCTTCCTTTGTTAAAATTAGAGACATTTTTAGTAATATCATCTAATTTTATTTTAAGACTAGAAATATTTAATTCCAATATTTTAATATTAGCTTTCAAATCATGATTTTCAACTAAAAGAGCATCATTCTTTTCCTTTTGAGTTTCTATTTCTCTACCTAACATAGAAAGTTGAGAAGTTGTATTAGAACAAGATTCTTGAGAAGTTTCAATTTCTTCTTCCAAAATTTCTTTCTCATTTCTTAACATATCTACCTCAGTTTCAGTCTTATTCAATTTTTCAAGAGTGTCTTTATATTTTCTTTTATATTTCTTAGCTTATCAAGTAATTCTAAATCTATATGAACTAATCATCAAAAGTTAAATCACTTACGTCATTAGTAGAGGCCATAAAACAATCGTTGGCTTGTTCAGAATCATTGTCTCTGTCACTGTCTGATGATGAAGATGATTTTGAATTATCCCATGTAATAGAGAGGGCTTCCTTTTTGAATCCGTATTTCTCATTCTTAAATTTGTCTTTTTTCGATCAGGACAGTCTTTCTTGATGTGCCCTTTCTTGCGACATTCATAACATTCAAGAGTAGAGGACGATGGCTTATTGTTGTTATTATTACTACCGAAGCTATTCTTATTGTTTTTGAATTTGTTGCTCTTTCTAAATTTAAAAAACATTTTGAAATTCTTAGCAATAAATGTCATATCTTCCTTATCTGAATCTGATCCATCCCTTTTTTCTTGGAAAGCTATATTCTTGTTATCTTGCGCCTGTACTTATTTAGCATGCAAATTCACTTCATATGACACAAGATTTCCAAATAACTCTTCAGGTTTGATGGTAGAAATGTAATTAGCTTCTTTAATATTCATTTCCATTAATCCATTAAAAAGTTTAAAATTTTAGAGACAACATCAAAATCAGAAAAAAAATCCTAATTCCAATAGTGAATGGTGTATGTCTTGAAATCTGGAATACTTATCATTTATAGTTTCATCAGGCCTCATTCTAAAATTTTGGAACTGATTTTTTAGCATAGAAAATTTTAATTTGTTAGTTCCTTCATGTGTGACTTTAAGAGTTCTCCAAATTTGATAAGCAATTGAGCACATGCTAACTCTAAATTCATTTTTGTCTAAGGCACAAAGTAGCATATTCATAGCTTTTGCATTTGATGTAGCATCTATCTTTTGTGTATTTGACCATTCTGCAAAGGGTGTAGTGGGTATAGTATATTCATTTTGAGTAATATTCCAAGTATCATATTCATTTGCTTGTATAAAAATTCTCATTCTAGTTGACCGGTAATTATAGTTCAAACCATTAAATCGTGGTGGTCGTGTAGTGGATTGTCCTTCAACAAAACTTGTGTTAGTGTTATTTTCCATATTAATCTGTGTATTAAATAACTGTGTAACAATTATAAGATGACCAGCTCTAATACCAAATGAAAGTAACTGTACGATATGTAATATGAATATTATCTAAACTACTTGTGCGGAATATAAAGCAAGTAAATATAGTAGTAAAATAAAATGGCACCAGAGATTTTTATACTAGTTCGAACTCCCGTTCTACGTCCAATCCCAGACTCCTTCTGGAATTAAACTAGCAACCCTCACTCAATCCAAGGGAATAGGTTCAGACCAATTAAGTAACCGAATAGGACTTTACCACTTGAGCAACTGAATAGGATTTTTCCAGCCTGAGCAACCGAATAGGACTTTGATACAAATAAATTGTTTTCTTGACTTTGCATGTTCTTCTTACAACACAGATTTACAAATGAAGCACACCCTTCCTACAATCTTTTCCTAAAGTATGATATGTATATTTGTGTGTCCGTGAAGATAAACAAAGTATAGATTGCTTCAGAAATGAAGAATTATAAACGTGATTTCACAAACTCAAAGCAATAAGAAGTTTGAATATTCAAGAGAGTAGAGAATAGAAAATTTAAATTCTTTGAGCTTGAGTGAAATGCATATATATAATGAATGAAGAGTTACAACAGTTGGAAAAGAGTTCTGATGAATAGGAATTGTTGCAACTCTTCCTGGAAGAGATTCCTCTTTAGGAAGAGGAGTGTCTCTTTAGAAAATTTGAAAATATGGTAGTAATAATATGTTTAATCGACTGAATTAAAACAAAAATTATTAGTTCGAATATGACACAGTTTAGTCGATGGTCCGTGAGTGTTTAGTCCATTAAGTTGTGCAAAATATAAAAAACTTCATGTGCATAGGTCAACCGACTGGCTGGATGGATCCAATCGATAGACCTGTGTATTTTCAAAATATGCAAGTTTACTTGAGGATAGGTTTTAACAATAGGTACTAACTTAAAATCTAGTAATCTAAACTTAAACTCTAATAAACTATACTTTTCGAATATTTGATAATCCTTTTTCTGTCTTGAACTCTTTGTCATGAATCAAAAGCATAAGCCCAACAAGACATACTTTGGAACTGAAGGATATTCAGAGGCTAAAGCATGGATTGGTAACTACGAGAAGATATTTAGAGAGCTTGGTTGGGATGATCAGTTAAGAATAAAAATGGCAACTCGGCACCTCTTGGAAGAAGCTTTAAATTGGTGGAAATTGGCGACTAATGAGCACCCAAGAAGGATATTCTCTTGGGATGAATTCAAGGACCCAATCGAGATGAGATTCATGTCTAGAGCAGAGGTTAGCTTGCAATTGGAAAAGTTCATTCAGCCGAGACAAAGAAATTATACCCTTACGGAGTACATAGCTAAGTTTACTAAACTGGCTAAGTTCAGGATGAGCCTAATGGATACACCTATGAAAAAGGCCATGTTCATGAAGGGCTTAAATTTTCCACTAAGAGAAATGTTGTTGACCCAAGTACTTTGGGGGCATGTATGAGATGTTGGTAGAAACAGTGATGTTACATGTGGCCAATATGGAAGATAAGAGAGAGAAAGAGAAGTCTACACAGACCCAAAAGCAAGGAGGGTCTAAGAAGGGGAACTTTTAGGCCAACAAAGAGTCGAAGGGGAAGTTTAGAAAGGAAGTAAACGTGCGTAAAAGATGCCAAAGGAGGGGTCATAAAGCTAAAGATCGTAAGGTGAGTCTAATGAAGGAAGTTTTTAATGGGATGTGCTTTAACCACCAGGAGGAAGGGAGTTACAAGAATCAATGTCCCAAGATAACTAAGGAAGGACCAAGCGGACATGCCTACGCTACTGAAGTTGTCCCTATTGACAATAAGCCACTAAGAGACCAAGGAAAAGCAGCTCTAGAACTATTACTCTTATATTTGGGGTTACTTTTTGTACCCTATTTTATTTGGAGCGATCACATTCCTTTATAGCTAAGGATGTAGTAAATTCCTTAAATCTTAATACTTTGATGGTCAATAACTCAATAGAGGTTTCCAATCCCAATGGGGGTCTGAACCATCTTTTTCTTATTTCCAAAGACCTATTATTAGACATATGCGACATTGATTTCATACGTACTACGTATGTTCTAAATTTCGAAGGGTATGGACTTATCTTGGGTATGGATTTGTTGTTATATTATGAATCCATTCTTGTCTGTGATAAAAGGGTAGTATGGTTAAGGGTCATGGAGGTTGTGACCTAGAATTTCTTCGTACACTCAATGCTTTAGTTGAGTTAAGCCATTTATACTCACTAAATCTATCTGTTAATCGAGAGCCATTATCTATACCTATAGTTTGTGAACTTCTTGATGTCTTCGAGGAGGACTAAGGTAGGATCCGACCTTATAGGGAGATTGAGTTTTGAATTGATTTGGAGAAGGACGCAAGACCCATCGCTCTGCTTTTGAGACATATAGCCCTTAAAAGAAAAAAGGAGTTGGATAAGAAAATCTCAGAGCTATGAAGAAAGGATTCATCCATACGAGTACTTCTGATTAGGGATCGCCTATTGTTTTTGCTACTAAGGTAGATGGTTCTTTAAGACTTCGCATCGATTATAAGGAGTTGAACAAGTTGATATGTAAACATAGGTACTCTCTACCTTGAATAGATGTCTTTTCGACCTACTTGTAGGAGCTAAAGTCTTTTCCTAATTAGACTTAGCAACGAGATTCCGTCAATTGGGAATTACAGAGGAAAGCAAGCTGAAGAGTGCATTTCGTACACTACATGGACTCTATGAGTGGGAATTAATGCCTTTTGAACCGACGAATGCCCCAACATACTTTGCCATTTTGATGAGTAGAATATTTAGAGAGAAACTTAATAAATTTTTCGTTGTTTTTTTTGATGATATGTTGTATTTCTCCAAAGGAAAGAAGGAGCATAAGGACCACCTTAGGGAGGTATTGGAGACCTTGAGGAGAAACCAACTCAAAGTCAAGTTTTCTAAATGACACTTTTGAAAAAATAAAGTTAGGCTCCTTGGGCATATTGTTTCGGAGAAAGGATTAGTGGTGGACCCTACAAAAGTGGAAGCTATCCAAGGATGGAAGGTTCCTATAATGCATTGGAGGTTAGAAGTTTTCTAGGGTTGACAGGCTACAGTAGGATGCACATCAAGAGTTTTGCCCAAATAACTGCCCCTTTAACCCAATTGACTAAGAAGAATCTAGTCCTTTTTTGGGATGATAAGCGTACCAAGACATTTGAGAAGCTTAAGGAGTCATTGACTAATGCACCCGTGCTCACTATTCCAGATGGAACCAAGCCATTTACGGTTTTCATGGATGCATGTGGCACATGATTAGAAGCAGTTCTAATGGAAGAAGGGAAGGTAGTTGCCTATGTTGGTAGACAAATAAAAGATCATGAGAAGAGGCATCCAATGCATGTTTAGAATTGGCAGCCATTGTTTCTGCCATAAAAATTTGGAGGCATTATCTCTTGAGGGAAAGCTCTGAGCTATCGCTGATCATAAATCACTAAAATACCTATTTTTCCATAAAGATTTGAATCTTAGGTAGTAGCAGTGGATGGAGTATATTTTGGCACAAGTTTTGGTGTTCAATATACCCTTGGAAAAGGAAAAGTAGTCGCTGACGCCCTTAGTAGGAGACATGCTACTCTAAGTGCTATATCTAAATGGAGACAGTTGGAGTTCTTTTTAATATTAACCTCCAACCATTAATAAATCCCATCCAATGTTTTCTATCAATTATGGAGGTTAGACTAGCCTTCATGGATCATATAGGGCACAAGCAAGTAAAAGACGAGGAGTTAGTAGAGATTTTATAAAAATTAAGAAAAGGGGACCATTTTCCCCATGTTAGGAGGTACTCAATTGACGAGAAGGGATACTTGAGAGAGATGGACATCTTTGCATCCTAATGATTGATGAATTAATGAGAGATGTGCTTATGGAGTGTCACCACTCAAGGATGGCTATTCATCTCGGAGGAGATAAAATGTACAAGGACATGAAGAGAATTTTCTTTTGGAATGGAATGAAGAGGAGCGTAGCTGAGTTTGTTGCTAGGTGTTTGAAATGTCAAAAGATAAAACCTAAGCATAGGAAGCATGGTGGATTATTATTACCTTTGGAAATTCGGATTTGGAAGTGGGAGCATATAGGGCACGAGCAAGTAAAAGACGAGGAGCTAGTAGAGATTTTGGAAAAATTAAGAAAAGGGAACCATTTTCCCCATGTTAGGAGGTATTCAGTTGAGGAGAAGGAATATTTGAAAAGAGATGGACATCTTTACGTCCTAACGATTGATGAATTAATTAGAGATGTGCTTATTGAGTGTCACCTCTCAAGGATGACCATTTATCCTGAAGGAGATAAGATGTAAAAGGACATGAGGAGAATTTTCTTCAAGAATGGAATGAAGAAGAGTGTAGCTGAGTTCGTTGTTAGGTGTTTGATATGTCAAAACATAAAACCTGAACAAGGGAAGCCTGGTGGATTAATATTACCTATATAAATTCTTATTTGGAAGTAGGAGCATATTTTGATGGATTTTGGGGAAGATTACCTAAAAGTCAGAAGGGTAATGAAGCTATTTGGTTTCTTATAGATAGACTCACCAAGAATGCTCATTTTGTTTCGATTAGGGGAAATAAGACTAGTGCCTCTCTCACCTGGATTTATATTAAAGTGTTAGTTCATCTACGTGGAATTCCTGTAAGCATAGTCAGTGATAGGGACCCCTTATTCACTAACAAGTTTTAGAGGAGCCTACAGGCAGCTTTGGGAACTTCTTTGAACCTGAGCATGGCATATCACCTACAAACTGACAGATAAAAAAAGAGAGTGAATAGAATTTTGAAAGAATTGTTGAGGGCTCGTATTTTGGATTTCGATGGACATTAGGAGCTACATCTACCTTTGGTTGAGATTGCGCATAACTATAGCTATCAAACTATGATTGGTATGGCCCTTTTTAAAGCACTTTATGGGAGACCATGCAAATCGTCTAGTTGTTGGTGGGAAACCACCGACAAAGTGTTGCTCAGACCAAATTTGACCTGTGATACCATGGAAAAAAATGATTAGGCAGAGGATGAAGGTAGCGCAAGACATCAGAAATCTTATGCGGATAAAAGAAGGAAAAAGATTGAATTTGAGGTTAGAGGTATGGTTTTTGTTAAAATCTTCCCTCTTAGAAAAGTTGCTAGATTTGGAAAGTCTAGAAAGTTGGCACCTAGATTTATTGGACCATTTAGAATTCTGGAAAGAATAGAAAAATTGGCACATCGTATGGAGCTTCTTAACAAGTTGGTAGGAGTCCACAATGTTTTCCACGTTTCTCACCTTAGGAAATACCTTTATGACACCACTAGCAGAGTAGAGTCTGATCAGTTGATGATTTTGAGATGGAGCCGATAGTGCCTTGTACCACCTCACGCATTGTGGAGCACGATACTAGTAGACTCCGCAATAAAATAATTAAGTTGGTCTGAATAAAATGGGGGGACAATCCAGTGGAAAGCCTATGGAAGACCGAGGAGAAGATGAAGAACACTCACCTAGAGCTTTTCACTGGTAATTTCTCTCTCCAAAATTAGGATTTTGGTTGCATCGCGATGGATAGATTAGATAGTCAGAGATGTTTGTTATACTTGTTCATAAACAATTTACACTTACATAGAGATTTTTATGCATGTTTAGGATATTTGCATATATACTTACATGACATGATTACACACTCGCGCTAGGATTGAGCTCAATTTTAGCATGTCTGCATGTAACACCCCTAATTTTAAATAGCACTATTCAAAAGATTTAATTAGATAAATTAAATAGAATAATATAGAGACTAGAGTGATAAGCAAATTGAGATTTGATAACTGATTAAGGTTGTTCCTTAACTAAATGAATCTATAAGAATGGTTTATAAGTTAAATATTTAAGAGAATAAGGCAAGGACAATATGGGAATAGCCGAACCTCATAACACTTGAAACCTCTTACCATGTTCTCATTCTCAATTACATTCTTACAAAACAAAAAGAAAAAAAATGAAAAACAAGACCGGCCATATCCCTAGGAGAAGAGGATCTCAAAAATCAATTAGAGATTAATATTCAAGCTAGGACGACTGAATTGTAGAACAAATCTCAAGATTTTACCCAAACAAGGTGAATTATGATCTAAACCATCTCATATAAGTCATCCTGAATGTTTAAATTGGGCTTTGAGGTTTAAAATCATATGATTGGATGAATGATGATATGTTTTGGTTTAAATGCCATGTTATAATTTAAACAAGGATTCCGTGGAATAATGTAGTTTAGTTTTAAGGCTAAAATCATGCCAAACGATTTCGAAATGCCATGATTTTTGAATATGTTATGTAAAACATTATTTTCGAGATGGTTTTAAATTTTCATAATATCCCAAGCTATGGATAATTTATCATGGATTTTTGAGGGAAAGAAATGGATATTTCGGGTTTTAATTAATTTAAGGAATTGTTAATTATTTTCGGGCCGAAAATTTTATATGATAAAAATACTATCATTTTGGAATTAATGTGAATTTTTGAGATTGATCTCAAGAGATTTGGGTAAGTATTGTATTTAATTAGAAATATTAGTATTTAATGATTAAGTAAATACAAGGTGTTAGTTAATAATTTTAATTAAATGTTTGTGTATCGGGGATTACAGGTAGCAGCAAATTCTGAAAAGAACTTTAAAAAGGTTTTGTTATACAATAGAAAATTAGAAACATATGGGGTTAGGTAAAAAGAAATTGCTTTACTTAGTTAAAAATCAGTTCTTACAATGATTACAACAAAGCCACTTGCCTTTGAAAGCATATTTCTTTGAACACTAAGGTGATAAGGGAGTTGCTGTAGTTAACATATACTAGAACAAAGGTAGAAGGGTCCTTCCGCCCTAATCAATAGTGTTGAAGGGGTTCCTCGGGACACATACACCTTAACAAGTGTGCTCCGCCACATTAATTGAATCATGGAAAGGACCTTTTGCACTAGTAGATAGCATCGAAGGGGTTACTTTTTCTTTTATATGCTCTACAAGTATGTTAATCAATAAAGACAGAGGGGTGTGCCGCACTAATCAATGGAGTCGACAACATACCTTCCGCACGTTTATACTTGAGTAAGTCCAACAATTATGGAAGGCACCTTATGCACTAGTTGATAGTGTCGAAAGGGTCCCTCTACGTGCATATTTAATTATAGAGGTGGAAAGGTTGTGCGGCACCCAATCAATGGTGTGGATAGGTTCCTTATACATGGTTTCAAAGAAGTAGTGGAAATGGCCTTCCACATCGCTTAAGCTATAATTTCGAAAGGTCCTACCACTAAAGTAGAGTGGCGAAAGGTGCATAGCCGCTTGTTTCGGACCCATTAGTTAAATGGAAGGTATGAAGGGCTTGGTTGCTCTATGATGTTGAAAGGAAGAGTGATAGAGGGTAACTTATGTTGTCATAATGATCCGAAGGATGTAGTTAAAAGCCTTAGTTTTCAAATTAGAGAACCCAATCTCATTTTTAAAGTAAACACATGGCAATATAAAAGAGTTTTGAAATGACATTTAATTTTGAATTTTTTTTGGAAGCTTTCCCTGCTAAAGACAGTGGGTTAAGGGTATTAACCATATTTCATTAGAAAATGATTGCAAGGAATTAAACCATGGATGTTTATGTTTTTGTGCTAATTGATCAATTATAATGTATGCTTATGTTATCATATTCACTTCATTTATAACCCATAACTGCATTTTAGGGTGTTAAGGGCAGAATAACAGGCTAGGTTGATCCAGCAGTGAATATGCATTGAACTAACTCCTGTATGAGTAGAATTGCATCTAGGGGGTCATACAGACAAGAGTATAGGATCCCCAAAACAAATCAAAAGATTATTGGTTTAGGCAGGTTCTTAGTAAGCCCATAAAAGCTATGTTATGAAAATTGTTATTAGAAGGGGCCAAAGGTTCTTAGTGATCCCATGAATACTATGTCTGGAATAAGTTGTCGATAGGGATCAATAGGTTCATAGTCAACCAACGAAAACTATGACATGAGAGATGTTATTGGAGAATCCAATAGGTTCATAGTGACCCCATGAAAACTATGATCAGATGATGTTATTGGAAGACACTAATGGATTCTTAGTGATCCCATAAAAACTATGAAACCAAATAGATAATCTGTAAGCATGGAACGGATTTTTGGTTAGTCCATGAAAACTAATAAGTTAATGGTGACCCTAGAAACTATAACTTGAGAAAGATAGTCAGGTGAATGTGGATGGAAAATTCAGAGTTAATTGCATGTTTGCATAACATCATGATATATTTTATTATGTTAAGTCTTGACCATTGTGGATGCAGATGCATAATATATGGTTATTATAAATTAGGTTAGATACCAGTGAGGGGAAAATCCATTCCACCAAGCGGCATGGTCTCACTAGATATCTATATAGTTCGAGATGGTAGGTTATTATTCACACCAGACTTTTTGTCTGACTCAAACTTTATGTTTTTCACTTAAACTCTCGGGTGCTCAATTGATTTTGAGTGGTTTGAGTGTTAAGGTTTTCAAATTCTTCTTTAGACGAATAAGCTTCCGATGACATGTAGGAGGCACTAACTATTAGGAGTTCTGCCTGTTTGATTCTGTTGTGCCATTGGATTTAATGGCAAAGTTACCTAATGTCAATATTTAGACTCTGATCGATCAAGATGGAATCTTCATATATCGCTCTTGGCGTAATTTTTAATAGTTATATTTCTTCGAAAGTGGTTCATAAATTGGAATTATGTAATGAATCTATAATATGACTTGAAATGGAATGAGAGATTTGCTTTAAAATCGAGTTAAAAAATTTCATGTCCATTATTTCTGTTATATCAATGTATCTAACATTACCGCATTTGGTCACCAAAAAATAATAACTATAGATCAGCATCTATAGCGATTAGTTTTAGGCCACCAAATGGAAGATGTTATACTGCAGTACATAATCATGTTACACCAACGGTTGAGTAGATGGTTGTGTAGAGAACTTATTTGTATAACATGGATGTATGGCGAGTTATGCTATTCGCCCCTTGGAAGATTTCGAGATGAAATTCTTTTTAAGGGGAAAAGAGTATAACATCCTGTGAAATAAACCGTAAATAAATAAAGTAAATTGAATTAAATATGATAAAGATTGTGTATAGAAATTTATAAAAGTTGGAATTTGACCTCGAAAGTTATTCTATTGTGTTTGTGGAGAAATTCTAATATGTTTCTATATATAATGCGTTGAAAACAAAGCTCAGACAAAGAAGTTTTGAGCGTTTGAAGTTCTCAGATTTAAATTAATTTTGTTTGAATTCAAATTCAAATGATAAATTAAATTTAGGATTTAAATTTCAAAATTAGCTTAGGGGTTGAGTAAAATATTGACGAAGACTTAACGTTTAAAAGTTAATTAGGGAATAAAATAATATAGCAATGGAAACAAAAATAAACGCTCCTGAACAAAAGAGCGGTCGACCTAAATAGTTCAATCAGCTGATCTTAGCGGTCGACCGCTTGGTAATGGCAGTTGTCAGTGGCGACTAGGGTTTTACGTTATGTTCTATTTGGTTGTGTGCTCTAGATTTGCCTATTTCCCACCTACTTCCATCCTACGGTTCTGGTGCATTTCAACTCCTATAAATGGAACCCTATCCACTGCACTTTTATTTATATTATTTTGGGAAATACTATGAAACTCGGCCATTGCTATCTTTTTAATGAGATTCAAAAACTCCATAGAGATCAAGTAAGGATTCAACCTATTTCTTTTTGTTTCTTCTTTCCCCAATCTATTATTATCCTATTCTTCTCTAATTATTCTAAATATAATATGTATACCTCTTCCCTATTGTATGTATACATATCTCTTCCCTATTGTATGTATACATATATCAAAAGAGAGATTCTAGAAGAGATTGAAAGGCTACAAATCCATTTGAGTAAAGCTAAGGCTAATCTGTAAGTGGAAACCTTAGTATTTCTTTTCAGCAATTGTTTAGTGTATTTCTTTTGGATTTGAATATGCCTTAGGGATTTTGGGATTTTAAAAATATGATAGATAAATCACCAAAATTTACTTTTTATTTCAAAATGTCAATTCTATGTTGGTATTGTCAATTATTCACATTAATTTGATAGAATTTGTTTCGTTTATGCAATTTTTGATAATTTCATAGTCTATTCCACTTCTCCTTCTTCTTTAGGTCATATTGTGATCCTCATTAAAATTAAGGGTTTTGGTTACGAATTATTTTCATAATGTACACCACCTATTCATATCCATTTCTTTGTAAAAAGAGGAGTTGAATATAATATGCGGTTTAGATTTCAATTCTTATCGTTTAATATTCCGTTGAATTGGTATAATAAATTGAGTTTTTATTTTATTTGCAAGTTAGTTATTGCAGTTTTGGTTATGAATATTTTTCTCTGTTTGGGACATTAGAATTCCATGAAATCTTGAAAAAGTTAAGAAAAAGGACTTGTAATATTAATTGGTTAGGGAATTGACATTTAACACTAGTTTAGAGCATAAACTCCATGTGTTTAGAACTTATTAAGCGCGGATACTTATTTACTTATATTTACATAATTAACATATAATTATTGCATATATGGCGTAGTTAATTAGGCATTTATTTACATTTATTTTCCCTATTAGGAAGGTAATTGATTTTATGGTGAAATAAGAGGAAACTCTTATATACCTAATTTAAGCGTAATACCGAAGATTCTTTATAAGGCCTTATTTATGGAACGGTGATATGAGTGTGTATGTGTGTGTGTGTGTATAGTAATTAATTTATGGATAAGTCATAGGGATGCAAGGTCAATAGAGTTACATGGTAGAAGTCTGCCCTTTACTTTGAGGCTACCAGCAATCGTGTACACTTTTATTGATGTGAGATATCTTATGATAAATATTTACAATGACGTGAGGTTAGTTCCAAATTCTATAGGGAAAATTTGCCTAGCTAATTTAGCTACCAATTCCTATGAATAGCGGACTACTGTGAGATGTCATTATGAGCATGGGCCATAAGACAAAGGGCTGGCTTTGGGGTTTGAGGTATTAAGTGGTTGTCCCACCTTTTTCTCTAAATGAAGTATTAAATGGCCAATGGGTTACGTTAGGTGGTATCTCTATAGAGGCCAACTTTTGGAAGTATGCCTTAAATGTTGAGGTTTGCTAATTTTCTACTTAGAAGTATCAAGTGGCCTATGCCATTTCATATGATGTCAGCCAGATTGTATCATTGAGGGGAATGCTTCTGGAAATAGGCGTTAAATGATGGGGTTTGCCTATTTTCCATTAGGAAGTATCAAGTGGCATGGGTAACATCTCTTACATAATTAGCTATTTATGACATATGATTGAGATATGAGGTTTACTTTTGAAATGGAAAGTATTAAGTGGTCGGACCCGCCTCCTTTCCTTATGAAGAAGGATTAAATGATTTTAATAATTTTATATTCATAGACATATTATATTTGAAACATGCTGCCCAAGTACCAAAAAGAAAAGACCCAAGGTTTTTATTCACCAAACACTTGTTGTTCTGACTCCTTCCTCATTACAACACATGTCAAGGACGAAGTGATGGTGGTGACGATGTTTAAAGATGGGCAAGCTTGGCAAGTGGCAGTATTCATTATTATTTACTTTCATGCGTACCCGTGGATTTATACAATTTTCGTAGTGGATATTATATTATAGTTTTCATGGGATTTTGTTTTATGACGTTTTTTTTGTTTTGGAATAAATGGATACACTTTACTATTATATTTTGTTACATTCGCTATGAATTCTGAAATTTTAGTTATGGCTCAGCAATATTATTTCTTTTTACTACTAATAGCTTGCCTTAGAATGGATCTAAATTTTGACGACCCTTTTTTGGGTCGATTAGGCATGTTCCAAGGTGGGTTGTTACATCGAGGATTATCCTTTATGAGCCACTCCAAATCTCTAAACTTGATGACATTGGCATTGTAATTAATATTAAGTGGATAGAATTTGTCTTTGACCCATCTCTCTATATCTGCCACTAACTCATCCACTTTCTTAGCTTTGGCTAATGCATCGTCTCTCTGTTTGCGAGTGTTAATCCACATTTTGGCAAGGTAATTTACAAGAGGATTTAACCCAATAGCCCTCACGATTGTCAAGGTCGATGAGTGTAGAGAAATGGTTGTAGGACTCGAAGGTAAAGTACAAATGGTTATATGAAGACACGATTGAACAGAGTTGGTAGATAGATGACGCATGATGCTAGAATATGGAAAATA
Organism: Allium cepa; assembly: GCA_030765085.1. Lineage (NCBI taxonomy): Eukaryota > Viridiplantae > Streptophyta > Magnoliopsida > Asparagales > Amaryllidaceae > Allium > Allium cepa. The sequence goes on from CM060928.1 coordinate 348,223,835, forward strand.
GCTTGGATAGGCAAGGGATCGGCTTAGCTAAATAGCACCCTAAGGATCGGCTTAGTCAGTTGGATGAAGGGTCAACATGGATGAAGTAATGGAGGGATCGGCATAGGTGATGGCGCACGAGTCGGAATAAATAGTTATCGGAGGGATCGACATAGTACAATGAAATAAGAGGGATCGACATAGCTAATGCGACAAGATGGATCGGCATAGTATTGTGGAATAGGAGGGAACGACATAGCATTATTGAAGAGGATGGATCGGCATAGCCTTGAGGAACAAGAGGGATCGACATGGCTTTGTAGAACAAGATGGATCAGCATAGTAGAATATAAGGGATCGGCACTATATAATCGAATTCAAGGGATAAGCATGAATGAGTATGCATGGCACGTAAAAGGGATCGGCGAATTTTGGTTGATAATAGGGATCGGCTCACTTGAGCCAAATAGAAGGGATCGTCATGATCCACTTATAAGGGATCGACATGAATAACTTCAAAATGGATCTGAACCAAAGATCAGGCATAAGCATGAGCTCTGCTGGTCCAATGAATATGTTATTTGGAGAGCCATCATATATAAGCATGAACAAGCCATAAGAAGGATCGCTGCCCCAGACCAACTAATGGAGGGATGGATCGGTACCGATCCCTCTTCATTGGGATTTGGGCCTATTGGGGGGCCCCTATGGATAAGAAGGTCTTGTAGCCGAACTTTCAGAGAAATTGGTGGTTACCTTCTCCTATAATTACTGGCCTAGGGGGTCATCCTAGGGAACCTTCTTTCTACTTCTCTTTATCTTCTAACTAGGAGATACTTTGCCAATTTTATTTCTTGAATTTCACGCGTTTCTAACTGTAATTAGTAGTATAAACTAATAAAAGGAAATTTTTTAGAGTGGACGTAGATCAGAGTTAGCTGAACCACTATAAATCTGTGTCTCTATTTATTTGCTTTCTAATTATTTTAATTTCGTTCTTCATTTATTTCACTTCATTTCTGTATTTGGATTGGGTATTTGTGCTTTCACATGATTAGGTATTGGATGCCAATTTGGTGCTAACATTTTGGTGCTTTCACATAATTAGGTGTTAGTTGCCAATTTTGACGCTAACATTTTGGTGCTTTCATTGAGAAGGACCTAGACCCGTGGATTTGGAAGCTAGGAGCTTAGATTTTGAAGCTTGGGTACTTGGATATAGGAAGCAATAGTGAGAAAATCAACAAGGAGAGTGCTACCAGAAATGAGTCACCTTAGAGGGAGTCAGAAGGCTTCCTCAGGAGCTGAAGTTGATCAAGCATCTATCTACATCACCACGGATAAAATGGAAACAATGATGGATGTTATGTAGGAGAGGATGCTAAAAGGAAGGTTAGCAGAGATGATCAGGCAAGCCATGCGTGGAGGATTAGTGAACAGGGATTTGGAGGATGTAAATAAAAGTACATTCGCTCCAAATATCAGGCAAGCTAGGAATCCACTGGAGTTCAAACTACTAATGCTTGAGACATATGATTGAAAAACGGATCCCGTTATTCATCTAACGAGATACATGAGACACATGGAAGTATTGGGGCATCAAGGGAAGCCATGGCAAGGTGCTTCCCCTGTACTTAATGGATATAGCGCACTATGGTTTAGACAGTTGGAAAGTGGCTCTATTAGCACATGGAAAGAATTGATAAAAAGGTTTACGAGGCAATTTTGGGTCAACATCACGAGACCCAAGGGTGTGATGACTTTAACATCGATGAAGCATGGAATGGAGAATCACTCAAGGATTTCTTAACCAGGTTCAATGTCGTAGTGGCTTTGGTGGATCGACCGGATCCGTCAATGGTTTTAACGGCAGCAGTGTCAGGGATTGCGGATAGCTCGGACTTTAAGATATCATTGGAACGGGATCCACCAGTGGACGTCGAGGAATTTTATCATGAAGCAGAAAAGTTTTTGCAAAAGGAAGATGTGAAAGATGATCGAGAGGGAAGAGATGAAGAGGAAGTTTATGCAGCTAAAGGTACAGTTCCGCTCGAGGAAGGTTCAAACAAGGATAAAGGGAAATGGAAAGCAGAGGATGGCTCTGATGGATTGAAGCGACCACGAAGGGAACCGAGATTCACCTCTTACACGGAATTGACTGAAACATTAAAACATATATGTTTGGACACCAGGGAGCAGATCCCTTATTAAAGGCTAATGAGGAGAGAGCCTACAAACAATGAAAAGAAATTTGAAAAATATTGTCTATTCCATGAGCTGGACGGGTATAGTACAAATGATTGTAGGCACTTAAAGGATGAAATTGAGGGACATGTCTGGAACGATAGGCTGTTATAACACGTAAGAACACAGGCAGCGGTAATGGAACATGAGTAACCACCATCCGCATTGAACGGGGACTACCTTGGATCGAGGCTTCAACTTGTCATCAATATTGATCGGAATGGCAAAGAATAAGTAATAAACTCCACAATGAAATGGATAAGTCACTTATACATGTACGAGATCATGAACGGTCCCTAAGCATGCTCTAAGATGACAATGAAGCGTCACACCTGCAGATGAATGCACTATAGTGTTTAGTTTTTTATTTTTGTTTCTATTTTAGTATTTGGACTTAATTTTATAATAATACTCACTCGAATGTAAGATTCAACGTTAACAAATTTGAGTCCCATTCGGACATTCACATTTCGTCTCAAACGGCGCTTGATCTCGAACGATCATGTTACGCCTTGGACAGGCACACTATCTCGAATTATCACATTTTGCCTCGAACGGCACTCATTCTCAAATGATCACATTTCTCCTCGAAAAACACCCAATCTCGAACAATCATGTTACGCCTTGAACAGGCACTCGATCATGAACGATCGCATTTTGCCTCAAAAGGCATTCAATCTTGAACGATCGCATTTTGCCTCAGATGCTCGATCCCTGCGATCATCATTATCCTGGGACGGCTACAAATTTGATTAATGGTCCCAAACGGTCATTAGGTAAGATCACTGGTTTTTTCATAGGTCATTAACGAGTTCGAACATTGAACATAAGGCAATTCAAAAATGCCTTTCTACCACAAGGCATGTTTTGGGGGAAAAAGTGTTAACCTGCCTTTTGGAAAGGCAGTATCCAAGCGGATTTAACCAAACTGACCTCACAATGGTCAAGGCCGATGAGTGTTGAGCGATGGTTATAGGACCCGAATATAAAGTACAAATGGTTATATGAAGATAGGATTGAACGAAGTTGGTAGATAGATGATGTAGGATGCTAGAAATATAGAAAATAGCTTGGATAGGCAATGGATCGGCTTAGCTAGATACTACCCTAAGGATCGGCATAATCGGTTGGACGAAGCGTCAACATGGATGAAGTAACGGAGGGATCGACATAGGTGATGGCGCATGGGTCGGTATGGATGGTTATCAGAGGGATAAACGTTGCTTAATGGGACAAGATGGATCAGCATAGTATTATGGAAAGGGAGGGATCGACATAACATTATTTAAGAGGATGGATTAGCATAGCCTTGAGGAAAAAGAGTGATGGACATGACCACGTAGAACAAGACGGATCAACATAGTATAATAGGAGGGATCGACGCTATATCATGGAGTCAAAGGGATAGGCATGAATGAGTATGCATGGCATGTAAAAGGGATCAACAGAGTTTGGTTGATAATAGGGATTGGCTCACTAGAGCCAAATAGAAGGGATCTGCAGAATTAACTTTAAATTGGATCTGAAGCAAAATTAAGCAAAAGCACGAGCTCCACTGGTCCAATCAATATGATATTTGGAGAACCATCATATATAAGCATGAAGAAGCCACCATAGGGATCGCTGTCCCAGAATCAACCAATAGAGGGACTGGTGCCGATCCCTCTTCATTGGGATTTGAGCCTAGTAACCCCTATGGTAGGCCTATACAGGTAAGAATGTTATGTAGCCGAAGTTTTAGAGAGATTGGTGGTCACCTTCACCTATGAATACTGGCCTATGGGGTCATTCTAGGGGATCTTCTTTCTGCTTCTCTTTATCTTCTACCTATGCGATATTCTGACAGTTTTATTTCTTGAATTTCATGGATTTGTAACTGTAATCAGTAGTATAAACTAATAAAAGGAAAATTTTTGGAGCAGACATAGGCCGGAATTAGCCAAACCACTATAAATCTATGTCTCTATTTACTTGCTTTCTAATTATTTTAATTTTATTATTCATTTATTTCTCTTCATATTTCTATGTTTGGATTGGGTATTGGTGCTTTCACATAATTGGATGTTGGTGATCAATTTTGGTGCCAACAGCGAGCATCGCATCACAATTTCCCTAGACTGTTGTAAGGGCTTCGTCCTTCTCTTTCTTCTCCTTGATGAGCTGTGCATTCAGCTCTTTTACTTCTTTTTATAGCTTGTGGTTTCTGTAGTAACTAGATTCAACTTGCCTTAAATGATCCTTTCTTTCCTATTCGAACGTCTAACTCAAGTCCTTGGCTCTCTGTGTGGCATCTTCTGATGCCTTCTTAAGTGCAGCAAACTCTGCATCGAGGTAAGCAATAGTCTCATCATTTTGATTTTCTATAAGTCGCGGTCCTGCATCCTTACCTTCATGCCCTCGGCGTATTCAAAGACCTACTCGGTCATCCTCTTCTAGATGAAATACTGGTCATAAGCGTCACTAACATACACTACCATATGATCTTAACATTTGGGGGAATATTTTTCAAATTTGGAGAAAACTCAACGACTTTGAAACAAACCTTTGGGAAGTGGCATTGCAGTTTAGCCCTTTGAGGGTTGGACACAACCGACTACTCTATTGTGACCTTTTATCAGTTTTCTAGCAAGAATAGTTAGGAGCGGTAGGCTTTGACGATCGATCGGAATGTCGAGAAGTGGAAGATGGCATTGCCTTCTTAGTAAAAGGAATGCCAAAGGAAGATCGCAAGAGATATCATTGTGAGGAACATCATCAAGATGGTTGGAGTGTCCGTCCAACCCCATGGATTTGGGCGACTTAGATCTAGATCGATGCCTTGATGATGAGTCGTGTGACTAATAACCCTTCTCTAGACCTCCTCTGTCATGGCTTGAACGTGACTAAAACTAGAGTCATGGCTAGTGCCATGGTGGCATGTGCTTGGCTTACTTCTTAGGTGATAGGACATCTAGTCCTTGAGAGATTCAAACATATCATGTCATTCCCATGAACCTAAAAATTAGATAAAAGTGAATCCGCCTTAACCTGATAAGAACGTGATACAAGCTGAGTAAAGTGCTATACGTATGCGTGCGTGCGCAAGTGTCTTAATGTCCCATCCAATGGACCATGGGTTAGAATTTTGTTGACAGGGGTAACCTCCCCTTCTCAAGTAGAAGGCACATCATCTTGAAAGCAGATAGGGACCCAACATCTCTAATGCTCAAGTAGAAGGCACATCATCTTGAAAGCTGATAGGGACCCAACATCACTAATGCTCATATTGCCAATGCCAAAAGAGACGATTACATCTGGAATCGACCCAAAATTTTCATAAGGATCCTCTGGAAGCTTAACGGGTGTCACTTCTGCCGCACTAAATGGTGGAGGTCGCCTCATGTACTACATGGGAAGAACCATTATTTTAAGGCGTTGCTTTTGAGGAAAATCTTGACCATCACCATCGTTATTATTCGGAGACTCATGTCTTATACCGGCATCATCGCGAACTACTTCACCACCTACACCTTCCTTGGAATATTCCTATACTTCTCCAATTCCAACTATGGGCTCCGAACTAGAGGCATAACTAGGTCCTCAATGCCACCGGTGGATAAGGAATCATTTTTATCATTATCTGTGGTCCTCAGAACATGATTAATTCTACGCCTTGCTTCTAGCAATTTGTAAGCCCAAAGATTCTCATCGGTGAGCAATGTCCTCACCTCCCTATCCACGTCTAGGACTTCGTGAAGCAACTTGAGAGTCCCTATTAGGGCTACACTGCTGGGCCTGTTTCGCATATCTGGAAGAACAAAGGAATACAATCTGCATAAATAAAATAGTGAAATGATTGAAAATGGATAGAATGGAAATGAAGCTTACGTCTGGGCAACCACTGCTGTGCAAATCAGGGTGGACAGCGTACGAAGAAAATTCATCCTTAAAGTAGCTTACTTTATTCCAGGTGCAAGTCACTATTCTGCGCCCTTTAAATGGTTCCAACAATATAAGGGAAGGATTTCCTTTATGATGTTTGAAGCTATAACAATATCGAATTTCTTCATCACTTGGAACGTGATTCAAATGACAAGTAAAGATAATGAACACGCTGTGTAGAATGACTTAGTTGTTGGGATGCAGTTGAGCCAAAGCCAGCCTCATGAAATTAAAAATCCAATGAATAAACCGATTGAATAGTGGGACGCATCTCGCTAAAAAACATATACCGATTGCACACGGTATACCCAGTTAAAGGTGCTGCAACCATTGATGGCGTGTGGGGACCAATACATATTCAAATGAGATGCCATGCATGACGACCTGTATTTTAACGGTCAGATATTTAAATAATTTATTTAAATACTTAATCATTAATTAAATGAAGGCCCAAAAAAGTGATTTTTCGCATACAAATGTATCAGGACTCGAGAGCACTTCCGTGGAATTCAGATTGAGTTGTGAATTTCAATGAGCATAAAGATCACTATATTTTGAGATCGAAAGATTGAATGGCCAAAACGATCTTATATTGGCCATTACTTTTGCATACGAGGTCCGTTTTGGACGCCGTCTCTTGCATTGCGCTCATGATGGCGAGATCTATCTTTTGGCTTTGGTTTCGATAGATTTGGCTTAGTGAGTGATAATGTCTCTCACTTTACTATGTTTTGTTGTTTAGTATTATATTGATGCTTGGTAATGATTTTTGGTTTTTTTAACATGATATTATTACTGTTATTGTTATTATACAGCAAATATATTTTTATAAAAGAATATAATACTATTTTAAAATGATTTATAAAGAATGTCACATATTTTCCATGTTCGTGCCATAGTTAGGGAATTTTTAGATTAGATCTATTAGTGATGTTATTTTTCCATATTAATTGATATGGATAGATTGTTTATGTTGTGTGTTGTTTTGGATGGATGTATGGTTGTTTTGATGTATGGAAGTTTAGATGTATGTTTGGTTGTTTGGCTTCTTTGTTATTTGGCTGTTTTGGATGAAAATACCGATTTGCAGTGAATTGATTTTAGGCAGCATCTTGTATGTTGTAATTTCACACACGTGGAAATCTGATGAATTAGATGAGCTATAGAAGAGGGTTTGGGATATGTGCCAATTGATATGGATTTTAGAGTGGATGTCGGACGTTTGCATTTGGTCTGTACTTAACTATTCAGTTATGAACAAGACCAAGGTGGATGGTATTCACCATAGTCGAGTGGTCAATGTCCGTACTGTTATCAATTAACGATTTGGCCGATGTATGGCTTGGACATTGATGAGATATCATGGTGCCCAACGTGATAGTTTATTCGTGCGGTGAGATTGGATGTTATCACCCTACGACGAGTGATGTTGATGGTAAGGTAGTGATGTGGTGCTTTGAACTGATGATTTTGGTGGCGAGGCGGGGATGCGGTGCTTCGAAATGGTAGACTGATACTATGGATAGTGTCTCAATGATGTATGGACTAGGCTCCGAGATGATAGTATCAGGACTGTATGGATCATAATGGACCTCTGGCTTCATATGGCATGATATTAGGGTTCTTCGATTAAGAGTTTAGGTGGAGATCAGAATTGATGATGGTAGCTCAGATTAGGGTGAAGCTGTGGATAGTGGACTTGGTTAAGTGTTAGGGCTCGTGCCTAGAAAATTATAGTGAACTAGTGGGGTTCGAATCTGTATCAAGTGAGTAGGGCTCGATAGATGTGTTTGTGCCTAGGGACCATTAATGACTCAGAGTGCTATCTGTTGTGCTCAGAGCAGGGGTACTATATGTAGGCGATACCCGAGAGCTGGTAGCTATAGTCGTGTACCCTAGACCGCCCCAAGGGGAAATAGTGTTAGACAGTACTGAGGTATTATAGAAGACAACCGTGCGGGTTTTCGAACCTGAAAGAGTGGGGGAACGCAAAAGAGAACCGAGATTTCCACTATTCTTTGATAGTTGCAGAGGGTTATATGAGTCATCATATATCTGGCATATTAGGTGACAGTTTGTATTGTTTGATGGTTACTATATTTTTTATGGTTTCTCATTAGTCACCTGTCACCCTAGGGATGTCACATTATGTAGGTATTGTGGTAGGGATACCTGTAGACCCTAACTTGACTTAGTGTGGAGTAGGTATGGATGGAGATATTTAGATACCTGAAGTTTACTTAGTATAGAGCAGGGACTATAGGTGGAGATACTTTGGCACCCTGATAGACACTGAATATGGTATACCCTTTTTATGATGTTGTAGAGTAGCATATTACTTATGTTTATGTGCTGACTTTGTGTTTGCAGGGATATGTCAGGTATGGTTTATATACCCTTTATTCCATATATTATCGAGTTTTATAGTATTTTGAGATTTGATATCGCTCATAGCAAACCGTTGTCTAACCCGAGGTTTTATAATTTGCTTTTTATTATCTGGGTACTCTTAAATGAGCTGACTAAGAGTAGGTGGATAATTATGGAGTTCTATAGATGAACTGACAGGAGGTGACGGTTATCTATCCTTATATGTGCGTTTGTTATTATATTTCCGCTATGTGACACTGTGGAGCCTTGACAGTGTTGATTTACTATTATGAGACAGTGTACCAGTTAAGTTTACTTTCCCATTGTATAAACTCTACTATTGTGTTGTATAACTTTATGGATCTTATATTCAAATGATTATTTCACGTTGTTATTACAGTCCCTATTGTTTTATACCTTATATGATTATTAAATTTAATTTGATGCGATGTGAGATATGCGATAGGTAATTTGGTTATTTGATGCTTCCTTTTTCTTTTTTTCTATTCTTTTCTATTTTATTTGTTCATCTTTTTTCTTTTTCTTTTCTTTGACTACTGTTCTGCATCGTAGGTGTATGGCAGTCATTACATTTGGTATCAGAGCAAAGATTACCTGATTAAACTTAGTTAATACTGTGATCTGATAGAGATAGGATAGGAATTACCGCCTTAGACTAGATCTAGAGAGTGTACATATACGAGAGATTTTGTAACTGTATAGTAGTATATATAGTATATGAGTTATGTGCGCACCTGAGCACCATTGATTCAGTTTTCTTTATGAGAGATGGATCATCCTTATTATAGAATAGAAATGATCTAGCATGAAAGAAAAGCTGCTATTGATTCTATCTTTAGAGTTGAGGATTGGGAACTGTTATCTGGGTATTTAACCCAGCAGGAACCAAAAAAAGACGGAACAATCTCGTGTCATCATAATGGTTCAGAACTTAACCAGAAAAGCTAAGACAAGGAATTAATGAGAGAAAGCTATATTACTGAGATAACAACTGAGATCGGTTATGCCAAGGGACCAGCATTCTTTCATCCCAATCAGTAGTAGAGTGCAAGCAACTAGTAAACTACCATCAAAATGGAACAACGTGGAACGAGACTGCACAAGAAATGACGATACAAGACCATGGAAACATACTAAAATTCAAACTCCAAAAAAACATCTAAGTTCTTGGATCGCCAGCGACTATGCCCTATGGATCGCTAGCGACCCATACAAAGTGAAAGTTTGCTCAGCTAAATAGAAGAAGAGAAGGAAGGAAGAAGTACGTTAAAAATATGCTAAGTGTATGGGTCGCTAGCAACCCATACACCATGGATCGCTAGGGACCCATGATTCTCCATGAGCCATTGATAAGCCAACTAAGCAATGCAATGGCTAAGGAGCCAATTCCTTAGCTCGTGACACGAGCCAACTCTATGAGTCGCAAGCGATCTATAGACCATTGGTCACTATGACCCATGATTTTGGCTCGATTCACGAGCTAAAGCCTCTTAGGTTGTTATGCATCCATCTGTGTGAAGTTGATGAAGTGTCGGGCCTAGAAGTCCTCCGATCTCTATAAAACCATCCTACCTGCAACATAAACTGGACCTTCTCCAGACTAGTTGCTGAAGCTCTGCTAGAAACATTCTTCACTCTCTACCTACCTCGCAACAATCTCCGTAGGAACTCACTATGATCCTCTAGTGGATTCCAACTCTAGGGATTCAATCTACCTAAGGATAATCAAAGCCCTGTAATCAAACAATGCTTGTAACAACAATCGTCTATAATAAAACTACAAAGTGGACGTAGGCTTCATTAACAGTCGAACCACTATTAAATTTTTTTGTCTTCTTTCCTTTACTATTCTTTTTCTATATCTGTTATATGTGATATTGCTCTGTTAGAATAGGGGTGGTGCTTTCAAACTCAAATTAGGAAGTTGATCCATTTTTTGGGTTAACATTTTGGTGCTTTCATTGAGAAATCCAACTCAGGATCCAGATCTAACTATCTGCTTTGGATCCCATAGGTCCAGAATTTAGTTCCTTAATCTTTGCTTGAAAAATCCATTGTTGGAATCAATGGCCCCTGGAAGAAGAAGAACTGCCTCTTGAAGATCCATAAGGATAGTAGTAGTTGAAGAAGACATTAACCTCCAACAGACTAAAGGAAATGGCACTAACTTAGGAAATTAGGCGTCGGCCTCCTCCAATCAGCATGAAGTTGTTACCAGGGATGAGTTAAATAAAATGGTTGATGAGTTAAATCCCACCCCAAGGGCTATGCCCGAACCCGCGGCTGCTATGGAACAAAGGAATTCCTCCGTTTTCAGTCTACATAGAAGAAACGGAAAACAGCCACAAAAAAGGGTGACAATAGAACTTAACATGGATGCAAATGCAAGTACTCTATTTGCCACAAGGCAACCTATTTTGAATTTGAATCAACGGGCAAAGACCTCCGTAGAAGACATAGTTATGGATCTTTCCAACTCGAAGGACGAAGAGCAAGATGGCAAATTGGAAGAAAATGCTAATGCATTTGATAATCCAAGGAATACCTAAACTACTCTTGTTAGACCAACCACAAGCCACCGGGACCTTGCATGAGTGGCTCTCCCGAAGAAAGGAGAGCCTAAGCCTCAACCCACTTACCAAGACCGTTTGCAAAGTCAAACACTTGGTGTAGTAGCTGATTGCCATACTCAAGACTACTGGACATCAGAGACATACATAGCAGACATGGTTAAACGATTAATGGAGGATAGTAAAAATAAAAGAGATGATGAATGGGGATCTGCGCTAAGTCGAACTCATCAAATCTTGAATGAGAGATATCCAAAGAAATTCACAATGCTAACTATTTCGTCCTATGACGGGACAAAGGACTCGAAACCCCACCTGTACAAATACAGTTGGTACATGGATGGAGCAAATGCCTATGAACCCATTCGATGCAGACGCTTTCCTATCTTTCTCGAAGGAGTTGCATCGAAGTGGTTCATTAGGCTTCCACCAAGATCTATCTATCTCTACTTTTCACCAACTGGTGACGAGGTTCCTTGATCAGTTCAGACTCCATATTACGCAGCCAAAAGACATCATGTCCTTATCCAGATTGTTCCAAGGGTGTAACGAATCACTAGAATCTTTCATGAATAGGTTTAACACCACGGTGATGGAAGTAAGCAACCCTAATGAAGACATGGTTTTTATGGAATTAGTTCATGCCATTCACCCAGAAACTAAATTCAGAAAGTGGATTAAGACGAAGCAACCTACAACCAGGAAAGATTTCAATCACAAAGCAAGTCAGTACCTAAGGTTGGAGGAAGTGCATGAATTGGAAAGGAAGTCTACTAATGTGCAACCAGCAAACGTTGGGAAAAGCGATGTAGCAATGAATCAAAATGCACACTCTTCTCGAACTGCTGAAGGAATCACTAGGAAAAATGGTAATTCAAAGAGAAAAGGTCAAAGCTGTAATAAGAGGAATGGTAATGGAAGCAATAAAAAACTCAAAGGGTTTAGGCCCGAAGGCTACACTCCCCTAAGCGACGTACCGAAAAACATTTTTCTCGTAATTCAAGGGACCTAGGAATGTGAAAAGCCACCCATAAAGGAAGCAACTGAGTAGCAGAAGAGCTCAGGGAAATTCAACCACTTCCATGAAACACATGGCCACAATACGAACAAATGGTGAAACCTAAAAATTCTCATTGAGGAATCGATCCAAAAAAACAAAATCCAGCAGTACGTTAAACAACCATAAAAACTTGATCAATCTACGAATTATTAGCACCCAAGAGAAATAAGGAATCATGCTGGAACCAAGGAAGAAGGGTCGAAATGAACTGACCAAAGGCTTATTATCGGAACAATATTCGGGGGACCACATCTTGCACAAAGAAGTAGGAGATAAATGAAGCGATATACGAGTTCGTTGAAGCACGCTCCGAAGGAATCATGTTTAGCCGTGGAAGACAAAACTCCAGCTAAGATGCAAAAGGTCTTGAATAATGATATAATGTTCCGCAATCAGGACACCGAGGGGATCGAAACTCCAACTCTTGATCCGAATGTGGTGATGGTAGGAATTGGACCTACTGTAGTTCGGTGGGTTTTGGTTGACAGTGGTAGTTCCATTAGCATACTCTTCAAACGTACTTTCGATCAAATGAAGATTGGCATGAAAAGTGTATCTGCGTGCAAAAAAAAGATCCAGGGGTTTATCGATGAATCCAAACAACCAGCGGGAATAACCTACCTATGGAGCTTTGAGAGGGTGAGCAAAGGGTCACCCTCATTCAGACTTTTGTGATCGTAGATGAAATGTCAGCGTACAACTCCTTCTTGGGATGGCCCGCGTTAGCTGACTTCAGAATGGCATTGGCCTAATGTTGCCTTACAATGAAGTTCCCTACAAAGCATGGAGTCGAAATTGTGAAAGGAGACTAAAGCGCCGCCTGGGAATGCTACATTATAGAACTGCGCGAGTCAAGAAGAAAGAAAAAAGAAAAGGATGTGGGAGAAACCCTCCACATCTGTGAACCCTCCAAAAAGAAATACAGGACCCTAGCTTGGGCCTAAGCCGATTCAACAAGGCTTTAGACCCTAGAAAGAAGAGCTTACGGGAGGATCGGGCAGCATCGGCAAAATTGATGGTGTCTGTCCCAGTCTGTATGGATGACCCAATGCGGGTACTGAAAATCGGGTCGCAGCTTGGAAACAAGATGCTATCAGAGCTAACTAAATTCCTCCACGCCAATTCAGGCGTATTTTCTTGGACACACTCCGATATGTGTGGGGTATTACCTGAAATTGCCTACCATGCATTCAATATTGACCCTAAATTTACCAGTGAAGCAAAAAAGGCGCAGCCTGGGACCTGAACGGTCCAAGGCACTAAGAGAGGAAGTAGATAAACTAATGGCTAACGGCTTCATCCGACTTACCCTAAATGGGTATTGAACCCAGTCTTAGTTAGTCTAATGGAAAACGACGAACTTGTATCGACTTTTCGGATCTAAATAAAGCTTGTCCGAAAGATAGCTTTCCACTCGCCATAATCCATCAGCTTGTGGATGGAACGGCGGGGCATGAATTATTGTCATTTATGGATGCATACTCAGCTACAACTAGATCTTGATGCATGAGTCAGATCAAGAAATACCAGCTTCATCACTAATTTGGGACTGTACTACTACAGAGTACCGTTAAGGTTAAAGAACACCGAGGAAACATATCAAAGGCTAGTAAATACCATATTCAAACGTCAGATCGGAAAGACTATGGAAGTCTATGTAGATAACATTGGTGAAATCTCGAGTAGCTACTAACCATCTAGAAAATATCGCTAAAATATTCGAAATAGTCTAAAAGTATGGAATGAAGATCAACCCACTCAAATGTCATTTCGGAGTAGCCTTTGGGAAATTCTAGGGGGTTCATAGTAAGCGCCCCAGGCATCGAAGCAAATCCAAAACAAATAACGGCACTACAAGAAGTCTAAGCCCTAAGAAATAAGAAGGAACTTCAAAGTTTGAATGGAAAAGTCATAGCACTAAGCCGATTCATCTCAAAAGCTATAGAAAAATGCATACCATTCCTCGATGCATTGAAGTAGGGATAGAAAAACTTCGAATGGAGTAAGGCATGTGAAACCGCTTTTGAAGAATTGTGATGACACATGGAAGCTCCCTCAATCTTATCAAAGCCGGTAGACGGAGAAGACCTATTCATTTAATTGGCTGTCTCACCGCACATGTTGAGCGCCTCCCTCGTGCGAGAAGAACTGAGATTCCAGAGACCCGTGTATTACATTAGCATATGATTCACCAAAGCTCAGAAGGATTACCCAAAATTTGAAAAGCCAGCATATTGCCTTTTGATCATGTCCGGGAAGTTTCTACCATACTTCCAGGCTCACCCGATTAAAGTGTTGACTGACCAGCACTTAAAGCAAGTGCTATATCGGCCAGAAATGTCCAAACGACAACTCAAGTGGAATATTGAGTTAAGCCAAGATGATATCATATATCACCCAAGGAAAGCCATCAACAGGCAAACGCCGGCCGACTTCATCGCTAAATTTACTATACGGGATGACAAGGAGGAAGTTCAGTCAGAAACAGACACGCAATGGGAGTGCTTCGTCGATGGTGCATCCAATAACTTCTGTTCAGGCACAGGAGTGGTGCTTGGAACCCCGGAGCGGGTGGCCATTAGCTACGCATTGCACATGGAATTCCTGCCACAAACAATGAAGCAGAATAGGAAGCACTGATCGCAGGACTGAAATTCTAAAGGAGTTCAAAATAAAAGCTATTCACATATATAGCGACACACAACCGGTCGTCCGTCAAGTAAAAGGGGAGTATTAGGCGCATGGAGAGAATTTTGCCTCGTACCTATCCAAAGTACAGGAATTGCTCAGTGACATTGAGCACTACAACATCACACACTTCCTACGAGAACAAAATACTAAGGAAGATTGTTTGGCTAAGCTGGCGAGTTCAGGAGAAACTCAATCATTAGGACTATCCCCAGTCGAAACTCTGGCCAATCCACCGTTGAACTAGATACATGGATGATAATGATAAGGAACTATCTACATGCAGGAACCCTTCAAGCTAACCGAAATTAATGGAAAAACTCCTTTGAAAGGCGCCATGGTCCATGAAATAGGATGGAATACTCTACCGAAGGGGATTCTTAACTCCCTTCTTAGGTGTATGACCGATGATGAAGCATGACGAATCCTAAAGGAAGTACATAAAGGCGAATGCGGAGACCACACTGGGGGGTAGATCCTTGCAAAGAAATTCCTTTGATACAGGTACTTCTGGCTAACAACAAACCGTGACGCCACAGATCACGCCAGAAGATGCGATCTCTGCTAAAGATTTAACAAAATTAAGAGAACTCCTTCAACGTAGTTAACGCAGATGGTTAGCCCATTACCATTTGCAATATGAGGGATCGATTTGATTAGCATCCTACCAATAGCAAAAGAAGGAGCCAAATATGCTATAGTTGTGTAGATTATTTCACAAAATGGGCCGAAGTGGAACCGCAAGCCATCATAACCACAAAGAAAGTCATTAACTTTGTTACTAAAAACATTATTTGTAGGTTTGGTGTTCTCCAAAAAATATCACTGACAATGGAACCCAATTCGAAAGTACCAAGTACAAAGACTTCTACAGGTGCTTTCAAATTGAAAAGAGACTTTCCATCGTGGCTCATCCACAAGAAAACGGGCACGTGGAAGCAATAAACAAGATCATCAAGTTCACTATCAAAAAGTGACTAACAAAAGCAAAAGGAAACCATGTCGATGAACTTCCACTCGCACCATTGCTTATAAACAACGCACAAAGCGACAATCAGCCACACTCCATTCGCTATAGCATGTGGTTCAGAAGCAATGATTCCTGTGGACTTAGAAGTCCCCTCGCACCAAAGGCAAAATTTCAATCAAAAACAAAACGAGCAGCTCCTACTCGAATCACTAGATATGGTCGAAGAAAGAAGAGAAGAAGCAGAGCTGTGGACTACCACCGGTCCAAAGAAGGGTTGCATGGTATTTTAACTCCAAAGTTCACAACCAAATCTTCGAAGTGGGAGATTATGTGCTCAAGCAAGTTTACCCCATTTCGGGGGCCTTCGGACCAAACTAGAAGGGGCCATATGTCATTAATCAAAAACTAAGAGACGAGACTTTCAAGCTAACAACTGTCGATGAAACTCAAGTTCCAAGGGCATGGAATAGCGAATCGCGTCATCATTACTTTTTCTGAAAGCTACCTCATGTATTTTCTATTTTTCAGCAAATAAGCCATCCCGGGATGCCGAGGGCATTGTACATAGGCAAAAAATCGCCCTGCTTTTCTTAATAAATTTTGTTTCTTGAACCAACAAAAACGTGTTCATGATGATCACCCAATTGGTCGACGGAAGCAAATCGACTCAAACTGTTAGATTGACGGAACCTAATCTTTGCCCTCTAAAAATCGATGTTGCTCCGACAACATCGAGAGAGCTAAAAATAATAACTCCGCACGTTGCTCGAAGATAGGCAACACCGAGGAAAAAAAATCCGCGCATCTCATAAGTCGTGCATTAAAATAATAACCCCTCACATTGCACGAAGATAGGCAACACCGAGGAAAAACAAAAGTCGCGCACTTCATAAGCCGTGCGCCAGAATAATAACTCCACACGTTGCCCATAGATAGGCAACATCGAGGAAAAAAGGCCGCACACCAATATAATAACTCCTCGCGTTGCTCGAAGATAGGCAACACCGAGGAAAAATAAAAGCTGCACACTCCATAAGCCATGCATTAAAGACCGAAATAAATGCTCCTCAAGTGGCCCGAAGACAGGCAACGCTGAGAAGTGTCGAAAACCACACATCTCATAACCAACACCAACTGCTCCTATAATCAGGAATAATGTGCACAACTCTAACAAAATTGGAATGCCACAAATCAACTGAAAAGTCTCAACTACAAACACTTAATGGTTAAAACTGCCCCCAATTAACCTATGCACTATACGCCTCTAAAATATGCGTATATTGCATACTTGTTGAAATATCACAAGAAGCTTGGATTGCATGCTAAAGTTTCATAACTTCCAAAAAAGAAGAATTGAGTTATAACTTAGCCAAATTTTTAATAAAGATTATCTAAACCCTAAATTACCGGTTATCTGAAAAGTGTTTAAAGTAAATAGCCCTGTGAACTGGGGGCATACACCGGTACTTGGAAAGAAATGCATGAAAACAGTAAGTTCACAAGTTCAGTCGCTCCAAATAAAGAATTTTTAAACAAAGAAGTTAACGAAGAATTTCTAAACAAAAATTCTTTAAGTTCTGTCAATTTCTGAAGTTCTATGAATTTTTAAACAAGAATTCTCTAAGTATTGATAATTTCTAAAGTTTTATTAATTTCCAAAGTGTTGTTAACCTCTAAGTTCGGTTACTTCGAACGAAGGGTTCTAGCTGTAACCATAGAACAGAAAAGTATGAAATAAAACAAGCACAGGTACACAGAACACATATGAACAAACAAATAAGAGTACGGTCAGAATATTAATATATTGCTTACAATTTTCTATACACAGGGTCTGTTTGTACCAAAATTGGGCACAACACTCTTCGGGAGTATTATAAGAGATAAAAATGAATAATAGAAATGTAAAAAGAGGATTATCTAACAAACACTTTAAAAACAGATATGAAAACACGCAGAAACACAACGATTTAGAGTGGTTCGACGTATGGCCTACGTCCACTGTGAAGTTGATGACTTTATTGATATTCACTTGCCGATTACAACTGATTACAGTGGATTACAGTGGATTATAATGTTGAAATTTGAGTACAACAGCAGTTATGGATTACAAAAATGGTTTCGGCAGAGTCTAGACGTCAAAGAGCCAAAAGATCCTTTTTTGTAGGTTCTAGGGTGGTATTTATAGGCCTAGGATGCAGATATCTCACTCAAATCTTAGGAGACCTCTTTTGGCACGTGAGTGGTCCCACGCGATTGATCCTAGGCGATTTCGACTCGATCCGTGATCGATACGAATGAATTTCGTATCGATCAAGTTATAACCCAATCGAGTAGAAACTTCGAACATTCTTTAGGTTGTACGTAAGCTCTCGTGAAAATTTCATAGTTTTTGGACTTGTGGATTGCGAGTTATGATTGATGCAAGTTTGTGCTTTTCGGTCGTCGTTCTATTCGCATCGATGCTCTTCGAATCGACCACTTCGTATCGATGGCCATGCACGTGACGCCACTTGACGTGGCGCTCGTTTTCAGGATCGATCCGCAGTTCTCGCTGAATCGATCGAGTCTCTTTAAGATTTTTGCCTCCTTTGTATCGATCTGACTTGGTCTTATTCGTATCGACCGGCTCTGTTCGAATCGATCGATTGCATTTCCTTGTTCATATCGATTGATTGCATTGTAGTTTGTATCAGTGGGATATGTTGATTTCATATCGATTCGTGGTTGATCGATACGAAGCATGTTGAAACCTTAACCGATGCGAACTAGACGTTCGCGATTCAGTTGATGGATACAAAGTAAACGGTAGCCGACCGATTCGAAGTGATCCTATCTGCCGATGGATATGAAGAGGACTATGTTCGGTGGATACGAACATGACAGTTGTATGGCGATGGACACAAATAGATATGTGATGGATACAAAATTGACCGATACGAAATGATGGGTTATTACTCGATCAGTACGAAATAATGGGTACAAATGAGTTGGCCTCCTTGACTTGCATTGATCATATCTTGAGCAGATAAACTCCGATTGACTTGAAATTTGGAAAGTTGGCTTTCTTAGCTTTTCTTGTCTTGTCATATCAATTGTAGCCTAATTAGATCTTGGACAAAATTTGTCGATATCCATAGTGAACCTATGCTTACTCGACATTCGGGATAAGTGGTCTTTGATCTTCAATCAATCCCTTGATATCTTAGCCTTGCCAAAAGGCGGGATAACATTTGCCCCCCAAAGTACGTAATGTGAGAACATGACATGCTTTGAGTAGTCGCATCTTTCATTCTGAATAGTTCTGTCTAACTTGTTGAATGATTGTTGTCTTACCGTTGAAAGCTGTAATTTTTGATTGATCCATAGAGACATAAATTATGAATTGTAAACTACCAACTGTTGTACAGTGTGCCATTGTAACTGATTGTTGTATGATACTGATTAGCTATTTGCTGTTGCAATTTTTTTATCAGCTGGGCATTTGACCTGTGAATTTTGAAAATTGAAAATTAGTTTGACATACATGCATATATGTTAACCTGGCTCTTGTTAATAGTTCACATGTTCACAAATTGTTATCAGTTTTCTCGCATCGAATTCAATATTGATCCTTTCCTAAACCGTTGTGGAATTCAAGTTGTAACAACGTTTGATGGTTGTTTTATAATATCATTTCATATTGATCCTCTCCTGGATTGATGCGAAATTTTAGAAAATTATACTCATCGCGATGACAATCAATACGAACTTAGCTATCGTTTGCGATGTCGTTTGCGATGAGGGACATTAATCTTGGTTCGTATCGATACTTGTTGGACATTCTTGAGATGTGGGATACAAGGCTTTGGTTCTGTATCCATGATGGTTGATATCGCTTCTATTAGTTATTGGATATAAATTGGTGATATCAAGCAGAAGCTGATGGATGTGAAGCAAGCTCCTTTGTCTCGATTGATATGGGTAGCCGCAACTTTAAGGGGATGGATACGATTTATGCTCTTCGTATCAGTTTGGAAAGTGGCTCGTTCTTACTGGTCGAAAACATAAGGAGCCGAATCATCATTTTCTTCCGTCGCTCGTGCCCATATAAAAGCCCTTCGTACTTAGCCCTTTTCTTTTACTTGCTCATTTGATAGTTTAGCTTTCGTATCGCTCAAAAACTTGAGGAAAAAGGAAAAACCGTTCTCATTCTCGAATCGAACGCTATTCCAATCCTCCGCATTGATACTTAAACTAGGTAGATGATTAATTAACCCACACCAAAAATGATGAGACTTGAGTTCGAATGTCAATCCATACATATCCATGGTCGGTCTTCGACGACATTGACGCCGGAGGTTGGTCGGGGCAATGCTGGAGTTGGTCGGAGCTTGGTTTAGGACGGATGAGATGGTGCTTAAGTTTTCTGGGGAAGAAGGATAAACGAAGTAGATGTTCGCATCGACTGTGGCTGGAGGAAGGTGTTCGTACCGATCACGTGACAGCGAGAGTTCACATTGATGAAGGGAAAATCCTTGTATCGATTGGGAAGAAATAGGAGTTCGCATCGATCCAAAGCCATCGGTACGAAGACTCGATTGTACAAACGATGCGAAGTCTGGGGCCTGGAGATCGATACGAACAGGGACATTTGGGATCGATACGAACTGAACTTGGAGCGATCGATGCGAAACGCTAGATTCCACGATAGATATGAATTGGGTTCCTGGTGATCGATCCGACTTCGAACTCAAATGGATATGAAATCTTCGTACAATCGAACATTCGACTTCGATGAGTTTTTGCCTTGCATAACTGGACTTAAACGTTGAACAACATATCTGATTTCCCATTGAAGCTCGTTGACAGAACTAGAACTTAACAAAACTGTAACGAACTTTAACTTGAATCAGTCTCTAAAGCCAGGATGGCACGGTTGCGACGGTCAGCAATGACGGTCACTTCGGCTGAATCTCAAAGTCTTGTCGTTTGCATATTTTCTTATACTCTGTTGAACTTTACAAGTAATTTGTGGAACTGCACTGCACAACACATTCACATACTTCACACTGGGGAATACACGCCTAATGATGATTTTTCGTAAGTGGTTAGTTATGGAGTCCACAAGCTCACAACCGCAGGAAATTCAGAGTTCACTTCCCCAAACAATCGAGATACCGACCATTACGGCCGAAGTTATAGATCCTGCTCCCGATGAGCTACCAGGCGCTATGTATATCGGTAATCTACCAGATTCTGTACCGTCCAACGTTTTCGAAGACATGCTAGGATAGATATGCTTAAGGCATGGCTTGTCATTAGACGATGTACTATTACTGGGACCAAATGATAGGCCACATTATCCATCGGAGGGGTTTACTGTTTTCAAACTCCATGCATGCGTAGCTGGAAAACTTCCCTCATTTAACCAATACATTAGGGAAGTGCTGTCTTTCCTTGGAATCGCTCCATCTCAACTACACCTCAACGGATATGCTCTGTTGAATCGCATATTCATCGTATATATGGAACATCTCTTTCGACCCTCGACACCGATCGAGATTAGATACTTATTCAACTCAAGAGCCGGGGAGATAGCCCTTTTTTTACGTTCCTAGAAGCGATTAGAAATTGTCAAGTGGTAACGGGGTCCTGGACCAGGTTGAGCTACTTTAAAACGGAATGGTTTTATGTTTGCTATTCCCAAGGATTCTCCAGCCGATGGCTATTTAGACGTAAGTACTGCGGTCTTTTCAAGTAGTTAATATGGCAATCATAACTGATGTCAAACTAATATCTCCTTCTCTTTACAGCTATAATTCCACGACCCGAAGGCGCGCATTTCAAAGAGATAGTACGGGATCTCTAAGAAATTCCAGGTGAAGTAAGAGACATCGATTCGGTTCTGATAGACAGAAAATTGAGAATCGTCGGGTTAATCGAGTGTAGCCAAAGTATAAGGCTTAAGGAAACATAAGGGCTGTCCCAAAGAAATGAGTTAAATGTAAGATGTCCGGAGTTGTTATAAATGAAGGGGTTGATTCTGAAAGAACACCCACCGACGATGAACATGTGACCGTGCCTTCTGATGCTCTTTCGATTCCGAAGGAAAAAGAAAAGGCAAGGTAGCTGCTTTCAAACGCTCTAAATCAGTGAGATGGAATCTACGGTCGTGTCTTTGCATGTTCCTGGGATTATAATCTTGGAGGCTCTTACCTCGCAGGTGGAAAACCTTTTTGAAGGGCTCGCCGACGTTCCAATTCTAGATTACGTGTCACTTCAACATGATGCCGGATTGGAGGGAATTCAGCATGCTTTAGACTTAAGCGAGTCTCTTCCCACTAGTGTGGTCGACATTTCCGGTTGGTCGGGGGGTTGCACATACATACAACTTCACGGCACTACACGATTCCTGACCACATGTTGCTTACCTTGGAAGATTACTAACTCTGTTCTTCTTTTACTTTGCAGATACAATGACTAGACGAGATTCTATGCATGGATGCCTCCGTTCAGCGCCAGTCATCAAGTTTATATTATGAGCCCCATGGAAGGGAAGATGATAGAAACCGCGACCGTGGTTATTCTAGTCAGGAATACTATGAAAAAGATAGGAATAGGGATAGGAACTAGAGCAGAGGTACCGATCTCGATCGCGCTCCCCATCTCCTCGAATCCCTACACAACCTTCCGCTTATGTTACACATCACCAGGAGCCTCCATATGACAAACTTTCTTCCCATGCTCAGAGTCCCGATCCTCACCGCGGTAGACATGAGACTGAGACTTCTGTTGCCGTTGAACAGGCTATTACTGAGCCGCCGAGGAAGGGGCTATTAAAATTGCACAACCGAAAAAGGATTTCTCGAACATTTGCTTCGATGGCTGCATTTTTCCTTCGCACTTAAAGAGAATCCCACTGAAGGCAGAGAATATGATGCACGATTATATTCATGACTTCTATACTCAGTATAAGGAATGGTCGAAAGCCGCAGAGAAAGCGTCGAAGTTGGCCTTCGAGCGGGCGGCCACCATAGAGAAGTTAGAGAATGAGCTCGCTCGGAAGGATCGTATTATCGAAGTGTTTAACACTGAAGCAGAGTCCTCTCGAAAGTCAGAAATGGAGGCGATTCAAAAGGCCGACGAGGCTAACTCGGCCATGGAGAGGATGAGGCAGACACATTATGCCTTAGTGGAAGAGATGGGCCATCGAAACACCACCGTTACTGCCGAGCGGGATGCGGCCCTCAAAGAACTTAACGAGCTTAAACCCAAATTTTCTGAAATCATTAAAGAGAGGGACGATGCCAATACCGCAGCATGGAAGGCATGTGATCAAGCCGTAATGCTTCAAGGTGAACGGGATGCGGTAGTGGAGAAAGTCTGTGTGGTGGAGACCGAGGTCGAGGAGAGGATTCGAACGGCGGAGTCCAGGCTAGAGGCTGATATCGAAGATCTCCTCATCACTTACAACGCCAATGTGTTGAAGCACAAGAACTTAGCCCGACTCGAGAATTATTCGATACATTTGCATAATACCTGGAGCCGAATGGTTGAGGAGAAGAAGGTGGTGCATCCAGATGAATTAATCGACGAGTTTGAGCTCGAGAATTGCATGCTGACTGAAGATGAAAGAAAGATTCTCCACGAGTCGATGATTTCACATGAAAGGGAGAAGCTTGGCACCCAACATTCGGAGGTTGAAGAAGGTTCAAGTGTTGAGCATAACGATACAAGTCTTGAGATTCCTGCGCCAACTCAATCTGAGCTTGCACCAGCGGTTGAACCCTAATCTGCCCCTGCCTATAATCCGGAACAGCGGGAGCTATCTCCTGCTAAAGTGCACTCTTCTGAATCCGTTTAGCCGTCCACTAGCCTAAGTAAGGAAGGTATTCTGAACATTCTTCATACGCGTCCAAAGTAAGAGGCATGATTCGAAGCATTTACTAACATTCTGTCTTTTTCTTTATCCAGCGACTGGAGTTACACTAATTGCACCTCCTGCAACTCAAGATTTGTATCAAACGCAGGAGGGTGTCATTACTGAGGCGACCACCACAACAAAAACTACACCGATTGATGAAACACAGGGGGACACACTCTCTTTTGATGAGCAAATGATGGAGGAACTACTCAGCCGCCACAGTGACCCTTTTGCGGACTTACCACTTGTTATGACTGGAAACACAGCTGCTACTTGCTCTTCAATGCCGACCATCGATGTTTCCAACGGGGCCCAAGAAAATCGCGAAGAAGAGATGTTGGCTGAAATCGACGCTGTAATGGAGGCAGCGGCTCGTGGCGGCGGTTTTGGAGGTGGAATGGCGGCACCTGCCCGGCTCCGCTGAGAATGATATCACCTGGTGGCACAATTATTGGTACCAGCGTGTCTATTCCACTTCCTGTAGTGGATTCGACCCCTTCAACTCCGCCTGCAGGAAGTTTCCCGTACACTCGAGTTCAGAGGAGGACGTTGAGATCATGCCCCCGCCTGAAGATCGTCCACCGAAAGGTAAAAGCTCAAAGAGAGAACTAAGCAGCAGCTTCGGCGTGTCTACTCCAAAGAGGAAGCCGAAAAAGAAAAGAGAGTAGACGTGTTTCTTCAATTTATTTTTGGTAGATAGATAGGAATCTATTTTGTTTTCCTTCGCAGGCCGTGTATAGATGCGGGTTCGGTCCCTGCTAGTAGGAATTTTGATAATAACCTATACATGAACTTCTTTCGTAGTTAGTTGAAATGAAATTTTGCTTTGACTTCAACTCAATTATTGCTTATTTTTCTTAAATGTTCCAGTATTTGAATTTCAGTCCAGTGCATTTGTGGAGTTCCAACCTTTGAGTCGATTTTGTTTTTATTTGTGAAGTCCGAAAATCACAAACATGAGTCGTGACCAGGGATAAAGTTGAACTTTGATGTTGCACGACTTTAATCAATGGTTGACACTTAAGCTCTACCCCCAGTTTCGGGGATGAGTTGTAAAGATTGGCCAGCAATTGCATTTTGCCTTCATTTCATCGAGCTTAACATCGTCGAATCGATGCTAACTTAGGTGAGAGTTGAGTGGTCGAATCACACTCGCTTATTTAATAACGATCACATCCGCTCTTCGGGGATTTGTATTTGAACTTCGACGGTCAATCATGCATGTTTAAGTTTTAAGTATGTGCCCATGCTCTGGGGAATTAAGTTAGTTTATGAGTGGTCATTCACACTTGAGTCATATTTATACTCTGACCACACCCTGGGGACTTAGAGTTATATGTCGTCGACTCGTCGGGTCGCACTCTTGGAATTTGGAGTTGATGTTTATACTCCAATTCGCACTCTGAAAACTTAGAGTTAATGTTTATACTCCAAATCACACTTTGGGAACTTGGAGTTAATGTTTAGACTCCAATTCGCACTCTAGGAACTTGGAGTTAGTGTTTATACTCCAACTTGCACTTTGGGAATTCGGAGTTGGCCGATAGATCGTCAGTCACATCTGTTTAGGCTTTTAGAATTTCATTCGCACTTCGAGAACGATGGATTTATCAGGATCGTGGATGGTCGATTCACATCCACCCTAGGTTAACAAGTGAGGTCGTTAGATGGACTGATCCATCCTCCTTGAACTCGGTTAGGATACGGTGGAAGTCGTTAGGTGGACGGGTCCTCCCTCTTCGAAACTGCATTTATGAGTTTATACTCCAACTCGCACTTTGGGAGATTGGAGTTAGTTAAAGCATTGTCGTGTATCAATCCTTTTTTACTTTAGCGCAATGGCTTGCCCCCGAGCTCGGGTCTCACTTAGCGAGTGGTCGGTCGAATCACGGTCACTCCCTGTTTGAATAAATTCCACTGTATAATGGAACTTAGCTCTTCATGCGTCGTGATGGTTGTATGTCACATTCAACAAATCACGGCTCTGGCTCGAAGAGATGGCATTTTATTGCTGAAATGAGAAAATACGACAAAGTCGGTTGCCTTATTACAAATTCAAATTTCAAAATGCAGAAACAAATTGCAAATGAAAATTAGACTAAAATAAATAAAGCCTGCCATGTGTAGTAGCGACGGAGACTCTCGCTGTTCCAGGCTCTCGGCAAAGCACGACCGTCAATGGTCGATAACTTGAATGTGCCATCTTCGAGCTTTCGTTCGATGGCATATGGTCCTTCCCACGTTTGTTTCATGTGTGAAGGAACCAGATAAATTCTTTTGAGGATGAGATCACTGAGTTCAAAGGTTCGGGGTCGGACCTTGGCATTATATAATCAGGCGATTCGACTTCGGTATGCGGCTGCCCTCGAATCAGCCTCTTCGCGCTTCTCATCCAACAAATCCAAGGATTCAGCAAGTAGTATGGCATTTGTCTTTGGATCATAATAAGTCACATGATGAGAAGGTACATCCATCTTGACTGGAATAACGGCTTCCAAATCATAGGATAGAGAGAATGGAGTGTGTCCGGTTGCGGGCTTGTGGGTTGTCCGGTAAGCCCATAAGCCATAGGAAGTTCATCAACCCACTTGCCACCTGCCTTTTCCAGTCACTTCATCGGAATAGACTTGATAACCTTATTAACAGCTTCAACCGGCCATTCGCTTGAGGGTGTGAAACTGCAGAGAATTTCTTTTGGATGTGGAATCGTTGGCAGAAATCCTTGAATTTAACACTGTCGAACTGGGTTCCGTTATCTATGATGATGGTATGCGGGAGACCAAATCGGCAGATAATGTTGCAAACTACAAAGTTGATCACCTTCTTCGTTGTGATTGTAGCAAGAGGTTCAGCTTCGGCCCATTTGGTAAAGTAATCAACTACGACGATGGCGTACTTTGCACCGCCTTTGGCCATAGGTAGAGAGCCAATGATATCGATGCCCCATACTGTAAACGGCCATGCACTGACCATTTGGGTTATCCCAATAGCTGGGTCTCTAGGAATTCGAACATGCTTTTGACATTTATCACATTTCCTGGCATAGTCTATTGCATCGCGGCTTACATTGGCCAATAATACATGTATCAGAGTACTTTCTTAGCGAGAGCTTGCCCTCCGGTGTGATCGCCACGTTTCCCTTCATGTACATCATGTAACACTCGCTTAATTTCATCATGGGCGATACGTCGGAGTAGAGGAATGGAATACCATCTTCTATACATGACTCTATTCTGAATGGTGAACCGCGAAGCTTTTCGAAGAACCTGTCTGTTTTCACTCCAGCGCTCAGGTAGCGTTTCGTGCTCGAGATAATTTCAAAATGGAGTCATCCCCGACTCCTTACGGGGAATGACTTCAATACACAGTCTGTCTCCATCTTATCAATGCTTAGGGAAGATAATGTTTCCACAGGAACGAGTCCCATTTGCAGTGCTTCATCCGTACTTGCTAACTTTGCCAATGAATCAACCTTTTGATTGCACTCACGGGGTATGTAGAAGATGGCATAATAATCAAACTGATTAAGTATCTCCTGGACTCGAGCTAGATAAGCACTCATTCTTCGATCTTTAGCCTCATACTCTCCCGAACTTGACACACAACCAACTGTGATTCACATTAAATTTCCACAGCAATAATTCTCAAATCTCGGGCTAGTTTCTATCCGGCAAGCAAGGTTTCATATTTAGCTTCATTATTAGTTGCACGAAAATCAAACTTTAAAGCATAATATATGGACCGACCTTCCGGGGTTTCTAGTACTACAGCACCCTAGCATCGGTCGTTTGATGCACCATCAATGTGAAACTTTCAAATATACTCGAGAGATTTACTGGTTTCGGGCAAGTCCTCTGGGATGGTAAATTCGGCTATGAAATCTGCTAGGACTTGTCCTTGAATGGCTCACCTTGGAGTGTAAGCGTTATCAAACCGGCTCAGTTCAATGTTCTATTTGAGCAACCTACCAGAAGTCTCAAGACGCGTAAGGACCCATCGTAACGGATGATCGGTGTAAACAATGATAGGATGAGCCTAGAAATACAGACGGAGCTTCCTTGAGGCAATAATGAGACAATAAG
Source organism: Allium cepa (assembly GCA_030765085.1). Taxonomy (NCBI): domain Eukaryota; kingdom Viridiplantae; phylum Streptophyta; class Magnoliopsida; order Asparagales; family Amaryllidaceae; genus Allium; species Allium cepa. The sequence goes on from CM060928.1 coordinate 348,251,643, forward strand.
CCAACTTCTCTAGCTTCAGATAATTTCTCTCAGCTCCGGTTAATCGTTTACAAACATAGTAGAAAAGTTTCTAAACTCAGTCTTCCTCTCAAATTGCTCGTGATCGCGTTTTCTGATACTGCCAAGTAAAGGTACAATTGCTCGTGATCGATGGGCTTTGAAAAAATTGGTGGTGTGGGGAGATGTTGAGTTAGTGCTCAGAATGTGCCCTTGCATTCCGTGGTCCATTCAAAATTCCATTTTCCTTTTCAAATCAAATCAAAGAAGGGAATGCATTTATCATGGACTTTGAAATGAACCTGCTCAATGCTGCTACCTTTCCGTTGAGGCTCTGGACTTGCTTTATGGTTCTTGGAGTCTCAAGATTTCTGATTGCCCGGATCTTTCCGGGATTTGCTTCGATTCCTCGAGCGCTGACGATAAACACAAGGAATTTTCCATATGCGACCCCGAAGTGACATTTCAGTGGATTAAGCTTCATCCTATATTCTCGAAGGATGCTAAACATTGATTCCAAGTTTTTGATATGATCCGTGGAGAACCGTGACTTTACCAGCATGTCATCTACATATACTTCCAATGTCCTTCTGATCTGATTGGAAAACATTCGATTGACTAGTCGTTGGTATGTTGCCCCGGCGTTCTTGAGTCTGAAAGGCAGGACTTTGTAGCAGTAGAATCCCAGGCTGGTGATGAAGTTGGTATGTTCTTGGTCGGGTAAGTGCATGGGTATCTAGTTGTGACCGGAGTAAGCATCCATAAAAGATAACAATTCGTGCCCAGCCGTTGAATCTACGAGCTGATCAATTCGGGGAAGTGGAAAACTGTCTTTCGAGCAAGCTTTGTTCAAGTCTGAGTAGTCAACACACGTTCTCCGTTTTCCATTTGGCTTTCAGACAAGTACGGGATTGGATACCCACTCCGGGTATAAGGCGTCTCGAATAAACCCATTTGATTTCAGCTTATCGACATCTTCTTTAAGGGCGGCAGATCTTTCTGGATCCATACCATACCTTTTCTGTTTGACCGGGATACACTACGGGTCAATATTCAAAGTGTGGCTCGTGATGTCCGGTGAGATTCCACACATGTCAGAGTGCGTCCAGGCGAATACGTCGAGGTTCGCATAGAGAAATTTAACCAATTCCTTTTGTGTCTAATGGCTTAGCTGAGATCCAATCTTTATCATCTTTGAATCGTCATCATCGTCGATCGGGACATCGATCGTCAATTCGGTCGGGGAAGTTTGACGGTATAAAGTTTCATCTTCACTTTCGGTGTCTCTTGGGTCAAGATCCCTCTGGAATTGGTTGGGGTGTCCGGGCCTGAGCCCGGGCACCAATTGTCAATTATCAGCAAAACAGACGCAGAGAGATTCCTCTACGCCCTTCCCTTCCTCCTTTCATTGCGCCCCACGCAGCTCAGAAACATAACATGCTCGTCCAGCAGCCTGATCTCCTTGAACGACTCCAACCCCACGATCGGTAGGGAATTTTAGAGTCAAGCACCATGGGGCTATGGCTGTCCTGAACTCAGCAAGGGCCGGTCGACCCAAGAAAGCATTGTAAGGGGAGTCTATATCCAAAACAACAAATTGTAATACCTAGACTCTCCGGTATTCTCCAACTCTCAGTTCCATTGGTAGTTCCACTACTCTAGTGGCTAAAGTAGTGCTTCCATTGAAGCCTTGAATGCGAGACTGACAAGGCTTCAAATCTTTAGCTTCCATTTTCATTCGATCATATGCTCGCTTAAACAAAATATTCATAGAGCTTCCACTGTCAACCAAAATCCTCTTCATCCAAGCAGGACCTAGCTGAGCAGATATGACAAGTGGATCAATAGTGGGGGCTTCGACCTTATCAGCATCTCTATTTCGGAACACGATGTCATCGGTCATCGTATTCTGTTGCTTGGTCGAAGCCCCATCATTACAACTACTATAACATTCGAAGTCTGCATGCCTGATAGGGTTGGCATATGACTCCATTTCCCTCTAGCTTCGGTCTGCTGGATGAGGACCACCACTCACAGTGTTTATCACCAACCTCACACCGATACGAGCGGCTTCCTCCTGCCTTGTTTAATTGGGTGCATTATTTCGATTTGATGGGCCCGCACCTCCAGACTACGGTGCCCACATAAACTGTTCCAACTTCCTCTCCCCAATCAACTTCTCAGTGAGGTCCCGCAAATGACGACACTCATTTGTATTGTGGCCATAACTCTCGTGAAACTTACAAAATTTTCTTGTTTAGATTAGCCTCTCTGATGATGGCTACGGAGCAGGCTTCTTGTACTCGATAGTGTTGCAGGTTTGTAGATATACATTCTGTAGCGATGTATTCAGAGGAGTGTAATTATCAAACATTAGAGCTCTACGTCGCGGACAACGGTTCTGATCCCGCTTTCTATTCTAATTCCCACTGTCTTTCTGCTGCGTTTGTTTATTCTGGATATTCAACTGGACTTTCCCTTAGCACTCCCCGGACTGTTTAACTGCAACATTACTTTGGATCCCTTCCATGCTCGGCCCTACATCATCCTACTACCTAGACTGTTTCACATCCTCCTTTCTCAAGAACTGGGCTGCCTTGGAATAGAAACGGTCTAATGACGAAGGAGGCTTACCAGCTAACCAGCTGTCGAATTCAGAATTTGGGTCAATCCTCTTAGTCAATGCTATAAGGATGGAATTATTGTTTGGGTCACTTATCTCTGTACACGCAGCATGAAACCTCTCTAAGTAGTGTCCGAGTATCTTTCCAAGAGCTTGAATAACACTAGACAAAGTGTTAACATGCTTTGGCCTTGCGATATGCATTCGAAACTGCTCAATAGATTATTTGCCAGTTGGTCAAAATAAGAAATAGATCAGGGTGGCAAACGAGCGAACCACATAGTAGCTATGCCCCTAGAGAATCGGGAAGCTTAGACATTTAACTACATCAACAGCCTTTGTAGCGTTCATCTACTACTCATATTTCAAGATGTATTGATTGGGATCAGAACTTCCTTCATAGGTTGGTAAAGCCGGCATCCTGAATCGCCGAGGGGGTTCAGCATGGAGTATTTCATCTGTAAAGGGAGTATGACTCTGGGAGATTCCCTAGTTGTCATTTGTGAGGCCTTGACTCTCTCGAATCATCTGATGGATCATTGCGGGGATGTCTGGCATCTGTACATTCTATGCACGATCAACGAAGGTGTGGTCAGGTTCCACAATGCGAGGCTGGACCAGATGCAGTCAACGGTCCATGTCTCGCCTCCTTGGTTCCAAGTCTTCGGGGATGTAAGGTTCGGGAGTACGTCCGTGATGATGGTGGTTTAGATTTGGCTGATTCCGTGCATCAACCCCTGGTTTAACAGCGGTGGTAGAAGCGCGGTTTTCTATAGTGTAGTGTGGAACAGTATCTCCCTGGGAGGAAGGTCCAGTTTGGAAACTGGTTGATGGGCCAACTCTGGGTTGCCCAATGTTCAGTGCAGGTTGATGTCTATTAGCTTAAGTGTAGCCTATGTCCAGTCGTGAGAGTGTAGATCTATGATGGTAGTCGAACGAGGCTGAACTTACTGTGGACGAGTATGAGACGTGATCCCTCCTGGATCTCCTACGCCTTTGGCGGTTTAGCTGATTAGTTAATTCTGCTTTAGCGCACGGTTGTTCAGTAAGCTGCTGACGACTCTGAGTCGGCTCTTGCATAAACATTTGAAACTCTTTTCGGGTGACAGAGGTAAGCGGATCTGATGGTCCGGCAGCATTCTGGTTGGATGAGGGCAGCTGTACGAGATTCTGTCTGTCCAATGCTTCTTGATCTGCAGTTGTAGAGGCGGTTCTTGTTCAAACCATGGAGGATAATGAAATCCTTTCCTAGATCTGATGCAAATCTGAATAGGATGGAAGGATTCTGAACTTGAAATCTGGATCTTCCTCTTGGATTTGTGCAATCCGGTATCGATAGTAGATCCAAAGAGCAGGAGAAAAACTGTGTGTTCTCCGTGAAAGCACCAATGTATTTGTACCAAAATTGGGCACAACTCTTCGGGAGTATTAGAAGAGATAAAAATGAAGAATAGAAATGTTAAAAGAGGATTATCAAGCAAACACTTCAAAAACAGATATGAAAACACGCAGAAACACAACGATTTAGAGCGGTTCGACGTATGGCCTACGTCCACTGTGAAGTTGATGACTTTATTGATATTCACTTGCCGACTACAACTGATTACAATGGATTACAGTGGATTATAGTGTTGAAATTCGAGTACAACAGCAGCTATGAAGTACAAAAATGGTTTCAGCAGAGTCTAGACGTCAAAGAGCTAAAAGATCCTTTTTCTGTAGATTCTGGGGTGCTATTTATAGGCGTAGGATGCAAATATTTCACTCAAATCTCGAAAACCTCTTCTAGCATGTGAATGGGCCCATGTGATCGATCCCAGGCGATTTTGACTCGATCCGTGATCGATACGAACGAATTTGTACCGATCAAGATATGACCCAATTGAGTCGAAACTTGGTAAGAACTATGAGAAATGCGGAATACGGATCTTAAGGCTAGGATTAACACTAGAAGGGGGTGAACAGTGTTTTAAGGAATTACTAAATATTTTTGATTTTTTATTAATTTGAACACAAATGTGTGCAATATTCAGACACAGATATGATCACAGAATCAAACGCGGATGTAGAAATAAAGCAAAAGCAATAAAGGAAAGAACACACCAAATTTTATACTGGTTCGGAGTTACCCTACATCCAGTCCCGCACACAAGTACAGATTTCCTTTCAAAAGCAATTATACAATTACACCCTCGATTTCAAGGCCATGAGGTACACCACTCCAGATTCACAATCCACTATGTAGAGATACTTGATTTCACGGGCAACAAGTTCACCCAATTGATTTCCAAGGCACAATCGCACCTTTTCTCACTTGATTGATTTCACAGGCTACAATCACACCTTTTCTCGCTTAGTTTATTACAAAGAAGCCTATAACTCTGAATAGCACTGAGATCTTGTTGGTATAGGGATAGAGAATCAAACCAGAGATGATCTAGTATGATCCAATGTTGATTTCGACAGAGTAATGGTAAAAATGTGTATAAAGAAATGTAGAAGAAGAGGAGGAGTGAAATCAGAGAAAATATGAATACAAATACGTTCAAAACTACCCCTGTTTATAGTAGAACAACAGCCATGTCCATTCGTGAAAGGATATGACGAATAGACACTTACTTTGAAATTCAAATTTTTGAAATAAACTGCTACCATGTCCACAAGGGGTACTTGAGGGTGTTGACATGCCTTAAGGTATTTTTGGTAATTTGCTTTTCTTTGAAAATAACTTCTATCTTGTATTAAAACTATTTTAAACTTTATAAATATACTTAACTATCGTTGGAATACATAAGTAAATATAGAGAATAATATTTTGGTATATATATATATAAAATTTTACTATAATTTTATATTTAAATCTAAGTATAAATATTAAAAGTAAAATATATTATTATTAAAAGATAGTTTAAAACTAAGGATAATTTGATTTTGAAAATAAAGATTATTTTGAGGCTAAAAGTATTTAAAACCAGGATAGTTGTTTTTGATTCTTTTAAAAGTAAGGTTTTGGAATCATTTTGAAAACAAGATGTAATTTTGTAAAAGCATTTTGAATAAAAGTTAGTGGATACAAAACAATGTTCCACTAGATATTTCGTAGGTTCCATCCTACTTAGGGTTCCATCCCTTTAACAGGCTCGAAGTGGATTCCATTCCACGAATAAATTGGATTTTAAGATGCCAGTGCTTTTCTAGGAGTTTTAACAAAATTCCTAATAAAATTGCTTATTATTGAAATCTTGAACTCTTGATATTCTTGATACTCATGAGTCTTCAATCTTGATATCTTGAATCTCTATACTGTACAGTCTTTATTCTCGGTACCTGCATGGTTAAAACCTGCATATACGTATATATCTAAACCATAATGTTAGTATTTATATTTTATAATCTTATTCTAAGGTTGTTGTCATCTACATCATCATTCCAAGGACTAACAAGAACGTTCTTTAGGTTGTATGTAAGCTCCTATGAAAATTTCATAGCATTTGGACTTCTGGATTGCGAGTTATGATCGATGCAAGTTTGTGCTTTTCGATTGTCGTTCTATTCGCATCGACGCTCTTCGAATCGACCACTTTGTATCAATGGCCACGCATGTGATGCCAGTTGATGTGGTGCTTGCTTCCAGGATCGATCCGAAGTTCTCGCCGAATCGATCGAGTCTTCCCAAGATTTTCACCTCGTTCATATCGATCTGACTTGGTCTTATTCGTATCGACCGCATTTGCTTTGTTCGATTCGATCGATTGCATTGCCTTGTTCGTATCGATCGATTGCATTGTAGTTTGCATCGGTGGGAAGTGTTGATTTCATATCGATTTGTGGTTGATCGATACAAAGAATGATGAAACCTTGACCGATATGAACTAGACACTCACGATTCAGTTGATGGATACGAAGTAAACGATAGCCGACCGATTCGAAGTGAGCCTATCTGCTGATGGATATGAAGAGGACTATCTTCGATGGATACGAACATGACAATTGTATGGTGATGGACATGAATAGATATGTGATGGATACAAAATTGACCGATGCGAAATGATGGGATATGACTCGATCGATACGAAATGATGGGTATGAATGAGTTAGCCTCCTTGACCTGCATCGATCATATCTTGAGCATATGAACTCCGATTGACTTGAAATTTGGAACTTGGCTTTCTTAGTTTTGCTTGTCATGTCATCAATTATAGCTTAACTCAAACTCGGATAAAATTCATCGATATCCATAGTGAACAGGTGCTTACTCGACATTCGGGATGAGTGGTCTTTGGTCTTCAGTTAATCCCTTGATATCTCAGCCTTGCCGAAAGGGGGGATAACACGGTCAAAATGTGGGGGCTGTACCCAATAAACACCAGCAAACAAAAAGAAAATACAGACCCTACAGTAAAGACGATAAGTGTATAATCTGCACTTGAACAAAATGACTTAAGAAGAAACAAAAATCAAAATACGCTGCTCAAGGCTTCTTTCCACTGCTTCCCTTTTCACTTTTGGTTGGCAGTTTCTACTTCTTTTCAGGAATAGTGTCGCTGCCGATAATGTCGACCAACACCTCGGTGGTGATCTCCTCCTTTCCTTCTAAACTTTCTCAGAAGAATCCACCTTCCCTTTTCATTTCCTTGATTTCCAGGAGCTCTTGGAGCCTTGATCGCCCCCATTTTTCCTTCTTGATAGAAACCAGATCGTGTTGAGTCTTCGGTGGCTCCTTGGCCTCTGCTGCTGTTATATCACCCTCCAAAGATACAGAAGGATCACCCAGGTCATGAAGCGCAGCTATTTTTTCAGGCTCTGGCCCTGGTAGCGAGCTAGACATAGATGCGAAAGCTAGAACAGGAATAGAAACAACCATAGAAGATGTGGAAATGGCGACCGCTCCGGGTGCCGAGAAAGCTGGCACATCAACAGAGAAGGTAGTCGGACCTATAAGATCAAAAATGAACACATTAAACTCCTCTTGCTCTTGCAACGTAAGTTGGAAACTCCCAAATTTGGAGGAAGTGAGAACATTGGGGGTAGGCATTTAACCGACCGAACCAACTTAACCGACCGAACCAACCTTAATCGAACCGCTTTAACCGAAAAATCGGTTAATCGAACATTCGGTTAACCGACCGACGTTAATCGATCAAAACCGGTTCGGCTAATGATTAGCTGCAGTTACATATCGGTTAAACGTTAATCGAAACCATTTTTTAAATCATCCGAAAAACCCAAAACTATTCGCAACCCGACCCAACAATTTTTACGTAACCCTAATCAAGAGAGGCTTCAACCACTATACACTATCTTCATACTTCTAATTCGTTCCCAAAAATAAAATACTTATCTACTTACCTATTTCATTTTCGTGAATCCATGATAATCAAATCGTAAATCCATTATAATCGAATCGTGAATCCGTGATAATCGAATCATGAATCCATGATAATTGAATCGATCCTCTACTGCCTTGCTCTTCAGTATTTGCTATCCAGATCGTTGATTTGAGCAATGGTGAATACTAGCAGGTAGAGGAAAAACATAAGTTTGATTTATTTTTTACAAATGTTTTTTTGGTTTGTTAGTTGTTACGTTGGAATGATTAAGCTTGGTTTATTTTTTGATTTGTTAGTTGTTACGTTGATCTTTTCAAAAATATATAACCGATTTTGTAATATTTGATTTTGGCACCATAGTCTTAATTTCATTGGCATGAACTTTTGTAGTATTCATAGTTTCAGTTTTTAGTTTTTATGTAGTAGAAGGAACATAAATTCATAGAGCTTTTATGTTTTCAATTGGAGAAAGGTTTTAGTTTAAGACTATGTAGCTATTTGCAATTGATGATACCATTTAGGTTTATTTATTGGTCAAGCTTGGAAGTAGTCACCATGTATTTAAGTAATGTTTGCTTCCTTTGCTCGGTTGGCCCAACCGTAACGAAATCAATGAGATGTGTAGGAGTTGAAGCTCAAAAAGGATAGTAAATCAACCTAGTTAACATAGTATATGTTATGGATTGATATATTTTTCTCAGCAACCTATGGACATTGCCCTATTAAGTGTGTATTCAAATAATAATAAAAATAAAACAAAAAATCAAAATAATGTTTAGTAGCAGCAATACAGTAATAATAAACTACTAGTTGTAGTGATATCCAGAAGCAATTTTAAGCACCGAATGATCCCGGATTCAGATAAAAATGAACTGGTCATGAAGCTAGTACTATTCAAAAATTCACAAGGCTATTGTCATTTTCTTCCTAATTTGAATGCAACTTCAATATCATTTGTACTTGTAAGATGATTATCAATGTAATATGTTTGGCAGGCAAAAATGTGTAAGACATGCATGGGTTATCTTCTTATATCACCTTTTTGTTGATGCATTTGTATATGGACTAACCAAAACATGAATGATCCAGTAGTATACTAATACAAACGAATGCTTCTTTAGTTCTATAATTACTGCTGTAAAGTATGGATGGCTTAGTTCAAACAGTGTGCATGAAATTAACATATTTCAAATTATAACAAAATATAGGCCTTATATATATGCCAGAGTTCAAATATAAATACATTAGATTTATTAGTTTATAATCACTTCAGTTTAGGTGCACCTGTGGTATCACTGTAGGCAAAACTGTAAATAAAAATGAAGTAGAACCAAGCTTGAGCATGGGAGGTTGCTTGTGTATATGTGATATGCATGGTTGTGACATGTATTTTGTATATGCATGGCTGTGACATGTATTTTGTATGTGCGTGTATACGTGAGGACGTGCATGACCGGGCTGATGTGTATTTCATATTTTGTTGATCTTGTTTGTTTATTAATTTATATTGAAATAGTTGCTACTTTATAACTTAGAGGTAATAATAAAAGCATATGCTTTTGGGTCTAAATTCTTTGAACATACACATATACATACATACATACATACATACATACATACATACATACATACATACAAACATATATTTATGCATTCATGTTTGTAGTTTTGTTATTGAAGCATTCCATATATTTGTGCGTTACTACATGTAGTGATCCATGGTTTTGAAGATCAGATAAATGTACTGTTTGTCAAGGTCTTTATTTTTCATTTTTTTGAGAGATGGAATGGATGTAAACAGTTTGATTTAGTGTTGTAAAGCTAATTTGTTCCTTAACAATTTAAATGATATTCTTGCTAGTTGCTAATTTGCTGGCTTGTCATCTAAATCTTGATTTCATATAATTGTTTGATGTTTTTGTTAATTATATAATTGTTGTTCATGTTTTGATTCCAATGCTGCTTTTTGTTTATTTCTGATGTTTCTTACCTTGAATGTGAGGGTAAATGGAAGACTTTTCATATGTATTAATTTGTTCAGGTAATGACTGAATTGATTACTTCATTAAAATTAGCCATGAATATGCATTAATATCTTGTATTTCTGTTTTCTCTTTTCAGCTAACTTCCATTTGTTTACCTTTGGGCAGAGAGACTTGGAGAAAGGAGACCGAGTTGCTGAAGTTGTAATGCTGGTTGACGGTTGCTGTAGTTTACGAAATTGATGTGGTTGTAATGCTTCTAATGTGTGGGACATATGAACTATGAAATATGAATGCTTCAGTTTGTAATGCTGTCTATTGTGGTTATAAACTTGTAATAGTCTATGCAAGGTTTCAATGTTTGTAGATGTAGACTTGCAGTTGTATTTCTATGGTTACATTTGTCATTTTCTATTCAATGCTTGTAATTTTAGTGATGTGGTGACTAGTTGTAATGCTGTTGTGGCCCGCCTGTGACTAGTTGTAATGCTTGTAATTTTGAAATTTGAATTTCTATGCATAGTTGCAAAGAGTTAATCGGTTAAATACTGTAACTTGGCCGGTTAACTAATTAACCGTTTAACGCGAACAACAATCGGTTAACTGTTCTATTCGAACGGTTAACCACGGTTTAAAAGTTGCGGTTTGGTCAATACAGCTGACCATGATTAACCGAGTATTGGTTAACCGAATCGCTTATTAGTTTAGGTTAACCGCAAAAATTAACTGATTTAAGCAGTTAACCGACCGCACCTACCCCTAGAGAACGTTACCTACACCGAATGAATGGTCAAGAATAGCGACCTCAAACGCACCAACTTAGCCTTCTTTTGATGGCTTCCCTATCGAAGGGAGAGGTTCAAGTCCCGAACCCGTTGGCAGGTCATGAGGCTGCTTTGATGATCCGCCTGCACTAGAAATAAAAGGCTTAGTGGGCGCTTCGGCACCGGTTTCCAAGGCAGCACCGGTGGCGTCCTACTCTCTCTCAACTCAAAGAATTTCCCGACCTTCGAGCAACGCTTTCTTTGACTCTTTATTCATGTAAGCGTCCTCCAACTCCTGCTCGGTGTAGACATTGCCCTATTAGAAAAGTAGGACAATACTTCTTCCAATACCACAACAAAAGTGCATAGGAACTTCGAACCCATATAGCTGAGACTTTCTTGATGCAATAGGGAGTTAACATAAAATTTTAGAATGGTCGCATCGAGCTTCTCCATCTTTCTTTCAAATGCACTCTGAAGCTCTAGTAAATCTGCTCTCATTGCAGCCTTCTTGATTTCAACAGCAGACTTGTCAGCGCTGAGCTGTGCGACCTGGGTTTGTAACTTGGCAATTTTTTGAGCCTGGTCAGAGATGGTCTTGTTGTGCCCCTCAACAATCCAATTTCTCTAGAAGAATCGGGATCGACTAGTGATGTGATGTACAGTAACAGCTACGTAACTAGACACAAGTCAAATTTGGTCTAATGGACGAAGATAGCAAAACGCATCAAGCACTAGGCCAATGCCCGAATGTCATTCCGAGAGACAACTCAACACTCGATTTACTATCTTCCTCCATTGAACCGCAACCAACTCAAACCTCTCACGATCAACATTGCAAATGGAAACTCGTCATCAAATTATTACACAGATACAATAATTAGCAAACTAATTAAGCAAACCCACCTCTAACTGTATTCAAGAACACAAGAGTGATCAAAGGTGTAGAATAAGTGACACGAACAGGGATCGCTAGCGGGCTTGGAGATGGGTCGGAAACGATTCAAGGTGAGCTAGGATTTGGATTCAAATGTATGGATCGACAGCGAAACAATGGATCAGTTTCATGAGAAATTACTTGAACGACATGGAGCCTGAACAAGATGAATCTATGGAGGCAATTGATCGGGTCGAGCAACAGTATGAACCGCCTAGAATTGGATCGTGTAGAAATTTGATCGTGTGAGGAAACAAGGGCTCGGGTCAAATAAGCTACCAGGTCGGTTCGAGTATATATGTAGGAAGAAAAATGATGCACAAAAATTTGCTAAGGCATTGGGTCGCCTGCGATCCATCATGGATCGCTAGCGACCCTACTTCCAAAGCAAATTTTCACAATAGAATGGATCGCTAGCGATCCATACGTAATGGATCGCTAGCAGCTCATAAGTTTGGGGCAACTTTTTCTCCAACTTGAGCTCCAGTGCCTATTCTCATTTCGAAGCACGCCGGAAAGCTATGAATCCATGATGGAAAGCAATAGAAGTCCAGGCCAAAGCTAGGTGACCAATAGTTTGACCTGCCGTATATGTGTAAAACTCCAATATAATCACTTGGAAATCGATGGATAGATATTGAGAAAGATAATTTCCAAAGCATGCCTTGTTTGCAAAGAAGACATACTCTGGGAGGCAAATTTTATCTATGTTATTAACCTAGCAGGAACCAATAGAAGACAAAACAATCTCGTGTCATCAGAATGGTTCGGAATTAAACCAGAAAAAATAAAACAAGGAATTAACGAGAGAAAGATATATTATTGAGACAACAAATGAGATCGGTTAAACTAAGGGACTTGCATTCTTTCAGCCTAATAAATAGTAGAGTGCAAGAAGCTAGTAAACTGCCATCAAAATGGAACAACATGTAAAGAGACTGCACAAGCAATGACGATACATGACCATGGAAACATCCCAAATTTTAGACTCCAAAAAACATCTAAGTGCTTGGATCGCCGGCGACCTATACCTTATGGATCACTAGCGACCCATACAAAGTGGAAGTTCGCTATGCTAAATGGAAGAAGAGAAGTAGGGAGAATTATGTTAAAACTATGCTAAGTGTATGGGCTGCTGGTGATCCATACACCATGCATCGCCCGCGACCCATTCTTCTCCATGAGTCATCAACAGGCCAACCAAGCAGTGCAACGACTAAGGAGTCAAGTCCTTAGCTCATGATACAAGAAAAATCTATGGGTCGCTAGTGACCCATGATTTTGGCTCGAATCATGAGATAAAGCCTCCTAGGTCATTATGTATCCATATGTGTGAAGTTGATGAAGTAGCCTGGCCCAAAAGTTCTCTGATCTCTATAAATACCATCCTACCTGTAACATAAACCAGATCTTCTCCAGACTGGTTGCTGAAGATCTACTGAAAACATTCTTCACTCTCTATCCCCCTCATAAAATCCCCAAAGAAATTCACTGTGATTCTCCTGTGGATTCCAACTCTAGGGATTCAATCTACCTAAGGATAATCAAAGCCTTGTAAGCAAAACATGCTTGTAACAACAATCAGTCTATAACAAAACTATAATATGGACGTAGGCTTCATTAAAAGTCGAACCACTATAAAAATTATGTCTTCTTTCCTTTACTAGTCTTTTTCTATATCTTTTATCTATGATATTGCTCTGTCGGAACAGTGCTGGTGCTTTCAAACTCAAACCAGGGTGTTGATCCATTTTTTGGATTAATAGAAAGGATCGAATCGGGGATACTATCCATGATTGATAGGATATGTTCGTAGATTTGGTGTGGATTACATCCTGTGTACCCAGTTTGTTCTATATGGTTATGGTGCTCAAGTGCAATTGGCTAGAGTCAACTTTGTCGAGCTGTATATAGACCTTGAGAGTTTAGAAGGTAGGCCATTCCTGTAAACATAGTCAGCTACTGGGAGGCAAGATTGGATGGTTGCTTGCAGAAGGATCTTCGATGACTTGAGTTAGATGATGCATGAGGTAGAAGTTAGCGTCTGGATGACTTCAAGGATGGATGATGAACTAGTTAAGTGTTTTCATAGTGCTGATTCCCAAGGATCGATTTCCTTAGGACTAGTTCATAGTTCGCTTCGAAGAAGATTTGCCTCGACTTTTCTAAAGCCGGGGATGGTTAGAGAGTTTGTCGATCTAAAGTACAGTGATATGTCTGTATTGGAGTACGTGGTCGGATTCAATATGATATCGAGGTACCGTCTATTCCTGTTGATACTCCACACAGAAAAGACTGAAGTTTATCACTGGATAGAGAGACCATCTTGGGGGTTGATTGATTCGTCAAATTGATGATTGCTTCGAGAGGATGATCGAGAAGTACCCAGTATTGAAGATTTATCCCATACCAGTGGTGTAGGGGTAGATCAGGAAGCATATTTATCGATCATCGTTCCGGTTTCATCGATTTCTCTATCGACGAAAGAGTAAGGAAACAATATCACCAATTGAGATATGCATTCTGCATATGGTAGTTCCACATGTGTTTTATTTGAAGTCGAGGTTTCGTATTCCTTTATATCTAGATCCGACTGTTAGATATTGGGATAGAGACTCGAGATAATTACCAATCTTTGATCATGACAAACCTAGTTAGGGGCCCAGCCAGCCAATACATGGTTTGTCGAGACCTTGCCCTTTTGAGTCATGGTTGTTTATTTATTAGGCATTGATTATTTGGGGGTATAGTTGGGTTTGTATTATAGTTTCAGAATGGACTGGCTGAAGGGATATAGAATAGTGGTGGACTAAGGGAGGCAGTTGATGACGCTGGAGGAGTGAAAGGTAGTGATTGGCTACTAGTAGAGGAGTCTTATATATTCGCTCAACATTCCACATGATAGGATGTCATCTATTCCTGTAGCTGTAGAGTGTCTGGACATACTCGAGGAGGTGACCGGATTACCACCATATAAAGATTGCATTCCATAAGAGGAGATAGACCAGTAGATATGCCTTTAAGGCATAGGGTGTCCAAAGAGCTTAGGAGATTAGAGGTGTGAGCGGATGACCTATTTTGGTGAAGGTTAATCCAAGGTTGTATATTTTGGGTAGGATGCACCTATTATGTTCGTCAGTAGGACGACTAGCTCTTTGGAGTGGTTTATCAGCTGTGAGCTAGATGAGATGACGAACATGTTCATACTCCCATTTGTAGATGACTAGTTCGATCATCTCTATAGCATGAGGATGTTCTTTTAGTTGGACCCTATAGTGAGGTTGCACCAACTAAGAGTAATTTGGGTGAGTGTGCAGATTATAATGTTTCACACACTAACTTGATTTTAGGCTGGTTATGCCATTCAGGCTAACCAATGCGTCGACATATGTTTTGGATCTCATGGACCATGATTAGGGTGGTTACTTGAGTGGGTTGTGCTTGTGTTCATTGATGATACTTTCGTCTACCCGTGGATGGAAGAGGAGCATAAGGTATGATTAGTGATAAGATTTTGGTGGTATCACTCCTGAAGGAGGGGAGCAAGATACTTGGGTCATGTTGGTTCGGAGTAGGACGTCGATGTAGATCCTTATGTTACGGCAGTACGGAATCTGGATAGACCCAAGATAGAAGTATCATTGACCTATTTTATGGGAGAGGATCAGAATTTTGTTTGAGATGTGAGATGTAGATATGCGTTAGTGAGTATAACTAAGAGGTTGACGAGTGCACTGGTGTTACTCATTTCGAGCGGGAATGAAGAGACGATAGCACGTACTTGCTTGCAGTACTTAACTAGGTATGGTAGTGATGTCGAGAGGTGATATTCAACTCTTGTTTGAAGTTGGAGGCGATAGAGTTCGCTTTGTGAATACAGAGGCACTGTCTGTTAGGAGAGGAGTTTGAGCTGTTCGGTGATTCTATGTCATTGTAGTATCTCTTCTCTGAGAGGATCTTGACCTTTGTTAATAGCAATGGTTGGAGTTCTTAGCATCCGATGGTTTTGACATTTCCTGGATGTTTGAAGGGAAATGTGGTGGTTGGTATTCAAGTGAGAGATGTACCAGTTTGGGAGCAATATTCCTAGAGTGGGTATTGCCTGAGCTTATCAGTGGTTACGACTCCAGGTCCCAATGAGCTTTGGTCGAGTATGATAGCTAGTTTGACCGTCAGACTTAATTTGATTTAGCCAATTGGAACTAGTTAGAGGCATTAAACGATACTAGTGGAGATTATTGCTAAATTAAAAGAGTGAATAGTGTCTGTACAGGTGATGTAGTGCGGACCTGACCGAGTTTGTTAGTTTCGTAGGGATGAGAGATGTTTGTTCTCGAGTAGAGGGAACGAATGTCTTAGGACTGCATCAAAGGATTGCTGATGACTAAGGATAGAGAGGTAACATTTTAGTCATAGTTGATTGGTTGACAGATGATGCTAGATTTCTATTCCTTAACTCTAGCAGTACGACATCCATTTTTGTTGTGTTGTTTGAGGTGTGGTTGGTATGATTCTATTATGTGCCAAGAGCATTGTAAGTAGCCAAGACCTATTGTTTAATAGTGGGTTTTGGGAGATTTTACAAGAGGCATTTGGATATTGGCATTAAATAGATTAGATGATATCGAGATTGAACCATAGACTTGGAGACCTCATAAGCCTATTCGTTCTGGTAGATGTGATACAAATCAGGTTAGGAGGAGGTCGAAGGAGTAGTAGGGTTCAATGGAATGAAAACGAAGGCGATAGGGTAAGATAGACTGGGGGGATGAGGACTATTAGTATGGGGCTCTTCAGACGCTGGTATATTTTTTTTTAATCATCATCTTTCATTTTGAATATCATATTCGATGTTTATGCTAGATGATTTAGTATTCCGCATGCTAGGATAGGCAGGTTTGTTATTTTTGGATGTTAGATCTTACGTATGCATGTTTGATTTGATTGTTAGCATTTAAGATGGTAGTTTATGTTGTATGGTTGTTAGATATGCAGGATAGTTATTATTGGTATAGCATTATTGTTTGATGATTGCTATAAATTATCTAGTATAATTAAAGATATGAGTTGTATACATATCTTTGTTATTGTAGAGTTTTTCGGACGTGGTCGTTCGAAGGATGTTCTGTCGATTTTATCTAAAATCTAACAGTTTTTTAAGGGCCGATGAGTTAGAAGACGTTCTCTTCGCTTTGTGATTTTGAGGACGAAATCTTTTAAGGAAGGAAGAATGTAACGACCCACATTTTTAATGATCAAATGTTTAAATAGTTTATTTAAATATTTTATCATTAGTAAATGAAAGTCCAAAAATGCCATTTTTTTCATATGCCCAAATCTGAACTCGAGACCACTTATGTTGAGTTCAAATTGATGTCACAAATTTTAATGAGTATAATAATCACTATATTTTGAGATCAGACGATACGATAGCCAAAACGATCTCAAAATACATGAAATTAGCATACTGGGGTACAGTCACAATTGGCGATGAGATTAGTACCATTAGATCTATAAAAAATGAAGTGATGTAAGCATATGAGTATCATGGTGATCGAATGCGTCCTGTGATTGTAAGGACTTGAAACGTACAACCATTTATTTGAGAATCAAATAAATGGAGAAAAATATTATTATTATATATATATATTCCCAAATTGAATCTCTCTCCATTTTCTTATTCCCGTTACTGTAGCATTCAGAGAATAGAAAATCATGGCTTCCTCTTCTTAAATCATCTTCAAAAGTTAATTTGTCCACATCCTCTCAACGAAAAAATATAAGACCAGATCCATTGAGATCGTATCGATTAAAGCTTTGTGATGACAATGAAGGAATTTCGATTGATGGTGATTGGCGACAATGACCTCTTCTTGGCCGATCTAGGGTTAGATTTAGGCGGAGCTACGGTCGACGATAGGCGAAATGGAGACCGCCGCTGGATTTCTCCTTGCAAATAGCACTTACCTGCAAAATCTCATTGGATCCGGTAGTGGAGAGCAAATTGCATCCAGAGCCTTAAACGAGTATGTGGCATCAGGTCGATCTTTATAAGAGCATGTGATTTTGATTTCGTGGATGCCGAGGCGGTAAGATTGTGAAGAGAAGCATTCTGGCGAAAATGGCTCATGATTTCGTCGACTATTGATCGAGATATCGAATGGATAAGGAAGAGGGAACATGTTTGATATGCACAGACGTGCACGACCCAGTAACATGAATTGGAGAAGATGGATTAGTACCTAATTAAGGTAATTAGTGTTTGTAATTAGTGAAATTATTAGCTAAATAATCTCGATTCCTATATTTTCCGTAACTTTTGCATATGAGGTCCCTTTTGGACGCCATTTCTTGCATTGCGCTTTTGATGGCGAGATCTACCTTTTGGCTCTAGTTTAAACAGATTTGACTAAGGTGAGTGATATTGTTTCTCGCTTTACTATGATTGGTTGTTTAGTATTATATTGACGTTCGAAATGATTTTTGGTTTTTAAACGTGATATTATTATTATTATACAGTAGCTATATTTTTATAAAAGAATATATAACTATTTTAAAATGATTTATGAAGAATATCACATATTTTCCATCATCGTGCCATAGTTAGAGAATTATTAGATTAGATCTATTATTGATGTTATTTTTCCATATTAATTGATATGGATGGATTGTTTATGTTGTATGCATGTTGTTTTGGATGGAAGTATGGTTGTTTGGATGTATGGATGTTTGGATGTATGGATGTTTGGATGTATGTTTGATTGTTTGTTATTTGGCTATTTTGATTGAAAACACTGAGTAACGGCGATTTGATTTTAGGTTGCATCTTGTACATTGGAGTTCCACAGAAGTGGAAATCTAATGAATGAGATAAGCTATAGAAGAGGATTTGGGATACATGCCAATAAATCTGGATTTCAGTGTGGATGTTGGATGTTTCCATTTGGTCTGTGCTTAACCATTCAGTTAAATATAAGACCAAGGTGGATAGTATTGATCATAGTAGAGTGGTCAATGTCCATCACTGATGTCGATTGGTCATTTGGCAGATATGTGGCTTGGATGTTGATGAGATATCATGGTATGCGATGTGATGGTTTATTCGTGCAACTGGTTTAGAGATTGGATATTATTACTCTATGACTAGTGATACTGATGGTGATTCATCCATATATACCCTGTATTTGCAGGTACATGTCATGTATGGTTTATATACCCTCTTTTCTATATATTATCGAGTTTTATAGTATTTTGAGATTTGATATCGCTCACACCAGATTATTGTCTACCCTGAGGTTTTATGCTTTGCTTCTTATTATCTCATATACTCGTAAATGAGTAGATTGCGAGAAGGTATATGATTATGGAGTTTTACAAATGGATTGATAGGAGGTGATAGTTATCTATACTTATATGTGCATTTGTTATTATATTTCCGCTATATGACACTATGGAGCCTTGACAGTGTTGACTTACTATTATAAGACAGTGTACTAGTTGAGTTTACCTTCTAGATGTATAAACTCTTCTATGGTGTTTTATATGGATCTTATATTCAGATGATTATTTCACATTACTATTGCAGTCTCTATTGATTTATACCTGTGTTGATTATTATATTTACTTTGATGCGATGTGAGATATGCGATAAGTAATTTGGTCCTTTGATGCTTCCTTTTCCTTCTTT
Organism: Allium cepa; assembly: GCA_030765085.1. NCBI lineage: Eukaryota > Viridiplantae > Streptophyta > Magnoliopsida > Asparagales > Amaryllidaceae > Allium > Allium cepa. The sequence goes on from CM060928.1 coordinate 348,270,963, forward strand.
TTCGTTCTACTCTCTTCTATTTCTTTATCTTATTTCCATTTCTTTTCTTTGACTACCGTTCAGCACCGTAGGTGTTGAGTGGTCATTACATTATGCTTTTCGTAAATTCTCCTTGGCGATCTCTCTGTGATTTTTGAAGTAAGTGTATCTATAGGGTCATTCAATATTTTCCCATCATTGAACAAATCTGGAGCGAACTCAACTTCTAGACCCTTTACAAGCTCGAGAGAAACCTCTAGATGAGTTTGTTCAGCATGTTGGTGTGTGGGCCTAGATATAGATATGTCGGAGTGTAATGTGTAGAAGGAGCAGTGGTCGAATTTGACTCAGTATTTGACTCGACATATCTAGAAATTGATGAACCGGCAGATAGAGGGAGAGACGCTCGGAACATCAATGACCCACAACTATCAAAATTCTACATACAAGAAATATCAGAAAAATTAAAAGTTGTGGCCCATTCTACAATGAAGGCTTAATTTGATGTGATGCAAATTAACGTATTGTTTAGTGTCATGCCATGTCAATGTCTGATTTTGTGTAATAGTTTATTTGAGAATCAAGATATTATCCAAAGCGGACATCATCATTGACTGTCCCGACAGGCTACATGTTGTCAATTATGCATCAAGAACACAACAAAACTTTAGAGATTTCATTCGGAGAAGTTTTGATCTAACTTATTTTAGGAAAAAATCTCAAGTATCTTCAAGGCAGAAATTCGCCTAAGGTTGGATCAAAGCCGATCTGTACCGTTAGAGTGAATTTTCACCCCCAATCACTTCCTTTATAGTTATGAGCATGATCGACCACATGAAGTTCAACCATGCCCACCACCAACTCTTACGTTTCACTCGCAATTAATATACTTGTTCAACAATCCCTATGTTTTGCTATGCACCACATAAGCAGCTTAGCTTCCTTGTTCTGATGTCTCACTCGTCTCCTGCACAATTCCTCCTGGCGAGTACGGATTTACGGGAAAGAAAGAAATGATTGATTTTGAGTCTCAATTTGACTTGAAAATTAAGAAAAGTTGACATGTTTATTGATTCGTTTCGCCGCCTACCTAAAGTTATAAATCTTGAAGATAGCAATCTAAATAGGTGATGGTTCAAGTTCGAGGGATGGATTGGGCTCTAATTGATAGGTCGGATTCGGTCGTGACAAGATGAATGACGGTTGAAGGCTAACCGATGGTGGCAAGACAGGTGATGGCGGCATGAAAGTTCAGTTTGAAGGTAAAGAGTTTTAATGGCTGCTAAAGTTCAAATTATCAAATGCAAAAAATGGTAAAGGGAAGATAAGAGTGGGATCGATCCATATAGCATCCAAACCCAATAAAATAGGCAGATGTTTTCCCTATTCTTAACTATTGAATCGGTGTCGAACCACTAAACAAGGTAAAAGAAAGCATAGACATGCATGTGTATGAACTCATACACATGAGTTCGCACAAGACTACGTACGTGCATAAAATTACGAACTCAACAAATAGTCTAAGATCATGTGCATGGAGTTACTAAATTCGGAATAACGAATTATAAAGGCATGCTCTAGTTTTATAATGTCAGATACTAGCGAAGCACCGCAATGAACAACCAAAGATGCTACACTTTGTTGAAATGGTCTGAAGGAAGTATAACAACTACTCAAAGCAAGGATTGAAATTCACTGTGAAAATCCCAACTTTTCTGGATTCAAAGCACATTTTGTTGGAAATAAGATGTAATTTGGGAGGTAAGTGTTATCCAGCCTTTTGGAAAACAATATTTGGACGAACTTGGCGAGTCAAACTTGGAAGTTATCGAGGCACATGGACCAGAGAGATAATCAAAATGCCTAAAAATCAAGTATGGTTAACATTGTAGGCAAAAGCAGAGCCATCTCAAAGTTCCACAAGCTCTGATCCATCTATGTGATGGATTGGTACCGATCCATCCCTATGGATCGGTACCGATCTATAAAACTTCCCCCAATCATTTCAAACCTCCTATACTCCTAAGCCATAGTGTCAATAACCTATTTCATGATTTATAGGATCGATCACATGTTGTTTGGCATCTAATGCCCTGAGCACCTAAAATTAATAACTCCATTCCTCCATCGATCCATCCTATTGACCCAGAAGTAAGCTCCCAACACCGCAAGTAAGATGGAAACCATGAAAACAACAACGAGTCGCCGCAGCACAAAGCATTAGAATCGATTCTTGAGAAGATCTTATGGATTGGTATCGATCCATTACTTTTGCTAGGTAGTAGGGAACTTGGTGGATATCATGTAGGAGAACTTACAGATGACATACAACTATAAATAGGAGGTTAGGGCATCATTAAAGGGATCTTATTTCTTCATTGCAATTTTTTTATAATTCTCTTGTAACCCCGAGGTACAATACGAATCCATAAGATCACTACTTGCAAACAACTATACAATCAATAGAAACACTAAGTGGACGTAGGCATCAGTTGGCCGAACCACTATAAACTTTGTATGTCTCATTTTTACTTCATTTTCCATTTATATTTCTTCATTTTATTCTCTACTTTATCCTGTTAGGTGTTTGTGCCACATTTTGGTACAAACAATAGGGTCAATAAATATAGGGGAAAACGATATATACTAAGATAATAACATAATAACTCAACGTAGCAACTCATGTCAAAAATTATAATGCAATATAATATATAAAGAGAAAGACATGTGCATGGTTTATAATCAAAAAAACTTAAAAGATCGCTAATATCGCAAACCATAAATATTACCAAGCCATGCATAATGACGTCATCGCCCATATAAAACAATTCAGTAGAAATCAAGAATACTATATCTAATGGGTGAATCATCCATACAATAAAACCCTATCATAGAAATGTAATCACTATGTGAATCAAGGTAACACAACAGTGCCATAATATAATATCATAAAAATCATATAATCAATAAATAATGTGAGATATCCCATCAAATCATCCCAATGATATCCAATATCATACAAATCGCAAAAATAATCTATCCAAATCCAAATCAATAAATAAAGGCTCTCTATAGAATATCAACCAGAAGAGTATGGATATCCGAGGACTGATTGCACTTTAGACTCATCCAATCTCTAATATAACCAACTCATTCTAGGAGTGAGACATATATGCCAATCCAGTAAACACATATACCCTAAACCAGATGGGAGACTGATGGTCGTCTATTGCAAGCCTGCTCCAGGAACCCAGGTCTACTCACCCACCACAGAGTAACCGTCTATCTCTATAATCTTTGATTACCTCGACGAATATCGTGGCCCTATATACCAATGACTCATCTACGCGTAGCCTTGGTCATGACCCTGCTTTGTCCCTAATAATAAGACTGCTGGCCTATTTGACACAATGGACTATCAACTACCAATCCCGTGATGTGCTTCAAATATAATTACTAACAACGGTGTCACATATCTAGGTACGACCCCAGGATTAGGCCACTAGGATAGATACTAGCCAATCCGGTCTTGAAAAATAAAAAAGCCGGACATAATGTGGATGGTCATATAATGCTCATACCCTATACCTTTGTATATCTCTAATAGTAGGTCGATACACAGCTCTCATAAGTCACCACCTGATTATACGATACTCCACTCTGAGTATCACATGTACACATACCTGAACACCTGACTATATGATACTCTGCACCGAGTATCACATACACGCACGAGTGTAATTCCCGTTTGGTTGACATTTACATACAATGGAAATATAAAAAATGACAGAGCATGTCACATACCATCGCATGTTATTCGGATAATTATTCAATGCTGATAAGCTACACTTGATCCATATTAGATATTTCTATATGACAAGTCCGATGAATAATCAGAAAAGTGTTACTGAAAGTTCCATACCAGGCGTTATCACTAATCTGTGTATTCAAATCTCTCGTCACATAGAAATGAAATCTCACAATTCAAATAGAAGGATGTCATCACAGTATCATATCAAAATCTTCGATCCAATCAATATCAATGGTGAATTATTCATATATTCTTTACATAATTAAACAGGAAAAGAAATATCAGAATAAAAAATAGATTATTCAAACAAATCAATAATTAATAAAGAATTATTCCAAATAAATAATTTTATATACGAAATAAATATTAAGAAATGAACGATAAATACATATTCCAGATTTAATTAGATAATTACTAATAATATAATATATTTTAATAGTTATTGACTTTCAATTAAGAATTATTTCATAATTTCAATATGTAAATACTAGTTTAAATAAATTATAAGCATTTAGATTTATTTAATTTACTCGTAACCAAATAAATATATTTTTAAAATTTGAATTATATATATATTAGATCTCATAAATATTCAGATAACTATAAAATATCTATCAAATAACAATTCATATATTATTTCAATAGAAAAGTAGTAAATTCACTTTGTTTATTCGATAAACTTGAAATTATATTTGCACCATATTTAACATATTGGGAGGTGTGTGTCTATACATATACATACATACATACATACATATACATATATATATATATATATATATATATATATATATATATTATTTTAGTTTATTTATATTTTCAAACATGTATTCATTTATATATTTTAGAAAAGTTTAGTTATCAATTTCATGTGTCAGCCCACACTAAAACATGCAATAACAGGTTGATCTAACAGGGTTAAGGCATAATAAATACGTAATAAAATAGGATCAACTACTCAAAATGATATAGTAGCAAGACACAAAAATGAAGATGTATAGGCAACATTAAAACAGCCAATGCACGTATGCTAACTTAACTAACACCTATACACACACTTTCACACAAGAAATACTCATGCACCAGCACAAACCCGCACCCATACTCAGGAACACACACGTTACATATTCACAAAACCCAGCTACACTTATTTAAACATAGCACATACCCATATTCAGCAATCCTTCAATACACGCAACACACATACACATGCATAAACCCACAAACACCTATGAAACATGGCACTTCAAGCACACAAAAGAATTCACATACACCCACTCATGAATGTACACATGCCAGAGAATACACACACCAATGCATGCAGGGGAACATAAGGCAGGAAGTCTACCTGGATATCCCATGTTCGACCGATTCAGGTTAACCCTGGCTAGGGTTTGGTCGACCTGGATATTCGAACCTAGGCAAACATTCTACCCTTATGTCGATCCTTTCCTCACAAATTCTACTATATTTACTTCAGTATTTGACGTAATTTGAATAAATTTATATGAAAGAAAACCAAAACGCAAAAAATATAGAAGAATTACCTGAATTAAACATAGATTTAGTGAGTAAGACTCACACATAGCTTGCGTTCACCTCATCTTCCTCCTCTCTAAATCCATACACACGCACACAACAGACAAGCACCACAACAAACATGACTCGAACCATAGATGCAAAATGATACTAAGGACCACATACTTAAGTTTGAGGATTTTACATAATTTATATAATTTGGTTTTAAATTTTGTAGTTGTAAAGTTTTAGTGGGTTTGCTTCAGGACAAATGATGAATGGAGATCCTGTGCATACCTGAACATGCGCAAGTCTCAAGGGAAAATTATAGAAAATGATTTGGGTAGGGCTTCTTGGGCTTGGTCTTTCAAATATAACAAATGAATGTGTGTGTATTGTTATTCTCCTTTACTCTTAAAATTCAACTAATTTTTGATTTAAATAAAGATTAATTTCCATTTGAAATCACTTCTTTTCCCAAATCAATATTATATTTTAAACACATCACTTTTTATAACATTCATTTTCCAAATTTTAATTTATTTTAGATTTAAATAATACATTTTCAGAATTTAAATTCTTTTATTAAATAATTTACAAAACCCATTTTCAAATAAATGACCAAATTCCAATCTATTTAATTTAATTACTATTATTAACTTCAATTAATTATTACTTAAAAATTGGGTTGTTATAACCAACAATATCTTCTTATGTGTCATGACGCTCCGAGTAGTAATCCAGGCTAGTTGCTCCCGATGTTTCCTACTTGAAAGCTAATAAGAGGCTAATTCTACACCCATCACTACTAAAGAAGTAGAAATCGTTTTGTAACCCTAACTGGATGTTGTGAAGCGCATGTTTCCAAAAAAATTCTTTGACGATGTTCTATTTATTCCTCAACTGAAAGATATGCTTCCGAGGGTCAATTTCAGATGTTGTGGCCTACGTAGATGATGTATACAACCAGTACTTCAAATGGAAAAGATTAGCTGAGATTATTTCTGTAGGTTCTTGCAAAATAAAAGTGGAGCTTGCTAGGGTGAAGCAGATGCAAGAACAAGATAAGCGGGTCATTTCTCACTTTAAAAAGGAAGTTAAAGAGTTCAATGAACCATTGGCCAGAGCCAAGAAGCAGGTAGAGGATCTGACTGACTCAATTAAGGAAGAGCATCAAAACCAACAAAAGCAAATCGAGGTTGCTCATCATAGGAACCAAACTCTATTGCTAGAGAATGAATATCTTAAAGAGGAAGTAGAGGAGTTGAAAAAGCTGTTGGAAAGTGAGAAGTAGGAAAAAGACGATGCCCTTATCCAAGATCAAGGCTACTATGAAGAGCTAGTACATTTGTCAAGTTTCAAGCCAGCCTTCCGTCGTCCCTCCACCTAAAAAAAACTTAACACTAGGTACACACACAACTTTGGCCGAGTCGGTCATCTTGTCAGCCCTAATGCTGATTTCCAGCTTCTAATGTCAGCATCGCCCTAGTCTTGGTGCGGAAATGATCCATGCTTTTGATGCAGAAATCGAAGGTGATGATCATGAGGCTCAGGAAGAGGAGGACATCACTATAATTGGGACTTATGATCCTTCCTTGAGGCTCACCATGGAAGAGATGCTTCAAACTCAAGTCCTACTAGCTAAGGAGTTCAAGAAAGAAAAAGATGTTGATATACCTCCTCCTCTATTTATCTCGTTTCCCAGTCAATCTATCATTGCTCCTATTACCATCCCTATCTCTGGAGGTGTTCGAAATATGAGTCCTTGGGGAGCGATCTTTCAAAAGGCCATAAAGGCAGGGAGAAAAACATAAGGAAACAGGTGAGTTTGGGATGCATTCCCCTAGGGAAGGGAAGAAGGAGACGAAGAGAAATAAGAAAACTTAGTCGCATCTTCCTTGTTTGTACTATGTTTAATTTTCTTTGAATAATTTTTAGATAGGTTGAAGTTGTGGCGAATACAGCCTTGTGTTTTATTTAAGCAGCATGTTAATAGAAAGTGGACATGTTTTCTTTGAAGCCTTGTGTCCATCTATTTAAACATTGAGGAGTGTGTTTGTTATTTTTCTTGCATGCATGTGAATCATTTCTCCATCACCATCTAGCCAAATCAACAGTTTATTTCCTTATCTTTTAGTCAAGTTCTATCCGACCAACGGTAATGCCTGAAATTAATTATTTCCATTCGTGGAGAATCTTGGCCTAAATGTCTATCTTCGGGCATCCTTTTTTGTCCAAGCCTACTTCTAGGATTTGACTGGAATTAGTTGCTTAGAGCGGTAGTTTGAACATCCATTTTGCAAGTGTTTTCACCCAATCTTGTCTAACTTCGCGCATTGACTATGGTTGATCACTTAGAATGGTGATTAGAACATCCATTTAGTGAAATTTTTTTCACCGACCTCGCCTAACTCTGGGCGTGGATTGGGGCTAATCACCTAGAAAGGTAGTTAAAGTGTCCATCTCTTTGATACTTAAGCAAGATCCCACCAACCTCTGGGTGTGGATCTTTGGCCTCACCATTCTCCAGGCAAGGAGTTTGCGCTCAGCAAACTTTGGGCGAGAGCATTGTTAGGACATAGATTGTTGGATTTGCCAAACTCCATGCAACGGTTTTCAGGGTGAACTGTCTCCTCTAGTCCGTTATGTGTTTATACTCCAACATCCAAGTTATGGATCAAAGGAGTTATTTGGTATATACTCTGGATGTGTGGAACATTTACGTTCCTTAAGTCCAACCAGGGACCGTAAAGTTCGATTGGTACCCATCTCCGGGCCCTGCATTTATGCATTATATAAGTGTAAGTTATTTGACTTTTCCACTATTCACAGCGTAATATTTGACTATTAAGAATCTTAAATTTATTAGTCTTCCAAGTTAATTTATTTCATATCTACAATAATGGAAAATCATGCCTTGTTCATCGAAATCAATGAAGTATCTACAAAGATAGTTTTGAGAAAAATAGCATCATATATGCTTGTTATCCCATGCCCTCAGAAGTGAAATTCTGTCAATAGTCACTAGCTTAAATGTTCCATCTCCAAGCTTATGTTCAATAGCATATGGACCTTCCTAAGCCGGGCCCATGTTCATTGGACCAAGAAAAACTTGTTTAAAAATGAGATTGTTGATCTTGAAGATCTAGTTCCTGACCTTTCCGTTGTGATGCCGCTACTCGCTTTCGGTGAGCAACGACTCTCAAATCAGCTTCATCGTAATTCTCATCGATTACATTAATGGACTCGAGCTGGAGTTCATTATTCCTTTTGGGATCATAGTGGATCTTTTGATGATATTTCACTTCTAATTCAACAAGAATCATGGCCTCCAATCCATAGGCTAATGGAAATGTAGTATGACTAGTTGCAAATTTATGGGTCATTCGATAAGCTCAAAGTGTCAACTGTAATTCATCCACCTAGTTGCCTTTGTCCTTTGTCAATTATTTTTTAAGAATGGAATTAATGATTTTATTCATCGCTTCTACTTTTCCATTTTCTTATGGATGCTCTATTGTAGAGAATCTTTTCTCAATCCAATACTTGCTGTAAAAGTTCTTGAATTTCGCGCTATCGAATTGGGTCCCGTTGTCAGATATGGTTGTTTATGAGATCCCAAATCGACAGATAATTTTTATGACCAGGTAGTTGATCATCTTCTTCGTGGTGATTATGGCAAGCGGTTGTACCTCAGCCCACTTTGTGAAATATCAACTGCAAAGATGGCATACTTTGCCCCGCCCTTCAACATCGGCAGTACACCAATAATGTTGATTTCCCATACCACGGATGGCCATAGTCTGACCTTTTGTTTAATAACCATATGTAGGGCTCTAGGAATTTTGGTGAATCTTTAGCATCAATAACACCTCCAGGTGTAATTGGTTATGTCTCTGTTGATGATCAATCAAAAGTATCAATAGCAAAGATCTTCGCTAATGTTTTCCCCCTATTGTGATCGCCACATGCTCCTTTATGAGCATCCGCAAGGATCCTTTTGGCTTCGCCATTTGCAACACACCACATCAAGGAAATAGAGAAACCTCCTCTATATAATAACCCATCCTAAAGAGTAAACTACGAAGCTAGTGTATGAGTTTTCTTCATTCACTCCTTTCATTTGGAAGGGTTCCCTTCATTTGATACTACTTAATTAGGGTCATCTATGATTCTTTCTCAGGTTCATCCACCAACATCCAATCGACATTCATCTGATCGATGCTGGGAGTTTATAATACCTCCATTGGAACTAAAACTTTGAGTTGCGCATCCCCAAAACTAGCTAGCTTGGCTAGAGAATCAGCTTTCCTGTTTTCTTCTACGAGGATATGAATTATCGTGTAATATCAAAATCTTGAGCAGTTCTAGAATCTTCATCAAATAAGGGGCTAACCAAGCTCCATTCGCCTGGAATTCCTTCTCACTTGGCATACCACCAATTGAGATTCATTATAAATGTATTCATAATCGGCTTCATTGTTCATTGCAGTGAACTCAAACTTTAAGGTATAGCAAAATAGTTGTTCCTCGAGGGTACGAAAACTCCTACCCCCGAGCAATGTTTGTTGGATGCTCCATCCATGTACAACTTCCATTAAGAACTTTTCTTTATGGTTTCTACTCTTTCATTATCTCGACCAGTGAACTTGGCAACGAAATCGGCAAAAACCTAGCCTTGGATCGCTCCCCTGGGATGATATGATATATCATACTAACTCGGTTTGATGTTCCATTTTGACAATCAAAGCCAATCGCTTGCTGATATAGTATACCGACCTTCGGACTTTGGTTTCTTCTTGTAAGAGGGAAACACTTAAAGCGTAAACAAATACAGCTAGATGAACAAACAAATCTTCTTCCTCTAAAGGCTTGGACAGGATAGGTGGCCTCTCTAGATGATCAACCAAGGCTTGAAAAGCATCCTTGCACTCCTGTGTCTAGGAGAAGTTCCTTTTCCTACTTTAAGGACATCAAAGGATGGTATGCATCCGTTTGTAGCTTTTGAGACGGATCGGCTTAGTGTAGCTACTTTCCCGTTCAAACTCTGTACCTCCTTTATCATCTTTGAGTCATCAACTTTCCCTAAGGCCTCAATCTTCCCTAGATTGGCCTCAAATCCCCTTGAGTTCACAATAAAACTCAAGAACTTCCCGATGTGACTCCGAACGAGAACTTAAGCAGGTTAGGCTTCATCCTGCATTTCTGACAAGTCCTTCAAATGGTTTTTCGACCGCCATGAATTTACTAGTGTATCGTCTATGTAGACTTCCATTGAACATTCAACCTGATCCTTCAACATTCAATTCACAAGTCTCCAGTAAGTTGCCCCGACGTTCTTCGGACTGAGTAGCATGACAAGATAACAATAAAGTCCTAAGTCGGTTATGAAACAGGTATGTTTCTTGCCTAGATGTACATTGGAATTTGATTGTAGCCAGAGTAAACATCCATGAATGACATCAACTCATGGCTAACGATTGAATCTACCAGTTGGTCGATCTTCGTAGTGGGAAACTGTCTTATGGGCATGCTTTATTCAAATCAGAATAGTTGATGCATGTCCTTCATTTCCTATTGGACTTCTTAACTAGGGCTGGATTAGATAGCCACTCCAGGTATAGAGCATCGAGTATGAAGCCTTGTCTTTTAGCTTATCCACCTCTTCTTTCAGCGCAGCGGATCGCTTCAGAACCAGAATACACTGCTTCTATTTCATTGGAAGACACTTGTATTCACATTCAATGCATGGCACTCTATCTCCGGTGATATTCCACACATGTCAAAATGTGTCCAGGAAAACACTTCTAGATTTTCTCGGAGAAACCCAATTAATTCCTTCATCTTCACATCGAGTTAAGACCTGATTTTCAAGACCGGAATAAGATCTCCCTGATTAATTAAGATTTAAACCGTTAGCTTGACCGAGGTCACCCTCGCATCCTCTAGCTCTTTCCTCATACCCATAGCTTTATGGAATGTGGTATGATGACCAAGAAGGGGCTTAGGGGGTGGTTGTTATCTGTTAGTCAACTTGATGTAGAAAGTCTTCTCTATGTCCTTTCCATTCTCACGTCGCTTTGCTTCCCTCAGCTTGGTGACGTAGCATTCTTATCCCAGGTTTTAATCACCTTGAATGACCCCTTTACATTATCCATGGGGAATTTCATTATTAGGCATCATAGAGCTAAGGCTACCTGGAAACTAGTGAGGGTCGATCAACCCAAAAAGGTATTATAGACTTAAAAAAACCATCACAACAAAAGTCACAACTTACACTCTCTTGTGGCCATGTTCTCCTAAAACCATCGATAAATCAACACACCCCATAGGCATTGTTGTCTCTCAAGTAATTCCTTGAATCTAGGATTTACATGGCTTCACATTCTGACCGTCCATCATCATCTGATCATATGCTCATCTAAATAGAAATATTTACTGAACTTCCACAATCAACAAGCACTATCTTCACTGTTAATGACCTAATCACGACCGTAATTACCATGGGATCAAGCATAGGTGCTTAGACCCTATCTACATCATAACTTTTAAAGTAAATGTCATCTTTCATGGTTCTCAATTGCTTCACTAAAGCTCCTTATTTGGTGAAAAAGCAATTTTCCTGCACTACATGTTTCAAAGAACTCCTATATCTTTCCATCTCATTCCAACTCTTCTCAACTAGATGAGGTCCACCAGTTATCATGTTGATCACAAGTCCTTTGACAAGCTGCCTAAGCTCATCACCACTAGGCCCAGCTTAGCCTCGTTGGAGATATTGCTCTTGGGGTTGAGCATTCTCTTGCCCACTATACTGCAGGGGTTTCACATGTCATTGAAGCTTCTTCTTCTGGCTTAAATCCTTGATCACATCTTGAAGGTGTCTACATTCATTGCATTATGACCTTGGGTCTTATAGAAGTGATAAAGCTTTCGACCTTTTCTCCCTCTCAGTTGACTCCCTTGAAGTTGGCTTCGTATAGTACTCAATACCCTGTGTCGTAAGGTAAATATTCTCAACCAAATTGTTTAGTGATGCGTAATTTTTATATTTCAGACATTTCTTGAAGTTGACTTTTCTACCTCCGTCACCTTTATTATTTCTCTTTTGGCGGTTACCTTTATTCCCTACATTCATAGCCACATTCCAAGAATCTTCATTAGATTGCTTCATATCCACATTACTCTGAATTACTTCAGTTGATTGGCCATTATCGGCCTTCTTGGCGAATGTACTTGCCTCTTCCAAGTGCAAGAACTGAGTTTCTTTTCCATAAAAAAATGTCCATAATTGGTGTGGGTTTCATTTTCAACCATCTTTCAAAATTGGTATCTAACAGAATCTCTCTTATCAAAGCCATCAACACTACATCTTCCTTACCGTTACTTACTTCGATGATGATCATATTAAATCTGCTTAAGAAGTCATTCAATGACTCTTTGGTACTTTGGAAAAGGTTTGATAATGGCATCACTTCCTTTGGTTAAGTGGTATGCAAATGAAAATACTTAACGAACTTTTTTGCCAACTAATTAGATAACGATATTGATCTCGACGAAAATCGAGTAAACCACATCATAACCACACCTTCAAGAAAGATGAGAAATACCACCACCCAACAATGTCCGTCACCCTAGCCGGTCCATATGCCATTCATATTTTAGCAAGTGTTTCCTCGGATTCATCATTCTGTTATACGATGTCATCATCGACATTATGAACCTTTGGAGATACTCACTACACAATATCTCATCAGTGAATGAGTTTCTGCTTGGGGAAGGGCCCCACTCATCATTATTTCTATGATGCCTTTTGTTCACTAATTTTTTCACCATTTCTTCTAAGGACTTTGGATCTATCCAATCTACTAGATGGTGAGAATAATGGTCTACCACGAGTGTTTGGCCCTACAAACAATCTCGGTTAGTCCTATTATATCTTAGTACCCCTGTCTTTAGGAGAACCATTCGTCTATTTGATCCGCTTCTATGATTTCAGCATGGGGGTCATTAGCAGCCGTTTGGATTTCCATGTTTTAGCCATTAGCAACAAGACCATCTCCACCATCGGCATTATCATCCAAACCAAGACCATCACCTGCACCGACATGGGTTTCCTTTCTCTTTATTTTCTACTTTCCTTCTCTATGTTTTCACCAAATGATGAAGAATTTTCCTCTTTTGAATCAAAAGGCGATAAATATCTCATATTTCTTTTATAACTATGGGTTAACTAGTCTAGCACGCACTTTATCATTCATCTCCTTCATCACCCTATCCATCTTAACCCGCATTATCATATCTAAAAGATTTCGAACTTTGTTAGTATTAGGTTGAGTGATTTCTTCGATATATTAAGAACCAGTGTTCCGAGCATCACTAGTAGGTCGGGAGGCAGCGGATTTCTTCTCTTATAGGGTCATAACTTCAATCAATCCTATGATAGACTCCGTGGTAATCCAAATAGTCAATGATTATAGCAACAAAATTGATGGGTCTATCTCGTGGACTAGGGTAATCCAAAAGTAGAAAATAAATTCAAATAGCCTAATATTGACATGCTCTTAGTGAAAGCACCGAAATGTTTACATTGAAAGTTGGCACAAACATTCAATAAATAATAGCAAAGAATAAAATAAAGAAAATAAATTGAAAACGAGGAAAAAAGGAACATATATAAATTATAGTGGTTCGACTAATCAAAGGCCTATGTCCATTAAAACTTTGTTGAAGTTTCTCTTGAGTTTTTATAAAATTATTCTTATGGATCAGCGATGATCCATGAGATTAGAGAGATAATGTAGAAACTCGTTAAACAAGTAAAAATCCCCTTAAACAATGCTCCTCCTCCTCTATTTATAGCCATAGATTAACAAAATTATCTCCTCCATGTTCCTTCCCACGTTCCCTACATCCTAGAGAAGTTGAAATGAAAAGATCGTGGTCAACTCCGCTAGTTTCAGGGAACAGTAATGAGCAAGGATCTGTACTAATCCATGAGGATGTTTTGTGGCTCCTCGGTTCTCTCTTATGAGTGTTTGGTTGACTTGTATCTTTTCCTTTGATGTTTAATTGCATTGCTACGGCTTGAACTTGAGTGAATTCCTTAGTTCGAAAGTATGGCAAAAGTACTTGACTATCCATTGATCATTTGACTCGTGATGGGCTTGCAAACCATTCTATGTTAGCATATGGTCATTGGTAATCACCTCAACATAGAATGAATAATGTGGTAATCTTTGGCAAGATCCAGTTATCAATACCGATCCATGGCCAATCCAAAACTTTCACTTGCTTCTTGGTTTTCAGACTTTGAACTAGGAATGGGATGCTTTGTGTTCTATTCTTGAAAATAGTTTGTTAGCTTACAATTTCACTCCTTGGTCTTGCATAACATCTGAGCTTGGTAGTTATCTCACTTAATTCCTACTTGTCAAGTGTGTTGTTCAACTGTTTTGACTCGTCCGAATATGTCTTAGTCACAAGGCTGAATAACATTTCCACCTTGGTAACTCTTTCCATGCTATAGTTAATTCACTCATGAATTACTCGACCAAAATGATTCACGTCGTCGTTTTGTCTAATTTCAAGGGTCCACTTAATTCTTAGGACCTTCCCATACTATACCTAATGTAGATTCCCCTTTTCCTGCATCTACCCCAACACCAACTTCAAAAAACCTTATGTCTAATCCATGATGCACCATCGATCTTCCAATGCTCAAAACCCGACCTCTCCTTTGTGGAATCCCATGTGACCCATGCCACGGGTCTATCCCTGCCACAACCCCCCTTGATTGATCGCATGGCCATTGGACCATCCTTTGTTGCATTTTTATAATAGGTTGGTCATTACATGCCAGCCCAAAGAAAATGACCTAAAGTGTGTAAGAAAATGACCTGAAGCAGGCTCCTACCCCTATGCAATTCACTCCATAGCCAAACCTTGAAAAAACCAACAAATAATGGTTGGTATCGACCCCTGCTTGGGTCGGTACCAAGCCATACTTAGTCCAACTTAACCAATTTAGGCTAAGTTATTTCTTCCTTCTTGCATGCCTTCGCATCCTCTAAGCAAGCCCGAAGTCTTCAACTCCAATTCCCGAATTATTCCTCTCCAAACCTTGGAGTCTCCATGCAAAGTTTCCACCATCGACCAATCCGTCCTTGAGCAATAACATCATTAAATCAAGTCCAATCCAAATGTGATCCATAATGTAGCCTTTTTATAGCATCAGCAATCTCCCCTGTCGATCACATGTCCATTTAAACAGTTTGTAGTGATGGCTCGGGTTGATCATCCAAAAACATAACTCTGTTTCAACATTTTTTGAATTGGTTTTACTATATTCCAAATGTTTTAACCATCCATAAATTTTCTTGTTTCGATTCGGCTTCAAACACTCTAGATCTATTCGAGTCTCTAAAGTTCTTATAGATGATCCATGCCTTATCCTAAGCAACTAAACATAAATAAAACTTCTAAACAACTTTCACAGCAACAACATAAACATAAGGCAATCATTATGCAAACAATGTAATTCACTATATAACCAAGGTCAAGTAAATATAAATAGTGTATCCATAAGAACACAAATAGGTCAATTAAGATTTATATTCAATTTAAAATTATGTAATTTATTTATTAGTGTGTGTAGGTTAGGCCAAAATCATGATGTTAACTTTGAAAATCATTTTTAAAACATCTCTTAGTACTATACTTCCCCTTGTAGTAAAGTAAGAGATAACTATCACTCACCTAAGCTCTCAAATGCTTGAAATCCAATGTGAACCTAATATGAATAGTAATTGACCTAATCTCAAATGTCCCCAAGCAACAACCAATGGTGCCCCTATTAATTTCCTTGCTAATTAGATTTTAACCACTTGATTTGACTAATTGAAGTAGGGTTTATAAGTGATCAAAAATTCATTAACATAAGCTTAGGATTGCTCCTTGTAAACCTCTACAATGAAAATACGGTCGTAGGAGAGGTCAAAGGAATATTTTAATCCACTTAGAAAAGCTTTATGTGTCTTTACTTCCAACGCTCTTATTTTCCCTCATTTTCACATTAATCGATTAACACCTCAATTAAAGACCAATTACTTAATTAAAGAGCTTAGTTACATCTTGATTTAGCAAAAAAAATCCGTTAATAGATTGGTGCTAGGCAGCGGACTTGAACCTTCTTCTCTCTGTTTACTGTTATAGATAAGATTTTAATCCTTTATCACTTTAAACTTTACCCCTTTCGAAAGGTTGAAGTTTAAGGGGACTAAATTTTCATCAAGAAAAAGAGATACTCTACTTGAATCTATACTAGAAAAAGAGATGATGGACTCTAATTATGCCCTTAAAAATAAAAAACGAGAGTGAGCCGGTTAAAGACCTATTACAAATAAGCAATTACATGCAACATATTCATTTACAAAAGAAATGAACACTAAAACTCAAGAAGTTCAATTATTTAATCATCCATTAATGAAAGTAGTGAAACTTCAGAGTGAAGCCGTGCTTGAACTTGCAACTACCGACAGCAGTGTGCATCTTACTTAAGCTAGTCGGTAATAAAGAGCAAAAAGATATCTAGGGAGCATGAAGAAGAATATGATCGTTGTAAGAAAACTCCAGCTTACGATCGCACGTTACCATTGCATGACTTAAGGTGTCATCTTAAGAAGAACACAGAGGAAAGTGTTCATTCAAAATCATGTTATCGATGTCACCTAAATAACAAATGAACTTGTAAAGAAAAAGAAATGACAATGAATGGAGATTGTAAGGTAGAAATTTTTTCTTTTAGCCAACTGAGTAATTTGAGCAAATCAAAGGAAATAATCTTGTTTCTCATATACAAGTAAATCTATATAAGTGCTCAATGAAACCATTCATTAAAGAAATAATTGTCACGCTGCTTCCCCCTAATTTCAGTCTTCCAAGGATCACCCATGATGAAACTATTAGTCCTAAAGATTTTTTACTCAAATATATTATCTACATGAATGTTGTTAATATGTCAAACAGTATTCAATGTTGGTATTCCTAGTTACATTCACTAGGTCGGTATGCAAATGGTATCAATAATACTAGCTTGGATTGTTTATTTCATGGCTTCAGTTTACGTTTGAGTTTTTAAGTTAGTTTTTTCTATGAAGATACTCTTTAGTAGGTTTTTATGTTCTTATGGACCTTTAATAAAGAAATGGAGAGACTTTAAAAGACTATTACTTACATTTCAATATGGAGGCAACATAGGTGGGAGACATAATTACTGAGATTAAGCTAATGATTGTGACATCCCACCTATCGATGGTTACACCATTTTGAAAAGATCTCTTAAAGTAAGAGCCTAAGAATCCATTGGAATTTTTTTAGAAGGACCGAGGGTACATATGAATAGATGATGCCTTTCGGAATAATTGACCGAAAAAACATAAGATCAATCAGGTTAACAACAGCAAAGGAAACTAAAATAATGAGAGTGGATCTTCGAATGCATCTAAGTAGCCTAGTAGTGAAAAGATCCAAACTATTACTTACACGTACTTGAATCAAACTTATGCACATGTATATGTATTATGTAGTTATCAAGGATGCCATAAAATGGTTAGATAAAATGCGTCACATATGGAAGAAAATGGTGCATTAAATAGATCACTTTATTGTATTTATAGAAGATCTTATATTGTTTACAAATAAATTACGCTACATTAAGTCATATTTTATGTGTTTTATTGGATCAATTTTTGAAAACTTGTATTATATTTAAATAACTAATATACTTTGATTTAACATTATCATATGAATATACTTTAATGATACATACAACTATATGTTATATTAAAATTTAAACAAGGAATATGTGTGTACATATGTTAGTAGCTTGCATTGTGTGTATATGTGTTGTGTATTTGGTACTAAATATATAAGCATACCATAACATATATATATATACAACTAAATATGTCTATCTATTTACTAAAAGTACCTACAAATATTCAATCATAATTTAATTTAGTTTTATTAGTTCAAAATTATTTAATATAATGATTTAAAACTAAAATCTAAATAAATATATAGTTTTTACATGCATATATATTTCTTAGTATAATATTTAAATTTAAGTTAAAAATAAATTTAAATACTTAATTTGGCCTAAAATATTAATCTATATAATTTAAGTATGTTTGTTTAATAATCTAAAACTTAAAATCATTAAAGATAGAATCTCCTTTACTTAGTAAAAATAATTTCATATTTATATAAAATGCGATATATTATATGATTTTAATAATTTGTATTTATATTTGAGAATTAAAATATTTTTAACCTTAAAGTTTCATTATTATTTAGAAAGGAACAATAGATATATACGTATTTATGTATTATTACATATTTTAGATCAAACCTAATAATTAATAAATATGCATACACCTTGTAGTTGTGTTAGTTATCAAAAATTACAGCCATAATTTAATGTTATATTTATATATATATATATATATATATATATATATATATATATGTATGCATAATTTGTGAAGCTAGATATTATAATGTTTTAATGATTATTAAGATTATTATACTCCTTTTGAATAAACAAAATTTGTTTTAAATAATAAAATAAATAATAAAAAATATTTAGTGCTGAATATCTATTTACATGATGAGATTAACAATTAGTAACAAGGTAATATTACCATAGACAATCAAGCTCGGATTCTTCGTATTAGGCTAATAAATCGACCTTAAATGAACTCCTTTGCTACTCCAACAATGGATGCAAATTCAAGCTAAAGATTTTAATGCTAGAGTAAATGAGCTAAAAAAATCGTGTAAGGGAAATAAAAGGTCATATTTATAGTGAGAACCTAGAGCTAATGATATCATTAGATCTCCATATATTTCTCAACTACTTAACAATGTTCTCACCATTCAAAATCAAATAGTCTGAACTTATTCCACTCATCTAATATGGTCAGGACCTTATATATAATTAAATAATAGTTTTTTTTAATTATTTTCGAAAAAATTGAAATAAACAAATATTCGAATCTCGGCTTATTAAATTTCTTGAAAACTTTTTTAAGCTAAATAAATGCATATAACATTTATACACATTTTAGTTAATTATGGCACTTTAAAAGGTTAATACATATAAATAACCATTATATAAAAAATATCTCCAATAATTTATAACATTTGCAAATTATTTCATTATATTTATTTTGGTTGAATACTAAAAGTCACAATTATGTGAATCCTTGCTCTACAAAAGAATTTTGGATTCCCTACGCCAGTTTGGCGTAGGCGCGGCGTAGGGAAATGATTTTACCTACGCCATCCCTACGCCAAAGAAGAGGTTGGAAAACAATGCGTCGCATAAAAATCCCTATGGGTTCCCTACGCCTCCTTCCATACGTCTTCCCTACGCCGCATTCCATACGCCTTCCCTACGCCGCCTTCCATACGCCTTCCCTACGCCGCCTTCCATACGCCTTCCCTACGCCGTCTTCCATACGCCTATTTCCATACACATTCCCTACGCCTATTTCCATACGCATTCCCTACGCCTGGCCTTCTATTGTATTTATCTTCATCTACCACAGATCATAATAGAATATAATAAACCTGAACATCAGCAACAGAAAGCATTAAATATAATATATAACTACATGAAAAATCGTAACAATATATATCATTACAAAACATTAATGTAGAATGCATATCATTATCAAATTACCATAAAATTACTACAAATGTATTTAAAAAAATCATGTCCAACAATAAAATAAAGTTGCTACATAACTCAAACATAGTTATTTCATCTAATTCAAACATCATACAATGTACCTTATAAAAATAGAACATCAAACCCACAGTCAAAACAAGACCAACTCACGAAGTATGTCATATCTCCTATACCAGCAATTACCAACCTCAATCGCGACCTGACCACTACCTGCAATCTGCAACCCCATACCACTCAACCTCACCTCTGTACCACGACCATCCTAATCTACTTCAATCGCGACAAATACCCAAAACTCAAACTCGAGAACCACCTACATCGCCTCTTACCAAAGCACCAACTATGACTGCATACATACACATACCCACCTGAAACTCCTGCTAGCATAAACCCAGTGTCAAACATCCTTCCCCAAAAGTTCATATCAACACACTTCTGCCTACCACAACTCTGCACAGACTTCTTGCATTTACTAACTCAAACAACCCCTTATCACAAAACACCCCACCACTGCTTCAACTTCAACCACTGATTTGTCTGCATACATCTCTTCCTACCCATATACTTCAACAACTCACTGTCAACAACATATTGCATCTACATACATCCTCTGTTGCCAAGCATGCAAACATTCAGAGCAGTGCACTTCAATACCCCCATCCCACTGCACTACAACCACCACCTCGCTGCCACTACCAAAAAAAACTTCACTTTGCCATACAATCCTCAAAACATTCATCACATAAAAGCTTTTAGTTCAGGACTTTACACACTTAAGAACTGTAGCAATCCCCTAGAACAAAATATTATAAAACATAAATGAGCGTATATGCTATAGTCTATTGAAATGAATAGTCTGTGCCTCAGGTCGAATGGGCTGGACACCTGGGAACACAATAGAGACCTTGTTTATTATTTCTTGTGTTATGTCCCAGCCCTTGTTAGCAAGAACACCTCCAACCATAACAAGAGGAAAAGATTGCTTTCCATCTGCAATTCATATTAGATCTTGTTTTTTATAACCTTTTTTTTTACCAAGGTTAGCTGAAATTTGACAATATATTACCTACAATCGCACTCAAATAATCTCTATAATAAAGTTTCCATAGTGACCTAAAGTGCTAACATCTTGCAGTCAACTTTTGTCAGTTCACAATTAGGTTATATTACCATTTTGCCAAAACTAGAGATAATCTACACAAGGAAGAATTTAGGTTGTAAATGCTTAACAGTGTGCACTGATGATCACTTTTTCATCATATATGTAAATAAATGAAAGTTAAAGAGTTACTGAGATGCTAAAGTATATGTGGACGTTTTAAATATCATTTTCCAGTTAACATGTCAGGAGCTCAATGCCAAAAACAACACAATCAATTTCAGTTTTGTGCCTCCTTCTCAATGGCCGATATTAATTGTTTTTGGTTACATTACCTTTACCACATAATCCAAGTCTTTGGACTACAGCTTTAACACTATCAGCTAACTCCTGGACAGAATTATGCAATATTTTGCTGGCAACTTCGTCACCACTTTCAGCAGAAGAAATGGGCAGAGAGTACCAGGGATTTTACACTGCATATTATATGAAAAACACGTATAAAAACTGCTTTGCAAACAAAAGGAAAATGGATGGCAAAACTGAAATAAAGTGACATGACAACAAACTGAAATCTAAAGCAGTAAAAGGGCGACTCAATTTTAGAAAATTAGACAACTCAAAACAAGAAATTCGCATACTTAATTAGCAGTGGCAGTATAAAGAGACTGTAGCAGTACTTCAAATCAGCAGTAGAAAATATCGCATAGGAGGCAAGGATGAGCCGACGATGGCTGAATATCGCGTAGGAGGCAAGGATGAGCCGACGATGGCTGATGGAATAGCCGAGTATGCAGCGATGATTATTTAAAAGGCGTTGATTTTTGAAACCCTAGTTTTTTTGGGTTCAAGCGTCGCCAACATGGAGATTGCTATTGAGCTGTAACTTTGAAGTAAAACAGTTTTTCCTTGGGCTGGCCCATCCTGGGGGCTTGGTGGGCTTTTACAAATATCTCAATGCCTATATTTTGCAAATTTATGTTAACCAGGTTAAAATTTAAACCAAGTATAATCAATTATCAAAAGAAAAAAAAGACTTTTACAATAATATAGAAAAACAATAACTCATTAAAAATGTCACATTTCTAACAAAAGCAGATTTTCCGCAAAGTTTAATCAGTTTTATTTTTAAGTTTAACTGAATTTAATTTTTTTATATAATGTAAATTTCTTGCTTACTTTTCTTGAATCATAATTTTCATATTTCGGACTATTAATTTGGTATTTCAACTTATTAAATTTAATTATTATTCTTTTTTAGTTAATTAAACATCTAAAAGTTAATTTTTACATATAATTTTATTTTAGTTTCGAAAGTTAATACGATTTATTGAAAAATTAAATTATATATTTTTATAATATAATTTCAAGTTAAACTACAAAAGTTAATAATTGTCTGGCGTAGGTAAAGCGTAGAGAAATTCCAACCTTTTTCCTCCACAGGCGTAGGGAATGCGTAGGGAGAACAATATGGTGTATGGAATGGGTAGTCAATTCCCTACACATTCCCTACGCCATGGTCAATTGTTGGAGAACCTGGTGCGCGTAGGAAATGTGTAGGGAATTCTCTACGCCGTCCCTACCCCTTCCCTATGTTTCCACGTTTTCCCTACGCCGCGCCTACGCCGCGTAGGGATGGCGTAGGGAATTCTGGGTTGGAAAACAGCCCTCTTTTTTGTAGTGTTGGTGCAAACTCAGTTTTGGTAAAATTTGAATATTTTAAATATTAAAGTCTTTAGGACTTTGCTGAAGTACAATAGTAGACACGTTTTCAGTCTCTTATAGATCATCCATGCGAAGTCATACATTTAAATATTTTTAAAGCATCACCATTAATTAGTGATATATTGTACACGTTATATCCCTCCATTAACATTACGTCACTTAGATGTCTAAAGTCGGTCAGTTGCAATACTCTAGTAACAAGTATATTTAATTGCAGTTTGACCTTTGAAGTCGCTTGGTTCAATCCAATAATATTTATCGATTAATCGTATTGCTATAGATAGAAATTTATGACTTTGTCCTAAATTTCAATTACGGTGACACTAATCAATCCAGTCTTGCGTAGAGTTTCACTTCATGAGTCTCGACACATACCCATATATGGTTGTAACTTGAGCAAATAGCACGTGATTGACCATAATCAAAGTAAGATCTCCACTCATAACTTATATAATATTCTCAAGCCAAAAGACTATTAAACAGTTTTACATGAGGATTTTTACTTGACTTGAATACAATTACCTATAAAAGAATCTCGACGAGTCATTTTGTAATCATTCCAAATAATTACAAGTATATAAACTATTGATGGAGACATAATTAAATCATTATCCATCATATGGATAACACTACATACACTAATCTTGTCAGTATATCGATATTGCGTTATTGAAATACCAAATGACTAAAAGCATTTAATAATTATTAGATTTTACTCATACGTCCCAATACCCTTAACATTATGCATATTTATATATAAAATAAATAAAGATCATACTTCTGTTTCAAAAAAGATTTCACATAAGTGCTAAGCTATGTAATCATATTACATAATTACCCTAGGGTATACCTTAACTCTATCACAAATATCCAAACCTAAACAAGTTAACTGGAAAACCCAACTCTGATAAAGGCTTCTAATGTCAGTATCATTGAAAAGATGGGAATTACATGAATGACTATTTGTCGCTTAAGAAGGCAATATAACAAGTAATTCAATAAGGATATCAGTGAGGGTTTGTTACAATGAACTTGCTCCTACAAACATTCAGGATGCCTAAGTCGTTGAAAGCGAGAATCCACTACCTCAAACAGTCCATTTAGACAACTGGTCCCCCATCAAGGAACTATGTGCCAATTATATGTAAGGGGCCCCTTGTGATTGGAACTAGGCATAGAAGTCAAACTCAGTATATTTATGAAGCGAAGGAAAGAATGTTATATGTGCTTGCTATTTTTTAAGAAAAGACACCAAAAAAAGGTTAGGATGATAAATATTGTTACTTTTGATGATAATGATAATGTGGGAGTAAACATATGCATAATGATCTTTTCATCATCAAATTACAAATTAGCTTGCTTTTAATCTAAAAAATTATGATTAATGCGGGTGCAATTGTTTGCATTATCTTTTAACAAGCTTATGACTAAATGTAGTTACCAGTCAATTTCCTAAAACAAAGTATTGAACCAATCTACTAACCTAATGATAAAGGGTGACTTAGGAGTGAGGTGAAACTTATGGTGTAGGTTGAACGACCACCATATGAAAAAAATAATTATGACCATGTTTGTTGTGGTGAATCAAATATCTGATTTCTTTGGTCATTCGATTATAGACAAGCTTGAATGCATGTGTTAATAAAGCATCTAACTATGAAGTTTAGAATAAAATTTAAGGGAACTTTTACATATGAAAAACAACTTTTGGCTAGAAAGACGTACTTTTGTAATGTGAGGAGATTGAACATATGAAAGAATTTTATGTACTCAGATGTGTGAAACATAATGACACAATGTAGTAAAGTACCCTCGAAGTTATCTCATAATGATATTGGCCTAGCATGAGGCGTTTTCATAACAACCTGCTTTTCACAACCTTTTGATTCTACTTCCCAATCGATGCTCAAATCTGAAAGGCCGTAAACGATGGATCTTACGGTGAAGAATAAAATAGTAAATACAACAATCTACTTTAACGACACTTTCAAAACTCACAGTGAAAGGAAATAAAATATGATATAACATGACTGAAATATCTAGACCTAGCTAGATAATAATCATAAGTGATATTACATGAATCTTAAAATAACACTTCCATAGGACATAGTTCAACTTAAGTACACGATACTGATTAGTAGATAGAAAGATAAAACCAAATAAATAATATAGCTCCAACGGATCTCCATCATCGCCTTCTCACATTCCCTAAAACCATACCAACCTATCATAGATTGATAGAAATGGAAATATGGAGGGGATATTAGACATATACCTTATAAGTGATAAATTATCTCTAAGCACATGTTACCAACATGATAATAAAACATAGTTATAAACCAATAATATATTTATCATTTTTAGAGTTACTTGCCTCTATCAATTTAGTCTAGCCTTCATAGCATTTCAACATTAACCATTCCAATGATATATCTCATAATTATAATATAAAAAAATGATTGAGATAACTAGAATATGTCACATAACATCCCATTACCGATCATTGAGGCATCAACAAAGGTCAATCACACCTCCATGCTGATATAATTAAAAAAATAAACTTAAGCTAGCATCTAGTATTTATATTATACTATGTTCTTTGTATAAAGGACTATTCTTGTGCCATAACTTGACTCTACTATAGCCAACTTACTAAAACTAAGATTTAGGCACAGTCATTATAGTGAATTAGATAGACTCTTTCTCTCCTCCATGTCTATGCACCTTCTCTGATAAGACCCAGTTGCATACAGTAGCCAATTCATTCCATGTCAATTGTACTAAATATTTCCTTATCATCAATCAACTACTATAGTATCGTATAAATCGTATCAACACCTCTTTATCATTAACTTACATATATCGATACATAAGTTGTAAATAATCACCTTCAGGTATCATTCCCATACATATTCATATACATCATTCAATGTTTTACTGATGCCACTCGATTGGGACAAATCTCCTGAAATCAATTATATAGGCCTCACAGAGTGTAACGACCCGAAAATTCATCACTTCTAAGTTTTTTTAAAATATTCAAATATAATATTTTTTGACATAAATAATAATGTTTTGAACAATAAATAATATTTTTAATCTTATTTTGAATAAATATTTACAAAATATATACATCGGAAGATATATCGGCAAAATAACCAAAAACCATTTTATCAATAACCTACTCTTAGACCATCCGACATCGTGCAAAGAGCTGGATACATATGGTAATTTTTGTATATGAGTGAGAATATGTAATAGAATTATTTATTTTATTTTGAAAATAAAATCTCTTTATGAGATCATTAATGATATCACTATTTTGAGATAATTGATTTTCGAATTTAAATTGAGTTTAAATGGTTTAGTAGTTATTTAATTATTAAGTAAGCCTTTTTAATTATTATATAATGATAGAAATATTATTATTAAATTTTGTTTACAAATATACATATTAAATAAGAAGTGAAAATATGCCCAGAAATTGAAATTGAAATCCCTAACGCTTCAACGTCAAAAAGTTATGCAACATTTTGAATCATTTGAGATACACATATGCACACATACATGTACATATGCAAGAACACATTCACATGCACATCAATACATATATACATACAAATACGCTTATACGTTTAAATGTAAATACTATAAAATATCCAAGATAATTACCTGAAACTTAACCCTTAAGTAAAACCAAAGTCAACATCTTACACCCTAAGTACAAGCACATGGCTACATACATGGGGGAAGGGGAGGAATTTGGCCGTGGATGATGAAATGAGAGAGAGAAGTGGTGGTGAGAAAATGATGATGTGTTTGTGTGGAAATATCATAATATTTTTACTCACTTTTTCCATATAAATACCACCATCGGTTTTTACTTTATTTGTTAATAAATTCATATAGTTCTTTACTTCTTATACTCCACTTTAATGACCTCTTATGTAAGAAAAATTATAGCAAAAAGTAATTAAAATTATATGGTAAGTATATATTATCAAACCTCTTCAAAACTAAAGCAAATCCAATTTTTCCCCTCTACATCCCACGGCCACACCATCCACCACCCAAGCCCAAGCCTACCTTTATTAGAAAGCATAAGACGAACCTTTCTAAAGGTCAAAGACTCAATTCCATAGACTCCAGTGCGATCGTAGCGGAGCTATAGTCATTTTAAAGTTAGTCTGATAGAAAATCAAGTGAGAAACTATTTGAAATTTATTTTATACATATGATGATGTGATACAATTACTATAGATGTTTACTATGCTTTGATCATCAAGTTTGGATGTTGATTATATGTTGATGTGTAAACTATTCAAATTTAATACACGTCGAATATCATAAAGGAAATCACTTTCCTTCAATAAATGAAATGGCTTATACGAGATTGTTGAGCCACTTTAAAATGGTTTAAAATGATTTAGAAATGTTTCATAAACATTTAAAAGTGTTTAGAAAAAGTTTGGAAAGAATATGAAAATTGAGTTAAAATAGGTGCGTCGCGTAACAGCGATTCGCGATTTTACGCCATAGAAGTTAAATTCATTTATACGATGGATTCGGAGTCTTAATTCTTTGTAATAAGAAATTTCCTAACTCTATAATCATAATTTTTAAAGAAAATAAAATGATCGAGATTCTGTTTGGTAGATTTTAAAATACGAGCAAATCAAGTTTTCAAATATTCGCGGTTTGGTAGTTCAGAAACCAAAGCAACAAATTCTTTAAAATTGATATTTTTAATTCTTTAAAAATATGGAATAAACTCTATAAATAGTTAAAATGTTTTAAAAGAGATTTGAGTTATAAAAATGGATTTCTAAACGATCGAAAAATTGTTTTTATCAAATAAGCCTTAAAAGCACTATACAGAACACTATTCGCAGCATTTTTAATAACTTTTAAAATATGGCGTTAAACTTAAGTATTCATTTCCAACTCTTTTATAAATGTTTCCAAATAAATAATTAAGCATTTTAAAGTTTTTTAATTTAATTCAAAAAATTTAAATAAATGATTTAAAGAAAGGACATTAAAATCAGGTGATTTAATCTTGGCTATAAAAGCCAATAGGAAGACTGGAATTTTCTATTTGTGAGATCCAAATGTGAGGTGTCAAACTAAGGGGATGTTCAGGAGCAACCAATGTCCTAGCTCACCAGGCCATTTTCTAGGGCGCAGAATAGATAAGGTTGAAATGTCGCATACGAGCAAGTATAAAAGATTTAGTTTTCCAAATTTAATACAACTTGGATAATATAGAAATAATCTTCATATGCTTGGTATTAAATTCCAAGGAGGAAACCCATACTATCCAGGTAAATTTAAAAGGTGATTTCACCGTTATCCAATAGATTGTAAATGTTGAATACAGAAATTGACATTGAGTAGAATTAGTATAATTTCTATCGACCATTTTTACTCAGAAAGGTTTTGCAATATGATTTATGAGAAATGATTTTGATTTGGTACTTCCAAAGTTAAAGAGAGGTTTAATGATTTTGAATATACCAGAAAGAAATATTTTAAAGATATATATCTCTAAAAGGTATTTTTGATAAGAAGAAAGTAATTAATCAAATAATAAGCACCTATTTACTTAACATATTTTTATCGATGGTTGGTTCGAATGGACCGAGATCAGATTTGAGTGATTCCTATCCGAAAACCACTTCAAACCAATATATTCAAAATGAAGACTTGGAATGATAATAAATGAATGAAGGGCTTCTTTTCACTGACCCTCGAGGGAAATTTCCCATATCATAAATATGTGGCAGTAGTATCTTCATTTGATGTTAAATGCAAGGGCTGCTCGTTAGTAATTCGATGGATGATTCCTGACAGGATGTGGTAGGAGATTCCCTCGGTTTATCCTGTTCTTGGACAACTCATATGGATGAATGTTCGACGTTGCATTTCCAACATACACGCACATTGATTTTTACAAACATACATATGTTTGGTGGTATAAGAAGTAACTCTCTTATACTTAACACCCTTCTCTAAGACGTACTAGCTCAGTGGTTGTACATTTGTGGAAATCAATAGTGAGTGATGGAATTAGAAATGTGGCATTCAAAGTGGAATGTGCTATGTGAAAGGTAATTATTACTTCGGCTCTCATCACTTGGAAAAGGCTTAAACATGGCATGCCATAAGGCTATGTGGTTAGCAACCATCAAGGTATGGTCATCACCTTTCTAGATTACTATATATATGTCGAGTATGTTGTGTATGCTATGGGATCCCGGATAGGTCGGTTACGACCGGGATGATGTCATATTCGGTTTTATCCTCCACCAGATGGTTCTGCGGGCAAGCGGTCTTTCCAGATGCAAAGGTTTCAAAGTGATGTGGTACATCCCTTTAGAGATGTACCATACGAAAGGTAGTTCATTACCTGCCATTGTATGGAAATACATTCTCCAATAAGTGCCTTCAGACTTGATAGTTGAGCCTATTATGCTAGAGTTCAATCAATGTAAAAATTTCGGCTAAGATCGTATAAGTTTACTTCAAAAGTGTTTTTAAAAGAATGTCATGAAACATAATATTACTAGATTTTGCATAGTAAAGACTTTGGTTATCATAAGATAAAATCCATTTCGTGTTTATGTGCGGCGTGTCTTATGAAATACCCTTTGTTTTCAAATATCCATAATTTGATGTTCTCATACCGGTCTCATGACTGACTTAGAGTTTATTTTCCTTTCCCCTTAAACTCTGGATGCCCTACTTTTCTAGGCAGCCAAGTAGTTAGGTAAATTGGAGCATTTTGGATGGAGCATGGAGCATTTTGGGTCCTTTATAGAAGTTACCTATTAATTCTATTAAATTTTGTATGATGTATCTTTTGACACTTGTGAGGATAGGTAGTTATAACTATCCTGGCTGGATTAGTACTTATTGGTATTCTGATGGATCAATATGGATTAACTGCATGTACTACTCATATGTATAAGTAAATGTTGGATAAGCTGTGAGATTCTATTTTTTTATCTCCTATCTTTATTTTCTTTACCCTTTGACAATCAGCCTCTTCGGCACTTGGATTTACAGCATGTGAATACTAAGGATGTATTAGTGTCGATTTTTAAGGGTCAAGGAGGTAGGTCGTCACAATTGGTATCCGAGCTTATGGTTGAGTGAATACCTAAGCGAGATGGGGTCAACTCATTAGAAATAGGCTTTGTAATGCCCTAGAATGAGTTTAGTCAGAGAGAGCGCATATTTTAAATTTTATTCGAATAAGTATATTCAAGTTTATACCTGTTCCCTAAGATAATTTATCTATATTTCTAAGGATGTTTCCTTACTATAAGCAGATCATGGGAGATGAGTAATAGAAGAGGTAGGTAGCAACACTACAGCCACCAACAGTCGACCAAATGCTACAGTAATTGAGGAAGTGGCAATCCCTGTGCAGCCTCAAATTAACTTTGCTACTCTATGCAAAGATTACACCAGTTTGGCTGGTACAACATTCAAGGGAACAGAGTCCATTGTTGAAGTATAGGATTGGATCCACTCTTATGAAAGAATTTATTAAGGATTGAATATCGGGAATGAACAGAAAAAGTTCTTAGTTTGTTGGTAGTTAGAAGGAGGGGCTCTAGCATGGTGGGAGTCCATAACTTTGAATGATTCAGAAGATAATTTCTTATGGGAACTGTTCAAGGAAGTCTTGGAAGAACAATACATGCCAGCTGTAGGAAAATCCCGCCTTTACCAGATTTTTATGGATTTAGAAGAAGGAGAGATGTTGGTAGAAGAATATTCCAACAAGTTCAGTGAATTGTCTCGTTTTGGGCCGGGTCTGATTGACACTCTTTTAAGGAAAAATGAAATGTTTATTGTTGGGTTGAAGGGGCAGTATCGAGACAGGACGGCTGGACATGTAAATGGAACCATTGTAGATTTAATAGACATGGGTTTTCGATATGAAATTCTAGACAAAAACAATCCACCCACAACACAAAGCAGCAATAATAACTAGGAGAAGAGGAAGTTCAACCATTCTAGGAAGAAGCCATGGTAAGGCAAGCCAAGAAGAGGTCTGTAAGAAAATAATTTGAAGGATATTATTTGTTATAATTGCCAATAGAAGGATCATTTTGCAACCACATGTAAGAATCCTAAGGCTCGGGATTGGAATTGCTACAATTGCACAAACCTGGCGCCAAAAGAAGGATTGCTCGCTGATAAAGAAAGGAGAACAAAGTCAGAGTTTTTGCTCACTAATGCAAAGGGCAAGAGAGTTCTTGAAGGTAATATCTACATTAATGAAAATCTTGTTAAAGTATTATTTGATACTGGGGATTCCCATGGTTTTATTTCTAAAGAATTAGTTGATAAATTGAAACTTACCACAAAGATATTAGATACCCCTATCCATGTCACTAACCCCATAGGTGGTAAAACTAATCTTGGAATAGTTTGTGAAAAAGTATAAGTTGCCTACTTATCCTAAAATAAAAGACGTGAACCTTTTAAAATAACGATTGAAGAATCTAGTTCGGTAATGGATAGTTTTATATGTGCCCTAAATTCATTTCAAAAACGTCTAGAAGAAATACCGATTGTTAAGGAATTTTTAGATTTTTTGAGGAAGTTAAAATTTTACCCCCATGTAGGGAATTTGAGTTTTGAATCGACTTGATTTTCGACGCAAGATCAGTTTTTCATTATTCTCGGAGAATAGCCTCTAAGGAAGAAAATGAATTAAGGAATAAAATAGATGAATTATTAAAGAAGGGACTAATTAGAACAAGTTGCTCAACTTGGAGCTCAGCAGTAGTTTTTGTTGCAAAGTCAGACGGCTCACCCAGACTTTGTGTAGACTATCTAGACCTAAATAAGAAAAAAATTAAGAACATCTATCCTCTACACTATATGGATGACTTATATGTTCAATTTCATGGTGCTTGAATATTCTCCAAAATTGACCTAGCTATAAGATTTCATCAATTAAGGATAGTAGAAGATTGCATTCCTTTAACTGCATTCAGAGGACCAAATAGTTTCTATGAGTGGTTGGTTATCCCTTTTAGGCTAACCAAATCTCCTACTTATTTTGTGGACTTTATGAATAGAGTATTCAGAGACGTGCTCTATAAATTCCTGTTGGTTTTTAGTGATGATATTCTTATATATTCAAAGACTGAAGAAAAACATGAAAGGCATTTAGAGATTGTACTAGAAATATTAGGAAGGAATGTGCTCGAGGCTAAGTTCTCAAAATGCCACTTTTGGGAAGAAAAGGTAAGGTTCCTTGGACATGTTGTGTCAAAGGAAGGAATCTTAGTTGATCCCAGAAAAATTATAGCAATTCTAGATTGGAAGCGATCACAAACTCCAATGGAAATTCATAGCTTCTTAGGATTGATTAGATACTATCAGAGCTTTTTTCAGGACTTCTCCAAGATTACTCATCACTTAACAAAGTTGACTATGAAGGATGTTAAATTTGAATGGACGTTGACATATGAAGACGCATTCCAGCAACTTAAGAAAAGGTTAACTACCACTCCAGTCCAAACTATTATTGATGAAAGCAACGATTTAACCATTTATACTGATGCTTGTGAAGAAGGAGTGGACGTGGTATTGATGCAACATAGGAAGGTTATTGCATAAGCAAGTTGGCAGTTAAAGATGCATGAGCGAAATTATGCAACACAGGACTTAGAATTATTAACCACTGTGTTTGCACTAAAGATTTAAAGACATTATTTCCTAGGAAAGAATTTCTTGTAGTTTATTTTGATAAACTTTGTTTAACCTTGGTAAATAATATTTCTTTTCTAAATAGGTGAGAAGTTTGAACTCTTCATAAATCATAAATCATTAAAGTATTTTTCACTCAGAAGGACTTAAATATGAGACAACAACGTTGGCTAGAATTTCTTATGTCATATGATCTAGATATTTTATATTGACTCGTGAAAGCCAACATGGTAGTGGATGCATTAAGCAGAAAGAATAGCGTTATAACTTATTTAGCAGTGACTCTCTCTTCCAGAGAGAATTAACCGCAAATAAGAGAAGATCGACGTCTAAAAAAACTATTAAGGATATAATCAGAGGGCAAAATTCAAGCTTTGAAGTTGATAACCATGGGAGATTGCGGTTCAATGGAAGAATTTGTGTTCTCAATATTGACAACTTAAGAGAAGAAGTGTTGACCGAGTGTCATCATTCCAACTTAATATTCACCTTAGAGTTAACAAAATGTACAAAGAGTAAGACAAAATATTTGGTAGGAAAGCATGAAGAGGGACATCTCTATCCATGTTAGCAAATGTGCAAATTATCAACAGATTAAAAGTAATCAGCAAAAGACTATTTGGTTACTTCAACTCTTGAAATTCCACCTTGGAAATGGGACCAAATATCAATGGATTTCATCGACGACTTACCTAAATCAAGAAATGGAAATGAAGGCATTTGGGTTATTATAGATCGATTAATCAAATGCGCATATTTTATCTCAGTAAAACCAATAGGAACAGCTGCAAGTCTTACAAAAATATACATGAGGGAAATAGTTCGATTGCATGGTGTCCCATGACGTATATTCAGTGATTGAGACCCAATCTTTACCAGTAGGTTCTAGGAGGCATTACAAACAGCTTTGGGAATGAAGTTTAATATAAGCACTACATACCATCCCCAGACCGATGGACAAACTAAAAAGGTAAATCGAGTATTGGAACATCTTCTAAAAGCTTGCATCTTAGATTTTGGAGGTTCATGGAAAAACCATCTTCATTTGTGGAATTCTCCTACAATAATAGCTATCAGACAAGTATTAAGATGGCACCGTATGAAGCTTTATACGGTCATCCATGTAGATCCCCAACTTGTTGGATCAAAACTGAAAATCGGTTAGTACTTGGTTCTGATATAATTCGAGAAGCCTTAGAAAATGTAGACTTAATCAGAAAGAAGATGAAAGAATCCCAGAGCAGCCAGAAGAGTTACGCTGATTAAAGGTGTAGAAATTTGGAATTCTCAGTTGGAAATTTTGTATTGTTGAAAGTCTCTCCGATGAGAGGAGTGATCAGATTTGGTCGGATAGGGAAGTTGGCACCTCGATTTATTGGACATTTTTCCATTCTTGAGCAGATTGGCCCATTAGCTTATCATGTGGAACTATATAAAAAGTTGTCTGGTGTGCACAATGTCTTTCATGTATCCCATCTATGAAAATATGCTCATAATCCAGAACATATTATAGAAATAGATGCCTATGAAGATTTAGAAGCAGAACCAAATTTGGCAATTATCAGATGACCAGTTCGAACTGTGGACCACGATGAGAAGCGATTGAGAATGAATGTGGTAAAGCTGGTCGAAGTTCAATGGAGTGGTGATACCGAAGACTACACCTAGGGAATAGAAGATAGAATGTGGAAAGCTTATCCTGAGCTAAGGGTTGATGTATAGTAGTGCATGCGGTATGTGTGTGTGTGTGTGTGTGTGTACGTATGTATATTCCTTTTCTAGTCAGTTTCTTCCGATCCATAATTTCGAGGATGAAATTCTTTCAAGGGGGAAGTACGTAACGACCCGAAAATTCATCACTTTAGAAAATATTAAAAATATTAAAATATAAGATTTTTTACATAAATAATAATGCTTTCGACAATAAATAATATTTGTAGTCTTATTTTGAATAGATATTTACATAAATATATACTTCGGAAGGCCGAAAACAGTTCTATCAATAAAAAGCTTTAGACCATCTGATATCATACACAGAGCTGGATGCATACACCAATTTATGTATATAAGTGAGAATATGAAATAAAATTATTTGTTTTAATTTTGAAAATAAAATCTCTTTATGACATCATCAATGATATCACTGTTTTAAAATAAACGATTTTTGAATTTAAATTGAGTTTAAATGAGTTAATAATTATTTTAATTATTAAACAATCCCTTTTGATTATTACATAAAGATAGAAATATTATTATCAATTTTTTTTACAAATATGTATATGAATTAAATAAGAAGTGAAAATATGACTGAAAATTGAAATTGGAATCCGTAAGGATTCAACCTAGAAAAGTTGTGCAACGTTGTGAATCACATGAGATATATATATATATATATATATATATATATATATATATATATATGCATACATACACGTACATATATGTTTTATATGTATGTGTGCATGTGTGTGAACACAGTCGCATGCACATGAACACATATATACATACAAATATGCTTATACATTTAAATCTATATATATATTACACAATATCCAAGACATTTCCCTAAAAATTAAGCCTTATGTAAAACTTAAGTCAACATCTTACACCCTATGTACAAGCACATGGCATACACAAGGGTATGGGAGGAGGAGGAGTTCGGCCATGGATGATTACATGAGAATGAGGTGTGGTGGTGAGGAAATGGTGATGTGTTTGTGTGGAAATATCATGATATTTTTATTCACTTTTTTCCAATAAATACCACTTATCTTCATTTCATTTGTTCATAAATTCCTAAACTTCTTTACTTCTTATACTCCACTATAATGGCCTCTTCCTAAGAAAATTATGGCAAAAAGTAACTAAAATTATATAGTAAGTATATATTACCAAAACTCTTCAAAACCAAAGAAAATCCACTCTTTTCCCTCAATACAACCTACGGCCACACCATCCACCACCCAAGGCCAAGCCACCTCTATTAGTAAGCATAGGCTCAGCCTTCCTAATGGTCCAAGGCTCAATTCTATAGACCTCAGTGCAATCATAGCAGAGGTATAGCCGTTTTAAAGTTAGTTCGATCAAAAATCAAGTAAGAAACTCTTCTAAATTTATTTTATAAATACGATGATGTGATATGATTGCTATGGATGTTTACTATGCTTTGATCATCAAGTTTGGATGTAGATTATATGTTCAGTTTGATGCGTAAACAATTCATGTTTAATACACGTCGAATATCACAAGGGAAATCATTTTTCTTTAATAAAATGAAATGCCATATATGAGATTGTTAAACCTCTTTAAAATGGTTTAAAATTATTTAGAATTTTTTTTATAAACATTTAAAAGTGTTTTGATAAAGATTGGAAAGGATATAAAAATTGAGTTAAAATAGGCGTATTGCTCGCGGTTTTAGGCCCTAAAAGTAAAATCCATTTATATGATGGATTTGGAGTCGGAATTCTTTATAATAAGTTTTTTCCAAAATCTTATAATCAACTTTTTCAATAAAAGAAAAAGATAGAAATTTTGTATAGTAGATTTTGAAATATGAGCAAATCAAGTTTTCAAAACAGACGCGGTTTGGCATTTCAAAACTAAAGTGACAAATTCTTTAAAATTGATATTTTTACTTCTTTAAAAATATGAAATACATTCTATAAAATTTTTAATTTTTTTTTAAAATATATACGAGTTATAAAAATGGATTTCTAAATGATCAAAAAGTTTTTTGATCAAATAAGCCTTGAAAGCACTATGACAACGCTATCTAGGAATATTTGTAGCACTTTTAATAGCTTTTGAAATATGGATTTAAACTTAAGTATTCTTTCCCAAACCTTTTATAAATGATTTCAAATGTATAATTAAGTATTTGAAGGTTTTATAATTTATTTTAAAAAGTTTAAATAAATGATTTAAAGAAAAGCTATTAAAATCAAGTGATTTAATCTTGGCTCTAAAAGCAGATGAGTAGAATGGATTTTTCTATTCGTGAGTTCCGAATGTGAGGTGCTTAAACTGAGGGGATGTTCAGGAATTACCAGTCCTCTATCTCACCTGGCCATTTTCCTGGGTGAGGAATAGATTAGGTCGAAATTTCGAAAATGAGGCAAGTATTAAAGATTCTATTTTTCAAATTTAATACAACTTGGATTGTATAAAAATAATCTTTTATACTTATATTAAATTTGGAGGAAGGAACCGTACTATCCCTCTAAATTTAAAAGGTGATTTCACCATTATTCGATGGATAGTAAAGGTTGAATATGGAAATTAAGATTGAGTAGAATTAGTATAATTTATATTGACCCTTTTTACTCAATGAGGTTTTGCAGTACAATTTATGAGAAATGATTTTGATTTGGTTTTTCTAAAGTTAAAGAGAGGTTTAATGATTTTGTATGTGCTAGAAAGAAATGTTTTAAAGATATATATCTCTAGAAGATATTTTTGATAAAAGGAAATTAATTAATCAAATAATAAGCACTTATTTACTTAACATCATTTTATCGGTGGTTGTTTTGACGGAACCGAGATTGGATTTGAGTGAATCCTATCCAAAAATAACTTCAAACCAATTTACGTATCCGAAGTGAAAACTTGTAATGATAATAAATGAATGAAGGGCTGATTGTCACTTACCCTTGGTGGAAATTTCCCACATATATGCATATTTATGTATATATGTAGACATACATATGTGTGTGTGGGGGGCAATAGTATCTTTATTTGATGCAAGGATTGCTCGCTACTAATGCTGGAGATGATTCCCAACAGGATATTGTAGGTAAGGTCCTTCGGTTTGTCTTGTTCTTGGATAACCTGTATGAGCACATGTCTGACATTGCATATCCAATATACACATACATAACTTTTACGAACGTACATTTGTTTGGTGTTGAAGTAATCGTCTTACACTTAACACCCTTCTCCAAGATGTACGAGCTCATAAGTTATACATTTGTGGAAATCAATGGTGTGTGATGGAATTGGCAATGTTGCATTCAAAGTGGAATGCGCTATGTGAAAGATATTCATTACCTCGGGCCTTATCACCCGGAAAAGGCTTAAACATGGCATGATGTAGGGCTATGTGTTTCGTAACTATTGCGGTATGCTCATCACCTTTTTAGATTACTCTATATATGTCGAGTATGTTGTGTATGCTATGGGATCCCGGATAGGTCGGTTACAACCGGGGTGATATCATATTCGGTTCTATCTGCCACCAGATGGGTCTGTGGGTAGGCCGGTCTTGCCAGGTGCTGAGGTTTCAAAGTTGTTAATCCTTGGTACATTCCTATAAAGATGTATTATATGGAAAAGTAGTTCCTTACATGCCATTGTATGAATATCCATTTCCAATTAGTGCCTTCGACTTGATTGTAGAACATATTATGCTGGAATTTAATTAATGTAACAATTTTGGCTAAGTTATATAGGTTTACTTGAAAAGTGTTTTTAAAAGAATGTAATTAAAAATAATATTACCAGATTTTGCATAGCAAAGATTTTGGTTATCATAAGGTAAAATCTCGTTCCATGTTTATGTGCGGCGTGGTCTAACTAAATACCCTCTGTTTTCAAATATTCATAATTTGAGTTTCTCATGTCAGTTCCATGACTGACAAGGAGTTTATTTTCTGTTCCTCTTAAACTTTAGGAGTCCTATCTTTTCTGGCAGCCTAGTATTTAGGTAAATTGGAGCATTTTAAACGGAGCATGGAGCATTTTGGGTCCTTTGTTGAAGTTATCTATTAATGTCGCTATATTTTTTTATGAAGTATTTATCAGCACTTATGAGGATAGGCATTATAAATATCCTGGCTGGATTAGTACTTGGTAGTACTTCAATGGAACAATTTGGAGTAATTGCATGTAATACTCATATGTATAACTAAATGTTGTATAGATGTGAGATTCTATTTTTTTAATCTTTATTTTCTTTACCCCATGATAATCTACCTCTTCGACACTTGGATTTATGGCACGTGAATACCGATGATGTATTTGTGTCGATTTCTAAGGGTTGAGGGTCTATGTTTAACTTGGATTCAATACAACCTTTCATCCACCTGTTTATTACATACATGCACTTGAACTTAATTTAGGCATCTAATTTTAACATCTAAACGTCTGATTACTTAGTGGAATATTTCCATCATCTTTTTAGACGTTTGGCTCCTTGATTCAGCCATTAGAATCAATATTTCATACATCTAAACCCTATTTTCAAACATCCAAAATCAAATAGATAAGAACATGTTTAATGTAGGTTTTCTGTTATGTTTGAATTTGTAATTCAAACGTCCGAAATGTTGTTAATTTTAGGGTTTCGCTGTTTTTCTTGAGTTCTTCCCTATCAATTTACATTAGACTTCATTTGGACTTTACGTCTTTCTCATTAAATGTTATCTGAACATATCATAATGATTTGATGGTCATTTTTTAATTTTATCATATTATATCTATATCTACTTCATCTTAATTATAATCAAAACCTTGTACTATGATCTAGTTATGCTTCTTCTTTTTACATCAATCAGTATTATCATAATAGTATTTACCCATTAAAAAATATAGTCCTATCACATCACTCATCATATTCATATCAACTACGAGTTCATATATCGTCCATATTCAATTCTATAGAGTCATTTTTTATGATTCATTTATATGTATCTTTTCTAACTACCTTCTTCCCCAATTGTCAACCATGGTTTATACTTTGATACTAATGCTTAGTTACCTATTTCCTATTCCAATTCTGCTACAACTAGGTCAGCACGCATCATAGAAAATTGGTGAATTTCAAAAAAAATTCTGCTTGAATCTTTATTGGACCTATTTAGCCAAAATTTGTTTAGAACTTTTCTAATTTTTCTTTTTAAATAAAATCAATATTTTATTTAATTCTAAAATATAATTTTATATGATATTATATAGTATATGTGTATCATATACCTATGTGTGTAGTGCACGTGCAATATAGTAAAATGTATATGATTTGACATGTCTATGTAAAGATGTCGAGATTTATATCGCAACGGACATGTTAGCCCCTCTCTAATAAAAATATGCTGGCTAAATGTGTGTGTGTATGCATATTATTCTATGAATAAATATATATAAGCATACATACATACATATATCCATACATATATATTATCAAATATTGTTTATAAATAATATTTAATAATGCACTTATGTGTGTGTGTGTATACACACATATAATATAATTAGATTACAAAATGTATTCAACATTAAAATACAAAATAAATTTATAAAATTATTTTATACATAGTTCAAAAGCTGTAAAAAAAAATTAATGAAAATTACACACGTACACCCGCACGCACGTGCGCGCGCACACACACACACACACACACATATGAGTAAGAGGCCGATTTCTTTCCCATAAGGAGAGAAACCACCATGAGATTGTTTCAATTTTTGATAATAGTATTTGTAAATCAAATCTATTCTTCCATATACTATCTCGTATACATAAAATTGAAATCGTGTTTTCTTTTTAAAAAATCTTATGTCGTTTCACTCTAGTTCAAATCGATTTCTACGAATTAGGGGTTGCATTCAATGTGGTAATATTGCATTCCATACTTCCAAATCCATATGCAAATTCACCTCCAGTGCAATTCGAGATTCATTTAATTGGAGAAATAGTAAGATTCGAATGTTGATTGACTTTTGATTGCGATTCTGGCAAGTAGATGGAAATCAATGGTGTATCAATAGCGAAACACGCTCGAAGAGTGCTTCAATTTATTACATGAATCGGGTAAGATTCCTGCAATCAATTCTCTATGTTGGATTTAGCTATTATTAGTTGATAGTCCATATATATTCAAAATATTAGGCTCCGTTTGGCTTATCGCTTTTATTTTTGTGTTTTCGTCTATACAAAAGCGAGTCCGTTGTATGTATTGTTGAAAAGCGAATAATTTTGAAAAATGAAATTAACATGCAAAATAGAAACCAAGATTATTTTGTTTTTCGTGTTTCAAGACATAACAAAAGCATGGAGAACAATCCAACTCTTTCGTTGTCCGTTGGCCATCGCAATGGATAAGAATTATAAATCTTCTTCTCTTATTTCTTGGTATTTCCTAGTGCAAGTTGAAAACACAAAACTCAAAATACAAAATGAAACCGAACGGACCCTTATATTTTGGGCATGTATGATAAACAGTCTTCAAGTTATTTTTAGGATCTGGAAATCACAGCAATCTTCTATTCTCACTTGTAATTAGAGAAAACGATTTCTTATTATATTATAAACCATTAATTCTACACATTTCTTATTGTGTAGTGATTATCAGATCTGCGATACTAGGAGACGGTCATCTATATTCGATTTTGGGATCTAAAAATAAAGTCTGATTATTTAAGCATCCCTTTGTTTTCTTATAAATGGCAACACCGATTTTCAATGTATCTAATCATATGCTAAATTAAGGAAGTTTTAGTCCTTCAGTTTGAAGTGATATATAACCAGGCCCTCCCCACTCATAAAGCAACCAAGACAAAGGCCTAGGGCAACCCCCCTCAACGCAGCGACCCCCAGGCGATAGAAAAAACAGCGACAAAAAAGAAAAGAAAAGCAAACAACGGAAAAAAAAGCACACGAAGAAAGAATTGCGCGACGAACGAAATCTGAAGAATAGCAGCGACTAGAGATAGCGGATTAGGCAAGGCAGCCTAGCACAACAGCACTACACAGGTGATTTTTTGATTTGAATTCAATTTGGGGGAAAATTATTAAATTAGGGTTAAGTAGAATAATTTGACTGGGACAAATAATAAACTTGTTCAGCCAACATGACTGTGTTAACCACAGTGCTAGACTTAGGGCACCACATGATTGATGGGTTTTCATAAATTACATAATTGAACTGGATCTTATTGATAAAGGAAGAACCAAGAATGATGCATAAACCATATTTGTACGAGCACTAAGCACTTGATGAGAAAATGAATTTGTATTCTCTTTCGATCGGGTGTATACTGTCAGTGACTCAGAGTCCCAAAAACATGTAACTGGAGGAAAGAAAGAGTCGAAGAATTTACAAGAATTTACATGAAATGAAACATGTGTTTCAAAAAATCACATGAAAGTGGATATGTTTTAAAATCATTTTAAGCAGTTCACTGTTAGATTTACATGTATCAATGAAAAGATTTCTGGACAAGCTAAGTCTGTCGTTCACAGGGTGGCTCATCATCTGACATAGTTCACTATCCAATTACAATTTTGGATATAAAAGTTATGCATCTTTAAATATGTTTATTATACAATTTTATTTTATCATTTCACTCTTATTATAAATAAAGGATAATGACGAAGAATGAGGATGACAAGAATCGTATAAGGTTTCGAAAACAAAATTCCGGAGCTTACAACAAGAAGGTTAAACAACGAAAAGACAAACTAGCTAAATCATTAGCTGGATCAATTTCCAATTTATTTCAAGCAAAAGCTCAAAACTCTCAACCTTCAACTTCAAGTAAAATTGGAGAAATTGATAGCGAAGATGATCACATTAATAAAAAAGTTGAGGTAGATGAAGTTCTTGAATTCATTGATGTAGCACATGAAGATGAAAATATCAATGACATTGCTATGAATGAAGAGGAGCATAATGAAGATATTTTCATGGATGATCGTAACAATGATGTTATTCATGAATATGCTAATGATGAAGTTGTTCTTAATCTTGAAAAAGATGTTGATGTCAATTATGATCCAGGATTGTGGGGAAAGATTACCGACACGAAGAGAATTATGCTTGTTCAACGAGGACCTATTAAAATCATAAAAGAAAACGACATGTTTCCAAAAAACGGAGAAAATGGTAGACACTTTACTTCCAAACACTATGTTGGTGGTTATCCACGTGGAGAAGAGCACGAACGAAAATGGTTACTGTATTCAATTGAATGTGACAAAGTTTTTTGTTTTTGTTGTAAGTTATTCAAACACACTCAAAAAACATCAAAGCTAGCCGAAGAAGGAATAGATGATTGGCATAATATTTCTTCAAAACTTAGACATTATGAAAGCAATCCAATGCACATCAAAAATCTTATCAAATGGGTTGAATTTCATAGAGGGCTCAAACAAAAAGAAACTGTAGATAAAAGAATGGAATCTCAAATTGATAAAGAGAGACATCGTTGGAAGCTAGTGCTTGTGTGTATCATTGGTGTTGTAAAGACTTTATCTCGAAATAATTTACCATTTCGTGGATCTAACGAGAGAATTTATGAAAAACACAATGGACTTTTTTGTCAACTTATCCAATTTATTGCCGAATTTGATCCAATAATGGAAGATCACTTAAGACGTGTGGTAAATAATGAAACCAATAATCATTATCTTAGCCACAAAATTCAAAATGAATTGATAGGTTTATTGGCTAAAAAGATTAAATAAACAATACTTGTAAAAAATTTAAAAGCGAAGTTCTTTTCAATTATCCTTGATTGCACTCCAGATTTGAGCCATAAAGAACAAATGTCAATTATCATAAGATGTATGGATGTTGATGATGCAAGAAATACAAAAGTGGAGGAATGATTTCTTAGTTATATTAAAGTGAACGACACATCGGGACTTGGTCTTGTTAAGGAGCTTGAAAATGTGTTGATGGATCTTAAACTCAACATTAACGATGTAAGAGGTCAAGGTTACGATAATGGTTCAAATATGAAAGTGTGATTTGCTTCATTATGACTAACAACATTGTTTAATTTTGATGTGTTGATTGATCATGTTATTATTAAATCTCGTAAGGAAACATCAAGGCGTTCAAAAAAGACTACTTGATGTTAATCCTAGGGCTTTTCATATTTCATGTGGATGTCATAACTTAAATCTTGCACTATGTGATATGGCCAAATCATGCATTAAAGCTAGAATTTTTTTTGCTTATGTGCAAAAAAATTATACCTTATTTTCCGGTTCAACTCATCGATGGGATATACTTAGAGATTATGTGAAAGGTTTGACTCCAAAAGCATTATCCGCTACACGTTGGGAAAGTCACATAGAAAGTGTAAAAGCAATAAGAAATCAAGCTCCAGAGCTTAGAGATGCGCTAATTGAAATTGCTAATAATTCCAATGATGATATTGTAATGATGGAGGCTAAAGGTTTGTGTCATAATGCTTTGGAGAATTTTGAATTTTTTATTAGCTTATGCATTTGGTATACAATACTTGATAATATTAATCGAGTTAGCAAAATACTTCAACGAGAGGATATGAATATAGAAGATGCCATTGCAAGAGTAAATGAGCTTATTTTATTTTTTGAAAAACTTAGAGAAGATGGTATTGAAACTTTTATGAATGAAGCTAAAGAACTTGCAGAAAAAGTTGGTCTTGTTGATCCTAAATTTGAAATAAAAAAGAGAGTTGTTCGTAGAACGAAACAATTTGATGAAGATGTGGAAGTGTATGCTCTAGATAACCAATCTCCAAAAGATAACTTTAGAATTACTTACTTTCTTCACATTATTGATCAAGCTCTTTCTTCACTTAAAGAGCGATTTAAGCAATTTGAGTTTTATGAAGAGACATTTGGGTTCCTATTGAATGCAAAGTTCAAAAATATTGAATGTGAAGAATTAAGAGAGCAGTGTTTCAATTTAGAAGCTTTTTTGAAACATGATGAAGAGCGTGATATTTGCGGAGAAGAATTATTTCATGAACTTCGACAATTGAAAAGAATTCTACCATTGGAAATTATAAAATCAATTGACATTCTTGATTTTTTTTTAAATCTTATCGTGATGTAAGTGGGTTTTTGAACGTATGGGTGGCTTATAGAATTTTGTTGTCTATACCGGTCACGGTTTCTTTGGCAGAAAGGAGTTTTTCAAAATTGAAGTTAATCAAAACTTATCTTCGGACTACCATGTCACAAGAGAGGTTAAATGGATTAGCTATGATTTCTATCGAAAATGAATATTTGGATGTGCTAAATTATGAAGACATAATTTAAGAATTTGCTACAAAGAATGCAAGAAGAAGTTTTTTTGGTTAAAATGATATTGTGGGAGGTTATAATGCAATAATTTGTCTTAATTATATATTTTGTATGTGAACCAAGTGATATGGTGAATATTACTATAATTTTTTGTTTA
Organism: Allium cepa; assembly: GCA_030765085.1. NCBI lineage: Eukaryota > Viridiplantae > Streptophyta > Magnoliopsida > Asparagales > Amaryllidaceae > Allium > Allium cepa. The sequence continues at coordinate 348,315,761 of CM060928.1, forward strand.
TGTTTTTTTAACTTTATACTTGACAAAATAGTGAGCAACAAAATAAATCTCGTCTTAGGCAACCCAACTCATAGGACCGACCCTGTATATAACCATCCATGCTTGTTAGACGAACCAGATCCGCAACTTCACTCTTTGAAAAGGAATAACCAATGTGACTCGAACTGTCGAAATATCAATGAATCGCGATGACTCCTGGTATGAGTTCTGGGTCTACATGAACCCTTATTTGCAGATTCAAAAATGAAAGTACCAGTCAGGCTGGGTTAGTTCGTTGTCTAAAAATCTCCAAGTTTGGGGTTATTTGGTTTAATTTCATACCATTAGTTGGTGTGATGAATTGAGTCAATGTCGGATGAGTATCCTTACAGTCAAATTCCATGGTATATATGATAGATCTGGGGGTCTCGGATTGAGAAGATCACGAGATTTGTGGATATTAGTGCAGCAGTTGAAAGGCACATGAGAGTTTGAGCAGATATTGATCTTGTTGCTCTTTGGAAAATTAATCTTAAGAGTTTTAATGGGCTGGAATGGTTAGTTTTAAAAGGTGATTGTGTTTTAAGGTGTAGTGTACCTAAGGCCTGTCAATGAATACCCGAAATATTTGAAATCAGCCCGCATCCGTATTCGAAAACATGAAAAATATCTGATATCTGATAAGCGGATGCGTATATCCAATATCTGAAACATTTTTCAGGCACGGATACGGATATGGCTATATCTGTATCCGATAAATATCCGTCCGGTTTGAAATTAAATATTTATATATTAATATGTTATTTTATATCCATAAATTTAATACAAATACACTAATTTATTGTATGGATTTTGTGTGATTGGATTTCCTATTGTTTATTTGATGTAATTTATGTATTACAAGGTTTTTTCATCTTCTTTTCAGTCAAAAAATGAAATATGCATTATATTGACTAATTTTTGGATATTTTCGGATACATTTTAAGGTTTGGATACGGATATTTTCGAATATCCAAAAATATCCGTATTCGCTAACCCGGATACGGATATTTTCGGATATCCGAAAATATTAGCGGATACGGATACGGATAATATTCAACGGGTATTCACGGATATCGGATAGGGATTCAGATATGGATTTTCATTTTCGGATATGGATGTGGATACAACACTATCCGTATCCGACTGCATCCGTTTACAGGCCTAGTGTACCTGTGTATTATTGATGTATTGTATTTACGTATGTACTACATACTGTTAGTTATTAATAAATTAACCCATTTTCAATATATATATATAATACGTATAAAGACATAATATAAGTAAATACTTGTAAAACATTATGATATATATAATACTTAATATTTATATATATCTCTCTTAGCCTAGAAGTTGAAAGATAATTTTTTTGTTTCGGTTTAAAACTGTTAAATAATTTATTTATTTTTCCTATACAAAAATATTTAAAATTAATAAATATTTTTTTTGAATTGAAATACATTGTATAGAATTATATATACATATATATATATATATATATATATATATATATATATATTTGTTGCATAAACTAAGTTGATATTAAAAAGGCATTTATAAGATTATGCACTATTAAGTAAAAAAAATTAATTTGAAAAAAACAGAGAGCACCAGTATGTTAATAGATTTTTTTAAATATTGAACATGTATTATATAATATTATATTTTACGTATAAGTTTTTAGTTAAAATAGAAAATATATATATGTGTGTGTGTGTGTGTGAGTATGTGTGCGTATATGTAATTAATTTCAAAATAGTTTTTTTATTATAAAGCCATGAACAATATGATGCATTGTAAATAAATTATTATTATTAAATATATATGTACACACATATATCCAACCATCCAAATATTACAATATATCGATATATGGATTCATCATGACTTATGAGTAACACACACAAGATATAATAAATAAATTTAGCATTAAAAATTAGAGATATACCTTTCACCAAAGCCTAGTACGTGCACGTAGAAAAGAATAGAACTCCTTGAATCCAATTCCAAGTCCAAAAGTTGCTATCTCCCGAACACATATGCCACCGACAATCGAATTAACTTTAATTTAATATTTAAAATACTCGAATGATTAGAAGAAGGGATAGAGGTTTTCAGCTAGAAATATGATGAAGGAGGAGGCTAAAAAAGATCAAGTAAAAAGGAGGCTAAGAAGGATTAAGTAAAGAGATCCAAGAGAGAGTAAAAATTGGATCTAGATCCCTTTATTTCCCTTGCTATTTCTCCTTTTCTTTAAATTCAAACCCTCCTTCACCATGTCAAACATGGCCAGCTTTACTATGCTCTACTAATTGTGAAAATTACAACTTATGGACCTCAAATCCGCTTTAAGCTCAAACAATTTTTATTAATCCAATCTAAACACGTATCGATATCATATATCGATTAATGTTTATATAACTATTATATGCGCACTATTTAATATTCTTCAATACACATTAAAATTTTATAATTAATATTTGATAAATATTATTATAATAATTATAAATTAATTAAATCAGGAGTAATAAGAGTATTCAAAATTTCGGCTGTGAGACTCTTAGTTGTAAATTTGGTCAGCGATTAATATCGAATAGTTTGAAAATGAACATTCATGCTTCACTTAACATATGGTGTGACATTATGACAAAATTTACCTCTTGCTTGGTATTGGTAAAATCCAATTTTAATTTATTAAGCATTACCTAGTAGTGACAATTATATGCACCAATTTGTCAAAACTATTTCACACTAGGACTTATAGGATTTGGTAATTGCCCAAATTCCAGTATCGTCCATATTGATCTCTATAGTCCAAACATAAAGTCTTAGGTTCAATAATAAAATTATTGTTAACCGAAATGCTCTGGCCAGTGACTTTAACTTTGTGTTGACTTTAATTGACCGTGATACTAATCTCATATAACCAAGGAGACGAATCATCTTTTGCATAGTATTTCACCTCCAATGCTTCCATTCAACCCATCTTTAGTCGTTCGATGGATGCCATATCATGATTTAACTATAATCAAAGTGGAGCTTTCACACTGAAGATAAATAGTATCCTTAATTCAAGAGAACCATGTAATATGGTCACATCGATATTTTCTTTTTTTCCTTTGTTAAATTAACAAATAGAAAAATATCAAGTGAGTCATTCCGTACTTATCTAATAGCAATCAGTAGTAACCCAATGGTGCCCTCTAACATCCATGAGTAATACACTACCCAGCATTTATAGAGCGTTACGTACTCTAGTTTTAATGGATGCATCGATATCTAGTCTCGATACGTCTTGACGAGGAATATTTAAAACGGTATGTTTATTTTCTTATGATAAATCACTTATGATTACAACACATTATAACTACTATCATAAGACATGCCACTTATAGGCTTTTCTATTAATACACTTTAAATCAAATTAATTAATTAATATAACATATTATATCAAGTATATAATAGAAAGAAAACTCCTTTTATTCCAAACAAGATTGGTTATCAAGTTAGATATATGTAATAATTGCATATGCCCCTAGGTCGTGCTTTTAACTCTATCAAATTCAAATTTTGATAAACATTTGCTAACACATAGTTCATCTCAGCCCTTTCATTAATCTAATATAGGCTATAAACAATGGATTATAAGCTTATATAGAATTATTTAATGTAGTGAATAAATACCCACTACGGTTTATCCAAAGAAGCTCCAATTTAATTAGATATTCCTCCTTTTCGTCGTTCGGATATTGCACTCGTTTCCAAACATAGTACATCGCTATGAAATTTTTATCTTCTTATTGCCTTTTTCATCTTTTCCTTTTAGTATCAATTTTTTTAATTAATGGAGAATTGGATTTAGATCTACAAATCTTGGTTTAGGTCTTAGGTTGCTATGATGAGCTAGAATTTTGAAACAGTCAGAGTTGCCAAAAACCCATCCGTTCTAAAACTACTAAAGAAAACTACCAAGTTAACATAACATAAGATGATAAATATACAACATGACTAAATGTCTAGGATACATCAATAATATAGTTCTATTATTTATTCTATAGGGTATGCTTTAATACATACCATATTCAGATACTTCAAATCTACCACTGCACAGCTCTGATGAGAGAGATAGCAATAGGCATTCCTACAAACTCAATAAACATATCAATGTGGAATAAATAATAAGCAGGAAAGATATAACATCACATGATAAATAGCAAACAATAAATATGAAAAAGATTTATCATCATTGGGGTTGCGTCACTACCACTTGTGACTGCCTATGTACCCCTATCTGATCGGGTACCCAATTAGATACAAGATCAAACCAATATAGTTCTTCTATTGACATATCGGACTCAAGGAGCCTACGATATACAAACGAAAAAATATGCAATTCCTAAACTACCCCTTTGGCTTAATCTTCACATTTAGATTTATGAATCTAATTAACTTTATTATTTTCAAAAATAATCTCTTTTGAAAATATTTATTCAAAAGCAATCTCTTCGAACTAAATTCCTAGTTTCATTTCGAATCCTTTTGAAGTAATAATATACATTTTTATATAAAATCACACTTTTTTTGGGATTTAAGTCAAAACATTTTCAAAACAAGTATCAATTACTCTGCAAATAATACAGCGGTGTATTTGATATATTTATTTGGAAATCCAAAAATATCTACTATTAAAGCATATCGAAATATATACAACCAGATCGGGAGGTTTCTCCCAATAACAAAGCAATTGGGTCCCGTCCTTCACAAGAGAAATAAACACAGTATATCCATCTATACAAAGATTAGACTATACTAAGGGTTAAACCACCTGTTTGCCCACTTTTTAATTACTGGTTACCCAAATTATTGGTAACGTAACAAATCATTTTGTTCCTCGAAGTGACAAATTATTTTGCACTAATAGTCAAAAATACTTTCAATCATAATATTTTTTATTTCCCAAAATCTTTTCGAAATCAACTTCAAAGCACTCGAATTTAAGTTCCTAAAATTCTCTTTATTTACAAAACATATTTTTATAAATAACTCTATATAAATCACTTTTATATAAAATCACTTCAAATATTTACTCGCTTCAAAAATATTTGTTTCTAAATATTTCCATTTCTTTTCAAACAAACCCTTTCATTTAAAAGATAGACATTTTAAAATTATAATAAATATCTTTTATTATAAAATTTACTTAATCAAATATTTTCATCAAATACTTTATAGTCAAACTGTGAAATTATAATCACAAGATGTTCGTATCTACCCAACCCATGTATATGGAAATTAATTACTCATAAACTAGCCGAGCACAATTCAAACAGTCGAACAAACAATAATAACAACACAATATTGTTACCCAGTACCCTAGACTGGCTATATTAAGCTGGTCATGCAAGACACACCCGACTGCCATTAAAAAGGAAGACCGTGAAGCAACGACTACGGGACCCAAATTTAGAGTCTGACCAGTTATACAAAGCCTTGATTGAACAGAGGTTGTAGACAAATAACGCAGGATGTTAGAAAGGTGGAGATTAACAAGGATGAAATAGGGATCGACATAGTCATTTGTTAATAAGGATGAAACATTTGAGGAATCAGTATAGTTAGGTGAAGCATAAGGGATCAGCATGGTTATGTAGCTAGATAGTCAACTTAGATGAAGATGTAGAGGGATCGGTATAGGTTGGAGTACTTAGTTCAACATATTTTGATGATGCTAGACGGATCGGCATAGCATTCAGGATATGGACGGCTCGGCATGTGTCTCTGTCACTAAAGGGATCGGGATGTTATGATGTAAGCTAAGGATTGTGTACGAATAGGTGTGGATCGGTATATACCTAAAAAGCTAGAGGGTTCGGCATGTCACTCAATGAAGGGATCGTAGACTAATATGGAACTAAACCAAGGATTGAGAAAAGGCAAGAGCTCCACACATCAAAACAACCCTCATATTTGAGGCACTATCTTATTAGAGCATGAGGAAGTTACCATAAAGGTCCCTGCTCCAAACTCAACATATGGAGGGATCAGTACCGATCAGTACCGATCCCTCTCTATTGAGAGTTGGGCCTAGCGCTCCCTATGGTGGGACCATATGGATTAGAAGGTCCCATTGTCGAATTTCCAATCAGATTGGTGGTCACCTTTACCTATAAATACAGGCCTAAGGGGTCATTCCGAGAATCTTTACACCATTGGTTAGACAACGGTACTATTATAACCAACTACCTCCCTTATTCTTATGTCTCTTCCTATTTCTTGATGTTCCTAATTGTAATCATGTTAATTGAAAAGCAATAAAGAGAATATTTAAAGTGGACATGGGCAATAAAAGGCGGACCATTATAAATTTTGTTGTTACTGCTTTCTGTTGTGTTTTTCTTGTTATTTTGATATATTCCTTTGTTTTCATTTAGTTTCTTTATTTATTTCACTACTTAAATTTTTTTTTGGTGTTTGTGGCCAATTTGTTTGCAAACATTTTGGTACTTTCACCAAGAACCTGTTTCTCAGCCCTTTAGGACCCCCTTTACTATTACTGGATTGAGGAAACACCCCAAAGGAGATCCAGATTCATTTTAGAAGCTTGCACATACTACTCAAATTTACGATAATCTAAGCAAAGAAATTCAGAATGGTGAGGCATACGAGATCAACTTCCCAGAATGTTGATGAAAATGAAACTGCCAGCATCCAATAAGGAGCGCTAAGTAACCAACCAGTTAATGTCAATATGGAGCCTGCTGAAGTCCAAAACCCTAAGCTGAATTCAAAAACTTGATGAGGGAGTTGATGGTGAGCTATAGGCAGACGAATGCGAAAATCTAGACTAATGCTAATTTGACGAACCAGATTGATCAACAGCAACATCAGAGTGCTAGAAGCGATCATGCATCTTACTCGGCGTTGGAGAGTTCAGTCTCATCAAGAGGTGAGCATCATAACCGTAGATGTCATAGGGAAGCAAAGCAAGACGGGACATCGAAGCATCACTTGGCAGACCAACATGGTCTACTAAGATGGATCGGTGCTAATCACTTCGTACAGATCAGTACCGATCCCTTTACCAGACAAGGTGATTCCCAGATGCATTTGGGGAGTTGTGCTGGAGCTAGTACCGGGAGTTTGGATGCTGGAATATGTTTGAATGTTGACCAACTACCTCTCCATAATGACGATAAGAAGAATACTCATGGCGCGCGTTGGGATGATGATACCCCAAAAGGGCATGAAATGGCTCGTAGACATCGATTAGAACATTCATGCGAGGTAGAGCGCGAACACTACCTATCACCACCAATTCAGACACTGGACTTATCAGCGATGGTCAAACAATTGGTGAGGGAGAACCAAGGCTTGACAAATGATGATTGGGGAATTTCGAGGTGTCATACCCCATTTGCTGATAGTGTTTTACATACGGAGTATCTAAGAAGGTTCAACTTGCCTATGATGCCTGGCTATGAAGGAAAAATCGATCCTAGGCATCACATCATGAGGTACGAATGGTTAATGGACTCAACAAGAGAAAATGCTGTAACAAAATGTAGGTGCTTCCGTATAACTCTCTCTAGGATCACAACGACGTGGTTCGCAAGATTACCCCCATGATAGATCTCAAGGTTTGAAGAATTGGAAACAAAGTTCGTGGAGCAGTTCCGGATCCGCGCTACCCACCCTAAAGATGTGATGTCCATGTCCAGTGTAATCCAGGCTTCATAGGAATCATTAAAGGACTACTTTAAAAGATTTCATGTCATTGCCACTGAAGTTAGTAACCCAAATGACCATGCTATACTTATGGCTATGACAAGAGGGCTGATCTAGATTCCGAATTCGATGGTTGGCAAGCTGGAAAACCATCGGCTATTCTTCTATTCAAAGGCAGCTCAGTTTATGTGGAAGGAGGAAGCCAGTCCTATAGAAAAAACAATGTTGTGGGACCAAAAGGAGAAGCAGTATAAAGCAACATTGCAATAAAGCAATCAGATGAGAGTTCTGGGAAGGTTCAGGTCAATAAGCCGAATCAATAGAAGAGAAGTGGCGAAGAGAAACGAGACCGAAAGAGGGAGCCTGGAAGACCAAAGCCTAGGGTTCCTATGTATGACAATTACACGTCTCTAAATGCATCCCTAGAGAATATATATTTATCTACCTGTAATAATTTTCAATAAAAAAAGCTGCGTCCAAAAGAGTCAACAGAGGCCCAGAAGTAGACTGGAAAATATTGTTGGTTTCGTGAGTGTTACGGGTACAATAGGAACGAATGCAGGCATCTCCAGGAAGTTATCGAGAAGTTGATTCGGGAAAAGAAGTTGCAGTAGTTTTTCAAAGCTACATAGGATGGTGGACAGGGGACGTCAGACCCCAATCGAGCACAAGTTTCGCGTGGGGCAAAGGAGCCTGCACGGACTGAAGGAAGATTAGTAATATATAAGATAGTTAGAGGACCACATCCTGTAGATAGAAGTTGGTAGGAAATGGAGTGCTATGCCAGTGAGATGAGGCGTGTGGATTTTGAGCATTGTTCAAATACGGACGACGGTACTCTGACTAAGCTACAATGTACCATGACTGATGATATAGTGTTCAGGAGCAGGGATGCAGATAGAGTAGAGGCTCCTACAATTGACCCGATGGTCATTTCTGCCATGATTGGCCTTGCTCCGGTGAGAAGAATGTTGATTGATTGTGGATGCTCGGTAAACATTATTTTCAAGAAAGCTTCTGATCAAATGAGAATGGAGGCTAAAGATTTGAAACCACTAAGGCTCACATACATGGTTTCGATGGTGTGGAAACTGAAGCGGTTGGTTATGTCGAGTTGCCAATGGAATTGGGGGAATGTGAACGTAGGAGAGCGCAAATCCTACCGTCATTGTGTTGGATGTTGACTCACCGTACAACATCTTTCTAGGCCGACTGGCTTAATTTTGGGAAGCTCTTATCGCATAGTGTTTGACTTTGAAATTTCCGACCGACAATTGTGTAGGAGTGATGCATGGTGATCAGGTGAATGTACACGCCTGTTATGTGGCTGAGTTGAGAGAATCTCAGCATAAGGAGAAAGGAAAAGATGTTGGAAAATCTGTCCGTATCCAAATTACTGAAGATTGACAAGTAGCGCCTAAGCTTGGCTTGGGCACCACAATCGGTTCTATAGAGATATAGATCCGAGGGACGACGAAGAGGAGCCTAAGGAGACCAAGGAGGCACCGTTGAACTGACGATCGATATAACAGTCAGCCATGACGAACCATCTCGGCTCTTGAAGATTGGATTTTCTCCAAGCGAATCTGGATGTATTTGCTTCTGATATGTGTGGGATCTTGCCTGCCATCGTGAGCCATGCATTGAATGTTGACCCAAAGTATGTACCGATAAAAAAAGGCGAGGCATGACCAAAGAGATCCGTCGCCCTTAAAGAGGAGGTGGATAAGATGAAAGTCCACGGGTTTATTCGTGATGCCCTCAATCCTGAATGGATATCTAATCCTATGTTTGTCAAGAAGACGAATGGAAAATGGAGAACGTACATCGACTATTTAGACCTGAACAAGGCACATCCTAAAGTTAGTTTTCCCCTTCCAAGGATTGATTAACTAGTTGATTCAACTGCAGGCCATGAATTGTTGTCCTTTATGGATGCGTACTTAAGGTATAACCAAATCCCAATGCATGTCCCTGATCAGGAACACACCAACTTTGTGACGGATGTTGGATTATACTGTTACGTAGTGATGCCATTTGAATTGGAGAATGCTGGAGAAACCTATCAACGGTTAGTTAATCGAATGTTTAAACATCATATTGGAAGGATGATGGAAGTCTATATGGATGATATGATCGTGAAGTCACGGCGATCAAACGACCATATTTGAGACTTGGCAGAGATGATCGACATCCTTCGATTTTATAACATGAAGATCAACCCTTTGAAATGCTCACTATGTGTTGTGTCAGGGAAGATCTTAGGATTTATTATCAATGCTCGAGGGCTTAATCCTAAAAAGATTCAAGCTATTGAGATATTCAGGCGCCAAAAACCATTAAACAAGTGCAAAGCTTGAATGGGAAAGTTGATGCTTTGAGTCAATTCATCTCCAGGGCAACTAACAAATGCATTCCTTTCTTTGATTTGATAAGAAATGTAAAGAGGAACTTTTAATGGACGTAGCATTGTGAAGATGCATTCCGAGCTCTAGTGAATCAATTCGAGAGAAATTCTTTCTTGTCAAATCCAGTAGATCATGAGGAGTTGTACATTTACTTGGTTGTATCATCACATGCTATAAGTGCTGCCTTGATTCGAGAGGAGAACCGGGTTCAAAAATCGGTGTATTACATCAATAAGCAATTAACAGGTGTAGAAAGAAACTATACGAAGATAGAGAGATTGGCGTACTGCTTGCAATCGCATCATGGAAACTTCGCCCGTACTTCCAGGCACATCCGATCAACATTTACACCGACCAGCCATTATGATAGGCCCTACAATGACCTAAGACGTCTGGTAGGTTGCTTAAATGGAACATCAAGCTCAGCCAGTTTGACATCCTGCCACAAAGAGCTATCCAAGGTCAAGCGTGGGTGGACTTCATAGTGGAATTTACCATGCAAGACAAGCTTCCAAAAAGTATCATAATTCCTACTATGCGGTGGAAGTTGTATACTGATGGAGCATCTAATGATCACTGTTCGAGAGCTGGGATTGTACTCGTAACCCTTGAGAACCAGTCAATTTGCTAAGCTTTGACGCTTGATTTTCCCCACAACAAACAACGAGGTCGAGTATGAAGCGTTGATCACTGGACTTAAACTTGCTAGAGAGCTCAGAACTATGTTCCTTGAAAAATTTTACGACTCACAATTGGTAGTGTATCAAGGCAGAGGAGACTATTAGGCTAAGGAACAACGACTTGCCCATACCTTACCTGAGTTCAGGAATTGTTGGCGGATATTGCATACTATGACATTTCACATATCCTACGTGAGCAGAACGGAGAAAACAATTCATTGGCAAAGTTTGTTGGTACTGGTAATGCGCAACAGATAGGCTTGGTTCCAGTCGAGATATTACATACCCCAAGCATAAATATGATGGAAGTTGATTGAGTATTGGAAATGAAGCCCGAAAGGGAATAGTGGATGACTCCATTTAAAGATTACCTATTGCATGGAATCTTAGCTGAAAGGAGAAAAAAAAGCGACAAGTCCTTCGTAAAGTTTCATGGTATATTATGCAAGAAGGAACTATGTATAGAAAAGGGTTTTCCATTCCCTTACTCTGGTTTATCACTCATGATGAGATAAAGCATGTTCTGAAAGAAGTCCATAAGGGAGAATGTGGTGATCACGCTGGTAGGAAAATTCTGGTAAAGAAGATACTTCACTATGGATATTACTATCCAACTATAAACCGGGAGGCTGATGATTATTTGATATGATGCGACAAGTGCTAGATATATGCACAAGTCCCAAGAACTCCACCAATAGAGATCATGCAAATGATTGGTCCATGGCCATTCGCTATGTTGGGTATTGACATCATCGGCTCTTTGCCAATCTCTAAAGGTGGTGCGAAGTAAGCTATTGTCACAGTTGATTACTTCAAAAAATAGGCCGAAGCAAAATCACTAGCCACGATAACGACCACAAAAGTTATCAACTTTGTTGTTCGAAACATCATATGTCGCTTCGATCTCCCATAAGCTATCGTAACAGATAACGGGACTCGGTTCGATAATATCGAATTTAAAGAATTTTGTCGGAGATATCATACTGAAAAGAAGTTTTCCACGGTCGCTCACCCTCAGGCGAATGGACAGGTTGAAGTTGTAAACAAAATTATCAAGTCTATTCTGAAAAAGCTTTTGGAGAAGGCTAGAGGCAAGTGGGTAGATGAAATTCCTACGACACTTTGGGCCTACAGAACCACTCACAAGTCCGAGACTGGCCATACTCTGTTCACCCTTGCTTACCGGACCGAAGCAGTTATTCTAGTAGAACTTGAAGTCTCTTCTCATCAAGTGACTTCCTACGACCCCCAAACAAACAAAGATCTCCTCTTGGAATCTTTGGACTTTATTGACGACAAGCATGAGGAAGCTGATCTAAGAGTGGCTGCAAATCAACATCAAGTCAGCCGGTATTACAACACGAAAGTACGATTGAGAACCCCTTGAAGTTGGCGATCTCATCCTAAAATGGGTTTTTCTGTCCCATCGCACATGAATCCGACAAGGGAATGACCGTATGTCATTGAACGAAGGCTTAGAGAAGGAACTTTCAAGCTAGCGACTGTTGATGGCACGACACTTCCAATGCATGGTTCAAGTTCAAAGACAAATAAATAATCTAAAGATTAGAATTTAGTGTATGTAGTCATTGGTATATATTGTTAAAGTTCTTGAGAGCAATTTTTGATCTCTATCTCCAGTTTCTAATCTTTGATGTTTTAAACCAAAATAAATTATTTTAATTTCAAAAAAATATTTTATAAACTTTATGTAATTTTTTGAAGTCCAAAAATATTTTAAAACAATGTTCAAATTATTTTATAAAAGTATAGAATTTTCTAATCATTTTAAAGGAAACAATGTTCATTTTTCACTAGCATATGTCGATATACATATCTTGGATATGTCACATACATGCCACCACTGGTTTTTCAAAATTTTGAATGGAAGTGTCTATTTGACACAAATCTTCGTGAATAGACACATTTTCTAATTTAATATACAAAAGGGAGTACAAATGGATTTTTAACTAACAAAGTACTTACTTTCTTTCCACCCATTACTCTCTTGAAAGTTTTCTTCAAAAATGTACTAATTATCTTCGGAATTATTAGAATCAATTCATACTTCATTGTATTGATTCAATACTAGTTTCTTGTTGTTTTGGAAACATCTCTCTCTTAATTCAAAGATCAAAGCACTATCCAGAAGGCTATAACATTCATTGTATCCAAAGCATAAGAATTTGTCCTTGGAAAAACTATCAACTATATTTGTGTTTACTTGGGTATGCTTATAGGTTGTTCAAATCAAGTGGATGTGCTTAGTAGTCCATTCAAATCTAGTGGGTGTGCTTATAGTCTGGTCAAATCAAGAGATTTTACCCCGGACTCGAAATATAGGAGGGTGCGTCTCGTAGCCACGAAATCAAGATTGTATTTCGGTTTTCCTTCTACCCGGTTAAAGATTGGTATTTGAGAATAAATTTGTACAAGCAATTGTACGAGACTGGATGTAAGAGAAATCTGAATTAGTATATAATATCCGGTGTCATCTCTCTAACTCATACTTTACTTTATTGTTTTTATTTATATATGTTAATGATAATTATGTATTGTTAATCTATGATTTAATATTAATCTTGAAATAAAATTGAAAATATTTTCATAAGTTAGAAAACACTATTCAACCTGCCCCTTTCTAGTGTTAAATTAGCTGTAAGATCCATAATCCTGCAACCCACAACTTTAGAAACCATAATAATATTACTTCACTTCAAAGTAATAGTATTTACACAAATCACTTTATTATCTTTCATAATCAATTTAGTAATATTTTGCTCAAAAAATAATACTCCATTTTAAATACCAAAAATCCTTATATTGCTATTTATCTCAAAATAGTAATAATTTGACCCAACTTCGAGAATGCATCTTATTATTATTATTATCTCAAAATATCTCTTATTTCAATTACTAAAATAATAATAATAAGATTTTTATCCATAAACTCTGTAAAAATAATATTATTATTGTTTACCCAAAACAACACGGTTTTCAAAAAGAATCATATTGTTATTTACTAAATTTTATTTTTCTTTATAAACACTAAAAAAAATCCTCCAAATTCACTTTAACATCAATCTTGTTGCCTAAACCTTTAACGTCAATTTCAATATAAATTATTAAACCATTATTATTTATAAACATCCCTAAAAAATTGTATATAATCCAATCTTCCAGAATTACATAATTTTTGTTTATTTTCTATTAATTAATTATTTTCATTCAAATCAACAATTAATTACTATAAAACATCCATCAACCAATAGTACAATAATGAAATAAACAATCAAATTGAAACATGACATATCAGTACAATGTAACAACTAAACAACCATCAATGGAACATGTTGACCCAAAAAATGGACCAACACCCTGGTTTGGTTTTGAAAGCACCAACCCTTCCTTTACAGAGCAATATCATAGATCATAGATGTAGAAAAGAAGTAGTAAAAGAAAATAGATAGAGGATTTTTATAGTGGTTTGGTTGAGCCTACGTCCACTCTATAGCTTTGTTATAGACTGATTGCTATTACAAAAGTTATCCGATTACAAGGCTTTGGCTATTTCCTAGCTAGATTGAATCTCGAGAGTTAGAATCCACTAGAGAATCCCTGTGTATTCCTTCCTAAGGGAGGTAGGAAGTGAAGAATAATCCCAGCAGAACTTCAGACACCAGTCCAGAGAATATCCCCTTTATGTTGCAGGTGGCACGCTATTTATAGAGGTTGGAGGGTTTCTAGGCCGGGCCCATCATTATCAGCTCTCATCATGGACTATAGGCGACCCAGGAGGTTCTAGACCGTGAAATGAACCAACACCATGGCTCGTCGGTGACACGTAGACTTTGTTCATTTCATGAGCCAAGTTTTGCCTCCTTCCTTCGTTTTCCGTAACTCGTTTGTTTGACGCTTTGAGGAGGTGCATAGGTTGCTGGCAATCCGGCCATAAAGGACTATCCTAGATTTCGAAATTGGATATGTTTTCACAAACATCCATCGTTGTCATCATGTATCGATGGAAAGTCACTAGCTACTTACATTCAAACACTAATAGTTGCAGGGATGCTTGTCTTATGGCTTCATTGATTCTAATTGTCGCCTTAGCCATATAGCTTGGCCCTCGTCGATCTCTAGTCGTAGCTTCTCTAGTTAGTTCCTAAACCATCCTGCTAGCTTATGGTTGTCTTATTTTCCGTTGATATCCATTAGATTAAAAACCCAGATAATATTTGCCCCACAGGGTATGTCTTCACTGTAAACAAGGCATGCTTTGGAAGTTATCGTTTTCCATATCCATTTGTCGACATTCAAGTGGTTGCATCGAAGCTCTATGCATAGGTTAGCCCAAAGTCATTGGTTATTTTCCTATGGTTCTGGCTATTGTTGCTTGCCATAACCCGTCATGTTTCGCTTGCAGTCTCTCGGGATGCCTTGGAGTGACAAACAGTCGCGATTGTCGAATTTGAAGTGACTGTGCAAAGCTTTCTTTTTTAAAATTAAAAATGCAAAAGGTATATAAATATATTTATTATATATATTATTATTATTATCATTTGATGGCTCACTAGCAATCCATGAGAGATGGGTCGCTAATGACCTATCTGAATAAATGTTTTCAAGGTGGGTCGCTGGCGACCCATGATGGGTCGGGTCGCTAGCGACCCGATTACTTAGCAAAATTTTCAACCTCGCCTTTGCTTACTTATATCCCTTAGCCGACCTATGCTGCTCAATTGACTCGAGCAATTTCAATTCCTTCAGGCGATCGAGTGTTCCAGTGATTCAAATCAAGTGCTACATCGATTCATCCTATTTTGCTCGAACCATTCGCCACCACCGATCCATCATCTTGTTCGAGCCTAAGCCCTAACCGACCTATTGCCTTGTTCGAGTTTAAATTCCAGCCGATCCATCATTTGTTGTACCTGGACCAATCCACTGTCTTATTGCAACCAACCCTCCACTAGCTCTCCCATGACCTAATTCGTAGCTCGCCAAGCTTAATTCGTGATTCTTCTGTTCCATTAAGCTAATTTGAAGTGGGTTCGCTTGGTTGAGTTGTTAATTTCTGTGTTGGTTTTAAAGCCTAGCCTTAGTTTTTAACGTTGACTACAAGATTTCATGCTGATTGTGTTCCTTTGGAGGAGGAAATCGGGTCTTGAATCATCGCTTGAAATGACATTCGGGCTTTGGCCCAAGGCTTGACGTGTTTTGCTATCTTCATCCATCGAACCTTGATCGGCCTATTACCAGTTTACGGACGTCACTTGCATGACGCTTCATCAATTGACCTTGATTCTTTTGAGAACTTGGGTTTATCTTGTTTTATTTATTGCATGTTTAGTGTCCCTGCAATAAGAAGAGTTTTCCATGTCGCTTCGGACGGCGGATTCATTATCGATCATAGACCGATAATGGGTAAGTGCGCATGCAGTACAATTTAAATTAGAAAGAAAATTTTCACGGGAAATTCTTCTCTCCTTCCACTGCAAGCTAACTATCTACACGGGATAGGATGTTTGTGACACTTCGGACACCGAGCTTACCCCACATAGATAACATGATGCACTTGCCCCAATTCATCCTTGAAATCTGACGCGCTAATCTCAAGTTCATGTCGCCTTGGAGTACAAATGTGATGGGGAGGAACTCATGACAATAGGATATATTTGCCAATAGAGTTACCTAACCTTTTTCGGGCATGGGTTCTGTCATGTAGAATGAAATAGCCATCCACACGTTGCAAGCCAAGTGGACGAAGTCCGGCTCTTTCCAAAGCTGAATCGTCATCCACCTCGCAAGCTGAGTTTGGTCAGCTAGTTCTGGTTGGGCCAATTGTGGATCGCGCCTCCCAACTTTCGAGTCCTACTCAACCCACCTGAAAAGGCCTCATTGGTGGTCTCCACCAAGGTTCTCCATAATATATGAATACAATACGAGATTCCCCATGAGGACACACATCTACCGACGAAAGATGAGTTTGCTCACATGCCTCCTTGGGGTTCACATCTTGTCATCGATATATGTGTTTGAATGGAGTCGTGCCCCTCTTCAATGATTTCCTTCGTAAGACGCTCTCGAACTTGGGGATTTCCCTATTCCAGCTTCATCCAAACGGTAACGCCATTCATACATGCCTGCACGTCCTTTTCATGTAGAAATTCCACGCGCTCCGAGTTTCCATGAGTTGCGATACTTTTTAGCTTTCAAGAGAAGGGATGACTGTCCTTCTCTGATCATAATGGAGTCCCGGCGGAATCGGAAGATCGTCTTGCAATTGCAAAGCAATTTATCACAATTTAAGATGCAGTATTTCTTCATTAGGTTCCCCGAAGGGTTCAACCATCGATTGACGACATGGGGTAAGTTTTCTTATTCTCCATTTTTCGAGCTTTGGAGTGATGTGATGGGGTCTCTAACTGATTTCGTGCTCTTTGCAGCTATCCCAAGGCCAAACAGAGATGCAAGTCTTAACAAAATCTGTCAAACCCTAATGGCCTTTGATGCCGAGAAGCAATGCGTTAGAGTTTTCTTACTGACAAGAATTTGCGGCAATTTGGACTGTTAGCATCGGGTAGATCCATTGCCTAGGTCGAAGCTCCCTCTCCCAATCGAGCCAGAGTTTGTGTAAGGCCTTCTTCTTCACATGATTCTAATGAGGGCTAAGAAATAGGCAGCCCGTCTGAAATCCCACTTGACGAGGCTCATGGGGAGGACATCACGGGCGATCTAGGTGGTTCAGCTAGAATACCTCCAATCCAAGAGGAACCGGAAGTCGTGCCCACACGCAGAGAAGGGAAAGCCCCGATGGACTCAGAGAAGGAGGAGGGGGAGTTTGAAAACAGCAGTGGTGAAACTACGGCCAACGATTACTTTTCGTCGGAATCCAAAGGTGAAGACATAGAGTCATGCGATGAGACTCTGTGCATCTTCCGGATTCGCCCTCTTCTGGCGCAAATGACAAAGGCAATAGCCCGAAAACTAGCAAATGTCAAGATTCTCTAAGCAAGATTGTCGGGGCAAACCTTGGAGATTTTAGCAATGTATCCATCGACTTCGACGCCCTTATGATGGAGGAATTTAAATTTGATGTGGCACCACCATGTTCAGGTGATATTGCACCATCCGTCAGTCCAACTCCGCCTGTAACAACCGAAGCCAGCCCGATTTCACCTTTGACATCCGTTAGCTCCGGTTTGTGACGACGCCTTAGACCCATATTAGGAATGCACAACACAACACACTAGGATTGCACTTATTTCTATTTTTCATTCTCTCGTATGCTTGCTCAATTATTTACGTGTTTCTGAAGTCTTTATGTATGTTTTGTCCCAGGTATGACAAGAGGACGTGGTTTTTATGATGATTCCAAGGATTATACCAATTCGCAACGGTACCCGAAGCGTTCCTTCAGCTGCCACCAAGTCTGAGAGATGGAAGATGAATATGGCGAAGGAAAGAACTTGAGGCAGCTGCCCGCTTCTAGGAGGAAAGATATAGGTCCCATTCGCACAGAGGTGGGTATGAGAAAAGACAGTCTCATGATGAAAGGGAAGAGCCATCAAAGAAGCCAAAGCTTGACCACCGCTCATATCCTTCTAAGCCCATTTTGAAGCATACTTTCTTGAGACAAGAGGTTCCCATTTCTTATGCCCCATCTCTTCCTAAAATGCATGTTTCATCTTCTTTTATTATTGTTGTTGTCCCCGGCACTTCTCATTCCCAATGGAGACCAGCCTACACTCTTTATACGAGCCTGCCTAAACTTGAGGCGACCTTTTCGGGTTGGTTCCTGAGAGACGTTAAGTTTGATATGGATATTCATCCCATTCATAGGGACTCTTATATGCCACACCTCCAAGGTATTCAAGATGATTTGGAGCAGTGTGAGAAGTGGAAGAAGCTCTGCAAACAACTAGCAGACAACAATAGGAATAACTACCAGGAGATCCTCTCCTTTGAAGCTGAAAAAGACGATTTTGAAAAGGCGTTAACCGATCGGGATGCTAAATTTAAATAGTTGGAAGAGGAGAAAGAGACAGATCTCTGGGATAGTAAGAGGATTTCCAGCTTAATGAAGGAGATGAAAAACATGCATGAGAGGGCCGAAATTGTCTAGAGAGACAAAATCAAGAAGACTCATGCAGAGGAAGCTGAATTGAAGGAAAATGTGGTTACCTACAATGCTATTATTGAAGCTCAAAGGAAGACGATTGCAGACCACGACCTGATTGTCGAGGGCCATTATAAAACGATTCCGACTAAGCGTTGACAATTGCAAAATTACAGGCTCGGGTCGCATAGCTTGGTGCCGAAAAACTGCTGTTGAGATGGAGTAAAATGTTGTTGAGATAGAGAAGGCTGCGGTGACAGCAAATTATTTGGATCTCCAGCATGCTATTGATCAGAAGATGAAGAAACTGGACACGACGATCATGAATTTTTATGTCAACTCTTGCCCTCATTTAGGAGGAAATCCTATCTCGTTATGTCGAGAACGGCGATGCATATTCAGATCAGGAGTTGTGAGAGGCTTATCTCAATGAGGAGTCCAAGAAGGCGCAGGTTGAAGGCCAACAGATTCTTTGGGCTTAACGGGAGAGGGACGCCACGGAAGCGGCCTTGATGACTGCCACAAATGAGCTTGCCAAGCCTTCTATCTCTGATGTAGGCGAACTGTTGGGTAGCTCCATGACCAACCAATGAGCCTGAGGCTCGATGTTGTTGCCCATGTGGTGGAGCCCTCAAAAGAAGGCGAAGGAGATGAGTTCGCGATTGCAGTTCACTACCCTTCCTCCAGCGCAGGTAACGCTCATGCCTCTCCCAAATTCAGGGGCCTTCACTTACGCCATAGGAGCAAGAGGAGTTTAATGCTTTTCTTTTTGATCTTATAGGTCCATACACTCTTCATGTTGACGTGCTAGTTACTTCGGCACTTGCGCATGTTGCCATCTTTACATCCTCTGAGATCGTATCTGTCCCTGCTCTTGTTCCTAAATCTACATCTAGCTCACAACCAGGACCGAAGGCAGGGAAGATTGAGGCGCTTCATGGCCTGGATGACCCTTCGGCATCCCTAGAAGGTGATACAACTGCTGCTGAGGCTAAGGAGCAGGAGACACAGATAGAGCAACCACAAAAGACTCCATAAGACTTGGTTACTATTAAGAAGGAGAGAGTTGAGGCGGTCAAGGCCTCGAAGAGCTCCCGGAAGTCGAGAAGATGTATGGGGATGGGAAGCTCTTTTGGAAAGCATTCGGAGGAGGAGGAGATCGCTACAGAGATACACGTTGACATTACTGGCAGCGACACCTCTCCCGAGAAGAAGCAGACGATGCAGACCATAAGTGCGAAAGGAAGTTGTGGCAAGAAGCGTTGATTGGCCGGTACGAGGATGGACCGAGTTTTTCCATATAGCTTGCGAGAAGCTTGACTTGTTGTGTTTCTTTTTGAGTCCTTATGCCCAAGTGTAGAGTTTGCACTTTGTATCCTGTTTGTAGAGTCCGCAAATTTTCTTTATTGGCCATTGTTGTGTAGGCATGGCCCTACATTTTGATCCTATGTACATAAGATTACAAGCAATACAATGGTATTTTGACTTCATTTTTATCTATCTTTTCATATGTATTGTGTGTGCATGTGTACATTTCATTTCATACTTTGCTCGTCCCACGGTCACGGTCAAAGTCCTTCATTCAAAGTGATAGAATTGTAATGGAACTAGGAGATTAACAGCACTTAGAAGATTTTCATTTAGAAGTTCACAAAACTGTTGATAATTTTCAAAACTACTTAATTTTGTGTAGAATCCTTGTTTATAAATCCATAAAGCTTCAACGATTTGCTAAAGTTGGAAATTTTGCTTAGGAAGTCAAATTTTTGCTCAGGATCCTTGTTAGCTTTTGAGATAGAGCTTGTGAATTTATTATTGTTTGGAGTGATAAGACTTGTGGACTCATTGCATTTAAGTGATTCTGTCTTCATACAAATATATGCCCCCCAGTACACAGGGTTGTTCACTCCAGACAAACTTTAAGTATTTGACGTCTTGAAGAAAAGCGAGGATTTTCAGCTCGAGTGTGTAGCTTTTAGGGTTCCTCGGCGCTACCTATCTTCGAGCAACATGAGGAACTGGAATTTGGGAGTTTGTTGGCATTTCCTATCTTCGAGCGATGTGAGAAACTCATGCTTGGGGATCCTCAGTGTGGCCTATCTCCGAGCAACACCAGAAACTTGAATTTGGAGTTCCTCGGCGTCGCCTATCTCCAGGTAAAGCAAGAAACTTGAGTTTAGATTTTCTCGGCATCACCTATCCCCGAGCAATGCGAGGAACTTGAGTTTGAAGTTCCTCGGCATCGCTTATCTCCGGGCGATGTGAGAAACTGAGTTTGGAGTTCCTCAGCATCGCCTAACTCTTGGTGATGCGAGAAATTTGAGTTTGGAGTTCCTCGGCGTTGCCTATCTCCGGGAAATGCAAGAAACTTGATTTGGAACTTCTCGGTATCGCCTATCTTCGAGCGATGCGAGAAACTTGAGTTTAGAGTTCTCGGCGTCACCTATTCCGGGCGATGCGAGAAACTTGAGTTTGGAGTTCCTCGGCGTCGCCTATCTCCGGGAAATGCAAGAAACTTGAGTTTGAAGTTCCTCGACGTCGCTTATCTCCGAGCGATGCGAGAAACTTGAGTTTGGAGTTCCACGATGTCAACTTTCTCCGGGCTATGAGAGACACTTGAGTTTTGAGTTCCTCGACGTTGCCTATCTCCGGGCGATGCTAGAAACTTGAGTTTGGAGTTCTTCGGCGTCGCCTATCTCCGAGCGATGTGAGAAACTTGAGTTTGGAGTTCCCTGGCATTGCCCATCTCTGGGCAATGCTAGAAACTTGAGTTTGGAGTTCTTCGGCATCGCCTATCTCCGAACGATGCGAGAAACTTGAGTTTGAGTTCCTCGACGTCGCCTATCTTTGGATGATTTGAGAAACTTGAGTCTGTGTCCCTCCTGATGCAACCAAAGCGGCATCATTTTTCAGATGACCAAGATCAAGTTCTGCTGATCCAAGGTTTGAGTCAGTTTACTTCGACTCGTCAGGCAATTATTCTGAACACAATTCATATGATTTAAGAAGCAAATTTTATTAAGAAAAGCATGGCAGATTCTTTGCATATTTACAACGCCACCGGCATTTCCATATGGCTTATTTGCTGAAAATTAGAAAATACATAAAGAGTTTTTTAAAATGAAATATCAGCGGAGCGATTCGCTGTTCAGGCTCTAGAAATTGCGACCTTGTCGACGGTTTCCTGCTTGAAGGTCCCTTCACCAAGCTTTTGATGAATGATGAATGGTCCTTCCCAGTTCGGTCCAAAGGCTCCTGGGATAGGGTAAACTTGCTTAAGCACGAGATCGCTAACTTCGAAGGTTTGACTATGTACTTTGGAGTTGAAGTATCGTGTGACCCTCTTTTGGTGGTCAGCGATTCTTAACTTTGCTTCCTCTCTCTTCTCATCAACCATGTCTAGCAATTCGAGTAAGAGTTGCTTGTTTTGTTTTTGACCGAAATTTAGCCTTCGGTGCGAGGAAACATCCAGCTCAACAAGAATCATTGCCTCTGAACCATATTTCAATGCGAACGTGGTGTAGCCGGTTGCCTCTTTGTGTGTGGTTCTGTAAGCCCATAGTGTGAGTGGAAGATCATCAATCCAGTTTCCCTTTTCTTTTATCAGTCGTTTTATCACCTCCACTTGCCCATTTGCTTGCGGATGAGCCACTGTGGAAAAGCTCTTTTCAATCCGGAAGAGCTTGTAGAAGTCTTTCATGAACTTGGCGCTTACGAACTGTGTTCCATTGTCAGTGATGATTTTTTGTGGCACACTAAACCTTCAAAGGATGTTTTTAGTAACAAAGTTAATAACTCTCTTTGTGGTTATGGTGGCCAACAACTCCGCTTCGGCCCATTTCGTGAAATAATCTACAACCACTATAGCATAATTGGCTCTTCCTTTTACCATTGGAAAGAAGCCAATCAAATTGATCCTGCATATCGAAAACGTCCACGGGCTAACCATCTTTGTCAATTCTGTTGAAAGAATTCGCTTGATTTTGCTGAGTCTCTAACAGCAATCTCATCTCCTGGCATGATCGCAGCATTGCGGTTTACTGTTGCCAGAAGTACCCATACTAAAGGATTTTCTTTGCCAGTGTCTTTCCCCCAGTGTGGTCTCTGCACTCGCCTTCATGCACTTCTTCCAGGATTCGTTGTGCTTCATTTTTCGTTACACACCTAAGAAGAGGGATTGAGAATCCCCTTCGATGGAGTATTCCGTCCTATATCATGAACCATGGCACCTTCCTGAGTAATTTTTTTCATTGGTTTCGGTCTGTTGGAAGAGTTCCTACCAGGAGATAATATTTTATTGTGTCATCCACGTGTCTGGTTCCATGGTGGCCTCGGGAATCCATTCTACATTCATTTCATTAATGGTTGGATTGGTTAGAATTTCGATTGGGACCACCCACAGCGACTGGGCTTCTTCGGAGCTTGCCAACTTAACCAAAAAGTCTGCATTAGTGTTTTTTTCCTCGTGGTATGTGAGTTATAGTGTATTATTCGATGTCGCTCAGCAGCTCTAGCACTTTGGATAGATACGGGGCCAGATTTTCCCCTCGCGCTTGATACTCTCCTTTCACTTGACATACGACCATCTGGGAGTCGTAAAAAACATGAACAGACTTTATTTTGAGTTCCTTCACGACCTTAAGCCCTATGATCAGTGCTTTGTATTCTGTCTCGTTATTCATAGTTAGGAACTCCAGGGGTAGAGATTAGCTAATGGCTATCCCCCCGGGGGTTTCGAGTACTACCCCTACACCTGAACAGAGTTTGATGCTCCGTTGATGAAAAGCTTCCATGGTGCATCCACTTGTGTCTGAACTTCCTTTTCATCATCTCTTATTGTAAATTCAGCAATGAAGTCGGCTAGCGCTTGCCCGTTGATTGCTTTCCTTGGGTAGTAAGTGATATCATATTGACTCAATTCTATGTACCACTTAAGTAATTGTCCGGATGCCTCTGGACGAGACAAGACTTGTTTAAATGGATGGTCGATCAATGCCTTAATCGGGTGGGCCTGGAAATATGAATGCAATTTTTGGGATGCGATCAAAAGGCAATACGCTAGCTTTTCCAGCTTCGGGTAATTCTTCTCGGACCCTGTAAATCGCTTGCTGATGTAGTACACAGGTCGTTGGATTCTCGCTTCTTCCAGCGCAAGAGCCACGCTCAATGCGTTTGAGGAAATTACTAAGTAAATGAACAAGTCTTCTCCATCAACTAGTTTTGATAAGACAGGAGGAGTTTTCATGTGTCACAGCAGTTCCTCGAAGACTATTTGACAAGCTTCGCTCCATTCAAAGTTTTTCTTTCCCTTGTTTAGCACATCGAAGAATGGTATACACTTGTCTTTGCTTTTGAGATGAATCGACTTAGTGCCATGACTTTTCCATTCAAGCTTTGAAGTTCTCACTTATTCTTAGGGGCCTGGACTTCCCGTAACATTGTTATCTACTCTGGATTTTCTTCGATGCCTCGAGCACTCACTATGAATCCAAAGAACTTCCTGGAGGCCACCCCGAAGTGACATTTAAGTGGGTCGAGCTTCATCCTAAATTTTCATAGTATTTCGAACATTTCAGCAAGATTATCAAGGTAGTTAGCAGCTACCTGGGATTTCACTAACATATCGTCCACGTAAACTTTCATAGTTTTCCCAATCTAGTGCTTGAACATAGTTTTCACTAGTCTTTGATACGTGGCCCCTGCGTTCTTCAGACCAAATGGCATTACTCTGTAGCAATATAATCCTAAATCAATGATGAAGCTGCTATTTTCTTGGCCTGGTTCGTGCATTAGGATCTGGTTATGATTCGAGTACACATCCATAAATGACAACAGTTGATGTCCCGTTGTTCCATCCACCAGTTGATCAATTCTGAGGAGCGGGAAGCTATCCTTTGGACAGGATTTGTTGAGTTCTGATCGATACAAGTTCACCATTTTCCATTAGACTTCTTGACTAGGACCAGTTTGATACCCATTCGGGGTAAGTTGCATCTCGAATGAAGTCATTGGCCATCAGTTTATCCATCTCTTCTCTCAATGCCTTGGACAGCACAGGGCCTAAGCTGCACCTTTTTTGTTTGACTGGAGTGAATTTAGGATCAATGTAGAGGGCGTGACAGGCAATTTCAGGTGGTACCCCACACATATCGGCATGAGTCCAGGCAAATACTTCCAGGTTGGCATGGAGGAATTTGGTCAATTCCGGCCGCATCTTGTTTCCAAGCTGCGACCCCATTCTCAGACCCGCATGGGGTCATCCGTACTGATTAGGACAGACAATGTCAGCTCAACTGGTATCGCCTGATCCTCCCCTGAGCTCTTCTTCCTAGGGCCCAAAGCCTAGTCGAATCGGCTATGTTCCCCAAGCCAGGGCAGTTCTGTAATTGCTATTCAGAGGATTGACGGATGTGGAGGGCTTTCCCCACATCCTATTCTTTCTCCTTTCTTCTAGACTCGTGCAATTCCACAATATAACACTCTCGAGCAACGCTTTAGTCTCCTTTCACAATCCAGACTCCCTGCTCGGTAGGGAATTTCATCGTAAGGCACCATTGAGCCAACGTTATCTTGAAGTCGGCTAGCGCAGGCCGCCCCAAAAACACATTGTATGCTGACATTTCATCCATAATCACAAAAGTCTAAATGAGGGTGACTCATCGTTCTCCCTCTCCAAGTTCTATAGGTAGGTCAATAGTTCCCACCGGCTGCTTAGGTTCTCCGGTAAATCCCTGAATCTTCGTTTGGCATGTGGATACGCTTTTCATACTATCTTCATCTAATCGAAAGTACATTTGAAAAGTATATTAACCGAGCTTCCACTATCAACCAATATTTGTCGGACTACTGCGGTCCCGATTCCTACTATTACCACCATTGGATCAAGAGTTGGGGCCTCGGTTCCTTCGGTGTCTCGATCGCGAAATACTAAGTCATTGCTCATAACCCTATGCTGCTTGACCGGAGTTTCACCATCTATTGTCATACACGTTCCCTTCGGGGAATGCTTTAGCGAAATTGCGTATCGCTTCATCTCCCCCCAACTCCTTTTTGTAGGATGCAGTATCCCAGATATTGTTCCAATAATGAGCCTTTGGTCGGTTCGTTTTGACCCTTCTTCACCACTTCCAGCCTGATTTCTTTGCTCCCTAAGTGGTTGAGGGACTATAGCATGGCTGGGTTTTCGTAGCCCTTTTACATATTGCTAAAGCTTGTTGTTGTGGATTAATCCTTCAAAGAGGCCCTTAAGGTAGGTTTGTGTTGTGCTCGTGCGTCTCGTGGAAGCGGCAGAATTTCCCTAAGCGCTTCTGCTGTTCTGTTGCCTCCTTGTTGAGGGGTTTTCTATACTCTTCAGTTTCTTGTGTTGTGAGATAAATATTCTTTAGAGTATCATTCAAGGGGGTATAGTCTCCTGGTCCAAACTCTTTTAAACTTTTGTTGCGGCCACCACCATTTTTCTTGTTAGAGTTTTGATTTCCCCTCTTCTGGTTCACATTCTTTCCTACGGCCCCTTGGCTATTACCGGGGTTGATTAGCCATCGTGCCATTATGTTAGGTGTTGGTCTGTTGTATTCCAACAGCCTTTCTTTCCAGCTTCTGCACCTCTTCCAACCTCAAGTGCTGGCTTGCTTTGCGGTGATCCATTTCTCGAACTCGTCTCTAGATGAATAGCATGGACTAAAGCCATAAAAACGATGTCTTCATTGGGATTGCTCACCCTTGTCACTGCTATGTTAAATCTGCTCATAAACAACCTTAATGACTCACTGCGCCTTTGAACCAGTCTGGATAGAGACATGACATCCTTCGGCTGTGTGGTATGAAGCCTGAACTGGTCAAGGAATTTTGTTGCAAGTTGATCGAAGGTAGAATTGGATCATGGGGAAAGTCTAGTGAACCACATAGATGCCACATCTGGGGAAACATCGGCAGTATATGGTTTTGGGGCATTGGCTTCGTCCATATACAAACTATATTTGTACAAATAGGGTTTTGGATCCTTAGTTCTGTCATAGAAGGGAATGGTTGGCATGGTGAATTTGTCTGGGTATCTTTCATTCAAGATCTCATTGGTAAAAGGAGTCCAACTTGGGGCAGAATCCCACTCGTTATCCTTTTGACTTTTACTTTCGTCCATCAGCTGCTTGACCATGTCTGCTATATATGCCTCTGATGTTTGATGGTCCTGATGGAGGCAGTTAGTCACTGCGCCAAGTGTTTGGTTCGGTAAATGATTTTGGCATGTGGGTTGATGCCTAAGCTCTCCTATCTTCGGAAGAGTCGTTCCCGCAAGGCCCTGTTGGCTTGCATCTGGCCTAACTGGGGCTGTTTGGATATTTCTAGCGTTATCGGATGCATTGGCATCCTCCTCTACTTGATCACCCTGCTCTCCACCTTTTGAATCGGAGAGGTTCATAGCTACGTCCTCCAGTGGGGTTTTGGACCCTTGATTCAAATTCAAATTTGGTTGTCTTGCGTCAAGTGGGGTATTCTCATTCTCCTCCAAGTTACACCCCGTTGTTACCCTTCTCAATGGTTGCTTTTCATTTTTCCTATGCAAGCCGGAAACAGAGGAGTTTTCCTGCTCTACGGCAGTAGCTAGTTCAGGGATAACCCTTGGAGCGGGGTTTGATTGTAGAGTTATCAATGCATTGAGCTTTTCCATTAGGGCATTTTGAATATCTTCCATTCTTTGATTGATTTCTTCAGCCGTCTTATTCAACTCCTCCCTGGTACCAATTTCATGCTTACTAGAGGAAATTGGTGCTTGATTCCCTAAGTTAGTGGCATTTACTTAAGCTTATTGGATGCTAACACCTTCCACGGCCATTGCTGCCCCTATGGACATTCCAAAGACAGTTCTTTTCCTTCCGAGAGCCATTGACCTTTAAAATAGAGAGTTCTTTAAGCAAGGATTAGAGATCTAACTTCTGGATCTACGCAATCCAAAGTAGATAGCTAGATCAAGATCTTGGGTTGAAAGTGGAGATCTGACTTCTAGACCTATGCAATCCATAGTAGATAGCTAGATCTAGATCCTGGGTTGTAAGGTTCTCAATGAAAGCACCAAAATATTGACCCAAAAAATGGACTAATACCCCATTTTGGTTTTGAAAGCACTAGCCATGTCTTCATAGAGCAATATCGCAGATCATAGATATAGAAAAGAAGCAGTAAAAGAAAATAGACAGAGGATTTTTATAGTGGTTCAACTGTTAATGAAGCCTACATTCACTTTATAGCTTTATTATAGGCTGGTTGCTATTACAAAAGTTATCTGATTACAAGGTTTTGGCTATTTCCTAGCTAGATTGAATCTCTAGAGTTAGAATCCACCGGAGAATCACGATGTATTCCTTTTGAGATCATTGTGAGGTAGGTAGGAAGTGAAGAATAATCCTAGTAGAGCTTCGACCACCACTCCGAAGAAGATCCCCTTTATGTTGTAGGTGGCACGCTTTTTATAGAGGTTGGAGGGTTTCTAGGCCAGGCCCATCACTATTAGCTCTCAGCATGGACTACAGGCGACCCGGGAGGTTCTATCTTGCGACATGAACCAACACGATGGGTCGTCGGCGACCCAAGGCCGATGGGTCATCTCCAGCGACCCATAGACTTGGTTCATTTCGTGAGCCAAGTTTTGCCTTCTTCCTTCGTTTTTCGTAACTCGTTTGTTTGAGGCTTTAAGGAGGTGCATCGGCTGTTGACGATCCAGCCACCAAGGATTATCCTGGATTTCGAAATTCGAGATGTTTTCACAAACATTCATCGTTGTCATCACATGTCGATGGCAAGTCACTAGCTGCTTACGTTCAAACACAAGTTGGGCTGCAAGGATGCTGGTCTCTTGGCTTCATTGACTCCAATCATTGCCTTAGCCATACTTGACCCTCGTCAATCTCTTGTCATAACTTCTCTGGTTAGTTCTTGAATCATCCTGCCAGCTAAAGGTTGTCTTGTTTTCTATTGATATCTGCTGGGTTAAAAACCCGGATAACAAAACATAGCATATATCAACAATTGTATATTTTCATCGATAAACATTTATATTATATTTTTAAAATATTAATGATTAAGCTTATTTAATCATCCCAACATGCTTCTTCCCTGACCACTTCAACTGCCACCACAATCAAAACTTTGACCACCAAATTATCGTTGTTTCGACCACCTGATAGCTTGTAGACTATCGCAATCGACTTTCCTTTCCATGTGCCACCCTCTAGTTCTAGAGCTGCCACCTATGGTGGCCAAAATCGGTCGCACCTAACTGCCACCCCATTTAAACCTAAATTTTGGTTGCCTCATTTGGCCATTCGTGTAATCGCGACTATTTATGAGTTCATATCATCAAGCTCTACCTATCTGTATCATCAATTTCACCAATTGGTGCACGAAACAAGAAACTTGAATTCAAAACCCTAGTCCGTCAACTAGAAGCTTTGACCTTGATTTCTAGTCGATCTGAGCACTTTTATGATAGATGATCACTGGTCGTTAACTTAACTCATCGAGATGATCGTTTTGATGTATAACTTGATGGGTGTTGGACATTTTGGAATTTAAAACAAATTTTAATTAGAGGTAATTATTTGTCATTATCAGGTGATTAAGAGCTTCCAGGATTAAGAAAGAAAAATGAACGCAAAGAAGACGGCTAGGGTTCCATGGCTTCAATTAAATAGTCGTAGTTGAGTTATGGGTTGTGTACCCTATTTGGTCTGAAATAGTGTCGTTTATAACTTGTAAAACACCTATCACCAAACCATAACTCCAAATTTAACAATTTACAATCAAACCTGATCAATCCGAAAAGACTCGTGCAATGGCTACAAATACGAATACCCATGTCATTCTTTAATTAAAATTAATTTTAATTAAGTAAATATTAGCATTATCGAATTATTAGGTCGTAAAAATTTGATCAGCATTAAAAGGTATCGTATTTGGAACTCTAAGATGAAGAAAATTACCCACCCAAGGCATGTTACCTTTGATGAGTCAGCTATGTTCAAGTCTTTTTGAGACATTATCTGATAATCTGGGCTTGCATAGAGAGAAGCTTAAGGATATAGAATTGTTCTCACTTTCCATCCTATAGAGTTGTTACTATTGATGATAAGGATAATGTAGTTGATGACACATCGCATGATATTCTACATAACTATTCTACTAATGAGGGTGGTGTTCATGACATTAGAAAGGATTCAATTCAAGGTGGAGTATTTATTGATGTTGGATCCATTCGGTTAGTCCCTATACTAGTATGTACTAGAGAAATATGGAGAGTGGCATTATGAAAACATAGACTTAGTGATAAGTACGACTATGACTTGCATGTGGTCTAGGACAAACCTAAAGGTTTTGATGATGCTTTGAAGTCAAGTGGAAGTTAAAAATGGATTTGTGCTATGGAAGAGGAGATGCAATCTTACAGAAGAACAAGACTTGAAAATTACTTCAAGGAATCCAAGCAATATGATGCATGTGAATAATCAAGGTGAAGGTTGATGGAAGATACAATGTTAGATGAGTAGTGAAAGAGTTTTCGTGGAGAAAAGGAAAAATGGTGATGAGATCTTTGTCGTTGTAGTCCAACATAACTCTATCCATATTTTATTGCTATGCTTGCTACTTAGGTCTTAGAGTTAGAGACATCTTATGTAAAAATGGCTTTTTTCATAAAGTCTTGGAAGAAATCATCTATATAAATCAACCAAATGGGTTTGCTGTAGATGAAAATTCCAATATGGTTTACAAATTAAAGAGATCACTTTATGGTCTGTGGAAATCGCCTATTTGATGGTATAAAATGTTTGATTCTTTTATGCTTAGTGTTGACTTTAAAAGAAGTATATAAGATGCTTATATTTATTACAAGCATTTGAATAGTGGAAATCCGACATACTTGCTTCTCTATATGGATGACATGCTTATTACATTTAAAGATATGAATAAAATAAAATTAATTAAAGTTGTGTTTGCGGAATTCAAAATGAAAGATCTTGGTAAAGCAAAGAAAATCTAAGGCATGGAAATTTGTATGGATAGAAAGCTTGGAATTATAAGATTGACCCAGAAAGAGTACATCAGTATGATGCTTATTCGATTTATCTTAGAGAAGGAAAAGGTCATTGGTACACCAATGCCTTTATAATTAAATCATTTTGAGAAAGGTTATCCGATCTTTGATAAAGACAATGCCAATGTGGAAAAGGTACCATATGCTAAAGAAATTGAAAGTTTGATGTATGCTATGGTCTGTACTATGCCTAATATTGCACATGTTGTTGGAGTGGTTAGTCCCTAAATGGCTAATCCTTGGAAATCTAATTGGGAAACTATCAAAGTCATTTTGAGATATCTTTAAGGAATACCGTATTTCAAGCTTGTTTTTTTTTGACGTAAAGGATTATATTTTGATTACTAACGATAAAGGTCGAAGGAAGTCGACCGCTGGATATATATTTACATTTGTTGTACTACTATTAGTTGGAGTGTGGGGTAGCATATTATAGTTACATTGTCTACTACAAAAGCTGAGTTAATAGGTTTTGTTGAAGCGACTAAGGAGACACTCTATTTGAAGCGATTATTGTGGAACTTTGCTTTGTAAATGATAATGTGGTGGTAAATTTCGATAGCCAGAGTGAAGTTCACTTAGCTGACATTTGGCTTTTGACTCGAGAACAAAGCATATAGAAGTAAAATAAATTTTTTTTTATTGTAGCTATGAATGAAGAACTCTCCTTCAGAGAATTCACATAGAGGATAAGCCAGCAGACATTTTTACTAAGTCGTTTCAAGCATTGCTTGAACTTGATTCACTTATTGGAATGTTAAGTGTTGCATGGTGGCAAAATTCCTAGTTGGAGTTTTTAGGAGATGTGGTATTATTCTTATGTATGTGAGATTATTTGTTTGTACATTTGGATAGGATGCTTTTCAACAATTCATTGGTGGACAGTGGCTTTGCCATAGCTTGTTGCAAAGTGCAATGGCCTTACTGGAGCTCATAGGAGAAGCACTTATGTTTGTAACATCTTGGATTTGATGAATGTTGGTTAAAGGTGAAGTTTGGACTAAGCTTTATTGAGATATTTAAGGTGGAGTATCGAAATTGTCACTCAAATATATGTTAGAGGATATAAATTTCCTATTTAGTTATAATTTGATTAACTAAATGCAATTAATTGCATTAATGGAAAGCTAGGTTTTATTTACATGGAGAGAAATTAATTTAGGAGATAAAGGTAACTAAAGTCCTTAATTAATTGATTAATAAAGGGCATATGTTGTCAGGTGCATGCATACTAGATGAAATTGAGGATTGCAAAATATACGTGTCTCCATATGAAATTGATTCCTAATCAATGTTGAATTAGTGTGACATTGATTTATTAACATAAATCAATTTTAAATAGCGTTTAAAATTCCAAAATTTACTTCCCTAAATACTTTTATCAGCATTCATAATGAAAACGTTGTCCGTTATTGCAGTGAAAAGCGCATTTTCTTGTAGTGACATCTTATGTAAAAATGGGTTTTTTCATAAAATCTTGGAAGAAATCATCTATATAAATCAACCAAATGGGTTTGCTGTAGATGGAAATTCCAATATGGTTTACAAATTAAAGAGATCACTTTATGGTCTGTGGAAATTGCCTATTTGATGGTATAAAATGTTTGATTCTTTTATCTTAGTATTGACTTTAATAGAAGTATATAAGATGCTTATATTTATTACAAGCATTTGAATAGTGGAAATCCAACGTACTTGCTTCTATATATATGGATGACATGCTTATTACATTTAAAGATATGAATAAAATAAAATTAATTAAAGTTGTTTTTGCGGAATTCAAAATGAAAGATCTTGGTAAAGCAAAGAAAATCTAAGGCATGGAAATTTGTATGGATAGAAAGCTTGGAATTATAAGATTGACCCAGAAAGAGTACATCGTATGATGCTTATTCGATTTAGCTTAGGGAAGGAGAAGGTCACTGGTACACCAACGCCTTTATAATTAAAGCATTTTGAGAAAGGTTATCTGATCTCTGATAAAGACAATGCTAATGTGGAAAAGGTACCATATGCTAAAGAAGTTGAAAGTTTGATGTATGCTATGGTCTGTACTATGCCTAATATTGCACATGTTGTTAGAGTGGTTAGTCCCTAAATGGCTAATCCTTGGAAATCTCATTGGGAAACTATCAAAGTCATTTTGAGATATCTTTAAGGAATATCGTATTTCAAGCTTGTTTTTTGTGACGTAAAGGATTATATTTTGATTACTAACAATAAAGGTCGAAGGAAGTCGACCATTGGATATATATTTACATTTGTTGTACTACTATTAGTTGGAGTGTGGGGTAGCATATTATAGTTACATTGTCTACTACAAAATCTGAGTTAATAGGTGTTGTTGAAGCGACTAAGGAGACACTCTATTTGAAGTGATTATTGTGGAACTTTGCTTTGTATATGATAATGTGGTGGTGAATTTTGATAGCCAAAGTGAAGTTCACTTAGCTAACATTTGGCTTTTGGCTCGAGAACAAAGCATATAGAAGTAAAATAATTTTTTTTTATTGTAGCTATGAATGAAGAACTCTCCTTCAGAGAATTCACACAGAGGATAAGCCAGCGGACATTTTTACTAACTCATTTCAAGCATTGCTTGAACTTGATTCACTTATTGGAATGATAAGTGCTGCATGGTGGCAAAATTCCTAGTTGGAGTTTTTAGGAGATGTGGTATTATTCTTATATATGTGAGATTATTTGTTTGTACATTTGGATAGGATGCTTTTCAACACTTCATTGGTGGACAGTGGCTTTGCCATAGCTCGTTGCAAAGTGCAATGGCCTTACCGGAGCTCATAGGAGAAGTATTTATGTTTGTAACATCTTGGATTTGATGAATATTGGTTAAAGGTGAAGTTTGGACTAAGCTTTATTGAGATATTTAAGGTGGAGTATCGAAATTGTCACTCAAATATATGTTAGAGGATATAAATTTCCTATTTAGTTATAATTTGGTTAACTAAATGCAATTAATTGCATTAATGAAAAGCTAGGTTTTATTTACATGGAGAGAAATTAATTTAGGAGGTAAAGGTAACTAAAGTCCTTAATTAATTGATTAATAAGGGGCATATGTTGTCAGGTGCATGCATACTAGATGAAATTGAGGATTGCAAAATATACGTGTCTCTATATGAAATTGATTCCTAATCAATGTTGAATTAGTGTGACATTGATTTATTAACATAAATCAATTTTCCAAACCTAAATATCATTTTTGTATAAATCAAGTTGTAGAGATATATCCTCTAAATTATAGTTTTTCCCTGTTCTTATATTAAACCACCATTAAAATAGATATAACAACATCCAATAATATAAACGTGAAACATCGCTTTAAAGCAAGTTAAAATAGCGTCTTCTCTCTTATTCATGGCCGCCCCTCACCTTCCACTTTAATTCCTTTGACCTCTCCCACTTCCACCTTCGCTCCATCCATGTCGAAGAAACCAAAAAAATTCTTCCTTCTCCAGCGTAGTGCCGACTAGTCAAGCCTAACAAGGTCTGATTGCTCCTTCAATTCTCAGACCTAATCCCATTCATTGTCTCCTCCCCGGCCTCATCTAGGTTCGCCTATGCACTTCCCAAATCTCAGTGTCTCTGAAACTTCTCTTCTGTTGGCCGCCTGTACTCAGGATCAAATCGCTCCTTTGCTTCTTTTAGGTGAGTTCTTATCAACTGAAAATGATGGCAAGGCTTTGCTCGAATATGGTGATGTGGGTTTTTCACCTGTGCATTTTGGCAAGGCTAAGTTGGTTGATTCAAATGTGAATAAGAGTAGGATGATGTTTTATGTCACCGAGTCCTTGGATACATTCTTGGCTGCTAAAGGCTTATGCACTATTGGTGGTCGACAAAAATGCTGATGTGGAAAAAAGAACGCCTATTGTTGCTGAATTGTCCCAGGAGCAATTGCCTACTACGTCTAAGTTAGTTCGCTGTGTCCCAAGCCTTGGATATTTCATTTTAGATTGCTAACCTGCAATGCAGGATCCACTCTCTGATTGACTTTAAGATTGTGGAGAATAATGGAATTATGGTGCCTCCTCCTTTAGTTATGTAAGCTAGGGCAGACTATTGGTCATTTTTGCGATTATTTAATTATTTATATTGATTTTCAACTAGAAGTCATTTTCACAAAACATCCTTATAGAAAATTAATTTTCACTTATTTTAATTTTTGAAACTTGGGTTTTCATCATGATAAAAATACTCTAGTTTATTTCGTGAAGAGATTTACTCTAGAAAAGATAGTCATTGACTAATTGAATCTTTTGGAACTTATCAAAATTATTATAGTGCTTGAAAAGTGATGGATAGTGATTAAATTATATTTCATAATAAGAGGAAGTATAATTTAATAATTTCATGAAAATTAAACAAATTTTATAATATTTTTAGATTAGTACTTATTCCATGATCATTTCTATCACTTTCACCTTTCTGTCAATCCATACATCATAATATAGTATGCAGAAGGTATTTCAAAATAAGGAAATATATTTTTAAAATAAATATATCCTAAAGTATTCACTCTCATTTCAAATTCCTTGCGGTTATGCATGGGTGAATTACTTGAATTTCTATATATGGGCTTCCATTCTCATTTAAAAGTCTTCACAATTATGCATGGATGGGACGCATATAAGAAAGTGATAAATATGAAGTATATTCCAATCTCATTTAAAAGTCCTCACGGTTATGCATAGTTAGAAAAAACTTGACATATTTTTTTTTTAAATGGTAAACTAAACTCATTTAAAAGTCCTAACGGTTATGCATGATTAGTAAGTGCTTTACATTTTGTTTTGCATAATATTTGAAAAGAGAAAATGAACAAACTATTTCTTTATTGAAAATATCAAACTCTTGTCACTATATAAAATTTTCCATAATCCTACCATTTCTCTAAAGTAGAGTTTGTTTCTAATTAATAAAATATTAGATTTTTGTTGGTTAACTGGAATTTGAAATTAATATTTCCCCTGATTTTATATTTTTGATCAAAATCGTAGCTATTTCAGTTACTATTATTATTTTTGATGATAACAAAAGGGGGGGAGAGGTTAAGATTTTGATTTTTGAGCGATATCCTTACTAATATTCGAGAGTGTTTTTATTCAAAGTTATTTTTAATTAATTTTTCAGTTTTAACTACACCCATCTATGTAGGGGGAGTTTTGTTGTAGGGGGAGCATTCAAATATGGGGAGCTAATAGAATTCTTCAAGACCAAATACATTTAATAGAGTGAAAATCTTAATATATGTTTGTTATTATCAAAAGGGGGAGATTGTGCAATACAATAGCCTATGATTTTTTTTTGATGATAATAACATACATACATATATATATACATACATATATATATATATATATATATATATTCATTTAAATGTATTTGTCATTGTATTATTTCATTTTTCACATAATTAAATAAATATTTGTTGAATAAAATAAATAACTTAGAATTCATATTTTAACAAATATTTTATTCAAACAAATATTTTATAACAAATTTAAATAGTACAGAATTGAGCTCTCACTACATTTACACTTTTCAATTCAAATACAAGCCTCAATATACAATACAATTTTCACCTCACTACATATTCACTCTTCACTCATATTTTGACCATCAACTTTGTTCCAGCATGTATCCAGCATCTGTACTATTGGAAAGATAAACACTGACGCGGTAAAATTGAAAAAGAAATATTTTGTAGTGTACAATGAAGCGTGTGTTTGAAAATATTGTTTGCCTCAGTTATTTGGGTTGTTCATCATCATTTCTTTTAATCCTCTTACACGAACAACTTGTGACATGCACAGTGTATCACTATACATGCAACAAGGCCGTGCATACGGATGTACACTTACCTATTAAAATAGCAGGGACAGGTGAGCACAAGGTCAAACCCAAGCCGAGACTGGATTCAATTCAGGTGCACGCAAACAAAATTTAGTTCAGAAAGTACAAAAGACATGTATAAAGGATCAAAGCAGTTTTCCGATCAATGTACACATGAAGCCTCGGCCAAAACAAAAAAAATGCTCAGGCCCAACAATTATGACAACTACCTCAATCACATGTACAAAGGATAGAACAAATGCAAACAAACATGCAAATAACTCAATATGCATTCAAACCAGACCAGCATGGATGTAAGTAAAAGCTTCAGACCAAGGAAACTCAAGCATGAACACAATAATGAAACATCATCCCTCAAATGGCACAAAGGCACAAGGAAAACACATGAATATTCAACCAAATGCACACACCAGACTTCAAGCCAAACATCACATGCAACCAGACCAGAGAAGTGCACCAACTCGACTCAGATGCACCAGACCAGTACATAGATACTCATAAACATGAATGCAAAGCAAAGACATGAGACCAAATTAGTTTAACTCGAGTACACATGAAGTATCAACCAGACCAAAAATGCAAGGCAGCAAGACATATACAAAGTGCAGACTTAAGAGAAATAAATTGCATAGGAGTTCAGAGGCAAAAAAGTTCATATGTAACCAAGTACAAAGTAAAATGCTCAAGCAAAATGGATATGCAAGCAAGTCAACATGCAACATGAAAGAAAACTACATCCATTCATGAACACACTACAACCAGACTGCAATAACACATATGCAATAGAGAACACAAGATCAAAGTAATATACAACACGTCAATATGGAACCAGACAACCAGACTAAAATGAACATGCACCAATCACACACATATATACTTACATATATGTATGTATATACATGGAGAAATAGATTACTAGTACAAGACAATGCAAGGCGAACATCCAAGACTCCAAGTCCAGTTCAATGAAATGACAAACCAACTAATCAAAAATAGTGAAGTAGTCATGAGTCAAATCAAGAAAATATATCACAACACAAATTAGCTAAGAAGATGTTCATTTAATTGTTCAAAAATAATTGCCCGCAAAGAATGAACTAGAGCCCAGCATGAATGCCAAAGCATTGTACACGCGCATACAACATATTCAGGAAGGAGTAGACAAAAACAAACAGGGTTGTATGGTAATCAAGTCAGAGTTCGGGTCAAAATATATATGCCATTATATCAGGAAGTCAAGTTCATCTCAAATTCAAATGACAAGCTAAAAGCGAATTGAACAAGTTGATACAGTAAAGAAAGGAACTAACTCAAACAAATTCGAATGTATCAACCAAGAACAAGCCAGAAATCATTACCATCGTTCAAGCACAAATCAACGCCGAGCATAGAATTCAAACCAAAAATATATGAACAAAAATTTAGGTTTTCAATCCCTATAAATTAAGCTCATATGATCATCGGCATTTTCATTCGATTCAAAAAAAATCAGAGAGCAAGCCTTGAAATAAATCACGGACCATTATGAACTCAAATCAAGTCGAGAATAATCAAAATCGAAAAATCACGTACCAATTCAAACAAGCATTCAAGCTCGACATTTGAAGCAGGTGGTGTGACATTTTGGCAGAATTCATCGATTACACATCTTTTGGTAAAATCCAATTTTACTTATGATAAGTGGTACCTAATAGTGATAGTTATTTACACCAATTCTTTTCGTCAAAACTATATCACTTTGGATTTATGGAATTTGGTAATGGTCAAAATTCCAATGTCATCTACATTCAACTTTATAGTCCAAACACAAAGTCCTTAGTTCAATAATAACAATTATTATTAACCAAAATGCTCTGGCCAGAGACTTTGACTTTGACTTGACTAGAGTTGACCATGATACTAAACCCATATAACCGAGGAGATGAATCCTCTATTGAATAGTGTTTCACTTCCAATACTTCCACTCAACCCAATTATAATCACTCGATGGAACGTCATGCCACGATTTGACAATAATCAAAGCCACTCGACCCGACTACAGTCATTCGAACTATGTAAATTAGTCACATCGATATTTTCTGTTTGACCTTAGTTATATTAACCAACAGAAAACTATCAAATGAATCATTCCATAGTTATCCAATAACTATCAATACGTAGCCTCTAGATGCCCCCAATCATCATGAGTAATACACTGCCCAACATTTAGAGAGCGTTACGTACTCTACTCTCAACGGATACATCGATATCCAGTCTCGATGCATCTTAACTAGGAAAATTTAAAATGGTGCATTTGTTTAATTGTGATAAATTACTCACTGTTACAACACTTTGTAACTACTATCATAAAACATACCATTTATGGATTTTCTATTAATATACTTTTAATTAAATTGATTAATTAATATAACAACATTATATCAAGTATATAACAGAAAGAAAACACCTTTATTTCGAATAAGATTGGTCAACGAGTTAGATATATGTAACGAATTACATAATTGCCCCTTGGGCATACCCCTAACTCTATCAAGACCTTACCATATGATGAGGAGTACCAGCACTTTCACTGTTTATCTAGTGTACTTCCACATCTTGACTTACAAGATGGACTGTCATCCGTACGGCATATTAGATTCTCTTACATTAGACAAGCAATCTATGAACTGATACATGGTCGTAGCACAGACAACCATTTAGAGATTGCTCGACTATTTATTTTGTCCATGATGGGGAAATTATGCTTTACAAATGCATCGAACACGTTGCCGGCAGGATATGTTACAGCTATAGCGGAGTTGTCATTTGATAGTCCAATCGTATATGATTGGAGGACTCCTATATTAGTGTATTTGTATTGATCTTTAGATCACCAGTGCGTCTTTAGGGGTAGATCCACGTCCATTACAGGTTTTTGGGAGATTTTACAGTACTGGTACTATGAGTACTTTCGCGACATGACTTATTCGACGTTAAACTCCACAATTCCCCTTTTCTTCCTCCGAGTTAGAGCATGATCCCGTGGTAACCCCAGAATGGTGCCGGGAAGGGAGATACGTCATTTATTTGTTGTAGTCCGAAATCATATTGAGTTACGGACCACACAAGAGAGTGTTGTTTGGCATCCTTACGATGGTTCTCCTTTTATAACCGACCCTATCGTAGTACGCACTGCATTCCTATCAGCTAGACATTTTCCATTGGTATTATCCCCATCTAGTTTAGGATGCTATTGGTTCCGGTGAGCGTGGTTAGAGATAGACGTTGGATGGTAATTTTGTTCCTCACGATCCACATCCAGATACGCCTTTTTTGAAGGTGTATGACAGCACCACTTTACAGGAGTATACAGAGGAGTGGTGGTCCGCCGATTACTTCATCATCATAAATTTAGATTATGCATCCTTTTGGCATCAGTTTTGCACTCCACCGCATACAGCTGCTTTTGTTCATGCTGCATCCGTTGATTTGGTGGGGCCTTCAGGCATCTGGAGTGGTGTTGTCCCTCCATGTTTTACAAGACCTTACGCAGATAACTCACGTATATCATGCTCTACAGCCATCCAAGATAGGAGATTATGGTTGGACAGTCGGTATACTGACAACGTCGGGATTTGATAGATATGTTGATATTCCTCGGCTTGATATTTCGCGGTATTCAGATCTACCTACGTTTTCATATGAGGATTTGTTTCAGATACAGATGGGACTTCGCCAGGTCATTTATGTTGAGCACCGGCAGAGCATAGATGAGTTGACAGCTCGTATTAACGAGCTTACTATTACTGATGAGCAACGATATCATCATACACATAGAGTAGATGATGATGATGGTGATGCAGTTGGTCTTTTTGATGATGAGTACTAGTTTGATGAGACATAGTGTTTTTATGTACTATCGGTATTTGTATGTCCTATCAGTGGGTGTATTAGTGTATTATTAGTGGTTTGTATTTACTAGCAGTATTTTTATTAGTATATTATCAGTGTTTGTACCGGTGTATCATCTGTGTTCGTACTTACAAGTAATTGTTTGCATCAGTGTATCAGTTTTGGATTTCTTATTTTGTTTAAGTGTCTGTACTTAACTATGTGAAGGAACAAACACGGTTGTGTTTGTTTATATTCACGTTTGTGGATGCTTGCCACGTGGTCGATCAGATGGCACTTGACTCACGAGACGCAGATCATGAACTTTATATTTAAATAAAAGTTTTGTATTGAAAATTCAGAACATCTTCAATAATTCTTAACATCTTCAATAATCTTCAATGTCAACTGAAAGCTGGACTCCGAATGATTATTTAGTTCTAATCAAATCGTACATAAAAACCGACCGTAGACACATGGAAGAGGAGTTGGAGCAAGATTTTTGGGTCACTCTAAATGAAACTTTTAACAGTCATCCTAATTGTAGATTAATTCGATGGTTTTTGGAAACTCGAAGTACTTTTGACACATTTACTAGAGCTTGTCGAAGATATAGAATCATTATAAATATAGTGAAGGAAGAAATTCTATTTCAATTAACACGAGCTATGTTTGATTCCCCTTGTTTGTGAAAGTATCACGTTGATTTTGTTAGACATGCTACATAAAATCTCTGGGTTGGATATATTAAACAATTTGAATGATGTTTGGATTAGTTAGGTAAGTTTTCCATGTTAATTACCTTCATCTAGTTCTTTGCACTTTCAGTAAGTTATATGTACTTTCAAATTCAAGTAAAGTCTGTGTTTTCAAAATCTATTATGCATTCAACATAATAACAACATTTAACCCATGGAAAACATTAACCCAGACTTAACTTACTAAGACAACAAATAATAAACACAGACAACTTCATAGAAAACAAACAAGACAACAAACAGCAAAACACGACAACATCATGAAAACCGAACAAGACAACAAACAAGACAATCAATGATTAAAAAACTATGTTCGACCAGCTGATAAGTTAATTGAACCCAACGTCCTTTAAAGCATCTGAATTTAGTTTTCAAGTTTGTTAGAATACACAACTGCTCGATGAGGAAGAGAATCGTCAACCCATTGCCAAAGTCCACAACCATCAGGAGAATTACGGCATCTATAGTGGCGCCAACCGATGTCGGTTCCGTTTCTTACAACAGCATACAGAACAAAAACCCCATAGGCACAGTAGATCTCCCAATTAACCTCTTGATCTGTGCGAGGTACTAGGTGTCGTATTTCGTTCCTTCGTTCTCTTATTCCGTTAAAGCTACGTCGCTCTTCTCTTTGACGTCAAACATTTTGCAGCTGCATGCACTCTTACACTTCAATCTCATGCTCTCTTACATCAGCATTGTGACTTTCCTCCATTTCAATATACCACTCGATTGGTGGTTGAGAAAAGGATGTATTTGTTGGGCTACTGTGTTGTAATGGACATTTGTATGAGTATGAGGAGAGCAAAGAAATATGATTGTAATCGAGCATTTTTATATACTACTGTTACGATATGAATGAAGAGAAGTATGGCAAGCAAAACGGTATTTATATAGCATAACACATTGCCCGTATAAAGCAGTGCAACATGGATACAGTTGCCGATTTGACCCGACATTTTGTCATTCTCACTCCACATCCATTAGCTTTAATCCGTGTAAAGCAATGCACTACATTGTCCAATGTGACCCGACACTGTGTCCTTCC
Source organism: Allium cepa (assembly GCA_030765085.1). Lineage (NCBI taxonomy): Eukaryota > Viridiplantae > Streptophyta > Magnoliopsida > Asparagales > Amaryllidaceae > Allium > Allium cepa. The sequence goes on from CM060928.1 coordinate 348,358,346, forward strand.
GACCCCACAAGACAAAGATTTAATACGTCCAAAGCAGTGCAACGTGGCTACAATGTCAGACAAAACCCGACCCCTTTCCATTCTGCCTCCAGAGGACAAATCTCTAATCCATATCAAACGACACATCGTGGCTACAGTGTCCGATGTGACCCAACACCGGACCGTTCTCTATTCCATATGATTGGATGTTGTGTCTATCTGTATCCATTGAACAACAAGAGCTTATAAATAGAATTAAGGATGTCGAAAAACATATACATTCAAACTCCCAAACTCATTACCGTCGTTCTTTTACCTATATTAAATGAATTCTCTAAAAAGTTTGTGGTGCTTCTCATCCTCGTCTTTGCCATCTTCATCATCTTTGGACGATTTCTTTGAACATTGTATTGCTCAACAAAGAATGTTTACTACTAAAACGAGGGATTTAATGGCCCATGAAATTGCTGAAAGATCCACTTCAACCCAAGGAGGTAGTGTTGTTGGAAGGAAAGACTTGTGTTAGGGATTAGACTACGCTGACGGTCATAATCAGTTGATCAAGAATTATTTTACGGCAAACCTGGTTTACGGGGATGTGGATTTTAGATGAAGATTATGTATGTCAAAGAATATTCTAAATTGGGTTCTCGACAAATTAACCAAAACAAACATTTTTTCACCCATGAAGAAATGGAATCAACGAGCTTGGAATTTCTCTGCTGCAAAAGATTACGGCTGCATTTCGCATGATATCATACGGAACTTCTAGTAATTCGCAAGATGACAAAGTGCGGATTGGAGACTCAATGGCAATATTATGCATGAAAGAATTTTGCAAAACCGTTGTTTGTATATTTGGTGAAGAATATTTTCGGTCCCGTACCCGTCATGATATTGACAGATTGTTAGCAAAGAGATTTCAATGTGGATTTCCAAGTATGTTAGGTAGCTTAGATTGTATGCATCGGAGATGGAAAAATTGTCCAGTTGCATTGCGGGCCAATACACTGTACATTGCAAAAAGACAACTCTGGTATTAGAAGTTGTTGCTTCGTTCGATTTGTATATATGGCATGTTTTTTTAGAGCGCCGGGTTCACTGAATGATATTAACGTAGATGGAATCTACCCATGCATCATATTTATTTAATGACTTATGTGATAATATATTACCTCCATGCAATTACAAAATAAGAGACAAAGATCATTCCATGGGTTATTATTTGGTAGATGGAATCTACCCAAAATGGAAAATACTTGTTCAAGCATATGAAAGACCAAATAACGCAAAAGAAACCATGTCCACCAAACAACAAGAGAGTTTGAGGAAAGATGGCGAACGAGCATTTGAAGTGCTTCAAGGTAGGTTTCATACACTAAGAAAAGAGGTATGCTGCCATGATCCGGCAGTATTATCTGATATCTTATACTGTTGTATTATTTTACATAATATGATTGTCGAAGAAGAACGTTGTGGGTACGAGCTTCAACTGAGAGACTATCCAAACATTATTCTGGCATTTCGGTAAAAACCTTTTAAGGACCAAATACTTTTGTCGAATACTTGCAAAGAATACAAGACATTCGAGATCCACAAGCTCATCTTTATCTAAGAGAGGAACTAGTAAAGCACTATTGAGAACATATAGAAAACCAATAGTAGAAGTGATGTTTAGATGGTGTTTGTGTTTCACTTATCTATTGTAATAAGTTGTTGTTGACGTTTTGTAATAGTGTTTGTGTTTGAATTTGTTGTATTTATTGTACTAAATTGTTGTTGATGTGTTAATAATAATAACAACAGTGAGAATGACAAAACAAGAATGACAATAAACTATAACAATAGCAATAACAAAACAATTGACAACAATAACATTACCAATAACTGCAACAAATACAGCAACAATCACAATAACAACACTAACAATGACATTATAACTAACATTTAGGAGAATAAATAATAGATGCAATCCTCAGATACATTAGCACGAACCTAGTTTCCTACAAACCCTCATGACGTCTGTGGCACTCATCATGTTGCTTCTTCATATACAACATTTCCCACTGGATTAAGTTCATTAAGTTGCATGTTAAAAGAGCCATATCATCAGCTCTTTGTTTCCGAGCTAATTCTTGTTTTCTTAACTCTAGCTCGTCAATTCTTAACCTTTATTTTTCATCATAACGTCGTTGTTTTTCCTTTTTCCTCTCAAGTCTCTTCATTTCTTTTGTTTTCATGTATAATTTATTTGCATCTTCAGCAACCGTCATTCGCTCAACAATATGTTCATAATGTGCGCTGTAATCTGTGGCGGTTTTTTTCTCCCCCTTGAACTTCTCCAAAGGCCTACCATCTGTACTAGTTGTAAAGGATGTGTGTTCATGTGAGTCAGAACTACCAGGCTGGATTCATCGCTCAACTTTTTATGAAGAAAGCACATTAACGAATGTTCTTGTCACACTCGACTCCATTTTCCTTCTTTTGCGGTTATGTCATAGCAATGGTGCATGTTGAATGGTTGGTTATTATGTTCAGACATATACATTGCATTTGCATGAATGAGTTGTAGATGATGAAGTACTATAAGAAGAATAAAACATAAAACTTGATAGTTTGAACTATAGATTTAAAATCATTACCAGGTCCATGTCGTTTTCCCCACTTTGTTGTCTTGAATGCAGTCCGACCATTATTTCTTCCCAACATTAACAAGCGGCATTTATTCTTTTTCAAGACTGCTTTAAAGAATCAACCATTCTTGTAAGACTATTTGGACTTCGATGGTTGAACAAATTACGTGCAGAATTCCAAAAAGAAGTTCCACTTTGGCTCGTACCTTTCTTATTGTCTCTAGAACATTCAATCCAACAGAATGCTAATTCCGCTTTGCTCGTCTAACGACCATTTTTACGGTTTTTGGTTCTGCATTTGGAGATTTATTAATGTTGATTCTCATTGTTTAATTTCCCCAAGCTTGACCGGAAGACAAATTAGAATTCTTGTAAACATCTTCTTCGGCAATTTCATTGCCATCGAATTGTGTTTCTTGACTTTCACATCTGTTGCCTCCAAATTGATTATTGAGGCTTCTTGATAAATTTTGTAAGCGATAAAGCAACACCGACCGTTGTTTGCTATTGAGAGATACGTAGTTTTCATCATAATTATAGTTTTGTTGAAACGGACTATTCTACAAATAATTCAAATTTTGATAATGGTTCAGATTTTGTTGAGAATGAAAGAAATTTTGATTTTGTTGTGAATGATATGAACTTAAAGCTTGTTGAGAATGATATTTTTGACCATGTTGAGAATAAAATGTATTCTAATTGAATAGAGTCGGGTTTTGATCATCCGATCTGAGTTGAAATTGAAATTTAGAAGATGAAAATTTTCGTAAGCTTCTTTTTTGTTTTTTCAACATTAATGAGATTGTTTGCAAATAATTTATTGATGAGACTAAGAAATATAAAATAAATTTTGTAAATAAAATTTTGTAATGGATATGTTATATAGAGGATGGAGGAGATGGATAGACAGCGGCCATTTACATGACCGCTGCCACTTAGCCTGCTATGTCTATCGGCCATTTACATGACCGCTGCCACTTAGCCTGCTATAATATAGCCGGCTTAGTGGCAATGGTCATGTAAACAACCGTTGCCAAAATGAATGCTTATCTGGACATAATAAAGCTGGCTAAACATTCAACCCAAAGGGTTGCTTCGGCAACCTTCCGAGTTGCCAAAGCAACCCACTGCTTTCCAACAGATACTCTGTTGGGAATGCTCTAAAATTTACTCGAGAACTTTTCAAAAGGAAGGTCACATGGAACGTTATCTACGCAGCTGGACGTGAGCCTTGCATTTGAAGACCAACATCAGGGAAAAACGTCCACTCCTTGAAGTGGACCTTTTCAATCTACTGCAGTGATTTCAAGCAATTCCACAACAATTGAGCCCTAAAACTTCAAAACTTCACAGCAAATTCATTAGAACAGCATTGCAGATTTTACAGCTAGTGATTCATATTTGACACTGATTGCACAAGTTATCAATTATAGTTTTACATGTAGAATTCCAATGAAATGACAATATTAATCGCAGCACTAAAGCAACATGAGCGGCGTGATCATCTGGGTAATCATAGCTCATCCTGTAATATAAACAGTTTGCAAAATTGTGTTAAGTACATTGGATTTGACAATACAAAATATCAGGGGACTGCAATATAAAAAACTTACATGGTAATCATCCAAATAGTCCCTACGATCCCGCTGCAGTTAAAAGAACATGTATTTGCTTTATTAACATCAAGTAGCTAAAATTATCTAACACTAATGACTTTTAGAAAAACTAGAATAATGGTCTTCCGCATATGCATAAACAATAATTGCTGTAAATACTTGCATTCTCACTTTGAATAATGGCTGAAATATACTAAAATATTATGTTCACTTGACTGCTGAAATTTTAACCCCACAATCTTTATTCTGCAGACTTAACGGAATATAACATTTGTAATACGTATATTATGGGGAAAAAAACTTGCTCTTTTGGGCCAACTATTGACAAGCAAAAGAATTTGTAATGGGAGAAACGCAATCTTATCATATTTGAGTTTTCTTTGTTAACTGAGTGTCAATAACAACAAGAGATGACTCTTGCATAGTCATGATTCAAACCAGCTTTCTAGTGCAGTGCTTGAATTTTTTGTTTGTTTCTCTTGTAACACATGATTATAAAGAGTGATAATTACAAGGCACTTTAGGGGTAGATTGGTATGTGGTTAAGAAATGAAGATATACAAGTAAATGCAACAAAGGCATACCCTTTTATACTTATTTCTGTAATGGTCTCGATCACGATGATGCCGATCATGTCCTCTTTCCCTTCTCCTTCGCTCACCTTCCTCCCTTGCCCTTCGTGACTCCTGTATGACAATAACCAACCTTTGTTTAGCAAGTCCCAGTTACATCGGAGAAATTTATGTGCATAGACGATTGCGCACTTTCAGATCTATTAACTCAAAATTATGTAACGGGTATTGTATCAACAATTTTTGTACTGCAATCTGAAGTCTGAACATGATTTTCCCAAATACGTCACATAAAACATGCTGCTTTGTATGACTGCATCATTTTATTTTATTTTGAAACCCTATGACTGCATCATTTGAGCCATTAAATAATTAGAACTGCACAACTGCATAGGGATCATGCACATTTAGTAAAGGGAATATGTGATTTAAGGATCATGTGAACCGGATTTCAAATCATCCGGCACATTGCGCATGTAAATGCAACTCTTTATACTATTTATGCAACCAATGAGGTTGAAAGCCACATTAAAACCAATAAAATGACGTTTTACACCTGAGCCATCACTTGCGACCCAATTTAGCATTAGAAAACATAGATAAGGCTATATTTAAGGGAGAAATGGAGATACTATAAGGTTAAATTTACATACTTCTTCTTCTTTAGCTCGGCGTTCCTTTTCTGCTTCTTCAAAGGCCTCTTTTTCAGCCTAAAGAAAGATACAAGTTATCATATTCTACATATTTTTTGGATCAATTTGCAGCTATATATAAGTACTGAATTAAGCAGGGCAAGCTACTCACTTCTCTATTTCTCAGAACGGTTTCTTCAACAACCTCCTTCGCATATGCTGGATCATCACATATTAGGATGTTGTCAAATACTGAACCAGCCTTTACCTGCATTTAATCAATGATCAACCAAATATAATTTCAGATCCATCAAATTTGCAGAATATAGTTACAATGTGAGTTAATGAAATATATTACCTGCCATACTTCAATGCCCACATACTTTATAGGTTTCAAAACATATAAATCGGGATCATCTTCAAACTCTGTCCCAAAAAGAAAAAAAACAGTTTTATGATACAAAAATTACTTGCTAGTCAAGAAAATCATACGATCCTCCAAAAAGAATGTCCTGATTGAACAGCTTGAAACATGAATTTGTCTTGATTCACATTCACCTTTAGTTAAATCAGAATAAGTTACAATATAGGTTTGCTTAACTGACCTGGATTGTCAATCCATGGGATCCTCCACTTTCCCTTATAATTTGGATTCTTGATCCTCTGTAATCATTCATATAAAAGTTGAAAAAATGTATGTTTCATGAGCATGCAAGCTTTGCAGTTCCTTAGAAACATACCTTACGCTTCCATGGTCCTTTATATGCTGGATTTGGAACCTTTGGAGCTCTCCAAATGCCATCTTCATCCTCATCCCATGAAGCTGGCTACAAAAAGTTCTTATACTAAGGTATCATCTCAGATTTAATTGTTATTATAACATCCCTCCATCTACAAGTAAAAAATAAAATCGGGGCCCACCTTTCTGGCATTTGGATCAGGAATTTCAGATGGAATCGAGTCATACCCCTGCAGTAGCTGAGACTTAGCATATAATTTATAAACAAGTTAATTTTCAATTTAATCTCTGAATCAAATTACCTCAGGTTTAACAGCAGCAGGATCATCGATGTACTCTCTGTCATCCCAATCTTTAGGCTGTCAATACAGAGAAAAGATACTTGTCATCAACAACTTAATTATTCGTATTTTTAGCCAACGATGGCTGCTATGATAACTGAGAGTTGCTTCAACCTTTTTGGCATTGACATCTTTAATTTTTCGTGGCGGAAGAATGTCCCAGTCAGTGTACAAGCTTCCAGATTCTCTTTCCCGGTTATCAACAAGCAAACTATATGTGGCATCAGGCCTAAGTATAAATGTGTAGACATGTGTTAATTTGTCTGTCTCGCATTGCAGATCTTTCTTTATAGGATAATTCTGTCCTTGGTATGACAGGATCAGATGAAGCTTCTTTGTTTGAGTGCCACATATATCAGGCCCAAACATTAAACTGTATAGATCAAAGTTAATAGTAGTTAGTCAAATATATCAATATGCACAAAAATGTATGGGTGATGTATAACCACTTATTATTCATAAAACGTAATGACGATGGCCTACAAGTAATTAGCAAGAGCACACTCAAACACATACACACGTATGAAAACACAATTAATGAAGGCATGGTGAATTTAATGGTGTGAAAGTATTCCCACTATTCATTTTATACTTTTTGGCAAATGATGACTACTAACCTGTATGGAGTATCACCACCAAATTTTTTCTGATTAACATAACCAGACATGAGTTTAATATAACCCCCACCGCATTCAATATCCTGCTCAAATCTAATTGAATACTGAACAACCAATGTCCTGTTTTTGTTACTAAATTCAGGAATTTTTGCCGATATTGCAAAATGCTTTGCATCTGGGTATGTCTGAATGCCTGCGAAGTTACTAAAACAATAAAATCACATAATCTCAAAAAAAAAAAAAAAAAAAAAAAAAAAAAAAAAAAAAAAACTACAAGATACTAAATTATGTGGTCAAGCTAATTCAACAAATTAACAGAAAATACCAATTACAGTGAAAATCCTAATATAAAAACAGAATTGTCAAATTATAAGCAAATAAGGGTATGTTGCATGCCTTTGTCGTCTGGATCTCCAGACCATTTTCCTGACGTATGCTTGAATGATCCAGCTTTTCCTTCACTCCTTTTCCAATCCGACTTGACCCATCGGCTCTCCCAACCCTCTATTATGTAAGAAATACAATAAAAACAAACTTATTTATTAAGCTTAAGAAAATGCCAGTGAATATTCATAGTATTAGCAGTGAGCAGAAGACACAAAACACCAACACTGGCCATCATCATATGAATTTCAGATAAGAGCAAACAAATACACACAAGCCTTATCAAAGTGTATCGCAATTTGTGCGTGCTTAAGACTTTTTGCATGATGTTGTCAACAAAAGCCTAGTGATTACCATTAGAGAAAAGATATATTGCAGTTGCTACAATCCTTTTCTAACATTTACACCGCCTGATGTTTGGTTTACAAACATGGTTGGTGGTATAATTTCCTAATATGTTGAAAGTGATGGAACATAAAGGTTTACTGACTGATCGTATAAGAAGTTATCAAATGCAACTATATCCCTCAAACCGAACAGTGTTGAATAGCCTGCTGCGTGGTCAACATCTACAAACGTAAATAACATACCAATTGGCCAAAATCTATAAACATGTCATTAAGAAAATTATTCATTTTAAACGTGCTCTCAACGCCTGAATGATGATATTTATATGCTATGAGACTGTAGAATATCACACAGAATTTGACGCAAAAGTCAACCATGCATGTATTTATGTCCGCTTGGTGAAGTTGGATTCATGAAAGTAATAGTGTTATAATAATAGAAATAATAGAATAATTACTAAACAGATAACTGAAGGAACAACTCAATATGTGGCAAATTCTATTCATGCACCATTAATTGCTTTACCTATACCATCAGTTTTTTGATAAAATATTTGACAAAAAGGCCCTTATTTAATAAAAAATAAAAATCAATATTAAAGAATAACAAATTCATGGTATAATCAATAAAAAAAAAATCATAAGTAACTAAAGTTTCTATACATCATTGGTTGAATTAGATTTAAATTCTTTGCAAGTATCAAATGCTATTTATACAGTTCAAGTTGTATTAATTGTAGTCAATATTAACATTTTTATCGAAATTAAATAAAAAAAATCAAATTTTGAAATTCATTATTGAAATTACTATGATTTGTAGAGTACTGAATTCTTCTCTAACTCTTAGTTAAACTAAACATCAAAATTTGAATAGTTAAACATTTTACCATCAAAATTTAATTTTATTTGATTTGCTATATATAAATAATCAAATAAATTTGAATTTTATTTAACATATTTGAATTCGAAGATTGAAATTTACAAAAGTGAATTTTGGAAAATTAGAAACCTAGTTTTATTAATGCTTGAAAGGGGAAAGTTTGATGAAATAAGATAATTGTTCTGTTTTATTCCAAAGAGATGGTAGTTTCATAATATGCATGGTGTTTGTTAAGTAAAAAACGATGTCTCTGATTTTAGGTAAATTTTCGGTGTATGTATAGTAAATTACGGTGTAACAGAACCAAGTAAAATGTCACTTCCAAATTAAACGTTCAGCTTGAAATCCAAAAGTAACATACTTGCTTCAAATTTAAAGATTAACTCTAGTGCATCATAATAAAATTAGACGACAAGATAAACAAAGTACAAGTTAAAGAGAGTAGAGCAGACCTTCAAATCGTTCTTCGAAAATAACTTCACCGATGGAAAAATTTACAAGTAAACTGATAAGTAGAAAATTTAATAGCTGGGATTTGAACTTAAACTTGAAGTATTGCGATTTAGAAACCCTTGTTTCCGCCATTTCTGACCGATGAGATCGGGTGTTAGTCAAGGTCAGACATATAGAAAGGGTGTGTATAAAACGGAGCTTTGTTTGGAAATATTTCAGCTGTGCCACTATTTGAACTTCAGAAAACACCAGCTTTAGTGGTGTTTTAGTAATAATTATATAAGCAAAGGACATTTTTACGAATTTAGTCAAGTTGCTGGTCAGAACAACTTCGATGTAGGAAAATTGCAACAAATTTGTGCAAACCATTCCAATATTAAACCTGTGAACCAAAAAACTTTAAACATTATTTAATCCAATAAATAAATGCCGTATCGTTTTTTCCTCAACTACAATATGCAACAAAAGGGTAGGATTTATCGGCCAAAATTATAAAACTTGAAACGTCCAAAACACAAAAAATGTTTTATGTTATGATTACAAAATAAGATATAATGTGCACATTTAATCCACAAATACTATGTTGGAATGTACTTACTTATACAATCGAAAGAAAACATAAATTTTAGAGTTAAAATTTTTATATTTATATATACGTGTGTGTTCGAAAATAATTAACTGAATACACAGTCGCATACGTGTATATGTATATTTTATGTTTCATTGAATATGTATTTTAAATAAATAATAAATATATTATTATTATAAAGTACTCGAAAATAAACAACATACATAAAAAAGTTACCGATGACATAGGGTGGTATCGTCGGTTAGTCTTCGATAAATGGTCAAAATAAGCAGGTCATCGGTAAGTCGGTGAAATTTTCGATGACATATCGACGACTACTTAAGAGCAAACAAAATATCTTCTCCACATCATCGTAGTCGTTGGTATGTCGTCGAAAATTTCGACGACTTATCGACTGTTTATTCTCACTAATATACAACTAGAGTGAGTCGAACTTTCCATTTTATTTTCTCCAAATCAAAAATCACGAATCAAATCCCAGACTCAAACCCTCCTCCACTGCCTCAAGACCCTTCCTCCACCGTCTCTAGACCCTTACTTCTACTGCCTCTATACCCGAATCATCCTTAGTCACTGTCCACGTCCAAAACCCCCCATACCCGAACCCTCCGTATCCGAAACCCCCATACCCGAACCCTCTAGACCTGAAATCCCCCATCGTCAAAGCCCCTATCTTCAGAACCATGCTCCGCCATCTCTCCAGACCCGAACCTGCCTCTCCAACGCTGCTCTAATATTCCCATCCCCGACAACGTCTGTTCTAAAGCTCCAAAGCCTCCTTCAGCCTCCAAAGCTTAAGGTATGGTTCTTTTATATCATGATATTCATTTATGATTATGTAATCTTAGTTGATTATAACGAGGATGGTTCAGTTGATATGGATTGGCTAAGATTGAAATATTTTTTCATAAATGGTTGATTAAAAATGTATGTGTATAAGAAGAAATTTGGAATTACGTTATATTTTGATTTGGTAATTTTAGTTCGATTGACGAGAATCCATAGGTTTGTTGGTCCTGTCTGACGAATTTTTTATATGACCATTATATTGATGTTCATTTTTTTACTAAACCGAAAATCAATATTCATCTGATACAATATTCATCGGATTTGTCTTAGTATTGGACAAGTTATAAACACAAAACTATATACGTAAGTCATAAATCAATATTTTATCACAGACGGTTCGTAGAATTTCGCCACTTCCTATTTTATTCTCTATGCACGTATTTTTATGTAAGATATGGAGAATAGAGAAAAGTGCTGTCGAAATTTTATGAATCATCCGTAATAAAGTATTAAATTATGAATTATATATATATTTTTGTATTTGTAATGAGAAGTAGGATAGCCGGCCAGTTAAATAATGGTTTGCTCTTGTCATTATCATTCACTTAATTGTAAAATTCATAATATAATAATATATGACAGTATAATAAAAATTAATGATGAAGAAATAGTAATGTATGATTTTATTCGAATAAAATAATATTGTATGATTTAATAACAAAATTAGTGATTAATAATAGTAGCATATGATATTAGTAAAAGAAAATTTTATTGTATGGTATTTATAATATATAAAAATTAACCGTATATGATATTAGTAATAAGATTAGATATATGGTATTAGTAAAGAAAATTTTATTGTAGGGTATTAATAGTAAAACAAAATTAACCGCATATGGTATTAGTAATAAAAAATAGTTAAAAAAGCAATATTGCATGGTATTAATATTATAAAATAGAACTTAATGGTGTATGATATTGATATTCACGTAATATAGAATTAATTATCTAAAGGCTTGAAGTTGGATGTATAAGAAGTTCGAAAAAAGTTCCATTGCAATCTAGTTAAGGTGGGAAACATTCCCCAAGTTTGCTTCTAATGATAAAACAAATATGAAAGAAATTTGTTGTCCATGTATTAAATGTCGTGTGAAACTCCGAGAATACGATACTACAGCTTTACATTTGCATACAAAGGATTTTATGTCGGACTATCATGTGTGGAAATTTCATGGTGAAGTCAAGACAAGACATGAGTCGGCGGTGATAGAAGATGAACGCGAAAACACTAATGTCGATTTTGAAGAACTCGATACAGAAGATAAAATGACAGAAGTGATTCATGATGTCGTTGGTCTAAGTATGTGAACTACTGAACCTAAAATAGAAGATAAACATGACCCGGAATTGAAAAAAAATTCTTTCTGTTAGAAGCTTCAAAAAGACCAATGTATAACGGATGTAAAATGACACATTTGTCAGCGACATCTAAGTTGATCACTATAAAGTCCACATACAATGCGTCGAAAAACCTAATGAACTCAATTCTAAATCTTTAAGGAAATGCTTCCACCAAATAATATCTTGGTAGAAAATTGGTATTCGCTAAAAAAAGAACTATATGTCTTTGCTCTATCATACGAAAAGTTTAGCACGTGTCAAAATGGATGCATGATATATCGAAATGAAGATAAAAATCTTACAAGCTGTAAATTTTGCAATAATCAAAGATTTAAATCGACAAAGTTACAATTTTACTCATATGCATTGTTTTGCGTTGACAGATAGATAACAAAGTTTGTATGCATCTTCTGCTGCAACAAAACATATGTGAGTAGCATAGCAAGTGACGACGAGCTGAAGATGTTTTATGTCATCCATCAGATGGAGTTGCTTGGAAGCAGTTCGATAACGTATAACTTTATTTTGCTAGAGAATCCTGTAATATAAGACATAGTATGTGTATTGATGGATTTGTGTTACTTGCTTCATTTAGTAACAAACCTAACTCAATGTGGTTGGCTATTCTAACACCTTACAATTTACCACTGTAGATATGTCTGAAGAACCCGTATATGTATTTAACTGTAATAGGCCAAGGACCGATAAATCGTAAAACTGATATGGACGTATATTTGCAGTCTTTATTGAATGAAGAAAACAGACCGCGGACAGAAGGTGCTGTAACTTATGATGTGTCCAAAAAAAACTAAATGTTTACATCATTATTGCGGACAATAAGCGATTTTCCTACATATGAGATGCTTTCTGGATGGAGTACAACCGATAAATTTTCTTGTCTCATTTGCATGGATTCAACAGAATCTTTTCAATTAAAATTTGGTGGCAAAAAATGTTGGCGGGGTCGTCATCGTCGATTTTTGCATCAAATGATCATTTTGGATTTGATAAGAAAATTTTCAGAGCAAATACCATTAGTACTTTAGAGCCACTTAGCATTGTGGGTAATGAAAATGTGTATGTGCTCGTTTAAGAGCCAAAAATCCATAGTAAAGGACAAATTCATAATTGGTGCAAACAAAGAGTGTATTTTTGGAGTTACTTATTGGAAGTATTTAATAATTCAACATAATATGAACGTAATGCATATCGAGAAGAATGTTTTTGAGGATTACTTTAATACGATAATGAATGAGGAAGGAAAAATGGAAGATAGTTTGAAGTCCAAGAAGGATATTTCACTGTACTATAATCATCCAGAGCTGATATTGATAGTAAACGTCCAAAGTTCAAATGATTAGCTTGTTATGAGTTAAAAAGCAATTATCGTAGAAAACTGTTGGAATAGGTTGATTCTTTGAGGTTCCTAAGTGGGATTGCTTCTAACTTGAAATGTTGTGTTGATATGAAGGACCATCAGCCATCGGGTATAAAAAGTCATGACTATCATGTATTTCTCAAAACTTTATTCCTAATAGTTTTTAAAGAGTTGTTTCCACGAAAGGTTTGGATGCCAATAACCGAGCTTATTTTTTTCACCAAAGATATTTGTTTGACTGCGCTCAACAAAACTCGTCTAAAGCAATTAGAAAAGTTTTGTCAAAACCATCATGTGAATTTGAGAAAATATCTTCTTCGGGAGTTTTTAATTGCATGGAACATCTGCATGTACATTTACCAATTGAGATTCACTACGAGGACCAGTATAATATGGTAAGATGTATCCATTCGAAAAGTACGTATAATATAAACTGAATTCAATTTTTTATTAATCATTATAGTACTATAAATCTTCGTATATAAGTATCTGGGTCACCTAAAAAAGAAAGTGAAATAAAAAGCACGTATTGAGCGTTGTATTTGTTAAGCGTACATGGTAGAAGAACTATCCACGTTTTTAGTTACTATTTTATAGACCGCGTTAAGTTATATTTTAACAGTAGTCGTAGTGATGATGAGATGGTTGATTTGCCCAATATTGCTCTATTAATTTTTCAAAAACTGGGATGCCCATCTGTTAAATGGAAGAATGGAGGTTTCAAATTAATTAAGGATTTCAATATTTCAAAATCAACGATGCTCCTCAATTGTGAAGAGTTACAAATCTAATTTGGTATGTAATGTAATATCTTCTTCATGTTGTATATTTTTCTTTATCCTTATTAATTGTTCAACAACATCTCAAAGAAGAAAATCCAACTACTGCCCCTAGTTTCAGATATCCATGATTGATTCAAGAAATATGCAAGTATGATTCATTATATATCTATTGTGTCCTACTAAATTGTCTGGTATAACTTAAAATTAAAAATATATGTTGTTGATAATGAAGTTACAAATGTTTATTATCGAACGGTCGCATGTGGACAAATGAGTAGATATGGAAGTTGCCCAATTTTGCACATAAACGGTTTCAAATTTCACATGGCTAAGTTTGGAGCAAATAAAATACAACGGTGGGGACTGTGCCATAGGCGGCAACAAGAATGATGATTTAGAAGGTTATCATTGCGTTTTATAGAAAATAATCGAACTTACTTACTTGATAGCATAAGGGTTTAAAATATTTTATTCAAATGTGACTGGTCGATACTATAAAAGATATAGAAATTTGACGTGCATACAAAGATTACCCGCTAATTGAACCAAATCACAAAAGTCAATATCAAAGTTATGATCCATTTATATTGGAGATACAAGCAACACAAATCTACTATGCACCTTATCCTACCATGAACAATAACAAGGTAGATTGGCGGGCCAACCGTGATCATAATTGACGATCAGTCGTATCAACGTGATCCTAATCTAAACGAAGTAATGCAGATCACAAAAGATGAAGACGGTATAGGATAACTTAACGTTGGAGTACTCGATGGAGTTTAATTAGATGAAGATGTTGATGAACAAGTTGATGACCAGGGAAATGAAGATGATACCGACTCCGAGATTGAAGTGAAAGTTGAAGAAGACGACTTTGAAGATGAAGAGTGTAAATAATGACACGGATGACGAAAATATCATCTCATAGCATGCACATTTTATTATGAAGATTTTAATGTACTTTTGACATTACATGTATTTTGATGCTATCATGAATATAAATTTTAGTTTAGTCAGTATGTATTTGTCCTTTGAAACCTACTAGTATGAATGTATGACTATTTTTCATCGTGAATTGTTATTTTTTTGGTTTTACGTATATTTGGATATGATATTGTATTTGTTTGGCATTATATTTGCCTATGTGGCATTACTAAAATAGTTTGTTTTATGTTGTTGTTTGAGAGAAAGAGGAGCGACAAAAACGTTGAAAATTTGGTTTCAGCGAGTTATCGGCATGTTGTCGAAAATTCCAGATTTTACATTTTGGGTGAGGCATTTACAAGTCATCGACAATATAGTCGTAGGCAAGTCATCGACAATACAGTCGTTGGCAAGTCATTAAAAACAAAGTCGTCGCCAAGTCGTCGTTATCGTGCTCATGCTTGTCGTTAACAAGTCATTGAAGCCTATTTTGCCATGAGGTTTATATCAACGGCGACTAAATCTTCGGCAATTCGTCGGTAAAGGATTTATCGAAGACTATCCAGCTTTGGTTAAACGTTGTATTTTTAGTAGTGGTATATATATATAGTAATAATGGTCAAATATGATTAGTATATCTATGGTTTATACATACATATTATACACGCATATTTGTATATATAGTTGCCTTTGTAATATGCATTTGTTAAAAATACCAAATATACATGCATGTAGCGCTTACTATTAACATGTACGTACATGCATACCATACATAGACACACACGCGCGCGCGCGTATGTGTGTATGTCTGTACAAACACAGATATATATATATACGTATATTATATATATATATGTTTATATATATATCTATGTGTTTGTTTATATATAGATATAAATCTTAAAAACTATATTATATGCTATATCACCTATACAGCTTCCTCTGCTATCATATTGTTATATATGTTCTAATGATCAAACAAACACATATGTTGGTTATTGAGTATATTGAAAATCAAATTAAGAATTAAATTTATTAACAAAACAATTTTTAAATCAAAATAAATTTGAATTTATATTAAATATAATTTAATATAATTTGCATGTTTATTCATAATAATACAAAATTGATCTTTAGGTAAATTTGATAAAATGATTTTTTTTCCATTGAAATCAACCCTTTTACTCCGCAGTGCAACCCTCTAGATCAAATAATGGCATTAGAGACTTTACATCTTATTACAAATAAATTGACAACACGTAGGGCAAACTTTATGAGAGTTTCATTAAGCTGGATGTCCATGAAAGATTGATTAACTAAGGAGAAGATTGCTCTGATTAAGGAGCGTTCTTACAAACTAAAAACCTTTCTCTTCATGTCCCTTAATTGGCTTATCAAGATGATATGTTTATAGGGTATCACCTAAGTGTAAGGTCCAAAAATTTTGTGCCTTAGGTTGATTCAAATACATTCTCAATTAAACATGAATCAAATTTGACTTTATAAATGTTATAAATTTGAATTTGTAAATGTTATAAATTTGAATTTTAAAATGTGGTAATTGGTTTAAAGGAAAAAACTTAAGATCCCTTTTAGTTTGAAAGATACAAGTTTCGAAATTTAATCTAAAGGATAACAGAATGTTATATTAAAGTATCATCAAACAAAAAAATGGTAAATTCAACTACAAAATAGCATCTATTTTCATGGCATAAGAAATGCTAAGTTAATATAGCATTACACATATATAGTACTAAGTTAATATATCATTCGTTGTCGTAGACAATTGAATACCGTGGGTTATCACCGCCACCTTAACCACCTCCATTCCACCGCTGTCCACTTGCAGTTCACCACCAAAGTCGTCAAAATCATCGAAGTGGATGCGAAGTATCGCCACTGCCCACACTCCACCAGTGCCCGCTAGCGTTTACCTACTTACATGAGTCAAATTTTTTCCTTCGGCCATAAATTTTTGGTCGCGTCCTTGATTCAAAAAAAAAAATCTAATGTATTTTTTCTTTCATATTTTCCCATTTTAAAATTGTTTTAACTTTTTCTAGAGTAAAAAAATGGTTTTAATTTGAATTAAATTTAAATTAAATATAAACCTGAAATTGTTTAAATTTAAATTAAAATATAAATGTTATAATAATTAAATTCTAATTGTTGTATTCAATTTTAAATTCTAATTGAATTTAGAATTGAAATTTAAATGAGTTTAAATTTAAAAATAAATAACTATAAATTGTTATAATTAAATTAAAATAAATTCAAGAAATATACCACAACGTTAGTATGTGTAATTTTAAAATTGTTTGAAACAAAATATAAGTCATAAAAGTTATAAGTTAATTAATTAAAATAAATAATTTTAGTGAGCTAAAATTATATTAAATATTATGAAATAAATAAGCCACTATGATATAAGGGATATGCATCTTATATCGAGTAGTAACATATCATGGGATGCTATGTACTCATCATTTACTATCTATAATACTCAAACAAATATAAGTCATAAAGTTATATCTTAATTAACTACAAATAAATAATTTTAACGAGCTAATATTATATTAAATATTATGAAATAATCCATTAAGTTATAAGGGATGTCTATTTTATATCGGGTTAGGACATGTCGTATGGTGCTACGTACTCATCATCCTTCGTTATCGGTAACATTCAAGTTCGTTTTTATAAATTATACATTTATAAATAAAGGATTCTCTCTACCATTTAAATACAAATTCAATGTACTAGGGTATATGGATGGTTTTAGGCATACTAAAGTTGTCTATATTCTGCAGAGAGGCCTTGTGTGTTCCTAAATAGGAAAGGTATACCATATGACTTTGTTGAGCATATCCAAGGGTCATATACTTGTACTTACGCATCGCAGAATGATAGGTCATGACTGTTTAATGCACTACGTGCTTTGTTGAGCACACTTAAGGTCACAATGTTAATTAAGAGAAATGATTATAACATTAACCAATAATGATTTATTTACCGTTTATGGATAGCATGATTTTTTGAGCACAGTCAAGGTCGTGGATACATGATAAATGGGTTTCAACGCTTATGAACACCCCACCTCCATACCCTTACTATCCAAGGGTATTACAGAGTAATACTATCAAATAATATAGAGAATGAAACTATATGGGGTGTACACGTAAATATTACCTTGGACTAACACCGGTACGTATTAAAACATCAAATTAGTAACTTATCTATATGTTATTAGTATCGACAAATCAATAAATATGTATACATCCAAGATAGAACAATACACAATATACGGTATCATACAAAGTACATAGAGTAAGAATCACAGCGATAACATATAACATATATACTGTATATATAATAAGGGTTTAACTCAATACAAATGTCAATTATTTCAATCCCTTGTGTAACTCCTCTAAGTCCACTAAAAATATATGCTGGTTATGTCGTCTTTGTATCTGAAAATGTCTTGGACTGACCTAAGTATCATAAAATAACACACGGGTTCGACTATATCTAATCAAGATTCCACAAATATGGGTAATATAGTCATCCACATAGAAATACATAAATCAGAAATCTTAGAGACAACACTGATAAATGAATCATACATATCCAGAAATCATCATCAAATCCAGAAATAACAATAAAAGAGATATCCTTAAGTATATCAGGCTAGCATTAAGCATTGTCCAAATATATCTCTCAATCTCAATAAATAAAACATCATCATCAGTATATAAGGAAGGATAGGTTGCCTATTAAATACCGAGAATCCACTATACACTGGATAGATATCACAGGTATAATCTTATCTCCTCATATATATACTATCTGAAAGTATCGTGATGGGAGATGATTGGACGATAGACACGAAGTCCCAAGTAGAATTATATATATAAATAGGGGCACCCATCCCACATCAATGCTACAGTGAGGCGTATCAATCGTATATGCCAATCTACTACTCCGTCAGTACCAGAAGGAAGACTGATAGCACTAAGCAAGCTCCAGAGACACTAAGCCTCTATAGTCTTTAGTCACCGTACAGTAATCGTGACATGTATCCACACGGTGTGCTCGTCAATGCGAGGACTCATAAGTCAGGACACTACAGATGCCCATATAGCTAATAAACTGCTCGCCTAGTGACACAAGGGGCAAATACATGCATAAGGGTAGCACTAAGTTATACTAAAGGTATCGCAAATCTGGGGTGTGACACCACGATCAGGCTGCTAGGGTGGATAATAGTCATGTGGTCCTCTCCAACAAATATAAAAGGAGTACATCGTAATAATGGCATATAGAACCAATATATATAAACACGATGTCATGGTTATCATTAGGCACAAAGCCATACTCATTAAATATAGGCACAAAGTCATACATCACAACGTGTATCACCTCATACTATCCACTCTATTCTTGTCACATGAGTGTCATCTACTTATAATGAGTAACCGAATAAATCTCACAACAACATCCTTACCACTATGTGATACTTAAACATTTATTCACAGATAATAAATTAACTCAAAATATCCAATATTCTGTATAACGGGTCCAAAGAATAACATGAGAGGTATTACCGAATGCCCCATCCAAATGGTATTATAACTCTGTTTATTCATATTTCTTGTCACATAGAATTAAATATCATAAAACTACATAGAAGGGTGTCATCACCGTATCATTTTAAATCGTCAATCAAATCTATATCGATTGTGAATCACTTATATAATCATTCTTAATACATAGAAGATAAGAAATCAAAAATCAAAAACTAATATAAAAATATATTGTTCGAATAAATATAAATAAATGAATTGATACTTCATAATGAAACATTCAAAACATATAATTTTATGTAACAAATTAAATACTAAGAAATGAAGAATAAATATGTATTCCAGATTTAATTAGATGATTACTAAACTTAAATATAATATTTTTTATATAGCAAATGACTAATTTCTCAATCTTTTATAAAATTAAATTATAATTTAGTATTTACAAACATCATTAGAAGGTCTTTTTCTTTCATTTGACGATCCAAAATAATTTAATTTATTCCTAATCAAATAAATATACCTTCAAAACTTGAATTATATATTAAAGTTTCAGACAAATATACTATAAAATCTATAAAAAATCAATTAAATAACGATCCATATTATTTCATTAAAATGATATTAAATTCACTTTGTTTATTTAATAAACATTAAATTATATTTAGATTCATGAATAATATACATAATTATATACAATAATTTAAGTGCATTTATCATACACACACATATGTATATACACAAATGAAGATTTCATTGTATACGCACACACACTCAACGTTTGCATAAAAACACAAAAAATAATGCAACAAACACAGCAGGCTTTCACACATATATGTAAGCAGGCTTTCACACATATATGTATAACACAACATGCCATATAAACACTGCATAACTACACACACATATGTAAGAATATCATCATTTAGTATTCAAACTATACATATATATAAACATGCACATAATCACAGGTCATCACACACATATTCACACATATAAACACACACATTATCACTCAACTCATGCACATAGCACTCATAATTACACAAGCAAGTACACTCAGAAGCTGAACACATACACACACAAATGCAAACACAGACATACAAGTATATACATATAGTTACACAGACCCTCACACTCACGTAAGATACATACACATACCAGAATAAAGCTCACACGTGCACACATATAAAATGTACACTCACAGGGCCTGGAACATCTCTATTCCAGGTCCTCCATTGGTCCACGGCCTGGAACATACATGATCTAGGTCATGTCTGCCATTTTAAGTGGCTATGGCCACCTGATTCCCCTCCAATTTCAATCATTCCATTTATAATTTAATGCACAGATGATGTACAATCATAAAACAATTCAAACTCACAACATATGTACATAAGTTATCTTTGATTAGGCATGGATTTGTGAGAAAACTTCACCTGAAAGTTGCATTCTTCTTCTTCTTCCTCCTCTCGTTACACACGCACTCACACCGCACACTCCAACAATAATGCAATCCAATTCGCTCCTTGCCATAGAAGCTCAAAGATGCCAAGATTCATATATCCAAGTTTGATAATTTATTTTAATTTAGGTTATTTATTCCTGAATTTAGATATGTAGAGAATTTTTGTCTTAAGTTTCCGGAGGAAGAAAATGGATAGGGAGTCCATATATGCATGAGATAAAATTTGCCAATGAAGAAATATTAAGAGAGGAAAACTCTAGTGATATTTGAACTTGGTTATTTGGGCTTGGGCCTTAAGATAAAATAAAGAACTATATTTATTCTCCTTTGCTTATAAACTAAATTTCCACTTAATTTAAATAAATACAATTTACATTTCAAATCACTTCTTTATCAAACTAATATTATATTTTAATTTCATCACTTCTATCAAATACTATTTTCTCATTTTAACTTATTTAGATTTAAATATCACATTTTCACGATCAAAATCCTTTTATTTAAATAATTGTCGAACCAATTTATCATATAAATCTTCAAATTCCAATATAAATAATTAAATTGCCATTATTAACTATAATTAATTATTACTTAAAAATCGGATTGCTACACACTTCCCCCTTAATAAAATTACGTGCTCGCAATTTCCCATAAGGAAGAATCTATAACAAACCAATTATTTTAACCTAATAATTTCATTTAACTTTACTTTTTAAATTCCAAACATTTATCAGATATAAAATTTACTTTTTAGAATTACAAAATACTTCATTTAAATAACTCACCTTTTGAACATTAACAATTTTTTTCAGTATTTCATTTTATTTAATTCAAACATAATTCAATTTGAAATTTTCATCAAATAACTTTGTATGATTCAAGTAAAATCTAAAATTTTACCAACCAACTTTCTACTAAAATCACTTTCTTTATTTAATGACATATTCTTTAATATATTATTGATTCCAAGCATCTTATTATAACCTTTCTTTATTTAATGAAATATTCTTTATTATATTGTTGATTCCAAACATCTTATTGTAATAAATTATTTCTAAACTCTCTTTTTCATAAATTTATAAAATATTTAACGCTTTCAAGTTGATACTTGGAGGGAAATTCTAAACTTATTTTTCAAAAAAATTTACATTCCAAAGCCAACTCTATATTACTTATCAAAATAATTCACAATTAAATAATTCATTATATTCAAAAATCAAATAGTTCATTCTTATTTCATTTTTACAGCATACGTATAACCAAAATACATATAATTTGTATTCCCAAAATTCTCTTCTAACAAGTTTTCAAATCAATTTGATTTTTTTTTTTGATTTCACTATTTCTCATTTATACTCTTTAGATCATTTATTGCATTATATTTTAACATTTCCAAAAAATTATTAAGCCTCGTTCAATTATATAGAAATATTACATACCTTCATTAGTGAATTTATACTTTTTCAAAATTCAAAATAATTACTGCTTAAATTATAGTCGTATTCACATTGAAAAATTGCAAACGCAATAATATATATACCTTTTTAAATTTTATGTTCAAATGCCTTTTTCCAATGTTAAGGAATCTCTATCAATAACGTTAGCCATATGCATCGACTAGAATTATTAAACCACCCAACGGAAGGATTAACACTATTTCATTTCAAAAATATCTACAAATATTTTTTTTACAAATCATCCAATATACTTATTCAATAAATCTTTTACTAATTAACTATAAAAATTAACTTAATACCGTACTTACAATATACATATTTCCAAAGATTGCTCATTACACATAATTTCCAAAATCATATAATAAGAATAACATCCATATTGTCCAAGAGTATTACAGAGTAATACTGTCAGATGATACAGAGAATGAGGCTATATGAGGTACATACGTGAATATTACATTGGACTAACACTAGCATGTATTAAAACATCAAATAAGTAACTTATTTATGTGTACCTAGTATTGGTACGAAGCAATAAACATGTTTGCCTCCAGCTGTGCAGTTAATGCCCTGCTATAACCCCGCTATAACCCTGTTATATCTCATAGCGGCTTTCTACCGCTATGATTTTTCTATATAGCCCTAAATATAGCTTTTTTGCTTTAAGCCCTGCTATTTCCGCTATATCACGTTATTCCCGCTATATTCTGCTATTTCCGCTATATCTTTTTTAAAAGAAATGAATTGAAAAATGAAATTTATACATTATAAAAATTATGAAATTAATTTATTTAATTGAATTTTTAATATATTTTCAAAAATGAAAATACTATACATTTTACTAAATTCAATTATGTTATATGATATTTTTACGTTTATTTACAGTATATTCGCACATGTTTGTATTTAAAACTATTTATGTATTAATTATAATTCAATTGAATGTTAATTTTTCATTTAATTACCATTTGTATATTTGCAAAAACATTAAGTACTAGTTTTATATGCTATTTTAGAGTCATCCGCTATATCTTCGTTGTATATCCACTATGACTTTTTGCACTTTCGCCGCATTGAATCTGCCGAGCGCTTTAACTGCATAGGCCTCCATGACAAAACAATACACAATATATAGTATCATACAGAGTACACAGTGTCAAAATCGCAGTAATAACATATAATGTAAAGGCCCGTATCTCCGTACCCTTTGAGTCAACCATAATTCGCATCAGTTCAACTCAAATTGAACGAAAATATGAATCTTTAGGGGTAAGGTAGAAGAAGAGGCAGAAGAAAATAAACAACTTATAGAATCTTACAATCACAGCGGAACAAAATATAATAAATAATAATAGATTTTTAATACAAGAACTGTACTGTTAATATACATACCATTATCATAGTACAATAGACAACAACCAATCTAGGCATTTTAATGACTTGTCCTCACACAACGGAAATACATATCAAGTATGAAAATATGTCTTGGCATCTAGCTCGTCTCCTGAGCTCCATAGCATCCTATCCTGAATCTGTAATACTCGGTCTGACCTAAGCATTATAATAAAGTAACACCCGAGTCAGTCGGGAAAACCAGCGTGAGAAAACACACTCAATTTGAATTATTAAAGTTATCAAAACCCTTTGAAAAACAAAGGTACCTCGTAAGATCACATCAAACATAAAAACGATGAGTTTTTCCTTTATGATAACCAATACATTTTATCGAAAATCCAGTGACATTATAATAGTGTCTGTTACTCAGTAACTTGTCTTGGGTACGAGATACCGGTTATTGACCTGAGTGCCACCGTTCGGCATCCCTCATTCGACCACCAGCGCTCGGCTAGGGTGGCTCGGCACTTGGTCGCTCGGCATAGGCATGCCACTCGGCCCAAATGTCTTCCGGCCAGATCATGTAGCTCGGCTTTTATCCCTCACTCGCCATTAAAGACCTCGCTCGGCATAGCCATGCCGCTCAGCCTAAGAGCCTCGCTCAGCACGAGTACATCGCTCGGCATAAAAGCCTTGCTCGGCATACATGCCTCGTTTGGCCTGGATGAATTCCTCGTTCGGCATACGAATGTCGTTCGGCCTGGATATGTGGCTCAGCACACGAGTGTCGTTTGGCATGCATACCTCGGCCTGGATATGTAGCTCGGCATATGATTGTCGCTCGGCATACATACGCCGTTCGACATTCTCTAGTTCAAACACCGTCGCTTGGCCTAACATCCTCGCTTGCCATTCTCTGCTTCAAACTTCCATTCGGCATCCCTGGCTTGACGCACACTAAAGGAGTTAGCAAGTTGTCAAGCTCACAATAAACTAAGGGAGTTCGGTAAAACTTTACCACGAGTCACTTGATGATCGTTGAAGACAGTTCTCGACCGGCATCCCTCGCTTGGCAACTACCGTTCGGCATCCCTGGCTCGGTGCATAGAAGCAACTTACTATGGACCAAAGTATCTTGCCCCTAGGCCCACAAAGGAAGTCCAGCCTATCTTTGCCTAATAGAGGGGCAGTGACACAGTGAAAGGGACCTTTTTTTTAAGAACACTAGGAAGACTCTGCCTATTTTAAGACTCATTCTTTTTGACTTAGCATTTGCATTCGAGTAGTTGGTGTATGGATTGTATCTATATTCAATCATTTGTGAAAGCAATAAAGATTAAACTTAAAGTGGACGTAGGCAGTTACGCGAACCACTATAAATCTGGTGTTCTTGTTTTTGCAGTTAATTTAGCATACATTCCTCAGTTTTAATTTACCTTCTTCATTAATCTCTTTACACATATCCTTCTTCGGGTGTTAGTGACCAGTTCTTGTGCTAACATTTAGGTGCTTCCATTGAGAATCAAATTCTCAGGCCGTTAGGATCTATTTTGTAGCTACTGGATTGAAGAAATCCCTCAAGGGAGATCCAAGTCATTCACAGAAAGTCTGTTGATTCTGCTCAGAGTTTCTACCAATAACTCTACTATGGGAAGACCACGTACCAGATCAGCCTCTCAAAACGCGGACATTAATGAGACTGCTGGCATACAGCAAATAGGACCTAGCAATCAACAAGCAAATCTAGGTGCAGGAACCACCGTCTAAAATCAAATGGAAGTTGTCACCAGAACGGAATTCAACGAGTTGATGAGAGAACTCGTGGAAAGCAGAAGACAACTTAATGAGAAGATTCAAGCTAACGCTAATCTCATGACTCAGCTTACTCAGCAACAGCATCAGAATGCTAGAGGTAGCCCCGTTCCTTACTCTTCATCTGACAGCTCGACTTCGTCCGATGAACCTCCCAAGCGTAGACCCGTAAAAATGAACCAACACAAGTAGGCTTGCTAATCGATCAACAAGGAGTGGACCAAATTCCTTACCTAGCGGCATAGTCCCTCACTTACATCAAGGAAATCCCACTCAAGCCAGGACAGGAAACTTAGGATCTAAAGCACGTATGGAAGCTGGACGGCCTGCTCACTAAGGCCCTAATAAACCTAATCCTCAGGATACACGTCTGACAGATCGCCAACAGAGGAGACACCAACTAGAATGGTATCGTAGGACATATTCCAACTTGCCATCCTCCATACAAACCCCAAATCTATCGGTAATGGTCAGACAGCTAATGAGATAAAACCAAGGATTGACCAACGACGATTGGGGGATATCCAGGAGTCATACTCCATTCACAGATGCTATTCTACATGCCAAGTACCCAAGGAAGTTCAACATGCCAATTTTTCTGAATTACGAAGGGAACACTGATCCTAGACAGCATGTGATAAGGTATGAATGGATGATGGATTCAGCTAGAGCGAATGATGCAACTAAGTGTAGGTGCTTCCCAATAACTTTATCCGAAATCGCTACCATGTGGTTCGCTCGACTTCCCCCATGGTCTATATCTAGCTTTGATGAATTGGCGATGAAATTTGTAGAACAGTTCAGGATACACGCCACTCGTCCCAAGAACGTGATGTCCATATCCAATGTGATTCAGGCTCCAAGAGAGTCGTTGAATGAGTACTTTCAAAGATTCCATGTTGCCGCTATTGAAGTTAGAAACCCCAACGAACATGCTATTTTGATGGCTGTGATGCGAGAGGTAAATCCGGATTCGGAATTTGGTGACTGGCTGGCGGGAAAGCCTCCAACTACGTTGGAGCGTTTTTATTCGAAGGTACACCAATTTATAAGGAGGGAGGAAGCCAAATGAACAAGACGAGATAAGGCACCTGTGCTTGGTAAGGAGACTGTGCAAATCAATATCGCTGTAAAGCAATCGGGTGGTAACTCAGGGAAGGTTCAGGTCAATGTCCAGAACAAGCCTGGGCAATCTAAAGGGTCCGGAGGAGGAAATCCCGAAAAGAAAAGGGAAGCAGGGAAATGGAAACCAAGGATTCCATCTTACAACGAATACACTCCTCTGAATGCATCTTTGGAAAATATTTACCTGTCAACTTGCAATACTTTTCAATATCGAAAGCCACGTCCAAAAGAGTCCACGGAGGAACAAAAGCGGACTGGGAAGTATTGCCGCTTCCATGAGACTTACGGGCATAATACAAAGGAGTGCAA
The DNA here is from genome assembly GCA_030765085.1 of Allium cepa. Lineage (NCBI taxonomy): Eukaryota > Viridiplantae > Streptophyta > Magnoliopsida > Asparagales > Amaryllidaceae > Allium > Allium cepa. The sequence continues at coordinate 348,385,494 of CM060928.1, forward strand.
ACACCTCCACGATGCCATAGAAAAGTTTATTAGACAGAAAAAGTTGCAGGAGTTTGTCAAGAACCCGTAGGAAGGTAGGCAAGGAACATCTGACCCCGGACGCGGGCAAGCTCCACGCCATCCAGAGGAACCTGCTTGAACCATGGGTAGACTACTCATAAACACGATAGTCGATGGACCTAACCCTATGGATAAGAGTTGGCAAAAAATGGAGCGGTATGTTAACTCCCTAAGGCATGCAGATTTTGAGTGTTGTTCAAATACGGAGGACGAGTCTCTACCGAAGCAACAGCGAACGATGACAGATGATATAGTTTTCAGAAGCAGAGATGCTGATCAGGTGGAAGCTACTACCATTGACCCGATGGTAATCTCCGCGACAATCGGTCCAGTGTTTGTGAAAATAATTTTAATTGATTGTGGAAGTTCTGTTAACATCATCTTCAAAAACCCATATGTCCAAATGAAGATGGAGACCAAAGATTTAAAACCATCTAAAGTCCGCATCCATGGCTTTAATGGTGCAGCAACCGATGCAGTGGGTTATGTTGAATTACCGGTTGAACTTGGGCAAGGTGAACGTAGGAGGGTGCGAATCCTACCTTTCATTGTTTTGGATGTTGATTCTCTGTACAACGTATTTCTGGGTCGACCGGCCCTGACAGAGTTTAGGGAAGCTTAGGCCCTGTGGTTGTTTAACTTTGAAATTTCCGACAGACAAAGGAGGTTGTGTTGTGTATGGCGATCAGGCGACTGGTCGTGCATGTTATGTGGCTGAGATGAGAGAAGCTCAACGAAGAGAGAAAGGAAAGGTTGTGGACAACTCCGTCCACATCCGTGCCGTTGAAAATTGACAAGTAGCGCTTAAGCCCTGGGTCGGGCAACATGATCGGATCTGTAGAGACATAGATCCGAGAGATGATGATGAGGAACTCAGGGAAGAAAAAGTAGCACCCGCTGAACTGACGGTTGACGTTTCAGTGAACCGAGACGATCCATCTCGAGTACTTAAGATTGGATCACAACTCATCCCCTCTATGACCGAGGATCTTATTGATTTCCTCTGAGCGAATCATGATGTTTTCGCTTGGACACGTTCTGATATGTGCGGGATTTCTCCCGCTATTGCAAGTCATATGTTGAACATATACCCGAAGTACGTTCCAGTAAAGCAGAAAAGGAGAGGCATGGACCCGAAGAGGTCCGCTGCTCTCAGAGAGGAGGTGGACAAACTCAAAGCCAATGGGTTTGTCCGCGACGCCCTCTACCCTGAATGATGTCTAACCCTATGCTAGTTAGGAAAGCAAATGGGAAATGGAGAACTTGTGTAGATTACTTTGATTTAAACAAAGCATTCCCTAAGGATAGTTTCCCTTTACCCAGAATCGACCAGCTGGTCGACTCAACAGCCGGACACGAGTTACTGTCGTTTATGGACGTGTACTCGGGATATAATCAAATCTTGATGCACATTCCTAACCAAGAACACACCATTTTTGTCACAGACGTTGGGCTATACAGCTATGTAGTGATGCCTTTTGGATTGGAGAATGCAGGAGCAACTTATCAGCGTCTAGTGAATCGGATGTTTAAAGACCAGATCGGTAGAACGATGGAAGTCTATGTAGATGACTTGCTCGTGAAGTCACGACAGTAAAATGACCACATTCGAGTCTTGGTAGAAATGTTTGATATACTTAAATATTACGGTATGAAAATCAATCCTTTGAAGTGTTCCTTTGGTGTTGCGTCAGGGATGTTTTTGGGATTCATTGTTAACGCCCGGGGAATCGAAGCCAACCCGGAGAATATTCAAGCTATTCGAGACATACAAGTGCCCAGAAATATAAAGCAGGTACAAAGCTTGAATGGAAAGGTGGCCGCGCTGAGTCGATTCATATCCAAAGCCACAGATAAGTGTATTCCTTTCTATGATGTAATAAAGAAAGGAAAGAGAAATATCGAATGGACAACCGACTATGAGGAAGCATTCCGAGCTCTGGTAAGGCATTTAGAAAGTCCCCTAGTGCTACCGAAACCAGTAGACCATGAAATGTTGTATGTATACTTGGTCGTATCCCAACATGCCATCAGTACGGCTTTGCTTTGCGAGGAGGACCGAGTTCAAAAGTCAGTGTACTATGTCAGTAAACGTTTAACGGGGGTAGAAAGAAATTATCCTAAGATTGAGAAACTGGCCTACTGCTTGGTGATTGTATCACGCAAGCTTCATCCGTACTTTCAGGCACACTCGATCAGTGTTTATACCGATCAACCCTTGCGTAAGGTACTCCAATGACCAGAAACTTCTAGAAGGATGTTAAAATGGAATATCGAGTTGAGTCTGTTCGATATTACCTACCTGCCAAGAAGGGCCATACAAGGGTAAGCGCTAGCAGACTTCATAGATGAATTCGCCGTGTCAGACGAACCAAACAACCATGATATTATTCCCCCCATTCGATGGAAACTGTACACCAATGGGGCATCTAACGACCGTTGCTCTGGGGCTGGTATAATTCTTGTAACTCCCAAGAACGGATCAATTTGTTATGCTTTGAAGCTCAATTTTCCAGCTACGAATGACATAGCTGAGTATGAAGCATTGATTGCTGGCTTGAGACTCATCAGGGAACTAGGAGTAAAATCGGTTGAAATCTTTTGTGACTCACAATTGGAGGTGTACCAGGTGCGGGGAGACTATCAAACATAGGAACAGAGACTTGCCCCATACCTGGCACGAGTTCAAGAGCCGTTAGCAGATCTAGAGTATTATGATATGTCGCATGTCCCGCATGAACAGAACAGAGAAGCCGATTCATTGGCCGAATTCGCAAGTACTAGCGATGCACAACAAATAGGATTGGTTCCCGTCGACCTTACATACTCTGAGTATAAATGTGATGGAGATAGATTTCGTGTTAGGAATAGAAATCGAGAAGGAATCGTGGATGACCCAATTCAAGCAATACTTGCTACACAGGGTCTTGCGTGAAAGAAAGAACGAAAGACGGCAGGTCATTCGTAAAGCTTCGCGATATGTAATGCAGGACGGAATAATGTATCGAAAGGGATTTTCGGCCCCTTACTCCGGTGCATTGCCCATAATGAGATAAAACGAGTCTTGAAGGAAGTCCATAAAGGAGAATGTGGTGACCATACTAGGGGACAGACGTTAGCAAAGAAAATCCTTCGCAAAAATCCTGAGAGCTCCACCGTTGGAACTCACACAAATGGTTAGTCCCTGGCCGTTTGCAATGTGGGGAATCGATATAGTCGGTTCTCTACCTATATCCAAAGGTGGTGCGAAATACGTAATAGTTGCGGTCGATTACTTTACCTAGTGGGCAGAAGCAGAGCCCTTAGCCACAATCACCACCAAAAAGGTCATTAATTTCGTTGTACGAAACATTATATGCCATTTTGGCCCCCGCGAACTATCATTACAGACAACGGAACTCAATTCGAAAGTAGGGAGTGTAAAGAATTTTGTCAATAGTATTGCATTGAAAAGAGGTTTACAGCAGTTGCTCGTCCAAAAGCCAATGGACAAGTAGAAGCCTTGAACAAAATAATCAAGTCCATATTGAAAAAGCATTTGTAAAAGGCTAGAGGCAAGTGGGTGGATGAACTTCCAACGGTACTTTAGGCTTAAAGAACCACCCACAAGTCCACGACTGGCCACACTCCATTCACATTGGCATATGGCATGAAAGATGTTATACTTGTGGAACTTCAATGAAGTTCCTTCACATCGAGTAACTCATTATGACCCTAAGACGAATCGGGATCTTTTACTAGAATCACTCGACTTCATTGATGAAAAACGTGAAGAAGCTGATTTAAGGGCGGGGCATATAGACACCGAGTCGCTTGGTATTATAATGAAAAAGTCCGGCCGAGAACCTTTGATGCGGGCGATCTCGTTTTAAAACGAGTTTTCCCGGTCCCATCGCATATGAATCATACACAGGAAGGTCTATACGTCATTGAACGGAGGCTTGGAGAGGGAACTTTCAAGCTAACGATTTGGCACAACACTCCCCCAAGCATGGAATAGCGAGCATCTGCAGCATTATTATACTTAGTCTATTTCTTTCGTATCTTTGTTGCAATTATTTCCAGTACATTTTTATTTCGATAATTCTTAGTTATCGGCATGTAATAAGATGATTTAGTTTGTTTTTGTTAATAAAGGCTTGAAGCCATCTTTTCCATGAATTATTGATGTCTCCATGTGTGATAATTCTATGGCAAAAAACTAAAGTTACATTATTCTGTCTGCCATACGAACGAGCACAAAAAATTAAAAATGTCCAAGTCCCCGAAGTGCGGACTGGAGTATTCTAAGTCCCTAGAGTGCGGACTAGAGTATAAGTGATAAAAAATCTCCAAGTCCCGGAGTGCGGACTGGATTACTCCGAGTTCCCAGAGTGCGGACCAGAGTATAAATGACTAAAAATCTCCAAGTCTCCGGAGTGCGGACTGGAGTACTTTGAGTCCCCAGAGTGCGGACAGAAGTATAAACGACTAAAAATCTCCAAGTCCCCAGAGTGCAGGCTGGAGCACTCTGAGTCCCCAGAGTGCGGACTAGAGTATAAACGACTAAAAGTCTCTAAGTCCCCGGAGTGAGGACTGGAATACTCTGAGTCCCCAGAGTGCGGACTAGAGTATAAACGACTAAAAGTCTCCAAGTTCCCAAAGTACAGACTAGAGTACTCTGAGTCCCCGGAGTGCGGACTGGAGTATAAACGACTAAAAATCTCCGAGTCCCCGAAGTGCGGACTGGAGTACTCTAAGTCCCCAGAGTGCGGACTGGAGTACTCTGGGTCCCCAGAGTGCGGACTAAAAACATTCTAAGTATCCAAAGCATGAAACAGAGGATTCACGATTCTCAAAAAAAAATCCGAGTCACATGGAGGTGAACTAGAGCTCGGGTAACTCACCGAATGTCTAGTTATGATAACAAGTTAGACAGTAAGCTGAATAATAAAAGTCGTTTTAAAGACAAAGAAATTAAAGTTTATTTATCAATCCAAAATGAGGTTCCACAACAATCCCTCCAAAACTCGGAGTCAAAAGTCTATTTACATTGGCCATGAAAATAAATAAAAAATAATAATTACATAAAACTAGGCTAACTCTCGTCGAATGAGTGTAACAACTACTTCTTTGGTTTCTTCTCCTTCCTTGTTTTCTCAGATGGCTCCTTCCCTACGCGTTTTCATTTGGATGCCTTGCTTGCTGGGGAAGTAACATTCGAGGAAGGAAGGGGAAATTCTAGTGGCCTTGATCCACCGAGGAGAATGACCTTCAAAGGCCTGTTCAAAGGGTCATCGAGCTCCACTACTTGGGGCTCGACCTTGATCTCAACTTTCTTCTTTTTCTCTTTCGCAAGTTTCTCCTTCTTGTTCACTTTCGAAGTGTGTCCGGAGGCGCCTGTAATCTCAACTTCATAACTTTCTTCGATGGGTGATGAAATTTCAAACTTGTCCTCGTCAAGCGCCTCAATCACTTGAGCATCAGGACCGGGAGTCTCTCCCGCTTGAATAGCCTCACTCTACTTCTCCTTCTCCTCCGTGGTGTCATTGCTCCTTGGAGTTGGCTCAGGATCAGAACGGCCTACGCAAAATTATAAGAGACAAACGTTAAAACACAATAACCTCTCGCCAAAAACGACGACTCTTTAAACTTTAAGAAGAAAAGTTATGTATCGGTTTCTTGCTGACTCTGAACCTTCCAGGGAGTCTCACCCTTTGGATTAAGAGATAGAACATGAATGTCAAGGCCAGGGTCTTCTGGGTCGTTTCCAACATGCTGCTCGAAGGGATCAAGTACTGGACGACCAATGGATTGAGTAGGGGGAGGAGCTGGAGACTCGGTTCCAAACGGACCGACAATGCCGTTCTTTCCTTTTGACTAGGAGGAATCTTTGCTATAGAGAGTCTTCGCTGCAGACAAGTCTGAAGGCTTATTCCCCTTGAAATTCCTTTACTAAAGCCTCATCGTCGGCCTCTTTGGTGCCCGACTTAACCTTTCTGATCTTTATCAAAGTTTCCCATGCTTCGACCAGACATTCGAGGTAACCCTTGCAAGAAATGTTAGGTCGCGATGCATGAGAACTCGAGCGTTGTACTCGACAATAAGCGGATCAAGCATGCATTTAATCTCCTCTCTACCAGCCTCTGTAGTCGCCTCAAGATGAGAATCAATCTCTGTGGATGTTATTCTTTTGCCCTCCTCACGGGCTTCATCATTCAATCTCTCAACTTTGGAGAGTTCGTCGTCGAGCTTTGTCTTCAGAAGTCGTGTGGCGACAATCTCATCGCAGTATCGTTGTGACTCTTCCTGAGCAACAACCTTTTCCTCTCTCTCTTTTAGAAGTAGCTCTTCCAACTCTTTGACTCGCTGAGCGAATGCATTCCTCTCCTTCTGAATGGAGTCTTTCTCTAAAGCCAAGGCACCACAGCGTTGAACCGCTTCGTCGATTTCTTTCTTATGTGTGACCTCTAGACGATTAACCGCCTCAGTTGTGTCTTTGGCGTATTTCTGAACGGTTTCAAGCTGAGACTTATATGAGAGAAGCTCTTCATCCTAGGCTTTAATGATGTCCTTGTCGTGGATGGTTTCGAGCTTCAGACGATCAATTTCATGTTGACGTTCGATGGAGACTTCTGACACTTTCTCTGCCAAATGAACAAAGGCATCGTGCTGAACGTAGATATCGTTGTCGCAGGCTATGGCACTTTGTTTGATGTGCGCTGGAATGTGATGAATCATTGGAAGAAATTCCAGACCGTCGACGCATATTTTCGGGAATGTGGCCTTCAGCTCAGTAAGTCTTTCTGCTACCGACGGATCATGTACAGGAGCGGTAGTAGTTTTCCAAGAGACTACAGATGTTTTGTGAGGTTTCCAGGATTTCCTGGTACTAGATGAACCAGATTGTTGGTCTCGGTGAGCCTCAGGCTGGGACCCCTTATGCGCAGATTTCTCCTTGCCTTTCTCCGATTGAAAAGGAGGATCGCGATAGTAGGAAGACTGGATGTATGTTTTTCTTCGATAATATGATTCTTGGAGGTGATATCTCGATCTCCCGAGTCATCTCTGTCTCGGTGTTTGCCAAAGCCCGAATCCTGGCCAGAATGATGAAAGATAGATGACCCACGAAGACGGTCAAGTCTGTGGGTACGCCCCATATCTCCTGTGCAGAAATTGAATAACGACAAGTTAGCAAAAATAGAGTGATAGCTTAAATTTAGGTGCAAAGTGAAGTGCATGTGTCTGTGTGTGTCCTACTGTTTCCCCTCGACGGACCAGTTTCTTTATCTTTACTTATAGGAGTTTTTTTTCCTTGGTTATGGGCTTGAGCGCCTGCATCGCCTCTCACGGGCGAATGAAGCTTAAGGGTTTCGGATCGTTGAAGCCGTAATTGAGTAAATCGTCGGGAATGGTGAGGTCAGATAAGCCTTTCAATGAACCCTCCAAGTGTTGAGGATACGACTCTTTTTTCGCTGGAGTGATTGTAACTTTTGAGGTTCCACCAATAGTCTTCTTCCTTAGTTTGTACGATTTTCTTTTTTCCCTTCGAGGGGGAGGCGCTACATCGGTGCCGTGTGCTTCAACCATCGATTCTCAAGCAGGACTTACATTCTCACCAGGTGTGTCTGACACCTTAGCCTCTCTAATCTCGCCTTCCTCTGGTGTGTCAGGGACATCACGTGTTGAAGGCCCAGCTTTCCTTTTTCCTTTGTCCAAGGCTGACCCGGTTGTAGTGACGCCGTGAGGAAGACTTATTCGACAACCTTCCGCCAACAGCCTGAATTTGGAGAGCGATTCATTGGAAATGATAGATCTGATATCCCGGTCTTTCGTGGGAACAGCTCGGATAGCTTCAATGGCCTCAGAGTACCCGGAGCCTTCGGGACGTGGGCTAATACCTGTAAAAGTAGAAAAGGGTTAGAAAGGGTGCACTTTCCGCCGAATACAAGTATTGATCCAAGAAAGAAACTTACTCCCATCCAGCCATCTCCTTGCAAAGCCAAGGGGACAGCGCATGTAGAATCATTCCTGCTTATACTGAGCAAATTTGCTCCATGCCCCAGTCAGAATTTGGCACTAGTTATGCAGCTCAAGGAATATGAAAGATGGGCTGTTGGACCGCTTCTTGAAACGATAAATATAACTAATGTCGCCGGGAGTGGGGAGCCTGAATAGAATGCTCATGAAGAGAATGCACGTGCCATATACGAACGCGTGACTGTTGGGATGTAACTATGATGGAGCAATCTCAATATACTGTAACAGGTCACGGATGAAGGAATTGAATGATGGCACGCTACCGACCCAGCACATAAATTTGTTGCAGGCCGTGTATCCGGTTGGGGGCAAGTGAGGACGATCTTGTCCCAATGGAACCAGTACACCGTCAAAGGGAATTCCATGTATTGAGCATATGCGACAAAGAGCGCTTTCATTAATTATCGAAGCTTGAGAATCGACCGGTTTGTCTAGAAAGATCGCTGCATCTAAGGAATCGGGAGCCAAGTTAACGGATGCAATCGTGGGACTCGGAATATCTTCTACAGGAGCTATCAATGGATTTGAGGTTCCACCATTTCCCGTTGAGAAGTTGGCTCGAGTTTATCCGAGACTGTGGCAGAACTGGATTTTCTAGACATCTCTAATGAGTGTTGGGTCGGATGAAACACATGTTTGAACTTTACTCAAAAGACAATCAATATTAGACATAATGACAAAAGTACTCCCCCTGTGCGGTGTGTGAACTAGTGTAATCATGCAAATATAAATTTAAAAGGATTAAAAGTCATGAAGCTGATGAATTAAAGTTATTCCTTGAACCGTCATCGTCGAAGACCGTCATCGCTGACCTCTCCGAGAGCCTGTCCCGTGATGGTTTCAGATTTGAACTCGGACATTAGTGCTATATGTTAAAGGCTATTATTCGTCTTAATCAAGTTAAACTTAGGTTCATAGTTGTTGAAGTTGGGGAGTTATCAGTCCGAATCAGTTCGATATGCATGTTTGCATGAGTTCTGGTCCTTGTTCATTGTCCTGTGATTAGGCGTGGGAGGTTGTTGAACCTGACATATGTTGCGGTCGAGGCAGAATGATAATGACTAACATTTTCTACTTATAGGCTCGATTCCGCATGGCCATCGATGCCGAACGACCATCAATGCCGAACGGCCCTCGATGCAGAACGGCGTTCAATGCCGAACGGCTCTCAACGCCGAATGGCCTTCAAAGCCAAACGTCTCTCAATACATGTTAGGCGACCCACTCACTCACCTCACCGACACACTCTCAACACCGCACGAGGTCGACCCACTGGCCACCTAATTCCCTAACATCATCCTTGTATGAAGACCACCGGACCACCTATTTCCTACTTGGCCATTTTTCACTCACCCACCCAGACACTCGCCTCTTCCTCGCTCCTGGGTTACCGACCCACCTCGATCAACAATCTGGTTACGCTTTAGCAACCTAACTTCCACGCAGGGTGACCCAGCCGGAGCCTACAACCTAAAAACCACCGGTGTCACTTTCCCTTCTCCTTTCCATTTTGCCAAACCCGAAATCGATTAAAGTTGTATCGAGTTCCAACCCTAAGGCATAATTAAACCTACTCGATTCGTATTCCTTATCTACACGATTCCTACCGTCCATAATCTGAAGAAGTTTCGCGAATTTGAATTTCATGCTAAGACTTCCTATTTTGAAAAAGCGTTTGAGTGAGAGGTTATTACCTAAGGGAGTGTTCGAAGCTTGGGGATCTGGTTAGGTTCAAGATTGAAAATCGTTTAAACTCGACTTAGGAAAGAACTATAGGGAAGACGTGCTAAATTCGGGCTATAGAAGGAGAGTTGGGAAGATAGCCAACGTTCATAGAAAAGTCACGAGTTCCTGTAGAGTTTAAGTAAAAGTAAAGAGGAAAAAAAGAGAAGTATTGGCTTATATAGGAAAGACGGGAGGTGAAGAGGCATCAACCAGTGGAACCGGTCAAGATATCTCGATGGTTCAGCATTCAAGGCCTCGATCAACATTCAGGCCCCGTTCGGCATTCAGGCCTCGCTCGGCATTCAGGAGATCGTAAGAATCTGCTATTGGGAAGTCAGAGCAAGGGCTTAAAGGAAGAAATGGATTGCTCGTGGTTCAAAGCGCATCGTGCCGATTCACACGATACGCTTTGGAGGGCAGATGTTACCTAGGAACTTGTCTTGGGTATGAGGTACCGGTTATTGACATGAGTGCCACCGTTTGGCATCCCTCATTCAACCACCAGTGCTCGGCTAGGGTGGCTCGGCACTTGGTCGCTAGGCATAGGCATGCCGCTCGGCCCAAGTGTCGTTCGGCCAGATCATGTTGCTCGACATTTATCGCACACTCGCTATTAAAGACCTCGCTCGGCATAGGATTGCCGCTCGGCCTAAGAGCCTCGCTTGGCACAAGTTCATCGCTTGGCATACAAGCCTCGCTCGACATACAAGCCTCGATCGGCATACATGCCTCGTTCGGCCTAGATGCATTCCTCGTTCGGCAGACGAATGCCGTTCGGCCTGGATATGTGGCTCGACACACGAGTGTCGTTCGGCATGCATACCTCGGCTTGGATATGTGGCTCGACATACGATTATCGTTCAGCATGCATACGTCGTTTGGCATTCTCTGGTTCAAACACTATCGCTCGACCTAACACCCTCGTTCAGCATTCTCTGCTTCAAACTGCCGTTTGGCATCCTTGGCTCAGCGCACACTAAAGGAATTAGCAAGTTGTCAAGACCATAACAAACTAAGGGCGTTCGGTAGAACTTTACCTCTAGTCACTTGATGATCGCTACAGGCAGTTCTCGATCGGCATCCCTCGCTCGGCAACTGCCGTTCGGCATCCCTCGCTTGGCAACTGCCATTTGGCATCCCTGGCTCGGTACACAGAAGCAACTTACTATAGGCCGAAGTATCTTGCCCTTGGGCCCGCAAAGGAAGCCCGGCCTATCTTCGCCTATAAATAGAGGGGCAGCAACACAGTGAAAGGGACCTTTTTTTGGAGAACACTGGGAAGACTCCGCCGCTTTCAAGACTCATTCTTTTTGACTTAGCATTTGCATTCGAGTAGTTGGTGTACAGATTGTATCTGTATTCGATCATTTGTGAAAGCGGTAAAGATTAAACTCAAAGTGGACATAGGTAGTTACGCTGAACCACTATAAATCTAGTGTTCTTACTTTTGCAGTTAATTTAGCATACATTCCTCAGTTTTAATTTACCTTCTTCATTAATCTCTCTACACAAATCCTTCTTCAGGTGTTAGTGACCAATTCTGGTGCTAACAGTGTCTAAGTACAAATACTCATTTAAATAGCTCAAATTGTTACATTAATTAAATTCTAGCATACTAGGCTCTACAAACAAAATCGTAAAGGCTCGTATTGGAGAATGGATCCCATACAATGACTGGGCTACTAGGGTACCGCCCATCACAGTACACCTCTAAAAAATTGTACCGAGGACCTATCCGGAATCCCTGCTACACAAGGCCGGCCTACCCCTAACCTGGATAGAACTGAATATGTTATCACTCCGGGTGTTCCCACCCTTAAAAATCGAGTGCTCCTTTTTTCATGCACAACCATATCCAATTTATATATATTTATGAGGATATCTAGAAAAGTGATAACATACCCTAATTTGGTGCGGTCCACTTAGCCTTGCTGCATCTCTCATGTTTTAGTCATTCCCGGTTGATGAGGCTTGGGCTAACGTTACCTTTCTATAACAATTCCACTTAGAGTTCTCATCGTCCTCTAATGACGATGTTCTGATAGCATTCATCCATTCAACTTGTCATGGTTCTGAACAAACCGAATCGACGCCTTCACTATCTTCACGATATCCATTTGTAATGTTCAAACTGGACCGAAGTTGTTTTCGGATAATTAAATCTGATCCCAGTCTTTTCGAAACGATTACCAAAATTGGGCAATATTGATAGTCGGTTATTTAGCGATCAATAAAACATCTATAAGCAGTCACTAGGCCTTATTATAAATTTTTCCAAAATATTTATTTTCAAAATATCTTTATAGGATATATATTCAAATCCCTTCCAATCTTTGAAAACAATTTCAAATACTTAAATTCGTAACAGGGTATATCGAAACCATCTCAACACTTAGAATATTCCCAAATTTTCATTTTTATACTTAGGAAAATATTATAAGTCTTGTTTTCCAAAATCATTTTAAATATCAACACTTAAGAGAATATTTCGTAACTTATCTCATAAGTCTAGGAATCACTAATAAATTCCCTTTTACAATTTCCAAAACCCACTATATTTATCTATAAACCCATTCAACAATTTATAACTTATTTTATGAATTCAGATTTCATTTTCAAAGTTCCCATATTCAACATTTTTTTGAAATTCCATTCCTCCAAATCCCTTATAAAATTCCTCTTACTAACATTATATCCATTTTATAAACCCCATTCACAAATCTCGAGAGGATTTATAAATGAATTTCAATCATTTCAAAACTATATGCATATAATAAGTATTTTAAATAATAATTTATTTATTTTTTAAATTTTTTTAAAGTAATTATTTAAAATATTTAAACACTTTATATAACATCGATAATTAATTTCCAATTCATTTTTAAATAACCAACTGATTTACAAAGCTGATTATATAAAAAAATAGAATTTATTTCAATGAATATTAAATACTTAAATAACCCACTTTTTGAAATATTTCAATACTAACTAGTTTTAAAATTCCATAGTTTAATAAATAAAATTTCCTTTCTTTTTAAAAAAGGCTTAACTTCTAAATAACTTTTTAAAATTCCAATAACCAATTTCAATTTACAAATCCCTCTTGATTTACAACATGCCGATTTCCTTTCCAATTCCCTTTTTAGAAATAAACTCTGCTATTCTTCCCAAAAACTATTTTCATATCTTGATATAAATTCACACCGTGAAATTTATATTTCCAATTTATGACTAATATCTTTACCCATATTTATAAACATCATTTATAAATTTACAAACTCCATTTGTAACGACCGGTGTAAATTCGATGTTTAAAATGAATTAAATTATAGGATTTCTAATCTAAATTTAGGAAGCAACAGAAATCTTATTTGTTTACATGAAAGAGAATGTTGAAATTTGTTGGATCAAGGGTAATTAAATTTTACAAATTTAATTTTATATTTCAATTAATTGGAATAGTGAAAATTTGGAAATAGTTTCAAATTTATGTAAGACAATGAATTGCAGTAATTAAAGTTAATAAATCAATGGATTAAATGGAATAATTAATTGGAGTTAAGATCTAAATTTGTATGTGAGCATTCATTGATATTGGAATATAAAAGGGTAAATTTATAGTATAAAATGTGGACATCACCTTTAAGATGATGGGTTTATAATTGATGCATAATAGGAAAATCAAATGAATTGGTTTAATTGAATAACAATTAGCAATTAATGAATGAAGAGAAATTTTAAGGGCGTAATTGTTTTCGTTAAATTAATTTTGGTAACAAATTGTATTGAATATAGATTTAACGTTGTGTGATGTATTTAAGTAATAATTGGAGAACAATGTAAATTATATCCGTGAATGGTCAATTCAATTAAACAACAAGATTTTTAAATAAATAAACGTTTTTATTTAGGTTTCAATTTGTTAATTTATGAAGTTTAATGGGAAATCAATTGCAATAAATTGCCCTAATTTATGCAGTTAGAGGAGATTTGGATTTGCATTATAGATGGAAGTATAATCTAAATTGATAGGTAACAAACTTAAGAATAAAATTTAGAGCTAATAGGTGGCAAATTTATATAGTTGTTTATTTACGTAATGTGTACGTAAGCTTTGGTAAACCGATTTCTATCGATCCAAATCTAACGATTTGTTAATATAGATTTAAGTATAGGAGCAGTATTTATTAATTAAATTGAAGTATTGAAAAATAAATGAAATTCAACGTTTAATATTACATTATTGTAAGTAAGATAATTTGTGTAAGTATTGTTAAGGTTGTTCATATTTGACAAATTTATTGAGCTATAAGGATTGATATATAAATTAATGTTGGTTTAGGATATCGTTACTTGGTGATTTATTATAGAGTAATGGGAGTGTGAACGTAAAATAATAAAAGCATAGATTTATGGTAGGACATAATTTATGGTTTTAGGAATTTAAATCCAAAGATTTATTTAATTGAGGAAATAATACGTATTAAATCTCAACTTGATATAATCAATGCAAATTTAGTAATTAAAAATAAATTGCAAGTTGGTAATTTAGGATGTTTGTGAGTAAATTTGCAGGTAAGATAATTTTTAAAGTTTTACCCATTCATATAATTTATTTAAATATATATAAATCAAATGGCAACATTGTGTTAATAATAGTCGTAAGTGAATTTGAATGCTAAAGGGGTAACAATCGTTTTAGGTTAACCGTTTATTTAATATATTAAGTCTAGACTGGTAATCGATTGAAATAAAAAAAAAAATTTGTTTTGTTAATGTGACTTGGTTAATAAAGAGGAATTTATATGAAATGAAGCATGCATGAGAAATGCATTATAATTCAATGTTATGTTTACCCATTAAAATGTATACTAGGTTAAGTATCAAATAGAGGGAAAGAAAAGTAAATATTGAATCGATTGATGAATAAGTATTCTTTGGATAGAAATTTAGTGTAAAGTTGATATTAATTGTATAAAATCTATCTAAGATAATGAATTGCAATAAATTGTGGGTTGATAATAAGGTGTGAATGGAAATTTGATTTGTTATATTAAATGAATGGGATTCAAATTTATTGGGAAAGGTAAATGGATATTTGGTAATACATATAAACGGACTTCAATAGTGAATTTAGTTAATTTGAATATATAATAAATAATGATTTAATGGAAACCTATACTCTGTATATATCTATAATATTTGAGTGGAAATAATATATACTTACAAATGTGGGATTTAGAGTCTTACAACAATTATTAGGAGTGATATAATTAGTTCATTCAATTAAATTTGAAAACATTGCAATAGATGTAAATTAAGGGTTGTGTTAAATAAAGTAATAAATGGGAAATAACGTAAATGTCTTCATAGTATGGTGATTTGTAATTATTACGTTAATTTAAATTATCGTTCAGCGCGTTTGTTTATCAGATCCATCTACTCTAATTCTAACCTATCTATATAAACCAAATTATAAACCCTAGCCTCCATCTATTCTCTTTTATTTGTGCGTTCATTTTCTTCAATTCTTTCTCTTCCTAAATGGATGCAAATTTCAGATCCAATTCTATTCAAAAATCAAATAAAATTCAAAGTTCTCAGAAGAAAAAAATTATGTTATAGTTTTCATCTACGGATCTAAGCGCAGTCTCTGTTTTTGCAATAGTCGCTTGAGTCAACCAGAAATCACGGTCAAACGTGTAAAATTCGAAACCCAAAAGGTTGAATTGGGGCTTTTTGATTTCTTCATCTATTTGCGAAATTGGAACATGGGTTTGGTGAGATTAGTCACTAGGGATGCGCAGGAAACGCTGACGTGGCAAGGGGTAATAGGTAGGTTTATTTTGTTTGAATTTAATTTAATTTTGATTTTTCAAACGCGTTAATACATTTAACTTCCACATACGAACTCCGTTTCACGCGCGATTTTTTTGTTAGGATCGTAATTAAATTCCAGATCTTTTGATGCTAGTTTGGATAGATTTGGAGACCGTCGAAATTTTGGGTTTAAATCGGATTTAAATTCAAAAGGTGAGTGTTTTAACCCACTCACAATTTCTAAAATTTCTTGTGTTTGTTAAATTAATTTTAAATATGAGTAGAAATTTATTTATGACTGTTTGGCATGTTTTATTCATTATCTCTGATAAATCGCATTCATTTAATATAACTGTTAATTAATTTTATTTATTGCATAAATTTGACAATTAGAATTTATTTAATTGCATATTAACTGCCAGGCATAGTTATGTTAAATTTTATTTCATATTAATTGCCAGTTAAGTTTACGTTTATTTTTGCATATAAACTGCCAATTTACAGTTATTAAATTTATTTTGAGTATAAACTGATAATTGACACCATTATTTATCACCTGTTATATATTGATGATTGTTTGAAATTGGATGATGACTGTGATAAATGGATGTATGATTTGATGGATGAATGGATGATTTATTTTATTAATTGCAAGTTGCTATGCATTTCATTCATTCGGGATCGCGGTTTGAAATGATATACAACCGCATTTTACTTTAAATTGCGGATTGAAATGACGTATCACTTGACCATAGGGTAGAAAATTTGATACAGGCACCGCGGTATATATATATATATATATATATATATATATAGATATATATATATATATATATAATATTTTGGAATGTTTTTATGGTTTTGTAAAGCTATATATATATGGTTTATGGGATATTGAATAAGTTATTTATATATATATATATATATATATAGAAATTTTCGGGTTTAAGCTTTGTATAAATTTGATTTGAAGTATAAAATAAAGTTTGATTTTTAAGAATCAAATACGATTAAGCATTTATTTAAAATCTAATTTCTGGAGTTTTATGACTTAAATGAGAATAAGATTTGGATGATGAATATTAAGTTAAATTGAAATTTAATAAAAGTTAGAATTTTTAAAGGATATGATTTTATAACTTGATTTTTTGTGCAGAGTGATCTAAATGAATATCAGGTTGATTTAAATGAATATAAATTGAATTGAAAGATTTTCCAGTTATGTGAAGTTAAAGGTTTTTCTTAAATTTTATTGAATTCATTAAGTAAATATTTCAAGTCTAAATAATAAGTAATTGAATTTAATATATATGAGATTGTCAAATGAGTTTGTTTTTGAATTGGTGAAATATTTAAAGCTTTGAAACATAAGAATTGAAATGGTATTTGGAAGTTTTAAATCGATATTTGAAATTGATTTGTGAAATCTAAGGAAGCTATTTTGTTTTATAAAAGTAATTTAATATTTAACCATTTAAGAGATGGAAACTTGTTTCAAAGTTATGATTTTCAAGGTAGTATAATTTGAGAGTTTTGATTTCAAAATATTTTATTTTGAAAACCCTATGATTTTGGAAAAGAATATATATTGGAAAATAAAATGACATTATATTGGTTTGGGTCTAAATGATATCATATTGATTTGGGGTTCTAAAAATATAAATGATATCGTATTTATATGGTTTTGAAATAGATGTTTTATTCTGGTTTTGAAAGTATAATTATTTTAAATGACCGCGGTGTTATAATAACGTTTGGTTGTTAAAGAGACCGGGATCGGAAGTTGTCATACTCTCTGCCAACTCTGAAAACCACTTTAACAACCGTGTACGCGGTGGAGATTCCGGAATGAAGTAGGTTGATGGCGGCGTTTCCTGTAAAGTAAATACGTGGACCCAACTCCCGTGAGTTGGCATAAGGTGGCTAAAACATGAGCGATCGACGGCTTAATGAGGTAGCACCTCTGATCGGACACTTCCCTTCGATACTATACTATGACTTTGGATTTTATTCGGTGGCCACCTTCACTTTTGTTTTCTTTGATGTGGGGAGTTTGTCCGAGGTGGGCGGCAGCTGCGCGCTGCGCGTTTCCATCGGCCCGGAAGCGTAATTGGTATATCTACCCTGGCATCGCCTAGTTGTGCCATGTCACCTACCCTAGCGCGCCTTATACGATTTTGGTTTTGTACCATACCTATGGAGTGCCCTCTGACGACGCCCAGTATGGGGGAGATTACGGTACTGTATAGACTATGGGAATATATAACTGTGTTAAAGTGGAAAATGTAAAGCCTTAACGCTATTTAAAAGTAAGTTTATTTTACAAATAGACACTATGGTAATAGCGCAATATACTATATAGTAAATAGTTTAACGGATCCTTAGGAGATGTAAATCCCGAGCATCTCTTGAGTTACTGCACTCATATTCATTTCTGTTAATTTAACTTACATAAGATATTTTAGTTCTGACTCGAGTGTTTTGTCTTTTCAATTCGCTCGGGTCAGTCCGAGCGTTTCAGGATTTGAAGATTTAACTCTGGAGGACGGAGACAAAGATGTGTATTATTATTATTTATATTATTGCACTACACTCATACTGTTCCGCTGCATTGTTATATGGTATGTTCACCCTAATATGTATTGTATAAATATAATCAAAGGTTTTGTAAAACAGCTTCATGAACTGTATATTTTGATTATTATATTTTATCCTTCCGCTGTGAGATTCTATTTAGTTTTTTTTCTTCTCTGTTTTGCGTATTTATCCCATAACAACCGCCCTTACGTATGGTTTGAATCAACATGTGTGTCGGTTTTAAGCGTACGAAAAGGCTGGATGTTACACCATTGGTTTTGCTTGTTTATAAAAGTTAAATTTTATTTATAAAATCCCATTCCATAAATCCATTTCCTTATAAATTCCATTTATTTTTCAATCTATTTTCAATGTCAATTTTTAACTTCTTTCCATATTCTTTCCCGAATATCATTTTAAAATCCAGTCATAAAAATTCCCTTTATATAATTTATTGTAAAAACTCTATAAAAGTATATTTTTCGAACAGTTAAGTACAAATCCAAAAACCAAATTATTATTTTATCCAACTTGATTTCTTTTAAAATAATCCAAATTCCAATATAAATATTTTTATATCTAAAATCCCTTTAATTCCTTCAAATTCAAAAATAACATTTATAGTAGTTAAAATACCAAAATTTAGGCTAGTGCTACTATAGATCCAATAATTCAAATCATAACAATAATCTATAACAGATTATTCTAATACAACATATATTGTTATATATGAAAAACAATCAATAAAAATTTGAGGAACCCAGTTGGATCTCTCCAACCTGTTCCTTACATTTATAGATGTTAATACAACATAAAAATACCAATCCCACTTCGAGGGGGATATCGCGGCATATAGGGTCATCTGCGATTGTGCGGAGGGCATAGGGTCTCATCCGCTCCAATCGGTAGGAAATATATCCAACTTCTGATATATATACTAATATATATATATAACATCCAAGTAATAATAATGATTCTACATTCATCCAATCAATCAATAAATGATTTTCAACATTTTTTAAATTAAACCAATAATCTAAGTCAAGTAAGATTTACTCACCTTGATTTTTGAATGGCTAAACGTTTCAATTTAAATTCTTTTCACAAATTCCATGAAATTCCGACTTCGTAAGAACATATTACGGGTTATTAACAATTTGAATTTTTATAAACAAATTAATAAATAAATTAGTGTTAACGATACGATTAAATTAATTTAAAACTAATTACAGTACCTTCTTCCCGAATTCTAGATTTTCCTTTCACCGTCAATTCTGAATACCTCCCATCACTCCTCCGTTCTCTACCGAGATGCCACGTGACCACCACCTTGCTCCAAAATGCGACTCCACCACTGTCTGCTCAGAGCTCGGTTGCTCTACGAACATCGCCACGGCTAAGCCACTACACCCACTTGATTCAGCCACGCCTCCATCTAATGCACCGACCTAAATTCGAAACCAAAACGCCTGAATACCCCCGACCAATCCACCAGACTCTAAATCACTCCATCGCCCACACATCACCAACCCTAGATCAAGCACCTTGCCATATCGAACGTCCCAAACTCGACTATGACAACCGTGGCCCCTACCAGCACACTCACGCGCGTCCGCTTCCCCGCCCTCGACTATCAATGCGCACAAATGTGAGCTTCGACCCAACGTTGACCTCGTGATGGCCCAAATTGATCGGGATTTGTTCGATCGCGACTTCCAGCGATGGGTTGATTTTTTTTCTAATAATCTAAAGGTTGATTTCGTTTCAAAGAAGGGAAGGAAAACTTATGCGATTTTAAAACGAAAGAGGGAGGCTCCTAGTATAAGGTAGGTCGGTTAGAAAGAATATATGGTTTGACTTAAACGATTTATAATATTTTTGAAAAGGGCGATTTTGAAAATTTTGGAAAATTTTTGTTAACTTGAAAATGGTGATTTTTAAATTGTAGTGGAAATAAAGGATTTTTAATTAGAAGATGAAAACAAATTGTTTTGGTTGAGATTAAAAGATCTAAAAAGGTGGAATATTGAGTTTTAACTTAGTGGATTTTGTTAAGTTAATAGGTTTGGAGCATTTTTCCGCCTTAGCAATTTCGGGAATGAAATTTTTTTAAGAGGGAGGAATGTAATGACGTGGGTTTTTCATCATTTGATATTGGATATTTAAATGGTTTTAAATATTGGATTTTGAATTATAATTTAGTTAGTAAGATTTTAAAACTGAAATTTCAAGCAATTTCGAAAAATGGGAAATCGTCGATTTAACCGACGAGTTAAAATAGCGATCTGAGGCATAGTCTTAGATTCGATGAAACCAGTTCCATTAGATCTATAATAATGTATTATTATTCAATTTTCGTAGCATTAGGAGTTATCGTTTGGTCATACGGGATAGAAACGCGTTGAAATAAATATTGAAAATTTAATACTATAACTGGATTCAAAAAGCTATCTTTTACCATCGAATTAGGCCTCGAAACTTGTTCCATTGGATTCGAAATATGGGTATAACATTAGAAATGTTAGGCGGCACGTCTCAATAGGGTTCAGGATTTTTAGTTATGTAAAGCGAGATATTTTGAGAAATAAATAACATTATATATATAAGTTCAATGTCAAACTATTCTATCTCTCAAACCCTCTATAACCGGTCAATCGTATACCCGGAGCCTCCTCTTCTTTTTACTTAAACCTACGAAATCCTTTTTCTTCCTTCAAACGTTTATTAATCGAAACCAAGATAAAAAAAAGAGAAATCTCGTGAAAGAAATCGCGAGTAGCATAAAAAGACCAAAGAAAAGAAAAGTGAATCGCGACGAGTTCGAGATTGCATACCTCATGAAAACTGAAAGGGGGACAGAAGGCGACGTGGCACGATGAGGTAGAGCGGCAGCACACGATGTCGTGATGGCGCATGCATAGGGAGTGATGTCACAACAAGTTCTGGCGATTTAGGGTTTGGGCGCGACTGCTTGCATTCATGGCGCACGCGTGGTCAATTTAGGGTTGGTGACTGATGCGCAGCCGCGATGGAGGCAATGTATTCTTGTGGGCGGCAGCGTCACGATCGAAGAACATTTCATGTCCTGGAGTGCTTGTAGCCTGGACGATGGAATCAGATTTTATTTGAAGGTAATTTAAAATTTAAAAGCATTTTTAACATTAATCATGTTTTAAACTTATTGGTAAAAAGAAAAAAATCATTAACAAATAATTAGTTAAATTAAATAATTATTTAATTTATTATAATTAAAATTTGAAATCGTTAATTTATATAATTTGAAATTGCTTGTACGAGGTTCAATCGAACGGAATCAGCCGTTTGGATTCGTAGCTGCGAAATCTACGCAATGGAATCAAAAATTGGAACGGATTCCAATTAAAAATAAAGGTGAGAAATTCTCACTCATTTGGATTATCAATTCAAATTTAAATAGTTAAAATTAATTTTGATGACTGGTTAAATTTATAAATTATTATCAGTTTGGATGTTATATATATATATATATATAGTAGTATATATTAGTAGTTGGATATATTTTCCGCCGATCGGAGCGGATGAGAACGTATGCGCCCCACATAATAGCGGATGACCCTATATACCATGACATCCCTCTCGAAGTGGGATTGGTATTTTATGTTATACTAACATCCGTGGATGCAGGGAAAACAGGTTGGAGGGATCCAACTGGATTTATCGAAAATGTTGATTTTAAATTTCATATTTAGTGATATATGATATGTTAGAATAATCTGTTATGGATTATTGTTAGGATTGAATATTTGGATGCTAAAGTGGCACTGGCCTGAATTTTGGTATTTTAAATACTATAATATTATTCTTGGAACTTGAAAGAATTTAAAAGGAGATTTTGAATATAAAAATATTTATATCGAAGTTTGGGTTATTTTAAAAGAAATTGATTTGGGTAAAAAAAATTGATTTTTGGGTTGCATTTAATAATTCGTAAAAATATTTTAAATAGAGATTTTAAAAAAACTATATAAAGGATTTTTAAATGATGGATTTTTAAAATGATATTTATGGAAAATATGAAAAGAAGTTAAAATCGATATTAAAAATAGATTGGCAGAAATGAGTAGAATTTATAAAATGGAATTTATGAATGAGATTAATTTTATAAAAAGTGAAACTCAGAGCGGTTATTTATAAACGATATTTATAAATAAAGTTAATCGATAACAGATGAAAATTTGGGAATATAAAATTCATGTGGTGAATTTATTTTTAAAATATGGAGCTAAGGTTGAAAAAAATATTGGATACTATTTTTGAAAAATATAAATGGATAGGATGCTGTAGTGGAATCGATGGGTTGTCGAGAGGATTTATAAATTGAATTGGTTGTTGGAATTTTAAAAATACATCTTTAATTTAGTAATTTAAGTTTGTTTTTAAAAAGGAAAATGTTATATATCAAACTATGAAATTTTGAACTAGTAGAGTTAAAGTACATCGAATTTTGAATTTTTCAATACTTAATGTTTATTTTAATAAATTCTAATTTTAAAAATAAAATCAACTTTGAAATTGTTATGCTTATATAAAAATGGATGAGCCATTGATGTTTATAAAAAAAAGGTGTTCGATATTTCTAAATGACTACTTAAGCTTGTTTTAAAAAAATAAATTATCATTCTTTAAAATACTTATTATATATATATATACAGAGTTTTGAAGTGATTGAAAATTTTATTTATAAATTCTCTCGAGATTCATAAATGGGGCTTATAAATGGATATGATATTGAGAAGAGGAATTTTATAAGGGATTTGAAGGAAATGAAATTTCAAAAGTGTTGAATATGGAAACTTCGAAAATGAAATCTGAATTCATAAAGGAAGTTATAAATTTTTTAATGAGGTTATAAATAAGTATGCTGGATTTTGGAAATTGTTAAAGGGGTTTATTAATGATTCCGGAGATTTATGAGATAAGTTAAGAAATACTCCCTGGCATGTGGATATTTGAAATGATTTTGGAAAATAAGACTTATAATGTTTTCCTAAGTATTAAAATGGAAATTTGGAAATATTTCTAAGTATTGAAATGGTTTTGGAAATATCATGTTATGGATTTAAGTATTTGAAATTATTTTCAAATATTAGAAGGGATTTGGATATATAACTTATAAAGACATATGGAAATAATTTTTTTGGAAAATTTATAATAAGGCCTGATGTCTGCTTATGGATGTTTTATTGATAGTTAAATGACCAACTATCAATTTTGGTCAAATTCGTTGATCGTTTCGAAGAGACCAGGATTGGATTTAGTTATCCGAAATCCACTTCGATCTGGCTTGAATGTTACGAATGGATATTGTGAAGATAGTGAAGATGGTGATTCGGTTTGTCCAGACCCAAGATAACTTGTATGGATGAATGCTGTCAGATAATCGTCATTGGAGGACAATGAGCATTCTAAATGGAATTGTTCTTGAAAGGTAATGTTAGCCTCAAGCCTCATCAACCAGGAATGACTAAAACATGGGAGATGTAGTAAGGCTAAGTGGGTCATACCCAATTAGGGTATGTTATCACTTTTCTGGATACCTTCGGAAATATATATAAATTATGGATATGGTTGTACATGAAAAAGGGAGCGCTCGATATTTTTAAGGGTAGGAACACCCGAGGTTATAACATATTCAGTTCTATCCAAGTTAGGGGTAGGCGGGTCTTATGTAGCAGGAGATCCCAGCATGGTCCTCGGTACATTTTTCTAGATGCGTACTGCGATGGGTGGTACGCCAGTAGCCCAGTCATTGTATGGAATCCATTCTCCAATACGAGCTTTTACGGTTTTGTTCGTAGAGCCTAGTATGCTGGAATTTAATTAATGTAACAATTTCGGCTATTTGGATAGGTATTTGTACTTAGACACTATTATAATATCATGGGATTTCTATATAATGTTTTGGTTATCATAAGGGAAAAACCCGTCGTGTTTATGTGTGATGCTGTCTTACGAGATACCTTTATTTTTCAAAGGATTTGATAACTTTAATAATTCAAATTGAGTGTGTTTTCTCACGCTGGTTTTCCAGACTGACTCGGATGTTATTTTATTATAATGCTCGGGCCAAACCGAGTATTACAAATTCAGGATAGGATGCTATGGAGCTCAGGAGACGAGCTGGGTGACAAAGACGTATCTCCGTACTTGGCTTATATTTCTGCTGTGTGAGGACAAGTTATTATGACTGTCCAGTTTGATGTATTGAATTGTTGTAATCTGATGATTGTATGTATATTAACAGATACATTTTTCCTTGTGTAAAATTTGTTACTATATATTATATTTTGTTCCGCTGTGATTGTGAGATTCTGTGTATTATTGTTCTTATTTCTTCTTCATCCCTAAAAATTCGTATTTCTATTTAATTTGAGTTGAACTGATGTGAATTATAGTCTACTTAAAGGGTGCGGGTTTACAGGCCTTTACACTTACATTCACATCAGTTCAACTCAAATTGAATGGAAATACGAATCTTTAGGGGTGACGAAGAAGAAAGTGATAGAAGAAATAGAACAACAACACAGAATCTCACAAGCGCAGCGAAACAAAAAATAAAAATATAATAACAGATTTTTATACAAAAGAATCTATAACTGTTTAATACTTACAATCATCAGAGTACAACAATCAATACATCAATTTGGACAGTTATAATAACCTGTCCTTATATACATAACTCACACAGCGGAAATACTCAAGTATGTGATATACGTCCGAACTCCTCCAGCTCGCCTCTTGAGCTCCATAACATTCTAACCTGAATTTGTAATACTCGGTCTGACCCAAGTATTATAATAAAATAACACCCAAGTTGGTCTGAAAAACCAGCGTGAGAAAACACACTAAATTTGAATTATTAGAGTTATTAAAATCCTTTGTAAAACAAAGGTATCTCGTAAGACCACGTCACACATAAACATGACGGGTTTTTCCCTTTCGATAAGCAAAACATTTTATAGAAAATCCAGTGATATTATAATAGTGTCTAAATACAAATACCTATTCAAATAGCCAAAATTGTTACATTAATTAAATTCCTACGTGGTAGGCTCTATAGACAAAACTGTAAAGGCTCGTATTGGAGAATGAATCTCATACAATGACAGGGCTACTGAGTGCCGCCCATCGTAGTACACATCTAGAAAAACGTACCGAGGACCTCGTCGGGATCCCCTGCTGCACAAAGACCCGCCTACTCCTAACCTGATAAAAACCAAATATGTTATCACCTGGGTGTTCCCACCTTTAAAAATCGATCGCTCCCTTTTTCATGCACAACCATATCCATAATTTATATATATTTCCGAGGATATCTAGAAAAGTGATAACAAACCCTAATTGGGTGCAACCACTTAGTCTTGCTGCATCTCCCATGTTTTAGTTATTCCCGGTTGATGAGGCTTATGGCTAACGTTTACCTTTCAAGAACAATTCCACTTAGAATGCTCATCGTCCTCCAATGACGATTACTTGATAGCATTAGTCCATACAAGTTGTCCTGAGTCTGGACAAACCGAATCAGCATCATCACTATCTTCACAATATCCATTCGTAACGTTCAAATCAGATAGAAGTGGTTTTTGGATAATTAAATCCGATCCTGGTCTCTTCAAAACGATTAGCGAAATTGGCCAATATTCATAGTCAGTTATTTAACTATCAAATAACATGCATAAGCAGTCACTAGGCTATTATTTATAATTCTTTAAAACATTCATTTCAAAATTTCTTTACAAAGATATATATTCAAATCTCTTCCAAATTTATCAATATTTTAAAACATTCTGAATACTTGTTTCCATAATAAGATATCTCCACCGTACCTTACTTCAACACTTAGTGAAATATTTCCAACTTCGATTTAACCCATTACTTAGAAAATATCTCGATATAAATCCTTCTTATCTAAATATTTTCAAAAACCGTCATTTTCCCACTTAGTAAAATATTATAATCCATTTTTCTGAATCATTTCTAATATCAATACTTAGGAGTTTTTCTCATCCTATCTTCTACATTTCTGGAATGTATATTAATTCCTTTACATTTTTCAAAGTCGATTACACTCATTTATAATTTCGTCTATCCACTTACAACTTCTAAAAATTATATCCGTTTTCACATCTCGAGAAAATTTATAAATAAATTCAAATCATTTCAAAACTCTAAATATGTATAATAAGTATTTTTTTAAAATGATAACTTATTTTTAAAAACACATTTAAGTAATTATATAAAATTTTAAAATACTTTAATAAACATTGATACTTCATTCCCTATTCCATTTTCAAATAACAAATTGATTTATAAAGCTTATTATAAAAATTAGAAATTTATTTCAATTAATGTTAAATATTTGAAAAATCCACTTTCGAAGTATTTTATTACTAAAGCAGCTTTAAATTACATAGTTTGAATATATATAAATTCTCTTGGAAAACACTTTAACTTCTCGATAAAAATATATTTTTTAAATTCCAATGTCCAATTTCAATTTATAAATCCCTCTTGATTCACTACATGTCGATTTCATTTTCGTTCCCTTAACCATTCTCACATTTCAAAAATAGGAACCACTGTTTTTCCTCAAACCAATTTCCATATTCTGATATAAATTAATCCTATGAATTTATATTTCCAATTTATCAACTGGTATCGTTTTACCCTTATTTCTAAACATCGTTATAAATTTATAAACTCCTTTTGAGTTTCCACTTGTTTATAAAACATTTCATTTATAAAATCCCTTTTTATAAATCCATTACTTATTAAATCTCATTTATTTTTCAAATTTATTTTAGTATCAATTTCAACTTCTTTCCATATTCTTCTTTGAAATATCATTTTAAAAATCCTTTATATAATTTATTTTAAAATCCCTATCTAAAATATTTACAAATAGTTAAGTAAAATTCCAAAATCAAATTATATTTTTATCCTACTCACTTCCTTTTAAATAATCCAAATTCCAATATAAATATTTATATATCCAAATTCTCTTTTAATTCCTTTAAATTCAAAAATATTACTTATGGCATTTAAAATACCAAACTAGGGCCAGTGCTACTATAGCATCCAAAGATTCAATCCCAACAAAATCTATATCATATTTATTTACTCACAAAATATATCAATATATATGAACAATTAATATGTTTTTCAGAAATCCATTTGGATATCTCTAACCTGTTTTTCCTGCATCCATGGATGTTGGATAACATAAAAATACCAATCCTACTTCGAGGGGGATATCGCGGTATATAGAGTCACCGCTATTATGCGGGCGCATAGGGTCTCATCCGCTAACATATGCGGGAATATCAATCCAACTACTAATATATATACTGCTATATATATAACATTCAATAAACAATAATTTATAAATTCAACCAGCATTCAATAATTTATTTTAACTATTTAAAATAAATTCTAGTAATCCCAAATGAGTGAGAATTTCTCACCTTGATTTTCGAATCTGTTAATCGTTCCAATTTCCAAACTTATTCCCGCTATGAACCAAAGTTGACTTTTTGTATTCATTTTGGACCTCGTATAACAAGTAATTAAATTAATTAGTAATCAAATTAATTTAAATAATTATTTTCCTTAATCACGAAATTAACGAAAAATTACCATCATAAAAAAACTAACCGTCGTTCTCTCCTCCTCAAACTGCACACAATTACCATACACCATCACCAACTCCCCGACCTACTCGTCTATGCCACCGTAACCCTTAAAATCGCATAACCTCCTATCTCTGCCATCTAAGAAATGTGGCAACTCTAGATCACGACTCTGCTTCCAGTTGCTTGAAAGTTGGCCTCCCTCCCTCATACGCGCTTGCCTGCAGCAACTACTCCCCTTGAATTCGAAAGCTGAATCCTCTAGCTTCACCTCGCCATCGACCACGAAAATGTTGTACGTCACTGCCTCCATGCAGACATCGCGCCTCGATAAACCCAATCAAACAGCCGCGCGCAACCCTTCCTGCCCTAACGCTGTCGTCCACCATCGTCTAAACGAGCACGCGACCGAACACTGACCCATGAATCCCTAGCTCCTCCATCGCAATTCGCCACCTGCGACATCCCGCGACCCTTTTTCCTGGTCGAGATCACGAGCTTGATTCGTGCCTTTGTAATTTTTTCTCTGAATTGAGAAACGAGATTTCCCCCCTTTTTTTATAATCATTTTCGAATTGAATCGAACTGAATGAAGGGAAAGAGAATTCGTGATTTAAAACGTAGAAGAAAGAGGCGTTTGAAAAGGTACAGTGACTGAGTGAAAGAAGAGACAGCCCGATCCATCAAAGAAAATAAATTGTTTTAAATTTTCAAAATATCTCGATCTACCCAACTCAAAATCTCGAACCCCTACCGAGGCGTGCCGCGAGGCATTTATAATGTTATACCCCTATTTCCAAAGCAATGGAACAAGTTTTAAGTCATAATTCGATTGTATGGAGAAAATAGCTTTTTGGACCAAATTATTATATTCGATTTCAATATTAATTTCAACGCGTTTCTATCCCGTATGATCAAACAATAACTCCAAACACTATGAAATTTGGAATCCGATAATGATACACTATTACGAACCCAATGGAACTAGTTTCGTCAAATTCGAAGACTATGCCCCAGATCGTTATTTTAACGTGTCGATTAAATCGACGTGTTACAAAATTTACGAAATCGCTTGAAATTTTAAATTTTTAAAAAATCTTACTAACTCAATTAAAACTTCAAATCCAATATTTAAACCATTTAAATATTCCAAATTAAACATCGAAAAATTTGGGTCGTTACATTCCTCCCCCTTAAAAGAATTTCGTCTTCGAAATTGCTAAGGTAGGATGAATGATCCAAACCCATTAACTTACGTAAACCCACTTAGTTGATTTACTATTTCACTTTCCTAATTCCTTTAATTCCAACCTAAAACAATTATTTTATATTCCTAACCCAAGATCCTTATTTCCAATTACAATTCAAAATCAAAATTTTCCAAAATTTTCGTTAACAAAAAATTTCCAAAATTTCAAAAAAATTTCTAACATCCTAAATTTCCATTTTTTTTGCAGAGTCTCCTTTGTATGGAGGACCATTTGCAGTGTGATAAGAGAGATAAAAATATATACATCGACCCACACGGTCTAAAAACACAATATATATCAACATTTAAATATTTTGCGATATTTAATCCGAAAACGTACCTTATTTTAGCATTTTTAAGCGAATGACTTATTTTGTGTGTAGTTTGCGCGACTAAAATCAAGCAAAACAGCACCATATAACTGTGTTTACTCAATTTAAACTCATAAGTACCAAAAACACGAAATTTAATAACATTTCATTCATTTAAATGGCTAAAACACACAAGCTTCATAACCCAATCATGCTAAACATGTATTATAAGCAATTATAAGGTTTCGATACTAATTTAATTGCTTTTAATCGATTCATATTCAATTCAAATGATTTACAATCCAATTTACTTGCATTCACTTCATAATTACACACATTATAATCATATTCATTCCAAATTAATTTAAAAATCAATTTATTCACCTTCTATTTATTTATATAATTTTATTTACTTCCATTTGCGACAAACGACAATATTTCCATGATAATTCGGGAATATTTATTTAATAAAATACCCATCTCAGTTTATTACTATTTTAAATTGATTCCAAATCAATTTTTATGCAACCCTATTCCATTTCAAATTGATTCTCAATCAATTTATTTGCATTCCATTTATATTCACATTCATTATATTCAAATCCATTTTGTTAAGCTCGGAATCATTCCATGCTAATTTATTTATGAACCATTTCTTACATTTATTTAAGCCATACTTCCATCCAAAATTATTAACATAAGTTAATTCATTTACTCCCAATTAATTTCAACTCTATAACTTAAGTTTGTTTCCCTTGCCATCAAATTCCAACTCAAATTTTTGGTTTGATTTTTATGCAATCGAATTCCATTCCATTTACCAATTTGTTTTATTAGTTCATTCACCCAATCCACTTCAAATTTTAATCCCATACTCGAATTCATTCTCGAATTCATTTAAATGATATCCAAGGCCATATTCAATTTATTTACCTTAAATCGAACTTATTTATAGCTGAAGTCATTGCTATTTCAACCCAATTCATTTTATGCGATCACACTTCATAATATATTTAATTCGCTTACATTTAAGTTGAATTTCATTTATAACTTAAGTTCCCTATTCAATTAACTTATCTAATTAGTTCATTTTCAATTTATATTCCAATATCCGATTTCCATTTCAAAAATCACCTTATTTAGTTTCTTGAGTTCAAATTTATTTTAAAATCTAATTTTGGTCTTTTATTCCTTACTTTTAAAATATCATACCATTTTTATTTTGGTTGTTCTATCCCATTTTTCTAATTTAATTAGCTACACAGCTTATTCTTCACATTTCCATCAATTTTATACTTGAGTATATTCACATTTTATTTTTAACTCGAGATTATACTTCTATTTATAGCCTTGGTATATTTTTATTCCATTAATTTCAAATTTTATAAGCTGTTCAAATTTTCTTATTCGCAGTTGCAAATTTTCACTTAAATTTTATTTCATTCAAAATTTATGCCTTATGGTTATATAATTATTTCACAACTCAAAATTTATATTTACTTCAATTTGATATTATTTCTAATCCAATCCAATTTTATAACTTATAGTCATATAGTCACTTTATAATTCACATTTACATATTTAATTCGATTCAATATGATTCGAATCCAACTACTTTTTATTTAAATTTCAATTCCTTTTAACCTGCATTTCAAAACCATATTCGAGTTATTCAAACTTATACTAATTTCACTCCGGACAAGTTTATATTTAATTCATTTAATTTAATCAAGTAAGAATTCAATTCCAATTTCAAATTTTTCCACACTTCTTTACTTATACTTATTTGTTCCATTCACTTATTCATGTTCATATGCTTTTATATTTAGTTAAACTCATTACATTCTATTAATTTCATTCCATTTATTATAATCGCTGCATTTACTTTGCTTTGCTTAAGTTAAATTCCAATTCTTACAAATTTTCTTGTACAAATCCAATTTATTTAATTAACATGAGTTAAATTTTAATTTCAACTTGAAATTCACTTTTTCCAAGTTTTATTTCAAAAACTTATTTTCTTTTGATTTTACTTCTCATTTAATTAGATATTTTAGAATTCAAACACCCGGTTCTTATTTCAAAATCATTTGAAATAATATATGTGTATATATATGTAAACATATAACTCTGTTTTAACGAACCATTTCCTTCAACTTTCAAAATCAACTTGATTTTTATCCAAAACAATTCCCTTGGAATTTCCATTACCAAGCACAAATCTCCATATCAAATTACTATGGCGAAAATCCGTCACTTAGAAACTCGAAAATGAATACTGATGATGCTGCAGTCATCACCAGGATTATTTTTCAGCGACTGAAGTGATTTCAGTGCTTTGTCCCTTTCCAAAATTCCTTTAAAACCATTTTTATCCCAAAAATATTTTCAAAATAGTACATTTTATTTTTAGAACACTTCAGAAAATATTTTCCAACTTTCCGGGATTTAAATTTCCAAATTTTGGTTTGAATCCAATTTTTAGTTTTAACTCATTTTATAATTCATTCTTTTCAAATTTAATTTTGGTTTTTATAAACCATTTCCACTTTTATAATCTTATTTTGATTATAATATTATCATCCAAACACATCACTATAATAATTTTCAAAAATTATTCTTTTTATATCAAAATATAGTTTGGGTAAAATTACTTCATTTACCCACTTCAAAACAATATTGTGTCGCTTTACCGTGTTTAGAAACTCCCGTCGATTTAGTGGCGTCCCATTATTCGACCAAATTTATATATCACTCAACAGATAAATTAACTCAATATAAAACAATTTATATTCACTAACAAATACGCACTCATACTTATTAATACACTCAAACTCATTTTAGGGTTCTGCTGACCCCGTCTCTAAAGAATAATCCCCACCAAAGCCAAGGTTCTCACTTAACCTTTAGCTTTGATACTAAGTGTAAAGGCCCGTATCTCCGTACTCTTTGAGTCGACCATAATTCACATCAGTTCAACTCAAATTGAATGGAAATACGAATGTTTAGGTGTAAAGAAGAAGAAAGAGATAGAAGAAATATAACAACAATACAAAATCTCACAAACATAGCGGAACAAAAAATATAATATATACTATCATATTTTTATACAAAAGAATCTATAACTGTTTAATACTTACAATCATCAGAGTACAACAATCAATACATTAATCTGGACAGTTATAATAACCTGTCCTGATATACATAACTGACACAGCAGAAATACCTAAGCACGTGATATACGTATGAGCTCCTCCAACTCGCCTCCTGAGCTCCATAGCATTCTACTTGAATATGTAATACTCGGTCTGACCCGAGTATTATAATAAAATAACACTCGAGTCAGTCTGCAAAACCAGTGTGAGAAAACACACTCAATTTGAATTATTAGAGTTAACAAAATCCTTTGAAAAACAAAGGTATCTTGTAAGACCGCATCATACATAAATATGATGGGTTTTTTCCTTACGATAACCAAAACATTTTTATAGAAAATCCAGTGATAGTCTAAATACAAATACTTATTCAAATAGCTGAAATTGTTACATTAATTAAATTCTAGCATACTAGGCTCTACAAACAAAATCGTAAAGGCTCGTATTGGAGAATGAATCCCATACAACTACGAGAATATTGGGGTACCGCCCATCATAGTACACCTTTAGAAAAATGTACTAAGGACCTCGTTGGGATCCCCAGCTACACAAGACTGGCCTGCCCCTAACCTAGATAGAACCTAATATGTTATCACCCCAGGTGTTCCCACCCTTAAAAATCGAGCGCTTCCTTTTTCATGCACAATCATGACCATAATTTATATATATTTCCTAGGATATCTAGAAAAGTGATAACATACCCTAATTGGGTGCAACTCACTTAGGGTTGCTGCATCTCCCCTGTTTTAGCCATTCTTGGTTGATGAGGCTTGAGGCTAACGTTTACCTTTCAAGAACAATTTCACTTAGTGCTCATCGTCCTCCAATAATGATGTTTTGATAGCATTCGTCCATACAAGTTGTCCTGGGTATGGACAAACCGAATCACCATCTTCACGATATCCATTCGTAACGTTCAAACTGGATCGAAGTGGTTTTCGGATAACTAAATCTGATCCCAGTCTCTTCGAAACGATTAACGAAATTGGCCAATATTGATAATCGGTTATTTAACTATCAATAAAACATCCATAAGCAGTCACTAGGCCTTATTATTAATTTTTCCAAAATATTTATTTTCAAAATATATATATATATATATATATATATATATATATATATATATATATATATATATATTCAAATCCCTTCCAATCTTTGAAAATAATTTCAAATACTTAAATCCGTAACAGGATATTTCCAAACCATCTCATCACTTAGAATATTCCCAAATTTCCATTTTTATACTTAGGAATAAGTCTTATTTTCCAAAATCATTTCAAATATCAACACTTAAGAAAATATTTCGTAACTTATCTCATAAGTCTTGGAATCACTAATAAATTCTCTTTTACAATTTTCAAAACCCAACATACTTATTTATAACCCCGTTCAACAATTTATAACTTCTTTTATGAATTCAAATTTCATTTTCGAAGTTCCCATATTCAACATTTTTTTGAAATTCCATTTCCTCCGAATCCCTTATAAAATTCCTCTTACTAACATCATATCCATTTTATAAACCCCGTTCACAAATCTCGAGAGGATTTATAAATAAATTTCAATCATTTCAAAACTATATATATAATAAGTATTTTAAATAATAATTTATTTAAAATATATATTTAAGTAATTATTTAAAATATTAAAACACTTTATATAACATCGATAATTAATTTCCAATTAATTTTTTAATAATTAATTAATTTACAAAGCTGATTGTATGAAAAAATAAAATTTATTTCGATAAATATTGAATACTTGAATAACTCACTTTCTGAAATATTACAATATTAACTAGTTTTAAAATTCGATAGTTTAATAAATAAAATTTCCTTTCTTTTAAAAACAAAACTTAAGTAAAAATATATTTTTTTAAATTCCAATAACCAATTTCAATTTGTAAAAACCTCTCGATTCACAACACATTGATTCCCTTTCCATCTCCCTTTCCAATTCGCTTTCCAAAAATAAGCTCTATTATTCTTCCCAAAAACTATTTTCATATCTTGATATAAATTCATGCTGTGAAATTTGTATTTCCAATTTAACACTAGTATCTTTTCTCCTATTTATAAACATCGTTTATAAATTTACAAACTCCCTTGGTTTTACTTGTTTATAAAAATCAAATCTTATTTATAAAATCACATTATATAAATCCATTTCCTTATAAATTCCATTTTTTTTCAATATCGAATTTTAACTTCTTTCCATATTCTTTCCTGAATATCATTTTGAAATCCAGTCTTAAAAATCCCTTTATATAATTTATTTTAAAATCTTTATAAAAATATTTTCCGAATAGTTAAGTACAAACCCAAAAACCAAATTATTATTTTATCCAACTCGATTTCTTTTAAAATAATCCAAATTTCAATATAAATATATCTAAAATCCCTTTAATTCCTTCAAATTCAAAAATAACATTTATGGTAGTTAAAACACCAAAATTCAGGCCAGTGCTACTATAACATCAATTATTCAAATCACAACAATAATCTATAACAAATTATTCTAACACGTCATATATTATTATATATGAAAAACAATCAATAAAAGTTTAAGGAATCCAGTTAGATCCCTCCAACTTGTTTTCCTGCATTCACAGATGTTAATACAATATAAAAATACCAATCCCACTTGGAGGGGGTACCACGGTATATAGATTCATCCGCTATTATGCGGGACGCATAGGGTCTCATCTATTCCAATCGGCGGGAAATATATCCAACGATTAATGTATATACTATATTTATATATATATAACATCCAAGTGATAATAATAATAACTATCCATTCATCCAATTAATCAATAAATGATTTCCCTAATTTTTAAATAAAACCAATAATCCAAATCGAGTGAGATTTACTCACCTTGATTTTTGAATGGCTAAACGTTCCAATTTAAATTCTTTTCACAAATTCCGCCAAATTCTAACCTCGTAAGAAAATACTATGGGTTATTAACAATTTGAATTTTTGTAAAAAAATTAATAATTAAATTAGTATTAACGATATGATTAAATTTAAATTCAAAATAATTACAGTACCTTCTTCCCGTATTCCAAATTTTCCTCTATCGATTCCAAATACCTCCTATCACTCCTTCGTTCTCCGCCGAGATGCCATGTGACCACTGCCTCGCTAAAAAATGTGACTCCACCACTGTCTGCTCAGAGCTCGATTTCTCCACAAACAACGCCACCGCCATGCCACTACACCCACCAGACTCAGCCATGCCTCCATCCAATGCAGCGACCTAAATTCGAAACCAAAACGTTTGAATACCCTAGACCAATCCACCAGACTCCGAATCACTCCCATCGCCCACACATCACCAACCCTAGATCAAGCTTCTTGCCATATCGAACGTCCCAAACTCAACCACGACAGCCGCGGTCCCTGTCAGCATGCTCATGCATGTTCGCTTCCCCG
The DNA here is from genome assembly GCA_030765085.1 of Allium cepa. Taxonomy (NCBI): domain Eukaryota; kingdom Viridiplantae; phylum Streptophyta; class Magnoliopsida; order Asparagales; family Amaryllidaceae; genus Allium; species Allium cepa. Next base: position 348,421,519 of record CM060928.1, read on the forward strand.
GCCTCGACTATCATTATGCGCAAACATGAGATTCGACTCAATGTTGACCTCACGATGGCCCAAATCGGTCGCGACTTTCGACGATGGGTTGATTTTTTTTTCTTATAATTTGAAGGTCGATATCGTTTCAAATAAGGGAAGGCAGATTTACGCAATTTTAAATGAAAGAGGGAGGCTTCTAGTACAATGTAGGTTGGTTAGAAAGAATATATTGTTTGACTTAAACGATTTATAATAATATTTAATTATAAAATATCTCGTTTTAGCAACTTAAAATTTCGATCTCCTATTGAAGTGTGTCGCCTGGTGTTCCTAATGTTATATTACTATTCCGAACCCAATGGAACAAGTTTCGGAACCTAATTTGATCGTATGGAGAAGATAGCCTTTTAAACTCAATTATTATATTAATTTTTCAATATTAATTTCAACGCTTTTCTATCCTGTACGATCAAACGGTAACTCCAAATGCTATAAAATTTGAAATCCAATAATAGTACATTATTACGGATCTAATGAAACTGGTTTCATCGAATTTTGAGACTGTGCATTGGATCGCTATTTTAACGCGTCGATTAAATCGATGATTCCCAAAATTTACGAATTCACTTGAAATTTCAGTTTTAAAAACTTATTAACAAAATTACAATTCCAAATTCAATATTTAAACCATTTAAATATTCAAAATCAAACGACGAAAAATCCAGGTCGTTACATATAATATATATATCGTATATACAATAAGGGTTCAACTCAATTCAAATGTCAACTATCTTAAAGTAATATGATAAATAATCCGTATAAAAATCTATATCAAATATGTACAAAGAATCAATGTCACACCAATATCATATAATAATCTCTAATGTAACTCCTCTAAGCCCACTAAACATATATGATGGTCTATCGTCCTTGTACCTGAAATATCTCGAACTGACCCGAGTATTATAAAATAACACACGACAGACTATGTCTAATCAAGATTCCATAATATGAGTAATACAGTATAAAAAAGAAATAATAATATAATACTCTAACATATATAATCAAATCATCAGATGACATGTTTAAGATAGGTAAATAAGTATAGAAATGTATGTTTGAAATTACTGTATAATACCATAGATGTTCATTAAGGCTTCACGCCTCACAAATAACTCAAATTAGTATGAAAAAATCAACAATGATATCAAAAGATGTCATCAACCATATAGAAATACATAAATTAGAAATTTCAGAATCAACACAAATAGGTGATCATACATATCTAGAAATCATCATGAAATCCAGAAATAACAATAAATGAGATATCCCTATAGCATGAAGCATTGCCTAAATATCTCTCGATGTTAATAAACAGAACATTATCGTCAATATATATAAGATAGTATAGGATGCCTATCAAATACTGAGAATCCACTATATATTGGAAAAATATCACATGTATAATCTCATCTCCTCATATATATACCATTTGAAAGTATCGTGATGGGAAATGATTATACGACAGACACTGAGTCCCAAGTAGAGTCATATATATATATATATATATATATATATATATATATGTGTGTGTGTGTGTGTGTGTGTGTGTGTGTGTATTCACATATACATATACATATATGCAGCACCTAGCCCACATTAATGCTACAGTGAGGCGTATCAGTCATATATGCCAAACCATTACTCTGTTGGTACCAGAAGGGACAGTGATGGCACTAAGCAAGCTCCTGAGATGCTATACCTCTATTGTCTTTAGTTAACCCCACAGTCATCATGAAAAATATCTACCGGTGTGCTCGTCAACGCGAGGACTCATCAGTGACGACATTACAGATGCCCCTATAGGTAGACTACTGGCCTAGTGACACAATGGGTTAATGCATGCATAAGGGAAGCACAAAGCTGAATCACTAAGCTAAAAGCACTAAGCTGTATAAAAGTTTTCACAGATCTAGGGTGCAACATCACGATCAGGCCGCCACGGTGGATACTGGCCATCTGGTCCTCTCCAACAAACATAATAGGAGAATATCGTAATAATAGCATATAGAACCAATACATATAGACACGAAGTCATGGTTATCATTAGGCACAAAGCCATACTTGCTGAATATAAGCATAAAGCCATATATCACTACGTGTATTACCTCACACTATCCACTCTATTCTCGTTACGTGAGTGTCATCTACATACATGAGCAATCGAATACATATCAAAACAGCATCATGTACCATTATGTGATACTTAAATGGGTCCAAAGAATAACCGAAGAAATATTACCGAACACCCTATCCCAAACGTATTATAACTCCATTTATTCAGATTTCTCGTCGCATAGAATTAAATATCATAAAGTTATACAGAAGGATGTCGTCACCGTATCACTTTAAATCATCAATCAAATCTATATCAACGGTGAACCACTCATATAATCATCATCAATATACAAAAGATAAGAAATCGAAAATTAAAAACTAATATAAAAATAGATTATTCAAATAAATATAAATAAATGAATCAATACTTAGTAATAAAACATTCAAAACATTAAATTTTATGTAACAAAATAAATAATAAGAAATGGATAATAAATACATATTCCAAATTTAATTAGATAATTACTAAACTCAAATATAATATATTTTATATAGTAAATAACTAATTTCTCGACCTTTTATAAAATTAAATAATAATTTAGTATTTACAAACAACATTAGAAGGTCCTTTTCTATCATTCGATAATCCAAAGTAATTTAGTTTATTCAAACTCAAATAAATATATCTTAAAAACTTGAATTATATATTATAGTTTCATATAAATATACTTTGAGATCTATAAAATATAAATTAAATAACATTTTATATTTTTCCTTTAAAACACTACTAAATTCACTTTGTTTATATAATAAACATTAAATTATATTTACATTCATGAATAATATACATAATTATATACAATAATTAAAGTACATTTATTATATATATTAAATTTATTTGATATATTTACATACATACAAATGAAAATTTCATTATATATATATATATATATATATATATATATATATACACATACACACACTCAATGTTGGCATACAAAACACACAAAACAACGCCATAACATAGCAGGCTTTCACACATATAGATAATACAACAGGCCATATAAACACTACATAACTACACATACATATATATATATAAGAATGCTATCATTTAGGATTCGAACTATACATATATAAATAGGCATATAAAAACAAGTCATCAGACACACACTCACACAACTAATGTTCATAAGACTCACAATTACACATGCAAGCACACTCAAAACCTAACATATACAAATAAATGCAAATAGATACATACTGTAACGACCCACCTTTTAAAACGATTCGAGTTGACAATAAACCGCACATGTCCAACTCAAACCATTCAGAAGACGAATTATCAAAGGATTTTGTTCCGATGAAATAAGATACAAAGGAACAAAAATACAGAATCTCACAATGGAATGACCAAATATAATATACATAAACAGTTTATGAAGTCGTTTTACAATATACATTTGATTTCAATTCTTCAATATCATCATAATTATACATTTTAATCAAAAGAATGAATAGTGCAGCGAAATAATAACTATAATAAATACGGTTTTCAATTTCATTTTCATCATCGAGAAATAATGTCTTTGAAACACTAAAATACTCAGGCTATCCCGAGCGTAATGAAAAAACAAACACCCTAGTCAAGACTAAAAATCATCATGTATGTTAAATAAAAATCAGGTGAAATATGTTTGTAAATAACTTTATTTTGTTTACTTCGAATTTCACACAAGGGTTTCACAGTTTTAAACTTCATTTCAGGGTTTTCAACAAATCTATCAAATTCAAATGGATTTGATATTTTCACAAAATTTACACAACTAATCTTCAAGTTTAAAATTTTCAAATTATCGAATCATCGAAATAAAGTCAGCTTTCTTTTATCAAATATTATACAAATAACTTATTACTGTATCAAGATTTCACGTTACTTTACAAATTTACATAATCACAATAATTCCATTTTTAAAAGTATAAACATACCAAATTCATTGAATCGTTAAAATTCAAAATATCGATTCCTTTGGAACCATTTCTTTATTCAATAAAGCCATGGAATATTTTTCAACCCTTTATTTCTTTTATTTATACTATTATTAAAATTGGAATTTAAAAGTTTTATAAATGAATTTTAAATTTATTTTCAAAAATCTGATTTAACTCAATTTACAAAATTTACTTTCTTTATAAGATATATAAATTTATAATGACTAAAAATTTAATTAAAAAATTTCAGATTTAAAAATCCAATTTATCAATGATATTTAGATATCGGCAAATGGCAACAAAATCACATTTCTGCCAAAGCAGTCAACAATGCATCCAATAATACACATATCAAATAGGATGTCCAAGGGTCTATAATAAAATTCAGTGTCCAAGTGATCGACATATCAACGGTGATAATAACAGGGTGAGAATATGGATATGTCAAAATCAATTCGCATTATACAGCTAATCAAAATTTCATCCATCACAATGTCAGTCATCATCCAAATCAACCAATTCAACCATATAACAACAATCAATGGTTATCAAATGTCGGGATGTTTAAGTAAAAGTGGAATGCAATTTCAATATCAAATTTACTAAATTTAAATATCAAATTTAACTACCAATTCTAACCACCAAATCTAACTATCAATTTTATAGTCAAATTTAACTACCAAATTAACTATCAATTTTAATCCAATCAATTCAAATTCAATCAATTAAAGTTCCAACAACAATCAATATACTTTTATCACGTTCATTGATTGGTTTAACTTGAAGTAGGAGATTCAATACTTCGTGAATGGGTTTTACCACTCACATTATACCGCGGATCAGAAGACGCTTAAACAGCCAGCAAGACACATACACGCTTCGAACATTGATATGGTGGGCACACTCACCCAACCTAGCTACTGCAGTAAGTCGAGGTTGCTACGGAATTTGGACACGAAAATCAAACTTTAGTTCTGGTGATGGTGCATGATCGGACAGCGCGCGAATGAATGTTGGTGACAGATTTTTTTTTTGGCGAACGGAAAGAGGGAAGGCAACACTTCTGCTGTGTGGATGATGCAACTGCTGGTGGTGATGGGTGTAAGGCAGTCTCTGGCGTTTGCAGTGATGTGGCAACAAGGTTGTCGAGTGATGAGGGTAAACTAAGGCAAAGCTGGATGATTTTGGGTGAGCGGTGGAGGGGCTTCTGTGTGCTGATGTAGTAGAGGGTGACTCGAGAGCTGTGTCGAGGTGGTAGACGGCTGGAGGGTGGCGAGTTGGTTGAATGGGTTAGTGATTAGAGGGCAGCGTATTGTGGAGGACTTCAGACATGGGTGAACTGGCCGTGGCAACTGGTGATGGCAGAGCATCGACGAGGTGATGGGTGAAGTGGCGGCTGCGGCAAAGTGGGTAGGCGAAGGGCGTTGTTGGCTGAATAGAGGAAGGAGGGGAACGATCTTGGTGAAAAAACAGTCGAATGTAAAGGAAGGGAAACTTTTTGTTAAAGCTTTGCTAAAGAACAAGGAAAGAGGGAGAGAGACGTGTGAGCATAGTTTTCATGACCGTGCCGTGCCTTGAACCGTGATGATTGAAGGTTTAAGGTTTTGGTTGTTCAACCGGTCGAAACGTCGGAACTGTGATTTTTTTTTGAAAAATTTGCACATTTATCTACAAACTATACACAAAAATATTGAAATAATAATGTAATGTACACAAGCTGTAGACGGCCGGCCTTCAAGGTATACAAACTTGATGAGTCATACAGTGGTATTAGAGTAGTTTGCAGCAGTGAAGAACAAAATGATGAAGTTAGTGGTTTAAAATTTGGAACGATAATGATTTTTATATATTTACTTATTTTCTTCAAAGCAATGAAAATAAGAGAGAATTACACGATGAGAATGTAAGAAAGAACCGTGATTCAACCAGGTAAAATTGACGGTTGAACCGTTCGTTTAAAGGTCCGACCGAGGTTCATCGATAAATGAGGTCCGATTGAGTTCCGGGCCGTGGTGGTCCAAGGTTTAGGGTTATTCGAGGTTGGACCGCGGTAGGGTTGGGTCATGAAAACACTACGTGTGAGATATTATAAAAACGTATGAACAGTGTATTATTTTTGTTTTTATTATATAAATTGTGTGCACAATACTAATCAAATATAACGCGTTGGAAAGGTTTGTGCGACCAAACGATGAGAAGGTTGCGGCGTTTGTACGAGAATGGGTGCGGCAAAGATATTTGTTTAAATGGTTAATATGGCAAACTAGGTACCTATACGTACTATAATTCGATCATTTAAAGTTGTGCATCAGACGTCAAAATACAGAAGTAAATATACTACGGTGATCAGTGGGATGAGGCGAACCAAATGGTGTAATAAAATATGAGTTGCGACAATCGTGTCAAAAATCCACTACTGTCGTCAATTACCCCGATTAGAACGTACATCAAATGACAAATCATGATAAATGGAGGTAGAAAGATCAGAATTGGAAGAAATGAACTTTGACGTTTTAGTCGGAAAATTTTCTAGACCATTTCTATGTAAAAATATTTACATGCCGAACAATAATATTTCCCATTAAAATATTAACTGATTTTTGAATTAAAATTACAAACGGTTAAATTTACGTATTTCACAACAAATAAAAAAAATTCACTATAATTCATTAGACGCATTTCATAATTTAATTTTTTCATAAGTAAATTTCACTATTTATTGTTATATTGAAATTATCATTTAATACTAAATCTTACTTCATTAATACTCCGATCACACAAACTTATCAGAATAAATTTTAAATAACAACATAAGCTTCGTTTAATAAGCATTCATTCATTCATTTTAACTTAACATTTACTATCTCGTTATCTGTTATAAATTTATTACAAACCAATATCATTAATTTCAACTTTAATATAAGTTACACCTTTTATTTTATTGCAATTTGACATCATTTTAGAATTTCAATTAAATGTTATAGCTCATGTTCTTCTGTTATTTACATACATCAATTTCTTATTTAAATATAAACTTTTACTAATTCTATTTCTATTATTAATTATTTATAACTAATATCATTCAATTTATCTTTTCAATATAAGTTGGGATTTTGTTGTGATTTAATAATTCTAATACAAGTTTCCTTAAATAAATCACAAGTTTTTATTTCTAACCATCTTAATTCAACAATTATATTAAATTTAATATTTTAAAATGGCCAAAATTTCGGGTCGTTACAATCTCCCTCACTCAGAACTTTTCGTCTTCAAAAAGGAACAAGGTAAGGAATCTACACTTGGGTATGCTAAAGTTATCACTATATTTAATTAATATTCAAAATTTCTTAGTTTTACTTCTCTTTTTTTCAAAATGTCTAACTCTTAAATTTTGAAAAAATTCAGCAGCATCTCCTTTGCGCAGCTAGGTCCGAAATTTTTTCCAATAGTAATAACTACATAGTATACATCTCATTTCAAGAATGAGGCATCCCTAAACATCGGGAGCAATAATATATCACAATATATATTGTAATCCGAAAGCATACCTATTTGTCGAGCAAACTAAGCTATATTTATAAAACCAAAAGCAGCAGCTAGCTTTTGCTTCCATAACCTAAATCTTAATTATATAATTCAAGAGAATTAAACATGATAAAAGAACAATATACTAACTATTCTATCATTGATGCAAATAACATACCAATTAATTATTAAAGTATGTATGATGTATATATATTATTCGTACACAATATCAATTCCAATCGCTTGCTCCAATACAAATTTCCACTTCCAAACTAGTATTGATAACCCGACCACTCTGGTGCGGATTATGATCCGATCCCTTGATTAGAAACTTTCATTCTCCTTACATAGAAACAAACTGTGATAAAAAATTTCAAAACCATAACAGCATTCGCCATCAAGAATTGAGCGAACAATCCTAAATCAGACCAGTGTGAATTGCCTTAATATCACGTATTCAAATATGAATTAAAATTGTCAATACGAATAAAACGATCTAAATACAACTTACGTTTTTATTTTTATATTTTTTTAGTTTCTTAACTTCATCAATATATAATTTAAATGGTTTTATGCTCAATTTTAAACGTTTAAAAATTACTTTGTTTAAAATACCGTTATAACAAAAATACTTTTATATCAAAAATTCTTTTTATCAAAATACATTTGATAACTCGATGTCTCAACAAGTTTATCCACATTCTTAAGGAATCTAGTCATAAGTTGATCACACGCAAGACTAAAAATCTCTAAGTACTTAGTAGACCAGTCTCAACATCTAGTGATGATACTTGGAAAACTTTTAAAATGGATATGGAGTACCAATCGAAAACCAATCATGGATCGCAGTTACACAATGGTTATGCCCCTATCCCAGAGGAAACATCTGTAACTTTGGGTAATCTCTACCCAGTGAATTACACCATGCAAATCAAAATCAAATCGCCTACGGATCGCAGTCTACTTAGCGATTATGCCCGATGGTTATGTCTCTATCCCAAAGAAAACATAGTAGATTATAGGCAATCACTGCCCTTCGAATTACGCCATGTGATCGCAGTTTACTTAGTGGTTACATCCTATGGTTACGTTGCTATTCCAGCGAAATCATAGTAAACTGTAGGCTATCTATGCCACCTCGAATTACGCCATGTACATCGAACATAGATCGCAGCTATATAATGGTTATGCCGCTATCCCAACGAAATCAAAAGTAGACTGTTGGCATCACGCCCCCCGAATTACGCTATGCTAATCGAATCATAAGACCATAGGTTATGCTATGGAATTCAAAGTAACTCATGAGTTTCTGTCCGGACAACCGAAATCAATCAATAGAATGAATCCACCAAGTGGATTATCGAAATCACTAAGGGTACTTCCCATATCTTAAATTTCAAAATGTATATCATGCTATACATAGTACCCTTTTCAAAATCATAAACTTTGGATATCATACTTATATAAACTCCATTATATATAAGATTTTCACTTTCAAATCGAGTACCTTTCAAATCATTAATTTACGAATATACCATACTTATACAAAAATCATTTTCATATAAGAATCGAAATTTCAATTCAAATATGTTTACAGGATCAAAGGTCCATAAAAATCAATCCATTTCAAATATCAATTCAGTCTCAAATTCATATAGGATTTCAACTATCATTCTCCTTTTCAAAAATCGAATGCCATTTAAAATTCAAAATTTTCAAAATCAATAGTTTTTAGAAATAAGTTCAGTTTAATATTTATATCAAGTTTATGAATGAAAATTTCTTTTGTAAATCAAATATGTTTAAAAAAACATTTATACATAAATTACTTATAAAACATTTACTAAGTTCATAAATATTTCTTAAAACAAAATTTCATTTAAAACATTTCAAAACTAAATTTCGTTTTTGTATAATACAAAATAATCTTATTCATTTTGCCTAGCAAAGTATTTAACAGTTTAAAAATTATTCAGATTATATTATCCTTTAACTTAAGAGTTACAAAACTAAACTATTATATACCTTTCTAAAATACTAAGCTCTAAATTTTAAATCTAAATTTGGAAGTGATAGGCTATTCAACATAGTCGAAAAAATCAAATTCCAATTCATAGAAAATCGAAAATCAGCAATCAATCAATCCTAATGCATAGGATAAATGTGTCCATAATACCATTCAACCGAAATTGAGAACTGAATACCAGGTTTTATTTAAATCATTTGAAATAAATATACACATCTTACGAATATCAAATCGTACTTCAAGGATTTGAATCAAAATTTGTTTCATCAATTCAATCGTGTAGCAAAGCTACTATAGTGGCCTCCCCACTTTGAAACTCGAAATGAACATCGATGATGCTTCGATCATCACCAAATTTATTTTCCAGCAACAAAAGTGAGTTCTGCACTTTTATTCGTATTGAAATTATTTTGAAAACATTTCAATATAAAAAATACTTTTCAACAATACTACTACTATTATTTTTCCAACACCTCAGAAATAATTTCAAAACATCGGAATTCCAATCCTCAAATTCTATGTTCAATTTCTTCCTAGACAAAACAATATTTATATAAGTCATTTTCTAATATAAAATCATTTCATAATTGTATATAATTTTTTAGATTAAATACGCAACCTATGTTAATTCAAAAAACAAAAATTCTTCTCACATTATCGCAAACCCCTTATTAATAAATGGTATTCATTCAACATATTGTTATAGACACATTTATCTACAACATTTTACCGAAAGATTACAATACATACTAACTTTTATCCATTTTCGATTTCTTCTTTACTTATGGATATTCCCAAAGTTTTATCATATGGAAAATCATTAATAACTTAATTATATATATCATTAACCTTGACACATCAACAACTACTTAGAAACTAAGGATACAATAGGATCATATATCTCATTCACAAGGTTGCACTAAAAGAAAGGCCTTAACCTAGACATAACTAGCTAGAAGTTAAGGAATAGCAAGTCCTACATGGCTTCTCCCACTTCTCCATGTCCCTTTAAGAACAATGCTTCGGTATTTATTCTTCCTCATGTTGCCTCAAAATGACCAATGCACTCCACATCAACGTGTCCCCAATTCTTGCATTTTTTATAAAAGTACCCAGTACTTCCATCTTCCCTTTTGGAACTTACGCATGCCGCTCGAGCGTGGCACATCACAGTTTTCCTTCTACACTATCTCTCGGGACAATTTTTTGCTATATGTCCAATTTGCTTGCAATGGAAGCAAATGGTTGATACATCAACTTATACAATGGGTATGCACTTCTTCTTCCTTACCTTAGAACGAATTATAAAATGACCCTCGTTACGACACTTAAAACATACAATTTCGGAGTGAACAAATTTGTCATCCTTTTCCTTTCACTAAATCGTCTTGCTGCACATAGGGCGAAATGTCCCTTTTGGTGACACCTATAATAGACGATGTTATCATAAGGACCAGGTTCTGACCTTTCCCTAATCAGTTTCTCCTGTTCTAACTCGGCCTCTTATTGTGCCTTATGTGCTGCCTTCCATGCTGCACTTTTTGTCATCCTAATCGGATTAAACGTTTAATAGGATTCTCCTGTCATATAATAAAATCTTCATCGGTTAATTTTTCAATTACTATTCTTAAGTTTATTAGCATTTTAACAAGCTTTTGAATGAAGTTCCATTAAATCCAATGCTTACCAAATTCATTATTTTAAACAAGTCTGAATTGATAGCATATCCAATTTGTTTTAATTACAAAACTAAGGATTTTAATATACTCAATTCTTACGCTAATTCCTTCGCTCCAATTCAAGGGTATTAAATTATACTTGTATAAAAATACAAATACGCTCTCTCAATACCCTTAACTCATTCTAGAGTGCTATTGACCCAACCTCTAATGAGTTTACCCTAACAAAGCCAAGGTTCTCGCTTAACCTTCAGCTCTAATACTAAGGGTGACGACCCACCTTTTAAATCGATTCAAGTTGACAATAAACCATACATGTCCAACTCAAACCATTAAAAAAACGGATTATCAAAGGGTTTTATTCCGAAGAAATAAGATACGGAGGAACAAAAATACGGAATCTCACAATGGAATGACCAAATATAATAAATACATAAACAGTTTATGAAGCTGCTGTTTTACAATAGACATTTGATTTCAACTCTTCAATATCATCAAAGTTATACATTTTAATCAACAGAATGAATGGTGTAGCGAAATAATAATAATAATAATAATAATAATAATAATAAATAAGGTCTTCAACTCCATCTTCATCGTCGAGGGACACTGTTTTTGAAACACTGAATTACTCAGGCTGACTCGAGCGTAATGAAAAGACAAACACTCGAGTCAGGACTATAAATCCTAATATAAGTTAAATAAAAATCAGGTGAAATATGTTTGTAAATAACTTCATTTTATTTACTTCAAATTTAACATAAGGGTTTCACGGTTTTAAACTTCATTTCAGGGTTTTCAATAAATTTATCAACTTCAAATGGATTTGATATATTTCATAGAATTTACACAACTAATATTCGAAGTTGAAAATTTTCAAATTATCAAATCGTTGAAATAAAGTCAAATTTCTTTTATCAAATATTATACAAATAACTTATTATTGTATCAAGATTTCATGTTACTTTACAAATTTACATAATCATGATAATTTCATTTTTAAAAGTATAAACATACCAAAATCACTGAATGGTTGAAATTCAAAATATCGATTCCTTTGCAACCATTTCTTTTATTTAATATAAAGCTATGGAAAATTTTGCAACCCATTAGTTCTTTTATTTATACTATTATTAAAATTATAATTTAAACGTTTTATAAATGAATTTCAAATTTATGTTCAAAAATCTGATTTAACTCAATTTATAAAATTTACTTTCTTTATAAGATATATAAATTTATAAAGGTAAAAAGTTAAATTAAAAACTTTCAAATTTAAAAATCCAATTTATCAATGATATTTAGATATCGCCAAACTGCAATAAAATCACATTTCTGACAAAGCAGTCAACAGTGCATCCAATAATACACATATTAAATAGGATGTCCAAGGGTCCATAGTAAATTTAGTGCCCAAGTGATCGACATATCAATAGTGATAACTAGTATAACCGCACAACGGTGGGGAAACCGACCGTTGTGATATTTGATATGAAAGAAAAAAAATTGTTCAATTTTTTTCTTTATTGCAAATTTGATAAAAAATTAAGTGCATTTAAAATAAAATTGAAACTGTGTAAATTCAATTATATCAATGATTAAAAATGTAGGTCAACTTGATACTAAGGATGTGCTATTAATGTGTTGATATAAACTACCCACAGACATACAGACATATATGTATCAAAAAGGTTCAATATACAGTTAATTTTGAGCTTATTTGTAGCTCTAATGTATTAATGATATTGGGAAGAAAAAATCAAAAAAATGTTACCGTAATATACATCATCATATTTTTCGATAACTAATTAAAGAGACTACTAATGCAAAAATTGATTTACTAAATAGATCTCATGTTATTGAACTACAATGTTTAAAAAAATTACCTAAAAATACCATTATTATATGAAAAAATAACACCGCTGAAGTAAAAACAAGAAATAAACTAAAATTACTGAAACAAAAAAAAAGTAAACTATGGATTCTGCCATTGTTGATATTTCTTCTAATAAGAAACTTGATTCCGCGACATAATCAATAACTAATTGAGACATAACATTGATTTGTTTTTTTTTCAATCATTACTCAATTTGGGCAACACCAACTCTGAAAAGACGAGGGATCCATATAACTTCTTTAGTTTTTGTTCGTATATATCTTCACCTTCATCATTCTTAATTTTATAAAGGTCATCAGCACTGCAACCTATGATTTCCTTTGCTGGTTCATTAAAAGCAGTAATCCAAGCTTCAGCCGTTGAATCATTAATTTTCATTATCATAATATATCTGCATTAAACAAACATATTATTACATATAATAATGGTCACTATAAATAATTAACTTAACTTTGGTGCCAGGGATGACAAGTTCGAAACTTGTGTAGCGTGGTGCGAACATTTACTAACATTTGATATATTATCCCAATGATATATTGTATATAAAGTCCATTTCAAATAATAATAATAATAATTAGCTCTTAAATGTTTACCTCAAAATACAAGAGCTTTCATTCTGTTGGCATGCTTCACACCAATAACCCGATTCTGCAGATTCAATTACTTATTTTTGCAACTCTTACAGGCTTGATACCATAATTTCTAACTCTTAATATAAGTTATGTAAGCAAAGACGCTGAAGAATGCAGACTATGAATGGAATAAAAATAATCAATTAATATGAAATTATTAATGTACAATATAGTACGAAATTATATAGATAAACCTTGTCATGACCCAATGTTGGATCATTTATTATGTGAGAAAGCGTAACTCTATCGTAAGTTGTAAATGAATTTTTGTATTTTTGCCTTCACAATTGTACCAACTTCTAAGCTTTTTAGTTTCTGGTATGTTTGGATTTATATATAAATTGCTTTTACTCAATCTTGATAAAGATAAACCTGCAGTAAGATTAAATAATCTTAAAAAATGATGACATGGCAAGAACTTAAAAAACAGTACAATTTTTTACCTTGAAAATCTCCAACTTTGGCATATTTAATAGCTACTATAGGACATTCATCAACCATCTGTACCAGCTCAGCACCGACTTTCATAGCAAGTTCTCCCCATAAAGTCACATTAACAGTTTTACTTCTGTAATTTAAATCTAAGTATAAATATTTTGAGTAAACAAATTTATTGGTTTAGTATGTGTACTTATGAATCATCTGCAATGGTTATATCACGTTTTGGAATATTCTCGTTGTTGATTTTTCTTCGAATGCCTTTGATTGGTGAGACACTTTGAACTAGGCCGATTACATCTAAAATAAACTTATGTTAACGAAACATACAATGAATTATAAAAATATTAATAATATGGATGCATTATCTACAACTTCCTTTCTTGCAATATATTTTTGAAGTTGGTCAATCTTTACAAAGTTGTATACGATATCAGGTATACTAGAGTTCGCATCATCCATCCATTCGACTAATGAGTACTCATTTTTAATAATCTCGTACTCACTTTTTACAGTACTAAATTCTTTATTCGCAGGCTTAACGGTTCCTTTAGAAATATAATAAACTTTTCCACATTGAAATATAGGATAATACTATTCTACAGCTTTATTAAACATTGTAGCTTGAATTTGGGTACCCTGTGAATTTAAAGAGAACCATTATTATAACAATAACTTAATGATAGCACAAGTAGAGAAAATTTTATTGAAAGCATTAAGATTAAAAAAACTTACATCTTCATCGGTGAGTTCTATACTAAACAAGCAACGTTCTCCTTTTATATTTTTATAAGATCTCAAATTGCCTTTATTTGTCACTCGAACCTTGATGGACCAATTATGATGGTATGGATTCAATAGTGCAAGAGGAAGAATACTTGTACCCAAATCCATTTGACTAATACTGCTAACATTGAGTAATATAATATTAGAAAAACAGACATAATACAAATTTAAACATAGTGAGCTCGACAAGATTATATAAATGATAATGCAACAATGACAGCTTAAGTGTATAAAATAATAAAATTATTAAGTCCTTAAAACAATATTTTTACAATATTGTTTCAAATAATTGAAATTGTATACCAATATCTATATAAAGATTGGTGTGTATTTGAGTATTCTTTAAATAAAAACTCATATAAAATTAAAGGATTAAAGACAAAAAAAGGTAGCCCAAATTGAAATTAAAAAAAACCAACTAAACCCCTTTACGTTTTTTCACTGCCTACCTGCATACAAACTAGGGCATTCGGCTTTACAAAAGAAATGCGCAGATTTAAAAAGACAAGAAAAATAACTTCACTGTTTGGTTCGATGAATTCGCCTATACGCTAATAATTATGTGTCACTCTAGCATAGCATAAGGCTTTGAACACTGGGGTTTAACATTTTATCTCTGCAGTAATATTATATATTTGTATAGTATGCATAATCCAAACACAAATCAAACTCTTCTTCCTTCTTCAAAAATATCAAAGCCGGTACAAGCAGGCGTATTCCTCATCTTGCTTCCAAAATCATAAATAATTAGAAAACAAAAGATTTACCTGGAGCAAGACGAGAGGCGTAGTCGAACAACCAGGGGAGACTCGAGAGGAGTATCGTTCGAGAAGAGGAGCGGGTGATATAGTAGCGTTCGTATAAAACAATCTGTGGCAGTGGAATAGGATTTCATTTGGTTTGGGGAGAAATAAAGAGGAGAGGGATGTTAAAATTGATCGGAGAAAACGGAGGCGAAAATTTCAAAGGGAGTATACTCGGTCAGGAGGAGAAAATTAGGGGGAGAAACACATGGGAAATAAAATCGACACCGACGAAAACGGAAGCCAAACTTTGGAATGTGGAATACGCGGTAAATTAGTGAAACTTTGGGGGATGATAAGCCTTCCTAGATAAGTTTAATTTTGCAGTTTCCTCTAGATTCAATGCAGAGAAAGATTTAGTCACACTAGGTGTTACAAATCAAACAACCATGATTAAAGGGGAGACAGAGGAAATTCGTAAACTGGTTGAGAAGACAATGATGGTTAGCAATTTTTTTTACATATTATATACAAAATTTTAAATGGTATTTTTTTCACTATGTATTGATCGGAAAAGGCCTGTTCATCTTAAGATAAAAGGAAAACAAAAAATATGAATTACGAAGTCTTTTGTAGTGATTTGCAACCTGGATAAAATGTAAAATCTAGGGTTAAATGAATATTTGAATAATGTTTGGCTGTATAATTTGTAATTTTAAACTCGTATAAAATTTAAAATGTTCCGCAACAGAAAAACATATAATTTTGGGTATATCTGGAATTGAGATCTTGGTTCATATTTTGATAAAGATTCTAATATATCAAATGAGATGGGTATCAAATGCGATCTGAACGAGATGGTGTTTTGTCTCGTCTAGGAGCAAAAAATGAGATCTCGAGTGAAATCTTGGAGAGAGGGATGGGGTTTAAAACTTTGCTCATAATGAATCTTGATGTCACACTTTATTCATAATTGTAGCGACAATCGATTAAAATGAAATGAAATACAAATTTCAGCGCATTTACACAATCAAATGATAGCATGACCAATCATCTTCTGGTTAGTCATGCAGAATCCATACTATCATATTGTAATGCAACTTTTGCTTTTCGTGTCAAAGCAAAGTTCTTGATTTCTAATATCCTCGTACTGATTTTTTCAATAGAAAAGGGTAATGGTGGCAATCAGCCCAGGCAATTCCACATACGGATAATGTGAAAATAACTGCTCGTTCACAAATGGATGAAGCGATGACGGCTTTATCAAGGGAATTAGCTAAACTTAGAACTGACAGAGCATCTCCAGGTGCATTACTCAATTAGTAAATTATCATATAGAATATGATGTATTGAGCTAGACCATAGAGTCTTAGTAAACACAGATGTCATATTTTTATTCTAATAGAGTTCTAATATTTTTTTTCCTGCAATTGCAGATTGAGAAGGATCGGGTGTTAAATGTTGTTGTGAGTCGAGTGGATGCATTGGAAGCAGAGCTTAAATCAACCAATAAGGTAATCTCAGATGCGTGCGTGTGTGCGTGGGTGTGTTTTGTAATCTTGGGTCCGCATATTGGCGTATTGCAGACAAGCCTGCTACATGGTAGCCTTTCATCAAAGTTTGAATAATGGTTATAGGTGTTTACAGTAGAACGTGTTTTGATAATTTGTCAAAAAGTAAGATTACTACCATTGTTTTGACAGGCTCTTGAAGAAACTATAGCACGCCAAGGTGAACTTCATGCTTATATTGACAAGAACAAGAAGAAGAAAAGGCGCTTGCTGGTGAGTTTTCCTCTAAAAATGCTTTTTCCAGTCAAAGAATTACATGTTTTGGATTCTGAATTTCTCTGGTTTAGGTTTTTGAACTGCTTGTTTTGATTAGGGATTCCATCGTTAGTCATCGTCCTCTTAACTCATGTGGCGTTTCTTGTTGGTGGATGAAAAGTTAATCTCAACTGTACGAAATTCCCCAACTCTTATTTTAATTGAAATTTAACTCGGTAAGAATTGATAATGAAAAACTCAAGGCATTGTTTGGTTTGTAGATTTCAGTTTTAAGTTTTTGTAACAATCATAATGCATTGAACTTTCAAAATGGTGAATATGGAAAATGGTTTTAACATGTAAAATTGGAAAAGATTTTTTTTCCCTTTTGTTTTATGATTTTGGGCAAATATCAGAAGCATGAAAAACTATGTTTTCCCTTCATTTTCTCCATTTTCTCCCCTTCGTTATAATAACGGCGTAGGTTTTTCACCACAGTCTTCTTCAATGCTTTTTGAAATAGATATTGAAACTTCAAAACTCAAAATTCGAACTAAATGGGTTCTGAATTTCCATTTTACTTTGATGTTGGATAAAAAGAATCATCTTTTCTAGTTTAAACCTAAAAGCTAATGTAAGAATTTATTTATTGATTGGAAAATTCACCAGTTTGACAAAATTTGAATTTTTACAGGCGTTTTAAATGTCAATTATGGTTCACACAATCAGATTTGTTGATCTAAGGTGTATTAAAAACTGATGAGCTCTTCAGTTATAAACTAGAGGAGGTGATCCATTTACAAACTTGCATGTCAGATCTAAACAGGGACCCAATCTTCTTGCACAGCCTTTGTAATAGCTCATATTATTGTAGTATAATGACAACACTTAACACTATCTCACTGCATTCTTCAAACTTACGAATCTTATTTTTTATCTGATACTATTGTTTTTGGATTGCAAAACAAATTAATTCATGTTGTAGATGTATATATAGTGGTCGGGCAATGGTGTGATGTATATGATAAAAGGAGATGCAAAGCTGACAAAAAAATACAACTGTGTGCTCTATTGT
The DNA here is from genome assembly GCA_030765085.1 of Allium cepa. Lineage (NCBI taxonomy): Eukaryota > Viridiplantae > Streptophyta > Magnoliopsida > Asparagales > Amaryllidaceae > Allium > Allium cepa. Next base: position 348,440,178 of record CM060928.1, read on the forward strand.
ATGTTTATTAGAATATATATATACACACAAGGTTCTTGTACAAAGAACTGTGTACACGTGAAACTTCTTCGTATATTGTTTCATCTTGTGACTGTGGTGTCTGTGTAATGTACATTGATGCTCTTACCAGAAAAACATAATCTATGCGTATACAGTTTTTCTTCATAATGGATTACCAGTAGTACTGCCATACAGATGTGCTATTTGTACGGGCTGTGCAAAAATTGTCACTGAAGCAAAGTCCAAATTTACAAGATTCAGTTGCAGTTTCCAAATTTACAAGAAACAGATTTTCTTCTACATATAAAAAAAAACATCCGCCTAGCTCAGTAAAAAAACACCTTCTCCTATGATATTTACTAAAGCAGCAAGAATTCAGTTAAAACTGAAAACATTCACGAGGTATTTAAAAGGTTCCATAAATATCCTTCTAGCTTGTGGTACGTACCTTCTCCTCAGGTAATTTTCTAAAGCAGGAATTATCAAAAAAAGTTTGATAATTATTGGCAAAATGTTACAATTAATGAAGTTCACTGGAGACTGAACTTCATTAAGTGAATCATGAGATCCAAATATAATAGTTTTTATGTTTGATGAACATAGGATCAGGCTCTTATAGCTACTTGACCACATAATAATGTTGTTTGCTTAGTTAAGGAGACAAAAGAATTAGAGAACAGAATATGGGCATATATATGCTATGAGCACAAATAGTACAGATGATAAGATTGACTCTGATTACATTAAAAACAATAAACACCGCATCAAAAACTTAGCATGCTCCATAGTCCTTAATTCTATATATTACAGTATTCGGTTTAATATCACACTACATGCATGTTGTCATGACAAAGTCTAAATTATAATCCTGCCTTGAACAATTTTACATTCTGTAACTTGCCTCCGATATCCACGACAGAACCATTTGTCGAAAGAATCGATACAACCAATGTTATTAGACTCAAAAATTGACGCATCAACCATTTTCTTTCTCCTTTGCCAATCTTATTTTGCTTAATATACAACGTCACCGGAAAATAAACCGTTAGAGGCCAAAAAAATATTGAGCCAAGCAGTCCCAGAACTGCATTGAAGAACGGAAGCAGCATACCGACTAGTGTAGTGAATACCACAAACATAGTGCGTAGCACAAGCTTGCCTACAGTGAATCTGAAGGAATAGGCTTTGGAGAATAATGGTATGGTGTAAACTTTGTGAAATATGATTGAATCAGGATACTTTTTGGACAGATACTCTTCATATTTCACATATATTGGCTGTGCAAATACCTGCATTATGTATCCAGTATCAGTCCTCATTTCAGATTACGATAAATAGGTGCAAAACCAGAGTAGAGATACTTGCCAAAATACACTGATAATCTAAACTACCAACCTTTGTTCCGATATTGAAAACATACCTGATAAGCACCAACAAGATGAAAAATGACAACGATAATGGCAAAATCAACCAACCAAAAAGGTTTATAGATCCCTGTAAGAATATTTCCTGGTGCATCTTTTCCTAATGCTGCATATCATAGTAAACCTATCGACACGTTGAATATGGTAGTAACTCCAAGACCATAAAAGGAGGTCTTCTTCATTTTAACGTTTTCAGCAGTTGGTGATTTCAAAATATCCTGGATTTCTACCAGAACCAAAGAGAAAGTGTAAGGAAAGGATGAAGCAATGACAAAATGTAGTGTTGGCGGTAATTTTCTGTTTCAGAGGTGTTAAATTGAATTTGATCTTGGTTTATAACACAACTGATATAATCACTGAAACTGTACTTAAAATCAAATCAAAATCCACTTTAAATTTATTTATTTTTTAAAAAACAACATTTAAAATTAGTAAGAAAGGTAAAAGTTCAACTAAAATCGCTTACAATATGCATGAAATATTGAGTTTCTTCCAAAGAATCCATCCTTAATCTGCTTTACTGACTTAAATAAAACAATTAGAAAATAGTTCAAGCAAATTACCTAATCCTAAATTTTCAGTTCACATATCATGGCTACTAAATAATAATATACATACATATAGTTTTTACAAATTAATAAGAGAAATGAGAAATTTATGTCTAAACTAATCTTAACCAGCTCTAAGCACAGTTAAATGCTTTCCTGATGCTCTTGGAAAGCAAATTGAAACACATGTACATATACGAAATAGAAGCAATTTTTATAACCATCACAGTGGAGAATCAACGAATATCAAACAACATATCATGATTCATGCCTCCAAGTTGAACTAAAATGGCAATGAGGCATATTGGCTTAAAGATCAACAAATGTAAAAGTGCTAACAAAATGTTTCAGCTCTGAGATACTTGGCAAACAAGAACTTACATATGTATCAGGTCAGATATACCAACTTCCTCTTCCTCTATTGCCCTGCAAATTTTACCAAAATTACATTAGACAAAAGTCGTGAGGGCGTGCTTGTTTAAAAACTATATAATGGAAGAAATCCACAGACAAAGAATCCAAGAAAAGTAGACATTTGTATATTCCTCTTTCTAACATAGTGGGGGAGGAAGGGGGATTTTTTGAATATGACCAACTGCAGAGAGTCTGAAAGTTACTTTTATGCTCATTGCCTTAACAGGAAATGGGAAAAACCAGCAAACACTACATGTGGTGCAAAAAAGTTAGACTCCTATTTTCAAATCTTCGAACTTAATTAATAACTTATCCTTCGTGATTTTTTCCTTTCTAAGCTCCAAAGGGTACCTGTCATGAAGGAGGAAAAAATAAAGTGCAGAAAACCAATTTAGTTATTTTAAAGAAAACTTCCATTCTTAGTAGTTTCCTAAATGGTATTACCCTTTTCACAAATATTTTGTCGCTTAGGACTGAACCACGCTCTTATATTAGATATCCATTAAAATCAAAATTCATTTATCTTATTTACAATATCATTGGTCATCCTCTTTAAAAATGTTTGATAATTTCTAATAGTCTAGGACAAAAATTGTTGATTAATGCATGCAGACTTATCCTGATTGTGCAAAAAACGAGTATTTATAAAGAGTAAAAAGGAAAGAAGAAAAAATGAAACAAGTACACATATGAACGGGAGTCCTGATGTTTTACGACATTCATCATATGCTAAATTGCATTAAATAGGACTGACTCACCAACGACGATTGTCTAACTGGAAGCCATACAGCTCATTTATAAACAAACTCATTAGCACATCACCTGTATGCAGAAGAAAATTATAGATATTGAGACACTATATAAAGTCGCAATCAAAAAAATTGGATATTCATATAAGCATAAAACTATATGTTAAATGCTTACAAATTTTGCAAATACTTCAACAATAATGGTAATTACGAAGCCGACCTTCAACTTCCATATCCACAACACCACCAAATAGTACTGCTCTCTTTTTGTGAACACATATTGAGAATCCAGCATGTAGTCCTGGAGGCATTCCACTTTTCTTTACCTATTCACAAAGGGTGGACTTTCATACGACTGTAACACTAAGCATATGCTGACTAGAATTTTAATTTTAAATATTGATAATTGAAAACTAAAGCTCATCAACGGACCTTATTCTATTCCCAAGAGCGAGGATCAAGCGACCACAAGTCTGAATGAACTACTCCTTTTTCTGAGCCATTTTTATCCGCTAGAACTTCCTTGGAATAACCACCATAAAGAAATATCTGCTGAAAAATTTGTCCAATAAGAGTGGTCTTGCTTCAATAATGTTCCCACAGATGCAAATGCGTGTAAAAATAGAAAAATTTTAAGTATCTAGTCATGCAAAATGAACATCAAGTTTTATGCTTTTAAAATTAACTACATGTTATCATGAATATGATTCAGTATTAAGTTAGTATTAGTCAAATGCAGGTGAAATCTAGCATAACAAACGCTTCTGAGTGTAAATTAATATTAAAATGTAACAAAAAAATTGATTTCATTTCCAAAACCATGGCTTAAAGGGAAAGGGAAACAGTGACTGTGACAATTATTTGCATAATGCAAAAATAGTAAGATTGCACACAGAAGGTAAATACTAAATTTCAACTAACATTTGATGGGCATGCAAAAGAATATTCATAAATATAATTTGGTTGCAAAAAAAAGATATAGGATTTTCTCTCTCACAATGTTGAACTTATAACACATCTAAATCTATTTTACAACATATAACAAAAGCATATCACTTTCAGAAAAGCATGTACAATTGTGCAACTTGAGATCGCTCTAACATACTTGAAAAAATTACGGTGATTTGAATCATGTCGATGTATTTTTGTCAAGCCAACAAAAAATGACCCATTTTTATAATTAGTTTCAATATAAGTTTACTTTTGTGATTAGCTTGATGATGTGGTCAATATATAGATTAGAAAAAAGGGAGTGAATAATAAATTAACGTTTCTTTCTTCTACCTTTCACAATCCCCATTTCAGCTAAGATTAGATTTTATCGATGGGATATAGGGTAGTGTATTTAATCACTCCTAAGATAACTATCAAAAATCCCTTCTAGCTTACCTCATCTTGGTAAACAAAAAGCTGAAAACCACTTCTAGCGCTTGGCCACGAGCATCCTGGTCGAGGTTTTATTTCTTGTCGCTGCATAAAATAGCAATTGTGCTGAGCATATTTAGAAATCTTGCAAGATTTCACAAGTCTGAATGAACTACTCCTTTTTCTGAGCCATTTTTCTCCGCTAGAACTTCCTTGGAATAACCACCATAAAGAAATATCTGCAGAAAAATTTGTCAAATAAGAGTGGTCTTGCTTCAATAATGTTCCCACAGATGCAAATGCGTGTAAAAATAGAAGAAATTAAGTATCAAGTCATGCAAAATGAACATCGAGTTTTATGCTTTTAAAATTAACTACATGTTATCATGAATATGATTTTCAGTATTAACTTAGTATTAGTCAAATGCAGGTGAAATCTAGCATAACAAACGCTTCTGATTGTAAACTAATATTAAAATGTAACAAAAAAATTGATTTCATTTCCAGAACCATGGCTTAAAGAGAAAGGGAAACAGTGGCTGTGACAATTATTTGCATAATGCAAAAATAGTAAGATTGCACACAGAAGGTAAATACTGAATTTCAACTAACATTTGATGGGCATGCAACAGAATATTCATAAATATAATTTGGTTGCAACAAAAAGATATAGGATTTTCTCTCTCACAATGTTGAACTTATAACATATCTAAATCTATTTTACAACATATAACAAAAGCATATCACTTTCATAAAAGCATGTACAATTGTGCAACTTAAGACCGCTCCAGCATACTTGAAAAAATTACGGTGATTTGAATCGTGTCGATGTATTTTTGTCAAGCCAACAAAAAATGACCCATTTTTATAATTAGTTTGAATATAAGTTTACTTTTGTGATTAGCTTGTTGATGTGGTCAATATATAGATTAGAAAAAAGGGAGTGAAAAATACATTAACGTTTCTTTCTTCTACCTTTCACAATCCAATAAGTGAAACAGTTTATAAAAATATTTTGGACAAATAATGAAATAACTCCATATGATTTGGATAAATCCGATAGTATCATTTTTTTATAAATGATTTGGATAAATCCAATAAGTGCACTTATATATCTTAGTTCATACAGTGAGTGTGTTTATATCTTATGATGGTCTATATCTTATTAGTTCATATGATGGACAAACAATAAAATTATCAGCTTTGCCCTGCAAATTTTACCAAAATTACATCTGTTCTTGTATATATACTCATAGTAAGAAACATACCTAGTTCCAAAACGGAGTGTTGATAAGCTCTCTAAAGCATTTGAAGAACTGGGAGAGCAGCAACAAAGCAACGCTGTTTTGGAATTTCCTCCCTGTTGCATAAAACTAATAATCAATGAAGGAAAATTGCTTAGCGACCTAAGCTTTACCAAGGAAATGCAAATTGGTTCAAAAAGTTCAACAAGTAGGAGATTTATTTGCTGAGATGATAACGGACATATACTGAAGGTCTAGGTAATCAAAATAATAGTTTATAGGTATAAATCAAAAATAACATTCTGACCAGTGCATCTTCAAGAATGCGGGTAAGCTTAAAGCCACGGTAGGTATATGAATCTTTTTACCTAATGACATACCATGTTAATACATAGGATACAACTTTCATTTTAAATTTAACAATCTTTAATTTCCTTACCTGAAGTAAGAGCATTAACTACATTTTTAAGAGCTGTCGATGACTTGTTGATTGTTTTTAATTTAACAACAACTAGTGTGATGTGATAACCTTGATGGTTGTTCCAGCTATCTCTTGCTTGCTATTCAAACTCTAAGACGCCTTGACACGTTCTTACGATTGTAATGGCTGTCATAAGCAGGAAACCATGATAACTTATTACAATAAATATTAACAGAAACGTTAGACCATCAGGTGCGTTTTAGTGTATTCACTATTTACAAGGCTAAAACCTTGTGTATAAATATCAAACGCTTATAATATCATATCAAACATTTTAATTTAACAAAAAACCTAAATATAGATATTAATTTTTTTAAAAGTTTCATTAATTTCTAATTTACCATAAAAGAAAAAATGTAGTTGAAATTTTGAAACTAATAATAGTTGTGTTTACTTACCATTTATTCAACAGACATTGCAGTTAAACGTTCTTCCTCTAATAATCCAAAAGGCAGGCCTTTGGATCTTCCAATCTGTGCAAGTCTTTCAAAAGTAAACATAGGATTAAAAGCAAGATCCTCTAATTTTCTAGTTCTCGATAATGCAACAAACGTTAAACCAAGACTTTCTCGATCGCCGATATTAATGATTGCTTGATCAAGTGTCATTCCTTGACTTTTATGTATTGTTATTCTCCAACATAGAACTAAAGGTAACTGAGTTTGTTGAATATGCGTTTTTGTTTGATGATAATAAACATATATATATATATTCATTTAAGTGTATTTGTTAATGTACTATTTTATTTTTCATAGATTAAATAAATGTTTGTTGAATAAAATAAATTACACAGAATTTGAATGGAATTTGAATTCAAACAGAAATTTTATTCAAACAAATATTTATTACAATTTTGAATAGTACAAATTCAAGCTCTCACTATACATATACAACTTTAATTACAATACATCACAATTTCATATTTACAGTTGACCTCACTACATATCACTCACACTCGTAGTTTACCTTCAATTTCATTCCAGTTATAATCCAACATCTAAGAAATCTGCAAAAATATTCACTAACGCAGTAAAATTGAAAAAGAAATAAATATTTTTGCAATATAAAATGAAATATGATTTTTGAAAATATGATTTGCCTCAGTTATTTGGGTTGTTCGTCATCATTCACATTTGAATTCATCATACACGAACAATGTAACATGCACAGTGTATCACTGTACATGCCACAAGGCCATGCACATCGATAAACACTTGATCGATTTACAGGGACAGGTGTGCACAAGGTCAAACCCAAATATAAAGACAGGTTCAACTCAGGTGCAATATAAATGAAATCTCGTCATCAGCACAAGGTCAAACCCGAGTTTTGAAACTGGATTCAACTCAAGTGAAATTTCAAAAATCAACATGAATGGATACAAAGACCAGTGATGCAAGCAATGACCAGATCAAAGAGCAAAAGTAATTTGAATCAAATGCCATCAGATCAGAAACCAAGTTCAGATTAATTCAGGAAGAATAACATGCAGTTTTGCAGTGATGATAATGCAGACCTGAGTGAAACATCTCAAGATCACAATATCACAATATAATGCAATCATCATGAAGCACTTACAACAGAAAGTCAATGAAAATGGAACTAATTTGAAACCACAAGAGACTGCAACAGCAAATACATCATGAAACCAAAGTGAGTATGCAAGTGCAGACTAAATGCAACATAACAGCAAACCCAAATGAAGACTGCAAGAATGATACAAAGCAAAAATGAAGACTGCAAGAATGATACAAAGCAGACATGAATGCTACAACAAACCCAAATGAATACCACAAGTACACATTACAACTCAATAGTGAATCAAACTGAAATGTCGAACCAAGTCCATGAAGCACAAAGACTCCATGCCTTCAATCTACAACTCAAATGAAACAGATCAAGTGACAAGTTGAAGCAGTAGTTAACAAGCAAGTGTGCAACTTGACTATCAAGACACAGTGATGCAATGCAGTACAAAACAGAGTTTCAAAAATGAAGTCCAACATCAAAAACACAGTACAAAGAATGATCACTTCAGTGATAATCAAAAATGCACCAGTGAAACCAATGCAAAACTCAAGTCTGTCCGAGAACGAATACAAGTGACTCAAGCAAACGCAATATAATTGAACACAGCAAACTGTCACATAACCAAAGTCAAACAGAGGCATATACATATATGCACAGGAACAAAGACAGTGAGCTACATGATAATCAAAGTCACTCAAGTCAACAATATCAAGTACAAGCCAGCATATCAAATATGAATCAATTCATATGAGGAATGGCCAGAAACGAAGCTCACAGGGATGAACATAAAGATGGCTGAAGCCGTTTCAAAGCAGATGTTAACCAAGTCAAAAATCAAGTGTGTGAAATTTTTGAAAAAAAGTCAAAACAAATAAAAGAAGAAAGTTTTTGCCGTATTAATCAAGAAAAAAATCGAACGTCTCAAAATCAAAACCGTGTGTATCAAGTTGTAACAATATCAGGAAAGCAAAATTTAGGAAAGTATCGAATTGATTAGGGTCTCGGAATTCATATAAATACATCACCCAAATCATCATCGGTAGGGTGGAAAAATCGAATCAAATCCAAATATAAACCCAAGTTCATCATAGGCAATGCAGAGCTAACAAGAACAATCAGATTAAATCCTGACAAAGCAAAAGATACGAACAACATACCAGAGGTAATTCGCAATCTCGAAGTCAATCAAGTAGCCGATCTCAAGAGACGATCAATTACAAAGCAAGGAAGTCAAGCAATTGTAATCGCCATCAATGAAACCCTAGTTTCTGAAAAGAAGACCGAAGCCCTAATTTAGTGGCAAAGAGAACCGGCCGCCATTTTCTTCACAAGCCAAAAGAGAAAAGGGATCGGGTAGAATAAAATGGGCCGGCCTTGTTTTAAAAAGGGGTTTTAGTTTATTAGGGTTTTTTTTAGTTTAAAATTGTTTTTTAGTTGTTTTAATTTTAAATTCTCTTTTAATCTTGTCAAACCTTGGTAAATCACCACCTAGGTTGTAGGTAGTGTCAGATTGTCTAGTTAGAATTAGTTCAGTGAGCAGGGTGTGCGAGTTTGCAAAACTCTATAGGCGGTAGCAGGGTGTGCGAGTCTGTTAGAGTATTTGTAAGCGGGATACTGTTTAATTCTAATAGAAATCTGGGAATGCAGCAGTAGGCAGGGGTTGCCGAAGCTGGGTAAATTTTGTGTGTGATTTACTTTTCAGCATATTTATTTCTCTGCAATTTGTTTTTGCGTTTAGTTCGAGAAAATTTGCTATAACCCTATTCACCCCTCCCCTCTAGGGTTAATCTAGATACTATAGAGTTCTCATACATGTTGTACCAGATGAAGTTTTCCAATTGACTGTTTCCGGAGTTACTGGAATAATATTTGTTCCCTCATGAAATGGAATACCACGGTATTTATCAAAATCGACTATGACCGCTAGCGGTAGATCGTTAGGAGAACTTGATGACTGTGAATATACAATATCCATAACAGTACCCATTGCACCATTAACCAATCCATTTTGCACTAAAAAATTAGATCGTAACATCACTCGAGCACCTACACAAAGATAAATACATCGTTCTAAACCTTTTGCATCATCAACAGAAGCATTAGATGCTGCTTCACAGTTATTGAAAGAAGGAATGCGTGCAATAGGTTTTCCAAGTTGAATCAAACGATTTTTATTATGTTCATTAGCAGCATTTCTTGTTGGAAAAAGACAAAGAGCATTCTTAAAGGTTTCCTTCTCTTTGTTCGATAAAATTGACCAATCTGTGGTTTTGAAAAGTTTCCAATCATCTAAAGTAGATGCACATCTACTCAGTCTTTCTAAAGCTCCTCTTAAAGGTGCTTGCTCATCTCCAACTTGATGGAACATATATGATAGTCTTACACACTTATCAAAACTCATATATGCAAGTCCACTATGCTGTTGTAAGAGATTACCACCGTTCAAGTATAACGAACTATCACAAACAGGAGGTAGTTTTCGCATATCACCAACTAAGACAATCGAAATGCTACCGAATAAGTCAATTATTGAATAAATATCACGACACCGTAAATCAATATTTTCCATCATTGTTCTACCAAGCATACTATATTCATCTATTATAATCAACTTTGTGTTTCTAAATTCATCTTGCATACGATGACATTGCTCTGATGATAGTTCTGTGTATGATGATTTTCTTTCCGTGGAGATTAGAAGTTCATGATGAATTGTGCTACCACCAATATTAAATGCAGCCACTCCAGTTGGAGCCATAATGCGAACTGCTTTGCTGGTTCCAAAATGAGTAACAATTGTTCGAACAATGGCATTTACAAGCGTTGATTTTCCTGTACCAGCACCACCGCAAATAATCATTCGAATTGATTTACCTTTAGATATTGCTTTAAATATCACATTATGTGCAATCCTCTGTTCTGTAGACAAGCTCTCAAAAGGAACAAAAGTTGAACTGTTTATGGTCTCACTTTCATGTTCCATAATTGAACGTAAATTGGTATATATAAAATTACGTTCAATATCTATATTGGGGTATCTCTGTAGTTCTTCATTCCAATTATGCAAAGTATCGAATTCTCTTAAGCCCATTTCTGTTTCCTCTCCTGAAACAAACATTGGACCCATCGCGGCTGCTATCATCCATTCTTCTTTTTGATTTTCTTCTACATCATTGTTTATACTATCATCTTCGAAATCATCTTCTATAGCATCTGGGAGTGATTGATGTTGAATCAAACCTAAATTAACATATCTCTCAGACTGGTCATCGAAGTTTCCTTTTGCTTCATTAAGATTTCTATAGTGATGGTGTAGTAGTACCTATATTCATATTAAAAACAAGTTTACTTATAATTTCATATTTCAAATATAATTTAAATAAACATAGTTTTTAATTATCACAATTTATCATTAATATTTTTAAAATTTGATCTAGTAAAAAACAGAGAAATTGCATTACCTATTGTTCACAATAAAATTCCCACTTTTCACCGAATGGAGGAATATTGGTACTTAGATCCGGTACTATTCGTACAATTACCTCTTTTTGAAACTTATGCCACCCTTTATTATAGTAACGGAAGTTTTTTACCATATCAAGTAGTGAAAGGTTTTCAAGTTCGCTTGGTCGATCCATACACCTTGTAATAAAATTTGGGTCCGAATCAACGATATCTTCATCTATTGTTGTATTTCGACGTCGAATTATTGTTGATAACATGTTTTTTCAGTTACATTAAGTTGCACTATTGTTCTAGATGAACTTACTAGAGGGTAAGACATGAGAAGATGGCATACCTCTTGTGCAGAAATGTCTCGTTCGGATACACTCTAGAGAAGTAGTTTCTTGATGGCGGAAGTTGATGTTTGACAAGGTCGATGGCTATTTTCAACTATTATTCTGAATTGTATCTGTAAAGCTCTTTGAAACTGGTTCAGATTTTGCTGCATATTTTCCAATATAATTTACCACAGCATGCACAGATAACACAGGAGACCAATCAATATTAGCACGCCAAACCTGAAGTACTTTTCTATTATGTGAGCAGATCAGAGGGTCATTGCGTTTTTAAATAAATTGAAAGATTTTACTATTTGAAGGATCTTCTACAATTTTGGATTGTGGGAGCACGTCAAACGGATATTTAAAGCGACGTGTCAATTGTTTGGTTGTTCTATGTACTCGCAAACAGTAGTTTCCACACCTGGAATGACGCATGACCCAAGTAACTAGATTTCCATAATCGTTGTCATCCGTATCCAAATTTGCATCGGGTGGAATAACTTGTGCACATGGATGCTCTTGTTCCCGTGAAGGTCCATCCATATTTGGGTTTATTGTACAAACAAGACAATCAAAATATTCAATAATTATAAAATTTTCATATGAATTTTCGGTAACAGATGATAAATCTGGTGCATCATGTAACAACAAAAAGCTATGGATATGTCCACTTCTATGATTTTGCCATTCAAAACGATACCAATAATCCTTAACAGAAAATTCTGGTGTCAAAAAATCTAGTACAAAAGTTTTAACCCTTGCTTGGAAAAACCATGCAGCAACAAGTGGATTTTCATTTAGTAACTGTGCCTTTCTTTTTATTTGTTCACTGTAGCTTAACTTTTGAAATTCATTTGTTTGATCAAGAAGTTTATAAAGTTCTGGCCATTGCAAATCTGCTGAACTTAATGTGAAAATATAGTTGGCGCACCTAATTGTTTGACCATAGCTGTAAGCTCTTTTAATCTTGCAGACCAGTAAGAACGGCTTCCACGAATGCCTTTTGCATAGTAAGAAATGCATTGGGATAACTTCTTATCTCCCGATTTTAACATTTCACGGATATCATTTATAGATAAATTCCCATCATCCAGGTTTTTTTGTACGTATATGCTACCAATATCTAACGCACGCCACCTACTAATTGAATTGTACGCAAAATATCTAAATCTAGAATCTTTTGCAAACCTTTGATCATGATATTTCATCAAATATTGAAAATATTCTAAGGGTTTAATTTTTCGTGGTCGTGCTTGTCATAAATCAGCATAACCTAATGGAAATAATGTTTGGAAATGCCATCGAGATATATCCAGGAATATTAAACCCATTAATAGCATCAGAAGAAATAGGCATCTGAACAACTGTTTCATTTATTTCTTTATTTTCCAAAAAGGATAATGGATAGGCTTGGTGGTTCGGTTGTACTACAGCCATGGCTGCACCTGATATCTCAAATTCACCGATGTGAGTTATTTCGCTTTCAAATTCTGGAGGTCCATGAAAATCATCATTGTGAATTTGAGTTTGCGAATTATCTTGAATATGAGGAAGTTTAAAGGTACACCGTCCTCTGGTAACTCATGGAGAGATACTTCATTAATGTGCACATTGGAATAAAATATATTATTAGATTTAAGCCAAAGTAGTGCCTTTCTTACATGTTCACGCCTTACGCGAAACTCTTGACTTTCATTCGTTCCACTTCTATTGACAACTAATACTGCCGATAATTCATTTGGTGTGAAAGGGAGAGAACGTGCTATTGCATTGATATCCTGAGGGAAATTAATAATATTTCCACTATATTTATATTGTTGTCCTTTAAAATGATAAACTGACATAACTGGATGAATGCACGCAATAAGGATTCGCTCCAAGTTAGTAAGGCAGGATAATTCAGGTGGAACAGGACCGGGTTCCATTAGATTTTGAGAACTAAACTTGTAGGGAAAGCCATGCTGTGGTTTATCAGTACGACAATCAGAGCATGTACTTGATGTAACAATTAAATCCGAAAAAAATCGAGAACACGTCTGACAACTTGCCCAATTAATATTTTGGCATGAGCTTATAAATTTGTGAGCATTTGTAACTGGAGATATTAGCATTGTAGTGTTGATGTTTGAGGATTTGACATGAGTTTCTTTTTCTTTATATCTTGCTGCATCAATTGCTCTTCTACGTTGTTTTTGTTGATCAGTTTCTCTCAAACGTCTAGCTCGTTGGTTGGATGACCAATTTTCATTATATTTAGCCATCATTTTTTCATATTGATGAAATATAGGCTAGTCTCTAGTATAAAAATATGTACATCCAATTAAAAAATAAGTCAAAAATAGTAGGAGCAATAATCTTTTATTTGCATGTTATAAGTAAATGTAGCATTATATACCTTTGTAAGGTGCATGATAAGTCTAAAGGACAAAATGATTACCGTATCAAAGATTGACGTTAATACCACATGCTTATTATCGTCAGGATCTTCAAATAGTTCCTCATCATTGATCGTTGAAGGTGATTTATTTAAATCAATATGATACATATTATCTGTTATATATGCCTGAACATGGTAAAAGGTAGTGAGTATTTAAATAAAATAAGTACTTTAACTAGGTTAAGCAAACAATGGAGTTAGAGTGCTAATTTGTCGTCTACCATATGATATGTCAGTTAACAGTTGATGCAAATCTATGTACTCTACGATGTTTATAATTTAGCAAACTTGTAATTATATTACTTTCCATTTTTATAAACCACATATAAGTATAACACAATTATTATTTTGGACATGACATTATAATATTTGGTTAAAAAAATATGTGTTTGCATTTGTGTAAGTGGACTATGAACCGATTTACAAAGTTAAATAATATCTGGTTGAAAAAATATTTATTTTTTAATCACCTGAACTGAATCGAGCATTGCAATTTTGATCAAACCTTGCAAATGCTCCATGTTCTTAAGCGTCAAACATATGAATACCGGAATTTTGTAAAGTTCAATTTCGCACGCAATCAAAACGCTAATGCTAAGTGCCAACAACACTTGCATTTCTGGCAATTGTAGCTTTCTACAACTAACAAATATCAGGTAAGTCACGAAAAAGGAAATTAAATCCGATCTACAATTATTACGCAAATCAAGCGTTATAAATTGTCAACGTCAAAATTTTAAAAATAAGCAAGGCATAACTGGAAGAGAGGAAACAATGCGTCATACTCTAATCCACTGAGTGCCACAATTCGTGAAGGAGAAACTTACCTGGAAGAGAGAAACCAAGCGTCGTACTGTAATCCAGTGAGTGCCGCAATTCGTGAAGGAGAAACTTACCTGGAGAGGAGGAGCGTTCGAGAAGAGGAGTATGTGGAACAATCTTTCGTACTGGGATAGGGTTTTATTTGGGGGAGAAGAGGAGTACGTGGAAGAGAGGATTGACCGGAAAGAACGGGGGTGAAATTGTCAAAGTGAGAATACACGGTGATGAAGAGAAAATTCGGGAGGGAAGGAAACGGGGGAAAAAAACCGAGAGAAAACTCGGAGGAGAAGGAAACGGGGGAAAAAACAAAACAGGAGGATTGTTTCTTTGATTTTAGAAAAATTGATTTTGCCCAGTAGAAGTAAGCAAACCTCCCTACGGTCGGTTTGATAATAGGGTGAAAATATGGATATATCAAATCACTATGCAATATACAGCCAATCAAAATATCATCCATCACAATGTCAATCATCATCCAAATCTACTAATTCAACCATATCACAACAATTAATAGTTATCAAATGTCGGGGTGTTTGACTAAAAGTGATATGCAATTTTAATATCAAATTTACATAATTTAAATATCAAATTTAACCATCAATTTTAACAGTCAAATTTAACTATCAAATTTTACAATCAAAATTTAGTTCTGGCGTTGGTGCACGGTCCGACAGCGAGCGAGTGAATGTAGGTGATAGATTTTATTTTATTTTGCTGATAAACGGAAAGAGGGAAGGCGATACTTCTGGTACGTGGATGAAGCGGCTGCAGGCGATGATGGGTGCAAGGCAGTCTCGGGTGTTTGCAGTGATGTGGCAGCAAGGACGTCGGGTGATGGGGGTAAACTGAGGCAGAGATGGACGATTTTGGATGAGCGATGGAGGAGCTCGTGTGTGCCAATGTGGTGGAGGGTGACTTGGGAGCTGTGTCCTTGCGCTGACGGCTGAAGGGTGGCGAGTTGGCTGACTGGGTTGGTGATTAGAGGGCAGCGTATTGTAGAGGAATTCAAACATGGGTGAACTCTGGCCATGGCAGCTGGTGATGGCGGAGCGTCGACGAGGTGAGGGGTGAAGCGGCGGCTGCGGCAACGTGGGTAGGTGGAGGGCGTTCTTGGCCTAATAGAAGAAAGAGGGGAATGATCTTGGTGGAAAAAAACAGCCGAATGTAAAGAAAGGGTAACTTTTTTTTTCTTTGTACCGAAGCTTTGCAAAAGAATGAGGGGAGAGGGAGAGAGACGTGTGAGATATTATAAAAACGTGTAAACTGTTATAATATATGTAAATATATAAGTGAATATGCTTTTATGGTTTTTTATTTAGTCCCACATCGTGGAATTGGTTAAGTCATTTGCTCTGAAGCCTTTATATAAATGAGGCTATGTAATGTAAATACAGATCTATTCTCTGAATAAATAAAATTGTTCTCTCTCTCCAATGGCTTCTATTTTTCTTTATTCTATAACACGTTATCAGCACGATGTTTTATTCTTAAGATTTTCTTTATGCATTTGAGATCTATTTCTTTTCTCTTGGGATCTAATTTTATTTCATAGATCAAATTTCGTTTTGTAAACATTTGTTTTGATCTCATTTCTTTTTCCTAGATCTCATTTTGTATATCTTATAATGTTGATCTAATTATGTGAATCTAATATTATTTATTTGTATAGATCTAACTTTGTAGACTTCATTTTTCAGATCTCATTTGTAGAATTATTAAATTGATTTTATTTTTAGATGTTATTATGTTGATCTCAATATGATCTAATTTTTCTGATCTAATTCTATTATAGATCTAATTTTATAGATCTATAACATTTTATATTTTATATACTGTTGCTTTTCTTTTCGATCCACAGCCCTAATATGGTATAATGATTGATTTTAGATCTCATTGATCTTTCATTATTTTTAATTGATATTCTTTGTAATGAAGGATTTTATATTAAAAAGAAAATCTACCAAATTAATGCTGATTATCAAATATCTACATGAAATGGTTTTGATATTTGTAGCGTGTATAATTATATGTATTATTGCTGATTTAATAATACAAAGAGGTTTGAGTTGCAGAAGAAGCAAGCAGATTAATTTCCAATGACTCTAGTAATGGATATCGAATCGATGGTACTTATATTTTTGACTTGTTCCATTTTTCATTCGTCGATGTATAAAACACGTTTCCCTTTAATGGAAACACGCACTTTTGCTCTTGCTATGAGATTTCCGGTTTCATTCACGCATTGAGTAAAACAAAGTTCCGTGATGTTCATATTTTCATTTAGGAATAATTTAGAATTTATATGATTATATCTGTTTTTTTTGAATTAACCATATTCAGATTGTCTAGTGATTTAACTGAAAAAGAACATCTTTACCTATGGAACTCCCTGAAGGAGCGTTATGACCACCAAAATATGATCACACTTTTAAACACTAGACATGAGTGGTTGAACTTGAAGTTTTAAGTCTTTAAATCTACTAGGAAATACAATTCCTCTATATTAAAATTACTTCTAAACTAAAATTATGTGAAAGGATTGTCTAGTGATGCTAACCTGAAGTTAGATCATTTCTTCGACGATGAAGGAAACTTCATTAATGATGAAAATCTAAGTACGGTAATAAATGATATGGTCGAATTGATCAATAATAGCAGCCTGAAGTCTGCTATGTGGATTTTATTTTATTTCAGTTCAGTAAATCAGTTTAAAGTTGGTAAAACCCAAGTTTTGATAATCTTTGGGTGTGTTTGCCAAACTATATATTTGAAGAAGTACATTTTAATATTCTCCAGAAGAGATAATCCATATGACATACTCTTGAAGAGATGTATTATGATTTTTATATTTCAAAATCCAAACATCCTAGAAGAGATGTTGTAGAATTATGTCAATTATGTAGAAAAAGATATTGATTATTGATGACATCCAAAAAACAATGCATATAAAGTATCTTTAGAAGTGATATGTACCACTCTAGAAGCGGTGTTTATGAAATATGCCCAAAAGTGATATTATATCATCGTATAGCACTATAAAAGAATTGCCTATAAAATATTGTCAAATGTGATAATAAATTATCCAAAATTCAATCGTCTATTGTCATGGACCCGTAGCTCCATTAGACAAATAGTGATATGTAATCTTTTACTTTTCAGAACTTACGATGAATCAAATATTATATGCATAACTATTCTTGAAGAAATATCTTTAGATATGCTCCTGAAGAGATAATCTATATGTCATATCATAATTTTCACTAAAGCTATATAAATACGGTCTTGAACAAATCGGTATGTGCAACCATTATAATTTCTTATTTTTATAACATTTCAAGGGTCCAGAAGATACTCTTATTTATGTTGTAAATATATCTATTTTATTGAACTCTCTAGAGGAGATGTTTATATATAATTATATATATATATATAGAAGAGAAAGTTCACTCCAGAAGTGGTGATACTAATATATCTCTAGAAGAGATTTATAAATTTGAAAATGATAACATATCTCTACAAGAGATTTATTTATATATTTGGTAATTTTATTAAACCAAATAAGTGTACATAAATTTGATTATAAAGGATCCTAATTTAGCTTAGATTAGATCCTAAAAGTTTGAGAGCTAAGAGGAAATCTGTATCTGTAACATTCCAAGTATCTAGAAGATACTATTATTATTCTTGCTGTAATTTTTTTTTACAGAACTCTCAATAGAGATGTGTAGAAATGTCTATATGCAATTAAAAATTACTCCTTGATAAGTAATCATAATTAGTGTTCAAAACTGATATTTGAGATATAATTGAGGAATAAAACTTAACAACTTGAAGTTGTGTGTATATTTTGTTCGAACCAGAAGTTCGATATGGTTTCAAAACAAATGTTTTGAACATTATCATGCGGTTTTGACAGGTTTGCGTTGACATTGATTTATAAATAGAAATTAATAGTTTTGATCCTTGTAATAGTTTGTTCCAAAAATCACTAATTCAAATGAGAAAGAATATGAAAATTTTACAATATACATGTGATATGTGGACGCACGTATACATCCATATATGTAAATATTTAGCTAACAACCTGAAGTTTGTTATAAGCTATTATTTAGTGATTATGCATAGATATTATTTAGTGATTTAAAATTCAATCAACATAAATGCTGAATGACCTGAAGTCATGTATGTATTCAAATGATCTACACAATAAGTAAATTCCTCCAATAGCTTAGATCAATGAATGAGAACAAACTCTAATAATCAATATCAATTGAATGCATCTTATCAATGAATAAAAGAATTATCCTCCTATTATTAATATGTATGGTGTATTTGCTAGTAGCAATATCATAATGGATCAAAATGAGAATCCAAAGATGATTATTATTTAATGTGACAATGTTTGTCAACATTGAGGGGGAGGATAAAGGGATACAAGCTCATTTTGATCATCAATATTAAATATTTGTTAAAATATATAATGATGCAAAATATTAAGTAACTTGAATAAATTATCAGTAATATCCCTAGTAGACTTTCTCCAATATAGATTTGAATCCCTGAAGGATCAAAATTTGTAAACCACATTTGAAATATGGTTCAAAAGTCAGTTCAAAATATTTTTGGAGTAAGTAATAAATATGCCAA
This sequence comes from Allium cepa, assembly GCA_030765085.1. Classification (NCBI taxonomy): domain Eukaryota; kingdom Viridiplantae; phylum Streptophyta; class Magnoliopsida; order Asparagales; family Amaryllidaceae; genus Allium; species Allium cepa. The sequence goes on from CM060928.1 coordinate 348,459,624, forward strand.
ATAAAGGAGGTGAGTGTTCTTGAAGAAATACTTAAGGATGCTCTGAAAGAGATCCATGACATGATTCTCAAATAACCCTAAAAGTGGGTTAGGTACCTAAAACATAATTAAAGAGATCTCAATAATTCATGTCTAGAACTGACAAGAAATAATCATCGATGATAAATTTGCAAATAATAAAGCGCTTATATTTATAAATAGATTAAGAATCTTGAATTAGGGGAAAACACGACCGGCCATCATGAATTCCTTAATAGTAGAGAAATATGGACATGTAGTCCGCAAAGTACCGAAAGTACTTGAAATGCTTAATATACCCTGAAGGTATAAATGTGGTTTAAAATCATATTAAATAATGAAAGTATACAAATTCCTGAAGAATATAAATAACTTTCATTGTTATAAAGAATGCAAAGAACAAGAAGAGTAAATTTCAACCTACTTTTAAGTATTGTTGTAATGAAAATCTTGATATAATTCATGATGAGTAGATTACTTCCTATTTTTAAGTATCGTTGTAATGAAACTCTTAATATCCATTGAAGTGATAGTTGCGATATGCAAATACTTATTAAAGTATACAAATTTCTGAAGAATATATATAACTTTTGTAGTTATAAAGAATGAAAAAGACATGAAGTGTAGATTACAAATTTCTTCTAAGTATTGTTGTAATGAAAATCTTGATACATGAAGATGAGTAGATTACTTCCTGCTTTCTAGTAATGTTGTAATGAAATTTTTAATATTCATGAAAGATGTATAGTTGCAATGCGCTAAACTAATTTGAAGCAAAAATAAATAAATAAATAAATAATGAAAGCACATGAAGTGTGTTTCATAAAAGTAGCATACAAATGCATAAAATGCAAACCATATTTGGAAGAAACAATCTTAGAAAATTTGATTGTATCAAAGGAAACTATTAATAAATTGTATTATTAATGAGATTCATATTTATAGATCCAGAAGTATCTATAACCAATTTGAGTTATCGAAAGACGAATATGAATTCAGAGGAAAATTTTAAATCAGGGAGAGCATCCATAAGTATTTTATAATGCACCCTTTTTCCTTAACTAAGATTTTTCCCACTGGGTTTTTATCAGTATGGTTTTAACGAGGCATTATCTTGATCCAGAAGTATCAACTCTCTAGTAACATTTGAAATAAGCTATAATGTACTCTTTTTTCTTATTTAAGATTTTTCCCACTGGATTTTTCTTATTAAGGTTTTAATGAGGCATTATCTTGATCTAGAAGAATCAAACGTCTTTTCAAGAAATAACATCTCAAATATGTTATTTAAGTTAAATTATATTTTTATCCTTGACTAAGGTTTTTCCCATCGGGTTTTCCTTTGTAAGGTTTTTACTGACGTATTAAATTGATCCAGAAGTATCAAACTCTATCTGATGCAATAAATTATTGAAATATGACATACTATATTGTACTCTTTTTCCTTCACTAAGATTTTTCCCATAGGGTTTTACTTAGTAAGGTTTTAATGAGGCATTAGTTTGATCCAGAAGTATCAAGCTTTATTTAAAGAAATAAGAAAATAAAATATGTCATTGTACTCTTTTTCCTTCACTAAGATTTTTCCCATTGGGTTTTTCTTAGTAAGATTTTAATGAGGCATTATTTTGATCCTGAAGTATCAAACTTTTATAACGGATATCATTTTTAGTATGATATTTATGATTTCACAAGTTGCACACTTTTCCTCGTTCAAGATTTTTTCCCACTGGGTTTTTCTAATAGAGGTTTTTAATGAGGCAACAGACAATATTTATATCGACTGAATCGATAAATGCAAGCAAGATAATAATGAGGGAGAGCAATCATCATACAAAACGGAAATTTCAAATTATCCGAGCATTCAAGATTTTGAAGACGCATATTCAAGGGGGAGTGTTATAATATATGTAAATATATAAGTGAATATGCTTTTATGGTTTTTTATTTAGTCCCACATCGTGGAATTGGTTAAGTCATTTGCTCTGAAGCCTTTATATAAAGGAGGCTATGTAATGTAAATACAGATCTATTCTCTGAATAAATAAAATTGTTCTCTCTCTCCAATGGCTTCTATTTTTCTTTATTCTATAACATAAACGGTATATTATTTTTGTTTTATATTACATAATTTGTGTGCACAATATTAATCAAATTTAATGCGGCGGGAAGGTTTGTGCGACCAAATGACAGGAAAGTTGTGGCATTTGTACAAGAATGGGTGCGGTAGAAATACTTGTTTAAACGGTTAACATGGCAAACTGGATACGAATACGTACTATAATTCGATCATTTAACTTTACAAATCGGATGTCAAAATAGAAGTAAATATACCACGACGATCAGCGTGATTGGACGAATCAAATGGTGTAATAAAATCTGTATTACGACAATCGTGTTAAAAATCCACTGTTGTCGTCAATTACCCCGATTAGAACGTACATCAAACGAAAAATCGCAATAAACGGAGCTAGAAAGATCAAAATTGAACGTAATGAATTTTGACGTTTTAACTAGAAAATTTTCTAGATCATTTCTATGTAAAATATTACATGCCGAAAAATATTATTTCCCATTTAAATATCAACTGATTTTTGAATTAAATCCAAAACTGATAAATTTACGTATTTAGCGACAAATAAAATTTATTTTACTATAACTCATTAGACGCATTTCAAAATTTAAAATTTTCATAATTAAATTTCACTATTTATTTTTATTCTGAAATTATCATTTAAATTACTAAATCTTAATTCGTTAAAACTCCGATCACACAAACTTATCAGAATAAATTTTAAATAACAACATATGCTTCTTTTAATAAACATTCATTCATTCATTTTAACTTAACATTTACTACCTCGTTTTCTGTTATAAATTTATTACAAACCAATATCATTAATTTCAACTTTAATATAAGTTACACCTTTTATTTTATTACAATTTGTTATCATTTTAGAATTTCAATTAAATGTTAAAACTCATGTTCTTCTATTATTTACATACATCAGTTTCCTATTTAAAAATAAACATTTACTAATTCAATTTCTATTATTAATTATTTACAACTAATATCATTCAATTTATCTTTTCAATATAAGTTGGGATTTTGTTGTGATTTAAGAATTCTAATACAAGTCTTCCTTAAATAAATCACAAATTTTTATTTCTAACCATCTTCATTCAACAATTGTATTAAATTTAATATTTTAAAATGACCAGAATTTTGGGTCGTTACATATACAAATATATACATATACTCACACACTCCGTCACATTCATGAAAGACACACACACACATTAGAATCAAGCTCGCACACGCATACACAGAAAATGCACACTCACAAGGCCTGGAACATCTCAGTTCCAGGTCCTTCACCGGTCCACCGACCTGGAACAAACATGTTTTAGGTCGTGTTTTCCATTTCAGGTGGCTATGGCCACCCGATTCCCCTTCAATTTCAGTCTTTCCATGTATAATTTGATACACAAATGATGTACAATCATAATGCAATTCAAACTCACATCATACGTATATAAATTGTCTTTGATTAAGCATAGATTTGTGAGAAAATCTCACCTGAAAGTTAATTCATCATCTTCTTCCTCCTCTCGTTACACACACACTCACATCACACACTCCAACAGCAATGCAACCCGATTCGCTCGTTACCCTAGATGCTCAAAGATTCCTATCCAAGTTTGATAATTTAAATTAATTCAAGTGATTTATTCTTGAATTTAGATATGGTAAGAATTTTTATGTGTGAGCTTCCGTAGGAAGAAAATGAAAAGGGGGTCCATATATGCATTAGTTAAAATTTTCCAACGAAGAAAATATCAAGAGAGCAAAACTCTAGAGAAATATTTCGACTTGCTTATTTAGGCTTGGGACTTAATATAAAATAGAGAATTATATTTATTTATTCTCTTTTACTTATAAGCCAAATTTCTACTTAATTTAAATGAATACAATTTACATTTCAAATCACTTCTTTGTCGAACTAATATTATATTGTAATTTCATCACTTCTATAGAATATTATTTTCTCATTTTAACTTATTTAAATTTAAATATCACATATTCACGATCAAAATACTTTTATTTAAATAATTGCTAAATCAATTTATCAAATAAATCTCCCAATTCTTATTTAATTAATTAAATTACCATTACTAACTATAATTAATTTTTACTCAAAAATTAGGTTGTTACAAATACCACTAAAGGATTTCTAAAAATTATCATATCTCCTTAGGGCTTGGGAACATGTGGAAAATTGGTGGAAGTCTTATTAGAAAAATATGTTAAGTCATTCTAATAATTATAGGAACAAATGCAATTATTATCTAATATACTTAATAAATTTATGAGAAATTATTTTTTTTAAAACGACGCACTAATTAATTTGAACCATAAAAGATTAACTATGAAATGTAATATAGTAATCTCCTACCAAATTTTAGTATGTTGTCGCCTCAAATCTCATATAGGAGCCAAGTTGTATGATCGCTATCAACAAGGTTAAAACTTTCAAGTCTTGATCACTCGACTGTAAACTTGCTTGATCTCATTTATTAACTAACATGAGACAACGTTAGAGTACGAATGTCCGTTTCATATTCAATCACATACAAAATTTGTATAGTGAAATGTCTCATTCTGCAAGGTAAGGAAATTCGAAGAAATTGTTTTATTTGAACATGGGTAAGGAATCGTAGTGCAAGATTGTTTGCTTAATATGATTGAGTACAATGAGAAACTTGCTAAGTTGAAAAACACAGCTCTAGATCAAGACCAATAGATAGATCTTATTCTTGGATTACTAATGGCTTGGTTTGATACATTTACATTGATGAACTCACTCAAGTGCATTTTTCTAATCCCCTTAAAATGGTACGGACAACCGAAAAGCACTTCCACGAAAGAAGTACAATCTACTAATTATCTTCTTCTTAAGGTTTAACCGCGTAAGAGGAAGAGAAGAAAGTTCAAAGGTTGTAATAATAAAGACATGATTAGAAAGGAAGACAATGGTGGTTGTCACCACTCCTCAAAGAAAGGCCAATGGAAAGGAATGGTCCAAGTTATCTGAAGATGCTTAAAGAGGAAGGGATGTGATTTTGCTTCTAAAATATTTTCTTACAAGGAATTATCTATTTGTGAATGCTACTCCTTGAAGTACAGATACTATATTTATAACTCGCTTTTGTAAATGTAACAAAATTTAGAATTAGAAGAAAATAGTGTAACCGTATCAATCAAAGTAGTAGGAAAGTATAACGAATATTTGCTGCTAAACACATCCAAATTTTAAGCTATTATCGTTATGCCAAAATTATTTGTCAAATAATATCCATTTTGTGTTTCATAGAAAGTGGATATAGTGTTTTTTAATGAGAATATTATGAATATTCATTTTGAACAATTTTTTTTTGGTATACTTGAATAATAACATTTAAGTTCTAAATAATGATCTGTTAGCAGCTGCAAATATGAAAGCATCTAAATAAATGATAAATCATTTTGGCATTGTAGACTAAACTATATTATTGAAAACGGTTGTACAATTTGAGAAACAAAAGTTATATCCCTTCATTTGATTTTGAATCATGGCTAAAAAGAAATGTGTTTAAGCACCAATTCAATGGAAGAAATAAAAGGGTTGTTGAAATTTTACAACTAATACATATATTTCAATATAGTCAAATGTCTACGAGTACCAAAATAAGATCAAATTACTTTATCACATTTACCGATGATTATGTAGATATGGATATGTGTATCTTAAGACACACGAATTACAGGTCTATGGAAAATTCAAAAATATGATGGAAGTAGGAAATACAAAATGCAAAAAAGTAAGATACTTCGAACAAATTGAAGAGATTAACTCAAAAGAGAGAAAAAAAGAGATATGATTCCCTCGTGAGTCACTCTTTCTGTACTTAAAACAACTGTCTTTTGAAAGGGAGAAGTTGAACCTTGTTAGACATTGTATGATTTACGATGACTGAAGATGAGTATAACACCTATTTTCTCACCAAAAATACTGTATAAGTAAAACAAGAAAAATCAAGAGAAAATTATAGACAACTACGTAACATGTGCACTACAAGTTAAGGGCGCGTGAAGTTTTTAACATGTGCGATCAACGCAATGCAAGAAAGATGCGCCCATAAGCTACTGCAACCTGGAAGATGAAAATATAAGCTACATCAATCAAGAACTACACATGTCCCAGATACAACATACAATGCACCATGAGCCTCGTACTGCGCTATTAAGCACCAAAAGGCTGCAAATTAACCACGAGCGCAAAACAACGTTCAGTTTTGTAGTGCATCTCTACTCGGGACAAAACATTTAAGTACTCCAAAGCAATAAATAATGACCAAAAGAATAATTATGATACATCTCACTCCGTCAAGGTGTTCCAAAATAGCAAATCATCATCAAATGCAAACTATGCTTGAGGTTACTCCATCGAAATAAGACTAAGACAAATACATCAGAGCATAGTGTTGACTATATTTTTAGCCAACCTCAAAAGTGTATTGGAGGGATGATTTTAGCAAAAGATTGGTTACTCACACCCTAGTTAAAAGATATACTAGTATACAAAAAGTAGAGAGACAAGAATTTAGAGTGGTTCGATCAATGATGATCTAAGTCCACTACGATAAATTTCTAATTACTTATGCTTCTATTATAAGAGCCTAGATCATAAGATAATGATAATACTAATATACTTGAAAGCTAGCATTGTTAAGCCATTTTGAATAGGTAATGTATGAGGTATTTATAGTAGCTGAAATTGATGCTTGGATGGTTGAGATTGTGCTATGAATCATGTGAAAGCATGCTTGGCCATTTATCTAATTGAATAGGCATATAAGAGACAGTTGGAAAAGCGAAAGGAATTTGCGGTTAAGATGAGTGTCGATAGGGAACCATAGAAGGCGCATACCTTGCCTTTACCGTGCATTAAATGCATATATACCATGGTGGCATGCTAAGGGAATATGATATACTTTTTGTTAAGCAAAGGCATAACTGGTTATGCCCTTACCATTTTGCTTTTTCATGCTCATGGCAAGGATTACTAAGCTTTCTGGTGGATGGCTGAGGACGTAAAGAAAACAAAAGTTTGCCAAGGACCAAGCTCTATAGGATGGACCAAACAAAGAATGAAGCAACGAGATGGGCTACCTTAGACCGGTCGAAAGCGGCTTTACTAAAGCCGAACCAAAGATAGGTTGGATGTTGTCGCCGTACCAAGTTGAACTTGTGGGCCGCAAGCTACGCATGTTGTTGAGAATGAGGCTAAGGGAGAGATGTCGAGAAGGACGTGAGAAGACCAGATGAGCTACCTAAGACCAGTCGAAGGTGGCTATACTAAAGTCGGTCCATTGATGGTTCATGCTCGAGCCAGCTTAGAATTATGACGATTGGTACATAGCTAGGGAAATGCGCTTGAGTAGACGAACAATTTAGAGCTATTCTAAGTGTGTACCGGCTTAAGAGAGTCGCTTGTGAGTGGGAAAGGCCGGCGTGGACTAGGCTGAGTTAGATTTTGGTCTAGCTTCGGTTGATGAATTGGCTATTGAATCCACTTCGGGGTATGTCATCCGGCTAATGGCCAAAGATGCTTACTGAATAAATACGCGGACGAGGCCCCCGCTTAGGTTCAGCCTGACAGCTGATAGGTAGATCTAGCCAGCTTGACCCTAGTCTTGGATATTTTGTAGTGAATCAACCCAGATTCATGCTATGGCCTAGGACGAGCCAAGTTATGAAGCCTTGATTGGTTTATCTTTTTTACTTATGAAAAAATTAAATAACATCCCCTGCCCCAAATATATGCCCGTACATCGATGTAGGCTTGTTAAATCATGAAAAATCTATTGATTTGCCACTCTACTATGCATTTAATGTGCCCACAACGTGGCATTATGCCTTTGGCGGTGTTGATTCACTTCTCAAGATGTGACAGAGACATTTCATTCCTCCCACGTGAATGGTGCGACATAGCACTTGATTGCATCTAACAAGTTGAGATCCTTTTTTTCCTTTTTTTAGCATAACGGCCGTGATTGGAGGGGAGGTACAAAATACTCTCATTTCCTTTTTTTAGCATAACGGCCGTAAAAGCTGCTACTTCCTCTTCCTCTTTCTCTCCAAGTGCTTCCAAATGTTTTTTAAATCAAACTTGTTTTTTATAGAATAGGAAGGGTTTCTTGATGCTAAACAGTTCGTTTTACTTTTTTTTATGGACTACTATTTGGAATATTGTTCGGAGATCGATCGTGCACCATTACTTGATCAAAGTTCGTGCTTTTTGGTCATTTTATCGACGTAGATCAACTGTCATTGTCATGCTAATTGTCCAATTGATGGTGGCGAATTTTCTTGCCATACGACTCTAGTAGTACCGAATCTAAGTTGGCTTGGACGCTTTAGTGCCTTACGAAAAAGAGTAATGGTTATCGCCTCTGCCTCTAATTTCATAGCTAAAGTCTTTGAAGGCTCCTTCGCATTGTAGACTGGTAGCTTTTTGAGATCTCTTTTGAGATTCGAGCTGAAAACCTGCAAGGGTGGCGGTGCATCCCTACTTCGGCTCCAAAATACCGATAGGGCAAAGCTATGTGCATGGGTCGACAAGCTTCATCTACACATTTGAATTTGGATCTCTAGGGCATTCCGTGGTGGGTGCCTCTCCTTCCTTTTCTTCTTCTTTTCAACTAGTTAGTGATAAAGTACCCCTGTACGCCTAACGAGGTAGGCATTATGCCTCTATACTTTTGGACTGAATAAAACATCTTTTATTGCGAATCTTGGCTAAGAATTTTGCTGGCTAAAATTTTCTTATCGGGTATGACTTATAGTTTGAATAGCCAGCATCTTCATTATTTTTCAAAATGTTTCCTTTTTAAGATAGATTAAATAGCAATGCATGTTAACGAGACGGGTTGAGCCTGGATGTTTACATGAGCTGGGTACTGACCGGATGCAGTGTGGCGAGTGGCACTAGCATAGGCTAGAGCACAAGCTAGCTCGTGAGTTCTTCTAGGTGTCATGTGGCATACGTAGAGTGGTGGACGGGTCCGGTTCAAACTCAAGCACACGAGGGCTTGAAGGTTCTCTTAGATGACGCACCATCAGTCGTATGGCGACAATGGGCCTAGCTCAAATTGAAGCATATGGATGGCTCGAGCACTCGTGTAGGCATGTGCATGATGATAGTATGAGTGGCATGTTCCTCCCATCCATAAGAACCTATAAGAATTTGTTATAAAAAATGAGAACTTATCTATGGTGTACTGGGCTTGTAAGTAAGCTCAAGAAGAGTATTAAGTATTAAGCTCGGGCGTCTTCAAATATGTAGACGGTCATCTGGTTGTTTGCGGACATAATTGAAGCGCTACCTAGAATATCTTACGTGTGAGGGTGGACCGAGATGAGGGTGAAGACAAACGAGGAAGTTGTTCAGTGGCCTGCTGATGGAGTAGACCGGCCCCAGGTGGATCTCAACCCTATAGGACAACTTGCTCTAGTCTAGCCACCATTTGTCTGTAGGGGAGGCTAACTCGGATAAAAACTAGAGTGATGTGGCTTTAGGACCTTCCAAAGAGATGCACGATAGGTAGATATGATCATCAAGTAGGTTGCCTTGCCTCCAGCTTTGTTGTGAGCACTAGCTAGCAAGGTGTTGTTGCGGTGGGAGTGCTCTTAGGTGGAAATGAAAGCGCAACCTTTCCTTGTTTGCAAAAGGTGACGTTACTTGCACTAGTATGGTCGCTGTCACTTAGTGAAAGTTGGGAGCTGAATGAATTTGTCGAGCGGTTGGTGCGATCTTCATGTAGAATACGTGCATAGTTACTATAACTTAGTCGATAGTAGTAGTAACGTAAAGGAGCAAAAGAGCCCGCATTAAGGTTGCACATGATACAAAGCTAAATTAGGATTATGGTCCAAATTCTTGAAGGAGTTTATTTAATAATCAAAGGAAGCGGTGGAATACAATTTTCCATTGTTACCACTAGAGTTAGACATTGTGCAAACGACATGAAAAGAGTTTGCAAAGAGAAAAGAGAAGGTGAGAGACCAAGGGAAAGCTCTTCTTCTAGCGCCACAATGTTGGCTAGATTTTTAACTAACTTTGAAAGTGTATTTGAGGGATGATATTAGTAAAATTTTGGTTACTAATATCCTAGTTAAAAATGAAAAAAAATGAAGAGATGTTATTATATTAAAAGTAGAGAGACAAGAGTTTACAATTGTTCAATCAAAGATGACCATCGTCCACTGTGAGAAATTTATTATTACTTGTGTTTCTATTACAACAACCTAGATTACAAAATAATGATAATACTAAGATACTTCAAAGCCAATGTTGTTCAACCATTTTGAAGGGGTAATGCAGTTGGTATTTAAAATAGCTAAAATTGATGCTTGGATGGTTGAGATTGCGCTATGAATTAGGCAGAAAGCATGCATGGCCTTTGATTTGGTCAAACAGGCAGATGGAAGACAGTCGGAAAAATGAAAGGAATGTGTGGTTGAGATCAAAAGTCACTATGGATCAAGTAATATGAATTATTCTACTAAATTAAAACTTGTACACCAATAGCTTAAGTAAACTGTCTATGTGTGTCATTAATAGATATGCAACAGAATAAGGAAAGCAAAGAAAGTAAAAACAATGATACCAGAGATTTTTATACAGGTTCGAATTTTCCATTCTATGTCTACTCTTATATTCTTTCTGGATTTAACAACACCCTCACTTAACCTAGAGGAATATGTATATTACAAACCGCCTAAGCTGCCAAACAAGATTTTGTGCTTAAAGATCTCCAATAGGACTTCTACTACAAATAGTAGTAAAGTGTTTGACTTCATGTGCTCTTGAAAAACATGAAAGAGTCAATAAAGTACACCATTTCCATAATCTCCTTGAGATGATGATTTGAACGTGCTGATTTAGGAAGTATAAAGTTGAATGCTTTGTAATTCACAAGAATATAGAGAGTAGAATCAAGTAAGAATTAGTGGATTAAAAGGAAAATTTTCAACTTTTTTATAGTTTTAAATTGTTCCAATTGAATGGTTATAACCATTAGAAAAATTGCAACCTTTGGGGAAGAAAGCAATTCTTCGGAATTGGAATTTCTATGAAGAGACACTTTTTCTCGTACAGATCATCTGGCTGAATATAAAAATTAGATGGCTAAAATTTTACTGGAAAAGGTAGAAACAAAATAGTGCAAAAATTGCCTATTTCAAACGTTTGACTTTTGTTTCAGACGTCTAAGATATATTTTCAGATGGTTGAATAGTCCGTTTTCTGCATATGTTTGTTTTCTTGTTTATTAAATTTAAATTGCTTTTGAAAAATTGGAAATTAAATTTGATGTCGGAAAATATAAAAGAAAAAATAAATTTCAACACCATATTTATGTGTGTGTGATCATCATATGGGAGATCGTCCGTTATAACTAAAACAAGTAATATATGACAAATCTATTTTTTCCTTCAATATTTGTTTTTGATTCCAATGTTGATCATCATGTCTTCTTGTATATATTTATGAAAATATAATAGTAGAGAGTGTGTCTTGTATATATTTATGAAAATATAATAGTAGAGAGTGTGTGTATATGGAAAGGTATGTTTGTCTCATTGAAACCCAAAAGGTAGGAGCTAACATTCTCTTCCATTTTAATGATGACAACTATACGTTTTAAGTAAGTATGAAATATGAAAACTCCCCCATCAATATGCCTGGATTTTCTCCCCTTTATCATTAACAAAAAGAACATGTATCAGATAATAATAACATAAAGATTACCATAACAGATTTAACAACAGAACAAGTTTATACTACATTGGAGTCCACAATTGTTTTAAGAACATACAACATCATAAATGTTTGAAACTTAAGATAACGAACACAAACATTAAAAAAAGCTACCAATATGCAAATACAGAACAAGCTTCTTCTTCAGAAAGCATCCAAACACATATAAAATGCATGCAAACAACATGAGATCCAAGTCAATGACATCGAAGATCACCCAAACATAAGCAAATCATTATCCAAGATCTATAGAGTAATGTATGTTTAAGTATTGGTAATGATATAAGATATCTCAAGGAGGAAAAAATAATAAATGAAAAAGTACCTTACCATTCTCCACATGTAGGTGGGGAGTTGGAGAACGGCCGACAAAGTTTTTCTAAATTCTCTTAAGTAGAATCTCCACCCCTTTGACTTTATTTGAGACTTGATCAATTTTCCTTTCTATTTAATCCATTCTTTAGTTGACTTTCATTAAGCCTTTAGAAATTTGTTTTCCAATTTTCTTTTGGTTTCTTGTTGTAATGATGGATGAAGAGTACATCTCAGATTATCCATATGATTTCATGTTATTACGAATTATCTTAACCGATCCAACCTCACTTTCTTCTTCATTCTCGTGATCATCGTCATCACTCTATTCTTTCTTTTGTATAGCTGGATTCTTTCCCTTGTCTTGTTTAGCTCTTTTTTCTCGTACACATTGCAGGTGTACCTTAAAAGGACATAATTCGAGACTTCCTTAGGATGACGCAGGCTAAAAAAAAATTCGACTATTTTGATATGAATATGATCCTGTCCAAGCCGTTGAATGTTTTGATCGTTAAGAAGGCAAGTAATATATGTAGCATATACAAGAGTGTTCTTCTTATAGTTGAAATAGTTCCGAAGCTCGTGATAGAGTGTCTAGCCTAATTAACTTCTATATTGCCAAAAATTGCATATAATGCCTTATAGTCTAGATCTTAATAAGGCCATGACTTCCAAGACATGGAAGGACGATATTGATTAACATTCTTAACAATATCCTAGGTCGGGGACGTAGATCCTTTGATTTACATTCTCCCCTAAAATCATTCCATAAATGATGACTAACTTCATCTCTTAACCTCTGCTTAATGTCAATATCCTCTAAATCATGTCCATGTGTACCAATTTTCAATATACGAGCTATGTCGTTAATGTGGATTTTAACAATATTACCATAAACACTTGACCAAAGTCGGCCTTCATCTCTATGCAACCTAATGCGCTTAGTATTTAATTTAGCAAAAAAAGTTGTACACTTAAGGTATTGATTTCTCATTCTTGTCATTAACATCTATCAAGCTTGTCATTTTTGCTTGATTCGTATATGCTGGTAGATTATGAGATAGGAAACATTGAGGTTATAAAAGATACCGGTAAACATTTTCATTTTGGAGAGAAGCTTGAATCTTTCAATGCTCCTCTCATCATGAAAGAGCCATTCTCTGAGTCTTTCTTTGGAAGGAGCTGTTGCCGAGCTTTCTTCGGTGGTTGGTCTTTTCTTTGATGTTTTAGAAGGAATTTTTGATCTTTGGAGATTGAAAGATTTTAAGATTTGAGATTGTAATTTCGTTTGTAATAGAAAAGGGAAGTAAAAGTGAAGAAGAGATGGGTAATAAAGAGGGGTTGGTGAGTGAAAAGGTAGGTTTGACCTGTCAATTTTTGAATTTCATAGCATTTCATCCGTCTAATTTTCAAAATCAGACGTTTGAAACTGTACAATAGAAGGCCAAAATATTTTAGTGAAAAAACAAGGTCATTCAAACGTTTTAAATTTTAAATTAGACGTCTGATTTTGGATCTAGACGTCTGATTTAAACTTTCAAACGTCTGAATGATTGAAATTAACAAGGTTTAATTTCCTATAGGAATTCAAATGACTGATTTAAAAAATCAGACGTCTGAACTTCCTTTTATGCAGAGTATATTTTCAATACTTTTCATCCATACTTTGATTTGATTTCAATTTGAATCAATTTATTATCGTAACCTTGAGTAAGCAGATCGACTTTGTGGTCCGTCTATCTCCTTAAGTATGTTGCTTACAGTGTGTGTTTTGAAGATTAAAAACAATTATCTTATGTATTCATTTCAAAATCTGTTACAATGTATTTATATATAGTTATATAGATAAGATATAAATATAAAACATGACAGAATATTGACAAATTATTTGTTTTCAAAAGGTTCAGATACTTTTTGAATCCCCTGGTTCCTATGATTTTCTTCTATCTTTTATTAAGAATTCTGTCATCTTTACTTTATTTTGAATATCTAATAAATTTGCCTTTATCAGATTTTTGATCGAAATTTCCTAACTAGTTTTTTGTTTTTAAAATAAAACATTTTGAACCAATGTTTTTAAACCATGCTATATTTGGTTTTCTACCATGAAATAGTTCATATGAAGTATGTTTTGTTAATGGTCAGACAGTGATACGATTTAGAACATAAGAGGCACTAGACACAACTTCTGCCCAGAAGTTCTTTGGTAATGGACTACTAATTAATAAAGTTATAACACATTCTTGTAACGTTCTGTTCTTTCTTTTTTCTACAATGCCATTTCGTTGTGGAGTTCTACGAAAGAAGAAATTGTGGCTAATCCTCATTTTGTTACAAAAATTGTTAAATTGCTCGTTTTCATATTCACCACCATGGTCACTTCTTATATTTTAAAATCTTTAAATTTTGCATTATTTTAGCAAAGATTTTAAAAGTTTCAAAAGTATCGATTTTATTTTTTAAGAAAAGAGTCTAAGTATATCTGGAAAAATAATCTACTATTACAGAAACATATTTGTTATGATTTATGGATTGTACCTAAGTAAGACCAAAGAGATCCAGATGAAGTAATTCCAATGGTTGTAAAGTAGAGATTATTTTTTTAGATTTAAAAGAAGATTTTATTAATTTTCCTAATTGACTACATCGCATAGATTATTTACTTTGAAATTCATTTTTGCTAAACCTTTTACTAAAATTATTTTTAGATAGTTTACTTATGGCTTTAAATTTTATGTGACAGAATCTTTTGTGCCAAAGCCAAGCATCATTCTCTTTAGCTACTATTAAACACATATCTATGTTGCCATTTATTTTCCTTTATAACACATAAATACTTCCTTTTCTAATTCCTTCAAAAACTAGATTTTTATTTTGGTCAAAAATATTACATATATCTTTTTTGAATGAAATAACAAATCCTTTATCACAAAGTTGACTTATTGTAAGTTGATTTTATTTTAAATTCTTAACTAATAAAACATTTGTAATAAGAGGTAAATTAGATACACTATCATTGCTCACATCGTCTTTTCTAGTGACGTATCCTTTGGAGCTCTCACCAAATGTAACAGATCCTCCATCCGAGTAGATAATATATGCTAGTATTTGTTTATTTTTCGTCATATGCTTGGAGCAACCAATGTCGAGTATCCATTTTTCTCTTCTCTTATATGGTACCGCAAAAAATATTAATTTGATTTGGTACCCACTTTATAGTTTAGGTATTAAAAAGCCATACTTAAGAGGGTTTGGGGTTCCCTTTGAAAATAAAATTAGAATTTTTATGTACATTAGATATAAATGTCTCCATGTGCTTATTTCTTATGAGATAGTTATTAGTCTACGGAACCCATATCTTTATAAATTTGATCTTGTTTATCGGTTTCTCTATACAATCATCCTTTTTTTTGAAATTTGAATATAATGAGCAATAATTTTTAGGACTAGATTTTACGTCCTTACTAGTGTTATTATAACCCAAACTTTTCTTATTAAAGGAAGATTATGAATTACTAATAATTCTAGATAAGTTTTCCCTACCTTTATTAAAGTTTGAAACATTTTTAGTGAGATATTCTAACCTTGTTTTAAGTTCTTCGACTTTTATACCTAGTATATCAATATTAGAATTCAAATCATAATTTTCTTCTTTAATTTAACATTCTCATTTTTATGAAGTTCAATTGCATTATCTAATATAATGACTTGAGATGTTATATTATATTAACACAAGATTCTTGGGATTTTTCTACTTCTTCTTCTAATATTTTCATTTTGTTTTTTAACATATCAATTTCTAATTCGCTTCTACTCGGTTTTCCAAGAGCGGCCTTATATTTTCTTTTCTGATCTTTTAATCCGTCGAACAATTTAGTATTTATTTCAACTAGATCATCAAAAGAAAATTCACTTACATCGTCAATAGAAGCAATGAAGCGCACATTCACTTGTTACAAATCGCTCTCACTATTTGACGATGAAGATGAATCTAAGTCATCTCATGTGACTAAAAGTGCTTGCTTCGTTTTCTTGTAGAATTTCTCATTTTTATTTTGAAGCTTTGCTTCTCCATCTTGATATTTGGCAATCTTTCTTTTATGGCCTATCCTGTCATATTCATAACATTTAAGAGATAAAGATGGTATATTATTATTGCTGCTGTAGCCAAATTTTTTATTTTTCTTAAACTTCAGAAATTTCCTGAAATTTTGGCTAGAAATGCAACACCATCGTCATCTATATAGAATTCTTCCTTCTTTACTTAAAATGTTATTATCTTTCTATCTTGAACTTGTACTTATTTTGCTTGTAAATTCACTTCATAGGACATGAGATTTTCTATTAACTTTCTGGTTTATGGTTGAAATGTCATTAGCTTCTTTAATAGCTAAGACGTTTCGTTCATAGACATAAGTCATAGAGCTAAGGAATTTTGAACAATATCAAAATATGTATATTTTCTCCTGGTGCAAGAAGTGAATGATAAATATCTTGAAATCTAAAGTGCTTATCATTAATATTCTCATCTTGCTTCATTCTAGAATTTTGAAACTGATTTTTAAGCATATAAATATTGCTTTGTTAAATCTTATTTGTACCTTCATGGGTAATTAAGATGTGCCAAATTTCATAAGCAGATGTACACACACCAACTCTATTGAATTCATTATTTTCTAGAGAGTAAAATAGCACATTCATAGCTTTAGCATTACTAGTAGCATCTAGTTTCTGAATGTTTGACCATTGTGAATAACTTGTAGTAGGAACAATATATTCTTGTTGTGTAATATTCCAAGTGTCAGACCTATTAGCCTATATATATTCTCATCCTAGTTGACCAATAATATAGTTTAATCTGTTAAATAGTGATGGTTGTGCAGTAGATTGCCCTTCAACAAAAGTCGTAGTAGTGTTGTCTATATTAATTGAATATTAATAAACTTTATTACGGTTATATGATGGTCTAGCTCTGATACTAAATGAAAGTTGCTATGAATCGAGTAATATGAATTGTTCTACTAAATTAAAACTTATACACCAATAGCTTAAATAAGGGGTGTGTGTGTGTATCTATCTAATCACTAATATATATGCAGTGGAATAAATAAAGTAAAGAAAGTAAAAATGATTACATCGGAGATTTTTATACTGGTTTGAACTTTCCATTCTACATCCCGTCCCAGGTTTCCTTTGGATTTTGAAACAACACCCTAACTTAACTTGGAGGAATGGGTATATTACAAATCGCCTGAGCTGCTAAATAGGACTTCTGGTCTGAAGATCTCCAATAGGACTTCGACTATGAATAGTAGTAAAGTGTTTGACTTCGTGTGCTCTTGAAAAAACAAGGATAAGCCAATATAGCACACCCTTCTTATAATCTCCTTGATATGATGATTTGAACATGTTGATTTCATAAGTAGAAAGTTAAATTCTTTGTAATTCATAAGAATATAGAGAGTAAAAAGCAAGTAAGAAGTAGTGGATTAAAAGACAAATTTCAACTATATTTATAGTTTTGAAAGGTCCAATTGAATGGTTATAGCCATTCGAAAGATTGCAACCTTTACTTAAGAAAGTAACTCTTTGGAATTTGAATTTCTATCAAGAGACACTTCTTCCTGTACAAGTTAGCAACTGAAAATAAAAGTCAAATGGTCAACATTTAAAGAAAAAGGCAGAAACAAAATAGTGCAAAAATTGCCTATTTGGGATGGCTGAATATATATTTTATATGCCCGACTTTTTTTCCAGACATTAAAATATATTTTCAAATAGCTGAATAGTTTGTTTTCTATATATGTTTGTTTTCCTGTTTATTAAATTTCAATTTCTTTTGAAAAATTTAAATTTAAATTTGATGTCTAAAAATCTTAAAGAGAAAATAATTTTCAATACCATATTTGCGTATGTATGCGATCATCATATAGGAAATTGTAAATTATAACTAAAAGAACGAACTTAGGACAAACTCTATTTTTTACTTCAATATTTGAGCTCGATTAAATGTTGATTATCATGTCTCCTTGTATGTATTTCTGCAAATATAACAACAGTTGTGTGTGTGTCTATATATATATATGCACAAATCTATATATAATGTATAGTTGTCTCATTGAACCTCAAAAGGTAGGATCTAATAGAGATGTGTCAACAGGGGAACCGTACAAGGCATATGCTTTGTCTTTATTGTGCATTTAATGCATACGTACTATGGTGGCATACTATGGGAGTACACCATACTTTTTATCATAAGAAGGCACATGTGGTTGTGCCCCTTATGCATGCTTATGTGGTAAGGATTGTTGACCTTATTGGTGGATAATTGAAGACGTAAAGAACATGGAAGGTTGCCAAGGACCAAGCCATGCATGATGGGTTGAGTAGTGCATGATTGGCCGAGTCGAGCATGTGGCGACGAGATTATTTGCTTGAGACCGATCGGAAGCAGTTGTGCTGAATCCATGCCAAAGATAGGTTGGTTGTTGAGACCGTATTGAGTTATGTAGGCGGGCTACAAGCTAGGCATATTGTTGAGGATGAGGCTAAGGGGAAGGTGTCAGGCCAGACGTGAGAAGGAGAGACAGGTTGCCTAAGATCGATCGAAGGTGATTGTACAAAAGTCGAGCCATTGTTGGGTCATGCTCGAGCCAGTCTAGAGCTATGATGATCGGTACTGGAATGGCGCTTGAGTAGACATGCCAATCTGCAGCTATGCTGAGTGTGGACCTGCTTGAGAGATTCGATTGAGGGTGAGGCGGGCCAGTGTGGATCAGAATGGATTAGGCTCATGTCTGGCTTCGGTTGCTAAATTGGTTATTGAAGCCGCTTTGGGTATGCCATTCGGCTATTGGCTTGAGATGCTACTTGATTAAATGGTTGGTTAGGGGCCAACTTGGGTTCGGCCTAATAGTTGAGAGTGAGTTAGAGTCAGCTTATCCCTAGTCTTGGCTATTTTATGTTGGATTGACCTAGATTCGTGCTGGTTTGGCGTAGGCTGGGGCCAGGCTATGAAGCCTTGATTTATCTTCCTACTTACAAAAATATTGAGCAACATGCAACATGACTCTTAGATAGGTGCAAATCATCCAATGACATCACACAAAATTCAACACTTTTAAACTAGATTATCCCGCTTTAACCAAATTATCCCACCTAAATTGAAATAGTAATCCACATCACACAGCCCAAGGCACGACGACATAGGAGACATAGCAATATCGAATGGTAATGACTGAATATGATAATGTTGTCATCAGTCCATGTGATGTCATTATTTCATAGGATCACTATAACGGAAAGGGATCAAACTTTTACAAAACTTAGAGAAGTTATATTAAAAAGCTATAAAAAAATGTTGGAGACATTATAAAATTATGTGCTTGTACTTCCAAAATATAGAAAGAGAAAGATTGATTGACTCGTGGACATAAAATTCCTCAATATGTAAACCACATAGATTTCGGTGTCTTTTGATTTTCTGCAAAGTTATATGTTTTTCTACTTTGATTCTTCAAAAAAATGGATTAAACCCACTTAAGAATTTTTAAAAAAAAATGTTGATCTACGACCTCGTAGTTGTATAAGCACATAGCAATGCAATCATCACATAACTAGGCATTAACGAACAGTTGGCTTGCCGCCTCATAATTGCATAAGCAATCAACAATACATCAACTTCATATTAGTGTTGTGAGATCCAATAAATTTCATTAACATTGAGTTACCTCTTTCCTTAGGGAATATGTGAAACAGTTACAGCACAAACATAGAATATGTTACCATCTAATGTATGCTTGCAATTTCATAGAAGACATGGATGGGGAAGAAACCACATATTTAATCGTTTAAGATACAGAGTTATGTAGCCTATGTTAAAGAACGTAAGACCCAGTAACCTTGAAGCTTGCATGAGTTTATAGGTTATGGCAGGTGATATTATCTTCTAAGGTCTCTAGTTCTAATCAGGTGCCTACCGTGGCCCTTCCTAAATCCAGCTCTAGGAATTTGGTTGAAAGTTCAATTCTCATTTCTTAGGGACTCTCAGTACAGACCACTAACTTAGTAGTGGCTACTTCTGGTTCCATCACTTTTATCACATCAGGGTCTCTCATCTCAGAACCCGTTATTCCTTCTTTTGAGGCTTTTGGAACATCAACTTCTATGGCGACTTCAGTGGCAGCAACTTCTTTAACATTCTTCGCTCATGTGCAATACAATTCCTAGGATCCTGGTTACACACTGTCCAAATCCACCTCGAAGCTACCTGCTTTATCTCTCATTGTAGAGGAAATTTAGATGAGTGGATCCTTCTCAAACAACTTTTGTTTCTCCTAGAGCGATATTACTAATATCTCCTATATTTGAGATGTCTTAGATGACACCCATAGATGTTTCCAATCTTTAATTTTCACCTTCTTAAGTTTTGGATCCACTTATCCTTGCCCCCCCCCAACCGGAAGTGAATCTGGCTATAAGCACTCAAGCTTCAATGAACGAGTCTGTCATTGTCTCTGCCCTACCTTCAATTCTAACCTCTTCAGCCAGTCTACCCCAGGTCTCGACATCGAAAACATACATGCACTTAACAAAGAGGTTATGGATGATCCTGATATCATGCAGAACGATAAAGACAAACTATCGCTGGGGATAAGGATTATGGTTTTGGACTGTCAATGTCAGAACTGCAAACTACTTACTAACCAAAATGAAGAATATCAAAAAGGAGACAGGAGTTAATGATGTTCTACCTCCACTCTAGTAGCTTTGCCAATCCCACCATTCATCGTTCTGACCTCTACTCTTGCATCGACTGACATTCATGCCAAGGTCCCCAAACCTCGAAAAGTGATTGTAATTGGGAAGAGGATCCTAAAGGCCATCTATCTATAAGGAAGGATGTGGAATCCAAGAAAAGGTCACTTCATCTTCTCCACAGGGCAAGAGAAAGAGTAGGAGGAGGAAGAAGAATGATTTGATATCCTTTTCTTATGCAATGTTTATTTTAGTTCCTATTTTATTTAGTGTATATAGGCCACTGTCGTGTGGGTACGTCCCCCGCTTTCGATTTTGAAAGTTTAGATGTTAATAAATTTGTTTCTCTTTCAGACTTTCGTCTTACTTTATTTTTCTGTCTTTTCATCTGTGCACCTATATACTTGGATTAATTAATTTTGTGACAATCATATCTGAATCGGTGCAATGCTATTTATCACCATAACTTTGTATATAAGGATAATTCCTCGCAATTGATTATTTTTGCTTTATTATTCAATTCCCTTTGTTGCAATCAAAGTATTTCTTCCTTGGCTAAACAAAACTATGGTGGTTCAGCCAACTTCATGTCCTATCTTGTTTACCTTCAGCCGGGTTCTGTTTGACCATAAATAAGATGTGGTCACAAAAGCTTCTAGCTCCACATTTTTTCCTATCTCCGAGAAACAGTGTCTTGGATGTCCATCTCTAGATATCCATCTTTGATTTCGTCTATCTTCAAACATGGATAAAATGTATTCATTGACTATCATCGCTTATCATTAGCCGAGCATGTCTCACTGGGCTATAAGCATGGTCATATCTGCAAAAGGTTTAGTTACATACCAATCCCTGTCTCTAGAAAACATTGTTTCGGATGCCCTTCTCCAGGGATCGAACTTAGACCATGCCTATCTTCGGGTTGGTTAAAGAACAAATGTGTAGGGAAAATCATTCGATCGATCCCGGTACGGTTATATTCCAGCGACCCGATCATGGATCAAAGGAGTTCGATAGTGCCTATCTCCGCATGCCTATTTTAGACCTTGTCGATATATAGGGGTTGGTCTTAGATTAGATGCATGGGATGAACAGTATGACTGATCCCAGTTCGATAATACTACAATGACCTGATCATGGATCTAAGGAGTTTATCGGTACCTATCTTTGAATACCTTGATATCACTGCTTTTAAAACACAAAAAGTTCAATATTGTATTTATTCACATGACATAAAGTGGGAATCTTAAGAATACAGTTCCATTGATCCCCAAAAGAAAAATCTATTTACAAACACAAGAATGGAAGACTTTGCCTTAATACATCAAAGTCTAGTCAACTATTTGCAAAAATGGGTCTACATGAAATATCATCTCAAGCGCTTGCTATTCCATGCTCTCGGAATTGAGATTCCATAAATAATTAGTAGCTTAAAAGTTCTATCTTCAAGTTTACGTTCAATCGCATAAGGACCTTCCTAATTTGGGCCAATTTCCAACTGGACCAGGAAAGACTCAATTTAATACGAGATCGCCTATCTCAAAGGTATGGTTCTTCACCTTGTCGATAAATTTTGTGTTTACTCCTTTGGTGAGTAGCTACTTACAATCCGCTTCTTCCGGCTTCTCATTAACCAAGTCGAAGGACTCAAGCAATAGTTCCTCGTTCATCTTCAGATCATATTGAATTCTTCAGTAACAAGGGACTTACAATTTAATTGGAATCATGGCCTCTTATTCGTAGGCTATAGCGAATGGAGTATGGTCGGTCACGAACTTATTGGTCGTTTAGTAAGCCCATAATGGTAGTGGCAGTTCATAGACCCAGTTGCCCTTAACAATCATCAGTCGCTTCTTTAGGATGGATTTGATCATCTTACTCACTACCTCTACCTCTCCATTCGCATGTGGTGTACTACCGTCGTAATTTTTTTCTAAATCCAATATCGATTGTAAAAATATTTGAATTCGACACTTTCGAACTGAGTTCCGTTGTCGGTTATAATCTTCAATATAACCCAAATTAACATATAACGTTCTTCACCACAAGTTGATCACTTCTTCGTAGTGATTATGGCTAATGGTCCCACTTCATCCTACTTTATGACATGATCCACAACTAAGATGACATATTTTGCTTCACCCTTCGGCATCAATAGCAAATTGATCATGTCAAGTCCTCAGACTGCAAATGGCCATGGGCTAGCCATTTGTGTAAGCTATATGGATTAGATTCCCAGGATCTTCGCAAACCTTTGGCATCTATAACACTTTATAGTGTAACTGGTCGCATCCTATTTGATCATTGGCCAAAAGTATCCATAATGAAGAATCTTTCTTGCTAGAGTCTACCCATAGTGTCATCACCACAGCCTCCTTCATGCATATAAATAAGGATCTAATTGGCTTCCTCTTTGATGAGACATCATAGTAAGGGATCAGAGAATCCTCTCCTATATAACACTCCTTGAATAATAAACCGTGATACTTCACATAGGAGTTTTCGTCGTTTGTTTCTTCCATTCAGTTAGGTTCCCTTTAGCAAATACTCCTTTGTAGGAGTCGTCCATGACTTTTTTCCTCCTTGGTCTCCATGATCCAATCGACATTCATTTGGTCGATGCTTGGAGCTGATAAGACCTCCACCGAAACATGTCTCATAAGTTGCATATCGCCAGAGTTGGCCAATTTGTCAAACAAATCGGCTTTCATATTCTCTTATATAGGAATGTGCGTTATCCTATAGTATTCAATATTTTTCAGCAGCTATAGAACCTTAAGTTAGGGGGAAAGTCTTTCTCCCTTAGCCTAAAATTCATTCTTTACCTGATATACCACCAATTACGAGTCATTGAAAATATGCAATGTTTTGACTCCCAATTCCTTTTATATCTCGAGTCTCACGATCAATGCTTCATACTCGGCTTTGTTATTTGTTGTCGGAAACTCTAGCTTCAAAGCGTATCACATCGTTCGTTCCTTCAGGATTAGCAAGATCACTTCTGCCTCAGAGCTATGTTCATTAGATGCTCTATCTATATATAACTTCTGTTGAGCAAGTAGGATCATATCTTCCTCCACATCTTTATCCTGAATGATGAACTCGAAATGAAATCAACCAATTATGTCCTTATATCATCGTCCTAGGAAGGTAGGTTATATCATATTTTATCAGCTCGGTATTCCACTTCAATAATCTTCCTGAAGTCTAGGCCGATGCAGCACTTGACATAGAGATGGATTAGTCGGTACATTTATCGGAAGATCCTAGAAGTATGTCCGCAACTTCCTCGAGGAGATTAACAAGCAATACGCTAGATTCTCTAACTTTGGATAATTATTCTCCACTCTAGTGAACTGCTTGCTAAAATAATATACATGCCATTGAATTTTGGACTCCTCACATGCAATGGCTACACTCAATGCGTGAACAGATACTGCTAAGTAAATAAATAAGTCATCCCCTTCCAAAGGCTTTAGCAAGGCTGGTGTCTCTCCATGTAGTTAAGTAAGTCCAAGAAAGCCTTTTGAAATTCCTTTATCCAGAAAAACTTTACTTTTCTTTCTTAAAGGAATCAAAGAATGACACATATTTATCTATTGCCTTCGAAATGAATCGACTCAGTGCGATGACTTTTTTATTTAAGTTGTGCATTTCCCTCCTCAATTTTGGGGTAGTAGCATCTTTTAGTGCTTTTATCAACTCTGGATTAGCATTTATGCTCCTTGAGTTTACTATGAAACCCAAAGACATGCCTGATACGACTTTGAAAGAGCATTTCAGTGAATTAAGCCTCATCTCATACTTCTGAAGCACATCAAACATCTTTGAGAGGTCATGCATATGGTTCATCAATCACTATGATTTTACTAGCATAATTTCCACGTAAGCCTCCATAGTATCTTCGATCTTATCTTTGAACATCAAGTTTACTAATAAATGGTAAGTAGCTCCATTGTTCTTCAGACCGAATAACATCACTTGATAATAATACAATCACAAATTTATGATGAAACTGGCATGCTCTTGAGTTGGAATGTGCATGTTATTTGGTTGTAGTTGGAGTATGCATCCATAAAGGATAATAGTTCACGTCCAGCGGTTCTATCAATGAGCTAGTCAATTTTGGGCAATGAGAAGATGTCCTTTGAACACACCTTATTCAAATCCGAATAATCAATGCATGTATGTCATTTTCTGTTATGCTTCTTGACAACACATGATTTAATACCCGTTCAGAGTATATAGCATCATAGATAAAGTCACTAGCCTTTAACTTATCCACTTCTTCTTTCAATGCAGCACATCGTTGCAAACTCTTTCTGTGTCTCTTCTTCTTTACGGGAGGGTGTCATGGGTCCACATTCAATACATGGCATGCTATCTTCTATGATATTCCACACATATCGGTGTGTGTCTAGGAAAACACATCCAGATTTTCCTGAAGAAACCCTATCAACTCCTTCTTTATCTTTACTCCAGCTAAGACCCGAATTTTAGGACCTAAGTAGGGTCATCCTTGTCGACAAGGATATTGATCACCATCTCTGCCGTTTCCACCCTCGCATCCTCTTGCTCTTTCTATGGATCTATAGACTTGTGAAATTCACTATAGCTCCCAAGTTAAGGCTTAGGTGGTGGTTGTTATGTGATAACTGTCTTGATGCAGAGAGCCTTCTCTACACCTTTTCCTTTCTCACATCGCTTCATCTCTCTGAGCTCGGCAACCTAATACTCACGACTAGTACTTTAGTCTCCCTAGATAACTCCTACCCCATTCTCGATGAGGAACTTCAGCGTTAAGCGCCATGAGGCAAGAACTATTATAAAACTGGCAAGGGCCCGTTAGCCGAAGAAAGCATTATAACCTGAATACATATCAATCACAGAAAATGTCTAAATCCGCACCATCTTACAACCTTCTTCACCAGCTTAACCGATAAATCAACATAGCTGACGAGCATCCGAGCCTCTTCGGTAATCCTTAGTTATGGATTTACGTGGCTTCAAGTCCTTCCCACCCATCCTCCTCTGGTCAAATATTTTTTAAACAAAATATAAACCAAGCTTCCATAATTGACCAGGACTTGGTGCATAGTTATCGGACCAACCACGGTTGTAATTACCAAGGGTCAAGCGTCGATGCTTCTATCTCATTCGCATCTTTGTTTCTGAAAACAATATCATCATTCGTCATCTTTAATTATTTTATCGAATCCCCAACTTCCATAATTAAACAGATCTCATGAACAACATGCTTCAAAGAAGTACCATACCTCTTAATCTCATTCCAGCTTTCTTGGATCAGATGCGGTCTACCAGTACTAACGTTTGTCATAATTCTTTTTCAGGTTGCCTAGGTCCATCATCATTAGGTGCAACCTGATTCTGTTAGGCTATCTTCCCTTAAGGACTATTTTCTACCTATCCGCTGACCTGCGGATCTTTCACATACTACTATAGTTTCTTTTTTTATTTGGCCCTTGATTGTATCCCTCAAATAACGACGCTCGTTGGTCTGTATCTCATGAAAGTGACGATACCTCCTTAAGCTTCATTCTTGTTCGGTTGCCTCCCTCTAAGGCGAATTTTTATAAGTTTCACTTCCTTGCTTAACAAGGTAAATATTCTTAACATTCTCATTTAGTTGGTTATAATCTTCAAGTTTCATATATCTCAAACACTTCTTGAAAACTGATTTCTTTCCACCAGCACCCTGGTTCCATCATTTTTGTTTATTATTATTATTTACAATATTGACCACAACATTCCTAACACTCTCATTAGTTTACCTAATCGCAACATTGCTTTGTACTACATCATTTAGTACTCTACTGTCAATCGGTCCTTCAGCTAGGTGCGCCTCTTATGAGCGTAGTGCTAGGTTGCTTTTCGATAAAATTTTCCAGGGCAGGTGGCTACTTCCTCTTAAGCCATTTACCAAACTCCATATTAGGGTGGAATCCTTGAATTAATGCAATCAAAACTATATCTCCCTTCGGTTTGCTAACTTCGGTTACAACCCATGCAGTCAATTCCTCGATATTGCTCCGATATATCCCGTAGTGGACTTTTGGGGCAACGATATTCTATAAAGCGGCCTAATATAGCTGATCCACTATTATCCTCGATATTGTGGCAATGATCCGCTATATCTCCGATTTTGTTGCCCTGCTATATCCCCATTTCCAATAAATAGGCATTTTGCTTGATGTCTTGCTTTTAACTTTTATGGTAACTTCAAAGTTGATATAACAATGATATACGCTATTGGTTATTATAACTAGTTCTAACTTTTTAAGTGTCAAATTTGTTCATCTTTACTTTGTTATAACTTATTTTGCTTGGTGGGAAATAATAAGTAATACTTATTCCTCTTTTTAATGTAGAATGTTCATCACTCCTCTTTTTAAAGTCGTCCACTATATCCCCGATATATCTCTGCTACAACTTTTCGCATCTCAAACGCTATGAAGCGGCAGGACGCTTTAACAGCACATGTTACAACAACATTGAATCATGTTAGAAAATCTTTCAGATTCTCTCTACGCCTTTGATAGTAGTTTGACAAGGACATTACATCCTTTGGTTGAGTCATGTATAGCCTAAACTGCTCCATAAATTTTCTTGCTAATTGGTCAATGGAAGATCTAGACCTCAGTGTGAACTAAGCAAACTACATCACAACCACCCCTTCAAGAAATATAGGGAAGCACCTACATTCACTACATCAGTAGCTCTAGAACCATCCATATGCCATTAATATTTCAAAAGATGTTGCATTAGATCTGTCGTTCCTTTATAAGTTCGTATTGTTGGCTTAATTAACCCTTGGGATAGCTTTCTTACAACACATCATTGGTGAGCGAGGTCCTGCTAGGTGATGAACCCCAATCATTATTATTTCTCTACCAATTTTCATTCGTCAGCCTTCTTACCATATCAACTATGTACTCTGGGTTAGTCAGATCTACTTGATGGCGATCATCGAGGACTGCTAAGTGTTTGGCTCTACAAATGCTCTTGGTTAATTCCATGACATATGGGCTCTCTTGTCTTTGAGAGAGCCATTCATTCAGTCCTTTATTGTCTACGTTCTCTCCTTGATGGTTCAGTGGCATTTGTTTGAACACCATCACTCTGACCACCTGCAACCTTCTCAACACCAGCATCAACCCTTGCATCAAGTTCATCATCTGACCCATCACCCATAACTCGGTTGGTCAACTCAATACGAGTTGTAAAGGTTCAATGTCGAGTTGTAGTTTTTGAGCCACGTCTTTTCCAACTCGCACTATTGATGTCCCAAATTATCCTTTTCTCGCCTTCAGATTTCCATCTCTTTAATTCCTATCCAATGAAGAGGAATTTCTTCTTACGGTCAAAAGATGATGACTCTCGAGGATTTTCCTTTGCTCTTGGGGAACTGAGACATCAAAGTAATGTTCCTCTTTATCTACATCAGGATGGTAGTTTGACCCTCTAATATCTTTTTATTCATCTCGGTCATCATTCTATCCAAATCCACCCTAGTCATCATCTCTATTGCACTTAGAACTTCAATTAGAATGGGTTGATTTATCTCTTCTCCATGTTAAGGGCCTTAGTTTTCAACGTCATTGGTGAGTCTTGAGATGATTGACTTTTTCCTTCCTAAGTGCCATACTTTTCTGGATTTCATTAATATACTTCTCACAAATCTAAAATTTTAAGATAGATCTACCAGTGAGAACTTCAAATTCTCAATGAGAGCACCAAAATTTTGTACTAAAAGTGGGACAAATGCCCAATCGATTAATAAGGGATTGTTATAGAAATAAGGAAATTATAACGAAGAAGAACACATAAGAATTTGTAGTGGTTTGGCCAAAATCAATAGCCTACGTCCACTGTCCACTTTGTTATTGATTATATCTTTCTTTTACAAGAGTGATTTTACCACTCGGGTAAGAAATCAAATAGAGTATCGAGGTTAAAGTCGGTTAATTTAGAAATTAAAAAAGAAGTTTTTTTTTTCGAATGCATTCCTCCTATTTATAGACGAAGATCATTGAAATAGCCTCTGAGACTTTCTCCCCACGTTCTCCATGCCAGGCCTGAAGTCCCAGATGAAGATCATGGTCATATCAGCATTACTTATCAACACGATAGTGAGTTTTGCTTCACAACTTGGTGCCAAGTTATGAAATTTCTTGATATGTTATGTCTTTAATCTTCTGGAACTTGTTTTGTCGATCATATCCGGGGCTTTTAGACTCATTACCCAGTCATAAGTTGGAGTTGCGTTTTTCACATATGCTTCTTGTCACTTGATTTGTCTTTAGGTTGGCTAAGTACTCTTTAGTGGAAAGCAAGATTCAATGCCAATTATGTATTTGAATTCTGGTTTCAGGCTTTTACTTCTAGACTTATAGTCTATTTCATGATCATTCAATGGCTCTAATTCATCAAGATATTACTGGTTCAAAAGTGGGATAACACATATAAAATTTCTAGAGTAAAACTTATTATTATTGATTTTTTTGCATTAGATTTTTGAAAAATGAATTTTAGCCTTGTTCGCACTATTGGTTAATATAGTACTAGGTACTTCATTCATACAATAGCTACATAACGTTTAATCTTATATTAATTTAAGAGGTTATACGTACACTGTTGTGTTGAGTTTCCAAAAATATACATATGAATAAGAATTTTATTCAGTCGCATTGAGCAATTTCCTATCATAAATGGCACTATTTAAAAAACTGCATCGGGTATTATGTCAAATGGCAGAGTCCATACTCTTCATGCCTTGTTGGTAAGTGAGGGAATTGCCATGAATGATTCACTTTTCTACCGTTACTAAGATACCATGGTTTCTCTTTGATGTGGAAAATTTCCTATTAGACATTCTGATAAACCATATCTTCTAGGCTTGGCAAGATCTGATCATTTATATGACAAGTTTCCATGTTAGAATCTTGATTGTATCCTGGTCTCTTAGCTGCCATTAAACTCTCTAGAAAGTAATTATTTCAATAAAAAGGTGACATGTCGTGAAACAACATTTTTTCTCTCGATGCGCTTAAATGAACATCCATAGATATGGACTATCTATAGACTTACACAAAACAATCCTAGTTTTAAGTTTAAGGTTCTACAGTCTCAACATAGACCACGTATCTTAAACTATTTAAGATGAGCTTTTTTTTCAAATCCACATCTTATATAGAATTGTAAACTTAGCTCTAGATCAACCCGACTTCAACATACGTGTTTTATGCCCTTAAAAGAAAGAGGTAACTTCACTCGTTATCAATTGTACCATGTCTAATAAAGTTTGATTACCCCTTACTGATACATGTAGCATAAGGAGGAGTGCTTTAAGATTAAACCTTATCCTTTTTATGTATTACGGGAACTCGTATCCAAGGTACTCACCTATCTGATCAAATTGAATTATTAAATTTTTTTGCATGTTTTATTTTCTACTTCTAGATTATAATATATAAACTTACCATAAACATCTAACTTTTACATCAAAATACAAATATTCATATCTTAGATAAATAATTGGCGAATCTAAACCAAGTAAGTGAATTCACTTTTGGTATTTTCATACCTTGGATGACATACATGATTATGTATCATCCCAATAGTTCGTTAAACCTTTGGTCTCTCCTATGGATTAATATTTTTCCATTAATCCTTTAAGATACATTCATCGGTATTATATAATTCAATCATATGGTTGTAGAAAATTTTATAAATGATATGGCTTAATATACGGTTTTAAAAGTAATTGTAAATATCATAAATGTTTTTATATTTTCTACAGCTAACACATCAATTTAGTTAAGAACATAAGTGCTTTCAACAAAATAGCAAAATAAGTTTATTTCATAACGAATGTTTACATTTTTTTATTATAATAAGATTGATACTTTATTCAAGTATAGCCCTCTTTTGATAGCATGAGTATAGGATCGAATTAACCCTAGAGGGGGGTGAATAAGGTTAATAAAAATTCAGAGATAAATAAGAATTACAGCACAGAGTAAATGTGGAAATAAAAATGACACACAAATTTACCTAGTTTTGGCAAAACTTGCCTGCTGCTCCCAAGATTTCTACTAGGAATTAAACAGTCTGACGCATACAAACCTTGTAAACTCACGACCTTCGTTAACCTGATTGTTCTAACCCTATGCTCAAAACCCTATTGAAAATCAATGGTTAAGTTATGAATTCTCAAACTACGCCATATAGTTCGTAACATAGTTAATACATAGGTTAACAAGTTTAAACAAAATACAAAATAGATAAAAGAAACCCTAAATATAATTTGGCTTATCTATATCGAAAAAGAAATGCGGCCCAAAATTAAAACAATTTCCTTTTCTTTGTTAGCACATATTCATTTTCCATGCCGTCTTCTTTTCTGCTACATTCTGAAATCAGGGCTTCTACAAATTGAAGCTGCCACTTTTGAATTTGAAGGTTCGAATCAAATTGCCTTTACTTCTTCATTGATTGCGCTCTTCGGTTTGCTGGCGTTTGATGGGTGCAGCCGCTTCACTAAGTCAAGGAATTCTTCAATTGAGGCTTTGGCATGGTTTTGAATTCTCTGATTTAGATTATGTTGTTTTTAACTTGACTAGCTTGCTAATGATGATGTTGGCGATATTTATAGGAATCGATTTCCTATATTTTCGTATATACTTTTGGTTTGAATTTTTCAGAGATTTTACTTTAGCCGTGGATTTTTGATCGGATGCCTTGATATTTTCTGACCCGTTCATTGTTCGAATATATTGTGGTATATTTTCAAAATATATGTTGACTATTGGTTGATTTTCTTGTTTCGATATTACCTGTTCAAACCACTAATCTGCTATTCCAATTTGTTATCCTCGTCTTCATAAATCCTGTTAATTAGGATATCAATATGTTATTTGCATGCTTTCGACTTGTTCCAAAACTGCTTTGAAGTGATTTTCGCATAGTTTTCATAACCCGACCCTGCCGCGGTTGAATCGCGAATAACCCCGAGACGTGGGGGCCAAAGGCCGGGAACTCAATCAAACCTCCTTCATGCAAGAACCTTAGTTCGACCTTTGAATTGGCGGTTTAACCCTTCATTTGAACGCGGTTGAACCCTCTCATAAGCGCAATTTCTTCATTTCAAAATATGTTTTCAAATCTCCGTCCGTTTTATGTTTGTAATTAGTGCAGCTAGTGTAATAAATTTTGTTTAATTTTTCATATTTGAATTAATGTGTGGATTATGAATTAATATCCTATATATTTATTGAAGATGTTGATTTATTGTGTACTTATGGTTGATACGTTGCATCTAAATGTATTAATTTTCACAAAAAAGCATGTGCGGTTCTTGACGGTCCGACTGGTCGAACCCTCAAAACCTCGAACCTTGAGTCCTCACGGTTTGATTCACGGTCCGGTTATGAAAACATTGGATTTTTGATTGGGTATGTTGGTGCTCGATTGATGTGTTGCTTTTCTATTTTGTACACGTAAACTTGTATATTTTCGATTAGCTGCACCATTCCTCTATGCATGTATTGGCTGTTTAGCTATATGCATGTTCACTTTTACCTGGGTGCTTATTTGTGCTCTTGACCCTACCATGTGCATTAGCATTTGATGATGACTGATATGTTACCATCTTGTTGCATTGTTTACTATATCTTGAGTTACCTCATTTGTTCGCTTCATTGTTTCGCTGGTTCGAGTATCTTTTTGCTTGGTTGAATATGTCCTTGTTGCCACTGAATGCCATTGTTATTATTTTGTTGTGATGGTGAAAATTTGAATTTTGTTGCTTTGAGATGCTCTGATTGCTAATATGTATATGTCCACTTTGTCTTTGTTGTTACCTGGCCATGTGCATTTGTTTTGTTTTGCTACGTTGTATGCTCGATGGTTTGGCAGTTTGTCTTGAACTGAAATGAAATGATGCACTATTCTCCATGTACATACACATACATATGTATGTATATATGTGTGGGAACTGTACTATTATACATATGCTTCATGTTTCTTGCAGCTTGACCATTGTATTGCATATGCTACTGCCTTTAGTCTGGTTTGAATGTGCCTACATGTATGATGGTCATTACTCTTTTGTGTGCTTGTGCCTTTACTTATTTGTGCACTTGCTGACTCTATGTACACTGCTTGGCTGATACTTTTATATAGTGCACCTGAGTTGGGCTGAAGCTTGCTTGGCATGACCTTATGCACACTTGTACTATGATGAGCCTTCGGGCTTGACCTTTTCACTTGTCCCTGATATTTGAACAATGCAAGCACGTTTTGCATATGTGTACAACCATATGGCATATGCAATGATACACTATACATGTCATATGCCGCTCATGCACATTTGTTTTCGATCCCTATCTAAAATATGAAAAGAAAAACAAACCCATAAATTAAGGCATTATTAATATTCAAATTCAATTTTATTTCTGCAATTTAGGTTCGTTTCTTTTTCCAGTTTACTGTGTTGTTTATTTGACAAGTATGTCAGACGAGTGGACACAAGCTGGCACTGGCGCAAGAAGATGATCAAAAACAAATTCGAGTGTGAGTGAGTGAGGAAACAAATGTTATATATAAGTGTAGAGAAATTTTGCATAGTGATGGATTGTATTGTCTTTGAAAATGTAAATATAGTGGAAGCTGAATGTGTACTATTTGAATTTGAAATAAAATATTCATTTATTTCATTGTGCAAATATTTATTTCATTCTATGAAATTGTAATAATACTATAACAAACACATTTAATGAACGTATATGTTTATTATCATCAAACAAAAATCATAAATCATTTTATTCTACAATCTCCCCCTTTTAATGATAACAAACATATATTAAGATTCTGAATTTAAATAAATGTGTATGGTACAATGCGTTCAAGCTCCCCCTATTTAGATGCTCCTTCTGCAACTAAGCTCCCCCTACACAGATGCATGTAGTTGAAAATGAGAAATTGATTTTTCAAAAATAATTTCAAAACAATTTTTGAATAATAAAAACATTCTCGAATATCAATAAGGTTATTACTCAATTATCTAAATCTTAACCTCTCTACCCATTTTGTTATCGTCAAAAATAATAATAGTAATTGAAATAGTAATGAGTTTTGATTAAAATTATCAAATCAAATCAAGTGGCATATATATATATATATATATATATATATCACAAATTCTAATTAATTAAACAAAAATCATGATATTTTATTTATTAGAAACAAGTTCCACTTTAGAGACATGATATGATTATGATTTAGGAAAATTTTATATGGTGACATCAGTTTGGTATTTTCAATAAAGGAGAAATTTATGAATCTTTCTTTTAAATATTATACAAAACAAAATCAAGCACTTTCTAACCATGTATAACCATTAGGACTTTTAAACGAGGTTAGCAGTTATTTAAAAATGAATGTCAAGTATTTTCTAATCATGCATTACCATGAGGAAATTTAAATGAGATTAGAATCTACTTGAATATTTATACCTTTCATATATAAGTCACATCCATGCATAACCATGAGGACCTTTAAATGAGAATGGAAGCACATATATAGAAATTCAAGTAACTCACTCATCCATAACCGCGAGGACTTTTAAATGAGAGTTAATACTTTGGGATGGAATATTTTACAAAAAGAAATGTTTCCCTGTTTTGAAATACCAATTTCTACACACTATATTAAATTATGATATATGGATTGAAAGAAGTGTAGTAGTGATAGAGGTGGTCATAGAATAAGCACTAATTAAAAAATATTACAAAATTTGTTTAATTTTCATGAAAATTTTAAATTATACTTCCTCTTGTAATGAAATATAATTTAATCACCATCCATCACTTTCTCAAACACTATTAATAACTTTGATAAGTTTTAAAAAGGTTCGGTTAGTCAAAGATTATCTTTTCTAGAGTAAATTTCTTATCAAAATAAACAAGCGTATTTTCATTAAAGTAAAAACTCAAGTTATTTTAAAATTTTAAATTATGTGAAAATCCATTTTTTGTAGGGGGTTTTGTGAAAATGTTTGCCAGTTGAAAATTAGTTGAATAATCAAATGAATGAAAAAATGATTTCAACATGATATTTGATACCACTTGTATTCGGACAACCCAAGGTGGCATACAGTGGTATATAAGAAAACAAGCAAACAACGAATTCCTCAAAATCACACGGATTGTTTTTCGAAATTTCAACAAATTCAATTATATTAAGCAAAGTGAAATCATTTATATTAGGTGGAAGCACACACATTTTTAAAATTTTCAGTCAATGCTTTTATAGACGTGAAAAAAGGCAATAAATTCGATCGTTGACCCAAAGTATCAAACAATTCCATTTTTTTGAAAACTAGTTCATTTGAAACCACCATTTGGCTTTAAGTCCGTAATTTGATTTAGCACAAAACATGAAAGTTTTAGATATTTGAAAATTCCACTTATCAAAATTAGTTTCACATCAAAATGATAAACCAATCAAATGTTATAACTGAAATACTACATCCTGTTTGAGTAAATCAGAAATATCATTGAAGTAATGTGTTGAAATGATTGCATTTTTTCAATATTTTTCAAAATGGATTTGCAAAAACTCAAAATAGTAAGGTTGTAAAATTATCAGTTATCTTTTCAAAACTATATGAAATTCAAAAATCAGAGTAAAAATGTTCAAGTTATGATCAAATTACTACAGCTGTATCAAGAAATTCTTAAACAGTTTTCAAACAATACTTCAAATGATTTGCAGTTTTTCACCTATTTAAGTTCAGATTCTGGAGAAACACGAAATACAAAACTTATAGAATTTTCAATATATTTTCCAAATCATCTTGAGTTTTGTAAATCGAAGTTACGATGCTCAAGATATGGCAAATGTACTAAAGCAGTGTCAATAAAAACAAAATTATTAATAAGAGAACAAAATTGAGTTTAGAGACCATACCTTTCTTACCTTTGATGTCGTGATATACAAAATATGTATATCTCCATCTCACTTTTCTAGGCTTTTGAATGTTCGAATCATCAATCATATTGAACGACTCAAAATTTTTCTCTATTGAAGTTGTTCCATAGCCCGCTTTTGTACCTAAGTGTTAAAAGAGTCTAGTGGTCTGACAAATGATGTTAGACCACTCTTATATTTGTTCATAGCCTTTGGTAGCCAAACTCGTCTATATAAAAAATCGTTAGCATCTACAACTGTACCCTTAGGAACCCAAATTTTTTTAAATTTCAAAACATTTGCATTTGTAACTTTTGGAACACAAAAAAGTCTAACGGTTTTGTTTTTGTTTTTATTCCAACATTTATTCTGATTATGCCATCTTTTTCCACAGATTAAGCATTTTGAAAAATCACTGACATTATCAGGATTACTTTTCTTGATTGGTTCAACTCTATCAAATTCAAGTTCTTTTCTATTTTAAACAAAAGTTTGCTTTCTTAGCAAAATATTCAATGATTTTTTCTCCATTTGAAAATTTCTTTACCATTGATTCAAGTTATTGAACCTTATCTCTAAGGATATTATTTTCATTCAAAAGTGATGTATTCTTTTGTTGGAAGTCTCTCTTTTTGTGTCATCTTTATTTTTCAAAATCAAAATTTCTTTTTGGAGAGTTTCAATTTTAGTTTTAGACCTATTAGTTTCTTCTTCTAAAGACTGGCACTTCTCATAGTTTGACTTAAACTTTTTAATGTGTTCTATCATAGAATCTAACTCATTATTTATCCCATATAGATTAATTTTCTCCAATTCAAGTTTATCATATCATTGTTGAAATCTATAGAGTTTTGAGTTTAAATCATGATATGATAATAATAAGGGGGAATTAATTTAAAGGACAAAAATTTCTATATTTTTTGCCTCAAGGACACGGCCTCAATATTTTTGCCACAAGGACAAACATTCTTCTAAATTTATTCACAAGGACAAACATTTTCCAAAATTATTCATAAGGACAACAAAACTGATACCGAGCTAAAAACTGATACCTAAAAACTGCTACCGATAACTACAAACTGATACCTAAAAACTGCTATCAATAACTAAAAACTGATACCTACAGAAAGTTGTCCTTCAGGATAAAATATTGAAGGTCTGTCCTTGATGCTAAAAAACTGTGAAATTTTGTCCTTGACAATAATTTCCTGTAATAATAAATCAGTATGTGAATATTTTGATACCTTACTCGGTTCATTGTCGTTGTTGCTAAATTCTCCCATCATAAGACACTTATTTGCTTCTTCTTTCTCAATATCGGTGTTCTCCCTTTTCATTTACTATCATCCAAAGTGACTGCAAAACTCCTTTGCTTCTTCTTCTTTCCTTTATCGATTCGATTTTGCGAACAATTTGGCTTAATGTGACCCGGCATCTTACGATTGTGGCATATAATCTCTCCTCTTCAGAATCATCTAGAACTTTGACAATTTTAGTTTTTATCCATTGATTTATTGTTGGATTTACATGCTTTCGGGTCCACTTCTTGAATTGCTTCAACAATAATGCTAGCTCACCCGTGGCATCATCATCATCACTATCGTTTGTACTTTTTAGAGCGATTGATTTCTTTTTCAAGTCTCCGCTTTCACGTTCTTCTCTAACCTTCGATTCTATCTCGTAAGTGATGAGATTTCCTATCAGTTCCTCCAATTTGAGATATTTCAAATCTTTGGATTCTTGAATTGCATTTACTTTTTCTTCGAAATTCCTCGGGATGATTCATAGGATTTTATGGACCATCCCCAATTCCGTGTAAGTTTTTACCAACATCTTGGATTTGAACACTATATTTGAAAATCATCCATACATTTCCTTTATATTCCCATCCTTCATCATCACAAAATTCTCATATTCATTATTGAACATAAATATATGAGATTCCTTGACATGTGATGTACCTTCATGAGTTATTTCAAGAGTATGCCAAATTTCTTACGCAGTTTCATGGTGAGAAATATGATTGTATTCAATTTATCCAATGCACAAATAATAGAATTCATAGCCTTAGCATTAGGATGATGTAAACTAAGCTCATTATCATTCCACTTATCTTTTGGCTTAGGAAATTCATGCCATCTATAATTACCATAGGTAGATTATATCCAATTTTAACTATATCTCATGCATCTATAATATCTAGAAAAAAATTAATCCTAGTTTTCCAATAAGAATAATCAGTTCCAAGAAACATGGATGGCCTGACAATCGATTGTCCTTCAGAAAAAGCATTATTAAAACTAGATATAATTGAAAAAGTGAATTTTTTCTACCTAGCATAGCAATCGACTGTCCTTAAGAAAAAGCACTATTTGAATTTGAAATAAAAATTTGTTTGAATAAAATATTTGTTCAAATAAAATTGCGATTCATTTATTTCATTCTACAAATATTTATTTTATTTTTTGAAATTGCAATAATACTATAACAAACACATTAGATGAATATACATATACATTTATCATCATTAAAAAAATCATAAATTAATGTATTCTACAATGAGTGATACTATATTAAAACAGAGCACTCTTTCTGATATCTTAGGGATCGAATCCATGATCTTTAGAACCTTTGTGCGCTGTGAGATGTTCTACAGTTTTTTGTTTGGATTTTTGTTACTTTACACCTTTAGCTACCGTCCTGGATCGATCGAGTACCTCCATATCGCATTACATAGGTATATTGGGTCCTAAGGTGTAGGACGGTTGTCACACTATGAGTTGGTGTAATCTATGAACACAATAAAGTATTTAGAGTTTATAGATAGATATGATTTGAAGAATAAAAAAATCGTGTAGAGTTCTGACCTCTGTTTATAAATGATATTCCAATCTGGATTGGCAGTAAGAATTATATAAGAAGTATTTTTAATTAGTTGAGATAAAGAATTTAGATAAGAGATTTCAACAATGGATTTTAAGCTATTGAAATAAAACCTGATTTGGTAAATTAAAAAAGATGAACTGGATTAAATGGATACTGAAGTAAAATAAGAAAGTACCACCAATTGTTGTGGATTCAAGTGTTCCTTTACAATTGAAGAAAAATTTGATTAGGGAGATTAAGGAAAAGGTATATAGTTTGCACACATAAATGAGGTAGAAGCGATTATATGGAAATGGAATTTGTAAGGTTCAGATATGACTTTGAGTGATGAGTCTATGGATTCTTTTTAATCATTCTTCGGATTGAAGATAAACTGTCTATTCAAAGAAACTCTTTCAGAGTAGCGACTTAAAGGTGCAGAGTTTACGTTGCATGTAAGATGCATGTAGACAATGTATTATATAGTCGATTCTTTTAACTCTATCTCTATATTAGGTTAACATTCTTCGTATGTTAGAATTCCACTTGAATTTAGGATTTTTATTATTATGGTTGTCTTGGTCAAATAGAATATGGTTTCTCTTGTTTGAATTCTTGCTTGGTTTTTGTTGTAGACTTAGGATGGAATATTTGGATAATTGAGGAGGTGATACTTTGAGTATCAAACTTGTTGAATATTTGCAGAAGTGATATCATAAGGGTAATGATACCACTTAAGTTAGATTAGAAATTTGAATGAGATATATGTTATGTTCGCCAGGTTAATACATCGATCATTTTGGATGTCCTTATGTGAAAGAAGGAATGATATGGTGATCAAGTTGCTTGGATTTGTTTGGGTAAGACACTATCTACTTTGAGTTGCCTTACCTTAGCAATCCGAAAGATGAATTGAAGAGAGTAATACTGGGTGATTTAAGTGTTGAGTATGTGTATTTAGGAAGGAGTAATAGATTGCAATTTTGTGTGGGCATGTTTGTGTTAAGACTACCCGTTGTTATACATTGTGGCATCATTTATTTGAGATGGTTGCATGGATTACATAAGTTGTAGACATGCACGTACATTTGTGATTGATGTTTCGGAATGAGTTTATGCCGATGGTAAATTTTGCTAGATTTAATCAAGGATAACTATTTGGTTAGGGGCATTTAAAAAGTGAAAAAGTGGATTTGATCTTCTCAATTTGACTCCTTTCCAGAATGTTTTCCATTTACTTGATTGTAAGTTTAGTCAAGATTTAGTTTTGGATGATAGATTTTGGATGCTTAGGAATTGGTTGCTTCGTGGTTGACATAGATTAATATATTAGAAAGTTTGAAACTTTGACTTGTGATATGGTATAAAAAATTGCATTCATACAGATTTCATTTATGCTAACATAATAGGAC
The DNA here is from genome assembly GCA_030765085.1 of Allium cepa. Taxonomy (NCBI): domain Eukaryota; kingdom Viridiplantae; phylum Streptophyta; class Magnoliopsida; order Asparagales; family Amaryllidaceae; genus Allium; species Allium cepa. The sequence continues at coordinate 348,499,843 of CM060928.1, forward strand.
TATATTGCATCATGCCTATATGCCATCGATATTGCATGCATCCAAGAGACGGACTAGTTCAAGAGACCGACTATTGAATTGCATTTTTGCATTAGTCAAGTATTGTAGGTCATGACTATGCATTGCTATTTGTTCATTTATGTGATATATATATATATATATATATATATATATATATATATATTGATGTGATTTTGGTTGAACTAGTGCGAATTGATTGGCCTGGATGTTGTGTTAGTAATTTCGAGGACGAAATTCCATTTAAGGAGGGGAGGGAGAGGGTGTAATAACCCATATTTTTCTGTAATTTAAAATAATAAAATAAATTTAATAACTTTGACCGAAGGGCAAAATCATCATTCTTCAAACTTTTGAATATGAAAATGAAACTAAAGCCATTGCGAACGTCTCATTTTTCCGATGTGCATTGTATATTGATTTGTTTGAAACGAAGTCCGAATACAAGGGATATCGCGATTTTTGTGTTTCGAGAATTTGAAAATTAAAATGCGACGACTCGTCAATTTTGAATCAACACCCTATGTTATATATATATATACACACATGACTAGTTATTCCGTTTAAAACTTTCTAACTTACTTTCTTAAGTATGAATCTCTCTTCCTCTTCTCTTCTTTTAGAAACAAAAAACCCTCTTTCAATTACAACATCAATTATCCCCAAATTCTTCACTAAAATCAACAATTTAAGTACCGAATCGAAGAGCACGTCGAGGCCTATTCTCAAACACCAATTAAGGTCGCCAATTATCAGATTTGGAGGCAAACCCAATTCTGAAAGGCAAGCAATTTGGAGGCTTTTGGATTATTGTGAGTGATTTAGGCCTAATTCGCAATATACTCTCTTCAATCTTGAATAGTTCTAACTAAATATGGTTTAGGATTATTGGATTATCAAAGTAATTACTGAAATATGACATAGATTAGTAGTAATATGATCTGAAATAGAAATTAAACTTAGTGATAAATTCAATATAGCAAGAGAATTTGATAGTGTTTGGTCAAACAATGCAAAACAATGAAGATTGAAATTGAATATTATTATTATATAATCAATATTCATTATAAAAATAAAGGAGATAATTTAAACTCGGGTTTATGGTAATTAACTTCGTAGAAAAGAGAATTAAATTCGAAATTATGATTTAATTACATATTATATTGTATATGTGTATGGATACTGTAAAATGGAATGTTTAAAATCATGTTTTTGGCATATGTAGGTATACAGTTTATTTAAATTGCTTATTTAAATCATGATAAAACTTTATAAAATAATTTCTAGAAAAATGTTTATAAGTTTCAGAAAATATATAAACTGTAAAATGTATTTTTATATGATGTATTATGGAATATTTAAAGATGCATGCAAAAATTTCACTTTTTGCACTAAAAATGGAGTATATTGGAAATATATATGTAATGTGTGTGTGTGTTATAAAAATGTTAGCAAAGTGCCATATGTTATTTCAGGTGATAATCTGATTTTTAATAAGAATTTACCTTGATTTTAAAGTATATTTTGGTGTGTGTATATGTATACAAGAAAGTATAGTTATAAAACCTGACTAGTTTTGTATTCACTGACTTTTGCAGTGATTTCTGAAATGATTTCAACTAAAACTTCTAATGAATTTGAAGTATATAGATAGTAGAGACTTCAATTTGAATATAAAAAGAAAACGATTCCGAAATTGAATGAAAAATGAAGAAGTTATGATCGATACAAAAACTTAAAATAAATATAACTTTATGGAAATTGTCAGGATTTCGAAATTTTCATGTACACCGGTCCACCTATGTATAGTATGCCCGTGCACCTGTGTGAAGGAAAATTGCGCGATAAATTTTGGCCAATAATGCCAAGTTTAATAACTTAAATCGATCTAGGGTATTTCCCTTGGGTTTTGGACATTGGTTAGTGATGTTTTGAAGTGGCTTTTTGACCTTATTTAAGCGTAATGTTTTGGACGTATATATGGATGAATGTGTATAAATATGTGTGTGGTATATACGAATGTACACGTATGAATAATCGACCATTATTGACATTTTGACTATTGATTATGAGACCTCCGTTGCTCATCGTGGTAACACGATCGCTCAGTATGTGTAGAAAATCTGAGATGCGTGTTGTTGTACGGAAATGGGTCCGTAAGCCGGGTATGGCACTACATCCATTCGATGATTCGGCCATGCGTTAATGCAATAGGGCGGGCTTGGCTTTGAGTATGTGTTAGACCATACCATGGACCATTGTAATGTACTGGATTTGAGTATTGGTTAGATCATACCATCGACCATTTTAAATGTATTGGATTAAAATATTGTTTCATGAAGTTAGCCATGTATCACTGTATTGTTTGACTAACTTGTTGCACACATGTGAAACATGATTAAAGTATGATGGTTACCATAATTATCTCGGTATTATTTGGGAATGTCTAGATTATGCTGTAGAGTAGACATACATCACTCACCAAACTGTAGTCTGACCCTCTCCCTATGTTTTTCCCTTTTTGTTTCATCATTAGGCCGATGGAAACTGGAGTGTTGTATCGAGTGACGCTGGATGGTGCAAATGACGAAAGCGTTTTCGTTGTGTATAGATACGTACATAAATAATCACCTGACATTAATATTGTGTGTATCAGACCTAGATATGGATTTGGTTGTATTTGACTATGTATATACATTAAATATGTTGCTGCTATGAAGTGAAGTGATATTTGATTTGATATATTATATATGATTTCCTTCCGCTCTGAGTCCGGAAAGAAATAGTTATGCTTTACGATCTTGTTTTATCTTTTGTTATCTTGATCTAACGACACGTCGTTCTGGACTTTCGGGGTTTGCATATCGTGAGTTGTGCTAAATTAAAAGGTCGAAAATGAAGGGTTATTACAGACTGCAGACATTGTTACATATCAACCCAGTAGTTTGTTAAATCTCTGTTTCCTCCATGCTTTTTCATTAATCCTTTAAGATAAAATTCATAAGTATTACATGATTCATAATCATATGATTGAAAAAAGTTTCTCATTGATATGGCTTAGCATACGATGTTAAAGGAAATTGTAATTATTTTAGATATTTTTGTATATACTGTAGCTAACACATATATTTTATTAAGAGTGCAAGTACTTCATCAAAATAAGAGACTAGGTCTATTTCATGATGAATATTAATATCTGTTATTTAAAATTAGAGTGATACTTTATTCACATGGATTACTCATTTTAATGTTTCGCAGTTTCGAACCCATACACTTAGGACCTCGACCATGAAACACCACACCACTTAGCACTTAACATACTGGTCCTTAACATTACGAATATTCATGTATTAAAATAAAACTACATTCATTTTCAGTTAAAATTGCCATCGAAATTGCGTTATACTGGGTTTTTCATGTTTTATGACTGAGAGGAACCGGACAAGAAAAAAAAAAATTACAAGCAAGAGAAATTGTAACAATAAAAAACTAATCAAAATCATTGTAAAAAAAGGTTAAGCTAAGCAGTAGATTGTAATCACAGGTTGCTTATTATACAAGCTATCTGGAAAGCTCTTCGATTCGAACCGCTTGAATTTCAAACGATAAAAAAACAAGAAAAACAAAAAATTATTAACTGGTCCAACAAGCAGCCCAAAAACCCAATAATCCAATAAACTTCGATCGTCGGATTCAATCAAATGTACCAAACCCTAGTTCTGACCAAGAATTATATAACCAGCCGCCGACCTTTTCTCTCTAGCAGGAAGCAGAAGACGCAGGAAGGGAAAAAATGGTATTGAATTCCATATCAATTTTCACTTCTATGGTTGTTTGTTATTCACTTGTTTAAATATATTTGATCTTTTTTGTATTGGTAGTCAAAGCATTTTTTTAAAACTGCTATTTTGCCAATTGTGTTAAAAAAATAAATCTGATTACTATCGTTGATCTCATAATTCTGTGTTGTATCCAGCGTAGGTGATGAGTCAACTCATAGATTTTCGTTTATATATGATTTTCGTAATACTTAAAACTTATAAATTGGGAAATATCAAACTTATACATTTGTCAATATCGCTAATCCCACATTGAATACCGATGAATCATGAAAGCTCTATGAAGTAGCTTATGTATATACCACACTGTTAGTTTACTCATAAATCAATAATAGAACGCCTCATTGTTTACAATTTCTGGTATTTGATGTCTAACCCGAGCATGATTCTCAGGCATTCGTCAAAGCGCAGAAGACAAGGTCCTACTTCAAGCGTTTTCAAGTTAAGTATAAGAGAAGACGTGAGGGAAAGACTGATTATCGAGCCAGGATTCGTCTAATTAACCAAGACAAAAACAAGTACAATACCCCAAAATACCGCTTTGTTGTTAGATTCACCAACAAAGACATTGTTGCACAAATCATATCTTCAACTATTACTGGTGATATGGTTTTATCTGCTGCATACTCACATGAACTGCCTCGCTATGGTCTTGAAGTTGGTCTAACCAACTATGCAGCAGGTAGTGGATTATATATGTTTTGGATTAGATTATGTTAAAATGAAGCCTGTTCTAACATATGCATTTGATGCTTAGCTTATTGCACTGGACTTCTGTTGGCTCGTCGAGTTTTGAAGAAACTTGAAATGGACCAGGAGTATGAGGGAAATCTCGAGGTTTGTTGTAATACATAGCTGTATTGCCTTTATTTTTATCTGTCATCCATTCATTTTTATGAAGATTTTAGCTGCTATAGATCGTCTATTCTGTTAGGTTTCATTCGCTTTACTTGACTCATTGTATAGCCTGCAAAAAAGTTTGCAGTAAGGTTCTGAGAATCTTTTTTTTTTAACTGAATGTAATACTGATAGATACACTTAACTAACACACATTGCAAATTTAAGTGCCAATATAAATGTAGATGCTCCTACTTAAGTTTTGTTGTGTACATGTGCATTGGTTTTGTTGCCTCAAATAATTTTCTGAACATACAAATTATATAGGCATCTGGGGAGGACTACTCGGTTGAGCCAACTGAGAGCAGGAGGCCTTTCCGTGCTGTTCTTGATGTTGGTCTTATTAGAACCACCACAGGCAACCGAATTTTTGGTGCTCTTAAGGTACATACTGATTTAATTAATTTACAATGTTACATACCTAAATTTAACATGGTTAACATGAATATTGTGATATCACCTTGTTACTTTATCAGAGCAGTTATATTTGATTGCTGCACAAGTAGTGAGAAACACCGTTATGCGTAATAATATTTGTATTTGCTACTCTGTAGCTTCAAAACCATGAGTAAATATATAAGTATTTTGTTAAAAAAAAATTGTACATTAATTTTGTGTAGAGTGAGCTTTCTATCACCACCTGCCAATTTCTTGTTGTATTTTGCATCACTAGATGCCAGTTATCTTTCAACATGGTTTTTAATACTGCAAATTGTACTATGTTATTGAAGCATTTGCTTTGTTTAATCTGCAAATTGAACTACTAAATCACAAACAGTTTGCGGCATGTTTAGTATATAACAGGAGTATGATTACATTTAGCACATAATAATTTGTATTTCCTTAATGTCTTTGAGATGGTATTGCTTTTTAATGTTCAGAATCAGATATATTTTGGATATGTGACCGATCCTATGTTTGGAAATGATTTAGTTTTTACAAGCGAATCCCACTTTTCATGAGTTGTCTTTATAGTTTATATTATTCTTATTTATATTAGGTTTTACTTTTCATTGCAATATTTTTTTTATGTGTATTCATGTTGGTCGTACATCATTATTACAAGTAAACGTCTTCCTATTTCCTTGCAAGGCTTATGATTTAGTTGAGCGCTGGCAATATATCTTTATTTGAAACATAAAATTATTGCTTGATCACATTTTGAATTTCATAAATATTCAGTTGGTTTGCTGATTATAATTTAATTCGGGTCTTTTATGCCTTAATACATTTGCTTGTTTAGAGAACTTGTGCTTTTAGGATAATAATTCAAACTTGGTGAGTAATGCATGTAAATATTGTAATATAATGTTCACTCACTTGTTTGATAGACTTGGATTCTTGTTAGTGTCCAAGTTTTAGGCTAAATTTATACTAAGTTGTTAATATCCTGTAATATTAGTAGTATATCACTGATATATTACATATCATACTTCAAGTGGTATTTTTCTCCTTTGAAATACCAGTTCAACTATCGTTCAGTGATATATTGGTTGAGTACTGCTATTATTTGTTGATATATTTATGATTTATCAGAGACATTTTCTGATGTATCACTGAAATTAGATGAATATTTTATGCCAGTATTGTTGAAAATAGCGAAACATCTTTTTTTTTGTAAAAAAAGTATAGAAATATCTAATATTTCAGCAGAAATTTAGACCAATATGCATATGTTTGTACTTTGTGCGTGTTATTTTTCTCTCTGGAAACATAAGTACCACTGTTATTTTTTCTAATATTACTCTTACAAAATTAAAAAAGCATTAAGAATATATTTTTCTTAAAAAAGAAGGCAAATGTTTGATTTTAATTTCACGTTGACAAAGATGTAAAATGAAATAAAGCTGTTTTCTTTCTTCTCCTTTGAATTATATATATAAGGAGCGCTCTATGTCACCCCTGTTTGGTACACCTCAGTCGCTCTTTATTTTCAGCCACAAGTTTCTATTTAAATAATTGTGCGGGTGGAGAGAGAGTCAAGAGAGAGAAATGAAAACTTGAGGTGGATATCTGGGGTTGTAGGGATTGAACGCTATATATATATATATATATATATATATATATATATATGGTTTCCTCATAAGAGAGAAGTTTTACCATTCACAATTAAAAATGTGTTTCTGTCAGGTCTTCCAGGGATATCCATGAACTGTAGTTCTAAGTTTTAACTAAGAAATAATTACCTCCAAAAAGGTTCCAGCTTCCATGGTGACATGGTGTAATGTAAATTTATGATACAGGTTGGCAAGCCACTTTACATTTGTGCAGGTCTTTATCACAAACAACATTCACAATTAAGAATGTGTTTCTGTCAGGTCTTCAAGGGATATCCATGAACTGTAGTTTTAAGTTTTAACTAAGAAATAATTACGTCCAAAAAGGTTCCAGCTTCTATGGTGTAATGTAAAATTATGATACAGGTTGGCAAGCCACTTTACATTTGTGTAGGTCTTGATCACAAACAAAATTGCTCAAAAAACTAGTTTTACCCTCCATTGTATGATGTATCGCATGTCTAGAATTTCCAGCATATAAATATTTCTTGTTGATTTTGGTACATTTTAAAATAACAATGACATGCTTCACTTAATTATGATATCCTGCTCCTAAACACATTTAAACGCAGGGAGCACTTGATGGCGGTCTTGACATTCCCCACAGCGATAAAAGGTTTGCAGGTTACAAGAAGGAAGAGAAGCAACTCGATGCAGAGGTTCACCGCAAATACATCTTTGGTGGACATGTTGGTGACTACATGAGGGTAATGCTTTAATTTTTCATCCATAACCATATAAAATATCTAACCATATAAAATATCTCTACAGCATTCAGTATGTATGTGAATATATGTTAATTTTGTTATTTTGTCTGGTTCAGTACCTTGCTGAAGAGGAGCCTGAAAAATACCAATCACATTTCAGTGAGTACATAAAGAAGGGTATTGATGCAGATGGAATGGAAGAGCTTCTCAAGAAGGTCCATGCTGCTATTAGAGCTGACCCCAACCCTGTTAAGTCTACCAAGCAACCTCCAAAGGAGCATAAAAGGTAAATTTGAAATTGTATAGTAAATTTTCCTATGCTTTTTTTTTGGTTGTACATCATGAAAAATGTTTTGATGCGTCCGTGTAACATTTTGGATATATTGTAGGTATAACCTGAAGAAGTTGACTTATGAGGAGAGGAAGAGCAAGCTTGTTGAGCGATTGAATGCTCTCAATTCAAGAGCTGCCGCTGATGATGATATGGACGATGATGAAGAGGACGACGAGTGAAATTGAATTCGTATTTGATTTATTTTGCGAACTATAATTAGTGATACCTATATTTTGCTTCTCTGCTGCTGTGTTTTTGACCTGGGTATGGATGTGATGAACATGAGACTGTTAGTGTTTTGTTTCTTGACATTTCAAATTTGGCTGTTGCCTTCAATCCTGGGATGTTCAGTTGGTATTTTTATGCTGTGTTATTTAATGGGACAGTGTCGTTACTGTTTCTTTTAGGATGCATATAAATATTGTGAGGTAACTTATGGGGAATTCGTATGGATTTTTCTTTTCACTTTAGCATCATTTTTTAAACTTATTCCAGTTAGTCTTGTTTTTAAACTTATCACACCAATGGTTTATTTTTGATGAGTTGGCTGTAGTATAGTGACGGCCTTCTAATGCTATGTATTTATTTAGTCCGTGAGTGTAACGAGGTGGGGGCTTGATGTAAGGGTTAGATTATCCGTATGATGATTGATGATTTGGAAGTCTAGGTTTGAGTTTGGAAACAGATTTTTCGCAATGCAAGAGAAAGACTGCGTACATTATCGTCTTTCTTAGAGTCTGTTATCGTGCGGAAGCCTCGTGTTTCAGCTTTATTCTGCAAACATGATGGATGGTTTTTCAAAAGCCATTCACCGTGTTCTAAAAAAAAGTAGATGGATAACTTTTCAAATGTTGTCCGTGGACGATTTTGAAAAGTAGTCCATTTTCCTGATCTGTAAAAGACAGCAGCTTCTACTCTCCTCTTTAAATTCTTTACTTAACCAAAGTCTAAACAAAAACCCAGGACCCTTACCGTTATCATTTTTTTTAAATCTTTAACCGTTTGCATTAAATACAATCATAACTTATGTTTTAAAAGATCTACTTCAACAATAACAACATCTCTGTACTTCGCATCAATTAAGACATGAATTTATGAACCCTAGTTTTTTGGTACATTTGTAAATGGAAATTGCGCAATGTTGTATCAATTGTTATTTTAAAATGACTTCTAATTTTATTTCAACTATATGTTATTTTGATGATTAACTGGTTATTGATAATCAAATGTGTGACAAGTATGTTGGTGAACCTTACAAACTGGCAAAAGTTCGTAAATGATCTAACTTTGAACAGTTCAAAGAATTGGTTTACAAAGCAACTAAGATAAAATCCAAGGAGTTTGATATTGATTTGGTTTGCAATTGGCCAACCGATTCTGGATCTAAAAAAATAAAAATTATCGACGATGACGACATTGAATTAATGTTTTCTGCCTTATCTAAATGCATAGAGTTGTCTGTTGGAAAAGGTAGAAGGTTGGTGATAGAACGACTTGTACTGGCACATGTATTTAATTATGGTGTTGAAGATTATTTTAGAATGTTGGGGACTATGAATGCTTCGCAAGAAATTCCATCTTCTGATTACAATAGTCCGCCTATGAATATAGTGCAATATGGACAACAATAAATGTTCTTCGGATATACTCCTTTCACGAATTTTCAGCAAAACGTACAATTTAGCTATCCATATCCGACGCATGATAGTTCCGCACACGTGAGTTAAAGGTAACACATATTTGATAATCTCCTTAAATCGTATATTATTCATTGTATTAGATGTGATAATTTTTTTTTTCACGTGTAGCTTTACTCCGCAACAACATTCGACGCAAAATAGTGCTGGACCATCGAATAGTCGTAGGTCTTGTTCGATGCAGTCCACATCTTCTGAATTATACCATATGAGCCAAAAGCATGTTACGTTTGAATTGTGTTGCATCTTATAACCGTATTAAAAAAGTCGTATAAACATATTGCAGTTCTCCAACGCATGATATTGATACACAATCAAACATTCAACCAACTGAATTAGGGGTTCCTAGTGTATCCAATGACGATATGGATATAGATGCTGATGAAGACATAAAGTACATGACGTTCCTGCTCTTGATAGTATGGCTATTGTAACCAGACCAGAGAATGATACAATGTGAATCGATAACATACAAGTAAACAATGATCCACTAAACTATGATTTTGGATGCGAAGACGATGCTTGTGGGAATAGTGATGAACCGGGCATGGAGATACTATTGGATGATGACTTGTGTAATGCACAATGATGGATAGGTCTATCGTTGCAGATCTGCAATTCAACGATGAAATATTCTCATCGTCTAGTATGCAAAACGGTTTCAGGGTTGGTATGGTATGTGAGAGCCAAAAAAAATTGCTACAATAGGTAAGTGAACGGTCAATTTTACATGCAGTTTTTAAGTCAATTAAGTCAAATAAGCAAAATACACCGACATTTGCAATGTCGGTTAAAATTTTCTGTGAAGAATATATGCTATTGATTCTAAAAAATCAAAATTCGGATGGTGTGTTATTAAAAAAATATCCAAGCGAAAAAAAAATGTTTATCCACTCTTTTTCTAAAATGATAGCTCTAGTTCTCTTATTGAGTTTTCAAAAAACGAAAGTGACCCATTTCAGTTTTTATCTAAGGTTCTTGCCCATATGGATAATAAAAAATTCTTTGATAAGCCGATATGTGACATCCCGCCTTTTCGTACGATTTAAATCGACGATAAACCACACACGTCAGACTTAAAACATACTGAAGGGCGGATTGTTATGGGGTAAATAAGAAAAAGTAGAGAAGGAAAAACACAAAATAGAATCTTGCAGCGAAACGATAAAATATAATAATCAAATATACAGTTCATGAAGTTGTTTTACAAAACCCTTGATTATATTTATACAATACATATCAGAGTACACATACCAGAGAATAATAATTAATGCAGCAGAATTAAATGGTGTAGTGGAATAATATAGTAGATAATAGTAATACAAATCTTCGTCCTTGTCCTCCAGAGCTAAAGTCTTCGAATCCTGAAATGCTCAGACTGACCCGAGCAAATTGAAGTCAAGATGCATTTGCATCTGCTTATCAAATCATGAGTTACTTTCTTCTCAACGCAGAGATAGGTTTTCTAACGAATTTCTATCCAATAAAGATGCTAAAATCAAAGATATTTATCTCTTTTACCAAATTGAAGAATAAAGCATCTACCAAATCAGAGTGGATGCTCTCAATAAAACCGGAGATCCAGCATCCCTACTATATGTTTTCTTCTCTATAAGGTCTCCGATTTTATTGATACTCTAGAGAGATTATCATAAAACCGGAGACCTTATAGAGAAGAAAATATATAATAGGGATGTTGGGTCACCGGTTTTATTAACAGTCTCTCTAATCATAAGCAAGCAATGTATACTTTTTTGGTTTTGAAGATCATGCATTTCGTGAAAGCAGATTTGAATATAATAGGCGGAATCATGCAGGTTTTAATGAAGGAACAACTTTTTATTAAAACCGGTTATATGAAAGCGTGGAGAGCATTGAGCAAGATAATTGAATGAATATATGGTGATTGGGCAGAGTCATATTCCAACCTATGAAAATATTTTACCAAAATTGCTAGAACGACTCTAGGAAGTGTTGGACACATAACAACCGATAAGTATGGAGTTTTCGATCGTGCTTTTGGGGATTTTGGGCCTTGTATGGATAGTTTTTTACATTGTCGGCCTTTGCTTTGTATTGATGGCATACATCTGTATGAAAAATACAAAGTATACTTGTTGCAACTGCAGTGGATGCAAATGATCGGTTTATCTTTTGGCTTATGCTATTGTTGAGTCAGAATCATGTGATAGCTGGGGCTGGTTTTTTTAGCTTGCATGCAAATGTCCATTCATAGTGTTAACAATTGATGTATTACCTTGATTTCCGATAGAATGAAATGAATATTAACAACATTGGAGAGCACTAGGGATTACCTCATAAGCATAAATTCTGTGCTAGACATTTAACAGCCAATTTTCAAGCCGTTGGATTTAGAGACAAACGTTTGATAGATTTATTTTATACTGCAACATGTACTTCGGAGCAAGTTGAGTATCTAAAAATCCTAGAGAAAATTAAGACCACCAATATTAGAACACACAATTGGATAGAGAGAAGTTTGGGTGGGAAAGAGAAAAATTGGGCTTTTTGTAAGGATGATGTTGCCATTTTCATGTTATAACGACTAATGCTCAGAAAGTTTTAATGGTGTGCTTAGAGGTACATGATCGTTACCCATTAAAGCTTTATTTATCCATACCTTCTTTCAATCGGTGGATTATTTAGTCAAAGAAGAGAGTTTGCTAAAACTTCGACATCTCGTTTAACTCCAAAATGGGAAGCAAAAATAGCCAACAGAGCAAGTGAAGCAAGACGTTCAAGGATTGTTCGACTCATTGAGGTCGAATGGAAAGTAATTCACCACTTTAGTAATGAATTTAAAGTAACAATCAATGGTAACATTTGTTCCTATACATGCAACATTCGTTACCTCAATAGCAGCCTTATGCGCATGTTATGGCTGCTCGTTCATCCGTTGCTAATGATACAAATAGAGCTCATCATGACTTTGCCTCACCTTTGTACACGGTTCATAACTACCTGACGGTTTGCACACGAATTTTTATCCCTTTCGTGATAAACGTTATTGGAGTGCACATGAAGGACAATTGGTTCTACCTCCAACAGCTCGTAGAGCACTCAAAAGGCCTAGGTCTACGAGAATTAAAGGCATCATAGACGAGATGCAGGCTCTAAAGGCAAATATGTGCAACAAATGTGGAGTGCACGACCATAAGAAGAGTAGTTGTATTTTAGCCACTTAGCTTTTATTAGTCTTGGTAGTAACTCATTTTGTCTGTGTTGGTATTAGACATGTTTGTTTAAGAACCTGTTATATCATGCACATTTGTAATATTACTTGTTATTCATGTTTTTTGAAGCGCGTTGTTTGGGTTGTTTGTAGCGCGTTGTTTTTGTTGGAAGAGGTATGTCGTTTGTGTTGTATTTGCTGTTCCAGGTTCTAGGTTTTTGCTTGAAACATGTTTTAACATTGGTGGTATTTCAAATATCGCCAACATGCGATATTTAAAAAGCCGCCAATGTTAAAACAGGTTTCAAGCACAAACCCAAAACAACCAAATCGAGGTATTAAATTACAATATGATACACAACACTAACTGTCAACTCAACATACGATACAATATACACCAAATTACCATACAATACCACAAAATACAACATATGATACAATATACAATAAAACATACATAAAATTACCATACAATACAACATACGATTACGATATAATATATAGGCCTATCAACGGATACATTCGGATGCAGATAGTGCCATATCCATATCCGCATCCGAAAACATTTTTGGATATTCAATATCCACATCCGTGGATATGGACGGATATCGGATAATTATCATATCCGCTAACAATCGATAAATCAAGAAATATAAATCGAAAATTTTAATTTAATATTTTTTTTTTCAATCTCATTGATTATTAAAGTGTTAAAAATAAACAAATACGATGATAATAAATAGTTTAGAGTAGTTAATATGCATTTAGCGCTTATAATATGAACTTCTAACTTAATAAAACTAAATATATTTTATTTTACTAAAATACATATAATTTAAACTATATCTTGAAAAAAATCGAAAGAATAATTTTTGGATGTGAATATCTTTGTATCCGCATCCGTATCCATCTTTCCGGATATCAGATTTTTATCCACTTTTCGGATACGAATGCGAATGGATTTCGAATTTTTCAGGTATCCATTGATAAATCTAAAAATATAGGATACAACATACACCAAATTACCATAAATTACTCGTTAGGATACCCCACAGCATGATCAAACCATGCTTCTAAAGAGACTTTCGGTTGTAAGCAAGAATTGTGTTTTAATAATCGAAGATTCTCTTTTTCCAACCATGACACTTCAACCTGCATCTCAAGAGCATACTCAAGTCCTCGACGACACATTTATGACCTATTTACTGATAAAAATTACAACAGTTGAACAATTTAGGAATTTCTCTGCTCAACCTATAATGTGCATATGTGTAGAACCTACGACCTGTATTTGTTTTATTTCCTTCCACGATCACATCACACGTAACTCCACAATGACATATTTTCAGTTTGGGGGTGGAGGAGGGGAGAGAGGGGCTCTCTAATATCTAGTGCCTTATTGCGATTCTTCCACTTACCACCACGGATAGTGGGGAAATATTGTTGCAAATTGCTATTGATGTATTTCAATTCTCCAGTAATTAATTTCGATTTAAAGCAAACTTCTTTATCCGACCTATGCTAATTTGATTCAATATATATTTAGTTTTGGGTAAAAATACAATGTTGGGATTGTGGTGATAATTGAGTTGCGGGTACATATTCATTATTAGCCATATTTACATTAGAATCAAACTCCAAATGACCACACTGTTCCATTGTCATCATCAATTTTCCACTGATCCATTGCAACTAAAGGTATATGAGAAATTTTATCAACAAATGTAAAAATAATAATTGAAAATCAACTTTAGGAATTGAAAATTACCATAGATTAGGATGCAAATCTGCAAAAATTACATAATTTAGATGAGAAAGGACGAATTGCGGAAGGGAAGGGTGGTTTTGTTTTTGAGTTTTTTAGTTAGAGTTTGGGAAAGTAAGAATGAAGGGAGAAAGAGAGGAAGGGCTGATGTTATGTAGTAAAAGTAACATTCTGGGGCTATCTTTCAAAAGTGCCAGCATGCGACTTTTATATTTGAAAGATCGCCCCAATATTTCCAAGTTTCAAACAGAAACCTGGAAATTCTAATCATACACAACATCGACTTCTGACATTGGCAATCCATATTTAATAAATCAAATTACAAAAGCAACATCAATGTGTTTTTGACATTAAATTTAACATTCGGTACATCAATAAATAACAATAAATCCGTAAAATCCGATAAAACATTCTAATCCAACACGATGCGATAAAACAATAAATCCATAATGCCAATATACTACAAAAAACATTAAATCCATAACATCAGATGTGACGACCTGCAAATCTGTACCTTTTGAGTCGACAATAAACCACACATGTTCGACCCAAAAAGCATAGACTGACGAAAGTCAAGGGAAATAAAAGAAGAGAAGAGAAAAAAAGAGAATATAGAACCAAACAAAACAATATAAAATCTCTCATCACAATGGAAAACATATAATATCATATCAATGATCATTATAAAACAAAAACTGTATATGCATTCATCAATCAGAGTTCAATAATCAATCACTAGTTATCAGCCTGAACAGTTATAATGACATGTCCTTACAATTGCCGATAATATAAACAACAACTAAGCAGCGGATAATCAAACTGATCAGTGTATACGAAAATGAAGATCTTCATCTCTCCTGCCGATGCACCAATAGCACCAAATCTAAACCTGTAAATATAATCGGTCTGACCTGGGCATTGAAAGGGAAGAACGCCCGTATCAGTCTGGTAAACCAGCGTGAGAAACACACTCAACTGAATTTATTAAATTACTAAACTTTTCATTTATCAAAATAAAAGTATCTCGTAAGACACGCCCACACATAAACACAGACTTGTTTTTACCTTACGATAATTAAAATATTTCATATCAAATCATCATCTGATATTATACTAGTGTCCAGTGTACAAATAATATTAATCATAGTTGAAATGGTTACCCATATAGCATTTCAAGGCTATTCATTACGCCTTTACAAACAAAACCACAAGCTCATAGCGGGGTTTGGATTTCCATATGAATGGCCAGGTGAAGGGACTACCTTCCGGCAGTACATCTCTAGAAGAATGTACCGAGGACCATCACAAAGGATCCTCTACCAACATAAGACTGGCCCCCCTTTACAACTAGATGGTACCTAGTATATCATCCTTCGGTCGTTACCGACCTCTTTCAAGGGCCCTCGAAGCATACAAACCACAATAATTGTAAAGATATATCTAAAAGAGGATGATCATATCATACTTGGAAGCGACCCACTTAGCCTTACCGCATCTAACCCTATTTTGGTCATTACGGTTGATGAGGCCTAAGGTAACGATTACCTTTCACAAATCACAATCACATCACTTTGAATGCCACATGTACATTTCCATTGACTACTAATTGCCTTCCACAAAAATAACCCTTAAGCTCATACGTCTCAAGAAGGGTGTTAAGCTAAGAGAAGTTGCCTTCTCCGCCGCCGCCGAGGTACATTTGTAAAAACCAATGTACGCAATCTTTTAGAAATGCAATGTCAAACAAACATCCATACAAGTTGTCTAAAAACAGGACAAACCGAATGTATTTTCCTACCACATCCTATCGGGAAATCCCTAAGATTAGTAGCAAAATAATCCTTGCATTGGATATTTCATAACAGAGAGACTACTGCTACTGGATGTATATTGGGATTTTAACGTCAAACGATCAACAAGCAGTCCTCCACTATGAAAATCCAGAATATCAATATCATCATAACTAACCTGCACAATCGTCGCATAAATGTTGGTCCGAAGTGGTTTTTAGATAAATCTGATCCCGATCTCTTTGCATCAACAACGCAAAAGCGTTTCTCAACCTCATGCAGAAACTAAGTCTCATAGACTTATCATGTCTCCAACTTTCAACTTGCTATCCTTCGGGCCAAGAAGGAAGCTCGACAGATTGGAGTAATACTCGCACTATACGAATCAACATCCTCAACACAAACGATAATCAAGCCTACACAGAAGGCAACGTACTAAGTGTACAACTAAATAGTTCCCACATTAAGTCGAGGAACTAAATGACCAAATTTGATAGTCGGTTATTTAACTATCAAAGCAAACAAATAAATATTTTGCACTATAAGCAATCACTAGGCCCTTTTATTTAATCTTTTATTGATTAAATCATTTGCCAAATATGCACTTCAAATTATCTTTTAAAAAGATATATTTCCCAAACACATTTCAATATTTCAACATTGGAAAACATTTCCATATACTTATTTAATAATAAGTAATTCACAAATCAATTTATTTTCAACACTTAGAAAATGTTACATATACTTAAATCACGATTAAGTATATATTTTATTCTTTAAGAAAAACATTCTCTTTAAACACATTTATTTGGGTCAAAATGAATGTTGCATAAAACATCGTTACGAAAATCCAAAATCACTAGTATAGGGATTCGAAAATTAGATAGATATATAAATCTCATATACAATACAAAAAACTTCCTTTCAAAAATCATTTACTATAACAATAATGTTATAGTCCATCATTTTCTTACTTCTCGAAAATGTCTATTTCAACAATGAATGTTGAAACCTATGTGTTGATACTTAACACATTTTAAAACATCTTCAAAACATTTTACTTCATCTAAAATACTACTTCCCAATACATTTATTTAACTTAAAATATTATTCACTGTCCAAAATCGTGAATATAATTCGTTTACAAAATTCAATACTTCTACATATTTATTTTAAGGATTATGCACTGTCCAAAATCATGGATGTAGCTCCTTTTACCAAATTCATTAACATATTTATTAAAGGATTATCCACTGTTCAGAATCATGGATGAAATTCCTTTAATAAACTTCATATTTAACTTATTAAAATAAGTTGATTTCGGAATTATGAAACATTGTTTATAAATTCCATATGTATTTTATAAAAGCTTCCATTTCTACAATCCTTTTTGTTAACCAATTCTACGTATAACTCATTTACATGCTAAAATCCAATTATAAGTTAATAACTTATAATTCTCTTATATACAAATTCATTCATTTTATAACTTCATCAATTATAAATCTTATTCACTTATAACATCCAATTATAACTTCATTTTAACACTTATAAAAACTCGTTTATAATTCCATTATTTTCATTTATAAAATATCAATTTTATAAATCTTATATGTAAACCATTTATAATAATTCAAAAAATCGATTTAAACTATTTTATAGAATAATCAACTTCATATTTCAAAAATCACATTTTAATATATTTCTCAAAAATCATAATTTTTATAACGTAAAAATTATAACATTTATCTATTCAAAATAAATTCGTTCCTTAACAATTCAAAAAAAAAAAATCTATCTTCAAAATCACTTGAAAATCCTTTTTAAATTGAAATCATCACTTTAATATTTTTAAATTTTCAAAAATAGGCTCAATGCTGCAACAGCACTAATTACATCAATCCTAACATCCAAAACATCATATATCACACGATAACAACATATATATCAATATCTGTAAATAAACCAATACCAGTGAGGAATTCAGTTGGATCCCTCCTACCTATCACCTGCAACAAATATACATATTAGAGTACGTGTACTATGTCCGCTTCGAGGCAGACGCACGTACAAATGGTCATCCGCTCATACACGGGAATGTATAGGGTCTTATCTGCTCCAATAGGTAGGAATATATCCAAATATTAATCAATATATATATATATATATATATATATATATAATATCATATATCATCCAAATAATCATCAATCATCATAAATAAAATTTATTCTCACTTATATAAAAATATCAGTGAGTTAGAAAGAGTGAGTTGTACTCAAATTGTTTCCAATAGCAGTTGTAGTGTTTATTCCGAATAAAGTTAAACAAGTGTATAATTTTACCTAAAATTTACACTAACTCCAATCAACTCCACACCAGCTCTAAAATGTAATGCTCGTCAATAAGGACCCAACGCATCAAAAATAGACCTCGTATGAAGAAGCTATGGATTTTAGAAGTTTATACGAATTTATAATATAATAATTTACAAAGTTTATTTTTATTTTTATACCCACTTTAAATCTGGCTGTTAGATTTTGATCAAGGCAGATCTGGACCGAGCGCTACTTCTTCTTCCTCACGTTCAACCATCAGGTTGAACTAACCTAAATCCGTCGATCGTTTCTGAATTTTCGCTCCTCCTACCGACCACTAGAAGTTGATCGACCCCCACCGTTTGAAGCGCCTCACTCCACTCCTCCTTCGGCCGAATCCTTGTGGAACTCGGTCGTGTGATGGCCTTGAAAAACGCACCGAAACGCACAATGTTCAAGTAGGAATTACCATCGATTCACTCGACTAAAATTGATCATCCCCGTATGGATGTGAAGATCTCATGAAGCTCTATCATTTTGTAGTTGAAAGTATTTGATGAAAGTGAGTTGATTTAGAGAGAATAAGGGAAGAAATTTTGAAATTCTCGACAATTGATTTATAACCAGCGGCTAACCCTAGCTCCATAGGGTTTTGATAAAAATGAAAATAGTTTTGGCCTTATATAGAAAATCAACATGCACAATTCATCCGAAATTTTTCCGAACTCTCTGCCTGACATTTATAATGTTTTACCCCTATTCCAAACATAATGGAATATATATCGGGAGCTAATTCGATCGTATTTGGAAGATAGGTTTTCGAATCGACTACTTAAATTTAAAATTTACTTAAACGAATTTCTACGTGTTTTAGTTTGCCCCGACTAAATCGTAAGTCTGATTGATACAAAATTTAAAATCCTACAACAATATAACATTACGGATCCAATGAAACTAGTTTCGTTAAAATCCAAGACTATGCGAAAAATGACTATTTTTACTAGTTAATTAAATATTCAATTTCTGTAATTTAACTTTTAATTCAATTTCAAAAGTTCTCTACCATTATTTTAATTCAAATATAATTTAATTCAACTGTATAAATCATTTTCAATCATATTAAATTCAATTTTCAGTTATTTCGCAATTTCAAATATTAAATTAATAATTTTATTATTCAATTAAATCAAGATATTAAAAATATAATTTATTCAGCTTATATAATTTACTTGTGAATATTTAAAATCAATTAAATATATGAATTCCAAATGACTGAAATTTTGAGTCGTTACATTCTCTCCTACTTAAAAGAATTTCATCCTCGAAATTACCGAGTAAGAGAAAGTCATAAAATCAATTAACTTTTCCAAAATCCATTAGTTAAACTTCTTACAAAAATTTCTTTAAGTTTTCAAATCCATATATAGTTATCATTTTAAAACCAACTAATATCTTTTAATTTTCAACTCAATCTCAATCTCCAAATTTTAGTTATCAAAAATTTTCCCAAAATATTCTAAAGCCTTAAATTTTAAATTTTTTTTCCATAGCCCCCTTTGCTCAGTTCGATCATAGTAGGATCTCAACATATAAATATATCACAAATATACATCTCATCTTCGAGGATGAGGCATCTCGTAGGAAAAAAATATAAAAGTACGATATGCAATATGAGATATGTACTTTATATTATTAGCGAGCATATACAGCTAATATAGCGCAAAAGCGAGCTCTAAATGCGAAGCAAGCACCATACGCACCTACAAAACACTCAACAAACAAATGAGAAACATGTACGTATGACAAGTAATATCAATATACAACATATACCAATACACAACTATGTATGCCAATATAGCAAATGCCATCAAAAGCAACCAATCCATCCATCAAACAACTATCACCCCAATTAACATCCAACAAAAACCAATCTCTATCCAATCAATCCATGACCAAATCAATATAATTCATTTCTCAGTAATATTCATTGAATTGATTTTCAATTTAATCACATTCGATTCATTAGAATTGGATTTTTTTCTAACATTCATTTATCAAATTCAATTATTTTACATTCACTAATTTACATTCAAGCTTGTTCACTTCCAAATCAATTCAAATTCAATTCTATTTAGATTTTCTTCACTTCCAATTTGGATTCAATTACTTATCTTTCAATTTCATTAATTCAATTTCATTAACACTTAATGAATTCCTATACAATCAACTAGCATCCATCTAATAACCATTGTATATCCAATCACAATCAAATTTATTTACTTCACTTTCAATTTCCATATTTACTTCGGCTACCTTCAATTTGATTTAACACATTTAATTAGATTTTAATGAATTAACACCTACATCCATTATTCCATATTATATTTATTAATCTTTTTCATTAGTTCAATCCAATTTATAAATTAATTCAATTGCTAGTTCATTTTACAACTAAAGTTGAATTTCCTTTATATAACTCAAATTCATATTCATCACTTCATTTCATTAACTTCTTATTATTCAACTTTACTTTGCATATTCATTTTGATATCAAATTCGACTTCATTTACATTTACATTTACTTTCACTATACAACTTAAGTTCACTACTAATTTAATTCAAATTCTATTTTATTTAACTTTAACTTAAGTCAACTTCATATCACTATTCAAATTCAAATTTTCGTTTTTCTTAACAAACTTGTTTAACCATTTTAATATTTGGTTTTGTTTTCCTTTTCCCATTTTATATGTTATGCAACTTATTAATTTATAATTTCATAAACACTTACCTAAGTATACCGTCATTCACCAAACTCATTTTAAAATTTCAAATCATGCTTATATAATCACTTTACACTTAGGTTAGTTTTTCATTTCAATAACTTATCTAATCCGGTTCAATTTATTTAACCTTCTTCTAGTTAAGTTTCAAAACATACATTTTATTATACTAATTCAAATTTATTTCAACTTTACTAAAGTTAAATTTTTCTTTCATATTATAAGTCCAAATTCATTTTACTTATATTTATCAAGTTTCACTTGGATTTTAAATTCAAATTTGTTTATCAAAACAAAACTTTGATTTTCAATTTACTATTGGTAGCACATAGAAACTCGAAAATGATACTGACGATGCTGCAGTCATCACCCTTATTATTTTCTAGCAATGGTTGTGAATTCGGCACTTTATATTCTTTTTAAAAATTTCCTTTTATTATTTATAAATCACATTTATAAACCTTACTTATGTAATTTCACTATCTTACTTTACTTATATAAGATCATTTCAAATTTATTCATCTTATCTAGATTTATATCAATATAATCTCTTTAACTTTGAACAATAACTTTCAAAATCAACGGGATTCATAGTTTAAATCCATTTATATTTACAATTCATATTTACAAATATATTCATATAATTTCATTTCTTATATATAAGATTATTTCATAATTGTAAATCATATTAATTATAATTCCATACTTTATAATTCATTAGCTTATATAATATATTATTTTACAATTGTTGTTTTTATTTAGATTATTCAAACATCTTTTATCAATTTATATATATTTACATTCCCAAACAACGAAACAATCAATTTATGTGCACTATAATAATTTTCTGAAAAATCATTTCCTTTATATATAAAATATAATCGAGGTAAAATCATTTCATTTACCCAATTTAAAGTGATAATATGTCGACTTGCCCCGTTCAACTGTTTAGAAATCCCTATCGATAACATGGCATCCCACATACCGGCCAGAATTCACAAACAGCTCAACGGATAAGCAAACACAATATAAAATATTTTATAATCACTAACAATTACATGCTCATATATATAATACACTCAAACTCAATCTAGGGTGTTACTGTCCCCATTTATACCGAGTACACATCAAAGCTTAGGAATATACAAAATCTAAGCTCTGATACCAAATGTGACGACTTGCCAATTTGTATCCTTTGAATTGACAATAAACCACACATGTTCGACCCAAAAAACATAGACTGACGGAAAGTCAAGAGAAAGAAAAGAAGAGAGAAGAAGAGAAGAGAAGAAAAAGAGAAGATAAAAGCAAACAGAACAATATAGAATCTCACATTGTAGCAGAAAACATATAATATCATACCAATGATCATTACAAAACAGAAACTGTATATATATATACATCAATCAGAGTTCAACAATCAATCACTAGTTATCATCCCGAATAGTTTTAATAACATATCCTTACAATTGTCGATAATATAAACAACAACTAAGCAGCGGATAATCAAACAGACACGTGTATACGGAAATGAAGATCTCCAGCTCTCCTGCTGAAGCACCAATGGAACAAAATCTGAACCTGTAAATATACTCGGTCTAACCTGGGCATTGAAAGGGACGAACACCCGGATCAGTCTGATAAACCAGCATGAGAAACACACTCAACTGAATTTATTAAATTACCAAACTTTTCCTTTATCAAAATAAAAGTATCTCGTAATACATGCCCACACATAAACACGGGGATGTTTTTACCTTATGATAACTAAAACATTTCATGTCAAATCATCATCTGATATTATACTAGTGTCTAGTATACAAATAATATTAATCATAGTCGAAATGGTTACCCATGTAATATTTCAAGGCTATTCATTACGCCTTGACAAAAAAAACCGCAAGCTCGTAGTGGGGTTTGGATTTCCATATGAATGACCAGGTGAAGGGACTACATTCCAGTAGTACATCTCTAAAAGAATGTACCGAGGACCACCACAAAGGATCCTCTACCAACACAAGATCGGCCCACCTCTACAACTAGATGGTACCGAGTATATCATCCTTCGGTCGTTACCGACCTTTTTCGAGGGCCCTCGAAGCATACAAACCTCAATAATCAGATATGCGATGTCATAGCATGTAAAAATATATCTAGAAGAGGATGATCATATCCTACTTGGAAGCAAACCACTTAGCCTTTCCGCATCTAGCCCTATTTTGGTCATTTTCGATTGATGAGGCCTGAGGTAACGATTACCATTCACAAATCACAATCACATCACTTTGAATACCGCATGGCCATTTCCGTTGACTACTAATTGTCTTCCATAAGAATACTACCTTTAAGCTCATACATCTCAAGGAGGGTGTTAAGCTAAGAGAAGTTGCTTTCTCTGCCGCCACCGATGTACGTTTGTAAAAGCCAATGTACGTAATCTTTTAGAAATGCATTGTCAGACAAACGTCCATACAAGTTGTCCAGGAACAGGAAAAACCGAAGGTACTTTCCTACCACATCCCGTCGAAAAATCGCTAGGATTAGTAGCGAATAGTCCTTACATTGGATATTTCATAACGAAGATACTACTGCTACTGGATGTATATCGAGATTTTAACCCCAAAGGATCAACAAACAGTCCTCCACTATGAAAATCCAAAATATCAATATCATCATAACCAACCTACACAATCGTCGCATAAATGTTGGTCCGAAGTGGTTTTCAGATAAATCTGACCCCGATCTCTTCGCACCAACAACGCAAAAGCGTTTCTCAACCTCATACAAAAACTAAGTCTCATAGACTTATCACGTCTCCAACTTTCAACTTGCTATCCTTCGGGCCAAGAAGGAAGCTCGATAGATTGGAGTAATACTCCACACTATACGAATCAGCATCCTCAACACAAATGATAATCAAGCCTACACAAAAGGCTACATACTAAATGTACGACTAAATAGTTCCCACTTCAATTCGAGAAACTAAAATTGCCAAATTTGATAGTCGGCTATTTAACTATCAAAGCAAACAAATAAATATTTAGCACCATAAGCAATCACAAGACCCTTTTAATTAATCTTTTATTGATTAAATCATTTGTCAAATATTCACTTCAAATTATCTTTTAAAAAGATATAATTCCCAAATCCTTTTCAATATTTCAACATTTAAAAACATTTCCATATACTTATTTAATAATAAGTAATTCACAAATCAATTTATTTTCAACACTTAGAAAATATTACATATACTTAAATCAGGATTAAGTATATATTTTTTTCTTTAACGGAAACATTCTATTTAAACACATTTATTTGGATCAAAACGAATGTTGCATAAAACATCGTTACGAAAACCTAAAATCATTAGTATAGGGATTCGAAAATTAGATAGATATATAAATCCCATATATTATACAAAACATTTCCTTTCGAAAATCATTTACTATAACAACGGTGTCATAGTCCATCATTCCTTACTTCTCGAAAATGTCTATTTCAACAATGAATGTTGAAATCTATGTGTTCGATATTTAACGCATTTTAAAACATCTTTAAAACATTTTACTTCATTTAAAATACCACTTCCCAAAATATTTATTTAACTTAAAAAATTATTCACTACCCAAAATCGTGAATATAATTCATTTACCAAAATCAATACTTCTACATATTTATTTTAAGGACTATCCACTGTCCAAAATCGTGGATATAACTCCTTTTACCAAATTCATTAACTCTACACGTTTATTAAAGGATTCTCTACTGTCCAAAATTGGACGAAATTCCTTTAATAAACTTCATATTTAAATTATCAAAATAAGTTGATTTCGGAATTATGAAACAATGTTTATAAATTCCATATATATTTTATAAAAGCTTCCATTTCTAAAATCCTTTTTATTAACCAATTCTATATATAACTCATTTACATGCTAAAATCCAATTATAAGTTAATAACTTATAATTATCTTATTTACAAATTCATTCATTTTATAACTTCATCAATTATAAATCTTATTCACTTATAACATCCAATTATAATTCATTTTAACACATGTAAAAACTCCTTTATAATTCCATTATTTTCATTTATAAATATCAATTTTATAAATCTTATATGCAAACCATTTATAATAATTCAAAAACTCAATTTAACCTATTTTATAAAATAATCAACTTCGTATTTCAAAAATCACATTTTAATATATTTCTCAAAAATTATAATTTTTATAACATAAAAATTATAACATTTATCTATTCAAAATAAATTCATTCCTTAACAATCAAAAAATAAACAAAACATTAATCTTCAAAATCCCTTGAAAATCCTTTTTAAATTGAAATCACTACTTTAATATTTTTAAATTTTCAAAAATAGGCCTAATGCTGCAACAACACTAAATACATCAATCACATCAATTCTAACATCCAAAACATCATATATCACATGATAACAACATATATATCAACATCTATAAATAAACCAATACTAGTGAGGAATTCAGTTGGATCCCTCAAACCTGTCACTAGCAACAACCATACATATTAAAATATGTGTACAATGTGCTTTATGGCAGACGCGGGGCTCATACATGGGAACGTATAGGGTCTCAGCTGCTCCAATAGGCGGGAATATATATAAATACCAACCAATATATATATACATACACACACATATATATATATATATATATATATATAATATCACATATCATCCAAGCAATCATCAATCATCATAAATAAAATTTATTCTCACTTATATAAAAATATTAGTGAGTCAGAAAGAGTGAGTTGTACTCACATTGTTTCCAATAGCAGTTGTAGTGTTTTATTCCGAATAAAATTAAACAAGCATTAAATTTTATCCAAAATTTAAACTAGCTCTAATTAATCCAAACCAGCTCTAAAATGTAATGCTCGTCAATACGGACCCAACGCAATTCGTTTCGTTAAAAACGGACCGCGTATGAAGAAGCTATGGAATTTAGAAGTTATACGAATTTATAATATAACAATTTACAAAGTTTATTTTTATTTTTAAACCCACTTTAAATCTGGCCATTAGATTTTGATCAAGGCAGATCTGGACCGAGCGCTACCTCTTCTTCCACACGTTCAACCATCAGGTCGAACTAACCCAAAACCGTCGATCGTTTTTGAATTTTCACTCTTCCTATCGACCACTAGAAGTTGATCGACCCCCATCATTTGAAGCGCCTCACTCCACTCCTTCTTCGGCTGAAGCCTTGTTGAACTCGGTCTTGTGATGGCCTTAAAAAATGCACCGAAACATATGATGTTCAAATACGAATTGTCGTCTATTTACTCGACTAAAATCGATCATCCCCGGATGGATGTGAAGATCTCGTGAAGCTCTACCATTTTGTAGTTGAAAGTATCTGAAGAAACCGAGTGGATTGAGAGAGAATAAAGGAAGAAGTTTCAAAATTCTCGGCCATTGATGTATAACCGACAGCTAACCCTAGCTCCATTAAGGTTTTGATAAAAATAAAAATAGTTTCGTCCTTATATAGAAAATTTATGCGCACTATTCATCCGAAATTTTTTCCGAACTCCAAACGAAGCATGCTGCTTGGCGTTTATAATGTTTTACCCTTATTCCGAACACATCGGAATATATATCGGGAACCAATTCGATCGTATTTGGAAGATAGGTTTTCGAATCGACTATTAAATTTGAAATTTACTTAAACGAATTTCTACGTGTTTTTGTTTGCCTTGACTAAACCGTAAATCCGATTGACACGAAATTTGAAATTCTACAATAATATAAAAATACGGATCCAATGAATCTGGTTTTGTCGAAATCCAAGACTGTGTGAAAAATGGCTATTTTTACTCATTAATTAAATATTAAAATATTCAATTTCTGTAATTTAACTTTTAATTCAATTTCAAAAGTTATCTAATATCATTTTAATTCAAATAGAATTTAATTCTACTTTATAAATCATTTTCAATCATATTAAATTCAATTTTCAATTATTTTACAATTTCAAATATTAAATTAACAATTTAATTATTAAATTAAATCAAGATATTTGAAATATAATTCATTCAGCTTATAAAATTTACTTGTGAATGTCTAAAATCAATTAAATATATGAATTCCAAATGACTGAAATTCTGGGTCGTTACATCAAACCTAATCTTGTAGGCTGTGGACTTCCCAAGGAGTTCTTTTTGGCTTCCTCCGTGATAATGGAGCATTGTCTGGCGAATCCTCCTCCTCACTTGGTTCAATAGCCCCTGGAGGTTGTGAAGGCCCGGGTCCAAATTACGTTTGTGAAGGTTGCGAGGGTGAAGTACCTTGTCGATGGCTATGTCTTTGGTATGTGAGAGTCGTAGAAAGAGGCTTGAACTCTGTTGGCGGTGCTTCCATGAGTGTAGCAACAGGAATAGGAGGCGGTGCGGGTCATGATAGCTTGTTCTTCCTCAAGATTGGTTATGACACTTCACACTAAATCATTTAACCTTCAAACGCTTCAGTACTTCTTCGGATAGCTCATCAACTAATTCCAGTGCATGGTAAATGTCGTCCGCCTGCCAAAACAAAGTAATTAAAATTTATATAATTAACCACTCTTAGTTAATAAATGACTGTACATACCCCATTCCTCTCAAAAGGAGCTCTAGGAGTGCATCGGTCTGTCACAACAGGAGGTTCTTTGACACGAAGTACATAGCGGCATGTGATGTTTTAGTACCAAGTATAATATTATTCGTCCATTAACGTGAGATCTCTTTCCTATGGCATGTGCAGATGGCGATGATTCCATGTCTCAACCGCCATATCATACTCCCCAGATGCCAGAATTAGGAGCTTGTTCTGGTAAATGCTGTTGTATACCAAATTGTCACATCACTTTCTCAGGTAGATGATGGGCTAATCTCTCAAACAAATGAGTGGAGCCATGTTGTCCATAAATGAATAGAAGCAGTGCATAAGTTTGGAAGGTCTCTAAGCATATGTGTGTATGAGATCCATGTCACAGAAGCGTAATGGAGTACATTGAACTCTTTGCGGTAGAACATAACATTGCGCCTGGAAGACTTCACGGTGCTCTTCAGTCTTATCTATATAAAATTGGAGAATACTGTGAATTATTGGATCAAAGCATATGTATACAATAAAATAACATAACAAATATACCAAGAACCATGCGACAGAGACAAATCAACATCCGCGCTCTTCATCGCTATTCTTCCGACTGAAAGGTACAGCCAACACCATAACTGCGAACGTGTACACACATAAGATTGCAATGTATATAAACATACGAAATAAATGCATATGAAGAGTAATAATGCTAATACATGTACTAGAGTAAAAGAACTAGCAACAGATGTGTTCTCTGAAAGTGTACGTGCAGTACTAAGGATCGTGTAATATGATATATAAATGTGGAAACTGATAATAGCAGTAAAATAAAAATTAAAGTAAGCACACCAGGAATTTTTATACTGGTTCGAACTTCCCGTTCTACATCCAGTCCCAGAATATCCTCTGGATTTAAACTAAACCCCTCACTTAACCCGGAGGAATAGGTATATCACACCTGAGCAGTCGAACAGGAATTTTTCCGTCTCAACAGCCGAAGAGGACTTCAACTTAATACAAATAATTTGTTGATGAGTGTGTTTTGAATAACACGGATTGTCTTTTGATAGTACAATTTCCTATAATCAAATCCTCAAGAATATGTAGTGTATGTGAAGATTTAGAAGAAAGATAATCTCGTAGAATCGAAGTATATAAATTAACTCAGAGATTCTAGAGATGTTGAATGAGAATGAATGCTTTTATTTGCAGAAATAAATAGATAATAGATTGCAGAATTATAAACAAGAACCGGTGATTGTAGAAGTGATTTGAACATGTTTATATAGTTGTAGAATAGTTATAATCTTTCATGAAGAGTTTCAATCAAAAGTTGTGTCTGTATCTCTTGGATTGAGGGACATTCCTCTTCATGATCAATCGCAACTCTTCAGGAAAACTAGTTGTTATGTTCAGGTCGGTCGTCCTAAAAAACTGGCCGGTCAGCTGAGATTTAAAATCGTGCAGAACACAGAGCATATCTGTGCACTAACAATAGGTTCGGTCAGCCGAAAATTCTGGCCGGCCTTCCAAACTAGTGACCTGGGTTCGAGCCCCGCTCCATGCATTTTTTTGAAAACTTGATTTTGATTAAAATATGCATGTGAGTTTATTTGAATGTGAATGATGATTATTGAGAAAAGATTTTAACAAAGCACTAAACTAGACTCTATATACATATTTGATGACTCTTGTTAAAATATATATAACTATACAAACTATATATTGAGCCGATGAGTCTGGATGTTATCGTAGTCGTAGATTCATGGATTGTTGTGTCTTGTCAGTAATCAAAACCTATGATCCAACATTCTCCCCCTTTTTGATGATGACAACTCCATTTTCTACGAACGAATCTTTGACAAGCTTTGTTGATCTTATCTCTCTCACTGAATATCTTCCTGTAATTGTGCTATAGATTTCTCCCCCTGAATCTATGCTATATATTTCTATAAATAATTAATTTTTTTCCCTTTAATCTGTGCTCGCATGGTTTATTCCTGCAAATAGTGTTAGAGAGCAATATCTTTCTTCCCCTTTGTCATCAACAAAAAGGAGAGTTTATATGATGATATAAAATATATTTTACATAAGTGTTAACATAGAGCAATATAAAACAAAATAACTACTACTTATAATGTAAGGCATAAGAAAAAAATTAACATTTAAAGCATGCGATACCCAAGGTTCTTATAATTTCCTAATTTTTAGGAAACCATACCCATTTGGGTGTGGTTGAACCTTTATAAATTAATTTTCATTATTAACTACCATATCAAAATAATCATCAATGTATTTTTCTCTATTTTTCCAATTAACAGGAACCCAAATACTAAGATAATTTTTATTCATATTTCCTGCTAATGATTTTGTACTTCTAGAAAAATTATCAACATTATAGGTCATAGTAGCATTTGAATTTCTATAAAAATTGGATTTAGTCTTTACTCGAAATTTAGTACTAGCACTATCATTTTTACTATACATGAAAGCATATCTAGTGCTATTTCTACAATCAGTTTTATTATATCCTAAACCACTTTTATCATTGTGAGCTTTTGAATTTTTAACATAACCTAATCCCTTCTTATTTGAAGCATGTTGAGAATGTTCAATAATCCTAGATAAATTTTCTATCCCTTTATTAAAATTGGAAATATTTTTAGTAATGTCATCAAGCTTAGTTTTGAGACTAGTGTTATCTAACTCAACAATTTTAATTTTTGTTTTTAACTCATGATTCTCAGAAGCTAGAGCATTATTCTTTTCTTTTTGAGCTTCTATTTCTTGACTTAATAGAGCAAGTTGAGATTTGTCAAAGAGTGAATCTTGAATTTTCTCAATTTCTTCTACTAATATTTTCTTCTCGTTTTTAAGCATATCTCTTTCGAATTCTGCTTTCTACAGATTTTCCAAAGTTTCCTTATATTTTATTTTGAGACTTTTTAAAGTGTCTAGAAGTTCTGAATTTATTTCTATCATATCATCAAAAGTTAGATCACTAACCTCACTATCTTTTGCCATGAAGCATTTGTTTGTTTGCTCCTTTGATTTTTCTTTATTGCTCTTCCTCTTCTTATTGCCTTGACTAGATCTCTTTGTAGCCATTTATTCTAGGATGTTGTTACGATCTCTAGAATACCAGGCTCTGATACCAAATGAAAGTGTACGTGCAGTACTAAGGATCGTGTAATATGATATATAAATGCGGAAACTGATAATAGCAGTAAAATAAAAATTAAAGTAAGCACACCAGGAATTTTTATACTGGTTCGAACTTCCCGTTCTACGTCCAGTCCCAGAATATCCTCTGGATTTAAACTAAACCCCTCACTTAACCCGGAGGAATAGGTATATCAAACCTGAGCAGTCGAACAGGAATTTTTCCGCCTCAACAGCCGAAGAGGACTTCAACTTAATACAAATAATTTGTTGACGAGTGAGTTCTGAATAACACGGATTGTCTTTTGATAGTACAATTTGCTATAATCAAATCCTCAAGAATATGTAGTGTATGTGAAGATTTAGAAGGAATATAATCTCGTAGAATCGAAGTATATAAATTAATTCAGAGATTTTAGAGATATTGAATGAGAATGAATGCTTTTATTTGCAGAAATAAATAGATAATAGATTGCAGAATTATAAACAAGAATCGGTGATTGTAGAAGTGATTTGAACATGTTTATATAGTTGTAGAATAGTTATAATCTTTCATGAAGAGTTTCAATCAAAAGTTGTGTCCGTATCTCTTGGATTGAGGGACATTCCTCTTCATGATCAATCACAACTCTTCAGGAAAACTAGCCGTTATGTTCAGGTCGGTCGACCTAAAAAACTGGCTGGTCAGCTGAGATTTAAAATCGTGCAGAAAACAGAGCATATCTGTGCACTAACAATAGGTTCGGTCAGCCGAAAATTTTGGCCGGTCGACCGACCTGATGTTATGTGCACAGATCATTTTTTCAAGTATAAAACAGCAGTAGCTCATTTGGTTAGAGTACTTGCCTTCCAAACTAGTGACCTGGGTTCGAGCCCCGCTCCATGCATTTTTTTGAAAACTATATATTGAGCCGATGAGTCTGGATGTTATCGTATTCGTAGATTCATGGATTGTTGTGTCTTGTCAGTAATCAAAACCTATGATCCTACATTCTCTACCAAAGTAAGCCTCGTTAACTCCATGTATGTATAGGCTAGAACCGCACTACCCCACAAATAGTGATGGTAAACATCAAAGTCCTCTACAAATGAAAGTCATCTGAGTCAGATATAGGTTTTCGAATGTTCGTAAATTAAAAGCGAAGTGATAACATGCAATATAATGGCTCGGGCACGCTGAGCAATTAGAATCTCGAAGGCGTCTGCTAGAATGTCGTTAGCAAGTTGCTTCCTAAACCATGTAGTAACCATCATCTCATTACCCCACCTCTGTTTAGCAGGAGGAGATTGACCTAAGAGTGTCTCATATAACTCCATATAATCTACTGGCTTTGGGTTGCTTAATGAAACACCATCTATGGGTGAACCAAGAAAAACAGCAACATCGGCCAATGTGATGGTCGTCTCCCCAACTCGAAGGTGAATGTAGATATTGTAACGAACCAGGGTTTTTGGTCATTTAATTTTGACCGTTTAATTTATTTTAAATGTTGAATTTGAAATTTTTAATTGATTTTGAATATGAAGATTTAGGTTGAATTAGTGAAATGGCTTAAAATTTCAAATACAGTGATTTAATGGATTTCACGAATAGAAAAATTTAATATTTGAAAATTTGATAAATATGTGAATTCGGAATTGGATGCGAATGGAAATGATTTCTAAGTTGATTTAAAACTCAATTTGAATTAGAGTTATGATAGTGGACTTTTGAATGGAATTAAAAGTTGATAAATTAAAATTTTGGAATTTTATATATTAACTTAATAGTGTAATTTAATATTGGGAATAGTGTAAATAACTGAAAATTTTATTTAATATGAATCTACATGGTTTCTAATATGAATATAAATTCTCTTTGAATCACAATTGAGTTGGTAAGTTGTAGAATTTTAATTTCAGATAATTTTTGTCGATTTTGAAAATCGCTCGATTTAATCGACTCGATAAAATAGCCTTCCGGGGAACAGTCTTGAAATTCGACGAAACCAGTTCCATTGGATCTGTAATAGTGCATTATTGTAGATTTTTAAATTTTACAGTGTTTGGAGTTACTAATTGGTCGAGAGATGAAAACGCGCAGAAAATAATTTAAGGAATTTAATTTAAAATCGATCATTTAAAGCCGTAACTCCCGTACGCTTTGAAAATGGCCTTCGAAACATGTTCCATTGAGTTTGGAATAGGGAAAAACCTTATAAATTCTAGACGGCACGCTTTGTTTGGAGATCGAGAAAGATCAAGTGTGAATGGGGTTTTTAAATAGTGAACTGTATCTACATATATGTACCCATGGCCACAAACCGTAATTCCAAAAGATCGTTTGCAATGGCCAGGAGCGATCGAAGTTTTCTACTCGTTTTCCACACGATCCATCAACAATTAGAGAAATTTTCCAACTAAGAAGTCATAGAGCTCGGCATAACCTTTCAATCCAATGATGGAGTTTAGCGAGGAGGATCGTAAGAAATCCAACCGTGTTTGTTCGTGCTAAGGCTCGTCGTGGTTGACCTTTTAAGCGACCGAAGATGACGAGATTTTGGCTGAAGGTTGAGGGGACGGTAGGCTTTGTAGAAATGGTCTCTGATCGAGTTCTATGGCAGCACGGTGGTCGTGATTGTTGATGAACGAAGGCGACTTGGGGTTGTTCGAACAGGTATTCGATCGGCAACGAGAAGATGAAGGAAAAGATAGCGTGCGGCTCCAATTTTCTTTCTTGGCTGGACGGCCAGATTTGAATTCTAGGGTATATAAAAAAAGAGTTTTTTTCATATATAAATTGCATTTAAAACTTATAAAATGCATATCTTTGTCATACAAGGTCGAAATATGATGAAATAAACGGCGTTGGAATCGTGGTGACGAGTACTACATCATGGAAATTGATTTGAAGACGTTTGGAACTAGTCACAGTTTTAGGTTGAATCGAACACCGTTCGATTTGATTTAAAATTGAAAATTCAATGTGAGTTAAACTCACTCATTGGTTTATCAGTAATATTTTATAGTAAATAAAATTTATTTATGCTATTTGGATTGTTGAAAGTGGTGATTGTTGAAATTAATTTAGGATGACGATATAGCATCTTGAAATGCTATTAGATTGGCTGAACCGGATCTAGGGCGATGATAAAGTATCCCGAACTGCTTTTAAACAATTTATGTTTATTTTTAAGCTTATTCCCAGTATTGAATCATATATGTGTGAAATTGGTAAATGGATTGTATTTGGAATTACGTTGTTAAATTATAATGTAAATTGAATTGGAATATATTGATGTGATATATTTGGCCAAATAATCACCGTTGGATAATAAATGAAAGAGTTTGATTTTGAATGACGATTGGTTAGCAGAATTGATTTTATTCTGCTACTTGATTAATTTGGTCAATGTAAAAATGGTGATCGATTCATATTGAAAATTTTGACATGTTAACAAACTGTTGTTAAGTGTGGATTTGATTTACGTATATGACTGTTATGTAAATACTTGCAAGTTAAATTCGATAGTTAAATTGAATTGAATGCTAGCTGATAAGTACCATTGGAATTTCCAAGCTTAGTATAACTTTGGAAATGTTATGGTTTTTGTTTAACTTCAAATTTTATAATTTGAAGTAAAAATATTTTTATTTAATGATTGTTATACAAATTGTTTTGTTTTAAATCCTTATTTACAACCATTCATGTAGTAAAGTTAATTATGTTATAAAATTAATCGTTTAATTGATTTGTTTAAAGATAATAAATTATTTATTATTATTAGTTATTTAGAACTAGAAATTTATTTTAGTAATAATACAATTCAAAAGTTGATTAATTTTATTTAAAAGTTGATTTAGTTTATTTTATTAAATTTTAAAATGCTAAAGGTTAAATGATTATATTATCAATAATGTTCTAAAAAGTATTTTATATTATGAAAAATGGTTAAGATATTTTCGTGATGTTAAAGTCTTGTTTATTATAATTCTATAAATGAAACCATTTATAAAAGAAACCTTTATGTAAACGAATGGGTTAAAGGGGTTTATAAAATCTAAAAAAGATTTGGAATTTAAAAAGGGAGATTTTATAAATGGTTTGAGATTTATAGACGAATTGGTTAAAGGGGGTTTATAAAAGTGAATGTGATTTGGAGTTGAAAGGAAGTTTATAAAGGGTTTGAAATTGGTGAAAGGATATTTTTCTAAGTTAAACATCGAAATTTATAAAGAAGTTTTATAAATAAATTTTTGAATTTTTATTAAATAAAGAAATTTTTGGGAAGTAATGGTATATTTTCATAGCGTAATTCGTGGACAGAGATTGCCGACAGTTTGGGATGTTTTCGCTAGGATAACAACGTAACCATTGTGCAAACTGCGATCTATGATTGATTTCATTGTGGAAAACGAGAGGCAAAGATTGTCTAAGTTAAGTTTGGATTTCCAGGGATAGAGATGCAATCATCGAGCCGCGTTCCATGATCGATACCGAATGGTACTTTCATATCTATTTTTATAATATAGTTTTCAAGTATTTGAAAGAGATGATTTGTGAATATACTTATTCCGATGAAATAAGTATATGAATGTTTTAATAAGAAGATTCGGTTTATCGAAGTCAAATTTAAATGAGGCTTAGTGATTTTAGTGGGAAATGTGATATATGGTTGAATGTTTGTTTATTTGATGGTTAAATAACCGACTATGAAATCTTGGCCCAAATATGTAATCTTTCTTAATTTTGGTGGTAGGAAATGATTTTCTACTTAACACCGAGGGATTTTAACTCTATAAATATCTAGGGGAAACATGGAAATTATATGGTACAGTTACCATTCGAGGTGTTATATTGTATGTATAAACTCGTTGTTCTTCTAGGATAAATGATAAGGAGATCCGTCCACTTAAATGGTTAAAGGGTGATCCTTGCTCGTATATATTATCTGATTATTTCCTAAAGAACCAGTCTTGAGCATTCCGGAAATCGACGAATGGTTTTTGGGAGCACCCAGGAAATGGAAAGTGTACTCGTAAGAGATGACTCGGAACGCATGACCTACTCCAAAAACCATATACAGTTAAACGGAGGAGAAGCGTTATATTTTGGGATGTTGAAATCCATATGCGGTTCTGTAACTCGTTGGAGTGTGGGAATCTATGTGAGATTCCAAGATCTATTGAGATGTGGGAATCTATATGCGATTCTAAGGCCATTGTGGTGTGGGAATCCACATGGGATTCTGTGATCTATTTTTGGAGCGGTGCGTAAGTTGGAACGTCGGACGTAGCATCACCAATGGAAATTATTAAAAACAGAGGTAGGAGGCATGGCCAGTAGGGTTGGCAAACCCATAGGGTGTACTCATCTCCTTTCTAGCAATTCGGATACCTTCAATTGTTTTTGTCATGCCAGAGCGGTGCACTCGGTCTTAGCAAGACCAATTATGTTTTTCCTATGATACCCTCGCTAGACGGGTATGATGCTTCGGAAGGATAACTCTGATCCTTGCGCAGAAGGCCCGTTCTCAAAGTACTGAAGGCACTTCCATGGAAATCCTACACAATTAGCGAACGAGCCTTATCGAGTTTTGATTTTATATATAGTATTGTTGTGATGTACATAGCACAAGCATCATAGCTACTTGATTATTATCATTCTGACGATTAGATATTTCATAATATCACTCGATTTTCTATAAAAATGTTTTGGTTATCGTAAGATAAAAACCCATCGTATTTATGTGTGGTGTGGTCTTACGATATCTTTATTTTGAAAGGTTTTATAACTTAGTAAATCAAATTGTGTGTGTTTTCTCATGCTGGTTTACCAGACCGATCCGTGTGTTATTATTTTATAAGATTGCTCGGGTCAGACCGAACATATTGCATATTTAGATTGGTTCGTTTTGAAGCTCAGGAGACGAGCTGGAGACTGAGACGTATTCTCGTACTTGTTTATTCCACTATAGTGTTGTTTGAAATTATCAGCAATTGTAAGGACAGGCTATTATAACTGTCCAGGCTGGTAATTATTTATTTGTGTACTCTGATTTGAGATATGTATATTACAGTTTTGGTTTGTGTAAAGAGCTATTGATATTATATATTATTCAGTCCACTGTGAGATTCTGTATTTGTTTAGTTTCTTCTTTCTTCTACCTTCTTTCTTTTCCCCTAACAATCTGTCTTTTCGGCACTTGATTGTTCGACATGCTATATAGTAAACGTATTGTTGTCGATTTTCGAGGGTCGAAAAGTCTGATCATCATAGATGTCTCAGGCCTCTAATTATCCACCAAAGTCATGATAAGATAATGATCCAATTGGGTGTACCCCAACTGCATGATAAGTGAAAAGCCAGCTCAATCTATCAACTCTAGCACGGCATGATGAGACGAAGTCACTTTCTAGACGAGTGATCATTTGCCCATTTGGAGTATTGCACTGTCAAAAAACAACCAAATATAAGCACTATGTATAACCAACATCGATATATATTCCTATTCCGTAAGAAAGTGTATTACGTTCATTCAAACATGGTTGCTCGTTCGATGGCGTTCTTGTAAGTATAATACGCTACCGTTTATCGGTCTCAGTGCCATCTTAGAGTAATCTACACAAAATACAACCTTTTTCTAAACATAAAATCAAATTTAACTATAATTAACAACATCCAATATCTACTTAAACAAGGTAAAAGCAAAGAATTTGTGAATTATATGCTCATATAACTAGTTATACAAGTTCACAACAAGGAATTTATCATATGTCACAAAACCATAAATTGCCAAAAATTTGGAATTCGGAGATTGAGAGTTAAAATTAAACCTGTAGGAAGTTCCAACCATGAAGAGCAAGCCATGCTTCAAATTGACTAAGAAATCTATGATATTTGCAATAAAATTTTGACCTTGGGGGATAATTGGGGAAAGCTTTTTGTTTTTTACTGGTTTGTAGAATGGGTAAAGTGAGAAAACGAAAGAGAGGAAGGGGTTCTATTTTACAGCAGTAAAACGATTAGGCGACTTTTTAAAAGTCGACCGCTGACGACTTTCCAAAAGTCGCCCATCTATTTTTTATAATGTAACAACCCAAAATTATAATTATTTGATTTTAAATGCTTAATTAATTTTACATATAAATAATTATATTTTTATAATTTTATAATTTATAATTCAAATATCGAAAATTTTAAATATTTGAATTACGAAATTTAATGTTAATTAAATGGATTTAATAATATTATTAAGCTCATTTTAATTAATAAATAATATTGGTGAAATTAATTGTAAATTTATTTACAGATGAAAGTAGATTGGATAAATATCGATAACTAAATGTAAAACGATATCCAAATCTGTGAAATTAGCCTTTCGGGGTACAGTCTCGGATTTCGACGAAACTAGTTTCATTGGATCCGTAATAGTAAATTATAATATACCATCGAAGTTCATGGCGGTCAGGAATTATAATATACCATCGAAGTTCATGGCGATCAGGCGCATCGTTTGGTCACACGAGTTCGAAATGCGTAGAAATTTATTTCGAAAACTTAATATAATAACTAGGTTTAAAAAGCTATCTTCTGCATATGATCGAATTAGGCCTCGAGACTAGTTCCATTAAGTTTGAAAAACATATAGAACGCCAGGTGACACGTCTCGTTTGGAGTTTAAAATTTTCGGGTATGTTTTGTTGAATATTTTAAAAATTAATATATATATATATATATATATATATATATA
Organism: Allium cepa; assembly: GCA_030765085.1. NCBI lineage: Eukaryota > Viridiplantae > Streptophyta > Magnoliopsida > Asparagales > Amaryllidaceae > Allium > Allium cepa. The sequence continues at coordinate 348,538,761 of CM060928.1, forward strand.
TATATATTCATTTTATTGGGCCATGCTGCCTTACCATTAGCCCATACCCCATCTTTTCAGGCCTTTACCCCTTATGTAGGCCCATTCCCCTCTGTTCTCTATTTAAACTTTCCAAAGGACTAAAAATGGGGCTTTTCTTTGAAAATGGAAAGTCTGAAATTCAAAATCAAATAAAATGAACAACTAAAAATCTTAAAACAACACTAATATTCTCATTTTGATGAGAGCTTCAATCTAGTATGCTTTATGAAAGGTGCGGCATTAGTTCTTGGAGCTCGAATTAGCTATGGTCGTTGATTTTTAGGTTAGGGCATAGGTTCTTGGAGTTCGTGGGCATTGATTCAGCGATTGGAGTTTTGATTAGGGTTCGACGTAGCAAACGGTAGCTAGTGCCGAGGTTTGGTTGAGTTACGCGTCAATTTTGGTCGCGCGTGCATAATGGCAACGAGAAGTGGGGTGCAGGCCACAATCGTAAGGGGAAGTGCAGCTTCATTTCTGAGGTGACGGGCGAGTGCGGTTCGTTGAAATAAGCTCAATGTGAAGACGAAATCGAATTTTGTTGAGTAATTCTTCGTATCATTACTTTATCGTGCATGTTTGATGATGGGTTCTTGGCTGCGTCTCTATGCATGTTCTTAGATTGGGGAAGATAGTGGAGAGGGTAAAGTTGTAAATTAATCTAAAGTCGTTAATTTTAATTTTAATTTTCTCGATAATTTATAAATTGTGTATCTCACTCCTATGAGGTTGGATTCGAACGCATTTTTTGCATTGGACTCGTATCGTCGAGGTCTTCGCGATGGAATTAGTTTGGTTGGATTTGGAGCAAGTGAAAATTTACGTTGAGATCGGACGACCGTTTGATTTTAGTCCAAATCCGAACGTTTCGGCGAAACGAAAGTCAATGTGAGTTTGCCTCACATTAAATTTTATTATATCATATCTTGTTAAAAAAGTCTATTAATTGTTTGGATGTTAGTTAAATTGTTTAATTGCTTATTTGGTTGAATTTCTGTTTGGAAATTGGATGACATATTAATTTGGTCATTATAAACTCTGTTAGAAATGCGGATTACGGATCTTAAGGCTAGGATAAACACTAGAAGGGGGTGAATAGTGTTTTAAAAAATTATTAATTTTTTTTGAATTTTTGTTAATTTGAACACAAATGTATGCAATATTCAGACACAGATATGATCACAGAATCAAACACAGATGCAGAAATAAAATAAAAGCAGTAAAGGAAAGAACACACCGGATTTTATACTGGTTCGGAGTTACCCTACATCCAGTCCCGCACACAAGTACGAATTTCCTTTCAAAAGCAATTGTACAATTACACCCTCGATTTTATGGCTACGAGGTACACCCTCCATATTCACAATCCTCTGGGTAGAGATACTTGATTTTACAGGCTACAAGTTCACCCAATTGATTTCCAAGGCTACAATCACACCTTTTCTCGCTTGATTGATTTCCAAGGTTACAATCACACATTTTCTCGTTTAATTGATTACAAAGAAGCCTATAACTCTGAATAGCACTGAGGATCTTGTTGAGTTAGTGATAGAGAATCAAACCAGAGATAATCTAGTTAGATTCAATGTTGATTTCGACAGAGTAATGGTAGGAATATGTATAAAGAAAATGTGAAAGAAGAAGAGAAACGAAAACCAGAAAATATGATTAAAAATTCATTGAAAACAGCCCCTATTTATAGAAGAACAACAGTCATATCCATTCGTGAAGAGATATGATGAATAGACACTTCTTTTGAAATTTAAATTTTGAAATTAACTGACACTATGTCGACATGGGTATATTGAGCATGTCGACATCCCAAAGGAATTTTTGGTGGTCTGTTTTCCTTTTGAAAATAACTTTTATCTTATATTAAAAATTATTTTAAACTTTATATATATACTTGACGATAGTTAAAATACATAAGTAAATATAGAGAATAATATATATAAAATTTTACTATAATTTTATATTTAAATCTAAGTACAAATATTAAAAGTTAAATATATTATTATTAAAGACAGTTTTAAAACTAAGGATAATTTGCTTTTGAAAATAAAGATTATTTTGAGGCTAAAAGTATTTAAAATCAGGATGGATGTTTTTGATTCTCTTAAAAGGAAGGTTTTGAAATCATTTTGAAAACAAGATAATTTTGTAAAATCATTTGAATAAAAAGTTAGCAGATACAAAACAATGTTCCACTAGATTTTTCGTAGGTTCCATCCTACTTAAGGTTCCATCCCTTTAACGGGCTCAAAGTGGATTCCATTCCACGATCAAATTGGATTTTAAGATGCCAGTGCTTTTCTAGGAGTTTTAACAAAATTCCTAATTAAAATGACTTATTCTTGAACTCTTGATAATCTTGATATTCTTGATACTCATGAGTCTTCAATCTTGATATCTTGAATCTCTATACTGTACAGTTTTCATTCTTGGTACCTGCATGGTTAAATCCTGCAAATACATATATATCTAAACTATAATGTTTGTATTTATATTTTATAATCTTATTCTAAGGTTGTTGTCATCAAAACCATCATATCAAGGACTATCAGTCTCCCCCTTTTTGATGATGACAACCTTTGTTTATAAAATATTACTTCTATCCTATTAACTCCCCCTAAAACTAATAACTCCCCCTTAATCTATGCCTAACTATCCTAATAACTCCCCCTAAAACTAATTACTCCCCCTTAATTTATGTCTAACCATCCTATTTTATATTTCTCCCCCTTTGTCATCAACAAAAACTATCCTAAAAACATAAAACTATAAAACTCCCTCTTAAACTAATACTAGAACAAAGTATAGTAAATGGAATGTGAAAGAGATTAATATAATTATATTATAATTATTCAATACATAAATATGTATAAGTATATTTCAACACACTCATCAAACAAATCAATCAAGTCAGACAAGTCAAACAAATCAATCAAGTCAAACACGTCAAACAAGTCAATCAAGTCGAACAAGTCAAACAAGTCAAACGAGTCAATCAAGTTCATTAAAACATACCAGACAAATCAAAAAGTAATAATCCTATATTATAAGACAATACTACAATCTCTCCCTAAATAAAATACACTCGTTATGTATACATGTATGCAATATGTAGTTTGTAATGCAGTATGAAATGTATGACATATGCAATGTAACATGAGATGAAATGCAGAATGAAGTGCAACTTGTGATGCAAATGATTATGATATTTCATGCATTGTAATTTATGATGTAATATGCAATTAAATATGATATGAAATAGGATGCACAATGATATGTAATATGAAATAAAATGGTAACAAAGTAAAAATAATAATATGCAGAATGATATGATGATTATATTATGGTAAGAGATATTCAGATTATAAGATAAACACGAGTGATAAGAAATATCTAATTGACAAGCATATATATGTATGTATACATATGTCAAACTATTTATTATAAATCACTTCACCAAACAAAGGTAATACACACTAATTACTAGACTTAGGTTAAGAAAACTAATGAATGAGACTGAAAGAGTAGCAAAGACAAAAGTTTAAAGGTAATAAATGGTACTAAAACTATAACATATTCATGAAAGGTAGTAATTAAACTTAATATCAAAATCAAATGCTAAGAAATATGGACTTAAACTATATATAATCAAATATGGTGTTTATAAAAATTAATACCCTAATTATTTAATTTATTTAAAATAATTTTTTTTAACTTGGTTCATTTTTTTAAGAATCCAAACTCCCATGTTTAAAAAAAACTTAAATCGCTAATTAAAACCTTTATATCAAATTATTATTGATTAAATTATTTAGAAACATGTTTAAACACCTTTTAAAAAATATCATAACGAATATTTAAAATAACAAAAATTGAAAAACTAAAATAAACATGTGTTATGTTAAGGCCTCTTTCATTTAATTTTTTTTTAATTAATTACTAAAAAAATCTAAACATTAATTTTAAAATATTCTAATATAAGTTAGAAAATAACTTTTAAAAAGAATAGAGAAGAATTATTAATTTAAATATTATTTTTACATATTTTAAAGTTTCACGTAAAAAACACAGCATTTACAGAATGCTGTAAAAAGTTTTTGCAGTAAAATATATTCAAAATATTATAAACAGAAACTGCAGCATTTACCAAATGCTATGAAAAGTTTCTAAAAAAAATACCGCGTTTCAATACATAGAAATGCTATAAAAACGTATTTGCAACATAACACAAGCAAAGATAGCATTTCAGAAATGCTATCTAAAGTTCTGGGCCTATTTTTAACATGATTTTGCTATAAATAATTGATTTTTGACCCAATTTTTTATAGTAGTTACAATAATTAAAGTACTTGAAAAATATAAAAAAAAATAATGAAAAGACATGTGTAAATACACTTTGCATTATACATGTAAAAATGCTTCTATTAAAGGACAAGTGTAATGACACGTGTTATTTTGCATGTATGTCACTATCTACTTATATGACAACTGTCATGTGATGTGGAGCAATCTTATTAATTGAAGAAATATATAAATAGAGCCTTATTCTAGCATTCTAAATTCATTTTATTAAATTCTTAAAGACATAAGTATCTTAAAAGAAATAGAGTACGAGAAGTAAAAACAACGATAGAAAAGTTGAAATCACGAATGAAGTTATGCTTTTCTACTTAGTATAGTTGTAATAAATTAGTGGTAAGATTTTATTTGAAAGAAAACACATTTTATAAAACTTAAAAAAAAAAATTAGACTGGTATATCGATATTTATACTATGGTGTGTCGACATATGGACCAAAATATCAAAACTTATAAAAGAGATAAATTTCTATACCAAACTAAATGCATAAATATATATACCTAAATGCAACAATAAAGATGAAATTATAGTAAAGCGTACCAATTTTTGCACTCCATCTTTCTAACTTTGTTGTTCTTCCATTGTCATGAACCACACATTTCTATCTTTCAGAATTTGACGACGAGGTCCGTTCTATTGCGACAGACTCGTTTTTCAGATCAGCGTAGTTTGTTCATTTGCTAAATTTGAAGACCATATGAGAAAGATACAGATGATTTAGTAGATTGGCCAACTTGGCGCCAAAACTTTGAATTTGAATTTGAATGAATGGACACTTCAACCACTATAAATAGTCACCACAGTAACCACTTTTCATAGAAGTTTCTCTTGTTCTTCCTCTTCCCGTTTTTCTATTTTCCATCAAACTTCTAGAAGACATATCCTTTTCGTTTCTTAACGGAATGGATGAAGCCAGCGGCAAATCGAAGAGGAAGGCAAGGGCTACAATCTAATAATAGTTTGGTGACGAATTTGGATAGTATTGTGGTGCAACAGGCCGAATAGTAAGAGAAATGTAGAAAATCCGATACACAGTTTTTCAGTTTTGGATAGCCAACTTCAAACTGTCATATCTCACTCAATTTTGATCGGAATTTGATGATCCACCCATCAAAACGACCGTGAGATCAAGAATTACAAACTGGAAAAGGAGTGGAAAAAAATAATCAAATTTTTGGATGCAATTTGAAGAATACCATTGACAGTTCTGCTTTCTTTCTCTCTTTGTTCACCAAAACTTTATTTGACCATAACTTGGTCATTTCTAGACGGATTCGCACGAAACCAGTGACATTGCGAAGTAGATGGAGAGACGTACAGTATCATATCAAGTTGTAGATGAGAATCAATAGATTTGTATTGATCTGGTACCCATTTCATTGTCGATTGCCATTATATATCCATTTGTTCTTCTTGATTGTTGAATGGTATCTGGTATCTTTTAACCAATTGTCATTAGACATAATTCTTCACCTGCAAAACAACATAACCTTTTAAAGAATTAAGTGACTTTTAAAAATGACTAAATATAATTTTAAACAACAATATCATGATGATTCTGTGACATATTCATATGAAAATAATGTTAACAAAAAAATTGCCATTTTAAAAATTTTCAAAATTCAGATTATGAAAACTTTAAAAACCTCGCTCTGATACCAAATGTTAGAAATGCAGATTACGGATCTTAAGGCTAGGATAAACACTAGAGGGTGGTGAATAGTGTTTTAAAAATTATTAAATCTTTTTGAATTTTTGTTAATTTGAACACAAATGTATGCAATATTCAAACACAGATATGATCACAGAATCAAACACAGATGCAGAAATAAAATGAAAGTAGTAAAGGAAAGAACACACTAGATTTTATACCGGTTTGGAGTTACCCTACATCCAGTCTCGCACACAAGTACGGATTTCCTTTCAAAAGCAATTGTACAATTACACCCTTGATTTCAAGGCTACGAGATACACCCTCCAGATTCACAATTCTTTGAGTAGAGATATTTGATTTTACGGGCAACAAGTTCACCCAATTGATTTCCAAGGCTACAATCACACATTTTCTCGTTTAATTGATTACAAAGAAGCCTATAACTCTGAATAGCACTGAGGATCTTGTTGAGATAGTGATAGAGAATCAAACCATAGATAATCTAGTTAGATTCAATGTTGATTTCGACAGAGTAATGGTAGGAATATGTACAAAGAAAATGTGGAAGAAGAAGAGAAATGAAAACCATAAAATATGATTAAATATTCGTTGAAAACAGCCCCTATTTATAGAAGAACAACAGTTATGTCCATTCATGAAGAAATATGACGAATAGATACTTCTTTTGAAATTTGAAATTTGAAATTAACTGACACTATGTCGACATGGGTATATTGAGCATGTCGACATCCCAAAGGAATTTTGGTGGTTTGTTTTTCTTTTGAAAATAACTTTTGTCTTATATTAAAAACTATTTTAAACTTTATAAATATACTTGACTATAGTTAAAATACATAAGTAAATATAGAGAATAATATATATATAATTTTACTATAATTTTATATTTAAATCTAAGAATAAATATTAAAAGTTAAATATATTATTATTAAAGACAGTTTTAAAACTAAGGATAATTTGATTTTGAAAATAAAGATTATTTTGAGGCTAAAAGTATTTAAAATCAGGATAGAAGTTTTTGATTCTTTTGAAAGGAAGGTTTTGAAATCATTTTGAAAACAAGATAATTTTGTAAAATCATTTGAATAAAAAGTTAGCAGATACAAAACAATGTTCCACTAGATTTTTCGTAGGTTCCATCCTACTTAAGGTTCCATCCCTTTAACGGGCTCGAAGCGGATTCCATTCCACGAATAAATTGGATTTTAAGATGCCAGTGCTTTTCTAGGAGTTTTAACAAAATTCCTAATTAAAATTACTTATTCTTGAAATCCTGAACTCTTGATATTCTTGATACGCATGAGTCTTCAATCTTGATATCTTGATTCTCTATACTGTATAGTCTTCATTCTTGGTATCTGCATGGTTAAATCCTGCATATACATATATATCTAAACTATAATGTTAGTATTTATATTTTATAATCTTATTCTAAGGTTGTTGTCATCAAAACCATCATCTCAAGGACTAACGAACTCATATGATTATATATATTATCCGTAATCATTGTTTTGTTAGGAAACCTGCAGAGAGACCCAAAAGGGTTTCTCACCAGTAGCTATTTATGTACATCCTTATGTTGTTATATTAATAGTAAATGAAATAAAATCCTGATATTCCATTTAATTTGTTATGTGTCGTTATATGCTTATAGCGATTTCGCTATATCGTCATTTATTAGATTTCATCCCCAAACCCATCATATGAACTTGTATTTTCGCTAAATAGAATATTGAAAATTCATTAACCATTTTAATTAAAGATAATTTAAATCAATTAATCATTTTACGTAATGATTTTGAAATTAATTCACCAATTTAATTAACGATGTTTAAAATAGATTATCTTTTGATTTAAGTAAGTCTGGATTTAATTAATCATTTTAACTAATGATTACTTGAGTTTAGTTAATTATTTTAGTTAATGATAATCGAAATTGATAACCATTTCAATTAATTATAATTAAAAGTTATTAATCATTTTAAATAATGATATTTGAATTTAATTAATGATTGTTTTAAATTTAACTAATTGTTTTAACTAATGATATTTAGAATTTAGTTAAATCATTTTAATATATTTCAAAGTAATTATTCATTTTAATTAATGACAATTCGGATTTGATAAATCTTTTAACATATAATATTGAAGCTAATTGACTGATTTAATAAAAGAATTTAGAGTAAATTAACTGATTTGTTTTAAGGATAAATTACTGATTTAATGGAAGTGTTTTGGAAATAATTAACTATTTTATATAAAGATAGATGATTTGTTTATTAAAATAAAATTCGGATACCTGTCAAAGATCACACAAAAGTTTTGACAAGATAAGGAATTTTTTTGGGTAAGTTAAAAATGAATTAGAACTCGATTATTGGGATGTTAAGTTGGATAATCTTCTGGATGTCAACCTGATGTTGGCATAGGCCTTCGGGGTCGAGCACTTGAAAAAATTATTCTCTTAACGTTTTACAATCGGGAACTAATTCTAATGGGAAAGCAAGGGGTTAAGCAATTAATTGAATGAGGCTTAACAATTTTGTATACATTTGAGATAGTAAATATTGTTTCAAGATTTATAAATAATGATTTATAGATGAGAAAATCCTCTAAAGGGGATTATTTATTAATAAAGCTAAGTGTGAATTATTTTTGGGTTTATAGCAAACAATGATTTAACGACCTTTGTTTTGACCCTTGTTTTAATACACTTAGTATTATAAATTTTGTCTTATAAAAGAACATTTTTGAAAGAGTATTTCTAAAAGTATTTTACCAATATGGAAATATGGAATTCATGCACAAGTTCAGTTCTTTTTTTGAAAAGAAAATATTGATTCGTTTATGAAATGAATTATTTTCGTAAAGCGAATCACTTATATGGAAACAATTTATTGTATAATTAGCACTAAACATCGTAGAAGTAGAATCGTTGCTATTTCAAAAGTTAAGAATAATCGTGAGGCATGACTTTGAAGTAACACTATCTTGACTTGTCCGGTATTATTGTTAACCAAGAAATAGTATTAGTTTAGATTCAATGAGTGGTGGTAAGTATACAAGACTTAATTTTCACATACAATCGTTTTACATCTCCGATTGTCAGTTTTTCTGCTATCAATTACTTCAGCTTCTTTATTATTATCATTCTAAGATGATTTATTGCCCCGCTGAGATTTGTTATCCTTTATCGAAAATAACTAAAAACAAAGTGCGAAAAAAGAGGGCGCACCCTCCAAGTCATTTTTGTGCTTCGTCGTTCTAAGATGATTTATCGCTCGTTTTGAGCATTGGTATCCAACATCGAGAAAACTAAAACCAAAGTGCAAGTAGGAGCCAAGCCATGTGGGTCGCGCCCATCAGGGTATGCTCACATCGTCTAGAGAGATTTCAACATGCACGCATTGATGTGAAATATTCAGATGCTCATGTGAAGCAGGGTCCAGCTTGGAAGTTTCCGAGTGTGACGCGTGTGCTCTTAAGTATATTCTATCAAGAGGTATACTTTCGTGGAAAGGTGGAGCACCCTCCTAGTTACGTTGGATGAATTCATTTTCCTTATTCATTTGAACCTTTGAATAAATTTTTCTGTAATTGCAACAGGAAGAGTCAACCACTCTTCATGATTATAGTTTTTTGTCCATTCTATCATGTTTGAAAAATTATCTTGTTTTTTCCATTCTATCAAGTTTGGACAGTTATCTTATTTTATCCATTCTGTCTAGTTTGGATTTTTCTCGGATTATGTTCATTCTGCCAAGTCTGATTTTAATATCATATATACCCATTCTTATTTGGGTTTGTTTCCTGATGTTTATTTCTGCTTTTGTATGTATGGATGTTATTCTTGTGTGGTAAAACCCATTCAGCATTAGCGGCGTGGTCTCAAGAACTTTTTATATGATCGCCATTATTCAAGTTATCCCACGTTGGTATTTCCAAACTAATCTGGGTGTTATTTTATTATAATGCTGGGTTCAGACCGAGTATTTTTCCAGGTTGGCTTTGGTGACATGGATATCTTGGAGGGGAGCTGGAGATTCACCCATCGTAGTATTTTATTTTCCGTTGTATTATATAATATACCTATCAACATTTGCAAGGTTAGGATTTTATAATTGTTCAGCCGATAAGGTTTTTTTTCAACTCTGATTTACTCTGATTTTTGGAGTGACGGTTTTTACTATCCTTGTTATATTATATGTTGTCGATTATGCTACGAGATTCTATTTTTCACTATTCTCTGTTCTTTTTCTTTTATTTACCCTAACAATCTGACAGTTTGCCGGTTGGAGACATTTGAGCACAGTGGTAGTGTTTGGTGTCGACTTCAATGGTCAAAAAGGCAGATCGTTACATATAACATTGTTGATGGCTTTTGAACATTTGAAATTCCGTCAGTATATTATGGCCAGCTCATATTATGGCCAGCTTAACGCTGAGCTGGCCAAAATGGACTATAAGTGTAATAAGCTTAGAAAAAAGACTATTAAATAGGGCTAAAGTGAAAAAAAATTCCAATTTTTTTAGTATCACATGAAAATGGTTTATATGGTAAGTATAGTTCTTGTGGCATTAAGATATTAGTCAAACAATATTTTCATTTAAGGATCAATGAGGCTGATAATAATTTTCTTGGTGCCAGGGATTTTGAGGCTTGATTGATAGGGATAGTAGGGTGGGCATGGAAATTCTTTGTATTGCTTGAAGCATTTTTATTCCATTAGACCATTGATGGAATGATGCACTTTATTCCAAATTTTATTTTGTCAACACTGAAATGTCAATTGGCAGATTATTTGATATTGTAGAATATGCATTAAATTATCCATTGTCCATTTCATTAAAACGATTATAAATGAGTAACCCATTTATTAAAAATTTGAAATTGTAGATGAAATTTTTTAATAACTATATTTAAAAAAATTGCAATTTGAAATTTTAAATTTTGAAAGTTTAAAATTTGAAAGACTGCAAATTTTAAAATTTGTACTGGAATAACAAGACATAAGTCGTTATATTTTTGTTCAAATTCAGTAATTTTATATACTGAATCGGAATCAAACAAGACTTTGATAAATGAACTTGTATCAACGTACATTGTAGCTCTTCTTGGTGACTAACAATGGTGATTAATAGTTTTACTTAATAAATAACTGGCTACACCCCCACATCTAAATTTTGAGTTGAGTAATACTTTAACGGCTCGTTCGTCTTTAAATCATCCGATAATCGTATAGAAATTTAACAACAATTTGAAATTTTGAGCTTATATTTGAAAATTAAATTGAAAATTCTGCTTATTTGTTGAGTTAGAAAAATTAAAATTTTGAAATCGAATAGTTGAGTGCTGCACTCCTATGGGGATCACTCTTATTATTAGAAAAAATTAAATTATGAGAAGAAAAACATGCAAAGATATACTAAGGTATAGGGCTGTTATGGTAATGGCTACCGTTACCATTTTTAAAATACCGTTACCGTACTGTTTTTACTGGTAAACTAAATTTGTTTACGGTTACCAATTGACTGGTATGCCGATGACCGGTATACCAATAAACTGGTAATAGTTACACTAGTAATGGTAAATTACCGTTTGTCTAGAAAAATAATAAGTTGATATATTTTTACACTGAACTATGCTTCATTAAATATCTCATTGGGTCACTTAATAAAGGACATAGAAAAGAAGTGTATTTATCATCATTTGAGTTGAATTACTAAAATAAATTGAACTATTTTTTTGCTTCTAAATGTCGTAATACAATATCTTACATGAATATCAATGTATTATGAAAGGACTGGTAAATTACCGTTATCATTGGTTTAAAAAAAATATTAACGATGTTTTACCGTAGAAAATGATAAATTTACCATGGTATACCGATTTTACTTTAAAATGGTAAACGATTGACTGGTAATGATACGGTAATGGTGAGTTTAGCGGTACCATAACAACCCTACTAAGGTATGCTTAGATATCAAAGTTACCTATTAGTTAAAACCTTAAATGGATCATTAGATAAATGATCACCTAAAAAAGCCAAAAACAGTAAAGCTAGCAACAAAAGAGCTAAAATAAAATGAAAGTATGCTAGCCTATTATAATTGTATGAAGCTCTGATCCAAAGTGAAGCAAATGAGTAGCAGAATTATCAAAGCGCGTGAGCTTAATGGCTGAAGCAAAACGAAAATGAACTCATACTTCAGAAGTGCTGTAAGCGAAATCGCATGTGCCACCAATTGAAGGGAATCTGAATTGTGCATTGGTAATTGGACCAACCCAGGATAGAATATATCGAAAGACATTGAACTGTGTCTTTCGAAATAAGATAGACTTCTGTTGTCGAAAGTGCAAGAACAACTGTACCGCGGGATGAGCGAATGTATACAAGGTGCAGTGAGCAAAATTACTGCTGATGTATTAATGTTAGTCGCAAGCTGCGCCTGTTGGCTTTGCTTTGCTATTACCATGAATCGACACATAATTCTAGCATAAAAGGGGAAATCGTCTGAATACGGTTGTAGTATTAATAAGGGGTGTCACGGTTGCACTAACCGTTGGTATTACCACTGACCATAATCATAACCGTTATTGACGATTATAAATTCTTATAACTCTTATTGCAACCGTCTATGATGATTAACCGTCATATTCTCAACTTTGAAGCATGTTGTATCTATATTTTTAATTATATGCATTATTGATGATAAATTCATATAGCTCTGGCTGGTTTTTTGCAAATTCATTTATTTTTTTATAAAACGACCGATATACATACATATGTTATTAGTTCATAAAGGAACATATTATTAATGTACAAGCTATTCCTTTAACTTAAGTGTTAGTCCAACAAATAGATCAACGCTCTGTATTGAGTGTGAAAACACTAGTCTTGTTTATCAAGGCAAGCGAAATAGGAAAAAGAATAGTAAATTGCAGAAAATGTAAAAAGACAAAGGATTTTTATAGTGGTTCGGCTGTTAATGAAACTTATGTCCACTTTATAATTTTTATTTGATCAACTGCTGTTACAAGGGAATATGGATTACAATATGATTCTTCTTTCTTAAGTTAGGTCAAACCACAATTGTTAGAGACAAAAGGAGGATCTCAATTATCTCTTAATGGCTATTGTATGAGAGAAGAGGAGTGAAGAAAGCATAACATAGCTTCCTCAGGGATCAAGTTCAGACCCCATTTCTGTTGGAGGTAGGATGGTATTTATAGGACTTAGAGAGCACCTGGTCCAAAACCAATGCATTAGAAGCCTGTAGCCGAGAAAGCAACACAAAAAGTTTGGAGCAATTTCGAGCTAAGTATTTGAATCAGATCGGTATTGATCCAAATAGTTGTGCAATTTTTGCATAACTTTCATTCAATTGGCTTCCTTGCTTGATTGTAATGCCCTCCATGTAATTTCGTAGCTTATAGACTTGTTTTGATGACGATTCATCTATGGACTTGACTGAATTGTGAATTAGATAATTCTTTTCTTCTTGAACTCGGATGCTTAGAATATCACCAAACTTGATAGATAGGCTTAGAAGAGATATTAGATCATAATGCAAGTGGTTAGAAGAAATCAAAGCCAACCTTTTGAATCGGTACCGATCCAATCGGATCGGATTGGTACCGATCCAAAGAGTTGGTGTATTTTTGACTTAAACTTCTTGTATTCCTTTATCTTGTCCTTTTAGCCCTTCCGATCAAGTATCGAGTCGTTCTGTCTTAATCTGAATGCTTTAACTTCTTTTGAATTCCGCTGGGTTAAAAATCCGGTTAACATTTTCCCTCTAGAGCATGCTTTCATTGAAAACAAAGTGTGCTCTGAAATTGTTCATCTTTCGGTTTCTGTTTTATGGAGTCTCATTGGTCGTATCTAGCTATCTTGAATAGTTATTTATAGCATACCAGCTAACTGTCTAGTCCTTAGTTGTGAATCTTCATTATTCGTAATTATGGAGAAATCTGACTTGATAAGTCCCTGGGAAAGTACGAACATCGAGTAGATCGAATAGGGAAAATTCGAGATCATTTGGAAGAGAAATTTTGGATCGGTACCGATCCAATTGGATCGGATCGGTGCCGATTCAAGTACTTTGCAAATTTTTCGATTTTTCACCTTCATCATTTTTTTATATATGTGAGATCAGATCTCCCGTTCTCTCACTTTACCTTTTCGAGCCGAACTGATCCAAGCATCCTGAATTTCCACCGATCCAACGCCTGCCATCACCAGAGAGCTCTTGCCATTGATCTTTGCCTCTAGCGCCACTAGCCACCGTCTACTAAAGCTGTCGCCGCCGTTCCACCGTCATGCCCTTCTCTGTTTCCAGTCATCACCGATTCGATCCATCAATACCCCAATTTGGGTATCTTTGCATCAGAGATCAGCCCACTTCTCTCCATTTTGAAGGTTGGTGATGCGGATTTTGATGTGTTATCAACGACTAGCGATGAAGTTGTATTGGCGACGGATACAGTTTAAGATTCGAGCTAATTATGATTTTGTGGAAGAAGATGGTAAATCGAGTCTTAAGCTCTTCACGGAATGAAGCTAGGGTTTTGCCTGGTGCACGATATGTTTTGCTATCTTCATCCACAGAGCCAGAATTAACTTGCATCGAGTTACACAGTCGGTCCCGGCACGGCGCCTTGCGGATTGATTTTGGTTTTTCTAGGAGGTGATAATAGCTTAGAGTAGCGTCTTTTATGCATTTCAAAATGTTTTCATTTTTCAGATAACTAAAATCGACTCTTGCTGAGAATTCTCTTCCCAATTCGGACCCACCAATCTATAGTTGCTCGCTTTAGATTGATCCAGTCATAGTACAACCAGTGTACCTAAAATAGAAAGAGCTTTCCGCGTCGCTTCAAACAATGGATCCATCATCGATCATTGGTCAATAATGGTTAAGTATATAAGAAAATACATTAACAAGTGATACAGATCGCTCTTTCAAGTGTGAGTGAGCCATCTACACAGAATGGTTCGTTCATAGCGTTAAGGACGCCGGACTCATCCTTAGATTACACATTGCACACAGCCATGATTAATACTTGGAATCCGATCGGTGGTTGGTATAAGCCCATTATCTTTCGAATTTCAAGTAACTACTAAGCTCACCTGTCAAATTTGGCAACATTTCAAGCAACGTAGTTCAAGATGTGAAAAGTCATTCAAATACGTACCCGCTTTTGAACCAGAGCAACTCAAAATGGAACTATAGAACTCATACATACTTGGGTTGAATTGAAAATTGGAGAGAACACTTAGAAGACATGAATGAAGGCTCATACCAAAAGTAAGGGCGTTTGAAACAGCCCATTTGGGTTGATACCAACCCAAGTAACTCGGGTCGGGTTCGACCCATCAAAGGTGGGGCCTACCACCTAAGATTCATTATATCGATCGCACACATCCTATACAAGTTACCTATAAAGTTTCGTCTGATTATGACAAGTATCGAGCGAGTTATGGATGGATCTCCTCCAAATTGAGTCGGTTTGATGAATCAGGTCTGACCCACCTAGGATGGGACCCACCTCATGAGATTCAATTTGAAGGCTCTACTACTCATGTACATTGTATGTATATAAGTTTCACATTATTTTGTTAAGTATTGAGTGGGTTATGAATGGATTTCCTATGACTCAGAAGAAAAGATTCAAAAATAAGCTAAGTATTTGGATCATCGTCGATCCGACTCAATTGGGTCACCGTCGATCCAAATACTTAGCTCGGATCAACCTGAAATCCAGTTTGAAGGCTCTCCTACTCATGTGCATTGCATGTATTAAGTTTTGTGTCATTTGACAAAGTATTAAGTGAGTTATAGATGAATCTTCTACGAAAGGATGGATTGGATGATCTATGAAGATGGAAGATCAATCCAATTCCAACGACTTGATATTCAGACAAGGCATTCAATTATGGAATAGGAAGACAACTAAATTGAGAAGACTCAAAAATTGTACAACATTTCGCCAGTCGGATCGGTATTGATCCGAAAAGTTAGATCAACACACCTCAAACTCTCCGAGCAACCTCTGCATGATGATTACAGGCTTTTTGTAAAGTGGCTCTAGCTCAAGTGCTCTCTAACTCCTATAAATACCCTCCTATCTACAACAGTAAAGGAGATAGGATCTTTGTTGAAACTCTGTCATTATTCTTCACTCTTCTTCTTCCACGCAATAACCATTAAGGGACAATTGAGATCCTTTTTTTGTCTCTAACAACCAGGAAAGGAGAATTATATTGCAATCTAAACTCTTTTGTAGTAGCAGTTGATCAATAAAGAAGTTATAAAGTGGACGTAGGCTTCGTTAACAGCCAAACTACTATAAAAATCTTCTTATCTCTTTACTATTTCCGCTCTTTATACATTTATTTTCTATATTGTTTGTTCTGAGAAACATAGCTAATGCTTTCACACTCAAATCAAAGTGTTGATCATTTTTTGGGTTTATATATATATATATATATATATATATATATATATATATATATATATATATAGCAATTTGAATTTAATTTTAGCTATTAGAATACTAAACTATTTAAACTTTTATGTTAAACTTAGCCATGATTTGATTTAAATAAAAGACTGAAGATTTTAGTACTCTGAATCTTATTAATTTTAGTAGTTAATTTTATATTTTATATTTAATTAAAGTGAAAATTGCTAAATTAACTATGTATAAATACAGTTTGAAATGGTATGAATATACTTTAATACCCAAAAGAAAATTTAATTTAATTTAATCGATGATGTATAGTAATTTTAATTACATTAGAAAGTAATAATATTGATTATACACAACGCATGCAAAGAGAAATTGTGTACCATTTTTGTTCTTTAATATTCTTTTTAATAATGACATTTTGGTTTAAAGTTTTATTTAAAAGTTTTATGGTGTAAGTAAAGTATTTTACAGTATATGAATAGATATGTCTAAATGTTTTACTATGTACAACATTTACATTTGTAATAGTAGCATAGAAGCGAACTGCACACGACGTTAAAGTTTTTCATCAAGTTTTAAGCTGTAGAAATTTGAATTTTCTTCATCCACTAGCAAGGCGGTATTATTTAGTTGATTCGGGTCATCCACTAATGGATGACTACTTGCCACGATGTTAGATAGCATATTTTAAATTTTGATAAAACACATAACTAGCCAAAGATCGAAAATAAAATTTTTGACTATTACCATTCGAGTTTATGTATGACAATCGAAAAAAATCTTAGAATTTAAAAGAAAAATTTGCAATCTTACACAATTTGCTGACATACAAATATAACGTTTAAGTAACGGTTGTGTCTGCTGCAGGGGCTATTCATAATTTCATACAAAGATACAACGAAGGAGATCCTGAATTTATGGTTTATGGCGATGATCCTGATCTAGTTTCGAAAGAATTTCCACGGGAGTACGATAATATTCGAACGTTCGGAAATAACGATTGAAAACCTTTAAAAAAATGCAATAAATTTCATGGCAATCGTTTGAGATACGAACTGCCAATTTGTATTTTGTAATTGCACTTTTACTATTATTGTAGGTATAATTTGAAATTATTGTACTATTGTAATTATACTTGTACCATTTACGTAGAATCATCAAAATGGGTACTCTCTTTAAATAAAGTTTCATTTTTATTTTATTTTAAAAACACAAATACATTAACAATATAATTAGTAAATGATAAAATTTAATAATCTTCTCTCATGCATCTTTCAAATGTCTATTTTGCAATATAAAAACATGTTCTTCTTTAATCAAGTATTTCTCTTTCGTGCCCCTTTCAAACATCTTTTTTCATGCCTCTTTGGTGTGCCAAAAGAATGCCCTCACAGAATGAATAAAGAGCAAATGGTGTTGCAGTGAAAAAAGGCGCGTACATGTATCATTTTTCTCAACTCCCGGACTACATTCATCAACATTACCGTGCAATCAACAAGAAGTTGTCAAACTAATATTTCAGCAATTAAGTTACGCCAGACAAAATGATGGAATCAAAAAGGCATTTTGGGAGCTCCCAGCGACAAGTATGCTCTAGAAAGTATATGGAAGAATCCTGCAATCTGCGTGCATGATCAAATTTACCAATGCACGCTTCAAAAATGCGTACTCCACAAGCGCTCCAATCTACAAGTAGCTCTACTGTTTAACTAGCTAATTATGAACTTGTCATAACTGAAGGTAGAAAAGAAAAAAAGTTAATGTAGTATAATAATCAAAGGTGTTACTATTTCCATTCGCTTAAACACTTCTTTTGCCATCTATCCTCTCATGACTCATCCAATCGAATGTTTCACTCGTTCATTCGCACCTATATTTTTTTTCTAAAAGTTTCTTAATCATAACTCAACTTCTCCTCCCCCTCTCTTCAAATGATAAAAACAAATTTCATCCAATTTTTTCAGAACCAATCCTTTTTTCCAATTAATACTTTATCAACACGTATGAATCCAACTAATTAGGTTTTGATTATAATGTTAACGACTTTAACTGCACGTATATTTTTATTTTATTTTTGTAAGTTGTGCAAACCTAACAAAGACTAACATAGTAAATAATAATTTATAACTCATATTTGATGCTACTATATAACATAATTCAAAAACTTCATTACTACGTCAATCAAAAATGTCAATCATTATTGTTTTTTGTTGTTTCAAGAAAAAATAATTAAATACTGTAACTCGTCAATTCTTAATATGAAATATATTTACTTACGTTTATGTAGTCTTTTATTCTAGTAGTCTTTTATTCTAGTAGTAAAAACGGGTTGGCTCTTAGGAATTTTTGTATATCGAGATTTTTAGTCTTAGCTTTTAATTTCTTTCTGCAATTGATTCTCCCATTTATTTTAAAAAAAAAAATGAAATAAACGGTGAGAATCAATTATTGCCAATGATTAAATTAATAATTGAGGTTTTTTGCTTCATTCTTATTATGCTAATTTAATTTGGGTTAGAATTGGATTTTAAGAAAAAAAATTGGTTTTTCCCAAAATCTATCGATATTATACCACCATAAACACGAGCTTCGGTGTAGAACCGGCCTTAGGTTTGGGCTCGCCAAAGCTATGGCCTAGGACCCAATTTCTGGGAGGGCTCAAATTTCTTCTTTTTTTTTTTTTTTTTTTTTTTTTACACTCATGTTTCAAAAACAGTACTAAAATTACATATCTTTGTGTGAATCAGTAGAAAAGCTAACGTTTCGTGTATTGAGTGTTGTAGATTCAAGTCTCTACTGAAATTATCCTATATTTATCTTCTTTTTTATTTATTTTACTTGCAAGGCAAGCCCTATATTATAATTTGCTGTACTGTATCTAGTGATTTTTTATATTATTGGTAAATAAAAATAACCAATCTTTAAATGAGATGAAAAAATAAAAATAGAGGAAATTTTTATTTCTCTACGAAGAATGATACCCTTTTTTGGGGGCCTTCCATAGTTGAGAGGATTAAAAGCCTAAGTAAACGAGTGGAGCATGTCTGGAAGAAGAAATTGAGAAGCGATCAAATCTGGCACTTTGAAGAATGCGAGGACAATTCAGAATGACAATATATCAGAATTTATGAACTGCTTCATTACAAGCTTGAATTCCAATTACAAAAGAACATATTGAGATTCAGAATGCGAATCTCACATTTGAATGAATCGTACTTTCGCAGATTATATTATTACAATTCTACAGTACATGCTATATATGAATCAATTAAGACTGGTGAATATTTAAGAACAGCCGGGCAGTCGAAAATATAAGTATGTTAAGGAAAAGTGTTTTCTGCATCCATACGTTCAATTACGCGACGTGCTTCCTCTTCAGTTGCGGGAACCACGTTACGAATCCTCAATCCATTTTTCAAAGCATCGGGATTGACGGTGAAAGTGAAATAAAATGTGTTTGAAACCTGTTCCAGCAAAAGATTAAAAGTTTAAATATCAGGCTTTTATATATCATACTGTAAATCCCTTAAATTATAAGCCGTGCATACCTCACTGGTACGAAGTTCAGGCCGTGTTACATGAGCCACAACTTCAATATTGACAAGAGGCTGCTGAGGATTTTCAAGTTGTGTGTACAAAACACATGATTTGAAGCGAAGAAAGTCTCCAACATCCACCTATATCCAAAATCATGGTCACAATTATACAAGTATCACTTTCCCATGCTCTTAGAAGTATATTCTAAGTAAGGGTGTTTTTTAGAATGTAACATCCAATGGTTGAATTGCTCTCCAACATTTTGCTTTTTATTTAGCACTTTGTATAGAATTTATGGGTACATATGGATTAGTTATACGCTCAATTCAATCCAAAAATAATTTGAAAGGTAGATCGTATAAAATTCATATTTTAAAAATCCAGTTCTCATGTATTGATTGGTGAATCTTTATACTCAAAACCAATTGGAATTTTTGCAAACTAAATAGCCATAGATTTAACATCTACAAATTTGATTGATCACGAAGCAAAATCTCTTCCACTTAGGTTTCACTTAGTTTTAATTTGTATTGTTCCAAAATGCTTTAATTTGGATTTCAAAATTTATTATAATGTTTGAAGTCTTGAACTTCATGAGCTTGTGATTAACTAGTTGATATGTTTGTAATTTAAATGCTTAGAATATATTTATTTATTTTTCTTTAAAAATTTATTTGTTTTCAATAGTTTAATATAATATTATATTTTTGTTTGATCCGTTCATTAACGATTCATTTGTTTAATATCTAAAGAGAAGTGGATGTGGCTAAAATAAAAAATGATCTATATATTCCATCAAATCTAATTGACTTGAAGGCTAAAAAGGATATATGCAAGCTACAATATATTTTTTATTCAAATTGTCTCCAACCGGTGATGAAAAGACAAATTTATTGCTCTAATTAACAAATATCATCTAATTAAAAATGAAACTCTCAAGACAAACAAACATTTATGATAATGATATGACTAATTAGTGGAAAACAAAATGTTTTTAAAACAATAAACTATATCTCTAATTGAAGGATAACCAATACCCAACGCACTCCACTAACATTTGAACCTGATCGAATTGAATTTAAAGTCCAAGGGAATCAAATGGAGATCAAGTATTTAAAATCCAACTACAAATTGATTCATTGGACTTGATCCACCGTGCAACATTAATATAAGCTGATTATCTCCATCCAAACACTTTTTCAATAATTATGTATTTATCTCTATTCATTTTTACTGAACATAAACCAAAAAAGCAAAAAGAACAACATGCTTGTCCCAGTTATTAATATCCAACCAACCAACTTCCAATACCACACTAAAACATAAACACCCCCCCCCCCCAAACAAATATTCTCCAAACATAACCAACTTCGTAAATTCAGTATTATTCTCAAAATTAAATGTTCTCCCAATGTTCTATTCTATTTCGCAATTCAATCCTTCTCCAAATTCATCCTTGAAAAACAACAATTTTTTTCTACAAATTTATTTGAAACTTATTCAAAATATCGTTTTAAATTGTTTGGTGAGCTTTGATATCTGTCACCTTTTTCAATCTATCGACCATGCTTGGCATTATAAAATTCATTCGATTTATTTTCTCTATTTCAACATAAGCAATTCCCTCTCCTTCTTTAGCTTATTCAACTTCTACAGTTTGTGCTCAATCGATAAAAATTCAATTGAAACTGATTTTTATTTATTTATTGAATGGTTGTCAAATTAAAATGGAACTATTTCTGATTTTGGTTTCAATTTGGAAGCAACATAGAAGGCAAAGGGTATTTTTGGTAACAAAATATAAAAACATATGATGATTGTTCTTATGCAAGTTTTTAGAAGGTAAATTTATGAACATATTGGTTAAGATGTTTTTTTAACTCGATTAATATTTATGTCTTGGGCCTTGAACCCAAGACCACCACCAATAACTCATCTTAAGTGTCTTACGACTGGGTTAGTAGTTATTTGGCAACTAGTTAGAGCTTCTGGTGTATGATGACAGAGAAGCAAAGTCTGTTCAATTTCTAGTTTTTTATGATAAATATATATGTGCGCACACACATATAGGGAATGTTAACATATGCCTAGTGGACACATAATTAGGATTCTTATATTTTAATACCATTATTAAATACAAAGAATAAATTTCAATATAAACGCTAAAGTTGTATTTAAACATATAAAAATGTTTTTTGTTGTGTGATAAATTATTGTCCTCTTGTGTAGTAACTGAACCTTAACGTGTACCCACTGGAAACAT
This sequence comes from Allium cepa, assembly GCA_030765085.1. Lineage (NCBI taxonomy): Eukaryota > Viridiplantae > Streptophyta > Magnoliopsida > Asparagales > Amaryllidaceae > Allium > Allium cepa. Next base: position 348,561,099 of record CM060928.1, read on the forward strand.
GTTAACACAACCGTATAGTTGTTAAATTTGCACTGGCATATGCACAAAATATACATCGTATACGTGGTTAAATGTTTTTGTACTAGGGTTATAAATTGCATCCGCAAGTGCATATAAATCCATTCCAACTTTTCAAGTAATTACCACGTGACCTCTGTGAAAAGGGTCTTTCTATGGTCGATCCTGCCCGTTCAAGTTGATCGACAACAATCGATTAGTTGCAGATAATAAATTTAGTTATTCAAGCTTGATTTGCAAATCAATAGATTAGAATTTAAAACTGACTGGTTTCTAACCATTTAAAAAGGTGCATGAGTTGTGGCACAGATGCTACTTTTTCATTCAACTTGATTTTCAGTCCATTGATGAGATCAATAAAACATGACAAATTGCCATTAAAATGATGAGTCGGTGGGAGGGGTGGGTCTATCATCTAGGTTTGGCCCAGCTGTGGCATCTGAATAGCCTAATCCTTTGCAAACGATGCACAATAATATTCTTGCCATACTAAAGACAAATATCACTAGCTCATCATAACAGTTTATCCACCGGCCAACCTTACTGTTATAACTAGTCACACAATCTAATTATCCAATCCGTAGTTCCGTACCACATCAATGATTGTTACACATTGTCGATTCTTTTATTTTGCGACCCAACTTTAGAATTGCAAGCCAACCTTACCTTCTGTTTTTCAGCAATAACATCCAACATTCTTGAAGGCTAAAGATATGTTAAGTTCAAGCATTTGTTTAGAATGAAAACTATGGTTGGTAAATGTTATTAAATTGATGTCATATCTGACTTTGTTGGCTAGCTGTGCAGTTGGTTGTGGGGTTGAAAGGTTTGTATTTATTAAGAATTTAAATAGAAAATATTATATAATGTTCAAGTCCTTATTATACAACTCTTGAACAGAGAATACATTACTGTTGTGGCTTTCAACTGGAAGCAACAAATTTAATAGTTTCCGCTATTAGATCTTTCAATTCCACTGAGGATTAGTATGATATAAATCAAGTGGAAATAAAGGTTTGTCACTGTAAATATGGCAGTTACCTGAATATCAACCAGGCAGACATTATATTTGCGGACAAGTATAAATATAGATGGATTCAACAAAAAAAAAATTGAACAAAAAACCTAAATGAATATCATACTGATCATTTATACTCTATAAAACAAAGGAAAGGAGAATCAAAACCTAGCATAGTGTTCGAGCTTACTTACAGGTTTTAAGAAATCCACATGATCTACTTCAAGAAAGCGAGGCACCTGCCCAACAAATGCATAAGCAGTAGAAAATGCCAACTCAAATGCTCTATGCATTAGGAACCCTCCAAAAATTCTCCCATGAAGATTTCTTTGTTGAGGCTGGCAAATAAGAGAATTTTCAAGACATGTATCCCTTATAAGTATGCTATCTCTATCAGCTAAAGCTGATAAATCACAAAATACTCGCCCTTCAGCCAATAAAGTTTTTAGCCTTTCAATTTCACCATGAAAACTATGTCCACCTCCTTCAAATTCCCTTTTCTGTTCTTCTCTCTTCTTCTTCCGAATTCTATCTCTCTTTTCACCTTCTTCAAAAAGAATTTTCTCTTGTTCGGTTTCTGGAGAAAGGCGATTTACAGGAGCTGACTTTCTGCTTTTTGAGTCTCGTGCAACAAATGTGAAATTTGCAGTCAAAGCTACAGGATCCAATGCTTTTGAGCTATCTGGCATCAAACATAAGAGGGGAGACAATGAACCATAGTGAAATAATAACAATAGTTAAAGCATCATGGTCCCAATGTTTAGGCGCTATTGCTTGGGTTCATGATGTCACATGTTCGAATCTTGCGTTGCACGTGATTCAAACAATTTGACATATGTTGACTTATAGCATGCTATATATTACCTAAGGCTTGTAGTACAATTATATACTACCATCTAAGTACTCAATTTTGAAAAAAGTACCTTTATCTAACTGAGTAACTTCAATTTGGATATCAATCGAAGAGCGACCAACCCATGTAACTGCACCACTGATTTTTAGATCTATATCAACACGAATTGGCTTTTTTAGCACCATCTTATCTACAGATGCGGTGACCAAAAGAAGAGGCCTGGTTGTGCTATCATCATCAGAACAGTGCTAAAACAAAGTAATATAACTACTCAGCAGAAGAATTATCTTGTAATGATATTAAAATATACTACCAACATATCAGAGTTTATGTATTGTGGGTTTGGTAATGTATAGGGCCCCGCCTAGACATAAGGGTGGTAAGCCAGTGATCTGGGATCTCAAAATTGAGCAGCCCCTAGAAAATTAACTCTATAAGTATAAAAGAAATAGAACATCATTGTATCTTTCATGGTTTGAGCTTCCGGCCGGAACCACGAGATTCCGACCATCTCGTGCTGGTTCCGGCCGGTGGTGGGACGGGATTAGGGCAAAATCCCGTCCCGCTCAAAACAGCAAAAAAAAAATCATAAAAAAAAATCGAAATCACATAACTAGAAGTAGAAGAAGAGAGCGACAACAAAAAACACGAAGAATCGACTAATAGAAAAGGCAAAACAAAAAGAAAATCCTATTTGAGCGGTTTTCATACCAAGGCATAGCAAATTTAGCAAGCTTCAAAGAGGAATTTGACCAAATTTGAGAGAATACCAAAGCGACGTACTCGATCTTTGTAATTTTCTTTGAGCTTTTTTTTTTTTTTTTTTTTTTGAGGCCGATATTTCGTTTCTGAGCGATGATTCATTTCCTTTCTATTTTGTCAACGCGCAGGTGATTTGTTTCCTATGAGGGAGTTCTTTGCCTTCCTATGGGCTTTGGACTGAAGAAAGAGAGGGGTTATTGCTTGGCTGTGGGCTTTCCATGCTCAATAAAAAGGACTTAATATTACATACATATATGGACTTGATTATTGAATGAAAAAGGGGTTATGGAAATAGCTTCTGAATGTACTAGTGTTGTATGTAACATTTGTATATTATATTTCTATATGAATTTACATTGTTTATCGTTAATTTTTCATTAAAAAGATCGAAATCCTATATCAGGAACGAAACCGAAACAAAACCCGAAACAAACGAAATTTCCGAAATCGACCGAAACCTATAAAATTTCAAATGACCGAAACCGAGTCCAAAACCGAGTTCTCGAACCTTGGTATCTTTCTTCAATTTCCATCAACACTTCTGATTTTCTTTGAAACATCGGTTTTTTCTCTCAGCCACTGTCGTCTAACTCTCATCCATGTCGTCATTCTGCGTTTTCTCTCATCCATCATATTTCTTTCTTCAAATGTTGGGTAAAATTTCAATTTTATTTCAAATAATTGGAAATCGATTATAAGGCCAATTTTGTTCATAATCACCAAATCTGTTACAACATCCCACCAAATATTACAATCTTATTTAATATTTTCCTTCTCATTCCACTCTTCTTCTCACATTCTCATATTCTTCTTTCTACTCAAACTCAACCAAAACCTCTTAATTCTCTTCCCTAAAATTCGCCAAAATGCACAAATTTTACTCTAAGAATGGAGGCTAGCCTAGAGATGTCGATGGGGGTAAGCAATGCACAAATTTTTTTTCTTCTCATTTCCCCAAATATTCTAAAGAAGAAAGAAAGTCACCACCCACGTACAGGGCACCGTTGACAATTTCATGTTTGGGTTGAGCGTGGAAACCGTTGATTTGATTCCTAAAATGTTCTTGGAGTGGGGAACAACTAAACCTAAGCTCTTTCTATATAGGGGACAACGGCGATCACGTCCGCTGCTAGCATGGGTATTGTCTTCCCTGACTTTATCCCCGACTGATTGTTTCAATTAAACTATCAACATACCAAAATCCAACAAATCCAAACAACAAAGAAGGCTTATGTGATGTAGATTAGGGATTTGAGTTATTTTGGAATGGAAAAGGAGTTATGGAATAAAGAGGGACTCCAAAGTGAAGTGATATGTCAAAGTGTAAATTTGGTCTTGTTTGGGGTGTGGAAGGAGAAAATAGGAGTTATGTGATATGGTTGGTTTTAAGAGTTGTGGAAGCAGATTTGGTGAGTACGAATAGAATTGGCCCAAATGTAAATCACCACAATCATTTGAGTCAAATTACTTCAGATCAGCTTTGCAACAACAGCGCCATTTAGGATTCCATACCGCCAATTTATATGATTTATTATTGTAGAATAAATAAAAAAATTGCTCTTTCTCCCTAAGATTACGTTAATAAAAGTTCCAAATTTTATTCAGTTTTGTCAAAATTTTCATCCAACTTAGTCCTTAATTTCATTTAAGAACTATTGCACTATAAAAAAAGTCTGAAGACTAAAGAGGAAAAAAAATTACTAAACAAAGAGAGGGATCATGTAAATTAAGTTCATCAAATCGATTCTGAAATCAAATTTAGTAACCATGCTAAGCTGTCCATTTCTCATTTTACTAAACGATAATTTATTTTGCAAAAGATGTTACTTACATTGCTTACTAGTTATGGTCATCACAACATCCAATATGCACGTCTTCTACTTCTAAAAACAACAAAAAGTTACATGTAAAAGACATGCACATCAATGTTGTGATGATATTTTAAAATGACTAATTTGTTTTTATGAAATAATTTCTAAAAAAATATGGGTTTGAATCCTCGATGGTTAATGCCATAAATATTGCAAATGAACTGGAGATCGAACCTTTATTTTGTAAAAAAAAAAAAAAAAAAAAAACATAATATAACATGTAGAAAGAGATAATTTGGTGAGAATAGCGAAGAGACAATACAATCATCAAAAGGATGTTTTAGGATCAATTACTTTTTGCACATTATGAACCAAGGTTTATAAAAACTTAAGGGTTGGTGAGATATTTTTAGAATTTTACATGATTTAGAGGTTGAAATTTGCTTCTTACACCTGCTTGAAGTCCTCATCAATTATCTCAAAACATTTTGACGCATGAGATGATTTTTGACACTAAAGGAGTTGGGTAGCGTGAGGAATTGCAAATTTAGCAAGGAATTTTACCAAAAAGCCAAAAAACCATTCAATGTAATAGATTGTATTAGAAGGATGGGATATCCTTGTACAAATGTGTGGGTAGCTTGTATGATATTATTGAATATGTCACATGTTATCCCATTTTTTGGTCAAAACTGGAATATCAATGTTGAGCGCGTCTCCACCACGATCGAGCTAAGAAGAAGCAACCAGCAAGCGTACCTAAGTCCAGAGTTCCACTCAAGATCCGAATACAAAGTCCATTCGGCCTTATACTCTCATATTCATTCGGCTATGCAAGCATACGGACTCATTCGGCAATCCATGCCTAAGGTCATTCGGCACTCCTAATATATGACTCATTCGGCATAGCGTCCATCCGGTCCAACACCACACAACCAATGCCGGACCAAAATGTCGAGTATAGCGTCACCGGATCAACCATCCTCCACCAAATAACCGAACCAGGTGACCACCGGACCACCATTCAACCTACCACCGGACCGACACTCTCCTTCCACCGATCCAACCTTCTCCAAGCATGGCCGAACCAAAGCTTCGCCGAACCAGAAAGTTGCCAGTCCAGATTGCATCAGCCCAGGCCCACCAGCAGCTATAAACATCCAAGACCCCTGCCCCCAGCCTCACTCTATAAATAGAGGGGCAGGGGTACAACAATGGGGGGAAAGTTTGGGACAAGTTTGAGAGCTCAAGCCTGGAAGGAACTCTCAAACAACTTTAGATACTTGCAATCACAGCTTTGTACTTGTAATCTAAAGAAAAAAGAAGAATAACATATAAAGTGGACGTAGGCACGTTCTGGCCGAACCACTATAAATCTGTGTGTCTTTTACATTTTAGTCCCTGCTTTTTATATATTTGCATAAATCACCCAAATCACTAAATACAACATAAAATCAACCAACTCATACGACTTTAGGGTGTTTGCCCATTTTTTGCGCAAACATTTTGGTGCTTTCACTGAGAAGAACCAGCTCCCGCTACATCGGATAGAAGTTGAATTTGAAAATCTAAGAGTTCAGATCTAAGAGTTATGACGAGACAAACAAGTAGAAGGCAAAGGCCAGAGAGAAGTGAACACTAAGGAAGTCAAGAGGCTTCCTCAGGAGGGAATCAAGCGTCGATCTTCATCACCAGGGATGAGATGGATGCTATGATGAGAAGACAAGAAGAGATGATCCAGAACTTGCTTCAACAAATTGGGCAACTTGGAGCACAAAACCAAGGAGCAACTGGAATTCAGAACGGAGCAGGACCATCTGGCGTAGCACCAGAGCTAGGGGGCACCCACACTTGGAGCATGTTGATCCAATCTTAGAGAGAGAGATAGGGGCCTCTGAGCAACCTGGTAAGGAATGTACGCTCATCCAGGGGGCAGGTAAAATTCCCTCCTGAACTCGGAGGGCAGGTCGAAAGCGATGAACAAGTCGCAAACCTCTCACTAGCACGGTTAGATCATTTACACATGTAAGCGATCGCGCACGATCCATAGGCATGCTCTGAATCACTACAGACCGCACCATAGTGAGAGTTTACGCTTTGACATCCTCGTCTTGCTTTGATCTTGACTTGAACATTCCTGTTGTGGAATTCGTATGATTATTGCTTTGATATTTGCAAATTTACTTGTATGCCCGTGGATCGCGAACGGTCCACGAGCACCTCTTGCACGGTAGCGAACTGCCAAAGTCTTTGATTCGAAAAACTCCCCCAAACAATAACTCCAGCACTGATATTATTAAGTCCCCCCCGGGCACACACAACTCGCCTCGAACGGCACCCGACTTCGAACAGTCACAATTCGCCTCGAACGGCACCCGATCGCGAACGGTCACAATTCGCCTCGAACGGCACCCGACTTCGAACAGTCACAATTCGCCTCGAACGGCACCCGATCGCGAACGGTCACAAATCGCCTCGAACGGCACATGATCGCGAACGGTCACAACTCGCCCCGAACGGCACAACTCCTCTCACCTCAAATGGCTCGATCGCGAACGGTCGTCATTTGGGATCCCCCACTTGACCGCGCACTGTCGCACTTTATCTCGAATGACTCGATCCCGAACGGTCGTCATTTGAAGTTGAGCGCTTGACCTTGAACGGTCACATTTCACCGAAGATGACTCGATCCCGAACGATCGACGCATGGATTTACGTGCTTGACCGCGCACGGTCGCACTTCACCTCGAATGACTCGATCGCGAACGGTCGTCATTTGAAGTTAGGCGCTTGACCATGAACGGCCGCGCTTCATCCCGAATAGCTCGATCCCGAACGGTCGTCATTTGGGGCCATATAAAATATCAAGCTCTTTACAGGTTGTCAACAGGATATGAACATCCAGCTCATGCCCTCACAAAACACGCCTTCCTACCGCAAGGACATCGACAGGATATGAACATCCAGCTCATGGCATTACAAAACACGCCTTCCTATCGCAAGGCATATTTTGGGGGGCAAAGTGTTATCCCATTTTTTGGTCAAAACTGGAATATCAATGTTGAGCGCGTCTCCACCACGATCGAGCTAAGAAGAAGCAACCAGCAAGCGTACCTAAGTCCAGAGTTCCACTCAAGATCCGAATACAAAATCCATTCGGCCTTATACTCTCATATTCATTCGGCTATGCAAGCATACGGACTCATTCGGCAATCCATGCCTAAGGTCATTCGGCACTCCTAATATATGACTCATTCGGCATAGCGTCCATCCGGTCCAACACCACACAACCAATGCCGGACCAAAATGCCGAGTATAGCGTCACCGGATCAACCATCCTCCACCAAACAACCGAACCAGGTGACCACCGGACCACCATTCAACCTACCACCGGACCGACACTCTCCTTCCACCGATCCAACCTTCTCCAAGCATGGCCGAACCAAAGCTTCGCCGAACCAGAAAGTTGCCAGTCCAGATTGCATCAGCCCAGGCCCACCAGCAGCTATAAACATCCAAGACCCCTGCCCCCAGCCTCACTCTATAAATAGAGGGGCAGGGGTACAACAATGGGGGGAAGTTTGGGACAAGTTTGAGAGCTCAAGCCTGGAAGGAACTCTCAAACAACTTTAGATACTTGCAATCACAGCTTTGTACTTGTAATCTAAAGAAAAAAGGAGAATAACATATAAAGTGGACGTAGGCACGTTCTGGCCGAACCACTATAAATCTGTGTGTCTTTTACAGTTTAGTCCCTGCTTTTTATATATTTGCATAAATCACCCAAATCACTAAATACAACATAAAATCAACCAACTCATACGACTTTAGGGTGTTTGCCCATTTTTTGCGCAAACATCACCTAAGCAGAAAGAAAGTTAAGTAGATTCTTTTTTCATATTGTCATAAGAAAGATTAAATGAGTTGGCCATAAGATATACCCAAAGAAATTTAATAGTATCACCTAATTTGACGTAAGAAAGTTGAGCATTATGTGGACTTTATTGTTTGTCCATGTAATCACATATAAACCATTTGGTATCAGATGAATCTTTTTGCCTTTGCCATTCTTATTCTTCATCGCCGTACGGCAAGCCTTCAAAAGAACTACCATATTCAAACGTTTATATCTCAAAGTATCACCTGAATATATTCAGGATCAAATAGAGTGCAAGAGTCTGTGCTTTGCACAAATATAAATTCATGCTTAATACAGCTTCAAGGTTTTCATGATGGCAAGAAAATGATGAGAAATGCAACAAACCTAAATACGCATGACAAATATAACAATGCCAAGTTTAACTTTTCAAGGTTAATCTATGCTCAAACATTGAAACTACTCTTGGTTCTAATTTATTTTATGCACCAAAGATGATAAGATGCATAAATATAATCATGTGGTTATTGAAGCTTCAATATTGTCATGATGGTAATAAAATGAGATGTAATGTCAATCCAAAAAAGCAAGACATTTGTAACTATTGAAAAAATTCAACATGTAGGGTCACACATGTATATTTAAAATGTGTTATGCTATCTTTTATTGACTAAGCCTGACTTATAAAATTTGAGGCTTAAGAGTATAATTGTCATGTAAACTATGTGTGGATACCGGGGCATTCTAATTTGTTAAAAGACCAAATTAGAAAATGCCAACGTTGCAAATAAGGGTTATATTAAATTATACAAGCTCTAGTTATTCTCTTACAAGATTATATTAAATTTAGGATTTGTGTCCATTTGGAAAACCAAATCAATTTTTCTTCTCTTTCAATCACCAACTATGAATTCAGGTGTATCATCCACTATTTAATTTTCATTAGTTTCTTCTCAATTAAATTAATATGGGTATTTATTCGGATCTAGGGCTTAATGATTAATTGATGCTAAAGCATATTGAAATCATAACAAGTGGTATCAAAGCAACCAATACTTGATTTTATTAGGATTTTCTGATTGTAAACGAAAAGATCTATATGAACTAACGTAGTCCCATGTGGTACAATCCAAAAAATGTATTTTTTCTTAAATTTGTAGCTAAACTAAGTTAGCATTCTTTTGATGTCTGACACTATGGATTCAGAAGGTTGGATGTCATGCATATGCTTATATGTGCATGAGTTGGAATTATAAAAAAAAGATCATTGGTTATTTATCCTATTCGGATCAGGTCCAGCCATATTTGTTTGTTTCGATCAATATTTGAGTTTTACAATAAAAAAAGATAGCTATAACGAATACAGCCGTGTGATAATATGCTGATATAGTCACATTTACTAAAAATTTGAGGGTTTGAGTTGTATTTCTTAGTAAACTTTTCTTTTGGTACAGGACTCTTTGTCATAATCCTACTGAGATGTTGAAACTTAAATCATTTAGTTTTTGCATTTCAACTCTAATATTTAGAATAGAAACTTTTAGTATATGATGTGGAACACTGAAAACTTACGCAATTTGATTTAATGATTCAATCAGCACTGGGTCTACCGAAAATCAAATTCCATATTTCACCAAAGTACATGGTAGCAAGAATTAACCACCCTTAATTAAATATTCAAACTATAAATTAAAGATGAAGCGACGCGGTAGTATTTTATATACCTATATTATGGTGTGGATATAAATCATAGCTGCTATATTCATTCATGTTATTTGTTATGACATTTACAATGTCATTTATACATGATTAATGTGTCATTTAATTCAGACATTTATTTGTGTCATTTAGTACGTATTTATTTATTATGCCATATCATATTTATTTAGAGAATGTCATGAATAAAACCACATGTTTAAAGCAAAAAATTATAACAGTTGTGATTAAATCACGCTGTGCCACAATTATAATTTTGAGAATAAAGTGTCATGTAGACTTAAAGCATTTTGCGAGTGCTTTATAACACTCGATATATATCATACATCCATAAAGGAATAAATTCATACAAATTCAAATATTTTTGTGTGTGTCTTATACATCAGTTATAGTTATCTTACATTCTAAATGAGATAGTTGAAGTAGTATGTCACCAACGTGACATCTCCTGTTTCGATTATTCATGAATTAGGATATTAAATTTTTGTATGTGTTTATTCATGCAAATATTAATCGGTCCAAAGGAAGTTTGATATTTGGCCGAATAATTTGCACGTATGATGATAAGTATGTGACAATTGTAATATTTTACAAGTAAATACTTAAGTGGTTTAAAAGAAAATTGTTATTTGACTTAAATTTATTATCAGTGTTTGATCATTACAACAACGGTATCACTTAAAGTTAATATTATTGTCTATAGACTTAATATTAATATTGTGTTACATGTTTAAGAAGAGACTCATCAATTACTTGAATTTACTACGGTTATATTTGGAAATGAGCATATACAGTTAATATATATTTTTGTTACATTTTCAATTAATTTGACTATAATATTTGCCAGTTTTAATAATATTCACATCTAGCTTGGGATCAGCTTTAAGAATTAGAAAGAGAACGTGTCGTTTGTTCTTGACTGTGTGCATCTAGATCTTGCATTTAGAAGAATCACAACCGCCCACATTACGGTTGAATGTTCTTATAATGTTCTGAAGAACATTGAAAGGTGGAATAATTCAAACTTCACGAGCCAAAGGATTATAAAATACAAATTTTCTGGATTTTCAAGGGTATGGTATCTGTAGGGATAACCAATTTAAGGAGTTCTTTACTAAGATTGAAAAGCATTTTGACAAAAAACGATAAGGGAAAACAAACATGTTTTACCGTACTTGATTTTTTAAAGTCAAAGCATAGGAACAAAAATTGAGTACTATATGGAGATGTCAGATATTGCTACAAAAATTAAAGACACTCAAGATTTTTTTGATACTCTCTTTATTCATGGTCTAACTAGTTTAAAATTATTAATAATTATTTTGAAGAATAAAATGATCTCTTATTGAATTCGAATTGTGTGTAGGAAGAAGCGAGATTGAAACATGCGAAGATAGAAAGTACATATTTAACATACATTGTAAATAAATAAATAAATAAATAAATACATATTTAACATACGTTGTAAATAAATAAATAAATATGAATGGAGAAGTTGCTAAGGGACTAAAAGAAAAAAAACAACATAAGGATGTTGATAGTTGTTTCTTTTATGAAATGTATGAATAAATAAAGAAAATTGTATTGGATATCACACATGTCAAATCAAGAAAGATATACATCTTAGTTTAGTATTTTCATAGGTACATTTAACTTTAGTATCTAAAACCAGTTGATGGTTGGATATTGGTGTGACTACTCATGCAACTGTTTCTGTGAAGACTTAATTTCTTAAGCTACCGAAATCCAAAAAATGTTGAAAGACATATTTATTTATAGATAATATAAGCAAAGTATACTAGACATTTTCAAGTTATTATTAAGATTTAAAGTATTATTTTTAAATTTGTTTAATACTTCTTTATGGTGTTGTCATTTCGATAGGTTTCAGTATTTATTTCTATATGGAAAAAAAATTGATTACTATTGTTCTTTTAGAAATAATAAGAGTATTTTATCAATAATATAAAGCATTGTTGGAATTAAATCTCTTGATCTTTATTATAACTTATATCTACTTGATGCTAAATACCTTTTACGATCGAATTTAGATATGGCGATTAATAATATTATTTATTCAACCTTACTATATAACTCTAGAATGATGCACTAAAGATAGCAAACATTTTACTGGTATTCTAAGCGATTTAAAGGCTATAAGTTTTATGACTCCACACTAAAGAAGAAGAAAATTAAGATGAGAAATACAAATTTTTTATGAATGTTGAGTTTGAATGAGATATACAGTATGGGTCATTGTTTCTAAAATATGAATCACTACCTTTGATTTCAACTACATTTATTTTTCGGACAATGTATAGTTTATATTTCCTTTCTTTAAAAAAGTATATTAAAAATCATAATAAAACAATGTTAAGTAAAATTCTCTTCAAGTTGAGATCAACGTTTCAGAAGAAGAAACTAAACAACCTCATGATACAATGTTACTAAGGAGATCCACTAAAAAGAAAGAGATATTATTTTGGTTGATTATTTAGTATTTCTCTATACAGAAATAATGAACTGGGAAAAATGATCAAGTCAAATTACATCACTCCACACAAGATATTAACTTTAAAAATGAATCTAAGATATAAATATTAAATATATGGTATAATTATATATAATAAAGTTTGAGATTTTTTCCATGCATCAAGGTAAAAAGCCGATGGTTATGAATGAATATTCAAAACCAAGAAGGGGTCATTAGACGTTGTGGAAAGATATAAGGCTTATGTTGTAGCAATGACAATACTCAAAAGAAAAGCACTGATTTTAATAAAAACTTCTTAGCGGTCACATTGAAAGTCTCTTTTATAATTATTTTGTGGCTTGTTGCACATTTTAAACTTGAGCAACAATAAATGGATGTTATAGCAGTGTTTGTAAATGGATATATTAATGAAACAACTTAAGAAATCCACTTATGTGCTCAACATAAGCTTCTCATCAATGATACCACAAATTTTATCATGTAGTTACCTCATTTAGCTTCGAGCTAAAACATTATACATTGTTGTGTGTGTATAAAGTTCAGTGAGAGCAAAAAAAAAGTTTGTATGTTGATGATATATCGCTTGTCAACATTTATTTAGGCATATTGCACGAAATCAAGATATTTCTTTCCAGGGACCTTTTTGATATAAAACATCTCGATGATGGTTCTTTGTATTAAGGATACAAATATACCATTATTATTCATGTGATGATATTTGGATTGTCATAAAAGAGCTATATGGATAAGTGCTGAAAAATGTTTTGGCATGCATGAACACAAAATTGACACCCTTTTTTGGTAAAAGAGGCAAATTTTGTCTCAAATAGAGATATAAGAACATTTTTAAGGCTAAAGAAATGCAAAAAAATTCCTCTGCATTTGTGGTGGGGAGTCCAACACATGCTAAGGCATGAATGCATCCGAATATTGCGTGCATTATTGTCTTGTCTGGCAGATTTTTAGTGGACCTGAATGTGGATCGTTGGTTAGAAGCCACGACGATAATGAGATATTTTCAAGAAACAAAAATAAAATAAAATTATATGTTCATATATAAAAGATTGGATCAAGTCCGCAGGTGTGGCGCAATAGAAAAGAGATGCCTAGGTTTGGTGACAGCCCAGGTTCGGTAACAGCCTAGGTTCGAACCTTGTCTTGCACGCACTTCTCGCAAAAAATAGCATTCGAATGTTATAGGCATCATAAGTTGAAGCGAATAGACACAACTTAATTCCTCCTCAAGAGTTTACCGATCTGCCAGATTCTACATAGTATAATTCAAAAAGAAAAAGCTCGGATCAGTTGGATATCATAAGGTATTATGATTTGAATTCGTTGGATGTTAAACGACCAAAAATCCACTTTAGGGTACATCTTTTCATAAGATGGTGGAGCTACACAAGAAAAAATATAAAATGCAAAAACTTATAGATTCCTCCACTATGAAAATATTTTTTATGGTTAGTTATGAATATCCAAATATGGAAAATAAGTTTGAAGTTTTGTCACAATGTTGTGAATTATTGAAAAAAAAATTGAAAGACCATTAAAGCATATAATGTGACAATAAATAGCAGCATAATTTTCCAATGAGGGAAGAGTGCAAAATAAATTGTAATACATAAAGTATATTATGACAAGCTCCATTATAGCGGATTCACTTATGAAAGGATTATCATCCAATGTCTTTTATGAGCATGTTGCTCAAATGGCTGTACCCTTTATGTAAGAATATTTTGTTTCGGAATACTTGTATTCGGCATAGTCATATGATATTGCTTTATATTTGGATTATGGATATATTCAGTATTTTTATATCTGAATAAAGTAATAAAGTATTATTCTTGCACTCTAGTTAGTTCATTTGTTGAACTTTTGACCGCACTTAAGTAGGTCCAGTTGAAAATACACATACATAGATCACATTTCATATAATTTCCATAACGCAGATACATAATTGATATATGTCATTTGATTGTATTGATATATGTGACCATTTATTGGTTACACTGAAAGTAACAGAAGCCACTTTGATCCTATGTGAACACAATTAATGAACGAAAATATTTTGCATATACAGAAGCCACTTTGATCCTATGTGAACACAATTAATGAACGAGAATGTTTTGCATATACCTCACATTGTAAGATAGAAATTCAAAAGCTCGTAAAGTTAAAACAGATTTCACATATGCGGCATGGGAGAGATTGTTGGAATAATTCAACATATGAGTCGCACATGTATATTTAAAATGTATTATGCTATCTTTCATTGATTAAGTCTAACTGAAGTGATCACATGTTTAAGGCTTAAGGGTATAATTGTAAAAAAACAATGTGTGGATACCGAGTCATTCCAATTTATTGATGAACCAAATTAGAAAATGCTAACGTTACAAATAAACGGTTATGGTCTTCAAATCATACAAGCTTTAGTTATTCTCGTGCCATCTTTTAGGGTTTGTGTCAATTTGAGAGACCAAATCAATCTTTCTTCTCTTTCAATCATAGATTTGGGTACGACTTCCATTAATTTACTTAATTTCCTCTAGTTTCTTCTCAATTAAATCAACATGGGTTATTTATTTGAATCTAAAGTTTAATGATTAATCGATGCTAAAGTATACTGAAATTTTAATAGTAACAATTTAATTCTTCATAGTCAGCCTGAGCTGAAAACATTAAAAGCTACTCTTGGTCCTAGTTTATTTTATGTACCAAACTTGAAGATAAAGTCTGTCTAGCCGGTTACACTAATACAAGACCACATTCTTAGCCACAGGGTTCATGATGGTTTAGTGCATGGTGGCTTTGGACACTTGAACAATAGATTTGAGATGGGAAGTAAGGCTATGTTATTTATTTAATTAAGTTAAATAATTGTTATTTATTTAATTAAGTTAAATAATTGTTAGTTATTTAGTTCATTAAATTAATTAATAATTAGTTAAACTATCTACAATGTTTTCTCTTTTTTTTGTCTGTTTGCAATTATTGTGCAAATAGTGTACAAGAGAATGTAATTTTTATTTTTGTTATTAAGAATAGGTTGTCTTGAATGCTCGTCACCAAAACTAGATGATTTTAAACTTAATGAAGCAAGAAGATATTCTTGAGAAGAATATACAACAATCAATAATCACAACAAATAAATAACGCGGAAAGCTCTGAATAATAAAAAGGAAAATTCTATTCATACACCATAAAGTACTGTACACACACCAAAAATTTTATCAAAATTATATACAGCATGTTTTACTAAATATACACTAACCATATTACAAAACTACTCTCATTTAAAAGTAAAATGAAGCACCTGTCTTTTCTCTCTTCCATGAATCGAACCCAAGAACCCTAATTCCCAAATTTTCTAAATTCAGTTTTATAGTTGCCAAATTTCACTTTCTTAACACCTAGTTTATGAATTTGACTGTGAAGTTTTATATTCAAACTTTTAATTTAAGACTATGATTTTGAACTTTGAATTCAAATTCTGATGTTATGTAGATATAGGTTTTGATTTTAAGTAGAGATAAATTATGACACTGAAGTTTAAAATCTGAATTAAAATCTGAATACAAGTTAAAGCTTCAAATTTAACTTTGTATTTATAGAAATTTAAAACTATTAAGACTTGATGGTTAAAATAGTTGAATGGAATTCAAACTTTGAATTTAAAACTATTAAAATATATAAACTTCGAATTTAAAACTATAAAAATATAAGGATGGTTTTGCCCTAAATTTATTAAGAAATTTACTGGTCTAGCAAAGTAATTTATGGTGTATAAATAGAATTTACCTAATAAAAATTCACCTTAACAGCGATAGTTCCAGCAAGAGCATCAAGATCCTCCAACAATTTCCCAACCCTTACCTCATTCCATGGATCCCTATATTGCTCCCTCAATATAAAATCATTTTCAAAACCGTACAAAATAACCGTCCTACTCTGACTAGGGGTCCGAGTCAACAACTCCATCTGCGGCCTCCCATCCTCCCCTTTAGAAGCATCAAGAAGCTTCTCAAAGATGTTTGATCTCGCTTCCCACAGTGCATTTGTAACTGGAGAGTGGTACATTCCTGGCCATAAGCTCAAAGGTTTGCGGAGTGAGGATGATGCGTTTATGTTGTTGGGATCGGGAGAGAAAGTGGAAGAAACTGAAATTGGTTTTGAATTTGGTGGATCCATTTTAGAAGAGGAGGAAAATAATTTAGGCTTGGATTTCGATTTGGAATGTTGAATTAGGGTTTTAAATGGAAACTTTTTCATGAGGAAGATGGCTGGGAGTCTGATCGGAGATTGGTGACTTGGAATTTGGCAACTTCAAACTTGAGCAACTGAAAAAATAAAAAATAAAAAAATAAAATAAAAAAAAGAATAAACCCTAACGTTGTAACATTACTCAAAATTACCCATTTTCTTAATTTTGTCATAAATAATACAATAACATCCTTGAAGAAAACACATTTTTATTCGTTCGGATCTATAATACAATACAGATGAATCCAATTTATAGAACTGTATGAAACGAAGATTACAATATCGTCCTTTAATATTTAGCATATTCACTCTTATTGCTAGTACATATTATAACGTTCCCCTTTGAATATGCGTGCGTAAAAATGATAAGAATAATTGCTTTGTTAAAAAACTATATTGTGAAAAACCTAGAAGGAAAAAATCATAAATAAGAAAATAGCGCAACTTTGTTTCATTCGTAGGTAACATGTTTTACAATGTTATTATGAGGCTTGATACTTCTGAATCAAAATAATACATAATGCAGCATTAAAACCTTACTAACGAAAATTCAGTGGGAAAATATTAGTCAAGAAAAGATTACATTATAGCATACTTTTTGATGCTCCCCCTGATTTATATTGAATTATTCAAATAGTCTGTTGGTACGGCCGACGCATACCCATTTTATACTACCATCTTCTGAAACGTTGATTTTGAAAGTGCCAATTTGAATAGATCCGTCGGATTTTCTTGGAACTGCATTTGTTTCACCTCTATCTTATTATCCTTATGTAATTCATGTGTGAAGAAAATTTAGGAGAAATGTACTTCGTCCTATCACCCTTGATGTAACATGTCCGAATCTGAGCCACACAAGCTGCATTATCTTCATAAATAATAATTGATCCTTCTGTAGCCGAGGGGAGTTAACATGTATTTCGAATATGCTCAATTAATGACCTTAATCAAATACATTTTCGACTTGCTTCATGTAGTGCTAGTATTTTAGAATAATTGGATAATGTTGCTACTAACGTTTGCTTCATATATTACCATGAAATAGCTTCATTACCGATACTAAACACATACCCAGTTTGTGATCTTGCTTTACGTGGGTCAAAAAGAATAATCTGCATCAGCATAACCAACTAGATTCGTGTTATTACCTACGTTAGAATAAAACAAACCTTAATTTGTCGTTCCATGGAGATTTCTCCTGATATATTTTATATCATTTCAGTATTTTTTCGTTGGTGCTTAATTGTGTGTTGCTAGAAGATTTACTGAGAATGTAACATTGGTCGCATGCACCAATAGCACTGAGATATGCTACTTTTGGACCAAACATATTTTCATCGTCTTCTTTTGGGCGGTAAGAGTCCTTTTAATATCCAAAGATCTGACAGCCATAAGCATACTAAGTGGATATGCTTTATCCATTTGAAAATGCTTCAAGGTTTTTCAATGTAGTTTGACTGATGGATCAGTATGTCATTAGTACCATGCTCAATCCGTAGACCGAGACAGTATTTAGTTTTGCCAAAATCTTTCCTTTTAAATTCTTTCTTTAAATGATTTATTGTTTCATCAATCTCTTTGAGTCCCAATCAAATTTATGTCATCAACATAAACTGTTAAAATGACAAATTCCTTTACTGATTTCTTTATAGAGACGCATGGACAAATGAGATTGTTTTTATATCTAGCTTTACAAAATATTCACTAAGGCGTTTATACCACATTCTTTCAGATTGTTTTAAACCATTTAGTGATCGTCTCAGTTTTAATGAGTACATCGACTTTAATTTTTTTTCAGGCAATTTATATCCATATGAGATTTTTATGTAAATATCGGTATCTAATCCACTATAAGGATAAGCTGTCACAACATCAGTTAATCATATATAAATTTTTCGAAAAGTATAAGACTTATCAAATATCAAAATGTTATGACATCCATAACAGAAGAGTATGTTTTTTTAAAGTCAAAACCTGGTCTCAGCAAGAAACCTTATACAACAAGTCGTGCCTTGTATCTCACGATTTCATTTTTATCATTTTGTTTTCTAACAAATACACATTTGTAACCTACTGGTTTAACATTTTATATTGTTTTCTTAGTCGGGCCAAATACACCATGTTTTTCAAGTGAATCTAGCTCAACTTGGATAACATTTTTCCATTTTGACCAATCATATCTTTTACGACATTCATTTATGCTAGTTGTTTTGGTATCATTATTCTCGTTAACATCATGACTTTTAGTTATTTCAGTAGCTATTGCGAATAAGAATACATCATCAATTATTATTTTACTTTGGTCCCATGTTTCTCCATAGTTCGTAAAAAATATTGAGATCTCGTTATTATTATTATATATCATTTTATTTTTGGAAGCTTATATTATTTCTTTTGGGATAATAGTTCCATCAGCATTTTTAGAAGAATTGGAATTTCCGTTTAAGCGATCTTTAGGATCATTTGTAACCTCTTCGGGAGGTTTATCAATTGATGATTTTTCATTAGATTTCTTTTTCTAGGTGTCAAATCTTTTGAACCAATGATTCTTCCATGCTTTTGTCTTGCTTTAGATTCATTTGTTGTTATATTCAACTTTTGTCTTTTTGAGACTTCAACTCTAGCTAGTGTATTTGCTGCTAAAATGTGAGATTTAGTTATTTTTGCAGCATCAGTAAATACATCTGCCATTGATTTTCAATGTCCTAAAGATGCAAAATTCTTTATATTGACATATTTTGGTATGTGGATTCAAATTAGACATAAATGAATTATTTCATAATATTTCACGCCTTTCTACCAGAATGGTATTTTTCTCCGTAACAGTGGGAAAATTGTCTCATCAAATTTACAAGATAAAAATCTTGCAATGAAGACATCACCTTTGAGAGGTTCAAGGTAACGAATCATCGAGGGTGAATCAAATCCCACATAAATTCTCAACCAATGTTGTGGACCCATTTTAGTACGAAGTGGAGAACTAATGGGCATATGCCCAGTGCAGCCAAATTTTGTAAATGCAAAATATTTGATTGGGATCCAGCTAAAAGCTGTTGAAACGACCCTACTTTCTTACCATAGAAAATTGCATCATTTTTAAGAAAGAAAGGGATAGAAAAGAGAAAAGACAGAGAAGAAGAAAGAAACAACATCAGAATCTAAACAGCGGAACGAATAAATTATATTAATCACATAATACATTACATGGTATCATATACATCAGAGATACACAGCTAAAACAACACATACTAGACAGTTATAAACACATGTCTAGTTATACAACCAAAAACAACAACTCAGAGAACACACAGCGGAATACTATATCTACACGCAGAAGCCTCCTACTCTGTTGCTCCTCCAGAATTCGTCAAAGCTGACCTGAATCCCTTGGCTACTCGTAAAAATTTGAGTACCCAAGAGTTTAGGAAAGCAGAATAAACTCCGGGTCAGACATGGGTCTGATGTAAGTAAACGGTTAAAGTTGCTTAACTTTAAAAACCTTTTGAAAGAAAAGGTATCACGTAAGACTTCCCACACATAAACATGGAAAAGGTTTTACCTTACGCTAACCAAAACATTTGATAGGAAATTCAGTGATATTATAATAGGTCTAGGGTTTTCAAATAAATATGAAATAGCCGAAATTGTTACATCTATTAAATTCCAGCTACTAGCCACAAAAGTGGGTAATACAATCAAAACCGTGGGCACTTATTGGATTTTGGATTCCATACAATGGCAGGGCTACTGGGGTACCGTCCGTCACAGTACGTGGCCTAGGTCACCATACCGAGGAGTACGCCGCTCCCCTACAACACAAAGCCGGACCCATTGCTTACTGAACAGTTCCAAATAAGACAACCTCGGCGGATGTAGCTATCAACCGCCCACACAGCCGAAATAAAAGGGACCTCTAGACAGGGGTAAATCTTACCCTCAAGTGGGGGCTACCCACGAAGCCTTGTTGCACTTCCCTTGTTTTAGCCATTCCCGGTTGATGAGGCTTGAGGCTACGATTACCTTTAGTGAACACATCACTTAGAATGTTCATCGTCCACCTGACGATGTTTTGAAAGCATTCAATCCATACAATTTCGTTCCGGGTTCGAACGAAACCGAAGGCATTATCTCGTTACACTCATTTTGGAATCACCCTCAGAGTTAACGACAATAACCCTTGCACTCTGAATTACCATCTCGAACCTATAAGAACTAGTTCCGTCAAACTCATCACGGAATCACCCACAGAGTTATACTAACTTATAGCCCTTACTCCTCGAGTCTTGATAAAGCTCCACTTTGATTCACGACCTAACGTTTAATTGGAATCGATGTGGTTTTCGGATATCCAAATATGGAAACCCGATCCCGATCTCATCGAAATCCAAAGCGTATCTTTTAGGTCCAAGTTGTTTAAGGTTTAAAACTATGTAATTCAACTATCTATATACACACAGAATAGATAATTCACAAGTCACAATTGATAATTACATTATCAAATAAACAGAAGATCCATAACTAAATAGGTAATCCACATCATTATCACAATAGATAATCTATATTACCACCACAATGCAACCAAAATTCATACCACACAACATTACTTATCTCATTTCTGAGATCACATCCATACAAAATAGTCAATGTCATCCATCCATACATAAGAAATGATTTACTTAATCACAACATAATTAATTTAAAATGAATTAAATTAACTACATCTAATCTCTAATTAATTTAAAGTGAATTAAATTAATTACGTCATCTCTTAATTAATTTAAAATTAATTAAATTAATTACCTTCATCAAAATAAATCTTGCTTACTTATCCATTAATTAAACCAATTAATTAATCATCATCCTAATTAATCGGCCTTGATTAATTAACTCTTAATCAAGTAATTAATCCTTAATTATTCTCATTAATCATATCAATTAATGAACCTTAATTAATTTACTTCCAATAATTAATTAACTAAATTAATTACATTATCTCTTAATTAATTACATTAATAAATCATGCTTAAATTAATTACTTTCAATTAATCAACTTTAATAAATAAATACAGTAATTAATTATTCTTAATTACTTCTTAATTACTTTTAATTACTTTTATAAATTCTTTGACTTATTACACCAAGTAATAAACCCTTAATTACTTTAACAAGTAATTATCCATTTAAAATTACTTCCCAATATGAAATTTTACTTATCTCAATTACCTCTAGAATTTATCAATTACTTTTCTTAAGTAATTAGCCTTATCAAAACTTATTAAGTAAACATACTTAATCATTTATCAAGTGACTATATTTAATTAATTAACAAATTAATTAACTTACTTGATCACAACGCCCCATAAATTATAATCGAGTAATTTTATCCCTTAATTACTCTTTAACCAAATTAATCTTCAATTAACAGATCAACTATCATCAACTATTAATTAATAAACCTTAATTATTAATCAATCCTTTAATACAAAGTAATTAATCACTAATTACTTTTATAATTAATTAATTAACCTTAATTAACTAATTAATCATCTCTTAATCATTAATTAATAAAACTTAATTATTAATTAACAACCTTAATTACAAATTAATTAATCCATAAATATAATTAATTAATCCTTGACCACAATTAATTATCCTTAACTAATAGTTAATTAATTCTTAATTAACTTGCATTATAGATTAATAATCTTTAATTATTAATTAAGAAATCCTAATTATAACTTAATAAAACATTTATTAAGTATTAATTAATTACTATTTTAATTAACCCTTAATTACTTAATTAATAAGTAATTACAATTTAATTAATCACTAGTCATTAATTAAATCCTCATAATTATTAGTTAATTAATAGTTATAATTAATTAATTACTTAATTAACTCCTTTCAAATAATAATTAATTAATTAAACTTGAAACTCTTACTAACTAATTAATTATTATTCATTAACACTTTATTATTATTTAAGATAAAACATTATCTCAAATTAACCTTGAAATCTTTACTTAACTTAATTCATTAATTAAATTAAAATATAAAGAAAACATTAATTACCTATCATTAATTATTGTTTAACAATCATTAGTTTCAAGCTCAAAAGTTACTTAACCCTTAATTGTTAATTAATAAAAACATTTATAAATTTCCTTTTTATATTTCCAAAGTAAGTTTGAAAATAACATTAACTTTAAACATGTAAACTATTCATACAAATTCAATTATAAAAACAAATCAATTTTAAAACAAGAATTTAACTTAGCTTAAATTATTTAAAGTTTAAAACTTTATTCATTTTAAATTGAAAACCTGGTTGAACATTCCATTTGAGTTCAACCCATAAGTACATGGATCCAAGAAAATAAAGTACATCTTTTTTTTTTAGATTCTACAGAAAATACGGAGAGGAAAATGAAAACCAACATGCACATTTTAAATCAGAACATTCACACAACATTTACATATATATATATATATATATATATATATATATATATATATATATATAAACATATGTAAAGCACTTCAACACAGCAATTTACATGTAACCATTATCATGTACTTAAGTTTTTAAACTTAAATGTTTGCTCACCTTTTTTTAAAAGAAGTGCAGAGGTTTGCAAATGAACTGGAACTGCAAGACATTTGAACTTGAAGCTTTTTAAATAAAAAAAACAGAATTGCCTCTTCCTTTTAATTGCTTTCCAAATTTTGCTCTTTGAAAAACTTGTAAACACTTGAGCTTGAAGCTTTTAAAACTGGAGTTCTTGCATGCATAAGAAAATTGATGCAGACATTGAAAGTGCAGAACTGGGTTGATAACTTGCATCAAGCTTTTGAAAACATTTTGCAGGTTTGGTTTGAAAACAACTGCAGGCATGCAGTTTGATTTGGAGGAAGTTCAAGTTTTAGATGTTTAATTTGAGCATGGATTGAGTTGAGGAATTGATGCAGGTTTGGTAAAATGTTTTTCAGGAAAACAAATTTGCAGATTTTCACTTTAGAGGAGGTTTCAGGTTTTTGGATGTTGAGGAGGATTTGAAGATCTTCTGGTTTTAGAATGAGTGAAAGCTGCATTGATGATTCTAGTTTTCTTTTAGGCATGAATACAAAATTTTAAAGAAAAAGAAAAAAAATGAGAAGAGATGGTGTTTATATAAGAAATTTTCAGATTTATTAAATTAAAAGAAAATTAGAAAAATAAATGGACACTTGTCTTTAAATTACTCAAATGTTTAACACTTGTTGACAAAGTGTTTTAGAACTTAACACATGTCCTGGTTTATTTAATTTTATTCTAAAAGAAATTTAAAAACCCCTTTTAAATTATTCTCCTAATTACTAATATGTTTTCTAAATTTAAAAATACTTTTCTAATTAATATCTAATAAACTATATTTATACATTTATAAATGTTTGCTAAATTGATATAAAATACAATCTTTAAAAAGAATGAAACCAAATAAAATTTAAATAAAATTATATACAACATTTCAAACTTATTTTAAAATGTTATTTCAAAAGCCTTGCATTTATCCTTATTAAATAAATACAAATCAAATTTCTATAGATAAATTTCTATAAAAAAAATAAAACAAAACAAATCTTATTTTTAATTAAAAATATTATATATATAATTTAAAATCAAACTATATTATTATTCTAATTTAAGATGTATGTATATTCTTGAATTCTAATTTATATTCATTTCAAAGTCAAATTTAAAAAAAATCCAAATCTAAAAATCAATTTAAGTAAATGAATATCAATTTTTAAATAAGCTTATTATTATTTACAAATAATTTATCCTATTTTAAAATTAATTTAAAATACACAGATATAGATGTATTTAAACACACTTATAAATTTTGAAAACAATAAGTCTATTAAAATTTATTTACATAAATAAAATAATTAATATTATAAAACCAAGTTATAACCATAATTAAAACATTGTATTATTATTACTTTGTTATTTATTTTATCAGTTTCAAATAATTAAATTAGAGATTAACAACATTTTAAACTTCTTGAAATTCCGGGATATTACAGCTGTGATGGTGAAAATTGATGATAAGTTGTTAGTTAATTTTTAACCAATTTTGATGCATACAAAATTGCATGTCCTCAAGCTGAAATGGGTAACTTTGACTGCACAAGCGACGGTCTTGCAATAAGCTACAATGTTTAATTCATGATTCTGCTAGACCATTTTAAGTGTAAACATGAGCTACTGGATGTTCAATTTCGATTTCCAATGATAAGCATTAGTCATCGAATACTTCAGAAGTAAATACTCCTGCATTATCTAATCAAATTGATTTAATCTAATAATCAAGGGAAGTGTGCACTTGGTTTGATTATTTAAGCAAATAATTTGGAAAATACCATATTTCTTATAGAAAGAAAACATACATGTGACCATCGAGTTGATGCATCAATTAATACCTAAAATATTTAAATATTTCACATTCAGGGTGGATTGGTCCACATATCACTTTGAATTCTTTGTAGAAATGTTGGAGATTCCGAAGTGATTTTACTATATGAAGGTCGAGTGATTAATTTTCCTTATGCGCATAGGGCATATAATTAATCACTCAATAAATTCAATTGTTTTGATAAATCATGCACATTTGAGTTTTTAGCGATTTTATGCATCATGGTTGACTTAGGATGACCCAAGCGATCATGCCAAAGAATCAATGTCTTTGTATTTGTGAGCTTCTGACTCATGATTATAGAGTGAGATTCAACTATGTCAATTTTCATGAAATATAGTCCAGTTGAAATTGTACCAACTTTTTCTAAAACAATCTTCTGGATTTTAATTCTAGAAACAACGCAAAGATATTCTTTGTTGTTTTCATTTACAGTTTCAGTATGATAACCACTCAGTCTTGTATCCTTAAAATTTAGCAGTTTTCTTTTAGAATTGCTTGAGTATAATGCACACTGAATGAAGATATGTGTACCATTTGGTAATACTATATAGGATCTTTCGGACCCTTCGATTATATCAGCAGATCCAGCTATGGTGGAAACTTTAGCTGAAATATTTTCATATAACTCAGAGAAAAACTTCTGGTTTAAGAGTGGTTGCACTGTCCTGTAGGATCGATTTCACCCTAGAAGGGGGTGAATAGGGTGATACTATTAATTATAAAAATTTAATGCTGAAGTATATAAAATAATCGCAGCACTGATAATAGCCAAATAGCAGCAGTACAGATAATAGCAGAATATAAAATACAGAAATAGAACAACGCAGATTTACCCAGCTTCGGCAAAAATCCTGCCTACGTGTTGCCCCCAAGGTTTCTACTAGAAATTAAGTAGTCAGACGCTTACACATGTAAACTCGCGACACCCGCTATCGACTAACCTAACTCTACGCTCAAACCCTACCACAACTCAGCCATTGAGTTGTGAATTCTCGAACTACACCACCGTAGTTCGTTCCCTAGTCACACGACTAGAATTGACAAAAGTTTAAAAAAATACAAATTAAAAACAATTTAAAAGAATAAAAATTTAAAAATATTAAAGCCCAAAGTAATTTAGAGAGGTTGGTCCAAAAATAAGTTAGGTGATAAAAAAAGTGTCCCTCTTCTCCTTTTATTATTTGCCATTTCCTCTTCGTAAATAATCTCTGCTTCTTGCTCGTTCGTTCCACTTTAAGAAAAATTAAGACTTTTGGAATTTGTTGAAGTCGCCAACAGATTGTTGGTCAATTGCAATGCCTATTGCTTTGATTTGCTTCGGCAATCGACTTACTTCGATTTGCACACGGTTGCTTCAATTCGACGAGTTCAGTATGAATTTGTATGTGATTTTATGCTCTTTTCTTTACTGGTTAATTTCCTTAAACTCGATGCTTTTCATGCCGATGATGACTTGGGATTTTATAAAGATCAATTTCCCTAATTTCTGTTCGAATATGTTATTTGAATTCGTCACTTGCTATGCTTTTGGCCACTGATTTTCAAATGACTGCTTGTGATTATAGTTGACTTGTTCAAATCGTATATTATCTGATAGCTTGATTATTACGGCTTGCTCCTTGGTCACCACGGCTTTGAATTTGCTTTGACGATGTTGATTTATCTTGACTTGTTCATTCATGTTATCATCTGGCTTTGATTTGGATTTGTTCGAACTTTCCTTGGTTATTTTTCTTTGTGCTTGTTGACTTCGGCCAATTGATACTGTGATAATATTTACTTATTCGATTTGCTATCACCTGACTTGTTGGCATTTGACTTTGGAAAGTGCCTTGCTATTGCCTTTGGTTTCACTGCATATATATGTGTGTGTGTGTGTGTGTGTACGTTCATCCATATATATATATATATATATATATATATATATATATTCATATTGTATGTTGCAGACTTGAGTCTCATTGATGCAATGCATTTGTTTGCATATTTGATGGTCGTTCGCTTGTTGTTTATTAGCTTGGTCTAATAATTTTAAGCTGGCCATTCGATTATTCTTGAATGATGGTGATTTCTCTGTAACTTCGGCCACTGATTTTGTGATATGAGTTGCATTGAGCTTTGTCCACTATTGTACATGTGCACATCAATGTCATCTCCGTATTTCACTTATCTGGTACACTGTGGTCTTGTCTACCTCTGGTTCATTTTATTGTGTTGCTTTTGCCTGTATGTATGTTTTATGCATTCACGTGTATAGTCTATGTACATTGTTTTGTGAGCTGATGTAGTGTTGATGTGCATTTGTAATTGAAGTGGTAGCCTCTGGTTGTGATTTTTTTGAGTCTGATTTTAAGACTGGTTTGCAGTTTTGTTCTTATTTGCTACCTGGTTGGCATGTATATTGATGTCACCTCTGGCCTTGGTTATATTGAACTGGCGTAGGCTTTGTTGTTGGCTTCATGTTTACATCACTGCTAACATATGCATTGTGTTGAGTTGCTGTAGTGTTTCCAATCATCATTTCTGAGTTTAGTTGATCCTTCTTGTTACTTCAAGTCTGAGTTGCACATTTATATACTTGTTTACTATTGTCATGTGATTCATTTAATGTTGAGGCTATTGGTCATTGCATTCATGTATGTATATTAATGCTCTGGTCTATATGCATTAGTGCTCATCCATGCTTCTGTTTTGTACTGAGCCTTGTAGCCTCGAGCCAGTTTGCATTTGAACTTGACTGTCTTGTTGAGTTCATCCTGGTTTGGTTGCATATGTATGCACTGTGTATTTTGTGTCACAGTGATCATTTGTTGTGTACTGATCTTCATATATTTGCAGTCTTCATGTTGCATTTGTATCCTTTACTCGACAATTTTGTGATGCTTTGTAGTGCATCTGAGTTGAATCCAACTTATAGCTCGGGTTTGACCTTGTGCTCGTGCCGTGACTTTATTTTTATTTCACTTGAATTGAACCCGGTTTTTGATTGGGTTTGACCTTATGCTCACCTGTTCCTTCAATTTTATCAAGTGTATATCGGTGTGCACGGTCTTGTGGCATGTACGGTGATACACTGTGCATGTCACAAGTTGTTCATGTTTGATGAATTTAAAATTAAATGATAACGAACAACCCAAATAACTGAGGCATATAGTTTTTTCAAAACACATTTTATTTTACACTTCAAAAAATATTTCTTTTTCGATTTTACCTCGTCAGTGTTTATTTTGCAGATAACTCAACTACTGAATTCAATCTGGAATAGAGTTGAAGATTAAATACAAGTGAATGAGTGATATGTAGTGAGGTGCTAATATAAATGATAAATTGTGATGTAATCGAATTTGTATTGTAATTGAAATTGTGCGTATGTGTATATATATAGTGAGAGCTCAAATTTGTACTATTCAAAATTGTAATAAAATATCTGTTTGAATAAAATATCCGTTTAAATTTAAATTTTGTGTTATTTATGTTATTCAACAAATATTTATTTACTTACGTGAAAATAAAATAGTACATTATCAAATACATTTAAATGAATATATATATATATATATGTATATTTATGTTTATTATCATCAAACAAAAATCATATACTTGCATATTCAACAACCTCCCCCTTTTGATGATAACAAACATATATTTAAGATTTTGAATCTATTCAATGTATTTGATCATTCAATTTGCTCCCCCTATTTGAATGCTCTCTCTCTCTACAACAAAGCCCCCCCTTTTATATATGCATGAGGATAAATAAAAATATGCAAATGAGCCTAGATGAAAAATAAAAAATATTTGACCTTTATTTGTCAAAATCTTAACTTTTCTCTCCCCCTTTTGTTATCAGCAAAAGAGTAACAGTGTTAGAAAAATAAAGATATGGTGATAGATTAATACAATATTAATACCCAATCGAGTATAAATATTAAATTTCAATAAAAAATTAAACAAAAATCATAAATACTCTGTTAGGCGCATATTCCACTTTTAGAATGATAGGGATGATGCAAAACCATATAGTTGTGTCTATTTGTGGTATATTTATATAAGGAATTTGAATATCTACTTACCGTGCATAATTGTTAGGACTTTTAAATGAGATTAGTAGTATTCCCAATTTTTAATAAAACAAAATGAATTTCAAGCATCTTCTAACCACGCATAACCGTGAGGACTTTTGAATGGGATTAGAATCAACTTGACTATTTAATAATCAATTCTGATTTGTTCGATACATGCATAACCGTGAGGACTTTTAAATGAGCATGAATGCACATAATAAAAAATTTCAAGTAATTCATCCATGCATAACCGTGAGGACTTTTAAATGAGCATGAATATTTTGGATGTTTTTATTTCTAAAAATATAATGAAATGAAAAAACAATTTCCCGTTTAAAATACCACATATTGGCATACATATTGGATTTTGATGAGTGATGGTTGATAGAAATATGATAGAAATAGAAATGGTCATGGAATTTTTACCCACAAAAGGTTTTTATAACTCTCGTTTAAATTTCTAAAGAAATTTACTAATTATACCATCTCAAGTTGTAATATATGATTAGTATCAACAGTCGTCACTTTTTCAATCACTATTTATCTTTTCGATGATCAGTAGGAAATCAGATTAGTTAATGTAGTCATTTAAGATCAAATCCAAAAAAAATTATCAAATTTTCTAAAAATGACTAATCTGAAACAAGATCAACAAAACGATTTTTTGGAAGGTTTTTATAATAGAAAAATGTCTGCTAATTGAAAATTATTTGAAATGAAAAAGATGCAGATATTTTCTTTGTGATGCAGTTAATGAATGTCTTTAAATAAAACACGTTCCACTAGTAATTTTTCTATAAACTAGATTACCAGTGTACTCTACATCTGAATTTTCCTTTCATTCGAGATTATCATTAATTGGATGTCGTCAACCAGACCATGAAGTGTGCAAAAAAATATCTCAAAATCATTTTTAATAGCTTTTAAATAAATGAAATTGAATTGAAGCCATGCAAATAAACAGATAGTGAACATAATGTTAAATCTAGAAGCAATAAGATAAACCAATATATCCACTTGTATCAAGAGTAATCATCAATCAATAATCACCATCATTAAACCAAACAAATCTATATGAAGTATTTCAAGGACTGTAGTGTCTCGGCATAAAAAGATAATTTAGCCAACAATTTGCAACGGTCAGAATTATAATCAGCATTCATTTCTTTATCAGTAACTAGCTGAATTAAATTAGAATATGGTGTAGATTTTCACATATATCGTTCAAGATACCTTTACCTATTTTACCTTTAAGATAATTTTTCATTTTTCATCTACTGTGATTCTTCCACCTTTGTACAAGGCAAAGGAACTTTGATTTATCGCTCATTGTGTGCTTGGAACAGCCAGAATCCAGGTAACACTGTTGTTGTTCCTTAGCCTGCCACCACACCTACACGAGACAAGATTTTTGTGACCTATTTTGTTATAGGTCCATGGTTGTTAGTGGCAACATATTTTGAAAAATATGTTTGATAGACCAAAAAATATTTATATATGTTCCTTTCGGTTCCCAGATTTGTTTGACTTTGAGGGATTTTACATTTGTGCCTTTTGGAACCCAAATTGCTATAGTTTTCACATTTTTTGGCCTATACCAGCAAATGTTGTGATTGTGTCCAGTTTTTCCATATATCATGCACTTTAAATTTCCTTGATTAATTTCATTTCTATCGCATTCTGATTGATTATACCCAAGTCATTGTCTAACGGTATTAACAGTTTGTTTCCCTAATAACATATTTAACGATCTTTCACTTTTGGAAAATTTTCCTAAAGTTGTAGACAATTGTTGGACTTGTGTTTCGAGAGATTCATTTTCATTCAATAATTATGTGCACTTTTTAATAGAATTTTCTCTTCTGATATTTTCACTCTCTTTCAAAATCAGAATTTCTTTTTCAAGCGATTTATTTTTGATTTTTGATTTTTTAATTTCTTCTTCAAGTGATGGACACTTATCACACTTAGGGCGCTTGGTTTGAGAGTTTTTAACCAATTCATCTGTTTATTTAAATCTACCAAACTATCTCGTTGTGATTCAATTTTAGTGTATTTTTTCCTAAGTCGTTCAAAACACCCATTTACCTCATGAAAATATATAAGTAATTCCAAACGAGAAAGTTTTGATACCTTGCTTGGCTCGTCATCATCTCTGTCAGTTGTATCACCTTGAAGACACAGATCTGCTTTTTCACTCTTATGCCATTACTTTTATCAGCTTCATCAGCTTCATCCCAAGTAGCTGCAAAATTTTCCTTTTCAGTTTCTTTCCTTGGACGAGTCGATTTTGAGGACGATTGAGCTTGGTGTGACCAGGTTTGTTGCACGTGTGATAAATGATCTCTTGCTCTTCTGGGTTGTCTAAAACTTTGACTATTCCGCTTTTCAATTTTTGATTTAGAACTGGATTCCCATATTTGTGATTCCACTTTTTGAATTTTTTTATTATCAGCTCCAGTTCAGCTACTCCATCGTCGTCGTCGTCATTGTGAGAAATGCGAAAAATGGATCTTAAGCCTAGAATTAACACTAGAGGAGGGGGTGAATTGTGTTTTAAGAAATTACTAATTTTTTTTGAGTTTATATTAATTTGAACACAAATATATGCAATATTCAGACACAGATATGATCACAGAATCAAACATAGATGCAAATATAAAGTAAAAGCAATAAAAGAAAGAACGCACCGGATTTTATACTGGTTCGGAGTTACCCTACATCCAGTCCCGCAACACAAGTATGGATTTCCTTTCAAAATCAATTCTTACAATTACATCCTCGATTTTAAGGCCACGAGGTACACCGCTATAGATTCACAATCCTCTAGGTAGAGATACTTGATTTTACGGGCAACAAGTTCACCCAATTGATTTCCTAGGCTACAATCACACCTTTTATCGCTTAATTGATTTCACAGGCTATAATCACAACTTTTCTCACTCAATTAATTACAAAGAAGCCTATAACTCTGAATAGCACTGGAATCTTATTGAGATAGTGGTAGAGAATCAAACCAGAGATGATCTAGTTAGATTCAATGGTGATTTAGGCAGAGTATTGGTAAAAATGCGTATATAGAAATATGGAAGAAGAAGAAGAGTGAAATCAGAGAACATATGAATATTAATTCGTTTAAAACAACCCATATTTATAGTAGAACAATAACCATGTCCACTCGTGAAAGGATATGATGAATAGACACTTTGAAATTTAAAATTTTGAAATAAACTGCCACCTTGTCGACAGGGGTTTCTTGGGTTTGTCGACGGGCCTAATCAATTTTTGGTAATTTGTTTTTCTTTGAAAATAACTTCTATCTTGTCTTAAAACTATTTTAAACTTTATAAATATACTTAACTATAGTTAAAATACATAAATAAGTATAGAGAATGATATTTTGATATATATAAAATGTTACTATATATTTAAATCCAAGTATAAATATTAAAAGTTAAATATATTATAATTAAAAGATAGTTTAAAACCAGGGAAAATTTGATTATGAAGATAAAGATTATTTTGAGGCTAAAAGTATTTTAATACCGGGATAGATGTTTTTGATTCTTTTAAAAGGAATATTTTGAAATCATTTTGAAAACAAGATATAATTTTGTAAAACATTTGAATAGAAGTTAGTGGATACAAAACAATGTTTCACTAAATTTTTTGTAGGTTTCATCCTACTTAGGGTTCCATCCCTTTAACGGGCTCGAAGTGGATTCCATTCCACGAATAAAATGGATTTTGAGACCCCGGTGATTTTCTAGGAGTTTTAACAAAATTCCTAATTAAATTACTTATATTGAAATCTTTAACTCTTGATAATCTTGATACCCATGAGTCTTCAATCTTGATATCTTCAGTCTTGAATCTCTATACTGTACAGTCTACATTCTTGGTACCTGCATGGTTAAATCCTGCATATACATATATATCTAAATTATAATGTTAGTATTTATATTTTATAATCTTATTCTAAGGTTGTTGTCATCAAAACCATCTTCTCAGGGACTAACAATCTCCCCCTTTTTGATGACACTAGTACAAAACAGATTAGCTGCTTCGCCTCATTTGTGTTGGTTGTCCATAAAACCGACACAAATAGTGTAATTTGTGTCGGTTGTTCATTAACAACCGAAACTATTGACTTATGGGGTAAGAAGAAAATATTAAAAATGCAATTTGCATCTGTTGTTCTTAAGAAACCGACACAATTGAAGGGAAGCAATAGATCTATTCGTGTCGGTTGTTTGAACAACCGACACAATTAAATACAATAGCATCGGTTGTCCAAAAACCGACACAATAGGCACACAACCTTTCCCTCCAAATCCATTTCAGCCGCCCCATCTTTTCCCGCGAACGCTAAATTTTAGAGGAAAAATTTAGCCATCACGTCCCCGACCCATCTTCTTCTTTTCTTCTTCGTTATTTTATTCCTTCTTCTCTCTACCCGCGAACGCTAAAATTAAATTTTATTCCTTGTTCTCTCTACCCATTATACTACCGTTCTCTCTAGCAAAAAAAAAGAGAAAACAACAATCGCTTTTATTCCGTCTCCTTATGCTTCTCTCTCTTTTGAACTAGGGTCGAGTGATTGAAGAGTTTGCGCCGCGATTTCGTCTGCTTCTAGATCAAGATTTTCGATCTTTTAGGTATGCCTTATTGAATTATTGAAGACTTTGGTTTTTTCGATTTGCGATTTTGGGTTTTTTCGATTTGCGATTTTGGATTTTTTCGGTTGAATTTATGAATTATTAAATTATTGAAGACTTATGATTATGGAAAAAACGAACAAGTGCAAACTTGCTAGGATTTGAATAAGCAGGACTTTAGAAAAAAGGTTGAAAATCGTGAATATCGGCTTACAAAAAGGTTGGAAGTACCGAGAACCAAAGCGTAAAGATGAGGATCATGTGTTGCGTGCTAGCTTAAATAGGCTGTCATCATCAATGATTTTTATATACATAATTGCTGTGTATGCTACATTTATTAGTACAACAAACATAAAGATTACTTTCCATATTTAATATTTAATTAAGGTGCTTAGATGTGTAATGTGATGAGACTGACGCATGAATGTTTATTTGTTAGCTAACTAATTATTAGGTACATAGTGCTAGTGGTAACTTGTCCAAGTTTCAATGAATAAAATCCTTTTTTTTACGTTCAAATTACTGTAAGCAACAATTTCAGTACAGGCATACTTGGAAGGAAGTAGAATAAAGTTTATGGTTCGATCGTATTGATTTGTAATAAATGAGGCAAGTGACATTCGGAAATGTAGATGAAATGTGGGTATACAATGATGGTAGAAACTGGGGATGAGGACATAAATATACATCATTTTACCACCCAATGGGTTTGATTCACAAAAAGGGTAATAAAGTAAAGGAGTTTGTTGACCCACCTTATTTAGTTATATTTGAATGTTGAAGTGGAGTTGGTTTCACATGTAGCTCTTCTTTGGGTTCTAAAGATTGCTAAAATTATTACAGATATGCAACAAATGAG
Source organism: Allium cepa (assembly GCA_030765085.1). Lineage (NCBI taxonomy): Eukaryota > Viridiplantae > Streptophyta > Magnoliopsida > Asparagales > Amaryllidaceae > Allium > Allium cepa. Next base: position 348,595,954 of record CM060928.1, read on the forward strand.
TTAAAACTGAAGCTGACATCATAGGATTTTTCACCAGTAGAGACTGTTAGGTTTTCATCTAATTATTTAGTTGGGTAGTTACTTTCACCCACTAAAAAATTTAGTTTCTAAAATTTGATATTAGACTCGATATAAAATATATCCTAAATGACATTTTCATTGTATTATAACATACAGAGGAGTAAATATAAATATTGGAAAAAGGAAAAAGAGATTACTCAAGTTTACCACTTTCGTTAGCTTAACTGAAGCAATGATTTGTCTTTTTGACTTTGGTGCTTTTACTTATCGTCTTCTTTGGAACATGACACAAGGTGCAAGCTTGAGTAACTGCCTACTTCGCTTGAGTAACTACCTGCTTCGCCTGGCTTCCTGCATGAATAATGATGTTAAATATACATTAAAGCAGTCACCACATAAATATATCATCATCTGTAATATGATATTTATCAAATAACAATTGACGTTGGCATTAGCAAAAATTATTAAGATCATTAAGCTGCTAGACTCTTAAGTAATTCTTTCAAATCCATGTTTCAATTTTATTCATATAATTTCTATTTCCACTGCAATTTGTTACTGCTATTGTTTTTTAATCAGTCATTGCTTAATTAACTCTTATTACTGTTATTAGTTGTTTGCGGTTCAACTACCCGCTGTTATGTTTTGTTGTATGCACTATAACTTGTTACGGGCCAAATAATCAAAAGGTAATAAAACAAAACATAAATTAAATTAATAAAAACCTAAAGTCCATCTAAATTTATTTTGATAGAGTAAAGGGTACTGGAAGTCCCCCTTTCTTATCCTTAGGGTGAAGAACATTGTTATCTCCCCTCCTAGTAACGATGCCTTGTTTACAACACTGGACAACTGTGATAGCTCATGCCATAAAATTTCCCTGTCTAAAACAAATTTCTTGCATATACAATGGTTATATACATAGGAAATCCACCTAAACTATTAATAATAGTAGTGATGTGTTGAGTGCTGGATTGAATAAGTTGAACTATCCATATAGACTGGTCCCAAAGGAGTAAAATTCTCCCCTTAGAGCCATGATCATTGTTACATAAGTGATCCAGTTTTTGCTAAATTTGGACAAGAACTTGGATAAAGAAACGAAGTCTTATGGTTGTCCTTGGAGCATCAATGTTTCAGCTTAAAAACAAAACACACAGTCAAGACTGGAAAATGTTTTAGAAACAAAATAAAAAAACAAATAAATATACCTTTTCCCGCATCCTAACAAATGGGTAGAATAGAAGGCTCTATGTTTTTCCTACTACATGGAATTATTCATACTATATGTTATCCCAACAGGAGCATCAATTAGTGCCAAATTTTTAAAAACTCAAGTAAGTTACTGCTCAATAGTTGATCCTGCATGATAACTTAAAATCGTTTATATACACTTATCCGAGAATCTGATTCTCCGGTAAGTGAATATTTTATTTTAAGCTGACAAGCAGCTTAAGGACATATCTGATTCTCTAGTAAGTGGATTTTATTAGTTCAAATTTCTTTTCTTTTTCACCAAACAATACAATAGGTAGCCATTTGCTATATCCGTCCAACCTTTTTCAAACACATGTTGATAATCCTCATGCATCTATCAATAATTCATATGTAGACAATGATGAGCGAATGGTCACTAGAACATTTTGAAAGATACTAAGCACTGCTGATATAAAAATGTTGCATCCGCTCCATATTAACCAAAACTCGATCTATTCTAGTAAGAATATTTTCTTTAGACCCGACAAGAACAAATATTTTGGTGCAGAACCTGCATTAAAAATAATTGGGGAGGCCTAGAAAACATTCTTAGACAAATCACAACGTCTGGTTCATGACATGAATACAAAGAGCAGGCAACAGCGTGACGTTCAGCCAAATAACAATAGCAGATTGGATCACGCGTATGGAGATTATCTGATCCATTTTGGGATCAGTATTAATCCCCCTCCCCCCGCGACATTCCAAATAATGATAGTCATTTACCATGTTTTCGATCCCTTAACATTCTTTTAGGAGGCTTAGGTTGGTTTAGGTTGAGAATAAACATTTTTTTTCACTTTTCACGGTAACCCTACATTACTATACATGCTATATCCATTTCCGAACCATCTATGGTTGATTATTTTAAACACTCTCTTTCTTTCTCTCTCGGTCTCTAAAATGGCTTTTATAAAAAATCTAGCTATTGATCATTGCTTACTCATTCATACACTTTAATTTATAATCAAATATCCATCAAGCAATGCACTTGCAAGAACAGAAATTCTAACTTCTTCATTTTCAATATCTAAGTTTATATGATCTGATGTTGAGGAATAATTGAAATATCCAAAAAAACATAAGAAACACTTATGATTTTTTTTGCTTATGTAGTGTGTCTCTAGCAATTTCACGTGGATCGTAATCGGATGTATAACGTGAAACGTAGTGATGATGAGTTCATGAACAAAATGGAAGAATTCATCAAGTGTGCGTTGAATGATCAATTAACAAGAAGAGAAGAAACAATTTTTTGTTCTTGTAGACGTTGCCAGAATAGGAGGAGATTTCGTAACATAGATCAGATCATGGATCACATAATTCAGTATGGGTTTAACAAAATTATACACAGTGGATATAGCATGGTGAAAGCACACTTAGTACACCTAGTTCTAGTAATCATTACACTAATGAGGATGACCAAGAAGGTACCGTGAATAACGAGGTAAATGATGAGACTGATGAGATCGACAATGTTAATGAGATGTTTGATGATGTTCAAGAACATTTGATGGAAGAGCCAAAATTGTACGAAAAAATATTACTTGATGCTGAGAAGCCTTTGTATTCTGGTTGTGCTAAGTTTACAATATTGTCTGTTGTGCTCAAGCTTTTCAATTTAAAAGCAAAACACGGGTGGAGTGATATAAGTTTTACATCATTGTTGGAACTTTTGAAAGACATGCTACCGGAAGGTAACGAGCTTAATACTTCTAATTACGAGGCAAAGAAAATTATGTGTCCAATTGGCATAGGATACAAAAAGATACATGCATGTCCAAATGATTGTATATTGTATCGAAATGAATATGAGAGCTTGCATGAGTGTCCTAAGTGTGGATTATCCCGTTACAAGTCGCGAGAAAATGTTCATAATGACCCAGATAAGAAATGGCCTCCAGCAAAGGTTTTATGGTATTTGCCCATTATACCAAGGTTTAAACGTTTATTTGCAAATAAAGAAAATGCAAAAAACTTAAGATGGCATGCAGATGTGAGGAAGGATGGTGGATTACTAAGGCATCCAGCCGATTCTCCGCAGTGGAGAAATATCGATACCATGTATTCTAGTTTCGACGAAGAAATAAGAAATCTCAGAATTGGTCTTTGCACAGATGACATAAATCCATTTGGCAATCTTAGCAGTCAACATAGTACTTGGCCGGTTCTTTTGGCGATTTGCAATCTTCCACCGTACTTGAGTATGAAGCGCAAGTACATTATGTTGTCTCTTATGATTTCGGGACCACGACAACCAGGAAATGACATCGATGTTTATCTAGCTCCTCTTATTGATGATCTAAAACTTTTATGAAGGTGTGCGCGTATTTGATGCATATAGTAGAAGTGAATTTACATTACGCGCCATGCTTTTTTGTACCATAAATGATTTTCCTGCATATGGTAACTTGTCTGGATATAGTACAAAAGGTGCTAGAGCATGCCCAATTTGTCAAGACGACATGGCTGTTGAGCGCTTGCATTTTTGCAAGAAAAATGTGTATATGCATCATCGTAGATTTCTCCCTTTCAATCATCCTTATCGTAAAAAGAAGAAACCTTTCAATAGGGAGATAGAAAGCGGAGTTGCTCGTTTGCCATTAACAGGAAATGATGTATATGAACGGATCAAGGATATTGAAAATGTATTTGGCAAAGCCTTTCCTCTTCGAGAAGGCATGTGGAAGAAAAAATCTATATTTTAGGAACTTCCATATTGGAATCATTTACAAGTTAGGCATTATCTGGATGTAATGCATATAGAAAAAAATGTTTGTGACAATATCATTGGAACACTCTTGAATATACCTGGTAAGACAAAAGATGGTGAGAAAGCTAGACAAGATATGTTGAAAATGGGTATTCGAAAGGAGTTAGCACCAGTGGAGAAAGTTAAACGTATCTATTTGCCTCCTGCATGTTATACATTGTCCAAAAAGAGAAAACTAGTTTATGCGAGTGTCTTCGTGGTGTCAAGGTTCCATCAGGTTATTCTTCGAACATTAGCAGTCGTGTATCAATGAAGGATTTGAAATTGACGGGCATGAAGTCTCATGACTGTCATGTGTTAATGCAACATTTGTTGCCTGTTGCTATTCGAGGTATTTTGCCTAAACATGTTAGACATGTTATTACAAAGCTTTGTATTTTTTTAATGCAATTTGTAGTATGGTGATTGATCCTGATATGTTAGATGATCAACAAGCCGATGTTATTGTTAGCTTGTGTCAATTTGAGATGTATTTTCCCTCTTCATTTTTTAATGTTATGGTGCATTTGGTTGTACATTTGGTAAGAGAAATCAAGATTTGCGGTCCTGTTTTTATGAGGTATATGTATCCGTTCGAAATGCACATGGGAACATTAAAAAGAAAAACAAAGAATAGATATAGACCTGAAGCTAGTATCGTAGAAGGTACTGTAGCCGAGGAAGTTATTGAATTTGTCACTCAATACCTAACTGTCATTGAACCTATTGGACTTTGCAAGTCTCGACATGAAGGGCGACTTAACGGTCAAGGCATAATTGGGTTTAAATTGATGTCAACTAGTGATGATATGTTTCACAAAGCTCACCTACTTGTTTCACAGCACCTTAGTGAGGTTCATCCTTACTTGGAAGAGCACATGACAATTCTAAAGTCTCAAAATCCTTCAAAGAACGAAAGATGGTTGACAAATGAACATAACCGCTCATTCATCATATGGTTTAAAGATAGGGTAATGTCTCAATTGTCTCAAACAAATCATAATGTTTCCGATACAATAAAATGGTTGGCGTATGGGCCTAAATTTCAAGTTAGCTCTTATGAAGTATACGTTATTAATGGGTATGTCTTTCATACGAAGCGTCAGGATAAAAAGAGAAAAATGCAAAATAGTGGAGTAAGTGTCGTAGCATCTTCAAGAGAATTTGCTAGTGCTAAAGATAACAAACCAATAAATGCAACAATGTCATATTACGGAGTAATTGAGAATATTTGGGAACTTGAATATAGGGACTTCACGATTCCTCTATTTCAATGTAAATGGGCCGATAACCATCTGCTGTACAAGTGGATGAACATGGATTCACATTTGTTGACTTTGATCGAGTGAGTCATGATAACGATCCACTCATCTTGGCATCTCAAGTGAAACAAGTTTTTTATGTCACCGACCCAACTGATCATAAGTGGTCTGTTGTCCTTCCTGCAAAAAGACGCATTGTTGGGATCGACGACGTGGTAGATGAAGAAGAGTATAATCAATTTGACGAGAATCCACATTTTTCCATTGACGTAAGTCTATCAGAAGAAGAAGTTGATTTAAATGCAAATTATGCACGTACTGATCACGATGAAGGGGTTTGGATAGCGGGGTAATTTTTTAACCTTCTAATACTGTCACCATTTAATTTGTTCATATGTGTACATTTATTTGGAATGTGTATATCAGAAGCTAAATCTTCAAACGAATGAGAAAACATGTGTGAGTATAGTTTTTTGTGAAAGCATGGTTAAATGAATAGTTGATATTTTGAAAATATTGGGTCGTTACACATACTTCGATCTCTGCAAAAGAATTCAAAAGGCATTTCTATTTTGACTCATTGCAAAACTAGCAGGTTAGCACTGTTTTCTTGCATTAGTATCTATCGGATAACAATTTAATGATGAAATTTATATGCATTAGCTTATCTTCCTGAATCTATCATATAATAATTTATTGCAATACGGTCTGCTTGATATGAAAAAAATAACATATGAAATCATTTTCTTATATTGCAATGTGTGTCGTTGCTCATTACGATGTGAACTAGTTATGTGTAGCTTTCTCAGATATGTGCATTTATTGGCCGGTTGCTTGCTCTGAAATTTAAGCAACCATGTGCGTTTTGCTTAAGTGGTTAAATCATGAGCTTATAGAATGCATGTAAAATATACATAGTTGCAGAATATATACCTATAGAAAGATTTTTCTTGTTAATTTCGACTGCTCGCTAAAAAAATGCTTGTAAAATTTTGAGCGTGATTAACAAACATGACATAATTGTTAGCAGTAGCACCATTATCCTTTTTATTTCGTTTATAGATGTTGTAAACATAGCATTCATTCATGAAATGTATTGTTTATAGATATAAAAAACACTTCCTTCATTCATGTCATAGTTCCTATAAATTTTCAAGTGAGATTTAATAGATGTTGTTTTGTTACTAAGAAATGATACGGTGCCTGTAAATTTTCAAATATTCCCCCAGATATGTCATATTTTAATATATTTGTTGACTACTGAATTATTAAGTTGTTATTATATCAGTTACAAAGCAATCTTGTCAAGATTACTATATTAGTTAGCAGACTTTCAATTTTATAGTATACACTCCAGATTACAACATGTAACTAGCGTATGATTCACATTAAAAGTATTTACATCCTGAATCTACCAAAAAATTATAGTTCTGCATACAACAAAAGAAATTTACATCCTAAATCTACCACATAAAATATAGTTCTGCATACAACAAATGAAATTTACATCTTGAATCTACCCTAGAAAATATAGCTGTTTATATAGATGTTGAGTTGTTATTGTACATCAAATATGGCCTATTTATATACAAATATGGCCCGTTTATATAGATGTTGAGTTGTTATTGTACATCAATACTATACTATTAAGTAGTTCAAGGGCCAGCACAGGAGGAGAAAATATTAATTAATTTTGTATAGTTGGAACAAATAAATATTAACAAAATATCAAGCAAATACCTCTTCAAATAAGTTCTGGCTGTGTGCATTTTGCAATCAAGCAAATATGTCTTCAAATCAGTACAGACTGTGTGATATTTAAGTTATTATTCGTTTGTTGAAATATTTTATAACTTTCGGGTGCACATCTGTGATACAGGAATAATGGAAATGCAACTATATGAACACACTGAAGAGCAAAACACTTCCGCTACCGATTCAGAACCGTCATCTAAGAGGAGGCAAAGAGGTCCAACAACCGGAAAGAAATACAGAACATCCAAGCCAAAGTTCATTGAGTGGTGTGATAATGGCAAACCTACTGGAAAATGGGTGAAGTCTTTTAAGCCATACGTAGGCGATACAGCTAGATCTAGAATTGATATAAATATCAAGAATTGGGCTAGCGTTAGTCAAGGGCTTAAGGATACCATCTGGGAAGACATTAAGGTATTATAAATTCATTTGTTCGCTTATTAAATTGTCAGTTGGATCCTTTGTGTTTGGAGTCATGAACCGCTTTCATTGTTTATCAAATTCATTTTTACTGCTTTGACGTTGTTTATTTTTTATTTTTTATTACCTCAGGCCGAGTATCACATCGACGAAAAACTGAAAAATAATGTGTTAAAAAATGTTTATGGAGCATGGAAGGGTTTCAAAACAAAATTGGTTAGTGGTTGGATTACGAAGACTAGAGAGCTTCCAGCAAACCATAAAGAGCCATACGAATGTTATGATGGGGTTACAAAAACACAATGGGAAACATTTAAGAAGTATTGTGAAACCAAGGAGTTTAAGGTATGTTTTTTATGCCATATCCACAAGTCACACGCTATTTCTTTCATTTTACAACTCACCAGCTTCGTCAGAGCAATTGCATATTTCACAAAATGAAACGTGCAGTTTCTTATAACAAAAATGATAACTGCTCTTTAGGTGTATGATATTTAGCTCTCTACTTCTTTACACTCTCTAAAATTAACATTTCATAGTTTACGATCAGCTAGTTATTTTCCAAATTGTGTATGTAACATTTCATAGTTTACGATCAAAAAGTGGATATCATGTCCTCATGTGGAATAGAGATTGATTAGTTTAACAATCTGTAATCAATGGGCGTGCACATACAAAATTGACTATAACTAGTTTTGCTACTCATATATACACGGGTAACATAAAATTTAAACCTATGAAGAACTGGTTAAACAAAATCCATATAAATGTTTTGTAACTAAATACCCCTCGCTAGTTAATCAAGATTCATATTCAAAACATTAAAAATTGTACGACTGTGGTAACTCTACGATTTAAATAAAGTGGGGTAATGAAGGAGGAATAACAAAAATAAAGTGGAATGATGTATTAAAGATTGTAACAGTTAACCGAAGCCAGTGATATAGAATTTTTTTTGTTGAATGTGTCAGTTTGTGACAGTTAATTGAAAATAGTGGGGTAATGAAGTGTAGCAATGTGATATGGTGGGTCGATGCAACGGAAATGTGGGTATTTGTTGCATAGAGCAGTGTCTCTGGTGAAGTAGCAGATGTAGAGGGGAACTGTTTTGGAGTGTAGGCAGTGATGATGTTGTTTGGTCTTGTGATTGGAGTAGGTGATGATCTGTTGACAGCAAGTGGAAACGATGAAGGCAACAGGTAGGCAAGTAGAGATGGTGATGAAGTGGATTGAGAAGGGGGGAAATTTGAATATGCAGTGCTGTCGATTGTAGCAAGCCGTGGGGGAGCAATGTATACAATGAGGAAGAGAGGAAACTGTGTGGGTATGGTCTGACAGTGGGAGTCTGGTTTGCAACATCGTTTTTGGTTGTGGTGCGCAGTGATTGTTGTTCAGGAGTTTGCAGTGATGAGGAGGCAAGTGGTGAAGTTTGATGATTTGGTGTTGATGCAGAAATTGATGTCGATGATGAAAGTGGTTTAGATGGCTATTGTATCACTATGCAGGGGAAGGTACAGTGCACTGATATTGGTGTCAAGGGAGGAAGTGTTAGTTCACTGGTTGTTAATAAAGTTGTTTAACTACTATTTTAATTGCCTAGTTTAATCAATATTATTAATAAAGTTGTTTTACTGCTATTTTGAGTGCAAGAATGCTCAATTTATCGTTACAAAATAGCAAACTTTTGGAATTAATACTCAATTAATTTTTGTTGTAACAGTGTCTAATACATATACCACTATGATAACGTTTGAAATGTATTAATCATCAAAAGGAAACCACGGTTCGGTGTAGTATTCAAAACTATGTATGATTTACGTCAACCAAGGCTTTACATTTGTTGTACAAGCACCACACAGTCAGTAAAAAGATTACATTTGGAATGTCTGAGCTTTTTTTCTTGTCTGTCAGGATTACTAACTGAGATTTTACTTCCAAAGTTGACTGTAGTCATCTACTTAAATTTATTGGGTTGAGGTATGATTTTAATCAAATAAACTCAATTGTTTTGAGTAACTGTTTATATATATAGCATTGTATATATATGTAATAGTAATACACCATATTTTTCTTTCTTCTTCTATCATTGCATACTAAATGCATACTGCTCATGCATATAGAAATAGTACAAATATTTGTGCAAATTGCAACTGTTCTGTGGCTTGTGCTATTCTGTTTTGCTGAATTTTGCAATGTCATAAAACAGCAAATAAGTGAGAAGGCTAGGAAGAGTTAGGCATGCAACGAGCATCCTCACTATTTAGGACAAGCTGGATATGCAAGGAAGAAGGCTAAATGGATAATTGAAGGTCATAGTTCCTCGACCATATTGCCAGGTGGACCTGTTATGGATCGGAGTATTGATTGGATTTTGGAACGATAAAAAAAAGGAGCCGATGGAAATTATGTCATCCCTAATGAGAAAACTAAGATGGTTGCATATAAAAGGTACGACTAGTTTCCATGTGTTCTATCGCTTTACATGTTTTAAACTGAAAATACACACGACCCAGCATTCTTTATTATTAGATAAAATATGACACGTAATATGATATCATTTCAGCAAGCGTGTGGTGCTAACATTTTAGTAAAAAGCATGATACTATAGCACTATTTTAATTTTTTAATCTTCATATGATAGTGAAAAGCATGCCACCTTATGTTTTAGCTTTTTTTTGTTGACAGAATGATTGGAGAGGAAAAGCCGTTGAAGGGTCATGGGTTCCAGATAGGTATGATGATGTCTTGAGTCGTGGTCTTGAAAAAAGAGAGCATCCAGGTCGAGTTAGAGGGATTGGTGGGACGATTGATATAAAAAACGTATTTGGGGATGTAGAGAAAAGGAAAGGTCGAAGTGGTGTAATATCAGCTGATGAGCTGCATGTTATCACTGGGGATATAGAGGCTGAAGTGAGCCAAAAATTGAGACAAGAGATGAGTACAATGGTTCAAGAGCAGATTGCAAACATTTTAAACACGATGAATTTGCCCAAGGAGGTGGAGATCAACACACCATTAACTGATCATCGTAGTAGTTGTCAATCAACGCACCAAGCAAATTACAATATGCAAACAAAACTCAAGAGACGGATCCCTTTGCAGACTTGCAGGTAAACAATTCATAGTTGAATTTATAAACGTATACGATTTTATGTATTTGACAAGTGCTAAGTGAAAAATGTCGGTTTTGCACTTTGCCATTCTAGAAACCGATTAAATGACGTTTGGCCGTGAATATGGACTCCAAAATTGTTATAGTGGGTCATGGCATGGTACATCCCGCTTCAAGGTCCGAAGATCAATGTCATAATCAACAAATCTTGATCGATCATGTAAAAGTTGGAATTGATGCAGTGGAGTCTAGTCATGAAGGAACCTCACTTCCTGTTCCAACTAAACATCACAACACGATAGGAGAAGCGGTTGTGAGTTTTGTTCAATGGCCTAAAAGCCTTGTGCTTTTAAGAGATAATGATACGGTAATGAATGCATTTTTCTTCCTTAATTTAGCTTGCTAAACTCCTCTATTTCATATTAGAACATATTAAAGAAGTAAAATTTCTTCATACTAGAACTTATTATAGATAATTTAACTATTTATAAACTTATCGGAAAGTAGTTAACATATGAAGTTGAATTCTCAGCATTCGTCTATTCTTTTAACAACATCATTTCAAACATCTACTTAAAATTTTGAATTAGGTACCTACATCTCAACCAAACAAGGATTTGTTTGAAAATAGTAATGACACGGTCGTGAATACAATGTCAGATGAGTCTGCAAAACGCAAATCAATCGTGGATGAAGAGATTCTCAAAACTTTAACGAGCGAGTGCAGATATTTCCATGACCTAATACTTCAAATGTTATCCAATGATAGTGCCATCAATGCAATTCAAGTGAATAAGGATTTATTCACATACGATGAGGACTTTTAAATTCATATCACGATGGACGACATTATCCAATTCCTTAGTATGACATGGTTGAATGCATCGTGGTTGCAACTCTACATCATGTGAGTATTTTTTCCTTAGCAATTTTTTTATATATAACCATCTTAGTTTTTTGATGAATAGTCAATTTTTAAAAAACTAATAATATATGTTTAAATTTGTTTAGGTGGTTAAATCATATGTGCAATGATCTCAAAGTGGAGACCATTGGGTTTATGTGTCCCAAAAAGCTTTCCCAAGTGTGAAAACATCCAGATGCGACAAATACATATTTGTCGAACACATGGAAGCATTGCAATCTAAAAGCTTACTTTTAGCCCCATAGTACGAAGGGTATGAACATTAAACTTTTAGTAACTAGTTTACAAATTTGATGCCAATTTTAACTTACTATAAATCTTGTAACGCGGGAAACATTGTATACTGCTTGTTTTCCATGTAGAAATGAATGAGATTTATGTTTTTGATCCTCAGGCCAAACGCAAACATAAACTAGAAATTAAACCGCAAGTGAGCACGTAAGTTGTACATATTTGCTCTCTTATATGAAGTTAGTATATGTGGTAAAATTAAAAATTTATACATGAAATTAGTGTATGTAAATGCGGGTGCCGGAGTAGTTATTATTTAACATTTTCTTGCATGTGTAGGGCCTTCAAAATATACAAGGCATTCGGTGGCAAGTCTCGAGGAAGTACCTTGAAATGGAAGCATGTTAAGGTGATCTGATTTTCAAACAAAAAATAAAATAAAATAAATCCTATATATTGTTTGGCATATGAATTCATTTTAAACTAACTATTAAGTTATCTTGTAATATTGCTGTAGCGTCCTCAACAATTAGGAGCAACAGACTGTGTATATTATGTGATGAGGTATATGCATGACATAGTGAAAAACCACAATCAAAGCATCGATTTACAAAAGGTACTACTTTAGTTTTTTTTCCTTCATATTATACATTAGCTACATTATAGGTATATTTCGATCAAATCATTGCTGCAATGCTAGTTATAAGAAATCAAATGCCAAGTTTTTATTTACTGTTCAGTTCATGTATTTACTATTAAGTTCGTGGAGTGTTTAGGCAGTGGTATTGGGTTATGAAGTATGGTGAGTTGTGGATATGTAATTTGTATTGGGTTGGCAGTTGCAGTATTATTGCAGTTGAAGTTGAGGTTGTATGGGGGGATGTATGTATGTTTGTGGAATGTAACGGGTGTGAAGCAGTTTGTACTGGGATGTGCCAGGTTGTGTTGTTGTATCTGGTTGGATTGGTTTGTAATGTTAGTTTGAGCAATGTGGAAGTTTGTGGAGATACTGTGAAGTATTGGGTGAAGTGGTATTGTACTTGGAGTTTTGTTTGATGTGTAGATGGGATTGTGATGCCGGTGGTTCAGGCAACTGCAGTGTATGATTGATCAGAGATGTGATGGTATTGGAGTTTGTTGCTTTGTGGAGGATATGGTGTTATTGGTGGCAGAATTGAGAGAGTGAAGTGATGTATGTTTGTGAAAGAGGATAGCAGTTTGATGGTTATGAGGAGATATCAGTTGGCGATGAAGTAGGGGCTGTCTGTAAAACAGGGATCTCGAAATAAATTTCCTTGTAGCTATCATTTAATTTGTTTCCAATATTCAGCTTATGGTTCAACCTGTGTTTGAATTGCATTCCTCTCAGATTGATCTTTTATATATGCAGAGTATTCCTGACTTAATTATTGTCTTTTGTATAACAATTCTCTTAATTGCAAGACTTTGTACGAGACGGTTCTTATAACCAACAAGATATAGACGAGGTTCGAGAGAATTTAGCTAGTTATATCATGTATAATTGGATGTAGTTGGTTGTGTACGCTGATCTTTTGTAACGTACGTTGGTATTTTGTTATGTACGTTATGTTTGTGATAGATTATATTCTATTTTGGCCTGTAAACATGAATTATGTTGATGGATAATATAATTATAATTTTTTTTCAATCAGTTCATAGTAATGTTAGTGTATAAAAAATTAAAATTCAATTTCATACTGTTTTATAATCTTAAACGGTGATAATATTTTTTTTTGCTTCAGATATTACTTGTGTCGGTTGTTACTTCAAAGGGAACCGACACAACTGTATATCAATTATGTCGGTTGAAAAAACAAACATAACCGACACAAATATCAATCATTTGTGTCGGTTGTTAATAAAAAACCGACACAAAACTACGAACAGTTGTGTCGGTTTTTCTAAAAGGACCGACACAATAAACGGCGGTGTGCTTCACCATATAAGCTGATTTGTGTCGGTCCTTTTAGAAAGACCGACACAACTGTTCATAGTTTTGTGTCGGTTCTTTAATAACAACCGACACAAATGATTGATATTTGTGTCGGTCGTACAACCGACACAACAGAAAAATGTCTTTTGTGTCGTCTTCATATGAGTTGGTTGTAAAACCGACACGACAGGGGTTACACAACCGACACAAATGACCAGTTTTGTACTAGTGTGATGACAGCCTTTGTTTATAAAATATTACTTCTATCCTAATAACTCCCCCTAAAACTAATAACTCCCCCTTAATCTATGCCTAACTATCCTATTTTATACTTCTCCCCTTTTGTCATCAACAAAAAATAACTCCAAACTATATAACTCCCCCTTAATCTAGTACTATATGACATGTGATTATAATGATAGTGTTATCATAAACAATCAACACTTAGTTCTAAAACTAAAACTTAGTCCTCAATTACTAACTATCCTAACTAAGAATCCATATATGATAATAATAATTATAATAGTGATAATGTGAGAATTCAAATATAAGAACACAAATCGTTTACATTTGCGTAGAAAACATAAGTAAGATCATATAACGCTAAGAAAGAGAGAAAAGAAACTAGTGTGTATTTATACATATTATGTTTTGCACACCAATTATCAATCAATCCAAGCAATCAATTCAAATCAAACAAAGCAATCAAATAAAATCAAACATTACGAGGAACTTCCACCCATCCTTCTTCTCCAAATAAAGGGTCTACTTTAATGGCATCCCAGTTTTCATTTTCATTGGTGAGAGAGACTGGAGGGTGTGCTTCATTATCGTCATTGTGCAGGGAAGAAATTACATCCATCGTATCGTATCGAAATGCTTTTCTTGCTCCTTGATCATCTGCATTTGACTCAACTCTAAGTGTTGATGATTACGAAGAATGAAAGAAAGAATATTTTTGAAAGAGTTAAGGGTTTCTTCAAGATTCTCGGTCAAACTATGAATTGGATTGGCCATATTTGAGCTTGTGAGAAGAAATATAGATAAAGTAGATAAGAAATGATTTTGAGTGATGAATTCTGGAAGAAATATGTATTTATAGGTGTAAAAATTCGTTTGAAATGAATAGACACAAGATAGTTATTCAAATTTCAAATTTCAAAATGAGAAGTCATTTCTGACCAGTACTTGTCGACAGGGTCTAGGAGGGGTTGTCGACAGGGGTCAGTTAATTTTGATGACTCATTTTGATTTTGTGAATAATTGTGTGTATATATATATTTATATAATATACTAACATTTATTCTGGAGATAGGATAAGCTAGATAACGGAAAAGTAATTCAATTTCATTTCATAATAGAACAATACAATGATTAAACACTAAGAACTACACAAACATTCAGCTCAAAACAAACTAAAACCAATACAACAGGACATGAAAAGGTAGAACTACTTAGAGGATGACGAAGATGAAGATAATCCAAGCTTCTTGCCGAATTTGGAGAAAAACTTGTTCATCTTAGATGACATTTTATTCAATTTCTTACTAATGGATCGTTTAAGTGTCCGTTGATTCTCAACAATTATCTTTTGATTTTTGAGTAAGGTTTTGTTGGTTGGATTAGAGGGATAGTCAATACTTTCCAAGGATGTTTCACTTTCTTCTTCTTCTTCTATTTCCATTTCATCCACTTCTTCTTCTTCCTCCTCTTCCATCTCCTCATGAGCCAAACGCTCTTCCTTTTCGCCAAGAGTTTTATATGGTTGAAAAACATATGGCATTTTCATAAGAGAAATGTTTGAGTGATTGAAATTTTTTATTGAAACAAATTCTTCTCCTTTGAAATCTACTCCATAATAATTAAAAATTCGAGTGGGATAGATTCCATAATACAAAGTGTTTTCACCCATTTCAAGATTTTTGGAATGAAATTCATCCAAAATAACTACGCCCAATTAATATCTTAATTTCAAAAAAAAGCAAAAAATGCTTTACAAACTTTTGAAGTTGGATTGTTAAAACTCCCCGATCTTGGGGTCAAAGTATGTTGCAAAAGAAGATTAACAATTCTAGCTTTTGGTCGAAAGTTTCGATTTATGAATTCAAAGTTATCATTTCCTTCGAAAATGCGATGAAATGTCTCACGATCATTTTCATCGATATTAAAACTAAAAAGATCCATTCTCGTGCTCTTGCAATTGAGAATGGTACCCAAAAGATCAAAATTTAAGATGATTCTAGTGCCTTTGACACTACTTCAAATTTCATCATCATTTCCATTATAAAATCCACGGTCGAGATTTGCATACAAAATTTTAACAAGATTTGGATAACAAACAAAATCATTTTGTGAAGCATCAACAAGACTAAGAACTTGGTTGTTTGCAAAAAGAGAATCAATTTCATAAGTAGAGAAATCTTGGAATAAAGCAAACTTCCCGGGATGGACTTTTCCATAGTTAGCATAGTTGATATATGCTTTTATAGCCTCCAAATCATTGAAAAGTTGCTTTTTTTTATCTTTCTGAAAATTCTCATTGTAGAAGAGTTGGTTGAAGAAGCCATTAGAGTAGAGAGTAGAGTGGTTAATATTTTGAAATAAGAGTTTGAATTTGAAAATGAAAGTGAAAAATTGTGATAAGAGATAGTAAATAAATAGATTCTCATGGGACATGTTCTCCGGTAAAAGGTGACTTTTCAGAGACTTGAATGAAGTGAAAAGATGGAGGGAAATTCAACATTTGAATTCAAATTTTGAGTTTCAAATTTCTGTACCCATGTCGATAACGTGGGGGGGGGGCCTTGTCAACAGGTGTCTTTGAATTTTCATGATTTATTTCTCTTAAGTATTCTTATATATATATATATATATGTATGTATGTATATTTATTATATTTAATGTCTGTATATATCTAGAATATTACTAGAATTATAGTATATTCCATAAAATATTATGATACTGTTAAAAAATAAAAAATAAAAATAGTAAAATAATAGTAAAATAATAAAAATAAAAATTTTAAAATTCAAACAACACACCAATTCAAAATCATTCAATCAAGCATCCAATCCTAGCATGCAATTTCAACCAATGTATTGTAAACGTGTACCTTTTTCTGAGTCCATTTCTTTGAATTCGTCGGAGTCGTAACTGCCGCGAATTATCCGTCTTCTGATCATCATCGCTTGAGGACGAGTCTGAGTCATCTAGAGTAGCAGTAAATGCACGTTTTCGTTTCTTTGCGGAATCATTGTTTATAGGAAGATTTTGCTTATTTGGATGCGGATAGTCTCTTTTGATATGGCCTGGTTCGTCATAGTTGAAATATTTGATATAGTTTGGCACTACATTCTGGTTACAGAGTTCTTATAGTTGTTTCTCTTAAGATTATTCATCTTTTTGTATTTCAGAAATTTCTGAAAGTTCTTGGCCATAAAGGCTATCTCTTCATCATTATCGCTATTTGAGTCTGATCCATCAGTCAATGCATTGAACGCAATTGATTTCTTTTCAGATGCTTTGCTTTCTCTTCTCCTAATCATTTGGACTTCAAACGACATTAGATTTCTAACTAATTCTTCTATCTTTAAGGTACTGATGTCATTTGCCTCTTCGATCGCAAGTGCCTTTTGATCCCATTCTGGAGTAAAAGAATTTAAGATTTTTCTGACTTGATCTTCTTCCAAAAATTCCTTTCCCAAGGATATTAGAGAATGAAAATATTCTGAAATCTACTATACATATCTGAAATAGACTCATTAGAATTCATTTTAAATAATTGAAATTGATTTGTGAGCATGGAAATTTTGGTCGGTTTAATTTCGCTTGTTCCTTTGTGAACGACTTGCAAAGTTTTCCAGATTTCATATGCAGACTTACAAACTAAAACTATATTAAATTCATTCCTATCAAGTGAACAAAACAGTATATTCATAGTTTTTGTGCAACAGTCTTTCGCTCAGCAGTCCACGGTGCAAAATCAGCTATGGGTTCAAAATATTCAGTCTGTGTGATATTCCAAGTGTCTAGTCCTACAGATTGTAAATATATTTCCATCCTACATGCTCAATATGCATAGTTACTACCATTAAAAAGTGGTGGTCTCACAGTAGACTGACCTTCTACAAATGAACTAGTGACAAGGGTAATAGAACCAGTGTTGGTAATAGTACCAGTGTTGGTAGCCATTTTAAAAAAAATCAAAATTCAGATTATGAAACTTTGAAAACCTTGCTCTGATATCAAACGTGAGAAACGCAGATTACGGATCTTAAGGCTAGAATTAACCCTAGAGGGGGGGGTTGAATAGTGTTCTAAGAAATTACCAATTCTTTTTGAGTTTATATCAATTTGAACACAAATGTATGAAATATTCAAACACAGATATGATCACGAATCAAACACAGATGCAAATATAAAGTAAAAGCAATAAAGGAAAAAAAACAATGGATTTTATACTGGTTCGGAGTTACCTTACATCCAGTCCTGCAACACAAGTAAGGATTTCCTTTCAAAATCAATTCTTACAATTACACCCTCGATTTCAAGGCCACGAGGTACATCGCTCCAGATTCATAATCCTTTAAGTAGAGATACTTGATTTTACGGGCAACAAGTTCACCCAGTTGATTTTCCAGGCTACAATCACATCTTTTCTCGCTTGATTGATTTCACAGGCTACAATCACACCTTTTCTCACTCAATTAATTACAAAAAAGCCTATAACTCTGAATTGTTGTAACGACCCGGTTTTTTATAACGGTTAATTTGAGATATTTAAAATGGATTTAAATATTCGATTTGAACTATGAATTGATTTTTAATTTTTAATATGAAAGGTTTGGTTTTATTTAATAAAAAGGATTCAGAATTTAAATATAGCAATCTGCTGAATAAATTAATTATTTAAGTAGTAATTGGATATTGGGTAAAATATAAAATCTGGAGTTATATGCTTGTTAAAAATACTTTAAAGTCTTGTAAAATCTATATTGATAATAATAAAGATAATAAAAGTGTTAAAATTTAATTTGGAAATAATTTGTTCAATTTTAAAAATATATCGTTTAAATTAATATTTAAAAAATAGCCTTCCGAGGCATAGTCTCGGAATTCGACGAAACCAGCTACGTTGGATCCGTAATATTGAATTATTATCGAATTTCAAATTTCATAGCGTTCGGAGCTATCGTGTGATCGTACGAAATATAAACGCCTAGAAAATAATTAATTGAATTATTTTAAAGGTCGATCCAAAAAGCTATCTTCTTCATACGATTGAATTAGGACTCGAAACCTTTTCCATTGCATTTGAAATAGGGGTATAACATTATAGACGACTAGCAACACGCCTCGATAGGATGTCGAGACTTTAGGTTGCTTTTATCAAGACGTTTGAATTTGAATTTAATATTTATATATACCTTAGTCAACACAGTCGAAATTCTTTTCCATCAGCCACTTTTCTGTTCCATCAGAACACTGTAGCTCGTTTTCTTCCACACGCTTCCCATTTTCTTTAAATCGCGATGCTTCTCGTTTCTTTTTTCAGTCAGAAATAAAGTTAAATTAATGGCCGCTTTCTTTTCTTCATAATCTCGAAAACAATCCCTCTCCATATTTTAATTTACGAAGTCCTCTTCGTTTTCCTTTTCTTCCCTAAAGCTCGAATCCGATGAAATTAAAAAAAGAAAGAAGGGAAACGAACTAAATCGAATCGCGTTCGAACGTATTTGGCCGAGCCATGATTTTTGGAAGCAAGGTCGAGAAGGAGATCGCGACTCCCATTCTCGGCCAAATTGATTTTCACGATCAAACCCTAATCGCGAGAGGGGAGCTCGAGCTCGAGATGCTTGGCGCAGATCGACGTTGGAGGAGGCGGCGTGGCTAGGGCAGCGTGGATGTGAGCGACTGTGAGTGGCCGTGGTTGTTTTGGGTGGCACGCGAACTCGAGTCGCGTTGATCAGAGGAGAAGCCAGTGGAGGTCGAAGTTGAAGGCGTCGATGAAGCCTTGCTCTTTGAGGTGGTCACACAGTGACAATTTAGGCCGGAGTCGAGGAAGCAGTCGCGGTGATCAGAGGCTGGGCTAGGGTTTCTGTGCACAGTGAGGTATTTCTCTCTTTTTATTTGAAAATTTGTAATTTGACAGTAACTAGGGTTTTGTTTTTTTTTTTTAAATTATTAACTGTTAAGTAGTTTTATATCTTAAGTTGATCTTAGTCTAATTTAAATATATGTGCATACAAAGAAGGAAATTTTTACAGTAAAGTTAAAAATTCTTTCTGTTTTAAATTTAAAATATATGTTAGGAAGATAAATTTATTTTCTTTAGAATAATATATATATATATATATATATATATATATATAGGCAAGACAGAAACATCTATATAAAAAACAAATTTTTATTATACACGCATATTTAATTTGTACAGTAAAACAGAAATTTTATATAGACTTTGGAAAAAAATATAAAGATTAGATTTTTAAAATAAATATAAGTCATTTTGGTATAAGTAATTACAAAGAAGTAACTAAAATAAATATATATCTCTACATTTTAAATATTGCTAGTTCATTTTAAAATAATTTAATTAGGGTGATTAATTTGTTTAATTTACTTGTTTAATTATTTTAGTTACTAAAAGATTTTAAAAAAGGAGAATTAGTTTAAAATTTAATTATTTGTTGAAATAAATCATTAGTTAAAATTAAATTATTAGATTAAAATAATTTATTTAAATGGCAATTAATTGTTCGATTTCTTCGAATATTAATAAAATCATATAATTGTTTATATAAGGTCAAAAGTCGGGAAATCGGGTCGAGATTGGAAAGGATTGCAACTTAAAAGCAAAGGTGAGATTTTCTCACTCATATGGATGTCTTGTTAATTTAATGTTAAATTTAAATCATTGAATATGCTTGGTTGATTTATAATAAATCATTCACTGGATGATATTATATATATATATATATATATATATATTGGAATGATTGATTTTCCCGCATTATATAGCGGATGAGACCCTATACGCCGCATAATAGCGGATGATATTATATAAACCCATATACCGCGATATTCCACCTTAAAGTGGAATTGGTATTTTATTTTGTGCTCACATCTATGGATGCAGAGAAAATAGGTTGGAGGGATCCAACAGGATTCCTCAAAGATATTTATTTATTATATATATATGTTGTCATATGACAGGATGGATGAATTAATATGGAATTGCATGCGAATTGAATTGTATAGTGTTAAATAACATGGGAATTGGAATTTGGCAATTTTTTTAAATACTATAAATAATTTAATTGAAGGAGTTAAAATGGAACTAAAAAAAAAGAATATTTATTTAGGATTTGGATTTACTTCTATTGAGAATAAAGTAAAATAAAAAGAACATTTATTACTTTGGTTATACTTAAAAATTGGTTAAAGTTGGGTTTGGGATATATATATATATATATATATATATATATATATGTATGTATGTATGTATGTATGTATGTATGTATGTATATATGTATGTATATATATATAAGATTCGAAGAAATATTGGAATCAATGAGTAGATTTGAAGTAAAGCGAAGTTTTATTAAGAAATAAAAAGAAATTTATTAAGAAATGAAATGGAATTTTGTTAAGGAACAAATGTGGGATTTTATTGAGGAATAAAATTACAAAGATAGGATTTCTGAATAAAATTTGTTTTTATAAATAAATGGAAAGCTCAGGGAAGTTATAACTTTATAAACAAAGTTATAAAGGAGATAGAAAGGTATCCGTAGATATGTAAAGAGATAAGTTACGAAGAGAATTTATATTGAGTATAAAATTTGTTTTGGAAGGAAACAGTAGAATATTTCCGAAGGTGAGAAATGAGAATATGGTCGTTGAGACAAAAATCAAGAGTAATTTATGGATGAATATTGGATTTTCTAAAAAATATGAATTTGTTTTAAAAAGGGAATATTTTTAAATTTACTATACTATATAATTTGTGTAGAACTATTATCTAGATTTAGAATATTTCGGCATGGTTATTTTAATGCTTAGTATTTATTAAAATAAATTCTAGTTTTTTAAATCAGCTTTGTAAAATTTGTCAATAACTGGATATGATTTTTAATATTTATATTTAGTTCTGCCTCAAATCATATTTTGAAATAAACCATTATTTTTACTTATATATATATATATATTTAAACATTTTGAAAATCCAATTATAAATCCTCTTGAGAAGTAAAGCAAGTGTAATTAATTTGAATAAGATTTTTAGGAAAGATTTTATAGTGGGTTATGAGAACTTGAATAAATCTCAAGTATAAGATAAGTGAATTTCGAGGTGAGATAAAATTCACCAGAAGAGCAGGAGTGAAACCTGAAAATTTTAATAAGCTAAATGGCTTTGGAAATAAGACGGAAATCAACTAGGGAATTCTAGAATCTATAGAATTCATGAGTAATAAGTTTGAGAATTTTACAAATGAAATTGCAAATGATTTTTGAGGAAAGAAATAAGGAATAAGGAAATATTTTCCAGTTTTGAGAAACTAATGAAGTGGGAAAAATATTATAAGTGATCGGCAAAGAATTAGATAGTTCCACGAGAAATAGAGGAAATTGAATCTAATTTCAAGGTGTTGAAATACGAAGATAATATCTTAAGTAGATATTTTGAGATAAATAATTTGAGGAAAATTATTTAAGACTTGATGGTTGCTTGTGATGATTATTTGATAGTTAAATAACCGACTATCAATATTGGCAATGCGTTGATTGTTTCGAAGAGTTCGGGATCAGATTTAATTATCCAAAAACCACTTCGATCTGGTTTGAACGATAACGAATGAAGACCGTGAAGATGATGAAGACAGTGATTTGGTTTGTCCAGACCCAGGGCAACTTGTATGGACGAGTGCTTTCAGAACATCGTCACGGGACAATGAGCATTCTAAGTGGGACTCGTTCTTGAAAGGTAAAGCTTAGCCTCAAGCCTCATCAACTGGGAATGGCTAAAACTAGGGAGGTGCAGCAAGACTAGGTGGGTAGCACCCATTTCATGGTGAGGTCATCTCCGTCTAGATGTCCCTTTTTATTTCGACTTAGTGGGTGGTTGGTTGCGCCAACCACGGGGTGATCTTACTCGGGATTATCCAGTAAGAGGTAGTCCCGGCTTTGTGTTGTAGGGGTCAGGATTAATCCTCGGTACTCTGATCTAGACCAGGTACGGTGACGGGCGGTAACCCGGTAGCCTTACCATTGTATGGAATCCAGTCTCCAATAAGCGCCTGTACGATTTTGATTGTGCCCAACTATTGCTGAAACGTGAGATGCAAGCATTTCAGCTGGATTCTATTTTACTTTCTATAGACACTATTATAATATCAGACGAATTTGATAAAAAATGTTTTGGCTATCGTAAGAAAAAAACCCGACATGTTTATTTGTGGCATGGCCTTACGTAATGCTTTTGTTTTTCAAAGGGTTTTGAAAATATAATATTCCAATTGAGTGTGATTTCTCACGCTGGTTTTCCAGATTGACTCGGGTGTTGTTTTATATGATGCTCGGGTCAGGCCGAGTTTAACAGGATCGGGTTAAAAGCTAAGGAGTTCAGGAGACGAGCTGGATGACAGAGCGTAATTCCGTATTTGACTATTATATCCGCAGTGTATGGACAGGTATTAAGTTGTCTCTGTATGGATGTTGTTGTACTTTGATGATGGTATGTATATATAACAGTACATATTTCTTTATATTTAAAAGCTGTTATTATATATTATATTTTGTTCGCTACGATTGTGAGACTCTGATGTTTTTTAATTTCTTCTTCTTCTACCTCTTTCTTTTTTAAACACGAAGACTCATACTTTGTTCCACTTTGGGCTGAATTGTTGTGGAATTTTGTCAGCTCAAAGGGGTATGGATTTACGGGCCTTTACGATAGCACTGGGATCTTGTTGAGATAGTGATAGAGAATCAAACCAGAGATGATCTAGTTAGATTCAATGGTGATTTCAGCATAGTATTGGTAAAAATGTGTATATAGAAATGTGGAAGAAGAAAAGGAGTGAAATCAGAGAAAATATGAATATAAATTCATTTAAAATAGCCCCTATTTATAGTAGAACAACAACCATGTCCATTCGTGAAAGGATATGACGAATAAACATTTCCTTTGAAATTTAAATTTTTGAAAATAAACTGCCACCTTGTCGACAAGGGTATCTTGGGGTTGTCGATTGGCCTAAGCAATTTTTGGTAATTTGTTTTTCTTTGAAAATAACTTCTATCTTGTATTAAAACTATTTTCAACTTTATAAATATACTTAACTATGGTTAAAATACATAAATAAGTATAGAGAATAATATTTTGGTATATATAAATTTTTACTATATATTTAAATCCAAGTATAAATATTAAAAGTTAAATATATTATAATTAAAAGATAGTTTAAAACCAAGGAAAATTTGATTTTGAAGATAAAGATTATTTTAAGGCTAAAATTATTTTAAAACCAGGCTAGATGTTTTTGATTCTTTTAAAAGAAATATTTTGAAAATAGGATATAATTTTGTAAAACATTTAAATAAAAGTTAGTGGATACAAAACAATGTTCCACTAGATTTTTCGTACGTTCCATCCTACTTAGGGTTCCATCCCTTTAACGGGCTCGAGGTGGATTCCATTCCACGAATAAAATGGATTTTAAGATGCCAGTGCTTTCTAGGAGTTTTAACAAAATTCCTAATTAAATTACTTATATTGAAATCTTGAACTCTTGATAATCTTAATACTCACGAATCTTCAATCTTGATATCTTCAGTCTTGAATCTCTATACTGTACAGTCTTCATTTTTGGTACCTGCATGGTTAAATCCTGCATATACACATATATCTAAACTATAATGTTAGTATTTATATTTTATAATCTTATTCTTAGGTTGTTGTCATCAAAACCATCTTCTCAGGGACTAATAATCATCACTTTTCGTTGTTCTTTTGAGAGCTATTGATTTCTTTTGAGTATCGACTCCTTCATGCCCTTCTTTGAATTTGATTTCTAGCTCATAAGTGGTGACATTTCCGATGAGTTCTTCGATTTTGATTTGTTTCAAATCCTTCGATTCCTAAATTGCAGTGACTTTGACTTCAAAATTTCATGGTAGCACTCTAAGGATTTTCCAAACTATTTCCAATTATGTGTATGGTTTTCCAAGAGCTTTCGATTTGTATACAATATTGGAAATTCATCCGTATATCTCTTTGACATTTTCATCCTTGACTATTGTGAAGTTCTCGTATTCGCTACTAAGCATGGGAAGGCAAGATTCTTTGACTTGAGATGTTCCTTCATGAGTGACCTCTAGTGTATGCCAAATTTCCTACGTAGTTAGACAATGTGAGACACGATTAAATTCAATTTGATCTAATGAACATATAACAGAATTCATAGCTTTAGCATTAACATTCTATAGTTTATTTTCATGATATGTCCATTGATCCATTGGTTTTTCTATTTGTTGATTATCTACCACTATAGTTGGTATCCTATATCCTGTCTCAACCATATTCCAAGCATCAATGGTTTTTAGAAAAATTTTCATTCTATTTTTCCAGTAAGCATATTCACCATTGAACATTGGTTGTTTAACTATGCACTAACCCTTAGCAAAAGCATTATTAAAAGAAGTCATTTTAAAAATTCAAATTTGTAAAACAAAAATTGGTTTTTGAAAAATCAAATTTTTAAAACAAAAATGACCTTTGTTCCTAGCTCTGATACCGTTTGTATGATCAATTTCACTCTAGAGGGGGGTTGGGTGAATAGGGTGATACTATCAATTATAAAAATTTAATGCGGAAGTATATAAAATAATCGCATCATTGATAATAGTCAAATAATAGTAGCACGGATAATAGCAGAATATTAAAAACAGAAATAGAACAACACAGATTTATTCAGCTTCGGCAAAAACTCAGCCTACATGTTGCTCCCAAAGTTTCTACTAGAAATTAAGTAGTCAGACGCTTACACAAGTGAACCCGCGACACTCGCTATCGATTAACCTAACTCTACGCTTCAAATCCTTCCACAACTCAGCCACTGAGTTGTGAATTCTCGAACTACACCACCGTAGTTCGTCCCCTAGTCACATGACTAGAAGTTTAAAAATTTTAAAAACAAAATACAAATTAAAAACAATTTAAAAATAATAAACCCTATTAAAAATATTAAAGCACAAAGTTTAGAGAGGCCGACCCAAAAAATAAGTTAAGTGATAAAAAAAGTGTCCCTCTTCTCCTTTTATTATCTGCCATTTCCTCTTCGTAAATAATGTCTGCTTCTTGCTCATTCCTTCCTCTTCAAGAAAAATTAGGGCTTTTGGAATTTGTTAAAGTCATTGACAGATTGTTGGCCGATTACAATGGCTATTGCTTTGATTTGCTTCGGTAATCGACTTACTTCGGTTTGCACATGGCCACTTCAATTCGACGAGTTCAGTATGAATTGGTATGTGATTTTATGCTCTTTGCTTTACTGGTTAATTTCCTTGAACTCGATGCTTTTCATGCCGATGATGACTTGGGATTTTATAGAGATCAATTTCCCTAATTTCTGTTCGAATATGTTATTTGAATTCGTCACTTGCTATGGTTTTGGCCACTGTTTTTCAAATGATTGCTTGTGATTAAACTTGACTTGTTCAATTTGTATATTATCAGATAGCTTGATTATTACGGCTTGCTCCTTGGTCACCACGGCTTTGAATTTGCTTTGACGATGTTGATTTATCTTGACTTGTTCATTCATGTTATCATCTGGCTTTGATTTGGATTTGCTCGAACTTGCCTTGCTTATTTTTCTTTGTGCTTGTTGGCTTCGACCAGTTGATACTGTGATAATATTTACTTATTCGATTTGCTATCACCTGACTTGTTGGCGTTTGACTTTGGGAAGTGCTTTGTTGTTGCCTCTGGTTTCATTGCGCGCACACACACACATATGTTCACCCATATATATATATATATATATATATATATATATATATATGTATGTATATGTATATATATCTTCATGTCGTATGTTGCAGACTTGAGTCTCATTGATGCATTGCATTTGTTTGCATATTTGTCCGATCATTCACTTATTGTTCATTAGCTTGGTTTGATACTTTTAAGCTAGTCATTCGATTATTTTGAATGATGGTGATTTCTCTGTAACTTCGGCCATTGATTTTGTTATATGAGTTGCATTGAGCTCTGTCCACTATTGTACATATGCACATCAATGTCATCACCACATTTCACTTATTCGGTACACACTGGTCTTGTCTACCTCTGGTTCATTTTATTGTGTTGCTTTTTCCTTTATGTACGTTGTATGCATTCATGTGTATAGTATGTGTACATTGTTTTTTGATCTGGTGTAGTGTTAATGTGCATTTGTACTTGAAGTGGTAGCCTCTGGTTGTGATTTTCTTGAGTCTGATTTCAAGACTGGTTTGCAGTTTTGTTCTTGTTTGCTACCTGGTTGACATGTATATTGATGTCACCTATGGCCTTGGTTATATTGAACTGTTACAGGCTTTGTTGTTGGCTTCATGTATACGTCACTGCTAACATATGCATTGTGCTGAGTTGTTGTAGTGTTTTCAGTCATCATTTTTGAGTTTAGTTCATCCTTCTTGTTACTTCAAGTCTGAGTTGCACATGTATAAACATGTTCACAGTTGTCATGTGATTCATTTAATGTTGTGGCTACTAGTCATTGCATTCATGTATGTATATTAGTGCTCTGGTCTGTATGCATTAGTGCTCATCCATGCTTTTGTTTTGTACTGAGCCTTGTAGCCTTGAGCCGGTTTGCATTTGAACTTGACTGTCTTGTTGAGTTCATCCTGGTTTGGTTGCATATGTATGCTCCGTGTATTTTGTGTCACGGTGATCATTTGTTGTGTACTGATCTTCACACATCTGCAATCTTCATGTTGCATTTGTATCCTGTACTCGACAATTTTGTGATGTTTTGTAGTGCACCTGAGTTGAATCCAGCTTATAGCTTGGGTTTGACCTTGTGCTCATGTCGTGACTTTATTTTCATTTCACTTGAGTTGTACCCGGCTTTTGATTGGGTTTGACCTTGTGCTCACCCGTCCTTGCAATTTTATCAAGTGTATATCGGTGTGCACGGCCTTGTGGCATATACAGTGATACACTGTGCATGTCAACAGTTGTTCGTGTTTGATGAATTTAAAATTAAATGATGACGAATAACCCAAATAAGTAAGGCATATAATTTTTTTAAAACACATTTTATTTTACACTGTAAAAAATATTTGATTTTCAATTTTACTGCGTCAGTGTTTATTTTGCAGATAACTCAGATGCTGGATTCAAGTTGAAATAGAGTTGAAGATTAAATACGAGTGAATGTGTGATATATAGTGAGGTGCTATGTAAATGATAAATTGTGATGTAATCGAATTTGTATTGTAATTGAAATTGTGTGTGTATATATATTGAGAGCTCAAATTTGTACTATTCAAAACTGTAATAAAATATTGGTTTGAATAAAATATCCGTTTGAATTTAAATTCTGTATTATTTATTTTGTTCAACAAATATTTATTTAATATGTGAAAATAAAATAGTACGCTAACAAATACATTTAAATGAATATATATATATATATATGTTTATTATCGTCAAACAAAAATCATATACTTGCATATTCAACATGTCTAGTAGGCATATATCATCACTCAAATATTTTGTTCCATGCCTTATGAATTAAAGACAATGTAGTTAGTAAATTATTAGAATAATTTGTAAGCCTAAATAAATGCTAATACTTTCTAAAAAGGATTTCAAAACAAACTACTAATTAAACCAACATCCATCAGTACACATTATTTCAACTATATCTAAAAAAAATCAACTTCAAACTAACTTATTAATACAAGATAATAAACTAAAATAAAATAAAATGGAAAACCATACGACAAGCTTCAGGCTAGTTCTGGTTGATCAGATTGGTCATACCATCAATCGTTGCATTGAGATTTTCATCATTTATGAAATTTTCCTCATCATCTTCGAAGAAATCATCAAACTTCAAGTTAGTGTTTCCCAACAATCCTTCAGTGTTATTTGTCTCAATAATCTTCGAACGTTTGTATTTTCAATTGTTTTCTTTGATGATCTGTATGTACATAACCAATGGCAAGAGCATCCATATTTATAACAAACTTTCTCATAGTGCTCACTACGCCATAGATTGCATACTACAACACCAAGAAGTGATGCAGGAAGTGCCAAAAAATGTTGTTGTAGGCTAAAAAAGGGCAAAGACAACACTTTCTCGGTGATGTATTTTGCCACGTTGCCGTAGAGTCAAAGGCAACATCTTTGCGGCCCTAGGGCAACATCGGTTCTATTGTTGCCACATGTACCAAATTTACTAAAAAGTGGGCCCCACAACTGTTTGAATATGCGAGTATATGATTAATGTACTATTTTATTTTCACAGAATTAAATAAATATTTGCTGAATAAAATAAATAACACAGAGTTTAAATTCAAACAGATATTTTATTCGAACAAATATTTAATACAATTTTGAATAATACAAATTCGAGTTCTCACTATACATACACAATTTTGATTACAATACAAATTCAATTACATCATATCTTTCATTTACAAATGTCCTCACTACATATCGCTCGTTCACTCATAATTTATCTTCAACTTCATTCCAGATTGAATCCAACATCTGAGCAATCTGCAAAATACACGCTGACGCAGTAAAATTGAAAAGAAAATATTTTTGCAGTGTAAAATAAAATATGATTTTGAAAATATTATTTGCCTCGGTTATTTGGGTTGTTCGTCATCATCTAATTTTGGATTCATCAAACACGAACAGCTTGTGACATACACAGTGCATCACTGTATATGCCACAAGGTCGTGCACACCGATATACACTTGATAAAGTTACAGGGACAGGTGAGCACAATGTCAAACCCAAATCAAAACCCGGGTTCAGCTCAAGTTAAGTCACGATACCAGCACAAGGTCAAACCCGAGCTACAAGCTGGATTCAACTCAGGTGCACTACAAATCATCACAAAACTGTCGAGCACAAGAATTCAAATACAACCAACAAATGAAGACATATATAAGTGCATCGAACCACACACCAGCTCGAATGAGCAACTGCAGCAGACCACACTCAAGTACACATGAAAACAACTCAAACTCAAGAAAGAAGTTCATCAAGCAACAACTCAAGTGAAACTGCACATGACTTAAATGCACCAGACTAAGCTAAGATCAAACAATATGTATCAGCTCAATATGCTATGTACAAGTAACCAAAGTCAAGTGTATCAAGACAGTTCACCAGGACTCAAAATGAAACTCAAAGCTAACATAAACACACACACACACACACACACATACATATGCATGTGTACACATGATGAAGGGATAAGCGCGTGCACCAGTGAAACAAAGACCAGACTCCATGCAGACCTGATTGTAAGTGCGAAGCAACATTGAAGCAACTCGAGCTCCAGATAGTACACAAGTGAATGAATGACAACATGTACATAATGTCAACTAGTGACAGTGATAAAGTGCAAGTGAAACACAAAAGTACAAGTCAAAATACAACAACACACAATAAATCAGTTCAAGGTTCAGACAAGTTCAACTATGATGCAGCATATACGTGTGTAGTGAAAACAACTACAAGTATCAAATCGAGCCAAAGGCAGAGCCACCGAACATACAAATAGTTTGATATGTCAAGGCTGAAATTAAACAAAGACAGAGAGGAATAATTCAAGTTCAAATGCACAAGTACAAGAAGAAACAAAACCAAGCAGGAAGGATCAAAAATGACCGAAGTCAATTTGCAGCATCAGGTCAGAGCCGTGATGACCAAGGCAACAAGTTCAGAGTCAAGCCCGAAATTCACGACGTCAATTTACAGTTATGAAAATCAAAACAGTAGCAAGTTCAAATCAAAGTCAGAGCCGTGATGACCAAGGAGCAAGCCGTGTAAATCAAGTAATCAAATACACGAAATTGAAAAGGTCAGAAATCATCATCAACATCCAAGCAAAATCGTACAGCCGAGAAAAAATCGATTGACGAATTCATATAAAATAGACGAACGAAAATCAAGGGGTTCAAAATATAAACAAGTAACATCATCGGCAGTTGATCATCGAGTTCAAGCAAGCTAAAACAGTAAAGCAAAAGTAACAAATCACATACCAGATTGTTGAATCGAACTCGATCGTCGAAGCAGCCAAAACTAAGCAACGAAAAAACGGTCGATCAACAGAGCTATACGCAAATATCCACTTGATTGATCAACAGAGTCGACAACTTCGAAAATAATCACGAAGCCCTAAATCGGAATGAACGAGAACAAGCAACAGGAAGCCGCCATTTTTCACAAGAAAGAGATACTAGGCCGAAGAAATAAAAGTGTTTGAGTGAAACCCTAGTTAACTTTTGCCGCTTTGTTTTTGGTTGCCGCATTAAAAATTATTTTAGCCCGCTTTTTTTTCAGCCCGCACTCATTTTTTATAATATTTTTATAAGTCTACAGCTACTGCAACATAGTGTTGATATCTATGCTAACATCCTGAAGCTAATGTTATAATAGACAAAAATCAGCATAGCTAAACGTTATATTGTAGCTAGCAACATCTTGTATTTTCATCGCAATAGGCCATCTACGGCGTAGTGGCTTTTTATTTTTTAGAGCTGAATCATTATTCTTTTCAGGCTCAATTTTCTTTTGTTGATTTTTAAAGTTGATAGTTTTGTTATCTCTAAAACCCCCATAACCGTCTCTGTTAGAGCTATATTTACGTCCACATCCTCTACCTCGAACTCTTTCAGAGTGTGAAAAATTAGCATTAACTTCTGATTATGCAGCTGAACCAGTTGGTCTTGAGAAGTGATTTTTAATAAGCAATTCATTATTTTCCTCAACAGTTAATAAACATTTTATGAGTTTAGAATATTTTATAAAATGATGCTCTCGATATTGCTGCCGCATGAGTACGTCTGAGGCACGAAACGTTGCAAATGTCTTTTCAAGCATTTGTGCATCATCTACTTTGTCTCCACACAATTTCAGTTTAGAAGTAATTCTATACATAGTGGAATTGTATTCTCTTATAGATTTAAAGTCTTGAAACCTCATGTTCAACCACTTTTGCCTAGTTTTTAAAAGTATGATTGTCTTCTGGTATTTATAACGCTCTTTTCGAGAGTTCCATAAGTGGAGAGACCCTTTTCAGTTAATTATTCTATTTTGCGATCGTTATAGTACGACATCTTAAAAATGTCAAAGCTTTTGTTTTATCCTGCTGAGACATATTATTACCATTTTAATGACATTTTCTAAGCATTGAGATTGTAAGTGGATCTCAGCATCCAATATACATGACAAATAGTTGTCTCCCTATATGTGCAGAGTTTTAAATTCGAGCTTAGTTATGTTACAATGTTACGAGTTCGGTCAACTATCAACAATTTTTTTTTATATAACTAGCATAGCCAATAAATGTAAACATTAAATTGGTTTAGAGAAAACAAATAATAGACATACATCAAATCATATCTTTCACGCTTTTACTATGATGTAGTAAGAGCATAAAGAAAGTATGCAGTAACTTTGATTATGTCGAGAGGGAAAAAAACGACTGCAAATAGAGGCCAATTAGCCGTGAAGTAAATATTAAAAGGCTCAAAGTACATGTCACTGGATATAATAAACTTAAAATTAAAATAATACTGCATAAACATACTATTGTACATATGATAAACTTTATATAAAAATAAACCATTGCTTGTGTAGGATTGGTTTCCCGCACCTTTCATTAACAACGAGCGCAAACCCATGTTACGCAAACGAATGTAGTATCCTCGCTGAATTACGACAACCATGGATTTAAACATATCATGCGATGATTCTAATGTATAATAATGCCAAAATAGATGGGCGTAGCTTAGGGAAGAAAATAATGTAAATTTATGCAAAATATTATTGAATTGCAAAGGGATAGTAAGATGAATTGATGTTTGAGGACAAAATATACACTGACATATGAATAAAACCTCTACTACCATACATCACCGATTAATTGAGTACGTACTAAAAAGAGGTAGATTACAACATAACTCTTAAAATTCCATCTTCAATGTATCTTCACTTGCCCCTTGTAACGCTTTTTATCCTCTCTGTTTCAACAATATGTTAGATATATTTTAACCTATCAGTACACTTCAAATAGCCAGCATTTGTGGTAGAGAATAAATGGGCAGTGGTCTAACAAATATTGCCACAACCTAGTTTTCATGCATAGTTTACACTGGGTACCAAGGTTAAACATTAATTGCAGTGATGTGTTTATACATGACATGTGCATTTTCTGCACAACAAAGTAGCTAAGATCATTCAAGTAATTGTCTGGTGTGAAATATTTATGGCCATGATATTTTAGTCGTAATTAGAAGTCATGAAAGAAAACAACTGTATACAAAGAGGTAAGCCTACGATAGTTGGTAACTGGAAGCACTTACGTAAGTATAAGTAACAGGTATAGTTTGTTAATATATCTTCATGGGCTTCCATTGCAAAGTAATAGCCCTTGGTTCGTGCATTTTTTTCTAAAAGCAGTCTATCACCATCTGTTTAATTAGTCTGATGTTGGGAGAAGAACAATAAATAATACAGTGCTTTGTGATGAAATACGTATTTACTTTCAACGCGTAAAATGTGTACAAAAGTTGTAAGTTTCAAATTTATCAGTTTTAGATTAAATCTTGATCACTATGGGTTGCATGGTTTTAATTTTCAAACTCAAAGTGCTTGGAAAAAATTACGAAACCGTATAAAAACAACTGTAATTTGCATAAATAATTAATGATGTGCGACCATTACAATAATCGAGGAGGGTATATAGTAATATGTAGTAGTAACCAATTCAGTGGGTATTCAGAAAGGTGAAGTTGATTTAAGTCTTTGTAACTGCAGATGATTCACCTATACCACTGGCTCCTAATGAAGTTGAGATGACTTATTTACTGGCTAACATTTGGTAAATAATTAATGTCATGTGACCATTATAATATGGTAATATCTAATTATTTGTAGCATAAAATGTATCTTATTATGTTGACGGGCCATGGCTCAAAAATCAAGATTCTACTTCTACAATTCGGGCATTCCTACGTAATCAAGTAGTGAAATATGAAACCCAGCTTAAGAAATTTAAGTGCAAAAAATCAAAACACTAAATTATATGGAAGATTTAACTTCATTAATTTTAAATGATTATCCCAATAAATGAATACACGCGATATTGCCTAGTGTTGCTCATGCAAATTCCATCAGAATCATCTTCATGTGTGCATGTATTTTATAAATTTCGGTACCAGCTATGTTAAGCATATATATATTTCAAAAAAATATGCAAGTATGTATCGTTTATCTTATAGAAGTATATTTTTTGAATGCTGATTTAGAAATTTCAAACTGGTACTTTTAATAATGACATGCAAGCGTACAATAATTTTACATTTATTAATCCCTTAGTACTAAGTAAACTCATTAAGGAATACATTTACATTTATATTAAATGTAATTTTCAAATCAATTTAAATAGTAATAATGAGCAATATTTTGTTAATTAGTATGTACAATAGGCAGACTTGTACTCATTTAGTAGCCTTTGCAAAGGTTATGATGGTATATAATCAATGGACATAAGGACGTGCACATAAAAGTTCAAGGAATGTTAGTAAACTTATCTATTCTATTATGTATACATAAAAGAGAATAATTTATTTTTTTTCGTATTCTTATCTCTCATTTAATGTCAAGCCAAATACTTATCTCTCATCGATTTAAGTAAACAATTTGCAATTGCACCCTTCAATTCTTTTCCAATCACAATTCTCTATTCTACTACGTATAAAAGAGAATAGAAGATTTTTTGTATACATATTTCTAATTCAATCTTAAGCCAAATACTTATCTCTCATCGATTTGAGTAAACAATTTACAGTTGCACCCCCAAATTCTTTTCTAATCAAAATTCATGTATCCATTGTATTTATTGTTATTCATTCTGTTGTCTTTTAGCATTCTTCTTAAAACCCTATGTCCATTTTGTTTAATTCAATCATATAATATTTTTTTTTCAATTTTGTCAACGTTTCTAATTCCTGTTTTCTGTCTTGATTCTCATAAACTATATCTCTTTCAAATTATTTAATGAAACACCTTTTATTTTGTAAGAAACCGTTGAATTAGAACTATCTGGATCTGTAATCTAGATAGTTTTCATTTTGTAGGAAACCATCATCGACGAAGACGAATCTGAATGTTTTTTATTTTGTAACTTTCTTTTCATCTTTTCACAGTAGTTTAAAGTTGTTTGTTGATTACTTTTTTTTTGCAGAATAAGAGAGTTAAACTGGTCCCCTACTAGGTTTACTAAAGACAGAAGAAAATACATAACAAGAGGAAACACAAATGGAAAGGGAAACAAAGAAAAGGAAAAGCAACAACCACACATGAGACACAGACAAACAAAGAAAAGGAAAAATGACTAGCAAGGAAAAAATTAAGGTATCCATGGCATAAACTGGTTATGAAGAAACGTATGCACGCTGGCCCTCATTCCCAACAAAATTTCTTGTTTTAAAACAGTCCAAACTACTTCCTTGCTTCTCCTAATACCATCAAAACATCTCTTGTTTCTTTCTTTCCATATTTCCATCATAAGCTTTTTCAAAATGAAGAAAAAAAAAATACTTTTTTGTCATCCCTCCACCTAGTAGCACTCTCAGTGTAATTCCAATGGTTGGCAGGGACAACGGAAACATCCACTCTCTGAATGGAACCTATCATTTTGCTCCAGATATTATGAACATAAGGACATTCAGAAAATAAGTGTTGAATACTCTCACTGTGATAACTGCATAGCTCACAAGAGGGAGGCACAGACATTCCATACCCAATCAACTTGTCCCTTGTCATCAATGTATTGTTAGTCACCTTCCAGAACATCAGGTTGTCACTACTTCTAGAAATGGCAGTCCAAGTTACCTTGCTCCACCTACAGTTTGGCAAAGAATTCAATCCCAGTAAGGCCTCATAAACACATGATATGGTATGAGCTTGACCATTCCACAGAACTGTGTCATTCTCAATAAACTCATAAGTGCATGTATCATATAGGTTCCAAAAAGCTCTAACATTCTGGTTGCAAGAAAATTGCAGCACAAGCTTACCATTAACAATGTGATCAACTGCCAGAGCATTATAGCCAATGCCAGATTGAAACTTTTGCTAGGAAGTGAATAACTGTTCAAGAATAATTCCCTTGCCTAACCATGGCTCAGTCCAAAAGTTACACAAGCTAGCTTCAGATAGTTTAATATGAACATAAGGTTTGAATATGACTCTTAACTTTAAAATACTTCTCCATATCCAACTACAAGATTGGGGAACCTCCATTAGCCAAAAGTTCTTGGCCCTAATGTTATAACTGAGTGTCCATCTCACCCATAAATTGTCCTCCTTTTGCAACAAGGCATTGAAATGATGACTGTAAGCAGCTTTGTTCTAGACTTTAATGTTGTGCAAGCCCAAACCTCCTTTTCTTTTTGGCTTCTCAAAATCAGAGAAAGAGCATGGAAGCATTTTCTTCAAATGAATAGAACCAAACCAGAAAAATCTCATCATGGCTCTTCTAACCATTTTCAAAAGCTTAACTGGTAGAATGAATGCTCTAGCCCAATAGACCATCATGGAGATGCTTACAGATTTAATGAGAACCAATCTACCAGCTTGAGACAAGAATCTGTTAGCCTAATTACCCATGACATCAGTTATTTTTTCATACAGAGATATACAGTTGGCATGAGTAACCCTATAGGAACATAGAGGCAACCCAAGATATGACATGTCAGTATGCATAGACTACATTCCAGCAAAGGAGGCAAGATTCATTTCCTGCATGCTAGTTAACCCAGAGAACAAAGTACTTGATTTATTGAGATTAAGCTTTAGGCCAGTCATCATGAAGAAACTATGTAGAGCACCTTTAATACAGTCAATGGATTGCAGGTTGGGTTTGGAGAATATCATGATGTCATCAGCAAAAAGGAGGGAGGTTATCTGAATGTCTTTGCATTTGTGATGGTAATGTATTTACTTGTTATGAAATAGTGGTTTTAACATGCATGTGAAAACTTCCATAACCATGATGAAGATATAGGAGGAGAGAGGGTCCCCCGCCTAATGCCTTGCTTGGAAACAAAATAGCCAGAGCTTGTACCATTGAATATCAGAGAGAAGGAGGGGGATGAAATACACTCGTAGATCCAGGAAACAAACACTTTAGGAAAATCCATGAGTGACATTATTCTAACAATAGACTTCCACTGAATAGAATCATAAGCCTTCAATAAATCAAGCTTTAACATTGCTCCCGGAGTTTCATTAACACAGCGGCGTCCCTTTAAGAGCTCATGGGCTAGCATAATGTTGTCCAGAATAAATCTTTTGGGTAAAAAAGCTACTTGGTTGCTGGAGATGATTCTTTGCAAAACAACAACAAGCCTCGTAGCAATTATCTTCGAAATGCACTTGTAAACTACATTGCATCAGGAAATGGGTCTGAATGGGGAAACAGAAGAAGCAGGCTTGGACTTAGGGATTAAAACCAGATTCTAGCATTCACAGATTTTAATAACTTGAACTTATCAAAGAAATTGTGAACAACCTTGCAAAAAAGCCCACTAACAATGTCCCAAGAAGATGTCAAAAAGACAACGTTGAAGCCATCAGGGACACCAGAGGAGCTCTTATTCATAGAAAATAGGGTATTCTTTATTTCTTAACTAGTCACCTTAGCCACCAAAAAATTAGCTTCATCGTGATTAATTCTAGGCAGAGGAATGTTGGATAGAAGATCCAGCTCCAGTTCAAAATTGTTTTCATTTCCAAAGAAGGTAGAATAATAAAGGAGAAATGCTTTGTCAACTGATTCAGGGGTAGAGTACAAATTATCTGCTTCATCATATATGGAAGAGATGTTATTAACAGAATGTTTAACCTTAAGGGAGGCATGAAAAAATTTAGTGTTCCTATCGCCATCAGCTGCCCATTTGATTCTTAGTTGTTGCTTCTTTATCTCACATTCAGATGCCAGAGCATGGTTGAGATCAATGAAAAAAGCATCTTCCTTTTCTACCAGCTCAGCATTGTCCAGATGAGCCATCATCAGCACTTAAGCTTCCTTTAACTGGTCCATTAGACAGGTTGATTGAAGATTTCCATTTCCAAACTTAGCTCTTGCCTAAGTCCTTAAAGCTTCCTTAGTTGCTTTGAGCTTTATACAAAAAATATACATTGGATTTCCAAAATACTTATAAGACCAAGCAGTTTTTATAATATTATTATACTCAGGATCATGGACCCAAGCATTATAGAATTTAAACCCTCTTTTGACTCCAAGAGGAAGCTTCCCAGTGGTCAAGATGAGAGGAGAGTGGTCTGAGAGGATAGGTTGGGGCATTAGTGTGGAGATATTTGGCCAAGTGGTTAGGGCTTTGAAGTTAGAGAAGGAATGACCAATGTTGGAAAAGATACGAGCACCACTCCTAGATCTATTGTTCCAAGAGAAAAGAGCACCTTCTTTGCGAATTGGGATTAAGGAAGATTCATTAATAGCGTTGTTCAAAGGAAGTATATCTCTTGGCATGAGAGGGATGACCCCATGCTTGTCAGTCAAAGTTAAGCAACAGTTGAAGTCTCCAAGAATAAACCAAGGGTGAGTTTCTTGCCTGAGAGCAGGGATGAGGTTGAAAAGGGAATGCCTAGAAGAAGGTGAGTTATGGACATAGACAAAAGTAATGTAGAAAGAAGAGGAATAATTGAAGTACTTGGCATGAAAGTGCATTAATTGAGGAGTTGCTAGAAGGAGATCAAGGGATAGCTCAACAGGATTATGAAGCACCATAATACGCCCATAACTAGCTTCAGGAAGATTGTGTGACATAGTCCAAGGTGGATTTATGTACTTTGCAGCAGATAATGATAGGGGCAGGTTCAATTTAATTTCAAGGATTGCAAAAATGGAAAGATGATGAGTGGTGATTAACTGCTTAACTTGATTAAGCTTGAGGAAATTATGAGATCCTCTGATGTTCCATGCACCAATATTGTGTAACATAATTAAACTATTGAGTTATGGTCAACTTCTTTCATGCTCCTCGTAATGGGGGAATTTATTCTTGAAAAGCTTGGGATTTGACCCTTTGATTTTTTATTCTTATTGCCATTAGCATTTTTAGAAGACAGACTGTTGTCATTAGATGGTTCTTTAGGAGAAGGAGGTGATTTCCAACCAGGAATAGATGCCAAAAAACATAAGGATGACAAGTGGGAGATTTGATTGATGGAGGAGGAGATGTTGTGGGGGGAGAAACTGGAGAGAGAGAAGAAGAATGCATGGAGTAGATTAAATCAAAAATTTGTCGTTGCAAAGAAATACAGAATTGCTCATCTTGGTTATCCGAGGAGGGTTTGGATTTTCTATGACATGAGGATAATGAATTTTGGTCGTTGAGGAATGTTTCTGGACAATGTGCATGCATAAGGATACTGTGTTCAGAGCGTTTTGCATGCAATTGATGGTCAGTAGCATGCACAAACTGGTTCTCAAGTTCCTTTACTTGATTCTGCATGTTATGTGCTTCTTCAGATGTTGATGTTAAATACTCATGAACTAATTGCTTGTCAACCATTCCTTCTGTGTTAGAAAGAAGCAATACAGCTAAATTTACTTCCACTCATCAGAATGCTCCCCAATAGTTGCTTCATTCTCCACCACACTTTCTTTTTCCTTATCATTTAACGCTTCAAATTTGTTGCTAGTCAAGACAGAGACACGGTCCTTTTCTGTTTCACCATCATCCACATAAATTTCATTTCCACTAAGATCAACATTATTTAAATTGACCATCTGATGCTGCAGTGCTATATTACCAACAGCTTTAACAACATTATCTGCATTTTCATTTAGCTCTGGCAATTTTTGGAGTTACCAACCCAAATTTTTGTTTTTTTATTTGCAACTTTCTTCCAGATTTGCTTGTTTTTGCTTAACTGCTTACCATCCCTATGCTCAGTAATATTGCCTTCTTGCATTTTCTTCTCTGATACCACCTCATCCTCATTCCTAACATTATCCCCTCCTTTTCTCATGC
Organism: Allium cepa; assembly: GCA_030765085.1. Lineage (NCBI taxonomy): Eukaryota > Viridiplantae > Streptophyta > Magnoliopsida > Asparagales > Amaryllidaceae > Allium > Allium cepa. The sequence goes on from CM060928.1 coordinate 348,635,972, forward strand.
ATAAGTTGATCAAGTGGCCAAATTCTTTACAATGAGTACATATATCAGGTTTCCAGAGATAGCTAACCTGCACCATTTGAGTTGAACCATCAAGAAGTTTCACAGAGAACTCATCAACCAAAACCTGATTAGGAGAGACAACCACCAAGCATTTGGCATAGCCAATCCTCTCCATTTTGTCAGTGGAAGAATCCAAACATAGCAGTCTTCCAATTCTTGAAGCAAGCCAGTTAATTCCTAAATGAGACCAGGCAAAAAGAGGAATGTTCGATAATTTTAACCAAACAGGCACAGATTTAATGGTACTGCAACTGTTACCAATAAATGGATCACAGGCTTTAATAATGAAAATCTTGTTCCTAAGAATCATGGGGTCATCTTCAATGATTTTCCTTCTGTCTTCAGCACAGGACAGATGGAAAAGGAACAAGGTTCCATCAAATTTAACTGATATTTTCCCTTTGAGCTTCCAAAGTTTCTTTAAATGGTTGATAACAGTCAAGTAAGACAGTGGCTTATCAAGGAAGAATCCTACCAACCATTCACCCCAAACTTCATTACCAGCTTTTATCACATCACTCGAAGGAACCATGGCAGGACCATCAAATGATAAAGGAATGTCAACTGAAGAGTAAAAGCCAGCATTGAGTGGCTTGGATTTAAATAGAGAGGTCCAGGAAGAAGAGGAGGAAGCATGATCATTCGTAGGAATGGGAATGTTAAGGGGAGGAACTGGCGGTGGTAAAATTTGTGGTGAGTTAGGTAAGGGGGCCGATGGTGAAGCAGGTGTAACGTCCCGGAAATTTTCGACTTTCGAAAATTCAACATCGATACTCACTTTATCGACTGCCGAGAAATCGAAGGCCGGAAACCCGAAATGTTATGGTTTAAGAAAAGCAAAGAGGTAGAAGAAGAGAGAAAAAGATAGAAAATAGGGAGGAAAGAAAATAGAAAATAGAACGGAATAGAAAACAACAGAACAATAACAGAATCTCACAATTCGCAACGGAATAACATATAATAATAAATGAATAATCTTTAAACAAAGAACTATATCAGTTATTACATTTTATCACATTACATTACATTACATCAGAGTGTACTACAACAAACAACAACATCAAACGGCGGAAAAGAAATACTATACATAATAATACGCCATGTCATCCATCTTGCCTCCAGCAACTCTTGAATATCCAGAATATCCTGATAAACCTAACTCTTGACTGCCCGTGTGGAAATTGGTGGGCACCCAGAGTTTAGAAAAGAAACAATAAACTCCGAGTCAGTCATGTGACTGGTGTGAGAACTCAAAACAGTTTATTTATCTTTAAAAATCAAAATAGAGGAATATTTTTAAAATCAATTCGCAATGCTTTTAAGAATGAGACTACCATAAGGCCTCCCGCACACACACACAATGCAAACGCAGAATCGGAGGAGATTTCTCCTTATGATAGTGAAAGATGCTTGATACGCATTTAAAAGAACATTTTATATTATTACTAGTGCATAGTGTAGAGAAAATTCATTTCGAAAATAAAGATATAAATCTTAGCCGACATAGACATTTCGAACTATGCCTACTATAGCTACCATGTTCAATAGCGGGTTACCGCCACATTCCATAGAAGGTTATACAACTAAAACCGTACAAGGCTCGTATTTGAACAATGGATTTTCCAACGAATGGTCAGGCCAAGGAACTTCCCATTGCCACATGGAAACGCCTCTGGAAGGATGCCCCGAGAACCAACCGTTCTCCGCTAAACAAAGCCGGGAACCCCTTTTCCCAAGGGATATTACAAACCCTCAGATATGCCACCCCCGGTCCTTTGGAACCTTTAATCGAGAGCTCTCTAACCAACATCACACCATAATAATAAGTGTTTCAACATGAGTAAGTATCTGTGCTCCATACCATGATACTACCCTTTTCCAGAAGGAATGGTCATACCCTAGGGAAGCGATCCCTGAAAACCTTGCCGCACAATTCCTGTTTCGACCATTACCGGTTTGTGAGGCTCGACGAAGTCACGTCCACAAAAACATACTTTATACAAAAGCCATGCTTTGGGTCAACAAATGATCATAGAAATGATCACAAAGATAGACGATCAAACAAATGATCCTATCACAAATAATCAACACAATGATCATTTCACAGCAACACTCAGCATGTCACATTACCAAATTGGGAATACATCGCTGATAACCTTCAACTACATAACCTCTGAGCTCGTACGTCTCAGAGAAGGGTGTTAAGCTAAAAGAATAAATTCTCCGCCACCAACAGAAATATATTTGAAAGAAATCGGCTTTATATCTCAATTTGTAATGTCAGACATACTATCCATACAAGTCTGTTCCGGGCTCGAACAAAACCGAAGGCACTTACAAAGAAGTCCTTGCAATCCGGATAATCTCTAATCACGTCCGGACTTCCCATCACATAGGCAGTCTCTATACCGTAGCTACTCGGTGCAAAGACAATCGACGAGTTGTCCTTTCGCTTTCAAAAAGATCCGGTCTTCAACACCGGTCTTCAAATGCAATTCATAACGACGTATCACATATTCGGAATGGGTTATACGACCCCATGGTCCTTTCCTGGTTAACCCGAATAGTGAGCGCTTATTCAAAAATAAGTGTGGCATTCAAATTCAAACAAATCACATCAAATACCCATTCAAAGGGAAATATTGATAGTCGGTTATTGAACTATAAATGGATATGCACAACATCACCAGATTCCAAATAATTTTCCAAATTATTTATTTTCCAAAATATCTTTGCAAGATATATTATTGTAAATACTTCAAAAATAAATCAATATTTATTTTTAAACAAGTTTCCCTTTCTTTTATAAATTCCACAGTGAATTTATATTTCAAAATATCTATGAATATACGATTTCAATTATTCATTTCAAATCTTCAAAAAGATAAATTCTCAAAATATTCACTTCATATTGGAAAACATTTCCATACTTATTTAATAAGTAATTCACGAACCTATTTATTTTCAACACTTGGAAAATATTCAATATACTTAAATCGAGATTAAGTATATATTTCATTCTTTAAGGAAATCATTCTCTTAAACATATTTATTTGGGCCAAAACGAATGTTGCGTAAAACATCGTTACGACAACCCAAAATCACTAGTATAGGGATTCGAAATTAAAATAGATATATAAATCCCAATACTATACAAAACATTTCCTTTCGGAAATCATTTACTATAACAACAGTGTTATAGTCCACCATTTCCTTTTATTTCTCGAAAACGTCTACTTCAACAATAAATGTTGAAATCTATGGTTTCGAATCTCAACACATTTCAAAACATCGTTAGATCGTTTTAATTCTATTTAAAACATCAAATCTAAACATTTTCTTTAACATATTATTCACTATTCAAAAACGTGAATATACTACGTTAACAAATTTCATCCTTTTATTCATTTTATTTTAAAGGATCATTCACTGTCAAAAATGTGAATATAACTCCACTAATAGGTTTCAACAATTTACTTATCAAAATAAGTCGTTTACGAATTTATAAAACAACGTTTATAAATTCCTTTATTAACCTATATTCAATTCATAACTCAATTATAAACCAAAAGTTCACATTATAAGTTAAATGCTTATAAAACGATTATATTACAAAATCGGTCCTTTAAGACTTTCCAAATTATAAATCTTATAACTTATAAGGTTCATTTATTTATCAAAATCCATTCTTCAAATAACTTTACAAATTTTATAAACCTACTGCTTATAAAATTCCATTTATAACTTCACCGTTTATAATTCTATAAATTTCATTCATTTACGAAATTTATTCACAATTCATTCTAACACTTATAAAAAATTGTTTTATAATTCCAATATTTTAATTTAAAAATATCCATTTACAAATCTTTTATAAATCTCAATTTATATTATTCTTTAAAACATTTTTAATCTCCTTTATAATTCCCCCATTCTCTTGATTTATAAAATAATCAAATTCATAAATCCTATTTTTTAAAACTTTTTATAATAAATTCAAAAATCCAATTTAATTATTTTATAAAAACATTAACCCATATTTCTCAAAAATCAATCTTTAACAGTATTTCTCAAAATCATAGTTTTTATAACTTTAAAAATTATAACGTTTATTTATTTAAAATGGATCAATTCCAAAAATATTTTATAAACGTATACTTTCAAAATCACTTTAAAATCATTTTAAAATCCCAAAATTTGGTTCAATGATGCTACACACCAAATAGTCAATCACGACTACGACGACATCATATATCAATATGATAACCAATCAAATATCAAAATATCTGAAATCAAATAAAAACCGTTGAGGAATCCAGTTGGATCCCTCCAACCTGTTTTCTTGCATCCACAAACATTAGCACAGTACCAATTCCGCTCCAGTACGAAATTATCGCGGTATATGGGATTTAATAATATTATCCGCTTAATAGACGGCGCAATAGGGTCTCATCCGCTATACAAATGCGAGAAATCAATAACTCCAATATATACATATGCCAATATATATATATATATATATATATATATATATATATATTGCTATTATATATAATACCAATTTCACTGTTTATGAAATATTCGCGGTATATGTTTTTAATAAATAACATCCGCTTACTAACGGTGCATAATGTCTATTTTAACAATCAATAGATAACAATCATCATTCAAACATGCATTCAAATATTTTAAATCTAACTATTTAAAATAAAATCGAAACTGATTCGATTGAGTGAGAAGTTCTCACCTTGATTTCAATTTCGTTTTAGCGATTTATTTCGAATAAAATTAAACGGACGTTTAATTTTACCCGAAATTTTCATTAACTCCAAACGACTCCAATCCAATTCCATCGCATAGTGCTCGTCCATACGATTCCAACGCAACTAGTTTCGCGCGTTTTCGACCTCGTATGAAAAAGATATGAATTTATGAAGTTATACGAATTTTTTATAATAATTTACAACATTATATATATATTTTTAAACCTACAACTAAAACTGGCTGTTGGATCAAGTTGAATGCATCAGAGCCGTGACCTTCATCCCTCCATCTTCACGTTGCTCTCTTCAGGAAATACACGCACAACATAACCCATAAACAAGCAAACTAGGGTTTAGAAATTCGACCACCACGAGCATCGAAACGTCATCACTCCGCCACCATGCTGACCCCCTTCGCAAGAGCCACGCTCGGCCTGAAGAGCTTTGAGCTCGGTCACCCATGAGCCTCGCAAACCGTGTAGGAATGCACGCCAGTCGCACCTCCCTAGCCGCCACCCCGTTGCTCCAATTTCGATCTTGACCGTTGACCACGTAGAGCTCGCGAAGCTCGACAAGTTTGCAGTTGAAGCCTTAGTCTAAATGTTGATGGATTGGGAGATCGGAGGGGAAGAGGATAGTGAATCTCTGGCCGTCTATTTAGGTGGAGGCGGCTGCTTGCTTCTAGGGTTTTAGTTTTTTTTTAATTTTTTTTTGAGTAGTGGGCTATTTATAGGAAAATCGATCGACACTATTCATTTCGGAAATTCCGAACTCCGATTCACGCGTCGTAACCAGCGTTTCTGGGGTTTACCCCGCGTTCCGGACACAATGGAACAGGTTTCGAAAGCTAATTCGGACATCTGTGTGAGTTATGGCAATAAACGTTCAATTTGAATTAAACCGATTTAAACGATTTTCTAGGCGTTTTAATTTGTACCGGACAAACCGTAAATCCAATTGACACGAAATTTGAAACCTTACAATAATATCACATTACGGATCCGATGAAACTGGTTTCGTCGAAATCCGAGACTTTTTGAAAAATGGCTATTTTAACTCGCCAAATTAATATTAAAAATAATTCGATGCGTTTCGAGCTGCTACGATCAAACGATAACTCCGATTGACACGAAATTTGAAATCCGGTAATAACTAACTATTACGGATCCCATGGAACTTGTTTCGTCCCATTCTGAGACTGTTCAAAAATTGACTATTTTCACTAGTCGATTTAAATATTAAAATATTCAATTTTCACAAATTAACTTTTGATTCGATTTTAAAAGTTCTAAAATATCATTCTAACGCCAATATGATAAAATAAAATTTTACAAATCATTTTCAATCATATTTAACCCAATTTTCAATTATTTCCATAATTTCACATATTAAATTATTGATTTAATTATTCAATTAAATCCAATTATTCAAATTAAATTTTATTTGACTTATAAATTCACTTATTAATATTTAAAATTAATTAAATATTCAATTTTTAATTATCAAAAATTCTGGGTCGTTACAATCTTCCCCCCTTAAAAGAATTTCGTCCTCGAAATTATCAAGTAAGAAAAGTTACAGAATCTATTAATTTTCCAAAATCCATAGTCGAACTTCTTACAATAACTTACTAAGTTTCCAAATCATACTTAGTTATCTTTTCAAAAACAACTACTATTGTTTAACTTTCAACTCTAAAATCAAAGTTAAAGTTTTCAAAATTTTCCAATTTTCTCAAATTTTTTCTAACGCCTTAAATTTCCGGAAAAATTTGCCATAGTCTCCTTTGCGCGGCTCGATCCGAAAAAAAAAATGACAGTATATATATCACAAATATACATCTCATCAAGTAATGAGGCATCCCGAAGGGAAAAAAGTATAAAAGTACGATATTTAATCCGAGATATGTACCTTATATTTTATTAGCAAGCATATACGGCTAATATAGCGCGAAAGCGAGCTCCAAATGCGAAGCAAACGCGATCCATACCTACTAATTACTCAACAAACAACATGAGAACATGCATGTAGACAATAGTATCGATATACAACATATAGCAACATAATAACTATATATGTCAACATAGCAAATGCAGTAAAAGCAATATATTCAACCATCAACCAACTATCATCCAACAAATTCATAACCAATATATATTCATTCATATTCTCATTAATATTCAATGAATTTGGGTTTTCAATTTAATCACATTTGATTCATTACAGTGGATGTTCTTACTAACATTCATTTTCAATTTTAATTAGTTTGCATTCACTAATTCATATTCAAGTTGGTTCACTTCCAATTCAAATTCAATTTTACTCAAGATTCATTTAACTTCCAATTTCATTAATACTTAATGGATTATAAACAATCAATCAACTAACAACCATAGTATATTAATTACAACCAAATTCCTTTGCTTATCAATTCGTTTAATTAATTGATTTTATTCAACAATTCAACTTTCAATAACATTAGATTTTAATGAATTAACACTTACATTCATTATCTCATATCAACTTAATTCACATTCAATTGATTAACATTCAATCCATTAATTCAATTCAATTGGTAATTCATTTAACCATTTCAAGTTGAATTTCATTTACATAATCTAAGTTCACATTTATCACTTAACTTTAATAATTTACTTTGATATCAATATCAACTTAATTTCCTACTTATAAATCAATTCAGATTCCAAATTCTAAAGTAAATTTCCATTTAACTTTAAATTCATATTTATTTATAAGTCATATTCATAAATATATCCATATAGTTTCACTTCTTATATATAAGTTTATTTCACAATTGTAAATTACTTTAATTATAATTCAATTCTTATAATTCTTTTGCTTATACAATTATTCTTTTATTTGATTATTCAAACAACTAAACAATCAACTTATTTTCACTTTAATAATTTTGAAAAAATTATTCTTTTATACATAAAATATACTTAAGGTAAAAATTATTTCATTTACCCAACTTAAAACAATATTGTGTCGAATTGTTCTATTCAAGTGTTTAGAAACCCCTTCGGCATAGTTTTGCAGACCACGCTGACTAAAGTTCATATGCCACTCAATAAACCAATCATCACAATATAAAACAATTTTATATTCACTAACAAATACGCACTCATAGCTATTATTACACTCAAACTCATTCTAGAGTACTACTGACTCTATCTCTAATGAGTAATACCCAACAGAACCATGGTTGTCGCTTAACCATATACTCTGATACCAAATGTAACGTCCCGGAAATTTTCGACTTTCGAAAATTCAACATCGATACTCACTTTATCGACTGCCGAGAAATCGAAGGCCGGAAACTCGAAATGTTATGGTTTAAGAAAAGCAAAGAGGTAGAAGAAGAGAGAAAAAGATAGAAAATAGGGAGGAAAGAAAATAGAAAATAGAACGGAATAGAAAACAACAGAACAATAACAGAATCTCACAATTCGCAACGGAATAACATATAATAATAAATGAATAATCTTTAAACAAAGAACTATATCAGTTATTACATTTTATCACATTACATTACATTACATCAGAGTGTACTACAACAAACAACAACATCAAACAGCGGAAAAGAAATACTATACATAATAATACGCCATGTCATCCATCTTGCCTCCAGCAACTCCTGAATATCCAGAATATCCTGATAAACCTAACTCTTGACTGCCCGTGTGGAAATTGGTGGGCACCCAGAGTTTAGGAAAGAAACAATAAACTCCGAGTCAGTCATGCGACCGGTGTGAGAACTCAAAACAGTTTATTTATCTTTAAAAATCAAAATAGAGGAATATTTTTAAAATCAATTCGCAATGCTTTTAAGAATGAGACTACCATAAGGCCTCCCGCACACACACACAATGCAAACGCAGAATCGGAGGAGATTTCTCCTTATGATAGTCAAAGATGCTTGATACGCATTTAAAAGAACATTTTATATTATTACTAGTGCATAGTGTAGAGAAAATTCATTTCGAAAATAAAGATATAAATCTTAGCCGACATAGACATTTCGAACTATGCCTACTATAGCTACCATGTCAATAGCGGGTTACCGCCACATTCCATAGCAGGTTATACAACTAAAACCGTACAAGGCTCGTATTTGAAGAATGGATTTTCCAACGAATGGTCTGGCCAAGGAACTTCCCATTGCCACATGGAAACGCCTCTGGAAGGACTCCCCGAGAACCAACCGTTCTCCGCTAAATAAAGCCGGGAACCCCTTTTCCCAAGGGATACTACAAACCCTCAGATATGCCACCCCCGGTCCTTTGGAACCTTTAATCGAGAGCTCTCTAACCAACATCACACCATAATAATAAGTGTTTCAACATGAGTAAGTATCTGGGCTCCATACCATGATACTACCCTTTTCCAGAAGGAATGGTCATACCCTAGGGAAGCGATCCCTGAAAACCTTGCCGCACAATTCCTGTTTCGACCATTACCGGTTTGTGAGGCTCGACGAAGTCACGTCCACAAAAACATACTTTATACAAAAGCCATGCTTTGGGTCAACAAATGATCATAGAAATGATCACAAAGATAGACGATCAAGCAAATGATCCTATCACAAATAATCAACACAATGATCATTTCACAGCAACACTCAGCATGTCACATTACCAAATTGGGAATAGATCGCTGATAACCTTCAACTACATAACCTCTGAGCTCGTACGTCTCAGAGAAGGGTGTTAAGCTAAAAGAATAAATTCTCCGCCACCAACAGAAATATATTTGAAAGAAATCGGCTTTATATCTCAATTTGTAATGTCAGACATACTATCCATACAAGTCTGTTCCGGGCTCGAACAAAACTGAAGGCACTTACAAAGAAGTCCTTGCAATCTAGATAATCTCTAATCACGTCCGGACTTCCCATCACATAGGGAGTCTCTATACCGTAGCTACTCGGTGCAAAGACAATCGACAAGTTGTCCTTTCGCTTTCAAAAAGATCCGGTCTTCAACACCGGTCTTCAAATGCAATTCATAACGACGTATCACATATTTGGAATGGGTTATACGACCCCATGGTCCTTTCCCGGTTAACCCGAATAGTGAGCGCTTATTCAAAAATAAGTGTGGCATTCAAATTCAAACAAATCACATCAAATACCCATTCAAAGGGAAATATTGATAGTCGGTTATTGAACTATAAATGGATATGCACAACATCACCAGATTCCAAATAATTTTCCAAATTATTTATTTTCCAAAATATCTTTGCAAGATATATTATTGTCAATACTTCAAAAATAAATCAATATTTATTTTTAAACAAGTTCCCCTTTCTTTTATAAATTCCACAGTGAATTTATATTTCAAAATATCTATGAATATACGATTTCAACTATTCATTTCAATTTATCTTCAAAAAGATAAATTCTCAAAATATTCACTTCATATTGGAAAACATTTCCATACTTATTTAATAAGTGATTCACGAATCTATTTATTTTCAACACTTGGAAAATATTCAATATACTTAAATCGAGATTAAGTATATATTTCATTCTTTAAGGAAATCATTCTCTTAAACATATTTATTTGGGCCAAAACGAATGTTGCGTAAAACATCGTTACGACAACCCAAAATCACTAGTATAGGGATTCGAAATTAAAATAGATATATACATCCCAATACTATACAAAACATTTCCTTTCGGAAATCATTTACTATAACAACAGTGTTATAGTCCACCATTTCCTTTTATTTCTCGAAAACGTCTACTTCAACAATAAATGTTGAAATCTATGGTTTCGAATCTCAACACATTTCAAAACATCGTTAGATCGTTTTAATTCTATTTAAAACATCAAATCTAAACATTTTCTTTAACATATTATTCACTATTCAAAAACGTGAATATACTACGTTAACAAATTTCATCCTTTTATTCATTTTATTTTAAAGGATCATTCACTGTCAAAAATGTGAATATAACTCCACTAATAGGTTTCAACAATTTACTTATCAAAATAAGTCGTTTACGAATTTATAAAACAACGTTTATAAATTCCTTTATTAACCTATATTCAATTCATAACTCAATTATAAACCAAAAGTTCACATTATAAGTTAAATACTTATAAAACGATTATATTACAAAATCGTTCCTTTAAGACTTTCCAAATTATAAATCTTATAACTTATAAGATTCATTTATTTATCAAAAATCCATTCTTCAAATAACTTTACAAATTTTATAAACCTACTGCTTATAAAATTCCATTTATAACTTCACCGTTTATAATTCTATAAATTTCATTCATTTACGAAATTTATTCACAATTCATTCTAACACTTATAAAAACTTGTTTTATAATTCCAATATTTTAATTTAAAAATATCCATTTACAAATCTTTTATAAATCTCAATTTATATTATTCTTTAAAACATCTTTAATCTCCTTTATAATTTCCCCATTCTCTTGATTTATAAAATAATCAAATTCATAAATCCTATATTTTTAAACTTTTTATAATAAATTCAAAAATCCAATTTAATTATTTTATAAAAACATTAACCCATATTTCTCAAAAATCAATCTTTAACCGTATTTCTCAAAATCATAGTTTTTATAACTTTAAAAATTATAACGTTTATTTATTTAAAATGGATCAATTCCAAAAATATTTTATAAACGTATACTTTCAAAATCACTTTAAAATCATTTTAAAATCCCAAAATTTGGTTCAATGATGCTACACACCAAATAGTCAATCACGACTACGACGACATCATATATCAATATGATAATCAATCAAATATCAAAATATCTGAAATCAAATAAAAACTGTTGAGGAATCCAGTTGGATCCCTCCAACCTGTTTTCCTGCATCCACAAACATTAGCACAATACCAATTCCGCTCCAGTACGAAATTATCGCGGTATATGGGATTTAATAATATTATCCGCTTAATAGACGGCGCAATAGGGTCTCATCCGCTATACAAATGCGGGAAATCAATAACTCCAATATATACATATGCCAATATATATATATATATTGCTATTATATATAATACCAATTTCACTGTTTATGAAATATTCGCGGTATATGTTTTTAATAAATAACATCCGCTTACTAACGGCGCATAATGTCTATTTTAACAATCAATAGATAACAATCATCATTCAAACATGCATTCAAATATTTTAAATCTAACTATTTAAAATAAAATCGAAACTGATTCGATTGAGTGAGAAGTTCTCACCTTGATTTCAATTTCGTTTTAGCGATTTATTTCGAATAATCCAAAATTTTCATTAACTCCAAACGACTCCAATCCAATTCCATCGCGTAGTGCTCGTCCATACGATTCCAACGCAACTGGTTTCGCGCGTTTTCGACCTCGTATGAAAAAGATATGAATTTATGAAGTTATACGAATTTTTTATAATAATTTACAACATTATATATATATTTTTAAACCTACAACTAAAACTGGCTGTTGGATCAAGTTGAATGCATTAGGGCCGTGACCTTCATCCCTCCATCTTCACGTTGCTCTCTTCAGGAAATACACGCACAACATAACCCATAAACAAGCAAACTAGGGTTTAGAAATTCGACCACCACGAGCATCGAAACGTCATCACTCCGCCACCATGCTGACCCCCATCGCAAGAGCCACGCTCGGCCTGAAGAGCTTCGAGCTCGGTCACCCATGAGCCTCGAAAACCGTGTAGGAACGCACGCCAGTCGCACCCCTCTAGCCGCCACCCCGTTGCTCCAATTTCGATCTTGATCGTTGACCACGTAGAGCTCGCGAAGCTCGACAAGTTTGCAGTTGAAGCCTTAGTCTAAATGTTGATGGATTGGGAGATCGGAGGGGAAGAGGATAGTGCATCTCTGGCCGTCTATTTAGGTGGAGGCGGCTGCTTGCTTCTAGGGTTTTAGTTTTTTTTTAATTTTTTTTTGAGTAGTGGGCTATTTATAGGAAAATCGATCGACACTATTCATTTCGGAAATTCCGAACTCCGATTCACGCGTCGTAACCAGCGTTTCTGGGGTTTACCCCGCGTTCCGGACACAATGGAACAGGTTTCGAAAGCTAATTCGGACATCTGTGTGAGTTATGGCAATAAACGTTCAATTTGAATTAAACCGATTTAAACGATTTTCTAGGCGTTTTAATTTGTACCGGACAAACGGTAAATCCAATTGACACGAAATTTGAAACCTTACAATAATATCACATTACGGATCCGATGAAACTGGTTTCGTCGAAATCCGAGACTTTTTGAAAAATGGCTATTTTAACTCGCCAAATTAATATTAAAAATAATTCGATGCGTTTCGAGCTGCTACGATCAAACGATAACTCCGATTGACACGAAATTTGAAATCCGGTAATAACTAACTATTTCGGATCCAATGGAACTTGTTTCGTCCCATTCTGAGACTGTTCAAAAATTGACTATTTTCACTAGTCGATTTAAATATCAAAATATTCAATTTTCACAAATTAACTTTTAATTCGATTTTAAAAGTTCTAAAATATCATTCTAACTCCAATATGATAAAATAAAATTTTACAAATCATTTTCAATCATATTTAACCCAATTTTCAATTATTTCCATAATTTCACATATTAAATTATTGATTTAATTATTCAATTAAATCCAATTATTCAAATTAAATTTTATTTGACTTATAAATTCACTTATTAATATTTAAAATTAATTAAATATTCAATTTTTAATTATCAAAAATTCTGGGTCGTTACAATCTTCCCCCCTTAAAAGAATTTCGTCCTCGAAATTATCAAGTAAGAAAAGTTACAGAATCTATTAATTTTCCAAAATCCATAGTCGAACTTCTTACAATAACTTACTAAGTTTTCAAATCATACTTAGTTATCTTTTCAAAAACAACTACTATTGTTTAACTTTCAACTCTAAAATCAAAGTTAAAGTTTTCAAAATTTTCCAATTTTCTCAAATTTTTTCTAACGCCTTAAATTTCCGGAAAAATTTGCCATAGTCTCCTTTGCGCGGCTCGATCCGAAAAAAAAATGACAGTATATATGTCACAAATATACATCTCATCAAGTAATGAGGCATCCCGAAGGGAAAAAAGTATAAAAGTACGATATTTAATCCGAGATATGTACCTTATATTTTATTAGCAAGCATATACGGCTAATATAGCGCGAAAGCGAGCTCCAAATGCGAAGCAAACGCGATCCGCACCTACTAATTACTCAACAAACAACATGAGAACATGCATGTAGACAATAGTATCGATATACAACATATAGCAACATAATAACTATATATGTCAACATAGCAAATGCAGTAAAAGCAATATATTCAACCATCAACCAACTATCATCCAACAAATTCATAACCAATATATATTCATTCATATTCTCATTAATATTCAATGAATTTGGGTTTTCAATTTAATCACATTTGATTCATTACAGTGGATGTTCTTACTAACATTCATTTTCAATTTTAATTAGTTTGCATTCACTAATTCATATTCAAGTTGGTTCACTTCCAATTCAAATTCAATTTTACTCAAGATTCATTTAACTTCCAATTTCATTAATACTTAATGAATTGTTTGCGTAAAAAATGGTCACAAACACCCAATACCGTGAAAGCACCAGTGTATGAATATAAGTCAGCGATATTCAAACACAAATCATAGATCTCAGCAAATAACCCAATATGTTTGCACAAAAGATGGGCAAACAGCTCCAAGTTGTATGATTTAGTTGATTTTATGTTGTTCGTAGTGATTTAGGTGGTTTATGCAAATACGTAAAAAGCAGGGGCTAAACTGTAAAAGACACACAGATTTATAGTGGTTCGGCCAAAATGTGCCTACGTCCACTTTATATGTTATTCTCCTTTTTCAATCCGATTACAAGTACAAAGGTTGTAGTACAAGTGTATGAAAGTTGTTTGAAAGTTCCTTCCAGGTTTGAGCTCTCAAACTTCCCTGCCATTGTTGTACTCCTGCCCCTCTATTTATAGAGTGAGGCTGGGGGCAGGGGTCTTGGATGTATATAGCTGCTGGTGGGCCTGGGCTGCTGCAATCTGGCCTGGCACATCTGGTTCGGCATGGTCTTGGACCGGTGGTAGGTGGTAGGTGGGTTGGTTCGGCTAGGCTCTGGAGTTGTTTGGTTCGGAGGAGTGCCGGTCCGGTGATGGAATGGTGGACCGGCAGTGGGTGGACCGGTAGTAGGAGAGAGTGGTTGGTCGGTCCGGTGAGGCTCTGGACCGGTGGAGGCTGGCTTTGGTTTGGTAGGAGGGGATGTGGAGTTGGTTCGGTGGTGAGAGGGGAATGCCGAATGACCTTCACTTGGGAGTGCCGAATGGACTAAGGGAAGGCCGGATGTGATTTTACTCTACACTACCGAATGTAACTTTAAACCCTTGACACCGAATGGAGTTTTATCCTTGAACCATGAGTGAAATCCCGACCTCCATCATTCCTTGCCAGTTTGTCGATATTCCAGTTTTGACCAAAAAATGGGATAACATGAATTATAAACAATCAATCAACTAACAACCATAGTATATTAATTACAACCAAATTCCTTTGCTTATCAATTAGTTTAATTAATTGATTTTATTCAACAATTCAACTTTCAATAACATTAGATTTTAATGAATTAACACTTACATTCTTTATCTCATATCAACTTAATTCACATTCAATTGATTAACATTCAATCCATTAATTCAATTCAATTGGTAATTCATTTAACCATTTCAAGTTGAATTTCATTTACATAATCTAAGTTCACATTTATCACTTAACTTTAATAATTTACTTTGATATCAATATCAACTTAATTTCCTACTTATAAATCAATTCAGATTCCAAATTCTAAAGTAAATTTCCATTTAACTTTAAATTCATATTTATTTATAAGTCATATTCATAAATATATCCATATAGTTTCACTTCTTATATATATAAGTTTATTTCACAATTGTAAATTACTTTAATTATAATTCAATTCTTATAATTCTTTTGCTTATACAATTATTCTTTTATTTGATTATTCAAACAACTAAACAATAAACTTATTTTCACTTTAATAATTTTGAAAAAATTATTCTTTTATACATAAAATATACTTAAGGTAAAAATTATTTCATTTACCCAACTTAAAACAATATTGTGTCGAATTGTTCTATTCAAGTGTTTAGAAACCCCTTCGGCATAGTTTTGCAGACCGCGCTGACTAAAGTTCATATGCCACTCAATATACCAATCATCACAATATAAAACAATTTTATATTCACTAACAAATACGCACTCATAGCTATTATTACACTCAAACTCATTCTAGAGTACTACTGACTCTATCTCTAATGAGTAATACCCAACAGAACCATGGTTGTCGCTTAACCATATGCTCTGATACCAAATGTAACGTCCCGGAAATTTTCGACTTTCGAAAATTCAACATCGATACTCACTTTATCGACTGCCGAGAAATCGAAGGCCGGAAATCCGAAATGTTATGGTTTAAGAAAAGCAAAGAGGTAGAAGAAGAGAGAAAAAGATAGAAAATAGGGAGGAAAGAAAATAGAAAATAGAACGGAATAGAAAACAACAGAACAATAACAGAATCTCACAATTCGCAACGGAATAACATATAATAATAAATGAATAATCTTTAAACAAAGAACTATATCAGTTATTACATTTTATCACATTACATTACATTACATCAGAGTGTACTACAACAAACAACAACATCAAATAGCGGAAAAGAAATACTATACATAATAATACGCCATTTCATCCATCTTGCCTCCAGCAACTCCTGAATATCCAGAATATCCTGATAAACCTAACTCCTAACTGCCCGTGTGGAAATTGGTGGGCACCCAGAGTTTAGGAAAGAAACAATAAACTCCGAGTCAGTCATGTGACTGGTGTGAGAACTCAAAACAGTTTATTTATCTTTAAAAATCAAAATAGAGGAATATTTTTAAAATCAATTCGCAATGCTTTTAAGAATGAGACTACCATAAGGCCTCCCGCACACACACACACAATGCAAACGCAGAATCGGAGGAGATTTCTCCTTATGATAGTCAAAGATGCTTGATACGCATTTAAAAGAACATTTTATATTATTACTAGTGCATAGTGTAGAGAAAATTCATTTCGAAAATAAAGATATAAATCTTAGCCGACATAGACATTTCGAACTATGCCTACTATAGCTACCATGTTCAATAGCGGGTTACCGCCACATTCCATAGCAGGTTATACAACTAAAACCGTACAAGGCTCGTATTTGAAGAATGGATTTTCCAACGAATGGTCAGGCCAAGGAACTTCCCATTGCCACATGGAAACGCCTCTGGAAGGACGCCCCGAGAACCAACCGTTCTCCGCTAAATAAAGCCGGGAACCCCTTTTCCCAAGGGATACTACAAACCCTCAGATATGCCACCCCCGGTCCTTTGGAACCTTTAATCGAGAGCTCTCTAACCAACATCACACCATAATAATAAGTGTTTCAACATGAGTAAGTATCTGGGCTCCATACCATGATACTACCCTTTTCCAGAAGGAATGGTCATACCCTAGGGAAGCGATCCCTGAAAACCTTGCCGCACAATTCCTGTTTCGACCATTACCGGTTTGTGAGGCTCGACGAAGTCACGTCCACAAAAACATACTTTATACAAAAGCCATGCTTTGGGTCAACAAATGATCATAGAAATGATCACAAAGATAGACGATCAAACAAATGATCCTATCACAAATAATCAACACAATGATCATTTCACAGCAACACTCAGCATGTCACATTACCAAATTGGGAATATATCGCTGATAACCTTCAACTACATAACCTCTGAGCTCGTACGTCTCAGAGAAGGGTGTTAAGCTAAAAGAATAAATTTTCCGCCACCAACAGAAATATATTTGAAAGAAATCGGCTTTATATCTCAATTTGTAATGTCAGACATACTATCCATACAAGTCTGTTCCGGGCTTGAACAAAACCGAAGGCACTTACAAAGAAGTCCTTGCAATCCGGATAATCTCTAATCACGTCCGGACTTCCCATCACATAGGGAGTCTCTATACCGTAGCTACTCGGTGCAAAGACAATCGACGAGTTGTCCTTTCGCTTTCAAAAAGATCCGGTCTTCAACATCGGTCTTCAAATGCAATTCATAACGACGTATCACATATTCGGAATGGGTTATACGACCCCATGGTCCTTTCCCGGTTAACCCAAATAGTGAGCGCTTATTCAAAAATAAGTGTGGCATTCAAATTCAAACAAATCACATCAAATACCCATTCAAAGGGAAATATTGATAGTCGGTTATTGAACTATAAATGGATATGCACAACATCACCAGATTCCAAATAATTTTCCAAATTATTTATTTTCCAAAATATCTTTGCAAGATATATTATTGTCAATACTTCAAAAATAAATCAATATTTATTTTTAAACAAGTTCCCCTTTCTTTTATAAATTCCACAGTGAATTTATATTTCAAAATATCTATGAATATACGATTTCAATTATTCATTTCAATTTATCTTCAAAAAGATAAATTCTCAAAATATTCACTTCATATTGGAAAACATTTCCATACTTATTTAATAAGTAATTCACGAACCTATTTATTTTCAACACTTGGAAAATATTCAATATACTTAAATCGAGATTAAGTATATATTTCATTCTTTAAGGAAATCATTCTCTTAAACATATTTATTTGGGCCAAAACGAATGTTGCGTAAAACATCGTTACGACAACCCAAAATCACTAGTATAGGGATTCGAAATTAAAATAGATATATAAATCCCAATACTATACAAAACATTTCCTTTCGGAAATCATTTACTATAACAACAGTGTTATAGTCCACCATTTCCTTTTATTTCTCGAAAACGTCTACTTCAACAATAAATGTTGAAATCTATGGTTTCGAATCTCAACACATTTCAAAACATCGTTAGATCGTTTTAATTCTATTTAAAACATCAAATCTAAACATTTTATTTAACATATTATTCATTATTCAAAAACGTGAATATACTACGTTAACAAATTTCATCCTTTTATTCATTTTATTTTAAAGGATCATTCACTGTCAAAAATGTGAATATAACTCCACTAATAGGTTTCAACAATTTACTTATCAAAATAAGTCGTTTACGAATTTATAAAACAACGTTTATAAATTCCTTTATTAACCTATATTCAATTCATAACTCAATTATAAACCAAAAGTTCACATTATAAGTTAAATGCTTATAAAACGATTATATTACAAAATCGTTCCTTTAAGACTTTCCAAATTATAAATCTTATAACTTATAAGATTCATTTATTTATCAAAAATCCATTCTTCAAATAACTTTACAAATTTTATAAACCTACTGCTTATAAAATTCCATTTATAACTTCACCGTTTATAATTCTATAAATTTCATTCATTTACGAAATTTATTCACAATTCATTCTAACACTTATAAAAACTTGTTTTATAATTCCAATATTTTAATTTAAAAATATCCATTTACAAATCTTTTATAAATCTCAATTTATATTATTCTTTAAAACATCTTTAATCTCCTTTATAATTTCCCCATTCTCTTGATTTATAAAATAATTAAATTCATAAATCCTATTTTTTTAAACTTTTTATAATAAATTCAAAAATCCAATTTAATTATTTTATAAAAACATTACCCATATTTCTCAAAAATCAATCTTTAACCGTATTTCTCAAAATCATAGTTTTTATAACTTTAAAAATTATAACGTTTATTTATTTAAAATGGATCAATTCCAAAAATATTTTATAAACGTATACTTTCAAAATCACTTTAAAATCATTTTAAAATCCCAAAATTTGGTTCAATGATGTTACACACCAAATAGTCAATCACGACTACGACGACATCATATATCAATATAATAATCAATCAAATATCAAAATATCTGAAATCAAATAAAAACTGTTGAGGAATCCAGTTGGATCCCTCCAACTTGTTTTCCTGCATCCACAAACATTAGCACAATACCAATTCCGCTCCAGTACGAAATTATCGCGGTATATGGGATTTAATAATATTATCCGCTTAATAGACGGCGCAATAGGGTCTCATCCGCTATACAAATGCGGGAAATCAATAACTCCAATATATACATATGCCAATATATATATATATATTGCTATTATATATAATACCAATTTCACTATTTATGAAATATTCGCGGTATATGTTTTTAATAAATAACATCCGCTTACTAACGGCGCATAATGTCTATTTTAACAATCAATAGATAACAATCATCATTCAAACATGCATTCAAATATTTTAAATCTAACTATTTAAAATAAAATCGAAACTGATTCGATTGAGTGAGAAGTTCTCACCTTGATTTCAATTTCGTTTTAGCGATTTATTTCGAATAAAATTAAACGGACGTTTAATTTTACCCGAAATTTTCACTAACTCCAAACGACTCCAATCCAATTCCATCGCGTAGTGCTCGTCCATACGATTCCAACGCAACTGGTTTCGCGCGTTTTCGACCTCGTATGAAAAAGATATGAATTTATGAAGTTATACGAATTTTTTATAATAATTTACAACATTATATATATATATTTTTAAACCTACAACTAAAACTGGCCGTTGGATCAAGTTGAATGCATCAGGGCCGTGACCTTCATCCCTCCATCTTCACGTTGCTCTCTTCAGGAAATACACGCACAACATAACCCATAAACAAGCAAACTAGGGTTTAGAAATTCGACCACCACGAGCATCGAAATGTCATCACTCCGCCACCATGCTGACCCCCTTCGCAAGAGCCACGCTCGGCCTGAAGAGCTTCGAGCTCGGTCACCCATGAGCCTCGAAAACCGTGTAGGAACGCACGCCAGTCGCACCCCCCTAGCCGCCACCCCGTTGCTCCAATTTCGATCTTGACCGTTGACCACCTAGAGCTCGCGAAGCTCGACAAGTTTGCAGTTGAAGCCTTAGTCTAAATGTTGATGGATTGGGAGATCGGAGGGGAAGAGGATAGTGAATCTCTGGCCGTCTATTTAAGTGGAGGCGGCTGCTTGCTTCTAGGGTTTTAGTTTTTATTTTTATTTTTATTTTTGAGTAGTGGGCTATTTATAGGAAAATCGATCGACACTATTCATTCCGGAAATTCCGAACTCCGATTCACGCGCCGTAACCAGCGTTTCTGGGGTTTACCCCGCGTTTCGGACACAATGGAATAGGTTTCGAAAGCTAATTCGGACATCTGTGCGAGTTATGGCAATAAACGTTCAATTTGAATTAAACCGATTTAAACGATTTTCTAGGCGTTTTAATTTGTACCGGACAAACGGTAATTCCAATTGACACGAAATTTGAAACCTTACAATAATATCACATTACGGATCCGATGAAACTGGTTTCTTCGAAATCCGAGACTTTTTGAAAAATGGCTATTTTAACTCGCCAAATTAATATTAAAAATCATTCGATGCGTTTCGAGCTACTACGATCAAACGATAACTCCGATTGACACGAAATTTGAAATCCGGTAATAACTAACTATTACGAATCCAATGGAACTGGTTTCGTCCCATTCTGAGACTGTTCAAAAATTGACTATTTTCACTAGTCGATTTAAATATTAAAATATTCAATTTTCACAAATTAACTTTTAATTCGATTTTAAAAGTTCTAAAATATCATTCTAACTCCAATATGATAAAATAAAATTTTACAAATCATTTTCAATCATATTTAACCCAATTTTCAATTATTTCCATAATTTCACTTATTAAATCATTGATTTAATTATTCAATTAAATCCAATTATTCAAATTAAATTTTATTTGACTTATAAATTCACTTATTAATATTTAAAATTAATTAAATATTCAATTTTTAATTATCAAAAATTCTGGGTCGTTACAGCAGGAGGAGGAACAGTTGAAGTTAAGGGTAGAATAGATTTAGTATGGGGATGGGGATGGGCGGGAGCAGCCATTGAAGTCAAAAAGTCAAAAGTGTTGAGAAATGCTGATTACTTTTATTTCATCGTTTTCATAGTTAAAAGTTGTTGATTTTTTTTATTTTTGAAGTTGTTTTCTCAGAAATATTTTTGCATCTGATCCCATGCATCGGTTCTTTTCACCAGATCAATAGGTAAGTTTTCAATTTTAGACCGTTATGTTAGGGTTTTAATCTTTATTTTGTATAAAGTTTCCAGATTTTCCATAATCTTATCTGCTTCAGATCAGGTCTACAATTAAATTACTGTACGTTCTCATTTTAAAATCTTTTTTAAAAATTTTCAATATTTTTGTGCTCATGTTTAGTGATGCATTGTCTCTTGAATTTTACTTACTATTCTTCTATTATAAATAATTATAAAAGTGTTTCATGTTACCTAAAAAGATATATACCTAATTATGAGTATCATAGTAATAAAAGTAAAACAAAAATTCACAATAATGACATTTTAGTTGTGTTTCAAATATTTTGTTTCTTCTATGTCCGTGATTGTGTCAATATTATCAATTTTAAACCACTCTATGTTGTCATTTTCAAATCTTTTTCCAACTTTGTCAATATTTTTTTATTCATGTTTGGTGATGGATAGTTGCCTCCAAGATTTTATTTACAATTTCTTTTGTGATTGTAAAAGTGTTTCATGTCGTCTGAAAAGATATATATCAAATTATGAGTATCATAATCATAACAGTAAAACAAAAAAGCGGAATAATGATATCTTAAGTATGTTTTAAATAATTTGTTTCTTGTATGTTTGTGATTGTGCCAATATCATCAATTTGATTATCTAATGTAAAATATTTATTTTTGAATATTGAAGAAGTATTTCATGTTAGTTAAAATGGTGTAACCACTATGCATAAGTTGTTTACTAAAAATATGCACATAAAAAATTTGTCCATGCATTTATAGTAATAAAGCCCTTACTATCCATCATCATTTACAATTTTATAATCTTTGTAGCATTATGTTTTCAATTTTAGGCTGTTATATTAGAGTTTTAATCCTTATTTTGTATAAAATTTCCAGATTTGTCATAATCTTATCTGCTTCAGATCAGGTCTACAATTAAACTACTGTATGTTCTCATTTTGAAATTTTTTTCCAACTTTTTCAATATTTTTGTGTTCATGTTAACTGATGTGGGGTTGTCTCCTGAATTTTATTTACAATTTCTTCTATTATTGTAAAAGTGTTGCATATTACCTAAAAAATATATACCTAATTATGAGTATCATAAACATAAAAGTGAAGCAAAAATTCACAATAATGATATTTTAGGTGTGTTTTAAATATTTTGTTTCTTCTATGTCTGTGATTCTGTCAATATTATTAATTTTAAACCATTCTATGTTGTCATTTTCAAACTTTTTCCAACTTTATCAATATATTTTTGTTCATGTTTGGTGATGGGTGGTTGTCTCCAAGATTTCATTTATAATTTACAATTTCTTTTGTGATTGTAGAAGTATTTTATGTTATCTAACGAGATATATATATAATTATGAATATCATAATTATAACAGTAAAACAAAAAAGAACAATAATAACATCTTAAGTATGTTTTAAATAATTTATTTCTTCTACGTTTGTGATCGTACCAATATCATCAATTTGATTGTCTAATGCAAAATATTTATTTTTGAATATTGAAGAAGTATTTCATGTTAGTTAAAATGGTGTGACCACTATGCATAAGTTGTTTATTAAAATATGAGCAGAAAAGGATAGTCCATACATTTATAGCAGTAAAGCCCTTACCATCTATCCTCATTTACAAACTTATTGCCTTTGTAATCTTATGTGGTATCATGAAATTTTTATTCATGATTTTTTTAATCCTAATAATACAATTTTTTCTAACAGTAAACTAATCAAGTATATTTTGTTCTTCACAATCAAATTTATGAATTTTGTATTCGGTTTCTTTATTCTCCAATAATGACATCTTAAGTATGTTTTAAATATTTTGTTTCTCTATGTTTGTGGTTGTGCCAATATTATCGATTTGATTGTCTAATGTAAAATATTTATTTTTGAATATTGGAGAAATATTGATGTTAGTTAAAGTGGCGTGACAATTATGCATAAATTGTTTATTAAACATATGCACATAAAAGGATTGTCCACGTATTTATAGCAGTAGAGCCCTTACCATCTATCCTCATTTGTAATTTTATTACCTTCATAGTCTTATGTGTTATTATGAAATTTTTATTCATGCTTTTTGTTACTCTAACAATACAATTTTTTTATAGTAAACTAATCAAGTATATTGCATTTTTCTTAATTACAATTCAAAGAAATATCTAAGATCAGTCCAATGTTCATACTGGGCGAACAACAAACCACTTCTACACAATAAAATTTATGAATTTTGTGTTTCATTTCTTTATGCTCGGTTTCTTTAGTCTTCCAACAAAACAATATATCCTATCTTTGTTATCGTCGTTCAAAATCTTTGGTTGTTTGCCTCATCTACTCAATTGTTTGTTTTTAGATCTATTGTCCTTAGCGATGGTGTATTGCCAAATGCAGTCATAGCCATCATTTGTAATTCAAAAGAAATCATCTATTTTCTTTGTTTTGCAAGATAAACTTTGGTTTGTGTTCACATATCAAAGGCAGTATTTTTGTATTTACCATGGTGTTTTATGTCCATGCAATTTTGTTATTTCATTAAACCTTATGCTACTTCACCAACTGTGTTCTTAGAATTGAATTCCTTGCTTTAATCAAAATAAAGAAAATAATAATCACTATTGTTATGTATGTTACTGTGGTCTTCCCAACAAATGTAGCAAAAATAAAGGAAACAAAAAATTTAGATGCTTTAATTCGTATTATCCTATGTTTTCTTTACACTATATTAAAAAAATTAGTTGCTGTTAGTAACATCGAAATAAGAAGACCAATTTTGACCATTTCATTCAGAAACACTTATATTAATTTCTTAAAAATTCTCTAAATGAATTGTATGATCTTCTTTTACCTTATTAATTCATTTCTTTCCAAAATTGAAAGAGCAATTGTTTTTGGAAGTAATCATATCCTAATGAACTATTTTCAAATTAAATCCATATTTTTTTTATAAATATAACCTTTTCATACTTTTTTATTGTACTAGGCTATAAATTTGACAACCATATTTCACATCTACAATTCAAAACATAAATTTCAATTAGTTTCCATTTCATCGGAATTATTTTACTATTTACTGCAACTTATTCTGCATATTCGTTTTCATTTTTTTCTACCTTTTTTTACCTTTTAACAATACTTACCCATCATGTTCTTGGAATTTATTTTTTGTCCCCACCAAGATGATTTTATTATGAAGAATATGTGGAAGATGTATCATAATTTGAATATATTACTTCTTATATTTACCGAAATTTATGGTATGTTGCCCTGTGGCTTCCTAAGGTATTGAGGAAAGATATAACAAGTAAAAAATTTGATGTACTATTGTTGTCTTTCGGCTAAACTATACATTATTTTTTATTGGATTGCTGAATGATGAGTAACTATATTTGAACAACAAAGCACAAGATTATACAACTAAAATTGGGCTAATAATTTTCTACTTTGTGTTATTATCAAATATATGTTGTACATTTTTTTATAACTTATACTTTGTTTACAAGCCGTCAATGTATGTTGATTGGAAGTAATTGACTGCTACAAGATTAACAAAATAGCTTACATAGGTTTTCTCACTTACGTAGTATATTGGACAGTTTATTTAGTTTTACCTTATCAGTTCATCAAAGTTGCTTACATTTTGTAGTCATCATGAAGCAATTTTGCATTTCTCTTTTTCATTTGCTACAACTGATTCAAAATACCGTTAAGTTATGGTTATCATGGTAAGTAAGAGTAAGGTTTAGATACAAATATTATCGTATGACACTTCATGTGTTAACTTATGTTTGGTTATATAGTATATGTTACACCCTGATAACAATGAAGCTTAGTTGTGCTAAGCATTATAACTTAAATGATTTATTTAGATTTTAAGCATTAATTAGATTCATTATTCGCGATTGCGAACTTGAATGCATGATAAAAATCAATTAAATGTATGTTTCAAAAAAAAGTGAAACTATGTTGGTATCTAAGTTATCCGATCAACTTTGAAATTTTTAACTAATACATTAATTTTTTAAATCTTCAATCTACTTCGCACATTCTAATCACTAAGTGATGGTCCTATGTTTCAATGAAGTTAGTTAAACTGCCATAAGTTCATTTCAATCAATGTTTTCAAAATGAGATTTAAATCGTAAATTTCAAACTTTAAATCGAAACGAGATTCAAATCATAAATCATAGATTCAAAAGATCTATATTTTAAGGTTTTGCATATAGTTTGAAATTGATTTTGATGTTTGAACTTCCATAATTAAACATAAAACTCAATATTCTCTCTTATACCACTTTTATTTTATTTGAAAGCGTTATAATCAAAATTGTGAACCTAAATAAGAATATTAAATATGATAGTATGAGTTGAATGTTTTTTATTTGTGATTTGGACTAAGTTTGAATCGCAATGTAAATTGAATCATTATGGAAGAGATTCAATCTGAATTAGGATTCAAATCGTAAGATTTTAAGTTTTTTGACAACAATGATTTCAATCATCAAATGACTTTTATAAAATGAATGAGTATATATTAAAGCTTTAGAGGATTATATTTTTGTGTTCATATCATTTTCGGTAGTACAAAAGGTTGGGACATAAATTTAATGCATTGAGTATATAATTTATTTTCTATATAAAAAAGTAAGGGAAAATAACATTGATTGAAATTTTAAAAAAGTTTGCTAAGAAATGAATCAAATGATCATGTTAACTGTCATTCAAAAAATATTTCTGTATTTATAGAAACAAATATTCGATAGTAACAATAGATAAATATAGTTGCAATCCATATGCTTATTTTTACTCAATTTTGATTTTTAAAATCTACTTGATTTACACTTTCTTAACAAGGGTCATCTTTTGCAAGTTGATCAGCTCTTCATATGATAATTAATATAGAGCTTGCGGCCTTTACCAAATTGTGTAACATTGTCGCTGTTCTCTAATAGCAAGCATATCGCTATGGTAAATAGATAAGCAGTCAATCCATTTAGATTTAGCCACGGGGACATGGAAGGATGACAACCTTTATCAGCATACGCTACTTGGTCAATGATGCGACACTATTATCCGAACACTAATTTTTCTTCTTCATTTTTTTATGTGTATTGAACTAAAAAATCCTTCTGTCTATCTGTTGTAATGCTGTAAACATTGCTTTTATGGACTTAATTTTGCCTCACTTGACTTCTTCTCAGCACAATTTGATATTCATGTATTGATAAGATTTAGATAACATCTTTCATTCGTCTTTCAAATAAAATATATTTCATTTAATGCAATTGTTTTTGACGCTGATAAATTTGTCACAAGTTAGTATTTCCTTGATTGAAAATATTAGGTCATCTATTTTATTTTATTTTCTATTGACTAGCTAGTTACCATGCTTTCAAATGAGTTCGATGACCGATGGTACAATTTATTATTTAGGTGCTAAAGAAATGCTCTACCATATACCTCCTTAATTGGGAAGCATGTTGGGCTATGCATCAAAATTGTTTGCGTACGAGCCATCGTGAACCATTCCATGCAACGGTTATTTTTTGAAGACAGCTCCAACAAATGTATTGAACCACTTGAGCCAATTGATCTGTCACCGCATGATTGCTCAAGAGTGCAAGTGCTACATATGTATCACCTTGCTATATATCCCTTTGTGATGTATGGACTATGCTGTTCTAATTGTTTTTGTTTGATAATAGGGTGGATAGTATATTAAATTAGTTTTCTAATGCGTCTATTGAATCGAAACCAATATTGTGCATGCCATTTTATTTTTCAAAATTTTGACAGTTGCATACAATTATTTTCACATTACTCTAGTTTGAACATGATTTACAAATATGATTTTACTAATAACGTACTATTGTATTTTCAAAACTTTACATTCAACACCGTGTGTGTAGCATGGATTCGCACTCATTACTAATAATTAGTTAGATAAAATTATCTACTGACCAAATCGTAAAATTAGAAAGAAAATGTTAGGCAGGTCAATCCAGTAATGTTGAAAAATAAAATCATTTGATATGGTCATCAATAATGATCGAACTTGGAAATATTGTCGCGAATATGGCTGCTCTGTCATCCGTTTATTTATCGTTTGAATTCCACCTTCATCATTGAAAATGATAAGTAGAAAATGAAATGAATTGTTTATTTCAATAGTAAGTCACTAATATAATGTAGTACGAATAGTATCAATAAGTAAACCAAAACATTATAACAAAGCATTCACTCATTTTGATTAGATCATCATATTTTAGGATACTTTTACATAGCTAACTTTTAAACCATAAGTTTAAAACCAAGCATTTTGTCTAAAAGCATGAGCTATATTTAATATTATAGAATCTAGTAATATAAAAAGATAAGAAATTATAGTAAAACATGCAACATTAATTAATACAAAAATTACCTTCCACTGAATTGAATCTTTATAGGGTCGAAGAAATGGTAACCCAATTGACATTATTGAAGGATGAAATTTAGCAGTTGATTAAAATATACGAAGGATCCTGAAACTTTCACCCTTCATAACAAAATAATTGATCGATGTCAGTAACTGTAAAGCAA
Source organism: Allium cepa (assembly GCA_030765085.1). NCBI lineage: Eukaryota > Viridiplantae > Streptophyta > Magnoliopsida > Asparagales > Amaryllidaceae > Allium > Allium cepa. The sequence goes on from CM060928.1 coordinate 348,664,608, forward strand.
CTGCATGAAGAGTTGAAATGTCAAAAATTTAACCTTCATGAAATATGCTAAAATTCAACATTAGTAGCTGCACGACAATCGTTATTGAAGAAACAGTAACCCAGTTGACATTATTAAAGATTGAAGTTTAAAAGTTGATTGAAAAGTATAATGGATCCCCAAAACTTTCTTCATTCAGCATGACATAATTAATCAACGTCAAAGCAGTAAACTGTAAAGCAATTGCACGAAGAGTTAAGTGTCAAAAATTAACTCTAATGAAACATGCTAAAACTCAATATTGGTAGCTACAACGGCAATTATGATATTACATCACTGTGATATACATTAATTTATCACCAGTTTTACGAACAGATAGGGTTCGAATTAAAAAACACTTAATTCAAGAGTAGATAAATTGCTCAACAAACAACTAAATGTATTGTAAAAAAATTCTTTGAGTTACTCAAAATGTTAAGAAACTGTTATTAGTAGTAAAATCGAGGCCCTTAATGGCATACAAAATGATAATTCTTCATTGTAAATCAGAATCTGGATTTTTAATTTTCTTAAAACAAAATTCTAGGGGTTCATACCTAACTACCATCGACCAATATGTGAAGTCAACAGCTAGCGGTACAACTACAGTAGGAGGGGTAGAACATCTATCTACAACCGATCCAAGCGACTGTAACGTCCCGCCTTTTCGACCATTAAAAATCGACACTAATACATCCATTGTATTCATGCGTCGAATATCCAAGTGTCGGAAAGATAGATTGTAGGGGTGAAAGAAAGAAAAGAAGGAACATAATCTCACATCATGACAAGATAAGTATATAATATACATATGATCTTTACTAAAAGAAAGAATCTTATTTATACATACATAACACAAATCAGAGCACATTAACATATTTTAGCCCGAATAGTTATAACAACCCGTCCTTACAATTTGCTGATAAATACAGACATAAATCAAGAACGACAATGCAGCAGGGAATATAAGATATGTGAATACGTCTTGGAGAATCCATCTCGTCTCTTGAGTGCTCCAAAGTATCCAGTTAAATCTGGATAATATGCTTAGCCTAACCCGAGTATTATAGAAAACAATGCCTAGGCCAGTCTGGTAAAAGAAGTGTGAGAAAATCAAACTGCAAAGAATTCTATTTATTATAACTTGTAAAATCCTTTAAAATCAAAAGCATCTCATAAGACCACGCCATATATAAACACAGATTGGTATTACCTTACGATAACTGAAACATTATATCATAAATCCAGTGATAATATAATAATGTTTATTGGTGAAAATAATAATAATCAAGTAGCGGTGGTGCTCGTGAGTACACATCACAACAATTCTAGGTATATAATCAAAAATCGATTAGGAGCGTTCAATAATTTGCGTAGGATTCTGTAATGACCCTAATTTTGAGTAACAATATTTAGGACATTTAATTAGATAAATTAAATGAAATAATGTAAATGGTTAATGAATTGAGATTTGTATGATCATAAGGCAGCCATGCCTAATTAATCTATAAACCAAAGAGAATTACAATGAAGTAAGTAAGAGGAATATGATGAGGGAAAAATAGGATAAACTAAGTTCTTATACCCTAAACCCTTCTTACTTTCATTCCTTATCTATTTCAAACATTTGCAAACAAAACTAAAAACATTCAAAAGCTTGGACGACCAACATTAAGGGAAAACAAAAGGAAGATACGCAAGGATTCAAATAGAAAGCTTAAGAAAATCAATCCAAGTGCAAATCTCAACCTCCTTAACAACAAACTAAGGTGAATAATAGGTTTACATCTCATTTTTATTGATTTTAGGTTCTAGTTGAGATCCGAATCTATTTTGCAAGTAAAATGCCAGGTTTTGATTGTTTAAATGGATATATATATATATATATATATATATATATATATATATGCTTGTTGATGAATTATGTTGCTTCATATAGATTTTATGATAACTTTTGATTTGAAAAACCAATTAAAAGACATCCAAATGGCTTGCATTTTTAATATATGGTCAAAAACATCTTTTAGGGATGAGTTTCATGTTTCATAATTTTCTAAGTTATTATGGAAATACAAATTTTCAATGAAAGAAAAAGGTTAAAATTGGATTTAAATTATTTTTGGCAGTTATATGTTAGCCTTGGGTCTGAAATTTAAATATGTTAGAAAACATATAAAAGTGATTTATACAAATTTCTGGAGAATTTTCCTAAATATTTTACTATAGATATAAAATTATTTAAGGTATGAGACTTAATGTTTTTTATGTTTTGAAAAGATGAAGGGCTAACTTGTTAAATGTTTCAAATTGTTAATTATTGAATTCGGCAACACTTTTAGAAAAAGATTTTTGAAAAATAATTGGCAATCAATTATGTGTTGACAAATAAGTTGGAAAGAAATTACTTTAAACGGGCTAATAATCAGTTTTGGAAGAAATTACTGCTGTGCCACTTCCAGTAGCTACCTTTAGACCCATACTTTCGCCCCTGACCAAGCCAAAAGCAACACACATGGTATCAACTCTTTGGTACATAGTGGACTGGAGAAAGGAGGAAGGTATAATGTTGAAATCATGCTTTCTAAAGGGTAGAGCTACACCTATTGACTTTGAATTACTTTTGTTTATAAAGGATTCTTTCGAGGGTGTTATATTAGCTTTCAACTTAGTCAATATGCCAATGCTTACATAAATAGGACTTTCGAAGGGGTTGCCACTTTTTGTTTTAAAATAAAGCTTTTGAAAGGGTTCGAAACCCATACTGCCGCATTCAACCCTTCAAATAAATGCTTTCGAAAGAGTTTATTTGCCTTTAAACTTTGAAGCCGCTTCTCCATGCTTTTGAAAGGGTTGGTTTCAAAACCATTCACTTTCTTTTACTTAGGATAATGCTTTCGAAAGAAAAGCTTTCGCCCCAATCTTTTAAGACCCTTTGTTCTATTAAACATTAAACCCAAAGGTTAGGAAAGAAATGGTTTTATATGGTTTCGAAGTTATGTTCCACAAACTTTTACTGAACCTAATACTTTCGAAAGGTATATAATTTAGGTTTCGAAGGGGAGATTTTCCAATGTTTTCAAAAAGTTTACTTTGAGTATTTGAGTGGAAGGTGCCACGACTTGGCTGTTCGGCACCCGAAAATCGATATCAATACGTCCACTGTATTACATGCCGAACAATCGAATACCGAAAATACCAGACCATTAGGGAAAAAAAGAAAGAGGTAGAAGAAGAAAATAAAAATAACAAACATAGAATCTCACAATCGCAGTGGAACAATGTATAAGAGATAACAACTGATCTTTATACAAAAAGAACTAATACTGTTTTTATACATTACATCATCAGAGTACAAAACAAATCAATAGAACAATACTGGACAACTATAATAACTTATCCTCACAAAAGCTGAATATATAACCTACAATACACAGCGGAATATAAACCAAGTACGGATAATACGTCTTCATCATCTAGCATGTCTCCTGAGCTCCATAAATTCCTATCATGAATATGTAATACTCAGTTTGACCCGAGCATTATAATAAAATAACACCCGAGTGAGTCTGGAAAACCAGTGTGGGAAAACACACTCAATTTGAACTATTAAAGTTCAAAATCCTTTAAAATCAAAGGTATCGTAAGACCATGCCACAAATAAGCACGACGGGTTTTTACCTTACGATAACCAAAACATTTCATATCAAATCCTCTGATATTATAATTGTGTCTTAGTATAAATACTTATTCAAATAGCTAAAATTGTTACATTAATTAAATTCCAGCATACTAGGCTCTACAATCAAAACCGTAAGGGCATGTATTGGAGAATGGATTCCATACGAATGACTTGTCACTGGGGTACCACCTATCACAGTACACATCTAGAACAATATATCGAGGACCACGCCAGGATACCCTACAACACAAGACATGTCTACTCCTATCCTGCATAGACCGAATATGCTATCACCCCAGGTGTTCCCACCCTCTCTCGGGCTCCATCCATACATCATAGTAATAATATTTGAAGGTATCTAGAAAGGTGATAAACATACCCTAATTGGGTGCAACCGGCTTAGCCTTGCTGTACCTCCCGTGCTTTTAAGTCATTCCCTGTTAATGAGACTAGAGGCTACGATTACCTTTTAGAAATTCTCACTTAGAATGCTCGTTGTCCTCCAATGACAATGTACCGATAACATTCATCCATACAAGTTCGTTCCGGGTCCAAATGAAACCGAAGGCACTATTCCTACTGTATCCATTTTTGAAATCACCCTCAAGATTAATAGAAATTAGCCATTGCACTTCACTGCTCCATTTTCGACTCCATGCTCTTGTTTTCCTTATGAAAATATATTCGTTGGATCGAAGTAGTTTTTGAATAACTTATCCGATCCCGGTCTCTTCGAAACAATGTTCGATATTTCCCGGTAAACTCAACCTCGGTTCTCTAGGAAATGAACAGACGAAAATAAGATCGGAGATCACCTCCAAACCATTGGTGTATGGATTTTCTTATCAACGTCCTAGAAGAACGGAATGAGTTTATATGTACAGTATAACACCTCGAACAGTAACTGTACCATATAATCCCGTGCTTCTTCTAGATATTTCCAAAGTTATATTTAGGTCCAGATTTGATAGTCGGTTATTTAACTATCAAATAAAACAGTCAATTCAACCAATTATTTCATTTTCCGCTAAATAACTCCAAATCTCTTTTTAATTTAATTTAAATATGTTAATCTCTTCATACAAAAGTATGTGCTTATCTTATCGAATTTAATATACTCACGAATTGTCTTTTCCAAAAATATTTGAAACCCTTTTTAAAATAATATGGTATGGTATCAAACCATGGATCATAGCTCAATGGTTACGTTTCTATCTCAGAGAAATCCAAAACTTAACTGCAGGCACTCACTGCCTTCGATCTACGCTACGCGAGCATATCATTACTTCCCGAAAACTTTATTTTAAATTTTTTTCTCAAAATAATGCCTATAAATTCTAAAATAAAATTTCAAGTTAAATTTAGACAAAACTACTTTTTAAATAAAAGTTATTGAAATAATATTAATATTAAATAATTTATTCCTTTGAAATAATAATACCGATTACTTCTTAATAATAATTAATTTAATATAACTATATTAATTCATAATTTAAAATATACTTAAACCCATTTTAAACAACTAAATAATTAATTTCTGAAATATTCTTTAAACACTTTAGCAGTTAAACTTCAAAAATCCTTTTTTAAAATCACTTAGCTTCTCAGAAAAATATATTTCCAACTTCCATATAGCCAGTCTAATATTAATAACTCCTTCTCAATTTATTCCTAATTTAATTTACGTCCCATAATTCTTGTTAACTCCTTTTTCACATTTTTGAAAATAAATCTACCATTTATTTTAAATCGATTTACCCATTTCCTTATAAATTCTCATCGTGAGTTTATACTCCCATTTAACCACTAAAAATCACTTTACTTTATTTATAAATTTTGTTTGTAAGTTTTATAGCCTCGTTTTCCCTTTTATAACCATTTCACAATACTTGATCGATTTTAAAACGATTTTCTAAATTAATTTCCATTTTTAAATTAATTCCCTTCCATAACCCAAATAAATCCCAAAGCCCATCTAATTTCAGATCTCACTTCCTTTTATGATGTAACATCCCGCCTTTTCGCACACTTTAAACCGACACACGTGCCAATTAAAAGCATACGCAAGGGCGGATTGTTATGGGGTAAATAAGAAAAACAGAGAAAAAATAAAACAAAATAGAATCTCACAGCGGAAGGATAAAATATAATAATAAATATACAGTTCAAACAGTTTACAAACACTTGATTTGCTTTATACAATAAATATCAGAGTTACACATACCAATACAATCAATGCAGCGGAACAGTATGAGTGTGGTGCAATACTATAAATAATATAATACAGATTCTTCGTCTTCGTCCTCCAAAGCTAAAGCCTTCGATCCTGAAACACTCGGACTGACCAGAGCGAATTTGAAAAGACAAAAATACTCGAGTCAGAACTAAAAGATCTTATGTGAGTTAAATTAACAGAAATAAATATGAGTACAGTAACTCAAGAGATGCTCGGGATTTACATCTCCTAAGGATCCGTTAAACTATTTACTATGTAGTATATTGCGCTATTATAATAGTGTCTATTTATAAAATAAACATACTTTTTAATAGCATTAAGGAGTGACCCAATATTCCCCTTAACACGTAATAGTCCCAGTAGTCCATCCAATATCATAGTCCCTCCTGATCGGGAAGCCACCAGAGGATACCACACGGGCTACGGAAGAAATCCAAACTCGTACAAGGCTCGGTATGGTAGGTGACACGGCACAACTAGGCAATGCTAGGGTAGATATACCAATTGCTATCCAGGCTGGTGGAAACGCGTAGCCGCAGTTACCGCCCACCTCGGACTAACTCCCCAAAATCAAAATATAGAAGTGGCCACTGAATCAATCCAAAATCAAAGTATAATATCGAAGAGGAGGGTCCGATCAGAGGAATGACCTCATTGGCCTGAGAATCGCTCATGTTTTAGCCACCTTATGCCAACTCACGGGAGTCGGGTCCACGTATTTACCTTACAGGAAACGTCACCACCACCTACTTCATTCTGGAATCTCCACCGCGTACACGGTTAGTCAAAGTGGGTTTCGGTATCGACAGAGAGTATGTCCATATCCGATCCTGGTCTCTTTGCCAACCCATCGTTATTATAACACCGCGGTCATTTAAAAATAGCTCATGCTTTAAAACCAGAATAAACATTTCCAATTTAAAATTATGAATACGATATCATTTTAAAACCCAAACCAATATGATATCCTTTATCCCAAATATACCTTTTCAAAATCCAAATGCTTTAAAATTTATAACGTATGAAAGCCAAATATCCTTTCAAAGCATAATATTTCGAAATTCATAATATAAAACCATAACTTTTAAACTTGAATGGTTTGGATATTCAACGGTATATGAATTAAAAGGTTTAACTTAAATGTTACTTTGTAAAGAAAATAGTTCTCATGGCTTTACAAATACATTTCTTTATTAAAGTCTAACCCAAAATTTGTATTATCTCTCTCAAGTTCCAAAACCACTTCAATTTATATATATATATACGTATATACATTTTGAGTATCAATATTTCAAACTAAAGTTGGATTTTATTCTTTCAACAAATCAATTGTTCTATTAATTAGTCTTGAATATTCATATAAAATCCATAAATAATAAGACTTCAATTTCTAGAAATAAAATATATATTTTTCCCAATTCAAATTATACTAGAATATTCATTTCAATTTATTTTAGGAAAAATCCAATTATAAATATCATATCTTAAAATTTCCAAACTTAACATTTAAACATATGATATAAATTATTAAACTCCATTTTCTTAATTTTCTTCCATTTTTAATAAAGATTTTTATACGCCTTTTAATTTCAAAATTTTCAACTTCATATGTATATATATGGAAGAATAATATTTATACAATATAAAATTTAAGATTATTATAAACCGTATTCCATCCAAACCATAGAAATCACATTTAAATAGTTATATATAGACCGCGGTGCCTGTATAAAATTTTCTATCCTATGGTCAAGTGATACGGATATTTATCATTTCAATCCGCAATTTAAAAGATATAAAATTTTGCGGTTGTATATCATTTCAAACCACAATCCCGAATGAAAGGAAATATGCATGATAATTTGCAATTTAATGATATACAATAAAACATCCATCAACATCACCCATCATCCAATCACAATCATCAAGCAATATCAATCAATAACAATTTATATTTGATAATATATAACAGGTAATAACTGGCAATTTTATTCAGATTAAATTTAACAACTATTAATCTAACAGTTTATATTCAGTAATAATCTATATAACTGTTAACTAGCAGTTTATAGGCAAACAAATAAATTCTAACTATCAATTAATACGCAATAAATAAATTAAATTAACAGTTAAATTTAATAAATGCAATTCAACAAATATGAGTGAAATAAACATGCCAAATACTCATAAATAAATTTCTATTCATTTATAAATTTAATTTAACAAACATAAAAACTTCTAGTAGTTGTGAGTGGGTTAAAACACCCACCTTTTGAATTTAAATCGAATTTAAATTCGATTTAAACCCAAAAATTTGACCATCTCAGAATTCATCCAAACCAGCGTCATCAGGTCCGAAATTTAATTACGATCCTGATAAAAAAAATCTCACGTGAATCGGAGATCGTATGTGAGAGTTATGGCAAAATTTGCGATCGAAAACAATTTAAAACGAATAACTAAAATGGTACACAATTACCTAAATCTAAAGCCACGTCAGCACTTTCCATCTCCCTCACGCGACAGGCAAACACGGCCCCCCCTCCAGATCAAGGAACCGAACCCAACCAACAACGTTGACCGCCACTTTGACCACCAACCGCGCGCACCTCAGGCCACCTCGACACCGCCGACCACCTCCATTCATCACGTTGCATCGCCCTCTACCCACGGCCCAAGTCCGGCCTCCTCTGGTGCCAGCCGCCGCCGCCTATCTCCCCTAGGGCCGAAACCCTAATCGAATTATGCGAGAGATCCAACCGTTGATTCGATGCAATAACCACATAGATGCGATCCCCATCGTCCATTCTACAATACCCAGAAACCGTTTGACGATCTGACGAAGTTTGCGACGACGATGATGAATGGTCACGGACTGTTTGAATTAATTCTGGGTAAACGGTAACTCCAACTGAAAAACGAATTTCACCATGGGATTACGTGTTTCGAGAAGATTAACATATATTTTTGTGGAATTTTTCTGGAGAGTTTGGATTTTCATTGAAATTTTGAATTGATTGGTTCTAGGGTTTGCACCCATTGAGGAGGAGAAAGAAATGAAGAAATGAACATACAGCAAATGACAATAGGATGGAGCTAGGGTTTATAACTGTACTTATATAGGTAGACTAGAGATAGCGTAGATGGATCGGATAAGCGAACGTACGAAACAAACTAAGGCCCAAAAAGCCCGTTCTGACCCCGGAACGAAATTTGTCAAACCCATATATCCAGATAGGTATTTTAAAATATTCTGAACGCGATGGAAAAAGTTTCACGTCCAAATTTGATCATATGAAGAAGTTATGCTGAAAACAAAATTTTCAAATTGATTTCAAATTGGTTTTATTAAAATTGATTTCAAGGCGTTTCACGCCCGTACGATCAAACGACAAGTCCGATCGATACGAAACTTGAAACCCTATAATAATTCACCGATACGGATCCGATGAAACTGGTTTCGTCGAAATCCGAGTCCGTGGACAAAATGGCTATTTTTAATATTCATTAAATAAATTAAATAAATTATAAAAATCCAAATTTTATATTAAATTCTAAAATTGGCCAAATTTTATTTCTTATATGATTCGTAATCAATTGAAAAGATTTAACAGGCTTAGCTGTGAATTAAAAGTTGACAGTATATTAATTGCAATGTTAATTTCTACACTTTCTTATATTTAAGAATTTTATAAATTATATTCTCAAAACCCATACTTTAGATTTTTAAATCTTTATATTCTCAACTTTCACCTAAAATAAAGATGCCATAAACATTAGTTCCTGATTCACATCATTATTCTTTAAGTCTAATTTAAATCTCAATAACGTAGTATTTAACGTTAGAATCCATTTTATTATGCATCCAAATTTTACTGACCCAAATTTTCTTCTTTTCATTCCATATCAATTGTCAATCCTATAAGAAAAATTAACATTAGGTTCATACTTATTACAAATAACTCCAATTTCTTCCAAATAATAATTACATAACTATTAAATATTAAATCCATTTAATTGCAATAAATTCAATTGATTGCAATTAATTTCCAAATAAATTTGGATCTTTATTTGGTTATACAAAAAAAATCTGTTATCACTTACCTAACAAAGTTATTATTACTTAAGATCTCATTGCATCCACATTTTCACATTTTCATTTCCTGGTTTCTTTACTTTATTCTACATAAATTATTATAAATGGGATTTTTCTTGGTTACATCTTATTTGTATTTAACATTACTCATTCACCAATTCATTTCACTTTAACTGCGGTAAATTGGCGGATAAATTGAATTTGATTCCCAAAATTTAAATTAACAAGCAACAAGAATAGGTAACACACAATAGTCGTTACGCTAAATTCTAGTCACCTAAATAAGCTTTTATTACTTTACAAAATGGAATAACTTTTAAACTCATAAATGTAATACCAAAACCGTTATAAATCCAATAAATTTCCAAGTTGTAGTTTGTACACATTTTACACAACTATTATGATTTCTCACAGAACGTTGAATTTATTAAATGACCATTTATTATAATTTAATTCCCTTAATTGAATCAAATGCATATAATTTTTACATTCTTACCATTCCTTCCCATTATAAATTTATTAACGGATTTACAAATCTCTATCTTCCAAATATTAAATAACCAAACTGATTACAACCACTGTTCTTATCAAATTTTCATAAATTTATTCAAATCTATACTCTTTTTCCATATAAATAAAATTTATGTTACTACTAGATTTTTTTATCCACTACAGCCATTAAATTTTTACTATCTACACTTATTACATCTTTGTATTAATGAATCCCATTCAAGTTAATATTTATATTAATATTCACAAATTCAACATTTATATGTTTCTTAAAATTAACTTTCAACCAAATGTGCCTAATTTACATTTCATTTCCATTCAATATATATTCATTTTATTCCGTTCATTCGGGTACCGCATTGAAATATTTTTATTCTCTAATACTAACGTTATTATCATTAAATTATGATTGGATTCCAAGTTTTTATTCAACACCTTGAACAATAACTTACATATTAACCAAATCCTTCTTCTACTTAATTCAAATTGGATTATGTTCCAATTCCTATAACCTAGGTCTTGAGTCACCATTGACATAATTAAATTTATCGTTTATTTCAATCTTCATTTATAATTTAAAGTTCTACTAAACTAAATTACAAAACTTATGAACTTTAACAAATTTAATCCACCAATTAAATTTTTCTGATGTTTATATATTGCAATTAAATTCAGTTATTATTTCATTAATACCATTTTAATCAACTAATTATAACTTATAACCACAAACACAAATTTTCGTTATTTCAATCTATGTCATATAAACATTTTAAATTATTTACTTTTAATTACAGTTACTAGCTAACCCCTACATTTACTCCATTAAAAATCCTAAGACTTCTATTTCAATTTAAATTAGATTAGAAAACATATCAAATTGATTCATTTAATATCATTGAATTTAACGGGTCGTTACATATGATTTATAATCTTATTTAATTTTGGAACATCAATTTCATATTTTAATTTCAATTTCCGTTTTCATTTTCCACCTTTTTAATCTCGATTTTAAAAATAAATTCCTCTTTTCACTTAAAAAAATTGCTTAGGTTCTAATATATAAAATCCTTTAATTTAACTTGTTTCCAAAATTCCTATTCTCCTTATTTCAAAAATTATCAAGCCAAGTCAAACTATTTATTTTTTTCCCAAATATTCATTTTCTTTTTAATTTATCCCAATTTTATCATGAATATTTTTACTTTAAAAATTCCCCTTTTAAATCTCTTCCAAATTTTAAACATTTATCATTGGTATTTTTAAAAATACCAAAATCTAACCAGTAATACCATAGCATCTAATAAATTCAAATCACGCTATAATCTATCAAAGATTATACAATATATCATATCACAGAATATGAAACTAATTCCAATATTTTGAGGAACGTAGTTTGATTCCTCCAACCCGTATTCCTACATCTACAGATGTTAATACAATATAAAAATACAAATCCCACTTCGAGGGGGATATTGTGATATATAGGATGATCCGCTATTATGCGGGGCACATAGGGTCTCATCCACTATATATATATGCGAGAATATCAATCACCCCAATATATATACTACTATATATACAATATCACATCAATTAATAAAATTATATGAATTCAACCAAACAATTAGTTAATAATTTTAGTTGCTGAAAGTAATTATGGTAAATCCAAAATTGAGTGAGATTAACTCACTTTGATTTTCTGTCACTTTCGCGTTCCATTTTCAGTTGAATCTGGACGCATTTTAAATTGTCTTAAATTATCAGAAGCTCCAAATCCATCCATACCAGTTTCATTTTGAAGTCCTCTTCACTATGACCGCTTCACAAAAGTTTCGTTCAAAATGGACCTCGTATGCGTGAGATATAATTTATAAGTTCCTTGATATTTAAATTTAATTAAATCAACTCAAATTTTATTTTTATTAAAACAAAAACCCATACCCTATAAACATAGCCCGGCCCAAAGCTACTCTTTTTCCTTCCCCCTTTACCTTCTTCGTGCACGAACCATGTCTATGCAACCATCTCTGTGCACAGCCCCTCTTGCTCCCCCATCGAAAAACCGCACAACCGACTCAACCATTCAACTCCCCTCTGCATAAGCTTCGCCCTAACACCACACAGTCCCCTACGATCAACCCCGCCAAAACGCGACCACTGTCGCTTCCCATCGGCCTGCTACAGGTCACAACCCCTAACCGGTGCCGAACGTCACCAAAATCACCACCAAGATGCAAAATTCCATCGCAAACTCGAATCCACTTTCCATTGCTCGAATCGAAGGTCGACACTTCCTAAATCGCTAATCCTAGTCTACTGCAAAGTCGAGCCCCCAAAAAGAAATGCAGCCACGCATTCCTACATGTATGCCAATTTAAAGAGGATGTTAAAAATAATAATTTAGAAACTAGTTTCGAATTTTTTTACCGAAGTATTGGAGGAGAAAAAGATTGTTTTTTTTTGAAATTTATTGTCACCGTTTTTTTTTCACTGTAAAATGCTCGGCTCTGTTCAAAAAAATAAAGGAGAGATGTGAGTTTTTGAAAAGGAGGTGGCGTGTTTGAGGAAAGCTACACTGACTGAAGAGAAAGGGAAAAGTTCCGATTTGAATATAAATGTCAATTGTATAAATATATATTTATTTACCTTTTTCAAATCGTCTCAAATCCGTAGTTTAAAATTTCGACCTCCTATCGAGGCATACTGCTGGACATTTATACAGTTATACCCTTATTTCAAACGAATGGAGATGGTTTCGAGTTCTAATTCGATTGTATGGAGAATATAACTTTCTGGACCCAATTATTATACTGAATATACGATATAAATTTTAGCGTATTTATATTCCATATGGCCAAACGGTAACTCTAAACACTACGAAATTTGAAATCCTATGATAGTACACTATTACGGATCCAATGGAACTGATTTCGTCGAAATCCAAGACTGTGTCTCAGACGACTATTTTTAAATGTCAATTTACACAATATAATTTTAAAACTGAACAAATCACTTTCAAATTCAATTTTAATTTTTTTATCATCTTCAGTATCAAATATAAGTTTTATAAGCCTTTAAATTATTTATAACAAGCTTAAAACTCCAGATTCAATACTTTACCCAATTTTCAATTATTTAATTCAATAATTAAATTGTCCAATAATTAGTTACATTTGAAATTCAAGTTAAAGAAAATTAACTTTTAAATATTTAAAATCAATTAAATATCCCAGATTCAAATATCCAGAATTCTGGGTCGTTACATAAGGTTCCAATGCTTTCGAAAGGCATGTTTAAGGGTTTTGAAAGAGGACATCTAAGGTTTTACTAAAGCTTTCGCAAGAGTTGATTTCATTAATTTCAAAAGGTATTGTTTAAGCCATAAAACAAAGGTTTCGAAGGTGATATCTTGGAGTTAAAACCTAATGTTTTCTAAGTTAAAGAAGGACTTTAACTTGTTTTAAAGGGATAGATAACACTATTGATTTAGATTTTCATCAACAATGTTTTGTGTAAAACATATATCATGGCAAATTTATTTGAGTAAAGCAAAGAGTACATTTTCCTAGATTAATTTGAAAGAAATGTTTTCAAGGAAAATTTGATGGGGTAGTTACCCTATGTAAATGACTTAGATATTAGAATACCAGACGGGACTGGTGTAGGGCCGCGCCCTTTACGTTAGCTAATAGTCCCTAGAGAATATAAGTACAAAATTCTAGTATATAGGGCTTTGTCACAGGTAAGACTAAAATAATGTTACACATGGAATGGAATATACAAAGTAAAGATAGGATATTAGTGAGCCCGCAAAACCATTAGGATCAGTAGAACTTGGGAGAAGTAAGTTAAGGACAGACTGTCCAGAAGTGTGTCTAACAGAAGTTAGATTATTTTTTATGTCTGGTAGGCCCGAGCCAGCCAATGATTAGTAGTTAACCAAACAAAAAAATATTGTTTAAACAGATAGTCTATTGATTACCTGATTTATGTGCATATATGATATTGCTACTATTTCTTTAATCAATTTGATTGTATGATTCTAATTTGCAAAAAGATATGTTTATTAAAGAGATATTAGTCAGGGGAAACCCATTCCACTAAGTGACGTGGCCTCACTTAATATCAGTAAACCATGAAAAGTATTGGAGGAGAAAAAGATTGTTTTTTTTTTGAAATTTATTGTCACCATTTTTTTTCACTGTAAAATGCTCGGCTCTGTTCAAAAAAATAAAGGAGAGGATGTGAGTTTTTGAAAAGGAGGTGGCGTGTTTGAGGAAAGCTACAGTGACTGAAGAGAAAGGGAAAAGTTCCGATTTGAATATAAATGTCAATTGTATAAATATATATTTATTTACCTTTTTCAAATCGTCTCGAATCCGTAGCTTAAAATTTCAACCTCCCATCGAGGCGTGCTGCTAGGCGTTTATACTGTTATACCCTTATTTCAAACGAATGGAGAAGGTTTCGAGTTCTAATTCGATTGTATGGAGAAGATAACTTTCTGGACCCAATTATTATACTGAATATACGATATAAATTTTAGCGTGTTTATATTCCATATGGCCAAACGGTAACTCTAAACACTACGAAATTTGAAATCCTATGATAGTACACTATTACGAATCCAATGGAACTGATTTCGTCAAAATCCGAGACTGTGCCTCAGACGACTATTTTTAAATGTCAATTTAAACAATATAATTTTAAAACTGAACAAATCACTTTCAAATTCAATTTTAATTTTTTTTATCATCTTCAGTATTAAATATAAGTTTTATAAGCCTTTAAATTATTTATAACAAGCTTAAAACTCCAGATTCAATACTTTACCCAATTTTCAATTATTTAATTCAACAATAATTAGTTATATTTGAAATTCAAGTTAAAGAAAATGAACTTCTAAATATTTAAAATCAATTAAATATCCCAGTTTCAAATATCCATAATTCTGGGTCGTTACATAAGGTTCCAATGCTTTCTAAAGGCATGTTTTAAAGGGTTTTGAAAAGGGACATCTAAGGTTTTACTAAAGCTTTCGCAAGAGTTGATTTCATTGATTTCAAAAGGTACTGTTTAAGCCATAAACAAAGGTTTCGAAGGTGATATCTTGGAGTTAAAACCTAATGTTTTCTAAGTTAAAGAAGGGCTTTAACTTGTTTTAAAGGGATATATAACACTATTGATTTAGATTTTCATCAACAATGTTTTGTGTAAAACATATATCATGGCAAAGTTATTTGAGTAAAACAAAGAGTACATTTTCCCAGATTAATTTGAAAGAAGTGTTTTCAAGGAAAATTTGGTGGGGTAGTTACCCAATGTAAATGACTCAGATATTAGAATACCAGACGGGACTGGTGTAGGGCCGCGCCCTATACGTTAGCTAATAGTCCCTAGCGAATATAAGTACAAAATTCCAGTATATATGGCTTTGTCACAGGTAAGACTAAAATAATGTTACACATAGAATGGAATATATAGAGTAAAGATAGGATATTAGTGAGCCCGCAAAACCATTAGGATCAGTAGAACTTGGGAAAAGTAAGTTAAGGACAGACTGTCCAGAAGTGTGTCTAACAGAAGTTAGATTATTTTTTATGTCTTGTAGGCCTGAGTCAGCCAATGATTAGTAGTTAACCAAACAAAACAATATTGTTTAAACAGATAGTCTATTGATTACCTGATTTATGTGCATATATGATATTGCTACTATTTCTTTAATCAATTTGATTGTATGATTCTAATTTGCAAAATGATATGTTTATTAAAGAGATATTAGTTAGGGGAAACCCATTCCACTAAGCGACGTGGCCTCACTTAATATCAGCAAACCATGATGTAATAGTATTATTCACACCACGAGGTGGATGAAAAAGCTTCTGAAACGAGAAGGAGGCAAAGTTAGCTATGTAGGAGCAATTAGTTTTATTTCCAATATAATGTATTTAAGACTAGTGTATCTATTTATTATTCTGATCATCCAAAAAGGGCATCTTCATATGTTGCTCTTGGTGTAAATAGTAATAATTATATGTGATCGAAACCTGGGAATCGTTTAGGGATTTTGTAATGGAATATGAAACATGGATTTGAAATGTAAACAGTAAAATTGTTTTTGGAATCTATGATTTCGTTTCATATTCTTGTGCTTCTGATATTATGGGTGCCATAAGCATCACCATATTTTGTCACAAAAAGTTAATACTATAGATGACTGCAGCATCTGTAGTGCTTAGCTACAAGCCTCAAGATTGGGGATGTTACAACTTGGTATCAGAGCACATGTTTATGGAAAACTTAAAAGAAATTTTAAAATTGAAATGGTTTTGAAAACATAATCCTAAGGAATTACAACAAGATTGCGGATGGGAATACGCTATAGTAACGTACTTGTATTTGCTATATATAAGTATACACTTTATCTCTATTCTTCCATTCTCTTAGGTTATTCTTCTGTATCTTACAAAGACTCGAATACAGATTTTGCGACGTAAGATATGGATGCTAGAAGTGGAAGAGTTAACATTAGTGGGGTAAGCACCACAATTAATAGGAATGGCAGTCCAAACACAAGAACGAATCCAGGCCAGGCTCAAGCTGCTAATGTGGGTGATGGAATGCCGCAAGTTGATATGGGAGCTATGTATCAGTTCTTCGTAAGTATGATGCAGGCTAGAGTTGCTGCGGGTTTAGTTGGAGGAAATGTTAAAGGAGGAAATCAGGGAGCTCCGGTGGCCAATAACTATACAGTATTGAGTAGAGATTATTCCAGGCTAAGAGGAAAACCGTCCATCAGGACTGAGGATGCAATTGAAGTGGATAATTGGTTACTTCATTACGAGAGGATTTTTCTGCTTTGGGGCTTAATGATGAGTAGAAAAGGAGACTCGATTCTAGGCAGTTACTGGAAGCAGCACTGTATTGGTGGAACATCGTTACTGTAGGAGTCAATAAGGATACCATGACTTGGGTTGAGTTCATAAGGAGGTTTTAAGAAAGATATATGTCAGAGATTGCAAAGTCAACTCTGCTTAGGAAGTTCACTGAGTTGTAGCAATGAGACATGACAGTGCTTGAGTATGCAACCAGGTTTGAGGAGCTATCGAGATACGGATATGCTATGATTGATACAACTATTAAAAGGAATAAGAAGTTCATTCGCGGGTTGAAACCTGAACTTGTTAAAGACACACTATCACATATTAGAGGTCCATAAGATGTAGTTGTTGAGTTGGCTCTGAGGCAGGAAGAGATGCTTGTTTTTCTCGAGGGTAACAAAGAAGGGGGAGCTTAAGGAGGGCAAAAACAGAAGCGGAAGTTTTTCCATAAGAAGGGAGGTCAGAAGAGTGGAACCGCCAAGAAGGAAATGATGGTAGTTATCTACTGTAAATGTGACAAGAAAGGGCATTTCGCAAATGAATGTCGCTCGGGAGTTGGAAAGAAGGTGATCGGGAAGAAGAATATTAGATGCTTCAACTACGATCAAATTGGATATTATAAGAACCAGTGCAAGAAGCCAGCCAAGGATGGAAAAGAGAAAGTTTTGCATTGGAGCCAGCTACCTCAAGACCAACAACAGAGGAAAAGGGAAAAACTGTGTTGGGGGGTACGATTTTTATTCATGGTGTATTAGTTAGAGTTCTATTTGATATTGGTGCATCACATTCCTTTATATCTTATTGTTTGGCAGATAAGCTTAACCTAGAACACTCATACCTAGTTACTTCCTTATGGTTGCGGATCTGTTAGAAGGATATACGACACTTAGGATGAAGTATGACGAGTTAGAGTTTGAATTGCTAGATCATGTATTTGCTTGCAGTTTGCATGTGTTTTATATTGTAGGGTTCGGAATTATTTTGGGTATGAATTGGTTAAGTAAATATAATGCTAGGATATTTTATCATGATAGGAAAATATCATTAAACACCTTGATTTTAGTGATCGGATTATATACTCTGTAGAAACCCCTAGATTTGAGGTTAATACTTTGTTGGGTATTGTGGAGGTAGAAGATGAGTTAAATTGAGTTTTCATTGTTGGAGAATTTGTAGTCGTTTTTAAGCCTATAGAAGGACTGCCGCCTAAACGGGCTATCGAGTTTCGGATAGATTTAGTACCAAGAGCAGAACCAGTGAGTAGACCGCCAAGCAGAATGACATCTATCGAGATGAGGGAGCTAAATGTGTGGTTGGTGGGTTTGGAAAGTAAGAATTTTATCAGACCAAGCAGTTCACCTTGAGAAGCAGTCGCAATGTTTGTAAAGAAATCGGACGGATCATTAAGGTTATGTATCAATTATCATAAGTTGAATGAGAAGACGATAAAGAATCGATATCCGTTACCTAGAATTGACAATTTGTTCGACCAGTTAAATAGAGAAAAAGTATTTTCCCAGTTAGATTTGGTAACAGGGTTCCATCGACTTAGAATGGCCGAGGATAATATTTCTTTGACGACGTTTAGAACTGGATATGGATCGTACGAATGGTTAGTAATTCCATTCAGACTAACTAATGTGACAACATTCTTTGTAGATTTGATGAATCGAGTTTTTTTAGAAAGCACTTGGATAGGTTTATATTGGTAATCATAGATGAAACTTTGATATACTCTAAAGATGAAAAAGAGTATGAAGTTCATCGTAGAGTGGTGCTTGAGACATTGAGGCAGCATCAATTAAAAGCAAAATTTTCGAAGTGTCTTTTCTATAAGAAGAAGGTGAAGTTTCTTGGTCATGTAGTCTGAGAGAAAGTGTTGTCAGTTGATCCGACTAAGATCGAGGTAGTGAATAGTTAGAAGAAACCCAAGACAATGATTGAAATTAAGAGTTTCCTTGGATTAGCTAGTTATTATTGGAGATTCATCAAGGATTTTTCGAGGATATCTGCATCGATGACTATGCTGGTACGGAAGGATGTGAAGTTCGTTTGAACCGATAAGTATGAGGAATCATTCCAGAGATTGAAACTCTTATTGACTGATGCACCATTTTTAGTTGTTCCAGAAGGGAAATAGGACTTAGTAGTGTATACGGATGCATGTGGAACGGGATTATGAGCTTTGTTAATGCAAAGGGGGTAAGGTGATTGCCTATGCTTCTCGATAGCTTAGACCGCATAAAGTTAGATATCCAATTCGTGATTTGGAATTAGCTGCCGTAATTTTTGCATTAAAGGTATAGAGGCATTACCTTTTAGGAACCAAAATTGTAACGACCCAATTTTTTGACTTCCGAAAGTCGACATTAATACGTCCACTGTATCAAATGTCATACAGTCAAATGCCGAAAAACTGAACCGTTAGGGTTTAAGAAGAAGAAGATAGAAGAAGAAACATAAACAATAATAGAATCTCACATTTCACAGCAGAACAATATATAATAGATAAGATGAATAATCTTTAAAACAAAAAACTATATCTGTTATTACAATACATCATCGGAGTTTACAACAACACAATACAACACTGCCAATTGGTATAACTTAACTACATGGAAATTTACTTTGCACCAACCATACGCAGCGGACACAACATAGTAAGATTTGAGTTGTATACGGATCATGTCATCGAGATATTTATTCTCTCAAAAGGAGTTGAATATGAGACAGGAAAGGTGGTTAGAGTTTTTAGTCGCTTATGACTTCAGTATTAAATGCACACCAGGAAAAAGGAATAAGGTTGCAGATGCACTTTGTATCAAACATCAGAATGCAATATTTGCAATGATAACTGAGTGGAAAGATTTAGAAGCATTCCACTAGAATGGAGATCTAAGTGTAGTTCTAGCAAAGAAACTGCTATGTTATCATGTTTAGAAGTTCGACCAATGATGAATGAAAGGATTGCTTTTAAGCAAGGGGAGGATCCATTATTGGTGGAACAGATCAGGAAGTTAAGGAATGGAATAGAGAGCGATGACTTGAAAGATTTCAATCTTGATCGGAATAGGTGGTTAAGGAAGAAAGGAAGACTGTGTGTTCTGAATGTGGGAAACATTAGGAAGGAAATTCTTAGAGAATGCCATCACTCAAAGTTCACTATTCATCTAGGAGGACCCAAGATATATCAGGACATGAAAAGAAGTTTCTTCTTGGAAGGCACGATGAGAGATATAGGCCTATAGGTGAAGCAATGTTTGAGCTGCCAACAGGTAAAAGCTGAACATCAAAAACCAAGTGGGTTACTTCGGCCTTTAGATGCTCCAATCTGGAAATGGGATTCTATCTCAATAGACGGTTTGCCAAGGTCGGATCGAGGAAATGAAAGTATTTGGATTATAGTGGACAAATTAACCAAGAGTGACCATTTTATTTCAGTAAAGTCAACCAGGACGGCACCTGTTTTGGCTAAATTATTCATGAAGAATATAGTTAGACTGCATGGAATTCCTAGTAGTATAGTAAGTGATAGAGATTTCTTATTCACTAGTGAGTTTTGGAAGAGACTAAAACAAACTTTGGGGGCCAAGATTAAGGTAAGTACCACTTACCATCGTAGACTAATGGGAAAACAGAGAGAGTTAACAAAGTCTTAAAGGATTTGTTAAGAGCTTGTGTGCTAGACTTTGGGGGATCATGGGAAGACCATCTACACGTAGTCAAGTTTTCGTATAATAACAGTGTCAGACTAGTATACGGATGATACCATTTGAAGCTTTGTATGGAAGGCCATGCAAATCTCTCGTTTATTGGTTAGATACCTAGGATAAGTTAGTTCTGGGTCCGAATTTGGTTAAAGAAGCCGCAGAAAAGATTGATTTCATTCGAGCCAGAATGGAGGAAGCTCAATCTAGGCAGAAGAGCTATGCTAATAGAAGATGGAAAGACTTAGGTTCTCCGTTGGAAATCATGTTTTCGTCGAGATATCCCCGATGAAAGGTGTAATCCTGTTTGGAAAATTAGAAAAATTAACATCCAGATTCGTTGGACTATTTCCTATTGTAGAAAGGATTGGGAAACTCGCGTATAAGGTAGAGTTACCAAACAGTTTGGCAGGAGTCCACAATGTTTTTCATATTTCTTACCTAAGGAAACGTATTCAAGATTCAGAAACTACTACTGCACCGACTGTGTCAGATGATTTAGCAGTGGAAGTAGATATGACTATAGTTAGAAAACCAATTCGTATAGTCGTGGGGGATGAGAAGAGACTAAGGAACAAGCCGGTCGGATTACTTAAAGTCCAGTGGAGTGATGATGAGAGAGATAATACTTGGGAAACTGAGAGCATGATTAGAGATACTTATCATGACTTGTTTCATGGTATGTTTTACATTTATGATTGATTGTTATGGATACCTTATCGTAATTTTGAGGATGAAATTCTTTAAGGAGGGGAGTCTGTAATGACCTTAACTTTGGATAACAATATTTAGGGCATTTAATTAGATACATTAAATGAAATAATGTTAATGGTTAAGGGATTGAGATTTGTATGATCACAAGGTAGCCGTACCTAATTAATCTATATGCCAAAGAGAATTAAAACGAAGTAGAAGGAATAAGATGAGGAAAAAATAGGAATAAACTAAATTCTTATACCCTAAACCCTTCTTACTTTCATTCTTTATCTATTTCAAACATTTGCAAACAAAACTAAAAACGTTCAAAAGCTTGATCAGCCACCATTATGGGAAAACAATAGGAAGATAAGCAAGGATTTAAGTAGGAAGCCTAAGAAAATCAATCCAAGAGCAAATCTCAACCTCTTTACCAACGAGCTAAGGTGAATATAGGTTTACATCTCATTTTTGTTGATTTCGGGTTCTAGTTGAGATCCGAATTTGTGATATCTCGGAATTTTGGGCAATATCAATTTAATAATCTGTATTAAAATTTAAATTGATTTGATAATTTTAGTTGATAAATTTGAATTGATTTAATAATCTTCTTTTGGTAAATATTTAATTGGTAGATTTTATCTTTTAAAAAGCTAACAAAATGTTTTCTATCTATATTGTGTGTGTGTATATATGTATATATTAAAAATAGATAAGCTGTCCGCGGGCCTTGGTCGGGTGGTGGGGTGATACGCCTCCCAAGTGTGAGGTTCGAGGTTCGAGTCCCATCTTTGTGTGGAAGGAGACACGCCTTTCACATGGGAGGTTTGAGGTTCACTTTCGTGCCACCTGCACCAAGTGTCAACCGAAAAGGTCTAGCTAGCCCAGAATAGTGGTTGTGGCAGGCCAGCCATCTATTCTCTAGGTTTACTGTTCAGGATTCGCATGTCGGTAGTGATTGAACAGGTTTCCCTAGTTCCAAAAAAAAGATAAGCTTTGGTTTGAAATTTAATAAATAAATAAAATCTTGTTTTTAAATTCTAATATTTTGGTAATTTGGAAATTTGATTTGATTTAAATATTAAGCTTTTCAAAACTAGTTAATAAATAAACTATATGGTTTTAAATACTTAAGATAAATATTAATTGTTTAAATTATATCTTAGCTTAAGTTTAAATTTAAATAAAAGGTTTATTTTATTTTCTTTTTAAATATAGCTTGATAAATATGATTTGAAATATATACAAGTTTAAAATACAATTTTACAAGTGAAACCTTAATTCATTTAAGTAAGATAAGTAATAAGTAATTTATAGTCTCTTTTATAAATTATTTAAATATGATTAATGTGTTATTTTCAAACAATATTGATAAATGTATAAATATAAATAGATTTTAATATGTATAGAATTGCTATTTTTAAATTGAACATGTTGTTATAAATTGGCTTTAAATAGGATTTTTGAATTTAAGTTGGATTTGAATTTGAATTAATATAGAAATTCAAAAGGTAAATATTTTGAAATGTTTTGGATTTTAGAATATTTGTATAAACTTTTATTTACGTATATAATTGGTTTTAATTACCTATATATAAATAAATAATAAAGTACTTATTAACTAATTAATTAAGTATATTGTTTGCGCCAAAATTGGTCACAAACCCCAATATTGTGGAAGCACCCGTTTATGAACACAAATCAGCAATAATCAATACAGAACTCATATCTAAGCAATAACAATCAGAATAATTCAGCAATAACAATCAGAAACATAGGATTTATAGTGGTTCGACGATCTTGCCTACGTCCACTCTGAAGTTTATGTCTTTATTGATTCACTTGATGATTCCAATCGATTACAGCGTATCACAACTGATGATAGCTTTGAAATTCGAGTACAACGGTAGTAATGAAGTGCAAAGTAGAGTCTAGTAGAGTCTGGGCGCTTCAGAATCCAGATCCTCCTTTCTTAATGACCTGGGGCTCTATTTATAGGTGCAGGAGGCTGATATTTCGCCTAAATTTAGGGAGACCACTTCTGGCACGTGAGGGGGCCCACATGCCCGGCCTTAGGAAATTTGGGCCCACTTTGGGATTGCTTCGAACTCCATTCGAAGCGATCAAGAAATCATCCAATCGAGTTGAAATTTGGTATGGACATTCTTCAACATGTAAATAAGCTTCTGTAAAAATTTCATGGCATTTGGACTTACGGATCTCGAGATATGGTCGATTCGAAATGGAGTCTTTCGGTTGCTGTTTGTTTCGAATCGATTCCTTCGAATCGATGCCTTCGACTCCATCAGCTCACGTGGTTCTGTGATGAGGTGGCATGCGTCCTTCGAGTCGATCCGGTCTTCTCTCCGGGTTAAGCGCATCGATTCCTTAGATCTCGCGGACTTCGTATCGTGGAATGACACGTCATCCAAGCTAGTTGACTTGGTGGATACGAGCAAGTGATTGTTCATGGATTCGAACAAAGGCTTCTGATGGATGCGAAGCAAAAACGTTCCGATGGATACGAAGTCACCTGATGAACTCAAGACAGATGGATGCGAGGGATTTGTGCCTCTGATCGATACGAGGATAATGGATTCGAAGTGAGACCGTGCTTATGGATTAGAACAATAGTTGCACCAATGGATTCGAACCAATGACAATCGATGGTTACGAAAAGCTCTGCCTAGATGGTTTCGCAGAGGGACTTCCGTGATGGATACAAAGCAGGGGAAGCCGATGGATTCGAGCGTGATCAAGTCGAACAGAGGCATCCTGATGGGTTCGAACTCGATCGATACGAACGAGATCGGTTCGAAGCGACTAAATTCTGATAGACTCGAACCTGATGGATTCGAATGGAGTGAGGCGATGTCATGCTGATGGATTCGAACCTGATGGATTCGAATGGACCATCACCTCGACCTCTTCATGGATACGTACAGCATGCTCTTTCCTTAGATTGAATCGATCATAACTTGCACATACGAGCTCGGATTGACTTGAGATTTGAAACGCTGACTTCTACAGCTTTGCTCATCATGTCCTGTCGATTGCGGCCCGATCCGGACTCGGACAAAATTAGTCGGTATCCATGGTGAAGCAAAATACAACCAATCTTTGAGATGAGCTGTCTTTGGTTTTCGATCGATCTTTTGGTATCGCGGCTTTGCCAAAAAGCGGGATAACATATATACTTATATTAAACATTTAAAATTAATACTAATTACTAAAAGACAAGTATTGTTATATTAAGGTCTCATTATAGCATGTGTAATAAAATGAATAAATGTATATGAAAAATGTAAAGATTTAATACAAGTGTCATTTTGTTTTTAATTTTTCTTTTATTTCTTTTAAATAAATCATTTATACTTATAAAACATGTTTTCTTATTTCTCATTTCTCTTCTAATCTTCATTTTTCAAAAGCAAAGAAAAGAAGTTTCAGCTGAAAATTTATTCAAAACAAATCAGTAACCAAATTGCCTCAAACCAAAAATCATGTTCACATCAAAATCTAGAAGTTCTCCTCAAACCAAAATTTAATCAAAGCCGGCATGTTTTAAATCCTAAAGCATCTGCATTTTTTCCAAATTTGAGAACAAAACATGCAAAGCATTTTCAATTCAAAGGCTTGCACTTTTTCAAACCTAAAATCCAATGATCAACCTGTAAACAAATTCTCAAATCAAATTTGCAAACCAAAACCAGTAGTTCATTCTCTTCAATCTGTTCAAGCCTGTGCATTCTTTTTCAACTTGAAATCTAAGAAAGTAAAATCTGAAGCAAGATAAAGCCTGCATGCATATCTAAATAGCAAGCAACATTAAGTTTTAAAGCAAACAAGAAGTTCATGGCATTTCAGTTTAAAGTTTTCAAAGGCAAATGACATTTCCAGCAACTTCAAATTTGGTGCTCTGTTCATCATCATAAAACTGGTAAGTAACATCACAATTTAAATGGTTTAAGTATATAATTATGTTGCGTGTTCATCTTTGAAACTAATGTGTTTGTGAGTATATTTATAAGTATAGCTCTATGTTTACATATGAATATATTGGTGTGCATGTTGTGTATCTGTATTCTTCTTCTCTGATTCTAGTTCCAGGCTCAAGATCAAATCAAAATCCGCTTGCTCTTGATCCAATCTGTGTTAGTACTTAAGTCTTGAACAAAGTATGTTTGTTATATCATAGATTTATGTTTAAAAATTTGTTTAAGTGAAAACAATTTGAATTGTCTCTAAAAATACTAAACAACACATCAATTAAAGAATAAGTTAAAAATCAATTACTTTGATTCTTTGATTCAGGAATCTGAATCAAATACTAAACCTAAAACTTGATTTTTGAAACAAAAATTAGGATTTTTAGTATAGGAATTTGAGTGCATTTCTGGTTTAACCAGAAATTAGAATTTGAGGAAATTCTGATGATCTCGTTAGTTTGGAAGGCCGTGGTTCTTTCTAGAGGTAGAAGAGTTGTCAGTGACTAAGGGAAAAATGGTGGAAGTGGTGGTAGATCAAGGTGGTGGCGGCGGCAACTGTTTTGAGTTTCTAAACCTAGTTTTTGATGGGTTAAGGGTTTGTGATCATCTCGGTATCTCTGTGTGATCGAGTGCTATAAGATTTGAGGGGATGATAGTTTCGATGCTGAAGAAAGTTTGGCCGGAGTCGCTGGTGCTCTGATGATCAGAGGGATGGTTCTGGCCTTGTGTTGCAGGGGATTTAGGGTAGATCCTCGGTACGTTGATCTAGGCCACGTACTGTGACGGGCGGTACCCCAGTAGCCCTGCCATTGTATGGAATCCAAACTTCAATAAGTGCCGTACGTTTTAGTTATGTCCAACTATGCTGGAACGTGAGATGTAAGCGTTCCAGCTATTTCTGTATTTTACTTGAAAGCCCTAGACCCTATTATAATATCACTGGTTTTCCTATCAAATGTTTTGGTTAGCGTAAGGTAAAAACTTATCCATGTTTATGTGTGGGGAGTCTTACGTGATACCTTTTATGTTTCAAAGGTTTTTGAAAGTTAAGCAACCTTATCCTGTTACTCACACCATACCCATTTCTGACCTAGAGTTTATCTTTTGTTTTCTTAGAATCTTGGGTACTCAAATTTTTACGAGTAGCCAAGGGATTCAGGTTAGCTTTGATAATGGAGCAAGATGCTTTAACGTTGTAGATATGTATAGTGTTCTGCTGTGTTTGGTATCTCTGTATTGTATTGAGTTGTAATAACTAGACAGGTGTTTATAACTGTCTAGTATGTGATGAATAATCCGTGTAACTCTGATAATGATTGTATATTATGTAATTCTTATGTTATTAATATAATTTATTCGTTCCGCTGTTTGAGATTCTGATGTGTTTTCCTTCTTTCTTCTCTTTCTTTCTCTTTCTATCCCTTTCTTTCTTATTAATGATGCGTCATTCTGTGGAATGAATGGCGGGTCTATTACAGAATTTATTTTGCAAGTAAAATTCTAGGTGTTGATTATTTAAATGGATATATATTTATGAGTTATGTTGCTTTATATAGATTTTATGATAAGTTATGATTTTAAAAATCTATTAAAAGACTTCCAAATGGCTTGCATTTTTGATATATGGTCAAAAATATTTTTTTAGAGAGGGATTCCATGTTTCATAATTTTCTAAGTTATTGTGGATTTAATATGAATTTTCTATGAAAGAAAATGGCTAAAATTGGGTTTAAATTATTTTTGGCAGTTATACGTTAGCATTGGGTCTGACATTCAAATATGTTAGAAACCATATTAAAAGTGATTTATACAAATTTTTGGAGAATTTTCCTATTTATTTTACCATGGGTATAAAATTATTTATGGTATGAGACTTAAATGTTTTATATGTTTCGAAAGGATGAAGGGCTAATTTGTTAAATGTTTTAAATTGTTAATTATTGAATTCAATAGTACTTTTAGAAAATGAATTTCGAAAAATAGTTGGCAACCAATTATGTGTTGACAAATAAGGCAAGTTAGTTGGAAAGAAATTATTTTAAAAGGCTAATAATCAGTTTTGCAAGAAATTACTTCTTTGCCGCTTCTAGTAGCTACCTTTCGACCCATATTTTTGCCCTTGACCAAGTCAAAACCAATACACATGGTATCATCTTTTTGGTACGTAGTGGACTGGAGAAAGGCGGAAGGTATAGTGTCGAAATCTTGCTTTTGAAAGGGTAGATGCTATACCTATTGAATTTGAATTACTTATGTTTAGAGAGGATGCTTTTGAGGATGTTATATTAGCTTTCGACTTAGTCAATATGCCAATGTTTACATAAAAAGGACTTTCAAAGGGGTTGCCGCTTTTTTGTTTTAAAATAAAGCTTTCGAAAGGGTTAGAAACCCATGCTGCCGCATTCAAACCTTCAAATCAATGCTTTCGAAAGGGTGTTTTTGCCTTTAAACTTTGAAGCCGCTTCTCCATGCTTTTGAAAGGGTTGGTTTTGAAACCATCCACTTTCTTTTTCTTAGGAATAATGCTTTTGGAAGAAATGCTTTCGCCCAGTTCTGTTAAGACCCTTTGTTGTATTAAAAGTTAAAACCAAAGGTTACGAAAGGAATGGTTTTATATGCTTTCGAAACTATGTTCCACAAAATTTTACTTGAACCTAATACTTTCAAAAGTTATATAATGTTGGTTTCAAAGGGGATATTTCCCAATGTTTTCGAAAGGTTTACTTTGATTATTTGAGTGGAAGGTTCCAATGTTTCGAAATGCATGTTTTAAAGGGTTTTGAAAGAGGATGTCTAAGGTATTAATAAAGCTTTCGCAAGAGTTGATTTCATTAATTTAAAAAGGTATTGTTTAAGGCTTAAAATAAAGGTTTCGAATGCGATATTTTGGATTTAAAACCTAATGTTTTATAAGTTAAAGAAGGACTTTAACTTATTTTAAAGGGACAAATAACCCTATCAATTTAGGTTTTCATCAACATTGTTTGTTGTATAGCATATATCATGGAAAAGTATTTGACTAAAGCAAAGAGTACATTTTCCTTGTTTAAGTATGATTTAAAAGGGCTAAATCAATTTGAAAGAAGTGTTTTCAAGGAAAATTTGATAGGGTAGTTAACCCAAAGTAAATGACTCAGATATTAGAATACCAGATGTGACTAGTGTAGGGTCGCGCGTTGCTAATAGCGCCTACCTAATATAAGTCCAAAGTTCTAGTGTGCAGGGCTTTATCACAAGTGAGACTAAAATGATGTTACACACAGAAAGGAATATACAGAGTAATGCTAGGTTATTGGTGAGCCCACAAAACCATTAGCATCAGTTGACACTGGGAAGTAAGTTAAAGACAGAACGTCTAGGTGTGTGTCTAACATAAGTTAGATTATTTTTTATGTATGGTAGGCCCGAGTCAGCCAATGGTTTGTAGTTAGTCAAAAAAACTATATTGGTCGAACAGATAGTCCATTGATTGTCTAATTTATGTGCATATATGATATTGCTACTATTGCTTTAGTCAATTTGGTTGCAGGAATCTGATTTGAAAAAAGATATGTTTTAAAGAGATATTAATAAGGGGAAACCCGTTCCACTAAGCAGCGTGCTCTCACTTAATATCAGTAAACCGAGATGTAATAGTATTATTCACACCAAGCTTTATGTCTGACTCGAAGTTCATGTTTTCCCCTTAAATTTTCAGGTGATCAAAATTTAATTTCAATAGATTAAGGGTTAAGGTTTTACGGGCTTATTAGGTAGACGAATAAGCTTCCGGAGACAAGTAGGAGGCAAAGTTAGCTATGTATGAGCAATTATTTTTATTTCTGATGTTATGTATTTAAGACTGATGTGTTTATTTATTACTCTGATCATCCAATGGGGCATCTTCATAAGTTGCTCTTGGCGTAAATTATAATAATTATATTTGATTGAAACCTGGAAATCGTATGGGATTGTGTAATGGAATATGGAACATGATTTGAAATGTAATCGGTAAAATTGTTTTTGGAATCTATGATTTTGTTTCATATTCTTATGCTTCTGATATTAAGTGGCATGCATCCTAGTGATGTACCACAGAAAAAACATAGGTGGTCTCTCTAAGATCAAGTGCATCGCTCCATGAATACCTAACAATTGTAGCTAACATTTAGATGGAGCCGACTGCACCCTATGGGTTTTCCAACCCTACTTGCCATGCCTCCTATAACTGGTTGTATTCATTATCGTTGATGAGGCTATGTCCAGTGTTCTAGCTCATGCATCGCCATCTAAATAGATCTTGGAATCACACATTGATTCCTGTACCCCAACGATCTTGAAAGAACACATGGATTCCTACCTCTTAATACATTGAAAAATTTCTACATAGAACCATATATGGTTTTTGGAGTGGTTATAGTACGAGTCATCTCTTATGAGTATACTTCCCCGCTTACGGGCGCTCCACAAACCAGTCACACTACTACAAAACAGGCCATTTGCATCGGTTGTTTACCCCCCTTTTGCATCAGTTCAACAACCGATGCATATGCAACCGATGCAACAGGCTTAAAGCTTTTGCATCAGTTCTGAAACCGATGCAAAAAGGTCCTTTTTGCATCGGTTGTTACTAACAACTGATGCGAAATATCATGGTTGGTTGTTTGAACACAGCCTCCATGTTGCATCGGTTGTTACTAACAACTGATGCAAAATATCATGGTGGTTGTTTGATTTTTGTTTGTGTAGGTGTAGTTGTTCTATTTGTTTTCTATTTTCATACTGCATTTGCATATTAAAAAAAATTATACATAAGTTCATTTCAGAAAAAAACAAAAATATTTCATTTTATTGCAAATTGCATTTCATTCTCTGTTTTTACATTTCAGTTTTCTTTTTCTTCTTTTTTTCTTTTTACAGTCTACATTGCAAATTCCTCTCTGTCTCTCTGCCTTGCAAACTATTCACTACAAACTTCTCCCCTTATCACCATCCTAATCTCTCCATTCACTGGCCTCCGTCTTCTCCACAGTGCATCACTGCACAAATAGTTCACACTTCGTTTCTTCACTGTTGCTACAACAACCACATATTCCACCACCAAAATACAGTTCAACTCCATACAATCTCCCCTGCCTTCTCATCCTTACTAACTACTGCAATCGCTTGCTTCATCAGACTAAACCTCCTCTGCATTGACTTCTACATAGTTCCACCCCGTAATTTACCATAGTTCACCACCAAGCAACTTCAAACAAAGACAAAAAAAAACCAATACACTAACTGCCTGTGCAATTTACATACCCCTGACCAACCACTACAACTACTACCAATCTTCATATCCACTAACACTCCTCTACCGACCACAAACGAACCACTTCCTCCTTCCAATCGAAACACAATCACCACAACAACCTGAACCTACAGCACTATCCCATCTTCGTTTCCACTGACCTGAACAAGCTTGATCCTGCAATCTTGCCTCACTGCTCTTTAACATCTCCAAACTGCAACCTTCTGCTGTTCTTGCCTGCATTCTACATTCTATTCACTCCACAAACATTCCTCTCAAAACGTCTCACAACCGCTGCCATTTGCCACTTGCAATCATCTCCCACCACTTCTTGCTCATCTACGTTACCAACGACAGTACATACCCTACCATTTTAACACGTCATTTACAACCTGTCTTCTTTCCACTTCTGCCAACTTCTAAAACAATTACAAGTACAAACCGAAGCCATGCATTGCATACATCCTTGCCTGAAACTTGCCTAACCATAACTCTGCCACTTCAAATCCACCATCTCAAACAGCACCTTCATCTCCCATACAAAAATACATCATCTCAATAGTCCCTCCTTGCCATTTCTTTCCACCATCCACAAATACATCAACAGTTCAACCTCAACATTCACAACCATATACATACAAGCTTCAACAACCCCAAGCAACAGTTGTGACCAACCACTGACGTCTATAGCCAACACATCCTACCACTCAACATTGCTTCTCCTGCCACCACTCTGCACTAGTTCAGAGCCAGTCACCACCAGCCACTACTTCCATCAGCGCTACCTCCTCAGCCCCACAATCGACACTCGATAAAACTCGCCTCGAATACCCCACACTCTGCCCCTCCAACACACACAGCGTCACTCCGCCCTTCATCGAATTCAATCGAAGAAGCATTTATTATGCTTGGCATACCTGCAAAGCAATTTGAAATGACATTCAGCTTGGTTGCTATTTAACTGGTTGAACAATCTCATAAAAATAAATTTTTTAATCATGCTACATATTTTTTTCAATTGTGCTTTAAATGAACACAAAATGGGATTATAATCTTCACAGCAGCCTGTTCATGCTCAAGTAGAAGCACTCAGAATGGAATTACATATAGCCAAAATAAGATACCGGCCTAAACACAGGTTATGAAAAAAGGAGTAAGACGCCAAGGTAAAAATCATGAACAAATGATAATTTTGTCATTTTGTTGACATTTGAAATTGGAAAATTTCAGTTAGCATCAATGGTAAAGACAGTCAGCTAAATTTATGTGGTAAATGGAGAATTAGACATCATGGAAATTTGCCATGAAAAATAGGTTGCACATATGATATTTTAATATAAGGACTTTTGACAAATATACTTTACATTTTTCAGGCTACAAATATACTGTAAAAGGTGGAAAAAAGATTAAAGTAACTTCATCGTTATTTGCTATGTTTATATCTGAACCTGTAGGGAATCTTTAATGTAATACTCTGAAGGAGTGATGAATCTTACAAGAGTCAGGAGCATAGCACTTGAGCTTGCAAGTTGACTTAGGCTTTGAAGCAAAGCTCTTGTACTGTTTGAGATACATATAATAATTTTTCCCTACGTGCATGAGTGGAACTTATTACTACTGTGGATTCAATGATACAAACAATATAATTATATGGCGACGACATACATCATGACAATTGAACAAGATATTTCACAACTATATTGCATGTATCATATTGGACACAAGATCACCTTCAAGATAAGACATTTCCTTTGCAAATGAACCATATATCACATGACTGTGGAGCAAACAAACTCACAGGCTGCAAGCGGTTTGTGATTTTGGTACACTGTTCCCAGTAAATCAGATTCTCAACACTGGTATTAAGGGGATATCATTATGCAAATAGATGTCATTCTAAGATTAATAGTTTATAACAATTTATACCTTTAATCATTTTGATGAATGACGGTATGAAAATAAACACTCACTGAGTAATAAGCACCACCTATTCTACAAATTTCCATACTTTGTATACAGAATACATGACATCTATTATGATTGATGACACAATATGACAATTAATAGACATTGAGCTTTTATACTAGTTAAATATCAATCATATATTACTAAGGTTATAACTTCAAATTTTTTGATAAAAGTGCGCAGAAGCTCAAATCTTTACATAAAGACCAAAGTCTATCTCTGTATATGTTTAATCTAAACAGAAAATGACTGGGACCGTGTGGTTGACAAACCATTTATAGTGCTCGTCCGATGCCGCTCCCATTACAAGTTTGGTAACCTTGCGTATTTCTGTAAGCTCCAAAGCCCTTTTGCTACATTTCATGCTAAATGCACTAATATTTCAGAATCTACCTACATTTGCATACAAGAGTTTAAGGCTTTTAGCATCATTATCTAACTTCTTGTTCCCAACCTACTTTTAGTTAAGGGCATAGTTCCCTATCCTGTTATTATCAAAAGAATGCTATGTAAAAGCAAAAGGCAAGAAATAAAAAACGAGAAAAGATGAACCTTTTGTTTTGAGCACAATTTCACATACAAACGTCCGTTTCAAAATAGCTAAACACATCACTCCTTTTAGTGCTTCAATTATTACATCATTTCAACAAGCCTTTTTATAACAAAATTTTCAAGTAAACAAAAATGAACTACAATTAATTGCAAACTTATGCGGAATGAAGATATATTTAAGCAAGCTTTGCTTCCTGCTACAACCGTATCATCAGAAATTGATAACTGAACATAATTTAACATGATAAATCACTATAACCAATCAATAATAAAGCATACGATCACATAAAAAGGAATAAAAATAACTTATCTATTGTATATAATCACATATTCTAATATTACAGGTTCGAATTGACTTCAAAAGGAAAATCCCTAGATTAGAAGGAGGCGAAAAACACATGATTTAAATTCTAAAATCAAAAATCGATCTGCATAGAATATATTTGAATTTGAACTTCACAGAAAAGATGTGAAATCGAGATAAATTGTTACCGGAGAAATGCGATATATTAAATAATAGCAGAGAGGATACTGGAAACGAATGGATTTGGTTAAGGTCTAGTTTTTTGTTTTGTTTTGGAGGCAGGCGAAATATTGGAAACAAAGGGGAAAATAAGAGGCGGCAAAAAAAATTGGGAAGGCGAGAATCAACGAAAGTGCGTAACGAAAGGTAGTTGCATCGGTTAACTTTAAAACCGATGCAACTACAACTATTTGCGTCGACGTATTTGCATCGGTTGTTGGTGACAACGGATGCAAGTTTGATTTTTTATTACATATTGCTTTCTACGTACCAATTGCATCGGTTATTAAAACAGAACTGATGCAAATAGTTCTATTTGCATCAGTTTTTACTTCAACCGATTCAAATGAGGCGATGCAAATGGCATGTTTTGTAGTAGTGTCACCTATTTCCGGAATGCTCAATACCAGTTCTTTAGGAAATAATCAAACAAATACATAAAAGCGGGGATCACCCCTTAAACGTTTAAGTGGATGGATCCCCTTATCATTTGTCCTAGAAAGAAAAAAAGAGTTTATATATACAATATAGCACCGCCAACGATAACTGTACCATATAATCTTCATGTTTCTTTTAAATATTTCCAGAGTTAAAATCCTTCGGTGTTAAGTAGGGAATAATTATATACCATAAAAATTAAGAAGGATTACATCTTTAGACCAAGATTTGATAGTCGGTTATTTAACTATCAAATAAACAAACATTCAGAATGGAGATTACATTTCCAACATAAACCACCAAGCCTCTTAAATTAATCTTTCATTAATTTAAAATCACATTTCAAATATATATTAAAATATTTATATACTTATCTCATCGAGATAAGAATATTCCCAAACCATTCCTTCCAATACATGGAAAACCTTTTTCACACACTTATAAAATAGCATAAGTATATTCACCAACATTTAAAGAGATTTTCTATTTCAAAATCATATTAAGATGATTAAACCCAAATGTCATTAAACAGAGATATAAATAACCTAACACCATTCATAAATCTCCTTTCTAAACAAACTCCATTTCCGATCCCAAAACCATTAAAATCCAACTTCTTTACAACTTCCAAAATCCACTCCCATATTTATAAATTCCTTTAATAAATTCTTTTATTAAATAAAACCCTTAATATAAACCTATTCTCTTTAAAAATAATTTCTTTTTAAATGAACGATTATTGTTTCTAAACATCTTTTATAGAATAGTTTATTATTTAAAAATACCTTTAAACAAACAGTTAATTCTCTTTAAACAATCGTGGTGAAATAATGACTTTAAACAATCATTAATAATAAATTTTAAAGCAAATAATATTACAATAATAAACTTAGAACACCTAATATAGTGTAACAATAAACAATTATTAAAATATAATTTAATAACTTAAAACAATATTAGTATATTAATAAATTCACTTTTAAAATAATATCCACATAATAATAAATTAACTTTTAAACAATAATAAAGATTAATAAACTTTAAACAATATTTTTATAGCAATAAATTTTTAAACAATATTATTACAACAATAAATAAACTTTTAAAATATTAGTAATATATCAAATAACTTTGAAATGAAATAATCAACTTTAAAATATAAAATAATTAACTTTAAATAATTAATTTAAATAATTAATTTTAAATAATAATTAAAATATTATCAAAACAAATCGATAATTAAATAAATTTAAAATAATGATTAAATATTCTTAACCGACTTTAAGAAATAACTTTTAAGAATAATTTTAGTGAAATAATTAATTTAAATCAATATTAATTTTTTTATTAATTATCTTTAAAACATTATTAGTAACAGGAAAATAGGCATAGGGAAGAAGTTGTGAAAATATTTAGTCTCAGAAACAGCAAATTTGTTTTGCAGTCTGAAGGATATTTGTTAGTGTAAATAGATAATGATAGTTATAACTATCATTATGTGATTTACACTAAAAAGCGTCCCTCAGCCTAAAAAGCAGACTTCTTGTCCCTAAAACTAAATTTTTCTGCAACTTTTTCTTGAGCCTAAAATCCTCTACTAATAAATAGTTATTACCTTTTAAACCTTATTTGTAAGTAATAATTGTCTTTTTAAAACCTTATAATATATACTAATTATTTTTAAATTATCTATGTAATCAACAATTCACTTTTCAAAATTTAAAGAGGCTTAATGATCACAACGGTATTTAAGCAAGGTACCATATCGTTCAATTAAACTTTTTTTTGGCAAGGCCGACGGTTTTATAGTGGACCGACCACTTTTATTACGAACGTAATAAAGTTTGAAGTACAGGAGTAAGGTAGAAGCACCTTAGCTACTAAGAAAGAAAGAAATAAAAATACAGCACAGGAGTATGACAGACATGTCACATCTACTAGATATAAGTTACTAGACTAGTTCTCCTCAGAAGAGGAAGAAACACAATCGCTCTCAACTACACGGGTAGAAATCAGAGTTCCACCTCCAAGAAGACCAAAATAGGGGCGAAAAAGTACAGCAAGAGAAGGATCATAACATATCACTTATTATATTTATGATAAACTTAGCCCTCATAATCAATAACTAATAACTAATATTTACATAATCAATAACTATGTAGTTAAATTAAACACTTAGCCCTCATTGGTTAACATATCACTTATTCAAAATGGCATGTTAATTAATGATATATAATCAAATGTCCAAATCTATAAGATAGCAGAACAAAGATTTATTCTGCTAATTAACTGTCAAACTAATTTAAATAGCAGTATGATGTTTTATTCCACTAAATAGGTATTTAGATTATCATATTTAATTCATTTTAGCAATATGGTGTTTAT
Source organism: Allium cepa (assembly GCA_030765085.1). Taxonomy (NCBI): domain Eukaryota; kingdom Viridiplantae; phylum Streptophyta; class Magnoliopsida; order Asparagales; family Amaryllidaceae; genus Allium; species Allium cepa. The sequence goes on from CM060928.1 coordinate 348,701,555, forward strand.
TTGGCCAAATATATAGCACCATTACTTATAATTAATTAAATTACTATTATCAAAATTAACGTAATTATTATCAAGCAGTACTTTTTAGTATTAAATTATACCACACCATACTAATCAACAGGTCCGGTCAAAATGTTGTATTTGTAAGTACGATCACAACACAATAATCCACGTGTTAAACGGATCACATATGAGAAAGTTATCTTATTTTAAAACTAACTACATTAATTATAAAAATTAAATTAATAAATCAATCAAATTTCTCATTCAAGATTCATCCCAGCCCACTTGATAGCAAACCCAACCCGAATGCTGTATAGCTTCTTCTTCTCCCTTCCACTTTCAAAGCGTGCACAACTGACACCCATTGGCTACCCCTTCCTTTGCCAAAAATTCCACCATCCCTTAACGAATCTCCGACTCGATTCCACCCATGACCACCTCTCAGCATGCTCCACCATCTTGACCGAAAATCACCGCACTCAGTCCCCTCCCTCAAATTTCAGTGTAGAACCGCTCCACCCTCCACTATTATAACGCCTTCTATAATATAGAACCACATCTGCCCAAACGAAGCCAACCGAAGCCCCTACCTTCAACAAACTCAAACCCAACAGCTCTAAATACAACCACTGACACAATCGACTAAAAAGTGAAACCCTAGTCTTAACCCATTACTGTATAAAAACCGAACCCATCCAAATCAAAGCCGAACACCACCAAACTCCCAAGAGTTGCTCATTACGCCCATACAAACTCACTGAATCGAGTTGAGTATCCAATTTGATATAGATTGGATTTCACTATGTTGATTTTTCTTGATTATCGAGAGCAGGAAATGAATATGGAGATTAAAAAAAAAGTGAGCTTCCTTTGAATGCTTGGGTATGTATATTGTAAATCGTTAATGGCCAAGGAATGATACATACAAACATTAAATGTTATGCGCAAACAAGGACAGACAAAATGGGTGCAATAAGATTTTCAAAGATTGTTTGCTTATAAAATTTATGTTTAGGAAAAGCTAGTTTTGGGTACTCCGCCACACAATATCACATTCGTGTATGAGCCGCGAATGACAGAAATAAAAAATTTCACAACAATGTGATGCAATCACAAATAAAAAATAAAATACACTGGTTAACAAGTTCGGTTAAATTTCAGAAATGTCAATGTTCGATGTAGAATACGTCTAACGGAAATTCAGTTATTTTTCAAATTAAAAATTATGGAAAATTTCTATAAATGAAATAAAAAATACATCATCAGAAATCAACAACTCCAAAATCTGATTTGATCGCTGCTCTAACACATAACTTCACTTCCAAACTAATATCACTCACCCGATTTACTACTATGTACTTCGACCAGGCTTCTTAATTAGAAACCACCATTCTCCTTATATTGTTATATACCATGACAGAAAACCTTAGTTCCATATCAAGAACCCTAGTCAAGTGTTCGCTGTAGTGCTAGATCCTTATTTGGAGTGTGTGAAACAGCTCAAGTCATGTACTCAAATCTTGGATCGAGAACTATATAAAAAAGGGAAATGATCTACGTACAACCTATGTATTTATATTGTTGGTCCTTACCAATATCAAATCTATTTCTGCTAAAAATATTTATGAAAACATTTTATAAAAATTCCAACTTAGGTTCAAACATTATAAATAATACAATTTTATTTATGAAACCTTTTCGTATAATCATTTTAATTTATTAATTTGTATAATACTCTCTTACATTCTAAGAGTATATGCAAAACATAATTTTTTTTCATTCTATTCACTTTTAACTGTTCAGATGGAGGTCCAAATAATTTTGGGTCTTACAACTGAGTTGACCAATAATGCTCTTTACCCGTTCGGTATCGTAAGTAGCTAAGAAGAGTAGAATGCTGGTATCCAAACTTCATCCTAGAATCTTAGGACGCCCCACTCCGAGACCTACATTAACAAAGAGTATTACTGGGTATTACTGTTTACTAATGCAGAGAATAAGGCTGGATAGGAGTGACCATCTATAGCCTTGTCTTAAATATCTATTGAATACGTCGACAATGCCATATATTTTTTCCTGATTCAAGTGGATTGACATATCCAATAAATACTTAATACAAAGCCACAGGTGGCTATAGGATCTATCAGAACAAAATACAATAACTCAAATGCAAAACACATCACAGAACAGCAGATTATCCTATATACACACAAATATATAGATACATCTTAGAGTATACAAAATGATACATCACATATGTGGTATGACGACCACAATACAAACACGAGTCAAAAGAATATACATATCAGAGTAGCAAACCAAAAAGGACTACGTAAAAAGCTATAAAAAAGAGCAAGCAGAATAGTCCGTGCAGAAGCAGAATAGGCTAAGTCCAAATGTACTTCACCTGAAACACCTCGGTTTGACCCGAGTATAAAATAAATTGGTCAGTCTGGCTAAACAAATCAGTCAAATGTGATAGTAGAACAATAGAGCTTAAGAGCATAGTGATATTCTTCTTAAACAAGAAGAAACACTAAGAGAGCTAACCATAGACATATGGAGGATACGCATCATGTATGGCATATATGATTACACTAGGTAATAGAACACTTTTTCTTTAATAAGCATAAAACACAAAGGAGACGAAAATCTCATGAATCGCTAAAATATAGCATGCCTCACATCATCGACAATCATAAATCAAATAAGAATGGTTTAGAGAATAGAAAAATGTAAATTCCCAAAAGAGTAATTCCCAAACCCGCCATATCGGCAACTCTAAGGAAAACATAAAGAAAAGTCATCTCGACATAAGGCATAAGGCAAATGTCAACAAAGAGATATAAATCTCATACAACGCCAAAAGGCAAATCCCGTAAATAGCACCAATAGGCAATCTTAATATATATACGCCAAAAGGCAAATCTCAACATGCCAGTGTAGGCAATGAAAATCTCAAAAGAACTCCCAAGAGTCCAAAAATCCTGAAGTAATCGCCACCGAATGTTTCAAAGGACCGATTCCAATATGACGACACACAAGGGTAAAAATCATCTCGAAAAGGTTTTGCACGTGCTATTTTTGTCGAGTACTGTTTCATATAATATGTACCTTGCCCAAAGGCAAACATCAAAAGATTAATACGCCGCAATGGAAAACGTCCAAAGACAAATACGCCGCAAATGGCAAACGTCCGAAGACAAATACGCCGCAATGGCAAATGACCCGAAGGTCCGATACTGGCATGCCAACAGGCAAATGTGCCACAAACTCTCGAAAAGGAATCCAAAAAGTGTTAAGGTGTGTCCCATACCACCCGTTCACACTAAACGATTTACTAACCGTTAGTAAATTTCACACTCAAAGCAGTAAAAGGTTCACCTCATATCATCGGTAAACTAGACCCGTAGGCCAAAACGACCAAACAGACAAGTTAGGAATTAACCGAAAGGATAAATGCATATATCGCATACTACGCATTTTACCCAATTGTTTAACTCTCCTTCTCATTCGCTCGACAGTGCAAAAACATGTAATTCGTATAGAAAATAATTTACCTTGAAAATAAACTTTGAAACTGATTTCGAAAACTATTTGGAAACTATACTTGAAAATTTCCCTTATTATAAAGAATAAATTGGTTTTACACTTGAAAATACTTGAAAATATTATATAATAATTACTTCTAAATCCCCTAAATTTTAAAAATCATTCAAAAAGATGTGAAGAAAACTGTGCTCGAAAACGACCAAAAACAAGCAAAATTCCACTCAAACCGAAATTCAAATTTAAATTCAAATAATTCAAAATTTGAATTAAATTCATCAAAACTGGGCTAACCTTTTGATAGGCATCATAGCCCTCAAAATACTGCAGAAATATCACAAAAACTGACGTAAAAGTCAAAAATCAGACGGAAAATGAACATAAAACACTAGGCAAAATAATACCCATGTCTAAAATCTTCTCTGGATTCAACTTTCGTATATAAAACAGGTGGCCGAATGACCGTTGATTGAACTAAAAATTGGTGTATGCAAAGCAAAAAACTTCATCTTTCAAACAAAAAAAGATTCAATGAATTCCCACTGGAAATGAAAATGTTACACTGTCTCAAACTGGACTTAGGCCATGTTTGCAACAGTTCAAAAACCAAAAATACACAGGCCTGAAAACCCTCTTGGGTTCAACTTTCAGGCATGAAATAGAGGATCAAATGTAGGGGTGGGCGCGGTCGGTTAACCGCTCAAATCGGTTAATTTTTGTGGTTAACCTAAACTAATAAACGGTTCAGTTAACCGATATTCGGTTAATCATGGTCAGCTGTATTGGCCAAACCGCAACCTTTAAACAACGGTTAACCATTCGAATAGAATGGCTAACCGATTGTTGTTTGCGATTAAGCGGTTAATCGGTTAACCGGTCAAGTTACAATGGCTAACCGATTAAGTCTTTGCGACTATGCATAGAAATTCAAATTTCAAAATTACAAGCATTACAACTAGTCATAGACATGCCACAACAGCATTACAACTAGTCACCATAGCACTGAAATTACAAGCATTAGAAAATGACAAATATAACCATAGAAATACAAATAAAAGTCTACATCTGCAAACATTGAAAACTTGCATAGATTATTACAAGTTTATAACCACAGCAGAAAACGCATTACAAAGCTAAAGCATTCATATTTCTTAGTTCATATGTGCCACACGTTGGAAGCATTACAACCACAACAATTTCATAAACTACAGGATCCATCAACCAGCATTACAACTTCGACGACTCGGACTCCATTCTCCAAGTCTCTCTTCCCAAAGGTAAACAAATGGAAGTTAGTCAAAAAGTGAAAACAAAAACATAATATATTGATACATATGAATGGCTAATTTTAATGAAGTAATCAATTCAGTCATTACCTGAACAAATTAATACATATGAAAAGTCTTCCGTTTACCCTCACTTTCAAGGTAGGAAACATCAGAAATAAACAAAAGGCAGTATTGGAATCAAAATATGAACAACAATTATATAATTAACAAAAACATCAAACAATTATATGAAATCAAGATTTAGATGACGAACCAGCAAATGAGCAACTAGCAAGAATATCATTTAAATTGATAAGGAACAAACTAGCTTTACATCACTAAATCAAACCGTCTACATCCATTCCATCTCTCAAAAAAATGAAAAAAAACCTTGACAAACAGTACATTTATCTGATTTTCAAAACCATGGATCATTACATGCAGCAATGCACAAATATATGGAATGCCTTAATAACAGAACTACAAACATGAATGCACAAATATATGTATGTATATGTGTGTGTTCAAAGAATTTAGACCCAAAAGCATACGCTTTTATTATTCTCCCTAAGTTATAAAGTAGCAACTATTTCAATAGAAATTAATAAGCAAACGGATCAAAAAATATGAAATACACATCAGCCCGGTCATGCACATCCTCAGTATAAACGCACATACAAAATACATGTCACAGTCATGCACATACAAAATACATGTCACAGCCATGCATATCACACATACACACACAACCTCCCATGCTCAAGCTTGGTTCTACTTCATTTCCATTTACAAGTTTGTCTAAAGTGATACCACAAGTGCACCTAAACTGAAGTGACTATAAACTAATAAATCTAATGTATTTATATTTGAACTCTGGCATATATGTATATAAGGCCTATATTTTGTTGTAATTCGAAATATGTTAATTTCATGCACATTGTTTGAACTAAGCCATCCATACTTTACAGCAGCAATTATGGAACTAAAGAAGCATTCTTTTTTATTAGTACACTACTGGATCATTCATGTTTTGGTTAATCTATATACAACTGCATCAACAAAAAGCTAATATAAGCAGATAACCCACACATGTCTTACACATTTTTGCCTGCCAAACATATTACATTGATTATCATCTTACAAGTACCAAATGATATTGAAGTTGCATTCAAATTAGGAAGAAAACAACAATAGCCTTGCAAATTTTTGAATAATACTAGCTTCATGACCAGTTCATTTTTATTTGAATCCGGGATCATTCGGTGCTTAAAATTGCTTCTGGATATCACTACAACTAGTAGTTTATTATTACTGTATTACTGCTACTAAACATTATTTAAATTTTTTGTTTTATTTTTATTATTATTTGAATATACACTTAATTGGGAAATGTCCATAGATTGCTGAGAAAAATGTATCACTCTATAACATATACTCTATTAACTAGGTTGATTTACCATCCTTTTTGAGCTTCAACTCCTACACATCTCATTGATTTCGTTACGGTCGGGCCAACCGAGTAAAGGAAGAAAACATTACTTAAATACATGGTGACTAATTCCAACCTTGACCAACATAAATAAACTATAAATGGTATCATCAATTGCAAATAGCTACATAGTCTTAAACTAAAAGCTTTCTCTAATTGAAAATATAAAAGCTCTATGAATTTATGTCTTTTCTACTACACAAAAACTTAAAACTGAAACTATTAATACTACAAATGTTCATGCCAATGAAATCAAGACTATGGTGCCAAAATCAAACATTTCAAAATCAGTCATATATTTCTGAATAGATCAACGTGACAACTAACAAATCAGAAAATAAACCAAACTTAACCATTCCAACGTAACAACTAACAAGTCAAAAAAATCATTTGTAAAAAATAAATCAAACTCACGTTTTTCCTCTACCTGCTAGTATTCACCATTGCTCAGATCAATGATCTGGATAGCAAAGACTGAAGAGCACGGCAGCAGAGGATCGATTCGATAATCATGGATTCATGATTTGATTATCACGGATTCACGATTCAATTACAATGGATTCATGATTTGATTATCATGGATTCACGAAAATGAAATAGATAATTAGATAAGTATTTTATTTTTTGGGAATGAATTCGAAGTATGAAGATAGTGTATAGCGGCTGAAGCCTCTCTTGATTAGGGTTACGTAAAAATTGTTGGGCCGGTTTGCGAATAGTTTTGGGTTTTGCGGATGATTTAAAAATGGTTTCGGTTAACGGTTAACCGATATATAACCGTGGTTAATCGTTAACCGAACTGATTTTGATCGGTTAACGTCGGTCGGTTAACCGAATGTTCGGTTAACCGATTTTTTCGGTTAAAGCGGTTTGATTAACGTCGGTTCGTTCGGTTAAGTCGGTTCGGTCGGTTAAATGACCATCCCTAATCGAATGACGTCATATTGAGTTGAAATTTGGTATGCGTATAGAAGAAAACTTCATCTTCAAACCAAAGAGGAATCATGGAATTTGTATAAAGTTAGAGAAAGTTATGATGTCTCAAATTTGAACCCAAACAGTGTTTTCATTGTAAAGATCTGGACAAAAACATGCTCCGGACCAAAGTTCGGCAGCATATTTCTTTAAGCTATATAGGTTGAAATGATCTGAAATTTGGTATGCGTGTAGTACAAAACTTTATCTTTCAAATCAAAAAAGAATCACGCAATTTCAATAAGAAATGGAAGAGTTATGCTATCTCAAATATGAACTCAGGCTATGTTTGCAGCAACTCAGAAAACACAGTTTTTACAATCAAAAATTGTTTTTGTTGATTTTGCAGCAACAGTTTGAACACTCAAATGACAATATTATTCGATCAAATTTTGCAGAAACAAAGTACAAAGTACAAGCTATCAAATGCCAGAAATCCGGCAGCATTTCGTTGCCGGAATCAAAAATACAAGCATGCAAAGAAGCAACCCAAACTAAATTCGTAGAAAGAAAACTATCGTCAAAAAAATGAGTACAATAGCTCAAATTTTGATTTTTGAAGCTTTGCTTCAGCTAGAAATTATGAGTTTATCACTCACATTGTTTTTGCAATGGAAAAACTCGGATTTTGGTTGCAAAATTGAAACTTTGGCTTGAATATAGACCTCTAGGAACCTATAGAGGAGGTAAACAATGCATGTAAGAACAAATAAATAGTAAATTAAAAAATTAACTACTAAAATTGTAAATTTGATGAACCTACATGGTTTGGAGTAAGATTACCTTAAATTTACTCTCTAGATTGCAAAAGACTTCAATTTGCTTGAATTTAATTGAAGAACTATCTTGGATTTGCAATTTTGAAGAGATGGGTTTACAGTATTTTGTTTCTGGTTGAAGAAGGAGATGAGCAAGTGAGAAATGAATGTACAGGTATTTGTTTTTCTTATCTTCTCATCTGGTTAAGCACTAATGGGCCTTGGACCCATTAAGTAAAAGAAAAGAAAATGGCTAAGGTTAATTAATTCATAGTTAAATCAAAAGGGCTTCGTACTTACACTATTTTACAAAACAAATTACATTTCTCTCAAGTTTTTAAACCGGACAAAATATATGAACTTGCACACAAATAAAATGAAGTATTTTATACTATACAAAAAGATAATTTTAATTTTTAAATATTTTTGTTATTACAATCTCTTATTTTACAAAAATGCACTTATTTTGCAATAAAATGCAAAAGTCTATATTTTTGACTTTAAAAATTCTACAAAAATTACTTTCTTACGTATAAAAATATGATAAGCCATTTCAAACCTAATTTTACAACCAAAACTCATTTTAAAACCAATTTTATCCTTTTATTTAAATAAACAACCTTTAAAATATCAAATACTTCCTTTAAAAATTATTAAAAGAAGTAATTGACAATAATTAATAAAATTATTGCATTTTCTCTAAATAAAAATCATTTTTCATTCATTATTAACCCAAACAAACAAAATAGAGTTTCTAAACTTTATTTTCACATTTTATTTTCAAAATTCATTGTTTATTCCAAATAAACAATTTAAAATCCCCAATTTTAATTTATATCACAATATTAAGTTATAATTATCATTACTAGTATAAATCACACGTAAGTGCATCTAATATCTAACTATATTTAGTCTATCATATACTTTTGTTCCGTATACTATAACATGGTTACTGCTGCAAAGATTGTGGGTACCTCCTGTATGTTTGTTAATTTGTGTATTAGACTTTTTTAGTTATCAATAAAGCTGCTATTCATATTCAAAAAAATAAAAAATCTGAGACATATGTCATAAATTTATGATTTGTAAAATAAGATGAATTGCAGTACAAAAATATAAGGCGAACATAAAACAGAATGAACCAAAAGTAGTATGTTATTGTTATATATGTCTATAGTGTTTTGGGTGTGCAAATCGCTGTCTAGCAATAATGTGCTCAATTTATACCTACTTCTTTGGAATGAAAGTACAAATACAAATTTATCAACAACAGTGAATATCTTCAACCCATATAAAGTTCACCAAAAAATTTACAACAAAGAAAGAAGGATAATATCCCTTCCAATTAAAATATGATAATTTGATAAACACCACGCATAGCAGAATATGATTATTAAACTACCTACATATAGATATATAATTAAACTGTCTACATATTGATATATAATATGAGAAGTTTAATTTATTTCACTATAGATCAGAGGAAGATAAGTAATTAGACAGATTCATGTACATAAATGATAGGAAAAAATATTAATCTTGACTGAAGGACAAATGATACTAAAGTTTGAACAAATGAATAAGCCAAGTAAGTTAAGGATTCGAAGCAGCACTTGTCGATTGCAATCTACGACGATCGTTCAATTGGGAAGCATGACGCGGTGTAACAATTGTAATTTCTTGTTGCTGATAGGTTCGGCGATGAGGGTGCGCATATGTTTTTGTGTACCACTCATCGACGACTATGAGTTAAGTAAGATTTGGTAATTAGGGTTTTTTCAAGCGATGGTAGATGTGAGATGTGAAGCGAATGAAGACGAAAGGATAGAGGTCGAGTAAAAGGGTATTTTCGAAAATTCAAAGAGACACGGTTGAAAATAGTTGGTTGAATTCTCATTATTAATAGTAGAAATAATTCAATATTGACAGGTATCTCCAAACCAGGGTTGTTACAGACCTCCCCCTTAACAAAATTGCATCCTTGCAATTCCTAAACAAGAATGTATTCAACTATTTAATTATGACACTCAAAAAAAAGCTTGAGATAAAGAGACATTCTCACCATCGCTATGCGAAGATAGAAAACCGGGATAGGATCGCTGGATAAACTCTTTGGTTTCCCAAGTGCAGTCATTGTGATTTGAGGACCATTGAACTTTAACGAGCGGCACGTCCTTGTTTCGAAGACGTCTCACCTCCGAAGCAAGGATGCGAATTGGCTGCTGTACAACAGATATGTCTGGTGAGATCTCTAGCTCTTGCAAATCAGGAGAATCGATAATAGAAATTGACTCTCTGTGATATCCCGGAATTTTTGGCAATATAAATTTAATAATCTGAGTTAAAATTAAATAGATTGTTAATAATAATTTGAATTTATTTAGTAATTTTCTTTCGTAAATAATTAAATGAGTGGTTTTATCTTTTAAAAGCTAATTTAGATTGTTTCTATTTATAATGTATATATATATTTGTATATATTGTAAATAGATAAGCTTTGTTTTAAAATTTAATAAATAAAGGGGCAAGTTTTTTTTTAATTCTAATATTTTGGTAAATTAGAAATTTAATTTCATATTAAGCTATTAAATAAATAACCATAGCTATAAAATACTCAAGATAAAAACTTAAATTGTTTAAAATTGATTTTAGCTTAAGTTTAAACAAAAAGATTTGTTGTGTTATATAGCTTGATAAGATAAGTAAACTTATTTATAAAGAGATAATTTCTTTTATAATTTTATTTTAAATTTATTAATGAGTCATATTTAAACAATATTAATAATGTAATATCTTTACAAATGGATTTTAATATAAATAGAAATTGTTATTTTAAACTTATGTATACATATATATATATATATGTATTTTGGAAAAAACTATGATTTGTAAATTTAAAATAAAATAAATCTTGTAAATATTAACATAAGTTTGAAATAAATAATAAGTAAATTAAGTATTTAATTGTTTAAGTTTTAAAAATAAAAGAAAGATAAAATTTGTAAATTGTTTAAGTATAAAAGTATATGGATATAAATTAAGTAATAAACCAATACAAATGACATAAACAATTTTATAATATATAAGTACAAAAGCAAAGTAAAGTAAAAAGAAAAATAAGTAGCATTTAAAATAACAAAGACTAAAAGTAAACCAGGCTTTGTATAAAAAAATGAGTGAAGCCTGTAAGTAGTTTCAAAGGCAAGTAGAATATGTTTGTAGCTGTAAGCAACTATGCAGGCAAGACAAGAAGTGAAAATATAAAATGTGCCTGTAAAATGATTATGCAAGAACAATGTATGAATAGAAATAAGACAAGAAATCAAACCAGATTTTGTGTAAATATGAAAGCAACAAGGCAAAAGAAATATCAATATACATAAATAAGAAAAGGATGCAGGCATGAAGGGGAACACTTGCATTTAATGTAACCCGTACTTAGCATAACTTAAGTCAATTCGAAAATCTTATAAGGCAACTCAGCCCCCATTTGAAAAGTATTGCCTGATAAAACAAAACTAAATAGTGCACCAGCAATTGCAAGCCCAGATAATACCTTCACCTGTAAATTTTCTTCCTCTAAATACATCTCTGATACAAACAGAAAATGTTTGTACAAGCATATGCAAACCCTGTAAACTCCTTTCTATATATACCTCTCTTCTCATTTCTAATTCGATCATCTCAACATAGCAACCAGAAAACAAGAAAATAAGCATCATTACTTTACAACTTAAACATTTTTCATGTAAACTAAAACAAGAAGATTTAAGAAAATCAAGCCTGCAAGCAAATACAATTCAAAACCTGATGTATTCATCTTCAACCCAAGCTTTAAGGCAAGCAACATGCATGCAAAACAAATCAACAAAGCAACTCAAGTTTAAAGTAAAAAGCATTCAAGTGCAAGGATTTTAAAAGCTAAAGGATTTCAGTCCAAACTGTTTTTCAAATTGGTGCTCTGTCTTCATTTCAGGTGAGTAACATTTTTAAAAATTACTTAAGTTTTTAATCTGTTGCATGCTAATATTTGAATGCCTAACATATTTGTGTGAATATTTATATATTTCTTTATCTGGGCATTGGTGAGATGGAAATTACTGCATATTATATTCTCAGTGAGTACCATCACAATCTAAAAACTATTTTGTATAGTAGTTCTATGCATATTTCTCCCTGAAGTTTAATTTATCTGCAAGTAACTTCTTTTTAAAATACTTAAGTATCTGGTTGCTAGATTTAAGTATAAAGGTAACAATGTTTTTATGTTTATATATGATTCGAATTCTGTGTGTTTGTGAAATAGGATAATTATATGTTATATAATCCTGTTAATGCATCCCTGTATTTAGAATTCAAACTCAGGTTTAATTTAAAAACTTAACATTGCTTGATTTACTTGTGTGATGACTTGGGACCTAAACAAGATATGTTTGCTTGATTATAAGGTTAAGATTTAAAATTTAATTAAGTTAAAAATAACTTTAATTTTGTTCTGGAAACTAAAGGGGACAGGGAGGTTTCAATTTGTGGAAAATTCAAATTTGCTAATTTAACAATTCAGTAACATGGATTGAAACTCTATACTTAACAATGATTTAAGAAAGCAAAATTTCATTTTTATGTCAAGGGTTGAGGGTGCGGTTTTGAGTTACACTGTCTTTTGTTTTTGGGGTTGCTCCGATGATCTAGGGGACCGAAATGCTCGGGGTTCTTCGAGTTGATGGAGGGGTGATTGGAGAGGGTGGGAAAAATGGTGGAAGTGGTGGCAGAACGCGGTGGTGACGGCGGCGACCGTTTTGGGTTTCTAAACCTAATTTTTACTGTACATGAATAATCGACCACCACGGCTCAGAGAATGGATCGAGTTCGTATAGCTTTGGGGTAATGGAAGCGGACTTGTAGAGGAAGATGATGCAGGAGTTTCAGACCTTAAGATGGTCGGAGCTGTAAGGACGTGGCGGTGACAGGTTTTGAGGTGGGAATGTTTTGGTGTTTCCAGGTTTGGGTTTGGCATACTCGAATTTGATCTCGGGTTGGAAATGTCGATTTGATGCTAGGCGTAGGGTGCTGGGGTGGTTCTCGACTTGTGGAGGCCATCGTTGATGGTCATCGGGAAGCGGCGCCACCGTGCATGTGCACGGTGGGTTTCCTTGTGTACTGCGACGTTAGTATTGGAAGGGGAGTAAGTTCGTTAGTTTGCTCGAGTAATTCATGATTCCAGGCTCGAAGAAGGTAGCTTGTTGTCTTGAAGTAAAATACAGTGGTCTTGGGTAGAGTGTAATATACAGGTTCAAGACCCGTAAGTTTTTAAAACAATTTGAAACTGTATTTTTTAAATAAAAAAAAATGTAAAATGAACAATTAAACTAAGTTTAGATAAAAATTTAGTTTGGATTCAAATAAAGTTTGAATCCCAGTTTTTTAAATAAATAAAGTTTTTTTTTTCAATTATTTATAACAACTTGAAAGGGGTTTAAATAGTTGGAATTCAAAAGTAAAGTTGGAATAAAAATAGGGGTTTAAACTAAACTTGGATCTGAATTCAAATATAAAATTGAATCTTAGTTTTGAAAATAAAGAAGTTTTTAAATTTAAAATTGTTTTAAATAGTCTTAAGGGAAGTAAATTATCCTTAAACACCTTGTTAATGATAATTTGAACATTAATAAGAAAATGTGGTTATTCTTGAATAAATGAAGATTTAAATGATTTGTAATTTATAAATTATTTAAAAGGAATAATTTATTAAAAGGGATCAATAATGATTTGCGTCAATTTAGTAATTAAGAGTCTAAACTAGTTAATTAAGATTTAAGATGATTAATTTAGGATAAATTAATTGACAATTAAGGATCATTAATTAAATAAGATTAAACTTAAATTAATGATTAGTAATTATTTTTTTATAACTAAAGGTCAATTAATGAATTACTAAAGACTAATTAATTGGAAATTAATAATGGTTAATCTAAGTTGGTTACTTGAGAAGTAACTCAAGAATTGTTTATAAAGGTCATTAACTAGAATTATTTAATAATGAATAAATGTGATTAATTTTTAATAGTTAATTAGATTTATTAATGTAAAAATAATCAATTGTAAATTGTTTTAAATATAATTACCTAATGAAGTAATTAAGGAATTAATTACTCATTGTACTTAATTCAGTTTAATATGAATTGTTAAGTTAATTAATTATTAATTAATTTAAATAACCAATGGGTGATGTGATAAGTATAATTATTTAGGGAAGTAATTAATGATAATTACTGGATGTAATTAATTTAAGAGTGATTTGGTAATGAAAGTAATTTGAGTATAATTACTTTGTATAATTAATCAAGGGATTAATTAATGAAGATAATTAATTATGGAATAATTAATTTGTTAATAAGTAATTAAGGGTAGTTAATTACTGGATTGATATTAATCAAGGGTGATTAATAATTGTATTTTAAATTTTAAATTAATCACTTAATATAATTAATTTAAATAAAGTAATTAATTTAAATATAAATTAGAAATCATTAATTTATATAATTAATGATGTAATTAAGAATTATTTAATTTAGGAATAATTAATAATAAAGTGATTGATTAATGTAATTAATTAAGGACAAATGTAATTAATTATATTTAACTAATCAATGGAGAAATTAAATGTTAATTACTATGAATGATTTAGGTTGATTAATTTGTGAAATTAATTAAAGACTAATTACTTATTAGAAAATGATTAATCAAAGGTGTTAAATCAAGATAAATATTTAGAGAATGATAAATGAAGTAGAGTATAATTCATTAATGGATATATAAGCAGGATTTATGGAATGAAGTAATTAATTTAATTCACTTTAAATTAATTAGAGATAGAAGTAATTAATTTAATTTACTTTAAATTAATTAAAAATAGAAGTAATTAATTTAATTCATTTTATATTAATTATAAATGGTGGTAAATAAATCATTGCTTATATATATTATTGGTTGTGATCTCAGTAATGAGATGAGTAATATCTATATGTTATGGATGCTTAGTTAAGTATGAGATAATATCCTATGTTACTCTGTGATATGCTGTGTTATACCTATGATGCTCGTATATGTTTTACCTGTGATAAATGCTATGTTAATTAAATTACTTAAACTGTTAAGTTAATTAGACAACTTGGCCCTTAAAATGGCGGTTGGATTCGATGAGACCGGGATCGGAAGAATCAATTTTGATTCTCCAAAAACCACATCAATCCAATTTAAACGTTAGGTCGTGAATCCTGAAATGAAGATCGAGATGGTGTTTCCAGAATGCAAGGGTTATCGTCGTTAACTCTGAGGGTGATTCCAAAATGAGTGTAACGAGATAATGCCTTCTGTTTCGTTCGAACCCGAACGAACTTGTATGGATTGAATGCTTTCAACACATCGTCAGGCGGACGATGAGCATTCTAAGTGATATGCTCTAGAAAGGTAATCGTAGCCTCAAGCCTCATCAACCGGGAATGGCTAAAACAGGGGAGATGCAGCAAGGTTAGGTGGGTCATGCCCAAGCAGGACAAGATATTTCCCCTGTCTAGATGTCACTTTTTATTTCGGCTGTGAGGGCGGTTTGCCAGCTAGAACCGCAGGGTTTATCTTGTTCGGGACTGTTCAGTAAGGAATGGTTTCGGCCTTGTGTTGCAGGGGATGAAGGGAGTAATCCTCGGTACGGTGATCTAGGCCCCGTACTGTGACGGGCGGTACCCCAGTAGCCCTGCCATTGTTGGAAATCCATTTTCCCTACGAGACCCTATGGTTTTGATTTGTATTACCCACTTTTGTGGCTAGTAGCTGGAATTTAATCATGTAACAATTTCGGCTATTTTCTATTTACTTGAAAACCCTAGACACTATTATAATATCACTGGATTTCTTATGAAATGTTTTGGTTAGCGTAAGGTAAAAACTTACCCGTATTTATTTGTGGGGTGTCTTACGTGATACCTTTATTTTCAAATGTTTTTCAAGTTAAACAACTTTAGCCTGTTACTCATACCAGACCCATGTCTGACCCGGAGTTTATTTCTGTTTTCCTATACTCTCGGGTACCCAAATTTTTTACGGGTAGCCTAGGGATTCAGGTTAGCTTTGATGAATTTCTGGAGGAGCAATGGAGCAGGAGGCTTCAGCGTTGTAGATATATAGTTTTTCGCTGTGTTGGTATCTCTGAGTCGTATTGTTTGAGTTGTATTGTGTTGTATTGTAAATACTAGACAGGTGTTTATAACTGTCCAGTATGTGATGTATTATCTGTGTAGCTCTGATTGATGTTGTATATTATGTAATACTTATGTGATTAATTTAATTTATTCGTTCCGCTGTTAAGATTCTGATGTTGTTCTTCTTTCTTCTCTTTCTTTCTAATTTCTCACCTCTTTCTTTCTTAATAACGACACGTCTTCCTGGGCGTAGGAAGTTGGGTCGTGACAGTGGTATCAGAGCGCTAGGTTGAGCGAATACCTAGGCTCTTGAGTGATTTCTTTCTTGAGAGAGCGTATTTGTAATTTTGTTATATATATATATATATATGTATATATATATATATATATATATTTCTACCTATTGTTGGGTTACCTGTTCGGGTTTTCCAATATAAGTTATAAAGGTAGATAGGGTAGTGGTGTGTGTAACACGACTACAAATGGTTGGAGTTTCAATGTTTGAGATTGGAAGTGTATCTGTCGAGACTGTAGACCTATTACCGTCTCAAGTGAGCTTAGCTGTGGTAAGGATTTCATTGATCTCTGAAGGAAACCTGTTAAGGTTCGGAGTTCATCTTTGAAGTATAGTTGGATGAGCTAGGGTTTTGAACCTGTCAGAAGCAAGTCATGATATCTTGATACCCAAGGGTGTAGTAGCTGTGTGATGAGACACAGTGAATATGGATGTCTCCGAAGATGTTTCTTCGGAATAAGTAAGAAAGTGTTTCTGCTTCGGTGTTGTGGTTGCGTTCAGCAGGGTGTTTGTGTTTGGCTTGTGGTCCGAGTTTCTCGAAGAACTCTGGATTAGGAATTTCTTGGCATTGGTGTCAGCAGTGCAGTTCGAAGTATTTTGTGTGTTGGCAAGGAAGTCTTTGGTTTCTGAGTCAGCCGTGGAGTTCAGAAGCAGCAGTGTGGTTCCGTTTCCTTGATGGATTGGCTAGGTAAGCATAGGCTGTTCTGTTTGGTAAAGAGAAAGCAGTTTTTCGTAGGAAGTAGGCTGGGTTGATCGCAAAAGTGACTTGCGATAGTTTGAGTGTTCTCTTGTGTTTCGGAGATTTTTCTGGATATCTTCTGGAAGTCAGAGTTTTGTCAGCATCTAAAGATTGAGTTTGGTATCGACTGGATTCCAGGAGTGGTGTCGATGGTTCAGCTTTGTAGTGGGATGGTTTCCGGGAAGTAAGTTTGGTGAAGCAGCTCGGGTTTTGGAGGAACTTCTGAGTTTTATCTTATGGATCTGTTGAACCCTATATTTGGAATGTGTTGTCCGGTCTATGCTTATGTTCATCATTGGCATTTTCATCTGCTCAATCAGAGTTGCGCAGTGGAATCATGGTGGCAGCTGTTTTAAAGTGGAAGCAATTGGAAATTGCAGTGTTTTGGATTAGAGAGTTTCTACAGGAAATTTTTCAGGATCTGAGGCCAGATTGGAGTGCATCTGTTTTATCTCTTTTCCGAATGTGAGAAATGAGATCTATTTTGTGATTTGGAATAGAGTTTGTGTTCTGAGTTTTGGTTGATCTTGGAAAGATCACTTTGTTGGATTGTTTTGGTTCAGTTTATTACTAGGGAGCATCAGCAAGGGTTGAGCTGATCAATAAGGATGTAGGCAGCCCAGGATCGTCTTAAGAGTTTTGTGGATAAGTGTTTGGTCTTCAGGATTGAATTTCCAGTTTGGATAACTGGGATCCATTGTGTTTCGCGTATCTCTGAGGGAGTACGTGTAAGATCTGTCTCTGGTTGTAGAGCCAACAATTTAGGGAGTTTTGGTGGTTGAGCCAGACTTGTCTATAGTCTGATATCCTGTCTTGTTTTGTAGATCTAAATGAGTGAAAGCTCTGTAGCTTAGTATTGATTGTTTGGATTCTATAGAGCGAGTATCCCGGTATTTATACTTGGGCAACTCGAGAAAATTCTATCCAGAATCTTTTTCGGATAATTAGATTTGTTTGATTGGATGAATTGGTTGCTATGATTGTTAGCATATGATTGATATATGCTTGTGTTTTAAATTTTTAGTTAGATTATTAAATTACCTTTGTTTTAAATTTTGGGGACGAAATTCTTTTAAGGGGGGAGGAATGTGATATCCCGGAATTTTTGGCAATATAAATTTAATAATCTAAGTTAAAATTAAATAGATTGTTAATAATAATTTGAATTTATTTAGTAATTTTCTTTCGTAAATATTTAAATGAGTGGTTTTATCTTTTAAAAGCTAATTTAGATTGTTTCTATTTATAATGTATATATATTTGTATATATATTGTAAATAGATAAGCTTGGTTTTAAAATTTAATAAATAAAGGGGCAAGTTTTTTTTAATTCTAATATTTTGGTAAATTAGAAATTTAATTTAATATTAAGCTATTAAATAAATAACCATAGCTTTAAAATACTCAAGATAAAAACTTAAATTGTTTAAAATTGATTTTAGCTTAAGTTTAAACAAAAAGATTTGTTTTGTTATATAGCTTGATAAGATAAGTAAACTTATTTATAAAGAGATAATTTCTTTTATAAATTTATTTTAAATTTATTAATGAGTCATATTTAAACAATATTAATAATGTAATATCTTTACAAATGGATTTTAATATAAATAGAAATTGTTATTTTAAACTTATGTATATATATATATGTATTTTGGAAAAAACTATGATTTGTAAATTTAAAATAAAATAAATCTTGTAAATATTAACATAAGTTTGAAATAAATAATAAGTAAATTAAGTATTTAATTGTTTAAGTTTTAAAAATAAAAGAAAGATAAAATTTGTAAATTGTTTAAGTATAAAAGTATATGGATACAAATTAAGTAATAAACCAATACAAATGACATAAACAATTTTATAATATATAAGTACAAAAGCAAAGTAAAGTAAAAAGAAAAATAAGTAGCATGTAAAATAACAAAGACTAAAAGTAAACCAGGCTTTGTATAAAAAAATGAGTGAAGCCTGTATGTAGTTTCAAAGGCAAGTAGAATATGTTTGTAGCTGTAAGCAACTATGCAGGCAAGACAAGAAGTGAAAATATAAAATGTGCCTGTAAAATGATTATGCAAGAACAATGTATAAATAGAAATAAGACAAGAAATCAAACTAGATTTTGTGTAAATATGAAAGCAACAAGGCAAAAGAAATATCAATATACACAAATAAGAAAAGGATGCAGGCATGAAGGGGAACACTTGCATTTAATGTAACCCGTACTTAGCATAACTTAAGTCAATTCGAAAATATTATAAGGCAACTCAGCCCCCATTTGAAAAGTATTGCCTGATAAAACAAAACTAAATAGTGCACCAGCAATTGCAAGCCCAGATAATACCTTCACCTGTAAATTTTCTTCCTCTAAATACATCTCTGATACAAACAGAAAATGTTTGTACAAGCATATGCAAACCCTGCAAACTCCTTTCTATATATACCTCTCTTCTCATTTCTAATTCGATCATCTCAACATAGCAACCAGAAAACAAGAAAATAAGCATCATTACTTTACAACTTAAACATTTTTCATGTAAACTAAAACAAGAAGATTTAAGAAAATCAAGCCTGCAAGCAAATACAATTCAAAACCTGATGTATTCATCTTCAACCCAAGCTTTAAGGCAAGCAACATGCATGCAAAACAAATCAACAAAGCAACTCAAGTTTAAAGTAAAAAGCATTCAAGTGCAAGGATTTTAAAAGCTAAAGGATTTCAGTCCAAACTGTTTTTCAAATTGGTGCTCTGTCTTCATTTCAGGTGAGTAACATTTTTAAAAATTACTTAAGTTTTTAATCTGTTGCATGCTAATATTTGAATGCTTAACATATTTGTGTGAATATTTATATATTTCTTTATCTGGGCATTGGTGAGATGGAAATTACTGCATATTGTATTCTCAGTGAGTACCATCACAATCTAAAAACTATTTTGTATAGTAGTTCTATGCATATTTCTCCCTGAAGTTTAATTTATCTGCGAGTAACTTCTTTTTAAAATACTTAACTATCTGGTTGCTAGATTTAAGTATAAAGGTAACAATGTTTTTATGTTTATATATGATTCGAATTCTGTGTGTTTGTGAAATAGGATAATTATATGTTATATAATCCTGTTAATGCATCCCTGTATTTAGAATTCAAACTCAGGTTTAATTTAAAAACTTAACATTGCTTGATTTACTTGTGTGATGACTTGGGACCTAAACAAGATATGTTTGCTTGATTATAAGGTTAAGATTTAAAATTTAATTAAGTTAAAAATAACTTTAATTTTGTTCTGGAAACTAAAGGGGACATGGAGGTTTCAATTTGTGGAAAATTCAAATTTGCTAATTTAACAATTCAGTAACATGGATTGAAACTCTGTACTTAATAATGATTTAAGAAAGCAAAATTTCATTTTTATGTCAAGGGTTGAGGGTGCGGTTTTGAGTTACACTGTCTTTTGTTTTTGGGGTTGCTCCGATGATCTAGGGGACCGAAATGCTCGGGGTTCTTCGAATTGATGGAGGGGTGATCGAAGAGGGTTGGAAAAATGGTGGAAGTGGTGGCAGAACGCGGTGGTGACGACGGCGACCGTTTTGGGTTTCTAAACCTAATTTTTACTGTACATGAATAATCGACCACCACGGCTCAGAGAATGGATCGAGTTCGTATAGCTTTGGGATAATGGAAGCGGACTTGTAGAGGAAGATGATGCAGGAGTTTCGGACCTTAGGATGGTCGGAGCTGTAAGGACGTGGCGGTGACAGGTTTTGAGGTGGGAATGTTTTGGTGTTTCCAGGTTTAGGTTTGGCATACTCGAATTTGATCTCGGGTTGGAAACGTCGATTTGATGCTAGGCGTAGGGTGCTGGGGTGGTTCTCGACTTGTGGAGGCCATCGTTGATGGTCATCGGGAAGCGGCGCCACCGTGCATGTGCACGGTGGGTTTTCTTGTGTACTGCGACGTTAGTATTAGAAGGGGAGTAAGTTCGTTAGTTTGCTCGAGTAATTCATGATTCCAGGCTCGAAGAAGGTAGCTTGTTGTCTCGAAGTAAAATACAGTGGTCTCGGGTAGAGTGTAATATACAGGTTCAAGACCTGTAGGTTTTTAAAACAATTTGAAACTGTATTTTTTAAATAAAAAAAAATGAAAAATGAAAAATTAAACTAAGTTTAGATAAAAATTTAGTTTGGATTCAAATAAAGTTTGAATACCAGTTTTTTAAATAAATAAAGTTTTTTTTTTCAATTATTTATAACAACTTGAAAGGGGTTTAAATAGTTGGAATTTAAAAGTAAAGTTGGAATAAAAATAGGGGTTTAAACTAAACTTGGATCTGAATTCAAATATAAAATTGAATCTTAGTTTTGAAAATAAAGAAGTTTTTAAATTTAAAATTGTTTTAAATAGTCTTAAGGGAAGTAAATTATCCTTAAACACCTTGTTAATGATAATTTGAACATTAATAAGAAAATGTGGTTATTCTTGAATAAATGAAGATTTAAATGATTTGTAATTTATAAATTATTTAAAAGGAATAATTTATTAAAAAGGATAAATAATGATTTGCGTCAATTTAGTAATTAAGAGTCTAAACTAATTAATTAAGATTTAAGATGATTAATTTAGGATAAATTAATTGACAATTAAGGATCATTAATTAAATAAGATTAAACTTAAACTAATGATTAGTAATTAATTTTTTTTATAGTTAAAGGTCAATTAATGAATTACTAAAGACTAATTAATTGGAAATTAATAATGGTTAATCTAAGTTGGTTACTTGAGAAGTAACTCAAGAATTGTTTATAAAGGTCATTAACTAGAATTATTTAATAATGAATAAATGTGATTAATTTTTAATAGTTAATTAGATTTATTAATGTAAAAATAATCAATTGTAAATTATTTTAAATATAATTACCTAATGAAGTAATTAAGGAATTAATTACTCATTGTACTTAATTCAGTTTAATATGAATTGTTAAGTTAATTAATTATTAATTAACTTAAATAACCAATGGGTGATGTGATAAGTATAATTACTTAGGGAAGTAATTAATGATAATTACTGGATGTAATTAATTTAAGAGTGATTTGGTAATGAAAGTAATTTGAGTATAATTACTTTGTATAATTAATCAAGGGATTAATTAATGAAGATAATTAATTATGGAATAATTAATTTGTTAATAAGTAATTAAGGGTAGTTAATTACTGGATTGATATTAATCAAGGGTGATTAATAATTGTATTTTAAATTTTAGATTAATCACTTAATATAATTAATTTAAATAAAGTAATTAATTTAAATATAAATTAGAAATCACTAGTTTATATAATTAATGATGTAATTAAGAATTGTTTAATTTAGGAATAATTGATAATAAAGTGATTAATTAATGTAATTAATTAAGCACCAATGTAATTAATTATATTTAATTAATCAATGGAGAAATTAAATGTTAATTACTATGAATGATTTAGGTTGATTAATTTGTGAAATTAATTAAAGACTAATTACTTATTAGAGAATGATTAATCAAAGGTGTTAAATCAAGATAAATATTTAGAGAATGATAAATGAAGTAGAGTATAATTCATTAATGGATATATAAGCAGGATTTATGGAATGAAGTAATTAATTTAATTCACTTTAAATTAATTAGAGATAGAAGTAATTAATTTAATTTACTTTAAATTAATTAAAAATAGAAGTAATTAATTTAATTCATTTTAAATTAATTATAAATGGTGGTTAATAAATCATTGCTTATATATATTATTGGTTGTGATCTCAGTAATGAGATGAGTAATATCTATATGTTATGGATGCTTAGTTAAGTATGAGATAATATCCTATGTTACTCTGTGATATGCTGTGTTATACCTATGATGCTCGTATATGTTTTATCTGTGATAAATGCTATGTTAATTAAATTACTTAAACTGTTAAGTTAATTAGACAACTTGGCCCTTAAAATGGCGGTTGGATTCGATGAGACCGGAATCGTAAGAATCAATTTTGATTCTCCGAAAACCACATCAATCCAATTTAAACGTTAGGTCGTGAATCCTGAAATGAAGATCGAGATGGTGTTTTCAGAATGCAAGGGTTATCATCGTTAACTCTGAGGGTGATTCCAAAATGAGTGTAACGAGATAATGCCTTCGGTTTCGTTCGAACCCGAACGAACTTGTATGGATTGAATGCTTTCAACACATCGTCAGGCGGACGATGAGCATTCTAAGTGATATGCTCTAGAAAGGTAATCATAGCCTCAAGCCCCATCAACCGGGAATGGCTAAAACATGGGAGATGCAGCAAGGTTAGGTGGGTCATGCCCAAGCAGGACAAGATATTTCCCCTGTCTAGATGTCCCTTTTTATTTCGGCTGTGTGGGCGGTTTGCTAGCTAGAACCGCGGGGTTTATCTTGTTCGGGATTGTTCAGTAAGGAATGGTTCCGGCCTTGTGTTGCAGGGGATGAAGGAAGTAATCCTCGGTACGGTGATCTAGGCCCCGTACTGTGACGGGCGGTACCCCAGTAGCCCTGCCATTGTTGGAAATCCATTTTCCCTACGAGACCCTATGGTTTTGATTTGTATTACCCACTTTTGTGGCTAGTAGCTGGAATTTAATCATGTAACAATTTCGGCTATTTTCTATTTACTTGAAAACCCTAGACACTATTATAATATCACTGGATTTCCTATGAAATGTTTTGGTTAGCGTAAGGTAAAAACTTACCCGTATTTATTTGTGGGGAGTCTTACGTGATACCTTTATTTTCAAATGTTTTTCAAGTTAAACAACTTTAACCTGTTACTCATACCAGACCCATGTCTGACCCGGAGTTTATTTCTGTTTTCCTAAACTCTCGGGTACCCAAATTTTTTACGGGTAGCCTAGGGATTCAGGTTAGCTTTGATGAATTTCTGGAGGAGCAATGGAGCAGGAGGCTTCAGCGTTGTAGATATATAGTTTTCCGCTGTGTTGGTATCTCTGAGTCGTATTGTTTGAGTTGTATTGTGTTGTATTATAAATACTGGACAGGTGTTTATAACTGTCCAGTATGTGATGTATTATCTGTGTAGCTCTGATTGATGATGTATATTATGTAATACTTATGTGATTAATATAATTTATTCGTTCCGCTGTTAAGATTCTGATGTTGTTCTTCTTTCTTCTCTTTCTTTCTAATTTCTCACCTCTTTCTTTCTTAATAACGACACGTCTTCCTGGGCGTAGGAAGTTGGGTCGTGACACTCTCGAAGACACTTCCAAAGATGAGAGAAATGAAAAACGTCGTGAATGCCAGATAGATGAACTGGAAGTGAACTCTATAAGCCACAGGGCCAATACGTTCAGTAATAGGAAATGGACCTATAAAGCAAGGAGCCAGTTTCTTAGTCGTACTGAATCGCATAACCCTTTTTAGAGGAGAAACACGAATAAAGACGAGATCACCAACTGAGAACTCGAGGGGCTTCCTGCGGTTGTCCGCGTAGGATTTCTGCGGCTCTGTGCCACTTTCATTCTCTGACGAATAAGAGCAATCTTCTCAAAAGAATCACGAACAGAATCTGGGCCAAGAATAAGCTTCTCACCATATTCCAACCAACAAAAGGTGATCGACATGGCCTTTCGTATAAGGCTTTGAAAGGAGCCATACTGATATTAGCCTGAAAACTATTGTTGTAGGAGAATTCACAAGAGGTAGGTGATCCTCCCAACTACCACCGAAATCTAAAATGCAAGCACGGAGAAGATCCCCGAGAATATGATTCACCCGTTCAGTATGTCCATCTGACTATGGATGATATGTTGTGCTGAAATTAAGCTTTGCTCCCAAAGCTTGTTGAAGACTCTGCAAGAAATGACTCATGAAAAGCGGATCACGGTCACACAGAATCGAACTAGGAACACCTTGAAGTCTCAAGATTTCCTTGATATACAACTTGGTCAAATGATAAGCACTCCTATTAGACTTAATAGGAATGAAATGAGCTGATTTGGTGAGGCGATCAACAATAACCCAAATGCTAGAATGGTCCGATCTTGAACGAGGTCGGCTGTCAATGAAATCCATCGAAATCTGATCCCATTTCTGCAATAGAATCTCTAGTCGGCTTTGATACATTGACAAGTCATGCAATTACTCACATAACTTGCCATATCACGCTTCATGCCTTCCCAATAATAAAGGAAATGCACACCGGCATACATCTTACTACTGCCAGGATGAATGGTATACTTAGAATGTTGATAGTCATCGAGAATGTCATGCCTAAGTGCAGAATCAGAAGGCACAACAAGACAGTTCTTCTTGCAAAGACACCCAAGAGGATCAATGATGAAATCCCTTAACTCCTCATCTTGGGACTCAGACTCACAAATCTAAATAAGGTGCATAATATCATGATCACGCCATTGAGCATCGGCAATACGATCCTATAAGTTGGGTCGAGCTTCCAAACTAAATAATAAGATAGGAGAATCAGAAGTTGGAGCTCGATCTCAAACATCACAAAGTGATAAGGTCTCTAGAACATCCCACTCGGCTAGCAACATAGAAACAATAGCTGAATATTTGCGACTAAGCGCATCAGCAACACGATTACCCTTATCATGGGTATATTGGATATCGAAGTCATAGGAAGCAAGGAACTCAAGCCAATGTTGTTGCCTCATATTGAGCTCCTTCTGAGTGAACATATATTTCAAGGACTTGTGATCGGTGTATAGAATGAAGTGCTCGCCTAATAGATAATGACGCCAAATCTTCAAGGCAAACACAATGGCGGCTAACTCGAGGTCATTTATGGCATAGCGTACTTTATTCGGTCGTAGTTTCCTAGAAGCATAAGCAACTACCCGATCTTTCTGCATAAGCACGGCACGGAGGCCACAACGACTAGCATCGGTATAGACAACAAGATTTTGATTCCCTTTAGGAACCACTAGAATAGGAGCATTGGTGAGAAGCTCCTTCAACTGCTGAAAAGAAGCTTCGCACTTGTCGGACCAAATAAATCGAATGCCTTTTCGAGTAAGGATGGTGAGAGGAAACACGATACGAGAAAAATCCTTAATGAATTGGCGGTAATAACCCGCCAATCCAAGGAAGCTACGAATCTCATGAATATTCTCTGGCCTCTTCCAATTCTGGATGGATTCGATCTTTGAAGGATTGACTGAAATGCCTTCGAAAGAAACAACGTGGCCTAAGAACTTAACCTTATTCTCCCAGAAATGGCACTTGGAGAATTTGGCTTTAAGCTGATGGTAACGAAGAGTACTCAAGACAATTTTCAAGTGATTAGCATGCCCAGCTTCAGACTTCGAATAAAAAAGGATGTCATCGATGAACACAAGGACGAACTTATCGAGATATTCCCGGAATACTCGATTCATAAGATCGACAAAGAAAGCAGGAGCGTTCGTCAAACCGAATGGCATAACGAGCCATTCGTAAGATCCATATCGAGTGCGGAAAGATGTAAGAGGTATGCTATCTTCCTCAACTCAGAGTTGATGAAAACCAATGGCAAGCTCGAGTTGAGAGAAGTTCTTAGCACCACTCAATTGATTGAACATATCATCGATCCTAGGCAATGGATATCTGCTCTTGATGGTCAACTCATTAAGCTTGCGGTAGACGATGCAAAGCCTAAGAGTTCCATCGGACTTCTTCACGAAGACGACTGCGGCACCCCACGGTGAAATACTCGACTGAATCAACTACTTGGACTCAAGCTCTAAAAGCTGCTTGTTGAGTTCCTTATTTTCTTTTGTAGACATCCTCGTGGGAGGATGACTAACTGGCTACGCGCCTAGAATGAGATCAATGTGGAATTCAATCGCTCGCTTGGGTGGCGAACCCAAAACGGGCTCAAATACATCAGAGAATTCACAAAACACTGGAATACGAGATATATCATCATCATCTCGTGAATCAAGAGAATATAAGGACACTTTGGAATTATCCACATCCCGAAGCACTAGAGACAGCTGAGATGGAGAATCAGGATGTCGAAGATATAACATCCGCTGAGCACAAACAATCCTGGCATCATATCACACTAGCCAGTCCATATCAAAAATCATGTCGAAACCTAAATAAGAAATCACATGCAGATTCGCACGAAAATAAAATCCACATAACATAACCTCAACGTCATCACAAAGCATGCTAAGGGTCGTAGATCCCCCAATAGGATTCACAATACAAGTAACCATACATGATATGTCCAAAGACAAGTCCTCCACGAGCTTCTTCGATACGAATGAATGTGAAGCACCCGTACTAAAAAGAACTCGAATACTGCGGTCATGAAATAAAATAGAACCTTCCAAAATAGATGGAGATATACCTCTGTGCTGAGAAGTCCTTGCAGAAGCAACCATAACATGAAGCTTGCCAGACTTGGCATTAGATGGAGCAATGGGACAAGTAGCAATACGATGTCCCTTATTCTTGCAATATCGACAAAAGAGAGGTTTAGGACACTCCCGAGTCATATGGTTGGATGAACCACAATTGAAACACCCCTTGCGAGAGGGATATGCTCCAATAGACTGAGGCTGAGAAGTGGAACCAATTGGCTTCTTCTTCTTGGATGGAAAGAACTTGGATTTATGAAAAGGAAACCGCTTCTTATTGGGGTTCTTACGAACCTCAACATCATCACCACTATCGATCTCCTTCTCGACGGCTTCATGATGAAGCGCCGAGTTACCTCAACATCATCACCACTATCGATCTCCTTCTCGACGGCTTCATGATGAAGCGCCGAGTTAACTAGCTCCTCAAAAGAAGCTTGAGCTGCAACATCAAAGATTTCTTCAAATACTTCTTAAGGCTGGAAACGAACTTGAGGTTCTTCTTGTATGGAGTGCTAATATACTCAAACCTATACTTATAAAGAGCCTTGAAAAAAGACACATAATCAGAAACAAAAGATTTTCCTTGCTTTAGCTCGAGGAACCGATGGGAAAGAGATGCTTACTCAGACTCAGGAACGTATTTAAGCTCGACTAGTTCCAAAACTGAGTCCATGTAAGAGTAAACTTGTCGAGCTCGGCAGTAAATACTCATACCAATCAAGAGCTTGATCTTGTAACATGCTGGATGCTACAAGAACCCTGTGATAATCTTAAAGATCCATGCAAGAAAATATCCGCTTGCAAGAACGAATCGAAGCCTGAACCTCCAAAACAGACTCGGAGTCTTTGAATGGCTTGCCTTCGAGATGTGCAAAGTCACTGCACATGCGCGCAAAAGGAGACTTGCGTGAAGGAGAAGATGGAGTAGGAATTGGAGGCTGAGTGCTCCTAAATAATTCCATGAACTAATCGACAGACATATATACTCCATTCGGATGGGAGTCACTGGACTGCCCGACATCCGAACGTCGTTCTCTGCCTCTTCCAACCATTAACTAAAAGTGAAGATAAGATAAAGATTATTCACATGGTAGATATCATTTATTCAAATATGGAATACTATGGAATTTAAATGCATGCCTAGACATATTTCCAAAATTCTATCTACCCCAAAGGACACGAAAAGAACGAAAGCACGATGATTCAAGGATTCGTAACATTTGTATTACACTTTGATGTACCGTAATATGTGTTTCTGTTCCGTGTTTATCATATTTTGTTCTGAACTCAGCTCTGATACCAAGCTGTGATTCCCCACCCCAAGACCCACATTAACAAAGAGTATTACTGGATAATATTGTTTGCTAATGCAGAGATTATGGCTGGATAGGAGAAACCATCTACAGCCTTGTCTTAAATATCTATTGAATACGTCGACAATGCCGTATATTTTTCCTGATTGAAGTGGATCGAAATATCCAATAAATCTTGATACAAAGCCACAGGTGGCTATAGGATCTATCAGAACAAAATACAAGAGTTCGAATGCAAAACACACCACAGAACGACAAATAATTCCATATATACACACACATATACGATACACCAGAGTATACAAAATGATACATCACATATGTGGTATGACGACCACAATACAAACATGAGTCAAAAGAATATACATATCAGAGTAGCAAACCAAAAAGGACTACACAAAAAGCTATAACAAAAATAGCTAGCAGAATAGTCCATGCAGAAGCAAATAGTCTAAGTCTAAATGCACCTAACCTAAAACACATCGGTCTGACCCGAGTCTAAAATACACGGGTCAGTCTAGCTAAACAAATCAGTAAAAGGTGATAGCAGAATAATGAAGCATAAGAGCATAGTGATATTCTTCTTAGAAAAGAAGAAACACTAAGAAAGCTAACCATAGACATATAGAGGATACGTATCATGTATGACATATATGATTACACTAGGTGATAAAACACTTTTTCTTTAATAAGCATAAAACACAAAGGAGACGAAAATCTCACGAATCGCTAAAATGTAGCATGCCTCACATCATCGGCAATCATAAATCAAATAAGAATGGTTTAGGGAATAGAAAAATGTAAACTCCTAAAAGAGTAATTTCCAAACCCGCCATTTCGGAAATTCCAAGGAAAATATAAGCAAAAGTCATCTTGACATAAGCCACAAGGCAAATGTCAATAAAGAGATAAAAATCTCATACAATGCCAAAAGAAAAATCCCATAAATAGCACCAATAGGCAATCTCAATATATACGCCAAAAGGAAAATCTCAACACGCCAGTGTAGGCAATGAAAATCTCAAAAGAACTCCCAAGAGTCCAAAAATCTCGAAGTAATCGCCACTGAATGGTTCAAAAGACTGATTCCAAAATGAAGACACACAAGGTAAAAATCATCTCAAAAAGGTTTTGCACGTTCTATTTTTCCCGAGTACTGTTTCATATAATAGGTACCTCGCCCGAAGGCAAACATCAAAAAACTAATATGCCGCAATGGAAAATACGCCATAATGGCACACGTCCAAAGAAAAATATGCCGCAATGGAAAACGTCCGAAGACAAATACGCCGCAATGGAAAATGACCCGAAGGTCCAGTACTGGCATGCCAACAGGCAAATATGTCACAAACTTTCGGAAAGGAACCCGAAAAGTGTTAACGTGTGTCACATAACACCCGTTCTCACTAAGCGGTTTACTAACCGCTAGTAAATTTCACACTCAAAGCAGTAAAAGGTCGCCTCATATCATCCATAAACTAGACCCGTAGGCCAAAATGATCAAACCGACAAGTTAGGAATTAACCGAAAGGATAAATGCACGTATCCCATGCTACGCGTTTTACTCAATCGTTTAGTTCTCCTTCTCATTTGCTCGGCAGTGCAAAAACGTGTAATTTTTATAGAAAATAATTTTCCTTGAAAATAAGATTTGAAAACCGATTTCGAAAACCATTTGAAAACCATACTTGAAAATTTTCCCTTATTATAAAGAATAAATAGGTTTTATACTTGAAAATACTTTAAAATATTATATACTAATTATTTTTAAATCCCCTAAATTTTAAAAATCATTTCAAAAAGGTTTGAACAAAACTGTGCTCGAAAATGATCAAAAATAAGCAAAATTCCACTCAAAACGAAATTCACATTTAAATTCAAATAATTTAAATTTGAATTCCAAATTCATCAAACTGTGCTAACTTATTGATAGGCATCACAACCCTCAAAATACTTTAGAAATAGCACAAAAATTGAAGCAAAAGTCAAAAATCGGACGGAAAATGAAGATAAAACACTTGGGCAAAATAATACCTAGGTCTGAAATCCTCTCTGGGTTCAACTTTCGGATATAAAACAAGTGGTCGAATGATCTTTGATTGAACTAAAAATTGGTGTACACAAAGTAGAAAACTTCATCTTTCAAAAAAAAGAATCAATGAATCCCACTGGAAGTGAAAACGTTACACTGTCTCAAACATAGACTAAAGCCATGTTTGCAACGGTTCAAAAACCAAAAATGAACAGGCCTGAAAACCCTCTTGGGTTCAAATTCCAAGCATGAAACAGAGGATTAAATGACATCATATGAGTTAAAATTTGGTATCCACAGAAGAAAACATCATCTTGCAAACAGAAGAAGAATCATGGAATTTGGACAAATTTTGATAAAGTTATGATGTCTCAAAGTTGAACGCAGACAGTGTTTTCACTGTAAAATCTGGGCAAAAACATGCTCCGGACCATAGTTCGGCAGCATATTTCTATAAGCTATACAGGTCGAAATGACCTAAAATTTGGTATGCTTATAGTACAAAACTTTATCTTTCAAAAAAAATCCCACAGTTTCAGTAAGAAGAGAAAGAGTTATCCTATCTCAAATATGCACTCAGTCCATGTTTGCTGCAACTCTAAAAACACAATTTCTACAGGCAAAAACTGTGTTTTGTTGATTTTGCAGCAGCGGTTAACACTCAAATGACAATATTTTTCGATCAAATTTTGCAGAAACAAAGTCCAACATACAAGCTATCGAATGCTAGAAATCCGACAGCATTTTCATTGCCCGAATCAAAAAGATACAAGCATGCAAAGAAGCAACCCAAACTAGATTCACAAAAAGAAAATTATCGACAAAAAAATATGTACAAAAGCTAAAATTTTGATTTTTGAAGCTTTGCATCAGCTAGAATTTGTGAGTTTATCACTCACCTTGCTGTTACAGTGGAAAAACTCGGATTTTGGTTGCAAAATTGAAACTTTGGCTTGAATATAGACCTCTAGGAACCTATAGAAGAGGTAAACAATGCATGCAAGAACAAACAAATAGTAACTTAGAAAAATCAACTACTAAAATTAAAAGTTTGATGAAACTATATTGTTTAGAGTTAGATTATCTTAAATTTACTCTCTAGATTGCAAAAGACTTCAATTTGCTTGAATTTAATTGAAGAAATAGCTTGGATTTGCAATTTTGAGGAGGTGGGTTTACAATATTTTGTTTTTGGATGAAGAAGAAGATGAGCAAGTGAGAAATTGTAACAACCCACATATTTAACGATTATATATTTAAATATTTTATTTAAATATAGCGTCATTAGTCGGATTTAGGTCCGAAATGTTACTTTCTGCAAACGGCCGAATTAGGACTCGAAACCACTTCTGTTGAGTTCGAAATAGCATTTGCGATCATTTTGAGTATAAGCTTTGACATGTTTGGAGTAAGTCGAGTTTTGCTACCTTTTTCTATTGGGTTTTGGGTTTGGGTTCAACCCACTTATTAGCTTAATAACCTAACTCAGTCCCCTCTCCTTCCATTCACTCATTTTCACTTCTAAACTCTAGCTCAACTGAAAATGGGGGAAAGGAAGAAGAATTAGAAATTCCAAGCCCTAGTTTCTTCTTGCAAACTCAAATTCTTGCTCTATAATCCAAGAGAAGCTATTGGTAAGTCCTCTCTTCATCTTCTTCAACTCTTTCTTCCTCCAATTTCAGAAAGTTTCCTAAACCTAACTTAGGAAATACTTATTTTGATCTTAGATTGAAGCTTGTAGAGTTGAAGTGGAGAGTGGTTGGTCTTTTCTTTGCATTTGGGCTTCTCATTCTTGTTTTTGAGTTAAAAGGTGAGATTTTATCTCACATCTATGTTTACAACTATGTTGGATGATTAGGAATGAATTTCCTAACATATTTGCATGTTCATTTGCTTTCGATTTGGATTGATTCGGTGAAACTGCCAATTTATGATTTTTGAAGCCAAATCTGTGAAATCCTCATATGGTTGACGTTTATGTTGTTCGGAATGTTTGGTTGAGTCGTTAAGGTTGGGTAGTCGTTGGACGTAAGCCCGTAATCATCGCTCATCCGATCGCTTTCGATTTGTTTTGGCCATCAATGGCCTAGGTTCAGGAAATGCCTGAACAACTGGATTTAGATGTCTGAATCCTCATTTTCAGAATATTATACTGGGAAATTTTATTCCCCAGTATTAGACGTCTGAATCAAAATTCCAGACGTCTGAATTGGCTCAATTTCAAACAGAAAGGAAATTGGCTAAAAAACGCCTATTTTAGACGTTTGAAACATTTGGTTCAGACGTCTGAATTACGTTCTGGAAAATTTCTGATTTTCCAAATTCAGACATCCGAACCACCTATTTCAGACGTTTGAATCTACTGTCTTTTGCCTATTTGCCTATTTTGCTTGGTTTTCCAATTTTGATCGACGCGTGTTGATTCCAATTAGCTATTTCTGCATATTTGACTTTGATGATTCCTTTCTGATTTCATACACGGGTTTTTATAAAATGATCTCTTCAAATCGTATTAAAAGCTCACTTCACTAATTTATAAATTCTATTTAAAACACACACAACTCTCACTTCGAGCGAAGTGAAAAGGAGATTAAATGGTTGGATAAAACACGGACCATGAATCCGGGCGTTTATCTTTCCGATTAATCCCCAACCTATTCGATTGACTGTTTTGACCTTTTAGTCTGGTTTACCAATGAGATGAGGTAAACTTTGTACTGCTTTGAGTGTAAAATTAACTAACGGGTAGTAAACCATTTAGCGCGAACGGATGGTTACGGGACTCATGTTACCACTTTTCGGATTCCTTTTTGAGAGTTATGACACATTCTGCCAGTTAGTGGTGTCCAATACCGGGCCTCCGGACCTTCACCACTGCGGTTTGTTGCCTTTGGGATAGTGTCTTCGGACTGCTCCTTCAGGTTTGTTGCCTTCGGGTATGTTGCCTTCGGGTATGTTGCCTTCGGCTTTGTGCCTTCGGGTTTGTTGCCTTATTGTATCGCTTTTGGAGTTGGTCATTCGTCACCGCTCGAGTGATATTAGGTTTGGAGTCTTCAAGCTCATGGATCCTTGTTTATACAGTACTGAGCACGTGCAAATTTTCTGATGTTTCATTGGTATGTATATTCCCTAGGTATCGCCCTTCGGTGTTGGTCTTTTTGAGCCGCACGATATGTAGCGGTTACCTTGTGGAACTTGTGTTATCTTCATTGGTATTTGTTATTGCCTTTTTGGCTTTTTTGGGATATTTATATCCTATGTTTATTTGAGTTGCCATTGATATGAGGCTTGTCTTGTTATGATTCATCTTTTGTTAGATGATTGTGTTATCTCTTTTACAGATATTTGTTATGCTTTATGACCTTGCAGGTTTATTATTATTCAGTTTATCTAACTGATTTGTTTAGCTAGACTGGCCCGTGTATTCTATACTCGAGTCAGACCGAGTTGTTTCAGGTTAGGTGCTTTTGGACTTAGCCTCTTTTGCTTCCGCATGGACTATTCAGCTTGCTTTCTTTTGTTATGGCTTTTTACGTAGTCCCATTTTGTTGTAACTCTGATATATATTCTTTTGGATTCACCTGTATATTGAGGTTTGCTATACCACTTGACATGTATCAGTTTGTATACTCTGTTATGTATCTATATATGTGTATATGATGATCAACTGTTCTGTGATGTATATTACATTTGAGTCATTATATTCTGTTCTGATAGATCCTCCAGCCACCTATGGTTTTGTTTTGAGTATTCATTGGATATGTCGATCTGCTTGTATGACAATTGTTTATGTGTTCAATAGATAGTTAAAGCAAGGGTATAGATGGTCGCTTCTAACCAGCCTTATTCTCCGTGTTAGTTGACGGCATTACCTCGTAGTGTCCTTGGCTAGCATCGGTATAGAGGTGGGGCGTCACATAAATGAACGTACAGGAATTTGTTTTTCTCACCTTCTCATCTAGTTAAGCACTAATGGACCTTGGAGCCATTAATTAAAAGAAAAGGAAATGGCTAAGGTTAATTAATTCGTACTTAAATCAAAAAGGCTTCATATTTACACTATTTTACAGGACAAGTTACATTTCTCTCATGTTTTTAAATCGAACAAAATATGTGAACTTGCATACAAATAAAATAAAGTATTTTACACTATGTAAAAAGATAATTTTAATTTTTAAAACATTTTTATTATTAAAATCTCTTATTTTAGAAAATGCACTATTTTTGCAATAAAATGCAAAATTGTAGATTTTTGACTTTAAAAATTCTAGAAAAATTATTTTCTTACATATAAAAATATGATAAGCCGTTTCAAACCTAATTTATAACCAAAACTCATTTTAAAACCAATTTCACCCTTTTTATTTAAATAAACAACTTTTAAATATCAAATACGCCCATTAAAAATTATTAAAAGAAGTAATTGACAATAATTAATAAATTTTTACATTTTCTCTAAATAAAAATCATTTTAAATTCATTATTTACCCAAACAAATAAAATAGAGTTTCTAAACTTTATTTTTACATTTTATTTTGAAAATTCATTGTTTATTCCAAATAAACAATTTAAAATCTCCAATTTTAATTTAAATCACAATATTAAATTATAATTATCATTTTAATCCAATATTGACCGCTAATCTCCAAACCAGGGTTGTTACCACTACGCCATAGATGACCTTCTGCAACATTTTTGCAAGGTGTTGCTAGTTAAAATGTTGCAACAGCTATAAAATTTTGGCCCTACTGCAACGTTGTATTTTTGGTGTTACCTTAGCCATAAAAATGTGTTGCTCTAGCTAAACAAGTGTAACACGATGCAACATTTTTATATAGTGTTGCCATAGATATATTCTAATTAAAAAAAATTTAAAAAAAATTATACCTCAGCGATCCACACCACCATTTAAAACAAAATCTCAACCGTCGATTCACACCATCGATCCACACCTTACCAATTTCCATTTCCCGCTTTACTTTTCTTTCTCATTCCTCTCTGTGTGAAAATTAGGGCACACGATTTTTCTTTCTCGTTCCTCTCTGTGAAAACTAGGGCACGCGATTCCAGTTGCTTTGATGCTCTGATTGATCGAATCTAGTGTAAGAAACGTTCCTGGTAGCTTGCTCCTTCGTTCTCCTTGATTGATTGCTCGAATTGCTTTGACTTCGTCGTCGGGTGCGATGTGATATTATTTTGTATGTTTTCTTCCTTCTGGTTTACTTGATTATTCTCAATTTTGGTTACACTCGCACGCTTTTGCCGATGATGAATTGGGATTTATTTATAGGCTTTATTTCCTATAATCTCGAGTTTAATCTTTCTGTTGGACTTTGAGAAATCTGGTATGTTGGATTGCGATGATGTATTGGTATGTTGGATTTTGGTCCACTGGCTTGATTTTTCTTTGCCGATGATGAATTGCGATGTGATATTATTTGGTATGTTGGATTTTGGTTCACTGGCTTGTTTTTTATTTCTGATCTGGGCTTGTTAGCTCCTTTCTGCTGCATTTGTTAAACCAGAACTTGAACCTTTGTTAAACTTGTTCACATACCTTTGTACCTTGCTGCATTTGTTAAACCAGAACTTGAAGTATTTGTATTCTGCTGTCCTCTTAAAAACTGCTTCACTTGAAAACTTCTGCATTTTTGAAAATCAGAACTTTGAAAGTGATCTTTGGTTTTATTAAATTGTTGACTAATCTGAACATTGAGTTTTGATTTCCACGATATATACAAACATATGTGTGTTGAGCTTTGTTGGTTTTGCTTGGTCTGGACTGAACTGGTATCATGCTAACCTTGTTCTTTAACATGAACTAATGCTCCAAGTCCTCTGTATATCATATTACTGCCTCTGTTTCTCTTGTACATGCCTGATGCATTCACTGTTTTTGCTTGATGGGCTGCCTATGTGTAATGCTGTGTTTCTTGCACTAGCTTGTCTACATTTTGCCGAACCTGGTACTTGTTCGTTTTGTTGGTTGCTTGGCCCTGAGTTGAATCCAGTCGATGACTCAGGTTTGAACTTGTGCCGCGTCCATTTTTTTTGGCTTATCTACATATCTGGCTGCACTTGAGTATGAACTTGCACTTGAGTAGTTGCACTTGAGTAGTTTCTTGTACCAAGCCTTATGATGCATGTATGTTCATCCATGTACATGCATTTCTTGGTCATGTTATGTTGCTTGCTGTGTTGAGTACTACTTTGTGCACTTGGCTTCTCCTTTGTGCATTTTTGCCCGAACTGTTGCTTGCTGTCTTCCATACTGTCTTGTATCCATGTGTTGCATTCATGTTTGGCTTATGCACTTGTGAACAACTGACTTGTGCATTCACAGGTTGTCCGTGCAAATATTTGGTCCCTGTCAGAAAAAAATATGAAAAGAAACAACCCAAATACCTGAGGCAAATAATATAACAAAAATATTTTCATTTTCTGTTCGAGTTAAATATTATTTTCCAGATTACTGCTTTTGAATTATATGTGACAGGTATTGAAGACTGGACAGCTGGATACAAGCTTGAAGACAGAGTCAAATCAAATGTGCATGAGCTTGAAGACTGGACCCGCTACTCGGCTCGCCTTCGGCCCGGCACTCGGCTC
Source organism: Allium cepa (assembly GCA_030765085.1). NCBI lineage: Eukaryota > Viridiplantae > Streptophyta > Magnoliopsida > Asparagales > Amaryllidaceae > Allium > Allium cepa. Next base: position 348,739,156 of record CM060928.1, read on the forward strand.
GTCATATATTTGTCAGTGTCGATGTCTGTATAAATTGAAACTGCATATGTAATGAGTGAACTGAGTGATGTAGCGAGGAATATCTGTATATGTGAATATCAGTGTTATATATCATTGAATTGTAAAATATTGGAGTCGGGAATTTGTACTATTTCAAATGTTGAAATAAAATATTTATTTAAATAAATTACCGTTTGAATATCAAATTCCGTGCAATAGCATTTTATTAAATAAATATTTATTTCTATTAAAAATCAAATATGCTCTACATTGTGGGCCCTACAAATTCAGAAAGTTAATATCTATAGCAACATTTTGGAATGTTGCTACAGACACCTATGGATGTTGCTATAGACCCAAATAGGGTTCTATTGCAACAATATTACTTATGTTGCCTTAGACAGTAAAAATGTTGCCTTTGAGGTCTAAGGCAACGGCAAAAATTGCATCACCCCAAAGGTGTTGCCATAGACCTATGGCAATATTTTTTGGGCCTGACCCAACATTTTTTTTGTGTTGCAGAAGGCCATTTATGGCGTAGTGTACAAATCTACCTTTCTTTAGACACTCAGAGATAAAAATGTTTATTAGCCAGCCCAACAACATCAAATAATTTTAACTTCCTAAATGTTAAAATTAAAAGATATGGTTTAATAGAACAGAGTTTACTAAACATTCTTAATAAATTTGACCATTAAAACTTCATTTATTAACTCACTCTTTAATCAAAATACCTTATTATTTTGAAAATTTAGGAACCAAATACCCGGATTTTTATTTCGAAAATCTTTTGAAATGGTACTATATATATTTTAATCCATTACATACATTGCTCGAGTAACCCCAAAATGAAACCAATGAACTGTGTACTACCAAACAGTATTAAATATTCCCTCACCAAGAAGGGTAATACTTAAGAGAATTGTCTACTATCCGAACACATTTGTTGCCCATTTTTAGCTATTTTTGAGCCACTCAAACTAGTAAATTTAAGAACATTTTTTCTTTGCAAACCCCTTTTTTGAAACAATACCACATGCACATATATTTCCAGCTAAATAATTTCAACGAAATGTCTAATTCTTATTTACTTTGGATTCGTTCAGATTTGAATTCGTTCTGACCGTATAATGACAAAGAGAATAATTTATTAAGTGCGCTATATCGTTTTCCTGGGCAAACAACCCATTGCCACCTAGAAGATTATTTCGATCATCACAAAACAAATCGGGACTCATTCCCCCGAACTACTAAAGAAAACAAATCATTCTATAAAAATTTCTTTTCATGGTATTTATACTTAAAACTACTTTTAAATAATTATCTCTACTATTTCCAAAATCGTTTGAAATAATAAGATACATATATACTTAAAAATAAATCCCTTTTCGGATTATTTCCATTTACGTAATATTTTCAAATAATTCTATTTTTTTTTCAAACCTTGAAAACCATTTTCCATTAACACCGGGATTAAAATTCTCAAATTCCTTTTATTTATAAATAAAATTACTCCTTTTAAAGGAAATCATTTCTTAAATATTTATTTGGAAAATATTTTGGATTTAGTTTTAACAAACAACATTTATTAAAACCTAATTTCTGTAAAATCAACTTTATATAAAATCATTTCTAAAATATTTAAATTTTCTTAAAATGAACAACTATTACTGAAGTCAAATTTTAACCCAGTGTTGACGATGAACTCCTTATAGTCAGATTGTGAAACTTAATTCACAACGTGTTCGTTTTTGATGTTCTCAAATTTCCTATCTATCCAAACTAGGTTTAAAAAAGGAAGATTCTAGATAGATTAACAAACAATAGTCAATGCTTAGAACTGGACGAGCATGACTAATCAAATCCTAGATAATAATGATAGAATATTATCAATTCCTAACAAATAAGCACCACCAAAAATAACTATGTTGAATTTTTGAAAAATTACTCTTTTATATGTAAAATATAATCTTAGGTAAAATTATTTCATTTACCAATTTAAAACAATATTGTGTTGGTTGGCCTTGTTCAGTGTTTAGAAATTCCTATAGATATGGGCTAAATGCATTGACCAGAATTCATAAACCACTCAACAGATCAAACAACACAATATAAAACATTTTTATAAAAACTAACAAATACGCGCTTTATATATATACATTCAAACTCATTCTAAGATATTACTAATCCCATCTCTAATGAGTTAATCATTTAGGGCATTACTAACCCTATCTATGATGAGTTTATCCCATCAAGGCCTGTGTGTTCGCTCAACCTAAGCTCTGATACCACATGCAACGACCCGCCTTTTTGACCCTTTGAAATCGACAATAATACATACATGGTATTCACATGCCGAATATTCAAGTGCCGGAAAGACATATTGTAGGGGTGAAAGAAATAACCGAAAGAATAGAATCTTACATTCTGACGAGAAAAATATATAATATACACAAGATCTTTATTTAAAGAAATCATCTTATTTATACATACATAATACAAATCATAGCACACTAACCTATTTCATCCTAGACAGTCATAACAACCGGTCCTTATAATTTGCTGATAAATATAGACAGAAATCAAGAATAACAAAACAACGAAAAATATAAGATACGTGATTATGTCTTGGAAAATTCAGCTCATCTCCTGAAAGCTCCAAAGTATCTAGCTAAATTTGAAAAATATGCTCCGACTGACCTAAGCATTATAAAAAACAACGCTCGACTCGGTCTGGTAAACCAGCGTGAGGAACTCAAATCACAAGGAATTCTATTTATTATAACTTGTAAAATCCTTTAAAATTAAAGGTATCTCATAAGTCCATGCTGTGCATAAACATGGACAGGTTTTACCTTACGATAACCTAAACATTATATCAGAAAAACCATTGATATTATAATAATGTTTGAAGGTGAAAATAGTAACAATCTAGTATCCATGATGCTTGTGAGTGTACATCATAACAATACTAGGTATATAATCAAAAACCAATAAGGTGCGTTCGCTAATTGTGTAGGATTCCACGGAGGTGCTCTCGGTACTTTGAGAAATGGTCCTCCTACACAAGGATCAGAGATATCCTTCCGAAGCAACATACATCCTTAGTGATGTACCATAGGAAAAACATAGCTGATGTCGCTAATACCGAGTGCATTGCTCCGTGCATGCATGACAACTGCAGGTAATGTGTAGATGGACCTGACTACACCGTATGGATTTTCCAACCCTACTAGCCATGCCTTCTATCTCTGGTTTTAGTCATTAATGCTGACGAGGCTACGTCTGGCGTTCTAGCTCACGCACTACAATCAAAATAGACCTTTGAATCTCACATGGATTTCCATAACCCAATAGTCTCGGAACTACATATGGATTCCAACATCTCAATACGTCACAAAATTCCTGCATGGAACCATATATGGTTTTTTGAGTTACCGTACTGTGAGAAATGCGGATTGCAGATCTTAAGGCTAGGATAAACACTAGAGGGGGGTGAATAGTGTTTTAAGGAATTATTAAATCTTTTTGAGTTTTTGTTAACTTGAACACAAATGTATGCAATATTCAGACACAGATATGATCACAGAATCAAACACATATGTAGAAATAAAATAAAAGCACTAAAGGAAAGAACACACCGGATTTTAAACTGGTTCGGAGTTACCCTACATCAAATCCCGTACACAAGTATGGATTTCCTTTCAAAAGCAATTGCACAATTACACCCTCGATTTCAAGGCAACGAGGTACACCCTCCAGATTCGCAATCCTCTGAGTAGAGATACTTGATTTCCCGGGCAACAAGTTCACCCAATTGATTTCCAAGTTTACAATCACACCTTATCTCGCTTGATTGATTTCCAAGGCCACAATCACACCTTTTCTCGTTTAATTGATTATAAAGAAGCCTATAACTCTGTATAACACTGAGGTTCTTGTTGAGATAGTGATAGAGAATCAAACCAGAAATGATCTAGTTAGGTTCAATGTTGATTTCGGCAGAGTAATGGTAAGAATAAGTATATAGAAATATGGAAGAAGAAGAGGAGTGAAAAACCAGAAAATCTATATTGAAATTCGTTGAAAACATCCCCTATTTATAGAAGAACAACAACCATGTCCATTTGTGAATAGATATGACGAATAGACACTTCTTTTGAAATTTAAATTTTGAAACCAACTGACACTATGTCGACATTGGTAGGTCGAGCATGTCGACATCCCAAAGGAATTTTTGGTGATTTGTTTTTCTTTAAAAATAACTTCTATCTTATATTAAAACTATTTTAAATTTTATAAATATACTTGTCTATAGTTAAAATACATAAGTAAATATATAGAATAATATATACAAAATTTTACTCTAATTTTATATTTAAATCTAAGTATAAATATTATTATTAAAAATAATTTAAAACTAAGGATAATTTGATTTTGAAATTAAAGTTTATTTTGAGGCTAAAAGTATTTGAAATCAGGATAGATGTTTTTGATGCTTTTAAAAGGAAGGTTTTGAAAATATTTTGAAAACAAGATATAATTTTGTAAAAATCATTTTGAATAAAAATTAGCGGATGCAAAACGATGTTCCACTAGATTTTATGTAGGTTCCATCCTACTTAGGGTTCCATCCTTTTAACAGGCTCGAAGTGGATTCCATTCCATGAATAAATTGGATTTTAAGACGTCAGTGCTTTTCTAAGAGTTTTAACAAAATTTCTAATTAAATTACTTATTCTTGAAATCTTGAACTCTTGAAAATCTTGATACTCATGAGTATTCAATTTTGATTTCTTGAATCTATATACTGTACAGCCTTCATTCTTGGTACATGCATGGTTAAATCCTGCATATACATATATATCTAAATTATAATGTTAGTATTTACATTTTATAATCTTATGCTAAGGTTGTTGTCATCAAAACCATCATCTCAAGGACTAACAATCTTCCCCTTTTTGATGATGACAACCTTTGTTTATAAAATACTCCCCCTAAAACTAATAACTCCCCCTAAAACTAATAACTCCCCCTTAATCCCTGCCTAACTACCCTATTTCATATTTCTCCCCCTTTGTCATCAACAAAAGTCATCCTAAAAACATAAAACTATAAATCTCCCCCTTAAACTAACACTAGAACAAAGTATAGTAAATGCAATGTGAAAGACATTAACATAATTATATTATAATTATTCAATACATATATATGTATAAGTATATTTCAACACACTCATTAAAACCAATCATGTTAGACAAGTCAAACAAATCAATCAAGTCAAACACTCAAATAAGTTAATCAAATCAAACAAGTCAAACAAGTCAATCAAGTCAATCAAGTCAAACAAGTCAATCAAGTTAGTCAAAACATACCAAACAAATCAAAAACTAATAATCCTTATTATAAGACAAAACTACAAAATCCCCTTAAAATAAAATACACTCGTTATGCATACATGTATGCAATATGTAGTTTGTAATGCAACATGAAATGCATGACATATGCAATATAGCATGAGATGATATGCAAAATGAAGTGCAACTTGTGATGCAAATGATTATGATATTTTGTGCATGATAATTTATGATGTAATATGCAATGAAATGTGATATGAAATAGGATGCATAATGATATGTATTATGAAACAAAAGGATAACGAAGTAAAAATAATAATAATATGTAGCATGATATGATGATATATATACTACGGTAAGAGATACTCAGATTATAAGATAAACAAGAGTGATAAGTAATATATAATTGACAAGCATATATACATATACATGTATATGTATATGTATGTATGTATACTTATATCAAACAATCTATCATAACTCGCTTCAACCAAACAAAGGTAATACATACCAATTACTAAACTTAGGTTAAGGAAACTAATGAATGAGACTAAAATAGTAATAAAGACAAGAGTTTAAAGGTAATAAATGATTTTAAAATTATAACATATTCATGAAAGGAAGTAATCAAACTTAATATCAAAATCAAATGCTAAGAAATATGGACTTAAACTATATATGATCAAATATGGTTTTTACAAAAATTAATACCCTAATTATTTAATTTATTTAAAATAATTTTTTTTCACTTGGTTGATTTTTTTAAGAATCCAAACTTCCATGTTTATAAAAAAACTTAACTTACTAATTAAAACCTTTATATCAAAATTATTTTTGATTAAAATATTTAGAAACATGTTTAACACCTTTTAAAAAATACCATATTGAAATATTAAAAATAACAGAAATTGAAAAACTAAAATAAACATGTGTTATGTTAAGGCCTCTTATTTTAAAAAAATTAATTAATTATTAAAAAAATTTAAACATGAAATTAATTTTAAAATATTCTAATATAAGTTAGAAACTAACTCCAAAAATAATAGAGAATAATACTTAATTTAAATAACATTTTTACATAGTTTAAAGTTTCATTAAAAAAACAGCATTTAAAGAATGCTATAAAAAAAATTGTAGTAAAATATATTCGAAACTTTATAAAATAGAAACTGTAGCTTTTACTAAATGCTATGTAAAGTTTCTAAAACTCTACAGCGTTTCAAAGCACAGAAATACTATAAAAACGAATTTGTAGTACTTACAAAACATTGCAGAAGAAAAGAAGTATTTTAAAAATGCTATCTAAAATTACAGTCATGTGATGTGGTGCTATCTTATTAATTGAAGAAATATATAAATAGAGCCTTATTCTAACACTATAAATTCATTTTATTAATTTCTTAAAGATATAAAATTAGTATCTTAAAAGAAATAGAGTATGAGAAGTAAAAATAACATTAGAAAAGTTGAAATCATTAATGAAGGTATGTTTTTCTACTTAGTGCAGTTGTAATAAATTAATTGTATGATTTTATTCGAAATAAAACACATTTTAAAAGAATTTTTTTTTGAAAAATTTATACCGGTATATCAATATTTATAATATGGTGTGTCGATATATGGACCAAAATATTAAAACTTATAAAGAGATAAATTTCTATACCTAACTAAAATATATATTCCTAAATGCAACAATAAAGATGAAATAATAGTAAAGCGTACCAATTTTTGCACTCCATCTTTCTAACTTTGTTGTTCTTCCATTGTCTTGAACCACACATTTATATCTCTCAGAATTTAACGATGAGATCTGTTCTATTGTGACGGGCTCGTTTTTCGTATATTCATTTGCTGAATTTGAAGATCGTATGAGAAAGATACAGATGATTTAGTAGATTGACCAACTTGGCGCCAAAACTTTGAATTTGAATTTTGAATGAATGGACACTTCAACCTCTATAAATAGGCCCAACAGTCACTACTTTTCATAAAAGTTTCTCTTCTTCTTCTTCCCCTTTTTCTACTTACTATCAAACTTCTAAGCACATCTCATTAGTTTCTTAACGGAATTGGATGAAACCAGCGGCAAATCGAAGAGGAAGGCAAGGACTATGATCTAGTAATAGATTGGTGTCGAATTTGGACGGTATTGTGATGCAACAGGCCGAACAGTAGAAGAAATGTAGAAAATCTCGTACACAGTTTTTCAGTTTTGGATAGCCAATTTCAAACTATCATATCTTACTCAATTTTGATCGGAATTTGATGATCCACCCATCAAAACGATCTCGAGAACAAGAACTACAAGCTGAAAAAGGAGTGGAAACAAAATACTCAAATATATGGATGCAATTGAAAAATACCTTTGACAGTTTTGCCATCTTTTTCTCTTTGTTCACCAAAACTTCATTTGACCATAACTTGGTCATTTCTTGACGGATTCGCATGAAACCAGTGGCATTGCGAAGCAGATGGAGAGAAGTACAGTATCAAGTCAAGTTGTAGATGAGAATCAAAAGCTTTGTATTGATCAGGTACCCATTTCATTGTCGATTGTCATTATATATCCATTAGTTCTTCTTGATCGATGAATGATTATCCGGTATCTTTTAACCAACAGTCATTAGACATAACTCTTCTCCTGCAAAACAACATAACTTTTTAAAGAATCAAGTGACTTTTCAAAATAACTAAATATAGTTTTAAAAAAATATCAAGATGATTCTGTGACATATTCATATGAAAATAATATTAATGATTTTAAAAAACAAATTGCCATTTTAAATTTTTTCAAAATTCAGATTATGAAAACTTTGAAAACCTGGCTCCCATACCAAATGTGAGAAATGCAGATTGCGGATCTTAAGGCTAGGATAAACACTAGAGGGGGTTGAATAGCGTTTTAAGGAATTATTAAATCTTTTTGAGTTTTTGTTAATTTGAACACAAATGTATGCAATATTCAGAAACCGATATGATCACAGAATCAAACACAGATGCAGAAATAAAATAAAAGTAGTAAAGGAAAGAACACACCGGATTTTATACTGGTTCGGAGGTATCCTACATCCAGTCCTGCACACAAGTACGGATTTCCTTTCAAAAGTAATTGTACAATTACACCCTCGATTTCCAGACAACGAGATACACCCTCCAGATTCACAATCCTCTGGGTGGAAATACTTGATTTCCCAGGCAACAAGTTCACCCAATTGATTTCCAAGGCTATAATCACACCTTATCTCGCTTGATTGATTTCCAAGACCACAATCACACTTTTCTCGTTTGATTGGTTACAAAGAAGCCTATAATTCAGAATAGCACCGAGGATCTTGTTGAGATAGTGATAGAGAATCAAACTGAAAATGATCTAGCTAAATTCAATGTTGATTTCGGCAGAGTAATGGTAAGAATATGAAATGTGGAAGAAGAAGAGGAGTGAAAAACCAGAAAATCTGTATTGAAATTCGTTGAAAACATCCTCTATTTATAGAAGAACAACAGCCATGTCCATTCGTGAAGAGATATGACGAATAGACACTTCTTTTGAAATTTAAATTTTGAAACCAACTGACACTTTGTCGACATGGGTAGGTTGAGCATGTCTATATCCCAAAGAAATTTTTGGTGATTTGTTTTTCTTTGAAAATAACTTCTATCTTATATTAAAACTATTTTAAATTTTATAAATATACTTGTCTATAGTTAAAATACATTAGTAAATATATAGAATAATATATACAAAATTTTACTATAATTTTGTATTTAAATCTAAGTATAAATATTATTATTAAAAATAATTTAAAACTAAGGATAATTTAATTTTGAAATTAAAGATTATTTTGAGGCTAAAGTATTTGAAAGCAGGATAGATTTTTTGATGCTTTTAAAAGGAAGGTTTTGAAAGCAATTTAAAAACAAGATATAATTTTGTAAAAATCATTTTGGATAAAAATTAGCGGATACAAAACAATGTTCCCCTAGATTTTTTGTAGGTTCCATCCTACTTAGGGTTCCATCCCTTTAACAGGCTCGAAGTGGATTCCATTCCACGAATAAATTGGATTTTAAGGCGCCAGTGCTTTTCTAGGGGTTTTAACAAAATTTCTAATTAAATTACTTATTCTTGAAATCTTGAACTCTTGAAAATCTTGATACTCATGAGTCTTCAATCTTGATTTCTTGAATCTCTATACTGTACAGTCTTCATTCTTGGTACCTACATGGTTAAATCCTGCATATACATATATATATCTAAACTATAATGTTAGTATTTATATTTAATAATCTTATTCTAAGGTTGTTGTCATCAAAACCATCATCTCAAAGACTAACAATCTCTCCCTTTTTGATGATGACAACCTTTGTTTATAAAATATTACTTCTATCCTAATAACTCCCTCTAAAACTAATAACTCCCCCTTAATCTATGCCTAACTACCCTATTTTATATTTCTTCCCCTTTGTCATCAACAAAAACCATCCTAAAAGGATATAATTGATTACAAAGAAGTCTATAACTCTGAATCGCACTGAGGATCTTGTTGAGATAGTGATAGAGAATCAAACCAGAAATGATCTAGTTAGATTCAATTTTGATTTCGGCAGAGTAATGGTAAGAATATGTATATAGAAATGCGGAAGAAGAAGAGGAGTGAAAAACCAGAAAATCTATATTTAAATTCGTTGAAAACATCCCCTATTTATAGAAGAACAACAGCCATGTCCATTCGTGAAGAGATATGATGAATAAACACCTCTTTTGAAATTTAAATTTTGAAACCAACTGACACTATGTCGACATGGGTAGGTTAAGCATGTCGACATCCCAAAGGAATTTTTGGTGATTTGTTTTTCTTTGAGAATAACTTCTATCTTATATTAAAACTATTTTAAATTTTATAAATATACTTGTCTATACTTAAAATACATAAGTAAATATATAGAATAATATATACAAAATTTTACTATGAATCTATATTTAAATCTAAGTATAAATATTATTATTAAAAATAATTTAAAACTAAGGATAATTTGATTTTGAAATTAAAGATTATTTTGAGGCTAAAAGTATTTGAATTCAGGATAGACGTTTTTGATGCTTTTAAAAGGAAGGTTTTGAAAACATTTTGAAAACAAGATATAATTTTGTAAAAATCATTTTGAATAATAATTAGCGGATACAAAACAATGTTCCACTAGATTTTTTGTAGGTTCCATCCTACTTAGGGTTCCATTCTTTTAACAGGCTCGAAGTAGATTCCATTCCACGAATAAATTGGATTTTAATATGTCAGTGCTTTTCTAGGAGTTTTAACAAAATTTCTAATTAAATTACTTATTCTTGAAATCTTGAACTCTTGAAAATCTTGATACTCATGAGTCTTCAATCTTGATTTCTTGAATCTCTATACAGTACAGTCTTCATTCTTGGTACCTGCATAGTTAAATCCTGCATATACATATATATCTAAATGATAATGTCAGTATCTATATTTTATAATCTTATTCTAAGGTTGTTGTCATCAAAACCATCATCTCAACGACTAACATGTACGAGTCATCTCTTACGAGTACAATCCCTCACTTATCGGGCGCTCCACAAACCAATCGCCGATTTTCGTGCTCAATACCGGTTCTTTAGGAAATAATCGGACAATACGTAAGAGCGGGGATCACCCCATAACCATTTCGGTGGATAGATCTCCTCATCATTAGTCCTAGAAGAACAAAACGAGTTTATATGTATAGTATAGCACCATCAATGGTAGTTGTACCATATAATCCTCATGTTTCTCCTAGATATTTTCTAAGTTAAAATCTTTCGGTGTTAAGTATGGAATATTTCTGTACCACTAAAATTAAGAAGGATTGCATATTTAGGCCAAGAATTGATAGTCGGTTATTTAACTATCAAATAGACAAACATTCATAACAGAGATTACATTTCCCACAGAAACCACCAAGCCTCTTAAATTAATCTTTCATTAAATTAAAATCACATTTCGAACATATATTAAAATATTCATATACTTATCTCATTGGGATAAGAATATTCACAAACCATTCCTTTCAAAACTTGGAAAACCCTTTTCACATACTTATGGAATAGTATAAGTATATTCACCAAAATTTAGAGAGATTTTCTATTTCAAAATCATATTAAAATGATCAAATCCAAATGTCATTAAATGGAGATATAAATAACCCAACACAATTTATAAATCTCCTTTCTAAAATCATTTAAAAACCAAGCTGTTTTTCCAATCACAAAACCATTAACTTCTTTCCAACTTCCAAAATCCATTCCCACGTTTATAAATTTCTTTAATAAATTCTTTTATTAAATAAAACTCTTATACAAACCTTTTATTTTTAAATGAATGGTTTATTATTTCTAAACATCTTTTGTAGAACAATTTATTATTTAAAAATACCTTTTAACAAATAGTTAATTCTCTTTAAACAACACTAGTGAAATAATGACTTTGAACAATCGTTAATAATAAATTATAAAGCAAATAATATTGCAAAAATAATCTTATAACACTTAATATAGTATAAAAATAACAAAGCAGAATTATTAGATTATAGTATAATAACATAAAACAATATTAGTATATTTATAAATTCACTTTTAAAACAATATCCATATATAATAAATTAACCTTTAAACAATATCAATAATAATAAAGATACATAAACTTTAAACAATATTGTTATAGTAATAAACTTTTAAACCATATTATCATAATAATAAATAAACTTTTAAAATATTAATAATATAACAAAAAACTTTGAAATGAAATAATCAACTTTAAAATATAAAATAATTAATTTTAAATAATTAATTTAAATAATTAATTTTAAATAAATAATCAAAATATAATCAAAACAAAACAATCATTAAATAACTTTAAAATAATGATTAAACATTCTTTAATGACTTTAAGAAATAACTTTTAAGGATCATATTAATAAGATAATTAACTTAAATCATTATTAATAAAATTATTAATTATCTTTAAATATTATTAATAAATAGTTATTATCTTTTAAATCTTATTACTAAATAATAATCGGCTTTAAAAACCCTATAATAGATAATAATTATATTTAAACTATCTTTCAGATCAATAATTCACTTTTTAAATTTTAAAGAGGCTTAACGATCACAACGGTACTTAAGTAAGGTACCATATCATTCAATCAAACTTTACAAGCTAATAACTGATATTTACATAATCAACGACTCGGTAAATAAATTAAACAGTTAACCGTCATTGGTTAACATATCACTTATTCAAAGTGGCATATCAATTAACGATATATAATCAGATGCCCAAATCTATAAGATAGCAGAACGAGGATTTATTCTACTAATTAAATGTCTAATTAGTTTAAATATTGAAATGGTATTTTATTTCTCTAAACTGGTGTTCAGATTACCATATTCAATTCATTTTAGCAATATGGTGTTTATTTGGCTAAGTATATAACACCCATTACTTATAATTAGTTAAACTACGTTATTATCAAAATTAATTATTATAAGGTTCGGTTAGAACATTGTATTTGTAAGTACGATCACAACAATACAATCCGCCTTTTAAACGGATCACATATTGGCAAGTTATCATATTTTACAACTAACCACATTAATTGTAATAATTAAATTAATAAATCAATCAAATTTCTCAGTCAAGATTCGACCCACCCCACTTGATAGCAAACCCGACCCGTACACTGTATAGCTTCTTCTTCTCCTTCCCACTTTCAAAACGTACATAACTGACACGCATTGGCTGCCCCTTCATTCTCTAATAACTCCACCATCCTTTAACGAATCTTTGACCAGATTCCACCCACGACCACCACTCCGCATGCTCCACCACCTTGACCGAAAATCACGACGCTCAGTCCCCTCCCTCAAATTTCGACCTGGAATCGCTCCATCTCCCGCCATTATGACGCGTTCTACAATATAAAACCGCAGCTGCCTAAACGAAGCCAAACGAAGGCCCTTCCTTCCACAAACTCAAACCCATCAATCTAAGTACAACCATTGACATAATCGACCAAAAAGTGAAACCTAGTCTTAACCCATTACCGTACAAAATCGGGCCTATCCTAAGCAAAGTCGAACACCACCAAACCCCCAGGAGTTGCTTATTACACCCATACAAACTCATTGAATCGAGTTTCTTGATTTTTAGATGAGTATCCAATTTGATATAGAATTTTGGATTTCATTATGTTGTTTTTTCTTGATTTTTCAAGAGCAGGAAATGAATATGGAGAGTAAAGAAAATAAAAGCGAGCTTCCTCTGAGTGCTTGGGTATGTATATTATAAATTCTTAATGCCAAGGAATGATACTACAAACATTAAATATTATTTGCAGACAAAGACAGACAAAATGAGTGCAGCAAGATTTTCAAAGATTGTTTGCTTATAAAATTTGTGTTTGCTTATAAAATTTGTGTTTAGCAAGGTTTTGGGTACTCCACCACTCACTTTCGTGTACGGGTCGTAAGCGATTGAAATAAAAATATGATTGTCCAGAACAATGCGATGCGATCACAAATAAAAAATAGAGTACACTAGTTAAGAAGTTATGTTAAATTTAAAAAATGCTAACGTTCGACATAAAATACGTCAAACGAAAATTCAATTATTTTTCAAATTTAAAATTATGGAAAAATTGTATAAATTAAATAAAAAATATGTCATCAGAAATCAGACAATTATTGGCAACATATATTTTACTATAAAAACCCCAAATCAAATATTCAAAAAATATATTAAATATCCTAAAAGTCAAAGTGATAAAATTTCGGGTTGTTACACGACAGTTTGATCTGTGTTAAAAGATGAACTTGGATGGGTTATAGTAAGGTAGGAGGAAAGATGAAGAGAGAATTTTTTCCAAGAGCGAAGTTGCCATTGAGAATCGACAGGTCGTTGGTGGAAGAGTACCAATCGCTTGTCGAGGATAACAAATTGCATCTCTGAAGGAGGAGGACAAAACGTTTCTTGGAGAGGGGCGTTAAATTTTATGCAAGAGAAGCGTCAAATTTAACTTATGTAAGAGAAGGTAAGAGAAGAGTAAAAAGGAAAGGGCATGGGTCATTGTATTTTTATTAGAGGTCTATATTTGAAGGAATGGATCAAATCAATGGGAGAGCGGTATTTTATTTCTAAAATTACGAGAAAATAGAAAAAAAAAATTATGAGAGTTCCTACTTATATATAGTATAAGATTGGGTAAAAATGGTGCAACCGAGCTCTGTTTTATTCTAACGCAAATATGCATGTGGTATAATACTAATGTACAGATAAAAAACTCGAACATATAATATGGCTCGGTTTACAGATACAATTAAACAATAAACATTCCGTTGTCCTTTGAACTACAAAATATAGTAGGTAGTTATTGCTAGTTTGAAACGAACTAAATTAAAAAAAGATACAACAGAAATTCATGGAAGTGTATTTAGATTCGAATGCAATATAAATATAAACAAATTATTACTCATACATACTCAAATGAATTGTACGCAAACCAAAAAAATGTATACTTCAATAACCAAATGTATGTTTGAATATCACAACAAAAATATATTAAATTGTGCATGGAACTTTTAAAAGCAAATTGCAATTAAACATGCAAGGTTGGAATTGACAAAAGAAAACGACCCTTTTACAGCCCATATATTAAAGGACGGTACACAAAAATAAGAGAAAGAAAACTTGCTGAAATATACCTTTGTGTAATGAAAATATTGGCTACCGAATGATATAAAATTGTGTCACTAAGAGCTAGCATATATAGGTGATGAAGATATAAGGGTGCTAAATATCTAGATATAGAATAGGTAGTACTGTAGAATAGGTATCACTAGATTTTTAAACTTTATTTTCGTAAATGGAAAGGAATGGGTAAATTGGGCTCCATGTTTAAGTAAACAGAAGAAGGATGGGATTAGACCTATAATAAATGATAAAAGAAAAAAAAAAAAAAAACTGAAGGCGCGTCGTGTTGGTAACGTGTTATAAATAGACAAGAGTAGAAGCCATTGTTGGATCATAGGTTTTGATTGCTGACACAACACAACAATTCGTGAATCTACGACTACGATAACATCCAGACTCAACAACTCAAAATATGATTCGTATAGTTATATATATTTTAACAAGAGTCATTAAGTGTATATATTAAATCTAGTCTAGTGCTTTGTTAAAATCTTTCTTAATAATCATTATTCACATTCGTCTATATTCATATAAACTTACATTCAAAACCATATACTTTTCGAATTCATATGCACATACAAAGATTCATCACCTAGTAAGTCGACTGAGTCGGTATATAAATTTTATTATATAACATGGACCAACCGACTGAACATATCTGGTCAGTCGACTGAGTCTGTAAATGTAACTGGTGCACTTTGTGAATTCAGCCGACTGACCATGCACATTCCGTCGTCTGAATCCTGCAACAGTCAAAAAACACGAATAGACACTTATCCATCCTAAAGGTTGTCTTTTTTCCCATCCTAAAGGTTGTCTTTTTTCTGAAGTGTTGCATCCATTAGCTTTTCACAGAGTGCTTTTGCCAGAAGTTGTAACTCATCATACACTATAAAAGCACTCATGTTTCAATGATCAATTCATTGAATTTTCTTATCTTTCTTGATCTATAGTGCATAGCTTTCTTGATTCTCTTGCTTACAAAATTCTATACAATCATTGCTTACAATTCGACTTCCATATTCTATAAGCAATTCTAATTTTCCTATTCTTCATTCATAACAATTATACACATCATTCTTAAGGAAAATTATAGGAAATGTGTACTACAAGTCACAAATCCATGTTATTCAGAACACACAAAGTCAAGTTAATCCAGTTTGTAAGAAAGTCCTATTCGGTTGCTCAGGAGGTCAAGCCATGTTCCGTTACTTAGATAGCCAAGTCCTGTTCGGTTGCTCAGGCGGTGTAATACATGTTCATCCGGGTTGAGGGTTGTTAGCTTTAATTTCAGAAGGAGTTTGAGACTGGACATAGAACGGGAGTTCGAACTAGTATAATAATTCCTGGTGCCATTTTATTTTACTGCTATTATTTTCTACACTAGTTATTTATTATATTCCATATTACTCGGTCCTATAGCACAATCACTTTCAGCCATTAGAGGGAGAATACATTTTTACTCATTTAGGTCTATAATACAATAAAAATAGGTTCTATTTGTGGACTCTACATGGAATGAAATCATAATAATGTCCTTTAACATTTAACATATTCACCCTTATTATTGGTATATACTAGAACCAATTTCCAATTAAATCTCTAATGATAATTTTTTTCCACTCTCTTCAAAACCCAAAAAATACAAACATCCTAACAAATCGCTAACTAAATGAAAAAAATTGATTTTTTTTAAATGGTTAGTGAGGAGCAAGAAGAAGAGGGGAGTAATATTTCTAAGGTATGATCATTTTAATAATTATTTTTCAGCATTTTAAATAATTTGGTTCTATCTTTAATAAACTAAAGTGTAATGATGGCATGGATATTTAGGATATTGAGTGAAAATTAGCACAGTTTGATCGTGATCAGTCAGCAACAATTTGTTGTTCGACCCTTTATGTACACGACATGTTAACTTCGTTCAATGTATTAGCGTGGCATATTCTATATTGTTGATTTAAATTATTTTTTGTTGATATTTTTCTCTTACAAGATGTAAACGTTGATTTGAATGCAAATGCAGTTGTTATGGCAATGTATTATGCGATATAATATTTGACAATGTTATGGTGGAGGAAAATGGGTTGGACGTAAAAGAAAAATGATTTTCAACTGGATAAATTTCAAGAAAGATTGAACAAACAAGGGAAGCTGATCAATTTACTGAATATGAAAATACTGAAGTAGACCAAATTCATCATTTTCTGTAAAGCAAGTATGTTAAATTGTTTAATAAATATCAGCTTTCTTAATATGTAGCATTTTATTAAAAATATAATTTATTGCAAAATTTCCTTCTCATGATAATTTTATTCATTGGTGTCGAATGGAGGCTATAAAAAATTGAACAAAGCCTAGAGCCTGGCACGCTGTGAAAGAAGTGGGAAGTTTAAACCTTATGTGCCTATGAAAGGAAATGTGAAAAGATGTGTTTGAACTAACACAGAGAAATGCGGATGTCTATTTCTAACCAAAAGTATTTACAAAGGTGAAGAGAGATTGGTCATTCATTTGCTGCTAGCTTGGCCATGGAGGAGAAAAAGATGTTACCAAATATGATGATGGTTGGCATTCCATCAAGAGAGGCACTTATTGGAATTAAAAAAGAGTTTTCCAAAAGCAAGTCGTAACAAACCGATTTGGAGCTACCATATGATCTTGGAACAAAGTGATCGTTAGTCAAATTTCTTACAAGTATAATTAGCAAGCCGGTTTGACTCAGCTCGGCCCAATCCAAGCAGTCCTAGCACATCTTAGCCTAGTAAGTGCATGTCGATCCAAACTCGGTCTGTCCCCAAGCCAGCCCATATAGTCAAAAGCCCTTTGGTTCTATTACTGGCCGACCCAACTCAAGACAGCTTCAACGATAAACTCATCAAATAAGGCCCGACTCAAGCACGACCCGTCTTTGGCCTACTTTATCACCATTCACCTTCAACCAATCCCAAGTAGTCCGTCTTGTCATCCCACGGTTGACTCGACATGTCCTTAGCAATACTTAGTTTTCCTCAATAAGCGACTAATCAGCACAGCCCGAAAGAAGCTATTTGTCTACCTTGTGCATAGGTATGCAAAAGGAAACGATAGTTCATACAACTAACCATATTAGGTGTTGTAGTAGGTCTGTCAAAAGCATACCTACTCCTAAAGTTCACCACGAATATTAAATTCCCATTAAATGCAAGATACATGCCTGGTATGGGGCGATAGTTGGCATACTTCTTGGCCACACATTCCACTCCACCTTTACAGTTGTCTCCCATCAGCCCATACGATCAGGTTGATGAACAGGCATGCTTCCCTCATTTTTTACTACATAGTAATAGTCATCCATCATCCATCTTAACAACTATAAATAACCTATGCCATGCAACATCAAAGGGGTTGAAGGTTGATTATTTTTGCTCAGAATACATGGTTCCAACAAGCAAATCCTTTTTAAGCTCTTAAGATTAGCAACTTTTTAGTCTTAAGTGTATAATTTCTTATTATTTTCTTGTAATTTCTTATAATTATAAGAGAGAAACATAGTAAGCGATCTTCATAGTGGACATAGGCAAGCTTAGCCGAACTACTATACATTTTTGTGTTATTTACTTTAAATTGCTTGTATTTCTCCTCATTTTACATTTTTAAGCCTAGTGTTAGCAAGTAACTTTTACATTTATGAACTCGTTAGTCTAATTCTAAGTTTACTAATTTATTAGTCAACAATTGGTGCTAGAAGGAGGATTTCCCCTAAAAGCTCTCATCTTTCACTTTTTTTTTCTCTGTACACTCTTTCCACCTTTCACTATGAAAAATCACAATAGCGAGAATGAATACATTAACTCTAATGACTATGAAACTAACGGTAACACGTCGCCAGCGCTGCCAGTCAGGCTCAACAATAACATAAAGCAAAGTATGCTCCAAAGCTTGACCAACATGGGAACCCTAGCCCGCAAGGTAAATGAATTGAGGACGAGGTTGGATGCTCAGACAATTGTGAACTTTGTTCCACTACCCTCTCTAATGGTTGAACCGACTCCTCTCCAACTTGTCCTCATAATGCATATGACCACATAAACACTGCCAGGGTCTAGGGTAGAGTGGTGCCTGAAACCCCGATCGTGGATGTTCATATATGACAACGCACACCTCCGAACACATCGATCCAAAGTCTAGGATGACTTTTGGACTCACATTGGTGCCAAGTAGTATAAGCTATCGATGTTTTTAAACATTTTAGAGACTAAAGTTACATTGGCACAATATAAGATATACCACACTTTCAAATCTCACCACGGAAGACCAAAAAAAATATAAATACTGAAAAATAGTCATATAGAAAATATCCTAAACACAACTTAAAATAATACACAGTCAACACAGTATACAAAAATACATCAAACGGTCTGATAAAGTATTTGATATGATAAACAGTACATGGAGAGTAATAGGGAAAAAAAGCAACTCTGATGCTAAGCTCGCCTCTCCAAATACTATCGCTGGGCCTATCCCATGCCACGCTATCCTCCTACGGTGGGTTAAAAGAAAGGAAAAAGGGTGAGTTACACAAAAGTCTGGTGAGTGAGTACATCATTAATATATGGTAATCATATGCAATTGACTTTAGTGATACTCATTTTGACCTAGGATATCCTATAAGTGTCTGTTAATTACTTGTTTGCTTACTTAAGGGATTTATTTCAATACGCACCTACACTAATGACTTGTGCAGGCTCATACTTAGGATCAAGCAACTAATCAAACCTCAATACAAGTAATGTTTGACTAATAAATACTAGAACTATTCTACATCAGTTTCCCTACAA
The DNA here is from genome assembly GCA_030765085.1 of Allium cepa. Taxonomy (NCBI): domain Eukaryota; kingdom Viridiplantae; phylum Streptophyta; class Magnoliopsida; order Asparagales; family Amaryllidaceae; genus Allium; species Allium cepa. The sequence goes on from CM060928.1 coordinate 348,759,088, forward strand.
TTTCCAACTATGGGACTACATTTCCCACAATTAAGACTACATGTAACTAATCCAATATAGGCTTCCCTATAATTTCCACCATGGGACTATGTTCCCATAACTATGACTACGAGTATCCTTGTTATTCATTGAGGGGAGCTCACAATGCTAGCTAACCGAAGTGTCTCATCGTCGCTGCATCCATGACTACCTCATAATGGTAACGTAACACCTCTTATTGCACCGCGTCGGGATCCATCAACAACATGACATCACGTTCGCATCACTGTGAATATTAAGGAACTTCCGTTAGTGCTGGGCCACACATTAGGGGTGAGCGTTCGTTTGATTCAGTTGATTTTGAGGTAGAAAACTTTAAACCGAACTGAAACCAAAAAAAATTAAAACCGAACCGAACCAAATTAATTTCGGTTAATTCGACAGGTAACCAACTTAACTGAACTAAAAAAGTAAGTAAGATAAATTACCATAAATTATTATTAAAATGATTGATTTACTTAAAGGAAAACAAAAATTTATGTTTAGAGAAACTATTTCGAGTACTTTTTTAAGTTTATAAGAAAAATTAACATACTTTCAATAGATAAAGCTTGGTTTTTATTACTAAACAAATCACTAATAGTATTACAATGCCATGAATTTGGATAATATAATAAAAATTCGGTTAAACCGATAATCAAAATAAAATTATTTTATAAACCGAATTCAAACCGATACAATTTCATAATCGAACCGACCGAAATGAATCGGTTTGGTAGGTTAATTTGGTTCAAACCGAATATTGCTCACCCCTACCACACACTCCATTAGGCACCATCATCATCAGTGTTGCATGTTCACTATGGAACCTCCTTTGAGTGCAATATGCTGTAGAATCACCTAGTCAAAAATCGGCCTCTGTTGGATACATAGCATTTATCCAGCACCCAACATCCTAGTGTCACCACATAGGGAACTAGCTTCCCTACTTATACTAACATCCATACACACACACTACTATTTTTATTTTTAACTTGGGCCTTACACTAAGGTCTATACTGCGTTTAAAAAACGCTTATCGGTCGTCTGCTTGCTCCTGAAGCGGTCGACCGCTCCAATGAGTGCGTTCGACTGGTCGTCCCTATTTAGTGTTTTTAATTAGGGATTTTCATTTGTTTTTTGCTTTTTAGTTATTGTTCTTCCCAAATCGATTACAGTAAACTTCTAATGTCAGTTACAATTAACCTAACGTATGAATCTATGATTTTCAGTTGTTAAACTACGTGTTCAATTTCGATTTATAGTAAAAAATTAACCTAGTTTAGTATCATCCTTAGGGTTATATCAATCCTTATCAATTTGACAAAAAAGGAGCATATATAAATTTATCAATTTCTTAATCTATTAGTTTAAATCAATTTATATTTATTGTTAAATCTCAAATCTAAATAAACAGAATTCTCAATTTTAATTGTTGAACAACATAAATTAAATAGGGTGCACACAAATTAACTGCATATAAATCATCTTACTAATAATGAACCAACACATCTCAAATCCAAACTATCCCCTCCGAACTACGCTTGGAATCTCCTTTGTTTGCTAGATCTTTGTTTGATTTACTCTTCTTCAATCTCTCTATTTTTATTTTTAATCTAATTTTTTTTTGAGATTTGAGGACGAGAAGATTTCGGTTTTCAAAGGTTTGATGGTTTGCTCTGTGTTGAAATTTTGTGAATTAGGGTTTGCATTAGCTATCCATTTATAGGGGTTCAAATTGATACCGACCGTTCAAAATGTACGATCAAATATGAAGCGGTGATAAAAATATAAGATCAAATCCGAACTGTTGGTCTAGCCAAACCCTAGCCGTTTCTCATCGAACGATCAATCGCTTACCTTGGGACGGTTGATCGGTCAGGGTAATGCTGTCGACCAATGGAGATTTCTACTTTTTGAATATTTTTTTCCTTAATTATTTATTTAATTAATTTCTCTTCACGAATTTTAAATATTTATAACCTCTTTATACTGGCTCCAATTTTAAAAAATTGTCTAGAAAATCACTACAAACGCAATAGTGCAAGTTTCGTAGCCAGATTCATATACTTGCAAAATTCCATTTTTCCCTTGTTATATCTAGATTTAATTCTTTTATTTAAATTTTCCGCTTAAATTTTCGGGGTATTACATTCTCCCTCCTTAAAGAATTTTGTCCCCTAAATCTCCAAGGATGGGAAAAATGCAACATGTGCGTGCAAAAATTAATGATCACATCCATCTACTCATCCATCATCCATTGGGAATCATTGTCCTTAGTTAAATTTCTAATGAAATATGTACATGTAGGCATGGAGTACATATGAACCTACACTAGTACAAAAATTAGGCGGTCTCCCGATCTAGTCGACTTCCTAAAATGAAAGTGCTTATGCCAAGTATCCAAATGTATGCTACATCCTATATAAATATACTAGCAATTCTATATGTATGCGCAACTATTCAATTCATATGCAACAACCATATACCTATAACTGAATGAAATAAAACAAGTGTTGATGCGTGCATATGTATGCTAACTCATGAATATATTTGTCCACATGTGCAAATGCATCCATTAGCATCCATTATCCAAAACATATCTTATTGACACGTTCACAACCATTCTCAACATATAATGGTCCTTATATATGGGGTATACTAAGCTAGGACCTATCACCTAAGTAGTTTATATTTATTAGACTAAAATGGAAACGTATTAGAAAAGAGTTTTGCATGGGCAGTTCAGGTCCTCTCCTCAGGCTCCCATGTACTTTCTACTAGATCGTCTCCCTACTAGACCTTAACAAACTTGATAACCTTGGGTCCCTTTCTACCATGCTAAAGAATACAACTAGGTGCATGATGAACAAGTGATTCCATCTCAACCTCCACTTCCTCTAGCTGACCCGACACGACTACAACTACTATATCATGTAGGCACTTTCGCAAGTGTGACATATGGAAAACGTCATGTAGACTTCTCAGGATACTTCACTCTTCAAGAAACTTCCCAACTCTATCAGTAATTGAAAAAGGTCCTACAAACCTTGGTGCTAGCTTTCTCGAACTACCAAATCTCATAATATGACTAAGCGGTGAGACCTTCACAAAAACCATGTAGCCTACTGAAAACGGTAAGTCCATGCATCTCCTGTCAGGATAGACTTATCGCAACACCAGAAAGGCAATTTCCTCACGGTTATAGCATGACAAAAATAATTTGTTACGGTTATAACCGTGAAAATAGGTATCGTGGTCAAATTCAATCACACTTTTGCTCACGGTTATAACCGTGATGAAAATAGTAATTTCTCACGCTTACAACTATTATAAATTTAGATATTATCACACTTATAACCGTGACAGAGCAGTATTTACTCACGGTTATAATCGTGATAAAATGGTTATTACTAACGCTTATAACCGTGGAAAATTTAGGTAGTATCACACTTATAACCATGACAGAACAATAGTTTCTAACATTTATAACCATTACCAAAAAGGAAACTCTAACACTTATAACGTGACAAATGCAAATTATATCACTGTTACAACCATTACGAAAGGTTATTTTCTAAAACTTATAATCGTGATAACTAAAACAATATCAAACAAACTATATAACACCAATATCTTATTACAGCTACAAACAATCTATACAAAAAATACATAGTATTAACATTAAGAAAACATACGATCAATAATTAGAACAACACCAAACATTTATGTTTCATACAAAACCACAAAGGACACTTCATACCAACACCACAAATTATAACATACATGCAATTTTGTCCATGCATTTAAAAGCTGCTTTTCTAAGCTCAAGACCATCATCAACAGTATGTTTGAAAGGACCAAGATCCACCGTCCTTATCATTTCTTTCTGTAACAATGAGAAAAAGAGTTATTTTACAAGTCAATGCCTAGTATCACTTGATAGGGTAATTATCATGCTACATGGTCCTTGTAAATTTGAATATAAAGGTGTATATCGTTACATTTCACTGTCACTGAAAATAAAATTATTGACTAGCAATCATGTGATATATATTTCTTATATACATGCATTTTATTCATTGGAAATTCGTCCTGCTAAAATGCATAATTTTATTTTATGTAGGAAAAAAATACTAACTATTTGACACAAAAAATTAGAATGCCTTATACTATAGATCAAGATATACCTTTATAACAGTCTGATCATAAAGCAGAGGTAAAAGCTTACGAAGGACTTTCTTTTTAATGCAAATGTTTGTGTGTTCACAATTAGATACAAATTGATAATTTCACCTGAAAAATTTATGAGCAGATTTAACATTCTAGACTAGGAAATAATCAGCAACCATTTTGCACCAAAAAGATCAAATAATTTTTTCTATACGTTTTATACTGTAAATAAATTCCTTTATACTGTAACTAAATTCCTTTGTTCTTTTAAAATGTAAAAGTTTTACTTGTATACGATATCATATATTAGAAGATATATCAGACAAGTGCACTAAATTTCATGATTTTAGGATTAAAAGACAATGACATCTGAAAAGATAAAGGCATAGAGAACACATGGACCAGATGTAACGACCCGGAAATTTCGATCCCAAAATTTCCAGATAGTTAGGAAAAGAATAAAAGAGAAAGAAGAAGAAACAGAAATAAGTCACAGAAACCTCACATTTGCAGCGGATCAAAATATAATATAACATAAATAACGGTTTTACAAAGAAGAACTGTATCAGTACAATTATATTTTTATACATCAGAGTTACAACCATTTCACAACACTGGACAGTTTAAAACAACATATCCAAGAAAACTATAATATATATAGCGGAAACACCCTATACGTTCCTACCATCCAGCTCATCTCCTGAGCTTCAAAACGTCGAACAAATGTTCAAATCTACTAATTAAATAATATATGGTTACCAGACATGAAGAATGTAGGTTGTGCAATCTCTCTTACAGTGGGCTCCTTGAGCATGTTGACCTTCAAAGTTAAAGAAAGCCTATAAATGATGAATGTACGTATATGTTAGCACAGCAGAAGAGCAAGCAGGAAAAACCTTCCGATTTATTCAAGCATGTCCATTGAATATTATCAACACGCTCTTCAATGAATGTTATGATCAACATATTCAGGTGAGTGAATATCACACACTTCTATACTCTAAACATATAAATTATCTGTCATTTGTGTTGTGTTTGCTGCAACTTCAAAAACCACGAGACCATAATCTATTTCAAAGTAAAGTTTTAAAAAATGAAAGTAAGGCCAAGAACATGTGCTGTCACATTTACGGCCCTATATTTCATGTTCTATATTTTTTTCTTTCATTTTTTTAAAGAATAATATTTCCTTGACTTTGTTTACTTTTGCGGATAACATTTTCCCTAGTGATCACCATGTCTTCGCCTATTTCTATATTTTTGCTTAAGTGTCTGTGGCCTGGCACTATGCTAACCCTCCATGTGCATTTCATAAAGCTTTCATAAGCAATAAAGCCTTTATAAGGTTAACATGTGCATGTACGTTTCCAATGTGTATGCATGCGTTCTAAATGAGTATTGAGTTCTGAGTTTTATGTATGGATTGTGTCTCTTTTGTTTTCCTAGAAACTTTAACTTATGCTCCTATTATGTTTAAGAATTTTCCACTTTATACTTTATTCTGGTGGTGTGGTATATATCGGTGTATGCGTGAGTGTGTGAAGATAGGGCGTGTGTTTGTTATTGGATGGGTGTGTGCATGTATCCAAGTATAAATATTTATGAGTGCTGCTGTTTACAAGATACATGTATTTGCATGGGTATTTGTAGATGAAAGTGTAGTTTGTTACCAGAGTCTAGCTACTGCATTTTTATTTTGATCAAATTTTTTTTATTCACTCACCAACTATTTATGGATGCATTAACAGAGAACATATTATTGTCATATATATAAAATAAATCAATCACCAATTATTCAAATATAGACAATGCAATAAACATAACACTTTCCAAAATGAAAAAAGTAAAAAATTCAAACATCAGACATAAGCTGTAGCAGATTTGCTCTAGTCAATGAGTAAAAAAAGTGTGCCATATCTATTATTGCCATTCGAATTTAAAATCCAACAATTGTATTCATTAGGTAAAATGTGTTTGCTGACTTCCGATCGTGTTCAGAAACAACAAACTTCCTATTTTGAATTCAAAACGGAGAGGAAAACAAAGAATCATCGGTATCAATTCCTGAGTTTTATTGTGATCTGTTAAGTAATTGGGATTTACACAACTGTTCTCCATTGTGTCATAAAAGAATGTTTTTTGTCAACCTTCCCTGATTTGAGAAATGAGAAGCTTTCTTGAAAAAAAAACAAATAGTTTTTATTTTGAAGTAATAATTCTAATCATATTCAAAATTGGAATCTCATTTTTCAACATTCTTGAAAAATAGTTACCTGGTTGCTAACAATTGGAATACCATTTTCCAGGATTATTTGTAAACCTTCAGTGTCAAAATTGGTTAATCCAAGGGTCTTGATTTTACCTGTACACAATTAAATAAATGCATGGTTAAGAAATATTTACAGTTAGGGACAATATTCACAAAAATATTTCTAGTTGTATATTGGTCTTCTTACCTTCTTCTTTCAAATCAGTAAAGTGTTTCATAGCATTAAGGTATCCAAAATTGGAATAATCCCACCTGCTTCTAGAAATGCATTGCATGGTATGATTATATCATTATCAAACTAAATTCTAAGTTTCTAACTATATTAAACGAAACTCCAGAACTATACATAATAGGTTTGAGCAACTCCAATCTCACACCCTTCTTATCTTACATATTAGCCTTTTAACAATTAGCTCTGTGTATATGCTGGTGAAGAAGGTTACAATTTTTGAAGATGCTTTTTATGTTAAATAAAGGTACACAATGACATACTAAATCTAACATCTCATTTACAACTCAGTATATGGTAAATATAACATTATATGAATTTATTGGCTTTATAACCATCATCATACATGTGAGCCAGTCAAATAAAGTGTATTGAAAAATAAACCGGTGTTGAAATTCACAAGAGTAGTATTACCAAATGAAAATGGAAAACTACAAAGGTAGTAGTACTATTTCCTACCAGGAGAATATTTATCTTATATATCATACCTAGTTTACATTTGAACTTCATAACTTGCACTTAACAAATCTCAAATATGAGAAAGTTCTACTACAAAGATCAAAGGGATACCAATGAAACTGGAGCATGTCTAAGTAAGCAACGTCCATTCTTTTCATCTGAATGTTGATATTTTCCCAGATATAACTGCTTGTTATTTTAGCTGGTTGGGGAACCCACTTTGTCAAACTGCAACAAGAAATGAAAAACATGCCTAAATATATAATAACAAACTAAGTGGTAGTAAAACAAACTAGTCTAAAATTCATGTCTGGGGGTATGGTTGTTAAAGAGTTGAAGAAAAAGAGAGGAAAAAAAATTAAAAAACTCTGAAAATCAGACCCCTTAATCTCTTCAAGCAGTTCTAGAGGGCGCTCACGGCGAACCCTATTGATGAAGTTGCCACACAACTCTTCTGCTGGTCCATCTGATAATTTATGTATTTTTTTTAAAGAAATTGCTTAGAGTTAAATTAAAATAATCCTTACACCACTTAGTATAGCAGTAGATAAAACCTAAGTGCCCTATTGTTGCATAAATAATTTTAAAGAAAAGTTAAAACAAATCAAAAAAGAGTCTCCATTTATTTATTCATAAAAAATTTAGATCCTAAAAAAATGTAAATTAAATCCAGCAGACTTCTGATAATAAATTAACGATAACATGGATCATGATCATAAAATAGTTTGTATAGAAGCATGAAAAAAACTTACAGATATCAGCCGTATCAAAAGTAGTGAGGCCAGCATCAACATATCCTAGCATCGACTCATCGGCCTTTTCTGCTTCGATATTGCCCCATCCACCTCTTTTCTGCCATATTCCGTTCACTACTTTGCATAGCTCAAGCGAAACATTTCCATTTTTGACCACCGAGTATTTTTTTTACTCTTTTCTACTTCTTCGTTCGCTTTCAAACATTTGATTGCTCCAAAACAGCGATTTTTATCAATTTCGGGCCTCGATCGTGGTGAAAATTTGTTGAAGAAGACGATGCCGTTAGCAAGAACTGCAGCCATTGATGCCGTTTAAGTTTGATGATTCTGATGCAGTCATGTTTATTGATACTTGATAGGGTTTTCAGTACGAAAGAAGTCACTTTGCTTCTTTAATGCAAAGGATGAATACAAATAGGTTTAATTCTTCATTTCTTCTGTGTTTGCATCAATATTTAGTTCCCTGTTAAGTTGTTTCTATTTATGTACTGTTGACAAAGCGTATATGCATACCTAAATTAATAGGAACTATTAATTATGCATATGTAAATTACAATGAACCTGCCTTAATGCGGATTTGAATTGAATAAGAGACAGACGAGGGAAAATGATCTTGAAATTGTCTACATATTTTTTGCTGTTATCTCAAAAGGTAATGTTAATTAAATAACTCATGCTTTGTCTTTTGAAAGCTGTAGTACATTAAAGATTTTGTAGTGGCTTTGTCTATATCATTATAGGTACCACCACTATAACATTGAGAAGATGGGATACGTACTGATAAGTTATTAGAATTTAAAATTAAAGTAGATAAATAACCTTGCAACCAATTCAGTTTGAAATCAAATACTCACACTACCTAACTATTCTTTAAGCCCCAGCACTTTCTTCTCAACCTCACTCGGCCTTGCCCCTGATATTTGGTCATTCTTAGTCAAGATTATATTTTAGCTCTGAGTTTCTCAACCAAAAAAGGAAAGTTGTTTATATTAGCTGCTATAAACAAACTCGCTGATAAAGATAACATTATGTTGTAGTAATAACACTTCAATCTATAATTCATCTTCCGTGGCCCTTTCCTATTGCTTCTTTTGCAACCGTAGCTCCTTTTATCTACACATCATTATAAAATAACATTTCAAGTCATCAAAACAAAAATGCTTCAGACAATCCAGAAAAGAATCCCAAATTATACCATATTTAGTGAGTAAAATAAAAGTTATGTAATAAGGAAAATGTACCAGAGATTCTAGCGATTGAGATTCGCATAAGAAAAGGATACCTAAGATCCATAAGAACACGCACCCTAGATTGGAACAGATGAACAGATTTGATTTGGAAAAGAAGAATTGAATGAAGGAGGCGAACTAAGAAACAAACCCTAGTTCGTACGAAGAGCGAAAGAGGTATGCTAATGCGTTAGAAACAATAGAACTACGTAGTGCAGAAAAATTACTAGCTTGCCCTCCTTACATCACCTTATTTACTGAAATACCAAATATCCTAATGGTTATAAATGTGACAAAGGGAAACAACAAAAATAATCGTTAGTAATTTGTAACGGTTATAATAGTTACAAATTCCAACGAAATAAGTGTTGCAAACTGATTGATTTGGTGTAATGTATGTTTATCCTATGCAGTTTTCATCCTTTTACGGATCAAGTCTACCTTCTCTGATGTCTCCCTCGCAATATTAGGTCCAAGAATAATCCTATCCATAGTGTCACACCAACGTGTTAGTGATCTACATGGTCTACTGTATAACACCTCAAATGGCACCGTCCCAATACTCGTCTAGCAACTATTATTGAAGGTGAACTCCCAAGTGGTAAATGGTCCTTCCAAGAGCCTCCAAAATCCAGTATGCACATTTGACGTAATTCCTCTAATACTCAGTTTACCCATTGCTTCTGTTCATGCTTCTACCAGTGATAAGCGGTATTCAAGGTCAACTTAGTACCCAAAGTGTCTTGTAGACTTCTCTAAAACTCACTGGTAAAAAACGGATTTCTGTCACTAACAATGTTAGAAGGAACTTCGTGTAACCTAACTATCTGCCTCATGTATAGTGTCACCAAAGACGCAGCTGTCTTCGTACTCCTAACCGAAATGAAATGAGCGCATTTGGTCAGTAGGTTGATTACCCAAATACTCTCATTTCCTTTTCTACTCCTTGGTAGTCCATCGATGAAGTCCACATATATACTCTCCCACTTCGACTGAGGAATATCTGACAGCTGCAACAATCCTCTGGCTCCTTATGCTCCTCTTTTACCCTCTGGCAAGTCATACATCGAGCCACATACTCTGCCACATGCTTCTTCATACCAGACGAATAAAGACTCTCTTTATGTCATGGTACGTTTTATCTCCACGGGGATAAATGATCATCCTAGAACAATGAGACTCAACTAGTACCATGTCAAACAAATCCATAGTGAGAGGAGCATACAATTTACCATCTCTCTGTTACCATCCCTTCGAGTCGATGGCATAATACCTCAAACGAATCGACTGCTCTCCTCTACTTACCCTTTTGAAAATACCTAGAGCTCCTTGTCTTGCTTCTAATTCGGCCCAGTTTGGTCCATAAGTGTAGGTTGCACATCCAAAGCTGCTAACAATCCCGAAGTGATATCTAACGATGGTTGAAAATTGAACGTAGAAATGAACTCGAAATGTTTCCATTCTAAGATCAAAGGAGTCAACGCTGCATGCTGCTTACTTAAGACATCAGCTATAATGTTTCCCTTGCCTAGATTATACAAAATATCGAAATCATATGATGTCAAAACCTCCATCCACCTTTATTATCTTAAATTCAAATTCTTCTAGGAGAATAAATACTTTAAAGACTTATGAATATGCAACTCAAACCGCTTTCCTAATAGATGGTGTCTTCAAGGTTTGAGTGCAAAGATAATGGCTGCAAATGTAAGATCATAGGTATGGCATTTTCTCTTGTGGACCTTAAACTATCGTCTAGCATAGCTTACCACTCTCCCTTCCTGTGCGTCAACACTATGCTCAACCCCGCACCACAAGCATCAATATATACCATCAATGCCTTCGTGCCATTAGGTAACAGTAGAACAGATGCACTAGTCATTGCCTCCTTTAGCTTAATTAAAGCATCTTCTCACTTCATGTCCTACGGTAAAGCCAAATTCTTCTTGGTAAGGCAGGTTATAAGGGTAGAGATTTTAGCAAAGTCCTTAATGAATTTCCTATGGTAGCCGACCAAACTAAGGAAACTCCTCACTTGGTATTCTTAGGCACATGCCAATCCTATACTGTAGCTACTTTACTAGGATAGACCTCCAGCCCACTTTCAAAGATAACGTGTCCCAAAAAGTGTACTTTCTCAAGCCAAAAGTGACACTTAGAAAACTTTACCTTCAACTTAAGCTCGTGGAGTGTATTGAGTATTTTTTTTCTAAATGCAACCTATGCTCCTCCTCGCTTTTCATGGACTAATATGTCATCTCCAAATACCACCATGAACTTATTAAACAACCCTATAAAAACTCGACCCATCAAATGAACAAAGTAGGCTGGTGCATTGGTAAGTCTTAAGGGTATGACTAACCACTCATATAGTACGTTGGGTATACGAAAAGTAGTCTTCTGAATATTGTCATCAGCTACATGCAACTGATGGAATCCGTAATCAAATCAAGTTGTGAGAACACCTTTGCTCCAACCAACTAATCACGGTGATCGTCTATGGAAGGTAAAGGATAAGGATTATTCTTTGTTAGCTTATTCAGCTCTTGATAATCGACATAAAGTCTCAGAGAACCAACTTCCTTGGTAGCGAAGATAACCGTTGCTCCCCACTCAAAAATACTCCTCCTGATGATGCCCTTCTCCAATAGTTCATCCACTTGCTTATTCAACTTGCGTTTCTCCTTCGGAGCTATATGGCTCAACGGTAGGACAACAGGTCTGGCGTTCTCCACAAGATAAATTTAGAACTCAATATCTCTCAAGGATAGGATACCGTATTTTAATAACTCTCCCTGAAATGGATTTAAATTTCGACCCAGAAAAGGTCCATCAAAACATAGACCCATCTCAAAGCTAGTTGTTTGTAGTAAAAAGAAAAATACAGGGCTATTTATTTACACATTTAGAATCGCACAGTGGAATAATAAAATATAATAACAACAACAATACTCATTTTATTCGAACTTCAAAACATCATCGAAAACCATAACAAAATATCTATGATCATCTTTACATTTTTGTGGTACAATATTCCAAAGTTACAACATCATTTTTATTTTATGGGTACATCAGAAACTAAAGAAAATGACAAACAAATAAATTGAAAACTACCACAAGTTTCATCAACATATTTGCCTTTAGCATCGTCCTTCTTAAACTAGGTTGTAATGAGGAGGGAGTCAGAACAACATATATCTAGTGAATAAAAATCTCGAGCCTTTCTATATTAGTACTTGAGCAGTATAATTTAAATAGAAACATGTCTTATGTATTCTTCCTACATCATCTTTTTAATATAAGTTCAAAGGCTTTTCTCAAGCAAAAATAAAAAGGCTTTCCAAATATAAGCTCATAGCCAACTTGCTATTAACCGCATGACCCAAATCTATCATCCATAACGTCCAATCAATGTAAGAGATAGTAGTCAAGTCACTCAATACCTTCTATGGGAATCGGGCAGACCCAGACCATTTAATACCTTATTTAAGGCAGGTCACGTCATTTACTACCTATCCCAAGATGAACTCCTCACTAGAAACTACCTAGATGACATTGTAAAGAATCTCTTTAGCCACTTAATACTTCCTATTGAAGCAGTCCTTTCCCCGTATATCCTCTACCGTGCCTAACCCATAATCTCGACCATTTACTACTTCCTACATAGATAAGAGGAAGGCCAACACACAACCATTTAATATTGTCAATCTTTGAAGAAAATCTCTTGTACTATGACCTGTATCCCACGGCGATGTCTCATATTAATCCGACTATTCGTAGGTACTAGTAGCCAGATTAGCTGGGTAGATTTACCCCATAAAATTTGGGACTAACCTCATATCATCGTAGTTACTTATTATAGGCGATGTCACATCAACCCTAAAGTCACACTATTGGTGGCCAGATTAGCTGGGTAGACTTCCGTGCGCTTTTGACCAACCTCGCATCTCTATAGCTTAGTCATAATCTATATCACACTCTACAACATTATACACATCTCACCATTTCCATAACTAATGCCTTATAAGAAAATTTTCTTATTTCGTATTCAACATTAATTACTTTTCTTAGAGGGATGTAACAAAATCAGTAACATAATTAATTATGTCATTATGTGTTATAGTTATACTTTAATTATGCTAATTTATTCACACGCACGCCTAGAAATTTCTAAGCATGCATAGTTTATGCCCTAAACTAGCATTTAAATGTCAATTCTTTCAATAATTATATAGGTCTTATTCTATATTATCAACGATGCCAAAATTCCAATATTCATACCTAAAAATTCAAATCAATATACTTGTATACCATTAAAATTTAAACTCAACTTATTACATCAAAGTAATGGAATATACTGATAATAGAAACTTACAATTTCGATTTACGCTCTATTCAACTCCTTTTTAACATAAAAATAAAAAGAGAATTTCTATTTAATTTATGGAAATAACCAGTGCGAACTATGAATAAAACTCTTACATTATACACTATTCCCTAATCAATCCCTTTAATTAAACTCGAAGAAAAAGAATAAGAAGTGGAATAGAAGTTAAAAATATAAAAATATATCCACATAATTCTTGTTATTTTGACATAGACAATTGAGATTTCAACTTAAAATCGACATTTCACGTTGGAGGAGTTTTGGTGGTTTATAATATGATGTTTTTGCAAACCAAAACTCCCCAAGGCATATTCAAACCCAAACTATACTATTAACTACAAAAATAGAAAAGCTAAGATTTCCACTCACTATAGTCTTTAGCTCTTCCTCCTTTTGGATTTGATCCGCCTTTAATAATCTCTTTTAGATTTCCCCTTTTAGATATATACAACAAGATATGTATATATAGATTAGACTCAGAAATTAAGGGATTAGAGGATAACAACATTAGAAAATAAAGTAGTAAACTTCTACCATTTGTTACCTGAAACTCTAAAGAACCTTTTTTAGAATCTAAAGAGAGAGACTGACAGAGTTTTGCTAGACTTCAAAAATAATTTGGGAATAAAAGTGAGGGGCCTAGTTTCTACTTATATTTGTTAAAATGCACCAGAACATCGGATTTAAGTTGGTTTAAAATAATATAATCTGGTTTATTCAAAATGCACAAAACCGTAGCCGCCATTCACCTTCACCGGTCAACTGCCGCTACCTATCGATCAAAATGATCGATCGTCTATGGAAGCGGTCAACCGGTTCTTTTATTCTGGGACTGTTTGTTAATTGTCGTTGTATATTTATTTTCTTTTTCAATCGCACCTTAATGTTACCGTTAATTTTAACATTTACTTAACCTCTAAGTCTAATTACTGTTAACTTTAAATTTTCAAATTTAAGAATTATTTAATTATTTTAGTTTGAATTCTACTTAAATTATTTTGAATTCGAAGACTTCAAACATCCATAAATTTTCCATTTGAGCTCCCCTTTAAATATGTTATAGATGGAAATTGATCAGAATTCCGCCATGAACACAATGATGTAACTTTCGTGGTTAAATTTTAATTTTTCCAAAATATTCATTTTTAACCTTATATTATTTAATTCATTTATCTTATGTTATTTTAATTTATTTACTTCTTATCAATTTTTGTAGGTGTTACATTCTCCTCCCTTCAAAAGGATTTCGACCCTGAAATCTATCCAATGGGCGAACAGTGAAACACGCAATAAACATCCATGTTATACAACCAAGTTATCTATACAACATCTACTCAACCAAAACTGTAATGTGATTATGTATGTAGACATACTATAGGTGAGCTCAATCCTAGTGCGAGGGAAGATTTCGTGATATACAGGCATGTATGACATCCTAAACATGCAGAAAGTGTTCTAATGAGTGCAAAAGTGATAGTAGAAGTGTAGTAACCATCTCCTTCCATCCAATCTAGCAAACATGATGTAACCAAAACATAATTTTGGAGGAAAAGTTTGCCAGTGAAAAGCTTGGGATGAGATGTCCTCATGCTTTCCACCGGGTATTTCCTCCATTGTACTCGAACTAGCCTAATTTTGTTATTGCTGATTTTTCCTAATTCCATGCTCTATACTATTGTGGTAGCACAAAATCCTTATCCCCTAATTGATCAGGATCTACCACAGAAGCTGCACCATGAAGGCATTTCCTTAAGTGCAAAACGTAAAAACATCATGGACTTTTGTCAATTTATGTGGTAGCTCCACATAATAAGCAAGTCTTCCTATTCTTTCTAAGATTGAGAAAGCTCCAACATTCTTTGGTGCCGACTTTCTCAACTTTCCAAATCTCACGACCTTCCTAAGTGGAAAAACATCAAAAAACACCATGTCCCCTATTTCAAACTCTAATTCCTTTCTTCACTTGTCCATATAGGATTTTTGGCATCCGACATTCACTACCTAATTAATTTTATCCTTTTCTTTTTGGTATGCCAAACGCCAAATGGAAAATTCTTCCACCTTCTTCTTCATCCATGTTCAATACAAAATTCTCTTCATATACTTATTCATCTTATCTCCTCCGAGGTGAACGGTTATTCTTGAATGGTGTCAGTTCACAAGCTATTTTTTTTTCTTTTCAAAGTCCTAAACTTTTTGGGATCGAAGCATTCTTTTATTTCTAGTAGCTAACCTAATTTACTCATTAACTTCTAGTCTTACCTACAGTTTACCACTAGTTAAGTGTCCTTATGAATTTCCTTATTTACACTAATTTTTCAATATATATAGTTATTTACTTGATGGTCTACTCCCATCCATAAGACTAACCCAATGCTAAACATGAACATATCTTATACAAAATCATACACTTTTGTAATAACTTAAGGGAGACAACAAGTGATAATAATAAAAAACGCCATAACAAATTTTTGCTAGAAGTGTCATTTATCATTAACTGGTGCTAATACTCCTTACTAAATTTAGATGAATATTCCTAATGTGTCATTTCCACTCAATTCTCCATCTTCCTTAATTCTCCTTCATCCATAATCCTCCGTCTTGGTTTTTAATAAATGTTGTCCATCCATTACTTTAGTTAATATATTCATAATAATTGATCATTAACGTTAAAGTTGGACCATCTCTAATCAATCCTCATTTAAATCTCTTTAATCTTTTTACCAGTTTCAAAATCCATTTATTGTGTCGATTCGTTTCCTCCATCAATGCCATATTAAATTCCTGAGTCAATCCCTATTTAATTCATTTTTATTATCTATTAATTACAAATTTATTGCCTATTAAATCTATAATTAATATACATAAATCCTATTCCTATAATAACTAACACGAATATCGCTGTATGTTACGTTGTTTGTATATTTTTAATTTTTCTACGTTAAGCGTGGTTATACATGTGTGTATGTATTTCTTATTTCTACACTACAACATTCCTTTTCCATAATTTAATTTATCAAAGCTATCATTCTAAAAAGGATTTTCGTTTTAATTTTTCCATAAATTAAAGAAAGTGAAATCTTTGCTTCGTTTGAAATTACAAGGAATCGTTTCTTTTCTTTTAACTAAATTGACAGTGCAAACTATAGAAAACTGTACCTTGCACATCTCGTTCCTCTTTGGTATATTTTTTTATTAATTCAAACGTCATGCTTTTATAGATATTTTGAGAGTGGAAAATTTATGGAAGATACACAGAAACCGCACCAAATATATCAAAACATGGAATTCACATTCCAAGTCAACTAGGGTAACCTAACTTATAACCTAGTTATAAATCTGGAATATCTTTGCAACTTTATCAGTACTCCACAATTAAATATCTGGGACTGATTAAAATTTATACATACTATTCCTCTTTTATTCATATCCTAAATCTTTACGTTGCCTTACCTAGGTAGTGATCCATATCTACCCCCATAAAAAAATTGGTTCCCACCATTCTTAAATTAAAATTTCTCAATTATAAGTACCTTATTTGAAACCTTTATCCTTAAAAATATAAACTTGAAAACCCTTTCTTCGATTTTCAAAATTGCTCAGTTCCCAAAAGGAGTTGTGAAATTTTTTCCATTTTCAAACAATTTCTTCCTTTTTAAGGTTTTCTACATCAAAGATTTATTTTTTTAAAAGTTGAACTTTTAGTTTAAAACATTTAAAACTCAGTTATCAAATCAATTAAAATTTTTAAAATTGCTTAGCTCCATGAAGGAGTAAAATAATTTCCTTTCTCAGATACCCTCTATAACATAAAAATAATTTTCAATAAATTGTTTGCATACAAATGAACTTATTATATTAAATTCAAAATTAGCATTTATAACTCAATGAAATTATGGCCTATACTTATGAAAAGTTAATTAGCTACCATTTCAAGGATATATTATTATTATTTTCCAAATTTGACTCTTATAATCTTTCTCGGTACTTTTCTTATCAATCCCAATTTTTTCTCTTTCATTTCCATTTTAAATTCACTAATATTTTGTTCTTATTAATAAAAATTCTAAATAGAAACATGAATATGTAAAATTTTCATTCACATAATGCTTTTCCATTTAACATTCATAAAATTATCCCAACTCATTTATTAATCTTCAACATTTAATTCCATCCAATCGTAAAAATAAATTCTTAAAAAACATCTTTATAATCTTAAACAATGAAAAGTGGAGTAGATAAGGATAACATTTATCATATTAATTTCTGGCTAGACTACTAATCCTATAAATTCGTAATGTTATTTCTATCCAAGTTTTCCAATATTGCCTTTAGTTATATTTCTCCTAACTAAGTGGCTCCTATTTCATCCATTATTCCCCTATTTTCCAATACTAAAGTGTTCCTCCTATCTAGTTATTATTATCCTTCTATTCTCTATTCCTTAATTTAATTAAGTTCCATTTTCATTTACTCGCCTATTTAGAAAGAATTAAAAACAAGAAACTTTCAAATTTATGAAATAGAAGAAAAACATCAAACCTATGTTGTATTTAACATTTAATTTAGAAATGAAGAATCCATTTCTCTAAAAATTAAAAACTTTTTGACCCATCCAATTTTAAATTAGTATTTCAAAAATGGAAAACCTTTTTCTACCAGTAACCCTTTTAATCAAAAAATTTAACTCTACAACTTTTTCTTCTAAATTACGAGTTTCTAAATTTCCTTACTCTTTCAAACAAATTCCCAATAAATCCTTTGAAAATTTATTCAAAACATTTCAAGGTATTTTCCAAAAAAAAACTTTTTATCAAATTCTTTTACACAAGGTTGGATTTAGAAATCGACTTTAATTGTCCTTTCTATTAAACTTTCCTTATTCTCTACTCAATCTCCATAAAAATCAAACTATCTCATTGTGGTAATTAATGTATATCTTCTTGTAGGAACTTGCTCCACTACTTCTTTACATCTTTCTTTATTCCTTGCTTTTGGTTGTTTACAACACATAGATTCTTATCTTCCATATATTTTTATGTATTGGGCTAGGCCTGCTAACCTTTGCCTGTAAAATTGAGGCTATATAGTTTATTCTAACGACAATTATACTGGTTTATAATATTTAATTACCATCTAATATGTTAAATTTCTTTTATAAATGTCAATTGTCCGTAATAAATGATTATTAATCTGACAAACAATTTTTTTAAAGCATTTATTCATTCATTCTATTTATTGTCTATATGCTTTCCCTCTCTCCATAATTACCTTAATAATCTCTTTAATTGGTCTATGTATATCCTTATTAAATTATTTTAACTCCCTATTTATTGCCTTAATAACTTTGAAGTTACAATCTTTTCCACTTATATTTCCTAAGATACTGCTATAGCTGAAGTAAAGATTTGCATATTATTTTTGTTTATGTTTTAAATAATACACACACACACACATACATATTTATGTATAGGAGAATTTTTGGAAAATATTTTCAAAATAAAAATTGCCCCTCTCATACATATACTATCCATGTTGATCGCATAACCTAGGCTCTGATACCAAATGCAACAACCTGCCCTGAAATGGGTCTAAATTTCGACCTAAAAAAGACCCATCAAAATTTAGACCCATATCAAAGATAGCCGTTGGTTGGTAAAAAGAATAATACAAGGATATTTATCTACGCATTCAGAATCTTACAGCGGAAGGATAAAATATAATAATAACGACAATACCCATTTTATTTGTAAGGACCCGATTTTTCGACCCCCGAAAAACCGAACCATTAGGGTAAAAAGAAGGAGGTAGAAGAAGAAATAAAAACAATATCAGAATCTTAACAACGCAGTGGAAGAAAATACAATAGATAATAATAGATCTTTACACAAAAGAAATTATATCTGTTTTATACATACGTCATCAGAATACAACATCGGAGTTAAACACAATGAACAACACAACTCAGGACAGTTATAATATCTTGTCCTTCCAAAACTGAATACACGGCGCTCGCCATCCATCTTGTCTCCTGAGCTCCACGGTAGTCCATCTAGAATCTGTACCCTATAATACTCGGTCTGACCCGAGCATCATAGTTAAATAATACCCGAGTCGGTCTGGAAAACTAGCGTGAGAAATCACACTCAAATTGATTATTAAATTTTCAAAAATCCTATGAAAATCAAAAGCATCTCGTAAGACCACGCCATAAATAAACATGTCGATTTTTACCTTACGATAGATAAAACATTTCTTATAAAATCCTCTAATATTATAATAGGGTCTATATACAAATACTTATTCAAATAGTTGAAATTGTTACATGATTAAATTCCGGCATACTAGCCATAAAGTGGGTTATATAATCAAAACTAAAAAAGGAACGTAGGGAGAATGGATTTCCAACTAATGACTAGGTACTGGGGTACCACCTATCACAGTACGTGGCCTAGATCACCATACCGAGGATCCCTTTCAATCCCCTACAACACAAGACCTGGACTACCCCTTACTGGATAATCCCGAGTAAGATCACCCCACGGTTGGGATCAGCAACCGCACCACACAGCCGAAATAAAAGGGACATCTAGACCGGGATGACCATACCCTAATGGGCATGACCTACTTAGCCTTGCTGCATAACCCCTGATTTTCAGTCATTCCCGGTTGATAAGGCTCGAGGCTAGGCGTTACCTTTTTAGAACACATCTCTTAGAATGCTCATCGTCCTCCTGACGATGTTCTGAAAACATTCATCCATACAAGTCCGTCCTGGGTTCGAGCGGAACCGAAGGCACTACTCCTACTACATCCATTTTGGAATCACCCTCAGGATCAGTAGCGACTAGCCCTTGCACTTCACCGCTCCATCTTCGACTCCCAGCTCTTGTCTTCCTCACGAAAACATTCAAACCAGATCGAAGTGGTTTTCGAAAAATTAATCCCGATCCCGATCTCTTTGAAACGATCAGCGCATTTGGCCAATATCGATAGTCGGTTATTTATGTTGAATATGCGCTTTGCGCTTATATGATTTTTGTTTGATGATAATAAACATATATACATTCGTTTAAATGTATTTGTTAATATACTATTCTATTTTTCACAGTTTAAATAAATATTTGTTGAATAAAATAAATTACATAGAATTTGAATTCAAACAGATATTTTATTCAAATAAATATTTATTACATTTTTGAATAGTACAATTTCAAACTCTCACTATAACTATACAACTTTGATTACAATTACATCACATTTCACATTTACATCAGCACCTCACTACATATCACTCACACTCGTATTTATTTTCAACCGCATTCCAGTTTGAATCCAGCATCTGAGCAATCTGCAAAAATATAAACTAACGCAGTAAAATTGAAAAAGAAATATTTTTGCAATTCAAAAATAAAAGATAATTTTTGAAAATATGATCCTCCTCAGTTATTTGGGTTGTTCGTCATAATTTAAATTTGATTTCATCGTACACGAACAACTTGTGACATACACAGTGTATTACTGTATATGCCACAAGGCCGTGCACGCCGATATATGCACTTGATTGATTTACAGGGACAGGCGAACACAGGTCAAACCCAAATGAAAAACAGGGTTCAACTCACGTGCAATAACATTGAAAATCACGACACGAGCACAAGGTCAAACCCGAGTTTTGAAACTGGATTCAACACAAGGCGACATGACATGAATGCAACGTAGACCAACATCAAAACGGACTGCAACAATCATGTATGCAGATCATGTCAGACAAATCAGTAGCATGCTAATGAAGACTGCATCAAAATGCAAGCACAAAAGTGCACAGCAACCAGAAATGCATGCAAGTGCCAACCAGAATGAAGACCACAAGTAACAAAACTCGAGTGCAGCAATGAAACCAAAAGTGTACAGCAATGCAAGTAAAGATGACACAAACTCAAGCAAATGCAACAAAGATGCAAGCTGCAGCATACCAAAAGTACACAAGTACAGGCCACATCATCAAGTATGGCAGTGAAACAACATTGATGAATGTATATGACAGCAACATAAGCAACTGAAGTGAAAATGATTCAAGCAACAGTGCATAACAAACCAAGCAGTGGTTAAGTGATGATACAAGCACTTACACAAGATGATATGCACTAACAAATACTCAAACCAGACTATATCAACTCAACAACAACAAAATGCACAAGAACAAGATATGAAAGGTCACGTGTCTAATCCAGTGAATAGCATGAAAAAAAAATCAAGGGCACATGAAGGCCGAGAATAAATTCAAGCCGAGCATTGCAAATATACAAGTATGAAATGGTCAGAGCCGTAATATACAATGCATACATGAGTCAGTGCAGTAATACAGGGAATCACATGAACAAATAACCAAACAACATCATGATTGAAATTCAAGTACCAGAGAAGAAGGTCGAAGACTACAAGATGAACGAAATTCAATAGTTCAGAGAAATTCACGAACCAAACAAAATACTAGCAAAACCAAAGTTGAACAAGTCAATCAAGTATTCACTGTGTTATACAAGTAAAATGAAAAAGTGCGTATCTTTGAAATGGTCATTACATAATCGAGCAAAGTCAAAATCGAAGCCGTGTCAACCAAGCATCAAAAATACGAAATTGACAAAGTCAGATTTTATCACAAGCATCCAAGTATAATCGAGTGTCCGAGATGAATAAATTGACAAATTCAAACACGAATATACGAACGCAAAAATAGGATTTCAAATCCTATATAAGCCCAATCATCATCGGCAAATTAATCATCGAGTTATCAAGTGAAAAAGGCAAATAATCAAACCAGCAAACGAAAGTAATACATACCAATTTAACGAACTCGGTCATCAAAAGAAGCAGCTGCAAACAACTCACGATCTCAAAGACAACAACAATCAATCATCAGAGAACAAGTCGCGAATCATCAGAGAACAAGTCGCGAAACATCAGAGAATGAGCGCGAGCAAAGAGTATCAATCATCCAGAGCCGGAGCCCTAATTCGAGAAAGAAGCCGAAGCCCTAATTTCTGTAACAAAGAATCGTCGCCGCCATTCTCAAGAAAGAATTGAAGGAGATCGGGTGAAATAAGGGAGTGGGCCGGCCTTATTATTAAAAGGGGGTTTAGTGTTTTAATTTTATAAAAGGGGTTTTTAGTTTTTTTTTAATTTGAGCAAAAATTACGGGTCCAAAGTTCGTATTTTAATTTTTGCTCCTGCGGTTATTTTTGAAGTTGTTTTTTCTTTTCGAGTCAAAGAATTTGTAAATCACCACCTAGGGTTTAGGTAGTGTCAGATTGTCTAGTTAGAATTAGTTCAGTGAGCAGGGTGTGCGAGTTTGCAAAGCTCTATAGGCGGGAGCAGTGTTTGCGAGTGAGCGAAACTCTATAGGAGGGAGCAGGGTGTGCGAGTCTAGTAGAGTGTTTGTGAGCGGGAGCAAAAGGGTCTGCGAGTCTAGTAGAGTGTTTGTAAGCGTGATACTGTTTAATTCTAATAGAAATCTGTGAATGCAGCAGTAGGCAGGGGTTGCCGAAGCTGGGTAAATTTTTTGTGTTATTTACTTTTCAGCATATTTATTTCTGTGTTTAAATCGAGAAAATTTGCTATAACCCTATTCAACCCCCTCTAGGGTTAATCTAGATCCTACAATTTAACTATCAAATAACATTCACAAACAATCATCAAGCCATAATAATTTCTCCCAAATTATTTATTACCCTCAAAATATCTTCGCAAGATATATTTCAACTTTTCAACCATTTGAAAAAAGTTTCAAACCATCTTTCTCTCACGAAATAAATTTCGCAAATATTTTCTATTTTCACTGAAATTACCAAGTACCAATACTTTATATTTTAAAACAATTTAAAACACTTTGTTTTAAAATATACTTAAAACATTTAAATTTAAAACTACTTAAACACTTTATTCGAAAATATATACTTTAAAAATATTTAAAATAAAACTACTTTATAAGGCATAAAATATAAAACTAAATTTTAAAATAAAAATTAAGCCAAACTAAATTTAAAATAATAGCTACAAATTTCTATACAAGTTTTTAAATATAATTTTAACCAAACTATCTTTTAAAATAAAACTGTTTTATAAAATATAAATATTGATAATTATCCTTTTAAAACATAATACCAATGAACCTTTAAATACTTACTACAAAAATAAATTTAAAAAATATTTACTTTAAAATTTAAAACATTTAAAAATAATAAATATTCTAAAACATTTCTTTAAAACAAATTTTTAAAGTCTTTAACTTATAAAAAGTTTCCTTTCAAAATATACTTGGCTTTCCTGGGGAAATACACTTCCCATTTCCATACCTAAAAAAATAAACCACTATTTATTTTTAAAACAATTTCACATTCCTTTATAAATTCCTACCGTGAATTTATACTTCCAAATATCCACTGATATACATTTCACTTTATAAACCCAGTTTATACATTCCATAGTTTCATCTTCCCTTTTAAAAACACAATTTCAAACACTTAATCAATTTCCAAATTGATTTTCAAAATTTACCATTAAAATAAATTCCTTCACTTATCCAAATTTATTTCAAAACCCATAAATTTCAGATTTAATTTCTTTATAAAATCTTATTTAAACTGAATACCAATTTCATACTTTTCCAAATCTCTTCTTTATCTTTCTAAACAAATTTTAAACCTTGAATTTAAAATAAATTGTTTATTCCCTAAAACAATATCACTTACGTTTAAAATTCATTTACTCGCATTTATCCATATATCTCCTTTTCCATACCGGAATTATCTATTTGAATTTAAAATCAACTTTTATCTTTTTCCCAATTCATTCTTTAATTATCCCAATTATCCAAAATTAATTATCTTAAAAATTCTCTCCTTTTATTTTCTTTCAAAAATAAAATCTTTATATTTTTTCTAACTTAGTATATCCAAATATATTCAATCAAACCATAGCATTTAACATTTTAATTACCACTATAATCTATCACAGATTATCACATAAACCATATCACAGAAAAATATTCTAAATGATTTTGAGGAATCCAGTTGGATCCCTCCAACCTGTTTTCCTACATCCACAGATGTTAGCACAGTATAAAATACCAATTCCACTTCGAGGTGGAATATCACAGTATATGGGATTAATATAATATCATTCGCTATTGTGCTGCGCATAGGATCTCATCCGCTGTATAATGTAGGAAATCAATCACTCCAAATATATATACTATATATACTACTATATATATACTATCACATCCAGTCTATTCAATCCATCAACCAATAATTTAAATTAACTATTTAAATTAGCCAGAAATCCAAGATGTGTGAGATTAACTCACCTTTTCTTTTATTTGCAATCCACTTCAATATTGCCTTGGTTTCCTCGATTTTTGACCATGTATAAACATTATACAGTTTATTAAAATTCTGAATTATATTAATAATCAATTTCCATGTAGTAATTTTAATTGACTAATGATTTTAATTTAATTATTAATTTCCCTTTGAAACTACATATGCACTGATAAAAATAAATTATAGATTTTCAAAAATCTACTTTTATAAATTCCTCAAACATTTTAAAATCCCTATATATTTTCAAGCTCTTTTCTTCTCTTTTGAAATCATATACATATACATATATTTATAAAATATATTCAGATTTAAAAATCTGATTTCTATATAAACTCTTCTAATCCATTGTTTTTTTTAAAATAAACTAGTAGATTAACAATATTTATTTTATTTCCTACTTCGAAATTTCTTACACCAAATGACCTGCAACATTTTTTTAATTTGTAACAGAAATTTACCTTACTAAAATTATATATTTTTTCTAGAATACAAATTATAATTAATAAATAAATTACCTCACTGACATCAGAACCAAGGCCACCACGACTTGCCAGAGACTCCATCGCGATCCTACTTCGAATGCCCACACAATGCTCGCGCGCTCCTCTCTGGCCTCACTCGAGTTCGAGCTACCCCAACCCTCACGAAAAACGATACAACCTTCCTCGAGCCCCTTTCTGGCCTCACTGCTGCCACCGTAGATCCCCTACACTCGAAGCCATCAGTCGATGATCCACCCTGCTCGATTTGACCTCACCAAGCTCGCCAAATCGATAAGGCTAACGGTCACACCTTCCCCAAGACCCCGTCTATCGGCACGAGCGCGATGTCAAACGTTGTTTGCCCTTGATCGATTCGACTCGATTTTGATTCCTTTTCTCGACTGCCATACGAACGCTTCGATTGAATATAATTTTTTTTCGAGCTGTTTTGGGTTTAAGTGGCGGCCACTATTTATTTTTGAAGTTTACTGTTCGATTTTTGATGAGGCAAAAACAAACCTCCGTTTAACTATTTGTTTTTTAATCCTTTTATATTATTTTTTTAGATTCAACGCGTGTTGAAAGAAGTAAGACATGCGTTAGAAGGGGTAGGCCACGTGTCTCAAAGACTAGCCAGAATTTGGTTTCTAAAATTTAATATTTAAACTCAATTTCAAATTCAAATCGTCATGGAAAATGCAACCAAAATTTCGAACTCCTATCGAGGCGTGCCGTTGGGCGTTTATAATGTTAAACCATATTCGGAACATAGTGAAAAAGGTTCCGAGTCCTAATTCGATCGTATGAAGAAGATAGCTCTTTGGACCCAGTTATTTAAATTTTGAAATAGATTTCAGCGCATTGATCCACCGTACGGCCAAGCGATCACTCCAAACACCATGAAAATTGAAATCCGATAATAAGACAATATTACGGATCCAATAGAGCTAGTTTCGTCGAATTCCGAGACTGTGCCTCGGAAAGCTATTTTTAAATATCGATTTAAATGATATATTATTAAAACTAAACAGATCACGTTAAAATTCAATTTTATCATTTCTATTACCTTTAATATTATCAATATAAATTTTATAGGGCTTTGAAATATTTTTAACAAGCTCAGAATTCCAGATTTCAACATTTTCCCAATCCAATCATTTAATTCAATATTTAAGTTATTAAATAAACAGCAATATTTGAAATTCAAGTTAGAAACTAACTTTTAAATATTTACAATCAATTAAATATTCCAATTTCAAATATCTAAAAATTCTGGGTCATCACATTCCTCCTCCTTAAAAAATTTCATCCCTGAAATTACTAGTTAAGAGGAATGGTCCATAACCCGTTACTATTCCCAATCCTAATAGTTTTAACAATTTCCCAAAACCAAACAGTTTTTAACAATACCCAAAACCATCTTTTTAATAAAGACATCATTAACCTCACCAACGTTCTAGACTTCTTCCAATAGTTCCAACCAATATTTCTTACCCAACCATTTAAATTTAAATTTAAAACCCAATTTAAATTATAAAAAATTTCTAACTCCCTAAATTCCCGAATTTTTTTGCCAGCATCTCCTTTGTGCGGCTAGCTCGGTACAACTACAAAATGCCTCAACGGGCCCTTAAATTTCAAAAGAAAACAAAAAAGCCAAGTGGCTAGACCAGAAAATCACCAAATCTCATACAGAAATTTAAATACATACCTTTGCCGAGCAAATTTCAATTTATCTTCAAAAATCAAAGTCCCAATTCTCTTTTGATTTTTAAACACCTGTATATTCTACTTAGCAATAATATCCAACCATAGCTTTCAAAATCATTTTATACATTTCTTTACAAAATAAATTCATTTTTATTTCATTCACATCCGTACGATGCACACATATATCATCCGTACGCAATACCCAATTCGATCACTCACTCGATCACACAATTTCACGTCCGAACTTGTATTCGTCCACCCGACTTCCTAGTGCGGACTAAGATTTGGTTTCTTGATCAGAAACCGTCATTCTCCTTGCATAGCCACAACTATGATATAGAATTTCTAGAATCAATCAAAAATCCATATCCAGTGTTCGCCGTCGAAAATCGAGTGAAAAATCCTAACTCGGATCGATATAATTATCTCGAAATTTTGTGCTCGAATCTGGATCAAATCGCTATGCGAATAAAATAATATACGTACAACTTACCTATTTATCTCAATTGATTATTAGCTATATCAATTCTCTTTTATTAACATTATTTTGATTTCTATTCACTTATCCACAATTATCCCATTTCACAACTTCACTTGATCTCCATTCCAAAATTACTTAGTATATTTCCAATACCAAACTTACTTGAGAATTTCACCATTCATTTCTTAAGTTTAATATATGCATTTTATATATTCTTATATTATTTCTCTATAGCCTTTATATCCACCTATTTTAAAGTGGATCTCCAATCCTATATGAATTCAATTTACCTTCATCTCAAGCCATATTCAATTAGTTTTTTCTTTAATTAGTCTCATTACTAATTTACTTAAATGCCAACGGATTTATTTCCGACTTTAAATTATTTTTAGTCTACTACAAATCACAACTTCACTTTATCACTTGGTTTTTGTCTATATTTAGTCAATTTGGATCCTAATTCCAAATAGATTCAATTTGCTTCAATTTACTAATTTATCTCAAATCTAAATATATTTTTCCAAATTTTTATCCAGATTTTTATTTCCAATTCTACTTGAATCCAACTCATCTACAAACTTTGAATATTGAATTTTATCAACTATCTTCCAATTACAACTGGTTCATAACATTATTTAAAATTAATTCCACTTACTAATTTATTTTGAATCTCAAACAATTTCTTATTTCCATACTTTTATAATTTTAGTTTACTTCGAATTAATTTTATAACTTCCCTTTATTTTACATATTTTGAATTAAATATCATCTCAACAAGCAATTCCAATTTATTTGCTTACCTTCTTGAATCTAGTTTATTCACTAATTATTTTTTATTTCAGTCCATTATTTTATTTCCAACTTAACTTTTATTTAAGTAACCCTTCCACTTTGTCCACCTAGACTTTTCTTTACCTTCATCTTTACTTATCTAGATTTAATTACACTCTGATTATTCAAATTTTAACTTCTATAAGTTTTTCCAAATTACATTTATTAACTAATCTTTCTAATTTATTTCATCTAATTGATTTTTTTCACCAGCTTAATTCATTTTCAATCAAATTTAACTTACTAATTTAATTTATCACTTCATTCTCAAATTAAATTTCAAATCTTAATAAAAAGCTTATTTCTAAACTTTTACTCCTATAGTTCCTTGGAACAAAATTCTACAATTTTCATTTTAAATTTTTAAACTTCCCTAAGTTTCCAACTTATTTAAATTCCCTAAACATTTTAAAATAAATTCCAGAGTCTCTTTTAATCAATTACTCAAGATTTAAAAATCTTTTTTTTTGA
Organism: Allium cepa; assembly: GCA_030765085.1. Classification (NCBI taxonomy): domain Eukaryota; kingdom Viridiplantae; phylum Streptophyta; class Magnoliopsida; order Asparagales; family Amaryllidaceae; genus Allium; species Allium cepa. Next base: position 348,787,966 of record CM060928.1, read on the forward strand.
AGTTATATCAAAACCAAAATATTCCTTTGCATTACAAAATTTAACTCAATTTTACAAACAACTCCACATTAAATTATTCGGGTATCAATTCCTCTCTTGGAAACTCGAAAATGAACATCGATGATGCTGCAGTCACACCAAAGTTATTTTCCAGCGATCGAAGAGAGTTCAATGCTTTTATCCTTTCAAAAACATTTTCCAAATATTTTTAAATTCCAAATCTCACCAGATTTCAAATCCAATTCAAAATAATATCACATTTATTTCTTCAAAACATTTTGAAAACCATTTCAAACCCAAGGAATTTAAACTTTTTCCAAAATTCCAAATTCCAATCCCGAATTCATAATCATTACTCTAGAATTTTTATTTCAATTTATAAGTCACATTTACAGTTTACATTTCAAATTCCATTCTATTAATGAATTTATTTCCTTAACCTTTAATTATTATCTTTACTTCTTATTCAATTTCATACTTAAAATGATAATAATTTAATATTATCACTTCCTAATAACCAAGCAACCATATATAACTATAATAATTTTCAAAAATTTATATCTCTTAGATATAAAAATAATTTGGGTACTCTATTTTAGAACGATACTGTGTTGGTTTATCTTGTTTAAGAGTTTAGAAATCCCTATCGATGACATGGCATCCCACATATCGACCAGAATTCATAAACACTCAACCGATAAATCAACACAATATAAAACAATTTTATATTCACTAACAAATACGCGCTCATATCTATTAATACTATCAAACTCATTCTAGAGTACTACAGACTCTATACTAATGAGTAATTCCCATCAGAGCCAAGGTTCTCGCTTAACCTTCAGCTCTGATCCATAGTGTAACAGTCAAGGCTTTTCAACCATCGGCAGCGGCCACTCTCAACTGGTAGGCTTTTCAACCATCCCATCCCCGCCGTGGCTTACATTGGTCCTCGGGTTTGCTTTTACGGCCAGCCTCTCGACTCGCAACCAACCCCTCAAGGCCTTATACTACCTCAGGGGACATGTAGGGGTAAGAGTCTCCCGTTCGCCACCTAACGCAAAGCCAGAACCCCCTATCATGCTGTAATGTAGCAAACCCGATCTCGGTCACTTCGAAACGATCAGCGCATTTGGCCAATATTGATAGTCAGTTATTTAACTATCAAATAACATTCACAAACAATCATCAAGCCATAATAATTTTTCCTAAATTATTTATTAACCTCAAAATATCTTCGCAAGATGTATTTCCACTTTTCAACCCTTTGAAAAAAGTTTCAAACCACCTTTCTCTCACGGAATAAATTTCCCAAATATTTTCTATTTCCACTGAAATCACCAAGTACCAATACTTTAGATTTTAAAACAATTTAAAACACTTTGTATTAAAATTTTTAAAACATTTAAATATAAAACTACTTAAACACTTTATTCGAAAATATATACTTTAAAAATATTTAAAATAAAGCTACTTTATAAAATATAAAATATAAAATATAAAACTAATTTTTAAAATAAAGATTAAACCAAACTAAATTTAAAATAAGAGTTACAAAATTCTATACAAGTTTTTAAATACAACTTTAACCAAACAATTTTTAAAAATAATTTTTTTTATAAAATATAAATATTAATAATTATCTTTTTAAAACATAATACCAATTAACCTTTAAATACTTACTACTAAAATAAATTTGAAAAATATTTACTTTAAAATTTAAAACATTTAAAAATAATAAATATTCTAAAACATTTCTTTAAAACAAAATTTTAAAGTCTTTAACTTATAAAAAGTCTCCTTTTAAAATATACTTGGCTTTCCTGAGGAAATACACTTCCCATTTCCATACCTAAAAAAATAAACCACCATTTATTTTTAAAACAATTCACATTCCTTTATAAATTCCTACCATGAATTTATACTTCGAAATATCCACTGATATACATTTCACTTTATAAACCCAGTTTATAAATTCCATAGTCTCATCTTCCCTTTTAAAAACACAATTTCAAACACTTAATCAATTTCCAAATTGATTTCCAAAATTTACTTCATTAAAATAAATTCCTTCACTTATCCAAATTTATTTCAAAACCCATAAATTTCAGATTTAATTTCTTTATTCTAATCTAAAATCTTATTTAAACTGAATACCAATTTCATACTTTTCCAAATCTCTTCTTTATCTTTCTAAACAAAATTTAAACCTTGAATTTAAAATAAATTCTTTATTCCCTTAAATAATATCACTTAAGTTTAAAATTCATTTATTCACATTTATCCATATATCTCCTTTTCCATACCAGAATTATTTATTTGAACTTAAAATAAACTTTTATCTTTTTCCCAACCCATTCTTTAATTATCCCAATTCTCCAAAATTATTTTTCTTAAAAATTATCTCCTTTTGTTTTCTTTTAAAAATCAAATCTGTATATTTTTGATAACTCCGTATATCCAAATATATTCAATCAAACCAAGCATCTAACATTTTAATTACCACTATAATCTATCATAGATTATCACATAAACCATATCACAGAAAAACAATCTAAACGATTTTGAGGTATCCAGTTGGATCCCTCCAACCAGTTTCCCTGCATCCACAGATGTTAGCATAATATAAAATACCAATTCCACTTCGAGGTGGAATATCGTGGTATATGGGATTAATATAATATCATCCGCTATTATGCAATGCATAGGGTCTCATCCGCTATATAATGCGGGAAATCAATCAATCCAAATATATATACTATATATACTACTATATATATATATACTATCACATCCAGTCTATTCAATCCATCAACCAATAATTTAAGCTAACTATTTAAATTAACCAGAAATCCAAGATGAGTGAGATTAACTCACCTTTGCTTTTATTTGCAATCCACTTCAATATTACCTTGGTTTCCTCAATTTTTGACCTTGTATAAACATTATACAATTTATTAATATTCTGAATTATTTTAATAATCAATTTTCATGTAATAATTGTAATTGACTAATGATTTTAATTTAACTATTAATTTCCCTTTGAAACTACATATACACTGATAAAAATAAATTATAGATTTTTAAAAATCTACTTTTATAAATTCCTCAAACATTTTAAAATCCTTATATATTTTCAAGCTCTTTTCTTCTCTTTTGAAATCATGTACATATACATATATTTATAAAATATATTCAGATTTAAAAATCTGATTTTTATATAAACTCTTCTAATCCATTGTTTTTTTATAAATAAACTAGTAGATTAAAAATATTTATTTTATTTCCTACTTCGAAATTTCTTATACCAAATGACCTACAACATTTTTTTTATAACAGAAATTTACCTTACTAAAATTATATATTTTTTCTAAAATACAAATTATAATTAATTAATAAATAAACTACATCACTGACATCAGAACCAAGGCCACCACGACTTGCCAGATGCGCCATCGCGATCCTAGTTCGAATGCCCACACAATGCTCGCGCGCTCCTCTCCGGCCGTTCGAGCTACCCCAACCCTCATGCAAAATGATACAGCCTTCCTAAAGCCCCTTTCTGGCCTCACCGCTGCCGCCGTAGATACCCTGCACTCGAAGCCATCAGTCGACGATCCACCCTTCTCGATTTGACCTCACCGAGCTCGCCAAATCGATAAGGCTAACGATCACACCTCCGCCAAGACCCCGTCTATCGGTACGAGCGCGATGTCAAACGATGTTTACCCTTGATCGATTTGACTCGATTTCTCTTCTCGAAGTCGTACGAATGCTTCGATTGAATATAATTTTTTTTGAAGCTGTTCTGGGTTTAAGTGGCGGCTACTATTTAATTTTGAATTTCACTGTTCGATTTTTGATGAGGCAAAAATAAACCTCCGTTTAACTATTTTTTTTAATCATTTATATATATATATATTTAGGTCCAACGCGTGTTGAAAGCAGTAACAAAGGTTTTAGAAGGGGTAGGCCATGTGTCTCAAAGACTAGCCAGAATTTGATTTAAAAATTTAATATTTAAATTCAAATTCAAATCGTCACGGAAAATGCAACCCAAAATCTCGAACTCCTATCGAGGCATGCTGCTTGGCGTTTATAATGTTAAACCCTATTACGAACACAATGGAAAAGATTCTGAATCCTAATTCGATCGTGTGGAGAAGATAGCTCTTTGGACCCAGTTATTATTAAAATTTCGATATAGATTTCGGCGCGTTGATCTACCGTACAGGCAAACGTTCACTCCAAACACTACGAAAATTGAAATCCGATAATAAGACAATATTACAGATCCAATGGAATTGGTTTCATCGAATTCCGAGATTGTGTCTCGGAAAGCTATTTTTAAATATCGATTTAAATGATATATTATTAAAACTAAACAGATCTCCTTAAAATTCAATTTTATCACTTCTATTACCTTTAATATTATCAACAAAATTTTTATAAGGCTTTGAAATATTTTTAACAAGTTCAAAATTCCAGTTTTCAACATTTTCCCAATCCAATCATTTAATTCAATATTTAAGTTATTAAGTAAATAGAAATATTTGAAATTCAAGTTAGAAACTAATTTTTAAATATTTAGAATCAATTAAATATTCCAATCTCAAATATCTAAAAATTTCGGGTCGTCACGTTATTCAAACTTCAAAACGTTGTTGAAAACCATACAAATATCCATAATCACCATTACATATCCATGGTACAATATTCCGAAACTACAAATCATTTTTATTTTATAGGTACATCAGAAACTACAGAAAATAACAAGTAAATAAATAGATTAACTACCACAAGTCTCATCGATGTCTCTACCTTCAGCATCTCCCTTCTTAACCTGTCTTGTAATGAGGAGGGAGTCAGGACAACATATGTCTAGTAAATAAAAATCTCAAGCCTTACTATATTAGTACTTGGGTAATATAATTTAAATAGGAATATGTATTACATATTTTACCTACATCATCTTTTAAATATAAGCTCAAAGGATTTACTCAAACATAAAAAGGCTTTCCAAATATAAGCCAATAACCAACTTGCTATCGACCCCATAACCCATATCTATCGTCCATAATGTCCAATTAATGTAAAGAGATAGTATACAAGTCACTTAATATGTTCTAATGGGACCAACAAATGCAATAATCACTCGCCACATCGAGCCATTGAAGTCATCGTACTTCGTTTTCTTACTATCCTAAAGTCACCCAAAGTCATCCTGGAGGTCTTCCATCCTTACGCCCAGCCAACCCTCAGGACATCCAAGTAACCCCACGTCTTGTCATGAAGAAAAATCCTGAAACTTCACCTCACATCTCGTTCGTCACTCCACCATTGCACCACCGGACCAGCTGCACCGAATAGGTTGTTCTATTGGGCACCCCACTAGCCGAACCAACAATTACCGAACAACATTTCATGTATGGCTCCTCCACTGTTCGAACCAATCACCCATCGAATGACATTTCCTATTTGGCTCCTCCACTAGCCAAACAAATCAACAGCCAAACGACATTTCCTTTTTGACTTTCCACTAGCTGAACCAATCAACTACTGAACAACATTTTTAGTTTGGCCCCTCCACTAGCCGAACCAATCGATTGCTAGACATGAATCTCCATCTGATCTTCCACCACCAAACCACCACGTGTTTAGCCAATGCCTTCTCTTCTTAAAGTCAACCATCGAGCTATCCAATACCAGATCAAGCCCTACCGAGCTATCTAATATCAGACCAAGCGCAACCGAATCAAAACTTGTAACTCTTTTAGCACTCCAACATCGCGTTGATTCCATCACGACACTTAACGCTTCAACGCTCGTGTATCGCCTATGTAATGATATGACTCCAAATGCTCTAAAATCATCTGTCGAAGTCCATCTCCATAGTTCCTACCTCTAGTTCACTCTAATGAGCGTTTCAACCATACAAGAATACAAATAAACACCATACATGCACCAAACAACATCAAACATGTAAAATATATAATCAGTCATAGCAATCAGTGTACAAGGTGTATACAACATAGCCTAACATCTATCTAGGCAATCACATACCCAAATAACATGGCTAGAACCCAAACAATAAAATTTTCCATGTTTTTATTATAGGTTGGGCTTTAAATCAACATGAAAACTTAATTTTGACTTTAAAAATGGATTCAAAACACATTAAAACCTATATATACATATATAATTTTATGAAAGATGGTAAATAACTCACCAAACAACCAAAAAGTGTAAATTTGCACATAAATCGAGGCAAATCCGAGAATCAACCCCAAAGATGAAATTTTCCCTCCAAGAAAATGTAAATTTGAAGATCTCTAATGAATCCCTTGGCTTCTATCCTTAATCCATGATTTTGACATGATTTAGAGAAGGAAGAAAAGGTATTAGGTGGAGAATGGTTTAATAAATGCTTAGATCTATTTGAGAATGTGTAAAAGTGATTTGAAGATGATGGTTCAGCCTAATAAGGTTTCAAAATCCAAAATGGATTAGTGGACTTGCCCACATACTCACTGATTACCTACTATGCTGCTAAAAAAATTGGCAATCTTCAAACTGCTATATCTCCTAGTCAGAAAGTCGAAATTGCTATTCTGATCACTCTATAGAAAGGGAAATTATCGTATCTTTCCAGTGGAAGTGATCTTGGATGCTAATTTTGGATCCTATCAAAGTTATAGCTGATGCAAGTTTCTAGGGGTAAAATCGTTTGGAAAAATTCTAGATGTAGAAAGTACTCTAATTGGCATTTTCCAAAGTTATAGAGTCATATGATGTCATCCGAATTTAAAAATAATATTTTACGATCCTCTGATACGTAAAATAAAGGTTATTATATTACGATGTTATAATATATTGTTATGAAAGCATCGAGTCACTTAGAATGGAACACAAGAGTTCTTATAGCTTTAGAAAAGTAGAAATCTGGATGCAAGGGTGCATTATTTTCTTTAGCCTCGAAAGAGGTAGGTACTGGACAAGTGCGAGTAGTTAGAGATTTCATTGATGTGTTTGAACTAGTTTCGAGATTTTCACCCTCAATATTTGTTGATTTTTGGATTGATTTGATACGAGGGGCTGATCCATTTAGTCAACCCCTAGTATAATGCCATTAAAGGAGACGGATGACCTGAAAAAGAAAATAGTGTAGTTGGAGAGTAAGAGCTGTATATTGACTGTATTTTTCACAAACCTTGAAATTGCACCAAAAAAGAAAAGTCTACTTGCTAATCTTCTAGTTTAAATGCTAAAATGAGCATTTAATTGGTAAACAACATGAGATGTAGAGTGGTTCAGTAGAGCTGCCTACTTCCACTATGAACCCCTCATATCATACGGCTCTCTTACTATTATAGAAATTTATAAGATATACAACAGGATAAATGAGGTGGCTCAAGACTAAAGCTGGTGCTAATCTTGAGGGCTTGCTAAGATTAAAACCAGATATGGTGAGTTGCTATGAGAATCTACCGCATGATGCTAAGCCGAGGATGTGAGATCGTGAGTGAATGATGGATCAATCAAATAGTCGACCCTTGGGTGCGGTTACTAACAACCAAATAATCAACCCTTGACGAGCGATAGCCAATAACTGAATGATTGACTCTTTGTGGGCGATGACTAATGTCCGAATAGTCAACCCTTGGAGGGCACGATCAACAGTTGGATAGTCAACCCTTGGAGTATGGCACTAAAAGTCGAATAGTCGACCCTTGGTAGGTGGCGACCAATAAATCATTTTGAAGTTTCCATGTATGAGGTATTTATAGCGGTCGAAACTAAAACTGGACGACTGAGATGATGCATCAAAACTAGTTGGAAAGGCGCTATGCTGTAGATCTGATTAATGAGGGATAGTTGATAAAGTGAAGGGAGTCAGCAGTAGAGGTTAGCATGGGCAAGGAAAACAATACCTTACACATTTTGCTCATGCATAAAGTCAGCATATGGCACAACGCGTTCTGTGTCAGAAGATGATACACTTGGTTGTACTTATTTAGTGGCCATGCCTATACGCTGGTGTGGCGAGGAGGACTGAGTATGTTAGCAATTTCCTAAAGATATGGAAAGAGGTAGGACACCGCCAGGGGTAGTGATGAAGGAATGGGCCAGCTGATAAGGTTTGGCTACACTACTCAGAATGATACAAAAAACCAACTGTAAGGTTGTTCGCAATAGCTGCACTAGAGCTGGGTTCGCAGGCTGTGCCTGAGGAAATCTAGAAATGCATTGATCCACGGACGGGCCAAGGGAGGCGCTTGAGTATATGGGCTTTTTAGAGCCAATTGGTTGTAAGTGGGAGTTGGGAGATGGGAATCCGACCGAGTATTGTGGATGCCTTGCTTTTCTTGACAAGTTGTCTGTTAGTCGTTGTTTCGGGGTGCACTATTTGGGAACCAACCTGACTGAGGGGCAGAACTAGATGGGGGCGACTTGGCTGAGGGGAAAACCTAGCTTGGGAGCTGACGTAAAGTTCTTTAGAGAGGATGGTTGATTGACGTCCAACTTGGATGATAGTTGAGCGGGACTTGCTGGCCTACTTTCGATTCTCGTGCAGCTTATGGTAGGCTAGCCTAGGCCTGCCTGGATCGGAACGGATTAAGCTAAGAAATATTGATCATCTTATCTTTATATTTACATAAAATTTGAATAACATTTCACACCCTAAGCCTATGCCCGTGATCGAGTGTAGGCTTGTAAAATCTAGATGTCTTCCATCAGTTGACTACTATGCAATTAGTGCACTATCCAAGTGGCCATGTGCCATTAGTCATGACAGTTATGCTTCTCAAGATGCGACAGAAAGGTGTCTCTTCGCCCTTGTGAATGGTGTACCAGAACACTTATCACCTTTGAATAGTTGAGATTTCTTTTGCTTTTTCTATTGCAGCAGCTATAATTGAAGGCCAAGGCATATAAATACCCCCATCCCCTTTCAGTTCAAACCCATGGAGCTTTGGCCATGTAATTTCTTCTAAAATTTGAACTCTACATGGTTTTCTCTGTGTAAAAAATAGATAGCTTCATCTTCCTCTTTCTTTCCATTTCTCTTGAGTGTTTGGTTTTTTGTAAAACTTGTTTCGGATTTTTCTTAAATTTAGCAAGTTTTAGAAACAAGGTAGCCTTCTTAGGTGCCGAAATATATTCGTCGATGGCGGTTTGGATTGTTGCTCTTGGATTTCATTTACTTGAAATGGACCTTAACTTTGGCTGGGATCTAGGTTCCTTGGCCAAAGTTAATCGAACGTTGGTCTAGAGCTATGGATTCAGATAAGGTTTGGCTGCTTCCTTGCATTGATGCTCCTATTTTCCCAACCTTGGGTCGGTTTGGAAGCTTCTTCACTCCTTCGGAAGGAGTAGAGGATAGTGTCTCTAATTTGGGTGTCACCGTCAAGGCCTTGGTCTGCTCTTTGATGAGGTTACCTAGAAGCTCTTTACGATCTCTTGTGAGAATCGATGTTGAAGGTGTTGTTTGTGGCAGCACACTCCTTCTTCAACAAGATTTGGATTGTTCGAATCATTTGAAGTGCTTCAATGACGAGAGCTCGCTCAGTTTTCTTCATCAAATTCTTGATCATTTTCCCTACCGAGCGCTTTTTAGGCAGTGATAAGAGTGCCGCTAGCTGTCTCGGAAGAGCGCCATTGACGTGCTTCTTTTTTCCTGCTCGTTTTCTTCTTTTCAACTAATTAGCAATTAAAAACTGTTGTAAGCCTAGCGGGGTAGGCAATTTTCCCCCGTTCACTGTTGAACTGAATAAAACAGATTCTTTGCAGTAAACGTTTTATTTGAGAAAATAGTTGTAGTAGTTTTTTCTGGCTTTCAACTAGTAGGGTAGCATATCTCAAATACCTCGCGGTCTTTAGTGCTAGTTTGACCAAATTTCTTTGGTTGCCTGCCCTGGAAAGTTGATGGGCTCAAAAGCGAGTGTTGACTATGCTAATTGAGTGCTCGTTAGGTGACGAGGCCGTTGAGCGGAAGTTGAGCCTCACGTAGCGCTTTATCGGTGGGCGGTCCCAGTTCAAACCTAAACACTATGAGGCTTAGAGATTCTCCTAGGTGATGTACCTCTTGAGGCATTCTTCTATGATTTTTAGTAAAAAAAACTGTTTAAAATAGGCTAAATAGCAAGAGTGGCATGTGACGGGATGAACATGGTTGTTTGCTCATATTAGCCGAGTGCTTGCCAATCATCAAGTGGCAAGCAGAACTGAGTGGGAGCACATGCTTGCCCAAGGGTTCTCTTGGGTGACAAGTAGTTGTGTGCATAGCAGCAAATGGGTCCTGGCTTGAACCAGAGTGTGTAGAGCTTAAGGGTTTTTCAGGTTGAAGCATCATCTGTTGCTTAGAGGACTATAGGGCCCGGCTTAAACCGCGGGTGCATGGTTGGCTCGGGTACTCTTATATAATGGAGTGATAATAGTAAGATGGGCGGATAGCGCCATCATTCATAAGAAATTTACAAAGAGAAATTGTTAATAGTGAACTTATTTATACATTGCTTTGATAGTAGGTGGTCCTAGGTCGAACCTGAGTGTTAGGCGGCTTGAAGGTTTCCCTAGATGACATGCTACAAGTGGAGGTTGATTTGACTTATTCTCATACGAGAAAATTATGGATGTTGGACTTTGGCATCACTCTTGGTAACAGCTTCATTCTAGACAATAATGCCCCATCCCATTCAAATAATGAATGAGATCATGGATAAGGGGTGTGGACCATTGCCCTTGGGAACCTAGTTGCCAGTGCGCCCTGGTGCTAAAGGGAGAAATGTATCACCCAAGCCTCAGGGTAAGAGGTAATCCTTAAATAAAGAAATGAATGCATGGTGATTCAACTTTGTTGGATAGCTTGATAGTCGTCGACAAGGAAACAAATTCTCGACAATTCATCCTCGTGGATAACCTACCGATCAGAAGGGGAGCGATGATTCACGTGGTCCTGGATGATGAAGGGCCATAGTCCCCAAACTAGGTAATAAGCGTACGAAAACACATCCTCGTTGGATAGCCTAGGCACTCTTTGATAAGGAAATGAATTCTCATAATTCATCCTCATGGATAGCCTACAGGCCATGAGGAGAGCGATGTCTAGCGTGGTTCTAGATTGTGTTCCTCAAACAAGGTAACGAGCATATAAAAACTTAATATCGTTGGATAGCCTAGGCATTCATATGCAAGAAAATGAATTTCTAGCAATTCATCCTCATGGATAGCCTACCGACAAGGAAGATAGCGATGGCTCATGCGGTCCTAGGCGACGGTCCTCAAACAACGCAGTGAGCACATACAAACTCATCCTTGTTGGGTATCCTAAGCATTCCTCGACATGGAAATTAATTCTCAGCAATTCATCCTCATGAATAGCTTGCTGGCCAAAGGGGAGCGATGGCTCACGTTGTCTTAGGAAACGAAGGATGATGTCCCCAAATAAGTTAATAAGCACATAAAAACTCATCCTTATTGGATATCCTAAGCATTCCATGATAAGAAAATGAATTCTCAATAATTCATCTACGTGGATAACCTACCGACCAGGAGGGGAGCGATGACTCGCATGGTTCTGGGTGGCATAGAGCGGAGGTCTCCGAACAAGGTAATGAGCACATAAGAAATCATCCTCGTTGGATAGCGTTATAGTAGTGCTAAACGATGTGGGTTTTAAAGACCTCAATGCTCTCTTTGAATGAGAACGTGGGCTCGGGAGTAAGCTTAAGAAAGCCATTGGCTGTTGATCTCGGATGCCTCCAGACATATAGACGGGCACCTTGTTGCTCTCAGGAATCTTTGAGAGAAAAGATGGAGGAGGGATTCATTTGGTAGCCTATGAAAGGATGCTCCAGATACTGACATGATTGTCGGATCTCAGGTATTTTCTAAAAAGGGGAGAGGTGGAGATCAAGATCATTGACCATAGCCATCCTATCCTCAGGCTTAGTCATAAGGCCGATTGAGTAGGACATCCTATAGGGTCATGCTTGAGAGCGGTAAGAGGCTCGTTCCTCATGCTGAGGGCTCTTTATGATGATTGGAGGGGTGAGCAGGACTACACTTGTGGTTTCCATACTTCATACTAGTCATGGGATTCCGTGTGTGAAAAAAGTTTACATGGGAGGCTACTAACACAAAGCCGAAGGTTCATCCCTCCTTATAGCGCTAGAATTTTGACTGTATTTTTCGTTAACCTTAGAATTGCACCATGAAAAGCAAAAATTACTTGCTAATCATCCGATTTAAGAGCTAAAAAGAGAATTCAATGGGTAAATAACACAAGATGTAGAGTGGTTCAACAGAGCTATGTATGTTTATAGTGAGTCCCTCTTGTTATACAGCTCTGTTACAAATACAGGAAATTATAAGATATACGATAAGATAAAATAGGGTGGCCTAAGACTAAGGATCTTGCTAATTTTGAGGGCTATCTATGCTTAGAATTGGAGATGGTGAGCTGCTATGAGAATCTACTGCTTGATGTTGAGCCTAGGATGTGGGCTCGTGAGTGACTGACGAATCAATGGAATAGTTGACCCTTGATGGGTTGCAACCAATAACCGAATAGTCGAACCTTGGCAGGTGGTGATCAACAACCAAATAGTCAACCCATGGAGGGAAGCGACCAACAGCCAAATAGTCTACCCTTGGTAGGTGGCGACCAACAACAAAATAGTCGATCTTTGGTAAGTGTTGATCAATAACCACTTTTGAAGTTGCCAGATATAGGATATTTACAGTGGTTGAAACTAATGTTGGATCGGCTAAGCTGATGCTACATAACTGATTGGAAAGGCGCTACATTGTAGATCTGATTAACAAGGGATAGCTAACAAAGTGAATGGAGTCAACAGCAGAGATCAACATCAATATGGAAAACCATTCCCTGTCCTTACTATTCAGGTACAACTCATGCACAATATATAGACCATGTGGATAACATGTTCTGTATCAAAAGAGGACACACTTGGTTGTACTTCTTTATCAGCCTGGCCCATATGCTGGTGTGTCGAGGCAGACCGGGAAAGCTAGTTCTTCCAAAAGGATATGGAAAGAGGCAGGAAATTGCTAGGGGTATCGCTAAAGGAGCAGGCTGAGCCGGTAGGTTTGGCTGCACTACTTAGAATGGTATAGAGGACCAACTGAAAGTTTGCTTGCAGGGTCTGCACCAGAGTCGGGATGGCAGGCCGTTCCTGAGGCAATCTAGAGATGCGTTGATCAATGGGAAGGCCGATGGAGGCGCTCAAGTAAATGGGCTATCTAGGATCCAATTAGTAATAAGAAGAAGGTCGGACGACGGGGACCAGACCGAGTAGTGCAGATGCTTTACTTTTCTTGATAAGTTGTCCGTTGGTTGTTGCTTTGGGGCGCACTAGCCGAGGATCTGACCTGAAGTGCCATTGAGAGGATGGGCTAACAGGGGTTCAACCTAGATAGCAGTTGAAGGAGGCTTGCTGGTCTATTTTTGATTTTCGAGTAGTCCTTGGTAGGCTGGCCTGAGCCTAGGCTGGCCCGGGCCAGAGAGGATTAAGGCAAGAAACATTAAGCGACCTATCTTCTTATTTATGAAAAATTTGAGTAACACTTTGTAAGGCTAATCAACTCACCATGGGGGAGCTTCGACCATATTTGTGAAAAAGTTCAATGGTTCACTAAGACCGTGTATTGACTATAAAATGTTGAATAAGAGGACTGTGAAGAAAGGATATCCCTTATCGGGGATTAATGATTTGTTTGATCAATTAAATGGGCCTAAGGTATTCTCTTAGTTATATTTGGCCTTAGGGCTCCATCGAACGAGAGTTGTAGAGGAAGGTTTACATTAAGTAATTTTAGAATGAGCTAATGCAATTTAGACTAAGTATTGCACCTGCATTCTTTGTGAACTTAATGAATCAGGTATTCTAGAACCAAATAGACCAATATGTGTTGATGTTTATAGATGACATCATATTGTGCTCAAAAGATGAGAGAGACCATGAGATTCTCCTAAGGCTTGTTTTGACATTGAGACAACATAAGTTAGAGGAAAATTTTTCCAAGGGTCATTTTTAGAGAAGAGAATTTATGTTCCTAGGTCATGTTGTTTCGAAGAGAGGCTTAGATATAAGCCCTTCAAAGGTTAAGATAGTGAATGGTTGAAAGAGACCTGAGATTGTTGTGGAGGTTCAGAGTTTGTTAGGATTGGCAGGATAACATCATAGATTCATAAAGGACTTCTCCCAAATAGTAGTGCTAATGACGAGACTTACTCGAAAGAACGAGAAGTATGGTTAGAATAAGGAGTACAAGGCATCATTTCTAGAGTAAAAGCTTCAGTTAACAAATTCCCTAGTATTGGTTATAACTGAAGGTAATCGAGATATGATTATTTGTACTAATGCTTTAATTTTAGGGTTAGGAGTAGTGTCAATGCGAAGAGACAGAGTATAACTTATGCATCTTGGCAATTGCGACCATGTGATGTTCGATATCTGACTCATAACTTAGATTTTGCAGTTGTTATCTTCGCATTGAGATATTACTTTTAGAAGAATGGTTTGAACTATTTACTACCACAGGTCCTCGAGATACTTGTGCTCTCAAAGGGAATTTAACATGAGACGTTAGAGATGGTTAAAGTTTTTGCATCTTATGATTTTGAGACAGAGTATACCCCAAGGAAAGGAAATAAGGTTGGTGATGCTTTAAATTAAAGGAAACAAAGTTTTGTTTTGAATATGATTGAAGAGTGTAATGTTACATAAACATTAACTTCTTGTGATGTACACTTTTAGTCGAGTGTTGGGTCTAATATAGCTTTTGGGACACCATCGTGCTTGGAAGTTTGGCCTGCTCTTATGGAAAGAACTATCGAGAAGCAAACGAAATGTCTACTTTGTGCTCAAAGGATTAGGTTCCTTAGGAATGGTGCAAAGACAGAAGGGTTGAGTGGGCTTTGACATTGATGAGAAATGTTGGCTTTAGAAGAAGGGGAAGATGTATGTTCCAGATATGGGAGACCTTTAGAAGGAAGTCTTGAAGGAATGCCATCATTCAGAGTTTTCTTTTCACCTAAAAGGTACTAAGATGTACTAAGATACGAAGGGAAGTTTCTACTAGAAAGGAATGAAGAGAGATGCCAGGGAACGTGTGAAGAGATGTCACACATATCAACAAGTTAAGTTTGAACATCAAAAACCGAATGGACCTTTGCACCCTTTGTAAGTTCCAATATGGAAATTTATATGGATTTCAAGATGGCTTGCTATGAATTAGGAATGGGAACGATAATATACGGTCCATAGCAGATAGGTCAATACTCATTTTATTCTAGAGAGGATTATGAGGAGGACAACGAAGTTAGCCGAGTTATATGTGAAAACTATAGTTAGGCTATGTGGAATTCCAAGCACTATACATAATAGCCAAGACCCATTCACACACAATGAATTTTAGCAGAGCCTATAAAGTGCTTTAGGTTTGGAGTCGTGTACGGGTACAACTTACCACTCTCAGATAGACGGACGCACTGCGGGAGTCAATAGAGTACTAGAGCACTTGTTACAAGATTGTGCATAGGTTTTAATGGATTTTGGGAAGATCACTTCTAATTAATATAATTTTCATACAATAATAGTAATAAATCTATTATTAGGATGGCACCTATTGATCCAAAAAATGGATCAACACCCCGATATGATTGTGAAAGCACATGCCCTGTTTATCAAGATAAATAAAGTAGAGCTAAACACTCTTCAAATTGCTGAAAAGACAAAATAAAATAGAGAAACACAATATTTTTATAGTGGTTCAGTTGTTAACAAAGTCTACGTCCACTTTATAGATTTTCTTGATAGACTGTTGTTGATCACAAGTACAAGTTGTCTACAATTCTAATAATTGAACGAAGAAAGACCAGACCACCATTGATGGAGACAAAAGGAAGGATCTTAATTGTACCATGGAAGCCATTGTAAGGAGGAAGAAGATTGAAGAGTCTAATTAGCAGAGTTTTCCCAGTGATCAGGATAGCCAGCCCCTTCCTGTTGAAGATATGATGGTATTTATAGGATTCAGATAGCACTTGGATCAGAACCAGAGTACCAGAAGCCTTAGTCATCCATAGGAGGAGCCACATAAAGTTTGGAGTGATTTCAAACTAAGCTTTTGGATCAGTACCGATCCAATTATATTTGGTCGGTATCGATCCAAAATGTTGTGTAATTTTTGCATAACTTCTTCTTCGTTGGCCTATTTTCTTGCATGCAAGATTCAATGTGTGATTTCATAGCTTGTTAACCTATTTTGATGATGGCTCACCTGTAAATTAGATTGAACAATAGTCCGAATCGGATAAGTCTTGACTTTTTCAACTCGGATGCTCGGAATGCTATCAAACTTAGTAGATAAGTTTAAGAGAGATGTAGGAATATAATGCATGTGAATTGGAGAACCCACAAGTTAATAACTTGGGTCAGTGCCGATCTAATTGGATCAGACCATTGCCAATCCAAATATTAGCATATTTTTAGTCCAAACTTCTGGGCTTTATTTGTCATGCGCTTTTAGGTCTTTCGGTCAAGTTTCAAGTCGTTATGGCGTAATTTGAGTGTTCTAACTCCTTCTGAATTTTACTGGGTTAAAAACCTGGTTAATATTTTCCTTCCAGAGCATGCATTTCTTAGAAACAAGACAAGCTTTGGGTTATTTATCTACTAGTTTCCTTTTGACGAAGCTTTACTGGTTGTATCTATCTTCCTTGAGTAGCTGCCTATGACGTTCCGGCTAATCATCCAGTCCTCAGTGAAAATTTTCATCAGTTGTAATTATGGAGTGATCTTGACTTGATAACTTTCAGAATGAATACGAATATCGAGTTGGTCAAACAAGGAAAATTTGTGGTAATTTAGGGGAAATAAGTTGGATCAGTATCGATCTAATCGGATCGGGCCGATTAAGCTACTTCCCTAGTTTCGGGCCAATATGGCCGTCTGATCCCAGTTGGCCCTGTCATCAACCGCACTCCCCCAACTTTAGGGTTTTGCTTGTTTCTTCAGAGAAAGCCTCTTTGACCTTACACTGTGGGGGTTACAAAGCATTTTCTCGCAATATGGCATTCCGGAGGACGACGTGCTTCTGCCATCCAAAGGGGAATTTGCTCATAAGCCAACTTTCAGATATATGGCTTGCCATCGCTACATGTGTATGTATGGTTCGGTGCCCCCATTTAATCACTTTCTTATGGAGACTCTTCATAACATGGGGTTAACTCCATTCCAAATCCTCTCAAATGGTTATGCCATTCTAACTAACTTATATATTCTGTTCATGCGAACACTTAACCGCTTTCCCAAGCTTTATTGAGCTGCAATATCTCCAACAATTTGAAAAGAGGAAGGTTAACCCTTCACTCGTTTATATTGAGGTGCAACGCAACCAAAAGCTTATACTTGATCTTCATAGCAAAGTTCCCTTATTCAAAAATCAGTTCTTTTTTGCCAATTCCAAAGAGATTCGTCGGTCTGTGGACCATGGGGGGTAAGTTTCTTTTAGCACACATGGAATTTCCTTTAACCACCGAAAAGTATTTTGAACCATCGTCTATTTTTTTGTAGTTCTTTTGAAGATTAACGAAGATCCAATGCTCGGCCCTATTCTCAGCGCCTTAAAAGCGGCCAATGCTTGAGAGCACACGATTAGGTTTCTGCTTACGGATGAAAATCTTCACCAGCGTGGGGTATTTCATCCTGGGAGATCTGTTAGATTGGTTAGTGCCCCTACTCGCTCCAAAAGCCAGGCTCACTTAGTTCCTCTTTCCATAATTCTAATGAAGGTGATGAGGTGGAAGAAAGTGACTCATCCGGTGGGTCAAATAAAACTTCTGAAGAGACCAACATTTAAGTTGGGGTTGAGACAGTCCACCCAAGATGCCTTCGATCCTGAAGGAGAAACAGGAAGACAGTTGATTAAGGAAAGGGAGGAAGGAGATATCAGTGAGGGGCTCCCTTTAATCGAAGAAGAAATAAATTAGGATACTAATATTGATGAAGGCAATTTCAATTTAGGTAACAAGGTCCTAGAGTTGAGTCCCGAACATACTTTCTAACTTCCTTCGAAAGAATATTTTGAAGAAGCTCCTCCTAAGACGAGCCTGTTCCCATCCTTTTGTCGGAGGGCGCCGATTTTGATTTGGAAGACGTGAGCGACATTTTTGTAGATATAGGCACCCTAATGGGTGACTTCACTTTGGAAAGGTTGCCTTCCCATCCTATCCAAATCATTCCTATGGAAATGGATGTCCTAACGTTAGTTGGCGATCGATCTGGTTTGCGTATTTTGCTGGGTTCGTTAACCTGTAGCGCACACTCCAATATGATCACACATTTCAATGTTATTCTCTTACGATATTTTGGTCCATCGAATTCCTTTTTTATCAAGTTGTATTGTTATTTACTGCAGGGATCATGTCTCATGGCTTCTACAACGATCTCAACCAAGCACTTGAGTCTTAGCGTTCACAAAGACATTCATCCAGATACTATGCCTCCTGTGAAACTGACGAAGAGAGAAGAAGAAGAAAATATAAGGAGGCAAAAGAATTCCACCGAGTTGTTAAGGATCAAGACCATGATAGAGGAAGCGGCCTTTGAGAAAAGAAAAGACTCGATTGAATAGGAAGATCCACCAAAAAAGCTGAAGAAAGATCAAGAACATGCACTCGCCATATAGCTTCCTACTTTTACTGGGATCACCGTTCCCACTTCCGGCGTCATCACCTCCTCCACTTGCAATACACTGGCCGTTTCTCCCCCAATTTCAAGGCGACCTCCTTATATTCTCCATGTTGGTCCACCGCTTCTATAGGCTGCATTCCCAACTTGTTCTTAAGGGTTTTTTTTTGACAAACCCGACTTGAAGTCTGTTCGTGCTGAATCTTTTTCACCCCATCTCCATGAAATTCAAAGCAGCTTGGAGCAAGCCGAGGGGTGGGAGAAATTGTGCAAGCAACTTTCCACCATTGACCATAATAATTACCAATAGACTCTCTCATCCGAGTTCGAAAAAGATGAGTACAATAAGCAGCTTGCGGACCGTGACTCAGAGATTGAAGAAGGATAGGGATGATGCCTTGAAGAGAGAAAGTAGGAGTGCTTTTTTATTTGAGGAGCTAAAGAAGTCAACCAGCCGAACCACACTAATATGCAAAGATGAAATAAATAAGTGCCACATTGATGAGGTAGCTCTGAATGAAAAACTGAAGGCAAGCAAGACAATGATTGAGGCGGAGAAGAAATTCATCGCCAAACAACCCCAGGAAATTGCCTCTCTACATGTGAAATTTTTGACTTTGGAAGCTGAGAAGAATCAACCGACAGTAGAAGGCTAGCATAGAAGCCAGCCTTTCAAAGCACCGAGATACTTTCGCTAAGAAAGTGGAAGGTTTGGATGCTACCATTTTAGGCTTCTATGTTAATTCCATGCTTCATTAGGGCAACCTCAGTTACTTGGGTCCATTGTTCCCTTGCACGCTCTATGCAGTTTGGGAAGAAAATATGGCCCGATTTTGAAATATGGGTGGCGGTTACACTAAAGAGGAGCTGGTTCATGCCTACTTGAATGAAGAATCCTACCTAGCTCTATTGGAAGGCTAGAAAATCTTAATGTTGGAGAGGGATCGTGAAACCATCAATATCACGGCTACCACTGAGGCAGCTACCGAGCATCTTCCTTCGGGCTCGGGCAAGCCGTCTTCGCATCTTCATATCAGTGAGGAAATCGATACCACTTCTCCTGTAGTTGTGTAGCCATCGAAGGAAGGCAACGACAAAGGCTTCAAATTCATTGCACATGAACAATCCCCCACAGCAAGTAACTTTCTCATCTCTCTCGTGCTTGAAGATTTTCAGTTTACACCTGAAGAGATCGCTGAGATAACGGCCCTTTATTCTGGTATTGCAAATCAACCTTCTCTTCCTGCTAAATTGCCTTCTCATCACGATGCTGGTTCTGTTGCTATTTTAGCTGCGTCAACCATCGTGTTCCCTTCTAGCTCGAGCAAATTACGGCGCTGCATGGTTTGGACGACCCCTCTATTTCTCAAGAGGAGAGCTTGGCAGCTGGTGATACATGAGAGCAACTAGACCAAGGTTGCCAACTGGATAGAGAAAAGACCAAATAGTCAAAGACCGAGCAGCAAATGATCATGGTGAAAAAGGAGAAGGTTGAAGCACAAAAGAGGTCATTGAAGAGCTTTCACCGATCCCGCAAGGATAGTAGGGAAGGAGGGTCTGCCAACGCCATGCTTCAGAGAGTGAGATTGCCTCGGGAAAGGATAACCTCGAGAGATTGCAAATAAGAGGCGGGAAAGAGATCAGGGAAACGGTGAGAAGACGTCTTGGTTTATCTTTTCCTCTTTTTGTTGTTTTTTGATCACCATTTGTACAAGTGCAGAGTCTGCAATTAGCATTCGTCTTGTTTTTTTCACAATGATATTTTGTATTTTCCTTTTTTTACTGATATTGTGCGAGCACAACACCCGCTGTTTGTTATTGGACATTGAAAATGTTATAAGTGATACGATGTTGACATTTTGATTATGAATTTATTTATTTATCTATATTTCATGCACTTATGCCAGTTTATTATTATTTTATCTATCCTGTAATTACCGCAAAAATTCTTTGTTTGGAGTAACAAAACTTGAAGTACTTGGTTTTTTGGTTGAGTATTGGTGTGTGCCCCTCAGTTTACATGGCTGTTTACTTCAAATACTAGACAAATGACCACTTAATTCGTGTGATTCTTCGGATGTCTGTAACCAAGTCTATTTTGCGGTTCTTATCTCCGAGAACTTATGATTTGAGCATCTCAATTACATAGGTTTCATCAGCCAACAATCAGAATTTCTTTGATGATTCATAGTCGTGTGATGTTGCAGGATTCATGCCCATTAATTCTAATAGTGGGAGTGGATTGATTCTTGTCAGTCCTGCAATAGACAAGTCTCTCGGCATTGCCAGATCATAATGGTACTTAAGAGTGTGTGCGGCTTATAAAATGCATGGCTTTAATAAGGGTGCACAACTTATAAGATGTGCGGCTTTTGGGAGTGTGCATGACTTAAAGGACGTGCGGCTTTTAGGATCTATATAACCCGTCGATCCAGAACGATTTGGAATTTCTCGGTGTTACCAATCTTCGGGAAATATGAGTTTTTTCCAATTTCAAGTGCATGGTTCCATGACTCAGTAAGCAATGTGCGGCTTATGGAGGTGCGTGGCTTTCATTATGGCCTTCCCAGTGTTGCAGGAGCAAACTGGTTCTTAAAAGGAAAGGATCGAGTTTTGTCGATCCAATGGTCTGAGTCGATTTGCTTCCGTTGACCCAGTAGGTAAATGGGGTGTGTTCCATTATCTCAAGCAGTGGTCAGATGGTTTTGAGTCGATTTGACCCCATCGACTTAGCATGCTACTTTTTTGAACACAGTTTTATTGGTTCAGAAAGAAAAACAATTTTATTAAAAAAGTTGGTTGGGCAAGTTTTACCTGTTTACAATGCATCTAGTATTCCAGGATGGCTTATTTGCTGGAAATAGGAAATACATAAGATAGTCTTAGATACAGTAAGGGCACAGTGATTCCATATTCCATGCACGAGGAATTTTGGCTCCATCAATAGTTGTTAGTATGAATGTACCATCCCCTAGCTTCTGACCGATCATATAGGTTCCTTCCCATCTTGGTTCGAATGCTCCTGGTACAGGGTAGACCCTCTTGAGGACAAGGTCTCTCACTACAAAGGTACGGTTATGAACTTTGGAGGTTGAGTACTGTGCAGCCCTTTTCTGGTAAGTGGCAGTCCTCAATTCGACTTCTTCCCTCTTCTCATTGACCATATCAAGCGACTTAAGTAGGAGCTACTAGTTCTACCTTTGAACAAAGTTTTTCCTTCGATGAGAAGATACTTCTAGCACAGTTGGGGCATTGCCTTTGAATCATATGCCAGGGCGAATAGAGGGTGCCTAGTTGCAGATTTGTGTGTTGTCCTGTAAGCCCATAGTGCGAGTGGAAGTTCATCGACCCAATTTCCTTTCGCTTTAGTTAGCTGCCTTTTGATGGTAGACTTGGTGATCAAGTTTACTACTTCCACTTGTCTGTTTTCTTGCGGTTGTGGGACAACGGAATTTTTTTTCTCAATTCACAAGCGTTTGCAAAAGTCTTCGAACTCAACAGTTTCGAATTGAATTCCGTTATCCGTTATGATTTTCGATGGCACACCAAACCTACAAATAATGTTTTTTGTAACAAAATTAATAACTTTCTTTATGGTAATAGTGGCTAGCAGTTCCACTTCGGCCTATTTGGTGAAATAGTCGATAATAACGATAACATATTTGGCTCCTCCTTTAGCCATTGGTATACACCAATCAAATCGATTCCCCAGGTTGCAGATAGCCATTGGTTGACAATCTGTTAGCTCCATCAAAGGATTTCTTTTGATTCTGATGAATCTTCAGCATTGGTTTAACCGTCTGGTGTAATCTGCTGTATCATGGTTTACTATTGGCAAAAAATGCCCATAACGGATAACTTTCTTTGCAAGGGTTTGCTTCCCGGTATGATCTCCATTATCACTTTCATGAATCTCTCTTAGGATCCTTCGAGCTTCGTTGTTGGCTACACATCTGAGCACGTGAAGAGTATCCCATCTTGTATTGCAAATCGTGATGCCTTTCGGAGAAGCTTTTTTTGGTGATTCCTGCCTACGAGGAGAGTTCCTCTGAGCATGTATTCCTTGATTAGCATCATCCATGTTTCTGGTTCTTTTATTGTCTTAAAAATCTAGTCGATATCCATTTCACTTATGGTTTGAGTGCTCAGGGTTTCAACCGGACTAGCCCCAATGACCGAGCTTCTCCGGAGCTGGAAAGTTTGGCTAGATAATCCGCCTTCATGTACTGTTCCCTTAGTATATGAGTTATGGTGTAATGCTCAATGTCGTTCAGTATTTCCTGCACTTTAGATAGGTACTGGGCAAGGTTCTCCCCTTGAGCTTGGTATTCATCTTTCACTTGACAAACGACTAGCTGAGAGTTGATATAGGTGTATGGATTTTATCTGAAGTTCCTTCTCAATCTCTAGCCCAACTATCAATGCTTCATATTCTGTTTCGTTATTTGTTGTAGGGAATTCCAAGCATAAGGCATAACAAATGGATCATCCTTCGAGAGTCTCAATCACTACCCTTGCTCCAGAGTAGAAGTTGTTAGACGCACCATTGACGAAAAGCTTCCAGCATGTTTCCACTTCCAGAGTAATTTATTCTCTATTATTTTGCATAGTAAATTCGTCAATGAAATCTGCCAATGCCTGCCCATTGATTTCCTTTCGAGGATGGTATGATATTATTTTGACTCAATTCGATGTTCTATTTGATAAGCCACCCGGAGGCCTCGGTGCGGTACAACACTTGCTTCAAGGGTTGATCTGTTAGTACTTTTATCAGGTGTCCTGGAAATATTGTCATAACTTTCTGGATGCGATCAAGAGGCAATTGCTTACTTTTCCAATTTTGGATAGTTCTTCTCGGCCCCAGTGAACCGTTTACTAATGTAGTATACAGGTTGCTGGATCCTAGCTTCTTCACGTACAAGCGCGACATTTAATGCATGAGATGATACTGCTAAGTCGATGGACAAGTCTTCTCTGTCCACCGACTTGGATAGGATTGGCAGGGTTTCCATATATCGCAGTAACTCTTCGAATGTAGTCTGACAAGCCTGATTCCATTTCATGTTCTTCTTTCCCTTCTTTAGTGCATCAAAGAACGGTATACATTTGTCGGTCGCTTTTGAGATGAACCGGTTTAGGGTTGCAACTTTTCCATTCAAGCATTGTAACTCGTTCTTGTTCTTTGGGGCCTCGATGTCTCGTGGTGCAGTAATTCATTCTGGATTTGCTTCGATGCCTCTGGCGCTTATGATGAATCCCAAGAACTTTCTAGTGGCTATTCTGAAGTGACGTTTAAGTGGATTGAGTTTCATTCCATTTTTCAAAGTACTTCAAACATTTCGACGAGATTATCCAAGTGATTTGTGGATATATGCGCTTTAACCAACATGCCATCCACATAGACTTCCATAGTCTTCCCAATCTGATGTTTGAACATGGCATTCACTAGTCATTGGTAGGTTGTCCCAGCATTCTTTAAGCCAAATGGCATCACTTTGTAGTAGTATAGTCCAGATCAGTACCGAAACTGGCATTTTCCTAGTCATTTTCAAGCTTCATGATCTGGTTGTACCCCGAATAAGCATCCATAAATGATAGTAGTTCGTGTCCAGCTGTTCCGTCCACAAGTTGGTCAATTCTAAGCAGAGGAAAGCTCTCTTTTGGGCAAGCTTTGTTTAGGTCGTATTAGTCGATAAGGTTTATCATTTTCCATTAGTCTTCTTGACCAAGACCGGGTAGGATACCCATTCGAGGTAAGTTGCATCGCGGATAAAACCATTTGTCATTAGCTTATCCACTTCTTCTCTCAGCACTCGGACCGTTCTGGTCCTAGGCTACGTCTCTTCTGCTTTAGTGGTGCATACTTAGGATCAATATTAAGTGCATGGCATTCAGTCACTAGCGAAACCCTGCATATATCAAAATGCGTCCAAGCGTATGCATCTAGGTTGATGCGAAGAAATTTGACGAGTTCCCGTCGCATCTTATTTCCAAATTGTGATCTAATTTTCAGGATTCGTGTTGGGTCATCGATATCAACTGGGACAGATACCGTCAATTCTGCTGGTGCTGCCCGTTCCTTCCCTGAACTCTTCTTTTTAGGGTCCAAAGCCTATCGAATTGGCTCTGATCCCTAAGCTAGAGGCGGCCCTATGGTTGCTATTCGGTAGGTTTATGAATATTGAGAGTCCTCCTCACGTTCTTCCTCTTTTCTCTTCTTTTAGACTCGCGTAGTTCCATGATATAGCATTCTATAGTGGCACTTTGTTCTACATCGATCATCTCGACTCCACTTCCTGTCCAAAATTCCATAGTTAGACACCATTGAGCTAAAGCAATCCTAAGGTCTGCCAAGGCCGGCAGCCCCAGGAAGGCATTATGGGTAGAAATTTCATCTATGATCATAAATTTTTAGAGGAGGGTGACTGTTTGGTTGCCTTCTCCGAGTTCTATGGGTAAATCAATTGTTCCGATAGGTTACTTGGGTTCACCGATGAATCCATTGATCTTTTTCTGACAAGCGGATACATTTTTCATATTGATCTTCGTTTGATCAAACGTGCGTTTGAAAAGGATGTTCATAGAGCTGCCACTGTCTACCAATTCTCCTCAGACCATGGTAGGTCTGATTCCTACTGTCCCGACCATGAGGTTGAGAGTTGGAGCTTCTATTCCTTCAGCGTCTCAATTTTGAAATACTATGTCATCGTTCAGGGTTCTCTACTTCTGGGCAGGGTATCCATCTTCGATCGCAAAGCACGAGTCTTTCAGAGCATGCTTTAATGAGCTTGCATATCGCTCTATTTCTCCCTAACTCTTCTACGCAAGAAAGGGTCCTCTATATATTATTCCAGTGATGAGTCTTTGGTCAGTTTGTTTGGGCCCCTCTTCGCTGGTTCTAGCTTGATTCCCTCTATCTCCAGGAGCTTAGCACACTACGGGTTGATCAGGATTCTATGGCTTTCTTAAATATTATTTAAGCTTGTTTTCTCAAATTAGCTCCTCAATCAAGTTTTCAGGTGATGACACTCATTCGTGTTATGACCATTGTTTCATTGAAGCGATAGTACTTTCCGGAGTTCTTTTGATGTTCAGTTGCTTCCGTTTAGGTAGCTTCTTGTACTCTTCTATCCCTTGTGTCGCAAGATAGACATTTTCTAGAGTATTGTTGAGCAGGGTGTACTCTTCTATCCCTTGTGTCGCAAGATAGACATTTTCTAGAGTATTGTCAAACATTTAAGTCACTTGTTATTTCCATTTTGGTTGTTGGAATTCTGTTTCTTCCTTTTTTGATTTTCATTTTTCCTTATGGTTCCGTCAGTGCTCCCAGAGGTATTTATGTCTTGTTTTGTCGCCATACCACTCTGCCCAATGTTGGTTGGTTATAAGTTAGCAGATTTCTTTCCTAATTTCCGTGCTTCTTCCAATTTCAAATACTGGTTTTCCTTTCGATTGAAGTCCTTCCTATTGGTAGGTTATTTCATTTTGATCCATTTTCCAAATTCAGTTTCAAGGTGGATAGCGCATACCAAAGACATGAAAACCATATCCTCATTTGGATTACTTACTTCAGTTACCACGGTATTGAACCGATTCATGAAGGACTTTAGAGATTTATTCCATCCTTGGAGTAGGCCGGATAAGGACATCACATCTTTTTCTTATGCCATATGAAACGTAAATTGATCACTGAATCTTGTTGGTAGTTGATCAAAGGTGGAGATGGATCTTGGCGGAAGCCTGGCGAACAATATGGAAACATTTCCCTCCAGGAAAATCAGGAAACATCTACAACGAATGGCATTCGAAGCATTTGCTCCATCCATGTACCAATTGTACCTTCAACTTGCTATCCTTCGACCAATAAGGAAGCTCGATAGATTGGAGTGATACTCCGCACTATACGAATCAACATCCTCAACACAAACGATAATCAAGCCTACATAGAAGGCTAAGTACTAAGTGTACAACTAAATAGTTCCCACATCAAGTCAAGGAACTAAAATGGCCAAATATAATAGTTGGTTATTTAACTATCAAAGCAAACAAATAAATATTTAGCACCATAAGCAATCACTAGGCCCTTTATTTATTCTTTCATTAATTAAATCACTTTCCAAATATTCACTTCAAATTATCTTTAAAAAGATATAATTGCAAAACCATTTCAACATTCTTTATTGGAAAACACTTACATATACATATTTAATAATAAGTACTTCACAAATCTCTTTATTTTCAACACTTACAAAATATTACATATACTTAAATCATGATTAAATATATATTTTATTCCTTAAGGGAAATATTCTCATAAACATATTTATTTTGGTCAAAATGGATGTTGCGTAAAGCACCGTTATGATAACCCAAAATCATTAGTATAAGGATTCAATAATTAGATAGATATATAAATCCATATACTATACAAAACATCTCCTTTCGAAAATCATTTACTATAACATATTGTTATAGTCCATGCTTTCCTTACTTCTTGAAAACGTCTATTCCAACAATGAATGTTGAAATCTATGTATTCGATGCTCACATCTTTTAAAACATCTTCAAACCATTAACACCATTTAAAAGATCACTTTTCAAAACATTTTAAAAGATTATTTACTGTCTAAAATCGTGAATATAAGTCTCTAACCAAATTTATTATTTTTACACATTTAATTTAAACCACAATTCACTGTCCAAAATTGTGAATATAATTCCTTTAATAAACTTTCATATTTAACGTATCATATTCAATTAATTTCGCATTTATAAAACAATGTTTATAAATTCCATATATACGTTATAAACTTCCATATACCAAATTCCCTTATTAACCAGTCTCATTTATATTCCAAACTCCAATTACAAGTTAATTTACTTATAAATCTCTTATTTACAAATTCATCCTTGTTATAACTTCATAAATTCATAAATCTTATTCACTAATAAGATTCCATTTATAACTTCATTTTACACTTATAAAACTCCTTTATAAATCCATTATTTTGATTTGTAAAAAATTAGTTTTATAAATCTTATATATATAATCCATTTATAATATGTTCAAAATCTCAATTTTAATTATTTTTACAAAATAGATAACTCCAAATTTCAAAAATCACATTTCGTTATATTTCACCAAATCATAATTTTTATAACATAAAAATTACAAATTTTTATTTACTTAAATAAATCCATTCCTTAACAATTCAAATATATATATATATATATATATATATATTCAAAATCACTTTGAATTCCTTTTTAAATTGAAATCATCACTTTAATAGTTTTAAATTACCAAAATATGGCCCAATGCTGCAACAACACTAAATAAGGTGATTCACATCAATCATCGCATCCAAACACCAAATATCATATGATAATAGCATATATAATAATATCTGTAAATAAAGTCAACACCGGTGAGGAATCTAGTCAGATCCCTCCAACCTTTCACTGCAACAAATATACATATGAGAAAATAGGTACAATGCTCGCCTCGAGGCAGACACGCATATAAAAGGGTCATTCGCTCATACATGGGAACATATAGGGTCTCATCTGCACCAATAGGCAGGAATATATCCAAATACCAATCAATATACAGATAATATATCATATATCATCCAAACAATCATTAATCAACACAAAATAAATTTTATTCTTACTTATATAAAAATATCAACGAGACAGAAAGAGTGAGTTGTACTCACTTTGGTTCCAATCACCCTTGCAGCGTTTTATTCTGAATAAAATTAAACAAACGTTTAATTTTATCCAAAATTTTCACTAGCTCCAATCAACTCCAAACCAGCTCTAAAATTTAGTGCTTTTTAATACAATCCCAATGCAACTTGTTTCGTCAATTTTTGACCTCATATGAAGAAGTTATGATATTTTAAACATCATACGAACTTTAAAACAAACTAATTTACTTTTCATTTTAATTATAAACCTCAAATTAAATCCTGGCCGCTCATCCCTCAAGCAAGATCCAGGCGGCTCCCCTTCTTCTCTTTCACATGCGTTCATTCCTAGGTTTTTTTAACGTACGCAAGAACCCATGTAGGCATGATATCTTCCATGCATTGCTCCTTCCTTGACTCCCTAGAGATTGATTGGAGAGCGCCCAATGAAGCGCCAAGCCTTGCACCTCTACCACCCTGAGCCATGCAGAGCTCGATTGTGCCATTGCCTAGAAAAACGTAGATTAACGTCGTACGTTCATCGCCAGATTTTGGCGCATTCTGACCTCCGATGACGATCACGACCGTTGGATTGAATGCTCTCGACGTGCTCTATAACATTGCAGTTGGAAGTTTTTGCTAATAGTTGATGGATTGGAAGAGATCGGGGGAAGAAAGATGCGAGTTTCTGGCCATTGGAAATAAAACCCCGGTTAGACCTAGATAGATTAGGATTTTCTGAAAAATAGAAAAAATGTGGCCTTTTATAGAAAATTTCGTGACATTATTCACCCGAAAATCTTTCGAACTCCAAATAAAATATGCCGCCTGGCATTTATAATGTTTTACCCCTATTCCAATCACAATGGAATATATATCGAGAGCCAATTCGATCGTATTTGGAAGATAGGTTTTTAAATCGACTTATTTAAATTAAAATTTACTTAAATAAATTTATACACGTTTCAGCTTCGTACGACTAAACCGTAAGGTCGATTGATACGAAATTTGAAATCATTGAATAATATAACATTACAGATCCAATGAAAATAGTTTCATCGAAATTCGAGTTAGTGTCAAAAATGACTATTTTTACACATTAATTAAATATTAAAATATCCAATTTTTAGAAATTAACTTTCAATTCAATTTGAAAAGTTTACCAACATCATTCTAATTCAAATAAAATTTAATTCAACTTTGTAAATCATTTTTATTTACATTAAATTCAAAATTCAATTATTTCTGCAATTTCAAATATTAAATTAACAACTTAATTATCCAAGTAAATTCTTATATTCAAAATATAAGTTATCCAACTCATAAAATTTACTTATGAATATTTAAAATCAATTAAATATACTAATTTCAAATGGCAAAAATTCTGGGTCATTATATGTACCTTATGAGTGCCTTATCTTCGGCTATATCTCGAGTACATGTGGATGGTTGATATTTCATAGTATGATAGTATTACGATGTGTTCCTTTTGGTTTATCTCGTCGATCCCGAGGATTTGTTCCTTTGGAATATTGTTCCCTCGGGCTTCTAATTCTCACATAATAATCTATACTTAAGTAAATAAACAAAACAATAAGATATCTTGCCACTCTGGTTTGGTCTTTCAGTCATGCGTCTTTAGAAAATATATTAATTTAAACAAACCTTTGATACCGTAGACCCTCCGGTATCTAACACTTTGGGCTTTATAATTTTTGTTCTAGGTTTATTATCTAAGTCTTCTGGATTAGTAGTTTGGCCATCCCATTCGGTTATGCACCTTTGCTTTTAGAATGAGCTGTCGACTGACCTTTGGCCTTATATATTTTATTCAATAATCCTTCAACAAAATATGCAATAACATTTAAATTATCATGGAAATATAACTTGTCTATAAAGTACACATATTCATAACTATGAAAATTCATTCGTAAATATAACGAAATAAGTTGACCCACCTTGGATTTCATTGTTCCTTGTACTATGTACAACTATATGTACCAATCCGAATAGTTCATTAAGTCTTTTACCTCTTCTTATTGAATAAGCGCCTTATCATTAATCATTTGAAATACTATTCACAAGTACTATATGATTCACTATTATATGATTAAAGAATATTTTCTCAATGATATGACTTAGTCCATGATCCCAAAGAATATTGTTAAATTTTTTATATGCTTTTATATTTTCGAAGCTCATGTGTCGCTTTTACTACAAAGCAAATACCTTCAGTGATATAACCAAAACGAATTTAATATATGATAAAGTATTCATAATATTCGTATTAAATTAAAGCAACATCTAAATTTTCTCAAATTTGGAATCAGTTTTTATCTCATAAGTAATTTTCAGTGCATAAGAAACTGATTTTTCAAAATTTTGTTATGTCCATTGGCAATTGTCATGTGGTATACTTCCACTAAATAACAGCATTGAAATATGAAGCTCTTTAAAACACTAATTATAGGCTATTTAATTATACTACTGTAACTAATTTACCACCTAGAGTTTCGAATTAAGTACCTCGAACTTTAAAATACAAATCTTATAGAGAACAAATTTCTATATGAAAAATGCACTTGGAACAGAAATCATATTTCTTTTTCCTAATTAAGAGTTTACAAAATATTTTACACAATTCTATTCTATTGTCTCTTCATGAATCAAAAGTGACATTTCCTTATCCTCTATCCTAATTATGCCTATGTCACGTACATTCTCAAACTTTCACTTTCACTTTCATTTTGTATAGTTGCCGTTCAAAAAGAGGAACCCTATATGTGATGACCTACTAATTTGGTACAATTATTATTAATTACTTATCACCAGTTATGTAAAATAAAATTAATGATAAAAGGCAATTTTGGGTAGAGCTATCTCTTTGCAAATCTTGATATTTCCATTACGTTTAAAATATCCCAGAAATGAATTTTGAAATAAAATATGTTAAGGTTCGGAGATGTGGGATGATTTGGATATTTTTGGATATTTTTGGATCCAAAATGTTTAAGACCCGATATATTTTCCATAAATATGAGTTTACTCTAACTATAACCACCATCAAATCTATTTCCTCTACTTAATCCTAAAATCCTCCTCAATCACATTTTAATGGCAGCCAATTTTCTCTAATTGTTAATTATCAGATAAATTCAAACGTCCAAACCTCAACAAAGATTATGTCAAAGTGTTCGTCTTATGGGACAAGGAGAGTGAAATAATTCTTCTTCTGATTAGATGCGTCATTTGGCCTTGAATTGGGAAACATATTTCGCTGTTGATTTCAGCATTTCACCAAGTGCGACGATAGACAATGTCGGTTGTACAGTTATGTCAACGATGGAGAGGGGACTGTATTCAAGGTAATTGATTGGTAAAATGGTGGGTAATGTGACAAAAAATGGGATTAGTGTTTGAAATCATTGCGGTCGGTAGCTCTTGCGGCGTCAGATAGGGTCACCGTTTATCGAGGTGGAGAGAGGATGATGATGCAACATTGTTTTTTGTATTCAATGTTGATTCAACACGGCAAGGTGACAACGACAAGTGGAGTGGGTGATGACATCCATTGCACTACGGTATGGAAGATGATGTAAATTTTTCATTTTAGTCCTTCTAAGATGGTCGTTGTATACCTCTAGTATCCATTATAACCTATAGTGTGCGCTATGACGTTATTCGACCAACGTAAGACTACTGTTAAGGTGAAATAGCTAAAACTTCAAGCATAACCTATCATATACCTCACAACACATCCAAAACATATGATATCAACATAGATATAAAATAAGCGAGATAGATAAGTATAACTAAATGAACCAAAGAAGATATCAGCGTGCAAGGTTCACAATGGTCATACAAAGAAAATAGAGTAGAGTTTATACATTATCAAAATAAACCCAAAGGAAATATGTCTCTAAATAAGGTAAAGCACTGATAAATCTGCACAGTGCTACATAGTGGAATAAGCAACAAACTTTACTAATAAATGAATAATAGTGCCAGTCTCATGATCATCCTTTATACAACTCCGTACTCTAATCTTAGACCTACTATCTAGTCTATTCATTGAAGAATGCCCGAGATAATAAGAAGCAAAGTTTAAGATCATGGGTCAGATAGCAGTCTAGTATGAGCGAAAAATAATCTCAAGATATTATAAAAGTCGAAAAAGAAAAACATATACACTGTGTATGGTAAATCATATATGATATGTCCCTGCATCTAACGAGTTAGTGCATAACACTATATATGTTACACTATCCTTCACATCATAAGAGTATACTACACTATAGGTGTTCGTGTACCTAACTCAAGATTACCTAAATCATACGACATATATCCATCCCATAACAATCATACCAATGATAGCAACCAAACAAACATAGTGTAAACATATGATAACAACCATCATCAAAGTCTTGTATTGCCATGGTTATCACCAAAATCTTGTATCACTATGGCCATTCCCAAGGTCCTACGTCTCCATGATCATTACCAAAGCCACACTCTAGTTTGACCACCACCAAGGCCTCCAGGATATTTGATAACTCGCCCAATGAACTTCTAGGTCAATGACATCTTATGTCGTAACTGTATTCAATGTTCAATCACATACCAATCCCATAAGTACTGCACTCCTAGGTTTACCATCCTATGGTCCAGATTGCACAGGTGAATCTCCTCACATACCCTTACCCCACGAAACACATATCACATCTGAATTTATCGACGATCCCTTTAGCATGCGACTCAATTTAGAACATCCCATGCCCCATCACGTCGCTCCACCATGTCGAAAACGCTTCCTCGGACTACCCAAGTCCCAAACATAAACTTCTGAATAGAAGTATTCTATCAAACGCCTAGCAATATCAAAGTTTTGAACATCTCTAGACTTCCATTAAAAGCCGTAGTGTCACTATCACCAAATTCCAAAGTTATAAAGCTGCTAAAGCGTTGCGTCAATGTTTCACCGTAAGACAGTTCATTATAGCACCTAACATTGAAATAGAATGTCATATGAATGAATGAATGTGGAACAAAGACCAAAGTTATTACCTTGATTCCCTCGACCCTTCATTTGATCATCGCTGACCATAATCACATTGAC
Organism: Allium cepa; assembly: GCA_030765085.1. Classification (NCBI taxonomy): domain Eukaryota; kingdom Viridiplantae; phylum Streptophyta; class Magnoliopsida; order Asparagales; family Amaryllidaceae; genus Allium; species Allium cepa. The sequence continues at coordinate 348,821,493 of CM060928.1, forward strand.
CCGGACATGATCATATAAAATTAAAATTCTTTTCAGAATTTGCTACCGCATAAAATCCTCAATGCTCCAAAATTAAAATTAAAATTATTAACTAACCCCTTATAGCTATTTAATCACTAAATATTAATATTTCTAATTAAATCCAAAACTCACCCAAATCTCTTGAGAAAAATCACATAAGTTCATACAAATTCCAAAATGATAATATCTCTATCATATATAGTTTTCAGCCTAAAAGTAATTAAATAATTCCTTAAATTAATTAAAACTCGAAACATACCTTTCTTTCACTCAAAAATTAATGATAAATTATCCATAGCTTGGAATATTATGAAAATTAAAACCCATCTCCAAAATAATGTTTTTCATAACATATCAAAAATCAAGGCATTTGGAAATCATTTTGCATGATTTTAGCCTTAAACAGAACAAGATTATTATATAAAATCCTTGTTTAATATTTTAACATGGCAAATAAATCAAAACACATCATCATTCATCCAATCATATGGTTTAAACCTCAACCCCAAAATTTAAAACATTTAAGATGATTTATATGAGATGGTTTAGATCATTAATCACCTAGTTTGGATAAGGAACTTGAGATTTGTTCTTGCTTTAATCTTCCTGGCTTGAACCTTATCCTCTAAAATAATTTTTGAGCTCCTATTAACCTAGGGTTATGGTCAACCTTCAACTCCCTTTTCTTATGTTTTTGGTTTCTGAAAATGTGAATGAGTATGTTGTAAGGGGTCTAGGGGTTATGGTATATGGTATTCCCATTTTTCCCTTGCCTTATTCTCTTAAGTTTAACATTTATAAATCACACTTATAATTTCATTAGTTAAGCCACGACCCTAATTACTGTCCAAGTCTGAATTCCCGTATCTTTATTAACATTTACATTATTCTATTTAATTTACCTTATTAAATCTCCTGAATAATGTTATTTAAAATTAGGGATGTTACATGCTTCCTTGTTAAAGAATTTCGTCCTCGAAATTCAGGAAGGACTAAATGCTAATCATAACAACCATCTGTAACATCTCCTTACTACCATACTAGCCTACCCGACTAGCAAATAGTCTATATAAAGTGAATGTAGAATATACCCTTAAAGTAGATCAGGATAAGTATCCCTAATCCTGTCTTCAGTCTCCAAGTACAGTCCTTCTCGTTATCGCTTTATTGAACTTTCACCAACTTGATTGTTTTGTTTCTTAACCACTTCTCATATCTCGCCACAACATGAACTAGTTGTCTAACAATGGTTAGATCTTGTTCTACCATTAAGTCTTCCATTGTAGTAGGAGGGATAGTAGTCTCTAGATCATGCACATACTTACGAAGATGTGACACGTGAAAGACATTATGGACACCGCTAAACTTCTTGGCAACTTTACTCTGTATGTGAGCTTTCCGATCTTCTCTATAAATGGGAAAGGCCAACATATCTCGGTGCCAGTTTCCCTGACATTTTGAATTGCACCACACCCTTAATCAGTGTTAGTTTAATGAAGACCCTATCTCCAACCGAGAACTCTAGATCCTTACACCTCTTATCTGCGTAACTCTTTTGTCAAGACTGAGATTCCTTCATATTACCTTGGATCAACTTAATCTTCTATGTTGCCTCTCTTACCAGATCTAGACCTGAGACTAATATGTCTACAGTTTTCAACCAACATGCTGGCGACTTGCATGGCCTTTTGTACAAAGCTTCGAAAGGCGCCATTCCTATACTAGTCTGATAGCTGCTATTATAGAAAAAATCTACTAAATGTAGGTGATTGTTATCCCATTTTTGGTCAAAACTGGAATATCAATGTTGTGTGCATTTCCACCACGACCAAACCAAGAAGAAGCAGCCAGCAAGCGTACATAAGTCTAGGATTTCACTCATGACCGATGCGTAAAAGTCCATTCGGTATTAATTCATTCGGCAATATGAAGCAAAGCCTCATTCGGCACTCAGAGCACATAGGCTCATCCGGCACTCCAAATACAAGTGTTCATTCGGCATTCTCAGTATAAGGTCCATTCGGTACCGGACCATTCGGTACCGGACTAACGTCTCCCTGTATGCCGAACCATCCAACACCGGTCCAAGCCTCCATCTCCCCTGCATGCCGAACCATCCAACACCGGTCCAAGCCTCCATATGCAACACCGAATCACCTACCACTGAACCAAATCCACCCTGATCCATTCATCTCCTGAACCAGATGTGCCAGGCCAGATTGCTTCAGCCCAGGACCACCAGCAGCTATATACCTCCAAGACCCCTGCCCCCAGCCTCACTCTATAAATAAAGGGGCAGGGGTACAACAATGGGGGACAAGTTTGAGAGCTCAAGCACGGAAGGAACTTTCAAACAACTTTCATATACTTGTATAAAAAGCTTTGTACTTGTAATCTGGAGAGAAAAGGAGAATAACATATAAAGTGGACGTAGGCACGTTCTGGCCGAACCACTATAAATCTGTGTGTCTTTTACAGTTTAGTCCCTGCTTTTTACATATTTTCATAAATCACCCAAATCGCTAAGAACAACATATAATCAACTAAATCGTACGACTTTGGGGTGTTTGCCCATTTTTTGCGCAAACATTTTGGTGCTTTCACTGAGAATTGAACTCAGGGACCTACCGCTTGGAAGTTGAATTTGAGAGTTTAGAGATTCAGATTGGAAGAGTCATGGCGAGACAATCAAGCAGAAGGCCAAGGCCAGAGCAGAGTCAACAGGAAGGGATTCAGGAGGCTTCCTCAGGAGCAAACCAAGCTTCAGCCTTCATCACCAGGGATGAGATGGAGGCTATGATGAGAAGACAAGAAGAGATGATCCAGAACTTGCTTCAGCAAATTGGGCAACTTGGAGCACAAAACCAAGGAGCAACTGGAGTTCAGAACGGAGCAGGACCATCTGGCGTAGCGCCAGAGCTAGGGGGCACTCACGCAGAGCATGTTGATTCGACCCCGGGAAGAGAGATGGGGGCATCCGAGCCACTTGGTAGCAATAGAGGAACGAACGTTCAGCCAGGGAGGCATACACATGAAAACTCCCGCGGACTCGGGGGGCAGGTCGAAGGCAGTGAACGAGGACTACAGCTTGGAGACAATGATAGATTAGCAGAGATGGTTAGAAGAGCTATGAGAGGCGGTTTAGTAAACAGAGACTTGGAAGATGTAAACATGAGTCCTTTTTCTTCTGCGATTAGGATGGCTAGGAACCCACCAGAATTCAAGCTACCATCAATAGAGATGTACAATGGGAGGACAGACCCTGCGGTCCATCTTACTAAGTATATGAGGCACATGGAAGTGCTGGGGGCATCACAGGAGATCATGGCCCGGTGCTTTCCACTGTATTTGACGAACATTGCAGCGTTATGGTTTAGGCAACTGGAGAGCGGCTCCATAGGAACGTGGGCAGATTTAACTGAGAGATTCATGAGGCAATTCAGGATTCATATTGCGAGACCCAAGAATGTTATGACTTTGGCAACCTTGAAGCAGAAAACTGGAGAGACCTTGAGGAGCTTTCTAACGCGATTTAATGCGGCGACAGCATCAGTGGATCGACCAGATCCATCTATGGTCATGATGGCGGCTGCATCTGGAATAGCTGATAGCACAGAGTTCAAGAATTCATTAACCAAGGACCCGCCTATGAATCTGGGAGAGTTCTATCACGAGGCTGAAAAGTTTCTGCGTTTGGAAGATGCTAGTGCAGAAAACGAGGAAGAAGATAACGTTTACGCAATCAAGAGCGGAAACCCACCTAGAAAGGGTGCGGAGACTAGCAAAGGAAAGAGAAAGGCTGAGGATAATGATGACAGGTCAAAGCGGCAAAGGAGGGAGCCGCGATTCATCACTCACACTGAGCTAAATGAGAGTCTGGAACGAATTTATCAGGATACCAAGGGGCAGGTTCCGTATCGTAGACCAATGCGAAGGGATCCAACCTCTGACGAAAGAAAATCAGATAAGTTTTGTGTATTCCATGAATTATACGGTCATAACACTAATGATTGTAGGCATTTGAAGGACGAGGTGGAAGGGCATATCAGGAACGGTATGCTCCTTCAGTATGTGAGGAGGCGAACTCCAGCAGTGGAGCCAGAGCGACCACCGTCTACATCGGCAAGAGGTGACCCTGGATCGGGGCACCGTTTGATTATCCATTGATTGCTTGATTAAAATAACGATGAACAAGTTGTAAACCTCTCGCTAACACGGTTAAATCATTTACACATGTGAGCGATCGCGCACGATCCATAGGCATGCTCTGAATGACTACCAGCCGCGTTATAGTAAGAGTTTACGCTTTGACATCTTCATTCTGCTTTTTACTTTGATTTTGATTTGAACATTTAAATTCTTCCTGTTTGGACATTTCTGTTGTAAGATTCATATGATTATTGCTTTAACATTTACAATTCTATGGAAAAATTTACTTGTATGCCCGTGGATCGCGAACGGTCCACGAGCACCTCTTGCATGGCAGCGAACTGCCGAAGTCTTTGATTCGGAAACTCCCCCAAACAATAACTCCGGCACTGATATTATTAAGTCCCCCCCGGGCACACTAATTCGCCTCGAACGGCACCCGATCGCGAACGGTCACAACTCGCCTCGAACGGCACCCGACCTCGAACGGTCACAATTCGCCTCGAGTGGCACCCGACGTCGAACAGTCACAATTCGCCTCGAAAGGCACCCGATCGCGAACGGTCACAATTCGCCTCGAACGGCACCCGACTTCGAACAGTCACAATTCGCCTCGAACGACACCCGATCGCGAACGGTCACAATTCGCCTCGAACGGCACCCGACTTCGAACAGTCACAAACTCGCCTCGAACGGCACAACTCATCTCGCCACAAATGGCTCGATCGCGAAAGGTCGCCATTTGAGGTCCACCCCCTGACCGCCAACAGTCGCACCTTACCACGAATGGCTCGATCTCGAACGATCGTCATCCGAAGTAAGGCGCCCGGCCGTGAACGGTCACATTTCACCCCAAGTAGCTTGATCGCGAACTGTCGCCATTTGAGGTCCGCCCTCTGACCGGGCTCAGTCGCACTTTACCTCGAATGGCTCGATCCCGAACGGTCGTCATTTGAGGTAAAGCGCTTGACCGTGAACGATCACATTCCACCGCAAATGACTTGGTCTCGAACGATCGTCGCATGGATTTAGACGCTTGACCGCGAACGGTCGCACTTCACCTCAAATGACTCGATCGCGAACGGTCGTCATTTGAAGTTAGGCGCTTGACCATTAACGGCCGCGCTTCATCCCAAATAGCTCGATCCCGAACGGTCGTCATTTGGAGCCATATAAAATATCAAGCTCTTTACAGGTTGTCAACAGGATATGAACATCCAGCTCAAGGCATTACAAAACACGTCTTCCTATCTCAAGGCATGTTTTGGGGGGCAAAGTGTTATCCCATTTTTGGTCAAAACTGGAATATCAATGTTGTGTGCATTTCCACCACGACCAAACCAAGAAGAAGCAACCAGCAAGCGTATACGAGTCTGGGATTTCACTCATGACCGATGCGTAAAAGTCCATTCGGTATTAATTCATTCGGCAATATGAAGCAAAGCCTCATTCGGCACTCAGAGCACACAGGCTCATCCGGCACTCCAAATACAAGTGTTCATTCAGCATTCTCAGTATAAGGTCCATTCGGTACCGGACCATTCGGTACCGGACTAACGTCTCCCTGTATGCCGAACCATCCAACACCGGTCCAAACCTCCATCTCCCCTGCATACCGAACCATCCAACACCGGTCCAAGCCTCCATATGTAACACCGAATCACCTACCACCGAACCAAAGCCACCCTGATCCATTCATCTCCTGCCACCGAACCAGATGTGCCAGGCCAGATTGCTTCAGCCCAGGACCACCAGCAGCTATATACCTCGAAGACCCCTGCCCCCCAGCCTCACTCTATAAATAGAGGGGCAGGGGTACAACAATGGGGGACAAGTTTGAGAGCTCAAGCACGGAAGAAATTTTCAAACAACTTTCATATACTTGTATAAAAAGCTTTGTACTTGTAATCTGGAGAGAAAAGGAGAATAACATATAAAGTGGACGTAGGCACGTTCTGGCCGAACCACTATAAATCTGTGTGTCTTTTACAGTTTAGTCCCTGCTGTTTACATATTTGCATAAATCACCAAAATCGCTAAGAACAACATATAATCAACTAAATCGTACGACTTTGGGGTGTTTCCCCATTTTTTGCGCAAACAGTGATCTTCCCATGATCCACCAAAATATTGTACACAAGCTCTTAGGAAATCTTCGAGTAATTTGTTAACTCTCTCTGTCTTCTCATCTAGCCAAGGGTGATAAGCAGTACTCATCTCAAGCTTGGTACCTAACACATCCTGTAGACTCTTTCAGAACATGCTAGTAAATAAAAGTATCTCTATCACTTACTATACTACTTGAAATCCCATGTAGTCTAACTATGTTCTTCATAAACAACTTAGCTAAAATAGGTGCCAGCCTGGTTGATTTAACTTGAATGAAATGAACACTCTTAGTTAATCTGTCCACCATGACCCATATACTTTCATTTTTTTGATTCGACCTTGGCAACCCATCTATAAAATCCATGGATATCGACCATCTCTAAATAGGTATCTCCAAAAGTTGAAGCATCCCACTTGGCTTCTGATGTTCAGCCTTCACTTGTTGACAGCTCACACACTGCTTTATCCACAAGCCTACATCCCTCTTCATAACTTCCAAGTAGAAACTCCACTTTATATCCCGACACTCTTGGTCCTCTCAGGATGAATTGTAAACTTCGATCGATGACATTCTTTAAGGACCTTCTTCTTAGGTTTTCTACATTTGGTACACACAACCATCCCCTCTTGTCAAGACTAAAACATTTTAGATCATCAATCTCTAATACAACCTCAAGCCTTCTAATATTCTCGGCCAACCATGGATCCTCTTTCTACTTTGAAGCAATCCTTTCGATCAGAACTAGTCAAACTTCCAAGCAGGATAACATCGCTGTGCTTTGACTAGATCTAGTAGTTGATCTTAATTGCACATTACAAGTAGTTAAATCCTCCAAGTCCTTCCACTCTGCTAACATAGCTAACACCACATTCTGATCTTTTATGCTAAGAGCATCCGCTACTTTATTTCATTTCCTATGCGTATACTCTGTACCAAAATCGTATGCTGCTAAAAACTACAGCCATCTGTGTTGTCTCATATTCACTCCTTTTGAGAGAATAAGTGCCTTAAGAACTTATGATCTGTGTATAACTCAAATCTCTCCCCTAAGAGATAATGTCTCCGTACTTTCAATGCGAAGATCATCGCTGCCAACTCTAGATCATGAGTAGAATATCCCACTTCTTGTGGTCTAAGCTATCGTAAAGCGTAGGCAACAACTTTATCCTTTTGCATCAATACAGCCCCTAATCTAGTTCCACATGCATCTGCACACACCACTAATCCCTGAATCCCGTCTGGAACTACCAATTTAGGTGTATTAGTCAACAAGTATTTAACTTAAAGAATGCCTCGTCGCATTTGTCGGACCAAGTAAAATTTACGTCCTTCCTAGTTAGCTTAGTCAAAGGTGCTGCTATCCATGAGAAATCCTTAATGAACCTCTGATAGTACTAGTATGCCCAAGAAAACTTCTAATCTCAATCACCATCTTTGGTCTCTTCAAGTTGTTAACAGCTTTGATGTTATCCAAATCAACTGACAAACTATTCTCTGAAACCACGTGACCTAAAAAATAACTTCTTTCTTCCAGAAATGACACTTTGAAAACTTCGTTTTTAGTTGATGTTGCCTCAACCTCTCAAGCACTACACTAAGACGAACTTCATGCTTTCTTTCATCCTTAAAGTGTATTAGAATGTCGTCTATGAATACCAATACAAACCTATCTAAGTACTCTTGGAAAACATGGTTCATCAAATCCACGAAGAAAGCAGGCGCATTCGTTAACCCGAATGGCATTACTAACCACTCATACGAACCATACCTAGTCCCAAAAGCCATCAACGGAATATTGTCCTCTGCCACTCTTAGCTGATGCAAACCTGTCACCAAATCTAATAGGGAAAATGCTCTGGTTTCACTCAACTGATAAAATAAATGATCGATTCTCAACAAAGGATACCTATTCTTGACCGTCTTTTCATTCAACTTACGATAGTCGGTACACATACTTCACGACCATCTGGTTTCTTCATGAACACTGCCGCCACTCCCCAAGGCAAATTGTTTGGTCTAATAAAATTCTTTCCTGCTAAATCCACAGCAGCACCTTTAATTCTTTCATCTCAGTAGGTGTCATCCTGCTAGGTGGTCTACTTATAGGTTCTTCTCCTGGCACATGATCTATCTGAAACTCAATGGCTCGCTTCAGTGGTAGCCCTGTGACTGGCTCAAAAAAACTAGAAAATTCGCTTGCTACCAAAACCCTATTAAACTCTTCTTCTGCTTCCATTGCATTCAGCAAAGCATAAGCACTTGAGTTTGACTTCTCCACTGATTATATAACTCGGTTATGACTATTGGTGTGTCTTAGCGATTTTTCCTTATCTCGACAAAATATCCTAGCATCATATCTATCAAAAATGATCCTAAAGCCAATGAAATCTAAAACATCCAAACTGCATGCAAACTTATGACCTAACAATTCAAGTTTTAACTGGTCACATCTCATCCCCAGAGTTGTGTACCCTCCTATTGTATTCACAACCCTTAAGGAAGTAACAAGGCATGAGGTTTCTAAAAATTACTTCTCTACCAAACATTGAGATACAAGTGAATGCGATGCGCGGGTATCAAATAGCACCCTAACTAGTATACTATGAATCAAAAGCATACCTTCCATCACAATCTTTCCCTTGTCAGTAGCGGTTGGTCTAGAATATGATGGTTCTAAAGCAAAAACCTTTTCCTTGTTCGCTCTGATAGGTTCCAGAAACTGATTCTTGTAATGCCCAATCTGGTCACAGTTGAAGTACTTCACTCCTTTCTTATATGCAGCCTTCTTTCCTTTCCAGTTTGACATTCATGAGCACAATGCCCTTTCTTATCGCACTTGTAGCAAAATACCTTTTCTTGGCAGCTCCACCTTTGTGACTTCTTTTCTTCTTAAAGAACTTTCTCTTCTTTCCCTGGGGATCTTGAACCTCAACTAACTTCCCCATACTAAACATAGAGAGCGTCTCTTCTACCTAATGGCCATCTCCACTGCAACATTGCTTGCGTCTTAGAGGTGAGGCATGGTTGCCTTAGCAATCTACGACTTCAGTTCTCAACATTTCGCTTGATGATGGTATTAATCATGGCATATCCATATCCGGATAGCTCATCAAATTTGGTAGCATAATCAATTATCGAAATCTCAGCTTGCATTATGTCCATGAACATCCTCGGTAATAATGACTTGGTAACTTCAGAAAAGAACCTCTCTTTGAATCTCCTTCAAAACTCTGCCCAAGTTAACTCTTCCTCGGGAACTCCCACAACGCTATTCCACCAATAAAATGCTGCTCCCTGCAACAGTCTAGAAGCAAGTCTCCACTTCTGCTCATCATCTAATCCCAAGTCAGCGAAAATTCTTTTACAGTGCAATAAACAGTTTTCTACTTCAACAGCATTCTCAGTTCCCAAAATTGGCTTCCATCCAAGACTGATAATCCCTGCTCAGCTTGGCATAGTTATTGCCAACCGCGACCATAGGATTTGCTCCTCTAGCATTCACAACATTTACTCCATTACTCCTACAACTGCTCCAGCAAAGCATTAGATTGACGATGAACTGATACATTATCCCTATATCTACTAGCAGGGTTCCAACAACTACATTGGCGTCTGCGTTTGGATTAGCATTTGCTTGTCGACCCAGATTCCTCCTAATATTGGGTCGAGCATTTCCGTTAGTTGTGGTACTTCCTCCACCTAGATTTCGTCTTCTGTTTCCCGCCTCCATATCTTCCTTTCTCTTATATTTGCATACGAATCTTAGTAAGATACAGAAGAACAGTTTGAGAGAGGGGAATACGTACTAACAGATAAATATATAACAAGCCACAAGTACGTTACTATAGCATCAATCCAAATCCCAGTCTCATTTTCTTAATTATTGGGTTATGTTTTGAAAATATTTTAGGTTAAATTTGTTGAATATGCGATTATATGATTTTTCTTTGATGATAATATATATATATATATATATATATATATATATATATATATATATTCGTGTAAATGTATTTGGTAATGCACTATTTTATTTTTCACAGATTAAATAAATATTTGATGAATAAAATTAAATAACACAGAATTTGAATTCAAACAGAAATTTTATTCAAACAAATATTTATTACAATTTTGAATAGTACAAATTCAAGCTCTCACTATACACTATACAACTTTGATACAAATTCAATTACATCACAATTTTACATTTACAGTTGACCTCACTACATATCACTCACACTCGTATTTTATCTTCAACTTCACTTCAAATTGAATCCAGCATCTGAGCAATCTGCAAAAATAAATATTGACGCAGTAAAATTGAAAAGGAAATATTTTTTTGCAGTATAAAATAAAATGTGAATTTTGAAAATAATATTTGCCTCAGTTATTTAGGTTGTTCGTCATCATTTAATTTTGAATCCATCATACACGAACAGCTTGTGACATACACAGTGTATCACTGTGTATGCCGCAAGGTCGTGCACACCGATATATATACACTTGATAAATTTTCAGGGACAGGTAAGCACAAGTCAAACCCAAATTATCGGATTCAACTCAAGTGCAATAAAATAATGTCACAACTTTCAGCACAAGGTCAAATCCGAGCTACAAGCTGGATTCAACTCAAGTGATACAAGTTCGAACAATGCTCAATGCACAGCAATGCAATGCCACCAACATAACAGCAAACAAATGCCACCAAAAACCAAACAAGAGTCAAACTACAAATGTCACAAAGACTCGAGGCTATCAAATACACAGTGCAAAATATGAATCAAGCACATACATACACCTATGCTGACACACCTATATACACACGTAACTGTATGTATGTACACAAGTAGAAAACAACGCGAACTACTAAATCCAGAAATGATGACTGAAAACACAGGACACAATACAAACAAGATGGTGCAGTAGTAACTATCCAATGGTGACTCAAAGCAATATACAAGACTGCACATTCAGGTTAATTCAAGAAAGACTACACAAGAACTTGAAAGTAATATCAAAGGAAATGTCAAGTAGAGCAACAATGCACAAGTGACACAAGCATCAGACTAAAGTACATCATGAAGCAAAAGCAAGTTCAGTGACACAGCGAACATGGTTCAAAACAGCATACCAAATGAAACATGATGAATCAGACCACTCGGTAATATCCACAACAAACAACTCAGTGCAGCACCAAATCATATATAAGCCTCACTGAATCGAAGGAACATCAGAAACATTGAAATAATAATATCAAGTCAATGCTACAAAGATGAACCAGACAAAAAATGGCTCAACATATCAACTGCACCAAAGATACAACAATGATACAACTTACATTCAAATACAAGCCCAAGTGATAACATGAAAAAAAGACCGAACCAACATATCAAGCAACATGTATGCAACAAGGCCGGAGCAACTCAGAAAGTATATGCAGAGTCAAGGCAATATGAAGTGAATCAGACATGACCAACAGATTCTAAATGAAACATACCAGAATCAATTGAACTCGACCAACATCAAGTGATATTGAGCACATATGAAACAGTGCAAGTATCATACTCGAAAACAAATGACAGTGATTCAACCTTACAACAAAGAACAAGACAAGATCGAAAATGCTCAGGGATGAACACAAAGATGGCCAGAGCCGAAGTACATAGGCACATGAAATCTCAAGCCAAAGGCCGAAGCCAGTAGTAACATAAATTCACGAATCAAAATCGATTATGACCAAGTCAGAGTTCTAAACCGTGTTATCCAAGTAAACTGAAAAAGTCAGAAATAAATCATCAACGTTCAACAAAAATCGAATGGCCAAAGGCATAATATTGAACAAATCAGACGAACGCAATTCAAGGAGATCGAACTCCTATATAAACCAAATCATCACTGGCATAATTTGTATCGGAGTTCAATCGAGCATAACAGAAAAGCATAAAGGAAAATCACATACCAAAATTAAAGTCGAACTCCAAAAGCAGCCGAAAGCATCAGACGAACGATCGACAAATCAAACACGCAAATATCCACTGATCGATCAACATAGGCGGTGCTTCGAAGGTTTCTCAAAAGCCCTAATTTCGCAAAGAGGAACGAACGAGAGAATAAAGTCGCCATTAACAAAAAAGGAAAGGGCCGGCAAACCTTATCTACTATAATTCATTTTGGGCCGGCCTCTCCTTTATTTCTAAAAGAGCTTTCATTTTATAAAGGGCATTTTATTTTAAATTAGGGTTGTCTTTATTTTAAAATTTCTTTTAAATTTGAATTTCATCTTTTAACCGTTGTATTTACTAGTCGTGTGACTAGGGGACAAACTACGTGGCGTAGTTTAAGAATTCGCAACTCAGTGGCTGAGTTGTGGCAGAGTTTTGAGCGTAGAGTTAGGTTTAGTCGATAGCAGGTGTCGCGAGTTTACGTGTGTAAGCGTCTGACTATCTAATTTCTAGTAGAAACCTTAGGGGCAGCACGTAGGCAGGGTTTTTCCGAAGCTGGGTAAATTCTATGTCGTTCTATTTATGCATTTTATTATTCTGCTATTTTTCTATGCTGCTATTATTCTATGATCTGTGTTGAAATCATTTTATAAGCTTCCGCAATTAATTTTTATAATTAATACCATCACCCTATTCAACCCCCTCTAGGGTGAAATCGATCCTATAAAATTTATGTAAAATTTATATGAAGATGGCCCCTTGTTTGATCAGAGTCTAATACAGGCGATTAAACAGATTTGCCCTTACATCTAAATAACACAGCGGACAATAGATATAATCTCCTAAATAGCGAGCTTACCTCTTGCATGTCTCTAAGCTGAAAAACCTTAACTCTCAAACTACTCAAAATCAGTTGAGTGCTCGAAATTTTAAGGGGAAATTCATAAACTTCAAGTCAGACAATTTTTTTTTGAATATTAATCTACTATCTCGAACCATATAGATATCTAGTGAGAACATGCTGCTTAGCAGAATGAGTTTTCTCCTCAAAAGTATCCTAACCCAATTTATAATAACCATATACAATGCACCTACATCCACAATAGTTAAGACATAACATAATAAAATGTATCATGATGATATGTAATCATGCAATATGCTCTAGATTTCCCATTCCCATTAACCAAACTATCTATCTCATGCTATAGTTTCTAAGGTCACTAATAACCTATTAGTATTCATGGGTTGACTAATAACCTGTTCCAAGCTTACAGACTCTCTGTCTGGTTTCATAATTTTTATGGGATCACTAAGAACCTATTAATGTCTACCAATAACATTATCCAATTATCATTTTCATAGGGACACTATAAACCTATTGGATTCTCTAATAACATCTCTTACGTCATAGTTTTCATGGGCTTACTCACACAGGAGTTAATCTAATATATATTCATTACCGAGTCAACCTAGTCTGTTATTCTACCCTTAACACCCCAAGGTGTTGTTATGGGCTATAAATGAAGTGAATATGACTATACAAGCATATATGATAATTGATCAATTAATATAAAATCCATGGTTTAATTCCTTATGATCATTTTCTATGGAAATATGGTTAATACCCTAACCTACTTTCTTTGGCAATGAAAGCTTCCTCTAAAATTTCAAAGTTAAATGCCATTTCATATCTCTTTTACATTTCCATGTGCTTACTTTAAAAATGAGTTAGCATTCTCAAATTCGAAAACAAAGGCTTCCGACTATATCCTTTGGATCATTGTGACATCATGAGTTACCTCCAACACTCACCCTTTCGACTTAATAGAGCAACCAATCCCTTCGTTACTCTCCCTTTTCGAAATCATTACTTGAAATCCTAGACATTCTCTTTCAAAATCATCCAACATACCTTTCAAACATTTGGATGCACTCCTTTCGAAACACTCAAAACATATCTTTCGAAAGCATTGGAGTTCAAGTAAAAAGTTATGGAAGCATAACTTTGAAACCCATTAAAAGTATTCTTTTTGAAACCATAGTTTGAAAACAAAATAAACTACAAAGTACATAAAATGGGACATATTCGAAAGCTATCCCTTCGAAAGAATTATGATGATGACAACATGCTTCCGCATGTGTGCTCGGGTTTAAATAAGCGGTTTCAACCACGTCAAAAGGTATGGTAGCGGCACCCACCCTTTCGCATGTATAAGTTAAAAGAAAAGCGGCTTCAATGGTTGCGGAAGGGTATCGATTCGAAACCTACCTTCCGCACTCATTGACCTTAGAGTTATAAAAGCGACTTCTATCTAAGATAGAAGCATAGGTGTGACAACATGGGTATTGATGGGGTTCAAAAGCGCCAACCTTTTTGAAAGCTTATTTTTAAAACAAGGGCAAGCCAATGGGTTCGAAAGCAAGTAAAAGCAGCTTCAAATCTTCCACAAGCATGCCTTCGACACCATTCTTTCCTTTCACCTTTCTCAAATATACGACATACCAATGATTGATACCATGTGCATTAGTTTCGAATGAATGCGAAAGGTTGTAAATGGGAGTATGGTGATGGAAGCAAGCAAGTGAAAGTGGCGTAGCTGCAATTCGACACAAAACTGATTTTATGCTTTCTAAAGTAATTTCTTTTTACCTAACCCTTTTTTTCAATTTCTATTGGATAACAAACCTTTATAAAATTCTTTTTAGAATTTGCTATCGCATGTAATCCCCAATGCTCCAATACTTAATTAAAATTATTAACCAACCCATTGTGGTTAATTAATCATTAAATATTAATCTTTCTAATTAAACCCAAAAATCACCTAAATTTCTTTAGAAAAATCTCAAAAATTCACATAGATTCCAAAATGGTAATATGTTTATCATATAAAGTTTTCTGCCCAAACTTAAGTAATTCCTTAAATTAGTTAAAACCTGAAATATACCTTTCTTCCACTCAAAAATTCATAATAATTTATCCATAGCTTGGAATATTATGAAAATCAAATTCCATCTCCAAAATAATGTTTTTCATAACATATTCAAAAATCAAGGCATTTGAAAATCATTTTGCACGATTTTAGCCTTAAACCAAACTAGATTATTCCACAAAATCATTATTTATTTTAACATGGCAATTAAATCAAAACACGTCATTCATCCAATCATATGGTTTAAACCTCAAATTCAAAATTTAAAACATTCAAGATGATTTATATGAGATGGTTTAGATCATTATTCACCTTGTTTGGATAAGGAACTTGAGGTTTATTCTTGCTTTAATCTTTCTAGTTTGAATCTTAGCCTCTAAATGATTTTTGAGCTCCTCTTCACCTAGGGTTATGGCCGGCCTTCAACTCCCTTTTCTTATGTTTTTGGTTTATGAAAATGTAAATGAGAATAAGGTAAGTGGCTTAGGGGTCATAGTATACGGCTATTCCCATTTTTCCCTTGCCTTATTCTCTTAAGTTTCTAATTTATAAATCATACTTATAATTTCATTAATTAAGGCACGACCCTAATTAGTTTTCAAATCTCAATTCCCTTGTCACTCTAACCTTTACATTATTCTATTTAATTTATTTAACTAAATCGCCTGATTAATGTTATTTAAAATTAGGGATGTTACAAAAATCCACAGAGTTCACTTACCACCGACTTGTTGGTGCTTTGCCATAAACATGAATTTAACTGTGCCAAAAATCCATCAATTCTTGCCAAAACTTCATGCGACTAAACCATAGTCTTCCACGGCCTTAACAAACACTTCCAAACAATTTCGTCAAATTATGTACACTATGGTTTATCAAATAACAAATATGACAGCCACTCTCAAAATGCGCTCAAACGAATTAAAATTTTAGTAAATGGCTTCATCCAAATATTATATAACATGCAAGCATCTCAAACACAAATATAACACTTATATCATTCTAAAACTACAAGAATATAAAATGATGACAAGTTTTGTCTAACAAAAAAATCAGAATCAACATCCAATCCTTATAACACATTTTAAAATCATTATTAAGGTTAGATCTAAGTTTTCAAATGTTTTAACAATAAAAGTCCACATAAAATGTCATTTTTAGCTATATAAATAGGGATCATATGGTGAGAACAATAAACCACTCACCTAGATCCAAATAGCACCGATAGCAGCAGACCTGATGTGAACACCAACTAAGTGATCCTAATGCACCTTAAATCAGCAAATCGCAAAATCCCATGGATCTCCTTTGCTAATCGTTCACCAATCACCAAGTTTGCTAATTAAAGTGAAAGAAATGATGGATATTGTCTAGTCAGGATTATTAGATGTTTGTGAATGTTTACAAAAGAGAAAGCAAGGCTAATGACAACTATAAGAAGCTGGTATTAACCATATTACCAAAATTGATTAATGGGTTACACTATTCACCTATTAATTACCTGCTAATCTGCCTAAACATTATCCAAAAAAAGAGCCATAACCTCTAACTGGTAAGAACAAAATTATATTATAACCACTCTATATAATGGGAAATTATTATATCTTCCACTTAGAAGTGGTCTTAGACACTAATTCGGCTCCTATCAAAATTTATAGGTCTTATAAAAAAATTTAGGTTCACAATTGTCCAATAAAAATTCTAAGAGAATAAAATGTAACTACTCAATATTACCCAAAATTATAGCATCATCGACCCAATATGATTTTAAAATAATATTAACGATCATTCGATAGTAAAATAATGGTGATTACACTCTACCACCTTTAAGAACATTCGCCCCTAAAATCCCATCAAACAAGGTAAGGTTAAAATAATAACCAAAAAACATCACTTTTTGACTTTCCATGGCCTCTTCTTCCATCCCTCCGATACCCCTTTTCAATCTATCACTTCACAACTCTTCTCTACCTGTACATCCATCATCTTCCTCCACCCAGCCAACTGATCCATCATCCATCCCTACCCATCCTCCTATCTTACCATCACGTATGGCCTTTTACCCAACCTACCCGACCCCTACCTATCCATCTCACCATCCGACCTCGTCTCTACTATCTTACCACTGGCTTCCATTCCTCATGCTGGCAACCCTAACCCCTCTACATAGATTTCTCTTTTTAAGTCTAAAACCAAGAATGCTAGTAGATACTCCCCTTTTAACTTCATTCTTTCATATACTAGAGTACCCTTTGTCATTCCTAGTAACATTAGAGAAGCAGGCATCATATACTGGAAAGAACATAAGCTGGGTTTCTTCCTTGACGGAAGTTTCCCATATACCGCTATCATACTGCATCTCCTAAATATCTGGAAACTTAAAAGGTGTCTTTAAGGTTATATCTAACTCCATTAATTATTATTTTGAATTCATATGTGATGAGGATAGATAAATGATCCTTGAGGCCGATCTTATCTAATTCATTCAAGGCAAGATGTTTATTATTTCAACATGAAAACCGTCTTTTGGTTATATACATTCCATTTTCAAAATTGTCCCTATTTGAGTGCACTTCCATAAAATCCCACTAATTATATGGTAACTATTTGGAATTAACTAGATAGCTCGCCACATTAGCAAGTCTATTTACTTCAACAAAGCGATAGAAAGGCTAGAACGATTTGAATACGCCAAATACTTAACCCAAATATCAATAGAGAATGAGCTACCAGACTTCAATAAATGTGGGAAGGGTGATAATAATGCTACGGTGGAAGACATATATGATCGAAAATGAAAAATTTATGTGCTTTGTAACTGCTTGGGCGTGAGTCTTGTGACTATACAAAATAATTTCATTGGTACCTTTTTTTTTTGAAAAAAGTAAATGGGCCAGGCCCAAAATCAATGTACAAGACGGGTAAAATGAAAACCCGAACCAACAAACCCAAACACTCAACAAACCCTAGGCAGAGCCGTCTCAAACCACACAAAAATCACAAACAAAAAAGAAAAAACAACCGAAGGAAAATGGCGATGAATCCCTTCAGCCCATCAAAAGATGAAATAATCATTGGAAAATGCTTCAAGGAGGCTCTATGATTACTGATCCATCATGATCTATGAGCTCGAGAACATATCTGGATTATGGAGGATTCCATATTCTCGATTTCTTCTTAGAGATGCTCTCTGAGTAATTAGCGTCTTCTTTAAAATTATAGTTGGTAGATCCATCTTTCTCTTGGGTCAAGTTGCCATTGTTGTAGCTGATAAGCTTATTTGGGCCATTCCGACAGTCGACTTTGTAAAAAAGCTTGCTTTTATCATTTATAATGTCATTCCTGCTGCTTTCGCCTCTTTCCCAAACAGATATGTGATAAGTGTTACCATTCAGCTTGCTTATATAGCTTTGCTCTTCAGTTCTATGCAGGAATTGATCAGTATTAATTGATGTATTTTGATGCAGGAGGGGATCCAGCTTCGTTGCTACTTCTCTGGAAGTGCGGTAATTCCTGCTAATATCAGGTAGAAAATTATTGGTGAGATATTTTCTATTGTCTTTTATTGCACAATTATTAAAGTAATGTCCCTGTATACTTCCCTTGCAGGAGCAACTCTTGGTATTAGGAGAGTAATGGCCGCCTCCAGTAGATGAAGTGCTGGCGATGCTGGCTTCTCTCCTCTGGGTACCATGGATTCGAAATTTATCAAACTGAGGGAAACAACTTTGGGGAAATTCATTATTTGTTTTCCCCCTTTGTAAGTATAATTCCATACTGGCAGCAACTTCATCCTGATCATTGTGCTCTTCAAGTAGCTGATAAAATTGAGATTTGTTTTTGCTTGCTTTCTGACTCAGAATGTGGAAATCTATTTCAATGTTATTCCAGATTTTAATGGCATCTGTTTTCTTGTTCGAATGTTGCCTAGCATTTCTTTCTTTCCATATGTGATATATGGCAGTTGTTAGCATTATGCTAGCTTTATTGAATTTCTCTGATTTGAAATTGAAGCTTTCCTGAATGTATTGTATACTGTCTTTAATGCTTTGCATTGGCTTGTTTTGACTGAAAAAGAGTTTATTCTTTGCAATGAACCAAATGTGCCTTGAAAAAATGCAATCAAAAAATAAGTGATCAGCTGATTCACTTTCCATATTGCAAAGAAGGCACTTGGTATCAAAAAAATTATTTTTGCTCCATTTTTTGCATCTGTCTCTGGTTGGTAATCTATTTAACAGTGCAAAGTAAGCACAATGCGCCATTTTTGGACAATTTGCTTTATTCCAAATAACACTGCACCATTCCATATTTGTTTCAAATCCTTTTAAATAATCCCAAGTAGCTTTGAAGGAAAATTTCTCTCTTTTTGAAAGCTTCCACTTCCAGCAATCTGTTGCTAAATTTGGATCAATTTCAATTTTTTCAATGGCATTTTTAAAAATAGAAGAAGCTGGATGATTGTTAGGATTCCACTTATGATTTTCAATAATACTATCCACTTTTAAATTGGCTCCCCCAAAGTATATAAGATTAGTCCAACCAAGCAAACTGATTAAAGATTTACCATTTATCCATGGGTCGAACCATAGGCTTGTTTTCTTTCCATCCTTGAATTTTCTATCCAATAAATTGATGCCTTTATTTCTGCTATTTAAGATGGATTTCCAAGTGTGTGAATGGTGATTTTCAGCTGGCATAGTCCAAAATTTTTTGTTTTTGGCATATTTGCAAATCATCCATTTAGCCCATAATGATTTACCTTCTATCAATTTCCAAAAAAGCTTCATACTACAGGCTTCTTTTAAATCATTGATGTTTCTTAGACCCAAACCACCTGCCTCTTTTGGTTTACAAACTGTGTCCCAAGAAATTTTATGATTTTTCCCTTTCCATAAAAAATTTGCACAAATTCTCTCTATTGTGCAAATAGCAGATTTGGGGATATTGTGAGTTTGGATCCAAAACATGATGATAGCTGTGATGACAGTGTGAACAAGCTCTAACCTTCCAGCAATAGATAGAAGTCTGCTAGACCAATTTTCTATTTTATTTTGAATGATGTCAATTAGTTTAGAACAATCCCTGGCTGAAAGTTGATTGGTGCTGAGAGGGAGACCCAAATATTTGACAGGCAGTTGCCCTTCATTTATTTTTAATATTTGAAGAATTTCCCCTTTATTAGCACAATTTTTACTAAAATAAGCTTTACTTTTACTCTCATTGATTTGGAGACCAGCAATATTTTCCATTTTTTCCAATATTTTAGCTAAAGATTGAACACTGTTGATATCTGCATTCATAAAAATAAGCAAATCATCAGCATATAGAAGATAAGTAATGCTAGGAGAGATTCTATTAACAGGCCTGAGATTTCCTCTTATTTGTTCCAATTCCATTTGAATTGAAAAATATTCCATAGCAATTGTGAACAAATAGGGGGAAAGAGGATCCCCTTGTCTAATTCCCCTGTTACTAGAAATAAAACCACAGGGAGATCCATTAACTAAAATAGAAAAAGAGGCAGAATCAATGCATTCTTTAACTAAGTCACAATTTTTTTTATGAAATCCCATTTGCCTCATCATATATATGATAAAATGCCTATTAATCTTGTCAAAAGCTTTGTGAATATCAATTTTGATGCAGACTTTATTCTTACAGCCCCTATTAAAGTTTCTGATAAGTTCATGAGCCAAAAGAGAATTCTCAATGATTTGTCTACCTGGAATGAAAGCACATTGATTTTCAGAAATCAGATATTTAAGAAATTTTTTTATTCTATTACTTAAAATAGAAGCTATAATTTTGTAAATAAAGTTACAACAGGCAATGGGCCTGTAATCCCCTAAATCTGAGGGAATTTTAACCTTAGGAACTAAAGTAATAAAAGTATGATTTAAGCTTTTGAGAAGCTTTCCAGATGTAAAAGTTTCTTTTATAACTTCATGAATAATATTTTTGAAATCCTCCCAGTGTGTTTTGTAAAATTTTGCCCCAAAACCATCAGGCCCTGGGCTTTTATCTATGTTTGATTCAAAAATAATTTTTTTAATTTCTACCAACTCAACAGGGGCAAGAAGAATATCACTGCTACTTTCATTGAGTAAAAATTTTGCTTCAATATTTGGGAAATCATTCTTATACTCATTGGAATTATAGAGGTCAGAAAAATAATTGATAGCCATATTTTCTAAACTAGAGACATCATTCAAAGTAGCACCAGTAGAATCAAGGATTTTACCAATATCATTGATTTTTTTCCTAGATGTCATCTTGGCATAAAAAAATTTACTAGATTCATCACCTTTAGTAAGCCATTCAACTTTGGCTTGCTGCCTCATGTTAATTACTTGAACATGCAGACTATGACATAATTTATTTTGGAGTTGAAAAAAATGGTTAATTCTGGATTTGTCTGAGCTATCAAAATCAATGTTGTTTTGGGCAATCTCACATTCTTCCCTGATAATTTTGATATTGTCTCTGTTCCTATTTTTATTCCAGTTTTTTAAGTTGACTTTGATATTCTTGAGAATTCTTTTAAATTTGCTTTGGGCAGAGCCACTATTTATAGAAATAATACTGTTTTTGACAGTATCTTTATAACTTTTATCATATGTCCACCCATTAACAAATCTAAAAGGAATATTTCTACTAATATTATCATGACCAGAGAAATTAATAAGCAGGGGGGTATGGTCACTAGTAGCTTGAGGGAGAGTATAGCAATTGAAGTTAGGAAAAGTATTTACACATAAATGATTGATAAGAATTCTGTCAAGTTTACAATGAATGTTCCTGTAAACCCCAGATTTCCAAGTGAATTGATTCCCTTTAATACTGGGTTCAATTAAACCAGTTTCCAGAAAAAAGTTGTTAAAAAATTCTAACTTACTAAAAGGAATGGGAATACCTCCCTTTTTTTCAGAAGAGTGAAAAACAGTGTTAAAATCACCTATTATAATCCAGGGTTTAGACATATTGGAGTTTAAAGATTTAATATCATTCCATAATAAACTTCTTTCCTTTTCACTATTTGAAGCATAAATAAAAGAGATTTCAATTTGGAATCCCCCTTTATTTAGGAATTTACAATGTATAAATTGGAAGTTAGTAAAATATTGGCTAAGACTCCAAATATTTGGGTCCCATATTACCATTATTCTACCATTTCCCCCCATATTATTATTGTTAATAACATCCCAATTTTTCAGATATCTATCATGTAAATTGCAAATATTAGAATCATCAAGCTTATGCTCAAGGATACCAACAATGCTTGGTTTTTTTGTGAGAATTAGATTAGTCAAATCTAATTTTCTTTCAGGGGAATTTAACCCTCTAACATTCCAAGTAATCATATTCATATGATGATAATAATATAATATGAATGATTAGGATACATAAAGGATATCACAGCTTCATATTGAAAGACTGAGATTGTGATCCTCCAGCTTTCCTTTGTCTCTTTTATCTTCTATGCATTCTGAATTTTTATGCCCATTTCTTTTTAATGGTTTTTTACCTTGAATTTTCAGATAATCAGACCACCTTGGATTTTCTTTTACATATTTTTCCTGAAATTCATCTTTTCCAGAGCTTTCTTCTATCTCTTGAGAAAGAATATCTTGTAGGTTTTTTATTTTTCTTTTCTTCCTTTCTTTTTTCTTCTTTTTTGATGGAGGAGATGAATTTGGAATTAGTTTTATGGCTTTTTGGACTAAATCTTCTGAGATTTCTTTATGACAGTTTTTAGAACCAATTTCCCTGATTGCATCTCTAGCAGTTGTTATTTTTGGAATTGTATTTATTACCAAAGAAATTATTTCACTTGCATTTTTTGCTTCATCAGGTGAGTGCACTTCACCATGATCCGAGTTTGAATCCAAAATAGTAGGAGTGATATCATTTCCCTTTACCTGATTTGATGGTTCTTCAGAGATTTCAGCCATTATTTGATCTGGAACTATCTGCTGGTTTGAAACATCAGAGACATTCACATTTGTAGACATATCCATTATGCAGTCTTTATTATTAAAATTTTCGAAGAACTTTTTTTTTTTTGAAACTGGGTACTTATATTTACAAAGTAGGCAGCACACAAGTCTGCAAGAATCATCATGGCGCACAGTTTAATATGCCAGAGGCAGGGATCGAACTGCCGACCTTGTCGTCAACAGCCTGGCGTTTTACCACTGCACCAAGGCCTCGGACATTTTCGAAGAACTTTATTTTCCCTGTTAGAGAATTATCAGGGACACAGAATTCTTGAATCTTTTCTTGCTGTCTGCCATAAGAAATTGTATCCATGATGCTTTCTTGATTATTTTCTGATAACAATGCCTTTTCTTTGATGATTGAAGAATCTTTCTGCTTTTCTTTCCAAATCATTTTAGAAGAACAGATTTCAGTTAAATGCCCAAAACATTTGCAATTTGAACATATTGGTGGAATCCATTCATATTCAATATTTTGAACTAATGTTTCTCCATCATGCATTGTTATATGGGCTTCATCAGGAAATTCTGAATTTGCATTAATTTCAACAAGGATTCTTGCATAACTTAATCTTGTCTCCTTTGCAGTTGGTTCATCAAGCTTTAGAGGAATTCCCACAACACTTGCTATTGCCTCAAAGGCTTCTTTATCCCACAATTTTAAACTTAATTCTGGCAAACGAATCCACACTGGAATAGTGGATAGTAAATCCCTGTCAAAAGCAATTTTACTGCTCCACTTTTTTAAAATGATTAACTTTCCATTAATGAAATATGGACCCCCATTGATAGCTTTTTCACAGTCACACTCAGCCGTAAATTTGATCACAAAAAAACCATTATTTCTTGAAAAAATTTCAAAGTTGCTCACTGGATTCCATGTTCTTTGAACAAATGCTTTAAAATGATGATAAGAAGGTCTATTACCGTATACGTAAGCTATTACCGAGCAGCCCCACTTTGTCTCTGTTCTTTTACTGACACCTTCTTTCATAACAACCATTTTCTTTTTGTTAATGGTTAGAGGTGCTTGGTATTTCAGATCGAAATCAGGTCTGAGACCCCCTTCTCTGATTAAATCTGCCCATGAAGATGCTTTATTTGAGGAAGACCCTTTGCTATTATACTGCAATGAATTTGTGCCTGAGCTGTCTTGCTTCTTTTGAACTGTGGTTGAATAATTTGGTGCAGCATGCGAATACTGATTAACAATGGATTTAGAATTGTTAAATCTTGTATTCCTGTTACCATTGCTGGACAAATTCGCAAGATTTTTACTAAGGTTCTTTGCTGGAAATTGTTGGTGAAAGGTCTTCCCTCTGTAGCGGCGGTTTCTCACAAGTTGAAAACCCTCATTGTCGATTTCAGGTTGTACCTTCTTGAGGGAAGAAGAAGAAGGGAGATAAAGAGGAGGAGGCTCGGGTGATATAGACTTGCTGACCTTAGAGATCTGATTAAAGCTATTTTCCATAAGAAATTGATACTATTTTGAATTCTTGATTTTCTTACAAAAGATCAACTAATTGGTACTATGTTAGGAAGCAAAGTTAATTTCATTGGTACCTTAACCAAGGCAAAGGCGGTTGTAATAGAAAACTGCAATACTGTTATAACAAAAACACCTTTCAAGAATTTTAACAGAAATGAGGATAAATAAAGACACATGGTAAAAGCACTTTACCTACTAAAAGATTTGAATGTGAACAAATTAAATGCAGAAGTCATTGAACAAGATGTACGGGTGAAGGAAGGAATCTACCCAACCCAATCAAAGTAACTCGAATGCTAGCTCCATATTAGGTCCAATACCTAATTCACACATTCTACACAGCACCAATGGTGCTACTAATTTTAAGTTGACATGCACTACATATGTCAGTACTTGCTCCATAAATAATCAACGTGGCTACTATGAATATGCTGCAGCCATGCAAATGATATTTTCTATGCAAATATACATATATCGATAGTAGGAATAACTTCTGGGAAAAATCCTACCCAGCTATAAAACTCTTATAATCCAAGTCTTCACCATGTCGATCCCATCAAACCCATAATTGAGGTATCTACAGTAGACCCAAACCCCTTGCATGTTCAACTGATTGTCCTATCACTTAATAGATTTGCGCTTCTGGAAAGCATCGCTAAAGTAATTTCCCAATTCAACCATGCATACTACCTGCCTCCACATCCAAAATCCATAATAATTCACTTCACATGATACTCAAACTTACATTCTTATTATTGTCCCTAACCAACCTAAACTACCCCTTCATGTGACTCCAACTCCGCAACCATGTAGCCTTCCACTTCTCTACTTAATGAATTCTTCCCTACACAATCCATGCCTATATGTCTCTGATGCATCTGAACAATGATTAACATTTCATTACCTAAACACACATCTCAACTTCTCAAAGCCACATGCTTCCTCTTGTCAAACACTAGCTCGTGTGAGTTCAAGAGGGTCCTAGAACTCTGTACGAAATGGATCTTAAAAGCCATGAAAAAACTAGAGGATGTGAATAGTATTTGTGTATTATTTAAAATTTTATTTGTAGATAAGAATATTATTACTTTCAAACTTCAAATTGATTTAAACTACTAAAAGCAAGTGTAGAAAGTACAGTACTGAAAGTAAAAAGACATGAATTTTTATATTGGTTTGGGTTGATCAGTCCTACGTCCGGTCATGTACTTCCCGTATAGATTTCCACTATATTAACTTGTTTTCAGTGGGTGAAAAAACGCCTTATAGTCTTGATTTCCTTAGGCTATAAGATACGCCTTTTCCTTCTTACAAAAAAGTAGTTTGGATGTAAGACAACGTACCACACAGATACCGATTCTTGCAGTTGTAACACACATTCTTATAGACCTCCAATAGCAATGTCAAGTGGTTTCTTCGAGGGGTAGGAAGTATAAATAAAAGAAAGGTTAATGTATATTGAAGAGCAATTCTCTGATTTGGTGTGGTTTGTCAATTATTGAAGAATATGAAAGAAAATCGATGGATCTGCAAAGGATATATAGTAAGTTCTCTTAAGAGAGTATAAGAACTTCATGAGTGAAAGAGAGTAAGAAATAAGAGAGAATATGTGTTGAAAGTCGTTGGTTCTTTGGCGTATTTATAGACTTGAAGAGATGTGTCCATTAGTGAAGGGACACATGCCAAAAGATACATGAGTTCCCAATAGGCACTTGAAATATCCGACTATCTGTTGACAAACCAACTTTCATCTATCGGCAGATGATGTTGAAATTTTGGGGTTTTGAAATTGCATTGCTTTGGGGTCCTTAACATAGCTTTCTATGGAAGACTATATTTATATCACTTCTAATGATCTTTAAACTTGTCGATGCTCAAGTGATCATTGATTAATCTCTGTCAATAGCTTAGTTAAAGCAGACTCTATAGTATATTTTGATATAACTGCTCAATAGCTCTTCAAGTTGCTTTATTCCCATTTATTATTTGTTTAAAAACTTGATATACTTGAACAAATTTTTAGTATCAACAGTATATGGTAGTTATCATCAAAACCAAATACTGAGGTTCTAGCCATCTCTCCCTTTTTGATGATAACAACCATATATGTTAGACAGATAATATAACATATGAATGCGGCAATGCTCCCTCTAACTATATGATCGTCTTGTCTATGATATAACTTTTGATTTCTATCTTGTATATACCTTTCTCTCCCCTTGGTCATCAACAAAGTGAGTTGAAAGATTTAGCCAAGAATTGAACGACATTAATGAATAAGAGTAATTAGATGATATCATAAGTTAGTGAATATATGACATGATACAGTGAATGTTATGATAAGTGTAATCATGTGATATATACAAAGATAAATCATTTATTTTGGTATCCACTTCCTATGTCAGGATTCAAGGGTTAATAAAATGGGTGAGAAATTTATCAAGGTATAGTTTTCCCACAAGAAAATTAAACATAAAGTAAAATAACATAAAACACAACATTAGATAGAGTATAAGTATAAATTTACTTTGGTAGTCCAGTTGATATTCTAGACTCTCTAGAATCTTAAGTTTATTGGAAACCAAACCCAAGTAGAGTTTGAATATCTCTTATAAATGTAATTTTTTGAAAAGTGAACATCATTTAAAAACTTATCAATAATAATTTCCTTTTTAGTGTTATCTAAATCTTTTGGAGTTGGATATTAAAATTTATTTGGATGTTTCAGTTTCAACCATCTAAACTTTGGTTTGAACATTTTTTCCTTAACAAATTTAGTACGTGAAGTACAAGCAACTTTTATTCTAGGCTATGGAATAAATTGAAGTCTATATTTGTTTCTAGAGGGTTTAGATGAAGGTAATAAAATATCTTAATATACTTTTCCCTTATTAAATTTATCAAAATTTGTTTTAATTTTAACAAAATCATTATTAATATAAAAAATTATAACATTTAAGTTTTTAATTTGATCTTTTAATAAAATTATTTTAGATTTCATCAATAGATTTCCATAGATCAACGATTCATTTTCTAAAGTCAATTCTTTAAAACTTCCAGAATTTTCGAAAATTTCAAGTTTTTCAAAAATCGTTAAAGATTCAAAATTTGGCATTTTGAAATCCTTCTCATCATTGGTTGCATTTAATCTATCAATTTCCTCTTCAAAAAGTTGTTTCCCTTTAGTTAACATTCATTGAACAAAGTTAAGCTATCAATTTCTACTAAACTAGACTTAAATTATTTCGTAAGGGTATATAAGTTTTATACATGTCATTTAATAAAAAGAATTTCTTCATTGGAGTTGTGTGCCTTTTTGTCAACCATAAAGCACATATTTTCACTTTTAATCCATAGCTCACTGTCACTTAATGAAGTGGCTAAATCATCTAGTATTACGTTGTAATCCTGCTTTCTCTTCTTACTAAAGGTGTCAACATTAGAAGAAAAGTTTGACCTTTTTACATTGGGACAATCTCTTTAAAAATGACCAAGTTTTTCATATTTGAAACACTTAAAATTTTCTTTACCAGAATCGCTCTTAGTTTTCTAGATTTTATTCAACCTTTTGTATTTCAAAATGTTCTTGAAATTCTTGATCATGAAAGCGATTTCATCATCATCGTCATCTGATTCTATATCATGAGAGGCATAAAAAGCCAAAGACTTTTCCTCAACAATAAGATTATATTTCCTAACTTGCAATACTTCATATGACACAAGGTTTCTTATTAATTCTGCAAGCGATTACTGTATGGCTAGTTATCACTTAGGATCGTGTAATATGGAATGCATTATAATCAAAATGCAGAAACAGATAATAATAAGGAAGTAAATAAGAATAAGCACACAAGGAATTTTTATACTGGTTCGAACTTTCCGTTCTACATCCAGACCCAGACTTCCCTCTAGAATTTCACTCAATAACCCCTCAATTAACCCAGAGGAATAGGTAAACAATACCCGAGCAGCCAAACAGGATTTTTCCGCCTCAACAGTCGAAGAGGACTTTTCCGCCTGATACAAACTAACATGACTTCTACAATTTCAATAAAGTTGTTTGAAACTTTGTGTTCTTGATAACACTGATTTTTCTTTGATAGTACACCCTTCCTATAATCTTTTCCTCATGTATATATTGTGTGTGAAAATAAGAAAGGAAGATATTGCTTAGAATCGAAGAATATGTTAATTAATTCAGATATTCAAGCAATATATATATATATATATATATATATTGTGATTGCTTGTAGAATGCAGAGATAAATAGTAGAGAATATAGCAAGAAATAAAAATAAAAATTGATGATTTGAGAAGTGATTCTAATGTGTTTATATAGTGAACAAATAATTACAACTATTCACGAAGAGTTTTAATCAAAAGATGCAGCCATATATCTTCAATTTGAATCGTAACTCTTCGTAGATAGAAGTGTATCTTTAGAAAAAAATGACTATTAGAGTGATGCAGCTCAGAACAGAGAAGAAATGCAACCAAAATTTCTAACAAGGATGAGCCGTACACGACTCATAGAGAGGTTAAGTCGTTCACGACTTAGGAGGGCAGGGTTAAGTCGTTTCCGACTTAATGGAGCACGAGATAGCAAGTTCCGAGTTAACAACAATTCAAGACGCATAAAGGAGGTAGATTTGAGTCGTATACGAGTTAACGACGAGGGCTTGAGTCGTATACGAGTTAACCAAGCTCAGGAGAAGATGTTCCGACCTAATGATATGCGCATAAGCCGTCTACGACTTAACATGAAGCAACGAAAAACCCAGCAAGTGAAGACTTTGAGTCGGAGGGAGTTAAGGCGGCAAGGAGATGAGTCGGCATGCGCTTGAGTCGGTTGTGATGAGTCGTTTGTTGTGATGAGTCGTGAGTTGTATGTTGTAAGTCGTAAGTCGTGAATTTCTTAAGTCGGTATATACTTGAGTCGGTTGCGTGTGAGGTTGTACTCAGTTGAGTCGGCCGATGGTCTTGTATATAGTTAAGTCGTAAGTCGGTCTTGAAGGTATGAAGTGATGTAATAAGTTGAGTCGGCGTGTGTTGTAAAGAGCTGTGTTGCTACAAGTTGAGTCGGTGCCGACCTAAGGATGTTGAGTCGGTCACGAGTTAAGAAACTGGGTCGAAAACACTATAAATAGGGGCGTGTGTTGTACATTTGGGGGGTTGAATATTGAATAAAATTTCCTTTTGTTAGCTTTGTGCTTTCATACAATTGGTAGTTGAGTGTGATCTCCTATCTCCTCTTTCGGTTAATCGAGTGCGCTCGATTCAACGATCGAAGAAGCCGATTCACGGAATCTAGTGCGCTAGATCAACGTGCGAAGAATCGTAGATCTTTGAACACGGTATAGTGCGCTATCAACGTGTTTGAGATAGCTAGGGTTCGGTATCTTTGGATCAACGAACTTGGGCATTTTGGTATCTTCAACTCACCGATTGCTACATTTCATCGATTGAAGTTTTGTTTGATTTTCCGCTGCGTCAGTTTTTGGTATCAGAGCCATTCTTAGCCAATCATAGCTAAGTTTGATTCTTGGAGCCAAGTTTTTGAAGTTTTTGAAGTTGAAGGAGTTCATCGTGTACATATTGAAGTTGCATCAAGTTAGGAGTGTTTGATCCATTTCATTTTGGATCGAGGAGTTGGACTTTGTTTGGATTTTGACTTGGAGTTTTTGCGCGCCAAGAAGTTTGAATTTGAAGAAGGCCGTGTATACTTGGGAGTAGCCGTGCCTTGTTGATTGCATTGAAGTGTTTGTAGTAGGTGGCCAAGACAAGTTGTACCGAGGCAAGTCAAAGCGAGTCAAGGTAGAGCCGACCTAACTTGAACCGAGTTAGTGTGAGCCGTGAACATCTATTGCCGATCTAAGGTTGAGCCTAGATTGCTTTATTGTGTGAAATTTTGAAGTATTGTGTTCAATTTGTTGAAGTTTGTGAAGTTTACAACCATGCCACCAAGGAGAGCTAACCGACATCAAAACGTTGAAGCTTTGTATCGTAGAGAAGAAGCCGAGCTTATGGAACAACGTATTAATGAAAAGTTTGATGAAGGCATTGGTAAATTGGAGAGATTGATGACTGATTTGAATCAAAGGAGGAGATCACCAAACTCGAACCATGGAGGAAACCGAGTTTCGCCATTGGTTACGGAAGCGAGGAGGGTATCACCACATTCTTGTAGAGATAGAAGAGAAACATCAATTTCATCACGAAGAGATTATCATGACTATGCACATGAAGAAAGAAGAAGTCATCGAGAATTTGACCATGAACCATATGGAGATGAAGAGAGACATAGTCAAAGAAGCATGCATGAGAGAAGGGATGATGTTAGTCGAGATCGATGTAGGCGTACCTTTGATTTTGTTGACGAGGGTGATAGAGCAAGTATTCATTATAGAGATCGAGACCAAATTCGAAATTCTTACCGTGATGTGGAGGATGATCGTCGTTGGGAGTCGGGTATGAAAATGGAAATTCCAGAATTTAAAGGCGGGATGGTTGCTGAGGAATTTTTAGATTGGTTGTCTAATGTGGAGGAAATCTTTGATTTCAAGGAGGTGCCGGAGAATAGAAGGGTGAAGTTAGTTGCTACAAGGCTGAGGGGAAGAGCATTGGCATGGTGGCAGCAAACTAAACTTACTCGAGAACGAATGGGGAAGTCAAAGATAGAATCTTGGGAGAAGATGAAAAAGTTGATGAGATCTACTTTCTTACCTTACAACTACCAGTCACTTATGTACCAAAGGTTGCAGAATCTGAGGCAAGGGACGAAATCTGTTAGCGATTATGCTGATGAATTTTACCAACTCATTGCCAGGAATGATATTATGGAGACAGAAGAACAACTAACTGCTAGATTCATTGGGGGTTTGAGAATGCAGATCCAGGATATGGTTAATATGTTTGATCCTAGATCCGTTGCAGAGGCACATCAGAAAGCGTTAGCTTGGGAGAAACAAGGAAGGCGTGGAGGTGGTGTGTTTACTAATTCCAATAATCAAGCAAGGGGTGTTGGCGGAAGTTCTAATGTTCCTAAACCAATTACCAAGCCAGTGGTGAAGGAGGTTGAGAAGGCGAAGGCTAGTAGTGTTTTCAAATGTTATAATTGTCAGGAGTTGGGTCACAAAAGCAACGAATGTCCGAAGTCGAAGAAGAGAACCATGGTTGCAGAGGTTGGAGCAGATGATGGTGAGGAGGCAGAGTATTCAAATGTACCATATGTTGAGGAGGAAGAAGAAGTGTCGGGTGATGAAGGTTGTAATCTTATGATGAGGAGAAGTTGTTTGACACCTAAGCAAGAGGAGGATTGTAGTTGGCTGAGAAGCAATATTTTTCAATCGACATGTACTATTCTGGGGAAAGTTTGCAAGTTCGTTATTGATGCGGGAAGTTGTGATAATATTATTTCTACAGAGGCAGTGAGAAAGTTGAACTTGAAGACCGAGAAGCATCCTAAACCATACAAGCTTGCATGGTTAAGAAAAGGGGGCGAAGTGAAAGTGTGTCGAAGAGCTTGTGTTAATTTTTCTATTGGGAAGAAGTACAAAGATGAAATTTGGTGTGATGTCGTGGATATGGATGTTTGTCATTTGTTGCTGGGCAGACCATGGCAGTTTGATAGAGCAGTACAACATGATGGTCGTGCCAATAGTTACAGTTTCATGTTCGAGGGTACTAAAATCACTTTGGTTCCTAAGAAACAACAGCAGAAGGAGAGCAAACTAGAAGAGATTGAAGAATTGAAAACTCTGTTGACTTTGAAGGAGTTTGTCAAAGAAGTGGAAGAAGAACCGGAAGTGTTTTTGTTGATTGGGAGAGAGAGTAGTGAAGAAGTTGAAGTCCCGGAAGAAGCAAAGCCAATTTTGAAAGAATTTGAAGATGTCTTTCCAGAGGAGTTACCTAAGGAGTTACCACCACTTAGAGACATTCAACATCAAATTGATCTTGTTCCAGGAGCAGTGTTACCACATCGACCACATTACCGTATGAGTCCGAAGGAACACGAGGAGTTACGAAGGCAAGTGGAAGAGTTGCTTGAGCAGGGGCGTATTCAGGAAAGTTTGAGTCCATGTGCTGTGCCAGCATTGTTGGTACCCAAGAAGGACGAAACTTGGAGAATGTGCACTGATAGTAGAGCTTTGAATAAGATCACTGTTCGATACAGATTTCCTATGCCGAGATTGGATGATTTGCTGGATCAGTTGAGTGGGGCAACTATATTCTCGAAGATTGATTTGAAAAGTGGTTACCATCAAATTCGAATCAGACCTGGAGATGAATGGAAGACAGCTTTCAAAACAAGAGAGGGGTTGTACGAATGGTTGGTTATGCCGTTTGGTTTATCAAATGCACCTAGTACATTCATGCGGGTGATGAATCAAATCTTTAGACCATTCATTGGGAAGTTCGTCGTGGTTTATTTCGATGATATTCTGATTTACAGTAGGAGTATGGAGGAGCATGTTCTACATTTGAGGGAAGTGTTGATTATTCTTCGTGAAGAACAATTTTATGCTGCTACAAAGAAATGTGTGTTTATGACACCTAGTGTTTTATTCCTGGGTTATGTTGTTTCAGGGAAAGGTATTCAAGTTGACCAGAGTAAAGTTGAAGCAGTCAAGAATTGGCCACAGCCAAAGACAATTACATACGTGAGAAGTTTTCATGGGCTAGCGTCATTCTACCGAAGGTTCATACCACACTTCAGTAGCGTGATGGCTCCAGTGACTGATTGCATGAAGGGTAAACAGTTTGTGTGGTCAGAGGAAGCGGGGGTTGCCTTTGAAAGAATCAAGGAACTGTTGACGTCTGCACCAATTCTTGTTTTACCGAATTTTCAGTTGTTATTTGAGTTGCACTCTGATGCTTCGAAGGTTGGAATTGGAGGAGTTCTGAGTCAGAATGGAAAGCCAGTTGCTTATTTTAGTGAGAAACTGTCAGGGGCAAAGATGAGATACAATACATATGATGTTGAATTTTATGCTGTTGTACAAGCTGTTAAGCATTGGAGACACTATCTATTTCAGAAGGAATTTGTCCTTTATACAGATCATGAAGCATTGAAGCATTTACAGGGGCAGGATAAAATCTCAGCGAGACATGCATCATGGATTGCTTATTTACAGCAGTTTACTTTTGTCGTTAAGCACAAATCAGGGGTGACAAATCGAGTAGCTGATGCTTTGAGTAGGAGGAGTCATTTATTAACGACAATGAAGGTTGAAGTAACGGGGTTTGAATTACTGCCAGAGATGATTGAAGAAGATCCTTACTTTGTGAAATATGTTGAGAAAGTGAAGGATGGAAGTGCCGATGAATTTATGATGGTTGATGGTTTTCTGTTTAAAGGAAATCGTTTATGTATTCCAGATTGTAGCTTGAGATTGAAAATTGTCAAAGAGTTGCACGAGGAAGGGCATGTAGGCCGTGATCGTACTTTGCAGTTGATTTCGCAATCTTACTTTTGGCCGTCGATGAGAAAAGAGGTGGAAAGATTTGTGGAGCGATGCCATATTTGCCAAGTTTCAAAGGGGACAGCAACGAATGCAGGATTGTATATGCCATTACCAGTACCATCTAAGCCATGGGTTGATATTAGCATGGATTTCGTTTTGGGTTTGCCGAGAACTCAAAGGGGAAATGATTCGATATTTGTTGTGGTGGACAGGTTTTCGAAGATGGCACATTTTGTTGCTTGCAAGAAGACAGCAGATGCAGTTCGAGTAGCACAGTTATTTTTCAAGGAAATTTATCGACTTCATGGTTTACCAGAATCTATTGTTTCTGACCGAGATACTCGTTTTCTGAGTCACTTTTGGTTAAGTTTGTGGAAGATGGTGGGAACGAAACTGAAATTTAGCAGTGCTTATCATCCACAAACTGATGGGCAGACAGAAGTTGTTAACAGGTCATTGGGAAATTTGTTGCGTTGTCTTGTACAAGATAATTTGAGAAGTTGGGACATGAAGCTATGCCAGGCAGAATTTGCACATAATCATGCAGTGAATCATAGCACGGGATTCAGTCCGTTTCAGATTGTTTATTCAAATTTACCCAGGGGACCGTTGGATTTGGCAGTAGTACCACAGTCAAAGAGAACAGTTAAACGAGCTGCTGATTTTGTTGATGAGCTGACTGAATGTCATAAAGTCGTTCAGGAACGATTGGAGAAGTCGAATGAGAAGTATAAGAAGTCTGCAGATTTGAAACGTCGAAATGTTGAATTTAAAGAAGGTGATTTGGTTTATGCTGTCTTGACAAAGGATCGTTTTCCGGTGGGTGCTTATAACAAGTTGAAAGCGCGAAAAATTGGTCCAGTTGAAGTTTTAAAGAAAATCAATGAGAATGCTTATCGATTAAAGTTACCAGATGATGTTTATACTTCTGATGTTTTTAACATCAAACATTTAATTCCATATCATGGCGATGAGATTGTTGAGAAAGAATTTACAAATTCGAGGTCGAATTTTTCTCAACCAGGGGAGGATGATGCAGCTCAGAACAGAGAAGAAATGCAACCAAAATTTCTAACAAGGATGAGCCGTACACGACTCATAGAGAGGTTAAGTCGTTCACGACTTAGGAGGGCAGGGTTAAGTCGTTTCCGACTTAATGGAGCACGAGATAGCAAGTTCCGAGTTAACAACAATTCAAGACGCATAAAGGAGGTAGATTTGAGTCGTATACGAGTTAACGACGAGGGCTTGAGTCGTATACGAGTTAACCAAGCTCAGGAGAAGATGTTCCGACCTAATGATATGCGCATAAGCCGTCTACGACTTAACATGAAGCAACGAAAAACCCAGCAAGTGAAGACTTTGAGTCGGAGGGAGTTAAGGCGGCAAGGAGATGAGTCGGCATGCGCTTGAGTCGGTTGTGATGAGTCGTTTGTTGTGATGAGTCGTGAGTTGTATGTTGTAAGTCGTAAGTCGTGAATTTCTTAAGTCGGTATATACTTGAGTCGGTTGCGTGTGAGGTTGTACTCAGTTGAGTCGGCCGATGGTCTTGTATATAGTTAAGTCGTAAGTCGGTCTTGAAGGTATGAAGTGATGTAATAAGTTGAGTCGGCGTGTGTTGTAAAGAGCTGTGTTGCTACAAGTTGAGTCGGTGCCGACCTAAGGATGTTGAGTCGGTCACGAGTTAAGAAACTGGGTCGAAAACACTATAAATAGGGGCGTGTGTTGTACATTTGGGGGGTTGAATATTGAATAAAATTTCCTTTTGTTAGCTTTGTGCTTTCATACAATTGGTAGTTGAGTGTGATCTCCTATCTCCTCTTTCGGTTAATCGAGTGCGCTCGATTCAACGATCGAAGAAGCCGATTCACGGAATCTAGTGCGCTAGATCAACGTGCGAAGAATCGTAGATCTTTGAACACGGTATAGTGCGCTATCAACGTGTTTGAGATAGCTAGGGTTCGGTATCTTTGGATCAACGAACTTGGGCATTTTGGTATCTTCAACTCACCGATTGCTACATTTCATCGATTGAAGTTTTGTTTGATTTTCCGCTGCGTCATAGAGTCGGTCAATCGACTGAGAAAAAATGATCAGTCTACTGAATATTCAAAGATACTGAGCATGATCAATCGACTAGCTGCATTCGGTCAGTCGACTGACCTGGTTGTCAGTACATAGTTTGCTTATTTTTTTC
This sequence comes from Allium cepa, assembly GCA_030765085.1. Lineage (NCBI taxonomy): Eukaryota > Viridiplantae > Streptophyta > Magnoliopsida > Asparagales > Amaryllidaceae > Allium > Allium cepa. Next base: position 348,857,795 of record CM060928.1, read on the forward strand.
AAAAAAATGAATTTTAAAACAACTTTGATTTTGTGTAAACTACTTGAGGATAGATTTTAACAATTTCAAACTATACCTAAGATTAAAACTTTAATAAATAAACATACTATACTTAGATTTGAAATCTCATCTCCTTTGTAGTTTAATAGCATATCTTATTCTCTTTTTGCCGCTTGATCGTATAGTCTCATCACTTGACCGTTTAAGCTTTTTGTCATGAATCAAAACTCATGATTCAACAATCTCCCCCTTTTCGATTGATGACAACCTGTTTTAGATGATATTATATTTTAAGAAATATATAACGAAAGTTATATATATCTTTCCCTGAATATTTGGCGACATATCTAATCTTGCAAAAATTGGTTAGTCAAACAAATTTCTCACCATTTGTCATCGACAAAAAGGAAATGAACAATAATTTCATCATTGTGAATTAACAACATAATAATCACACAAAAAATTGTTTCGAATTATACCAAGCTATTTATACAAGCTCATAAAAAAATGGTAGTAGAATGTTTATAAAAAACAATAATTTACTACCATCAAACAAGAAATATCAATATCACTCATCAGAGTCTAACTCTGTTTCCTTTTCCACTTGCATTGGTCATTTTCCTCATAAAGAACTTTCCACAAATTTTCCGCCACCCCCATTTCCACTAGTGTTACAACTTGTATGTTCTTCGGATGTAGACCAAGTGAAACGAGGTGCTGGACGTTTGCCCGGATCACGATGTGAAGTGTCTGTAGTTGTGGAAGAGAAACAAGAGATGCATCCCATAAAATCTCGAAAAAGCTTTTGATCTTGTCAAACTTCTTGTCGATCTTCTTGTCGAGATTCTTGATGCAAGAATCCAAAATGACTTGATTATGAGCAATTAGATCAATGGACTCTTAGGTACTTTGGGATGGAGTTGTGGTACGAATGTCATCTCTTTGTTGCTGTGGAGTAACAACTAGCTGACGAGGTCTCGATTGCCAATCTTGAAAAGACATGATAGTGAGCGGTCTAGGATGCAATTTCATTAGACTAATTGTGCGACTATTTGGGGTTTTAATAGTGGAGGTATCAGATTCTGGAATAGGAACTTGTAGGTTCATAACCGTAATAGATGATGTTCATTAAACTTTGGTTGAAGGATAAGAATTCGTCAAGGATAAGCTTAGGCCAATTGATTTGAACATCTCCCAAATTGTATATAAAGCCCTATAATTCTCCGAATATACAAGCTCATAAGAACCAGTACGAGGAAGAATTGTACGCATTAAGGCTCGATGCATAATTTGAGCTGTAGGGCGTAAAGCGATAGATTTTAGTTCTATCATGTCATCTTCCAAAAATCTATGACTTACTTCATCTCGTTTGCCTATAGAAACATTTAGATCTTCCAATGGAATATCATTTGTTGGTGTTTGAAGAATGTGTCCAATTCTATCTAATGACAAGAATACTTGTTGACTACAAACTAAACTCCATACGCAACTGTCACAATTTCGTGAATTTTGATGACCCAAATTTAAGTTAGCATAAAATCGTTTTAACATTGTACGATTAATTTTGATTGTTTTGATTGTGGTCAAGAAAAGAGTCTAGATGACTTCTTCTTGCAAGCTCTTGAATTCTATATGCAACAAAGTCTGGAAAGACGACAAAAGATCCTTCTAGAAAACGAGCTTCCTTCATTTTACTCCATCTTTGGATAGCGGTGTCATCATAAATCCATTGAGCTATTTGGATATCAATAGGTTCGTAGGAAGAGGACAAAGGTTTTCTAGATCATTTAGGTTGTATTGGAGCCATTTGAAGTACAATTGAGTGAAGAAATTTGAAATTTTTGAGAAATAGGGTTTTGAAATTCTGATAAGGGAAAGTAAAAGCGAAGAGTTAAAAAGAAGAAGGTAGGTAAAAAGGGAAAATATAAATGAAACATTGATTAATGTACCCAGGGAGCCTATTCGGTCGACAGGTCGAATTAGGTCATTCGAACTGAAGTAATTTTCTGAAACTTTCTATTTTCAGATTCAGTCGACTGACCTAATTCGTTCAGTCGACCAAATGCTATTTTGCAGCATTATCGATATTTTTGAATGTGTTAACAAATAAATCAAAATATATTCAATATATTAATCAACGAGGCATACAAAATAAATTTAAAAAAATAAAAAAAATAAAGCTTAGTTAGATGAAGAAGAAGTGGATGAATGTGCAGTCTTCATCTAAACCATACAAAGAAAATACTAAATACTTGATAAGCTTTGCTTCTTTTCGAATATCCTATGAATATTCCTTCATCGGATTTTGGATCAAATTTGCCAAGCTGATCTGTCGTGTTATGTATAAAACATTTTGAACCAAATACTTTGAAATAGGATATATTAGATTTTTTGCCATTTAAAAGTTCATATGGGGTGTGTTTTGTTAATAATCGAATAGAAACACGATTCAAAACATAACAAGCAGTTGCAACAGCTTCTGCTCGGAAATGCTTAGGTAGAGTGCTTCCATTTAATAAAGTTCTTGCACATTCTTGTAATGTTCTGTGTTTCCTTTCTACAACTCCGTTTGTGATGTTCTAGGAAAAGAAAAGTTATGATTAATTCCTTTCTTGTTACAAAAACGTTCAAAAGCTTCATTTTCAAATTCACCTCCATGCTCACTTCTAATATTTTTAATTTTTAAATTATTTATATTTTGAATTATTTTTACAAAATTTTTAAAATTGTCAAAAGTGTCACTTTTATGTTTCATGAAAATAGTCCATGTATATCTTGAAAAATCATCTACAATGACAAACACATATCTATTGTGATTAATAGATTGAACTTGAGTAGGTTCGAAGAGATCCATATGTAGTAGTTCAAGTGGTTGTGTTGTAGATATGATTTTCTTAGATTTAAAAGACTTTGTTAATTTTCCTAACTGACATGCATCACAAATATTATCAATTTTGAATTTCATATCAGGTAGTCCTTTAACAAGTTTATTTTTGGCTATTTTATTAATAGCATTAATATTTATATGACAAAATCTTTTGTGCCATAGCCAAGAATCATTTTTTGTAGCTACTAAATACATGTTTGTGACATGATTTATATTCATATTTAAAATATAAATATTTCTATCACTTTTACCTTCAAAAATTAAATTTTGATTTTTATCAGAAATATTGCATTTATTTTCTAAAAAGGATATATAAAAACCTTTATCACATAATTGACTTATGCTTAATAAATTATGTTTTAAGTCTTTAACTAATAAAACATCAAAAATGAGAGGTAAGTTAGAGAAACCATTATTGCTCACATCACCTTTGCCGATGATATAACCTTTTGAATTATCTCCAAAAGTGACCGATCCTCCTTTTGAGTAGACAGTATTAGTTAACATGTCCTTATTACCAGTCATGTGTTTCGAGCAACCACTGTCTAAAATCCATTTTCCTCTCTTTTTAAGTGGTACCTGCAAAAAATAAAGATTAAGTTGATAAGATTAAGTTGATACCCACTTTTCTTTTTAGGTTCCCAAGAGTTGAGTCTTAGGAAACCAAACCCAAGCGGGTTTAGAATTCCCTTTATAAATATAATTTTTGTTTTTATGAATAGTTTTCATAATTGTTTTGATATATCTATTCCTAATTAAATTGTTATTTGTTTTTGGAATCCATATCTTAATAGTTTTAAGATCTTTATAAACTATTTTCTTAATATCTTTCTTAATTTTGTTTTTAAACTTATTTTTAAACATTTCAGATTTCTTTGGATTCTCAATTTTCTTATATCCTAGTCCCATTTTATTTGAAGTAGAATGCGCATTTTCTATTATTGTAGAAAGATTTTCTCGTCCTTTGTTGAAGTTAGAAATATTTTTATTAATATATTCTAATTTAGTTTTGAGACTAGATTTTTCTAACTCTAATACTTTAGTGTTAGATTTTAAATCATTAATTTCCACTGATAAATCATTTTTTTTTTGAATTTCTAATTCCTGACATATCATAGAAAGTCAAGATGTTAAATTAGAATTAGATTCTTGAGATATTTCAAGTTCTTCTTCTAGAATTTTCTTTTCGTCTCTTAGCATACTAATTTCTGATTCAGATCTATTTAGTTTTCCTTGTAACTCTTTATTTTTGTTTTTACTTTGTTTTACAAAGTCCACTAGTTCTGAATTGATTTCAACCAAATCTTCAAAATTTAGTTCACTTATATCATCACTTATAGCCATGAAGCATACATTTGCTTGCTCCATGTCAATGTCACTTTCTAATGATGAAGAAGAATCCGAAGCATCTCATGTTACTGAAAATGCTTTCTTCTTGAATTTTTCCTTCTTGAATTTATTTTTCTTTTTTTTCTGGACTATCTTTCTTCATATGACCATTTTTATGACATTCATAACATTCCATGACAGAGGATGATGGTTTATTGTTATTATTGTTGTTGTTAGAGTTATTTTTGTAACTCTTGAACTCGTTATTCTTTTTGAATTTCAAAAACTTATTGAAACTTTTAGCAATAAGTGCCATATCCCTTCATCTGAATCAGAATCATCTTTTTGTGCTTGAAATGTTAGATTCTTCTTATCCTATGCTTGAACCTTCTTTGCCTGCAAGTTCACTTCATATGACATTAGATTTCCTATTAACTCTTTTGATTTCATGGTGGAAAATTGTCTGCTTCTTCAATAGCTAAGACATTTCTTTCCCATTCATCCGTTAAAGAGTTTATGATTTTTTATGCTATCTCAAAGTCAGAAAATTTTTCTCCTAGTGCCGATAGTGAGTGATATATATGTTGAAATCTAGAGTACATGTCATTTATAGTTTCATTTGGTTTCATTTTGAAATTTTGGAACTGATTTTTCAACATAGAGATTTTGCTTTGTTTGACTTTATTAATTTCTTCATGTGTTATTTTTAGAGTTCTCCATATCTCATAAGCAGTTGTACACATACTGACTCTATTAAACTCATTTTTATCTAATGCACAGAATAACATGTTCAAAGCATTAGCATTTGAAGTAGCGTTATTTTTTGCAGTAGTCCAAGTTGAAAATTCTTCTGTTGGCATGGTATATTCATTTTGGTTAATATTCCAGGTTTCAGAACCATTAGCTTGCATATATATTCTCCAGTAATTATAGTTAAGTCCATTGAATAGTGGCGGTCGATCAGTTGACTGACCTTCAGTGAAACTAGAGTTAATGTTAATGCTAGAATTGGTTTTACTATCCATATTACAATTTTTTTTTATCAAATAACTATGTCACGGTTATAGGATAACCTTGCTCTGATACCAAATGCAAATGACTACTACGTGGCTAGCTATCACTTAGGATCATGTAATATGAAATGTATTGTAATCTAAACGCAGAAACAGATGATAATAGTAAAGTAAATAAGAATAAGCACACCTTGAGTTTTTATACTGGTTCGAACTTCCCGTTCTACGTCTAGTCCTAGACTTCCCTCTAGAATTTCACTCAATAACCCCTCACTTAACCCGAAGGAATATGTAAACAACACCTGAGCAGCCGAACTGGATTTTTCCGCCTCAACAGCCGAAGTGGACTTTTTCGCCTGATACAAACTAACAGGACTTCTACAATTTCAATAAAGTTGTTTGACACTTTGTGTTCTTGATAACACTTATTTTTCTTTGATAGTACACCCTTCCTATAATCTTTTCCTCAAGTATATATTGTGTGTGTGAAGATTAGAAAGGAAGATTTTGCGTAGAATCGAAGAATATGTTAATTAATTCAGAGATTCAAGCAATTAATAAGTTGTGATTGCTTGTAGAATGTAGAGATAGATAGTATAGAATATAGCACGAAATCAAAATAAAAATTGGTGATTTGAGATGTGATTCTAACGTGTTTATATAGTGAACAAATAGTTACAACTATTCACGAAGAGTTTCAATCAAAAGATGCAACCATATCTGTTCAATTTGTATCGTAACTCTGCACAGATAGAAGTGTCTCTTCAGAAAAAATGACTGATAGAGTCTTTTAGTCGACTGCGCAAAAATGATCTGTCTACTGAATATTCAAAGATGGTATAGAAACAGAGCATATTTGTGTACTGAGCATGGTTAGTCGACCGGTTGTTTTCGGTCAGTCAATTGACCTGGTTATGAGTGCATAATTTGCTTATTTTTTTAAAGAATTTGAATTTTGAAACTACTTTGATTTTGTGTAAACTACTTGAGGATAGATTTTAACAATTTCAAACTATGTCTAAGATTAAAAACTTCAATAAATATACATACTACACTTAGATTTGAAGTCTCATCTCCTTTGTAGTTTAATAGCATATCTCATTCTCTTTTTGTCGCTTGATCGCATAGTCTCATCTCTTGATCGTTTGAGCTTTTTGTCATGAATCAAAACTCATGATTCAACAAATTCTTCTAAACTAAGTGTAATAATGTCATTTTCCTCTTCGATGACCAAATTATTTTGATCCCATTCACTAGCAAGTGAACTAAGAATCTTTTTGACTTGATCTTCTTGAGTAAACATTTGTCCTAATGCAATAAGTGCATGTATAATGTCTAGATCTTCTTCATGGAGTTCCAGAGTCTTTTGATTTACATACCAAAGTGAAAAATTGATAATAGGTTCTATATATGCAACTTGATTGGTATTGCAAACATCTAACCCATTAGATTGTAAATAAATTCTCATTCTATATGCCCAATATGCATAATTGAAACCATTAAACTGGGGTTGTTTGACAGTGGACTGACCCTTTACAAAAGTTGGACTACTATTAGTTATTAATCATTTTAAAAGATTTAGATTATAATTTTTTTGAAAACCTTCTACCCGATACCAAATATGATTTCAAGAAGGCCTTAGAACTCTATACGGAATGGATCTTAAGGCCATGAAAACACCAAAGGGAGGTGAATAGTGTTTGCATATTATTTAAAATTCTACTTGTAGGTATGAGTATAATTTGTTTAAAATAGATCTAAAATACTAAAAGTAAGCGCCAAAAGTGAAGTGCGAAAAATAAAAACACCAGGAATTTTTATACTGGTTCGGATTGACCAATCCTATCTTATACTCCCCGTATAGATTTTCACTGTATCAACTTGCTTTCCATTGATGGCAAGAATACCTTATAGCCTTGATTTCCTCAAGTTACAAGACATAACTTTTCCTCCTTACAAAAAGTAATTGAGATGCAAGACAACATATCACAAATACTGTTTCTTGCAACTATAGTACAATCTTCCTATAGACCTCCAACAGCAATATCAAGTGATTTCTTTAAGGAGTAGGAAGTATAAATCAAATAGAGATCGATATTGAAGAGAAATCTTTGATTTTGTGTGCTTTGCAAGTCCTTGAAGAAAATAAAAGAAAATCGATGGATTTGTAAAGGGTATCAAGTAAGTTTCGTTAAGAGAGTACAAGAGATCTTTAAGATTGAAAGAGAGTAAGAAATAAGAGAGAATATGTGTCGAAATTAGTTGGTTCTCTGGCTTATTTATAGACCTGAAGAGGTATGTCCATTGGTCAAAGGACACATGCTAAAAGATATATGAGTTCCCAATAGACACGTGAAATAATCAATTGTCTATCGACAGATGATGTTGAAATTTAGGGATTTTGTAATTGCATTGTTTTAGGGTCTTTGGCATAGGTTTCTACGAGACGACTATACTTATATCACATCTAAATATCTTTAAACTTGTTGATGCTCTAATGATCATTGATTAGTTTTTGTCAGTAGCTTGGTTGCAGCAAACTCGATAGTATATTTTGACATAATTGCTCGGTAGCTCTTCGAGTTGCTTTGTTCCCATTTATTATCTATTTAAAAGCTTCATACAGCTGAACAAATTTTTAATACCAACATTTTTATGGTTGCTACCATCGAAAAAAAATACTGAGGTTCTAACATCCTAATGTGCCACGTAATCGATCATCTGTATCTTCAACATTAGCTGGCCACCATTCTTCCCTTACTTTATCTTCTAACCCTATCATCATCTAGGCTCCTCTTCCCCCTTTCTAACAGTGTATCATCCCCTCCTATTCCACACAAGAATAGAAAGAAGAAAGTTAGAAATAATAGGTAAAAGGAAAACATCCAATCTGATATAGATTTTGATAGTGAACATGAATACGACTTAAACCGTCTATACTATCAACTCCCATCAACTTCAAAAGATTTAAACATATCCACTAACGGAGCTACTAGACTTAACACTGTTGGCAAAGAAAAATAAATTAAGAATCATGCTTGATAGCATTTCTTCATGGAACATTATGGAAGCATACCTTAAAACAAAGCAATATGAAATCAAACAACTAATTTAGCTACACAACCTGGTTATGATTGCCATTTTAGAAACTAAACTTAGACACTAACTTATTAAAAATGATATTGTGTTAAGAAGTCCTTTGGAACTTCTTCAACAACCCAATATAAGCCCCATATGGGCGTTTTATGGTAAGGTGGAATCTTGGAATAATTAAAAAATATGCTATGACTTTTTGCTAATCCGGACATGTTTGGCGACCACCATACACATCAAGCACCTGTTATATAACTATATAGTGCACTACTACGATGCATAACTGATGTAGGACAATTGTCAAGGGTTGAAATAAAACAAAAAATCACAAAACATGTCGGATATCTCACAACAAACTGAATAAAATATAATATACATTACAAATATAAAATAAGAGAGACAATAAATCTTTGTGAACCAAATAGCATAGCATAGATCAATAGAGTCATACAACATAGTAATGGCACGAGTACAAGTAGTAATAAACTCAAATAAAACTGTCTTAATAGTAAAGAAAATACTATATAAGCTCCATAGTGTTGCACGGTGGAATAAGCAATAGTATATCAATATATAATATAAGAAAGCTCCATCCATTTCGTCCTCTGCACGGTCATCGCATATCACCAAGACTTGCTATTTATTATACTCATACAAAAGTAGCCAAGATAATAAAAAGCAATGCATAAAACTTCGAGTCAGACAACAGTCTGTTGTGAGTGATAAGAAATCTCAAAATATTATACAAGTCTATATATTAAGGAATAAGGGTATATGAACCATACTTGACCTGTACCTGTTACCAAAGTGTTAGCACATAACAAACATAGTATGCTACTTAACAAACATAAAAAAGGTGTACTGCCATGTACGTACAATGACAGGTGTCCAGATATCCCTATCTCCAATACCTATCTTAAACGACATCCTGAGAGAGAGACCACGGGAAGAACAACCGAAGCAAACATGTAATCCATGATCACTCAATGTGCCTTGGATATATGTTAAGTCATATGACCATTCCTCCGCTAGTGATTAATGCATAAATCCCAATTTTCAGTGTATTGCTCTTAGCTCGAAACTGACACTAGACCCATTCCATTGGTCCAGGATATACAGATCCATTCCATCGATATAGGGTAGTCATTCCAAGTACCTAATGAGATTCCTAACAATACCCTACTTTTGAGTACATCATAAAACACTTCGAATATTAACAATCCCTTAGTATGTATATTTGAGCCCTTTCCTTACTCCATCTAGTTTCTATTATCATCAAGGAACCATTCCATATTCCTTCTTTCTATAATAGAAACATTCAACATTATATCCATTGGTTACTCTTCCTAGAACCCATCCTTTGCAGATAATCATCCTTGTGACTTCTTTCAACATCAAGCCATCATCATCGAAACCTAAATCTATTCACTATCGAGTTACCATCATCGAAGTCCCAAAACTGTCATCCTTCATCATGCAACTACGTTATCAACGAACCCCAAGCAAGAAAACAGGCACCTTCGACATGACCTGCAAGACCAACACTCCCCCTCCTGCAAGTTTCATTGCCAGAGGCCCTAAAAATTCAGGTCGGTACTGACCAATAGTGGTCGGTATCGATATGATCTCCTTCACTTGTACTTACCCAAAATTTGGCTAAGTGCTTTCCTCCCTGATCTTTCCTACATGTTCCTTCTTAGGACCCCTTGCTTCGTTCCCTAAGTTCCCAAGCCCCAAGCTCCAGCCCACGTGCCATATAAAGTGAACGGTACCGAATTAAAGTGGTCGGTGCTAACACCATACTTAGACAATTTTTGAACTTTAGCTTTTGGAATTCCTTCTTGGCTTTATCCCCAAGCTTGCCTCAATGTTCCTTAGCATTTTCCCTAAAGCGTTCTCCTATCACCGGCCAACTAGCTCCATCGAGTAGATTCATCTCATCAACAACCACTAGTTATCCCCCTAAGCTAACTCCAAACAACCTATAACCAAAATATCAGGCTCTTCTTTTCCTCCAGAGCCCCGCCTCCAAGTTTCATTCAATTCCAATCACGTTTGCCTTTGTTTTTCCCAAATTGATGATCTCTTTCAAAACTTCACCAAAACAGTAGTAAACCATATCATAAAAATTCATCCAAACATACATGTCATTTATAAGAATTTATCAAATATATACAACCCACCAAACAAGATTTACCTAGATCTAGTTTTTGTACCAAAAGACAGCAAAATTTAAAAGATGTTGTAAAACCAATAAAAATCAAATCCAATCTTTTTAACTTCGGCCATAAACATCTTTAAAGGTTTAATTAAAATTTATAATCATTTTATCATGTAAATCACATCAAAAACACCACTTTTAACTATATGGATAAGCATAGAATAATGAAAGATCAAGAATCACTTATCTAACACCCAAAATACCAATCTAATCTCTAGATCTGAAATGAACAGCCAAGAATCATGAATTTCCAAGCACCAAAATGACGAATCTATGATATCCTTTGCTAATTATCCTTTTAATGGTAGATTTAACTAAGATTAGTAAGGAAAATATGATATTCTTGAAGAAATTAGGGTTAATGGAGGGTAGGAATTGTTTTGAGAAAGTGGAAAATGAATCATATCAACCCCATCTCCCCTAATTAGGCACAATTCTCGAAGTTCTTTAGTAGGCCTAAATATGGGCTTAGTTTAACTGCACACTAATCTGTTTAGTAGAAGAAAAAAATTGAAATCGCCATATCTCCTAAATGATAATCTTGTTTTCCTATTATGACCACTCATGGTTACAATTATTACAAGCTTGATCTAATGGAAGTGGTTTAAGACCTTAATTCTTCTCCTATCAAAAATTATAGGCATTACATGAATTTCTAGGTCTTAATGCCCGATAAATATTTGAAGTATGAAAGTTGTCCTTGCTAGTCATTTCCTAAAGTTTTAGAGTCATACGACTTGATATAAATTAAATAATAATATTTTACGCTCCTTCGATATATAAAATACGGATCGTTACATCTTGCTTTCGTTGACATTAGAACTCTCACCATGTCGCCTACTCTCTTCACCTTTATTCCAACTCCAGGCATTTCAAACCATGGCTTCGTTATAGTAACTTGGACTCGTTTTAAAAAAATTAATGCTCGTAAAACCATTATGAATATAACTTTATTATTTTAAAAGCGTGGAATATCAATGTGTATGGCAATCCTATGTACATCATGCAGGATAAACTGAAAATGATTAAAAAAAAGCACTGGGAATTGGTCTAAGAAAACTTATGGCAATAATGGAAAGATTTCACCGAAAATAAGAAGGTGTCTAGGAAAATTTTAGAAAGATATGATGTTCAACACATATGACCCATCAACTCTTGAACACAACCTCACCTCATTTCTTTAGAAAATCTTGCAGGATGAAGTGGACATGACTAAACAAAAATTTGGCAAGGACTTTGACTTTGCTGGAGACAGGAACTTTACTTTTTTCCATAAATCTTTAAAATTAAAATAAGCTAAATCCAAAATACATTACATTACTGATGTTATAACGACCCACTAATTTGATATATTAATTATTAATGTTAAAATAATTGTTTAGATAAAAATTTGGTGGAAAAAAACAAATTTGTGTAAAATTATTTCTTCTGGTGTTCCTGATGATTGCATTGGGTTTAGAAATATCAAAAACGTATATTTATATATTTAGCATGATATATTTTCATTCGAGGGCGAAAAAGAGTTGTTGGGGTTTTGTGACCTCTTTGGCCCAACAAGTATTCTTTTTGCCTATAAATAGTTTGTTATGGTGACCCCTAAGAACCTCCACCTTTTTCTCTTCATTTTACTTTTTGATCTGAACTCCTATTCTAATTGAAATTTTCCCTAATTACTTTTGCTAATTACAAAATAGGATAAATCACAAATCAACTCGAAAGTATGCCTTATGATGTGTCGTTTAATGCGATGCGATAACACGAGCATAGTGGTGGTGTTCGTGTTTTGCGAAATTCAGTCGTTTCTAGTCGAAATATCCTCTAGAAGTTATGAGATCAAGGAAGCCACGATTTCAATGATGAGGTCGTGACGATGTAAGCATTGGAAAGGCGTTATTGCATACAAGACGATAAAGGGAGTTAATCTATGGTTGTCGATTGGTCGTAAGTGGTCGAGGTGGCCGAAATTGATGGATAAGTTTCGAAAATCATGAACCTTGAGATGGCGGTGGCTTTTCCATGTGGTAGCGGAGGCGATAGGGTCCGGTTGGCTAGGTGGAGGATGACGAGGGGATTCCATCGGAGGTGGTTGGAGGTCAAATGGTACAACGGTCTGGGCTAGGGTGACGGTTTAAATTTGGTTAACGATGAAGAAATGTGTTGGTTTGAATCTGCAGAAACATGAAGGAGAAGGAAATTTTGCACTTTAAACCCCATAATTTGACTATCGCGTTTTAAACCTCGAAGCTTTTAACCTCCATATCTTTCACATATGAACTCCGATTCATGCGTTGTTTCTTCTATTGGACTCGTGGTGAAATTCTAGACATTTTGGTATTGATTTTATTAACTTTAGAGACTATTATAAAAAGCACATTGATATGTTTAATTAATTTAATTAATTGGATTTTAGAATACTAAATACTTAACTATCAATGAAAAAATAATTTTTATTCATGTATGTCGTGTTCTATGGATGGTTGTTTGGGTACTACAATATTCCAAATGCTGTGTACATTGATTAGGATAGCTATTGTTGATTGTTGTATTTTTGGATGTTTAGTTATAATTAATTATTGATTTGAATTGGAAAACAATTAACTGAAATAAAAGAAATAGTAATGGGAAGATTAGATAAATAACTGATAGTGAAAGATATTTAAAGTTTTTATGATGTTTTTAAACAACATCTGTTAATGAATTAAATGGAATTAATGAAAGAAACCTAGTAAGGATATTATTTATGAATTTATGGGGAATTCATAAATTATAACGGAAGATATACTTTAACTAAAAATTGAAAAGTTTATTATTATTATTTGATAAAATAAGATTTTATAAATAATAATATGTTTTTGTCAAAACTATTATTTTAGAGATAAAATATGATGTTTGGAGGGATTTGAAATAATGAGATTATAATAAAATATTTTGAAATATATTATCAATTTGGAAGAATTACTATTGTTTTTTAGGTACATAAAAGATGCTTTTATAATAAACAATAATAAAATGATTTTATACTTAAGAGAAAATAATGGTCGTAAATACGATGTTTTGAATGGATGTAATATACGGTTAATGGTTGATTTTATTTATCACTTATGTTGTTTGATTATGATTAGATCATATTTGCATGTGTTGACATTATTACTGCGTTGTGTACAATTAATATTGGTTTTATTGTTGGTGTTAGTGCAACTAGTACGGTCATTTAGTACATATTTGATTGATTTATATTTGCATTGATGTCGTATTACTGATGGTTGATAATTAGTATATGTTAATGTTTTGATTGGCTTGTTTGATGTTTAAGGTTGACAATATGTGTTGTCAAATTATTATAGCATTTAATTTCAAAGAATGGTATTGTTGTTGTTACACCATATTTATGACGATTGATTGGAATGGTGTAGTAGTAGTGTTTCATGCTTGCATTGATTGCACTGATTCCATTGTTTGCAATGGTTGCATGGATGCTATGATTGCAATATACTAACAAGTATCTGGATGCAGGAGAAGAATAGAAAATAAAACTACGTGGGCTTGATCTTCCAAAAAAGATACATAGGCATCTTTTTGTATGCCAAAGCCATCGATTCCTTTGAGGTCAGGGTTCATAGAAATTGGTCCAGCCCAAAAAATAGTTGAAACCCTTACGTTATATATATATATATATATATATATATATATATATATATATATATGTATGTATATATAAAGTTGAAGGTAGGATCGAAAGAGGAATGGAAAGTAGATATAGACTATGTCGTGGATAATCGATTGGTGTATTCTTTTATTCCATCGTTTTATTATTAACGAGATAATATTAATTTACACATTGAGATGTTAATTATTGAGATGATGTTGTAAGATAATTGTATTAACTTGATGTATACTAATATTGATGTTTGATTTTGTTGTTAATTCTTTTCATAGTTTCTGAAAAGATTAAAATCATAATATAAATGATCCACTGTTATCGATATTTCAAATTAGTTGTAGCGTATTTTATGGCATTTGTAATTGATTTCTAATGTTAAAAATAGTTAAACATTATAGATGTGTATGACATCACCCATATAGAGCCTGTTGCCATTCATGCTGCTTTTAACCAATACTTCGAATTTTGCTATAACAGGGTAACCTTTCGTACTTCAACATTACAACAATACATAATACTAGTCTACCTACCATTACCGTTGTTGAATCTGAAACTCTCACTAAATTTATCTCTCAAGATGATATCAAAAGCTGCCTTTTCAGCCTTATTTTTCATAGTTCTGGTGGGCCTGACAGTTTCAATGCCAATTTTTCCAAACACTCATGGCCACTAATTGGACCCTCTTTCTTTAAAGCTATTAAACATTTCTTCTCTACCAACAAGATGCTTGGAGTATTAATGCTATGAACCTAGCGATGATCCCAAAAACTGACAGCCCTACTTCTGCTAAGCACTTTAGACCTATCCGTTGTTGTAAAATGATCTATAAATGAATCACCAAGATCCTTTCTACTAGACTGAAGCGTATTCTTTCTATAATTATTTCTCATAATCAAACTGCTTTCTTATCAAATCAAAATACAACCTATAGTATACCCCTAACTCATGAATTATTGAAAAGCTATAATTTGAAAACATATCACCTAGACGTATGATTAAACTAGATATTCAAAAAGCATTCAACACATTGAAATGGCCTTCCACGGTCTCGGCCATTTTACTAAAAATGCATTTTGCTATGACTTTTGTTGCTTGGCTCTACATTTGTTTTTCAACTCCCCAATTCACTGTTACTCTAAATGGGCATGCTACTGATTACTTCCAATCTAGACATGGGATTAGCCAAGGTGACCCTATATCTCCTTGTATATTTTCATAATTATAATGGAATACCTAAGCCGCATGTTAAGCCTCTAGGTGAACCTGAAGAACATTGACCTTCACCTTAAATTTAAGGAACCTAGAATCATCTTCCTTCTATTTGCAAACGACTTGGTGTTATTCACTAATCCTAGCATCACTTCCATATCATTCATTCACTCTACCCTTGACGCTTTAAATTTTTTTATAGGACTCCGAAAAATAAAGTCTAAAATCTTGATAACTGGCTTAAGTGAGGAAGAGAAAAGCAATATCATAATCTTATCCAACATGCAGTACATGCCTAATAACGCTATCTACCTCAGTATATCTCTTACCACGTCCAGAATTTCTACAACCCAATGCTTGCTTATGTTCAAGGCCATCGTTAATAAACTGAACAGATGTCCTGCACACCTATTATCTCAAGCAGGTCGCCTAAGCATCATTAACTTCATTAGGACTGCCGTAGTATCCCACTTTTCTAGATCATATATCCTATCTGAGAAGCTTATTTCCATGATTAACAAAGCACTTAGTCATTTCCTATGAAGCGGCGGTTGTTTCTCTAAGAAACCAATTCCTATCTCTTTTAAGAAAACCAACTGCCCCAATATGAAGGGTGGATTGAGTATCCTTAACTTATGTATTTGGAACAAGGCAGCTATATCCAAACAGATGAATACCCATCTAATAGGGGATTGCTCATTATGGTTAGACTAGATTAGGAAGTACCATATTAAAAATCATCATTCTTGGACTATGGAAATGCCTAATGCTACTAGATGGATGTTCAGGAGTATGCATAACCTGAGAAGCTCTATTCTACCTTTAATTCAATACACATATGCATCTTATAGATATCCTAATTTCTAGCACATTCCTTGGCCATGAGAGGACTTATCATACATAATGCTCTTACACTTATTTAAAAATGGCTAGTGGGGTACTTGAAAATGCTTTGATTAAGAATTAAATTCAAGATGTCCGTGTTGCTCTTCCGTATACTACTGCACCCCAGTATGAATCTTGTCGAAGACGCTATCTGATAATCCCACTGATGAATCCAATGCGAACATTATCTAGATTAACTAGGATACCACTGATTCAATTGCTATAGTATACGAGGCGTTAATTCATCTGCGACATGGGAAGAATGATATATGATACAAAAAGAAAGGGAATCGATACAGCTTGAAAAAGGACAACCTTATGCTATGAAAATCACACATAATAACTTCCTTACTCAAGTAAAACTACCAATAAGGGGCTTTGCCATCTCACCCACGTGTCATTTCTATAATCAACGTATTGCAAATTGCAAACATCTATTCTTTCAATGTACTAATATTTTCCTGTCCGGTATAGCCTTCTTGACATGGGTGGATACGATAGCTCTAATAGAAGCGGGTCTGGAGAATGGCTTAGGATATTTAAATACGCTAGATGGAAGAGCATTAAAAGCTGGATACTGATATTATTACTGAAAAAATTTATGCCTACTATTTCGTCTAAACTCAACCACAATATTTTCCAAGGCAGGTCTTCCTCGAATGAGAAGATGTTTCACAGTACTTTTCAGGATGTTACATCTGATGTGCGAAGGCATTGGAGTAAAATTGTCTGGAATACTCTTTATTCACCAAACATTTTGGGCGTTTTGATTTATTTGCCTTATCTTGTTTCCTTTGGGTGTTTATACCTCCTTGTTTTGCTGTTATTTGTTTCTTTCATTATATGTCCATTAATCTATTTATTGCTTTATAGGGCCATAATATGTTGCTGCTGAGGCATCTATTCCTCACACATGCTTTATTTGATGTAAGTCTTATGAATACTAAAATTCGGCTTGCCTATGCAAAATAATAATATTTTGTTTTTCTTGCAAAATAAAGTTACCTCGCATACCTGACAACCATAAGCAAGCATATCATCCATCCCACATGTGCACATGAGCAAGAAAGTTAAACATATGCCTACCATAGCGTGTAGGGTACTAAACTACTCTATATTATATCACAAGTGAAAGTGAATGCAATAACTAGAAAAATCTTACAGAGTAATAAGCACTGTTCAAGTAGCCCTCATGCTCTCCTCGATATCCTTTGTATCATCGCTTACAATTTCACTCCATAGAACTCCTACTAACTTCCTTGTCTTCCTCTTAATCCACTCTATATTACATCCTACTATACGAAAAGGCCCACGAGGTCATTTAGCTCCGGGTCCAATCTCGATATCATCTTTTAGATCTAATGTCATCTTTCCCAATGACTTGTGCAAGCCTTCCCAATATCCATTCATGGATAATGGGTGTCTAATACTTGCAATGTTCTTTGACACACCATAGGATTATATAATCCACTTCGCATGCAACTTAACCAATTTCACTGCCATTCCACCTTACTTTATGGATGCTCTTCGTCAATCTACTGAGTATGACCCAGAGGGCACAATGTTCTTCTCTAGTCTTTGGGCAGTCCATAAATATCTATTCCCATTTCAATATGGGACTCATATGGGTTGCAATTACACGCTAGACTTCATCCGCTTAGCCTCTACTAAATGATAATTTGCACATGTCAATCATGATATCCTCCTATAACCTTTTCTAACAAAATATAAGTCCGGTACATTTTACTGCCAGAATGTGTAATCAATCTCGAATAACGGCACTCTCATAGTACTCATCTTTAAATCCATCAATGTCAGGTATAAAAAGTCTATTCTCTATATGAGGCCGCCTACCTCAGTTGGATCTGTATCTGTGCAGTTAAAACCCAGCTAAATCCTTACAAATTCCCCACTATAACATATGACGCTCTTTGACCACCATGTTATTCAATTTGGCACTGTTAAACAGTAGATCCACTTTAAGCCCCCACTATTTTTCTTCTACACCCTCTAAATCAGGGCCTTTTAGCATCTGCTTAGCAACATTAATATACAACGTTGACTTGAGCAGTTCTCTTTTAAATCAAATCAACAAAGTTAAGGTAAAGATCTAATTTTAATGTATAATTGCTCAATATAAGTTAGAATCTATTGTAAAAATCAAATCCAGTCAGCATTAATCACGATATTGTTCGGTTTTGTCATATAAGATTAAACAATATTTTTTTTACACAAATAATGTGAGAATGGGAATAAATTAACTCTAAATATTAGGTTATGTATCAAATAAAGTTTTTTGCATCTCTGCTATTTTATGCTATATCCCATATTTTCCACTATATCCCCACTATAATTTTTGCACCTCCACTACTATAAAACTACAAAGCGCTTTAACCGCACAAGTCCATATTGCCTCATCTCCACGTGCTCTATTCCTATGTCTATCAAAGTAGGTCTATCTTCTAGCTTTCTAGCACCACTAGCTTTAACTCTCACCTCGGACGAAAATCACATCCACTAGTATGCACAAATTGTATCTACACTAGGAACACTCCTCCTAAACTGGTATGTCTTCCCAATACCTCAAGCGCATCTTGTACTTCTCCTACACTAGAAGACAAGAATATAACCTACAAACACTGATATAAATCTACTTAGCTCTGGCATTCTATACCATCTTAAAGAATCATCTGTCCACTATATAAACAATATTAGTACTCCTCATCTAGAAATACTTCTACGAAGGAACCCTCTCTCCTATGCGTGATTCTATTTGTAACGACCCAGAATTTCTGTCAATTGAAATTCGTATATTTAATTAATTTTAAATATTTAATAGTTAATTTAATAAGTTGGATAACTTATATTTGAATATACAGATTTAATTTGATAATTAATTTATTAATTTAATATTTGAAATTGCGTAAATAATTGGAATTTGGATTTAATGCGAATAAAAATGATTTATAAAGTTTAATTAAATTCTATTTGAATTAGAATGATGTTAGAGAAATTTTAAAATTGAATCAAAAGTTAATTTGTAGAAATTGAATATTTTAATATTTAAGGACGAGTGAAAATTGTCATTTTTCATATAGTCTCGGATTTCAGCGAAACCAGTTTCATTGGATTCGTAACGTTATATCATTGTAAGATTTCAAATTTCGTGTCAATCGGATTCACCGTTTGTCCGGTGCAAGTTAAAACATGTAGAAATCTATTTGAGTGAATTTTAAATTTAAATAGTCGAACTTCCAAATACAATTGACTTGGCTCCCGATATATATTCCATTACGTCTGTAATAGTGGTAAAACATTATAAACATTTGGCGGCACGCTTCGTTTCGAGTTTGAAAATTTTCGGGATGAATAGTGTCGCGTAATTTTCTATAAAAGGCCAACATTTTATTCATTTTTCACAAACCCAAGCAAGAATTAGGGCTAGCCGCCACTAAGCTTTTCAATGGCCAGAGACGTCCCACTTTCTCCTCTAATTATCTATCGATCCATAAGCCATTAGCAAAAACTTCCAACTACAAACTTATAGAGCTCGTCGAGGCCTTTCAAACCAACGGTGATGATCGTCTGAAACGCAAAGTGGAGAGAGAAAAATGCTCGCGTTTGTACAAAGTTCTAGCACGTTTTTCAAGAAGTAGGGACGACTGAGCTTCACGAGGCTCTAGCCGATGGTGGTACTTGCATAGGCCTTCGTCGTGGCGCAGGCCGATCGTCTTCAAAACGTTTGAAATGGTCATGAAAATTCTAAGTGAAGGGGCGACTATGGGTTTAGAATGCACGGGCTTGAACGATGGGGAAGAAGGGTTTTTTGCACGGTCTAGATCAAGGGCAAAAGGATCAAATGGCTGTGATAATGAGAAGGTTAAAAATAAAATAAAATTGTGAAATAAATGGTATTAAAAATCGTATAATCTTTAAAATGCTATAACTTTTTCATACGAGATCCGTTTCGCAACAAACGAGTTGCGTTGGGTCCATATTGACGAGCACTACATTATGGATCAAGATTGAGATTTATTTGATCTAGTGAAAATTTTAGTTGAAATTAAACGCTTGTTTAATTTTAACCGGAATAAATCGCTGTCGCGACGACTACCATCATTGTGAGTACAACTCATCTTTTCTGACTCACTAATATTTTTATATAATGAGAATAAATATTATTTATGATGATTGTTTGGATGGTATATGATATATTGTATATATATTGGTTGGTATTTGGATATATTCCAGCCTATTGGAGAAGATGACCCTATACGTTTCCGTGTATGAGCGGATGACCCTTTGTACGCGTGTGTGTCTCGAAGTGAGCATTGTACATATATTTCTAATATGTATATTTGTTGCAGGTGACAGGTTGGAGAGATCCAACTGGATTTCTCGGCAGTATTGATTCATTTACAGATATTGTAATATATGGTGTTATCATATGATATATGTTGTTTGGATGCCATGATTGATGTATTTGGTGCTGTTGCAGCATTGGGCATATTTTTGGTAATTTAAAAATATTAAAGTGATGGTTTCCAAATTTAAATGGATTTTTAAGTGATTTGAAAATATATATTTTGAATTGTTATAAAGGAAGGAATTTATTTTCAACAAATAAATGTGATAATTTTTATGTTATTAAAATTATGATTTTTGTAAAATATACCAGAAATGCGATTTTTGAAATATGCAGTTATTTATTTTGTAAATGGTATAAAAGTGAGATTTTTGAATAATTATAAATGGTTTCTGTAATAGAATTATAAAATTGAATTTTTATAAATCAAAATATGGAATTATAGACAAGTTTTGTAAATGTTAAAATGAGCTATAAATGAATCTTATAAGTAATAAGATTTATAATTTGTGAAGTTATAAAAAGATTGATTTTGTAAATAAATGAATTATAAGTATTTAACTTATAATTTGGATTTTTGGTATATAATTGAGTTATAAATTGAATTGGTTAATAGGAATTTGTATATGGAAGTTTTTATAAAAAAATAAAGATGATTTATAAACATTGTTTTGTAAATCCGAAATCGATTGAATTTGATAAGCTAAATATAGAAGTTTATTAAAGGAGATATATCACGATTTTGGACAATGGATAATCCTTTAATGAATATATAGAAGCAATGATTTGGTAAAAGAACTATATCCATGATTTTGGACAATGGATAGTTCTTTAATAAATGTGTAGAAATGTTGGATTTGGTAAACGAAGTATATTCACAATTTTGGATAGTGAATAATATTTAAAAAAATGTTTTGAAAAGTGATATTGTAAATATAGTTAAATGGTTTAAAGATATTTTAAAATGTGTTGAATACCGAAGCCATAGATTTCAACATTATTGTTGAAATAGACGTTTTCGAGAAATAAGGAAAATGTTGGACTATAACACTGTTGGTATAGTAAATTATTTTCAAAAGGAAATGTTTTTGTATAGTACTGGGATTCATATATCTATCTAATTACCGAATCCCTATACTAGTGATTTTGGATTGTCGTAACGATGTTTTACGCAACATTCGTTTTGACCCAAATAAATGTGTTTAAAGAGAACATTTTTCTTAAAGAATAAAATGTATACTTAATCGTGATTTAAATATATGAATATTTTCTAAACGTTGAAAATAAGTAGAATTGTGAATTACTTATTATTAAAGAAGTATATGGAAATGTTTTCCAATATAAAAGTTGAAATGGTTTTGAGAATTATACCTTTTTAAAGATAATTTGAAGTGAATATTTGGCAAGTGGTTTAATTAATAAAAGATTAATTAAAAGGGCCTAACGATTTTTATGGTGCTAAATATTTGTTCTTTTGCTTTGATAGTTAAATAACCGATTATCACATTTGGCCATATTTTAGTTCCTCGACTTGATGTGAAACTATTTAGTCGTACATTTAGTACGTAGTCTTCTATGTTGATTATCGTTTGTGTTGAGGATGATGATTCGTATAGTGCGAAATATTACTCCAATCTATCGAGCTTCCTCCTTGGCCGGAAGGATAGCAAGTTGAAAGTTGGAGACGCGATAAGTCTATGAGACTTAGTTTCTGTGTGAGGTTGAGAAACGCTTTTGCGTTGTTGGTGCGAAGAGACCGGGATCAGATTTATCTGAAAACCACTTCGGACCAACGTATATGCGACGGTTGTGCAGGTTGCTTGTGATGATATTGATATTCAGAATTTTCGTAGTGGGGGGCTGCTTGTTGATCGTTTTGGGTTAAAATCCCAATATACATATAGTAACAGTGGTCTCTTCATTCTGAAATAATCAATGTAAGGATTATTCACTACTGATCCTAGGGATTTTCCGACAAGATGTGGTAGGAAAGTACCTTCGGTTTGTCCTGTTCCTGGACAACTTGTATAGATGTTTGTCTGGCATTGCATTTCAAAAGATTATGTACATCGGTTTTGCTTGATTATTTTCAGCCTGATACGGGGTTCTCACTTCTTGTTAGGTGGCAAACGGATGACTCTTACCATTACATATCCCTAGTGTGAAAGGGCTAGCTGTAGTCGAGAGGCTGGCCGGAAAAACAAAGCGCGAGGTATCAGTGTGAGCTACGGTGGGTATTACCTAGTGGTGCGTCCCGTCACATTTTGGTGTCAGAGCTTAGATTTTGTATATTCCTAAGCTTCGATGTGTACTCAGTATAGATAGGGACAGTAGCACCCTAGATTGAGTTTGATTGTATTATATATATGAGTGCGTATTTCTTAGTGATATAAAAATGTTTTATATTGTGTTTGCTTATCCGTTGAGTTATTTGTGAATTCTAGTCGGTATGTGGGACGCCATGTTATCGATTGAGATTTCCAAATACTTAAACGAGGTAAGTCGACATGGTATCATTTTAAATTGGATAAATGAAATAATTTTACCTTAATTTTATTTTGTATATGAAGGAAACAATTTTTCAGAAATTATGAAAGTGTATATAAAATGAATTGTTTGGTTGTTCAGAATGTAAATATATATAAGTTAATGAAAGATGTTTAAATAATCTTAATAAAAACAACAATTGTAGAAGAATAAATTGTATAAGCAAATGAATTATAAGTTTAGAATTATAATTAATATTATTTACAATTGTGAAATAATCTTCTATATAAGAAATGAAACAACATGAGTATATTTATAAATATGAGTTGTAAATGAAAATGGATTTAAGCTAAGAATTTCAAATTTGAATTCCGTTGATTTTGAAAGATATTTTTCAAAGTTAAAGAGACTATATTATTATAAATCTAAGTAAGATAAAAGAATTTGAAATGATCTTATATAAGTGAAGTAAAACAGTGAAATTATATAAGTAAAGAGAATTTATAAATAACAAAAGGAAATTTTTAAAAGAATATAAAGCACTGGATTCACTGTCGTTACTGGAAAATAATAAGGGTGATGACTGAAGCATCATCAGTATCATTTTTGAGTTTTTGTGTGATTGATTTACTACTAATAGTAAATTGAAATTCAAGTTTTGTTGTGATAAAAAAATTTGATTTAAAATCCAAGTTGAAATTGATAAATATAAAAGAAATTAGTTTTGGATTTACAATAGGAGATAACAAATTTAACTTTGGTATAGTTGAAATTTGATGTAGCATAATAAATATATGATTTGAAATTTAACTAAAGGAAGGTTAAATTGAATTGGATTTGAACCAGATTTGATAAGTTATTAGAATGAAATTTAAACTTAAGTGGTAAGTGATATATAATACGAATTCGGAAGTTTAAGTAAATATATTGTGTAACTTGTAAAATGGGAAAATGTAAGTAAAACTAATTGTTAAAATGGTTAAACAATTTTGTTAAGCAAAACAAAATCTGAATTTGAATAGTGATATGAAATTGACTTAAGTTAAATAAAATGACTTTAGAGATGAAATGAAACATAATTTAAATAATATTGAATGAAGTTGGTTTTTGATATCGAAGTAAATTAATAAAATGAATTCATGAAGTAAAGTGATGACTATAAACTTGAGTTATATAATGAAATTCAACTTTAATTGTAAAAGTGAATTAGTGAACGAAATATGGATTGAATGTTAATCAATCGAATGAAAATGTAGTAGTTAAATGAATTAGAAATTGAATAATTGAATGAAAGTCAATTAGATATTAAACCAATCAAAATAAAAAAAAGGCGTTGAACCAAATTCAATGTAAGTAAAGTAAATAAATTTGCTTATGTTAGATATATATAGGTTGTTAGATGAATGTTAGTTGATTGTATAGAAATTCATTAAGTGCTAATGAAATTGAATTAATGAAACTGAAAGCTAAGATAATTGAATTCAACTTGAAAGTAAAGTGACTCTAAATAGAATTGAATTTAATTTGAATTGAAAGTGAACTAGCGTGAATGTGAATTAATGAATGTAAACTAACTGAATTCGAATAAATGAATGTTAGTAAAGTCCAATGTTAATGAATCAAAACTGAAAAAATTAGAAAACCAATTCAATGAATATTAATAAGAAATGAATTTATATTGATTTGGTTATGCATTGACTGGATATAGATGTTGAATAGTTGTTGGATGTTTGTTGGATGATAGTTGTTTGATGATTAGATTTGTTGCTTTTGATTGCATTTGCTATATTGGCATATATAGTAGTTGTATTGGTATATATTATATATTGACATTACTTTTCTATATACATATTTCTCATTTTTTTGTTGAGTGTTATAGTAGGTGTGTATGGTGCTTGCTTCGCATTAGGAGCTCGCTTTCGCGCTATATTAGCCGTATATGCTTGCTAATAATATATAAGGTACATACCTCGGATTACATATCGTACTTTTGCACATTTTTCCCTACGGGATGCCTCATCTTCGAAGATGAGATGTATATTTGTGATATATATATATATGTTGTGATCCTAATACAATCGAACCGCACAAAGGAGACGCTGGCAAAAAATTTTGAAAAGTAAAGGCGTTAGAAAATTTTTGAGAAAATTTTGGAAATTTTTTGTGAAAACTAAAAGTTTTGATTTTGAGTTATAAAGTTAAACGATATTAGTTGGTTTTGAAAAGATAACTATATATGGATTTAATAACTTAGAAAAGTTTTATAAGAAGTTTAACTAATGGATTTCAGGAAAAGTTAAAATGTTTAAATGGATTTGATAATCTAATTGTAACAAATTGTTTTTGAAAAGTTAATGGATTTGGTGACTTTTTCTTACTTGGTTATTTCGAGGATGAAATTCTTTTGAGTAGAGGATAATATAACGACCCAGAATTTCTGTCAATTGAAATTCGTATATTTAACTAATTTTAAATATTTAATAGTTAATTTTATAAGCTGGATAACTTATATTTGAATATATAGATTTAATTGGATAATTAAATTGTTAATTTAATATTTGAAATTGCATAAATAATTGGTATTTGGATTTAATGTGAATAAAAATAATTTATAAAGTTGAATTAAATTCTATTTGAATTAGAATGATGATAGAGAATTTTAAAATTGAATTAAAAGTTACTTTGTAGAAATTGAATATTTTGATATTTAATTGACGTGTGAAAATGGTCATTTTTCATATAGTCTCGGATTTCGACGAAACAAGGTTCATTCGATCCGTAATATTATATTATTGTATGATTTCAAATTTCGTGTCAATCGGATTTACTGCGAGGCAAGTTAAAACGCGTAGAAATCTATTTAAGCGAATTTTAAATTTAAATAGTCGATTCGAAAACCTATCTTCCAAATACCATCGAATTGGCTTCCGATATATATTCCGTTATGTTTGGAATAGGGGTAAAACATTATAAATGCCTAGCGGCACGCTTCCTTTCGAGTTCGAAAATTTTCGGAATAAATAGTGTCGCGTAATTTTCTATAAAAGGCCAACATTTTATCCTTTTTTTGCAAACCCTAGCAAGAATTAGGGCTAGCCACCACTAAGCTTTTCAATGGCCTGAAGCATTGCACTTTCTCCTCCAATTATTACTCGATCCGTAAGGCATTAGCAAAAACCTCCAACTACAAACTTATAGAACTCGTCGAGGCCTTTCAGACCAACGGTGGTGATCGTTTGAAACGCGACGTGGGGAGAGAAAACTGCTCGCGTTTGTGCATAGATTGAGCATGTTTTTCAAGAAGTAGGGACGACCGAGCTTCATGAGGCTCTGGCCGATGGTGGTGCTTGCATGGGCCTTCATTGTGGCGTAGGCCGATCGTCTTCAAAACGTCTGAAATGGTCGTGAAAATTCAAAGTGAAGGGGCGGCTATGGGTTTAGAACGTGCAGGCTTGAACGATGGGGAAGAAGGGTTTTTTTCACAGTTTAGATCTAGGGCAAAGGGATCGAACGGCTATGATGATGAGAAGGTTAAAAATAAAATAAAATTATGAAATAAATTATATTTGAGCTAGTTAAAAATTTTGGTTGAAATTGAACGCTTGTTTAATTTTTATTGGAATAAATCGCTACCGCGATGACTACCATCAATGTGAGTACAACTCACTCTTTCTGACCCATTGATATTTTTATATAAGTGAGAATAAATATTATTTATGATGATTGATGATTGTTTGGAGATATATGATATATTGTGTGTGTGTATATATATATATATATTGATTGGTATTTGGATATATTCCTGCCTATTGGAGCAAATGACCCTATATGTTCCCGTGTATGAGCGGATGACCCTTTGTACGCGCGTCTGCCTCGAAGCGGACATCGTACTTATATTTCTAATATATATATTTGTTGCAGATGAGAGGCTGGACGGATCCAACTGGATTCCTCACCAGTATTGATTTATTTACATATATTGTAATATATGGTGTTATCATATGATATATGTTGTTTGGATGCCATGATTGATGTATTTGGTGCCGTTGCAGCATTGGGCCTATTTTTGGTAATTTAAAAATATTAAAGTGATGGTTTCCAAATTTAAATGGATTTTTAACCGATTTGAAAATATATTTTTTGAATTGTTATAAAGGAAGGAATTTATTTTGAACAAATAAATGTGATAATTTTTATGTTATAAAAATTATGATTTGTGTAAAATATATCAGAAACGCGATTTTTGAATTTATTTGGTAAATGGTTTAAAAGTGAGATTTTTGAATAATTATAAATGGTTTAAGTAATAAATTTATAAAATTGAATTTTTATAAATCAAAACAATGGATTATAGACAAGTTTTGTAAATGTTAAAATGAGCTATAAATGAATCTTATAAGTAATAAGATTTATAATTTGTGAAGCTATAAAAATGATTTTGTAAATAAATGAATTATAAGTATTTAACTTATAATTTGGATTTTTGGTATATAATTGAGTTATAAATTGAATTGGTTAATAAAGGAATTTTGTATATGAAAGCTTTTATAAAAAAATAAAGATGATTTATAAACATTGTTTATAAATTCGAAATCGATTTAATTTGGTAAGTTAAATATAGAAGTTTATTAAAGGAGATATATCCACGATTTTGAATAGCAGATAATCCTTTAATGAATATATAAAAGCAATGATTTGGTAAAAGAACTATATCCACGATTTTGGGCAGTAGATAATTCTTTAATAAATGTGTAGAAATGTTGGATTTGGTAAACGAAGTATATTCACGATTTTGAACAGTGAATAATATTTAAAAAAATGTTTTGGAAAGTGATATTGTAAATATAGTTAAATGGTTTAAAGATGTTTTAAAATGTGTTGAATATCGAAACCATAGATTTCAACATTCATTGTTGAAACAGACGTTTTCGAGGAATAAGGAAAATGATGGACTATAACATAGTTGTTATAGTAAATGATTTTCAAAAGAAAATGTTTTTGTATAGTATTGGGATTCATATATCTATCTAATTGCTGAATCCCTATACTAGTGATTTTGCGTTGTCGTAACAATGTTTTATGCAACATTCGTTTTGATCCAAATAAATGTGTTTAAAGAGAACGTTTTCCTTAAACAATAAAATATATACGTAGTCGTGATTTAAGTATATGAATATTTTCTAAATGTTGAAAATAAGTAGAATTGTGAATTATTTATTATTAAATTAGTATATGGAAATGTTTTCTAATATAGAAGTTGAAATGGTTTTGAGAATTATATCTTTTTAAAGATAATTTGAAGTGAATATTTGGCAAGTGGTTTAATTAATAAAAGATTAATTAAAAGGGCCTAGTGATTGTTATGGTGCTAAATATTTGTTTGTTTGCTTTGATAGTTAAATAACCGACTATAAAATTTGGCCAAATTTTAGTTCCTCGACTTGATGTGTGAACTATTTAGTCGTACACTTAGTACGTAGCCTTCTGTGTAGGCTTTTTTATCGTTTGTGTTAAGGATGATGATTCATATAGTGCGGAGTATTACTCCAATCTATCAAGTTTCCTTCTTGGCCCGAAGGATAGCAAGTTGAAAGTTTGAGAAGTGATAAGTTTATGAGACTTAGTTTTTGTGTGAGGTTGAGAAACGCTTTTGCATTATTGGTGCGAAGAGACCGGAATCAGATTTATCTGAAAACCACTTCGGACCAACGTATATGCGACAATTGTGCAGGTTGCTTATGATGATATTGATATTAAGGATTTTCATAGTGGGGGAATGCTTGTTGAACGTTTGGGGTTAAAATCCCAATATACATATAGTAGCAGTGGTCTCTTCATTATGAAATATCCAATGCAAAGACTATTCGCTACTGATCCTTGGGATTTCTCGACAGGATGTGGTAGGAAAGTACCTTCGGTGTGTCCTGTTCCTGGACAAATTGTATGGATGTTTGTTTGACATTGCATTTCTAAATATTACGTACATTGGTTTTTACAAACGTACATCAGTGGTGGCGAAGAAGGCAACTTCTCTTAGCTTAACACCCTCCTTGAGGTGTATGAGCTTAAGGTTTTTATTTCTGTAGAAGGCAATCAGTAGTCAACGGAAATGGTCATGTGGCATTCAAAGTGATGTGATATGTGATTTTGAAAGGTGATCGTTACCTCAGGCCTCATCAACCGAAAATGACCAAAACAGGGTTAGATGCAGCAGGGCTAAGTGGGTCGCTCCTAAGTAGGATATGATCATCCTCTAGATATATCTTTACACGCTATGACGTCTGTATCTGATTATGTGGTTTGTGTACTAGAGGGCCCTTGATAAAGATCGATAACGACCGGTGGATGATATATTCGGTACCATCTAGTTATAGAGGTGGGCCGGTCTTGTGTTGTCCTTTGTGATGGTCCTCGGTGCATTCTTCTAGAGATGTACTGCCAGAAGGTAGTCCCTTCACCTGGTCATTTGTATGGAAATACAAACTCCATTACGTACCTGCCATTTTGATTGTATTACCTAATTGTGCTATATGCTAGAATTTAGGCAATGTAACAATTTCGGCCATGATTAATATTATTTGTATACTAGACACTAGTATAATATTAGATGATTTGATATCAAATATTTTAGTTATCGTAAGGTAAAAACATGTCCGTGTTTATGTATGGACTTGTCTTGCGAGATACTTTTGTTTTGTTTAAGGAAAAGTTTTGTAATTTAATAAATTCAGTTGAGTGTGTTTCTCACGCTGGTTTACCAGACTGATCTGGGCGT
Organism: Allium cepa; assembly: GCA_030765085.1. NCBI lineage: Eukaryota > Viridiplantae > Streptophyta > Magnoliopsida > Asparagales > Amaryllidaceae > Allium > Allium cepa. The sequence goes on from CM060928.1 coordinate 348,887,721, forward strand.
TCTTCCCTTTCAATGCTCGGGTCAGATCGAGTATATTTATAGGTTCAGTTTTGGTGCTTTTGGAGCTTCAGCAGGAGAGCTGGAGATCTTTATTTTCGTATACACGTATCTATTTTGATTATCCGCTGCATTGTTGCCGAGTTGTTGTTTAAATTATCGTCAATTATGAGGACAAATTATTATAACCGTTCAGACTGATAACTATTGATTGATTGTTGAACTCTAATTGTTGTATGTATGTACAGTTTTTGATTTGTAAAGATCATTAATATGATATTATATGTTTTCCGCTGCGATGTGAGATTCTGTATTGTTCTGTTTGGTTCTTTCTTCTCTCTTTCTTCTCTTCTCTTCTTCTCTCTTCTTATCTTTCTCTTGACTTTTCGTCAGTCTGTGTTGTTTGGGTCAGACATGTGTGGATTATTGTCGATTCAAAGGGTACGGATTTATGGTTCGTCACACTCTTACATCTCTAGCCCCCTTTGCTCTTTGAGTACCATCCTCCTCAAAGATATAACCCTGGTTTAGCTTGACACGAAACTAAATCTATGTGGTGATTTGACCACCTTCGGACGTTCCTACGCTATGGAAAACGATGATGACTCCCCATGCGGGTTCTCAAGTGAATAAATTAAGATAACCAAACTATAAAACTGTACCCTCCTAAGTGTACAGTCAAACCCTAGCTTCTGCTCCAGGCCTGCCTCATTAACCATCTTCTGCATCTCACAATTTCACCACAACTCTATATCCCTTCAGTAACTCCATCATCAAATGACTGAACCCTGCAAAACCAAAAAAACCAATCGCAAGCTAACAATCATCTATGACTAGACAAACTAAGCATCGACAAACCACACTTAATGTTGTCAAACCATCGCTAAGTTCGAAACAACTATAGGTCTGTCTATAAGGTTAGGACATCACCCTAACCTACTGACTAAATCAATGGATATAAAAGGCCTAATGTATCAGTATCAAATAAAACATGTATGAATATATCATATGGAAATCATACCTCAAATACCAATGCCCTTCCCTTTCACCATCCGTGATAGAGTGATCGATAAAATAAGAGTGGCAACTAATGCAGAAGGAGTCGCACTATGCTTATTCTTCTACAGTTCCTCTTTATGTGCCCAGTCCTAGCACTCTCCCCTTCCTCGCGGCCCTACAGTTCTTGCTAAGATGGCCCGTTTTCTTGCGTTTAAAGCGCTTCAGTTTCCACTTGCCTTTCTTCTGGCCATCTTCTTCCATATACTGCTTATTTCCTTTGTTGTTCCATTTTCTCTTACCTCCCCTACTTGCTTACTGCTTGGCTCTTCCTTTAAGACAACAACTCTTATTTTGGCTATGGGTGCAAGCTCCATGCCTCAAGATGCTTACCAAAACCGTCTCAAAGTTCTCATTATTTTGACCAATCATCCACTCTTTTAGATATTCAATCAGGCCAACAATGAACCTCTCGTTCTTCTTCAACAGATTGTTAATAAATGAAAAACCATACTTTGACAACAAATTGAACTCATCCACATACTCAGAAACAGTTTTCTCTCCCCTTTTCTACTCAGCAAACTTCTTAACCAATACTGACTTCTGGGCAGCCAGTATAGACTTCACTTTGAATCTGGCATTAAACATCCCTAAAGTGAACTTATCATTTGGGGTAGCAATACTAGTAGCATTCCACCAACCCGTGGCACGATCATGAAGTTTCCTAGAGGCTAACTACCACTTCATTACATCTTCTAGCTCATCTAATCAATCCTGCACTTCCATATCCGATTTCGATCTAAGGAACGATTTACCTCCAAGGCTAGAGTGTTGCTTATTCAGCTGGGCAAAATCACCTCTTGGCGCTAACATTGGAGCACCACATCCCATAACAACTAAAGCAACATGTCGGGTATTTTGCAACATTTTCCTCATTATCTCGATGAACATGGTCTGCATATCGGGTTTATCTTCCCCCAAGCCCACTCTTTCTTTGCCTATTCCTGACATAGAATTTCTAGTAGTATTCCTTATATGCCAGCTCATTATTAAAATATGTAATGAGAATGACGTAACGACCCGTATTTCAATAGTTGGATATTTAAATATTGAATCGTTAATTGATTGATAATTCTAAAATATGAGTTTTCATATACGATGAATAAGGACTCAAGACCAATTCCATTATGTTTGTATCGACATTACGAATTTAAATAAGTATAAGGATCACTACATTTGATGATCGGACGATTCGATGGCCGAAATGGTCTCGAGAAGCATGAAATTACCATCCTAGAGTGCAATCTCGGATAGCGTAGAATTTATACCATCGAGACCGTAAAAATTATGTGAAGCATGAAAACGAGTTTTTTGGTGATTAGATGTATCATTTGATCGTACGAGCTCAGAATGCACACTATTCTAACTAAGAGAATTAAATGAAATGAATAAAATATTAGTATATCTTATCAAAATCCTGCATTTTTGATTGCCCGAGTTACTGTTGTACTCATCTCCTTTAGAAAACATCGCCGCCTCCTAATTTAATTCAAAAATTGAAATCGATCAATTTTCTTATCAATAAATCACACCATTAGGTTCGTTAAACTTCGAGAGAGGTGAGACATCCTCGGTGTGAATTTGGGCACGTTTGGTGTTAGTCAAGGCATGTCATTCGAAACTAGGGCTGGAATTTTCTAGCGTTGTGGTCGGAGATAGGAGAAGAGGAGGTTGGCGTTGGCTTTAGGGTAAAGAGGTGCACCAATGACATAGATTTAGGGAGGTGCAGCAGCATGGTGGTAACCTCAACCTGGATAGCTAAGGTAAAACCTGGTAAGGTCACATTTTAAATGGTGGCCCGAGATGTGGCAGCTTCGATACCTACTGGTCGAGCATTCGATGACAAGTTCAATGGCGCAAATGGTTTCTAACTTTTTTTTCCAAAGCTCTATATCGTTACTTAGAGATGTATGGCCACTTTATTCTCTGTGCATGCATGCCACAGATTTAGGAAAGATGAATATTAATAGGTAATTAGTGTGTAATTGTTGTTTAGGCCAATTAGTTATACTTAAATAATATGAATTCTTATATATCGCGTACCTTTTGGTACAAGGTCCGTTTTGGACACGGTTTCTTATGTTGCACTCATGATGGAGAGCTCTACGACTTGGCAAAGGTTTGGTTTTGTCTATTTTGATGATATTGCTAGATTTGGACTATTTTGATATTAATTTCACATTATCCCACATTGGTTGCTTAGATAGATTGTATTGTATTATTATGGATATATGTAGGCTATTATAGGCTTTTCTATGCTTGTTGGTTGCATGTTTGCTTGTTTGGTAATTGGTTAAAAACATCGTTTGAAGGCGATGTAGTACTAGAATATGTCTCATAGGATAACACTTCGTGCATAGAGTATCCAACACGCCGATGGATATAAAGACGGATTTGGAGACATGCTTCAAATTTTGGGACATATGCATGACATTTTCCTTTGGTTTGTATTTATCCATTTTTTGTTAAGTACAAGAATAAAGTAGTTATTATCGACTACTCTGGACTCGTAGATATCCACCACTATTAATGATGGCCGATTTGGATAATTTTGACTTGAGCGATGGAGCAGCTTCGAGGAGCAGGATGTGATGATTCGTTTGTTTGTCCAACATTTGATTTTGATGATATGGATCTTCAACAAGTGGTTTGGCGATGTAGCAGGGATGTAACTCTTCGACACGATGACTTCATTGTTCGACGGTGATGATTCCTTGAAGGGAAGTGATAGCTTCTATGATGGATAATTGTACTTGAGACACAGAGCAAAGGACTATGAGTCATATTGAGGGGATTGTTGGAGGGAGGTTATGAAACGCATGATGACACTCTATGACATACTATGATTATCTAGACTTGTTCCCGTCCATGACAACTTCAAACGGGAGTTTTATGAACAGTTCCAAGATGAGCTCTGCTATAGATGATATGTGCAAAGGATTCCTTGATATTCATAGGTTTCGATGTGTAATCTAAAGCAGGGGTATTTGTAGATGTTCATATGGATCAAAAGGTTCCTTATTTTCAGTCGGGAGATTTATGATGCTTACTTAGGTTAGACGGGTACTTACCTTCAGATGGGAGGTTTATTATACCCTGGACTATCAGTCGGGAAGTTTAGTTCCTGGCCTACCGAGAGGCATAGGTTCGAGTACTATGAAATCGGGCGTTGAGTAGTCCCTTACCAGACAGATCGTGGGAGTATCATATATCCAATGCGCTGAGTGAGTGAATGTTAGGATTGACGATGTATGCCATATTTTTTTTCCACCTTAAGGATGTCACATGATATAGATAGTACCAATGCTGATATCTACACATCCTTAGTACTTTGATATGTAGTATACCTATGATGACTATCATAAAGTAGTAATACCTTTTATATGTGCCAACTCTACGGATGTAGGGACAAGTCAGGTATGATTTTCCATACCCTCTGTGTCATATACTATACCAACTTCTATTGTGTTTTGAGATTCTTTATCATTCACACAAGACTGTTGTCTGCCTCGAGGTTTTATGCTTTGTTTCTTATGATCTCGGGTGCTCATAAATGAGTAGACTAGATAACATGTGTAAATATTTCTTAGAGCTATGCAGATGGACTAGCAGGAGGTGATGATTTATCGTATTTATATTTAAGTTATTATTGTTTATTCCACTTTGTGACACCGTGGAGCCTTAACAATGTTGACTTACTATTATTAGAGACTGTTTATCAATTGAGTTCATTTATCAGTTGCATAAACTATAGTACTATTTTGTATAAGTGTATGAGCCTGTGTACTCTGATTCTATGGTTTATATAGTTGTTACTGTCTCGTTTATTTTATATTTTTGATGACTATTATATTTTATCCGGTGCGGTGTGAGATATACGACTAGTTATGTGACCGTATAATGTTTTATTTCCTTCTCTTTTCTTCTATTCCCTTCTCTCCTTTTCTATTCCTCTTCTCTACTTATATTTCTTTTCTTTGACAACCACCTACATCGGTCAGATGCCCTAGTAGCACACTATTCGGCTATATAAGCATCGGTGGTATATGGGGTCATTACATTTAGTATCAAAGCTTAGGTTACATGGTTATCCCGAGTTGACACTATGATCCAATAGAGATAGGGTAGGAGTTATCACCTTAGACTGGATGATGTGTATACCTATATATAAGAGAATATGTATTTTTTTATATTTTGATTTTCAAAACTATACAGTAGTATATATAGTATATATTAATTGTATTGCACACATAAGCACTATTGAAGCAATTTTTCTCTATGTGAGACTGAATATTCTTACTATATATTAAGAGTGGTCTAGCATACAAGAAATACTATTATTGACTCCATCTCTAGATTTAAGGAGTGGGCGAAATTGAGGGCCACCAACCTCGATTTACAAAATATTTTTCATAGATGGTGCGAATCATTTTATGAAATGCCTAAGTTTCTCCAAATGATTATGGTGCTTAAGTGTGAACATCTAGAGTCGACTTTGCCAAGCTGTATAAAGACCATATGAGTCTAGAAGGCAGACCATTACTTAAAATGGAGTAGGCTATTGAGGTGCAAGACGGGATGATACTTATGAAGGATCTTCGATGACTTGGAGTTAGATGACACTGTGAGGTAGCAGTTGACCTTTAGACGACTCCAGGGGCAAATAATGAACGGGTAGGATACCCTTAGAGCTTCAATTTCTAAGGATCATTTTTCTTAGGTTAGTTCATAGTTTGCATTGAAGATAAATTTATTTCGAATTTTCAAAAGTCGACGTTGTTTAGGAAGTTCACTAACTTGAAGTAAGGCAGCATGTCTAAGTCGAAGTATGTGGTCGAATTTGATGTGCTATTAAAGTATAGTCTATCTCCCGTTGATGACCTACTCAGAAAGAACGAGAGCTTATCATTGGGTTGAGTAATCGGCTTGGGAAGTGATTGATTGGTCATTTGACGAGAGCTCTGAGAAGTGGATCCAAAAGGCTTTATGTATGAGCTTAGGGCGGATATGAAGGACTTTCCCGAATAAGCTAAGTAGGGACAAACTGTGGAAGCATATGCATTGATTGCCATTTCTGTTTCATTAAGTGCTTCACCGATGAAAGAGAATGGAATGGGAATTACCATTTGAGAGTATGTTTTCCATTTATGGTATTTCCATACATGTTTCCTCTGACGTCGAGGTTTCATATTCTTTCATATCCAGTGATTTGATAGATAGATAAAAATTGAGATCCAAAATAGTTAACCGACCTTTAAATTTTTGACCGACCTTTGGATTATGACGAACCCTGTTGGAGATTTAGCTAGATTATGTATGCATAATATACCACATTTCGCCACCAAAAATTGATACTGTAGATGACTGCAGCATCGATGGCACTTTGTTTCGGGATTCAGAATGCTGAATGTAATCAAATGGGCTGTCTACACTTAGTCTATACATGTTTATCGAAAATTTGTCTTATTGAGACATGTATGTTTGTTTTTTTCTTGCTATTGGTTGCTTTAGGTTTAGTTGGGTTCAGTATTAGAATCTAGGAAATTATTGGCTGAAGGGGTATGGAATAGTGGTGGATTGTGAGAGGCCATTGGTGATGATAGGGACTGACAATGAGAAGACAGTAGTGTTTGGCTTCCCATCTGCTGATGAAATGATGGTTAGCTTCCTATATTCACTAGATATCCCACACGATGAGTTGTTACCTATACCTATAACTAAGGAATGTCAAGGCACATTCGATGAGGTGACCAGATTGCCACCTTATAGAGATTGAATTCCATATCGATCTAGTTAGGCGTGCTAGACTAGTTGGTATGCCTTTAAGGTATATAAAGCCAAAAGAGCAGAGGATACTAAAAGAGCGAGAAGATTACCTATTGATGCGAGTGTTTATTCATAGGAGCATATTTGAGTAGGATGCACATATAGTGTTCGTTGCTAGGGCGATTGCTCTTTGAGGTTGTTTATTGATTATTGTGAGCTGAGTGAGATAACAAACAAGTAGCCACTGCCATTTATTGATGGCTTGTTCAATCATCTCTATAGCATGGAGGTGTTCTCTTAGTTAGACCTCGTAATGGGGTTTCATCCACTGAGAGCAGTAAGAGAGAGTGTGCCGATTACAGCGTTTTGTATGCTACTTAGATTTTTGTTTGGTTGGTTATGCCATTCGGGCTAACTAATGCATTAGCATACTTTATTGATTTCTTGAACCATGTTTCGAAAGATCACATGAGAGATCCATGCTTATGTTTATTGATGATACTTTTTTCTACCCATGAATGAAAGTGGAGCACAAGACATGATTAATGGTTGAATAGTAAGTGTTGAGAGAACATCGACTAACGATCAGAAGTTTCCTTGGATTGGCCAAGTGTTATATACACTTTACCGAGGACTTCCCAAAGGTAGTGGCACCATTAATCGATTTGATGAGTGAGTCTGACATAGGGGATAGCGAGTGCACTAATATTACTCATCCCGAGCAGGAATCAGGAGACGATAGTACACACACATGTAGTACTTAACTGATGAAGTATTGATACTGAAAGTTTAGATTATCATGTTTGCTAGTCGACAACCAAAACTACAGGAGAGGAAGTATACGACTCTTGATTTAGAGCCGATAATGATAGTGTTTGCTTTGCGAATTAGAAGGCACTATCTATTAGGAGAGGGGTTCAAGTTATTCGATTATCCCGCATCATTGAAGTATCTCTTCCCCGGGAAGGATCTCTACCTTCGTCGGTAGCGAAGGTTGGAATTCTTGACCTCGTACGATTTTGAATTTCTTATATGTTTGTTAGGGAAATAAGGTCTTTGACGTTTTGAGGTGGAGACGTGCCGGTTTAGGACTGATATTCCTAGAGTGGGCACTACTCAAGTTTTTCACTCATTATGACTCTAGAACTCGATGTGAGCTGGTACCAAAGATGTTGCCCAATTTGACTATCAGACCTACTTTGATTTTGTGGATTGGTGCTAGTCAGAGGCGTAAAACTAGACTAGCAGAGATCATTGCTAAGTTAGAAGAATGTGAAGTGTCTATAGAGGCGATGCAGTATGGACTTGACTGAGAAGGTTGATTCTGCAAGGATAAATGGATTGTTAGCTAGTAAAGGCAGAATAAAAGAAGCCAAGTTGTTATTACAACTGCATGAAATCCCCAAATGGAATGGGAATGGATAATGTGATTCCATTGTGTGCCAAGAGCATTACTAATGGCCGAAACATGTTGTTCGCTGGTGGATTTTTGGAGGAACTATAGGAGGTATTTAGGAAAATTTGCACCAAATTGATTAGATGATATCATATTTGAACCAATAACTCCAAGGCCTTGTAGGCATATTCGTACTGATAGATATGATACGAAATAAGTTAAAAGGAAGTCGATGGAGTGTTAAAGGTTTAGTGGAGTGAAAGCGGAGGAAATTTCCATTTCCAACAGCTTTCATACTAGATATAATATTTGATTGTATTATAGATAGTCTAGTATCCTGCATGCTAGGATAAACATGGATGTTATTTTTGGTGTTTGATCTAATGTGTGCCTATTGATGTCTGATTATTTGCCCTTGATACAATTACTTTTGCTTATATGGTTATTAGGCATGCGGGGCAATTATAGTTTGATACAATATGTTTATTTGAGACAACTCATACGTATGATCTTGTATACTTATTTACATCATGATGTTACTATCGTGCTTAATCCTCTTTGTTGATTACTTGATCAAGTACAATGAAGCAATTTTTAGCTATCCGGATGCTTAACCGCTTATATTCGCATCTAAACAAAATGCTCTTGCTATAAAACAGGTATATGGCATCTTTAGTATAGATTTGGGGATATATGTTTGATTGTCCTTGAAAAAAAGATGCCTCATATATAAGATTTATATATGTTTATGTTGTATCGAGATTTTTTCAAAACCTAGCCGAGTAAAGAACGTGAATATTTTCCATGACATAAGACATAATAAAGGGGAAAGTTAGTGTATATGATATCAGACAGCCGATAGTTGAGAGAGTCCGTAAGGTATAGTATTTAGTTGACTTGCCTTTCTATTGATAAGTTGGTGCTTTTGTTTTCCATTGTCCGTTCCTTTACAGATAAGTGACTAACTTAAATGTTTGATTCGGCCACATTGATTTCGAATTCGATAGCGATTAAACTTAGGAATGAGGATGATGGCTTCAATTGATTCTAAGTCTCTTCCCTTTGCTATGATCACTTTCTGTTTCGTTGTTTAGAGTTGATAAGTGGCAATTTTCCCTTATATTGTTACTTATGTGAAGGTGTGGAGTTAAGTTGTTTCATCCTCGGATTTGGAGGATGAAATCCCTTTAAAGAGGGGATAATGTAATGACCCATATTTTAACGGCTGGATATTTAAATATTTATTTAAATATTGAATTGTTAATTGATCGACGGTTCCAAAATATGGTTTTTCACATGCGATTGAATTAGGACTCGTGACCACTTTCGTTGAGTTCATATTGACATTACGAATTAAAATGAGTATAAGGATTGTTACATTTGGAGATTGGATGATTTGATGGTCGAAATAGTCTCGAAAAGCGCGAAATTTTCATCCTGGAGTGCAGTCTCGGATAGCTATGAAATTATTATTTTTTAGACCATAAAATATGACGATGTATGCAGATGAGTTTTGTGGTGATTGAACGCATCATTTAATCATACGTGCTCAAAAACGCATACCATTTTAATTGAGAGAACTAAATGAAATGAATGTAACATTAATATATCTTATCCATACCTTACATTTTTGATTGGCAAGCTACTGTTATATTCATCTCCTTCAGAAAACATGGCTTCCTCCTACTTGAATTAAAAAATCAAAATTGATCGATTTATCATTAATAAATCACGCCACTAGGTTCATTGAACTCCTAGAGAGGTTAGTCATCTCTGGTGTGAAATTGGACACATTTGGCAATGGTCGAGGTGGACCATTCGAAACTAGAGCCAGAGTTTTCTAGCGGCATGGTTGAAGGTAGGGGAAGAGGAGGTTGGCATTGGCTTCGGAATGGAGAAACACACCAGCGGCGTTGATTTGGGGAGGTGTGGTCGCGCGGTGGTGACAGCTACCTTGGTAGCATGGGAAAAACCTGTTTTAGGTCGCGTTTCAGATGGTGGCTTGAGACATGGCAACTTTGATACCTAGTGGTCAAGCATTCGACAACGAGTTCAATGGCACGAATGGTTTACGATTTCACACACCGAAGCTCCAAATCATTGCTTGGAGATGCACCGCCACTTTGTTCTCTGTGCATGCACGCTTCAGGTTTGGGGAGGAAGAATATTAATAAGTAATTAGTGTGTAATTATTGTTTAGCCCAATCAATTATATTTAAATAATCCAAATTATTATATATCGTGTATCTTTTGCATACAAGGTCTGTTTTTGATATGGTTTCTTGTATTGTGCTCGTCGTAGAAACCTCTGCGACTTAGTGAAGGTTTAATCATACTAAGATGAGGTGAGTGGTATTTTCTCTGATCATACTATGATTTTTTGTATAGTATTAAAAAGACGTTTTGAAGTGATTTCTAAAATAGTTAAATCTATATATTATTTTATAAAAAGAATTAAAAATGTTTTAAATGGTTTTAAATTTAATATCACACTTTTCCCATTTATGGACTATTTTGACGGTATTGCTAGATTTTGGATATTTTGATATTAATCCCACATTATCCCACATTGGTTTCTTGGATGGATTGTATTGTATTATTATATATATAGGCTATTATAGACATTTCCATTCTTGTTGGTTGCTGTTTGCTTGTATGGTAGTTGGTTGAAAACACCGTTCAAAGGCGTTATAGTATTAGAATTATCCCATAGGATTGGACTTCGTGCATAGAGTATCGTGCATTTCGATGGATATGTAGATGGAAGATGGATTTGGAGACATTCTTAAAATTTTAGGATAGATGCTGGACATTTTCCTTTGGTTTGTTTTAATTGTTGTTAGTTAAGTATATAACTAAAGTGGTCATTGTTAACTTCTCTGGCATAGTCGATATCCACCACTATTTATGATGGTCAATTTGACCAATTTCGACATGGACAATGGAGCAGTTTTAAGGAGCAGGATGTGATAGTTGATTCGTTTATTCGACGTTTGATTTTGATGATATGGCTCTTCGACTAGTGGATTTGCGCTGAAGCAAGGATGTGACACTTCGACGCAAGGACTCCATGGTTCAATGATGATGATTCCATGATGGAAAGTAACGACTTCAATGATGGATAGATGTACATCGAGGCGCATAGCACAGGACTATGAGTCATATTGAGGGGATTGTTGGAGGGTGGTTACGGGATGCATGATGACACTCTATGATTTATGATGGTTGTCTAGAGTAGTTCAATCAGAAGGGAGTTGTATGAATAGTTCCAAGATAAGATCTGCTATGGAAGATGTTTGCAAAGGGGTCACTGTTATTTATAGGTTTCGATATGTGCTCGTAAAGCAGTGGTATTTGTGGACCTTTATGACACTCACTTGGATCAAACGGGTCCTTACCTTCGGATGGGAAGTCTATTGTACCCTGGACTATCAATCAGGTAGTTTAGTCCCTGGCCTACTGAGTGGCATGGATCTGAGTACCAAGAAACCGGGATGTTGAGTAGTCCCTGACCAGATGGTTGCAGGAGTATCATATCCAACGCACTAAGTGAGTGAATGTGAGAATGGATGATGGATGCCATGTTTGTTTGACTGTTTCAATCTCCTTAGGGATGTCACACGATGTAGATATCACCGATGCTGATATCTAAACATCATTAGTAGATGTGTAGTACACCCTTGATGACTATCATAGAGTAGCGTATATCATTTATATGTGCTAACTTTATGAATGCAAGGACGTGTAAGGTATGATTTTCCATACCCTCTATTCCATATACTATACCGATTTCTATGGTGTTTTGAGATTCTTTATGGCTCACACCATATGTTTTTTGACTCGAGGTTTTATGCTTCGTTTCTTATGATCTTGGGTGCTCTTAAATGAGTACAATAGATAGCATGTGTAAATAGCAATTGGAGCTATGCAGATGGACTAGCAGGTGGTGACACTTTCTCATATTTATCTTTTGAGTCAATATTATTTATTCTGCTATGTGACACTATGGAGCCTTGACAATGTTCAATTACTATTATCAGAGAAAGTTTATCAGTTGAGCTTATTTATCAGTTGTATTGTATATAACCTATTACTAGTTTATATAACTGTATGAGCCTGTTTTATATCTATGATGGCTATTATATTTTATCTAATGCACTGTGAGATATTTGATTGGTCATGTGATTATGCGATGTTTTATTTCCTTCTCTTTTCTTCTATTCTCTTCTCTCCTTTTCTATTTCTCTTCTCTACTTCCATTTCTTTTCCTTGACAACAGTTCAACATCAACCAAATGTCCCAGCAATCCACTATTCGGTTGTACAAGCACCGGTAGTGTTGGGCAGTCGTTATAAATGATTTATCTTTCATAAAGGAAAACTACATCTATAGTACTTAGGTGTGCAATGCGACTTATAGACTGTATATACTACTAATATATAGTTTTGAAAAATTATAATATGCAATAAGTATGCTCTTTCATATATTACTCCATTCATTGTAAGATGTTCGTTTACATTATTTCTAATTGATCTAAGTAAGGACTTAGTTTAAACGCTTAACCTAAGCTCTGATACTATGTGTGACAAATTTCGTATGTCTCCATATCCAATATAACTTGTATAGTGAACTTTGATGGTACTTAATTGATGCAAAATGATTGTCAAGGGTGAAATAACTAAAACTTTAAAACATAACCTCTCGCATATCTAACAACGCATCAAATAACATATAATACCAGTATAGATATGAAGTAGATGAGATATATCGGAATAACTAAATGAACTAAAATAGGCATTAGAGTGCAAGATTCATAATGGTCACAGAAAGTAAATATAATAGAGTTTATAAATCGTCAAAAAATCAAAGGAAATCTAGCTCTAAATAAGCTAAAGCACTGATAAAGCTCCATAGTGTTACATAGTAGAATAAACAACAGACTCTAGTGATATATATAATAGCATCAATCTTTAGCTCATCCTCTGGACAGCTCCATGCACTAATCTTAGACCTAGTATCTAGTCCACTCATTTAAGAGTACCTATGATAATAAGAAGTAAAGCATAAAACCAAGCGCCAGAAAACAATCTAGTATGAGCGACAAATAATCTCAAGATACTATAAAGTTGATATAGTAACACTATATACGCTACAACATCCTTTGCATTATAAGAATATACTACACTAAGTATAATACGGCTGTCGAGGTATCTAACTCGAGGTAAACTCGCAAGACATCCATCCATATCACAGCAGTTATAACTATCATAGAAACTAAACAAACACAAAGTAAACATATGACGACAATTATCATCAAGGTATCATATCTCCATGGCTGTCACCAAGATCTCACGTCACCATGACCATTCTAAAGGTATCGCATCACCATGATCATCAACAAAGCGCCGACTCACTACATCTAGCACCAAGATCTCTAGGATTAATAACTCATTAAAGTATCACAAAATTGGCATACTATGTCGTAATCAGATCTGGTGTTTGATCATAGACCTATCCCATAAATAATGCACATCCCATGTCGCAATCAGATTCGGTGAACGTCCTCACTTACCCTTGCCCCCATGAAACATAGTCACATCCTTATCAATGATCCTTTCATCATACGACTTGATTCAGAAATCACATGCCTTATCACATTGCTCCACCTTATCAAACATGCCTCCACGGACTATTCTAGCCCTAGACATACACTTTCCACTAGAAATACTCGATCAAATGCCTTGCGTCGTCGAAGTTTAGATCATTTCCAAACATCCATCAGAAGCTATAGAGTCACTATCACCAAGTTCTGAAGTCACCAAGCTAAAGAATCGATTCAAGTCATCGTAGCAAAAATAGCTTGTGGTAGCTCTGTAACATCAAAATAGAATGTCAAATAAGCGAATAAACAAACACGACACAAACCCCTTAGCTTGCGCCTCAATTTCCTCCACTTTTCATTTGGTCATCACTAACCATAATCATGTTGGTGCTGACATGATCATGTTAGCTCCGACATGATTTACTTAACCAAAATTTAGTTAAGTTCCACTAACTCCCATCGTCCAAGCTTACTTGAAGCCTTTCCTTCAATTTGCAAAAGATTTTATAGCGCACCTTAAAGCCAACCAAGTCGGTGCCAACTTGATTTCTTTGCCCAAAATTTTCCCAAGCCTAAAATCTAAGTAACTGTTCATTCCATGTTGAGTCGGGATCCTAATTATGAAGTCGCAGTCCAAGATGCCCGATGGCATCGTGTTGGTGTCGACGTGATAAATTAGCCAATTTTTCTTAAGTCGTAACAATGTAAACCTCTCATCGTTTATCCTAAGCCTAAAGTTTCCTCGCCAAGCTCCTAAAGTCATGATATCAAATACCCAAAGTCTAGTACCAAATCCTGCGGAGTTCACGTACCATCAACTTATTTTGTGCTTCATCATAGACATGATTTCAACCGTGCCATATCTCCATCAAATCTAGCTTGAACTTCATGTGACTAAAACCATAGTCTTCCAAGGTCTTAATAAATGCTTCCCAACGATTTTATCTTGTTTTGAACACTTTGGTTAATCGAATTACCAATATGATAACCACTCTCAAAATGCATTCAAAAGGATTAAAAATATAGTAAACGACTATGTTTAAGCATTATAAAACATTCAGGCATCACATACAAACAATTCAAACACATATCTAACACTTATATCAACTTAGATCTAAAGAATAGAAAACAACCACCTGTTTAATTTAACATCTAATCTTTTTAACACATTTTAATATTACCGTTAAGGTTAGATCTATATTTGAAAACATTTAATATTCAAAATTCACTTTAAGATGTCTTCTTTAGCTGTACAGACAATAATAGTATGGCGAAAAGAATAAACCGCTCACCTAAACCCAAAATAGAATGAACCCCAATGCAAATTTGATATGAACACCAACTCATGGATCCCTATGCAACCCTAATAAGCAAATCCAAAAATCCCATTCATCTCCTTTGCTAGTCGCTCGCTAACAATTAATTTGGCTAATTAAAGCGAAGAAAATGGTGGATTTTGGTCTAATTAGGATTATTGGAGGTTTGGGAATGTTTACAAAAGATAAAATATGGCCAATGACTGCTGAAAGAAGTTAGCATTAGAACAGATCCAAAAATGGGTTAATAGGCCACGATAATCACCTCTCATTTAATTATTAATCTGCCTAAACACTATCCAAACTTTATCCATAATTTCTAAACGGAAAGTCCAAAATCCTACTTTTATCATTGTATGGAATGGGAAACTCATAACATTCATTTGGAAAGTGGTCTCATGCCAAATTCGACTCGTACCAAAGTTATAGCCCTTAAAAGATTTCTTAGGATCAAAACCATCCAATAAAAGTTTTAAGGTTCTAAAATATCATTTTACCTAAGCTTATAGCTTCCTAAGATCCAATATGCGTTTAAAATAGTATTTTATGATCCTTCAATACATAAAATATGGGTCGTTACACCTTCTAAATTTATTATACAAATTAAACCCTACAATTTCTTATCGCTGTACATATTTCTTACGACCTTCGATTCATGCATGGTTTCTTTCTCCAGGTTTGGGTAGAAATTCCAGATACTCTGGAACATTGTTCGCTTGCTTTAGGAGTTGTTTATGAAAATGACTTAGTAGGATTCAATGACTGTAGGTATTTATATTTTAAAATATTCATCGATATTTATATATACATATGCTAAGATATTATAACCCATTTGACAATCATTTAATTGTCATGATGTTTTTAGGATGATATGTTTATCTATTAATTTCTACTTAGTTTGATAATGTATACTTTAGAGTAATTGCTAGTAGAATTAGGAAAATAAAATTACTAATGGAGAATTAGTAAAGACGTGTAGTTTTGAAGTAAAAAATATTATTCGCATATTTTGCGGTAGTATTTGTAAATAGCCGTAATTAATAATTTGGGTTGAAATAAAAATGTAAATTTTAATACGATCATTATTTAAGAATTTTTGTGAAATTCATAAATAATAATGAAAAATTTATTTTAAAGCGGATAAGAAGCAATTAACATTATTTATATAGTAATGGGTAAATACTAGTATGATTTTTGGCAAATTATTATTATTATTGAGTAAATAAATATATATGACCATTTTTACGGGATTTTTGAAAAAAGATATTGTTATTATTATCATACTAATGAATAATATTTGAGAATAATAATAATAATAATAACAATAATAAAGAGGCGTTTTGTGACGCCCCACCTCCGTACTCACACTAGCCAAGAATACTATGGGGTATTACCGTCGACTAGCACAAAGGATAAGGCTATTGAGGAGCAGCTATTTGTGTAATTGCTTTGTGCGAGTATCGATATGTTAGATAGTATGTCATACATTTCATTTCAAGAGGAAATCTGATGTATAAAATACAAACTCAAAGCTACTACACAGTGGCTATGTGGCTTTTGGAAACAAATATAAAATAAGCATAACATAAATCAGTTAGAGATATTCATATCACTAAAGAGGAAACAGATATGAATGTAACACATAGAAGTGTACATCAAAGTAGTGGTCATACAAGATCCATGACATCACAAAAAATAGGTACAAGTGTTAGACAAAAGAATATGTATGCATCAAGGATTCTCTATCTCGAATGCATAAAAAAAAACTACTAAGCAAAGTAGTTAGCCAAAAGTCAGAAGCTAGTCCCTGCTAAGAAGTCAAGTGGAAGCACTTGAAAAACCTCGGTCTGACCCAAGTATTATTTAAGAAGAAAAATAATAAATGGATCAGTCTAGCTATAATATCATATAAGATGAGATAGGATAAGAGATATAACAAATATATATGATAACAGTAAAAATAATATAATATCTCAAGTTTTCTCAAATACCAAAAAGAATGTCATATTCTTTAGCTTATTCACCAAACCTCAAATATTGATAGAGTTTATCAATGCAAATCACAAAAATTGGTGAAACACAAATTCTAGAAATCATCAATTAGAAATCCAAAAAACACAAAAAGGGAGGCATATCACAAACGGGAGCATGAAAACTCATCAACACGTGTATCACAAATGGGACGCTATTCCATGGGTCGCTAACCCATAGAGCCAGTGCAATGACGTAGTACAACGGTACGCCCGAGGAACCTACAATTCAAATAAGCTGGAACAACGACGTAGTACAGTGGTACACCCGAATGAATCGAACTCCATAAAAAGACCATGGGTCGCTAGCCCATAAAAGTGAGACGAAACTCCAAAGAACGGGGTACAATAACACATGCGGACTAAGAGAAATTACATATCGCTAGTCTAAACCACCAAATGATCATCATAGATCAATAAAAAGTGTAAATTACACTAAGCTAGTAAATAAATGAGTTTAGCTATATGTCCCATAATCACTATCTTAACTTAAATACTTACGAACAGATTTATAAATTTCCACTCGAATATTGTCATAAGATTTCAATCGAACAAGTCTATGAATTAACCGACGAAGTAAACGCAAGCATTTCATATCACTTGTTTTGCTAAGTCATTTAATTAAATTTCTCGTACGAATGAGGTAAAGGTTTGCATATACTAATAGATTAGAAAACGATTTTAAAAACGAGTTTTGCACTAAAAAAAATGTTGAAATCATTTTTGTGAAAGAGTTTGAGTATTTACTACTAGTATAGAAACCTTTGTATTTTAAAGTGACAAATCACAAAGATGGTTGTAAAACAATCAATCGCCAAAAATTCACGTACGAAATTGTGAATCAAAACCATGAAAATCGATATCGAAACCATTAAATGAATATTCCCAAGAATCCAGAAAGAATCTATCAAAGTCAATAATAAATGACAACAAATAACCAGATCAACAAAAATCGATTCAAACGGAAACCCACATAAAAATAGGTAGGTTGGCCGAATTTAACAGCACCAGACGTCTGGTGGTTCTTCCAGACGTCTGAGCTGAAGGTCTGGAATTTTTCTAGATCACTCAGATGTCTGAGCTGTAAGTCTTGAAAGTTTATTCCTTTTCCTCAAATGTCTGAGCGTTTTGCCAGACGTCTAAGCTGAAGCTCAGGGCAAAGTTTGCGTAGGCCATTAATGGATAAATCAGTTCGGAAGCGATCGGATGAGCAATAGAGGGTAGGAATTTATGTCAAACGACAACCATGCCCTACAGGTTCTTCAATCACTCCAAACAACATGTCCAAACATATTTACTAGAATTTTCATAGATTTTGACTTCAAAATATTAAAAATTGGAAAATTCACCAAACCAATTCAATTCAAAAGCAAATGAACATGAAATAGATGATAGAAATTCATATCTACAACCATCAAATGTATAGACATAGATATGAGTTCAAGAACTCACCTTTAAATCCAAATATTGAAATGAGAAGCTCTAAATCAAGCCAAGATTGATTTTTTTTCAACAACACCTCTAGAATCTTCAATCTATCATCAAATAAAACGAATTTCCTAAGTTGGGTTATAGGAATTTCTGTAAATTGAAGAGAGATTGAGATGGAGAAGATGAAGAGGATGCTTACCCAAGCTTCTCCTTGATTTATAATCTACATTTGAATTTTCTAACAGAACTAGGGCTTAGGAATTTCTAATCTCTTTTCTTTTCCCCTATTTTTTTCTTTAGCTTGAGTGTTAGGAAATGAGGAGTAGAATGAATGAAGAGGAGTGGAGTGGGAGGAGTTTTGTAGAAGAGTTTGGGTTATCTTGTTGGGTTAGTGGGCTAGAAAACAACCCAAAGCCCAAGTGAAAATACAAAAATTCTAATCAACTCCAAACATATCGATGTTTATACTTAAACAAGTTGTAAACGTCATTTAAAATCAATGAAAGTGGTCTTGAGTCCAGATTTGACTGTTTACAAAAAGTTACGTTTTGGACTTTAAATTCGACCAATGATGTTACGTTTAAATATATAATTGTAAAATATTCAGGTTTTTACAAACTCCCCTCCTTAAATAAATTGCATCCTCGCAATACTTAAGAAGAAAATAAATAGTAACAACCACATAAAGGCATAACAATGAAAAATAAAATTTGAAGTGAGAAGTTCACCTTAAGGAGCACGAGAGTGTAAATCCTGATATGTTCACTCGATGATTTTTCTGGATTCCCAAGAACAATCCTTAGGATTTATGGACCATTGAACTTTCACAGGCGAAACATCTTTATTTCGAAGGCATTTAACCTCCGTAGCAATGATGCTAATAGGATGTTGCTCATTAGTCAAATTACGTGAAACTTCAATTTCTTCAATAACACCAGGCTCAAGAATAGAATTGGAATACCTAAGGCATTTTCGTAGTTTAGAGACGTGGAATACGCCATGAATGGCAGAAAATTGAGCCGGTAATAAAAGATGATAAGTCATAGAACCAATGCATTCAGTGACGGGAACTGGGCCAATATATCGAGATGCTAATTTTCCCAAACGACTGAAACGCTCAACACATTTTCATAGGTGAAACACGAATGAACACCTAATCTCCCACAGAAAATTCTAATTTCCTTCTTCGGTTATCGGCAAAGGATTTTTGCCTACTTTGAGCTTCTCTCATCCTACGACGAATAAGGTCAATCTTTTCTATGGAATCACAAATAAAATATGGAACTAAAACTAGCCTCTCATCGGCTTCAGGCCGACAAAAAGGAGATCGGCATTGCCTTCCGAAGAGCGCCTCGAAAGGTGCCATACCAATACTAGATTGGAAGCTATTATTATAAGAAAACTCAACAAGGAAAATATGATCTTCCCAACTTCCACCAAAATCAAGAACACATGCACGAAGAAGATCTTCAAGAGTTTGATTTACACGCTCTGTTTGTCCATTAGACCGAGGATGATAAGCGGTGTTAAAATTAAGCTACATTGCCAAAGCTTTTAGAAGACCCTTCCAAAATCCACTAGGAAATAATGGATCATGATCACTAATAATAGAAGTAGAAACTCCATGCAATTTAACAATTTATTTGACATAAAGTTTGGCCAAAAGTGGTACGGTCCGATTGGATCAAATGGGAATAAAATAAGCGGATTTGGTGAGTCTATCTATAATCACCCATAGACTATCATGACCCAAATGGGAATGGGGAAGACCGTCAATGAAGTCTTTGGAAATTTGATCCCACTTTCAAACGAGAATGTCTAAAGGTTGCAATAAACCAGTGGGCCTTTGATGCTCGGCCTTCACGAGTTGGCAAGTCATGCAACGCTTAAAAAAGTTATCAATTCATTCCTTCCCAATAATAAAGTCGCTTCATGTCAGCGTACATTTTACTACTTTCAGGATGAATAGTTAATATAAAACGATGAGAATCTTCTAAAATGTCCTTACGGAGATCACTAATATTTGGCACAATAAGTCTACCAAATTTTCAAATGCCTCCGTGAGCATTAATATCAAAGTCTTTCAAACCATCAACCTTATATTTATCCCTACAACTTTGGCTAAGAAGTGCCAATTCAGGATCATTCTTTTGAGCTTTAAGGATGCAGTCTAGAAGAGAAGGATGAGCCTTAAGGCTATACAAAATAAGAGATGAACATAAATCAGACTCATGATCTCGAATCTCACAAGTGGACAGAGTCTCGAGATAATTCCATTCAGATATCATCATAGAAACAACCGCTTGTTGCTTACGACTAAGGGCATTGGCAACACGATTTCGTTTTGCGGAAGTATAAAAAATATGAAGATCATAAGATGCAAGGAATTAGAGCCAACGTCGTTGATGCAAATTAAGTTTCTTTTGAGAAAATAAATACTTCAAAGATTTATGATCAGTGTAGAGAACAAATTTCTCTCTCAAAAAATAATGACGCCAAATTCTAAGGGCGAAAAGAATGGCCGCAAGCTCTAAATCATGAGTGGCATATCTAGTCTCGTTAGACTTTAATTGCCAAGAAGCATAACGATAACACGTTCTCTTTACATGAGAACGGCTCCTAAACCAACACAACTAACATCGGTATGGACAATCAAGTCTTGGTTCAATTCAGGAATCATATGAATAGGAGCATTGGAAATGAGTTCTATTAATTTCTTAAAAGCAGCTTCACATTTGTCTAACCGAATGTATTTAAATCCCTTCTTTGTCAAACTAGTAAGTGGTACAGAAATTTTAGAAAAGTCTTTTATGAACCGATGGTAATAGCCCACCAATCCATGATAGCTATGAATTTCTGTCACACTCTCCGGTCTCTTCCAATTCTGGGTCGCTTCAATGTTTGAAGGATCCACGGAAATTCCAGATTTAGAAATAATATGTTTTAAAAATTTCCATCGGGATTGCCAAAAGTGGCACTTAGAAAATTTTGTTTTCAATTGATTGCTCCAAAGAGTTTCCAATACAATCCGAAGATGTTTTACATGCACTTCCTCGGTTTTAGAATAGATAAGAATATCATCTATAAAGATGAAAACAAATTGATCGAGGAAGTCTTTGAAAACTCGATTCATAAGATCAATGAAACAAGCTGGAGCATTCGTTAAACCAAATGGCATAACAATCCATTCATAAGATCCACAACGAGTACGGAACGACATCAAAGGAATGATATCCTCCACAATACGAAGCTGATGAAAACCGGTTGCTAAGTCTAACTATGAAAAGGCTCTAGCACCGCTAAATTGATCGAATAGATCATCAATCCGAGGCAAGGGATATTTATTCTTAATTGTAAGACCATTAAGCTTGCGGTAGTCAATGCAAAGCCTAAGTGTACCATCAGATTTCTTCACAAAGATAGCTGAGCTCTCCAAGAAGAGGAACTAAAACGAATAAATTGCTTCGCTTCCAATTCATATAATTGTTTACGCATATCCTTATTTTCCTTATTGGACATACGATAAGGAGGACGAGTGATAGGTAGAGCTCCAGATATTAGACTAATTCTGAACTCGATTGCTTGCTTAGGTGGTAATCCTAAAACAGGATCAAATATGTCAGGAAATTCACGAACAACGTGAATGAAGGAAATGGCATCTTCCTCATCATCATTATCGTCATCATGGGGATTTAGAGAATATAAGGATGCTATCGAATTGGAATCTGAATCTTTAATAATAATAGAAATATGCTTAACTGATTGAGGATGTCGAAGATGGATAGTCCTCTCGGGACATAAGATGTGGGCTTCATAACGATTAAGCCAATCCATTCCCAAAATCATTTCGAAACCTAGGTAACGCATAACATGCGAATTGTCTTGGAAAGCATAATCACATAAGATAATCTTGACATCTTTACAAAATAAACTAAGTGTTGTGGATCCACCAACCTGATTTGCAATTCTCAAAGAAGTCATTAAGCACATAACATTTAAAGACAAAGTATCAACAAGTTCTTTTGATATAAAAGAGTGAGATCGACACATATCAAAAAGAACTCGAATAGGATGATTACGAAACATAATAGTGCCATCAAGGATAGAATGAGAAATACCTTGACCAAGAAAAGTGTTACTTATGGATTGCACAACATTCACCTTTCCCACTTTCTTGCTTTAAAGTTTGGGAAATGAAGATATAAGATGACCCAAACTTTTGCAATAGTGACAATAAAGGGGTTTTGGACACTTATTTTCATAGTGGTCTTTAGAACCACAATTGTAGCACTCTCCATGATTAGTAGTAGGAGCCTTTGGTACCAAAGTTGCTTGCCTTCCTTTCTTGTTGGGATTAGGGCCTTTGAACTTAATAGGCATCTTCTTGGTTATGTTGAGGTTTTATTTGGCACCCACAACTTCAACATCACTTTCTTTATTGTCTTCTTCAAGTCGAAGAGCAATATCAACAAGCTGATCGAAAGAAACTTCTAGTTTCAGAAGTAAAGCCTTCTTGAGGTCCTTATTCAACCTATAGACAAACGTTGAATTTTTCTTCAATCAGGTACTAATGTACTCGACCCCATATTTAGAGAGGGATTCAAAAATGTGACATAACCTATTATAGAAGATTCACCTTGAATAAGGTCAATAAAGCATTGGGCTAAAGTTATTTGTTTGGCTTCCAGCACAAACTTTAACTCGAACCTTTTCCGGAATTGCTCCCAAGTAAGATCCACTTCGATAATTTTCGAAATTAAAAGCTCATACCAATCTAATGCTCTTTCCTGGAGCATGTTAGAAGCCACCTAGAATCGATGTTGATCCACAAGTTTCATGTGAGAAAAGATGCGGTTGCATGTTCTAAGCCAAGCTTGGACTTCTATTATGCTTTCAGAACCCTTGAATGGCCTACCACCCAAATTGGTATAATTACTGCATACGCGTGCAAACACGGATTAAGGGTGAGTAGGCTCAGCAATGGGTCCGGTAGCTTGGGCATTCTTTACAAGTTCTAAAAGCTGTTGGGCAGACATGAATACGCCATCCTGAGGAGTAGCACTGGATTGACCGATGCTGGGACGACCAGGTCTAACCATTTCTCTTCTTTAAGAAAGAAAGAAGAGGAAAATATTATTCCCAGAATGAATATCAAACAAACTTGATTGATAAAATAAGGCATCATCAAAGAAAATAGGATAGAATGGGTCCTAAGACTCGAATTGAATCCTAAGGCATGATTCCCAAAAGATACTTTGGGCAACGATCCCTGTCACAATATTCTATATTGTTTTGAAGTTTGGCCCTGATACCAAGCTATGACGCCCCACCTCTATACTCACGCTAGCCAAGAACACTACAGGATAATGCTGTCGACTAGCACGAAGGATAAGGCTGTTGAGGAGCGACCATCTGTGTAATTTCTTTGTGAGAGTACCGATATCAGATAGCATGTCATACATTTAATTTTAAGAGGAAATCCAACGCATCAAATACAAACTCAAAGCTACTACACAGTGACTATGTGGCCTTCGGAGACAAATATAAAATAAGCATAACATAAATCAGTTACAGATATTCATATCACTAAGGCAGAAACATATATGAATATAAAAAATAGAAGTGTACATCAAAGTAGTGGTCATACAAGATCCACTACATCATAAAAGAATAGGTACAATTGCTAGACAAAAGAATATGTATACATCAAGGAGTCTCTATCTTGAATGATTAAAAACAAAAAACTACTAAGCTAAAGCAGTTAGCCAAAAGTCAGAAGCTAGTCCCTGCTATGAAGTCAAGTGGAAGCACTTGAAACACTTCGGTCTGACCCGAGTATTATTTAAGAAGAAAAATAATAAATGGATCAATCTAGCTATAAATATCATATTTGATGAGATAAGATAAGAGATATAACAAATAAATATGATAACAGCAAAAATCATATAATATCTCAAGTTTTCTCAAATACCAAAAAGAATGTCATATTCTTTAGCTTATTCCCCAAACCTCAAATATTGATTGAGCTTATCAATGCAAATCACAAAAATTGGTGAAACACAAATTCGTGAAATCATCAAGTAAAAATCCAGAAAACACAAAAGGGGAAGGCATATCACAAACGGGAGCATGAAAACTCACCACAAACGGGACACTATCCCATGGGTTGCTAACCAATAGAGCCGATGCAACGACGTAGTACAACGGTACGCCCGAGGAACCCAAAACTCAAATAAGCTGAAACAACGACGTAGTACAACGGTACGCCCAATGAGCCGAACTCCATAAAAAGACAAAAAAATGTAAATTACACTAAGCTAGTAAATAAACGAGTTTAGCTTTATGTCCCATAAGAACTAGCTTAACTTAAATATTTACAAACAGATTGTAGATTTCCACTCGAAAATTGTCACAAGACTTCAATCGAACAAGTCTAAATATTTACCGATGAAGTAAACGCAAGTGTTTCATATCACTTGTTTTGCTAAGTCGTTTGATTGGATTTCTCGTACGAATGCGGTAAAGGTTTGTATATACTAACAGATTAGGAAATGGTTTGTAAAACGAGCTTTGTATTAAAAGAAATATTGAAATCATTTTTGCGAAAGAGTTTGAGTATTTACTAGTCTACCAGTATAAAAATCTTTGTATTTTAACGTGAAAAACCACAGAGAAGATTGTAAAACAATCAATCACCTAAAATTCACATGCCAAAACGTGAATCAAAACTCTGAAACTAGATATTGAATCCATAAAATGGATATTCAAAATTTATTAGAAAGAAGTCATCAAAGTCGATAATAAATGACAATAAATAACCGGATCAACAAAAATCGATTTAAATGGAAACCCACATAAAAATAGGCAGGTAGGTCGAATTTGTAGAATCGATTTCACCCTAGCCGGGGGAGCGGGGTTGAATAGGATGATACTGTTAATTATAAAAATTGTTGCGGAAGCTTATAAAATTATTTCAACACAGATAAATCAAAATTATAGCAGCACAGATAATAGCAGAATAATAAATGCAGAAATAGAACGACACAGAATTTACCCAGCTTCAGCAAAACCCTGCCTACGTGCTGCCCCAAGGTTTCAACTAGAAATTAAGTAGTCACACGCTTACACACGTAAAGCGACACCCGCTACTGACTAACCTCACTCTACGCTCAAAACCTGCCACAGCTCAACCACTGAGTTGCAAATTCTCAAACTACGCCATGTAGTTTGTCCCCTAGTCACACGACTAGTAATTACACAATTTTCAAAAGAAAATACAAAAGACGATATTTTAAAAACACTTAAAAAACAAAACCCTAATTTTTCCTTTTAAACAAACACTAACGAGAGAGGGGCTGGCCCAAAATATTATCACTAAAATATGGCCCCGTTATCTCCTTTTCTATTTTGCTCTGAGTAAAAAAATGTCAGTCGTTCCTTCTTTCGTTCGTTCCTTTAGCTTCTGAAACTAGGGCTTTGGAGTAAACGATGAAGCCGATGGGTAGTTGGTCGATTACAATTTCTATTTCTCTATCTTGCTTCGGCAATCGACTCCTTCTTCAATTCGAACACGGCTCTTCGTTTTGATCGAGTTCGACGTTGACTCTGGTCTGTAATTTTGCTCCCTAGTTGAATGCTTGAACTCGATATCAAATTTTCGATGATGTTCATTATTTATATACGGTTAGAAACCCTTGATTTTCGTTCGTATACATTTATTTGAATTTGTCAATTTTTTTATCTCGGCCGTTCGATTTTGTTTTGATGTTGATGATTTCTCTGACTTTGTCAATTTCGTATAATTTGATGATGGCTTGTTCATCACGGCTTTGAATTTTCCTTGCTCGATTCTTGACCACCACGCCTCTGACTTGTTCATCATATTATTTGGCCACGGCTTTGACTTGGTTCGATGTTGACTTCGGTTTTGATTTGACATGCAGTTGTCTTTGACTGCAAACTTGATTTTGAGAAAAACTATATTGAGATGAGAATTTAACTTCAATTTTTTAGATGACTTCGGCCTTGACACTGCTTCTACTTTGGCTTTGACATCACTGAACTTCGGCATTAACTTGTTCAACTTGAAACTGTTTTGGTTTCTGGCACTTTGTTCATTTTCAGTTTCATAAAATTTTTGGCATGTCCGCATCCATATATGCATTCATCTTTCCACTTGTGTATTTGCATGATTGCCGCTGATCTTATGTTGAAGTCTTTGACGATGATGTTGATTAGGGATGGCAATGGGGCGGGTCTAGGGTCCAAACCCGGTCGACCCGCCCCATTTTTGGCTCGTCCAGACCCGCCCCATTAGGTCATTGGGGCGGGTAGACCCTTGACCCGTTTTTGAGTGCTCCGGGTCTAGGGTCGGGTCTGGGCTCGGTTGAGCCGCCCTAACCCGACCCGCACTACTAACATCTCATGAAACTGCTTTATTACTATAATGATTTATTAATCTTCTTAGATATAAGTGATTTTAGTATGATTAATAAAATTTTCCAATAAATAATCTATATAAAAAATTAGAGTATTAAGTTGCGTCTTTGATAATTATACAATAACATATGCATATATTTTCTGAATTGTTGTTGTACACATCATTTTTACTAACTTTCCTCAGACATGTTGTTATTTGTATTTCATGTATTATTTGGTGATAACGAGTATAAACAAATAAATATATGTAAGTTGGTACACAATTTTAAATCAACACATGAGACTCATCGGGTCTTGGGACGGGTCGGGTCTACCCTGACCCGTACGGGTCCCGGGTACGGGGCAAAATTCCAGACCCGCACCGGGTCTACGAGGCGGGTCTGGGGCGAGGTCTAAAAAATCCGGGACGGGTATGGAGCACTAAAAACCCGCCCCAACCCGCCCCATTGCCATTCCTAATGTTGATTTCGTTTATGTGCTCGACTTTGGCCATTAACTGTTGACATCGGTCTTGACTTTAATGTTGTCATTTACTTGAATCAGATGTATTTGCTTGCATCCAAATTGTCACTGTATCATGTTTGATATAGTTTGTATTTCATTTGTATTTGCTGTCTTCATGTACATGTATACTTGTTGTTGCTGTGCATTTGTAGTTGAATTGAGTACATTTGTGTTGTGCTAGAGTTGTACTATTGCCTTTGTAATGTTCATTTGAAGTTATAGCCTTTGTGCTCGAGTCTGATACTTGCACTGTCCAGTTTCACAGTTGCATACATGTTGTATCTTTTGTTCCCTTGGTTTGTGATTCACTGTTGCACATGAGCTTGTTTTGTCCAGATTCATTTGAACTTAGTTGATGTTTTGGTTTTGACTCGACTTAATATGGTCACTTGTAGTTGCCGTAGTGTTGCAGTCTTTAACTTGTACCATTCGAGGCAGTTTACATATTTGTTTCATGTACAATTTGCTTGGTGTTGCTTGATGCTTTGTTCAAATGTGATATTCTTTTCTCTGGCATATTGATCCCTCTGGCCATTTGTGTTCATTCCTGATAGCACTTGTTCTGTCCACTTGCTCATTGTAGTTGTTGTTGCCATTTGCCTCTGGTTTGAGTTTTGCTTGTATACTTCATGTGTACTTTGGAGTTTTAGTCGAGGCTGCATATATGTATGAACTGGTACATGTTTGTATACTTTGACCGGCTTGCTCCTGACCATTTTATTACACTTGTATATTCGAACTGCACCTGTGTTGAATCCAGCTTTAAAGCTCGGGTTTGACCTTGTGCTGATATTGTGACATTATTTTTATTGCACTTGAGTTGAACCCGGCGTTTTGGGTTTGACCTGTGCTCACCCGTCCCTGTAATTTTATCAAGTGTATATATCGGTGTGCACGGTCTTATGGCATGTACAGTGATACGTTGTGCATGTCACAAGCTATTCGTACATGATGAATTCAAATTTAAATGATGACGAACAACCCAAATAACTGAGGCAAATGTTATTTTCAAAATCCAGATTTTATTTTGTACTGCAAAATATTTTATTTTCAATTTTATTGTGTCAACGTATGTATCTGCAGATTGCTCAGATGCTGGATTCACATTGGAATGAAGTTGAAGATCAGTACCAGTTGAGTGATATGTAGTGAGGTGCAATGCAAATGTGAAATTGTGATGTAATCAATATTGTATTGTAATTGAAATTGTATATAGCAAGAGCTTGAAATTTGTACTATTCAAAAATTGTAATAAATATTTGTTTGAATAAAATTTCTGTTTGAATTCAAATTCTGTGTTATTTTTTATTCAGCAAATATTTATTTAATCTATGAAAAATAAAATAGTACATTAACAAATACATTTAAATGAATATAAATATATATATATATATTATCATCAAACAAAAATCATATAATTGCATATTCAACAATCTCCCCCTTTTGATGATAACAAACATTTATTTAAGATTTTGAATATGTTAAATGTATTTGATCATTGATATACTCTAATTGCTCCCCCTATTTAAATTCTTCCTCTTTACACAAAGCTCCCCATTCATATATGCATACAATTAAAAATATGTAAATGAGCCTAGATACAAATAGAAAATATTTGACATTTGCTTGATTTTATTTGACAAAATCTTAACTTCTTTCTCCCCCTTTTGTTATCAGCAAATGAGTAACATTATTAGAAAAATGGAGATAACGTGATAGATATTAATTCAACATTAAAACTCAATTGAATATAAATATTAAATTCCAATAAAAAATCAAACAAAAATCATAAATACTTTGTTAGGAGCATATTCCACTTTTAGAATGATGGGAAGGATGTCATCGTATAAAAACCATACAATTGGGTCTATTTGTGGTATATTTATATCAGGAATTTGAATATCTACCAACCCATGCATAACCGTTAGGACTTTTAAATGAGATTAGTAGTATTCCAAATTTATTTTTAAAAAAATGAATTCAAGTATCTTCTAACCATGCATAACCGTGAGGACTTTTAAATGGGATTAGAATCAACTTGTTTATTAAAAAAATCAATTTTGATATGCATTCCATACATGCATAACCGTGAGGACTTTTAAATGAGCATGGAAGCACATAACAAATTCCAAGTAATTCACCCATGCATAACCGTGAGGACTTTTAAATGAGAGTGAATACTTTGGATTTTTTTATTATTATTATTAATTTTTTATTAAAAAATGTAAATGAAAAACGAATGATTCCTGTTTAGAGTACCACATATTGACAAACTATATTGAATTTTGATGAGTGATGGTTGTTAGAAATATGATAGAAATAGAGATAGTCATGGAATATTTACCAACAAAAAGTTTTATAACTCTTGTTTAAATTTCTAAAAAAATTTACTAACTATACCGTCTCGAGTCATAATATATGATAAATATCAACACTCATCACTTTTTCAATCACTATTTATCTTTTCGATAATCATTAAGGAGTCAGATTAGTCAATGTAGTCATTTAAAATCAAATTCATAAATAATTATAAAATCAATTTTTCAAAATGACTAATCTGAAAACATGGTCAAAAATGATTTTCTAGAAGGGGTTATATGAGAAAAATTTATGCTATTTGAAAATTATTTGAAATGAAAAATATGTAGATATTTTCTTTGAAAAAACGATGCAATTACTAAATGTCTCAACAAAAATTACGTTCAACTAGTAATTTTTCTATCAACTAGATTACCAGTGTAATCTGCATCTAAATTTCACTTTCACTCAAAATTGTCATTAATTGAATTTGATAGACCAGACTATGAAGTGTGCAACAAAAAAATCTCAAAATCAATTTTAACAGCTTTTTAAATGACATTCTCTTGAATTTGAATTGAAACCGTGTAAATAATAAAAACCGTGAATATAGAGTTAGCCGTAAAATAACCAAATGTATTATCATCCAATAAGACACTATTATTAATCCAAACTAATATATATATATATATATATATGAAGTAATTCAAGGACTCTACAGATTTTTATAGTGTTCTTGGCATAAGAATATAATTGGCCACCAATTTTGAATAAGTCAGAATCAAAATCAGCATTATTTCATTATCACATTATTGGCTGATTTAGCTCAGATTACGGTGCAGATTATCACATTTAATATATCATTCAAATAAATATATCATTACCTATTTTACCTTTCCGATATTTTTCGTTGTTGTCCATTGTGATTCTGTCACCTTTGTACTAGGCTAAGGAACTTTGCTTTGTCGCTCGTTGTGTCCTTGGAACAGCCAAAATCCAAATAACACCATTGTTGTTCCTTAGCCTGCCACCACACCTACATGATGAATGATTTTTGTGACCTATTTGTTTTTATAGGTCCATGATTGTTAGTGGTAGAATATTTTGAAAAATAATTTTGTGGAGACCCAAAACTATTTATATATGTTCTTTTTGGCACCCAGATTTGTTTAGCTTTGAGTGATTTTATATTTGTGCCTTTTGGAACCTAAATGGTATAGTTTTCACGTGTTTGGGTCTATACCAACAATTATTGTGATTATGTCCATATTTTCTACAAATTGTGCACATAGAATTGACTTGGTTAATTTTGCTTTTAACATTTTCAGATTGATTATATCCAAGTCCTTGTCTAACTGTATTAACAATTTGCTTCCTTAATAGCATATTCAACGATTTTTCACTTTTTGAAAATTTATCAAAAGTCGTTGACAATTGTTGGACTTGTATTTTGAGAGATTCATTTTCGTTCAATAATTGTGTGCACTTTTTAATAGAGTTCTCTCTCCTAGTATTTTCACTTTCTTTCAAAATCAGAATTTCATTTTCCAGTGATTTTATATTAATTTCTGATTTTTTAATTTCTTCTTCAAATGTTGGACACTTATTACACTTGGGGATCCTACTTTTATAGGTTTTAACTAATTGGTCAAGTTGTTTATTTAATTCTATCAAAGTGTCTTTTTGTGATTCAAGTTTGGTATACTTCTCCCTAAGTCGTTCGAAACAGCCATTTACTTATTGGAAATATATAAGTAATTCTGTGTGAGTAAGTTTTGATACCTTGCTTGGTTCGACATCGTCGCTATCAGTTATATTACCTTGAAGGCACATATCTGCTTTTTCACTCTCGCTGCTTGTACTTTGATTATCTTCATCACTTGTACTCCACGTGGCTATAAAACTTCTCCTTTTTTATATCTTTTCAAAGTCGCGTCGATTTGAGGACAATTGGGCTTGATATGTCCAGGTTGGTTGCACTTGTGACAGACGATCTTCTGTTCTTCTGAGTAGTCTAGTGCTTTGGCTATTCTGCTTTTCAATTTTTGATTTCGAGCTGAATTTTCGTATTTGTGATTCCACGTTTCGAATTTCTTCATTTGTAGTGCCAGCTCGGCTGCTCTATCGTCATCATCGTTATCATTATCACTTTCAGTTGTTCCTTTGAGAGCTATTGATTTCTTTCGAGTATCTCCTCCTTCACGCTCTTCCTTGAATTTCATTACTAGCTCATAAGTGGTGAGATTTCCGATGAGTTCTTCAACTTTCATTTGTTTTAAAATTTTCGATTCTTGAATGGCAGTCACTTTTGCTTCAAATCTTCGCGGAAGGACTCTGAGGATTTTTCGTACTATCTCCAACTCTGTGTATGATTTTCCGAGAGCTTTTGATTTGTATACGATATTGGAAAGTCGTCCATACATCTCTTTGACATTTTCTTCCTTCGCCATTGTGAAGTTCTCTTATTCGCTGCTTAGTGCATGGCAAGGCGAGATTCTTTGACTTGAGATGTTCCTTCGTGAGTCACTTCTAGTGTGTGCCATATTTCCTGCGTAGTTAGACAATTTGAGACACGATTAAATTCAAATTGATCGAATGAACAGATAATAGAATTCATAGCTTTAGCATTAGCATTAGCATTAGCATTACCATTGGTTTCTCTATTTCCTGATTATCTACAATTATAGTTGGTGCTCTATAACCTGTCTCAACAATATTCCAAGCGTCAATGGTTTTCAGAAAAAATTTCATTCTATTTTTCTAATAGGCGTATTCACCATTGAACATTGGTGGTCTAACTACGGACTGACCCTCAGAAAAAGCAGTATTTAAAGAAGCCATTTTAAAAATTCAAATGTTTAAAACAAAAATTGGTTTTTGAGAAACGAATATTTTAAAAAAAGTTGACTTCTATTCCTAGCTCTGATACCACTTGTAGGATCGATTTCACCCTAGAGGGGGGTGAATAGGGTGATATTGTTAATTATAAAAATTGTTGCGGAAGCTTATAAAATTATTTCAACACAGATAAATCAAAATTATAGCAGCACAGATAATAGCAGAATAATAAATACAGAAATAGAACGACACAGAATTTACCCAGCTTCGGAAAAACCTTGCCTACGTGCTGAGCTCAAGGTTTCTACTAGAAATTAAGTAGTCACACGCTTACACACGTAAACTCGCGACACCCGCTACTGACTAACCTAACTCTACGCTCAAAACCCTGCCACAACTTAGCCACTGAGTTGCGAATTCTCAAACTACGCCATGTACTTTGTCCCCTAGTCACACGACTAGTAATTACACAATTTTCAAAAGAAAATACAAAGGACGATAATTTAAAAACACTTAAAAAACAAAACCCTAATTTTTCCTTTTAAACAAACACTAACGAGAGAGGGGTCGACCCAAAATATTATCCCTAAAATATGGCCCCGTTATCTCCTTCTCTATTTTGCCCTGAGTAAATAAATGTCGGCCGTTCCTTCTTTCGTTCGTTCCTTTAGCTTCTGAAATTAGGGCTTTGAAGTAAATCGATGAAGCCGATGGGTGGTTGGTTGATTACAATTGCTATTTCTCTGTCTTGCTTCGACAATCGACTCCTTCTTCAATTCGAACACGGCTCCTCGATTTGATCGAGTTCGACGTTGACTCTGGTATGTAATTTATGCCTTTTGCTCTCCTAGTTGAATGCTTGAACTCGATATCAGATTTGCCGATGATGTTTATTATTTATATAGGGTTAGAAACCCTTGATTTTCGTTCGTATACATTTATTTGAATTTGTCAATTTTTTTATCTCGGCCATTCGATTTTGTTTTGATGTTGATGATTTCTCTGACTTTGTCAATTTCGTATAATTTGATGATGGCTTGTTCATCACGGCTTCGAATTTTCCTTGCTCGATTCTTGACCACCACATCTCTGACTTGTTCATCATATTCTTTGATCACGGCTTTGACTTGGTTCGATGTTGACTTCGGTTTTGATTTGACCTGCAGTTGTCTTCGACTACAAACTTGATTTTGAGAAAAACTATATTGAGATGAGAATTTAACTTCAATTTTTCAGATGACTTCGGCCTTGACACTGCTTCTACTTCGGCTTTGACATCACTGAACTTCGGCATTAACTTGTTCAACTTGAAACTGTTTTGGTTTCTAACACTTTGTTCATTTTCAGTTTCATAAAATTTTTGGCATATCTGCATCCATATATGCATTCATCTTTTCACTGTGTACTTGCATGCTTCCCACTGATCATATGTTGAAGTCTTTGACGATGATTTTGATTTCGTTTATGTGCTCGACTTTGGCCATTAACTATTGACATCGGTCTTGACTCTAATGTTGTCATTTACTTGAATCGGATGTATTTGCTTGCATCCATATTCTCACCGCATCATGTTTGATATTGTTTGTATTTCAGTTGTATTTGCTGTCTTCATGTACATGTACACTTGTTATTGCTGTACATTTATTGTTGAATTGAGTACATTTGTGTTGTGCTAGAGTTGTACTACTGCCTTTGTAATGTTCATTTGAAGTTATAGCCTTTGTTCTCGAGTTTGATACTTGCACTGTCCAGTTTCACAGTTGCATACATGTTGTATCTTTTGTGCACTTGGTTTGTGATTCACTGTTGCACTTGAGCTTGTTCTGTCCAGATTCATTTTAACTTAGTTGATGTTTTGGTTTTGACTCGACCTAATATTGTCACTTGTAGTTGCCGTAGTGTTGTAGTCTTCAACTTGTACCATTCGAGGCAGTTTGCATATTTGTTTCATGTACAATCTGCTTGGTGTTGCTTGATGCTTTGTTCAAATGTGATATTCTTTTCTCTGGCATATTAATCCCTCTGGCCTTTTGTGTTCATTCCTAATAGCGCTTGTTCTATCCACTTGTTCATTGTAGTTGTTGTTGCCAGTTGCCCATGGTTTGAGTTTTGCTTGTATACTTCATGTGTACTTTGGAGTTTTAGTCGAGGCTGCATATATGTATGAGCCGGTACATGTTTGTATACGTTGACTGGCTTGCTCCTGACCATTTTATTAATCTTGTATATTCGAACTGCACCTGTGTTGAATCCAGCTTTAAAGCTTGGGTTTGACCTTGTGCTGATATTATGATATTATTTTTATTGCACTTGAGTTAAACTCGGCATTTTGGATTTGACCTGTGCTTACATGTCCCTGTAATTTTATCAAGTCTATATATCAGTGTGCACGACCTTGTGACATGTACAGTGATATACTGTGCATGTCACAAGCTGTTCGTACATGATGAATTCAAATTTAAATGATGACGAACAACCCAAATAACTGAGGCAAATATTATTTTCAAAATCCACATTTTATTTTATACTGCAAAAATATTTTATTTTCAATTTTACTGCGTCAATGTATATTTCTGCAGATTGCTCAGATGCTGGATTCACATTGGAATAAAGTTGAAGATCAGTACGAGTTGAGTGATATGTAGTGAGGTGCGATGCAAATGTGAAATTGTGATGTACTCAAAATTGTATTGTAATTGAAATTGTATATAGTGAGAGCTTGAAATTTGTACTATTCAAAAATTGTAATAAATATTTGTTTGAATAAAATTTCTGTTTGTAATCAAATTCTGTGTTATTTATTTTATTCAACAATATTTATTTAATCTATGAAAAATAAAATAGTACATTAACAAATACATTTAAATGAATATATATATATATATATATTTATATATATATGTTTATTATCATCAAACAAAAATCATATAATCGCATATTGAACAGAATTAAATAGCGCCAGACGTCTAGAGGTTCTCCCAGATGTCTAAGCTGAAGATCTGGAATTTTTTCAGATCACTCAAATGTCTGAACCGTAAGTCTGGGACGTTTATTCCTTTGCCTCAGACATCTGAGCTTTTTGCTAAACATCTGAGCTGAAGCTCGGGGCAAAGTTTGCCTAGGCCATTAATGGCCAAATCAGTTCGGATTATTAATCCATTGTATAGACATAAATGTAAGTTCCAGAACTCACCTTTAAATCCAATATAGAAATGAGAAGCTCTAAAACAAGCTAAGATTGATTTCTCTTAAACAACACCTTTAGAATCTTCCATCTATTATCAAATGAAATGAATTTCCTAAGTTAGGTTATAGGAATTTTTGAAAATTGAAGAGAGATTGAGATGGAGAAGATGAAGACGATGCTCACCCAGCTTCTCCTTGATTTATGACCTGGATTTGAATTTCTAAGAGAATTAGGGCTTAGGAATTTCTAATCTCTTTTATTTTCCCCCATTTTTGTTTTTAGCTTGAGTGTTAGGAAATGAGGAGTAGAATGAATGAAGAGAAGTGGAGTGGAGGAGTTTTGTAGAAGAGTTAGGGTTATCTTGTTGGGTTAGTGGGCTAGAACACAACCCAAAGCCAAATGAAAATACAAAAATTATAATCAACTTTAAAAATATCGATGTTTATACTCAAGAAAGTTGTAAATGTCATTTAAAATTCAATGAAAGTTGTCTCGAGTCCGGATTTAACTGTTTACAAAAATTCATGTTTCAGACTTTAAATTCGACCAACGATGCTATATATAAATAAAACATTTAAATATATAGTCGTAAAATATGCGGGTTGTTACATTTTTTTCGAAAGTATTTCAGGTTAGAATGTTGCTATTTTGGGACAAATAATAATAAAGTGGGTTTTGAGATTTTACGTATTATTTTGAGCTAAATGTAATAAAGTAGTTGTGAAAGGATAACAACATGATTAAAAAATTGATGTAAAGTAATAATGACATTTTTTTAAAAGTAGATGGTCATAAATTATTAATTTTGATTGAATAACAATGTCTAGGGATATTTAAAGTAAAATTTCAATAAATAATGATCTAAAGTACATTATCATTTTAAGCAGTATCATTGTTTTGAGATAATATAAATAAACATGATTTGTAGTGAATGATAAGAAGACAATTTTGTACTTAAGTGGAAATAAAAGGTGAGAGCATTAATTTGGATTACTGTGGAATATGTTTTACATTTTTAGCTAGAATCATCATATACACATGTCGTGCTAAGATGGAGTCATTTCAGAGTGATTTATGGAATGTTTTACTATTATTTGTACAAGAACGTTGTGTAGTTTGTTGTGGTTCTTGTTCTATTTATTTTATTGATATTTTTGTTACTAATATTTAGTAAATGTTTGATGATTTTTATGTTGTGTTACTAATGTAGAGTAGTTAATACACAGTTGGCAGGTTAATGCTTACATTTACTATAACTTCATAAAATTTTATCATTTTAATTTTGAATATTAGTCAATTTTAAATATTTAAATAATTGGTGTTTATAAGTAAAATATTTAATTGCGAGTTTAATATCAATTAAATGGATTTATTAACCTTATTTAAATCCTTTTAATTAATAAATAATAACGGTGAACTCATTTTGTAATTTTATTTACAATTACCAATAGTTCAAATATATAACAAGGAAATTAAATTTCTAATGAAATGGCTTAATTTTTATGGATGTATTTTAATAGAATTTATATGTTTCCATAATTATTAAGTTGGAAAATATTTAAATTATCATATAAAGTATTTTACGGCAAACACTTTCATTTTTGAAATATTAAAAAATAAAATAATCTTTTGTATTTTATTGTCAATATGTGATTGTGTCATATTTTGGTGCATGATCGTATTTTTATTTTTTATCGTTCGTGGTTCGTCCACGAACGGTATATTATGTAGCGGAAAACTATGGAAACCTTCTTTTCAAAATCTTTTTAAAACAAAATCAAAATTCAAATTTTAAACATGACATGATGGGTGATGTTAGTTGTGAATTTTGGTTTACTTGGAAATTTTGTTTAACTTGAGAATTTTTACTTGTATTTGAAGCAAGGAATCTATTTTTTTATAAAATCAAACAAAATTCAACACTTCGTCCATATTTTTTCTATTTCATTTTTCCTTTCCTCTCTCTCATATTTTCGTTTCTAATAAAGAAAATGTTGGCTCCCTCTTTCTAAAACTTAAATATAGAGCATGTTGCAACAAAATCAGATACCGTTTAATCCATTGTGCTCATGTGTGTGAGCTCTTAGATTCCATACCCATATTGCTGCATGCGATGATGTTTGGCCATGCTAGGTTATTTTGGGTGAGACTGGGATTTGAGTTTTTCTTGATTGGAGGGAAATTAGGAGAAGATGAATTATGATTTGATTTTCCCGTTGCAAGGCAAAGAGGAGGTGGTCGTATAAAGGCGCACAATCATGGGACGCAGGTCGCCACCTACTGTTGTCACGTTGTAGAGGGTTTAGGTTAGTTTTCACTACGTTCGATCGAGCCGATGATTGTTTGATAAGGGAGGTGGTGCTCACATGGCGGAGTAGAACAGCGAAGAAGGTTCATGATCTCATCGAAGAATGTAGGATAAATTGTCGATTGAAGGAACGATGATTTAGGTTTGTTCGTGTATCAATGTATCTGTGCACGTTAGTTAGGAGCATAGGAAGAAGGATTAGTGGAATAATGAGGATAAATAGTTTATTAAGTTATTTATTATATTGATTTAAGTTTTAATCAAACTTCTTATAAATTCAATAAGTATTGCATACGAGGTGGGATTTGGACGCGGCCTTTTGCTTTAGACTCACATCAATGACATATACACAATTGGAGATAGAATCATTAAACTTAAAGCAAGTAGAATTTTGTGATAAATTCGAATGTCAATCGATTTAGATTTAAATAGTACGTGAAAGCGTCAACTGGAATTTCGGTTAGTTTACTCACCTTGAAATAAATTATATAATATTTTTGTTGTTATAGATTATTGTTGAACGTTTGGATGATAGTTTATATTGCTGTTTGGTTGTTTATTTGAATTTTAAATTCCGGCTTGAAAAGTAGGTGGCAAAATAACCATTATGTTACAAGGGATAAAAAGAAGAGGAAGTCGAAGTGTACGTAGCAAATAGGTCGCTACGAAACACTTCAAAATACACATTCAAATATGTGATTTATATGGGCTTTTGTGCAGAAATCCTAAAGGGTTTATCACTAACATTAATTTACTTATATTCTTATATCGCTTATATTGTTGTTGGCTGAAAATATTTATGACATGTATTTTGATTATATAAGTGTCATTATAGCTATTATCACTATACCATCACTTATGAAATGTCATCCTGTTAAACCCTTGTTGTGTATTGAACTTGAGCTTGTATTTTTACAAAATAAATGTTTAGTCGTATTTTGCCACTTTGAAAATTGTCCAAACTATATTTTTAAGTATTTTGAGAATTTTGAAAAATAAAGGATAAGTGTAGATTAAAAATTTATAAAAGAAGTTAAAATTTTAATTAATTATCTTCGGAAAAATAAACACTTTTTAAATTCGTAATGAGGTTATAAAATTTGATTAACTATCTTTTGGGATATTTAGTGTCATTTTAAATTTATAAAAGATTATAAATTGGGTTTAGTTATCTTTTAGGATAAGTAATGTTGTTTAAATTTATAAAGGTTATTTACCTTAAATATTTCGTAAATTCTTTTTAAATGGGTTTGTAAGGCTGTATAAGTATTTGCAAAGAACTGGAGGTTTGAATATATTCTTAATTATTATTTAAATATAATAAAGTTAATTAATAAATTTATTAATGATTTTTAAGTTTAATTGGTACTTTTTAGTGAAGTTTTAAAGTTAACTAATCATTTCTGATAATGATGTTTAAGATTAGTTAACCTTTTTAATGAATGATATTTAGAGTAAATTAATTGGTTTAAATAAAGCTATTTAAAATTAATTACTAGATTTGATAAAAGTGTTATAAAGATTAATCAACTTATTTAATAAAAGTGATTCAAGTTAATTAACTAATTTAATAAAGGTGTTTAAATCTAATTAATTGATTTATTAAAGGAGTTATAATTTTGATTAACTGTCTATTGGGATAATTAATAAGTTTTTAAAGTTACAAAAGAATTATATTAATTATCTTTCCACATTATTAACATTATTTTAATTTATGAAAGCATTTTACCTGATTTATTATTTTCTGGGATAATAAATGTTGTTTGAAATTTATAAATGATAGTTTATAAATGGTAAAATCTTTTAAAAGGAAATGTTTTTTAAATAAAGCTAAATGTAAGTTGTTTTGGGATTAAATAATGTTTTATTGACATTTGTTATGGACCTGTCTTTTTAATACGCTTAAAAATATAATTGGCTCTTTAAAAGGAATATTTTAAAGAGTGTTTTTAAAGTGTTTTACAAATATTTATAACCTGAAATTTGAGCACAAGTTTGATTTTAAAAGTCTAAATATTTGATTTGGTCATAGAGAGGATAAGAACTTAATTTTCATAAATGTTATTGTTTATATGGAAAGGATTTAGTCATACTCTTAGCACAAAACGTCGAGGAGGCAATGCCTAGAGATAACACTATTTTAACTTGTCTGGATTCATTTTAATCGAAGGATAGTACAAGTTTGAAATCGACGAGTACTGGTAAGGGTATGAGATTTTGGTTTCCATATACGATCATTATGATTTTTCCCGATGGTATATTTATTAACTATCAATTCAAATTTCTTCTTTGTGTATCAATAATTTAAGATGATATATTGCTCATTTGAGCATTGATATCCTTTGGGAAATGAATAAAACCAAAGCGTGATTGAATTTCAAGCTATGTGTGGTTCCTCCCATCAAGGTACATTCACATCTACTCTAGATTGGATTCGGTATAATGCACATAGAGATGTGAAATACTCGGATTCTCGGTTAGGTTAGAAGGGTCTGGCTAGTACATTTTCGATAGAGTCACAGATAAAATGGCCCTCTTAACTATATCTTCTTGAGGTATACTTTCAGTAAGGAGGGAGAACTCTCCTAGTCATTGTTGGAAAATTCCTTTCCTTGTTGTTGATTCAAATCCTCGAATTGTTTTCCTAATTGCATCGCAAAGTTCCTAGAGCTCTTATCGATGTTTAATTATTTGTATCCATTCTTTAAATTTGGATTTTAATCTTGTTTATGCCCATTCTTTCAAGATTGGGTTTAGTTCTAATTTATTTTACATTCATTCATGTATGCACGTTGTTCTTGTGAAATATAAGCCCGTTCTGTGATCAGTGGCGTGTTCTCATAGAATTACTATATGTTCATCATATTACTTTAAGTATTCTCATGTTGGTTTCCTAGACAAATCTAAATTCTCTTTTATTATAAATCTTAGGTCAAACCGAGTATTTTTCCTATGTCGTTGGTGGGACATGAAGGTCATGGAGTAAAGTTGGATGCTTACTTACCATAGTATCTTTATATCCACTGTATCATTATATATATATACACACACACATGCACATCTATGTACTCATCAGCAATTATAAAGTCAGAAAGTTATAATTGTCCAGGCTGATGAGGTTTGTTTTTAACTCAAATGTGCCTTGTATCTTGGATGACAGTTATATTGTCCTTATAATATTATATTTTGTCATTTTCGCTATAAGATTTTGTCTCCCACGTTTGTTCTTTTTATTTTACCCTAACAATACGCCATTTTGGTGATTGGATGTTTGGTATTGGAATACCTTGGATGTGTTTAGTGCCTACATACGATGGTTGAAAGGGCGGGTTATTACAGTTAGTATCAGAGCCGAAGGTCATGGGATAACTTTGGCTTTGGTGGGGTAAACTCATTATAGATAAGTTAAGTGAAACCTAGAATGAGTTGAGAGTATTATATATAGGAGAGCTTATTTGTTGTTGCTATAAAATTGTATTGTGTTAATTGGTCTATTGAGTTGTTTATTATTTCTGGTCAAGGCGTGGGACGCCACAGTGTCTATAGCGATTTCTAAACATTTGAACAAGGCAAACAGACACGATATTGATTTTTGAAAATTAGTCAATGAAATATTTTACCTAGGATTATATATTTACAAATATAAAGGAATAATTTTCAAATTTATATAGTTATTTACAGTGTTTATTTAGTTACCATAATATTTATTTATTATCATTATTGTTTGAATTGTCATGCTCGGAGTGTTTAGAAGCATTGACTATTGTTGGTTGATTGTGTATTTACGTTCAACCCATTCATATATGTTTGTTGTTTGATAATTGTATGTATATTAGAGTGAAACCCTTTGTGAATTAAGTTTCATGGTGTGACTGTAGATGTTTGGAAAATGTTAAGTTAAAATTCATCTTTTAATAAACTTGTTTTAATTTAATCTAAATGGGAAGATAAGATATTTAGTGGACAAATAATTATGAAAAGATTATTATAACAAAGGGAAGTTATAAGCATCCAAGATGATTTTAAAGGCATATTTTACATGAGATT
Source organism: Allium cepa (assembly GCA_030765085.1). Classification (NCBI taxonomy): domain Eukaryota; kingdom Viridiplantae; phylum Streptophyta; class Magnoliopsida; order Asparagales; family Amaryllidaceae; genus Allium; species Allium cepa. The sequence goes on from CM060928.1 coordinate 348,929,936, forward strand.
GTATATAGAATGATTTATTTGATTTATGTGGGTTTTTTGAGAATTTAAATCTCGATATTAGTTGAAATAATTTCAAAAAGATTTCAAGAAGACTAATGGTGGTATTACTTGGAAATATTTGTAAGTATAAATATTTCAAAGAGAGTTTTTAAGAAGGATGCATTTTCTATGGATAGTTGGGGAAACATCTCGATTAATTTTATGGTAATTTGAATAATCTTCTAAGTGATAATCAAATGTTTACTTTGGTTAATGTTGTAATGCACTTCGTAAATTATTTTTCTTTTTCATTGTACAATCAAAATGAGTTTGAATCCGAACAAACCCAATGCAAGTATAAGTGAAAAATTATTAAAATTATTATATATATAGAAATATATGTAGTACGATTTTCAAAATGGATTGAAATAAAAACCAGACATTTATTTCTTAAGTTTCCTTAAAGGAAATTGATTTAAAATAAGAGGTATATTGATGAATAATTTAATAATCGAGTTTTTTTTATAACTTTTTGATAGAAAAGAAATAATTTAACTCAAGTTTAAAATGGGTTAAATTGGATAGGAAGGTTTTAATAAGCATTGTTTTATTAAAAGCATAGTTTTGGTTGATCATCTAGGTTGTGTAAACTAATTGGCGATATTGGGCCAACCTGTAAATATCTTTCTTTAGAACACTCTAAGGTAAAAGGGTTGAAGAGTTGACTCAATTATTTAAAGATTCGTCTTTTGTTCGGACTTCCCTTTGAATTTTTGACAAATAAATTAAAATTGACATTTTGTATATACTCTTAAGATGTAGAAGAGTATTATACAAGTAAATTAAATCGGAGTAAGTTATTAATGTAGTGCTTTATAAAGTTACGTCTTTATAAAATGTTTATAAATTTGAGAAATAATTCGTAGATAATTTTAGTATTGAATGAAATACTATAAATAAAATTGAATATGGTTTAGAAAAAGAGATTGGTATGGTTAAGAAACCAATCGAATTAAGTATGTAAGTTGTGCATAGATCATTTTAGTTGCAAAAGGATTCGAGTACATAACTGTGGTGTGATTCACAACAGCCCGAAAAAGGATTTCGCACTTGATTCTTTCCAATGAACGCTTGATTTGTATTCTTGATATGATACTAAGGTTTTCTATCATAACATATGTCTATGTAAGGAGAATAGAGGTTTCTAATCAAGAAATCGGATCAGAGTCCACGCTAGGGAGTTCAAGTGAGCAATAATAGTTCAGAAGTAAATTTTATGTATCCAAGCAAGTAGTTGGATCAGATATAGCGTTCGGGTAATTTATGTATATCATACAGGCTTAAGTATATTTATATGCTTTGTTGTGTGACTTAGGAAAGTTTGGGGAGTGACTTTTAATTTTTTTCTGAGGGAGCTTAGATAATATTCTAAGTGATAAACAAAGGCAAATGAGCATAATGGTGTACTTAGGAAATTATCTATATCCTTAAAAAATCAAGAAAGTTGTGAACCTAAGAAATTTTTTAAATCTGGTTTGGTAGACATACAACATTTTAAATTATATTAATTGTCAGATTATTCCTTTGTGGGATTTGTTATAGTTTTACTTTATAGACTACGATTTATAAAGTTGTTATTTATTAGGACTTAAATCCTGGTGCTTTAGAATAAAAAGATTGATTTTGAAAGAATTTTAGAAATAAATAATAATAGTATTATTTTGAAATATGAAGTGTTATTATTTTAAGATATTTGAAAAGAGTTTTGTGAAGTGATTTTTCAATTATTTTTTGTTATGATTAACGTTAGGCTATTGGGGGAATTTTAATATGGAAGACCCACCAGATATATTTATTTACTATATTTGTTGTTTTAAGAGGAATCAGAATATTACTGGATGCTCTGTTTTGTTTTGATTCTAGAGCTATACCATTCTTAAGTAGGGAAGCCCCCTCTTTGTCATAATCGATTTTGGTTATGATATATTTCTATTTAGAGGAATTTGAAATATATATTTCGAATATAAAAACCCGGGCATTTAATTCTAAATTGTCTTTTGAAAGGATTGAACGCGTATTATTTTATTACAAAGTATTCTCTGTATTTTTGATTGCATGCAGTTGCATTGTTTATACTGCTAGTTCTTATGATATATATAGCAGGTGTATTGCCCTTTGGTTAATATGATTCTCTATTGAATTATGTAAGTACGAGATAGGTATAGGAATGTAGGGATTACTATTCGATTTTGCACCTACATTTGTATTAAGATAGCGAGTTGCTTGGAAAAATAAAAATCAAACGCAAAAGAGGTGCATAGTGAATTTAGAAATTGGTAATTTATTGATAATTTTATGCCCTAAATATGGAAGGCCACTTAGCTTTTGCTTACTTTGATTGATTTGGACCAATTGTGGAGAGCTGTATTTTTTGGTATTAGCCACGCAAAGTAGGACCTGTCGAAATTTTCCATAACGTAAAAGACTTTAAAGGTTTAAGGACTCATTTTAATTTATAATTTTTAAAACTTAAAAGGTTTGGAGACATTTTCTTCCTTTGGGATCGAAGACGAAATTCTTTAAATGTGAGAACTTAACTAACTGATTTTAACTTTTTAAAGTAATCATTTCTGCTAACCTGCCTTATTTGTCAAAATATTATTGGTTGCAAATTTCTTTTCTAAAAGTACTAACAAAATGTGAGAAATAAATAATCTAAATTATTTACAAAACACCCATTTTTCTTTTATAAATATATAAAACATTTAAATCCCGTACCTTAAATAATTTTATATATCTATTAAAACACTTAGGAAAAATCTATAAAAATTCCTTTAAATCATTTTTAATATGTTTTCTAACATATATAAATTTCAGATCGAAAACATATATAATTAAGCCATAAATTATTTTTAACCCCAACATCCATTTTTCTCACTAGAAAATTAATATAAAACCCACATTAATTCCAAAATTATGAAAATTGAAATCCATCCCTAAATTATCATTTCTAATATAAATCTAAAATCACAAGGCATTTGGATGTTATTTAATAGGGTTTTCACATTAAAAAATATCATAAAATTTATATGGAATATCAGAAACCATCAACAAGCATATATATCCATTTTAATAATTAAAACATAGCAAATGACTTTGCAAAATAATTCGGATTTCATCCTAAAACTGAAACAATTAGAAAACATAAGATGTAGTGAATATTTACGTTAGCTTTGAAATTAAGGATTTAAGATTTGAGAATGGATTGAGTTGATTTGCTTCTTCCTTTAGCTTATCTTCCTCTTGCTCTTGTCTAATGGTGGTCGACCTCTAGCTTATGTTTTTGTTTTTGTGAACGTATAACATGGACATGAGAATGATGGGGTTAAGGGTATATGGATATGCCTTATTCCTATATTTCCCTTGTCAACTTACCCTAACATTTAATTTCATTTTAATTGTTTTGTTCATTTGTATACATGGCACGGGTACCCCTTGTTAATCACAAATCACAATCCCCTAATCATTACATTATTTTATTTAACTTAAGCAAATAAATGTCCTAAATAATGTTACTAAAAATTTGGGGTGTTACAGACTCCCCTCCTTAAAGAATTTTGTCCTCGAAATTACAATAAGGCACACAAAAAATCAATCAAAAAGGTAAAACATACCATCAAACAAATTAGGATAAGCATCTCTAATCCTGCTCTCAATCTTCCAAGTATAGTCCCTCTCATCGTTGCTCCACTGGACTTTAACTAATCTGACTGCCTTGTTTCTTAGCCTCTTCTCATCTCTCGCGATTATATGAACTAGCTTTCTAACTATAGTCAAATTAGGTTCTAGTACTAAGTCTTCTAACACCGTCGGTGCTACAGTTGTCTTCGGATCTCTAACACACTTGAAGCATGGAAAACATCGTGGACTCCTACCAAACTATTTGGTAACTTTATTCTATATGAGAGTTTCTCGATCCTTTCTACGACAGGAAATGGTCCTACAAATCTCGGTGTCAATTTCCCTGATCTTCCAAATCCGATTACACCTTTCATCGGTGATACCTTAATAAAAACATGATCTCCAACAGAGAACTCTAAGTCTTTCCATCTTCTATCTGCATAACTCTTCTGCCTAGACTGAGCTTCCTTCATCCTATTTAGAATTAACTCAATCTTCTCTACAACTTCTCTACCTAAATATGAACCAAGAACTACTCTATCTCTAGTCTCTAATCAACAAACTGAAGATTTCCATGGCCTTCCAAACAAAGCTTCAAATCAGTCTCTAATCAACAAATTGAAGATTTTCGTGGCCTTCCAAAAAAGGCTTCAAATGGAACCATCCCTATGCTAGTTCGGTAGCTGTTGTTATACGAAAACTCGACTAAGAGTAAATGGTGTCCCCATGATCCTCCAAAATCTAACACACAAGCTCATTCCAAAACTTTGTTAACCATTTTCATTTTCCCATCGGTCTGTGGATTGTAAGTGGCACTCATCTTGAGCTTGGTTCCTAAAATCTCCTATAGACTTTTCCATAACTCGCTAGTGAACAAGGAATCTCTATCACTTACTATGCTACTAGGAATTCCATGTAGTCTAACTACATTCTTCATAAATAACATAGCCAAAATAGGTGTTGTTCCAGTTGACTTTAATGAGATGAAATAGGCACTCTTGCTTAACCTGTCCACTATGACCATATACTTTCATTTCCTCAATTAGATCTTGGCAACCCGTCTATAAAATCCATAGAAATGGAATCCCACATCCATACCGAAATATCTAATGGCTGAAGCAACCTACTTGGCTTCTGAATTTTGGCCTTTACCTATTGGCAGTTCAGACACTGCTTTACCCATAAGCCTACATCTCTCTTCATATCTTTACAAAAGAAACTCCTCTTCATGTCTAGATACATCTTAGCTCCTCCTGGATAAATAGTGAACTTCGAATGATAGCATTCCTTAATAACTTCTTTCCTAATGTTTCCTACATTTAGAGCACACAACCTCCCTTTCTTTCTCAACCACTCATTCTGGTCAAGAATGAAATCCTTCAAATCATCGCTCTCTATTTGATCCCTTAACTTCCTGATCTGTTTAGCTAATACTAGACGCTCCATCTATTTAGAAGCAATCCATTGAATTATCACTGGTTGAAAGTCTAAACATGAGGACACTGCAGTCTCAGTAGTAGGACTATTCTTAGACCTCCACTATACTCTGCAAGTCGTCAACTCTTCCAAATCTATCAACTCAGCTATCATTGTCAATGATGCATTCTTATGTTTTCTGTTAAGTGCGTCTACAACCTTATTGCCCTTTCCTTATGTGTACTCAATTCCAAAATCATAAACAACAATAAACTCTAACCATCTCTGTTCTCTCATGTTCAGCTCCTTCTGAGAGAACAAATACTTCAACGACTTATGATCCATATATAGCTCAAACCCCTCTCCCAAAAGGTAATGTTTCCACACCTTCAATGAAAATATCACCGCAGCTAATTCCAAATCATGTGTTGGATATCTAACCTCATGCGGTCTAAGCTGTCGAGAAGCATAGACAATCATTTTAACTTTCTGCATTAACACAACTTCTAATCCAATTCCACACATATTTTTATGGACTACCAAACCTGATTCCCTTCATTGAACAACTAGCATAGGTGCATGAGTCAATAATTGTTTCAAGCTCTGCAATGCTTCCTCACACTTTTCAGTCTATACAAAGTTCACATCCTTATGCGTTAGCATGGTCATCGATGCTGCTATCAGTGAAAAATCCTTAATGAATCTTCGATAATAACCAGCTAATCCATGAAAACTCTTTATCTCAATCACTATCTTGGGTCTCTTCTAATTATTCATCGCTTCAGTCTTAGTTGGATCTATAGTCAACTTTTCTATAAGAATACATGACCAATAAAATTCACTTCCTTTTTTCAGAAATGACACTTCAAAAAATTTCGCCTTTAGCTGATGCTGCCTCAATGTCTCAAGCACTACTCTAAGGTAAACTTCATGCTCTCTTTCACCCTTAGAATATATCAATATATCATCTTTAAAAATCAACACGAAACTATCCAAGTGCTCTCGGAAAATTTGGTTCATCAAATCTATAAAGAATGCTGGCGCATTAGTTAGTTCAAATGGTATCACTAACCATTCGTATGATTCATATTTGGTTCTAAACGCCGTCAAACGAAACTATCCTCTGCTACTCTAAACCGATGGAAACATGTTGCTAGATCTAACTGAGAAAATACTTTAGCTCCACTCAACTAATCGAACAAATAGCCAATTCTAGGCAATGGATATCGATTCTTTACTGTCTTCTCATTCAACTTATGATAGTCGATACATACCCTCAACGATCCGTCCATCTTCTTGGCCCACACTGCGGCTACTCCCCAAGATGAACTCCTGGCAAAATCCTTGCCTTCCAAATCCACCAACTGCACCTTCAGATCCCTCATCTCGGTAGGTGCCATCTTGCTTGGCGTCTACTTATCGGTTCTGCTCCAAGTACCAAATCTATCCGAAACTCAATGGCTCGTTTCGGTGGCAATCCTACTACGGCTTCAAAAACATCTGCGAATTCTTTAACCAAAAAAACTCGATTCAACTTGTTTTCTGCCTCCACAACACCTAATAAAGTTTTCGCCTTACAACTAGGGTTTTCTACGGTATATACAATCCGATCATTACATTTTGGGCATCTAAGTGATATTTTCATATCATGGCAAAATATCCTAGCATCGTACTTACTTAACCAATGCATACCCAAAATAATTCCAAACCCTTCAAAATCAAACACATGCAAACTGTAAAAAAAGGTATGAGCTAAAAATCAAACTCTAGGTGGTCACATCATCCCAAGTGTCGTGTACCGTCCTATCGGATTTGCAACCCTTAAATAAGTAACTAAATATGAGGGTTCTATGTTAAGCTTATCTACCAAATAATGAGATATAAAAGAATGTGATGCACCAGTATCAAATGGAACGCTAACTGGCATACCTTGAATCTGAAGCGTACATCCCAACACAGCTTTTCGTTTTTTGTTGTTGTTGGCCTCGAGGTAGTTGGCTCCAATGCAAACTCTTTGCCCTTTCCATCTTTAGCAGGCTCCTTGCACTGGTTCTTATAATGTCCAATTTGATTGTAGTTAAAACACCTCACCTCTTTCTTCTCCGCGGCTTTCTTTCCTTTGCATGTCCGACACATATGGGCATAGTGTCCCTTCTTGTCACACTTGTAACAGACCACTTCTGCCTTTCCCTTCTTAGTACCTCCACCATTCTAAGCTCTTTTCTTATGGAAAAACTTACTTTTCTCACTCTGCCCCACCTGGAATTCCTTTGCCTTGTTTCTCTCCAGAAAAGCAAGCATCTCCTCATTCCTTGGAGCCATTTCCACTACGACATCACATGGATCCCTAATATGTGGTAATGTAGCTCTTGTCAACTCAGGCTTCAACACCCTAATGAACTTCTCATTTCTATTAATATTAGAATCAACTATAGCACAACCATATCTTGCTGGCTCCTTAAACCTCCTCGCATACTCAAGCACAATCATGTCTCCCTGCTCTAATTCAATAAACTTTCCGAGCAGTGCAGACTTAGCAATCTCTGACATAATCCTTTCCTTAAATCTCCTTTTGAACACTGCTCATGTCAGGATCTCCTCATTAACTCCAAACGTCAGAATATTCCACTGGTATAAAGCTGCTCCATGAAGATATCTCGAGGCAAACCATCTCTACTGCTTGTCATTGAGACCGAAATTTGCAAAGATCCTCTCACAATGCAACAACCAGTTTTCTACTTCAATGGTGTCTTCAGTTCCGATGAATGGCTTTCCTCCCAGCCTGGCATAGTCTCCACTCAAAATAGCATAATTGTTGACCACCGGAACTTCCTGATTTCCCATGCCAACATTTCCTCCAACCACTCCAACAGCAACACCCGCCTGCACCGTGTTGATAAAGAACTGATACACAGATCCCTTGTTAACTTGCTGGACTCCAGCACCCACATTTCCAGCTCGTGCCTGACATGGGTTTCTCATGGTATTCGGTCTGGCATTTCCATTTGTTGTGGTTCTTCCCCCACCAAGGTTAACCCTTCCACTTCTAGCATCCATATATATATATATATTCAAGCCTCTTGATATATAGAAGAATAGTCTAAGAGAGATAGAGAACAGAGATACATCGTATATATAGATATTGCAAATACAAGTACGTTACTATATCGTTATCCCACACCCTAATCTTATCTCAAATTCCTTAGGATTATGTTTTAAAAAATCATTTTATTTTAACGTTTTTCATAAACCTATGCTTTGATACCAAGTTGTAACATCCCCTATCTGAAGGCCTGAAGCTAAGCACAATAGATGTTGTAGTCATCCATAGTATTAACTTTCGATGACAAAATGCGATAATGTTAATGGTATCTAGAATATCAGAAGCACTTGAATATGAAATAAAGTCATCATATCTTAAAACATTTTTCTGATTACATTTCAAAATAATTTTTCACATCCAAGTTACATAATCCCAATCGTTTCCCAGGTTCATATCGAATATAATTATTACAAAATACGCCAAGAACGACATATGAAGATACGTCCTTGGATGACTAGAGTACTAAATAGTCATAATCGACTTGATACAACATAGCGGAATAAAACAAACAAAACAACTCCTAGCTAACTTCAGCCTCCTGCTTGCCTTCGGAAGCCTTTTTTGTGCACCTACTAAAGCTTGAAAATCTTCAAACCTCAGCATACTCAAATAATTTGAGCACCCGAGAGTTTAAGAGGAAAGACATAAACTTTGAGTCAAACATAAAGCTTGGTCTGAATAATACTATACATCTTGGTTATTTGATATTAAGTGAGACCATGCCGCTTAGCGGAATGGGTTTCCCCTCACTAACATTCTTTTAAAACATATCCTTTGCAAATCTTAATCCTGCAACCATAACTGGTTAAATCAATAACATCAATATCATAAAAGCATATAAATTAGGTAACAAATGGACTATATGTCCGAACAACATAGTTTTGTTTGGCTAACTATTAACCTTTGGCTGACTCGGACCTACCAGATAAAGTACACAAATAATCCGACTTCTATTAGATACTCCTCTTCTAGGTGGTCTGTCCCAACTTAATTCTCCAGGGTCAACTGACCCTAAATATTTTATGGGCTCACCAACAACCTATCTCTGTACATATATGTTCCTTTCTTTGTGTAACTTCATTTTAGTCTTACCTATGACAAAGCCTTACACGTTGGAATTTTGGACTAAATTAACTAGGGGATAATAGCTAATGTATAGGGCATGACCCTATACTAGTCCCATCTAGCATTCAAATATCCGAGTCATTTTATTTACGGTTAACTACCCATAAATTTTCCTTGAAAACCATTTCTTTCAAATTGATTTAAACCTTTAAATCATTCTTTAAACAAGGAAAATATACTCTATGCTTTACTCAAATCACCTTGCCATGCTATATATACTTTGCACAAAACTTTGTTAATGAAATTTTTTATCTTTGAAAGTACCCCTTTTGAAATCATTGAAAGTGCCCCTTTCGATACAAGAAAAACCTTAGATCAAAGGCCAAAACATGCCCTTTCGAAACCCTTCATGATAAACCTTCCGAAATCATTGAAAAACAACACCTAAGAATGCTTTAATACCTTAGACATCCTATCTTTAAAACCTTTGTAACAATCCGAAATTTAAGCTAGAATAATTAATTAACGAATCAATTAAATAATAAAATAAGTTTCTGAAATTATCCGAATTGTGCTAAAACGAAGAAGTTACGCAATAAATAATAATCCATGGTAATTTTCTGGTCAATTTCCATATAAAGTTTGTCAAAATCCAAGCTAAAATGAAGAAGTTACAAAATAAACAAGAATTGAAACAAAAAGTGGGAAAAATATAAAAGGGTCAGGTCGACCTTTATGTCGAACCCCAAAGGCTTAGGTCGACATGCAGGTCGACCCGCTTATGTATTTGGACATGAATTCGTCCAACTTCGAAGATGGCGTGTTTTTCAACTTTTCTTCAATCCTGTGCGTCTGTGCTTCCATCCGACAGTTCCCAACGATCCTATGACGCAGTTGCAACAAATTTAATCTTCAAATCCAATGGTCTGAGATCCCTAATGTACACTATAGATAAGACCGTAGGCCTGACTATTTTTCTCATTTAGATTTTCTCCTATTTGGGTTCATTGCCAGAGGCTGGACCCTAAATAGAAATTTTTTCCAAGGAGGAAATCTTTTTGATAAAAATATTCTACGCTTTGGATGTGGATCAAGGAAGACCAAGGACTAGAGCTAAGGACCACAAGTGAGTGTTTAGTAATTATTTTAGATTTTTAAGTAATTTAAAATAATAGGGTTCTCGAGAGTTATTGTTATTCTGCAATTTTAAGACAATTTTTACATAAGTTATTTACAGTTGATTTTTAAAGTTCTTTTCAGCCTATTTTATTCAGCTATTTTTATTTAGCTGTTTTATTCCGTTATTTACAGTTATTTACATTTATTTACATCTATTTTACGTTAGAATTCAGCTTATAAATGTTAGTCTCTTTATATTCCTTTTTACGCGAATAAATAATAAAAAGAGAATGATTCACATATATGAATTAAATAGAATTAAACACTAAATTTACATAAATTAGATGTAAAATAAGAAAAACTGTAATAGAAAGAAGATAGACTGAAATAGGCAAATGTGAGGCATTTGCAAGCATGTTTATAACTAGTGGTCATAACTAAAAAGATAAAACAACAGAGTAACAATTATAAGGAAGGTTATAATTAAGCAAAAAGGATAGAAAGGCTTATTTTAAAACTTTGACTAAGCTAATAAGTAAATTATAATGTAGGTTGTAATTAGAAATAATATAGAAAGCTTATTTTAAAGACTTATAATTAAATTAATAAGCAAATGTAGCGGAGATAACAGAAAAGGCTTATTTTAAAAACTTACATTAAGTAAATAAGCAAATAGAACAAAAATAACAGAAGATACTTATTCTAAGAACTTACAGTAAGTTAATAAGCAAGAATAGATACAGGGCTCATATCAACAGCATTCCCCTTTAGACCAAGACTAATGGTCTCACAACAGATTAGGTGAGGCTGGGCAAGACCCTTTCAGACTAGCACTGATGGACTCGCAATAGTTAGGTGAGGTTGGGACACAGGGTAAATAAGTGGCCAATAGATAGAAGCTCAAATCGGAGGATTTGGAAAAGAGGCGGAACTTGATTTTGTTTATTAGGACCCGTACGAACAACATTCCCTTTCAGACTAATACTGATAGTCTCACAAAACACTTAGGTAAGGCTGGATGGGACCCTTTTAAGCTAGGACTGATGGTCTCACAACAGATTAGGTGAAGCTGGGAATGCTTATGCTGATAAGGTGAGTAAGAGGTCATAAGAGGGGGGCGACAGGAGTGTGTACCAATGGTGACCTAGTGTGCGACATCGATTAGGGTTGTAATTCGCTACCGCATTCCAAGCGCTAAACATGTGTCTTTTGTGGTGGAACCCACAGGATGGGAGAAGCTCACAATAGCATAATAGAGATAGAAGGCCGATCAACAGGTAGAATTAGGATTCGTCCTAATTAAAATAGAATTAGGATTTCAGCCTATCACAGCAATCTAAGACAAGTTCAAACAATCGCAATCAAAGCAAACCGTTAAACATTATTTTATCTCTGTGTTATCTTTCCTTTATTTTCTTTTATAGTAGAACTACTGTTAAGTTTATTATCTTTATTTTGCTTAAAAATACTATTAGTTGCTTTAGCTCACCAGACTATAAGTCTGACCCACTCCTCTATTTCCCCTTTCCCTTATAGGCCAGTAGAGGCAAGGACAGCAGATTCACATTTCTTGAAGATTCAATTGCGGAGTTTTTCTTCATGAATTTTTCTTCTTTTCAGTTTTCTTTTCATTTGGTTTTTAATGTAATGGTACTTATAGGAGGGATGATTATTTTATTGTACTCTGATTTTATGAGAATGAGATGCATTTTTCATAAGACATGTGTATTTCGTACTTGAGACATGTTATTCAGACCTATTTATGAAGTTTTATTTTGAATAATGAGTTACTATTTAAATGTTTTCATTGTTTATATTTATTTGTCTTATGAATCTTTGTCTCTGTGATGCTTTAGCTATTACTATAATGCACCATATCCTTTAGTGTGCTCTTTTGGGTATACTAAGTGGTGTGGGGTGTTTCACTTGGTATCAGAGCCTAAGGTTAAATGATTCCTAAAAACTTGTTTTAAAAGTTAAGTATTTTTCAAAAATAACTTATCTTCAAACTAAAATTATTTTTCAAAAAGAAACAGTAGAAATGGTTTTTAAGTATAAAAGAGTTTTTATAAAAATCCCCCTAAAGTCCAGTTCAACCTTCTTTCAATTCTTTCGAGCCTAAATTTTCTTTTCTTTGCATAGCATGGCTGACTGGTTCTATAAAGCTATGGTACCAGAGATGCAACGGCAAGCATCTAATACAGCACGAGCAGGTGGAGATCCCGTTAATCCACCTGCAGCAGCCAATTTTTCTAAGCTATGCAAGGACTTCGCTAGTCTAGGAGGCAGAATGTTTTCCAGTACGGAGAGGATTATGTGAAGGCATGAGCTTAGTTATGGGATACAGATCGGATATTTGGGATGTTTGGATTGGAGGACCGATAGAGAGTTCAGCTTGCATCCGTATAGTAGAAGGGAAAGGCTAAGGTGGTCCCTAAATCAGAAAACTCTAATATGCAACGGTGGAAGAATATGAAGGATAAGGACAAGAGGAAAGAAGGAGGACCTCAAAAGCGGATCAGGAAAGGCGGGTAATGTCATAGTTGTGGATTGGTTGGGCATTTTGCAAAGGACTGTAAGAAGGGCTCGATGAAGAGGAGGTGTTACAATTGCAGGCAGCCTGAACACCTTAGTAGAGCTTGTCCTCAGAGGACAGGGTAGAGAGCAAGCGCACCTATAGTGCAAGTATAGGCTTTCGAAGCAGCACCTTCTAGCAGTAAACCAGATTAAGGTAGGAAAGTCTCTGTAGAATTTTTGATTTCTATTTCAGATTTTCTCATTTAGACTCTTTTTGAGTTTGGAGAATCTCATTCTTTCATTCTAGTTCCTTGGTTGATTGTTTGTACTTAGATATTTCTCTAGTAGTAGACCCTACAGTGATTTCAAACTTCATAGGAGGATCGGCGCATTTATCCATGATCTGTAGGGGTTTGAAAATTTTTATACTAGGCGTAGAGTTTGATTGTGATGCCTATGTGCTAGGATTTTCGGGATATGGGATGATTTTGGGGATGGGTTGGCTATCCAACGATGGAGCAATATTAGACTACGAGAGGAGAATCATCATATTAGAGACATGCAGCGGTAGGACTCTCAAGATTTCTTGCAACCCACAGGGGTCAGTCATGTTGAGATTCCTTTATTTTCTTGATTAATCACTAGGAGAGTTAGATTCCGTTCCAATCGTTAAAGATTTCCCAAACGTTTTTGAGGAGGTTAGGGGACTACCCCCTACGAGAGATATCGACTTTAGGATCTATCTGAATGACAATGCTAAGTCGATGGGATTGCCCATGAGACATATGGCTCCTAGGGAGAGGAAGGAGTTAAGTAAGAACATTGATGAATAACTGGAGAAAGGCTTCATCAGACGGAGCATATCTGAGTGGTAAGCGCCACTCGTCTTCGGTACAAAGGCAGATGGTTCCCTTTGACTTTGCATAGACTATAGAGAGTGGAATAAGCTCACGAAGAAGGACCGTTACCCATTTCCTAAGATAGATGATGTTTTCAACCAGTTAGCTGGCTCTTTAGTATTTTCTTAGCTTGACTTAGCTATTGGATTTCACCAGCTTAGGTTCGTTGATAATAACATAGATAAGGCAACATTTAGGACACCTGATGGATTCTTTGAGTGGTTGGTTATGCCGTTTGGGCTGACCAATGCCCCAGCCTATTTTGTAGACTTGATGAGCCGTGTTTTTGGAGATGTCCTAAATAAGTACGTGGTAGTATTTGTTGACGATATTTTGGTGTTTTCCAAGAGTATGGAAGAGCAAGCTATTCATCTAGAGGAGGTTCTTCGCGCACTCTATGTTCATCAGTTGAAGGAAAAATTCTTGAAGTATCACTTTTGGCATGAGGAGGTTTGTTTCTTGGCGTATGTAGTCTCAAGAGAGGGTTTAGTTATTAATCCCACTAAGGTAGTAGCAGTGCAAGACTGGAAGGCCCGTAAGAATACTATCGAAACTAGAAGCTCCCTAGGTTTGGCTGGCTATTATAGGAAATTTATCAGAGATTTCACTAAGATTTCAGCACCGCTTACTCGCCTCACTAAGAAGAATTCGACATTCATGTGGGACATAGATTGTAAGGATTCCTTTACGATGCTAAAGAGGGCCCTTACTAGTGCACCAGTGTTAGTTTTACCCGACGGAGCTAAGCCTTTTATAGTATACACCGATACACGTAGGACAGGTCTTGGAGCAGTATTAATGCAAGAAGGGAGGGTAGCATGTTATGGGAGTAGACAATTAAGAACTCATGAGAAGAACTACCCTAACCATGATTTGGAGTTAGCTGCTGCTATTTTCCTGCTAAAATCTTGGAGACATTACTTGCTAGGAGAGATGTTCAAGCTTTTCACTGACCATAAATCATTGAAGTAATTATTCTCACAGAAGGATTTAAACTTGAGGCAGCAGCGTTGGATTGAGTTTTTGGCATCATATGACTTTGAGATAGCTTACACCCATGGTAAAGGGAACGTGGTGGCAGAAGAGTTAAGTAGAAAGAGATCAACCCTTAGTCCAATGTTCGTGGAGTGGAAAAACCTTGAGTTTATTTCCACCTTTTATTTTAATCCCTCTACGGACATTACCCCTGGATTATTTGCAGCACTTAAGGTTAATCCTACTCTCATAGATCAGATTGGCTTAAGGCTGTGAGAGGATTAAGAGCCTGTAGATATTCTAGAGAGGATTAGAAGAGGAGAGGTCACTAGACATCTCCAACACAATTCCATAGATAGAAAAGGGTGGCTAAGGAGAGATGGAAGATTTTGTGTCCCCCGTACTAGTGATTTGATGAGAGCTGTTTTAGAAGAAGCACACCATTCCCGAATGACTATTCACCGGGTGGTAATAAGATGTATAGGGACATGAAGTGAGTGTTTTATTATAGTGACATGAAGAAGGATATGGCAGAGTTTGTAGCCAAGTGTCTTGAGAGCCAAAGAGTTAAGGCGGAGCAGCAGAAGCACGGTGGATTGCTTCAACCATTAGATGTACCTAAATGAAGTAGGATAGTGTTTTGATGGACAACATAGATGGTTTAACCTGATATAGGAAGGATAATACTAGTATTTGGGTGATTGTAGATAATTTTACTAAGAGTGCCCACTTCATTCCGATCAAGAGTAAGAGGATAACACCTTATTCCACATCCTTATATCTTCGTGACGTAGTCCGACTTCATGGAGTTCCCTCTAGCATAGTGAGTGATAGAGAACCTATCTTTACTAGCGAGTTTTGGAGAAGCTTGCAAGAGGCTTTAGGGACGCAACTTGGATTAAGTATGGCCTATGACCCTCAGAAGGATGGAAAAACGGAGAGAGTTAATAGGATTCTTGAGGATTTTCTAAGGATGTGCACTCTTGATTTTAGCGGAACTTAGGAGGAGCATCTTCCTTTAGTGGAGTTTGCATATAACAATAGTTTTCACACTAGCATTAGGATGGCACCTTTTCAAGCTCTTTATGGAAGACCTTGCAAGTCACCTTCATGTTGGTTGGAGTCTACAGAGAGATTGCTACTTAGTCCCTGCATGATTAGAGAGACTTCAAAAAAGATTGATTTGATTCGAAGAAGAATGAAGACGGCCCAATATAGATAGAAATCTTATGCAAGCGGAGAAGGGATATTAATTTTGAGGTAGGAGAATAGGTTTTCGTTAAGTTATCTCCGCTAAGGAAGGTAGTAAGATTTGGATCAAGTGGAAAACTTGCTCCTAGATTCGTCGGACCATTCTCCATTGTGGAAAGAGTAGGGAAGATGGTGTATCAGATAAAGCTACTTAAGAAGCTCGCAAAAGTTCATGATGTTTTCAATATCTCACACTTGACAAAGTGCTTACATGATTCAACAAAGGTAGTGGAACCTAGTCAATTTGAGGAAGTTGAAGTGGAGAGAGAAGCATCAGTTCGTCATATTTCTACCAAGATCGTTGGGCATGATATCAAGATGTTTAGGAATAAGGAAGTACCTTTGGTTAAGGTGCAGTAGGGAGATAGTATTGAGGACGCTACATGGGAGGTTGACGAGAAAATGCATATCTCTTTTCCATATCTTTTCGATAATACGTCTTGAATTTCCTATTTCCATCTTTAGTTTTGAATAGGTTCTTTCCTTTAATATCCTTTGAAAGGGTGGATCTTAGGATTTAACCTATGGATGATAGGACTTAATGTAAACATGTTACTAGAACATGTTATGTATGATGGACGCTAGTGGTTGCAAGTGTTTGCTAGTGGATGCTAATGGACGCATATGTATGTGTGTGTGTGTGTGTGTGTGTGTGTGTGTGTATATATTATATATATATATATACAATAGACGCTATTATCTCTTATGGATCGGCCTAAATAGGTCGCTAAAGCATATGCATATGGATGTGTGTGCATTTGCATTTTATTTTATTTTATTTCCATGGTTGCTATAAATGGATGATTATCGCATGATTGTTGCATTTGGATGATGATTGTAGCATGCATATAGAACTATCAGTTGTCATTAGGAGTTTGCATTCATTTAGATACATGGCATGGATATGATTGTATAAAAGAAGGCCGACTAAATCAGTAGACCGCTTAATCTTTTGATTCATTAAGGACATTGACACTACAGTATTTGCACACCCATACACACACACACATCATGAATTGCATTAGAAAACTTAAGGACAATGGACGTAATGGATGGTGGTTGAGTATATGGTTGTAGAACTTGGATGAAAATATTTATTTCATTCTTCTTTCTTTAGAGATTTCGGGGACAAAATCCCTGAAGGAGGGGAGAACGTAACAACCCAAAATTTAGGCTATAATAATTAATTAACGAATTAATTAAATAATAAAATAAGTTTGTGAATTATTAGAAATGAGTCATGAGAGTTACACCAATGTGTCCGTGGTAATTTTCTGATGAATTTTCATATATGGTTTGTCAAAATCAGAGCTAAAATGAAGAAGTTGCAAAATAAAAAAGAATTGAATTAAAAAGAAGGAAAAAACAAAAGGGTCAGGTCAACCTGAAGCTAAGCCAGGTTGACCATTGGGTCGACCCCCAAAAGCTTAGGTTGACATGAAGGTCAACCCGCCTTTGTATATGGACATGAATTCGTCCAGGTTCGAAGATGACGGGTTTTGCAACTTTTCTTCAATCCTATGCGTCTGTGATTCCATCCGATGGTTCCCAATGAGCCTATGACGTGGTTGCACCAGATTTAATCTTCAAATCCAACGGTTTGAGATCCCCAAACTACACTATTAATAAGACTCTAGACCTAGTTATTTTTCTCACTTAGATTTTCTCCTATTTGGGTTCATTGCCAGCGACTGGACCCTAAATAGAAAATTTTTCTAAGAAGGAAATCTTTTTGATAAAAATATTCTATGCTCTAGAAGTGGATCAAGGAAGACCAAGGACTAGAGCTAAGGACCACATGTGATTTTTTAGTTATTATTTCAGATTTTTAATTAATTCAAAGTAATAGGGTTCTCAATAGTTGTAGTTTTTCTACAATTTTGAGACAATTTTTATATAAGTTATTTACAATTAATTTTTAAATTTCTTTTCAATCTATTTTATTCAGCTATTTTATTTAGCTATTTTATTCAATTATTTACAGTTATTTACATGTATTTGCATCTATTTTATGTTAGAATTCAGCCTGTAAATATTAGTTCCTTTTTATGCCTTTTTACGCGAATAAAATAATAAAAAGTGAATAATTCGCAAATATTGATTAAATAGAATTAAACAATAAATTTATAGAAATTAGATGTAAAATAAGAAAAAATGTAATGAAAAGAAGATAAACTAAAATTGGCAAATTTGAGACATTTGCAAGCATGTTTATAACTTATGTTTATAAATAAAAAGATAAAACAACAGAGTAACAATTATATCGAAGGTTATAATTAAGTAGAAAGGATAGAAAGAGTTATTTTAAAACTTTGACAAAGTTAATAAGCAAATTATAACATCGTTTATAATTAGAAATAACTGAGAAAATTTATTTAAAAGACTTATAATTAAGTTAATAAGTAAATATAACAGAGATAACAAAAAAAGTCTTATTTTAATGACTTAGATTAAGTTAATAAGCAAATAGAACAGAAATAACAGAAGAGGCTTATTTTAAGAACTTACACTAAGATAATAAGCAAGAATAGATGTAGAGCCCGTACCAACAGCATCCCCTTTCAGATTGGGACTGAAGGTCTCACAACAGATTAGGAAAGGCTGGGCAGGACCCTTTTAGACTAGGAATGATGGTCTCACAATAGTTAGGTGAGGCTGGGACACAGGATAAATAAGTGGTCAATAGATAGAAGGTCAAATCGGAGAATTTTGGACAAGGGGCGCAACTAGATTTTGTTTGTTAGGATCTGTACCAACAGCATTCTCTTTCGAACTAGTATTGATGATCTTACAAAATACTTAGGTTTGGCTGGACCCTTTTTGGGCTAGGACTGATGGTCTCACAATAGATCTGTGCAGTTAATGCCTCGCTATTACTCCGCTATATCTCATAGCGGATTTCTACCACTATTATTTTTCATTATAGCCCCAAATACAGCCTTTCTGTTTTAATCCCCGCTATTTCCGCTATACCTCGTTATTCCCGTTATATTCCGCTATTTCCACTATATCATTTTTAAAAGAAATGAATTGAAAAATGATATTTATTCATTATAAAAATTATGAAATTAATTTAATTAATTGAATTTTGAATATATTTTCAGAAATGAAAATTCTGTAATATTCTACTAAATTCAATTAGTTATATAACAATTTTATGTTTATTTATAGTATATTTGCACATGTTTTTATTTAAAATTATTTATGTATTAATTATAATTCAATTAAATGTTAATTTTTCATTTAATTACCATTTATATATTTGTAAAAACATTAAGTACGAGTTTTATATGCTATTTTAAAGTCGTCTGCTATATCCTGTTATATTCTCGCCGTATCCCCACTATGACTTTTTGCACTTCCGCCGCTTTGAATCTACAGATCACTTTAACTACACAGTAACAGATTAGGTGAGGTTGTGCATGCTTATGCTGACAGGGTGAGTAAGAGGTCACAAGAGGGGGGCGACAGTGAGTGTGTACCAACGGTGGCTGAGCATGCTGCATCGATTAGGGTTGTAATTTGAAACTACGTTCCAAGCGCTACACAGGTGTCTTTTGTTGTGGGACCCATAAGATAGGACTAGCTCACGGTGGCACAACAGAGATAGAAGGTCGATTAATGGGTAGAGTTAGGATTCAGCCTAATTAAAATAGGATTAAGATTTCAACCTAATCACAGCAATCTAAGACATGTGCAAACAACCGCAATCAAAGCAAATAGTTAAACAGTATTTTCTCCCAGTGTTATCTTTTCTTTATTTCCTTTGTACTAGAATTGTTGCTAAGTCTATTATCTTTATCTTGCTTTAAAATACTAGTAGTTACTTTCACTCACCAGACTTATAGCCTGACCTACTCCTCTATTTTCCCCTTTCCCTATGGGCCAGCAAAGGCAAGGACAGTAGATTCAAATTTCTCGGAGATTCAGTTGCGAAGTTTTTCTTCATGTATTCTTCTACCTTTCAGTTTTCTTTTCATTTGATTTTTGATGTACTGGTACTTATGGGAGGGATTATTATTTTATTGTACTCGGATTTTATGAGATTGAGATGTATTTTTCATAAGACATGTGTATTTATTATTTGAGACATGTGATGTTTTTCAGATTTATTTATGATGAATTTTGAATAATGAGTTACCATTTAAATGTATCCATTATTTATATTTATTTATCTTGTGAATCTTAGTCTATGTGATGCTTTAGCTATACCTATAACGCATCATGTCCTTTAGTGTGCCCTTTTTCGGTATACTAAGGGGTGTGGGGTGTTTCCCACTTACCATTGCCTTCCAAAAAGATTAGAGACCTTCTTTTTAAACCTTTCGAAACCGTTAAGGGACCACTCCTTCGAAATCATTAACATAAATCTTTTGAATATATTAAATCCATCAAACCTTTCAAAAGCATTTGGGTTCAAGTAATATATGTGGAAACCATTCAAAACCAATAAAAACCTTTCATTTCGAAACATTTGAGTTCTACCTTCAACAGAACAAAAGTGTCATAAAAAAGCTAAGTCAAAAGCTCTCTTTCGAAAGCAGTTTCCTAGTTAAAGAAGTGCTGGTGTCGAAACCAACCCTTCGAAAGCATTGGAAAAGTGGTTTTAATTTAAAAACAAAGGAACCTTCCGAAAGCACTGCTTCGAAAGAAAAAAGGCGGCAGTAAAGGGGGTTTCGATCTAGTCGAAAGCCATTACTTAAGACAAAACGGTGCAACGACTCCTTTAAAACAATTTAACCCAGATGAAAACTAACCAAATCGAAAGCTAATTAAGTGGAAAGCAAAGTAGGCGCATTCTCTTTTGAAAACAAAGACACGCTCCGACCCCTTCAGAACCCCATGCTTCGATTTTACCCTTCCACCTTAGTCTAATTCGCTACGTACGAAGTATTGACATCAGGCACATTGGTTTTGACTAAGAAGGAGGCAGAAGTATGAGGTCGGAAGGAGGATGCCGAAAGTGGTCAAACGTGTAAAAAGCATGTTTAAACTGATTTTTAGCTTTTTAAATTAATCTTTTCAACTAGCCAGCCTTGTTTGTCAAAATATCATTGGTTGCTAATTTCTTTTCTAAAAATACTAACAAAATTTCAGAAATAAACAATTTAAATTATATACAAAAACACCCCTTTTTCTTTTGTAAATATATAAAAAATTTAAGTCCCGTACATTGAATAATTTTATATATCTATTAGAACACTTAGGAAAATCTGTAAAAGTTCCTATAAATCATTTTTAGTATGTTTTCTAACATATATAATTTCAATGACCGAAAACAAATAAAATTTAGCCATAAATTATTTTTAACCACAACATCCATTTTGCTCACTAGAAAATGATATAAAACCCACATTAATTTAGAAAATTATGAAAATTGAAATCCATTTCTAAATTATCTTTCCTGATCTAAATCTAAAATCACAAGGCATTTGGATGTCATTTAATATGGTTTTCACATTAAAACATATCATAAAATTCATATGAGATATCAGAAATCATCAATAAGCATATATATCCATTTTAATAATTAAAACATGGCAAATGACTTTCAAAAATAATTCGGATTTCATCCTAAAACCGAAAGCAATTAGAACACATAAGATATAGTCAATATTCATGCAAGTTTTGAGATTTAAGGATTTGAGATTTGAGAATGGATTAAGTTGATTTGCTTCTTCCTTTAGTTTATCTTCCTTTTGCTCTTGTCTAATGGTGGTCGACCTCTATCTTATGTTTTAGTTTGGTGAATGTATAAAATGGACGTGAGAATGATGGGGTTAAGGGTATAAGGTAATGCCTTATTCCTATATTGGCCTTGTCAACTTACCCTAACAATTAATTTCATTTTAATTCTTTTGTTCATTTGTATACATGGCACGACTACGCCTTGTTAATCACAAATCACAATCCCCTAATCATTACATTATTTTATTTAACTTAACCAATTAAATGTCCTAAATAATGTTACTAAAAATTTGGGGTGTTATAAGTTTCCCGTTGCAAGGCGAAGGGGAGGTGGTCATATGGAGGCGTGTGGTCGTGGGATGCAGGTCATGACCTACTATTGTCGCATAGTGGGGATTTGGGTTAGTTTTTGCTAGGCTCGATCGAGCTAATGATTTTTTGGTCAGGGAGGTGGTGCTCGTGTAGTGGATTTGAGCGGCGATGCAGTTCGCGATTTCATCGAAGAATGTTGGATAAATTGTCGATTGAAGGATCGGTGATTTAGGTTCTGTTCATATAATAGTGTATCTATCCACGTTAGTCAATAATGAAGGAAGAAGTATTAGTGGAATAATAAGGGCAATTAAATTATTAAGCTAATTATTATATTAATTGATTTAAATTTTAATCTGACATTTCTAAATTCAATAACTATTACACCACTAGGTCGAATTTGGACGCGATCTTTTATGTTGGACTCGTATCAATAATATCTAGGACTTGGAATCATTGAAGTTTGAGCTAGTAAAATTTTGAGCTAAAGTCGAATGCCATCGATTTTAGATCAAACTTGTACAGGAAAGCATCAATTAGAATTTCAGTGAGTTTACTTACCTTTAAATAAATTATATGATATCTGCATTGCCATATATTATTGTTGAATGCTTGGATGATAGTTTATATTATTGTTTTTTTTGTTTTTTTTTATTTTAAATTCCCGCTTGAAAAGTGGATGTCATAAATAACCATTTTTATCTCGAAGGTTAAAATTGTTGTCAAGGCAATGCCTAGACAATGATAACTTAACTTGCCCAACTTCATTTTAACCGAGGGATTATACAAGTTTGAAATCGATGGGCAGTGGTAAGGCTATAAGAGAGGAAGTTATAACTATCCAGACCGATGATGTTTGTTTTAACTCTGATATACCTTGTATCTTGGAGTGACAGTTGTACTATCTTTATTATATTATACATTGTCGTTTCCACTGTAAGATTTTGTTTCCCTTGTTTATTCTTTTTTATTCTACCCTAACAATTTGCTTTTCTGATGATTAAATCTTTGGCATTGAAATAACATTGATGTACTTGGTGTCAACTTTCGGTTGTCTAAAAGGTGGGTCATTACATTTATGCTTTTGGTATTGTGTTACTAATGGTGGGTGATTAATACACATATGATGGTATTTAATGTTGTGGATTTATGGGATGTTTAGGGTTCATATTGAGCATTGATAAATTGGTGTGTTATTTTCCCATGTTAATGGTTGTGTGTTGCTATTATTGTTGTCACCTCACATTTATGATGACTCCTTATGTTTTCATAATAGAATGTGATGTGTTCTTCTTATGGTAATTTCTTTGTTGCTAGTGCTTTGTAGTGTAATGTGCTAGCATGTATTTAATGAAGGAGAAGTGCGGGAAACTAAATTACATGGGTTTGATCTCGAAAGGGTATGCGGTAGTTTTTCTTTATGTAATAACCACTAGATCCTTTAGATTTGGTTGGGATGTGCAACTTTAGGAATAGTCTAAACTTGGATATCACCTGGAATGCCACATTTCTATATCCATACTACCCAAGAGTATTACACACTATTGAGTAATACAGAGAATGAAGAGATACGGAAACACACGTGAATATTTCTTTGGACCAATACTGATACATATCCTAAATAATGATGTTATATATCATACCATACACAGTCTCGGTACAAAGCAATAATCACATACGCCTCCAAGATGGACAATACATGATCACCAATAAATATATATCAGTCAAAGAATACAGAGTCGGAATGCGGCAGGTAAAATATAATATACATATCATCCAACACAATACATAGTCTGATGGGCTACAAAATGATGAATCTTAGCCCATACATCGTATGTCACTAAATACGTCAACTATTACTATATACAATGAATGTAACATCCCTAGTTTTCAATAACATTATTCAGAAAATTTAATTAGATAAATCAAATAGAATAATGATGATAAGAGGATTGCGATTTGAAGAAAATTATAAGAGGGTCGTGCTTAATAATAAAATGAATGGGCTTTAAATGGGTTATTAACTAATTAGATTACACATGGGCATATTATTAAAAATAGCCATATCACTATACATGGCTATACACTTCTCACCTTGTCCACTCACATTCATTCTATCAAATCTAGAATAAACGCAAAAACCCTAAGGAGCTGGCCATTATCAAGGAGGAAGAATTCAATCCAAAGCCAAGGATCAAATCTAGGAAGGATTAATCACCAACAAATCTCAAATTCCTTGTCATATAAAAGGTGAATAATAATTTTATACCATCTCTATTTTACTATATGATTACATGTTTTGGATTTATGATTAAATTCATATTTATGTTGATATAGATAATGATATGCGATAAATCTATTATGTTTGATTTATTTTAATTCAATTACATATGAATTAGCACGGTTTTAGGGTAAAGTAGAGTGTTTATGATTTTAGAATGCCATGAAATTTTTTATGTTAAATAAAACATGATTTTGGAGATGTGTTTTGGTTTTCATAATTTTCCAAGCTATAGAAAATTTATTATGAATTTTTGAAGTAAAATATGATATAATTGGGTTTAAAATTTATTCAAGTATTTCAAGAAGAAATTGGATCTAAAATTTTAATATGTTTGATTACATGATAAGAGTGATTTTCTGTGATTTTTGAGGATTTCCAAATGGTTTATTAGGGAAATTAAATTATTTTAAAAGAGAGACTTTACTGCAAATGTTGGTTTTCGAAAATGGAAGGGCTTAAACGTTATATTTCTTTGATTTAGATATAATTAAAGGCGACAGTTTTTAATTGTAAAGTATATGAAAGGTTTTAAAGTAACCAATCAAGGAATTATAGTAGATGGGTTAGCTATAAAGTGATTGCCATATTTTGCTATAATCCAGCTTTTTTCAGAAAATGGTTGTTCCGCCTATTTCGGAGGCACCTTTTGACTCCATTACCTCTGTACCAATCCACTCGAAACCATTAGATTCAAAACCAATGCACACGGTATCAATAGAATTGGTACGAAGAGGATTGGTATGTAGCGAAAGATAGAGTGTCGAAAGTAATGCTTTCGTCAGGGTCGAAACCAAAGTTTACCTCTAAAAGATAAGTGTCTGCCAAGTTTTTGAAGGGCTTTCGATTGAGTCGGTAACCTACAGAGTCGAAACCTTAGTTTTTTCTTCTAAAGTTAAATTCCTACCTTGTTTTACTTAAGCTTTCAAAAAAGTCGAAATATATGGTGTTTTTATAAATAAATTTTGAAGAAGGTTTCCATACTATGAAAAGGTGTTAGCTTTCGAAGGGGAACCTTTTCCTTAAATAAGAACTTTCGAAAGGATTGTTTTCGACCAATTCGAAATCCCACCGCTAATTTCTCCTTTCAAATGTATTGAAGCCATCTATGCCATCGAAGAGTTACCTCCGTTTTAACTTAAACTGCGTTTCGAAGGCAATGAAGTGGAAAGGCGGTTTCGACTCTATACTTTGAAGTTTTAATTTAAAAGATTGTTGCTTTCGACTAGATGGTTCTGACACCATCAACTTTTTTCCCAAAATAATTTTATAATTAGTTTCGAAAGAGATACTTTCGGTTATAACCATTTTTACCTAAAGGATGTTTTTAAAGAGAAAACCCAATGCTTTCAAAAGAATACTTTTATTTTTTTCGAAGCTATGTTTTAAAGAACATTTCGGTACCATCGAAAGGTACAATCGGTTTCAAAAGAGAATATTTAACAAGGGCTTCGAAAGGTATGTTTATTATGTTTTGAAAAGAAGTTTTTGCTTTCGATGGAAGTCGTCCTGAGGTTTCGGAAGAGATGTTTTAACATTTCAAAACATGAACCCAATCTCAATTTAAAGGAATAACCATAGCATAAAGGGTTTTGAAATGAAGTAGTTTTCATTGATTATAAATGTTAAAGGGTTTAACCAGGATATATATATATATATATATATATATATATATATATATATATATATATTTATATATATATATATATATATAATGAAGATGAAAATTCACCGATGATGGTATTATTTATTGTTATGAATACTTCTTCATATACTTATTTGCATTGTTATTAACACATAACAGTATTTTAGGAAAGGGCAGAATAACCAGCTTGATTTCTCCAATAGTGAGTATAATTTAAGAAATGTTAAAATCTAAATTAAAGATATTGGTAGGGGCCAATAAGTTTACAATAAGCCGATGAAAAATTTGTTTAACTAAAGATATTGGCAGAGGCCAATAAACTTATAGTCAGCCCATGAAAACTATGATTTGATATTGGCAAGGGCTAAAAGGTTTATAGTTAGCCCATGAAAACTATATCCAGATTAAGATATTGACAGTTAGTCAATAGGTTCTAGTTAGTTCATGAAAACTTGGATAATAGAAAAGATATTGGAGTTACCAATAGGTTCTTAGTGACTCAATGAAAATTATGAAATTGGATAAATAGTCTATAAACATTTAACATGTTAATAGCAATCGTAGAAATTATAATTGAGACAGATAGTCAAAATGAATGGGGATGGGTAACCCAGATTTGATTTACTTGTTTTGCAAATCATCATAATGTTTTGTATTACTATGTTTTAACCATTGTGGATGCAGCGACGCAATATATGGTTTTATAAATGTTTTAGGATACTAGTGAGGGGAAAACTCGTTCCATTAAGCGACGTGGTCTCATTAGATATTCGAATGGTTTGAGATGGAAATTATTATTCATAGCAGGCTTTATGTCTGACTCGAAGTTTTTATTTTCTCCTTAAACTCTCGGGTACTCAATTGAGTTTGAGTAGGTTGAAAGTTAATTTTTCTAGGTGTTCTTTTAGACGAGTTCTTTTATTTTCGCTGTTTGTTTGACTGGAAAGGAAAATTGTTTTAATGCCTTATTATATACTCTGATCATCCAAGGAAGCATCTTCATATGTCGCTCTTGGCGTATTTTTTTATTAATTATATGTTATCTGAATGCGATCTGTTTATTGGGATTATATAATGAATTTGAAATATTTGAAAATAGAATGAGGACTTTATTTCTGTGTATCAATGAATCAACACCACCGTATTCGGTCGCAAAGGATTAATAACTATGCATGACTGCGGCATCCGTAGCCGTTAGTTTTGGGCCTACAAGTTGGGGGATGTTACAATGTAGCTACAAAATAAGTAGGGAATGTATCATCCTATGTCTCCTATTAGAAGTCACTCGGACCGACTCGAGTATTACCAAGAGTACGTGTTAGATTATGTCTAAATACAATACCATGTGGTATATGGCAACATAATAACCAATAGTATAAAACATCTGAAGTAACAAATACGTATTGAGACAGCCTAACAAATCATATCATCTAAATCATCATTAAATGAATAACAAGTTTAAATCAATCACATTCCAAATCACAAACAGTAAACAAAAGCTACCTATAATTATCAAATCAGAAAAGTATGATGTTGGAAGATTGACTATACTTTAGACACAACGATCTAGTATCGTCAACTGATTGTAGGAATGGAAACAATGTATGTCAGTCCACTACACTCACATATATACCGGATACAGATCGGAGGCTGACAGCACGTTTGTTAGGAGCTACGCGTGGTCCATATGACACGACCCCCAAAGTCATCAGTTACCCTAACCACTCCTCTCTCAGTATCGCGATAATGATCCACCATAGGCTAGACAATGCATAACCACTTCGACCAGGACTACCAACACTTGTGCCCCAAGGTAATTGACTGCTGGCTTATGTGACACAGTGGCACCAAACATAACACTATCTTAAGCGTAAATGGAATCATATACAAGATGTCATGGATTGGGGGTGCGACCCCACAACTGGTCGTAGGGTGGATACTGACCAATCTGGTTCTTCGCACAACATATAGGGAACTGGACCCAAGGTGGATGGTCATATAGTACTCAACCTATTGTTGTATACATCTCTAACTGTGGTCCAACTCGTGACCCACATAATTAAACACCTGCTTACCGTATACTCACCACGGCGAGTATCCCCACATATAAAGTAGCATATCCCGTTTGAGTGACAACTACTAACAAAGAATAATCAAATGAATAAAATAACGGTGTCTCATACCACCGCATTTTATTCAAATAATTATTCAATATTTGTAAACTACACTCAATGCATACTGGATATTTCTATATGACAAGTCCGATGAATAACCAGGAAAGTGTTACCAATAGTCCTATACCAGACAGTATCACTAGATCGCTTATTCAAATTTCTCGTCATATAGAAATCGAAAACAATTAAAAAATTTCAAAAATAATTATGAAGAATACGATAAAGTTTTCTATAACAGTATACTATAATATTAGTTTGTATTAAAATAACATATATAACATACTATATATATATAACATAATATATATATATATTAAACTTTCTATATATATTTATAAATCACTATAAATAATGCTTTCATTTATATATTAAATAATTATATATATAAGCATATAAATTACGTTGTGTGTATATAACATATATTGGCATACTTTAGTTTAATATATAATGCACACACTTGTTAACTAAGAAAACTCTCCACCATGACATCACGTGTGTACGTAGGCATATCTACGAAGCACTCATGAATGCTTTATTGTTATTGATTTATTTATTTATTTTTTGCTTTCTGAGAAAAACATACACACACACATGTGACTTTACTCATGCATAGGGGATCGCCCAAATATGCGTGTCCAAGTACATGCAATATATTAATACGAGCGCTACGGCACGCGCTTCGCGCGTGATTAACGCATCTGAATTGTTTTTCTACACATTGTATTTGTTTAATACGTTCAAAAGAAAATGATTTTCACAAATATTAAGTCATATTTTTGCGTTGAATCAAATGTAGTTAATTTGAATTTTTATTTTTAAGTTGTGGTATCTAATTTTTTATCAGTTTAAATTTTTATTTATATTATTATTTAATAAAAAGCAGATTTGTAAAGTAATTTATTTGTTAGATTTTATTTTTAAGTGATATTAAGACGTGTAAATATTTGTAGAGGAAATTTGAATTTGTAAGCAAAACTTAATTGTTATATCCTAATTTTAAGTAATGTTAAAATTTAATAATATCTGTACAAAAACATTTTTACTAAAGGAATACATATAAAGGGTAATTTTGGAACTTCGTGGTCGGACCAAAAGATTGCGCTTCCAAACCAACTATTAATAAAGATAAATGGTACGCACCTCAGCATATACTTGGGTACTAACAGAAATGCATGTATATTGACACCTAAGCACTGGCATATATAACAGTTCATATATTCAAACAAGAAAAAGAAACGCACCTCAGCTTTACAGAACTAAACACTTATGAATGAAAAATATATTTAATTTATATAGTTGCACAGGTTAGAGTCATGCATGGTATGTATATTTGCAAAATTACATTGTCTCATCAGACATATATTTGTATATGCTATGGTTTCATAACAGTAGAGAGTAAGAATATTAACTAGGAGTCATGCCAATGTTTGTAGATATACAAATTTCTCCTTGAAAAAATTCACGTGAATTTTTAGGAAGAAAAACAAAAGGATAGTTTTGCATATAATGTTAGTAAAATATAGTGAAATATAAGCATTGAGTTTAAAAATTACTCATGGAAACTGAAACTTAAAAACAGAGCCGATGAATCGATTTGACAGTAAAATATCATGTATAACTTTACATCTTATACAATAATTCATGTTTGAGTATTAGGGTATCCTCCTGCAGCTGTAAAATAGAAATTGTAAATAAACAGATATATATTTAGAACAAAGCAAACACATACATTTATTGTCCAAAAATCTGCAATAGAATTGCTCATATATATAAATTTGCATTGCTCTTCTCTTTTGCATGAGCAAATTGATCATTATATAAAAATCTGCTACTTGAACAAATGCACATGTACTTGGTATCTTTTTATTTTTAATGAGCAAGTTTTGAATGCTCTATTATCTATTTTCACAAAGGTACATGCACAAGCATGCGTACATGTCCAAAAGCACAAATTGTTCACATATTTAATACTCAATATTTTGTGGAACTCAGGAACAACAACGATCTAGACAATCTTACGCCATTCAAATGCAAATAAACTTCTTCAAAACACGCACAAAGGAGATGCTAAAAATGTTTCCATTCTAAAAAGGGTGTGCTTTGTTATAGAGATCGGATTCAAATAATGGAACGCATAAGCAAATATCACTTCAGTATTAATACAAGCATCTACCACATAGGCTTGAGTTTACATTACTCACCTGAAATGATATTTCACTTATCCTTCGATACTCCCTGAACGAAACTACTCCTGCTCTTCCCTATGAATGTTTTTTTTTCCTCAAACTGACATCCACCACTCAAATTTCTTAATTACTACTTAGTGTAGAGGTGGTGAAAAGCTAAAATGTAAGGGTGATTTAATTTGTAGTTATTAATTTGATTTATTCTCTAGAGTTTCTAAGTTGATAAGTTTAGGTAGGAGGAACTGATTTCTAAAACGAAAACAAGTGCTTAAGCCTAGGTTATATTTATAACCGTAATAGAAATATCAAGAGATTGATTTTTTTTCTTTGGTTTGGAAGTCTCAAGAATCTTATTACTAGAATTTGTTTTATCTTGAGTTTGGTAAATATTTGATGGGGGGGTTTGAGCTTTTATTTATTTTTCCATTTTCTTCTTTTATTTGTTTTATAAAATATGCACACTTAAGCCCAATAAGATTTAATTGCTTTACTAGTCCATTTCCTTTGCAAAAATCACTTTTCTATGAATTACAACTCTATTTATTTTACAAAAGAAATCTTCCATTATTTTTATTATTTAATTATTTAATTATTTTATTTAAAGCATTTTCTAAATTTCAAGTCTATATTAACAAATATAACCATTTCAATTCTAATGTTTTCATAATCTAATACATAACTCAAATTTCAAATAAATTTATTATTTATTATTATTTAATTTAATTAATCGCTTCTCAACTATGAGTTGTCACAGATTTCCCTGCTTAAGTAAATTGCGTCCTCGTAATTCCTATTTGAGAGAAATCTATAACTAGTCAGATATATTCTAGCTCTCTGCACTATTAAATAAAATACAGATGTACCCGACTCATGTGCATCTGTAAATAACTCGATAAGTCTGTATCATCTATTCTTTGGTCTTTTAAGCTGACAGACTTTCGAATCAACTCTACATATTGGATGTTGCATATAAGTCAAGTCAGGATATATCTTGATCTCTGGAATGTTTCAAGGTTCAATGACTGTCTCTGTCTCTCTTAAAAACTTCCTCAACTGAGATACGTGGAAGACGTCGTGAATATTAGAGAAGTTGTCAGGCAATGCTACTCTATATTCCATAGGCCTAACATGTTCAATAAATGAAATGGTCCTACATATCGAGGCACTAACTTCCTTGATTTACTGAACCTCGTTCTCCTTTCAGTGGAGATATCTTCATATATACACAATCTTCCACTGCAAACTCCAAATGTCTCCTTCTACGGTCTACATAAGATTTCTGACGATTCTAGGCTTGTTTCATCCTTTATCTAATCCGCTCAATCTAGTCTATAGCTTTTCTCATAGAATTAGGATCCAGAATAAATTTTTCTCTCTTCACTAACTAACATGTAGGTGACCGATACGCTCTTTCATATAAAGCTTCAAATGGTGTCATGCCAATACTGGATAGGAAACTGTTGTCGTAAGCAAACTCGATAAGATGGAGATAATCCTCCCAACTTCCTCCAAAATCCAAAACACATGCGCAAAGCAAATCTTCGACCACTTGGTTTACCCGCTTTGTCTGCTCTTTTGTTTGAGGATGATAGGTTGTACTAAATTCAATTTAGTCCCCAATGCTTCTTGAAAGATACTCCAAAATCGACTAGTAAATAAGGGATCACGATCACAAATAATAGAGTTAGGAACTACATGTAGTCTCACTACTTCCTTCTAGTAAAACTTGACCAAGTATGGTGTGGTTCAAGTTGACTTCATTGGAATGAAGTGTCCTGACTTAGTCAACCGATCCACTATTACCCGTATGCTGTCGTGACCACTTCTACATTGTGGTAGCCCATCTACAAAGTCCATCGATACCTTGGTTCACAAGGGTTAAAGCATTAAAACATAATATAAAAGCGAAGCATTCATTACTAATTACTCATACCTGATCCCACTTCCATTGGAGAATTTCCAGCGGTTGTAGAAGATCACTAGGTCTTTGATGTTTAGCTTTAATTAGCTGACAAGTCAAATAGCCTTTCACATGTTCCCTATATCAAGTTCATCCCTTCCTAGCAGTATAGACATTTCATATCCATATATATTTTGCTTCCTCCGGGATGAATGGTATAACGCGATCGGTGATGGTTGTTTGCGCCAAAAATGGTCACAAACCCGGAAAATCGTGAAAGCACCAGTATTTACACATAGACCCATAATATTCAAACACAAATCATAGATCTAGATAAAGTAGAGAATAAAAATGAATAAAAAAACAAAATGAAAATGAAAGGAAGTGAGAAAAGACATGAGATTTATAGTGGTTTGCTATCTCCGGCCTACATCCATTTTGAATTGATCCTTTTATTCCTTTTATATTGAGATTATAGTTACAAGCCTTGGAAATCAGTAAACATAATGGCAGAGTTTTGTCTAGAAAAGAAGAAGAATATCCCCTTTTTAGTTGTCATAGATTTGCTATTTATAGGTGTAGATCTGAAAATATCCGCCCCAAAACTTGGAATACCTCTTCTCATACGCAGGTCGGCCACCAGATCGATCCGGGGTCGTTTGGGATCAATCATAATCGATCCAAGTACAATTTATATCGATCTAAAAATGGTCCAATGAAGCTGAAATCGATCATGAACATTCTTGAGTGCATAAGGAAGATTTTGTGAAAATTTCATAGCATTTAGAGTTGTAGAATGAGAGTTACGATCGATCCGAGTTTGTATTTTCCAATGTATGCTGGCAGCTTCATATCTATCCATCCTTCTTCACATTGATCCAAGTCACGTTAATACCCATGCTGTTCGTATCGATCCAACCTTTGTCTCTTCATATCGATCCACACATGCAGCCTTCTTCGTATCCATCCTCTACATCCCTTCTTCGTATTGATCCATCTGCTTGCCCTTCATATCGATCCAAGCATTGTACTCTTGACCACTTCGTGTCCATCCACTGCTGCCGTTTTTGTATCCATTCTTGATGTATGTCCTTCATATCGATCAATACTTGAATGACATGAAATGCTTTCCCCTATAACCATTGCCTCATACCCATCTGCTCGCTTCACTCCTCGTAACTATTTGCTCTTTGTATCTATCCAAGCTCCCTTTCTTTGTATCGATCTCAATGAATATGAATGCCATCCACCATTATCAATACGAACCAATTTTCCACGAACCTTTATCCATCCATAACTCAAGTATACAAACTCCGATTAACCTAAAATTTGAAGTGTAGCCTTTCCTAGCCTTGTTCATCATTCCCAATTGATCCCAACTTGATTGAAGCCTGGTCCATTTTTACGATATCGATCATAGCCGTGTTTTCCAATCGATCTCTAATCTTGATATCCATCCCTTTTTAGCCAATTTGTTGATATCCCGACCTTGCCCAAAAGGCGGGGTAACATTTTCCCCAAAAAACATGCCTTGCGGTAGGAAGGCGTGTTTTGAATAGCTTTAATTCGACATCCAAAGTCCATATTCCATCTTGAGCCATGACATCCAATCCATAATCCAGTCCACTACCATGCCATTGCACCCAAGTTCCATAGCTATATCCTTATCCTAATCCACGACTTCTTTGAGTCGATATCCGGTTCCGAATCCAGTAACCTAATCCTTAGCCAATTCCATAGCCATCCGAACTCGTCAACTGTTTTAATCCATCAATTTCCAATAACCTCTCCGGGTCGATATCTAAATCCGAGACCGCTCCGGGCCCTTATCTAAATCCAAAACCACTTTGGGTCCACAGCCAATCCTTGGCCATTCAAATTTGAAATCAGAATCCAAGACCTCTTCGGGCCTAAATTCAAATCCATAGACCTCGTTGGGTTATTTTACCCTACTCTGACCTCGAATCTCCAGTCAAGGACTTATATTCTCTGACCTCAACTCTCCGATCGTGGACTTTTATACTCTCCGGCCTCGACTATCCGGTCAAGGGCTTTTGTATTCTCCGTCCACGACTCTCCGGTCGACAACTTTTGTATTCTCTGACCTCGACTCTCTCCAGTCGAAAACTTTTGTATTCTTCGGCCTCGACTCTCTCCGGTCGAGGACTTATATATTCTCCAACCTCGACTCTCCAGTCAAGGACTTTCATATTGTGTTCGAGTACAACCCATCGCTCTCCAGCGAAGGGAGTCATAACTTGCAATTACTGCCCCGTCTCTCCGGTCGGGACCATAATCGCGTGACCTGTATTATTTATTACATTAATCCAAATCCAATCATCATAAAGTCCACTTGACAAAATAAAAGTTCGTACAACCAAGAAAATCAAATGTTCATAGTACCAAGAAAGAAACCGGAGTCCACGGAAAACAGAAAGAAAACAAGATTTCATAAATCCAAGCATCACTGTTTATCATCATCTCAGAGCATGCCTAGGGACCATCCTTGATCCCGTACATGTGTAACTGACTTAGCCGCATCACTTTAGGGTTTATTACTTATTCAAAGCCATAAATCCATTCAGCTGAAAATAAGTTGTCGATACCTAGATCCAGTGCCATCTTCATCTGAGGTGGGCAGTGACTGCTCTTGTCCCACTGCCATAGCTCGATTCATTATGTACTGTTGTAGATGACCATTCCTTACGTGCTCCTTAATGATATCCTTCAAATTCTTGCAGCCGTTCGTGCCGTCACCATCCAGGTTATGGAATAGGCAATGCTTCTCCAATGCCCCTTCGTATTCAGAGGGTTCTCTTTTTGTCGGTCTTCGATACTGGAGGCACCCTCGAGTATCCAAGTAAATCATTTCTACAGTTTTGGTTAAATCAGTGTAAGAAGAGAATTTATATTCCCTCTGTTTCCTTTTCGATGTGCTACCATTGTCGTTCATTTTTCTTTTGCCTCCATCGTCCTTGTTTGAATCCTCCCTAGGCGGACCTCCACCTTTTACCGTACAAACTTCAGCCTATCTCCCTTCTCTTTCAGCCTTCGCATCTTCCTATCGTAAAACCCTTTCTTCCTTGTGAAAAAACACTCCAAGATCCATTGGCGCATCCCATTCCAATTATATCTTAAAATCTAAATCATCCACAATTCCTGAGACTGTCGCCATCAAAACCAAAGGATCGGGTCGATCCACCGAAGCTACTGCCGCATTGAATCTGGTTAAGAAATCCCAAAGTGATTCTTCCTTCCATTGTTTCGTCGACATTAAAGTCCTCATATTCTTGGGTCTCAAGATGTGGACCCGAAATTGCCTCATAAATCTCTCAATCAACTCCGTCCAAGTGCCAATTGAGCTTCTCTCCAGTTATCCTAAATATAGTGCTGTTATAACCATTAGATATAAAGGAAATGTAACGACCCGAAAATTTCGATCCCGAAATCTCCAGATAGTTAGGAAAAGAAGAAAAGAGAAAGAAAAAGAAATTGATACAAGTCATAGAAACCTCACATTCGCAGCGGATCAAAATATAATGTAATAGTCCGCAAATCTGTACTCCTTGAATAAACACTAATCTCTATTGATTAACTCAAGATGAACGGAAATACGAACCATTATGGTTTAAGAAGAGGTAGAAGATAGAAGAAGAGAAGAAAGATAGAACATAACAGAAATAACAGAACAATATCAGAATCTCACAATCGCAGCGGAACAACATATAATAGATAAATGAATAATCTTTAAACAAAGAACTATATCAGTTATCACATTACATTACATCATCAGAGTGTACAACAACAAACAGCAACAAACAGCAGAAAAGAAATACTATATACTAGTGAATACGTCATGCCATCCAGCTTGCCTCCAGCAACTCTTGAATTTCCAGAATATCCTAATAAACTAACTCTAGACTGCCCTTGTGGAAATTGGTTGGCACCCAGAGTTTAGGAAGGAAACAATAAACTCCAGGTCAGTCATGTGACTGGTATGAGAACTAAAACAGTTATTTTCACAAAGAAAATCAAAAGAATTTCGCTATGCTTTTGAAAAATGAAACTACCATAAGGACTCCCGCCACACACACAATGCAAACGCAGAATTGGAGGAGATTTCTCCTTATGATAGTCAAATATGCTTACTACGCAGAATCCTTTGATTTTTATTATTTTTAGTGCATAGTGTAGAAAACATTTCGAAAGTATAATATAGATCTTAGCCAACATACGACCATTATCGTATGCCTACTATAGCTACCATGTTCAGTAGCAGGTTACCGCTTTGGATTTCCAACAAATGGTCAGGCAAAGGAACTTCCTACAACGAAATGGGTACGCCTCTGGAAATACGCGCCGAGAACCGAACCGGATCCCTGCTAACACAAGGCCGAGTTACCACACGCTTCTGGGTGCAATGAAGCTGTAACTTGATAACTCCACATAAAAAGTATGCCATCCCCCGGTCGTTACCGACCTTTATCCGAGGATCCTCAATACCAACAACCACAAAGTAATAAATTTGCAGCAACCACATAGGTTAAATATCTGGGCTCCATACCATGATACAACCTCTATCCAGAAGAAAATGGACATACCTTAGGGGCGCGACCCCTAAAAATCCTTGCCGCAACTTTCCTGTTTCGACCATTTCCTGGTTGTGAGGCTTGACGAAGTCTCGTTCACAAAGCTACGCTTTATACAAAAGCTGTGCTTTAATTCAACAAATGCTCAACAGCACTTTGTATGCCACATTACCAATTTGGGAATGTATCATTGGTAACCATCAACTGCATAACCTCTAAGGGTGTTAAGCTAAGAGAATAAATTCTCCGCCTCCAACGGAAATATATTTGATAGAAACCAACTTTACATCTCAAACTGTAACGTCAGACACACATCCATACAAGTCCGTTCCGGGATCGAACGGAACCGAAGGCGCTTACAAAGAAGTCCTTGCAATCCGGATATTCACTAATCACGATCGGACTTCCCATCACAAAGGGTAATAAATTTCTATATCGGAGATCAGCTGATGCAGAAACATTCGACGGTAATCCTTCCGTTTTCACAAATATCCGGTCTTCAACATCGGTCTTCAAATGCAATTCATAACGACGTATCACATATTCGGAATGGGTTATACGACCCCAAGATCCTTTCCCGGCTAACCCGAATAGTGAGCGCTTATTTAAAAATAAGTGTGGCATTCAAATTCAAGCAAATCACAACAAATACCTATTTAAAGGTAAATATTGATAGTCGGTTA
Source organism: Allium cepa (assembly GCA_030765085.1). Classification (NCBI taxonomy): domain Eukaryota; kingdom Viridiplantae; phylum Streptophyta; class Magnoliopsida; order Asparagales; family Amaryllidaceae; genus Allium; species Allium cepa. The sequence goes on from CM060928.1 coordinate 348,967,399, forward strand.
TTTAACTATCAATAGGCATGCTCAACATCAACAGATTCCAAATAATTTTCCAAATTATTTATTTTCCAAAATATCTTTACTAGATATATAATTTCCACACTTCAACATTTGAAAACAAATTTCAAATCACTTTTCACCTTTACAACTTTTGAAAACAAATTTCAAACATTTTCCTTACGCGGAAATACTTTCATTTCAAAATGGTTCATTTAAACTAATTAAATAAATCCTTACCGATTTACTTTATATTTACGTTCTAAATCCGTAGATTTATTCCCACACTTCGAAAATAAATCAATGTTTATTTTTAAACAAATTTCCCTTTCTTTTATAAATTCCATAGTGAATTTACAATTCCAAAATATCCATGAATATACGATTTTCAAATCGATTTTTAATATTCGTTTTCAATTTATCTTTAAAAGATAAAATCTCAAAATATTCACTTCATATTGGAAAACACTTCCATACTTATTTAATAATAAGTAATTCATAAATCCATTTATTTTCAACACTTGGAAAATATTCACTATACTTAAATCGAAATTAAGTATATATTTCATTCTTTAAGGAAAACATTCACTTAATCACATTTATTTGGGCCAAAATGAATGTTGCGTAAAACATCATTACGACTACCCAAAATCACTAGTATAGGGATTCGAAATTAAGATAGATATATATAAATCCCAATACTATATAAAACATTTCCTTTCGGAAATCATTTACTATAACAACAGTGTTATAGTCCACCATTTCCTTCTATTTCTCGAAAACGTCTATTTCAACAATGAATGTTGAAATCTATGGTTTCGATATTTAACACGTTTTAAAACATCGTTAAAACAATTAACTTCATTTTTAATGTCACTTTCCCAAAACATATCTATTTTACTTAATTAATATATTTACTGTCCAAAATCGTGAATATACTTCACTAACCAAATTTCAATATTTCTACATATTTTATTTCAAGAATTTATCCACTACCCAAAATCGTGGATATAATTCCCTTAATAACCTTCTATATTAAGTTCGTCAAATTTGATTGATTTCGGATTTATAAAACAACATTCATAATTGCCATCCCTATTTATAAAAACTTCGATTTGTAAATCTCCTTTAATGACCAATTCAATTTATAACTCAATTTACGTACCAAAAGTCCATATTATAAGTTAAGTACTTATAATTCATTTATTTACCAAATCGTTCCTTTAAAACTTCACAAATTTTAAATCTTATTACTTATAAGATTCATTTATATTTTATAACGACTTCAACTTATAAAATCCCCTTTATTAACAATTTCTATTAATATCCCATTTAAATGCCCAAAATCCAGTTTATAAGTTAATTACTTATAAATCTTTTATTTTACAACATCTATTCATTTTATAATCTTCACAATTTATAAATCTATAATTTTCAATGAAATCCATTTTAAACTTCATTTTAACACTTAATAAACTCGTTTTATAATTCCAATATTTTTAATTTATAAATATCAATTTTTAAAAATCTTTTATATACATCCTTTATAATGATTCAAAATTCCAAATTAAACCATTTTTATAAATTAATCACTATTTATTTCAAAATTTTTAATTTGGTTATATTTTACAAAAATCTTAATTTTTATAACTTTTTAATTTTAACGTTTATTTTATTTAAGATGAATCAATTCAAAATTTTAATAAAATGTATACTTCAAAAATCTCTTTAAAACCTTTTTAAATTCAAAATCGTTATTTTAATATTTTTAAAACTCCAAAAATGGATCCGATGATGCAACACACCAAATAGTCAATCAGCGACATCCAAACATCATATATCGATATGATAATCAATCAAATATCACAATATCTGAAACAAATTAAATACTGGTGAGGGATCCAGTTGGATCCCTCCAACCTGTTTTCCTGCATCCATAAGCAGTAGCACAATACTAATTCCGTTCCAGTACGGAATTATCGCGGTATATGGGATTTATAAAAATATTATCCGCTTAATAGGCGGTGCAATAGGGTCTCATCCGCTATATACTGCGGGAAAATCAACTCCAAGTACATAAATAATACCAATTTCACTTTGCAGTGAAATATTCGTGGTATATATTTTTAATAAATAACCTCCGCTTACTAACGGCGTATAATGTCTATTTTAACAATCAATAGATAATAATCAACATTCAAACAATCAACAATTTTGAATCTAACTATTTAAAATTTAAATCGAAACAATTCGATTGAGTGAGAAGTTCTCACCTTGATTACGATTCAGTTTTCGCGTTTTATTTCGAATAAAATTAAACGTACGTTTAATTTTACCCGAAATTCAAGCTATCTCCCAAACGACTCCAATCCAGTTCCATAGCGTAGTACTCGACAAAACGAACCCGTCGCAATTTGTTTCGTCCAAAACGGACCTCGTAGCAAAAGGTTATGATATTTATAAGTTTACACAAATTTTTATATAAATTAATTTACAAACTCTTTTATAATTTTTACCCTCCAATCCATCACAGCCGTTGTTTTCATGCTTGATGAATCTGGGCCGCGACTTGCTTCTCTCCTCTCCACGTTCGAACGTGCCCAGGCAACCAAGAGAACCCAACATTATAAACTAGGGTTTGCAAACGCCGCTACCACAATCGACGAGATGTTGATCAGAGACTTACACCACGTGCGCGCGAGCTAGCACCACCCACGGCCATGACCATGTGGCACTCGGCCACCCCCCCGGCGCGCAAAACGAAGGCGAATGGTCAGAGAACGCGAGCGATTTCCGGCCACCACAACGACTCAAACACGATCTCCACCGTTGGATATGTCGTACTCATCGAGCTCTACACTTTTCTAGTTGGAGGTTTCTTGTAATTGTTGATAGATTTGAAAATAATTGATGGAGAAGGAGGTTGGATTCCGGCCATTCATCTTTGAAGTGGCGGCTGGCTTCAGAAAATTAGGGTTTCTCAATATAATGAAGAGGATGGGTTGCTTTTATAGAAATTTCAACGAAAACACTATTCATCCCGGTTTTCCGAACTCCATATCTCACGCGGTGACCGGCGTTTCTAAGGTTTGCCCCGCGTTTCGGACCCGATGGAACAGGTTTCGGAAGCTAGTTTGATTATCTGTGCGAGATATGGTAATAAACGATCGATTTTAAATTAATCCGATTAAACGATTTTCTATGCGTTTTGGCTTGCCCCGGACAAACCGGAAACCCGATTGACACGAAATTTGAAGCCATACAATAATATCACATTACAGATCCGATGAAACTGGTTTCGTTGAAATCCGAGACTATTTGAAAAATGCCTATTTTAACTCGTCAATTTAATATTAAAATATTCAATTTTCACAAATTTAATTTTTAATTCAATTTTAAAAGTTCTAAAATATCATTCTAACTCCAGCATGATTAAATAAAATTTTACAATTCAATTTTAATCATATTAAACCCAAGTTTCAATTATTTCTGTAATTTCAACTATTAAATTATCGATTTAATTATCCAATTAAATCCAATTATTCGAAATAAAATTTATTCGACTTATAAATTTCACTTATTGATATTTAAAATCAATTAAATATTCAAATTTTAATTAACAAAAATTCTGGGTCGTTACAATCTTCCCCCCTTAAAAGAATTTCGTCCTCGAAATTACCAAGTAAGAAAAATTTACATAATCCATTAACTTTCTAAAACAAATCATTCAAATTAGATTTTTCAAATATCCTAAGTGTTTAACTTTCCCAAAATTCATAGTTAAACTTCTTACAAAATCTTTACTAAGTTTCCAAATCTAAACTTAGTTTTCAAAAAAATTCCAATTTTCTAAAAAATATTCTAACGCCTTTAAATTTCGGAAAATTTCGCCAGAGTCTCCTTTGCGCGGCTCGATCCGGAAAAAAATGATAGTATATATATCACAAATATACATCTCATCAAATGATGAGGCATCCCGCAGGGAAAAAAGTGTAAAAGTACGATATTTAATCCGAGATATATACCTTATATATTATTCACGAGCGTATACGGCTAATATAGCACGAAAGCGAGCTCCAAATGCGAAGCAAGCGCAATCCGCACCTACTAAACACTCAACAAACCATGAGAACATGCATATATGAAAATAATATCAATATACAACATATAGCAACATAACCACTACATGTGCCAACATAGCAATGCACTCAAAAGCAACAATTGCAACCATCAACCAACTATCATTCAATAAACATCCAACAAATCAATGTTTATTCAAATCAATCCACAACCAAATAAATATTCCTTTATTTCTCATTAATATTCATGGAATTGGTTTTTCATTTAATCACATTTGATTTCATTAACACTGGATGTTTTTACTAACATTCACTTATTCATATTCAATTAGTTTACATCCATTAATTCATGTTCAAGTTGGTTCATTTCCAAATCCAAATTCAACTCTATTTAAGATTCATTTAACTTCCAATTTGATCTTAATGATTTATAGCTTTCCATTTCATTAATTCATTTCATTCACTTAATGAATTTATATATAATCAACTAACATCCATATGACGATCAATGTATATTCAACATAACCAAATTATTTAATTTACATTCAATTTGGTCCAATACTTTTAATTAGCTTTAATGAATTAACATTTACATCCATTATTTCATATCAATTTATTCACATTCAATTGATTTACATTCAATTCATTCATATTAGATTGATTAATATTCAATCCATTTATTAATTCAATTGGTAATTCATTTTACAATTAAAGTTGAATTTCATTTATATAACTCAAGTTCATATCCTTAATGACTTCATTTCATTAATTCACTTATTAATTTACTTCGACACCAAAATCAAATTTATTCAATTTTAATTCAATTTCACATTCCAATTTTGTTCAACTTATCTTAACTTATATTCCATTTTAAAAATGGATATGGAAAGCACGTTCCCCCATGGATCACAGTTACTCGGCGGTTACGCTACTATCCCAGTAGAATCGCTTGTAATCTGTAGATTTCACATCTCTTGAATTTCGCCATGGTTGTTGCCATAGATCGTAGTTCACAGGGCGGTTACGCCACTATCCCAGTGGAATCGCTTGTAACTGTAGGCATCACACCCCTCGAATTACGCTAGTATACATCATGATCAATCAACATGATCCCATCACACGGGATTCCAATTCAAATGGACACTCATACCGAGTTCCAACACCTTCAAAAAATTTCAACGGAAGGTACTTTTCCATATCCTTTGAAATTCATTTTCAAAATCAAAAGAAATTTTAACTTTCCAAATCTCCAAAATTTTCAAATTCAGTTTTAATTACAACCCATATTTATAAATATATTCATACAGTTTCACTTCTTATATGTAAGATTATTTCACAATTGTAAATCATATTAATTATAATTCCATAGTTTATAATTCTTCGCTTATACAATTCATCCTTTTACAATTGTTGTTTTAATTTAACTTATTCAAATAACTTTTGTTTACTTGCATACATTCTTACATTTTCAACAATCAACAATCAATTTATATACACTAATAATTCTGAAAAATTATTTCCTTTATATATAAAAATATAATCGAGGTAAAATTATTTCATTTACCCAATTTAAAATGATACTATGTCGGCTTGCCTCGTTTAAGAGTTTAGAAACCCCTGTCGATAATATGGCGTCCCACATACCGACCAGAATTCACAAACAGCTCAACGGATAAGCAAACACAATATAAACATTTTTTTACATTCACTAACATATATGCGCTTATAGCTATTATTACACTCACACTCATTCTAGAGTACTACTGACTCTATCTCTAATGAGTAATTCCTAACAAAGCCATGGTTGTCGCTTAACCATATGCTCTGATACCAAATGTAATAGTCCGCAAATCCGTACTCCTTGAATAGACACTAATCTCTATTGATTAACTCAAGATGAACGGAAATACGAACCATTATGGTTTAAGAAGAGGTAGAAGATAGAAGAAGAGAGAGAAAGATAGAACATAACAGAAATAACAGAACAATATCAGAATCTCACAATCGCAGCGGAACAACATATAATAGATAAATGAATAATCTTTAAACAAAGAACTATATCAGTTATTACATTACATCACATTACATTACATCAACAAAGTGTACAACAACAAACAGCAACAAACAGCGGAAAAGAAATACTATATACTAGTGAATACGCCATGCCATCCAGCTTGCCTCCAGCAACTCCTGAATTTCCAGAATATCCTGATAAACTAACTCTAGACTGCCCGTGTGTAAATTGGTGGGAACCCAGAGTTTAGGAAGGAAACAATAAACTCCAGGTCAGTCATGGGACTGGTGTGAGAACTAAAACAGTTATTTTCACAAAGAAAATCAAAAGAATTTCGCTATGCTTTTGAAAAATGAAACTACCATAAGGACTCCCGCCACACACACAATGCAAACGCAGAATTGGAGGAGATTTCTCTTTATCATAGTCAAATATGCTTACTACGCAGAATCTTTTGATTTTTATTGTTTTTAGTGCATAATGTAGAAAACATTTAGAAAGTATAATATAAATCTTAGCCAACATACGACCAGTATCGTATGCCTACTATAGCTACCACGTTCAATAGCAGGTTACCGCCACATTCCATGGCAGGTTATACAAATAAAACCGTAGAGGGCTCGTATTGTTTCTTTAGATTTCCAACAAATGGTCAGGCAAAGGAACTTCCTACACCAAAATGGGTACGCCTCTGGAAAGACGCTCCGAGAACCTAACCGAATCCCTGCTAACACAAGGCCGAGTTACCACACGCTTCTGGGTGCAATGAAGCTGTAGCTTGATAACTCCACACAAAAAGTATGCCATCCCCCGGTCGTTACCGACCTTTATCCAAGAATCCTCAATACAACAACCACAAAGTAATAAATTTGCAGCAACCACATAGGTTAAATATCTGGGCTCCATACCATGATACAACCTCTATCCAGAAGAAAATGGACATACCTTAGGGGCGCGACCCCTTAAAAACCTTGCCGCAACATTCCTGTTTCGACCATTTCCAGGTTGTGAGGCTTGACGAAGTCTCGTTCACAAAGCTACGCTTTATACAAAAGCTGTGCTTTAATTCAACAAATGCTCAACAGCACTTTGTATGCCACATTACCAATTTGGGAATGTATCACTAGTAACCATCAACTGCATAACCTCTAAGGGTGTTAAACTAAGAGAATAAATTCTCCGCCACCAACGAAAATATATTTGATAGAAACCGGCTTTACATCTCAAACTGTAACATCAGACACACATCCATACAAGTCCGTTCCGGGATCGAACGGAACCGAAGGTACTTACAAAGAACTCCTTGCAATCCGGATATTCACTAATCACGACCGGACTTCCCATCACAAAGGGTAATAAATTTCTATATCGGAGATCAGCCGATGCAGAAACATTCGACGGTAATCCTTCCGTTTTCACAAATATCCGGTCTTCAACACCGGTCTTCAAATGCAATTCATAACGACGTATCACATATTCGGAATGGGTTATACGACCCTAAGGTCCTTTCCCGGCTAACCCGAATAGTGAGCGCTTATTTAAAAATAAGTTTGGCATTCAAATTCAAGCAAATCACAACAAATACCTATTTAAAGGTAAATATTAATAGTCAGTTATTTAACTATCAATGGCATGCTCAACATCACCAGATTCCAAATAATTTTTCAAATTATTTATTTTCCAAAATATCTTTACTAAATATATAATTTCCACACTTCAACATTTGAAAACAAATTTCAAATCATTTTCACCTTTACAACTTTTGAAAACAAATTTCAAACATTTTCCTTACGCGGAAATACTTTCATTTCACAAATAAATCAACGTTTAGTTTTAAACAAATTTCCCTTTCTTTTATAAATTCCATAGTGAATTTACAATTCCAAAATATCTATGAATATACGATTTTCAAATCGATTTTTAATATTCATTTTCAATTTATCCTTAAAAGATAAAATCTCAAAATATTCACTTCATATTGGAAAACACTTCCATACTTATTTAATAATAAGTAATTCACAAATCCACTTATTTCAACACTTGGAAAATATTCAATATACATAAATCGAAATTAAGTATATATTTCATTCTTTAAGGAAAACATTCACTTAAACACATTTATTTGGGCCAAAACGAATGTTGCGTAAAACATCGTTACGACGACCCAAAATCACTAGTATAGGGATTCGAAATTAAGATAGATATATATAAATCCAAATACTATATAAAACATTTCCTTTCGGAAATCATTTACTATAACAACAGTGTTATAGTCCATCATTTCCTTCTATTTCTCAAAAACGTCTGTTTCAACAATGATTGTTGAAATCTATGGTTTCGATATTTAACACGTTTTAAAACATCGTTAAAACAATTAACTTCATTTTTAATGTCACTTTCCCAAAACATATCTATTTTACTTAATTAATATATTCACTGTCCAAAATCGTGAATATACTTCACTAACCAAATTTCAACATTTCTATATATTTTATTTCAAGAATTTATCCACTACCCAAAATCGTGGATATAATTCCCTTAATAACCTTCTATATTAAGTTCGTCAAATTTGATTGATTTCGGATTTATAAGACAACATTTATAATTTCCATCCCTATTTATAAAAACTTCGATTTATAAATCTCCTTTAATGACCAATTCAATTTATAACTCAATTTACGTACCAAAAGTCCATATTATAAGTTAAGGACTTATAATTCATTTATTTACCAAATCGTTGCTTTAAAACTTCACAAATTTTAAATCTTATTACTTATAAGATTCATTTATATTTTATAACGACTTCAACTTATAAAATCCCCTTTAGTAACAATTTCTATTAATATCCCATTTAAATGCCCAAAATCCAGTTTATAAGTTAATTACTTATAAATCTTTTATTTTACAACATCTATTCATTTTATAATCTTCACAATTTATAAATCTATAATTTTCAATGAAATCCATTTTAAACTTCATTTTAACACTTAATAAACTCGTTTTATAATTCCAATATTTTTAATTTATAAATATCAATTTTTAAAAATCTTTTATATACATCCTTTATAATGATTCAAAATTCCAAATTAAACCATTTTTATAATTAATCACTATTTATTTCAAAAAATTTAATTTGGTTATATTTTACAAAAATCTTAAGTTTTATAACTTTTTAATTTTAACGTTTAATTTATTTAAGATGAATCAATTCAAAATTTTAATAAAATGTATACTTCAAAAATCTCTTTAAAACCTTTTTAAATTCAAAATCATTATTTTTAATATTTTTAAAACTCCAAAAATGGATCCGATGATGCAACACACCAAATTGTCAATCAGTGACATCCAAACATCATATATCGATATGATAATCAATCAAATATCACAATATCTGAAATAAATTAAATACTGGTGAGGAATCCAGTTGGATCCCTCCAACCTGTTTCCCTGCATCCACAAACATTAGCACAATACCAATTCCGTTCCAGTATGAAATTATCGCGGTATATGGGATTTATAAAAATATTATCCGCTTAATAGGCGGCGCAAAAGGGTCTCATCCGCTGTATACTGCGGGAAAATGAACTTCAAGTACATAAATAATACCAATTTCACTTTGCAGTGAAATATTCGCGGTATATGTTTTTAATAAATAACATCCGCTTACTAACGGCGTATAATGTCTATTTTAACAATCAATAGATAACAATCATCATTCAAACAATCAACAATTTTAAATCTAACTATTTAAAATTTAAATCGAAACAATTCGATTGAGTGAGAACTTCTCACCTTGATTTCGATTCAGTTTTCGCGTTTTATTTCGAATAAAATTAAACGTACGTTTAATTTTATCCGAAATTCAAACTATCTCCCAAACGACTCCAATCCAGTTCCATAGCGTAGTGCTCGACAAAACGGACCTCGTAGCAAAAAGTTATGATATTTATAAGTTTACTCAAATTTTTATATAAATTAATTTACAAATTCTTTTATAATTTTTACCCTCCAATCCATCACAGCCGTTGTTTTCTTGCTTGATGAATCTGGGCCGCGACTTTCTTCTCTCCTCTCCCCGTTCGAACGTGCCCAGGCAACCAAGTGAACCCAACATTATAAATTAGGGTTTGCAAACGCCGCTACCACAATCAACGAGATGTTGATCAGAGACTTACACCACGAGCGCGCGAGCCAGCACCACCCACGGCCATGACCATGTGGCACTCGGCCACCCCCTCGGCGCGCAAAACGAAGGCGAACGGTCAGAGAACGCGAGCGATTTCCAGCCACCACAATGACTCAAACACGATCTCCACCGTTGGATATGTCGTACTCATCGAGCTCTACACTTTTCTAGTTGGAGGTTTCTCGTAATTGTTGATAGATTTGAAGATAATTGAGGGAGAAGGAGGTTGGATTTCGGCCATTCATCTTTGAAGTGGCGGCTGGCTTCAGAAAATTAGGGTTTCTCAAAATAATGAAGAGGATGGATTGCTTTTATAGAAATTTCAACGAAAACACTATTCAACCCGGTTTTCCGAACTTCAAATCTCGCGCGGTGACCAGCGTTTCTAGGGTTTCCCCCATGTTCCGGACACAATGGAACATGTTTCGGAAGCTAATTCGATCATCTGTGCGAGATATGGCAATAAACGATCGATTTTAAATTAATCCGATTAAACGATTTTCTATGCGTTTTGGCTTGCCCCGGACAAACCGTAAATCCGATTGACACGAAATTTGAAACCATACAATAATATCACATTACGGATCCGATGAAACTCGTTTCGTCAAAATCTGAGACTGTTTGAAAAATGCCTATTTTAACTCGTCAATTTAATATTAAAATATTCAATTTTCACAAATTTAATTTTTAATTCAATTTTAAAAGTTCTAAAATATCATTCTAACTCCAACGTGATTAAATAAAATTTTACAAATTAATTTTAATCATATTAAACCCAAGTTTCAATTATTTATGTTATTTCTACTATTAAATTATCGATTTAATTATCCAATTAAATCCAATTATTCAAAATAAAATTTATTCGACTTATAAATTTGACTTATTAATATTTAAAATCAATTAAATATTCAAATTTTAATTAACAAAAATTCTAGGTCGTTACATATAATATCACATAAATAATAGTTATACAATGGAAAACTATACTTATTAAATTACACTTCAATATATCAAAGTTACAACATATACAAACACAGACAGATACAATCAATCTGTCTCGGATATAAAATAATATATCACTGTGGGAACACTCCATACATTTCTGCCATCCAGCTCGCCTCCTGAGCTTCAGATCGTCCTTCCCTGGAAATCTGTAATACTCGGTCTGACCCGAGCATTACATCAAAGTAACACCCGGGTCAGGTTGGAAACCAGCATGAGTAAACTCATCTAACATGGAATACAAAAGCATACAACTTATATAAACCTGGGGTAACTTATATCAATTTACAACTTCACAAAAGGCTATAGACATTACTTATTTCAGACCTCAATTTCTAAGTACCAAAACTTAGAATAAATGGTTCAATTCTCTTAAATCATTCCATATCAGCCTATTGATTCCACCTATCAATTTATAGAGAATCGAAGTGGTTTCGGGTATTTACTAATACCTGACTCCGGTCTCTTTGAATTCAATACCATCCTAACCCATGTTATTCAAGTGAAATACAATTCAAATTAAATTACCAGATAGCAATTCATCATCAATAGATAACTACATTATTAATTTCCACCCAACATATCATATCGCAAAATATTTCATATCAGAGATATCAATCAATTCAAGACATTTAATCATCATTCAATCATTCATAAGCAAGATGGATCATTCCCAAAATTAATTTAATTTTTCTCTAATTAAATTAATTACAAATCTTTAATTGCTTAAATTACCTTTAATTAATCATTAATTAATTACAAACCATTTAATTAATCATCATTTTTTTCATCTCAATTAATCATCCTTGATTAATTATCTTCAATTACGTAAAGTAATTATCCTTTAATTTAATTGCACCAAGTAATTTAATCCTTAATTATTTCTCCTAAGTAATTAGCCTTTAATTACTTCCATTAAGTAATTTCCCTTATATTGATTACATCCAGTAATTTATCCATCAATTACTTCACTAAGTAATTACAGCTATCAATCTAATTAAGTAATTTTACTTAAACAATTACCAAGTGACCATCTTTAATTAATTAGCAAATTAATTAATTATATTCATCTCATTAATTACAACTGGGTAATTTATCCCTTAATTGCCTTATAAACCAATTAATTAATCTTTAATTATTAATTAATAAATCTTAATTATCAATTAATCTCCTTCAATACAAAGTAGTCAAACCTTAACTTTTTTCTTTATTATTATTTTTATTAAGTAACTATTAATTAATTCCATTAATTAATAATCCCTTATTATTTACTTTACTAATTAATCAAATTTTTAATTAATTACATCTTTTAATTAATCTTAAATTAATCACATTCATTAACTAATCACATTTATTAATTAACCAAATTAATCACACTAAGTAATTAACTTTTAATTACTTTATTTAGGTAATTATCCTCTAAAACTTAACTCACTTTGTTTTGTTTTTTTAAAAACAAATTACAAAAACTTGATTTCTATTCACAAAAATCTGCTATAGATTAAACCAGGAAATCATCTCGGACCAAACCCAATTCAAATGCACCAAAAACTCGAGCCACCCTCGAGTCAACAACCAAACTCACCACTTCGAGTCGCACAACAGTTTGCTCGAGTACCGCACCGAGGAAACCTTCACTTCCCAAACTTCAATTTGTTCCAGAAATCAACGTGCACGTGGTGCACGTACACCACCACTCCGATCATCGGAGTAAGCCACCACAACTCGCGACAAACCCCCTGTACTCACGTCAACCCTCACGTGGTCCCCGATCGATAAATTCTCATATAAATCGAAAACGAACCCATCTCCAAGTCTGGAACCAATCACTACCGGATATTTACTCCTCTCCATCGCCTCTGACCTCATGATCACCTGCCCCCTTCACCGAAGCTACGTCACACCTTCCAGCTCCCATTCCCACCATCGCGAACCACTCCGGTCCCTTGCCCTCGTCGAAATTTCCTTGACAACCACGACAAGAAAAACACCTACCTAAACCCTAGTTCACTCATTTTCGATCACCTCGGCCAACAAGAAAATCCTCCAGTATTTTTCCTACCATCGGCAGCCTCCCAGCCACCTTCGACTACAACCTAGCCTCCATCCACCACGCCGATCATCAGCAATTACCAAAAATCCCCAAAATGATCATCTCGGAAATCCCCATAATTTAACAATCTAAAAATCATGAAATGCATATTAAAAATCATGATTTTCCTTCACTAATTCATTCATGTAATTCCAAACAGAAATTGATTTGGTTGATTTTTATCATATATATACTTTTCCACTGTTATTTCATTTTAAAAATAATTTATTAAATTTTAAACCCTAAAACTATTTTTAATATTATCATCATATATCAGCAAACAACTTTCATTTAGATATCAAAGTCTAACATTGTCTTGATAGAGAGAATGGAATTTTAGAAGGCAAATCATGGGCTGTGCAACACAGAGAACAGAATCTTGAATATATATACATTGATATAACCACACAACATACATATAAATTTTTAAATATTCCAGAATGAGGCACTTCTATACAAACCAATATTTCCACATGCATTCAAGTTAAATCCAAAACAAACTATTTTTGAAAAGGTTTACTCACCTTGAATGCCAATAGAGAAAGCCTGGAAATTCTTGCTTTGATCAGATCTGTTGCTTGCTGTTTTGAAATTACTTAATTTGACTTGCTTACTGATCTTTACCTTGCTTAGCTCCAAGTTTTGGTTGCAAAAGTTTGATATAATTCATTTCCAGGTTGAAGATTTTTGATCTGCTGTTACTTATGATTCGGTTGATACATGTTTAACATATTTGAGCTTCCATTAGATCAGTTTTAAAAAAAAGAAAATGAAAAAAATGGCCTAGTTATATTTTTATTTTATTTTATAATTTCAAATGGGAAAAGCTTTTCCACTTGTTATCATAAGTTTAGAAGTGTTTATTCCCTATGTTCATGGTTTTACAAAGGTCACTTGTTAATTTAATTGTGTTTATGTCCTTCTTTAAATTAATTTTACAACTTTGTTTTAAACCCTAACTTAAATTTATTAATACTTCTTATGCTAATATATTTATATATTATATTTACAAATGTATATATATATATATATGTATATATATACATACTATGTTTTATCCCAAGTATCAAAAGAAGAGTATTTTAAATCCTTTATTAGATCTCACACATATATTACAAGACAATTTTCAGCATATATATGTTTTCTTATCTATTTCCAAAAGATATGTATGTTTTAAAACTCTCATTATTCCTTGTTTTTAATATTATATTATATTTATATCAATACCTTTTCTACAATTTATACATATATCTAACTTTTAAAAGAGAAGATTTTTAAATCTTAATTATACGCTCAAAATAATCATACATATTTCTTCTTTGAATTTCAAATTACGAATTCAAATTTAATTTAAAATCTACTCATATATATATACATAATTTTTTAAATAAACATATATTTAATTTGTTTGAAAATAATAATAAGTTTTGCCATCTTAAATAATTATATCAGGAGATTGTCAAATAAATATTTTCCCAGATATAAATATTTACTATCAGATTTATTCGTTCAACTTAAAATCAGTGTTAATAAAAATTAAAATCAGATAATTATCCAAATACCTGATGTCCAAAAATCCGGGTTATCACAGGGAAGCACCGAACCATAACTTCCCCCAATACCCTCAGTACTTCTGTATGCCTCATGTATCTCGTCAAGTGAACCGTGAAATCCGTTCTCCCATCATACACTCCAGCGCTCGTAATTTGAAATTCGGTGGATTCCTAACCTGCCTGATCACAGGAGTGAAGGGACTCCTGTTCACGTCCTCCAAATCTCTATTCATCAATCCTCCCTGATAGCCTGTCTGATCATGTCCGCTAACCTATCGTTGTCATCAAGTGGTAGCCTTTGTCTGCAAATCTCCAACCTGCTCCACGAGTCAATGAAGGAATCCTGAAAGTTTCCTTTTTGGACGAGCATCCATATTCCGATCAATGCCAAATAGTGCAGCGATGCCTAGTACGCTTGTTGGAATTGAGCCAACATGATTCGGGGGCTTGCCCCTTGCTCAGGGACTATTCTTGATGGTCCCACTCTATCCTGAATTCCATTTGATCCATGCTCTTGAGCCTAATTCTGAATTGTCTTCGCTTTTTTGCTTCAACTTCACGATCCCGATTTCCAGCATTTCCTGTAGTTATTTCTCTTTATTTTGCATTCTGGCTTGTCCAACTTTTCAAAGTAGGTTCTGCATCATCTTCTCCTACCTTTTCAGCATCCCTTCCTACATAGCATCCATCATCATCTCCATCTCATCTCTGATTATGAAAACTGAGGTCTGATTAGCTCTTGAAGAGGCCTCCTGACTTCCTTCATGCTGACTCCTTACCGTTCTTTGTCTCCTTGTTGATTTCTTAGCCATGGTTCCTTTTAGAACTGACCCTTTAGCTTTTCAAATCTGAACTCTAAATCTGGTACAGCGGGTGCTAGTCCTTCTCAGTAAAAGCACCAAATGTTTGCACCAAAAATGGTCATAAATCCAGGAAATCATGAAAGCACCCGTGTTTACATAAAAATCCACAATATTCAAATACAGATCTTAGATCTAGATAAAGTAGAGAATAAAAATGAAGAAATAGCAAAATTAAAATGAAAGAAAGTGAGAAAAGACATGAGATGTATAGTGGTTCGGCTATCTCCGGCCTACGTCCACTTTGAATTGATCTTTTTATTCCTTTTATATTAAGATTAAAGTTACAAGCCTTGGAAATCAGTAAACAAAATGGCAGAGTTTTGCCAAGAAAAGAAGAAGAAGATCCTCTTTTTAGTTTCCATAGACATGCTATTTATAGGTGTAGATTTGAAAGTATCCGCCCTAAAATTTGGAATACATCTTCTCATGCGCAGATGGGCCCACCAGATCAATCCGGAATCATTTGGGATCGATCACATTCGATCCAAGTACAATTTTTATTGATCCAAAAATTCTCAAATGAAGCTGAGATCGATCATGAACATTCCTGAGTGCATGAGGAAGCTTCTGTGAAAATTTCATAGCATTTGGAGTTGTGTCATGAGAGTTACGATCGATCCAAGTTTGTATTTTCCATTGTAGGCTAATAGCTTCGTATCCATGAATTTCATATCCATTCGTCCTCCTTCTTCGCATTGATCCAAGTCATGTTAAAACCCATGTTGTTCATATCGATCCAACCTTTGTCTCTTCGTATCGATCTGCACATGCTGTCTTCTTCGTATCCGTCCACTACATCCATTCTTTGTATCGATCCATCCGCTTGCCATTCGTATCGATCAATGCACTGTACTCTTGACCGCTTCGTGTCCCTCTACTGCTGTTGCCTTTGTATCCATTTTAGGTGTATGTCCTTCGTATCGATTAATACTTGATCGATACGAAATGCTTTCCCCTGTAACCATTCCTTGTATCAGTCAGCTCGCTTCACTCCTCATATCCATTTGCTGCTCATATTGATCCAAGCTCCCTTTCTTTGTATTGATCTCAGTGGATACGAACGCCATCCTCCATGATTGATACGAATGGATCAATACGAACCAGTTTTCCATGAACCTTTATCCAACCATAACTCGAGCATACAAACTCCGATTGACCTGAAATTTGAAGTATAGCCTTTCCTAGCCTTGTTCATCATTCCCAATCCATCCCATATTGATTGGAGCTTGGTCCAATTTTGACGGTATCAATCATAGCCATGTTTTTCAATAGATCTTTAATCCCGATGTCCATCCTTTTTAGCCAGTTTGTTGATATCTCGACCTTGCCCAAAAGGTGGGGTTACAACAGTCATCCATTACATCATTACAAAGATTATCTAAGTCAGGTACAATTAGTATATCACCTCTCCATAGGCAGCCTTGTGTATCCAAGGAGTAACTAAAGAGATCCACGTCATCATCCAGTCCAGACTTCAACTTATGAATAATAGCAAGTGTGGTTGGGTCTTGCTTTTGAGCATCAGCTATTTTATCGATCAATGATTGTTGGGCGACGAGACTAGCCAACATCCCACTAGAACTGACATCTAAGTATCTGTCCCGAATAAAACATATGGAAAGTAGTTCTACATCCTTCCACGCTACTATCATTATACAGACCACAGCTTGGTGCTTTCTACTTAATGCATCAACAACATGATTTCCTTTACTAGGAATATACTGGATTTCAAAATCATAGGCTGATAGAAATTCTAGCCATCGTATCTTTTGTGTGAATAAATACTTCAAGGATTTTTGATCTGTGTGTGACAAAAATATTTCTCCAAGTAGGTAGTGTCACTATATCTTTTATGGCAACACTATTGCATCTAACTCCAAATTGTGCGTAGCATATCTAACATCATTTGGGCTTAACTGTCTCGATGCATATATTATGACCCTTCCTTTTTGCAGAAGTACTATAGCTATGCCTGAACCACAAGCATCGGTATAGACATCTAAATTATGATTACCTTCAGATACTATCAATATAGGTGCATTTGTGAGTATTTCCTTTAACCTCTAATAATTTTCCTCATATTTTATCTGTTCATACAAACTAAGTCCTTTTCTGGTGAGGTTAGTTAATTGTTGAACTATCTTCAAAAAGTATTTGATGAATCACCTATATTAACCGGCTAATCCTAAGAAACTTCATATCTCAGATATAGCCTCTGGCCTCTTCCAATTCTATATCACTTCAACCTTAGCCGGGTCTAAAGAGATACCTTCTACTGAAATGAAATGGCCAAAAAAAATTACTTGCTTCTGCCAAAAATGGCATTTACAAACTTGGCTTTAAGCTTATTCTGCCTCAGTGTCTCTAATATAGTTATGAGATGTTTTTCACGCTCCTCCTCAAATTTTGATTATATCAAAATTTCAATGATGAATACTAATAGAAAATTATCCAAATATTCTTCGAAGACTCTATTCATTTTTCTACAAAATAAGATGGATCATTCATCAAACCAAATGGTATAACCATCCATTCGTACGAACCATATCTAGTTCTAAACGATGCAATGGAATGTTGTCTTCTGCCATCCTAAGCTGATGGAACCCAATAGCTAAATCCATTTGGCAAAACTTTGGCTTCGCTCAACTGATCGAACATATCATCGAAGCTAAGGAGAGGATACTTATTCTTGATTGTACAGTTGTTAAGTTTCCTATAATCGATGCATAACCTAAGAGAACCAACCGTCTACGTTCTTTATAAATACTATAGTCGCTCCCTATGTTGAACTACGTAATCTTATAAAATGTTTTTGCTCCAAATCTGTTGGTTGCTTCTCTAACTCTTCATTCTCCATTGTTGACATTTTAGTCGGAGGTCTACTTATTAGTTGAGCTCCAGAAACAAGGTCGATTCATAACCCTATAGCTCGTTTAGGAGGTAAATCAGTAATCGACTTGAAGATATCAGGGTATTCCTTAACCATTGGTATCCGAGAGATCTTATCCTCATCTTTAGTTTTAGTAACAAAATGATATCCTTCAAAATCCTATTAATGTTTCCAAGGGTTATATAGATTCTTTTTTTTGAATCCAGGTGGTACAAGGTTACAATTCTTTCAAGACATAAAAGATGTGCTTCGTATTTGCTCAAACAAATCCATTCCAAGTATAATGCCGAACCCCAAGTATTCAAACGCATGTAAATAATAATAAAAGGAATAACCATCAAAAATAGTTCAACATCTTTACATAAGATCTTGAGAGTCGCATATCCCTCAAAGGAATTTGCAATCCCCAATGATGTGACTAGGTAAGCCACATCAAGACAAAATTTGTCCACTAGCTCTTTTAGTATGAATGAGTGTGATGCACCCCTATCGAATAGAACTCTAATAGGGATATCTTTAATTAGAATCATTCCTTCAAGAACTGTATGTTTCTTTCCTTTTTCATCAGAGGTACCCTCCATTTTCTCAATAGCATTTAGCTTCTCTGTCTTCTTCCCAGCATCAGGGCAGGTGTAGCTAAGATGTCCTTATTTATTGCAAATTTTGCACTTCTTTGAAAATATGATTCGACAAGGTTTGGCACACTTCGTTGAGTGACGACCCTTCTCTCAATAGTTGAAACATTTAACAGCATCTCTAGCACGAACATTTGATCCAGAAATATCAACTCTTGCCTGTTTCTTGCCTTGGAACCCAAACTTCTTCTTTTTGAATGGAAAGCTTCACTTCTTACCAGTAGCTACTTTTCTCTTCAACTCTTTCTTCTCACTACTGTCTTTCTCTTCTTCCTTAAATCTCCATGTAGTATCCAAAAGCTTCTCAAAAGTGTTTTCCAACTAAAGAAGGAGAGGTTTCCTCAATGTCTTCCTTAAGCCATAGACAAATTTTTTTATTCTTCTTTATAGGTGTGCTAATGAGCTCTATTCCATACTTGGATAAGGCTTCAAACTATGCTACATATTCGGCCACAGACTTAGTATGTTGTTCCAAACCAATGAATTTACGAGCTATAGCTGCTTTCTCTGCCTCGGGTAGGAACTTCCTCTCAAATTGATCTTGAATTCCTCGCAAGTCATTTTTGATTCATCAACATCAGCTACAAGTAGCTGATACCGATCAAGAGCTCTCCCTTGCAATTGGTCGGAAGAAATCTTGACCTTCTGCTGATCTGTGATGCCCATACGTGTGAAAATACATTCACAAGTTTTCATCCAGGCTTGGCCTCCGGTCACTCCTTTATTACCATTGAAATGTTTTCTTCTAAGTTTAGCATAGTCACTACATAGCCTAGCAAAATCAAATCAGGGAGCAGGAGGATTTAAAGTGGTGGAAGCACTAAACTGCTGGATACTCCTCGGTAGCTCATGGAGTTGCTCAATGGTCATAAATGCTCCACCAGACCCAATACCAGAAGGCAGTTCTGGTTCTCCCTGACCTGCGCGTGTTGCAGCCATATCCCACTGAAATGAGATACAGATTTGATCAAATAAATAAATAATATTGACTCATGCAGAGATACATAAAGTAATCAAAAATAACAAGTGCATCCCTAGATGAGTAAACCCTAAAACCATCATGTACACAAAGATAATATTTAGTTTATCTACCCATTACCCCCAAGGGACTAGGTGTTCTAAGTCCATCAAAGTGAATAACTTTTGTCTCTTTGTGATCTGTACTATTCAAAGTTGTACTAATACCATTTTGTAATGCCCTACTTCTATACCCATACTACCTAAGAGTTTTATTATGTAATACTATCGAATAATACAGAGAATGAAGAGATATGGGCACACATGTGAATATTTATTTGGACCAATACCAATACATATCTCAAATAATAATGTTATACATCATACTCATACACAGTCTCGGTACAAAGCAATAATCACGTGTGCCTCTAGGATAGACAATACATGATCACAAATAAATATATATCAGGTAGAGAACAAAGAATCATGCAGCTGGTAAAATATCATATACATTTTATCCAGCATATTACATAGTTTGATGGACTACAAAATGATGAATCTCAGCCAATACATGATATTAACTAAATAGATCAACTATTACCATATACAATGAAGCTACAAAATGAGTAGGGAATGCATCATCCTATCTCGCCTATTAGCTTCCTCATAGGTCCATACTAAGCTCTACTACCACTGAGTACCTACACTAGAAGTCACTAAGACTAACCGAGTATTACCAAGAACACATGGGTAGAGTATGTCTGAACATAATGCCATGTAGTATATGGCAATGATAATAACAAGTAGTATAAAACATTAGAAGTAACAAATATGAAGTGAGAAAGCCTAACAAATCATATCATCTAAATCATCATTAAATGAATAGTAAGTCTGAATCAGTCACATTCCAAATTACGAACAATTAACAAAGGCTGTCTCTAATTATCTAATCAAAAAAGTATGGATATACGAGAATTGATTACACTTTAGACACAATCTCAAGCATAGTCAACTCATTATAGGAATGAGAACAATATATGACAATCCACTACACTCACATGTACACTGGAACCAGATGAGTGGTTAACAGCACATCTGCTTATTGTAGGAGCCATACACGGTCCATATGACATGACTCCTTCAGTTATCAATTAACCTAACCACTCCTCTTTCGGTATCATTACAATGATCCACCATAGGCTCAACGATGCATAGGCATTTTGGCCATGACTACCGGCACTTGTGCCCTAGGGTAATTGACTATGGGCCTATATGACACAGTGGAACCACAAGTGACACTAGCTTAAGGTTAAATAGAATCATATGTAAGGTGTCACGGATTAGGGGATCGACCCAGTAATTAGGAAGCTAGGATGGATATTGGCTAATCTGGTTCACTCCCATAACATATAGAGAGCTGGACCCAAGGTGGATGGTCATATAGTACTCAATCTATAGCTATATACATCTCTTACTATGGTCCAACTCATAACCCACATAAGTAAAGACCTGCTTGTCATATAATCACCGAAGTGAGTATCCCCACATATACATGAGCATATCCCCGTCTAAGTGACGTTTACTTACAGAGAATAATCAAATGAATAAAATAAAGGCGTCCAATACCATTGCATTTTATTCAAATAATTATTCAATATTTGTAAACTACACTCAATCCACACTGAATATTTCTATATGACAAGTCCGCAGAATAACCGAGAAAGTGTTGCTGAAAGTCACATACCAAACAGTATCACTAAATCATTTATTCAAATTTCTCATCACATAAAAATGGTAAACAATTAAACAGTTTCAGAGAAATATGCAATTCTCTAATAAAAAAGAGCACACATGTACATATATATAGCACCGTAAATATAGGAGCTACCAAAATGCTTGGTAGGTAACAACAGATATAAAACAAAAATCTCCAAAAAAAAACTAATGAGTACCCTTCAAAAGAAACAGCCACTCAGGGTAACCTTTAAAATGACTAAGGCAAAGTCACCGCCCATTACACTTCACTATCGAACAACGGCAAGGCCACTGCCTGATAGCGAAGTGTTAGAATACCTAATAAAAATACTAGCACACAAAATGCACAACATAAGATAAATATGCAGCTCCACTAGAGGATGAACATAGCTTAGCTAGAGCAAATGATCCGTCCACTGTCAACTCCAAAATAAGCATCCATTGAGTAAAAAATCTTCCTCAAATAGCAATACTGCAAAATCACCAGTCAAAACCAAAAGCTACCCCTATATTTGTAGAAAATACTATACAAAAATGTAAGAATAATACATATATATGTATATAAATAAATATTTATATATATATGCGCAAAATAAAAATAAAATAAGAAACTAGAACAAATAATATAAGACAGTGCTAAGCAAAATAATAAATGCTAAACAAATAATAAATCAACATCATCTTTGTATATACTAAATTTACATCATCTAAGCTTTCTTCTAAGCTATGAGTCAATAATCATGAGATCAAACACACACACACCCACACACACACACACACACACACACACACACACATATATATATATATATATTTGTAATTTTGTATTTATATACATATATCTTTGAAACAAAAATAATAAAATAATAATAATACTACACTCTTTTGGTCAAAAGTTGATTAATATAATCAGTAAAATCATCACTTGATTTTTAATAAATACTAATGCAAAAGTTATTACCTTTAGAGATATTTTTTCTTTGTTTGAATAAGCCAATGCGTTTTCTAACCTTATTAAGATACTCTTTAAATTGAATATTTCTTTCCAATTTATACTTTAGATATCTAATTAAAACATAATAAGACAATATTCGTAATCAATTTATTGTGATGACTATTATTGTTAAATAGCCTTTGGTTTCTTTCAAACCAAATAAACTAACAAATTATAGTAAACAAAATGTCCAATAAAAATCTATATCTACTATTGAACTTAAATCTTAAATTATTCCAGTCGAAATCACAATCTGAAACCTTAGTATTAAAAATAAATTAAAATTTTAAGAGTATTATTAAGAATGAAATCACTATCCCTACAATCATAATATATGTGATTAACATTTTATAACTACAACTTACAAAAAGTACATTTATTATCGGTAGGCAAATTCTTCACTTTAAATGTTCAGTAGTATTTAATTTCCTATGTATAATCAACCACATTTGAATCTTGGCCTATGGTGATGCATTGGATTTCCATATAAGATTATAAATGTTATCAGTAATGCCTGAATAATTAAGAAATTTATATAATGAATTAGAAGTAAACTTCTTGCTTTTATCCCAACCTCAATTAATAATATCATTCTCACTATCAATATTATATTATATAAATTCAATTTTGCACGCAATAATGCAAATTGCCTAAAAGTTAAACCTTCTAAGATTATATTAAATGTAAAATTCCTTAGTGGATCATTATCAAGTCAAAAAACATCATTAACTAAAACATTCTTAGAGTTAAAAATTTCAAAAAATTATTTAAATTCAACCTTAAAAGAATTACAGATATTCAGCAGACATGCCAAAAGGTTGCATTTTTTCTTGAATGCACAATCGTTTTAATACCTAATTTAAAAATATCACATTATTTTAAAATTGATTTCAAGAAATTAGAAAAGTTAATAGAAGCATTGAGTTTAACTTGATATAAATTAAAATTTCCATTATAATATTATTTAGATATAATTTATTTCCAAATAGTATTATCATTATTATCTTTATATTTCCATAACCAATTAATGACATATTAATATTATGTAAATTAATAACACCTAGTCCTCCCTCCTTTTTCGATTTACATATCATATCCCAATTGACAAAAAAATTTAAACTACCATTAGGATTTCTCCACTCCATAAAAAATCACATCTTATTCTATCAAAATTATCTATTACCCATTTTGGAAAAAGGTGCATAGACATCCAATAAATAGGAAGTGTAGATAGAACTGAATTCATAAGAATTAACCTACCCGCTTTCGATAAAAACCTACTATTCCAACTGGAAATTCTATTATCAATCTTTTCAATTGTAATTAACCAGTCCTCATATTTAAGTTTAGTTGGTCTAATCAAAAAGCCTAAATAATCAATAGGGAAATTCATGGTAGAACAATTTAACGTACTAGCTACTAACCCCTCAATCTTATAAATGTAATGACCCGCTATTTGGAACCATTCAAATCGACAATAAACCACACATGTCAGACTTGAATTGGTCAAAAAATAGATTATTATTTATATTTGGCAAAATTTAGCATATACAGTAAATAAATCTATTACAGAATCACAGACACTGAGTAATACAACAATACGCAACGAAATAGATAAATAGTAGTTTATAAAGCTACTACATAAACAACAGAGTATAAAGCAAATACAACATAAGTCCAAATACAAAGAAGACTCTAATACATAAGCAAATGACAAGTCTGAACACAAACAATTGGAAATAACCGTAATAACTGAGAAAACTGAAAAGCTAAATAGATAAAAGATAGATCTCCAAGCAAAGCTTCAAGCTCCAAAGGTGAGTCTCAAATACTGTAATACTCAGGCTGACCCGAGCATAAATCAAATCACAAAACACTCGAGTCAGGATTAACAATCTTATGCAAATAAATCAACTCAAGTGAAATGTCTAAATGAAATGCAATATAACTTAAAGGATGTTTTGGATTTCTATCCTTTAAGGATCTATGGAACTATCTACATACATAGTATAATATGCTACAAAGATAATGTCTACAGTAAAGTAAAATATTAAAATAGCATTAAGGCGTTACCCATATCCCCCTTATCATATTTTTATATAAATGTCATAGTCTATACAGTACCGTAATTCCTTCGTAAATTGGAGGGCGATCATAGGGCACTCCATAGTGTATGACATAAACCAAACTCATAGTGGGCACGATCAAGGTAAATATGAAAGGCACGCGAGGCAATGCCCAGGGCAGGATACTACCGTTTTGCACTCCCGGACTGATGGTAACGCATAGCAGCAACTACCGCCCACTTCGAGACACACTCCTAAATCAAATGTGTGCACACCAAAATCAAATCACAAAAGTAATAGATATGGTTTCGAAGAAGCATGCTCGATAGGGGGAGTGACCCCACTTGGCCCAACGTGGCTCCTGTTTTTATCATTTTAATTATGACTCAAGGTCAAGGCTATCCATCATCGTTCTCTTACTTTATTCCAATAGCGTTCCCTAAACCATCCTACTTCATTCTGGATTCTTCACCACATGCATAGTTTTTAAAGTGGTTTTCGGTATTGGCAGAGAATATAACAATATCCGATCTCAATCTCTTTAACAACTAAATGCTTATTTCACACTATAATCATTGATAAAATATCTTTAATAAAATATCAAATTCCAAATCAAAACCAATAATTAAATATCCAACTTCAATTATACTTTTTTCCAACTATTTACTTAATCATTTTTCTTTCTTTGTAATCAAGCTATAAAATCGTATCTTTAAATTCTCAAACTCTATAAATTTCAAGTCAATTCTTAAAACAATTTAAATTAAAATTTAATCTTAACATAGCTTTCGAATCTCATTTTATTAAATTTATTACAAAAATATGTTTATTATATTAATTTAAATATTTTAAAACATAATATATTATATTTTTATTAAATTTTATTAAATTAAATCCTATATTAAATATTTTAGAATAAAGTTATCAATAAAACCTTAAAATTAACATTGCAAAAATTAACTTATAAATTTAAAATTCCTAAAACATATAATTTAAAATCTAAAGTTTCATATATATGCTAAAATAACATCTTTATATTTAATTTTTTTAGAATTAAATTTCATTAAAACACGTATTTCTAGAATTTCAGAAATCACTTTAAAAACAGACCAACGGTGTCGGTATGTAGTTTTCTATACTATGGTCAAGTGATACGGATATTTATCATTTCGATCAGCAATAATTTAAAATTTACGGGTATATATCATTTTGACCCGCAATTCCAAATTCTAAAATCAATAAAATCACTTGCTTTTATCATTTCTACCCATTATGATTTTCCCTAATCTATAGATCATTTGGGTATGTATCATTTCAACCCATGGTGATTTCCTAAAGATAGCGGAACTTGTAGCATGGTTGCCTAGACAAATAACATAACACTTAACTTATATAATGTATTTCATAACATAGCACAAAACTCACATAACATATTACATAACATAGCATATAACTTACATAACTTATTATAGAACATAGCACATATTCATATCTAACATAACATATGACATAAAATTTTCTTATCATAACATAATATAATACGTAATCCTTTCTAACATAACACTCATGTTATTCATTATGTTAAAAGCATATCTTTTTTTCATAACAAATATTTTATTCACATAACACAATAGTAACATATTTTAACATAACATGCGTGACAAAATTTAAATCAACATAACACTTTTTTTCAACCCAGCACTTTCATATTAACATCATGCGACATATATCCAACGCATATCATCATATCCATTTTATATGCGAACATCATATTATCAATAACCATATAATGTCAAATCATAAGCGAGCATAAATGAATAAATATCATGTCAAAATCATATACAACACTATAAAAGAAATTCTAGCTATCACAACATTCCATATGACATATCAATTGATGTTTATTTACTTAACATAAAATTATTGATCATAAGTGAATGGCTCGCCTTTCGAGGTTAGAGAATTTGACAACACAATAGCTATGTACTTTAATTATAAACTTAACAAGCGCTAACAGTTCCAAACAACAATTCCAAAGCAAAGCACAAACTTGAATTCGATAGATCACCATATATATATATATATATATATATATCACTTTTGTTTGTTTTTTTTATAAAATACAGGAGAAGAAGAGAGGCAAGGGGTTCGGCTATGGAGTTTTTGGGTCGAGTTTGGGTGTGGCCAAGGAGGGCTAGGGTGGGGTTTTGGGTTCGGCTAGGCTAAGGTGGAAGGTGTTGGTCAAATTGATGGAGTGAAGGGTGATTTGGGTTCAGCTATGGCCTAGGGAAGGAGCTAGGGTTTCGGCCTTGGAGTGGATGGATGATGGTCAAGAGGAGGAGGGGAGAAGATAGTCGGAGTTGATGGTGGAGGATGGCGGCAAGAGGAGAGGAAAGTTAGGGTTAGAAATAGAGGTGTGATGGAGTTTGATTTGGGGATGTAGGAGTTTTGAGTTTCTGTAGAATTGAGGAAGAAGAATGAAGAGTATGTAGAAAGTTTATGAAATGAGGAATTAGTATATGTACGTAGGTTTAGTCGGATAGGAAATAGAAGGTCAATCGGTGGAAAAAGGAAAAGTTTAATGTCTCTTAGGGTTCCTAGGATCTCTTGGTTTACTAAAGAGCCCATTAGACAAATAAACCCAATAAGACATAGCTAAAAAAAGAGAACACAAATATATACTGCAAATTTATGTCAATATTTCGTAGTAATTTATATTTTTAGAGCAATAGGGATTTTATTTTAATGAAACGAAAAGTGGAGAAGAGATTATAATTTAGTCTAGTATCTTATAAAAAGAATATAATTTTAAAATTCAAATTTAATCAAAAGTCAAAGTTTGACTAAGTTTAATAAAAATTAGAAATTTCAAAAAATTCTTATTTTATTGAATTTGGAAAAATATAATACTTAATATTTCAAAAATAATAATTTAAAATTCAAATTTATTTAAGATTTAAAAAATTTAATTCAAATAAAATTCCTTTTAAAGTTTGATTGAATATACGGGTCGTTACACTCTCACCCATTCAATATTTTTCGTCCCTGAAAAGGAATGAAATAGGAGAAAGAAACAGTAGAAAGATAAGATAGATTCGAAACAAAAAGTTTCTGACCCAAACAATTTAGGATTTGAAGACTACATGAACTCCTCGGTCTTCCACATGCAATCCCGATCATCTGTACTCCACTGTACTTTGACAAGATTGATAGATTTCCTCTTAGGCTGCTTTGTATCTCTATCGACAATATAAAATTTCTTCCTCTCGATCGTAAGATTTGGCTTGATGTCCAGATTCTTTAAAAAAGCAGGCTGAATAATCAAGAGTGGATCATGAAGATATTTGCTAAGGTGAGATACATGAAACACGTTATGCACACCCAATAGCTTCTTCGACAAATCCACTCTATAAGCTAAAGGACCAACCCTTTCCAAGATGCGAAAAGAACCAATGAATCTAGAAGCATGCTTCTCTCTCCAACTAAAGCAAACCACATTCTTAGATGGAGAGATCTTAAGAAAACCTGATCACCCATTGAAAATTCCAAATCTCTCCTTCGCCTATCAGTATACTACTTCTATCTATCCAGAGAAATCCTCATCTTCCTCCTAATCTCCTTAACCTTCTTAGATGCATCCAGAATCATATCAAGCCCAAGAACTAAACAATCACTGGATTCAATCCAGCAAGATGGAGATTTGCAAGATCGTCTGTAAAAGGCGATAAACAAAGACTTCTCGATACTTGCTTGAATTCAAAAGGATGGGATTTAATTGATTTAAGCTTAAGATGATTCAAATTTCAAAATAAAGTATACTTGATAGCGTTATTATAAATGAATTCAATGAGATGGAGATGATCTTCCCAAGATCCTCCATAATCAAGAACACGGGCATGAAGAAGTTCTTCCAGAAACGTATTCATCCTTTCCATCTGACCATCAGTCTGAGGATGGTAAGTGGTACTAAGGTTCAAACGAGTCCCTAAAGCTTCCTGAAAAGCTTTCCAAAACTTTCTGGTAAATATAGGATCACGATCACAAACAATGTTAGAAGGAACACCATGGAGTCGGACAATCTCTCTCATATAAACCTCAGCTAAGCTCCAAGTAGTCTGATTCGACTTGACCGGAATAAAATGAGCGGATTTGGTCAGTCAATTGACAACTACCCATATACTCTCGTAACCCCTTCCAGGCCTCATTAAACTATCGATAAAATCCATAGAAACCTGATCTCACTTCATAATGGGAGTCTCCAGGGGTTGCAGCAATCCAACGGTCTTCTGGTGGACAGCCTTAACTTGTTGACAAGTGGCACACCTACTAACAAAAATGGAAACATCCCATTTTATACCATTCCACCAATATAGCTCCTTCATGTTTTGATACATCTTAGTACCTCTAGGATGGATAAAGAGTCTAGACTGATGATTCTCCTTAAGCACTTCCTGCCTTAATCCATCAACATTTGGAACACAAATTCGGTTATTAACCCTCAGAATTCCATTATGATGATTTCATGCTCCTAACTCACTCTGGTGATCACCTTTCCTACTACAAATATTCTTCTTCATAAGCCTAAGCATCTCATCTTCATCTTGCTTAGCTGCAATACGATCCATAATAGATGAAGAAGTAAAAATATGACACAACATAGCCTTTTTCCTACTTAGGGCCACAACATTAGCTTTTCGAGGTGTGTAGTTGATGTCAAGGTCATAAGATGCTAAGAACTCAAGTCATTTTACTTTTCTTTAGTTCAAATCCTTTTGGGTGAAAATATAATTAAGAGACTAATGATCCGTAAAGAGCTCAAACTTAATTCCTAAAAGATGATGCCTCCATAACTTTAAAGCAAACATAACAGCAAGCAATTCCATATCATGAGTGGCATAATTAGCTTTGTGGGGCTTCAACTTCCTACTGGCATAAGCAATAACCTTCCCATCCTACATCAAGACAGCACCCAAACCTTCTCGACTGGCATTGGTATAAACTTATAATCTTTCCCTCCCGTTCGGAACGGTATGAACAGGAGTAGAGGTAAGCTTTTGCTTTAACTCATTAAATGCTGCTTCTCACTTATCACTTCAAACAAACTTAGTATTCTTACGAGTCAAAGAAGTAAGGGGTGCAGCTATGCGGGCTAAATTCTCAATGAATCTCATATAATAATTAGCTAGGCCCAAATAGCTACAAATATCGAAAGGACTCTTAGGTGTCTCCTAATCCTTGAATAAATAGGGTGAATGAGCTCAAAAGAAGATAAGATAAATAAATTTCAAAAGAAGAAAGGTAGATGGACTTACATTAATCGTGGAAACCTTAACCGGGTCAATCGAGACTCCATTTTCAGAAATAATGTCCCTAAGAAATCGGACTTCAGCCTTCTAGAAATGGGGTTTAGAAAATTTGGCTTTCAACTGGTGTTTCCCAAGTGTTTGGAGAACATAGCTCAAATGAGATTCATTCTCCTTCTCTGACTTAGAAAAGATGAGAATATCATCAATGAAAACCAGTATAAACATGTTGAGAACATCGCGGAAAACGTGATTTATGAGATCAACGAAGAAGGCAAGAGCATTGGTTAAACCAAAGGACATGATTAACCATTCATAGAAACCATTCTTTATTTGGAAAGCTATTTTGGGAGTGCTCTCTTCTGCTACATGAAGCTGGTGGAAAAGGGTGGCAAGGCCAAGCTGAGATAATACTTTAGCTCCATGGAGCTGATCAAACATATCATTTATACGAGGCAGAGGATATCTGTTCTTCAAGGTAAGCTTATTCAGCTCCCTATAATCAACACACATCCTTAAAGAACCATCAGATTTGGTGAAAAACACCATAACGGCTCCCCAGTCTGAAAATATCTGCCTAATCAAATCTTTAGAGAACAAATCTTCAATTTGCTAATTTAACTTGACTTTCTCTCTAGGTGTCATTCGTCTTGAAGGAAGAACAACAGGTCGGGCTCCAAGAATAAGGTCGATGCAAAATTCAGTTTCCCACTTAGGAGGTAAAGAAATGAATTCACCAAAAACATCGGAAAAATCCTTGACAATAGGGGTGGATTCAAGATCATTGGGTTGAGAATCCAAAGAAAAGATGAAAATGTGTGATAACCGGGATTTTTGGACATAAGATAATTTGAAATTTTCTGATTTAACTATTAAAATATACTGATTTAACAAATAAAACTTTGATAATTAGAATATATATGGATATGTATATAGATGAATTTGAATTTTAGTAAATGTTTAATTTTAAATATGTGAATAAATATCTATTTGATAATCTCCTGTTATAATTATTGAAATTTGATAATATTTGATTAATGACCTTCTTTTATAGCTATTCAAATTTTCACAATTTACCTTTCCAAATAAATAAATAAATAAATATGTTTCATATTATAATGTATATATGTATATTGTAAATGGTTAGCTATGGTTTAAATCCAATATTAATTTTCAAAGCTATTAAAGGTAAAATCTATATTTCTACGACAACAAAGATAATATATATGTCTATTTATTTGTTAAGGAATTAAAGCTCAAGTTTAAAATGGAATTTAATAAGATTCATACTTTCTTTAAATATATGTATAAGATGTATATATATAAGGTATTAAATATATGAAAACATAACATATAAATTAAACATGCAAATATAAATACATAGGTAATTTAGAAGAAAAAAAATTTAATAAAGGTTTAAACATGTGTGAACACTTAGTTCTTGCATATAAACATTTGTAAACCAAATAATCCATATACTAACACTTGTAACTTATTTGTGTCATCTAATTTACAAATGGCATAAGTTTTTCTCAAATCGAAAACAATGCTATTGTGTAAAAAAGAGAAACTAGTTTCATATTTTCTTTCTCTCACCTCTATTTTCAAATTTGAAAACCTAAACAAAGCAGCTCTGAGAAAAAAATTAACTACAACAAATACCTAAAAAGCAAAACCAGAGAAGATAGAAATCAAAATAAATCAAGACTGGAAATAGATCTGAGGAAGTTTAATCAAAACTGGAATCAAGCTAAGAAAAGATTCATCTCTTATACATCATGTAAGATCAACTCGGTAGGGATACAAAGATCAACTTAACAACAATCAAACCCAGGAAATTAAACTAGAATCAAACAAGCCTCTGTCTCAACAACCTTTTAGATCAAAATCAAATATAAATTCCTGATCTAAGAATGATGTTTGTAGCTTTGTTCTCTGTTCCAGGAAACAGGTGAGTAAATTTTTGAACCATATCTGTTAAATCATCTGTATATTGAGCATGCAACAATTGATGATACTAACTTAAATTTATGATTGCATGAATGAAATAGACATTGTTTGGGTATATAAATCTATTTACAGTTTGCATGTCTGTGTGAATATATGTATATCCTGTTTTAAATTTCAACAATCTAAATAAGTTCAAATTTTGAAATCTCTTCACCTGATCACTTTTAGCATAGATTGTTTGTAAGAAACTTGGTTGTATTGGTGTTATATAAATTTTAAAAATGATAAAAAATAATATTATCAAGAAATTATCTGGTAAAATGAATATTATAGTAAAATTATAATATATCAGAAAAAATAGTTGTTTCAATTAAGAGTTTCGCTTATATAATCTTATTCGCCTTGTCAAATATGATTTTTAGAAATCATATTTAGATATTTAAGTAAGTTTTTGGGTAGGAAAGGTTAGTTGATCAGTATTTGGGAATTTATAAATTGCCGATGATCAAAGATGCTGGAAGCATCGAGCTTGTTGCTGAAGCAGGTTTATAGGTCGAGGAGCTCGGTAAAATTGGCTGGAGGGTGGATTGCTCACCGTGGTGGTGCGACAAGGGGAATGTAAGGTTTAGAAGCCTGTGTGAGGTCGGGTGGTTCATCGATCGATGTCGAGGTCTACGTGGCATAGAGTTGGACCTCGTGTAGGGAAAGTTGTGGCATTGTTCAGGGTTGGTCGGCATGGATGCCGGAGGTCGGAGGAGTTTGCTAGTGGGCGCTTTCCGATGGAATGGATTCTAGTTTTTCAATTCGTTTGTCTCGATTTTGTTCCAGTGTTCGATCGATTCGATCTAGTGGTCGGAATTGATGGTAGGACCGCAGGCGACTCGTCGGCGATGGCAAGTTTGGTCGAAGCTTCGTCGCTAATTCATACACGTGCATGAGCTTTTGTTTTGTTTCAGGTATGCACTGTGTAGTCGAGGCATCGAGAAAAGTTGAGTTCGGCTCGAAGAATTCTCGTGTTTGATCGAGAGGGGTGAGACGAGAGTTTACTTCGAGTTGTGGCTCGGGCATTCCTGTTGTAGGCATCGGAAAATGTTTATGTCCGAAGTTCCAAAGAAATGTTGAGGCTAACAAGTTTTAAGTTAATTGATAATCAAGTTTAAACTGATTTTTAAGCTAGTTCTTTTAAATAATAAATGTTACTTAAATACTTGGGTAATTAAAAGTTATGTGATTTATTTTAACAATAAATTAACTAAGATAGATCCTAAGTTATTTAGACTTAATCAATAATGCGATTAAGTGGGAATTCAGCGCAAATTGTTAATTAATTAAGTAATTAAAGAGGAATTAATTTATTAATGGTTAAGGATCGGTTATTAATAATTAAGGGTTATAAGTTAATTAATTATAAATTAATTAATTAGTAATTAGGAATTAATTTGTAATTAAGGGTTGTTAATTAGATAATTAAATATTATTAATTAATGATTAGAGATTAATTAATTAAGTAATTTGTGTAGTCAACTTAAAGGATTGATTTATTAATTAATTAATTAAAGTAATTAATATAAAGATGAAGATTAATCACTTAATGAAATTGATTTATAACAATGAAAGTAATTAAAGGATAATTGCTTAATGACATTCATTAAGGAGGGTAATTAATGGGTAATTACTAAGTGTGAATTATTTAATAATAATTACTTAATGAAGTAATTAAGGATTAATTACTTAGTGTAATTAATTAAAAACATATGCCTTACAATCTGCCTGAAGAAATATATGCCAATTGTGTGGCTTGAAAGAAATATGATTTGTTTTGAAAACAAGAGGAGGGATGGGCAGGTGTTATGGAAAGTCTTGAAGAAGTATATTTATCTAGCTTTGATGATGCAACCCTCTGTTCCATCTGTTTTCAAAGAAGCTTGGAGATAGATGGTGGTTATGGTAGTTTCTTGTCTTGTTTTGCTCCGTGTGCATGTTTTTCCTCTTATTAATCCCTGTGTGTTTTTTTCCTTGCTTGTTTATCTTCTTTGAACAAGCTTTGTATTTTATTGTTCTGTTGCAATAAAATCAGGTAGGGGCCCTGTTAACCCCGCTAGCCTTTGCTAAAAATTAAAGGGTTGATTAATTAAGGAAATTAATTAAGGGTTAGTTAATTAATGAGTGTGATTAATTAGAGGATAATTAATCAATGTAAGTGGTTATAGAATAATTAATTTGAGTAATTAATTAAGGATAATGTAATTGATATTGAATGGGTAAAGGTTAATTAATTTGTATGATTAATTAAGGGCTATTACGTAATATAATGAAAGAATAATTAATCCAAGATGATTGATTAAGATGGATAATTGAGAGATGATTAATTAATTGATTTGAAATTAATTGATGGTAAGTAATGTGATTGAGGATTAGTAATTTAATTAGAATTAATTAAATTAATTTTGGAAGTGATCAATTTTGCTTATGATGATTGAATGATGTTAAATGCCTTAAATTGGTTGATATCTCTGATATGAAATGTTTTATATGATATGTTTGGGCGGACAGTAATAATGTGGTTATCTATCGATGATGAATTGCTGTGTAAAAAGTGATATCTTGTATTTAAAGTTGAATTGTATTTCACTTGAATAACTTGGGTTACGAGGGTATAGAACTAGAAGAGACCGGGGTTCGGGTATCAGTAAATAACTTGGGTTACGAGGGTATCCAGTTCGATTTGTAACATACAATGATTCTTTATAGACTTGATATGTGAATCAATAGGCTGGAATAGGATAAATTTAAATGACTGGACTATTTAAACTAAGTAGAGGTACTTAGGGATTGATTAAGTGTTGACTATAACAAGTTGTGAACTTGTAGTGATGAATGAGTTACCCCAGGTTTTAAATAATTTTATGCATTGGTATTCCTTATTAGATGGGTTTAATCACGCTGGTTTCCAGCCTGACCCAGGTGTTACTTTGATGTAATGCTCGGGTCAGATCGAGTATTATAGATTTCAGGTAAGGACGTTCTGGAGTTCAGGAGGCGAGCTGGATGGCAGGAACGTATAGAGTGTATTCCGCTGTGATATATGGTAGTTTGCCTGGGACATGTTGATTGTATCTGTCCAGTGTTTATGCATATGTTGTAAATCTGATGTATTAAAGTGTAATTTGACAAGTACAGTTTTCTTTTGTATAACTGATATTATTTGATATTATATTTTATCCGCTGCGAATGTGAAATTCTGTGTCTTATTTCTTTTTCTTCTTCTATCTCTTTTCTTCTTTTCCTAACTATTTGGAATTTTCGAGATCGAAAATCCGGGTCGTTACAAAATGCCGGCATGATCCTGAGGCACTCGACATTTGATCACAAGAGAATTACCCTGATCATCTACTAAAGAGACGGTTCGGGGTTTACAAGAAATGACTACATAATGTCACTTTAACCAATCACCCCCAAGTAAGATACCAAATTCATTAAAATCGAGGACATAGAAATATCCAGTGAATCTATGCAAATTGTAAAGGAGTCTCACCCCTTTACAAATTATACTATGGTTGGCGGGAACGCCGATGGGATTAGTTACACATAACGATAAAGTTGCCAATAGAGGTTGCAAGACGTGCTCAAACTTATTACAAAGATCAATAGATATAAAGCTATGGGATGCACCAATATCAAAAAGAACACAAACAGGAAAATGATAAAAAGTAAATGTGCCCTAAAGATTTCCTTGGGTATCACTGGCAGAAGGAGGAGTGGCAGGGGTCATAGCAAAGACTCCATTTGTCATGCCTTTCTATTCAGTGGTACAATTATTCTTGAAATGGCCAGGCTGCAAACAAATGCGGCAAAGGTTGTTTCTAGTTGCCTGGGCTAAAGGAATGGAAGCTCTGGTAGAAGATAGACAGCTGTTGGCATAACGACCTTGTTCATCCTACTGGAAGCAAGTGATGGAGGATAAGTCAAGAGAAAGCTTCCGGGAAGAATAACCAAAACCCTGAGAAGTCGGCCAATTCTTCTTCTGTTGCTGAAAGTTGGGCTTTCCTTTTTTCGAACTGCTAGGATTTCCCTGAGATGGTGATATAGCCTGGTTTCCTTTGGAATTAGGGTTCTCAAATCTGGTGGTCATATCCATAAGAGAAGTGAAGGTGCCATGAACATGACTAATCAAGCGATCATGATACTCCGGACGAGCATCATGGATAAACTTCTCATTCTTCTTGAGCGGCGTGTCAATCAAACTAGGCCAAACTTAGATAACTCATTGAACTTCTTCTCATACTCTGCAAAATTCATATCCCCTTGCTCAAGGTCCATAAATGCACTATATAACTGAGACTTCCAGGCTTCGGGCATCCATTTAGCCATAAAAGCATCCCTGAAAATACGGATCTAAGATAAAGACAAAGTCCAAAGAGATAGGTTCCAAAAAGATAAATTTCAAAGAGATATCCTAGCAAAAGGATCACTAAAGATCTCATCTAAACTGCTCCCAAGTGATATTTGCCTCGAGTGTCTGAGCAGTAACTGATTCCCACAAATTCTGCGCAGACTCCTGCAGCTGCTAAGTAGCTAGCTGACGCATCTGAGCATCAGTGATCTCAATCCGATAAAAATCCTCTCTAAACTCTTCTACCACTGCCGAGCCTTGATAATACTCTCTGCTCCAGTGAACTTGGTACCTCTAAGCTGAGAGTACTCCTTACAAAGCTGAGCGAACCTAACAGGCTGAGCTTATGGAACAGGTGCAATAACTGGTGGTGCAGGGGCATTTCCACGACCCCTACCCCGAATGTTCCGATGGTTACTCGTCTGGAAAAAGACATGGATATTAGAACAAAGGTAAGGATCAAAATTCAAAAGAATTCCAAATCAAAGAGAATTCTTAAAAAGATTTACAAGCAGAAAAGAAGGTGATTCTATGATTAATTCTATTCATTCTATGGTACTACTACCCTATATCTGATGAGTTTTTACTCCATATGCTATGTTTTGCCTAAACCTGGCTCTGATATCAACTATAACAACTTGCTATTTTGAACGATTCAAATCGACAATAAAGTGCATAAGTCAGACTTGAATAGCTCAAAACAACATATTGTTATTTATATTTGGCAAATCTTAGCATATACATTAAATAAATCAATCATAGAATCACAGACATAGAGTAATATAACAATACACAATGGAATAGATAAATAGTAGTTCATGAAGCTACTACATAACATCAAAGTACAAAGCAAATACAACATAAGTCCAAATACAAAGAAGTCTCTAATACATAAGCAAATGACAAGTCCGAACACAAACTGGAAATAACCGAGATAACAAAAAGCTGAATAAATAAAAATTAGATCTCCAAGCATAGCTCCAAGCTCCAAAGGTGAGTCTCAAATGCTGTAATACTCAGGCTGACCCGAGCATAAAGCAAAACACAAAACGCTCAAGTCAGGGTTAACAATCTTATGCAAGTAAATCAACTCAAGTGAAATGTCCAATGAAATGCAATAAAACGTAAAGGATGTTTGGGATTTCCATCATTTATAGATCCGTGTAACTATTTACTTATATAGTACAATACGCCACATAGATAATGTCTACAGTAAAGTAAAGTATCAAATTAGCGTTAAGGCGCTACCTATATCCCCCTTAACACATTTTTATATAAATACCTTAGTCTATGCAATACTATAATTCCTTCGTAAACTGGAGGGCTGTCAGTGGGCATTCCATAGTGTACGACACAAACCAAACTCGTAGTGGACGCGATTAGGATAAATATGATAAGGCACATGAGGCAATGCCCAGGGTGGTAACGCATAGCAACAACTACCGCCCACCTCGAGACACACTCCTAAATCAATGGTGTGCACACCAAAATCAAATCACAAAAGTAATGGATACGGTTTCGAAGAAGCATGCTCGATAGAGGGAGCAACCCAACTTGGCCCGGCGTGGCTCCTGTTTTAGACATTTTAATTATGACCCAAAGGTCAAGACTATCCATTATCATTCTCTTACTTCATTCTAGTAGCGTTCGCTAAACCATCCTACTTCATTCTGGATTCTCCACTATGTGCATAGTTGTTAAAGCGGTTTTCGGTATTGGCAAAGAGTATGACAATATCCAATCTGGACTCTTTAACAACCAAGCGTCTATTTCACACCGTGGTCATTTATAAAATCACTTTAATGGAATCTCAAATTCCAAATCAAAACCAATAATTAAATATCTAACTTCAATTATACTTAATATTGCAACTATTTATTTAATCATTTTTCTTCCTTTTCAACCATGTTATAAAATCATATCTTTAAATTCCCAAAATCAATAAATTTCAAATCAATTCTTATTTGAATTTAATTCTTAAAACAATTTAAATTACAACTTAATTCTAACTTAACTTTCTACTCTCATTTTATTAAAGTTGTTACAAAAATCTATTTATTATATTAATTTAAATATTTTAAAACATAATATATTATATTTATTTATTTTTATTAAATTAATTCTTATATTGTATATTTTAAAAATAAATTTATAAGTAAAACCTTAAAATTTACATTCTATAACTTAACTTATAAGTTTAAAATTCCTAAAAAATATATTTTAAAATATAAATTTTCACACATATGTTAAATTAAAATATTTATATTTTTTTAGAATCAATTTTCATTAAAACACATATTTCTAGAATTTCGGAAATCACTTTAAAAACAGACCAAAGTTGTCCGTACGTAGTTTTCTATCCTATAGTCAGATGATATGGATATATATATATATATATATATATATATATATATATATATATATCATTTCAATCTAAAATAATTCAAAATTTACAAGTATATATCATTTCAACCTAGAGTCCCAAATTCAAAATCAATAAAATCGCTTGTGTTTATCATTTCAACCCATAATGATTTTCCCTAATCTATAAGATCATTCGGGTATGTATCATTCAACCCACAGTGATTTTCTAATGCTAAGGGAACTTGCGGCATGGTTGCATAGATAAATAGCATAACACATAACAGGTATGATCTATTTCATAGCAAAGCACAAAAATTACAGGACGTATTACATAACATAACATATAACATACATAACTCGTTACAAAACATAGCATGTAACTTACACAACTTATTATAAAACATAGCACATACTCATATTTAACATAACATATGACATAAAATTTTCTTATCATAACATAATATAATATGTAATCACTTCAAAACATAACACTCATGTTATTCCCTATGTTAAAAGCATATCATTTTTTCCCATAACAGATATTTTATTCACAAAACACAATAGTAACAAATTTTAGCATAACACTTGCGTCAAAATTTAAATCAACATAACACTTTTTTTCAACATAGCACTTTCATATTAACATCATGAGACGTATATCCTACGCATATCATCACATCCATTTTATACATGAAAATCATATTATCAATAACCATATCGTGTCAAATTATAAGCGAACATAAGTGAATATATATCATGTCAAAATCATATACAAAACTATAAAAAATTCTAACTATCACAACATTCCATATGACATATCAATTGATTTTTATTTACTTAACATAAATTATTAATCGTGAGTGAATGGCTCACCTTTCGAGGTTAAAGAATTTGACAACACAATAGCTATGAACTTTAATCACAAACTCCACAAGGGATAACAATTACAAAGCAACGCACGAACTTGAATTCGATAGATCACACCCCTATATATATATATCACTTTTGTTTTTTTATAAAATAAAGAAGGAGAAAAGAGGCTATGGGTTCGGCTATGGAGTTTTTGGGTCGGGGTTGGATGTGGCCAAGGAGGGTTAGGGTGGGGTTTAGGGTTCGGCTATGCTAAGGTGGAAGGTGTTAGTCAAATTGATGGAGTGGAGGGTGATTTAGGTATGGCTATGGCCTAGGGAAGGAGCTAGGGTTTCGGTCTTGGAATGGATGGATGGTGGCCGAGAGGAGGAGGGGTGGAAATGGTCGGAGTTGATGGTGGAGGGCAGCGGTAAGAGGAGAGGAAGGTTATGGTTAGATAGAGAGGAGGGATACAGTTTGACTCGGGGATTTAGGAGTTTTGGAGTTTTTAGTTTCTGTAGATTTGAGGAAAAAGAAGGAAGAGCACGCAAAAAGTTTCTGAAATAAGGAATTATTGTACCTACTTAGGTTTTAGTTTGATAGGAAATAAAAGTTCAATGGGTGGGAAAAATGAAAGGTCCAATGTCTCTTAAGGTCCTAGGGTCACTTGGTTGACTAAGGAGATCAAACAAACTCAATAAGACTTTATCAAAAACAAAGAACACAAATATACACTGCAAATTTATGTTAATATGTCACAGTAGTTTATATTTCTAGAGCAATAGGAATTTGGTTTTGACGAAACGAAAGGTGGAGAGGAGATTAGAATTCAGTCTAGCATCATATAAAAATAATAAAATTTTAAAATTCAAATTTAAATTTAAATTTTCCAACCAAAAGTCAAACTTTGACTAAGTTTGACCAAAATTTGAAATTTCAGAAAATTTGATATTTTATTGAATTTGGAAAAATACAATACTCAATATTCCAAAAATTATTATTTAAATTTCAAAATTATTTAAGATTTAAATATTTAGTTCAAAATTCAAATAAATTTCCTTTTAAAGTTTGACTAAATTTATGGGTCATTACATTCTCACCTACTCAAAACTTTCTGTGCTCGAAAAGGAACGAGACAGGAGAAAAGAAACAGTAGAAAGATAAGATAGATTCGAAACAAAAAGTATCTGACACAAGCAATTCAAGATTAAAAGAGCGCATGGACTCCTTGGTCTCCCACATGCTATCCTTATTATCTGTACTCCACTGTACATTGACAAGATTGACAGATTTCCTCTAAGCTACTTCGTACCTCTATCAACAATACAAAGTAGCTTCCTCACGATGGTGAGATTTAGCTCGACGTCCAAATTCTCTAAAAAAAAGAAAGCTAAACAATCAAGGATGGATCATGAGGATATTTGCAAAGGTGAGATAAGTGAAACACGTTATGCACACCTGATAGCTTCTCTGGCAAATCCACTCTACAAGCTAAAGGACCAACCCTTTCCAAGATGCAAAAAGGACCAATGAATCTAGGAGAAAGCTTCCCTCTTCGACTAAAGCGAACCACATTATTCAAAGACAAGCTCTTAAGAAAACCTTATCACCCATAGAAAATTCCAAATCTCTCCTCCGCCTATCAGTATACTTCTTCTACTTATCCTAAGCAATCCTCATCTTCCTCTTAATCACCTTAACCTTCTCAGATGCTTCCAAAATCATATCAGGCCCAAGAACTAAACAATCAATGGACTCAATCCAGCAAGATGGAAATTTGCAAGATCGTCCGTAAAGAGCGGCAAACAGAGACTTCTCAATACTTTCCTGAATTCAAAAGGATGAGATTTAATTGATTTTAGCTTAAGATGATTTAAATTTCAAAATAAAGTTAAACCTGATAGTTGTTATTATAAGTGAATTCAACGAGATGG
Source organism: Allium cepa (assembly GCA_030765085.1). Taxonomy (NCBI): domain Eukaryota; kingdom Viridiplantae; phylum Streptophyta; class Magnoliopsida; order Asparagales; family Amaryllidaceae; genus Allium; species Allium cepa. The sequence continues at coordinate 349,009,272 of CM060928.1, forward strand.
AGATGATCTCCGAAAGATCCTCTATAATCAAGAACACAAGCACGAAGCTAATCTTCCAGAATCTGATTCACACTTTCCATCTGACCATCAGTCCGAGGATGGAAAGTAGTACTAAGGTTCAAACAAGTCCCTAAAGCTTCCTGAAAAGCTTTTCAAAACTTGCCGGTAAAGATAGGATCATAATCACAAAAGACGATAGAAGGAACAAAATGGAGTCGGACAGTCTCTCTCATATAAGCCTCAACTAGGCTCCAAGCAGTTCGATTCGACTTGATCGGAATCAAATGAGCGGATTTGGTCAATCGATCGATAGCTACCCATGTACTCCCGTTACCCATTCGAGTCCTCGGTAAACTATCGATAAAGTCCATAGAAACCTGATCCCACTTCCAAATGGGAATCTCAAGGGGTTGCAGCAATCCAGCGGTCTTCTAGTGGTCAGCCTTAACCCTTGAAAAGTGGGACACCTGATAACAAAAATGGAAACATCCCATTTTATACCATTCCACCAATATAACTTCTTCACATTGTGATACATCTTAGTAACTCCAGGATGGATGGAGAGTCTGGATTGATGATTCTCGTTAAGCACTTCTTGCCTTAATCCATTAACATTCGAAAAAAAAATTCTGTTATTAATCCTCAGAATTCCATTATGATCAATTTGTGCTCCTAACTCACCATAGTAATCATCTTCCTTACTACGAATATTCTCCTTTTATAAGCCTAAGCATCTCTTGTTCATCTTGCATAGCTGCGATACGATCCATAAGAGGCGAAGAAGCAAAATTATGATCAACAACATGGCCTTTTCCCTACTTAAGGCATCAACCACAACATTAGCTTTCCTAGGAGTGTAGTTGATGTCAAGGTCCTAAGATGCTATGAACTCAAGCAATCTTGCTTGCCTTTGGTTCAAATCCTTTCAGCGGAAAAAATACTTAAGGGACTGATGATCCGTAAAGAGCTCAAACTTAGTTCCTAAAAGATGATGTCTCCATAACTTCAAAGCAACCACAATAGCAAGCAATTCCAAATCATGACTGACATAATTAGCTTCATGGGGTTTCAACTGCCTACTGGCATAAGCAATGACCTTCCCATCCTGCATCAAGATATCATCCAAACCTTCTCGACTGGCATCGGTATAAACTGATAATCCTTTACTCCTGTTTGGAATGGTAAGAACAGGATCAGAGGTAAGCTTGCGCTTAACTCATTAAATGTTGCTTCACACTTATAACTCCAAAAAACTTAGCATTCTTACAAGTCAAATCAGCAAGTGGTGCATCCATGCGGGAAATTTTTTCAATGAATCTCCTATAATGACTGGCTTCGTCCAAAAAACTACGAATATCGGAAGGAGTCTTAGTTGTCTCCCAATCTTGGAATAGAATGGGATGAACGAGCTCAAAGGAAGATAAGATAAATAAATTTCAAAAAAGAAATGTGGATGGACTTACATTAGTCGTGGCGACCTTAATCGGTCAACTAAGACACCATTTTAAGAAACAATGTGCCCAAGAAATCGGACTTCATCCTTCCAAAAATAGCATTTAGAAAATTTGGCTTTCAACTAATGTTTCCCAAGAGTTTGGTGAACATAGCTCAAATGAGATTCATGCTCTCTCTCTCTCTGACTTAGAAAAGACAAGAATATCATCAATGAAAACCAGGACAAACTTGTTGAGAACATCGCGGAAAACGCGATTCATGAGATCAACGAAAAAGGTAGGATTTAGCCATAAAAGCATCCCTGAAAATACGGATCCAAGATAAAGATAAAGTCCAAAGAGATAGGTTCCAAAAAGATAAATTTCAAAGAGATAACCTAGCAAAAGGATAACTAAAGATCTCACCTAAACTACTCCCAAGTGATATTTGCCTCGATAGTTTGAGTAGTAACTTATTCCAACCAATCCTAGGCAGACTCCTGGAACTGCCAAGTAGCTAACTGGTGGATCTGAGCATTTATGATCTCAAGTCTAGTAAAAATCCTCTCTAAACTCTTCTGCCACTATACCCTCTGCTCCAGTGAACTTGGTACCTTCAAGCTGAGAGTACTCCTTACAAAGATGAGTGAACCTAACAGGCTGAAATGGTGGAACAGGTGCAATAACCGGTGATGCAGGGGCATTTCCATGACCCCTACCTCAAATGTTCCTATGGTTACTCATTTGGAAAAAGACGAGAATGGATTTTAGAACAAAGGTAAAATCAAAATTCAAAAGAAATCCTAGTCAAAGAGAATTCTAACAAAGATTTACAAGCACGAACGAGTGTGATTCTATGATTAATTTTACTCGTTCTAGGTTATTACTACCCTCTCTCTAATCAGTTTATACTCCGTAAGCTAAGTTTTGCCTAAACCTGGCTCTGATATCAACTGTAACGACCCACTATTTTGAACCATTCAAATCGACAATAAACCACACATGTCAAACTTGAATTGCTCGAAACAACAGATTGCTATTTATATTTGGCAAAACTAAGCATGTACAATAAATAAATCAATCATAGAATCACAGACATAGAGTAATACAACAATATGCAGCGGAATAGATAAATAGTAGTTCATAAAGCTGCTACATAAACATCAAAGTGCAAAGAAAACACAATATAAGTCCAAATACAAAGAAGTCTCTGATACATAAGAAAATAACAAGTCTGAACACAAACAACTGGAAATAACTGAGATAACTTTAAAAGATGAATAGATAAAAATAGATCTCCAAGAAAAGCCCCAAAGGTGAGTCTCAAATGTTGTAATATTCAGGCTGATCCGAGCTTAAAGCGAAACACAAAACCCTCCAGTTAGGGATGACAAACTTATGGAAGTAATTCAACTCAAGTGAAATGTCCAAATGAAATGCAATATAACTTAAAGGATGTTTGGGATTTCCATCCTTTAAGGATCTGTGGAACTATTTACATAAATAGTATAACACGCTACATAGATAATCTTTACAGTAAAGTAAAATATTAAAGTAGCGTTACGGTGTTACTCATATCCACCTTAACACATTTTTATATAAATATCATAGTTTATACAGTATTGTAATTCTTCCATAAATTGGAGGCTATCAGAGGGCACTCCATAGTGTACGACACAAACTAAACTCGTAGTGGGCGCAATCAGGATAAATATAACAAGGCACACGAGGCAATTCCCAGGGTGTGATACTACCGTTTTGCACTCCTAGACTGGTGGTAACGCATAGCAGCAACTACCACTCACTTCGAGACACGCTCCTAAATCAAAGGTGTGCACACCAAAATCAAATCACAAAATTAATAGATATGGTTTCAAAGAAGCATGCTCGATAGGGGTAGCGACCTCACTTAGTCCGGCATGGCTCATGTTTTAGTCAATTTAATTATGACCCGAAGGTCAAGGGTATCTATCATCGTTCTCTTACTTCATTCTACTAGCTTTGCCAAATCATCCTACTTCATTCTGGATTCTCCACCATGTGTACAGTTGTTAAAGTGGTTTTCGGTATTGATAGGGAGTATGATAATATCCGGTCTCGGCCTCTTTAACCAAACGTTTATTGCACAACGTGGTCATTTTTAAAATCACTTAAATAAAATCTCAAATTCCAAATCAAAACCGATAATTAAATATCTAAGTTCAATTATACTTAATTTTGCAACTATTTGCTTAATTATTTTTCTTTCTTTTGAATCAAGTTATAAAATCATATCTTTAGATTCTCAAAATCAACAAATTTCAAATTAATTCTTATTTGAATTCTATTCTTAAACAATTTAAATTACAACTTAATTCTAACCTAACTTTCCAATCTCATTTTATTAAAGTTATTACAAAAATCTATTTATTATATTAATTTAAATATTTTAAAACATAATATATTATATATTTTTTATTTTATTTTATTAAATTAAATCTTATATTATACATTTCAAAAATAGTGTTATAAGCAAAACCTTAAAATTTTACATTTTAAAACTTAACTTATAAATTTAAAATTCCTAAAACATATAATTTAAAATCTAAATTTTCATATATATATATATATATATATTAAAATAAAATCTTTATATTTAATTTTTTTAGAATCAATTTTCATTCAAACACATATTTCCATAATTTCAGAAATCACTTTATAAACAGACCAACGGTGCCCGTATGTAGTTTCTATCTTATGGTAAAGTTATACGGAAATTTATCATTTCAATCTGCAATAATTTAAAATTTATGGGTATATATCATTTCAACCCGCAATCCTAAATTCCAACATCAATAAAACCACTTGAGTTTATCATTTCAATCTATAACGATTTTCCCTAATCTATAAGATCATTCGGGTATATATCATTCCAACCCATAGAGATTTTTTATAGCGAACGGAACTTGCAGCATGATTGCATAGATAAATAATATAAATCATAACTTGTATAATGTATTTCATAACATAGCACATAACTTACATAATATAACACGTAACTTACATAACTTATTACAAAACATAGGATTTAACTTACATAACTTATTACAAAACACAACACATATTCATATTTAACATAACATATGACATAAAATTTTCTTGTCATAACATAATATAATATGTAATCATTTCTAACATAACACTTATGTTATTCAATAAGTTAAAAGCATATCATTTTTTTTTCATAACACATATTTTATTCACATAACATAATAGTGACATATTTTAACATAACATGTGCGATAAAATTTAAATCAACTTAACACTTTTTTTTCCAACATAACACTTTCATATTAACATCATGAGACATATATCCTATACATATCATCATATCCATCTTATACACGAACAACATATTATCAATAACCATATCGTGTCAAATCATAAGCTACCATAAGTGAATATATATCGTGTCAAAATCATATACAAAACTATAAAAAAAATCTAACTATCACAACATCCTATATGACATATCAATTGATGTTTATCTACTTAACATAAAATTATCAACCGTGAGTGCATGGCTCACCTTTCGAAGTTAGAGAATTTGACAACACAATTGCTATGAACTTGAATCACAAACTCAACAAGCGCTAACAATCTCAAACAACAATTCCAAAGCAAAGCATGAACTTGAATTTGATTGATTACCATATATGTATTTCACTTTTGTTTGTTTGTTTTGTTATAAAATAGAGGAGGAGAAGAGAGGCTAGGGGTTCAGCTATGGAGTTTTTGGGTCGGATTTGGGTGTGACCAAGGAGGGCTAGGGTGGGTTTTGGGTTCGGCTAGGCTAAGGTGGAAGGTGTTGGTCCAATAGATGGAGTGGAGGGTGATTTGGGTTCGGCTATGGCCTAGAGAAGGAGCTAGGGTTTCGTCCTTGGAGTGGATGGATGGTGGCCAAGAGGAGGGGAGGAGATGGTCAGAGTTAATGGTGGAGGGCGGGGGCAAGAGGAGAGGAAGGATATGGTTAGAAAGAGAGGAGGGATGGAGTTTGATTTGGGGATTTAGGAGTTTTGAGTTTCTGTAGATTTGAGGAAGAAGAATGAAGAGTATGCAGAAAGATTCTGAAATGAGGAATTAGTGTATGTACTTTGGTCTTAGTCGGATAGGAAATAGAAGGTCAATGGGTGGAAAAGGGAAAGGTCCAATGTCTCTTAGGGTTCCTTGGGTCTCTTGGTTTACTAAGGAGCCCATTAGACCAAACTAGTTAAATATGACTAAGCAAAAAAAAGAACAAAAATATACATTGCAAATTCATGTCGATATTTCACAGTAATTTATATTTTTAGAGCAATAGGAATTTGATTCGACGAAACAAAAAGTGGAGAGGAGATTAGAACTCAATCTATTATCGTATAAAAAGAATAAAATTTTAAAATTCAAATTAAAATTTTCCAACCAAAAGTCAAACTTTGACTAAGTTTTACAAACGTTTACAATTTCAAAAAAAATTCCATTTTATTGAATTTGGAAATATATAATACTCAATATTCTAAATTTTGTCATTTAAAATTCAAATTTATTTAAGATTTAAAATGTTTAATTCAAAATTCAAATAAAATTCCTTCTAAAGTTTGACAAAATTTATGGGTGGTTGCACTCTATGTCATTTAAAACTAAAATTGAACTTTTATCCAAATTAATTTTTAGTCCTAATAGTAATTCAAACTATATAAAATAAATTTAAATACAGTTACATGCTTAGGTAAATGTGAAGTAAATTCCCTAAAGCTCATTTCCTATGGCTTTTTTAAGTATCCTAGCGAAAACATCGGCAACTAGATTAAACAAAAGAAATAGGATCACCCTATCTTAGACCACATTTTGATTGTATTTTAATCCCTAGAGCACCATTAACCATTACACTAGAATTACCAGTTTTTAGCAATGACATAATCCAACCAATCCATCTAAAACTAAAACCTCTAGCCAATAACTTATCACTAAGAAAATCTCAGTCGATTGAATCAAAGCTTTTGCAAAACCAATTTTTAAAAGCATACATGTAATATTATTCTTACAATAGTTATTAATAAATTCTTGGACTGCTGCAATACCATCAATAATATTTCTACCCTTAATAAAAACAGTTTGTGAACAATCAATTAAATCATTCATTTTCATACTAAGCCTATTTGCTAAAACTTTTGAAATAATTTAAACTGAGTAGTTAAAGAAATTGGTCTAAAATCTTTCAAATTATTATCACCAACTTTTTTATATAGTAGAATGACATTGGAAAAATTAAATCTTCCTAGTTGTAAATGTCTGTTATAAAACTCGTTAAACTTATTAATTATAGATTTTAATACATTCTAAAATTGCTATAAAATAAAATAGGAAAGCTGTTAGGCCTCGGAGCTTTGTCACTAGGCATATCATATATGGCCTTCATAATCTCCTCGTCCAAAAAAGGACTATTAATATCATTAAGATCAATTCTAGAATCAACGGGATATAGTTTATTCCATCTAGCCTTAATTCTTTGTTTGTTCTTATTGCCAAAAATATCCTTATAATAACTAGTAAAGGCTTTTTTCAAATCTCTTTGATCAACCAACTTGACATTATAAATGAAAATAGAATTAATGGTATTATAACACTTTCCACCATTTTCCATTTTGTGGAAAAAAAATTATATTATTATCTCCTTCGTTGATTCATTGAATTCTAGATCTCTGTTTCCACTAACCTCTTCTTTTTCTAGAATTGAGTTAAGTTCTTCTTTTAAGTTAGCGAGAACATTACATTCTTTCAAATTAAGGCATCTAGTTTCTTCTAGCTTATTAATTTTATAAATTTCATTAAGTAGATTCTCTTTTTTAATTTTAGCGCTCCCAAATACATTCTTACTCCAATTCTTAAGAAAGTTCCTTAGGCTTCTAAGTTTTAAAACAATTTTTTTTGCTGACTACTATATGTCTAATATTATAAAAATTCATTAAATTCCATTTATTATTAATTAAATTAGAAAAGTTGTTTCAAATTTGAAAGTTTTTTTAACAATTCTATGATAATCATAAATGAGAATAATAGGGCAATGATCCGAATACATATAAGGCAACCTAATGACTCTAAAAATTGGGTATTTATCCATAATTTCATCACCAATAAAGAGTTTATCTAATAAGGCCATAGAATGGATTTCCTTAGTGTTAGCCTAAGTAATTTCTCTATTACTAAGAGTTAAATCTATCAAATTACTACTAATAATAAACTGATGGAATTCTTCCATTGCGGAGAAATCACCTTTAAGGGTTGAACATTGTCTTAAAAACTATATGACATTGAAGTCAACTCCCATAATCCAAGGACCAGGATAAAGTGTTCCAAATTCGAGACACTCGCTCCATAAAACTCTACAACAAATTTTAGAGTTTGGTCCGTAAACATTAGTTATATTCAATAAAGAATTATCACTAAGGTTAATTATAATAATATGTAAGGAGTGTATTTTAGTAATAGTTTGAAGAAGTTTAAAAGAGTTGTCGTGCCAACCTATAAGTACCCTCTAGAACTGCCAATTAAAGGCAAACACGACCAATGATGAAAGTGGTATCCAACTAGTCTTCTATAAAAGTGAAGATCAGGACATTCTACTTTCATTTCCTGTAAAAGGGCAATATCAATAAAATAAGCTTTAAACAGTGCTCTAATTTTATCACATTTATTTAGTTCATGAAGACCCCTAATATTTCAGCTAATAATACTCGTAATCCAGATGATCTAACCCTGTCTGATTCCCAAATCCTAATATAAGCTTTATCTAATTCAACATCAGTAAAAACAAAAGCATCATTACTAACTAACAGACATAACTCACTGGTGGATTAACTACCTAAAGCATAGGAAGAATAAGTATGACCTAAAACAGTAGTCGTACCTGAGCCTGAATTTATAGTGTCACTAATAGCACTTGAATCAGGTAACTCACCCATAGAAGAAGAATGAATGCTACAGACCCTGGCATTACATCGAACAACACCACTGAAAACCATCAAATAATTTCAAAACTAAATATGAAGAATATAATAAAAGTATTTTAGAACAGTATAATATAATGTTAGTTGGTATTAAAATAACATACAACATATATATGTATGTATGTATGTATATTAAACTTTCTATATCTATGTATAAATCACTATAAATAATGCTTTTATTTATATATTATATGATTATATATATAAGTATAAAATTACATTATGTATATATATAACATGTATTGATATATTTTAGTTTAATATATATTATATAAACTTGTTAGCTAAGAAAACTCTTCACCATAACATCACGTGTGTACGTAAGCATCTCTATGAAGCACTCATAAATGCTTTACTGCTATTCGTTTATTTTTATTTTTTATTTTTGATAAAATCATATCCAGACACATGTGACTTTACTCGTGCAAAAGGGATCACCCAAATATGCGTGTCTAAATACATGCAATATATTAACATAAATGGTATGCACCTTAGCATATACTTAGGTTACTAATATAAGTGCATGTATATTAACATCAAAGCACCGGCATATATAACAGCTCATACATTCTTAAACAACCCAAAATTCTGGTCATTTGATTTTAAATGTTTAATTAATTTTAAATTTTAAATAATTGAATTTTAGAGTTAAATAACTTATAAATCAAATATAGGGAATAATTAAATATTTGAATTGTCAATTAAATGGATTTAATAATTTTATTAACTCCTTCTAATTAATAAATAATATTGGTGAATTTAATATGTAAATTTATTTACAAATATACATAGATCGGATAAATATCGATAATTAAAATATAAAACGATATTTAAATCTGTGAAATTGTCATTCCAAGGCACAGACTCGGATTTCGATGAAACCAGTTCCATTGGAACCGTAATAGTGAATTAATATACCATCGAATTTCATTGCAACCTGGCATATCATTTGATCGTGCGAGATTGAAGCGCGTATAATTTAATATAATAACTGGGTTTAAAAACCTATCTTCTACATATGATCTAATTAGATCTCGAGAACTAGTTCCATTGTGTTCGGAATAGAGGTATAACATATACAACGCCAAGCGGCACGTCTTGTTTGGGGTTCGACATTTGTGGGTATGTTTCCTTGAATGTTTTAAAATAAAATTATATATATGTGTGTGTGCGTGTGTGTATCAATATCCTATTATTTTAATTCCTTACCTATACCATACCTATCTTATTTAAGCCCATACTTGGTCAACCAAGCCCATACCTCATTTTCTATTTAATCACCTTCCTGTAAACACGAATTGTTTCCCGCTTAGAAAATCAAAGTTTAAAATTTAAAATCAAATTCAGTTTAAATAAAAAGTCATGGAAAATATATATTTGGATTCGTATGGCCATGAGAATCCATTCTATACTTGAAATTGTAGCTTGTGCCACTGCTTTGGATGATCGACCATGAGGCCATCTGGATAGGGTTTGGTTTTGTGGCGATTTTGGTCATCGATCTTCAAATTAGAGTTTATATATAGGTTTGCCGTGTTGAGAGGCAGTTGTAGCCGCGTTTTGGTGTAGTGCGGCGCTTTGTTGGGTGGTGCATCGTCAGGGGGTTGAGGGCGAAATCCATCAGGTCGCGGTTGTGAGTGGTGCTCCAGGGTTGTCGCCGATGTATGGATCGCGTAGAGATTTCCAAGTGGAGAATGATGGCAAAGGCAGAATCTGATTTCCTGAAGAATCGCTCTGGTTGTTCACGTATCGATGCACGTTTATTAGGTTTGATATGTTATGCACGTTTGGATGTAGGAGGAAGATGATGGAGGGGTAATCTTTTAATTTTGGTTAAGTTGTTTAATTATAATTTAAATTTATCGATAACTTCTAAAATGTACATCTTGCTCATACGAGGTTGGATTCAAATGCTGTTTTTTTATTGGACTTGTGTCATCAATACCTTCGCGATGGAGATGGTTTGCATGGATTTGGAGCAAGTGAAAATTTAGGCTAAAATCGGACGACTGTTCGGTTTTAGTCCAAATTAGAATGTATCGGTGAAAAACAAAAATTAATGTGTGTTTAACTCACATTTGATTTTATTATATCATATCAATGACGTTATAAATGTTTATTGAATGTTTGGATGTTATTTAAATTGTTTGATTGCTTGTTTGATTGAATTTCGGTTTGGAAAATGGATGACATATTAAATTGATCGTTATAAAACCCTATGATTATACATTTATATAATCCATAACCATTTTTTTGCAGGGAAAATTTTTAGAGAGGCCCAAAAGGGATTTCTCGCCAATAATAATTTATTTACACCCTTATGCTATTATATTGATGTTTAATTGAATAAATCCTGATATTCCATTTAATTTTTAAGTATTGTTATAGCGATTTCGCTATATCGTCATTAGTTCAATTTCATCCCCAAAACCATGTCATATGAACTTGAGTTTGTGTTTCCGCAAAACGAAATATTGAAATTCATTAATCATTTTGATTAATAATAATTTTAAAATAATTAATCATTTTAAATAGTGGTTGTTCTAAATTATTTAATTGTCTTAACAAATGATATTTGGAATTTAGTTAAATCATTTGAATTAATGATGTTTTATAATTGGATAAATCATTTTAACAAATGATATTTTAATTAATTGATTTAACAAAAGTGATTAAGTAAATTATCTAATATAATAAAATTACTTTAATAAAATAATTTAAAGTTAATAAACTGATTTAATAAAGATTTTAAAGTTGATTAAGCAATGTTATAAAAATGTTTGGAAATAATTATCTATTTTATTAAAGATAATGGATTTGTTTATTTAAAAGAGATTTTAAATGTGATTAAATATCTCTAAGGATAATTAATATTGTTTTAAAGTTATAAAAAGGAATTGGAACTCGATTAATGGGATGTTAAGTTGGATTATCTTCTAGGTGTTCGGTCTGATGTTGGTTTAGGCCTTTGGGGTCGTGCACTTGAAAAAATTATTATCTTTACATTTTAACAATCAGGAACTAATTCTAAAAGTGTTTTACCAGTATGGAAATATGGAAATCAAGCACAAGTTCAGTTTATTTTTAAAAAAGAAAAATGTTGATTCGTTTATGGAAATGAATTTTTTCCATAAAGCGAATCACTTATATGGAAACGATTTATTTGTATAATTAGCAATAAAACATCGAAGAAGTAACATTGTCGCTATTTCAAAAGTTAAGAATAATCGTTTGATATGACTTTGAGGTAACACTACCTTGACTTGTCCGGTATTATTGTTAACTAAAAAAAGATACAAGTTTGAATTCATTGAGTGGTGATAAGTATACACGACTTAATTTTTATATATGATCATTTTATATCCTTGATAGTTAGTATCTCAGCTATCGGTTACTTCAGCTTCTTTGTTATTGTCATTTTAAGATAATTAATTATTGCGTTGAGCTTAGTTACCTTTATCAAAAATGACTAAAACCAAGGAGTAAAAAAAGGGAGCGCACCCTCCAAATCACTATTGTGCTTCATCATTTTAAGACGATTTTATCGCTCGTTTTAAGAATTAATATCTAACACGGGAAAAACTAAAACTAAAGCGTTAGTGGGAGCCAAGCCATATGGGTCGCACCCGTCTAGGTATGTTCACAACATCCAGAGAGGTTTCGGCATGCGTGCATTGATGTGAAATATTTGGATGCTTGTGTGAAGCGGGGTCCATCTTAGAAGTTCCCGAGAGTGACGCGTGTGCTCTCAAGTATATTTTATCTAAAGGTATACTTTCCTGGAAAGGGGGAGCACACTCCTAGTTACGTTGGATAAATTCATTTTCTTATTTGATTCGAACCTTCGAATTAGTTTTTCTGTAATTGCAATGGGAAGAGTTAACCACTCTTCACGATGTTTGATTATAGTTTTTTAGTCCATTTTATCAAGCTAAACTATTACCTTTTTAGACCATTCTATCAAACTGGACTGTTTTCCTTGTTCTATCCATGTTGTCCTATTTAGATTTTACTCGGTTTATTTTCCATTCTTTCACGCCTATTTTAATATTAATTATGCCTAGCTCTATTTGCATTTGTTTCCAAATATGTATTTTTGATCTTGCATGTATGGATGTTATTCTTGTGGGGTGAAAATTTGTCCTGCGTTAGCGGCGTGGTCTCGTAGAACTTTATAGTTCCCAATTAATTGAGTTATCTCACGCTGGTATTTTTAAACTAATCTGGGTGTTATTTATTTATAATGCTCGGGTCAGACCGAGTATTTTCCCAGATTGTCCATGGTGTTATGGAGGTCCTGAAGGGGGGCTGGAGATTCACTCATCATAGTGTTTCATTTTCCTCTATATTATATAGTATCTCTATCAGCATTTATAAGGTCAGAATTTTATAATTGTCCAGCTAATAAGGTTTGTTTTTAACTCTGATATACTCCGTATGTTTGGAGTGATAATTTCTATTGTCCTTGTTATATTATATATTGTCGATTCTGCTATGAGATTCTGTATTTCTCTATTCTTCGTTCTTTTTCTTTTTTTACCCTAACAATCTGCCCTTTTGTTGATTGGATGCACAACATTGGAACACGGTGGTAGTGTTTGGTGTCGACTTTCAATGGTCAAAATGGCGGGTCGTTACATGTTCAAAAAAAGAAAAAGAAACACACCTCAGCTTTACTGAACTAAACACGTATGAATGAAAATTATATTGCACGGGTAGAGTTATGCGTGGTATTTATATTTGTAAAATTGCACTCTATCATCACACATACATTTGTATATATATTCTATGGTTTCATAACAATATAGAATAAGAATATAATTTGGATACATGCTAATGTTTGTAAATATACAAATTTCTCCTTAAAATCGTTTACCTATATTTTCAGGAAGAAAAACAAAAGGATAGTTTTGAATACAATGTTAGTAAAATATAATGAGATATATGCATGGAGTTTAAAAATAACTTTTGGAAACTGAAACTAAAAACAGAGTTGATGAATAGAGTTGATAATGTCATGTATAAATTTACATTTTATACAATAATTCATGTTTCAATATTAGGGTGAGTATCCTCCTACAGTTGTAAAGTAGAAACTGTAAATAAGTAGATTTATATTTAGAACAAAGTAAGCACATACATTTATTGTCCAAAAATATGCAATAGAATTGCACATATATATAAATTGAGAAATGTTATCATGTGCCCTAAGGGATCATGTTAATATTGATTAAATTATCCAATTAACCGCTTGAATTACATCTATTTTTATGTTATATGGATAAAATAGGTATTTGCCAATAATATTATTGTCCTTTAGCACATAAATATCATCCTTAACATTTGCCCCTAGGGAACATGTTAACAAAACCCATATAAATTTGCATTGCTTTTCTCTTCTGCATGAGCAGATTGGTCATTGTACAAAAGTCTGTTGCTTGAAAAAATGCGCATGTACTTGGTTACTTTTTTTTAATGAGCTAGGTTTTGAATGCTCTATTACCTATTTCCAAAAAGTTACATGCATAGGCATGCATACATCTCCAAAAGCACAAATTATTCACATAATTAATACTCAATATTTTATGGAATCCAAGCGAATTGATATAAACAATCTGACACCATTCAAATGATAATAAACTCCCTCATAACATGCACAGGTGAGATGCTAAAGACGTTTCTATTCTTCAAAGGGTGTGCTTTATTTTAAAGATTGGGTTCAAATAATGGAACTCATAAGCAAATACCACTTCAGTATTAATTCAAGCATCTACCTACATAGGTGTGGGTTTAAATTACTCACCTGAAATGATGTTTCACTTATCCTTCGATGCTCTTGAATAGAACTGATCCTGCTCTTCCCTGTGAATGTTTTCTTTCTTAATCGATATCCAACACTCAAATTTCTTAATTACTACTTGGTGTAGAGATGGCGGGAAGCTAAAATATAAGGCTAATTTAATTTGTAGTTATTAATTTGATTTATTCTTGAGTTACTGAGGTGATAAGTTTGGGTAGGAGGCAGTGATTTCTAAAATGAAAACAAGTGCTTAAGCCTAGGTTATATTTGTACCTGTAATAGAAATATCTAGAGATTGATGGGTTTGGAAGTCTCGGTCATCTTATTACTAGAATCTGTTTTATCTTGAGTTGTTAAATATTATGAGGTGGGCTTTGGGCTTTTATTTATTTTTCTATTTTCTTCTTTTATTTGTTTTATAAATATGCACACTTAAGCCCAATAAAATTTATTACTTTACTAGATGATTTCCTTTGTAAATCACTTTTCTATGAATTATAACTACATTTATTTCATAAAAGAAATCTTCCACGGTATTTATTTAAGAATTTACTAAATAATTTCAAGTATATATTAATAAACCTAACCTTTTCAATTCTAATATTTCCATAATTCTAGTACGTAACTCAAATTTCAAATTAATTTATTATTTATTATTATTTAATTATTAATTACTTGCTTTTCAACTATCGGTTGTTACATCACCTTTTTCCTTTTAACTTTATATGCATATACTTTTATAGCTCGCATCTGAATTTAAAGGAAGAAAGCGAGGTCTAGTTGTAGACTACATCTACATGATGTAGATGAAAGTAAAGGAAGTAAAAGAGAGCATATATTTTGTTTGTTGCATGATTTGTGTGTGTACTGTACTGTACTAGCTAAAGCATTACCTATGTCTGGTGGAGATCATATTCACTCTGGTACAATAGCAGAAACCATTGAGAAAGAGTAAGAGAAGAGGCTAGTTGGACACTACAATAAACTGATCGGGCACTACTAATGTAGATTTAGGTGCCCGTGGTCGAGATAGGGGGTAACCAGATTAAGCAGGCCATACCATAGAGCATCTGATTCAGAATCAATTTAGCCGGAGTGGAAAAACAGATGATAACTTCTCGCCTCGATGGCTTTCTTCTCCTTATCTAGGATCTTTGAAGGTATGCTTATGGAGAGATGAATAGCCCATGTGAAAATGATCGATTCCTATCCAATGTTAAAAGAATTGTACAACCGTCATGACTCCTGCGTTATAGCCGCGCTTTTCTTTTGACTGCCTCATGGACAAAAGCCAGGTCTTGGGCCATTACGGCACCACCGCTACGCTCCTTTGGAGTACTTTTTGGAGCACTCCTAAATATAATAGTATTTAGGATCATTCCACCCACACGGGAACAATCAGTAAGCAATGTAATGTTGTAGGCCAGAGGTAGGTTTATGAATAACTAGAGTAGGATTAGTCACACTGGTCGCACACTTTTTGGAAGAATTCTAAGGTGGTTGAAGTTCATACTGGACCTTCAATTAAGATACTGGGTAAGAGAATTGATTGGGAATCCTAGGCATGGTGTATACATATATGGGGTGTATGTGTAACCATTATTACCCCTACCTTGAGATGATGTTTATTTATGATGAATTTTGTATAGGAAATAGATGCAATATAGGTGAGATGAGATGAAAATTTATATGAGGGATTGAGTATTGGTTGTGATCCAAGTAATAAACACATAGTATTAAGTAGCTTAGTTAAAACATAACCGTAATAAATGGGTTTGTTATTTAACTTTATGGAGTTTTTCTGAATGAAAAGTATTTTGTTGAATAGCTATAAAAAATGAATGTAAATAATCATTTTTGGTTTTAAAGTTATTTCATTAAAAATGAAAAAAAAATTCTAATGATTTACTGAAAATTTTGTAAGTGTAAAATAAAATATTTAATTCTAGAAACAAGATATTATTGATATGGAGATATTTTATCAAGAAGGATGACTATTATGAAATATCTTATTTAAAATTGTTTTTTGAAAGGATATTTAGTTTAAAGTATTTGAAAAAAACAAACAGGTAAAAAAGGTTTTGATTCATATTGATTTTAGTATTGGAAACATTTTTTGAAAGTATATTGTGGAAATGAAAAGTATATTTAATGAAGGTTGACACATAAGTATTACGCTAAAGGTATTTTATTGAGGATTATTTTGGGTGAAATCTCTTATTTAAAAGAGAAAATTCTTTTATCTGAGGAATATTTTATACAAAACACTATATGATCTAAAAGGTATTTATGTCAAAGACATTTCAAGAAAAAATTAAAAATATATTTGTTTTTATTTAAAATAGTATTTTGGGGAAATATTTTATAAAAAAAATATTTGGAAATATTCTAAATTGAAAAAATATATCTTATTAAGTGAAGTTGTGGAATTTTTTTATCAAATGTTTCATTTGAAGAATATTTTTGAGTTTGGAAAACCTATTTAGGTAAACTACTTTGGTTTGAAATGACTTTGTTATCTGACTTTTGGACAAGCGTCATTCAAATGGATCTGAACATCAGGATAAAATGAGTTGCTTCAAGGACTCGAAGGCATGATTGGAAAGATGATGGGAAAGACTTCAAGAAGCTTGATGGTTAAAATTTGACCAAGCGATAGATTGGTATCGACCTATTTTCAGGTTGGCACTGACCTAAATTTAAGCACTTTGGAGGTCTTTGGGGTAATGATCAATAAGTTGCTGGCTAGACTGATAGTCCTAGGACCCATTTCTAAAGGAGTAGATGCACGGCTCCAAAGAGTTTTGAAGAAAATGACAAGGGCTGAAGGTGTCAGAACATCTCACCAATGACCTTATTTCTAAGGTAAAGTGCACGGAGCATGATGCAACAAAGCTATAAGACTGAGTAATAAAAGAGGGCGAGGTTTGGGTTAAATAATTCAGGACGATACTTATCACTTCTGACAATGATATGATTTTGTTGGTCAGGGGACTTTGTCCCTCCTTCTATATTTTTAGATATGTTATTTGAACTTTTATTTTATGATCCAACAATTTCATTTGACGATTTCTCTACAAATAGCAAGCATATGGTAACTCATAAAAAACGTTTAGCCCTTCATCTTCTTCATCGTCTCTCTCTCTACTCCACTTTGACATAAAAGAAGCTACATTTTGTTGTTTTAGGCTATTTAGGACCATATATCCATTTTCTTATGACAAAAACTCTTTATAATAACATTAAAATGGACGTAGGCCTTAGATTTATTGAACCACTAAAAAATTTGCATGCTTCTTTCTTTATTTTACGTTTTATCGCTATATCTCTCTACTTTCATTTGAATTTGGGTGTTGTGTCAATTTGTAGGCCAACATTTTTTGTGTTTCCATCGAGAGTGAGTTTCTTAGGCATAGATCTAACTATCAGTTATGGATTAGCGGTCCAAAAGTTCAATCCAGAATGTTTTTCTAAAGGATTGAAGAAATCTCATATTAAATGTTTTGGTATCAACAAGGAAGTTTGTTAAACCTTGACCAATCGCTATTGGAGATGAAGGAGCTTCCCACCATGATGAGGTAACTAATCAACTAACAATAACGTTGCTAGTACCATCTACCCCTCAGCAAATGGTTACATGGGTGGAAGTTCACAAGATAATAGTGGAGATGAATCAAAAAATGGTAGATAGTCAAAAGGCTCTCCTTGATAAGATAGATGCTAGCATAGCCCTACCGACCAAGCGGTCAAAAAGGACAAGGAGGAGCAGGAGAGAAGCATAACCTTTTGGTTTAGAAGTGAAAAACTTGCTAGTCTCTAGTTAGAACAAAAGGGATGGAAAGCAAAAGCAGAAGGAATAGACTATTGAAGCAGGAGGAAAAAATGTTGGAGGAAGTGGAAGGGCCCCTACTAATGGAATTCAGATTGATACTGACCAGAATCAGGTCAGTACCGACCTAAGTTTGAGGACATTAGAGGGGCAAGGGCCTGAAGACGCCAACTTGTCTGATTTCGAGGATGATTTGCAAGATGCTGGCAATAAGGATGAACTAGATGCTGAAGCGTAGATGTTGGCGTTCAAACAGCCACTATGGAGCTAACTATATGTCAAAGAAGCACCAATGGAGTGGCTCTCCTAGAGATAGAGAACATAGACGTCATAAATATATCAAGACCACTTTTGAAGTTAAACACTCGATGAAGCTCTTAATAGTCATCCTTCAGATTACTAGGCAAGTAAGTGGCATATAGCAGATATGATTAAGTGGTGGTTGGAGAAAACGAATGAAAGAGTATTCCGAGAAGTTTGTGATGTCTTCAATGCCATCATATAATGGGCCTAACGGCCCTAGGTAACATATGTTCAAATATGAGTAGTGCATGGATGTGCAGTTTGATGTAGATCTGTCCCTACCTTTTTAGATGGGGTTGCGTCAATGTGGTTTACTCGGCTCATGTCAAAATCTATCTCAACTTTTGACGAGTTAGCCAAGAGGTTCTTGGAGAAGTTCAGGCTTCACACCGCCTGGCCTAAGGATGTGCCTTATGGAACATTTCTTAGGGACCAAAGGAGTTACTAAAGGGTTTTCTGAACAGCTTCAATGTTGTTACTGAAGTGCATAATCAGAATGAAAACACTATTTTGATGGCTTTGGTAGGGGTACACATCTGGATATAGATTTCGTGAAATGGTTGAGGATAAAGGGGCCAACTACTATGAAGGAGTTCCATATAAAGCCAACCAGTTCCTACGTGTGGAAGAGGCAAGTTAGGTTGCCAGAATGACTGGTGGTGGACAGTTAAAGGAAGTTGTTCGAAGTAATGTAGCCATGAAGTAGACTTGTGAGAGTACTGTGAACGTAGCTGTGAACATTTGTAATTCTAGTTATCAAAGAAAACCAAATCAGGGCGCTAGGAGCGTGTGAAATGATGCCAAAAAGCATCCAAGGAATATGAAGCTAGATGAGTACATGTTTCTGAACGGTACACTTGAAAACATATACCTGGCCACTTAAGTCATGGAAAGCTGTAAGAAGCCACCTAGGAGGGAGGTAACTAAGGCAAAAAAGTGCTTTTGGAAGTTTTATGATTCCATGAAACTCATGGGCACAATACGAATGAGTGCAGACATCTTAAAAACTTTACTAAATAAATGATACGAAGAAGAAACTACAAAAATATGATAGAGAGCTGTAGGATGGTGGATAAATGATAGACTGCGAAGGCCGAACATCTAAGGGACCCAGCCTAGACCTAGTAGAGATGGGCTTAGGTGGCTATATGGAAGGACGGTTACAAACATAATAACTAGAATACCTCATCCAGCGGAGAAAAGATGGAACGAAATGGAGCAACACGCAAGTTCGCTGAGGCATGTCCCGCATGAGTGTTGCTCTGCTATTACGGACGAAGCTTAGGTTAAGCAGCAATGGATGATAATGGATGGCATCGTCTTCTGTAATGGGATCCTAAAGGTATTAAAGTGCCAACGTTTGATCCCATGGCAATTACGGCTGTTGTAGGCATGCAACTAAGCATCGACTTCCAGTTGATTGTAAAAGCTCGATAAATATTTTATTTAAAAAATCTTATGATCAGATGAGGATAAATATGAAGGAGTCAAGCCTTGTAAATCCAGATTCAAGGATTTATCGATGAGATGAAAGAATCCATTAGGATTATTGGTTTTTCCGTGGAATTGGGAGATGGAGACCAAAAGAATGTGTGAGTTCAGAAGTTTGTGATAGTTGTTGATTTTTCAGCATATGACAACTTTTGGGGCTAATCAGGCCTTGCTGATTTCAAAATAGCACAATTACTTAGTGCTTGATAATGAAGTTCCCTATGTAGATGGGGTTGCATAGATTTGAAGTGACCAAAGCAATGGCCGGGAGTGTTACATCGTCGAGCTCAAGGAAGCAAAGCGATGGGAAAAAGGAAAGATACAGAGAAAGCTTTCTACATTAAGAATGTGGATGCATAGCAATTAAAGCCCACACCCTGGCTTGGAAACCATAGCAAATTTAAGAAGTCTATAGACCCTAAGAATCAGTTGTAAGAAGAGCAGGCAGCATAAGCTGAACTGACAATCAACATTCTGATCAATATGAATGATCCTACTTGGGTCCTTATGGTGGGATCTCAGCTCAGAGTAGGATTGAGGACGGAACTGGTTAGTTAGATCTAAGCAAACCTTGATGTATTTTCTTGGACGAATTCAGATATGTGCGGGATATTGCTTGAGATAGCATGTCATGCTTTGAATGTGAACCCAAGGTACCCTTTGGTAAAAAAAAGAGATGCAGTTTGAGTATAGAGAAATCCCCTATATCTAAAGTCTAATGGCTTCATCCGCGATGCTTTATACTATAAATGGGCATTGAACCCCGTGTTTGTCAAGAAAAATGGAAGTGTTGGACATGCACTGATTACTTAGACCTGAATAAATCATGCTTGAAGGACAGCTTCTTATTACCCAAGATCGACATGCTGGTGGATGAGACCATCGGACATGAGTACCTTCTTTCATGGATGCTTACTCCAGCTATAATAAGATACTAATGCATGTTCTGGATCAAGAGAACACAAGGTTTATAATGGATTTGGGATTGTACTATTATCGAGTGTGTCATTTGGTTTAAAGTACACTGGAGCTACTTATAAGAGGTTGGTGAATTCCATGTTCAGGGATCAGATCGGAAGGACGATGTAAGTGCATGTGGATTATTTGCTTGTTAAGTCATGACTATCAACGAATCTCATGCATGAACTTCTAGAGATGTTTAATGTATTGTGGAAATACATGATGAAGTTAAATCCGTTGAAGCTTTCCTTTGGAGTTACAACGGTAAGTTCCTACGATTTATCATGAATTTGAGGGGCACTAAGGATAATTTGAAGCAGACTAATGCCTTCAAGAACTGACTAGCCCAACCATGGGGAGGGAGATGTAAAGCTTGAACAAGAATGTTACCGCGCTGAGTAGGTTTATTTAAAGGCAACTGATAAGTGTATACCATTCTTAGATGCCCTTATAAAGAAGGAAGGAAAAATTTTGTGCATGAAGGCATGTCAAGACACATTCGAGGAATTACTAAAGCATATGGAAATGCCACCGGCCCTATCCAAACCCTTAGACAAAGAAGATTTGTTCATCTATACGACGGTATCTACTCACGCACTAAGTGAAACATTAGTACATGAGGAGGCAAGGATTCAGAGGCTAGTTTACTAATTAGCAAATGATTTATTGAAGTTAAAGGAACTATCCAAAGTTCGAACAATCCACTTGTTGCTTGCTAATTACATCAAGGAAGTTGCAGCTATACTTCCAACCTCAACCGATAAAAGTGCTGACTCAACGGCCCTTGATGCAACTATTGCATGGACCCATGACTCGAGAAGGTTATTGAAATGGAACATTGATCTAAGCTAGTATGACATCACTTACCATCTAAGGAGGGCGATAAGAGGATAAGCATTGGCAGATTACAACATTGAATTCACCACCTGGGATGGAGAGGAGGAAGACGATATGTTACACTTCCTCAATGGAAGCTGTTTTAGATGGAGCTTCTACTGAGCATGGTTCTGGATCTAGAATTAGTATTCGTTACTCTAGAAGGATGATCGATTTTCTATGCATTAAAGCTAGAGTTCCCCATGACAAATAACGAGGCTATGCGTGAAACATTGATAGGGGAACTCAGGATAGCAAAGGAGTTGGGGGTAAGGAGGATGTATATATTCAGTGACTCCAAGTTGGTAGTTTTCTTGGTGAAGAAGGAGTTCCAGACCAAGGGTGCAAGACGTGTCCCTTACCTAATAAGGACGTTGGAATTACTGAAAGATATAGAGCATTACACGGTTACACACATCTCTAAGGAGGAGAATATGAAGGCCGATTCACTGGCCAAGTTAGCTAGATCTAGAGATGTGAAACTATTGGGGTTAGCTCAAGTGGAAGTTATATTAACTCCAAGCATCAATTAAATGGATGTCAATTAGATTTTGGAGGCAAAGAGGTGAAGTCATGGATGACTCCGATCAAAGCTAATCCACCTAAGTGAACTCTCTGAAAAGAAGAATGAATGATGAAAACTACTTCGCAAAATGCCATGGTTTATAATGCAAGAAGAAGTGCTATATAGGAGAGGTTTCCTAACAACCCTGCTTCAATGTGCAACCAAAGACGAGGCTAGGAAATTCCTATGGAAGTCCATGATGATAGTTGTGGTGACCACAACGGGGGAGCAGATATTATCAAAAACTCTACTTCGCTACTGATAGTCCTAGCCAACAATAAATAGAGATATTATGATTACACCAAAAGATGCGACCAATGCTAGAGTTTCGCAAAAATTTTGACAGCCCAATACATAGAGCTTATGCAATTTGTTAGACCATGGCCACATGTGGTTTAATTAATTGATATGATCAGGATGCTAGTGATTTTGGAAGGAGGATCTAAATATGCTATTATTGCGGGGGATAAACTCATAAAGTAGGCCTAAGCGAAACTGCTTAGAATGATCACAATGAAGAAAGTGATCAATTTTATAACAAAGAATATTATCCATAGATTGGGAGTTCCCTAGAAATTATAATGAATAATGGAACTCGGTTTGAAATTATTGAGTTCAAGGATTTCCTCAACTGATACAAGATCGAGAAATGCCTTTCGACAGTGGTACACCCATAGACGAATGTATAAGTGTAGGCGGTGAATAAAATCATTAAATCCATCTTGAAGAAATGGTCGATTGAAGCCAAGGACAACTAGGTCAATAAGCTTGCACTTGTATTATGGACTTATAGGACAACCCACATTCTATGATTGGACGTACTCCATTTGCCTCGACCTACGGATCATAGGCCATGATTCGAAAGGAACTAGAAGTATCGTCTTAGTGAAAAGCATTTTCACCCAAAGGTCAACGAGGAACTCTTGCTGGAGTCTCTTGATTTGATTAATGAAAAGCGAGTGGAGGCTGAATTAATAGTAGCTGCTCGCCAAAAAAGATGGTATACGAAGCATAGGTTCCTAGAGCTAGGAGATGGTGTATGCGCTTATGGCCGGGATTTTATGACTGCGCTTATGGCCCAACAAGACATGCTCATTAGAGGATAAGCGTGGATGGTTGATGAATGCTCTCGATCAATGCCTGTAGATAGGTAAGATCAAGAATAGGTACCTAGAATTGGTGTCGTCGGACTCCTTTGGTCCAAGATCAAAACCGAGAGAATATAACCGGAATGGGGGCAATCAAATAATTTATAACACGTTGTTAACCTTTGACCGGTCCCCAAACGTAACCAAGATCGAAGGGTGATGCTCGAATTCTGGAATATGCAGTGCCAAATTCTACATACAAGACTCGGTGAGTGGTGGAAATAAAAGCCTAGTAGGATATGCTCGATCAAGGTTGAGTGGTGGAAAGTCAACTTATAATATCGATCATGTTCAGTTATTGGCCAAGTCAGGGATGCCAGGATATAAACTTCCAAATTGCTATTTGTTAGAGATAAAAATCGACACAGAACACGGTCTATTTATAGCTCATTATTGGTTGAAGAAAACTTTACCAAAGGTAAATAAGAATGGGGGAATTGGTTTAAAGGCAAAAATTTGTATTTATTTTGCCTTAAGGACACAATCTCCATATTTTAGCTGCAAGGACAAACATTCTTCCAAAATTAGTCATAAGGACAAACCATTAAAATAACCAACCACCACTCCTCGCACTACCACCTGCCGCCATCACTTGAACCACTAGCCTCGCCGCTGCTCCCAACATCACAACGATCCCCAAAATCTGAAATTTTAGTGGTAGGTTTAACAATGCTACTATGTAGTATCGGTTTCCTTTTATTAAATAAAATGATATGAGGCAGTATCATTAATTTCATTATAAGCTAAACTACACATATACTTCTACTTTTCCCATTCAGATTTGCTCCTTCATAGCCACCATCAATACATATGCTACTATACATAAACAAAAGGTGAACCATTAATGTTTTTATAAAAAAATAAAAGAACTAATACTACACATTGTCATTTATGTCTACTAAAAACTGCTACTATAAATTGTGTATAAAACTGCTACTATCGAATGTATATAAAACTACTACTGTCAAATGTATATCTACTACTACTACTACTATCAATTATGCATAAAATTTCTACTATCAAATATGTATAAAACTACTACTATCAAATGTATATCTAAAATCAAAAAACTGCTGTTATTAAATATGTATAAAACTACTACCACCAAATGTGTATAAAACTACTACTATCAAAATGTGTATAAAACTACTACTATCAAAATGTGTATAGAGTATTATTTATAGCTATTATCAAAAAGCATAAATTACGTATAAAACTGCCGCTATATTTCATAAATATTATTAAATGTGCATAAACTGCTACTATAAATCATAAATATTATTAAATGTGTATAAACTGCTACTACGATTCAAAAAAAATACTAAAATGCATAAATTGCAACTACAAACATAATAAATTCACATTCATCTATAATATGGTGCATTTATTCAAAAACTACTACTAAAATTCATAAACTGCTACTATGATTCATAATATAATTCATAAACTGCTACTATAATTCATAAATACAGTTAAATGTATATAAACTACTGCTAAAATTCAAAAAAAAGTACAATTCAGAAACCGCTACTATATGCATAATAAGTGTTGAAAAGTAAAATAAAACATTACTAAAATTGTAATTTATTACATGTAAAATACAATAAAAATGTTAAACGAAGTTGATACCATATAATATTGTTTTATTATTTGATTCAATTAAAAATATTATTACAACTCGTAAAATGCTACTATAAAACAGCATTGTAGTTTAAGATTACATATTCCACCTACAAAATGATATTAAAAATCTAATACAAAACAAAAAATGTTAAATACTTCAAACCTGCTGTTGCATTTCAGAAAAGTGATATTACACAGTATGTCTGTCCATGAACCTAAAAAATTGTCCTTCTGCTATATTATATTGAAAAGTTTGTCCTTTTAACTAAAAAAATCGAGAGCATGTCCATCAAGCTAAAAAATTGAAGAAGTTTGTCCTTCATACTATTTTCCTAAAAAAAATAACCACAGAAACGGTTAAATATTATTGTTGTTTAGCCAAACGAAAGAGCATTGGCAATAAAAATGGAATTAAATAACGTAATACAACTAAGGCAATGGTAGGAATTTTACTTATATTTACAGAGTTATAGTACGTAAAGGCATTGCACAGACACATGCATGTATAATATGGATGAATTCTAGCACAAGTAGTTATATTATATATGTAGGCAATTTTATATAGGTAGGTGTAACATATGAAAATGCAGAAATGTAAAAAAGACAGAGATTAAGCAAAATAAAATCTTTCGTCATATGCATTTATATATATAACAATTGCGGGGGTTAGTCCCGCATAAACATGGTCTATATATAACAACGGAAAGTAAGAAGGTACAACCAAAAGGAGACAAAATGAACATATCTCTAAAAAAGCCAGGTAGAGAGTCTTCCTCTTCTGTGCCTTCTTTTTCTTCTCACCCTTGCCATGACCACCCGAACCATTGTAAGGTCACTTTGGGTCTTTGTCCGCCTTGGATTTACCAATATTTGTGCTGCCTTCGAAGTGAGTGGTATCTCCTTTAGTGATTGTGATTGTAGGATCTTTAGGTTGGTTAACAATAGGCTTGGATGTCTCTATGGAGGCCTAGGTGTTGCTTAATAGGAAGGATTCTCGGAGAAGGGTTCTGCTCCTTAGTGCCACCTGATTTTTCGAGTCCTGGTTTAAAATGATTTGCACCTTGGAAACATCAATCTTCAACCTCTCTGTCATTAAAATAGGACTGGTTAAGCCTAAGGTGCGGGTAATGGTAGTATCTTCCCTAAAGCACTACAAAAGGGTCATCTAATCCTTCTAGAGATGCGATTCTCTTGAAATCAAGACCAGGAATGGAGCTCGAGGGAAGGATTGGGCTACCAATCCCATGGAAACATAGGTAGATTGAGTGGAAATAGCAATGGGACCCAAGCCTTGTTTGATATGTAGAGGAGGAGGAGATGGAAGCGGCGGGTTACTAGCAAGTTTACATACAGTGAAGTGAAGGTTATTCAAAGTCTCGTGCGAGAACTAAAGATTCTCGAATGCCGGAGAAACAAGAGAGATACCGTTAACCTAAAAAATGGATCAACACCCTGTATCGAGTGTGAAAGAACAAGTGCAGATAATTAGCCGCACAAATCTTAGATAAACAACAAATAAACAATATAAGTAAGAAAAGAGACACAGGATTTTTATAGTGGTTCAGTTGACTCTGACCTACGTCCACTTTAATTAATCTTTATTATGATTAGGCTAGTCGAATCTCTCTGGATATCAATTGGTTAGTTCCTAGATCTACATTACAATGAATTAGAATAAGTCACAAGTACAAGGGTTGACTGGAAAATCCCAGTAATCCCCTTAATGACTGTTATGAGGGAGAAGAAAATTAAAGAAGTGAAGGAATTCCAATAGAGTAATGGCAGCTCTCTATCCAAAAAAGATCCATCTCTAAATGCAGGTAGGTGAGTATTTATAGGGCAATTCAGTGAGTATTAGGCCAGAAGTCCAAGTGCAGAAGTGTCCAGTTGTATGCTAAGTGATCACCGAAAATCCAAAATCAATCTGAGCCATTTGTAAGGATCGCTAGCTATCCATAGGGGATGGATTGCTAGCTATCCATCAAATTAGCATATTTTTCTACCAGAAGCCTTTACTCAGTGCTTTGAAGGAGCTCGGAAAGTTTAAGGGCGATTTAACCTATCTTGAAGGATCGCTAGCTATCCATAGGGGATGGATTGCTAGCTATCTATCCAGTTATCATATTTTTGAGTGATCTTTGTTTGGTTGTCTTCCTATCTTCTATTTAAGTGTCTTATCTAAATATCAAGTAGTTTAAAGTTAGTTTGATTAACTGTGTTAATGGGTCATCTAGTACAAAAGAATCATCCATAACTCACTGAAATCTTAACGAAATCAAACGAAACATTGCAAAAACACGCTAGAGGGTGTCAAGGCCTACCATAAAATTTTGAAGTAGTGGGTCCCAATCTATATGGGTCGTTAGCGATCAATCTAGATGGGTCGCTAGGGATCCATCAAATCAACTCCAACCGGTCTCATTTTCTTTGCCATCCTTCTTGTATGTCTTCTAAATGTTCGTACTAAATTTCAAGTCAATCGGACTTCATACGAGTTTTTTAGGTCCATTTTAAGTTAGCTACTTTTATTCAAACAACTTGAATCTAGTGAGTCTTCACTGCTCAAGCTAGATTGTTTGGCATGCTATGAAACTTGGCAAGCTTCTCTAGGGAACATATTAGATCATGATGTAAGAGGACTGGAGGATCCACGGGCAAGCTTTATGGATCGCTAGCGATCCATAGGCGATGGATCGCTGATGATCCATCGCCTTAGCTTATTTTTCCATTTGTCTTCCTTAGCTTTTCTCTTCTTTTTCTTCTGGTTTTTTTGGTCGATCCTTGAGATATTTTGACTTGCTGTAGATTTTCTAATTCCCTTTGAATTATATTTGATTAAAAACCCAGTTAATACTTGCCCGCCAAAGTACACATTTTGAATGAAAGGTGTGCTTTACTCCAGAACAAGTTCTAGTAACAAGTCTTTGATTATTGAACTTTCCAACGGTCTAGCCTTAGCAAACCATCCAGTTCCTTTGGATTCTTTGGTCAATTACAAGTCGCTCCAAACTTGTTATATCCTAGGACTCTAACTATGCATGGGTGCAATCTATACATCACAATCATTCCGATTTTATTCGATGTTATTATAATACATATCACTAATTCAATCACATGTTTCCAGTTACATCACATATCTCCATTTACATCATACATCTCTAGTTGTCCCATGTTCATTTGGGATTTACATCATTATCAATTTTGCTTCTCATTCAAAGTTGTCACATCATATATCAGAATCACTATATAAAAAAATCGCATCACATATCAGAATCACATCATATATCGAAATCATCATGTGTTCATCTAGAGTTTATCAGTTTTATTCTGTTTATAAGACATTCAAATCCTTTTATTAAATCAAATCTGTTTTAAGGATCAATCTCTCTTGACCATTTAAGTTTGATGTGTGATCTCTCTGGATTATTTAATGTTTAGTTTAATGCATGATCACTCTTAATCGATCAATGTTTTGTCTAATGTACAATCTCTTCGGATCGATTAATTTTTTAAGTTGAGGGGACGATCTCCTTCAGATCGTTTGTTTGTCAAGTTAATGGGGATGATCTCTCCAGATCATTTTCTTATTAAGTTAAGGGGGATTAAGCAAGCCCATCCACTCACTCTTCGATGAGGGGACTTACTTCTTGGACTCGGGTCCTGTCTCTTCGGTCAGGACTCTATGGCGTTCAATATCATACAAGTCCATACACTTGCTCTCCGGCAAAAGGAGTTGCACCTTGCACTCCGGTCCTATCTCTTCGATCGGGACTCTATGGCATTCAAAATTGGTTATCACATTCAATATGGATTTTACAAAATTCAAGTTTCAAATCAAAGCAAAAAAGCAGAAATTAAATAAGCAGAAATCCTAAATGTATAACCCAAACATTCGACTCAGAGCGTGGCAATGGACCAATCTTGGTTTTGTGCAAGTCCAAGAGGTTCGAGATTATTATCCTAAGCAATTATCCTAGATATTCGATTCAGAGTGCGACCAGAAACTAATCTAGGTTTAGCACACATCTAAACGGTCTTGGGTCATTATTGTCCTAATTATTCATCTTAGGCATCCGACTTAGAGCTCATCTAGGGATCGTTTGGGATCGCATACATGTGTAAGGGGCCTGAGGTTATTAAAGGCACAAAAAGCAGAAGGCAGAGAGTAAAGGACGAACCCCCCTCTTGTTCCAACTGTTGGATTCTGGTTTCAGCTCATGAAGTCATGTATTCGTACTTGAATTTGCTACTCTAGCTCCACCATCACCCGTTTCAAGGGTTAAAGCTTATCCTAGGTCCAAATCTATCTGCCCCCAAGTCATGTGTGCATTATTTCAGTTTGTTTCGCTCTAACTATAGATGCTCCTTCATTTGATCCTATTTTTGATTCCAGTGTTTTCCCCAAGTATCAGTTGCACTGGGCATGGGATAAGACTCCACCTTGATCCAATCCAACTCCGACAGCTCTTGTGTTGTTCCATGGAATTTGATTCCTATTCCTGTAGATCTAGCTCTCTCTTGTTGCTCCATTCTTGGAAGAATCTATTTGTCACTCTCTTGTTGCCTAGGCAAGATTCCATCTTACATCTCCTTCATCGTCCATTTCATTTCTTTTCTAATCACATAGATGGGTTGATGAGAAATTGAGGACACCTCTTATTGCCCCCACGCTCCAGTTGCCTTGCTACAGCTCTATATCTAGTATTAGTCCCTCTTATCTTCTCTAAATCTTAGATTCGAACTTTAATTCTTTAGATCTCATTCAAGTGTAAGCACCAAAATGTTAACACAAAAAATGGATCAACACATTGGATCAAGTGTAAAAGCACCAGTGTAGATAATTAGCAACACAAGTATCAGATAAACAACAAATAAATAACAGAAGTAAGAAAAGAGACACAGGATTTTTATAGTTGTTTGGCTAACTCTGGCATACGTCCACATTAATCAATATTTATTATGATTATACTAGTCGAATATCTCTGGATATTAACTAGTTAGTTTCTAGATCTAAGTTACAATGATTTAGAATAAGTCACAAGTAAAAGGGTGGGTTGGAGAATTATAATAGTCCCCTTGATGACTATTATGAGGGAGAAGAAATTTGAAAAAGTGAAGGAATTCCAGTAGAGTAATGGAAGCTCTCCATTCAAAAAAGGCCCATCTATAGTTGTAGGTGGGTGAGTATTTATAAAGGAATTCAGTGAGTATTGGGCCAGAAGTCCAAGTGCAGAAGAGTCTAGTTGTTAGGCCAAGTGATCATCGAAAATCCCAAATCAATCCGGGTCATTTCTACTGATCGCTAGCTATCCATAGGGAGTGATCGCTAGCTATCCATCAACTTAGCATATTTTTCTACCAGAAGCCTTTACTTAGTGCTCCGAAGGAGCTTGGAATGTTTGAGGGAGATCTGACCTATCTTGATGGATCATAACTATCTATAGGGGATGGATCGCTAGCTATCCATAGGGGATGGATCGCTATCTATCTATCCACTTAGCATATTTTTGTGTGATCTTTATTTGATTATCTTCCTATCTTTTATTTAAGTGCCTTATCCAAATATCAAGTTGTTTGGAGTTAATTTGATCATCCGTCATCATGGATCATCTGGTCCATAAGAATCATCCATAACTCGCTCAAATCCCAACAAAATTGAATGGAACTTTGCAAGAACGCTCTAGAGAGTGTTAAGGACCCACCATAAAATTTTGTAGTGGGGCCCAATCTAGAAGGGTCGTTTGCGATCCATCTAGATTGATCGCTGGCGGTCCATCAAATCAACTCCAAATGCTCTCATTTTTTTGTGAGCCTTCTCCTATGTCTTTTAAATGTTCCCCAATATTTCAAGTCAATCCGACTTCATATGAGTTTTGTAAGTCCATTTTTAATTTAGTTGTTTTTGGTCAAATAGCTTGAATCCAGTGAGTCTTCACTTCTCAAGCTAGATTGTTTGGAATGCTATGAAACTTTACAAGCGTATCTAGAGAACATTAGATCATAATGCAAGAGGACTGGAGAATCCATGAGCAAGCTTTATGGATTGCTAGCGATTCATAGGCGATCCGATCCATCGCCTTAGCTTATTTTGGCATTTTTCTTCTTTGGTCTTTCTTTTCTTTTTCTTCTGGTCTTCTTGGTCGATTCTTTAGATATTTTGACTTGTTGTAGATGTTCTAGATCCCTTTGAATTCTATTGGGTTAAAAACCTAGTTAACATATACCATCTCCAAGAGAGTTTTGTTGAACATGAGTCATATCAATCTCCCCTTTTAAAGTGTGGGTTGCATCGGTTGATCGACGAAAAGGGGAGTATAAGGGTTGATGGAACAAACTACTGTAGAAGCTAGAATAATCTAAATGGACTCAAAGTTGGCTCCCTCGGATGTTGGGAAGTTCACTGCAAGCTCTTCAATTTTAGGAGATGATGATCCTGTGTAGCCCGATGCACTTGGACTAGCAAGAGCTTTTTCAACATCTTCGGCAGTAGTGGCGTCCTCTAAAGCTAGGTCTGCCTTTCCCTTCTTTAACTTTAGAACGTTGTTAGCATCAAGGTATTTGGATTTTAATACATCTTCGACGATCGACCCAAGCCTACAGTTTTTCTGCTTTTTCCAATATCAAGGTAGACTCTGGCTTCTCGATCGTTGCCCATAGTACCTAGAGTGCGGCTTCCTTTAGCTAAAGCGCCTTTCCATTTTCGAGAAGGGCCATGTCATTGGTTTCAATCTATGTCTTGAGATGGGAATTTTCTTCATGAGCAATTTTAATTTGGTCTTTCACCACAATCTTGATCAGACTGTGAGATTTTATCATTTCATCGACAAGTTCTTTGGAATTCTTAGCTAATTTTTGGGCCGTATATCTTTCCTCTACACCTTGGGCTGACTCCTTCTTGTATCCATCTGTGATGTTATCATATCTCTTCTTCTCCAACTTAAATGATTGAATATTAGTTTGGTGAATTTGGTTAACGTCAAAAGGGTGAAGGAGAGTTTCTTCCATTCAATCCCTTGGTCTATAAGTTCTTGGATTCCTTCAGCCCTGTGGTTTTCCTCTTCCTTATAAATGCCTTTGAGGTCACGGTTGAATATGACCTCAATCAGGAAAAGGTTTGGGAAGGAAGCTTGCATTCTTCTTTACGGGGTTGGAAATGAAGCTCGGAGAATAGAGACGTACTCCTTTGGATTGAAGAGATAAAGGGATATTGGTGGCTCGAGAGACAGATGCTAAAGGTTATTGTGAAGAAAGGTGCAGTTGAGATCAAGGTAAGGGAAGGCTAGAAGAAGAACTATGGCGGTCACACAAGTCCTTATGCCTCTTCCCATTTTCATAAATTCTTCTTCTCCCATGTGCCTCTTCTTCCTATCTCTATCTACCTAGCGGTTGCTTACCACCTGGAATTTCATTTCTTTCCTCTACACACTCTTTTTATACGTTTCTCTTTCTCTATTAGAGTTGGAGCGAGGATGATATCGTTTAGGAGATTGTCCTTTGTTCAGAGACACCGAAATGAAGATAGCTAAATCGATCTCTTTCCATTGTACCTGAAATAAAAAGAGGATCATATCAGATTCATAACAATCAACTAAAGGCGAATGCAAGGTGTATGTGTTCGTGATCCTAGAGATGTGTGGATTTTCATTGTTGCCTTTAGTACTCTATGCAACATGTTTAAAAGGTAGTAAAGATGGAGTCTCGCCTCCCTTGGCTAGGATGCCCTCGGATCGGATGTTAAATCCAAAAGAGCGATCCTTAATAAGATCACCAATAGGAGTGTCGAGATCAATCAAAGGTTGAAGATGTTTTTTGAATAATCGACTAGAAGAGTCGTCTCAATTGTTGGCATCATGCTTGATCCTGCAACATGTTGGGATTTCTTGACTACTATGCACCTTGGACGTGATGCGATGGTAATCTAGGTACCTCTAGAGATGTTTCTCCCTACGATTCGTCTTCATCTTCATCGAGGTATCCATCATAGGCATTTCCATCATTATTATCATCTTCTTCTTTCTCATCACCTCCTTCATCATGTATCGTTTCCATTTCAATTCTTTCTTCTCCTTTCACTTGAACTTTACAAGTAATGTTCACTCCCACTACCTTATTGACGGATTCATATTCGCTATCTCTAATGGGCCTCCAACACCCCGTTGGATATCTTTACTGGAGTTACAAATAGGGGTAGAAGACCTTGTATACACCCGAGAACCTCTTGGTAGAACTTCAACAGGTACAGTGATACATTTAGGATATAGAAGGAAACATCGACGAAGATTCTTATTCATCAACATGTAAGCAGTGGTGTAGAATCGGATGGTGGCTCTTTTGAGGGTGTGAAGCACCTTGGAGTGTACTTCGTTCCTGTCTCGAGCGGGAACATTTATGAAGAGAGTGGGAAAGGAGTTAAATGCTTGGATTATAAGAGTCCAAGTATGGGAAGAACGGAAAGAAAGACGTCTTACTTCTGGACACCTAGAGTCGGTTGAAACCATTTGTACATCGAATAAAGAAATACTCATTCTTAAAGTATGAGTGCTTGTTATGGAGTGTCTCAATGGCCATACACCGACATCAGGCTTCGATAATCATAAAAAAGGGAGACTTACCCTAATGCTTATAGCTCATAAGATGTGTTATCTCCCCAAATTGTTGAGGTCGTTGAAATTGGTTTGTGAATATGATATACAAGGAAGTCAACAAAGCATAACCATTAGGTTGGACTTGCGTAGGAACGAGCCTAAGCTCCTAGAGGAACATATAGAGGAATGGATTGAAGGCAGTACAACACTTCCTAGGCATATGAACTTGTTGCAAGCTGTATAATCAATTGAAGGATTGTGTGCCTATAGGTTAATTGTTGGGAGTAGGTCATCACTCTTTAGTATTCCGTGTTGGAAGCATATAGTTT
The DNA here is from genome assembly GCA_030765085.1 of Allium cepa. Classification (NCBI taxonomy): domain Eukaryota; kingdom Viridiplantae; phylum Streptophyta; class Magnoliopsida; order Asparagales; family Amaryllidaceae; genus Allium; species Allium cepa. The sequence continues at coordinate 349,043,239 of CM060928.1, forward strand.
GAAGCAACTTGGCAATTAGAATTGTTAGCATTTGTTTAGGAGGATCATCTAGATCTCTTAGGTCGACTTGTTTATTTAGAGGAGGTGGTTAGTCTTGGATTGGATTAGCTAGTACTATCATCCTTCGTAATTCAACAGTGATCAAGCGCCTGGGTTCAGGAAGTATAATGGTCGAGGCTTGAGCTGTGTAGACCCAGCTTTAGGATGTATTGACGATCTGATGCCAACATTAAAATGAGTTGAATTGCGTGTCATTCTAGATAGGAAAACTCAATGTTCAACACCGTAAAGTATGTTTTATTTTGAATTCTATTTTAGTTCAAGAACATTTAGCCGATGCTCGAAATCTAATGAACGTCGATGTTTGTTGACCAATCGGATGCTAAATGCCGACCGAGCCAGTTGGAAGTGATACTCCATGTAGTGTGAGTCATTTATTTTGTACATGATGAATGAACCATGTGAACTTACCTGTTATCATCGGATAATCAATAATGGAACTTGTGAGGCCCCACCTCTATACTCATGATAGCCAAGGACACTACAGAGCAATGCCGTCAACTAGCACGAAGAATATGGCTGTTGAGGAGCGACCATCTGTGTAATTGCTTTGTGTGAGCTCCGGTGTGTCAGATAGTATAACATGCATTTCAATTCAAGAGGAAATCCGACATATCAATGACAAATGCAAAGCTCTATACGGTGGCTATAAGATCTTCGGAAACAAATATAGAAATAAGCGTAACACAAATCAGTCACAGATATCCATATCACAAAGGCAGAAACAGATATGAATATAACACAAAGAAGTGTACATCTGAGTAGTGGTCAAATAAGATCCACAATATCACAAAAGAATGGGTACAGGTGCTAGACAAAAGAATATGTATACATCAAAGAGTCTCTACCTCGGATGTATAATAAAAAATTTACTAAACTAGAGTAATTAGCCAAAAGTCAAATAATGTTCCCAGATGAGGAGTCAAGCAGAAGCACCTGTAACATCTCGGTCTGACCCGAGTATTATTTAATAAGAAAGTAATAAACAGATCAGTCTAGCTATAAATATCAGATAAAATGAGATAGGATAAGAGATATGAGTAAAACGTATGATAACAATAATGTCATACCATGACAAGTATACGTTTAACAACAAAAATCATACAATATCTCAAGAAATCTCAAAACACTAAAAGGAATATCATATTCTTTATTTTATTCACCAAGTCCCAAATATTGGCAAACAAATCATTGCCAATCACAAAAAAAGAGGTGAAACACCAACTCTAGAAATCATCAACTAGAAATCTTGAAATCACAAAGGGGGAGGCCTATCACAAAATGGGAGCATGAAAACTCACCAACACATGTATCACAAAAACAACGATATTCCATGGTTGCTAACCATCAATTTTGAGCCGAGGATCCACAAAAGGCCTAAGACCATGAGTCGCTACCCCACCAATTTTGAGCCGAAGCTCCACAGAAACGGGGTTTAGTCTCCCTCGCAGACAAAGAGACATCGCACATTGCTAGTCTAAACCACAAAATAATCATCATCAATCATCAAGAAGTGTCGATCACACTAAGCTAGTAAATAAATGAGTTTAGCTTCATGTCCCATAACCACTGGCTTAACTTAAATATTTACGAACAAATTAGATTTCCCCTCGAAGATTATCACAAGATTTTCAATCGAACAACTCCAAAAATTAACCAACGAAGTAAACGCAAGCATTTCATACCACTTGTTTTGCTAAGTCATTTAACGAGATTTCTCAAACGAATGAGGAAAATGTTTGTATATACTAATAGGTTGGAAAATGGTTTTATAAACGAGCGTTGTATTAAAAGTAGAGTTGAAATCATCATTGCGAAAGAGTTTGAATATTTACTACTAGTATAGAAACCTTTGTATTTTAAAGTGACAAATCACAAAATTGATTGTAAAAATAATCAATCACCAAAAATTCACATACGAAGACGTGAATCAAATCCATAGAAATCGATACAAAATCCATCAAAATGGATATTCCCAAAAATCCCAAAAAAGAAATTGTCAAAGTCAACAAAAATGATAACAACTAATCAGAGAAACGAGAATCGATCAAAAATGGGAAATTCACTCAAAAATGCCTAAATTAGGCCAAAATGCAAATTCCCAGATTCGGTCGATTGGACTATGAAGTCAGTCGACTGATTCAATGCCTGGAAACTCTCTGTTTCCAGGTTTAGTCGACTGAACTCGGAGTTCAGTCGACTGACACATGCTTGGAAACACTCGGTTTCTAGGCTCAGTCGACTAAACTCAGAGTTCAGTGGACTGATACAGGGACTAGGAATTTTCTGGTTCCAGGTTCAGTCGACTGAACTCATAAGTCAGTCGACTGAATCTGCAAATTTCGGTCTTCTCCGCCTAGCCCAACCAAGGGTAAAAATCCAACAAATGGTGATCGGACGAGCAATGGGCACGAGGGGCTTACGCTAATCAGCAACTCAGCCCTATAGGCTGTTCGATGCACCACCAAAAACGTATTCAAACACAAAGATAGGATAAGATTTGACCTAAAAATACAAAAAATTGAAATATTCACCAAACCAATCCAATTCAAAAGAAAATAAACATGAATAGATGTTAGGATTTCATACCTAACAACAATGAAAGCTATAGACGTAGATGTGAGTTCAAAAACTCACCTTTAAACCCAAAAACAAAGAAGGAGAAGCCTTTAAAACAAGGCAAGATCAATTCCTCTTCAATTTCAACTCAAGGAGCTTCAATCTAAGCTTATAAGAAAATATTTCCTAAGTTAGGTTATAGGAAATTTTTGAAATTCGAGAGTGATTGAGATGGAGAAGAAGAAGAGGATATTTACCTGAGTTTCTCTTTGAATTTGGAGCTAGAACTTGGATTTGCAAAAGAAACTAGGGCTTAGGATTTTAGTTTCCAATCTCTTCCCTCATTTTTGCTAAAGCTTGAAGTGTTAGGAAAATAATAGAATGAATGAAGATGAGAGGGGGTGGAGTTAGGATATTAGATGAGTTGGGTTAGTGGGCTGAAACCCAAACCCAAACCCAAAGCCCTAAGTGAAAACATCAAAATTCTACTCACTCCAAACATATCAATGTTTATACTCAAAAAGGTCGCAAACGGCACTTTGTACTCAATGGAAATGGTCTCGAGTCCAAATTCGACTGTTTGCAAAAAGTAGTATTTCGGACTTAAATCCGACTAACGATGCTATACTTAAATAAAATATTTAAATTTACGATCGTAAAATATGCGGGTTGTTACAGACTCCCCTCCTTAAAGAAATTGCGTCCTCGCAATATTTAAGAAGAAAATAAAGAGTAACAACCATAAAAGCATATCAACACAAAAGAAAATTTGAAATAAGAAGTACACCTCAAAGAGCACGGGAGAGTAAGTCTGGATGTGTTCTCTCGTTGAACTCTCCAGATTCCCAAGAGCAACCTTTGGGATTTGAGGACCATTGAACTTTCACAAGCGGGATATCTTTGTTTCGAAGGCATTTAACCTCCATAGCAATGATACGAACAGGATGTTGCTCATAAGTCATATTAGACGAAACTTCAATTTCTTCCACAACACCAGGGTCAAGAATAGAATCGGAATCTTGAAGGCATTTCCGTAGTTGAGAAACATGAAACACGTCATGAATAGCAGAAAATTGAACCGGTAATAAAAGGTAATAAGTCATGGAACCAATACGTTCGGTGATGGGAAATGGACCAATATATCGAGGCGCTAATTTTCCTGATCGACTGAAACGCACAACACCCTTCATACGTGAAACACGAATAAACACAAAATCTCCCGCAAAAAATTCTAATTTCCTTCTTCGGTTAACGGCATAGGAATTTTGTCTACTTTGAGCTTCTTTCATCCTATGGCGAATAAGGTCAATCTTTTCCGTGAAATCACGAATAAAATCTGGATCTAAAACCAGCTTCTCATCGGCCTCAAGCCAAGAAGAAGGAGATCGACATAGCCTTCCATAGAGTGCCTCAAAAGGTGTCATACCAATACTAGATTGGAAGCTATTATTATAGGAAAACTCAATAAGAGAAATATGATCTTCCTAACTTCCACCATAATTAAGAACACAAGTACGAAGAAGATCTTCAAGAGTTTGTTTCACACGCTCGGTTTGTCCATCGGACTGAGGATGATAAGCAGTGCTAAAATTAAGCTTCGTTCCTAAAGCTTTTTGAAGACTCTTTCAAAATCCACTAGTAAACAATGGATCACGATCACTAACAATAGAAGTAGGAACTCCATGAAAATTAACAATTTCTCTAATATAGAGTTTAACTAAAAGAGGTACGGTCCGATCAGACCGAACGGGAATAAAATGGGCAGATTTTTTAAGTCTATCAACAATCACCCATAAATTGTCATGGCCCGTACGAGAACGGGGAAGTCCGTCAATAAAGTCTATGGAGGAGACTTAATCCCACTTCCAAATTGGAATGTCCAAAGGTTGCAATAGCCCACCGGGCCATTGATGCTCGACCTTAACAAGTTGGCAAGTCATGCAACGCTTAATAAAGTTAGCAATATCAGATTTCATTTCATCCCAATAATAAAGTCGCTTCATATCCGCATACATTTTACTACTACCGGGAAGAATGGTAAATTTAGAACGATGAGAATCTTCTAAAATGTCTTTACGAAGATTACCAATATTTGGCACGATAAGTCTATCAAATTTTCGAATGCCGCCACGAGTTTCGATATCAAAGTCTTCCAACCCTTCAATATCAATTTTATCCCTACAATTTTGGCTGAAAAGAGCCAATTCGAGATCTAACTTTTGAGCTTCAAGAATGCAGTCTGAAAAAGAAGGATGAGCCTCGAGGCTACATAGAACAAGAGATGAACATAAATCGAATTCACAATCTCGAATCTCACAAGTGGATAAAATCTCGAGATCATTCCATTCGGATATCATCATAAAAACAACCGCCTGTTGCTTACGACCAAGGGCATTGGCGATACGATTTCCCTTTCCAGGAGTACAAAGAATATCAAGATCATAAGATGCAAGGAACTCGAGCCAATGTTGTTGACGCAAATTATGTTCCTTATGAGAAAACAAATACTTCAAAAATTTATGATCTATATAGAGAATAAATTTCTCTCCCAAAGATAATGACGCCAAATTCTAAGGGCGAAAACAATAACACGAGCTTTAAATCGTGAGTGACATATCTAGTCTCAGCAGGCTTTAATTTCCTAGAAGCATAAGTAATAATACGTTCCTTTTCCATAAGAATAGATCCCAAACCAACACGACTAGCATCAGTATAAACAATAAAGTCTTGGCTCCCTTCGGGAATCACAAGAATAGGAGCATCGGAAAGGAGTTCTTTTAATCTTTGAAAAGAAGCTTCACATTTATCTCACCAAATGTATTTAACTCCCTTCTTTGTCAAACTAGTAAGAGGCACAAAAATTTTAGAAAAGTCTTTTATGAACCGACGGTAATAACCCGCCAATCCAAGAAAACTATGGATTTCCGTCACACTCTCCGATCTCTTCCAATTTTGAATCGTTTCGATCTTTGAAGGATCCACGGAAATTCCGAATTCGAAAATAATATGACCGAGAAATTTCACACGAGATTACCAAAAGTGGCACTTAGAAAATTTTGCTTTCAATTGATTGCTCCTAAGAGTTTCCAATTCCATCCGAAGATGCTTTTCATGCCCTTCCTCGGTTTTTGAATAAACAAGAATATCATCTATAAAGAGGAGAACAAATCGATTGAGATAGTCTTTAAAAACTCGATTCATAAGGTCAATGAAATAAGCTGGAGAATTCGTTAAACCAAATGGCATAACAAGCCATTCATATGATCCATAATGAGTACGGAACGATGTTAAACGAATGTTATCCTATGCAATACGAAACTGATGAAAACCGGTTGCTAAGTCTAACTGTGAAAAGACTGTAGCACCGCTAATTTGGTCAAATAAATCATCAATCCGAGGTAAAGGATATTTGTTCTTAATGGTAAAATCATTAAGAATGCGGTAGTCAATGCAAAGCCTAAGTGTACCATTGGATTTCTTCACAAAAATAGCTGAAGCTCCCCAAGGAGAGGAACTAGAATGAATAAACCGTTTCGCTTCCAATTCGGATAATTGTTTACGCATCTCCTTATTTCCTTATTGGACATACGATAAGGAGGATGAGTCATAGGTAGAGCTCCAGGGATTAGATTAATTCTGAACTCAATTGCTCGCTTAGGTGGTAATCCTAAGACGGGCTCAAATATGTCGAAAAATTCACGAACAACGTGACTGAGAGAAATGACATCTTCCTCATCATCATTATCGTCATCATAAGGGTTTAGAGAATATAAGGATTCTGCCAAATTGGAATCCGAATCTTTAAGAACAATAGAAATCTGCTTAACAGATTGAGGATGTCCAAAATGAATAGTCCGCTCAGGACATAGGATATGGGCTTCATAAAGGTTAAGCCAATTCATTCCCAAAATCATTCTGAAGCCTAAGTAACGCATGACATGCAAATCGCCTCGAAAAGAATAGTCACATAAAATAATCTCGACATCTTTACAAAGCAAACTGTGTGTTGCGGATCCACCAACCGGATTCGCAATTCTCAAAGAAGTCATCAAAGCCATAACACTTAAAAAGTATCAACAAGTTCTTTTGATATAAAAGAATGGGATGCACCTGTATCAAAAGGAACTCGAATAAAGTGATCACGGAACATAATAATGCCATCAAGGATAGAATGAGAAATACCTTGACCACGAGAAGTGTTACTAGGGGCTTGCACAACATTTAGCTTTCCCTCCTTCTTGCTTTGAAGTTTGAGACATGTAGATATATAATGACCCACACTTTTGCAATAGCGACAAGAAAGGGGCTTTGAACACTTATTTGCATAATGGTCCTTAGAACCACAATTGTAGCATTGACCACCACTAGAGATAGAAGTCTTCGCTGTTGGAGTTGCTTACTACCCTTCTTGTTGGGATAAGGACCTTTGAACTTATTAGGCCTCTTCTTGTTGTTGTTGAAGTTCGGTTTGGCACTCCCAACTTCAACATCACTCTCTTTATCTGCCTCTTCAAGACGAAGAGTGATATAGAAAAGTTGGTCCAAAGAAACTTCCAGCTTCAGAAGTAAAGGCTTTTTAAGATTCTTATTCAAGCCATAGATAAACCTCTGATTTTTCTTCAATAGGGTATTTATATACTTGACCCCATATTTAGAGAGGGATTTAAAAGATTCGACATAATCTGCCACAGAAGATTCACCTTGGACAAGGTCAATAAAAAGACCAGCTAGAGTCACTTTTTCAGCTTCTGGTACAAACTTCGATTCAAATCTTTTCCGGAATTGCTCCCAAGTAAGATCTGCTTCAATAATTTCAGAAATCAGAAGGTCATACCAATTTAGTGCTCTTTCTTGGAGCATGCTAAAAGCCACTTGGACTCGATGAAGATCAATAAGATTCATGCGAGAAAAGATGCAATCGCATGTTCTAAGCCATGCATGGACTTCTATAACGCTTTTGGAACCCCTGATTGGCTTTCCACTCAAATTGGTATAATCACTACATAAGCGTGCAAACCAGTATTAGGGTGAGTAGGCTCTGGAATGGGTCCGACAGCTTGAGCATTCTTTATAAGATCTAGAAGCTGTTGGGCAAACATAAATATTCCATCTTGAGTAGTAGCACTGGATTGACCGGCGCTGGCACGGTTTGGTCTAACTGTTTCTCTTCATTAAGAAAGAAAGAAAGAAGAAGAAAAAGGTTATTCTCAGAATGAATATCAAACATTCATGATTGATAAACAAGGCATCATAAAAGAAAACAGGATAGAACGGGTCCTATGACTCGGATAAATCCTAAAGCACGATTCCTAAGAAGAACTTAGGACGATGATCCTTGCTAGATTATTTTACATTGTTCTGAAGTTTGGCTCCGTTACCAAGCTGTGAGTCCCCACCTCTATACTCACACTAGCCAAGGACACTACGAAGTAATGCCATCAACTAGCACGAAGAATAAGGCTATTGAGGAGCGACCATCCGCATAATTGCTTTGTGTGAGCACCGATATGTCAGATAGTATAACATGCATTTCAATTCAAGAGGAAATCTGACATATGAATTACAAACGCAAAGCTACTACACAGTGGCTATAAGATCTTGGGAAACAAATATAGAAATAAGCATATCACAAATCAGTTACAGATATCCATATCACAAAGGCGGAAACAGATATGAATATAACACATAGAAATGTACATTAGAGTAGCGGTCAAATAAGATCCACAATACCACAAAAGAATAGGTACAAGTGCTAGACAAAAGAATATGTATACATCAAAGAGTCTCTATCTTGAATGTATAATAACAAAAACTACTAAACTAGAGTAGTTAGCCAAAAGTCAGATAATGTCCCAGATGAGGAGTCAAGCAGAAGCATCCGTAACATATCGGTCTGACCCGAGTATTATTTAATAAGAAAATAATAAACGGATTAGTCTAGCTATAAATATCAAATAAAATGAGATAGGATAAGAGATATGAATAAAACATATGATAACAATAATGCTGTACCATGACAAGTATACATATAACAACAAAAATCATACAATATCTCAAGAAATCTCAAAACACTAAAAGGAATATCATATTCTTTATTTTATTCACCAAATCTCAAATATTGGCAAACATATCATTGCCAATCACAAAAAAAGAGGTGAAACAAAAATTCTAGAAATCATCAACTAGAAATCCAGAAATCACAAAAGGGGAGGCCTATCACAAAAAGGGAGCAAGAAAACTCACCACCACGTGTACCACAAACGGAACGTTATTCCATGGTTTCTAACCATCAATTTTGAGCCGAGGCTCCACAAATGGCCTGAAGACCATGGGTCGCTACCCCACCAATTTTGAGCTGAAGCTCCATAGAAACGGGTTTTAGTCTCCCTCGTAGAAAAAGAGACATCGCACATTGCTAGTATAAACCACAAAATGATCATCATCGATCATCAAGAAGTGTCGACCACAATAAGCTAGTAAATAAATGTGTTTAGCTTCATGTCCCATAACCACTGGCGTAACTTAAATATTTACGAACAAATTGTAGATTTCCACTCGAAGATTGTCACAAGATTTTCAATCGAGCAAGTCCAAAAATTAACCAACGAAGTAAATGCAAACGTTTCATACCACTTGTTTTGCTAAGTCGTTTAATGAGATTTCTCGTACGAATGAGGAAAATGTTTGTATATACTAAAAGGTTGGCAAATGGTTTTATAAACGAGATTTGTGTTAAAAGTAGAGTTGAAAGAATCATTGTGAAAGAGTTTGAATGTTTACTATTTGTATAGAAACCTTTGTATTTTAAAGTGACAAATCACAAAATTGATTGTAAAAACAATCAATCACCAAAAATTCACATACGAAGACATGAATCAAATCCATAGAAATCGATACAAAATCCATCAAAATGGATATTCCCAAAAATCCCAAAAAGAAATTATCAAAGTCAACAAAAGTGATAACAACTAATCGGAGAAACGAGAATCGATCAAAAATTGAAAATCCACTCAAAAATGCCTAAATTAGGCAAAAATGCAAATTCCCAGATTCAGTCGATTGGACTCTGAAGTCAGTTGACTGATTCAATGCCTGGAAACTTTGTACTTCCAGGTTGAGTCGACTGAACTCAGAGTTCAGTCGACTTACACATGCCTGGAAACACTCAGTTTCCAGGCTCAGTCGACTGAACTCAGAGTTCAGTCGACTGATACAGAGACCAGGAATTTTCTGGTTCCAGGTTCAGTTTGACTGAACTTAGACGTCAGTTGACTGAATCTGCAAATTTCAGTCTTCTTCGCTTAGCCCAACCAAGGGCAAAAATCCAACAAATGGCGATCGGACGAGCAATGGCCACTAAGGGCTTACGCCAATCGGCAACCCAGCCCTATAGGCTCTTCGACGCACCACCAAAAACGTATTCAAACACAAAGATAGGATATTTAAAGATTTGACCTCAAAACACCAAAAATTGAAATATTCACCAAACCAATCCAATTCAAAAGCAAATAAACATGAATAGATGTTAGGATTTCATACCTAACAACAATGAAAGCTATAGACGTAGATGTGAGTTCAAAAACTCACCTTTAAACCCAAAAACAAAGAAGGAGAAGCCTTTAAAACAAGGCAAGATCAATTCCTCTTCAATTTCAACTCAAGGAGCTTCAATCTAAGATGATAAGAAAATATTTCCTAAGTTAGGTTATAGGAAATTTCTGAAATTGGAGAGTGATTGAGATGGAGAAGAAGAAGAGGATACTTACCTAAGGTTCTCTTTGATTTTGGAGCTAGAACTTGGATTTGCAAAAGAAACTAGGGCTTAGGATTTTAGTTTCCAATCTCTTCCCTCATTTTTGCTAAAGCTTGAAGTGTTAGGAAAATAATAGAATGAATGAAGATGAGAGGGGGGTGGAGTTAGGATATTAGATGAGTTGGGTTAGTGGGCTGAAACCCAAACCCAAAGCCCTAAGTGAAAACATCAAAATTCTACTCGCTCCAAACATATCAATGTTTATACTCAAAAAGGTCGCAAACGGCACTTTGGACTCAATGGAAGTGGTCTCGAGTCTAAATTCGACTGTTTGTGAAAAGTAGCATTTCGGACTTAAATCGGACTAATGATGCTATACTTAAATAAAATATTTAAATATATGATCGTAAAATATGCGTGTTGTTACAGAACTGCTGTCCAAAGCAACGCAGGACATTCTTTTGCAAGAACAAAGGATAGTGCGGTGATTGGAAGTTTTCTGTAATGAAATTGTTCAAAGGGCAAATGGCATTCCACGTAATCGTTCTTTGGAAGAGAATATTCTCATTGAACTTTAAAGTGACGAATTGTGACCGAGAACATCCCATTAGAGTGTGAATTTGCTTGTATAGTGCACAAGGGAGCAAGGTTATTGATTGCGTAACCCAAAGAAGGAGCATGGAAATCTCGAAGCCAACACTAAGTACGTGAAAACCACCATATCTCAAATCTTCATAGTGTTGACTTTGGGTTGGGCTTGGAATTTCCCTAAGGGGACTTGTGCATTTGCAATAATCACAATTAGATGTGGCTAAATCTCAAAGCCCAAGGCCGATGGCTCATCAATCGCCGCCAACCTCCAACCATCACGGTAAAAATAATTATTTTTATATTTTAATAATTAAAACCCTAAATTAAACATTTTTTGATCTTATAAAATTCATAGAATATCAAAGTCTTGAAAAATTATGAAACCAAAAATCAGTATCCAAACTAATGTTTTACACAATATTCCAAAATTTCAACGCATTTGGCAGTAATTAAAATAGGTTTGATATAAGAAAACCCTTATATTTAATTCCATAATTTAACAAGTGATAACCATAGATCCATATAAGTGAATTTTCCAACAAAAAACATGTTCAAGCATCATATCAAACTCAGATCTCATCAAATCCAAACCTGGACAAACAAAGAGAGTAAGGATGGTAATATTATTTACCTTGATTTGTTGTAGTATGGTGATAATTGTCCTAGCTTCTATACTCTATATTTTTCTTTCTTTCTTCTTCTTATTTAGTTTAGTGGATTTTAATAGAGTTCTCTTGGATTTTTTTTCTTTTTCTTTCTTAACTATGAGATAAGGTTGAAATTATAAGGGAGAGAGGTAGAGAGCTGGGGCAAAAAAATAAAATTCTTATACCTCTTTCCTTATCGTTTCCTTATTTAATTCAATCTTTTAGTCCATTTCCCATAAAACATTCTCCACTTAATGCTTTAAAATTTAAATATTATGGAAATTCTCCATATTAACTCACTTTTGCACATTATTTTTTTAATTATAAAACTAATAAAATTTCCAAAATATGTCCCATAAAAATATGAATGTTATAAGTGTGATAACTAATGAGTATATGAAAGTGATAGCTATCAAAAATATGAATGTCATAGCTACTGAAAATATGAATGTCTTAGTTATTAAAAATATGAATCTCATAACTATCGCGAACATTTTTGTGACATTTTCTATAATGATTTATTGTTTACTTATAACACTATTTTGTGTTCATTGCAATCTTAAAATATGTACTTTCTGATGAACCAAACCACTCATCAATATGATTAATCAATTAAAACCTATTAGCCAATTGATTTATGAATTTTGAAATTTTTTTAGCATTTTCTACAAAAATATTATGTTTTCCCTAATTTCGATACATCATATCTCTTGTCCCCATGCTCCGATTGGGATGATACTAATAGAATTTGAAAGATATATCTATATAATTATTTAGAAATTTCAAGGTTGAAGAATAGCCATATGAATGCTATGGGCTATCGAAAGTGAGACTAAATAACTTTTTAGTCAACAGTTATGAAATTTCCATTTGATCACTTACTCTACATTTTTGTACCAACTTTTAATAGTTATAACTCTCGCATCCTAACTCCAAGTGCAACATTATTTACACGGTTGAGAAGTAGACATCACCACCTTTCCATTTATACCAAAGTCATTGAATCTGAATTAAAGAGCTAAGGGTTATAAGCTCTCAAAGTTTAGAGAAAAACATCTCTATAGTGGCAATTCCGCGCTTAGTTACAAAACTGATTTGTTACCTCTTTTAACCAATTCATTTACTTAAGCAAGCACACTTTTTCATTTTATTGCTTTAGATTAACTTTCTTATATCTTTCTCCTTAGAAATTCCAAAGTTTTACAAAATGTTAATTAACTTTATTAACTGGTTTTAATTTTCTCTAATTTCCCTTCCTTATTTATCTACTTAATAATTCAATAATTAATCATTTTAAGTCCAAAATTATAGAAAATTAACCAAAATTCTAAAATGATATTTCTTATACCATATAAAAATTCAAAAATTATTTTTGATAATTTATTCGAGTTAGTTTAATGCTTAAATTACCATTTTCAACCATTAAAAATTCATAAAATATTATTAACATAGGAAATTGTAATATATAAAAATAACATAATAAAGTTATAAATCCAAAAGCCATGTATGAAGGCAATAATATTTTCATTTTTCGCATTTATATACTTAATAAAAGATATGAAACACATAGGATAATTATTTTACTAAATATTTGAAGATTTTAAGCTTAGAAGGTTTAAGTTGATTTTCTCTTTTTCTTTTTTTTCTTCTCTCTCTAAACTATGGTTGACTATTTCTTTTTCACTTTTTTAGTTATGAATGATAGGTTAAAGAGAGAATCGATATTAGGAAACTCTCCCGTAGGATTGGATTTTGGTCCATTAACATTCTTTTATAAATTCATCATTCATATCTTAAGTTAGCCTCCTAAAATAAACGCTACAAATCAATATTATTTATAACGAATATAAATTTATATTTTCTATTAATCGCGTTATAATTTTATTATACCTTTATTGGTGTCCAACTTCGGTCGATTAGTTAATTAATCATTAATTAATTCTTTGACTAATTTTCCCACTTTGATTGTTCCTTTATTAGTTTATTAATGGATATTTCTATTTAAATATGTAAACTTGCTAACTAGGACCCCCTCCCCCTAAAACAAAAAAACCATTATACTCATGTTTTTGCCGAGTTTACCTATCATATTGTTAATTTTTCCAAAATACTATTGCATAGTAAAAAGCTATTCAGTAAAAAAGAATTCCATTCCAAAAACCGCTCCACCAAATCATGCAACCACTCAACCTATCAATACAAATTCAGGATGGGATTAAGTTATTATAGAGGCGGGATTAGCAACCTTGTAGTGATGATACATGGACTTGTACTCTACCACTATAGAGGTGGTGCAAGGTAATAAAGGTAGCCTCGCATTGACCCTATGTTATTGGTATACCTACCACACGTTGTCACTATGTTATTATAACAATCTCTCACCCGACCTTTCACGACCTGAATAATTTCAAACTTCAAAAAAAATTCAAAAAAAGTGTCAAATTATAAAAAAAAATTGGTTCTGATTCATGTCGATTCACGTAATCATCAACATGGTCCATTAGTTCAACCCAAACATTTGAGATTCTAACTAGAATTTAGAGAAGCGTTTAATAGTTATGAAATTTTAGGTAGAATATGACAATGAAGAGAGAGCCTTCGTTAATTTATTTTCCTTTAAATGGCATAATAAAATTATGAGATGTCACTATTGACTAATAAATTTGCCAGCCTCAGAATTGGACTAGTTTTTTTGTGAAAGCAAGGTAACTTGCTAACACTAGGCTCAAAAATGCAAAACTGGAAAAAACAAGCAAATTTAATTTCTCAAAGATATAGAGTGGTTTAGCCAAGCTTGCATATGTCAACTTTAAAGATCTCTTACTGCGTTTCTCTATAGTTATAAAGAATCACAAAAGAATAATAAGAAATATAGCACTTAAGACTAAAAAGTTGCTAATCTTGAGAGCTTAGGGCTTAAAGTTGCTATAAGAATATATGTCCCATGAGAGAATAACCAGAAATCAACCACCTTTATGTAGTACGGCATGGGGTATTTATAGTAATTGAGATAGATGATGGATAATTGAGGTTACATAGCAAAATGGGCGTGAAGCATGCCTAGCCGTTGATCCGGTCGTATGGACTGATGGACGACATTTGTAAAGGTGAAAGGGAATGTAGAAGTGTCCGAATTATCTCCATACTGGGTGTGTGTCTTGCATTTAATGTTAGAAGCATGCTACAAGAGTATATAGCTTTTGTCAAATCTGTAATACTAACCAATACGACTGATTGTATGACCTATTATTTACTTTTTCACAATTATTCGGAAGGGTGGATAAGTAGCTTCTTCTGGGCCATGCTGGCTAGTCGCTTGATGCCTAAGCTTGTGGAGGAATTCTAAATTTTGCTAAGGCCAAGTTGCATGGGATGTGTCGGGCCGACTATGGGAAGACGACATAGATTACTTAAGACCAATAGAAGGCGGTTTATAATAAAGCCGAGCCGGAGACGGGTCACGCTTGAGCCGACCCTTGTTTGATGAGTTGGTTATTTAAGCAATCTTAAGTTGAGGTGGCCGATGGTTGACTTGGAGGATTGATGAGTAGATGGGCCGGCTTGGGGTCAAACTAAGTTTGGGCTAGCATGGACTAGCAAGAGTTAGATGTGCTAGAGGGTATGGATTGGGTTGGCCTATGCTTAATTGGCTTGCTAATTATACTTGTGAGAAATTTGAGCAACACCCTCATAGCCCATCTCTGTGAGTTGGAGTGGGCTTGTCAAATCACAAATATCGTGTTGATAGTTTCTTCTGGTGTTCATTTAATGCGTTCCACATGTGGTGCTTTGTCATTTGATGAGATGGCTCACTTTTTCCATACGTGCTAGAGTGTTAAGTTATCCAATGTGTATAAATTGACAAGGGAATTGATTACACCTAGACGGTCGAGATATGTTGGCTCTTCGACTTTAATGGCTGAGATTAAAGGGATTGGTATTTAAATAACCTTCATTTGCTCCCCTTTCATTGTTTTCCAAAGCAAATAAAAGTTTCTGGCCCTTAAAACCTTTCTTAAAATCTTCAAAAACCCTAGACTTTCCAAAAATTCTTGGAGAAACAGTAAGGCTCCCTCCTTCATTTTCTTCTTCACTGTGAAGGTTATAGCCGTTGGAAATTTTAAGCTTTTATAGTTTTTGTTTTGTGCCATTTTCTTTGTGTTTTGATATAGTTTCCTATGCTTCATAATGCTATTTTTTGTTATGCTTCAGTCGTGATCTTCATTTCTCTAGCCATCTTTGTACGTCTATCGACCAACCCTGCCACATCAGCAGTGGTCGATTTATGTTGGCGAACTCTATAGTGGGATTGTAATTTTGGACAAAGATACTAGTAATAATTTTTCTTACGAATTATGTAATAAGCCCAATTTTATGGCAATAGGCTTTAAGTAAAAAAAGAGTAATAGGTAGGGATAGTACGGCTGCTACTTGGCTTTGGAGTTCGAGTTGTGAGCAGACATCCATGGGGTGCTAGGCCTAGGTATGCCACAGATATAGTCATCAAGCTTCCACCTTGGGATGTTTTCAGATAAAGATGTCGGAGCATTTTCTAACTTAGGTCGCTTATGTTTTAGATGGCTGCCTCAATATCAAACTCTATCGGCAAATCAACTTTTATCGGTGTTACTAGCCTGATGCCCTCTTTGTTGGTAAATGGGAGGATCAACTTGGCTAAGAGTTTAGTTGGCTACAGATCTGACATCGGGATGATTAAATATCCCAAAACTGCTAAGCATTCTGACCACCCTCCGTTGAGCTATTTTCAATTTCCTTGGGCTATTTTAAGGTTAAGTCATATTGCCTCTCCATCCCTACTTTGTATTCACCCTTAATGCATTGAAATTTTCCCCCAGTCAACTCACTCCATATAGCTACTTGTTCCTAAATGGTCTTTGTGTTGCTTACATTGAAATTAACCTTCCCAATACAAACTCTCCTTTGATCAATATGGTTTTCTAGCTATAGAAGGAAGTCGGGTACCCAATTGGCACATACTTTAACTTCTTGCTTAAAAACAAGCCAATTGTTTTTATGGGTATCCTTAGCAAAGCAACCACAAGCTGGATGGGTGATAGTACTTTGTTCCACATGGGGTCAGCCTCAAGATTTAGAACGTCGAGTTTCAAACCCCAAGTAAGTCTTCACTTCTTTTCCTTTCCTCATTTTCCTTTCTTTCCATTACTTATCTTGCCTATTAATATGAGCTTTCATTGATCTTACAAACGTCAATAAGGGACATCAAGTGACTTTGTTAATTTGCTGTGGTCGACCAACTACTAGATTCGGAACTTGAAAGTCCTAGAGACTGATACCAACCTCCATCGGGTTGGGATAATGAGGGAGGACCAGACAATGGTCACTGATCGGGCTAACTCAACAAAGAAACCGGTGTAGAAACTGGCCAAGCCAAAATAGGACTACTCCAAGATGGGTCTTTAACCAAGGTGGACAAAGGATATGATGACATCATATGGGTGAGGAGGCCGAGTAGTAGAAAAAAGTTGATCTTGATGTATTATGTGACAATGTGTCATCATCTACATCGGACGAATTCAACCCACAACTGTTTGTCAATGTCTTAGTTCCTTGGGTCCTTTGTCGTTTCATGGGATATTGAGGGAGTTTTGAGAAAAGTGGTGTAGGAGGAGGAACAATAGAGTTGGACATTAGTAAGGATGCAGATCCTTCTTCAAGGCCAATTCTTGCGTATGGCCTATTACATCCTAGGTACGATGTTGTGCACCCACACGGGCCTCTAGCTCAGATTGATCAAGCCAATGTAGGCAGTTTGGTCTTGTCATGCCAACCTCTTGCTAGAAGTTAAGGTTGGGACATGAAAAATGTTACTAATATTATTGATTCTGAAGGTATGACGACCACAAGTGTGTCAGATTCGAAGGATTTCATAGAGAAAGAAAGTGTTAAATTAAAGAAGACATCATATATATGCCATCAATATGATGAAGATGTCACATATTATCGATGTCATATCCCATCGATGCCACATGTCATAAGTAGCAATTGTCAAGTCCTAAAAGATTGAAGCTTATCGTAAGTCATCAATATGATTGGAGATGTCATATATCTTTGATGTTGTGACTCATCCATATCACATATCACCAGTAAATGATGCCGCATGAAGCTGGTCCCTTTACTTATCAATACCGCCTCTATTCAATGCCGCATCTCTTCAATGCTGCTTATCTTCCATGTCGCACTTAATCAATGCCGCATTAATTTCATGTCACATTCCATCAATATAAAAACAAAGGAAGGTCGCCGCATGCCAACAATCTACAAGAGCATATCGCATGTCACCAATACGATAAAGGATGCCAAATGCCTTTATTTATTGGGACGATGTCAAAAGCTATCAAGCCGCATGTAATCAGGAGGATGATGCTGTAATTCTTCAATACACCAAAGGATGTCGTGAATCATCAAATCAAAGCAATATCCAAAGCGCCATCAAGATGGACTTGATGCCAAAGCTGCCAAAGATCAAGCATGTCGCTTGGCATGTGGCATCCATGTTGTACCTTTATACCTCTATAAATACAAACCTAGTGGCATGGAGGAGTGGGTGGTCAATTCTTTCCTCATTTCGTTCTTTTTTAACTTTGTCACTCTAAATCAATTTGGATATTTTAGTGCCAATTGTAGTCTTGTGACCCTTATTGCAAATAAGGGCTTTTACTTTTACAGTCGCATTATATATGAATAAAGAGGCATGAATTTTGACTTTTGATTCTTATGATTTTGATATGTCTTAACCTTGCTATTGAAAGTGCAAATGTCAAATAAGTTGACATAAGATTCCTTGAATCGTGACTTGTTTTTGAACTCTCAAGCACTTATGATTTCAATCATAACTTGTTACGAATTCCCAAAACACTCATGAATTCAAGGCTATCATGGATTCAACATGGAGCATATTCCTTCCCAATGAACTATCCTAGGATTATTAAAGAATCTACTTAAATAATTCTCACTTTCCCCATAATTTTTGGGGTTAGTGAAGAAATTTGTTAATATTTTTGCGCTAGGAGGAGAGATTAAACTTCGATCTCCGCTTGACCCACAAATGGGACTACCCTTAACTAACATATATAAGGCTGAAAGGATTTATCCCTACCAAGCATATCACATTAAGGAGCTATTCCAAATCCTATCCAACCTCATATCGATAATGACTACCTCCAAACAAGGATCTTTTGAGCCGATGGCAGCTAACAAAACCTACCAAATCACTAGTGATCCTCGGTTTGATGAAGAGCAAGTACTAAGGATATTAGCATTATAAATCACGGAAGATAAGAGAAGGCAAGTAACTACTTATTATCTAGATAAATGGAGTTTAAAGTCATTTCACATAGAGCCAGCACCAATATTTTTTTGGGAAAGAAAGGTAAGAAATATAGTATCTTCATAGAAATGAGAAAAAGAATTTAACACCAAGCAAGGGGAACCATCTTTTAAAGAGAAATAACAAAAGATTTTGATCAATCCACCAAAAAGTGGAAAAATGTGCTTAATCTTTCCCATATACTGAACTAGACTCAAAGCTTTTTAAAGGGAAAATTTGCAATGGAGACTAGAAAGCCCGTCACATAAAAAAGAACTAAGTCAAAATCAAGGAATCATCCTCCAAAACTTCACGGCTTTTTAAGAACTATTCTCTTACCGCTTCGTATGAGAATATTAACCACTAACAAAGGAAAGGCTAAACTATTGGCCTTCTCAAAAGAAACGACCAAAGAATGAATGAAATCATGGAGAACAATATTATCATTATCACCGCTTAAATGGCATGACACTAATCAATATCGAAGCTTAAAAGGGATGATCAACAGTTTCTTAGGACAAGAAAATTTAAAGAATTTGTAAAGAGATATTGAACAAGACGACAATAAAGAAGCATTCTTGAAATGAAACAAGTATATCTATTGGATCAATCATAAAAAGGAGTAAGAATCTCCTCAAATATAAGAAAAGCCTAAGTCATTACCTCTAAGGTTATAAAGGGTGAAGAAAGCCTCTAATCCCACCATAAGGGCCTGGTCAAAGAACCTTCTAAAGGGAGGTTAGAGTAAACCTCTGGTCCCACTTATAAGGCTTGGCCAAAGCACTACAAACCTTCGGTCTTTCCTACGTAGTCTGGCCTGAGTGCCTCCTAGAAAAAGGGAAAGTAAGCCTTTGGTCCTGCCTACGATGGCCTTGCCAGAGCATTGATCTGCCTTCAATCCCGCCTATAAGGCCTGTCTGGAGCACCTCCTAAAGGGAGGATGGAGTAGGCCTTTGGTCCTACCTAAGATGCCTAGCCAGATCATCGAACAAGACTTTAGTCCCATTTATATGGCCTGGTTGAAGCGCCTCCTAGAGGGAGGTCGAATAAGACTTATTCTACATAAGATTACTAACTAAATGCACTAGACAAAAGACCTAAATCATCACTTAAGAGGATGATAAGAGGTTCATATGCACATGGAACAAATAACCTACCGTTCTTTCATAGTCTGCCATGTTTATCAACAATGAATCTCTTCAGCTCTACTGCTCCAACTTCTGAGTCCAAATTGCTTTCTATGTCTACGCAAAACTCATCTCCCTTCTATAGCTCAGTTATCCTTTTTACCAGTGTAGGCCTGACTTCTAAGCATGATAGCATTCTAGATGCACTTCCCGAACCTGCACTAGACTGAAATTGGATATCACGTGTAGATAATATTTCTAAAATGGTCCATTGCTCCATCATGGCCAAAACACAACTTTATTGTTTCTTACTCAAAGCATTAGCTATTTTACTACCTTTTTTAGAGTATACTCTATCCCAAAATCATATAATGCTAAGAATTTTGACCACCTCTGATGTCTTATGTTCATCTCCTTCTAAGAGAACAGATATCTTCAAGACTTTTGGTCAGTATACAACTCAAACCACTACCCTAAGATATAATGTCTCCAGTTCTTCATACGAAGACAGCTGCTGTCAACCCTAAATCATGTGTTGGATACCGAACTTCATGGGGTCGTAATTGCCTAGATGCATAAGCAATTACTCTAACCTTCTGCATCAACAATGCGCCTAACCCCAAACCTGATGCATCAGTGTATATGGTCATATGATTATTCCCTTTAAGTATTACCAAAAAAGGTGCATTCATCAATGTATACTTCAGCTCATGGAATGCCTTATCACCTGTGCCCAAACAAACTGCTCAGCCTTCCTGGTCAGATTCATCATCAACGCAGCTATACAAGAGAAGTCCTTGATGAATCTCTAGTAATAGCTGGCCAATCCTAAGAAACTTTGTAGTTTGACCACGATCTCAATTCTCTTCCACCTAGTTCTATCTCCACCTTCTAAGGATATGTAGACAACCTTTCTTTCGAAATCATATGGCCTAAGAATTTCACTTCCTACCTCTAAAATCCAAAAATGACACTTAGAAATTTTTTCCTTTGACTTATGCTGTCTCAATGTCTCCAGCACAAGCCTTAGGTGAACTTCCTCCTCATCCTTAGAATACATCAAGATGTTATCTATGAATACCAACACATATCTATCTAGCTTATCTTGGAAGATCATGTTCATCAAATCTACAAAGTATGCAGGTTCATTGGTCAGCCCAAATGGCATAACCAACCACTCATATGAAACATACCTTGTTTTAAACCCGGTCAAAGGAGTGCTTTCCTTCGCAACTCTCAGCTGATAGAATCCTGTATACACTTAACTAGTTAAAAAGATCATCAATTCTCAACAAAGGATAATTATTCTTCACCGTCCATTCAACCAAAACTTCTGATAGTCAATGCATAGTCATAAAGACCCATAGGACTTCTTTACGAACACCGATGTTGCTTCCCAAGGCGAACTGTTTGGCCTTATAATGCTCCTTCCTTCTAACTCTACCAATTGCTTCTTCAACTCTTCCATCTCCTTTCACTATAAGAAAATTCATTTTTAGCAGCATTAAATTATAGCGTTTTATACAAAATGATCATTATTATATCTCAAAACATATTAAATATAACTAAAACGCTGTCTCTACCAAAAATATCTCGCATGCGCGCTTCTTTCTGTACCCATGCTCGCTTCTATCTTTTCCCTAGTTTCTTCTCCCTCTTACTTCCCTTTTTTCCCCATTTTCTTTTCCCTCTCAAATATCCTAATTTCCTTCCCAAAAGCTTATGATGCGATTCTTTTTCCCAAATACACTTTATTTAAATTAAACATCTTTAGGAATTCATGTGGAAATTAACGGCATCGTTATTCTTTCTTCTCTTCTCGTTGAACCCATCTACTCAATTGAAATATGAAATTAGGGTTTTCTACATTCTACGCCGCTTCTTCCTAGGTCTGTCCGTTCTCCACCATAAATCCATCTTGTCACTGCCTCATGGGCCCCCATCAGTCTGCATGGCTCCATCTTCATTTTCATTCTGAAGCTGAAGGTAAAATTCTGGGTTAATTGCTACTTTGAATAATTATTTTATGGTTCCATTGTGTCCTGTGTTAAACTGATTTCTCTCTTGGTTGACGATTGCTTATGAGTCAATAGAATCCTGGTTTTATTGCATGTTAAATTGTGTATTTCTGTGGTAATTCTATTCTTCTTTAAATGTTTGCTTTTCGAGATTTAATTGTTTATGTTCACCGTCTACAAAAAAGGCTAGAAATATCGTATTTTGCATAGACATAACAAACACTTTTTGCTAATTTACTTTATTGTTAATATCAGTCCACTGTGAGTTTTTTTGAATTATTTGTAAACTTTACAAGAGTTCATTTGAATAAGTATTATTATTTGAAATTGCAACTACTGTAATGCTAGTTTAATCGATTGTTTTATACTGCATTATGCACTGGTTGGTAGTTTGATGAATAATAATTGAAATAATAAGCAAACACTTGTTGCTGACCTAGCCTATTATCATCATAACATAATCGATTCAATGATTTTATCAATGCTAATGAAATGTTTTCATTCACTTCATTGCTACATTAAAAAAAATCTCAATAAGCATTGAATGAGTTGTCCACATAGACAAATGCTCCAATACTAGAATCATAATTCTAAATAGCAACAGAATCCTTCTAGTTTGTCTCTGTTATCAAAGTCCATAGTTAGTTGATATACTACATGTTGAACATTAGCCAATAAATAACCATCTATATTATTATAATTCTCAATTTGTCTCTGTTAGCATCAAGATCACAATATTTATCTCTTTCTAGTTTGCCTCCTCTTTTCCTCCACATACAAACACTACGTCCTCTCAAAACTTCACTGATATGATTTACTGTACCACTTGATTTCTTCTTGCTTACAAAGTCTAATTTCATTGTGTTTTGCTTATCTACCACATTGATATATTATTTTTTATTAACAAAAACACTAAACTGTAGCGTTCCATTTGCATCTACATGTTGCTTATATTAAACTGATTTGATCAACGACTAATGGTGTTGACGGTAATAATTATATTTTGAATTAAAGAATATAAATCCACCATTCCTGTTTGTTTCCTTACAATTATTTTATATTCAATTAAATAATTTTTGTCTCATGTAGTCCTAAGCTCGTATATTGGAATAATTAGTCTAGCATGGTAGGTTGAAATGAAAAGAGGAGCATGGAAAGGAGAATATAAAATCAAAATTTTCATGCTGATATATTCAAGAATAAACATCCATCATGTAGATACGGTTCATTTTTTAGGATACGTAAATCAATAAACGTAAGGACAAAATGTGTAACTTCCAAAAGAGTTTAATGACTTTGACAGGTCATTTTTAACTTGCGAGATAACAAGTGATCCTACCCGAAAAAAAGATTCTAACTAAAAGTGGTAGCATTTTTTTATTCTGTTTCCTATGATGGAAATTCAGGTCTGTTTTTTGCTAACTTTATATTGGCGTGGCTTACATTATGATGTTATTAAGTTTTATCTGTGGATTTTATTTCTGTTTTTTATTATTATTATTTTTTATTTTTGATAGGTTGATGTCAATTGGTTGTTTATGATTGCCATTATTGTGAACTTAGTGGTACTTTTACAACTGTGCTACTAAGCTTACAGGTATGGCAGATATGGGAATGGAACGGCTAATCAGTTTTGGACAAGCTGATTCTTCTATAATTTCACTGCTGGCATCTTCAAACAAAGCACTAAAAATATTTCACATCGCTTTGACAGTGTCAATGGAGGTGGAATTTTCGCAATTGGAACTCCTATGCTCCGTAAAATGGAGTCGCTCCTTTGATACCTAACACGTACGCTATTCTGTATATAGTATAGTTCTTTCTTGTAATATATGGGGTAAAATAAATTACACGTGTTAGATTCTTATTAATTGGCATTGGTAAACAGTGATGGGAATATTGGTGAAGTTGCTAATGTAAATTAGTCAGTATCTCATAATAAATAATTTCGCTAGTAATATTTGTCTATAAATCATGTTTTTCCAGTAATCCAAGTCAACTAAAGCATGTATTACCATACTCAAAGTTTTAATACAAGATAGAGCGCATTCTCACACACTATTTCAGATCTCATTCATCTTGACCGAGATCTCACTTGAGATCTCATTTTCGTTCTTGAGCTTAGTTAATTTATTTTAGAACATAAATATATTTTATGAACTTTGTTAATTTTATAAACTTGCTTAATTTTTATAAAACTGTAAATTAGTTATTGTTTATAAAAATCAATTAATTATTATAAAAGTAGTTGATTTGTAAAAGCTTCAGTAGTCTTTTTTAGCAACATTTTACAAAACGATGTGATATTTTTTGACTCTATTACAGCGTGATGTTAGATAACGTTCATCGAAATGCTGCGAATAATTATGGCAACATTTTTGAAACGCGAGAAATATCTTTTTTGTTGTAGTGTTTCGAGGCATTCACGTAGGGGTCAACTAAACGTTTTAGTCTCCGGTAGTAAATCTATCCAGAACTCCACAGCTCTTGGGAGTGGTAAACTCGAAACTGGTTCAAACACATTAAGGAACTACTTTATACCCTCACTACTCTAAGATCCTCCTCTTCTGAAGCCAAAAAATATAAAAAGCTTCTAATTCCAGGCATATTCTCCTCCAAGACCACGTACACTCTATCTCTACGGTTCAGATGACTCAGAATAATTATCCTTTCAGTGTAGTGCATTCTTGCATTATACTCCTCCATCCAGTCCATCCCTAAAATAACGGTTAAGCCTATCAAGTCAAACACATATGGATCACAAGAAAACTTACACCCATCTAACTTGATATGTAGGTTAGTGCATCTCAATCTTAGAGTGGTGTACGCTCCTATCGAATTTGCTACACATATGGAAGTGACTAAGTAGGTGACTCCTAACCTAAGACTATCAACCAACTCCTTAACTATAAACGAATGTGTAGCTCCAGCATTTAACAATACTCTAACAAAAATACCAAATCAAAGCCATACCTTTCATGACTTTCCCCTTACCTCTTTCTTTTGAAGATGGTTCTTCACTTGGTCCCTCTAAAGCATAAACATGCGCTTTAAGCTCTAGGAAGTCCTTCAAATGTCCTACTTCGTCACACTTGAAGCACTTCACCTTCCTAGATTCTTTGGGCATAAGGCACTTCAAAGCATAAAGCCCCTTTTGTCAGTAGTTAAAGCATACAACCTTAGTGTTAGCAACTGCAACACCTTCCCCTTATGCACACCTATCTTACCTTTCATATATAGGTAAACTTCTTTTTCTACTCTACTTTAGGTCTCTCCTCCACCCTTCTTTGCTCTTGGTACATCACATCATACCTTCTAGCCCTGTCAACTACAAATTAAAAAGGAGATGCTAGATGAGCCATCACCTTATGACCAAGACGTGCTTTTAGCCCCTGAAAAACATCTAATTCTTCATCATCCAGGTTTGATGATCTCCCTGCCATACTTAGCCAACAGGTTGAATTCTGGATGTACCCTAATAAACTCTCTCAATAGCACACTCTGTTGAGACTCTAATATAAACTGTGCATCATATCTTTCTTTAAACTACTCCCAAGTGATCTCCTCCTCTGGGATCTCGGTAATGATGTCTCTCACTAGTCCAATGCATCTTCCTGCAACTGTCTTGAAGCCATCCTTCCCTTCTGCATATCATTCAATTCTAAGTCTTTAAATATGCATTCACAACTTCTTAGGCAATTTAATACTTCTACTACAGCCTCCTTCTCTGCAAATTCCTTCCCTTCTAAATTTCTATAATCTTTATCCACCTTTGGGAAATCTTCTCTCGCCATCGTAAGTCTTGGCTTAACTACCTCCAGTACAGCTTCTCTCATCATCTAGGCCAGGAACTGCCTAAATAAGACATTCACGTCCATTCCTGCCTCATTTGCTTACTGTGCAGCTTCCTCTCCTACTGCGC
The DNA here is from genome assembly GCA_030765085.1 of Allium cepa. NCBI lineage: Eukaryota > Viridiplantae > Streptophyta > Magnoliopsida > Asparagales > Amaryllidaceae > Allium > Allium cepa. The sequence continues at coordinate 349,069,264 of CM060928.1, forward strand.
TTGGGATTCTCCCTCACTCCTTTCATTAGTCTTCATACTTTCAGGCTTCCTTCTTACACTTGCTCCTAGTAATTTTCCCACTTATCAAATCCATTTTAGTTTTCTGTTAAGCAAGTCTTCATTAAAAGCAAAAAGATAAGGAGTGAAAAAATAATAGAAGGATATATAATCTTCCTATATATTTATGCAACAACATACAAGTACTATATATATATATATAGTAGCGCATCCCCTCCTAGAGTGTTCATTTTATCCTATGTACTGCTCTAATCTTTTGTTAGCTCTATTTTATTTAAATGTCCCTAACCTATGCTCTAATACCAAACTATAACGTTTCCTACTTCATGACCCGAAGATGGACGCCGATAATGCTGCAGTCATTATCCGAATTATCTTCCAGGGACGGAAGTGTGTTTGGTTTATTAATGAAACACAGATAAACTAAACCGAGCAACTAAATATTTCATTACATCAAAATTTGTTTTAGCATTCTTTACATATATATCTGTCACAATTAAACTAAAGATGTGCCAATGTAGGGGTTAAGTATAACAGAAATAACATGGTAAAAATTGGATAAACATAGGATGAAGTGTCCTACACTCTTTAGTATAGTGAAAACAAAGATCTTTATTAGCTACAAGCTTCCTGCGTCATCTTCGATCTTCATACAGCGGCCCTTACTTCGTACCTGTCTAATCCCGCAAACTCAGCCTACTAAAATGAGCACTCGTGAGTTTATGGGGAAAAATAACAAAAAATGGGTCAGACATATAGTCTGGTGTGAATAATACTTACCTAAAACAATCATATAGTGAGACCAAATCGTATTGCGCAGGTTGTGTTTCTCTATCACTTTTCAGACATCTAATGGAAAATTCAAAATACTGAAGCAATTGGTTCTCATCTATGTCTGCGTCTTGCGCTTCCCTAAGTTGTCCACATTTACTACTGCATCCCAGTGTAGTCCCTATAAAATTATCAATTTAGTTCATTCTTTTATTTCATTAAATTAATTTACTGATGCACATACTACACAGTCCCCACTTGGTCCCACCTTAGATTATTATTTAATCTACTATAATATTGCAACTCTCGCATCTTCTTACTTCTCCTTTAATTGTTTAACTGCATCCTATGTAGGTCCTACTTATCTTTTAACTATTTAATTTTGTGTCCCATGCAGGTCTTACTTATTCTTCTTAAGCTACTTAATACTACGCCCCGCCCATGTCTTATTGTTCTTCATAGATTGTTTAGTATTATGTCCTGCGCAATTCTTACTTATTATTACTATTCCCTATTGAAGTGTTTAATACTACACTACAAGTAGTTCTTACTTATTTAATATTGTGCCCCACCCAGTTGAATGTCTTTCTTCACCTTCTCAATTGTGCATTTGTGAATGTCTCTCCTCACCTTCCCTAGGTGTTCATCCACTTTACACATTTAACTTAGTGCCCCGTAGTTCCTGGAAGTTGAATGCTTCTCCTCAACTTTCCAAGGTGTGCATTGAAGCGAGTGCCCTTACTTGGCATCATAGCCCTTCCAACCTTATTTCTAGGGCAACCCATACTGACTCGGCCTCTCCTCGAGTTCCACCTTATTATCTTTTATTAAGTTTTGTTTTGCTACTTTTCTTGGTGCGGTAGCACCCAACCCCAACGTTGATGCTTCCTACTTTTTTTATTAAGTGTTCCCTTTCCAATTATGGTGTAGCATGACCTCTCCATGTCGTGCACAGTTCTTACTTACAATATTGGGCCGCCGCCCAACCACTGTTTTAGACAAACTCTGACATCCCTGGCAATGTCATTACATGTGTCATTTTCTTATTCATCCATATTTTACTTTTTGTTATTTGAAGTGTCCTTTTTTTCTTTTTACTAAATGATTTGGATCTGGTTTCGCTTTTTCCCAATATCTATTAGCAAATTTTCCCGTATAATTTTATTTTCATATGCCCCCGTAGTTCCACCCTGCCCAATGTAATTCTTAGCCCATTTTGGTTTATTTTCCTTATAGAAAATCCTATTAAATTCCTAGAAAATTTGTGAACACTTGTTCTAACATATTTAATCTTTCTTTGGACTTTTAAGGTATTTTCCTTATTTAATTTTTTAGTTGAGCACCTTCAATAAATCATATCAAATCATATAAGCTTAAGAAACTTTCCAAACTAAAAACCATCTCGAGAAGTATGTTTAGAACATCATATAAAATTTTCACTATACTTCGAAATTCTTAAAGTAGGGGAAACACATCCAAACATCCCATGTTTGTTAATTCTTCCCCAAATCGTTCATTAAGCTTTTATGTTTATTAACAGAAACCCATATGAACCTTATCATACTTAAAAGCAAACAAATCTAAACCGGGACATTATATTATGGATCTGTATAGAAGGGTTAAGTATCACTCACTTAAATCTTGAAGATGTCCAGCTGTATTCTTCTTAATCCCCTTTAGCTTGCTTTTTCTTTATCTTCTTCCTATTTTCCCTTTCTAAGCCACAACAACGAAAGTTCTCCATAGGATTTTATTTTATTTTGGGTGGGATAAAATGAATGAATAGAAAAGAGCAATATTTATTGCCCCACAATAATTTAGGTTTGGGCCCTCATACCCCCTTCTATTAATTCATTTCTCCGTACTTCTCTAGTTTAGCCCGCCTCTCCTTTTAGTTTATGTATTTGATTAATTATAAATTTAGAGTTGTTATAGTCTTTCCTCTCCTCTTTATTATATAATCTGGAAAGTTAGCACCCTCACGAACACTTGATCATCTACTACGAAATCTAATTCCTTCCTCCTTATGTCGACACAACTCTTCTGCCAAACTATATTGCCCTCATCTATCTAGGATGAGTTTGACCTTCTCAATAGCATCATTCACCACATCTGGTCCCAACACAATCATATCCTCTGCCTCCAACCAACATGTAGGCGACTTACATAACATACAACGCCTTAAATGGAGCCATCCCAATACTGCTCTGGTAAGTGTTATTATATGAGAACTCGACCAAATGTAAGTAATCCTCCTGTTTACCCTCCTTTTGGCAAAGAACATACAAGCTGATTTATCCAGATCGAATGCACGATGGTCAAAGCTAAATTTTCATATATAGTAAGCATGATCATGAGACTAAAATATAGCATAGTCGACGAACAAACATTCTGAAATGTTATCTCGCCATTTGGCAAGGCTGGGACACCAAGGAACTAATTGGAAACTAAGGATAGTCTATCCTTAAGATCGGCTATACACGGGTTCACTATGGACATCGGTAAATTTTTCCCAAGTCTGGATCAAGCCACGATCGATACGGTATGACTAGCAAAGCTATGAGAGCCAATGTTCCAAATTACAAGCCAATCAGAGTACATATGCTCTAGATATTGACCTATCAAAATCAAGAAAAATCTCTGCAACTCGCTTCCCAAACTCGCTTCCCAAACTCGCTTACCAAACTCGCTTCACAAACTCGCTTCCTAAACTCGCTTCCCAAACTCGCATCTCAAACTCGCTTCAAAAACTCATTTCCACATTGAAGATCCAAACTTGCATCGATCATATCTCACAGTCTACAAGTACAAATGCCGCCTAATTTTCACAGGAACTCACGTACAACCTCAAGAATGTCATAACCGATCCCAACCTAAAACGAACAATTTGGATCAGTACGAATTTGGTTCATATCGATCATGAAACTCGCTTCCACGTTGAAGATCCAAACTTGCATCGACCGTATCTCACAATCTACAAAAATGCCACCAAATTTTCATAGAAGCTTGCGTACAACCTTAAGAATGTCCGTGGTCGATCCCAACCCAAAAGGAGCAATTTTAGATCGATACGAATTTGGTATGTATCGATCATGGATCGAGTCGAAATGTCAGGGGATCGATCACGTGGGCTCACCTACGTGCGAGGAGGAGTCTTTCGAGATTTGGACGAAATATTTGTGGCCTACACCTATAAATAGCAGTCCAAGAACTTCAGAAAAGGATCTTTTAGCTCTTCTATGCTGATACTCTATCGGAATCATTGTTCTAACACAGTTGTACTGTCGTAAACCTCTATAACCAGCGAGTTATAATCAATAAGACAGCAACTCTTCAAAGTGGACGTAGGATACAACGCCAAACCACTATAAATCTTGTGTTTTTACTGCTTTCCTTTAATTTTTAGTGTTCTTCAAATTTATATTCTCTACATACTTACTATCTGTGATCTGTGATTGTGAACAAGTGCTTTCATCGGCAATTGGGTGTTTGTGACAAATTTTGGCGCAAACATTTAGGTACCTTCATTGAGAATTGAACTCAGGAATCCTACAACTTGGATTTTTAATTTAAAAGCTTAAGGACTTGGATTTGGAAAGCTATGGTGAAGCAATCAGCATGGAGAACAAGAGCAGAAACAAGTCAGCATGAAGGTAGTCAGGAGGCCTCCTCGAGAGCGAATCTAGCCTCGGTCTTTATCACCCGAGACGAGATGGAGGTGATGATGGAAGCCATGTAGGAAGGAATGCTGAAAAGACAAGAAGAGATGTTGTAGAACCTACTCCAGCAGATTGGACAAGCTAGAGTGAAAAATCAAGGAAATGCAACTACAGGAAGCATTGGAAACAGAGATTAGGAGCATGGAGCAACCAGGACTCAGAATGGAGCGGGACCATCAGGAGTAGTCCACGAGCTAGGGCACGCCCCCAGAGCATATAGATCCAATCCCTAGCAGGATACCAGACAGAACTGTGCAACACGGCATTGATAGAGGAATGGATGCTCGTCCAGCAAAGCAGATTCCAGAATTCCCTTGTGAACTCGGGGGGCAGATCATAGGCAACAGACAAGGACCTCTACTTGATGATAGTGAAAAATTGGCGGAGATGGTCAGACGGGTCATGAGGGAACGACTAGTGAATAGAGATCTAGAAGACGTGAAAAGGAGCCCCTTGCCCTCGCAATCAGGCAGGCTAGGAACCCACCTAAATTCAGGTTAACAACACTAGAGATGTATGATAGGAGGACAGATCATATTGTTTATCTGACGATGTATATGCGGTATGTGGAAGTACTGGGGGCATCAGAGGAAGTTATGGCCCGTTGCTTCTCGTTATATTTGACAAACATATCAGCATTATGGTTCAGAAAACTGGAGAGCGATTCGATTAGAACGTGGACCGAGTTGATTGAAAAGTTGATGGGGGTAGTTCAGAGTTCATATATCAAGGCCCAAGAATGTAATGAGTTTGATAACGCTGAGACAGAAAGTAAGGGAATCTTTGAGGAACTTTTTCACATGATTTAAGGTGGCTCGCCCAGATCTATCCATGGTTTTGATGGTAGTTGTGTTTGGAATAACTGATGGCACAGAATTCAAGAATTCGCTGACAGGGGATCCACCTATGGTTTGGGAGAGTTTTCCTACGAAGAGGAAAGGTTTCTGCGGCAAGAGGATGCAAAGGCTGAGAGAGAGGAAAGAGATAAAGTTGAAGCTTATGTAGCTAAAGGCGAACGCCCACCTGGAAAAGATTCAAATAAGGATAAAGGAAAACGATAGATAGACAATAGTTTTGACGAGTAAAGGCGGTCGCGAATGAAGCCAAGATTCACCTTTTATTCGGAGTTGAGCGAGACTTTGGAGCGAATATATCAAGACACCAGGGGGCAGGTTCCCTACCGGAGGCCAATGAGAAGGGATCCAACCAAAAATGAAAAGAAATCAGACAAGTACTGCCTATTCCATGAGCTAAGCATGCATAGTAAGAATGACTGCAGGCATTTGAGGGATGAAGTTGAAGGCCATATCTGGAATGGATTGCTACTATAGTATGTGAAAAGGTGAGCAGCAACAGCGGAACAGGAGCGACCGCCATCTGCATCAACTAGGGACGGCTCGGTATCAAAGCATCAGCTTGTCATCAATTGATTGAAATAATGACGAATAAGTCGCAAACTTTGCACTAGCACGGTAAAGTCGCTTACATATGTATGGGGTCGAATGGTCCTCAGGCATGCTCTGAGATGACTATAAACTATGACAGTTGGGGTGTTTGTACTTTGACGTGTTTGTTTCGCTTTTGTTATTTGTTTTTTTTTTTTTTTGCACTTGAACTTTATTGATTTGGACATTTCTATTGTAAGACTCATTTGAATGTAATTCTGGTATTCATAATTCCATAATGGCCAATTCACTTACACATGTACGGGATCATGAACGTCCTTAAGCATACTCTGAGATAGCGATGAACCGCTATAACGAATGATTCAGAAACTCACTCGAACGTGAAATCTGGCATTAAAGTTCCCCTCGGGCACACGACCGCGAACGGTTACAGTTCGTCACGAATGGCACCCTATCATGAACTGTTACAATTCGCCTCGAATGGCACCTAACCACGAACGGTCACAATTCGCCCCGAAGGAACGGTCACCGTTTGTCTCGAACGACACCTGACCTCGAACGGTCACATATGGCCTCGAACGACAACACGATCTCGAACGATCACCATTCATAATCTGGTAAGATTATCAGTCTCTTTACAGGTCATCAACAGGATAGGAACATCCATCTTATGGCACTTCAAAACACACCTTTCTATAACAAGGCATGTTTTGGTGGACAAAGTGTTAACCCGACTTTTGGTAAGGCAACATACAGACGGATTTAACCCAATCGACTGCACGATGGTCAAAGCTAGATTTTCATAGATAGTAAGCATGATCACGGGACTAGAATATAGCACAGTCAATGAACAAACATTTTGAAATGTCATCCCGCCTTTTGGCAAGATCGTGACACCAAGGAATTAACTGGAAACTAAGGACAATCTTTCCTTAAGATCGGCTGCATACGGGTTCACTATGGATACCAGTAAATTTTTCCCGAGTTCGGATCGAGCAACGATCGATATTGTATGACTAGCAAAGCCGTGAAAGCAAAATTTTCAAATTTCAAGCCAATCGGAGTTCGTATGCTCGAGATAATGACCAATCAAAATCAAGAAAAACCTCTACAACTCGCACCCTAAATTCGCTTCACAAACTCACTTCTCAAACTCGCTTCTCAAGCTCGCTTTCCAAAATCGCTCGCTTCTCAAACTCGATTCCCAAACTCGCTCGCTTCACAAACTCGCTTCACAAACTCGCTTCCCAAACTCGCTTCCCAAAATCGCTTCACAAACTCGCTTCCTAAACACGCTTCACAAACTCGCTTCTCAAACTTGCTTCTCAAACTAGCTTCGCAAACTTGCTTCCACATTGAAGATCCAAACTTGCATCGATCATATCTCACAATCTACAAGTCCAAATGCCATCAGATTTTCACAGGAGCTTGCGTACAAACTCAAGAATGTCCATGATTTTTCCCAACCCAAAAGGAGTAATTTTGGATCGATATGAATTTGGTTCGTATCGATCATGAAACTCGCTTCCACATTGAAGATCCAAGCTTACATTGATCATATCTTACAATCTAGAAGTCCAAATGCCACCAAATTTTCACAGAAACTTGCATAAAACCTCGAGAATGTCACGATCGATCCTAACCCAGAAAGAGCAATTTTGGATCGATACGAATTTGGTACGTATTGATCATGGATCGAGTCAAAATGTCAGGGGATCGATCACGTGGCCCCACCCACGTGAGAGAAGGAGTCTTCCAAGATCTGGGCGAGATTTGCAGCCTACATCTATAAATAGCAGTCCAAGAGTTTCAAAAAAGGGATCTTTTGGCTCTTCTACGCTGATACTCTGCTGGAATCATTGTTGTAACTCGGTTGTACTGTTGTAAACTTCTATAACCTACGAGTTATAATCAATAAAATAGAAACTCTTCAAAGTGGACATAGGCCACAAAGCCGAACCACTATAAATCTTGTGTTTCTGCTGCTTTCTTTTTAAATTTGGAATGTTCTTCACATTTATATTCTCTACATACTTACTATATGTGATCTGCGATTGTGAATGGGTGCTTTCATTATCGATTAGGTGTTTGTGACCAATTTTGGCGCAAACACCTCCTAAGATCCACCAAATTCTAAAATGCTTGCTCTTAGGAAGTCTCCTAGTGATGTTATGCAGTACTCATGTGTGGTTAATTACCCAAAACTTCTTCAAACTTTTCAAAACATGCCAGTGAACATCGAACCTCAGTCACAAATAATAGTATTAATCACCCTATGCAGTTTGGCTATTATCTGCACTTATATTTCTACTAAATTCACGCAATCTTCTTAGCCTTCATAGTAATGAAATGCGCACACTTGATTAGTATGTCGACTATGACCCATATGCCTTCATTCGAAGCCCTTATCCTTGGTAGCCCATCTACAAAGTCCATAGATAATGAATCACATTTCCATATTGGAACCTCTAAAGGTTGCAAGAGCCTACTTTGTTTCTGATGTTTTGCATTCACCTGCTGACACGTAAGACATTATCTCGCATACTCTCCTAACTCTTTCTTCATCCCTTCCCAGAAGAAACTCCTCTTTATATCTTGGTACATATTTGAAATTTCAAGGTGTAAGCTTTAAACGATGACACTCGTCTAGTACTTCCTTCTGTAGTTCATCTATACTTGGAAGATACAGCCTATTGTTCTTCCACGGTATGCTTTCTTTATCAAACTAAATCCCTTTAACTCTACTGCTTCTACTCCTAAGTCTAAGTTCTTTACTATGTCTACACAAAACTCATCTCCCTTCTACAGTTAAGCTATCCTTTTTACCAATGTAGGCCCGACTTTTAAGTATGATAGAATTCTAGATGAACTGCTCAAACATGCCTTAGACCGAAGCTGCACATCACATGTAAACAATGTTTCTAAAACGGCCCTTTCCTCCATCATAGCCAGAACACAACTTTTCCATTTCCTTCTCAAGACATCAGCTACTTTGTTGTACTTTCTTGGGATACACGCTATCCCAAAATCATATGACACTAGGATCTCTAACTGCCTATGCTGCCTCATACTCAACTCCTTATGAGCGAACATATATCTTAGAGACTTGTGGCCAGTATACAACTCAAAGCTCTCCTCTAAGAGATAATATCTCCAATTCTTCAACACAAAGATAACTACTGCCAACTCTAAGTCATGTGTTGGATACCAAACTTCATGGGATTGAAATTTCCTAGATATATAAGTAATTACTCTACCCTATTTCATCAACACCGGGCCTAACCCCAAACCTGACACATCAGTGCATATAGTCATACCATCATTCCCTTCAAGTATTACCAAATCAGGTGCATTTGTCAATATATACTTCGGTTCCTGGAATTCCCTTTAGGTATTACGAACGTAGGATCCCTTCCCTATACTGACTTGGCCTCTTCTCGAATTTTACCTTCTTATCATTTATTAAGTTTCGTTTACTACTTTTCTTAGGGTGGTACCACCCAGCTCCAATGTTGAGTGCTTTCCCCTTTTCTCTTTAAGCATTCCCTTCCCAATTATGGCATAACATGACCTCTTTATGTCGTGAGCTGTCCTTACTAATAATATTGGCCCGCTGCCCAATCGTCATTTCAGACAAACTCTGACATCCTAGACAAACGTCTTTACACGTGTCGTCCTCTTATTCATCACTATTTTACTTTCTGTTATTTGCACTATCATGTTTCTTTCTTTTGTGCAAATGATTCAAATTTGGTTTCATTTTTCCCAGCACCTATTAATGTATTTTCCCATATTATTTTCATATGCCCCCGCAGCTCCACCCTGCCTCAGTGTAGTTCTTAGCTCGTTTTGTTTTATTTTTCTTATAGAAAATCCTATTAAATTTCTAGAAAATTTATGAACAATTATTCTAACATATTTAATCTTTATTTTGATTTTTAAGGGTATTTTCCTTATTTATTTTCTAGTTGAGCACCTTCAGTGAATCATATCAAATCAAATAAGCTTAAGAAACTTTCCAAAATAACACCCATCCCGAGAATCATGATTAGATCATCATATAAAATTTTCACTATATTTTTAAATTGTTAAAGTAGAGGAAACACATCTAAACATCCCATGTTTATCTATTCTTCCTCAAACAGTTCATCAAGCTTTTATATTTATTAATAAAAAACCATGTGAACCCCATCATACTTAAAAACATAAAAATCTAAACTGAGAGCATATATAAAGGATCGAGACAGAAGGGTCAAGTATAACTCGCCTAGATCTTTATGATTTCTAGCTTTAGTAGACTTATTCCCCTTTAACTTGCATTTTTTTATCTTCTTTCTATTTTCTCTCTTTAAGCCACCACCATTAAAGTTCTCCGTAGCCTTTTATTTTATCCTAGGTTTGATGAAATAAATGAATAGAAAAGAGTAATGTTTATTATCCCACATTAATTTAGGCTTGGGCTCTTATACCCCTTTCTGTTAATTCATTTCCTCTTACTTGTCTTATTTAGCCCACCTCGACCTTTTAGTTTATTTATTTGATGAGTTATAAATTTACGATTGTTACGAGAAATGTCAGTTATAATTGACTAAGGAGTGATAGGGCCACAACATCATTAACACAAGTTGATGTTGCAGGGCAACCTGTAGCAATTGTTTCTTTTAGGTCATTTGGATTGTAATCACTAGTCGTCCCTTTTTGGGTATTGAAAAAGTGTATGATATGATATGAGATATGTTCCTACTTTACTTTGTTGATTTTCTAGATGAGCTTTGATCGCTATACATATTGGAAAACAATGTAAATAAAGAAATCGCATAAGGACACTTAACTAGCAGTGAATGTAAGATAAGGCTGGAAGTTTATAAAATAATAGAAAATTAATTAAATCAATGACTAGAAATAAAGAAGACTCAAATCCTAAAAAATTTATAATTTTGGAAAAAACTTTTAGCAAGCAAAAGATAAGGAAGGGTTGGTGTGAAACCACAGGTCAGTATCACTATGCCTTAAAAGCTAATAATATATATATATATATATATATATATATATATATATATACATGTATGTATACATGTATATATATATATATAATATTTAAATATATGTTTGTGTATTGTTTGTTGTTCTGAAACAAAAGAAAAAAATTTCAAATCCAATATTAACTATGTAATGTTATGGTCAATCATATGCATTAACTCGTTTGCTAAATGTCAATATGTTAAGATTTGACTTGATTTGTTTTAAAAGTTGAAAAGGAAAATGTTTTGAAAAACTATTTCCAAACACTTTCGGAAAAAATTATGTTCAAATGCTTTTGAAAACTTATGATTAGATGCTTTTGAAAATTTTAATTTTCAAACTATTTCGCATGATTGAGATGGGAAAGGACTATTAGTGGAAAATCATAAAATTTTTAATTTTCAAGTGCCACGTGCTTAGCGTACGAAGGGACGATGTGTTAGTGAATATGAAATTTACTATTCAATATGGGCGACATATACAAAACATTGAGAATAACAAAGGTAAAAGCCATTTTATCTTTGGAATTTTTATTTCCATATCTTATTGACAGTAAAGGGAACTTGCTTTTAAAATAATTCCATTATAAAATCCAAAAATAAACCTCTTTATGAAAATTTTACCTAGAAAAGTTGGAAAATATTTTGGGGGAAAAAGAGAAGGTTCTAAGGTACGATGAAACGGTATCCAAAAGAAGAGTGAAAATGTAAAACTCTGTATATAAATTCCTTTTCCAACATAGGAGCATAGATTTAGAAAAACTGGATTTTCAAATTTTTGAATGTTAGAAATGGTATGTGTTAGGTATTAGTTGGTAAGGACTGGACAAAAAATTGGTTGAACCATGCTCATACTCATAGGACTATGGAGATTGTTGCATGAAAAATGATTTTTGATTTTTTTGTGAAAACTTACATACGTGTAGAACTTCCAAATTCCAATATATGCAGGCTGTTTGCATCATATTTTCAAAATTATTTTAAAAGAATACATTCATATAGGAAGCACGGTTTAGTGCTATTTTACATACATATCATATGCATAGTGATACACCATGCACTTATTCACGATTGTCTACAAAATTTGTTGTATATTAATTAGTTGGGTAGTTTATAATGATTATGCGCTATGTTACATGATCCAAACCTTGAGGAATATAAGGGCCAAAATTCTTTTAAGGGGGGAGAATGTACCACCCCGTAAAATAATAGTAATTAATTAAACATAATTAATAAATAATTAATAAGGCTCAAAAATGGAATTTGAGCAAACGTTGGAATTTGACCATGAAATTTATACCATTGTGTTCGTGGCGATTTTATGAGCAACTTTCATATATAAAGCTGTGAGATTGGGATTCAAAAGAAGAAGTTATAGATGTTTGAAGTTTTTAAATAGAAAATAATTAAATAGGAATTAAGGAAATAAATAATAATTAATGGCTAGACCCTATCGGCCGACCCCCTCCTTGGGCCACTTGACCAATAAGGAGCGGTCGATTGGTTCAAGTTGTGGTGGATAGGATTGAACCTTGGCCTAACAGCCCGAATTTAAAAAAAATTAATCTAACAGACGGATCTGATTCTAACACCTATAAATACAGACTCAGCTCCTCAATTTTCTTCTTGTATTTTATGAACAAAGCTGTGGAGCTCTACATCTTCCCTTCACTATTTCTAAAATTTAAAACAACTATTTTGTGTGTGTGTGTGTGTATTAGAGAAGGGCCATAAATAAAATAGAGGAAGAGAAGGAGTGAATCAATTCGGCAAAAAAGGTAAACTCTATAATTGCTAATCTATATTCTACTTAACTCTAATCTCTTCTCAAATCTATAATTCCAATTGACATGTATATACCCTGTTATACATATTTTTAGGATGGAAAGGAAAAGGGAGTTAATTAAAGAAATGAATTAGGATTTGGGAGATTTGAAAAGCTAGGAAGGTGTGTTATATGATTTACATATAACACTAAAATTTATATCACTGAATTTTATTTGATTATTATGCCTATGCAAGATCTGTTGAGTTGTAGGCTTAAAATGAATATATTTAATTGAAATCTCATCTACATGTTTTATAAGTTATGTAATTGTGATGGATATGCATATACACCCTAATCTCGAAATTTTAGAAATTAGTCCCCTTAATTTTTTGAAGTATTATGTTGTTAAGATTGTGAAGTTTATTCCATATTTTTGTTAATTTAGTTGTAAATTGTTTAGTAATCATTTGGAATGCCTTAATTTGATTTAGATTGTAAATGTCTATGTTTTAACTTATTGGAAGCGTTGTAGGTACAATATAGTTGTATCTATTTCCATATAAATTTCCTTAAACTTTCTGACTTCACAACTATGTATAAGAAGTGCATCGTTTGGAATAATAAGGAATATAATAAAATGAAAGAGATGTGTGAAGTACGGATGTTCTTCTCCGTAGTTTGCATTGTCTATTTTAGTGGAAATAAAAGGAGACAATTCCTTCTAATTTCAAATGGAGCAGTCTCACTTTTAAGTGGTTTATGGAAAGTTATAAAGGTAATAATTTCCTTTTTAGAAAGGGTAGCTCAATACTTTAAAATATGAAAATGAACGTTCTTTGTAGAATGTACATATAAGTGTATATTCTGGAATTCCTAAACATAGGAATTAGCAAGTTAATATATATATATATATATATATATATAACGTGCAATTTCTTCTATCAATTAAATATTTATATATAAGATAAATAATAAAGCATAATAGATAAATATATGTCGATACTCATATTAGTTAAAATTAGGACGATTAAATATTAGTAACATAGTAAATAGTATGATTAGGTTGCAATGGAAAATGGGGTAGTAACTCCAACATTTTTGAATAATGATTGTAATATTAATGGGCAATAAATACATAGTTAATTAGGAGTCACAGAATCAAATATGCATATAAATGTGTTTAAATGGGTTAATTGTAGAATTAAACATGTAATTTATGAGGGAAACAGAATAGGCATAATAAGTTAGATTTGAAATGAATGAATAAATGCCATTAGTGATTGTTTGAATTTGAATAATAATGACCATTTAGTAAGGACATTAATTGGAGGCAAAGAAGTAAGTGACATTTAAGTGACATAAAAAAGATATGAAGCAGATTAGAAATAAGTGTACAAGGTAAGAATAGATTCATGGATGTTATATAGTTGTAACAACCCGCGCCTTAATTGGCCCAAATTTTGACTAAATCAAAACCAAGTCCATTGGAGTACGGATCATTGGTTTTGGTAACCTTTAATAAGCACAAGTATATTAAGTGTGATCAATATAAACTCGCGGCAAAATAGAAAAATATAATAGAACATAAATATTAACCGAGGCCTCTACCTTGGAATCAATAATATTCCTTGGATTTCTAGTTGCCTTGTCAGTGTTGAGCATGTACAAGAAGACTTCACCTCTACCGTTCCCGTCTTGCACTAGTAGTTTGTCCCTCAAAGTCAATCGTGTGGTTTGTAATAACGTGGGTTGTCAGAACAACGTTTCGGTGACCAAAAATTACACAGTTAATCTCAATTTATGCAAATTTATTTCCATTTAAGTGTTATGTCCATTATATGCAACTATCCATTAAATCCTATGTGCGTGTATGATATGCCTAGCCTCCTTTGAGGTATAGCTATATATATATATATGTCTATATCCATATATATCTAAACATAAACTATCCAAAAACCCAATTATTAAATACTTCTTAAATAGGGAGGAGGCAGACCCAATGACCACTTAATACCTCAATCGCCGAAGCGGCCCTCCACAATGTAACTGTCAATCGATCGGTCCTATCTATAGAGAACGATGACACCTATATGCGACCCTATAATATATAATTTAATTTCCATACTACTAATGTATCTCAAAGACTCATCAAAGGATTAACTAGCCCAATTCCAAACAAACAAATGTCTAACCAACTAATTTTGAGCTATGTGCTTATCTCATACGATTTTACAGCTGTAGAAAGCGAAATCCGTTAGGGCATAACCTGAGCCCCTACTACTGACAACTCATATTGGTTGTCATAGCTTATATACCAGCCCTACTATAAATAGGTTGTAAACGGCTCAGACCAGACTAGACTGAATGGAGATCTACCTATATCTTATCCTATAAGAAATTCAAACAGGCATAGGTCAGACAAGGTTTATGCTTGGACATTGTCCTACGAGCCGAACAATGGACGGACAATATTCGGGCAATAGATAAACATCAAACATTTTTGAACAGGACGTATTTTCTTATCCTATATCATAACCTAAATGAGAATCATATGAACATGGACCAGACGAATTATAGCGTCGGACCGAGCCGGGTATCGGATAATCGTTGAAAATTTACACCCCTAACTTCAAAATACCGATCCAAAAAAATACTGACATTGCCTGCTGACTTCCCTCAATTGACATTCTGTTTTGGCTAACCTAACGTAAGTCAAGGAAAATTCCCTTTCACTTACTTAATACTCTTATTAGAAACGAAGAATATCTCATTTTTTAAAAGTACTGGTTATTTAATACTTCAAATCTGAGGTGATCCCTTTGTATATTTTCCTCTACCTATCCACAACGCATATCCCTTCCTCAAAGGTCCTATGGTAAGAGATGTACCACATCAGTAGTAAGCGTACAAAACTGCTGATAGCCCCTAGGTAAAAGGTAGATTTCTGTTGTGTAACTCGAATGACCTCGCATCCCAACGCACTAAACCAAACCAACCATCCTAGGCTTAAATGTTAGGCTAAGTCCACTAATTCATGCTTGTTCTAACTGTATAATTAAGACTATATAATGTCACGCTATGAAAATTATATTTCTTTCTAGCATTCCTACCTTACATGCTTATTTATTATATTCTATAAATATTAATTGCCCATAGTGAATGGTCATTATTATCCAAATTCGCTAATTTCTAATAATATTTATTTATTCGCTCTAATTTAACCTATCATGCTTATTTATTTCTCCATAAATGTCATACTAAATTCTTTAACCAGTCCATTAACATATTTATGTACCCATTTAATTCATGTAACTCCCTATTAAATGAACAGTTATTGCCTTATTAATTTTGGAGTTAGTATTTCTTTTCCATCTACACCTTACAATCTTATAATTGAATATGCTATTAATAACTAATGCGAATATCATCGTAAATTACACCTTTTATTTTCAATCATAAGCGCGTTCATACATGTGTGTGTATTTCTAATTATTAAATATTAAACTAGAACATTCATTTCTACATTTTAATTTATCAAAGTTATCCTTCCTAGAAGGATCACCGTTATAACTTTCCATAAATTATCTGAAATTGAGACTTTTGCTTCATTTGAAATTACAAGGAATTATCTCTTTTCTCTTAGACGGTGCAAACTATGGAGAAGAATTTCCATACTTTTCACATCTCTTTCCTTTTTGGTAAACTGCTTATTAATTCAAACGATGCACTTTTATACATAATTTTTGGAATTGGATAACTCATGAAAATTACACGAAAATAGATACAATGAAATTATACCCTGCTCCCAATAAATTAAAACATAAAAAATTCACATTTCAAGTCAAATTAGGGCAATCTAATCTACTACTAACAATTTACAACCCAACTATAAATCTGGAATAAATCTAGAACCTTACGAACATTCATCTTTAACAACTTTGAGGGCTAATTTTCAAATTTCCTGATTAGGGAGAAAATAACATTCATATTCCAACTGCCTACTTTACCGAATATAAAGGCAATATTTCATCTTCCTATGCCTACAACTCCATAGATCTTGAATAGGCATATCATTTAAATGAAAATCAACAATATAAATTTCAATGTTATAATTAAATTATATAATTTCTCACCCACCTTTCAAGCTTTTCAGATCTCCCAAATCTGAAATTTATTCCTTTACTTTGTTCTTTTTCCATTTAATCTAAAAGAATATGTATAATAAGGTATATAAATACTATTAGAATTATAGATCTAGGAAGAGATTTGGGGTTAAGAGGATATAAATGTATAACTAAAGAAATCTACCCTTTTTCACAGTATCGATTCACTTCTTCTTTCTTCTCTTTTATTTTCTATCCTTTTCATATTACATATATATACAATATTTTTTAATTTAACTAATAGAAATAGTGGAGAATGAAAAAAGGCAGAGCTTTGTTGTTTTGACCAAAAAAAAATGAGAAGGGAAATGAGGGGTTAGATCTGCATTTATAGGCGCTTGAATTAATCGTAATTGTTAGATTAAAATAATTAAATTCAGATCGTTTGGCAAACATTCAAACCCTAGCCTCCACTAAATGACCAGTCGACCGCTCCTACATTTAGTCAACCACTAGTGGTAGATCGGCCCTAGGAAAGGGTTGATCAATGGGGTGTGCATTTAATGTAATTTATTTCCTATTTTAGTTTTTAATTATTTTTGCTCTGAAAACTTAAAACGCTAATAACTTTTTCATTTGACCGCAGGTCGAGAATCTCCAAATGTGAAAGTTGCTAGGAAAATCACCATGAACGGAATGCTACTTTCATGGCCAAATTTCGTCGTTTGCTCAAATTTCATTTTTGGAACCTTATTAATTATTTATTAGTTATCATTAATTTTATGGGGTTTTACAATAGCTTCAATAACACATTTAGGATGAGCTCGAATTAATGAGCATAGCCCAATATTCAGATTTAGGATAAATGGTTTGGTTTAATATGGGTTGGGATGTAAGGTTAGTAGAATAACACAACAGAAGTCTACCATTCTTCTAGAGGCTACCAGCGGTTGTATATACGTACTACAGATATTGGACATCTCCAACTAAATGAACCATGGGAAAGGGTTATGCATTTGCGTACAGGTGTGGGAAAATATATTGAGGGTTCTCCTCAGATTTGAAGTAATAAATGGCTCGGTACCTTTAGTGATGTCAAGGGGATTACTTCGAGGTAGAAGGTATTAAATGTCGTTGGGTCTGCCTCCTCCTTATTTCATAAGTCTTAAATAACCTATGACGGTGCCTAATTGGAAAAAGGGGTCTACTTTGTTTCTAAAATTTGGGTATTAAATAATTGGAATGGGCATTTTCCTTGACTTATATTAGGCAAGTATAAATGGCACTTCGGTTGTGGGAGGTCGATGGGTTATATCAATGTTATTTATAGACCGGTATATAAAAGTAGGGCTTCCATATAGGCTTTGAATCCAGTGGTCCCGTATGGTTATTTGCAAAGACTTGGGTTATGCCTTGATAAATTTCGCTTCCTACTAGTGTAGAACCCATATGAGATACGCAAAGACTTTAAAGTTGAATTAGTTATTTGTTTGTCGAAGGTGGACTAGTTAACCCTGGATAAGTCTTTGAGATGCGTTAGTAATACGGCTAATTAAATTATAAAATCGTATATAGGAGTCATCGGTCTTCGTAATTAGAGCTGGTTGAGTATCGATTACATTACGAAGGGCCTATTTCGGGGTGAGGTATTAAATGGCCATTGGGTCTGCCTCCTTCCTATTTAAGAAGTATTAAGGGGCAAAGGTTTCCTTATTGGGTAATTCATTGCTTATATGTATGTACATATGTATATTTATGTACACACACACACACACACACACACATATAAAATTATACCTCGGAGAAGGTTAGATATATCATACGTGCAAATGGAATCAAATGGACAGTCTCATTAATAGTAGGCATAACACTTAAAAAGAAACAAATCGGCATGAACCAATATTATGGATAAAGCATGTAATTTACCAATCTATACAAAATAGATTCAAAGGGACAGACTACTGGTGTAAGATGGGAATAGTAGATGGAGAGGTCCTCTTATTCATGCTGGACACTGACAAGGTAATGAGATATCTAAGGAAAAATTATTGATTTTAAGGTAGCATCCTTAGTCGGTATATTTGTTTATTATATTTTACTATTCCATTGTGAGTTCACTCTCTAATATACTTATGCTTATTATAGGTTACCAACAACAATGATCTGCACCCTAATGGACATGGATTTCGATTTAGTCAAAATTCAGGTCTATTAAGGTGTGTGGGTTGTTACACTTTATAAATTTAAAGGCTTGAAGTTGAAAGTTACTACTTTCACCAAGGCTACAAGTCGAGATTTGTATCTTATATTAACATTTGATTATTTATGTGGAATTATGTGTTTCTTGATTATCTTTTGCGCTAACATTCAGAAATCTTCATATCCATTAGGACTGTAGGCTAGGTTAAATATTTTGACTATTAACTTCTATACTTGGTATCATCTGTGATCATTCATTTGTTTTTGACTTTATGGACTAGGATTTGCTTGTCTTTAGTGTTATAAGGGTTGATGTGTTTGATTATATCACCCAATTTATATATGTTGCTCTTCTTCCTTGCTTATATGCACTCCATGGGTGATTTGGAGTTCCATTGCATGGTATGTTATTAAGACGCTATGTTGGATTGTGTGTAACGTTGTGTACATGTTATGCCTTTTATTTATCATGCTTACTATTATGTGCTTACAAACAAATATAGATATAGTTGACCAGTTTATTATGTTATGTATCGGGTCAATCCAAGACTTTAGGTACAGAAGTACTAGACTTATGGATGATAGACATTTTTAGGAGGTAGCTTAGTATTTATTTTGCTAAGATATACACAAACACACACACACACACATGTGTGTGTGTATGTGTGTGTGTGTATGTCTCTGTATGTATATATATATATATGTATGTATATATATATACATATGTATATATATACATATGTATATATATATATACATATGTATATATATATATATGGATATATATGTATATATATATGGATATATATGTATATATATATGGATATATGGATATATATGTATATATATATGGATATATATGTGTATATATATATATATGGATATATATGTATATATATATATATGGATATATATGTATATATATATATATATATATGGATATATATGTACATACGTATGTATGTATATATGTACGTATGTATATATATGTATGTATATGTATGTGTGTGTGTGTGTGTTATTTTGGCATGTCTCCATGTGCATATTTTTTATAGCATGCCAATGATGTATCTTTTTGGTTGGGTCTAGCATGTATTAATATATGTCATTTTGGGTTGTGACTCGGATACTTTTTCGTAGACACGCTGTGTTATGATATGGGATGTATTATATTTTATGTTGAGATTTGTGACTCTATAATCTTATTTTTGTATTATGTATTGTTCTGTCCTAACGAACCCACATGTTTTTTTGATTTTGCTAAAACCAATCACATATATTTGACTAAATTATAAGGAAATGATAAATATCAGTATTAGCCCAAGGGAATAATCATGTATGGTTGCTCCTAACAAGCCCGTATTTCCATATTACCATACAATATTATTCTATAATACTCTTTGGTAGTATGGTTATGGAAGTGGCGCGTTGCATGTGAAAAGAGTGTGCAGAGAAGGAAAATTAAAGAATGGTGAGAGCTTTAAGGTAGGTCCTCCTTCTGGCATCAAAATGTTGATTAACAAAATAAGCCAACTTTGAAATTGGACTAACTCGTTTGCAAGCAAACATTACTTGCTAACACTAGGCTCAAAAATGTATAATGAGAAAAAAAAACAAGCAAATGTAAACAATGCAAAGATATAGAGTGGTTTGGCCAAGCATGCTTGCTGTGAAGATCTCTTACTTCATTTCTCTCTTACAAGTATAAGAAATTACAAGAGAATGATAAGAAGTACAACATTTAAGACTGATGAAAATGCTAATCTTGACAGCTTAGGGCTTTAGGTTGCTGTGATAATATTTATGCTTGATAGAATTACTAGAAATTGACACCTTGATGTAGTAAGCCTTTGGATATTTACAATAGCTGAGACGAATGATGGATGGTTGAGTATGCACATTAAAATAGACGAGAAGCATGTATGGCTGTTGATCTGGTTGCATGGGCTTATGGAAGACAACTGTAAAAGTGGAAGGGAATGTCAAGCTAAGAAGTGTGCCAATTGTCCCTCCATACCAGGCATGCGTCTTGCTTTTAATGTTGGCGGCATGTTATAGGAGTAGGTATGCTTTTGGTAGATCCGCTATAGTATAAGTATGGCTTATACAACTTATCATTTACTTTTGCATGTCTATATGGCAGGGTAGACAAGTAGCTTTTTCCAGGCTATGCCGGTCGGGTGCTTGTTGATGAAATCCAGATGTTGCTAAGGACTAAGTTGCAATTGATATGTCGAACCAGTTGTGGGATGATGAGACGAGCTATTTGGGGCCGATAGAAGGCTGGTTGTGATAAAGCCAGGCCGGAGACGGCTCATTTTTGAGCTGGGCCTTGTTTGAGGAATTGGCCGTGAAAGCCA
Organism: Allium cepa; assembly: GCA_030765085.1. Taxonomy (NCBI): domain Eukaryota; kingdom Viridiplantae; phylum Streptophyta; class Magnoliopsida; order Asparagales; family Amaryllidaceae; genus Allium; species Allium cepa. The sequence goes on from CM060928.1 coordinate 349,090,629, forward strand.
TCTTGAGTTGAGGTGGCAGATATTGACTCAGGGTGTAACTTAGTAAATGGGCTGGCTTGGGTTTAAATTAAGTTTTGGCCAGCATGGACTGGTTGGGCTTAGATGTGCTAGACCAGCATGGATTATGTAGGGCTGTGCTTATTAGCTTGCTAATTATACTTGTGGGAAATTTGAGCAATAGTTACAATTTTGTGTTTGATATATTCAAAATTTATTGGATAATACAAACTCAAGATTTTGAGTTTGTCATAAAAGAAATTATCATCATACGTAGTTTGCATTATTAGTTATGCATTTTAGTGTAATTGAATTATATTATTTAAAACTTTTTAAATTTTTATGATATTCATTAAGTTTTGTATAAAAGTTATACAATAACATATTTTGCACCATTTTTTTTTAATATTACACAATATATTCATCATTTACACCTATAGATACAACAATGTTAATATTAATATTAATATTCTTAAGATGTATAAGTAACGTTTATCTATTATTCTTAAATTATATCTTTGTTATGCATATATGTTAACAATTATATATCTTTCTCATCAAATTTAAACACATTTTTCAATTAGTTGTTATATGTTTCTTTGCATTGATTTTCTATTATTTATATATATTATAATAATGCCCGTCTTCATAAATTTTTTGAATTTGTTCACAAACATAGGAATAGATAAGACTGTGTCTCGGAAGCAGATTAATCGACATAGATATGTAATGTTCTTTGTTTTATGCCTACCTTATATTTATATTAAATATTAGTCTTCACGTAGAAGGTATCATTTGTTTAGAAGAAGCAACCGGTTAAATGATCACTTATTCATGAGTAAAAACTTAAAGGCATCTGTTTTCATTAATCATTAAGAACAAAAACATTTATCCGATGAACATTTAAAATTGGTTTTTCTAGTGCTAAATGCTTATTAACATTTTCTTTATCTATACGCTCAATTGCATCTATAAAATTATTTAAGTTTATGTATGAAAAATTTGAAATTTTGAAAAGTTACGAATTGTTAAAGTACGAAGCTTCTTATGGTTTAGAAACTTCAAAAAAAATTGATTTAAAGCTTGTATGATCCGAAGATGTGTGTATGTGTGTTCGGTCAATAGGGCTTAACCAATAGACCAACGGTTTTTAAGGTGGACCATCATCGTCCAAACATTAAAAACAGGCGTAAGGCAAAGACGCCTCAATAACTACAAAAACTGCTAACATGCCTAGTCGACTAGCAATAATCAACAATAAGCCCACAAACTGACTAGGCATATGAATAACAATAGACAACAATCTCAACGACTAACAGTAACAGAATAAAAATTCAAACAACCAAAGAGAGAAAACAACTAAATTCCAACACAATGAGAGAACCAGCCAAGGAGCCTGGGTAGTAACCGGGAGTGCGTTGAGAAATAATAAACTTCTAATCCCAATCCAGTGCAACTAGATTCTCTTCATTGTTGGCACCAAATTTCCCCGCATTGCAGATAACAAGCTCACCATCCAAAAGACAATAGTAGAGCTCCTGCTTATCTTTCTCACAATCTGAGATCTATAATGAGAAAATCTTCTTGTTTGAGTGGAAGTACAAACTGCTATCCTTATGGGACCAAGTTCAACCTTATTATCGAGATCAATTGTGTTTCAGTCAGTTTTTCAGACAATTCCCGCGCAATGCCCTCTGCACTCAGAGGGTTGAAGCTGATAACATGGACAAATTTCTTCTTGATGTAACTAATAAAGGAATCGCACGGCGAAACATCGTCGGCCCAGGAGGGCCTCTAGGAGAGGCGAGTGTGGGGAAAGCCGAGTGGGTGAAAGGGTCATGAGTGGATGAAACATGATTGGAAGGGTATAGCAATATGGATTGAGGGGGAGGCTGAACTCTAACATTCCAAAAATTAGATGGAGGCTACGGGAGGGGTTGCTTAAGGGGAGGGTTGTCCTGGCAGGTGGAGGAATGCGGGCGAACTGAGTTAACATGGCCAAAGGAGTGGCACTGGTCGCAAATATAAGGTATTCATTGGTAACTTGTAGGATCGGTTTCACCTTAGAGGGAGGTGAATAGGGTGATATTAATAGTAATAAAAATTAATGCAGAAATATATATATATATATATATATATATATATATATAATTGCAGCACAGATAATACCAGAATAATAAAAGTAGAAATAGAACAACATAGATTTACCCTGCTTCGGCAAAACCCTGCCTACGTGTCGTCTCCAATGTTTCTGCTAGAAGTTAAGTAGTCAGACGCTTACACACGTAAACTTACGACACCCGCTAATGACTAACCTAACTTTACGCTCAAAACTCTACCACAAATCAGCCACTGAGTTATGAATTCTTAAACTACGCCTCGTAGTTTGTACCTAGTTACAAAAGTAGAAAGTTATACAATTTAAAAGGAAAATTAAACAACCAAACAAAATAAAACCAAAACCCTATTATTTTAAAAACTAAAGGCCCAATATTAAGTATAACACCATCCCACAATAATAACACTGTAGTAAAAATATACATTCCCTTTTCTCTTGTTAATGCCTTCGGCTACTTCCTTTCTCCTTCTGATGAAATTAAGGTTCTTCAATTTGAAGTTGCCGCCTTGAAATACAAATTCGAATTGTATGCTCGTATAATATCTTCGGCCATTCTTTCTTTATTCCTTTTCAATGATTAGGGTTTTGTAATTAAAGTCGCCGCCTTGATATCAATCGATTGATGTGATGAAATCAAATCTTCTTTGCTTTGTCAATCGATCCCCAGCTTGAGTGCATGCGGTAGCTTCAATTGTCGAGTTCAGATTAGTGCTTTGAACTGGTACGTGAACTGCCTTTATTTACTATCGTTGTTATGCTTGAACTAGATATTTCTTTTCGAACTCGATCCTTAAGCCGGTGATGATATGGGCTAATTTATAGGGATAAAATCCCTAAAATTACGTTCATGTATTTTGCTTTGAATCTGTCTATTATTTTTGCTCGGCCATACGATTATTACTTGAATACTTGTGATAATTCTTGACTTGTTCATATCTGATAAGTTTGAATATTACTTGAATCGGTTCCATTATTTGTGGCATTTGAATTTATTTCTAGTTCTTTTCCTCTATGACTTCGGAGAGTGACTTGTTAATACATGTTATTACCTCTGTTCCAATCTTCGCCGACACTGTGACTTCATCAATTCACGTTATCGACTTTGACTTTGGCATTTTGAATTTTTATGATAAACTTGACTTTTCATTTCATTTCCCACGGTTTTGAATTTTTATATATCCTGTTTATCATCTGTGAGTTCCATAAAACAAATAATGTTGGCATATTGAGTCTGTACTGATTTGATGCACTGTTGTCATTTCTGTGTGGAGCTTTTGCATTTTGGAGTCGGTCTTGGTTCTTTGTTCCATTTAGTCTGGTGCATTGTTATCATGGTATGCTTTGTGTCTCTGTTGAGGCTTCACTTGTGTTGTTATGTTCATGCCTGAACATACATGGTTGCAGATGATTTACTCAGGATTGATACACTTGGTACACTTGAGTCTGCATTTTGATGTACACTTGATATTTCTGGTTTGAGTTAATGCATCATGTTTCCTCTAGTTAAACTGATTTGTATTCATGTTGATTTTGTTCTTTGAACTGATTATGTGTATACATATATATGCATATATGTATACATGTGTGTTTGTGAGTGTATGATTGTTGCATGCTCATGTTGCCAATGGCACCTGATCTAAGCTTGTACTGTGATCTCATGTTCACTGTTACGTTTTTGCCTCACTAATCTGATTTGAATCCACGTTGTATGTGTTTACTATACATATCTTGATGTCCAAATGGGTTGATTGAAATGTTGATTTGTTATGCATTGCATGTTAATGTTGAGTTTCTTTGCACTTTGCACTGCCCTGGAATGGTGCACTTGTGACATACTATTGTGTGGCTTTGAGCATTGCATTGAACTGAACTGTTCTAGTTGTCACTGCATGTATATATGTATACATGTGTGTTCACACACACACACACAGATATATATATATATATATATATATATATATATATATATATATATATATATATATATGTTAGCTTATTGTATGTGGTTCCATTATGCTTTGCACATGTTTGGTTGAGTTCAATTGTCATTGCATATATATGTATACATGCCTGAATGCATGCATATCCTTTGTCCTCTTTGAATACTTGCATTTGAACTTGTGTGTTCTTCATTTTAATTGCACTGGTTTGTGTTTCATGTTGATGATGACCGGTCTTGTCTTGGTTGCAATCCTATGGTTGTGTTGTTGATCTTGTGTTGCTTTTCTAGTTTCATGATCTGGTTGCCTTTGACTTTGTTTTAGAGCTTTACTGCATTGTGAAGTCTATTGCACATGCTTCGAGCTTCATCTACTTCCTCTATTGTCATGTTGTTTATGTTTCTTGTTGTCTGAATGCACGTTGAATCTGGTTTTGGTTGATTTGGTTGAGACTCTATGCACTTGAATTGAATCTAGCCTTTGGCTTGGGTTTGACTTGTGCTCACATGTCCCTGCAATTTTATCAAGTGTATATCGGTATGCATGGCCTTGTGACATGTACAGTGATACACTATGCATGTTACAAGTTGTTTATGTAAGATGAATTCAAAATAAATGATGCGAACAACCCAAATAATTGAGGCAAATGATATTTTCAAACACACACTTTTATTGTACAGTGCAAAATATATTTTTTCAATTTTACTGCATCAATGTTTATTTTGTAGATAATTCAGATGCTGGATACAAACTGGAATAAAGTTGAAAATAAATACGAGTATTTGAGTGATATGTAGTGAGGTCAAAATTGTAAATTGAAATTTGTGATGTAATCGAAATTGTAATGTAATTGAAACTGAATTGTAGTTGAGATTGCGTAAATGTAATGAGAGCCGAAGTTTGTACCATTTAAATTTATAATAAAATGTTTGTTTGAATATGAATTCTGTGTTATTTATTTTATTCATCAAATATTTATTCAATTATGTGAAAAATAAAATAGTATAATAGAAAGTACATTTAAATGAATATATACATATGTGTATTATCATCAAACAAAAATCATATACTAGCATATTCTATAAGTGACATCAATAAAGACAACTCTATTCTCGACGAGGGAAACTGAAATGCGAGTAGGAAACTATCTAGGAGGGGAGATCTTAATAAGAGCCTTAGCAGAACGAAGGATTTTTCGACGCTTAGTGGAAATATCAAAGCAGATCAATCTACCAATGTGGTTTGCTAACTAGCTAATCCCTTCTAGAGATTGAAAAACTGATAGGATTTTTGAAAGATGAGTCCAGACGAGAGTGAAGAGGACCTGCTCACGAGCGAGGTCGACGAGGGCTCCATTGGGCAAAAATAAATATTTTTCCTTCAACAATAATCTGATCAAATTCTAAAATACGAGCTCTTTCTTTAGGGCATGAGAATTTAAAGAAATACATAGAATTATCACACCTAATATTGACCGAGCCTTTTAAACGCCAAATTCCAAGAATATGATTTTTCATAACCGAAAAACGAGGTGTCTCATCTAAAAAGAAACCAATTGAGTAATCTTTCCAAAATGGAGCTCCTACGTCAATGATTTCCTTCGGACGAGGGACGGACTTGTTAGAAAAATTGACATTATATTGCTTAGGCGAGAAAAGCCCGCATTACAAGGCATATTCTTAAACAAGGAAGACCAATGACTAACATGGCCGGAATAATCCTCACCAAACTTATAAACAGGAAGAGAAGAAGGATTTACCTGCGAGAGCGGAATAGGTGACGTGGCCTACAACCCACTGTCGGAATTCATCCCAATGACCGAAACACCAGTAGCAGAAACCCCACTAGAAACTTAAAACGCCACAACAACGAACACGACTTCCAAAGGTCGAAGGGATGACTGCTGCCTGCTGGGCCTGAGCTGGACAAAGTTGGAAGCGGAGTTAAATTTCTAATTCGGTCCAACGTTGGCAGATCCACCATGGAAACAGAAAACAAAGGTCCCACAATATATGAAGATGTGACACCCTACATGCCTCTGACGATCAGGAATTGAAGAAACATAAGCACTAACACCGAAATGCGACTGCAGGCAACAGAAAAGCAATCTCCTCTTTCAAAAACCCTTGCTCAAGCAATCGAAAGACAGGCGGGAGAAGAAATAGGTGCTCAAACAAGATGTCGGATAAGGAAATCTGGAGCTCGGTAGATGATTACAAAAATTTAAGAGATAGGAAATCGTGAATTTGAAATTTTAGGGAAATCACCTGTCAGTCAATCGCTGGACTCCATTTTCAATTCAATTTAATGTCATTTGATAACTACTAGTATGCTTTAATTTGATAACTAGTTTTTTATATTTTATATTTTAACTTAATTTTTAAACGTTTATTTTAATTATTTATTAAATAAATAATTTGAAATATAGAAATTTATGGTTTAACTCGTTCAAAACTAAAATTCCAATATCTTTTTTCCAAATTAAAATATTGCTGAAATTCGAAAATTTTAATTTTCAAGCTTTTTGACAATACAAATTTGTAATAATTTGAATATTTCATTTTAAATATTATCATGTCAAAAACCAACTAAAATATATGGCAATATTGTCAAACTACCGGTATGCTTTAATTTTAATCAAAAGATTTTAATCATAAACAAACAATTATTCATAATTCGGTATTTAGCAATAGGTAATTAGAATCAAGCATTCAACAGCAAGTGTTGAGCATTTGTTTTCAACAATTTAAATAAACGAAGCCTAAAATTAATACATTTTATTCATATAATCACTTAAAGCACTAGAAACAGTTATCAACGATCATGCACACCACTCATCGATAAACTCCAAAAAACCAACCTCAGAACTCACACCTTCGTTAACAGCACCCTTAGCCAACTCCTTATATTTCACGACATTCTACAAAATCTCTTCTCTGCTATCCACCATCACTTCTTCCATCACCTTTTTGAACTCTTCCATCGTCGCGCTCCCATCCTCATCCGTATTAGCCCAAGCTCCTACTTTTCATACATCCGCCACATATCCTAATCAATACCTCAATCGTTTCCATCACAGAACTCCATCCACAGTGTGTCACAAAACATCCAACTGACTTGTGTCTCAGAACCTCGAGTTGGTTGCACCATGTCATGACTAGACCTAGGCCGTCCATGCTCGGTATGAAGTGTGAGGGTAGTTTTTCAAGAGTTCGGATGAGCAAACGATCTAAAGGAAATTGTAAGACACGGTTAGGTCTCTTAAGTGCCAACACAATGTGGTGTGTTTGGATTGATGTGAGGGAAGCCATGCTTCCGAAGGAGAGGTAGATAACGAAAGAAGGCGGTTTAGGGGAGAAGAACGAGATGTAGGATTTGGAGTCTGGTTTGGATATGGGCGGATGAGGACACGTGGTTCACTCGTTTTCTTCATTGGTCGAAGCCTTTTGTTGTAGGATTATACATCGAATGTCATTGAAGAGCTTACGTACATGCAGAGGACAAGAGGTTAAAAGGAAAAAATTGAGATGATACATTTTTATTCTTAATATTTATAGTAAAATGGAAGTATTGGTAGTTAAATTATTGTGAGCTGAATTAGTCACAACAAACGTTTATTAATTTAGTTAATTTTGCATGTTTTTGTTACATGGGCAAAACTGTGTGAAAATACAAACAAAATCAAAAAAATGTATAAGATAATGACTAGGCATTCCGTATATATAAGTGAAAGAGACATAGATATGTGAGGTCATCAGTTTCAAAAATATCGATGTCTAACTCATTTTTTCCTTTCTTTTTTTTTGAAATTATATAATTGTCCCAAATTGCATGAATCTTTTTTATACAAAGTTTCATGCAAACACTGATTTGTTAACTAAGAAGCCTATATTTGATAGTAATACCATGAACATGGTACAAAATAAAAAGGCATCGGTCGTCCTCAATTTTACGTTACCGTGGATGGCGCATCTGATGCCTCAACGATTCTAATAGCTCCGATAGACAATTGGGACAAAAGGAGAGAATTAGCATGCTAATGTCGGACATATCATGTCGTTTCCCCTTTAAACGGCTCACATCTTTTCTTTTTTTCTACTCTCCAATCGATTATCTTTCATGTATATTATTACATTTTTGTGTTTATATATTCGTATTTATAACATATATTTTTCTGCAAATTTTTTGCTATATTTTGTAATTTTCAATTTTCAGAATATCCAATGGATTTTTCTTCTGCTTGCTCTTATATTTTTGTTTTATGAACGTCCGAAAGACTTACAATATTCATAAACTTGTGCATAGAATTTTTACGGAAAATAATGAATTCTATCAGCTCGTTTCATAGACTTGTACGTAGAATTTTAGTCCCCGATAGTTTTTTCATTTTTAGTTTTAGATTTTAAAAAAAAAATGTATTACGTATGTGGTTTTTAAAAAAAAACCAATTTAAAAAATAATGTTAACATACAAAATTGAAAGCAAATTTATTTTATTTTCTGGGTTTTCTATGTTTAGAATTTTTACCGAAAATAATGAATCTTGCCAGTTCGTTTCATAAACTTGTACGTAGAATTTTAGGCTCCGATCGTTTTTTCATTTTTTTAGTTTTGGATTTAATCCTCCATTATCCTTCCATCCTCTTTGTCGTCCTCCACTATCTCTTCATCGCCTTCTTCATCCCTTCATCATCATCATCATCACAATGATTCAAAATTTTAAATATTTTTGTGCCCTCTACTCATATTTTGTAGTGGATTTTAAAAACGCAAAACACAAAATAAAACCAAACGATCTTCAAAAATTTTTTCATCGCTTTCTTCACATTTTGTGAAGCATGTTGAAAACAAAACCCTATAATCAAAATTAAAAATGAAACCAGTGGGACTTTTATATTTGATGGTAATACTATGACAAATAAACAAACGCAAATTTAGCTATGCATTCCCTATATTGCTTGGATACGCAAACGTCTTTATTACAAGTTACAAATTATGTCTGCTTTTGTTTTAGGCAAAATTCTGACTCACATCCTTATGGTTTAAAAAATATAAACTTTTAAGTCTCTATCAATTTTCTTTTATAAAGTACATTTCCATTTAAAAAAAGTTAGTCAAATTCATAAATATCTTTGGATAATATTACTGGAAGAATTAGGAAAAATGATAAAATTTGAAAAATGGTTAGGCTAAAAGATATTAAGTTTTTTTTAACCTAAAGAACAAATATTAGCTATAATTTAGGTTGAATAACAAATTTTGAAAAAGATTAAGACTGTTGGACAAATATTAGTTTTATCTTTAGGCATTGTATTCAGTTATTACTACAAGAGAAATGTTAATTTTCTAACTTCAAATTCCCTACGCCATTCCTATGCTGCGTAGGAAAATCGTGAAAACGTTAGTAAGACATAGGAAATGCGTTAGCAGTTCTCTACCTTTTCTCTACGCTTCTCTGCTTTAAATGTTCCCCCATTAAATCTAATTATCCCAACTTCTTCCTTCCGTTTTCAAAGAGGGACAAAAATTGTCATTCCAGATCTGATCCTCCTTTTTACCGTTCCTCAAACCCTCTTCCCTCCACACCGCCATTTCTGCCTCCACGCCGCTGATAACTAAGAACCTCCGCGCCGCTGCCAGTATAAGCCTCCACGCCGCCACCAGTAGAAGCCTCCGTGCCACCGCCACTCCGTGCCTCCACGCCACTAGTAGGTACGCCATTAATTGATTAATTTACGTTATAATTCAACCATCTATAATTCGCATGCCACAAGCCATCTATAATTCCCCTTAAACTATTGATATCAATAGTTTGAAATTTAAAATTTTGAAATGGCATTTTCCCTAGCTGCCACTAAATAAACAATAGGAAGGTTCCTTCAGAAATCTTTTGCAAACGTCTCTTCACAAGTGGACACATATTGTTGTGGAGTACACTATCTCATTAGCAGTAAACGTTGCATACTTCATATATTAGAAATGATGAACTTCTGTCAGTTAGATCAGCAGCTAGAGACATTAGATTCCCCTTGAGAAGCAATAATAAATTCTTTTTTTGCAGTGTAAAGTTGCTTACTGAATTTATTCATGTAGTTGAGTTTAACGGCCATGATCCTTCTGTCTCGGTAGATATATTTCATACTATTTTATTTTTAGGTTGAAATTATTTTGAAGGCTAAGTATTATTTTAGTTTATTAAAGAAATATCTTTTCAGGTGAGAATAACTGCTTGCTTGGCTTTAGCTTATATATGTGATTCTCTTTGCTGTTTGGCAACTGATTTGCAACCAGATAGATCTACAGGTAGACATTTAGCATTTACGTGAATATTCACATTGTATATGTTTAAGTATCCTTATAATGGATTTCTCTATTCAGGCGATGGATGTGTTACCGACTCTGCCTCTCTTTTGATTGAAAGCACCTTGCGGTTGACAAAATATAGGGATAAGGTGAGAAGATAACAATAATTCATTTTCCATTTATAATTAGGCAAATGCTATTTTCTTCATTCATGCATTCAGATAAACTTCGTTATAATAGAGTGATTATATCATTATTTAGGTGTACGCGTATACTTTTTGATTAATCTGATTAGTTTTTACTTTTTGTTTACATCAAAAGTCTCTATTTCACATATGATTGGAAACTTGTATTCTTCTGAAGTTATACCGTATGCAACTTGTGTGGTTACCACATCATTTTATTCATATGCATCTACAGTTCAGATATATACAATCTCCCTTTCAGTCATTATATTAACAGTCTCAGTTTGTAAAGTTGAACCAAATCGCCTTACTGTATTATGAGTAATAAAGCTAATATATTGTATATTTTGTTGTTTATTCTTAAATTTTGTATACTCTATACGCGAATTAAAAAAACTAAAGTAATATGCATGGAAAGAGCTAATATAAGTACTCAACTAACTTATCTTAATTATGCAGTAGATGGAACATTTGAAAGTTCGTCGAGCTTGGTGTACAAAAATGTAAGGCATAGAGGAATGAATCCATTTCAGTTTTTAAGAGGTTTAACTGTGTTCATGTTAGTGGCATCTTCCAATGAGACAAACATGACATAAATCCATTGTCCTAGTAAGAAGTGTAAAGCCACTAAACATCATTCCTATGAAGTTGTTCAAAAGAATTTGACTAAAAACGGTTTATGGATGATTACTATGTGTGGATACATCATGGTGGAGATATGATGAATGTTATTAATACATCGGTGGTTGGTGAGGGTAATAATGTAAATGTTGGTGTTCATTTTGATGAATTTACTACTTCAGAAAATAGAATGACAGAAATGGTTATTGATGTCGCTGGTCCGAGTTTGCTGCTAATTCATTGGATTTATAGGAAGAACCAAATACAAAAGCTAAGAAATTTTTCAACTTGTTTGAAGCATCGAAAAGACTGCTTTTTGATGGATGCCCAATGGCAGAATTGGCAGCGACTTCTTGGTTAGTTGCTACAAAATCCAAAAACAACTGTACACAGAAATTAATGAATGATGTTCTTAGTTTAGTTCAAGATGTGGTCCCATCCAGTTTGCAGACTAGATTGGCAGAAAATTGGTATCAATTAAAAAAACAAGTCTCTGCATTTGGATTGTCGTACAAAAAGATAGATACATGTTGAAGTGGGTGCATGCTATATTGGAAAGAGGACATAGACTGTTCACAATGTAAATTTTATGGCTTAGGAAGATATGAAAAGAAAAAAGTAACGGTAAAGGTGTACCATTTACTTGTTTACATTATCTTCCACTTATTCCTAGATTGCAAAGATTGCATTCGTCTTATGCCACCGCGGAGCACATGAGATGGCATAGTGAACATGTTCGAGAGGAAGAGGTTTTATGTCATCCTGTAGATGGAGAAGCGTGGAAACATTTCGATGACAAATACCCTGATTTTGCCAAGAAGTCATGAAATATTAGGCTCGGTTTATGTACTGATGGTTTCCAACCTTTTAGCCAGTATGGCAAAAAATACTCCACTTGGCCAGTTATTTTAACACCCTACAATTTACCTCCTTGGATGTGTATGCAAAATCCATACATGTTTTTAACTCTAATTGTCCCTGGGCCGAAAAATCCAAAAAATGGAATAGATGTTTATTTGCAACCTTTAATCGAGGACCTGAAGAAGATGTGGGTAGAGGGTGTTGACACTTATGATGTGTCAAAGAGAAAAAATTTAAAACTATTTGCTTGTTTATTGTGGACGATAAGCGATTTTCTCGCGTACGGGATGCTTTTGGGCTGGAGTACGGGAGGTAAATTATCTTCCCCTGTGTGCATGGATTCAACAAAGGCATTTACACTGAAGCATGGTGGTAAGCAGTGTTGGTGGGATTGCCGCCGTCGATTTTTGCATACAAATGACACGTTTAGACGCAATAAGAATTTTTTTGAAAGAAATAAAAATATAAGTTTGCAACCACCAACATTTTTGAACGGAGAAGAGGTATTTGATATTGTAAAGATTATGCAAAATTACACGAGATGGGAAACAAAGAGCCTAAAATTCCTGGCAAAGGGGTTTATCACAACTGGTGCAAACAGAGTATATTTTGGAAATTACCGTATTGGAAAGATGTAAAACTTCGACCCAATTTGGATGTGATGCATATTGAAAAAAATGTGTTTGAGAATTTATTTCATACAATTATGAATGTGAAAGGAAAAACCAAAGATGATTTGAGATCAAGAAAAGATATCGAATACTATTGCAATCGTCCAGAGCTTAAGATTAATCTTATGCGTCCAAACTTCAAAGTTCTTGCGTGTTATGAGCTGGATATGACTCGTTGTAAAAAATTACTACAGTGGGTCGATTCTTTGAGGTTTCCAGATGGAATTGCTTCTAATATGAAACAATGTGTTGATATGAAGGACGTTGTACTGTCAGGTATGAAGAGTCACAATTGCCATGTATTTTTAGAGATTCTATTCCCGATAGTATTTAAAGTGCTTTTACCACAGAATGTTTGGATGCCTATAACAAAGCTCAGATTATTCTTTAAAGAGATATGCTTGTCAACTGTATCTGAAATTCATTTGCAGAAGCTTGAAAGAGATATTCCTAAATTACTACGTAAATTGGAGAAAATATTTCCTCCTCGAGTTTTTAATTGCATAGAACATATACCAGTACATCTACCAACTGAAGCGTTACTATAGGGACCAGTGCAGTATGGATGGATGTATTCTTTTGAGAGGTATATAATACTTATATTTATTTATGCAATTTTAAATATAGAACTTGTTATACTTAATTTCACACACTTTCATATTAAGGTATATGGGTCACCTAAAGAAAAAAGTGAAACAGAAAGCATGCATTGAAGGTTCTATTTGTCAAGCATACATTATTGAAGAAATGTCCATATTATTTAGCCATTATTTCAATGATCACATGAATTTCAATTTCAATCGTGGTCATCGCAATGAAAATGGTATGGTAGATGATTCAATCGATAACATTCTCTCGGTATTCAAAAAACAAGGACGCCCATCTGGTAAATGGAAGAATGTTAAAGGCTTCGCTACAACAAAGGATTACAATCTGGCAAAGGCAACTGTGCTTCTTAATTATAATGAATTAACTGATCTTATTAGGTACCGTAATAATTTGATTATTCATTGACAAAGTTTATGTCAATCTTTTCAACCTACACACAATACTCCTTAGATATTAACTTGTGTGCTTGATTTAAACATCAAGTTCGAAAGTGAATATCCTAATGTTGAACTCTGTAAAGAATTCGAGGGATGGTTTAAACAATATGAAGTATGATAAGTCCTGCATTTTAACCTCGCAAGGTATTCATTATATACTAAATTGTGCACTTGATTCAAATCGACAGGTTGATACGAACGACATCACTGACGTTTGCTATAGGAAACTTGCATTTGGTCTACGTAAAGCTACAAAATATGTCCAATAATGTTTATAAATGGATTTAAGTTTCACACAGAAGAATATGGAAAGAAAAAAACTACTGTTAACAACATATTTTGTATAAAAGGTGGAAACAACGATGATGACATAAAAGATTATTATGGTGTGCTGGAGGAAATAATCAAGTTAACTTACTCGGTGGTGCCGGAGTTAAAAACATTTCTATTCAAATGTCGATGGTTTGATAGTAGGCCGAATATTGGAGTAAGACGCGTACACAAGGATTACTCTCTTATTGAAGTAAACCACACAAAAAAAATATTTAGGGTACGATCCATTTGTGTTGGCTACACAAGGTACACAAGTTTATTTTACGCTGCATCCTGCTATCGACAACAGTCGTTCAGATTGCTGGGCTGTTATTAAAACAAAAACCGAGATGGTCATTTCAATCAAACACGATCATAACCGACAATATGGCATATCAAAATGATCCAGAACCTAACGAACTACTTGAGATTGTACAATAAGTAGAAGATATAGGATCTCTTATTAATGATGTTAATGATGGGGTCGAAGTAGATGAAGACGACAATGAGCAAGTCGAAGTAGATGAAGATGAGTGTGAGCTTGAAGATGAGAGTGTAAATATTGAGAGCGATGATGATAATGAAGATTGGTAGCATGTATATTTAATGATGATGGTTTGTTGCTTTTATGTTGATGAAGTTGTTCATCTTTTAGTTAATAGTAAAATTTTCAGTTATTGGTTTATATTCTATGCTATTTGATGTATGTTTTCAAACCTTGTCTTAAATAAAGTTCACAAATTTCATTCTGAAATGTTACCTTATCTTATGTATATAGTTGCATATGTTGTATTCTTGTAACAGATATGAGTTCTCGTGGTGGTGGTCGTCGAGTAATGGTGGTCGTCATAGTGGTAGTGGACGTGGTTTGGCTTTGATCGAACCAACACCTCCATCCGCCGATCAACAACCCACTCCTTCAGATGGTGGTAATCATGATGAAGGCGTCCCTGGGTTATCTGGACATATGTCACAGACTGGCTCGACCTCCTCAATCGGCACCATGTATATTTATTACAGGGAGAGTGGAGAGTAAGTAAAATTTATAAGCTTTTGAATTATCGTATATGTTAATAATGCAGTGAAGGATTAATATAATTTGTGCATTAATAGCTGGGAATTAGTGAATTGTGCCTCGACGTCTCATACTATATCTTCTATGCTTAAAGCCCGCATAACATCATTTTCGCCTTGCTTTAGTATGGTTCCTGCTAATATTAAGGATCACTGGTTTGAAGAGTTTAAGGTATAATAATTTTGAAATTCACGATGTTACAATATTTTTAGTCCATTCATGATTAAGTTTTTCATTTCATTTAATCTACACCCAAATTCTTGTATAGGCACTGTACTCTTGGGATTCCACGACTTCTTTTGCTGATGTCAGACGATTATGGGAACAAAAGTGTTGTTTGAAGTATGGGTGGATTGTTGGAGACATGAAAAGGTACAAAAAGAAGAATGCTTGTATAACAAATGAGGTATGGCAACATTTTTTAGCCCATTGGGAAAAGGAGGATGTGAAGAAGCTTGCCCAAAAGAACTCAATCGCTCGCAAAAGCAATCAAAGGCCACATAGATGTGGTTCTAAATCAATGGCACAATGGATGAATGATATGGTGATTGTTTAAGTTATTTAATAATACTAGTATACAATTCAAATAAACATACGATAAATTATTTCTATTTTTCAGGAGAAAGAACAGGGTCGAACACCGACATACATGCAGGTGTACATCCGAACACATTATGTTGATAAACCGAATGGTTCTACAGATGGTGAATGGGTTGATGAGTACTCAGAACAGTTTGTTGTATGTAATCAACAAAAATTTTGAATTTTAATTTACAAATTCCAAACTATGTTATGTGTACAATATCTAACTCTTAATGTAAATTACAGACCAAATACAATGAACGAGTTGCTCAAATGACCGCGAATAAGGATCGGGAGCTCTATCACGATGAGCTAAACCTTCTATACATGCAGCTTATTGGAGAAGGTGAGACATCTGCTTCCTCAAGAAGCACGTGAAGACCTGGTACTTGCAATATTCTTGGGGTAATGACTAATTTCAAATGTTGCTTTCATAAGTTGGTACCTTAAATCCAACCCGAAGTTTTTAAGATATAAAAAAATGACTGTTCGTAATTTCATAATCAACAATCAGAATCCAGCAGTCGGTAATCAACGTCCAATATTTAGCTTTCGATGTTTTAAAACAAACGACGCCGTCATTTTGCAATTGTAAAAATATTTAGCACTTGAAAGGCAGTTGTGCATTAGCGTTGCAAAGACTGTGATGTGCATTGCCTTTGCTTGAAAGGCAGTTGTTGTGCACTGCCTTTGCAAAGATAGTGCTGTGCAAAGGTAGTGTTGCCTTAGCACAGCACTGCCTTTCAAGCAAAGGCAGTGCTGAGTGCTCTTATGCTAGTACTCTTATCGACGTCCAATGAATATTAAGAGGCCTTTAACAGTTGGAGGTACTCTAATTGTTGCCGAAACTAAATTGTAAACTGAGAAAAGTTTGTTGCATCTCTTAATTGTTTCAAATCGAAAATTTTCACTTTATCCCATGTTAAACTTAAATATCTTTTTTTTAACAAAACATAAATAAGTAGGATTGTTAATATCTTAACATGTATATCTTAAAGGGTCACATGCAAATCAAGTTGTATAAACCAGATAAGTAGGATTGTTAATCTCCTCCACCATAACATTAGAAAAAATCAGAGATAAGAATGAGCAACGAGAACATGCAAAACACAAACAAAGTAAACTTCATAGGATTAACAAAAGCTCATAGTCATGTATATAGTTTTCTTGCTATCAGAAACTGCTATACTAGTTGCCATACTATAAGCACATGTAATGGCTATAGGTATCATCATCATAATCATCATAAACTAACCCATTACGATTCTTGAACTTAATATTAGAGAGTGTTGCTATACATGCATGTAAACTTCATTTGGAGCTACTTCTCCCATCTTAACATTATGTCATTTCCCTCTATAATAAGGAATTTAACACATCTAATGCTTTTTTTATTAGTTTATCTGCAGAGCAATAACTAAGGATAATATAAACTTAAAGAAACTAAAAGAATTGTGATGCTCATCATGACATTCCTTGTAGACAAAATTTAAAACATAAGGTTCTAAATTTTTATTCTTCTACATTTTAATTCTTTGGCGAATATGGATGGAGATTTCTTTTCTCTTAGCCATGCTTAGTTATATATACTAGATATCTATAACTTATTTGTCCAATTATCTCAGTTTATAGTATGTTTTTAAAATTATACATGCTTACTTTTCTTGGTGCTTCTTGTTGTTATGATATATTTACAAGTAATTTTATAAACATATGTTGAACTAGCTCATATGTTTTGACAGCTTATAAACTTAGGTTTGGCAGTTTGTATGTTCTTATTAGTTCATGTGTTCTAAAATGTATTTTATTACGTTGCCTTCAGTTTTGAGTCTTTTGACAGTTCATATGTTTTGAAATATATCACAAATATACAACGACTATATTGGGTGATAGTGGACTTAGGATCTTTGGCCTTCAGTTTTAATAATTTATAAATTTGCTAGTTGTGGTCTTGCTTTCAACTACATGGCGACTGCTGCTGTATTTCAATTATGTACTTGTATTCTGTATGGCTTGTGCATGGCAATGAATTTAAGCATGTTGCTGAATTGTTTTGTAGTGCATGTAACAATGAACTTTCTAAACGATCTTTTTATTCATGTATTGAACTGTCTGAACAAGCTTTGTGAGCAACTACTTTATATGAATGTGTGTTGTAATTACCACTGTAACAAATTACCACTGTAGCAAATCAAATAAGAGATCGAGTTAATATATAGATGCAGCTTAGTTATATATACTAGATATCTATGCATGAATGCTAAGAGCAATGTATCACGGTTCCATTTAAAGAAAAAAAATAAGCTATTTTCATAGATAGTTTTAGGCGGACTAATTTCAAGCGATATATGATATAAATATTGCTTTGCCAATTTGAGCTCAAATGGATTTCATATAACATAGTTTATGTGGAAAGCCTGTTTTGTGGCTTATGTTTGTCGAATGAGTAACTATGTTGCTGCCATAGGATGCATAAACATTTCTAAACTGGAGCATCTTCCTTTCTTTTCTTTTTTCCTTTTTTATCTATATTTATTGATTGAATCAATCTATTTTCTTACCTAGTACATATAAAAGCATTTTGTTGCCCTAGAGTTATAGCTTAATCTAAGTGATGTGTAATATTAGATAACCGACGATTACTGTAATTTGATTAGTTAGAAACAAAGATTGAGGCATACGTTGCACACCCGCCTTTCATCTGATTCACAATGAGGTTCAGAATTGAGAAATCGATGAAATCTTGCATCCTACATGTATAGGATTATGCAATTCAGAGAATAAACATGTTTATAAACACACATAATAAATTACGTCATAACCTTATCAAAGCTTGTACTTACAGTAGCATCTCTATTCGTTCCAAATGTCTTTCAGTGCTATATAAAAATACGGGTATGATCTGTGTAACCAACCCAAAATTGCTGAAATGGGCATTTCTTAGAGTCTCAATTTGACCAAACTGTGCAGTCAAGATGCCCTGTAAGAATACCATATTATTGTATTGTAGCATGTGTGTATTTTAACATTAGCAATTTTTGGGTTATTTAATTATAAATTAGAATTATTAATTATTATGTGTGGTATTTTATTGGCATATCAATTACTAGAGATTTTATATCAATTATTATGACACATGACTGTACACATGGATTTGAAGTAAGCAACAGCACTACCTTTGCTTGAAATGCAGTTGTGCACTGTCGTTCAGTGCAACAGCCCTGCCTTTGCAATGGAGATAACATGACTGTACACATGAATTTGAAGTAAGGTAGCATGGATTTGACGCTACTAAAAAAATCACTTCTAACATTACACTAATTGGAGATTTAGAATGCCAATTACACTGTCGGCATATTTTCATGACTAGTTCTTTCATTTCTTTATGAATTTTTTTTGGAAAAAAGGTACTTTATTAACAAGATAGTATATACTTCCATAATATGCCTCATTAAAACCTTTCAACCCCCCCTAACCTAAATGGGTGCGTTGGAGAAGGAAAAAGAGTACATATCGTTTCCGTATATTAACAGTACAACAAAACAAATTCTGTGCCATGCTGTCAAACAGATGGAGGAGTAAAAACGAGTTAATGGACACTCAAAACCATCCGTACGAACAGCTTGCACTAGAAAACCACAACAAAAACCAAGTACCACTACATGTTACTATAACATAAAACATCAGACCAAAAGAAAAAAAAAGAAAGATGACTAATTCCTCCTCTCAGCCAAAATGAGGAGAGAAAAGAAAAGTACCAAAAGCTTCCGCATTCATATCTAAATCGAATGGGCTACTGACAGTTCCGGAGGAAGATAACAATACGCATCTAAAAGAACTAGATGCAGATGATTAGTCAACAGCGGGACGGAATCAGGGAGGGCGAAAACAATCTTAGAGCCCAATTTCTGGATCGAGCTTCGAAATGATAAGTTTTTCCTCTTCGTTTAATATATGATCTTGAAATCTTAGTTGGAAAAGATGTTTGCTTTCGATAATTATTTGGTTGGTTCTTAATCTGAAGGGTTGTTCAAGCCTTTAAAAACACGGTTATTACGTTCACCCCAGATATTCCATATGATAGTAGTAAAGAAGATACTTAGAATGCTTTTTATCGGCGATTTAATTTTTTCCCGAGCTTGTAAAATCGAATGCAGTAAGGAATTGATGTCGTAGTTCATATCTAGCTTTATGTTAAGCTTAGGCATAAGAGCATCCAGAACATGCCTCAAGTAGGTGCATTGAAAAAACAGATGATTTTTATCTTCAATTTGATTAGCACAAAGCACACATTTTTGATCTATATTAGGGGACCACTTACTGATTCTGTACTTTGTCTGCAACTTGTCTCTTATGGCCTGCATAGCACATGTAGACATTTTAGGGGCACAACTCTTGTCCCATACAACAGTGGACCAGTCGAATTCATTATGTCTGGTTCTAAATATGCTCCATGCAGATTTTAAAGAAAACTGGCCTTGATTGTTAGGCAGCCACCACCAAAAATCATGTTTCTTTATGAAATTATAAGTTAGGAAAAGAAAAGTTGAATAGTTATACATTTTGCTAATGTGATTAGATAATTTACATGCAGATATACAGAGACAATACATATACTGCTCGGTTTGGAGTTTCACATGAAAAAGAGAAACTTGAGGAGGAAGTAGAAGAGCTAAGAGTAAAAATCAAGAAATGAATGCCACGATTAACAAACTACAAGGGGATTTATGTTCCATGCAGCAGGAGCTGAGTTCTATGCACGAGTTTATATGGGGGTTGAGGCGGGAGCAAGGATCAGAGATACGACCAACTTCGTGAGTCATTCCTATTTTGGTTGTGGGTTTGATGTTTTATTTTTATAACGTACATTGTATAATGTTTGAATTATATGAAACAACTATGTTGGAGCTATGTAGCAACTTTATTTTATTGTTTGTTGGACATGATGTATTTTAAACACATTCTGTAACAAGTTTATGGCAATTTGAACATGATATGCATTCTACATTAATGTTTTTAGTGAGACATAGTTATGATTTTTGCATGTGGTTATATAATTTATTTAATGTTTTCTGTTGTTGTTGTTCGGTTTTATTAGATTTTATTGTGATATGTGAGGAAGACGAATGTGAATTCAATAGGATCATATTGAATTTTTTAAGTACGGTGGCGTGGGGAAGGCGTATGGAACTCGTAAGAAGGGGTATGGAATATGGCGTAGGTAATGCGTAGGGAATCTAGCGTAGGTAACGCGAATGGAATCTGGCGTAGGTAATGCGTGTGGAACCTGGCGTAGGTAATGCGTAGGGAAGTTGGCGTAGGTAATGCGTAGGGAAGTTGGCGTAGGTAATGCATATGGAACCTTTCGTAGGAAATGCGTAGGGAATCTGGCGTAGGTAACGCGTATGAAATCTGGCATAGGAAATGCGTAGGAAAAAGATGTAGGGAAGGCGTAGGGTATTTTTGCGACGCACTATTTTTCGACTTCTTTTTTGGCGTAGGGGTGGCATAGGGAAATTTGTTTCCCTACGTCTTTCCTACGCCAAATCCCTACACCCAATTGGCGTAGGAAATCCAGGATTTTTTTCTAGTGCTATAGAAAAACTAGGATTGTCCTTTAGTTAAAAAAAAATTGCTGTCCTTTAAGCTAATTTTTTTTTAAAATTTGCCTTTATACCTATTTTCCTGTTATCTATTAAATAATGGTAAAGTAGAAGAATTTGAAGCTCTCTGATTAATTTTAGGAGTTATCTCTATTCTCCTTAATTATCTTCAACACTACAAGGGGAGGGGGGATTTCCGACGGCTGAAAACCGTCGGCGGCCGTCGGAAGCCGTCGGCGGCCGTCGGAAAAAGCCGTCGGAAATGAAGGCGTCGGGGAGCAGTATTTCCGACGGCTACCGACGGGTGATGCCGTATACATTATCGACGGCTTTCGGCGGTTTCCGGCGGTTTCCGACGGCTTCCGACGGCCGTCGGAAACCGCCGGAAATCAGGCCAATAAGCCGTCGGAAACCGCCGGAAACCGCCGGAAAATTTCGACCAATAAGCCGTCGGGAGCCGTCGGAAGCCGTCGGAAACCTGCTGTTTTTTTTTAAATCTGCTGCAAATAGAGCCTTCCAACCACATTTCTCTTCCAAACACTACAATATCAATACTGCACAATCAAATAAACAATAATCCAACCAAACATGCAAACCAATACTCCAAAATATTCAATAGACACAGAAATAAACAAAATTAGAATAAAAATAAAATATAAAATATACATAACATTCCAACATTAACAATAATACTAACAATAACTGTTCTAATCATGCATATCCTGATACAGCTACAGAACCAAGTGTATTATACATAATTATACATATCAACAATTAATTGTTCCTTCTACCAAATCATTGTAAACTAAAACTAAACATACCTGCACGAACGAATTAGAAAGCAATGAATCAATCTGCCCCAGATCCAGAGCCAGCCGATGAAGGGAAGCGGCCACCAAACTGCTGCATGTACTCAAATAACTGTGCCGTCTGCATGGCCTGTTGGCGGTTCTGCTCCTCCAACTGCTGAACTCTAGTCTGCAATTCTTCTATACTTGCTAGCTCGCTCTGAGGTCTACTCCGTCGTCTCCTACTCTGACTACTGGACTGCAATAATTGAAAAATAAATAAAATCAAAGTTTATTGTTTTGAAAAGGTAAGAATATCATATTTTAAGTATTTTAAGAAAAATTAAATTATTTACCGCTAAATTGCCAAATCCGTATCGTCGACCATGCTCTGGTGGACTCATAACGGACTCAAAAATAACGTCCTCTTCATCGGTCGTCAGCTGCTCTCGACCCGTATCAGAAAGGAGTTTCTGTCGCTGCTCCATAAACATCTCCTGCATTGACAAATTAATAATATCATATCTTATTTCATAATAATTTGACAACTAAAACAAATACTAATACTGAATAAAATGAAATATGCTTACGTGGCTTTTACTGGATTTATCGTCCTGCCATGTGTACGAAACAGTCCCGTCTGGATTAACATGCTCAACAGCATGCGTACGGGTGAACACGTCCATATAGCTGACAGGACCGTGTGCCTCGGCTTCCTGAAGTTGATTGTTACATACAATTATTATACATTTAAAATCATATAGCATAAACTATTTACATTTATTATTCAGTAATTAAATTTACCAACTCCTGCCGATACTGCTGAAACGACTTCGATCCTCCGCGATGAGTAACGGGATTCTTATTTCTATTTGCAGAGTTTCTATCTGACTCTGCCTGTACATTCAAAATTTGATACATTATTTTTCAATCACGTTAAATTAATAATTGAAAAAAAATTAGTATACTTGCCTTCGCCTCGTCCGTCTCCCAGTAGCTCAACCAAGCTTGCCACACGCTCTCCCCCATCCACCGTGGTCTCTTCCCGGATTTCTTAACCTCAGATATCGTGTCTCTGTAGTTCTTTCGCATCTTCCTCATCCAGTATGCTCGTGCCAGCTGCATATCATCTGTCTGGATAGTAAACGGATTTAGTTTCATAGTTACATCAATTTCATAATACATCAAGAATTCAACATAGTTACATCAATTGAAAAAAACAGATTCAAATTTATATCAGTCATCATCGTCTTCTGATTCAGATTCGGTCTCGTTTTCGACGATATTTTCCTCTGCACTGTCAAACGCTTCTACCAAAACATTTGATTCATCGATCAAAGGACCAAAATCTGTATGATCGTCTGTAATTATTATTTCGTTATTTTGCTCAAGATCTGTCTGATAAGCTTGTTCGTCCGGAATATTCTTCCCATCGAATGTGAATCTGGCCTTTGTTTTAAAAACTGCAGACCAATCTGCTTTATCTCTTTTTAGAGACGGATAAGGAGCGTAATAAACTTGCAATGCTTGTTTGGCTAGTACAAAAGGATCATACTTGTGATAGTGCGATGTATGCTTTATTTCGATAAGATTATAATCCTTATGCACATTAATTCCAGAACCTGGAACATTGCTAAACCAATTGCATCTAAATAGAAACACCTCCTCCGCGGGTCTTGAGAAATATGTCAGTTGCAAAATTTGTGTTAGAACGCCATAAAAATCATTTAAATGGTTTTCTGGATCGTCACTACCTTTAACAAATACACCAGTATTATTTGTTAATTTTTCTGCACCGTATTCTTTAGTGTTAAATTTGTATCCATTGACGAAATATATTGGATATGTCTTGACCACTCTTTTTGGTCTCATTGCAAGATGTTTCAACCCTTCGTCAACAACACAATTTTTCGGCTCATAAACGTAATTTGAAAACCAACGGGAAAATTCTTTACTGAGATCTCCGTTCGTATGTTCCCGTTCATAAACACTGTTTATATAAACAAATTATTACATTAGGTTATACACGCGCATGCATTACAGAAAAGAATAAAACAAAAATTATTATTTCAGATTACCTAACAAACGGTGCAATCTCGGCACAATTTAGAAGAATATAAGTGTGTGCTACACGAAGATCTCTATCGTCTAGCCATATTTCCACACATTTTCCAGAAGGCCGACCATGTTGTCTAAAAATAGATAACATTGCTTGAGAGGACTCTTGTTCGTCGCCTTCATCATTACGAGGAACACTTTGAAATGAAATATTCACATGGTCACTGAAATAGTGAGAGAAAAAGAACGAAGCTTCTTCTTCGATGTAAGATTTACATATCGAACCTTCAACTCGTGCTTTTTGTCTCACTTTTTTCTTCAGATGATTCAAATATCTATGCAACATTAATTTATATTAACTTCATCTTTCAAATGCAATTAAATTACGTTATAACATATTACATACCTCTCAAATGGATACATCCATCCGTATTGGACAGGACCTCGAAGTCGTGCTTCAGATGGAAGATGAACAGGTAAATGTTCCATCACATTAAAAAAACCTGGCGGAAATATTTTCTCTAATTTGCAAAGCAATATAGGAATGTCCACTTCAAGTTTACGTAAACGTTGCACTTTTAAAGTAGTCGAACAAAGCTCTTTGTAAAACATACTAAGCTCCGTTACTACCTTCCAAACTTTTAACGGCAGTAGTTCTTTAAACATAACGGGAAATAAATTTTCCATCATTATGTGACAGTCGTGACTTTTCATTCCGCTTAATCTACCATTTTTAAAGTCAACACATCTACGAAGATTTGATGATATCCCATCAGGAAATCTTAACCCTTCCACCCATTTTAACACAGCTTTAACTTGATTATTATCTAATTCGTAACAAGCTTTTGGTTTTTTACTGTCATTTGGTTTCATATGAAGCTCGGGACGTTTGCATAATTCTTCTATATCACGTCTTGATTTCAAATCATCCTTCGTCTTCCCTTTCACATTCAAAATTGTGTTAAACACATTATCAAATACATTTTTCTCATTGTGCATCACATCTATGTTATGGCAAAGCAGAAGATGTTTCCAATACGGCAACTCCTAAAAAATAGTTTGTTTGCACCAGTTATGAACAACTGATTTGCCTTCAATTTCTGTTTGCTCCCCCGTTTCATATATCTTTGGATAGTCCTTAACAAGTTCATATATGTCTTCGCTTGACCATATCGTCGGTGGTTGTCTGTTTTCTACTCTATTAGCTAAAAAGTTTTTCTTGTCTCCTCTGAAGGGATGATTTACATGGAGAAAATGTCGATGACAGTCAAACCATGAAATTTTCTTACCATGCGGTAAAGAAAACGCTCGTGTTTCATCCATGCAATATGGACATGCTAGACGACCGGCAGTACTCCATCCCGAAAGCATTGCATAGGCAGGAAAATCACTTATAGTCCACAACAAAGAAGCAAACATACGAAAATTTTTCTTCTTTGACACATCGTATGTTTCTACTTCTTCGTTCCACAGTATTTTTAACTCCTCAATCAACGGTTGTAAATATACATCGATTCCTTGTGTCGGATCGTCGGGGCCAGGAACGACAACAGTAAGAAACATATATTGTGTTTTCATGCACATCCATGGAGGTAAATTATACGGTGTGACGATAATGGGCCAGGATGAATATTTAGAACCAAATTGAGAAAATGGAGAAAAATCGTCCGTACATAATCCTAATCTAACATTTCGACTCTCCGCTGCAAAATTTGGATACGTTTTATCGAAATGCTTCCATGCTTCTCCATCGGCCGGATGTGTCAACGTACCCTCTTCCTCCGTTCTCACGCTATGCCACCTCATATTAGACGCAGTTACAGAAGATGCGTATAATCTTTGAAGTCTTGGAGTTATGGGTAAGTAGTGCATACGCTTGTACGGAACTTCCTTACCCTTCTTTTTTCTTGGTTTGTATCTCTCCTGGTTACAAACTTTACAATTTCTAAGGTTTGCGTCTTCTTTCCAAAACAACATGCATCCTTTTAAACATGTATCTATTTTCTGATACGGTAAACCAAAAGCCGACATAAGTTTTTTAACTTCGTAGTGATTTTCACACATTAGATTATCGGGCGGCATATGTCTTTTTGCAGCTTGTACAATAGCCGTAAACCCAGCTTCAGTGATGTTGTATTTTGACTTCATCGCAATGTATTCTGCGATTACTGACAGCTGCGTGTCGCTTTTACAACCATCCCAAATAGGTTTTTTAGCTGCATCTAGTAAATCATAAATTTTCTTAGCTTCAATATTTGGTTCTTCAACATTTACATCATCGTCGTCAACTTCAACCATAGGAAACATTGATCGTGCTGCATCTTCGACCATATTTTCTATACAGGTCGTTGAAACTATTTCGTTAACGACACTTTCAGACTCTACAGAAGTATTTGCTACAACTTCTCCATGCCGATCCCAAACATAATATTCGGGTGTGAAACCGTGTTGGCACAAATGAACTTTCACAATATTTGGTAACAAAAACTTCAAATGTCTACACCTACTACACGGACAACGAATTTCTGGATCGTTTCCGTTATTACTTAAGGCGAATTCAACAAACACGTTTATACCGTTATAAAAATCTTCTTTTATTGAGCCCCTCATTCCTTTTCTTTGGTACATCCATCTCCTTCGATCAACAAAATAATCAATCATTTTTCCTATTTGACAAAATGAGAAGTTCAAAATTTAATATTTATTTTGAAGAATACACATTCAAAAAAGATTATTTTCATGTTCGTATAATATTTTGAATTTAAAGAACAACTTCACAAATTTAAAAATATTTTCAAATAGGGCACATTTCATTTTTTAACGTACGTAACGATTAAAAATATATAATTTTTTTTCATTGGTCAGACATCCTACTTCCCATTACAAACACAGTAAGCATTTACATTTCGTATATTACTTCGTCCCAAACGATTCAATAAAATTTCGGCAGCATTTCCCTTTTGTTCCCTGCATTGTACACAAATGCGTGTACGCAGGAAACAAAAAAGAAAAGTTAGGGCGAAATTTTATGAACCGTTTGAGACGAAGTAATATACAAAATGTAAATTCTTACTGTGTTCATAACTTGTCCAATACAGAGACAAATCCGACAAACATTGTACCAGATGAATATAAATGGTCGTTTTTCGAAAAAAACGACTATTTATACAACGATCATGTACAACACTCGTCAGACGGGGCCAAAAACTCTCTAAGGGACATTTGTCGGTTAACATGCGCGCATTTTACTCAAAAATACAGTTTTACTCACTGTTCACATTTATATATTAATTTCACACATTTATTCGACGTATTACGCATCAACTTAGGGCTGGTTTAACATTTTGTCATTTTTCAATACACACAATTATAATTTAGAGTAATGCATTTTTTTTTTGTCATAAGTAAAAACGTGCACAATATAATACTCCTAGTTCATTCAATCATTTTATCTTATTTCAAATAACGTATACAATCGTCGAATCAAGGCATACACAACAAAATACATATACATGAACATGCACAAATTATACGTGTTTATCACAATTTCACGATAAAAGATGAAATCGGTATACCATGTGATGCTATAAACCGTTATTACGCTAGTGGAAACAATTGCAATCATTAATTCGCCCTAATTTATCAATTTATGCAAATCTATAATTAGGGTAAAAACTGAATTTTTCATAAAAATAAGATATTATACCTGAGATTAAGAGTACTGAAGCTTGATTAGAGTGCGTTGGAAGATCCGGAAGCTAAAAATTAGGGATTGGAAGCTTAGGGGTTGAATTTGGGGGGTTTTTTGGGTTTTTTTCGTATGAAATGGAGGAGGAAGAAAGGGCTCGGCTGGCTGGTATAATCGCAAATTTGCGACGGCTTCCGACGGCCGCCGACGGCCCGTCGAAAGCCGTCGGAAAATGGCCGTCGGAAGCCGTCGGTCTTGGCTGTCGGTATTCTGCCTTTTTCTTGTAGTGCAAGTTAGATATTTTATTTTCAAAATCGTATAATATAAGTTCCTACTCTACAATTATTCTATAAGATTTATCACACTATTTATATTCAAATACCTACTTTCTTTTTTAAATATATAATTATTTACAAATTTTTCATGATTATCTCAATAAATTTCACATTAAAGTCCACACATTTAAATTAATTACACAATCCAAAATTTAAAGTAATAAACTTAGTCAATTAATATTTGTTAATAAACCTAAAAAATGAAAGTTTCAACATGTGTACTACAGGCGCTACAACAAATTGGTTTAAAAAAAAATCATTAAATGCAAATATATAATAATCGCATAACATAAATTATATATGTTAATGACAATAATAAATTTATTTTATAATTTATTTAATAAATGAATTTATCATACATTGCGCTATAAAAATGTAATAACTTCAAATACCTGAATTTTAATTTTTTTACAATTACGTAGAAACTCTTCTCATTTACCTTCTAATACTTTACATTCAAGTCCGTATATTTAACCAATTGCGTAATCGTAAATTTAAATTATTTAAATAAATATGACCAACTAACATTCATTAATCCATCTAATAAATCCTAAAAATAAGAGAATTTCAATATGTAGAATATTCATATATGTGGAAAAAAAATGATAAAATGATTTCTTCTTTATTTAAATATATAAAGATATTTAAATCACATATAATAAAATGTAAATATAAATAATAATAACTCTTTTAATTTCTAGTTCATTTATCTCAAAAAATTATTGTACATACATAATATAATTCCATTTTGAACAACTTTTAAAAGATAAATTTATATTTTACAACATTACAATATGAATGCGTAGATTACAGCGATATTAGATGGTATAAATATTCTCACTTTCAACATGTTATCAAGCATACCCAACTCATAACTTAACTAAATGTGACATAACATTATTTTACAATTATCAAAGCTGCAAGCATAACCCTTCTACAACAATATGAAATTTATGGCTAATTACAATGATAAAATTGTTTAAAAATGAAAACTAAACAATGAATAAAAGTTGACACATAAATAAATTAACAATAAGACCGATGCTCTTCTCAATTACAAATACGTACAAAAGTCTTCCTAGTTTTCTCCAATTTTGTTTAAATTCGACTTCTTATATTTGTTAGTTATGTTGATCGCTAATTCAAATTATTTAAATAAATTCAATTATTTAATGTTTATTAATCCATTTATAAATCCTTTTAAAAAGATGACAATTCAATATATATATACAACAATAATATTAAAAAATGGTAAATTTACTTATTCATGCATATATGTATGTATGTTTATGTACATTACATAACATAAATTATTTACATATACAATATTAACAATTTTAGTTTATAATTTTTTTTGAGTTGGGACATTAATTTCTACAGTGATATGTAATTAGCGAGGATTGAACCCTCAACCTTATATTCAACCATCGCATGTAATTTTAATTTATGATTAATATAACACGATAAATTTATCTTATATTACATAATAAAATATATTTTAGCAATAATTAAAATATAAATATTATTTTTTAACAACGTTACCGTGTGCAACGCACGGGTTAGACACTAGTTATACGTTGAATTTGAAATGGGAAAAGCAAGAAAAAAGAAATTAAAAAAAAAATTAAAAAGTAGTTTCTAAATTGAGAGGTTTAAAACAGATGAGTTTTGAAACATATAAGTTTTGAAACTTGAGATGCGTCCTAATTTTCATTCGTTATTTTTAGTAGATTGGTGTCATAATTAAATGTTTGGATCGTAAGAAAATACTTGATTAAGGCAAACTTTTATGATTGGATTCCATGCAAGAATAAACAAGAGTCCACGCTTTGGCGACATGAACTGCAAGTTATTGTGTTATGAATCTTATGATTAAAAAATTTAATCTACTGCGTCGGTATCTCTTTGCATATTATTTACAGTTAACTAACATTGCGAATGAGCTAATTAATATAAGGTCGCAAAGTCACGCTTGGTGAACATTCATGCACATGTTGGATATTTATGCGTGAGTCGCTGATGTAGATATTAGTCGGCCCAATGTTCGAATATTAATATTCGTCAATTTCATATGCAAACGCATGAATGATGGTAAACATATTTAAATTATAAGGCACTGAAATTGAATATAAGTCAATTCAAAAATAGATTCATTTTTTCACGACTAATTATTGTCAATGTCTAATGATAGCTGCTACAATATCATTTATATCTGCTAGCAGTGTCTAAAGTTTGGCGTAAAGGATGTGTTAGGCATCAAAAACAGAAATTTCAATTATTTTAATTAACTAGGATTGTACGGAGAACTTTTAGGTTATATTTTTGGTTAAGAGGATTTTCACTTCGAGGGCTTGCAGCACAATAAGTTCTAAAAACACTACTTGAAAAATTAGTTTTAAGAACATTTTACAGAAAAAGATAAAAGAATTTACAACAGTTATACAGAAATAATAATAAAAGGATTTATCATTTTTCTATATGACTTAAAAAGATAAACGACTTTATCATTATGCTGTAAATTGTCCTTAAAACTAATTATTCAGAAGTGTTGTCCTTAAAACTTATTACCCTGCAAATAGAAGCCATTCAACCTAATTTCCACTTTGGTTCATTTAACTAAAATTACTAGTATTTGATTGTATTAGTGTAAGTGACCACTAACGGAAGTAGGTTAGCTAAGTACCGTCACGGTTTGAACCTCCGAACTATATAGCAACCAGTGAAAATAAAGGACACATACGGACATATCTAAAATCAAACTTAATAAATGAAACATCCTCTAGAAAAAAGATATAATTTATATTCCTATTTTCAAACAGTGTAATTTTCTTTTCAAAAATACGCCTCTGCTCCATGACTGAACGTTGATTCTTCATATGTGATGCTATTCTCATATACGTAATTAAAATTTGCACCCCATTATTTATCAATTTTAAAACGTAATAACTTTTTGTAGAAAATACGGATTAACAAATCGTTTTCACCATTAAATTATAAATTTTATTACATTTCTAATGAGTGACGTTATGTATATGTAAGAACAACGACATACCAAGTTATTCACTGACCCATTTATAAATTGATGTTTTTCAAATTTGTTGCAATTATATACAATAATTGCAGAAAAGTCTGTAATTATATGATATAATTACACTTTTTTGCGATTACTTGGTATAAATGCAGATTTTTCTGCAATTATTTGTTATAATTGCATAAAAGTACGCAATTATATGGAATAATTATAGAAAATCTGCAATTATTCTATTTAATTGCATAAAAGTCTGCAATTATAGGGAATAATTGATGATATTTGAAGAAAAGTTGATGATTATTTCATATAATTGCAGAAAGAGGCAAGTATACGGAATAATTATAGAAAAGTATGCAATTATATGCAATAATAGCAGAAAAGTCTGCAATTATTCCATATAATTGTATAAAAGTCTGCAATTATTCCATATAATTTCATAAAAATCTAAAATTATATGTAATAATTGCTGACATTTAAAGAAAATTTGATGATTATTTTATATAATTGAAGAAAATGCAAGTATACGGAATAAGTGCTAAAAAGTCTGCAACTATTACATATAATAGCGCAAAAGTCTGCAAGTATTACATATAATTTCATAAAAGTGTACAACTATATGGAATAATTGCTAAAATTTTAAGCAAAATTGATGTTCTTCAGAAGTTGCAAATTCTCTGCAAATATATGAAATAGTTGCAGCCTTATCGCAAATATGATTTTTTGGTATCAACAATAGATCTCATTTTAAGATGGTAAAATTTATGAATTTTTGGTTGAAACGGTATGCTGATCCGATGTTTCTACGGAAAGTTACAATAAAACTTACATAATAAAATAAAACAAAAAAGAGTTTGACGAGATATGCACTTTCTTGAAGTTTACAATATAACTTTAATAATAAAATTAAATTAAAAAGAGTTAAACATGTTTATCCGGTTACAGTTGTGTTTTAGAGGAAAACCGTCCAAAATGTTTTACATGTATCCAGACATGTAAAGTTAAATATTTTATGTTATTTTCTAAATAAGTCTAACTAATGAGCTTTAGGCGAGTTGGAAAGGGTTCTCGGCTCTTCAACAGAAGAACGACGGGACGGAAAGATGGAATGTTCTCGTGTTTCTGTTATTTTTCAAAACGCGGAAAAAAAGATTATTTTTTATTTTGTATGTTAATTTCGTTTTCTAAATTTATTGTTTTCGACAATATATATACAGCTTGCATATTTTTGTGTAAATGAAAATCCAAAACTAAAAAGGACAGATCAATCCCAGTGTAAATTCTTAATATGGTGTTAAAATCTAGCTATTTGCATTTCATATTTAAAGAGTGTTCTACTATTTGAAAAACTTCATGATTACGAAGTACTATTATTCCCTAGTCTGGATTGGTGGTCTAGTGCCATGACAAATCTGTCGACAGACGATTTAACTACAGACAAACATGTTAGTGGAATAATTTGAAAATATAACGAACAAAATATTACAACTTCTGAATAATTTGGTACCATACAAAATACATTAAAGTTTAATTATTTAACACATGCGACTAAAACGAGAAACGCATATGAGTAGAAGATATAAACATGTTTCAACATGTAGTCATGATACATACGTAAGCGATTGCATCATGAGTGCAAAATTGAAGGTGAACCACTCCCAAAAGAGAACCTTCGGCTACAACGTAACGCATGTCGATCTTACCTTGGTGCATATTGAAAGAAAATCCTCAGGTTCAACGTCATAACAGAGTTTTTTTGCAAAAAGTAAAAATATAATAAACTAGAAAAAAAAAGGATAAAGTAGAAAGAAAGGATAAAAAGTAACTGAAAACTTAGATCTGTCCCTTTTTATAACGAAAACCCAATTAAAAACATGTTTTAAACAATAGCTGTTTGCACAAAAAACGAGAAAACATCTCCAATCAGTTTTTGTAATAAACCACTTAACGAATGAAAAGCAAAAAAAAAATAAAGTACGTCCAATGTTTCTTTTTATTACGTTTCTTATATATTAGTCTTTTACAAGAAAGTGATGCCAGATACAATGATTTATAGTAGAAATTGATCATCCGGATGCTCCAAGTGATTAATAATGTTGCGCGTAGCTTCTCAATCTCAAATGTTGTCCTCACAAATGACAAGGTTATTTATAGAGGTAGATCCAAATACACCAAATAATGATGTTTCCATGTTTATGTTGGTCAAATGGAATATTCCTGAATATGCCATCTGCAGTCATTTGTTTACTAATATACGTTGATTTCCTTTCTTATTAGCACTGCGGGACCCAGCTAAGTACTCGGTTCAAGGGTGGGTGTTTGCTCGGCGGAGGTGAATGTGGACAGACTGCTGGCTAAATACATGTATCCCAGTTTGGTTCAACCCTCCTCTACTCAGTAGATACTAGCCCAGCACTGCGCCAATAGGAATGACCTCTGGTTCAGCAATCAGAAGCACCTGAAGAGATTTCTTGGCTGATACCCTTGGGTACTAATACATGAAACCCGGGTAGTATCCATCACAAAACCCGATCAGTACCCTTGGGTATCGACCTATGAAACACGGTCGGTACTAGGGTACCGACCATGACAGGCGATGATGGATAACTCTCTTGGTTCCTCGCCTTTCCCTTGCTTCCTCCTAACTTTAATCTCATGGGCTAAAATGCCCACAACACTTGCTCTCCAAAGCCTAGCTTATAGACTGCAAGGTGGACTTTGTTGAATTGCTTCTCACCAGGCTTGCATATGTCCTTATTCGACATGGGTCGACGTCCCTCTGTCCAGTGGTTGGAGTTAGGTCTGCACTACATCGATCCGGTACCTAGAAACTTCCCTTATAAGATCAAACCCAACCTAACAACCGAGCCAACCTCATTCAATTTTCAATCTACAATAGAGAAACGTGACCCTTCATCTCCCGTTCACCATTGCAGCACCAATCTGCTTGAGCGCTAAATCCATATCCGATTTCAATTTCCCAACAATCAGGTAAGCATTCCACTTTACTTCAATATTCGTTCCACCAATTCCATGTTGCAAATCTCTTGGCTCGGCCGCTCCTTCGGACCGTCTTATTCGGCACCTTACTGAATGATGATTTAGGTAGTTCGGGACACCAAGCAGAAGTTTATTTTATAGAGCATGCATACACACACCTAAACTTGGATATTTCCATCTTATACAATAACACATAAGGTAATTAATCATGTTAGATTAGCATGTCGGGACATCACCAAGCGTGGTCCTCCACTTCATTCGGGGACCAAGCTCCTTCTTCTTCAGCCCCTTCGGGTCGTATTCAACTGGAGTGTCACCTTAGCCTGGCTATACCCATTTTATTATCCATGGATACAGACCATCAGTGTTGCTAGCAAATCCTGCAGACTTTGAGGTTTCAACAATGATGGCTAAATTACCCGATCTCATCATGGCTTCCCACAGCATTCCTAAGGAAGGCCTCCTTCTATATACTCAAGAACAACGTGCACATGTTCCACTTGAGGGATACGTGGCTTGCTCCCGCTATCACTATGCTGCCAGTGCCCCTCCTTCTCTTCACTAGTGGGTTGCATGAATTCTTATGTATTTGAAAATTGCTTCATTCCAACTACATCCGAACGACTACGCCATCCTCGCTAGCCTATATTCTATTTTTATAAGGGAGCTCCAGAAACCCCTGACTTATTGCTAGATCAGATTCCTATATGCCATGAAAAGCAAACAAAAGGGCTCTTCTTTTGTTTTTCTTAAAATAGGAAGTGATTTAGGCCGGACAAGGACTTGTACTCTAAGTGTGACATGTTTAAAAAGGAGTACTTCTTTCTTTGGGATGACTCCCCATCTTTCCATCAACGACATTTTGGATGTAAGTTCACTTCTCTCATTCGTCACATGACTTAGCTTCAACTATTTAGTTAATGTTCCTTCCTCAGGGTTTCTTTACTAGGTGTCATACGGGCGGCCTCTGGAAAAGACTTAGACTCCATGCTTAAAAGGTTTCAGAAAATTCCTTGAGAGCTTCGAGAGGTTCCTTGCCTTGTCACTAACGATAACTTGACACAACTTAGAATGTCGGCGGCTGGTCGTTCAATCTGGAAGGTAGGCAGCCTTACATCCAGAAGCCCACTAAAGCTAGAAAGAAAAAAGAAGACTCAACCACAAAAAAATGAGTGAGGCACCATCTTCCCAACCTTCTGTCTCTGGAATTGTCCTTACCTAGACATCGGGCTCTAAAGGCTCAAAATTAGGTGCCCTTAAGACAGTTCCCAATTGGAGTGGCCGGCTGAAAACTTTGAGGGAGTGTGAAGATGCTAGCATTCGCATACAGGAGGAGAAAACGATAGGTTCTCACTCCTGTGACAGTGATCGCACCACTTCAGATCATGATGATGAGGCTCACTCCTTGGGGGAATTGGTTTCAGATACCTCGCCCAATCCGTAGGCAGTTGAGGCCTTGCACTTTGTATTTAGTTCCAAAGAGGAGGAAGGAACCTTCTCTTTGGGAAATATAGATGTTTTTGATTACATTACAAATGCAGAGTTGGGGTTCGCTTTCGAAGGCCTCAAATTCATAGCTGAAATTCAACAGCGGCTAGAGTTCCAACAAGACCCCGAGGTTTCATGTCATAGTTATATGCACTTGCACCACCATGATCGCACAGTCATGCTTTTCCTTGGGTATTTGGGCAGTTCTAATTCTTTATATAACACTATTACAAGAGGTATGAGTTCAAAGATAGAGAAGCTTGCAGCTAAGATAAAGCAAATGACCCCTCCAATGAAGGTGAAGAAAGTGATGTCTTCATTTGGGCAGAGTGAGAACATCAGCTGGCTACCAACAACATTGAAGACAAGGGAGTTCAACAGCTATTGCCTAGTCAGGGACACAGGCGATCAAGACCCCAAAAAAGACTCTAGGAAAAGGACCCGTTCTCCCAGCAGTAAATCGAGGTCATAGACATCCACCCAACCTTCCAAATCTCCTCGAATTTCTCCCTTCCCTAAATCTGATTCTGAAAACTCTAAGAAACTTGAGAAATCCATAGCAGGGGAGCAGTGGTCCTTGCCCCCTCGGAAGTAGACAAAAGAAACCAGTCGGCGAGTGCAATCATCATCACTGACCTGTTTGATCCGCTTCGATGAATTCCTATAGCCTTACATGCCCAGGAATCCCATGTCCCGCTTACTTATCAAAGCACCACCTCTATCTTTTGCTGGAACAATTAAACTTCTCCCCGATGGGCTGAGTGGTGTCAATACCTTATCTGAATAGCACACCGAGTTGATGAACACGAATGAGGAGTTTGGCCAAAAAAGTGTTGAGTTGAACTTAAAAATCTTTGACTTGAGAATATAGCTGCACAAGAAGGAGTTGGACCATTAGAAGGTGGTTGAGGCGCTGGAGTGGTCTCAGAATAATGAACCGAACCAACATGCTAAAGAGATCGAGGATCTTAAGGCTGATCGTGTCAAAAAGTTGGAGCAAATGAAGAAAGACTGCTCTACCAATAGAAAAGGATCTAAAAAGATGTACAATGAGAAAGCCGATTGCTTCTTCGAGGACTATAAAATGTAAAGGAAAAGCAGGCTAAAAAGTTGTAAGAAATGCGAGCAAGGGCTGATAGGGTAGAGCCCGTTGTTGTGGATTTAAGAGTGAAAGTTAGGGAGTGGAAGGCCGAGAGAGCTTCTCTTCAAGCTGAAGTGAAGTCCTTGAATCCGAGCAAAGCTGCTAAGGTTGAAAGGGCTAGAAAACAACAAGCGGAGTGCATTGAGTTGAATAGCCCTTTAGATCAAGTAGAATGGATTTTGAAAGAGATTTATTACATAATGTTCATATATAAGAGCTTGGCATGGATGGATAACTACCCAGGGGTCATGGCTTTCATCCACAAGTGGCTGATCAGAGAGGCAAAAACCGCCAGTGAGCAAGGTGGTCCATCATTCAATCTCGAAGCCATCCACTCTCTTTTTCAACAAAAGAGATGGAGGCTATTCTCCTGGGCTATGTCAAATCAATGGAGGATGAGATGCATGGCACGATGGGAAGAGGTGAGAAAAGGGAAAGACGATAGTTTGACTTCCAAATCGACCACAGAAGGCCAGGCCCGTAAACTGGTGACTTATGTGCCCATGCACGAGGTTCCACTAACTATTTTCCATTTTCTTCAGATCTACCCACCGGGAGCAAGTCCATAGAGTGTTACTCCTCTTGTGGCCTCATACTCAAATACTGGGTGGTGCTCCTAAGCTTCCCAAGGGAAGGTAGGATTTTTCTTTACAGCCCGAAAGCTACCGTTCAGTATGTCCGGATGTATTTAAATGGGTCCCCACGAGACAAACTTCTTTGCTTTCCTACTGGTGATACACATATGATACGCCCCACCAGTGATGCAATTACTTCAGATGCTACCCCTTCAGGCGATGTGCCCTTAGGCCCTAGCGGCCCTCCAATTGACCAGGCTCGGGGTGAGATGATCACTGCCTTACAAGAAGATATCGATATTGAGTTCATAGGATCCAAGGAGTTTGATGGAGATGAAGCTATGAGACAACAAGTCCTAGCAAGTTTTCCTATGGATTTATCCAGAGTAAGATTTAGCGAAAAAGAAACAAATTAAGACCGATGTCGCAGCTGCTGCTAAGAAGGAGGAGGGGAGAAGCAAAAAAAAGGGTGAGACTAAGAGCTCACACGAGCTCAAGGAATCAAAGCGCCACTCCAAGTAAACCATTTCGAAGTCTGAGTGAAAGTGATAACTATATTTGTCTCTCGCCTACATTTTCCTTTTTATGCTTATATCGAGCCTGCTGTATGTACAAAGATGATTTTTGTATTAAACATTCTTGCTCGTTGTTGACCAATTTTGACGTGTTGTTAAAGTCAATCATGAGATGTTAGTATTTGTAGTTATTGTTTTATTAGCGATCATTTGCTTAGCCAATATTGTTAGTATGTTAGGGTTATAGTTTAATCGTCCCTACAAGTACTATTTTTCCTTCCATCAAACATGACCTAACATCCATCATGCCTTGAACAAATTCATGTTGTTTCCAGTCGCTAATTGTTGTGGATTTTAATTAAACGCAAAGGATGAGGGAACCAACTAGGCGGCTGCGGGTAATTCGGGCTCACCTCGCGCTCCTATGCGTTCAGAGTTATTTGACAATGGCGAACGCTCAGACAGTTTGCTCCAGTTTACCAACTTTAATTTTAAAAAAAGGGGAACATAGATCGATTACCGGCTATGGATAACCGAATAGGGATTTCTTGCGTACAACATTGTCCATTGGAAAATTCGAGCTGATCGTCAATGGCGAGCACCTACTTGGAAACGATGTCCTTACCATGGGCTGATTGGGATCATCATTATCAGGAGAGAACTTTGGGTTGATCATCAGCTATGGACACCCAAATAGGGACCACTCTGGTCCACGGCCGCCGACCGAGAGTTTGAGGCCGATCGTCAATAGCAACCACCCATCAGCGGTCATATCTGGCTATGGGTTGATCGGGCTCGCCACTGCTTGCAAAGAAGTATTGGGCCAATCGTCAGATGTGAACACCCGAATAGGGACAATACCGGTCCACCGTTGCCGGTCAAGGGTTTGAGGCTGATCGCAAATGGTGAGCATGCATTTGGTGGTTATGTCCTGACCATAGCTTGATCGGGCATGCCAACGTCGGCAGAGAAGTTTTGGACCAATCGTTAGCTGTGGACATCCGAATAGGGATCACTCCGGTCCACCACTGCCAGCCAAGAGTTTGGGGTCGATCGTCAATAGCAAGCACCCATATAATGGTCATGTCCTGACCATGGACTGATCGAGCTCGCTACTACCAGTGGAGAAGTTTGGGCTGATCATCAACTACGAACACCTGAATAAGGATCACTTCCATCCACCGCTGTCGGCCAAGATTTTAAGACCGATCGCCAACAGCGAGCACTCATTTGGCGGTTATGTCCTAACCATGGACTAAATGGACTCGCAATTACCGGTAGAGAAGTTTTGGGCCGATTGTCAGCTGTGAACATCCGAATATGGATCACTCTGGTCCGTCGCTGCTAGCCAAGAGTTTGAGGTGGATTGTCAATGGCGAGCATCCATTTGGCGGTCGTATCCCGACTATGGGCCGATCGAGCTCACCATTGATGGTAGAGAAGTTTTAGGCTGATCGTCAGCCAATGACACATGAATGGGGATCAATCTGGTCCACCACGGTAGGCAAGAATTTATGGCTGATCGTCAATGGTGAGCCCATTTGGAACCTATGTCCTGACCATGGGCTGATCAAGCTCGCCACTACTGATAGAGAAGTTTTGATCCAATCGTTGGCTATGGACATCTGAATGGGGATCACTCCAGTCCACTGCTGTCTCCCAAAAATTTGAGGCTAATCATCAATGGTGAGCACCAATTTGGCGATCGTATCCTGACAATAGGCTGATCGGGCTTGCCACTGCCGGTAGAGAAGTTCTAGTTCAATCGTCAGTTATGGACACCCGAATAGGGATCACTCCAGTCCACTGCTGCTTGCCAAGAGTATGGGGCTGATCATCAGTGGTGAGCATCCATTTGGCGATCATGTCCTGACTATGGGATGACTGGGCTCGCCACTGCCAGTGGATAAGTTTTAGAGGAGGTAGTACATCAACTCCATCTTGTTCCTAATTTGAGAAGCTGACTCCCAAGGTCCAACAATGCTTCCTTGTGGTGTTAATTTTATTCCCATGCGCATTTATGACAATAAAATTATGTTTCCTAACAACTACCTATGATGACAAAAATTTTGAGAAAAATGTACACTTTATTAGAATTTGCCTTATAGTTATTTTAATTACAAAGTTTCAATACATAAGTAAACTCAAATAAAGTAATGATGAGGATGTTGTGCATTCCAATCTTTCTAAATATGGCTCCATTACCGAGGTCCTTGTGTATG
The DNA here is from genome assembly GCA_030765085.1 of Allium cepa. Classification (NCBI taxonomy): domain Eukaryota; kingdom Viridiplantae; phylum Streptophyta; class Magnoliopsida; order Asparagales; family Amaryllidaceae; genus Allium; species Allium cepa. Next base: position 349,130,781 of record CM060928.1, read on the forward strand.
ACATATGGTCCTTCCCAGGTCGGATCGAATGCCCCCAGTTTGGGGAAAATTCACTTCAATACCAAGTCCCCTTCCTTGAATAGGTGGTGCTTGACCTTAGAGTTGTACTGCATAAATATCCTTTGTTTGTGTGCTTCAACCCTCGAGGCAGCTTCCTCGCGTCTTTCATCCACCAAATCTAGCGACATGTTTAATAGATCTTCATTCTCATTTGGGTTGTGATGAAGTCTCCTGTGTGATGGGACTGATGTCTCTACTGGTAGCATTGCTTCTGAGGCATAGGCTAATGATAAAGGACTACATCCTGTCGTCGTCTTGAAAGAGGTGCGGTAGGCCCACAATGCCAAAGGCGGTTCATCCACCTATGCTCCTTTTACTTTTCTAGTAATTTCTTTATGAGTGTCTTCAAAACTTTATTGACTGTCTCTACCTATCAGTCAGCCTATAGGTATGCTACTGTAGAGAAGCTTTTCTTTATCTCATGCTACTAGCAGAAATCTACCAACTCCGCACTGTCGAACTGCAGTCCATTGTTCGAGATGATTTGGAGGGTGAAACCGTACCTATATGTCACATTCCTAAGTAAAAAGTTTATGACCTTAGTTGTTGACACCTTAGCAAGGGGCTAGGCCTCCACCAACTTAGTAATGTAGTCAACTACTACTATTGTATACTTAGCTCCTTCATGTGCCACTAGAAGTTCTCCGATTAAGTCTGTTCCCCAGACTACAAAGGGCTAGGTGATGACCATATGAGTTAACTCATTTGGAGGCAACCTAGGAATCTTTAAAACCACAAGTACTTATCACACCTTCTCGCGTATTGCATGGCATCATTGTTCAATGTCGGCCAGACGTATTCATACCGCAACACTTTCTTTACCAGGGTTCCCCATAGGAAGGTCTCGACGGCTTTCTTAGTGAATGTCTCTTAGTACTTATTTGGCTTCATGTCCAACGCTGCAGTTTAGTAGCGGGTTCAAATACCCTCCTCGATGCAGCAACCCATCCTGGATGATGAATCGATGTAATTTTCGTTGGATCTTTCTAGCTTCATTCTAGTTAACAGGTAGTGTTCCTTCACTTAAATACTTTATCAATGGAGTCATCTAGGTCTTCGAATCCCCCATAGCTACAACCATATTCACTTCCTCAAAATTGGGTCAGTGCAAGGTCGTAACAGGTACTGTCCCCAGTAGGGTTTCATCTCTTGAACTTGCAAATTTTGCAAATCTATCTACATCTCGATTCGACTCCCAAGGCACATGTTTGATCATGTAATATTCCATCCCAATGAGAAGATCTTCACCTTTTTCAAATAACATTTGAAGCTCTCTTCTTTCGCTTGGAACTCTCAAGTACTTGTTTCACCACCAGCTGAGAGTCACTAAGGACGTACATCGTCCTTATCCCTAAATTCTTTGCTAATTCTAGCCCTGCTATCAAAGCTTCATATTCTGGCTCATTGATCATTGATCCGAATTCCAATTTAATCACATAATTCGACTTCCTTCCTTCAAGGGTTAGAAATACTATCCTTTCACTAGAGTTGTAAGCATTAGACGCTCCATCAACATATACTCACTACTTGAAGGCTTCCTCCTCTAAGCGGTTCTACCTTATCATTTCAAGTAGTAAACTTGGCAAGGAAATCTAGAAGTGCTTGCCCCATGATCGTGGTCCATGGGTGATAGGTTATCCCATGCTGACTTAACTCAATGCTCCATTTGGTAAGCCATTATAAAATATTCGGTCTATGCAGAACTTGTTGCAGAGGCTAGTCTGTGAGTACCCAAACAGGATGCGATTGGAAGTAATGCCTCGGTTTCCTGGATGCAATAAATAGACAGCATGCCAGCTTTTCCAGCTTGGGATACTAAGATTTTGGCCTTGTAAAGCGCTTGCTTATGTAATATACGAGACCCTGTATCGAGTCCTCTTGGATTAAGGCTGCGCTTAGAGCATCATGTGACACTACTAAGTAATGTAAAGATCTTCTCCCTTGATTGGTGTTGATAAGACTGGTGGCTTTTGCAAGTGCTCCAATATATTTAAGAGTGTAGCCAGAACACTCATTCGTCGACATGAACATGCCTTTCTCTTTTTCGAGTGCTATAAAGAACGGGATGCACTTGTCTATGGCTTTGGATATAACGTTCTCAAGGCTACTACTTTTCCATTTTGGCTTTGCATTTCCTTACATGTCTCAAGGATTATGATGTCTCATAGTGCCTGGATCTTTTTTGGATTTGCCTCTATCCCCCTTGCAATTATGATGAAGCCTACGAATTTCCCTAAAGTCGCCCTAAAAGAACATTTTAGCAGGTTCAAATTTATCATGTACTTCCATAGGATCCAAAACATTACATTCAGGTGTGAGATATGATCTACGGCCTCCCTTGATTTTACTAACATGTCATTAACGTACACCTCCATAGTTTTGCCAACATGTTTGGCAAATATCTTGTTCATCAAACGTTGGTATGTTGCTGCTGCATTCTTAAATCCAAACAGCATTACCTTGTATTAGTGAAGCCCTTAATCTACGATAAAACTAGTATGCTCCCGTTCTAGGACATGCATCGCATTTTGGTTATACCCAGAATAAGCATCCATAAAGGATAGAAATTCATGCCCATCAATACCATCAACTAACTGATCGATCCTTTGGAGTGAAAAATAATCTTTGGGACATGCATCATTCATGTTATAAAAGTCTATATAGGTCCGCCACTTTCCATTTAACTTCTTAACGAGAACCGGGTTTTCTATCCATTCTGGGTATAATGATTATCGAATGAAGCCATTTTCTAGTAAGGCTTTTACTTCTTCGTTCGGTGTTCCCAACCGTCTAGGGCGCATACTCCTTTTCTTCTACTTCACAAGAAGCTTCTGTTGATTAACATTCAAAAAGTGATAAGCAACTGAAGGAGGAATTCCACACATGTCTGCATGGCACCAGGCAAAAACATCCTACTTCTCCTGCAAGAAATCCAATTAGCTGTAGCTTTACATCTCACTCCAGACCTGATCCGCTTTTCATAAGTTTCGTAGAACTGCTATCATCAACTTCTTGAACTCCATCTCTTAAGTCAAGCTCATTATGAGGATCACTTGTAAACTCGAGAAATGGGTCATTCTTTAATTATTATGAGAGGAAGTTCTTAATGCATAAGGCAATGTCTGTGCCTTTCCCCTTCTCTCTACGTTTATTCTCCTGAAATTCCACAACATAAAATTCCCTAGCCATGTCCTGATTTCCTTCCACCACTTCTACCCCATCGGGTATCGATAATTTCATTATCAAACGCCATGGGGACAATAAAGTCGGATAAGGTTGGTCATCCTAGGAAGGCATTATAAGTTGAGAATCCATCCACCGGTATGAAAATTTGCTTTTGTATGGCTGATCAAGGAAGGGGTCCTAACTTAACAAACAAATCCAACCTCCCTAAAGGTATGGTGCCTTCCCTAGTGAAAACATTAGCCATTTGATTTCATGGTGTAACATCTTCCATAGACAACCTCATTTTATCAAACATTTCCTTAAGCAAAATTTCCACTGAACTTCCACTGTCCAAAATCCTATGCAATTTTACGAGGCCAAGCAAGGCTGTAATCACCATTGGATTCGTATGATGGTACTATTCTCCTTGCAAGTTGTTGTCATCAAAGGTTATTACTTCCTGCTCCCATTGAGGAGCCTTATTTTTTTGCTTCTCGCCTATCATGCACACACAGGAAACTCCATTTTTCAAAGACTTTGCATACCTCGCCTTAGCTCTTGTCCTCCACATAGGGTCCTCCGATTATGGTATCAATGAATAGCCATACGTCTTTCTTACGGTCGGCATTAGATCCTTCCCCTCCATTTGCTAGCATGGGTTGTCTCGGAGCTTTCTTCTCAGGAGTGGGAAGCCCCTCTAGGCTTTTGACTTAATGCTCCAGCTTCTTCTTGTTGATGTGTTCCTCTATTAGGACCCTCAAATGGCTACATTCGTTAGAGTTGTGTCTGCAGGATTCATGAAATCTGCATTATTTCCCAGAGTTTCTTTCAGCCTCTATTTCCTTCTTTGGAGTGGGTCTATTGTATATAAGTTTTACTTGAGTAGCCGGGTAAATGTTCTTTATAGTTTCATTCAATTTTGTGTAGGCGTCGAATCTCATGCCAGGTTTGAACCTTCTTTGATCTGTTTTCCTACCACTGGAGTTGCCGGGGTTATTGTTTCTCTTTTTCTCTATATCACCACCTTCATTGATCTTGATCATGGCATTTATACTATTCGAGGCTTCTAATGGCTTGGCAATTGTCCCTGCCCGCCGCCCTACTATGGTCTCCTCTAAGCATATGTACTTTGAAGCTTTGTAAAAGAAGGCCTGAAGATTAGTTGGCTTTTCCTTGTTAACCTCTGAGCTATTTTTATATTCTGGAAAAAACCTCCACAGAAAGCCATAATGGTGGGTCGCTCATCAGCATTCTAAACATTTGAGTTGACCACATTGAAATGGGCTGGGTACTCTTGCAAAGTCTCTCCATTCCCTTATTTAACATCCGACAAGGAATAGGGACCTTGGGTTATTCTATATGAATCCAAAATTGGCTAATGAACCTTTTCTTCAACATTTCACATGAACAGATCGTGCCGTTGGGAAGGTGGCAGAACCACATAGTTGCCAAGTCCATCAAGAAAAGGGGAAGCACTTGCATATAACTTCCTCCATTGCCCTGCCCATTAGCATATGTTGCATATATCATTGCAGGTGCACTATAGGACAGTCAAGCCTTGATAAGGATCCATATTGGGAATCTTAAAGTTCATGGAATTCTGAGGTGTTTCTATCTCTATAGAAAATAAGCTCATGCCCTTTGCTACTATTCCCTACTTTAGCTAGTAGCGGTGCATACATTCTCTTATAAGTCGTTCTAAGTGATCTGCTTTTCGCTCAGGGATGAGCAAAATTGAGTGGATCTCCCTCTCCAATGCGAGAGGCTCCTTTGATCTCTTCGATGATGAACTGGTATACGATCCTGGCTCTGTTCCTTGGTTCGAGATCGCTCTCGATGGTTTGTCCGCCTCCTACTGGTCTCTATTTCTGCCATGTTTTGGGATCACTCTCAATGGTGGATCTGCCTCCCACCAGTCTCTATCTCTGCCAAGATTAGGGACTGCTGCCTTGGTCTGGGAGGTACAATTATGGCCACTCTTGTTCGATGCCACCCTTGCTAGGTTCATCACCCAATTCCTTAGGTATGGCTCATAGATGAACTTTAGGCTGACCTGTCATTTGCCCAGATCCTTGATCCTCCTAATCCGATTCCTTAGAAGGTGAATTTCTTAGCCTCCTCACTCCTTAAGACTTGGTTTCTCCCTCTAGTTTCAATGTTGTTTGCGGCTGGCTATGTCTAGCCCAAGAATGTCACGGTTCGATCCACAATGGCTTGCTGCTGGGTAGTGAAGCGGGTGTCGAGATCCACCACAACTTTATCCAAATCATCTTTGGTGATAGTGTCCAGTCCCAGTGTGTTGGATGATTGATTGTCTTGGTTGTATGCAACCAGATTGACGTTCCTGCTGGCACCTCCATTCTTGCTTTTGAACTTTAAAGGCATGTTGAGAAATCTTTCAGGTTCTCAGTGAAAACACCAAAAATGTTTGCACAACAAATGGACAAACACCTCTAATTGATTTTTGCAATAAACCTTTAACTAATAAAAAGTAGGAAAAAAATAAAGACACCAAGATTTTATAGTGACTCGGCCATAATGAGCCTACGTCCACTATTTTATTTTATTACTTTTCTTATATATTGGCCTTTTATAAGAAATTGATGCTAAGTACAATGATTTATAATATAAAAAGATGATCTGAATGCTCCAATTGATTAAAGTCATTATGCGGAGCTTCTCAATCTCAAAAGGTTGTCCTCATAACTGATAAACGCCTTGTTATTTGTAGAGGTAGGTCAAAGGTGTGCTTAAATGTAGCAATTAATGACGTTTCCATGTTTATCTTGCTTAAATGGAATATTGCTGAATATGCCACCTATAGTTATTTATTTCCTGATAAACGTTGATTTCCTTTCTTATTCGTGCTGTGGGCCCCAGCTGAGAACTTAGTTTGGGGGTGGGTGTTGGGTTGATTGAGGTGAATGTGGACAAGTTCCTGGCTAAATACATGTATCCCAATTTGGTTAAACCATCCTCTGTGCGATAGGTACTGGCTTAGCACTGCCCTAATGGGAATGGCCTTTGTTACGGCAATCAGAAGCACCAGAAAAGACTTCATGCCTGGTACCCTTGAGTACCGATAAATGAAACCTGGTCAGTATCGTTGTGTACCGAGTGACGAAACCCGATCGGTACCTTTGGTACCCTAGAGTACTGACCTACGAAACTCGATCGATACCCTAGGGTGTCAACCCATGATAGGCAATAAATGGATAACTCTCTTGGTTCCTCGCCTTCCCCTTGGTCCTCCTAGCTTTAATCTTATGGGCTAAAATGCCCATAACAATAGCCTTAAAACTATTTTCAACGATTTATTTTATGTTTTTAATTAAATGTGAACTTAAGAATATGTTTCTATGATCAAAACTGTTCCTTTTGTTTTATTTTTTGTTCTTTTTCTATTAAGTGCAAATATTTGCACTGTATTTGCAATTTGGTTGAAACAAAGATTGTGGTTGTTTTTTAAAACTTATTTTAGGAGGGATAACTGTGTATTCTAAAACTTTAAAAAGCTAATTTGCGAAAGTTTCAATGAAGGAATTTGTTACATGCGAAAATTTTGAATAATGACTCTTTGCAAAAATGTTAAGATATTTCAAGTTAGTAGTAGATGATTGATAAAGCTTGAATTAGAGGATTTGTTCTACTGTATAATAGGATAAAAGATGAATGAAAGATACCTAAGTAAACTAGATGATGATAGTCAAACTTATATTTTTGTACGTTTTTATGAGATTGAGTTAAAAGGTAGAGAAATCTAAAGTGAAAATACTTGTGTGTGATCTTGTTTTAAGACATAATACACAAATCGCCATCTCAATAAAACTTTTTAGATTTACCCTAAAATTATTATGGTGTTTTTTTGTGGTCATCTATTAAATTCCCTGAAATTTATGAGCATTTGGTCACAAAATTCATTTTTTCAATTATTTGCGATTTTTACTACAGACATTTGAAAGCTATATTTATTTTTTCTTTCATATATTTGATCTTTCATATTTTTTTAACATTCAACTGAAACATCAGGGAAGAGAAAAACTATTTGAAGAGTGGAGTCATACTATAGGTTGATTATCATTTTTTTCCTAATTTATATGGGTCTTAGAGAATAGGGGTACAATTTGAAGCCTTTATTTAGAGTGATGTTTTACCCATTTGACATTTCTAAGATGCGCATCTAAATGTCTCAAGAACAAAATAACAAATTTACTTTATGTTTGAAGTAAGAACGAAAAATATACTTCAAACTATTCATTTCGTAACATTCTAACACTAAATATAAAAACATGTATGCAAACCATACGCTTGACTTATATTTTCTTAAATGGATGCATGGTTTCTCAAATATAGAAATGTTGTAGTAATATGTCCAAAAAAGAAACCAACATTCGCTATGAAAAAAATACCTTTTTGCAACAGCCAAAAACAGTTGTAATATGTCTATTACAACGGGCCACCACTAGTCTTAATACCCGAAGTTGTAATAGAGTTGGAGATTTTTACAACTGACCCCGACAGTTGCAGGAGCAGCTGTAAAAAACCTTTTTACAACTGATTTTGACAGTTGTGGTAAAGTCTATCATAATTGTTGCAGTGACAGTTGTAATAGGTCTCTTTTGCAACTGCTAATTGTAGTTGCAATAATACATTTTGCAACTGTTTTGGCAGTTGTAATAAATTCATTTACAACTGTTATTGACAGTTGCAATAAATCTTTTTACAACTGCTACCAACAATTGCAATTCATCTTTCGACAACTTCCATCAACCATAAATTTCACAACATTATAATTAAAACCTATATTTCACTAATAATAACTACAATCGTTAACATTACTTGAAATAACACGAACCATTCACATTTGATAAAAGCTAAAGCAATTCAATTTTACATCATTTTTGAATTCATAATTCTATTACAAAACATAACTAAATCCATAACATACGTCAATATAAATACAAGTTCGTACTAATCAAAAGAGATAATTCCCCATGCCAAGCAACAATCCTCCCAATCGTTTGTCCAATAGTACAGACGTATGAAGTAGGCTTATGTGGAATAGCTTAAGAATCCAGTTGAGTGCAATCTAGTCGAGTGCTTAAGAATCCAGTTGAGTCCAATAGTACAGACGTATGATGCAATATGAACTAGCATATGAGTGCAATCTAGTTGAGTGCTTTCAAGCATAAGATCCTGCAATGTATACTCAGATTATAACCGAATTATAATCAAGAGCTAATTATAACAGTAGTACTCATATAATTAAGCCGAAAGGATGTCAAAGGGGCAACTTGCATTGAACAAGAATATTACTATATTTACCATCAAAAAAAACATGTACGCCTATTTGTCTAAATGTAAATCCTTTCAAAGCTTCTCCAAAATCTAAAAATAAAACAGGAATGAAAATTCACCTGGCTAACATAGAGAGTGGAGACTGAATATACTGCATAACATCATAAATTGTCAACCCTGCCATCACGAAACAACTAGGTGAATTGATACAGGGAAAAAACTTAAATGCTTGTATTGTTTAATTCCCAATTATGTCAAGCAAATATTAAAGTAACCACCATTTCAATATTCGAATGGCTGTCTTATTTATAATTATAAAAAATATTGCATTAAATGGAGCACTGATATACAAAATTTCCTGACTTCATTCAATTTGATTATCCAAGCATGCCAAAATAAACAGCAGCTACACATATGAACAATTTTATATTCATTCTTTATTTTATGTTTACTATTATTACACACGTATATTTATAATACCACATAAGTAAATATCACAATTTATATGTATTATTTTCACCTATATAGATATAAATATATTATATATTTTCAATTATAAATTAGTGAAGCCTACATGCATATGTGGATGTACACAAACACCAAAAAATTTGATAGTACCAAAATCCAAGTAAGGTATAATACATTACCAAGATTTGGAATAGTGAAATAATAGAACTGCACACTAAAATCAAAGGTAGTGCACAAATATACTTTGAAACTGAACATGAGCAGAGAAAAGATGGATGAGCAAGTACAGATAAAAGGACTCAGCTAATTAAAGACAAGACCAGGGTGGTCAAGTGCACAACTAGGTAAGACGCAAGGGGCAATAGCAAATAGTTGAACATGTACAAGACCACAAAACTAGTTTAGAGGGTATGAATTTTTCTAGAGATATGTAAAAGGGAAGAAAATTACCACAAGGCTTGATAGTGTTTTAGCGAATGTCAATTGGTTTCAAAATTTCATAACTAATCATGCCCAATTTCAATCAACAACTAAATGTAACTACTATTTTAATCGACAATTAAATAGTTGTATTATTTTAATCGTAATTATTACTATGACAAGCACAAGTATATGCGCTTGTACGTGCAATTATTGTTCAGAAAACATGCACGAATTCAAATATGTTAGCCTACTATTCCACCTCCACTTGGTCTTTTATGAATTTGGTTCAGGGGTTTCTCGAACAAGGTTTATTTTCACACCAAGGAGGTATGCCATTTTCTTTACTGCCCAATCATTGTAATATAAACGGAACTTTTGTTGATGGTTTTTTTAAAAGAGATTGATGAATTTTTTAACCATTAAAACTAACTTGTTATGAAGGCAACAAAAATGGGCATAGTATAGGTTTGTCTTTGTTTTTAAATCCATCGATTCTGTATTATTATCGCTCCAATTAGTAATGTGATGTGTACCACTTAAGCGTATTACTAACTTTCCATTATTAGTTTCCCTACTGCAAATATACAGAACATTATGTCTAGAAATGATGTAGAGAACTCTCCAACGGTAAATGTCATAGTAATAATTACGATTAAAATAATACAATATGTTAAACTTAAAACTTGCTGATGGAAGCAGCTATGGTGTATCCAATGGCCACACCTATAAGATTCAAATACTGAATGTATCCACGGAGCTTCACCTTAAATCCTCATGTAAGTTGCAACAAACATTAATAAAATTGCACTATTGATTAATGGACAACACTGACAAAATCAAAATTAAAAATAGTATGAAGGAAGTTGGTGTTAATTACCAAGATTAGCATGAACAGCATCCATGTAAGTATTGTTTATCTTTCCAGTGTTAGGATCGCCATGGGGGTAGCAGTCAGCAAGAAGAGTAGAAGTACAGTAAATTACAAATGCAAATAACACAAGCACAGTGAGGCCAATAATCCAGCCCAGCTGCCTAATAGTCCATGCCAATGACAGCACACCCAATCCGATAACAGCGGTGATGATGTGAGCATTGGCTGTCAGTACAGTTCTTGAAAAGCAATACATTAGTATAAGATTTTAATGGTCCAGAACAACCGATGAATGTAATTTGGTACACATGTACCTATTCTTTGAGGTTTGCCATCATCATCATAACCAGGAAGGCCTTTTTGCGCTTTGACATCTTTAGAAACATTCATGGATGCAATTGGTGCCATCTCAGAAGTAATTAAGATTGAATGATGAAGGAGTATGATTAAAGAGTAAATTAAGATATTTAAAAATGAATGTTGCAAATGTATGGGTTACAACTATCAAGGTTTGCAAATCCTACTCAAATCTATAATGATATCTTTTCCCCTAGATCTAGCTAAGATAACCATAACATAACATATACCTGATGTAAAATGGTATTCTTAAATGAACGGGTCTCAAATTAATTTTTGGCTAATGATTGCAGTTGGCTCTCAAATCATGTAACTTTGTTAGTATGGTTCATTAGTGAGCCATCTCTGGCCAGATCTACAGTTACCAAAGCAGTTGCAGAGTTCAGACATACTCACGCTGTTACTTGGAACATACTTAAGGTTTCTTTCATAGAGGAGCAACTTGAGGCAAGGAGGTACATACAAATGAGGTACACGGTCTGTCTCCCTCACACTCGCTCCTACCTTAACCAGGCAATGACGATAACACAAACTAAACTCAACAAACGGTAGCCAGCTGGTCTATCAGTGACAATCACACAAAAACATGCAAATCACACGAAAACAAACTACAACGAAATGCAATCAATAAAAATAACCCAGAAAAACAAAATTAAAATCAATATATTAAAAAAGAATGAAAAAGATCAAACCTTTTGAGCGATAGTATGAGCTAGTACAAGCGATAGAGCGTTAATTGCGGTCTGCGGTCGGCGACGATGATGATTTAGGTTTTTTTGGATTTGCGACTAAATTGTTATGAAAATGATTTTTTTGGCATTTGGACGATGATTTAGGGTTTTTCTAGGAAAGAGCGGTTTATTTTATTTTTTCACGTTTGGGCGGGGCGAAAAGACGAAAGGAGGGATATTGAAAGTCCCTATTTGATTAAATATAATATTTGTTACAATTGTTGAAGGCGGTTGTTATAAATAAATATTACAGCTACTATACAAATATAGTTGTCAAAAGTGCTTTAATTACAACTGCTGAAATAGAACAGTTGTTACAAAATATCTATTACAAGTGCTGAAATAACATAGTTGTTAAAAAATACCTATTACAACTGTCAATTTTTGCTGGTTGTAAATGAAAGGTTGTAATATGGTTGTTTTGTTGTAGATATTTAAACACCTTCATATTTTTCTTTCGACTGGTTATGTGGTACTAAATATGAAATAAGATACATAAGCTTTGGAAGAAGTGTTGAGCTTCATACATATCTTTATACATTGGCATCTAAATCGTTGGGTACATGCCTATAAAGGATGCAAATTTCAATGGTTTAATTTTATAAGAAGTGAAAAAAAAATTTGGGTTTTAAATATAAATTGGATATATAATGTCTTTGTCTAACTTAAATATTATTGTCAAAATTCTATTAACTATATTGTATCTTCTACTTATTCGTTGCGTACCTTAGTAAGAGTAGCTTTCCATTGGTCGTAGGCTTGAATTGTGCTTGAAGGGTTAACGTAAGACGTGTTTTTCAAATACAGTCTCTAAGTATTATCCCATAGGAATGCAATACTACACAAAATATTTTTCCATTCACATAATAATAAATAATATACAATCATAACCTCTCTATGTATTTATTGAAGATTCGAACCGAAATGAATGAAGCTAAACTAATCTAACAAAACAGAATGATTAGGAAGTCCAGAGTAACTGGTGTAATGAATGGGCAAACTTATCATAATCATACACATATGTTTTGAGAGATTTAGTTGTATGGTCTTGGGCAAGTATGCAGTTTACTGTAAATATACAACTCTATAATCAATCTTGTTCATAATAAAGTGTTTGTTTTCTTTTATATACTTTGTTATATTATAATATAAATAATTAAGTAATTCATTTGAAGTATATTAATAAGAAAATCCTTAAATAATATGTTATTTCCTTAATATAGCAGATAATTACAATCATGAGTAGTTAATTATAATATAAAATAACATTTTATTTCAAATATTCTTGGCCAAGATGTTTCGAAAAATGATATCGATAAATCCGTTAAGATTAGAGTACATAATACTCTTCAAATGTCGAGCAGTGTATTACTCATTGGTACTGGGGGCATAAAGGAGTTGTGTACAATATTGGATAACTGTAGAAACGCTAAATTAAGATTTCCTATTAGTTGATAAAAGTATGAGGATGTTACTTAGTACTCTCGACTCAAATACTATGGAACTTTAAAGTGGATCTTTTCTTTGATTATAGTTATATCGCGGCATGACAACCATCGAGCGACCATGGTTAGGTTTAAGCTGAAGAGTAGGAAGTGAAGCATTATCAATAGAGAATTCATTTACTCAGTTGTATGTGAATTTTACGTTCAAATATACTAGACTCAAAGTCAAATCTCTTGTCATAGTAAAACGGATAATAATAAAATTATTATCGTACTAAAGACTTTGTAATCGTACCGGATGGTTGAGTAAGGACATTATTAGATTTTTAACAGATACCAAACTCTTTATGTCCAAAAGTAATACAGTGCTAAAGAAGAGAACGTCTGTATATTATGTTATTACTTAACAGTATCTCTTAAGGTGATCTAAAATTGGATTTTACCAAAAAGATCGGTAAGCGATGAATTCAAATGAAATGTCATATCATCAACTAATGTGACGGTGAGTGTTAATATTTGAATTGTCCAATATTAAGTACCGGTTGAATTCACAACCGTGAAATCATACAACCGCATTTGTAAATTATTTGAAATACTGCACGATTTGATTAGTTTACAATGTGTTATAAATTAATTAAATTAAGAAATGTTAAAGAAATCTTGATTATTATTTTATTCGATGTTTGAGGCGTTTTTAATAAATGGTCTTTCTCCTAGAAACTTTTTAGGTGTCATTAATATTTGTTTTTAGGTGTATGTAAACGTTGTTTGTGCACATATCGATAAATATATTTAAATAGGCTTTAAATATAAACAATTGTTTAATAAGTAGGAAGATATTTAAAGGAACTAGGTCGATCGAAAGTGGGTTAATGAGTGAATTACAAAATTAAATGCATTTTAGATCCAATTTAAATATTTTAAATAAAAATCATTATTAGTTCAATTTTGTTTGGAATGTTTTTTAAGTTTTAGTTTACAAGTATATCTAATATACTTGTTTGTGTGAAGTGAACATGCTACAGATATGAGGTGTGCATAGTTAATCTGACCGTATACCGGTGCTGGGATTGAAGACAAGAGAAATAAACTTGGATTGTCTGACGAGTTATGTTTTAAAGAAAACACTGAAACCTTTCAGTTCCATCCTTTTAACCTTTCTCGACTTAATGCCTCATTAAATCTCATCAAATCCTTTTCCTTTCTTTATTGTCTATGGCCATAATGTGTGCCAGTTGGCTCTCAAAATTTTTCGAAACCACTTAACATTTAATCCATTTAAATCTCGTTTAAACATTTTATCGATATTATAATCGCAACAACCTGCCTTAAAATAGGCAACGATTCCAACTTAAAAAGGCCCATTGAAATTTAGACCCATTCAAAAGATGGCTATTGTTTGGTAAAAGTAATAACAATACAAAGCTATAACTATTCTTTCAAAACTCACCACTGAAGGAACAATGCATAATAGCAAATTGTTCCTATTTATTTCAAAATAAATTCAAATTTCATTATACAGAACAAAACATGGTCGCCACAATAACCATTACATCATTTGTTTAAAAGTATTCTTTCATGGGTACAATAAAATGCATCATAAAAAAATAACAAAAAATGTCACAAGTTTGCTCATGCCATCTTCAAACATCATCACCATTATCACTCCTTCCTTAACCAGTGTTGTAATAAGGAGGGAGTCAAAAAAACAAGTGTTTGGTGAATAAAAACACACAAGCCTTATTATTTCAGTACTTGGGGCAGTATATATCAAAATAGGAATATGTCTTACATGTTTTAAAACCATTTAATATTTCATATAAGGAATGAAAGGGGGGCCCTCAATCAACTACGTAATACCTTCATTTCCTAATCCCATAACCAACGTCATAAATGTCTAACAATGCTAGAGATAGAACTCAAGCCACTTAATATATTTAATGCAAAATAGGCAGACTCTGACTATTTAAGACCTTAATTAAGGTAGGCCTCCATCATATAATACCTATTCATAAGGCAACTCTACATGCACATCTATTTAGCTGATATTACATGGAAATCTCTTAATACATTTAATACTTTCTACAAAAGAGGACCTTTTCAAGATGTCATTAACCGTGCCAAAACCCAATCTTGATCATTTAATACTTTATTTGGAGAAGAAGGCGGCCCCTCAAACAATCACTTTATACCTCCAAAACCCTACATAGGTCCTTCATCATATGACCCATACCCACGGTGTCATCTCACATTAGCTCGAATATTCGTAGGTGCCGGTAGCCAGATTAAGTGGATAGATTTACCCTATAGAATTGGGACTAACCATACGTCATCGTAGTTACTTATCAAAGGTGATGTATCACATCATCCATAAAGTCACACTGCTGGTAATCAGATTAGCTAGACAACCTTCCATGTGTCTTTTGACTGACTCGCACCACTTATCGCTTAATCATATTTTACAACACTCTATATATTATCACACATCTCACTTTGTCTATTAATTAGTCTATCTAAGAATTCCTTCTTATTTTTCCTCAACAAATCAGTTAATTTCCTAAGAGGGATTTAATGACAATTATTACCTATGTAAATACACAATTATACATTATAATTGTAAGCTATTTACGGTAACTAATACGCACTTATTCTTTTATATGCATGCAGAGATTACGCCCCAAATAAAATTAAATGTCAATTCCTTCTTAACAACAATAATATAAGTCCTTTTTCCATATTATCAATCGTGCCAGATTTCCAATATCCATAATAAGGGATTTCGGTATCCATAAAAATGGATTTAATACTCATATCCAAAAAATTGTAAGAAATAGACTTGTACATAATAAAATTTTCAACTCAATCTATCACATCAAATCAATGGAATAATCTCAAAAATAGAAATTGCAATTCTAGTTTCAACTTCTATTCAAGCCTTCTTTTATAATGAATCAAACCAAGAAGTTTCTTTTTTATTTTCATATGGAATCGTTATCTAGGTTTTTAACCAATCAGAAATCAATAGAAGTTAGAACCTTGAAACGAAAATGAAACGACTTAAAATATTTGAAGGACACCTAGATATGGCAAAGGAATAGCTAAAAGAATTTCACCCCAAAATATGCTACGGAGAGAGATCGGTAACAACATGATCATGTCGGTGAAGACTTCTCCTAGCTTCATATTTCTTACTCAAACTTCATTGGAGTCATTCTCTACTCCTTTCATGCTTACTCAAGAGATTTCCAAGGGTTCTGAACAACTAATTACAAGAGTTGAAGAGGTAGCAGCTATACCAAAAGAACAAAACAAGCAATAAAGGAACGATCATTAAAAATAAACCAATAATCCAGGAAACAACATGGGGCAACTCAAAATCAAGTAGCAAGAAGAGTGCAAAAGAGTTGAGCCACATTGGACAAACACAAACATGTCGGCACCGACACGTCTCAATAAGTCGGTGGGTCTCATGATTCTTTATATTCCTTTGATCTGAAATTTGGACTATGCTCCAACTCAAGTTCTGGCCTATTGCGACTGCTACCCTATAAATAAAAACCATAGAGTAATCAAAATATGACTTGGCTTGCATCACTAGAAGGATGCTTTGTCTCTTCTTCATCTCCTTCCTTTACACAATAGTCGCCAAGGCAGCTATTTTAGGAAATTCTAGGACTTAGAATCTGTCCAACCCCTGCACTTTTGACTCGTTCTCTCTCAAACCCTTTGTAATCTCAAGCAAACTTTATCAAATCTATAAGCAACAAAGCTATAAAGTGGACGTGGGCCAAAGATTGTCGAACCACTATAAAATCTTATGTCGTTCTTTCTTATTTCTATTTATTTACTTTTACTTTTACTATTATCTGCTAGATTTAGCTTTCATAGGTTTCTTACAACCTATTCGTGGATATTGATCCATTTTTGGCCATAACATTTTGGTGTTTTCATTGAGAAAATTTGAATCCAAGCTTAGATCTAGCTTGCTATTTTGGATTATAAGAGATCTAGCAGTTAGATCCAAGGAATTTTCTTTGAGGATTTGTAAGCTTGCTATTGGAAATCAATGGAACTTAGAAAACAGAGAACTGCTTCTAAAAGATATATAGGAACAACAGTTGGTGGTGATGAAGGGACCCCAACAAACTGAAATTAACAACAGTAACAATCACTGAATGGAGTTTCATACTAGAAATTTAGCACTAGGATCCTCCACTCAACGAGAAGTTGTAACCAAAGAGGAGATTAACCAGATGGTTAATGAACTTAACCAGAAAATGGTCGATGGCCAAAAGACTCTCACGGAAAAGATTGATGCTTTGCTAGCGTTGTAGCCACTAGGTGCTCCCATAGCTAGACAAGAAACAACAACTATTACGAAAGAAGAAAATTCCTCTTTTTTGGTGTTGAGCAGGAGGAATATTAAACAAAAGAAAAAGGTCGTTGGTGGAGCTATAGGAGCCGTAATATAAGGCAATGGAAGTACTCCTCCCATTGGAAAACAACCTGCTGCTACCTAAATTTGGGAGTGAATACTCCCCAAGAGAATATCACAATGCTTTTCTTTGACTCAATGGATGATATGAAACTTAATGGAGGTGGATAGGAACTGAATGCTAATATAAACAGGTAGCATGCTAGTAATGAAGTTCAAGCAACCATAGTAAGACCAACCACACACAAACGGAACTCTGCAGGAGTGGTTCTTTCGGAGAATGGAGAACCTAGGCTTTAGCTGGCAAGCCAAAACCGAATGCGAAGTCAAACACTAGATGTAGCCCCTGGCAGTCATTCTATAGACTACCACGCTAGCGATAATTACATTGTTGACATGGTCAAACGGTTGGTGGAGGAGAGTAAGGGCAGGAAAAACAAAGGCTGGGCTTCTGCACCCAGTCGAATTTCGTTCACGAAAACATTCTAAGAGAAAAATATTCTAAGAAGTTTACTATGCCGATTATGCCATCATGCAATGAAGCATCAGATACTAAACAGTATTTGTATAAGTACGACCAGCATATGGATGGAGTTAGAGCTATGATCGATATTTTTGCAGATGTTTTCCTATCTTCTTTGAAGGGGTCGCTTTCATGTGGTTTACTAGACTTCCGCCGTGATTCATTTCTACCTTTGACGAGTTGGCAAGAAAGTTTCCAGAATAGTTCAGGCTTCATACTGCATGATCAAAGAATGTTATGTCTTTATCTAGCCTTTTCCAAGGACCCAAGGAGTCGTTGAAATCTTTCATGAACCGGTTTAATGTCATAATTACCGAGGTAAGCAATCCAAATGAGGATATGGTCTTTATGGCTTTGGCCTGAGTAAGTCATCCGGACGTGGATTTCGGTGGGTGTATTAAGATGAAGCAACCAACTACCATGAAGGAACTTAACCGAAAGGAAAGTCAGTTTTTAAGACAAGAACATGCAGATGCGATGGATGTTAAGACTGCTAACGAGCAACCGAAGGAAATGGTTCAAAGTAATGTGGCAATCAAGAAGATAGAGACACTTCTAGAGCTACCACAGGAAATGTAGTGAAGAATGTGAATCAAAAAAAGAGAAACTAAAACTCCGATAGGCGTGACAAGAATAGAAACTAAATTAAGAATTTAAGATCTGAAGAGTATATGCCACTAAATGGCAGTCCGAGGAACATCTACCTTGCTACTCAAGGAACTGACCGATATAACAAGCCACCCAAGTGTGAAGAATACGAGTAATAGAAGAGATCATGGAAGTTTTTCCGCTTCCATGAAACCCATGGGCACAATACGAACGGTGCTGACATTTGAAGGACTTAATTGAAAAACTGATAAGGAACATCAGGCTCCAGCAGTACGTAAAGGAATCTCAAAATTTTGACCAACCTATTGGCCTCCAAGTTCTGAATACTCAAGGAAATTAGTCTGGACAAAGTGAAGAAGGGCCCAGATGAATGGACCAAACACTTGTTATAAGTACCATTACCAAAGGCCTTTACCCAACATAGAAAAGCTGGAGTGAGATAGAGCGATACGCTAGTTTGTTGAAGCATGCTCCTAAGGAAACTTATTACACTATTGAAGATGAAGATTCGACCAAGTAATAGGAAATGATAACTGATGACGTCATATTCTAGAATTAGGACACTGAAGGCATAGAGGCACCAATTTTCGACCCAATGGTGACAATGATTGGGATCGGGCCAATAGTTGTACGTTGAGTGTTGGTTGACAGGGGAAGTTCTGTTCACATCCCTTTTTGACAAAAGTTTGATAAGATAAAGATATGAAGGATGTGCTCATTTGTTGGATGAAGATTCAAGGATTTATAGGTGAACCAACACAACTGGTTGGGATGATTGACTTACGTGTAGAACTTGGAGAAGGAGAATGGAGGGTGGTTCTTATCTAAACCTTTGTAATAGTTGATACCTTTTCAGCTTACAATTCTTTCTTAAACCGATCGGCCCTGGCTAATCTTAGAATAGCTTTGGCTCCATGGTGCCTTACAATGAAATTCCTAATAGAGAATGGGGTTGGAGTAGTAAGAGGAAACCAGAGCATGGAAAGAGAATGTTATGTCGCCGAAGTGCGTGAAGCCAAACGACTTGAAAAGGGAAAGAATCCGGGGAAGTCTCTCTACATTTCTGAACCACAAGCATAGAAATTACAGCACCGCCCTTGGCTCGGGGACCATAGCTGCTTCGATAAAACTTTGGACCATAGGAAGAAGAGTTCAAAGGAGGAGCGGGCAACACTGGCAGATTTTACGGTGGCTGTCCCCATTGATATGGATGACCTGACATGGGTCTTGAAGATAAGGTCTCAGCTTGAAATCAAGATGTAAATAGGAGTTGACTAAATTTCTTCATGCCAGTCTAGATGTGTTCATTTGGACACATTTCGATATGTGTGGGATATCACCGGAGATAGCATCTCAAACACTTAATATCAATCCCAAGTTCACACCAGTGAGGCAGAAGAGACATGGTCTGGGTCTGGAGTAATCTACTATATTGAAGGAGGAAGTGGATAAGTTGTTAGCCAATGGCTTCATCCGTGATGCAACATATCCAGAATGGGTATCGAACCCCATGTTTGTTCAAAAATCGAATCGAAAGTAGTGAACTTGCATTGACTACTCAGATTTGAACAAAGCTTGCCCAAAAGATAGCTTTCCATTGCCTAGAATTGACCAGCTCGTGGATGGAACCATGGGGTATGAACTGCTCTCATTCATGGATGCCTACTATGGGTACAATCAGATCATGATGCATGAGCCTAATCAAGAGAACACCAACTTCATTAGTACTTAGACTGTATTATTATCGAGTGATGTCATCCGGCCTGAAGAACGTTCGAGCTATGTAGAAAATTTTGGCAAACACAATGTTCAAGAATCATATTAGATGAATGATGGAAGTGTATGTAGATGACATGCTCATGAAATCACGGGTATCGAGAAATCATTTAGATGATCTCTTAGAAAAGTTTGTGATCCTCCGAAAGTATGGAATGAGATTAAATCCACTAAAGTGTTCATTCATTGTTGCCACTGGAAAATTTCTTGGTTTCATTGTGAATGCAAGAAGCATCGAGGCCAATCCAGAACAGATCATGGCCTTGTGCAAAGTCACCGCCCTATGATGAACAGAACAGATCATGGCCTTGTGCAAACGAAAATCGCAACATTAAGCCGATTCATCTCCAAAGCAATGGACAAGTGTATACCATTCTTTGACACATTGAAGAAAGGTAAGAAGAACTTCAAATGGAATTTGAATTGCCAGATAGCTTTCGAGGAGTTGTTACAACATAGGCAGACGCTGCCGGTTCTATTTAAGCCAATGGATGAAGAAGATTTGTTCCTTTGCTTAGCAATATCTCCCCACGTGCTAGGTGTCACACTTGTGCATGATGAGGCCATAGTTCAGCGACCTATTTACTATATTAGCAAATGCTTCACTAGTGCTGAATGAAACCACCCAAAATTGGAGAAACTGGTGATTTTCTTACTGGTAGCATCAAGGAAATTACAACCGCACTTCTATGCTTGCTTACTCAAAGTTTTGAAGGATCAACCTTTGAAATAGATGCTTTACCAATCCAAGACTTCAGGATGACTTCTAGAATGGAACATCAAACCGAGCCAGTACGATGTGACGTATCATCCTCGAAGAGCAATTAACATATAAGCATTAGCTAATTTCATCGCTGAGTTTACAATTCGGGATGAGGAGTAGGAAGACATTATGGTCGTGATATCGTAATGGAAACTGTTTGTTTATGGTGCGTCAAATAAATTTTGCTCAGAAGAGGGAGTTCAACTTGAAACTCCTAAAGAACGATCAATCTTCTATGCTCTAAGGCTAGAATTTCCTGCTACTAACAATGAGGCGGAGTGTGAGGCATTAGTAGCATGATTGAAAAGTGTAAAGGAATTAGGCATAAAAGCTCTGCATATCTATAGTGATTCACATCTAGTTGTATATTAAGTGAAACAGGAATACCAAGACAAGGGGGAAAATCTCTCCCTTTGCTTGTCCAAAGCATGGGAATTGCTTAAAGACATTGGACATTACAAATTAAGTCATATTTATAAAGAAAAAACATGAAAGTCGGTTATTTAGCCAAGCTGGCCAGTTCTAGAGACGCATGGTCACTGACACTGGTTGGAAGTATCATCTACTCCCAACATAGATTATATAGATGTCGATTGGGTTCTAGAGACCTTGAAAGAGAAAGAATCAATCAAGGTCTATCTGCTCAGAGGAATACTCCCTTGAGACCGGAATGAATGAAAGAAGCTCCTTCAAAAGGAGCCACAATTTGTACAGGATGGAGTTCTATATAGAAGAGGATTCTCCACTCCCTTGCTTAGGTGTGTAGCCGAAGACAAAGCCAAAAGATCCTCATGGAGATCAACAAAGGCAGTTGCGGTGATCGCATCGGGGGGAAAGCACCTCCAAAGAAAGCTCTCCATTACCGATATTTCTGGCCGATAATAAACCTATATGCAGTTGATTGCTCCAGACGGTGTGATCAATGCTAGAGATTTGCAAAGATACTGGGAACCCCAATTACAGAACATACGCAAAGGGTCAGCACTTGTCCATTTGCAATCTGGGGAATCAATTTGATTGGAGTACTACTAATAGCAAAAGGAAGGGCTAAATATTCTATAATGCAGTTGTTTAATTTACAAAAGGGCAAAAGCAGAACTACTTTCCATAATTACTACCAAAAAAGTAATTAACTTTGTAACGAAGAACATTATTTGCAGGTTTGGAGTACCATAGAAAATCATCATGGATAATGTAACTCAGTTCGAGATTGTTGAATTCAAAAACTTCTACAAGCATTACTAGATCAAGAATAGCTTTTCCATGGTAGAGACCATTAGGAAAATGGAAAAGTGGAGGCAGTGAACAAAATCATCAAATCCAGCACAAAAAGGGCTGACAAATGCTAAAGAAATTGGGTTGATAAGCTTCCGCTTATACTATGGGCTTAAAAGGTGACACACAAATCTACGACTGGGCACTCACCATTTGCTTTTGTATATGGTTTAGGGGCTATGATCCCAGTGGAACTAGAAGTCTCTTCTTACCGTAGGACACTTCAATCAAGAAGAGAATGAGCAGCTACTACTTGAGTCTCTCGAACCGATTAATGAGAAACGGGAGGAAGCTGAGCTAAGGACCACTGTTTACCAGAAAAGAGTAACATGACATTTCAACACCAAGGTTCACAACCACACCTTCGAATTGGGAGAACTCATCTTAATACAGATTTTCCTGGATATGATAGCACTAGGTCCAAAATTGGGAAGGACCCTAGATGATCAACCAGAAAATTGGAAACGAAACATTTAAGCTAAGAATAGTCGATGGAATTTCGATTCCCGTGCCTGGAACAATGACTCACCGCGGCACAACTTTATTTAATATTTATCTATGTATTTCTTCGTTTTCTCAAATAAGCCGACCAATGATGCTAGGGGCATTGTAAATAGGCAGGGCTTGCATTTCCAATTGTCAATAATATATTTCACTTCTTAAACCAATGGAACTGCATTCTTGTAAGAAAACCGCCGAGTCGATGGTAAAAATCAACTCACACGGCCGGTTCAATGGGGAAACTGATCCACACCTTTTGGGAACTGGCTCTGCTCTGGAAACTTCGAAGGCCCATCTCCTCGTATGCCACCTATAAGCTGAAAGTCGCTGCTTGAACCGATGAAACCACGTTCAAATATGGAAAACTTCATGTGCACCACCTATAAGCCGCACGTCGCTGCTTGAACCGATGGAACTATGTTTAAGTATGCAATACTTCCTGTGCACCACCAATAAGCCACACATCACTTATGAATCAAAGGAATCATGTTCTTGTATGCAATACTCATTTCCTAAGTGCAGGTGTTGCCCTGGCAATACCCGACAATCCGTCCATTCTTTAGTGACTAGTGTTACCTCGGTAACATCGAGAGCTCATCAAAAAAATTTAAGCATCAGCATTGCCTCAGCAATGTTGAGAAAGTTCTCTATTGCAAGATTAGTAGAAATAACTATTACTCCAGCAACGTTTTGAAAATCCAAATACTCAAGTTGTTTGTAAGTTTCTAGAGATAGAAATTATTACATGGGCAAAACCTCACACTAAACTTGGAAGAATCTAATGAAAATCGGGCAACGAAAATACTCGAAATCAAGCATTAGAACCATAGATTCCCAGAAATAGGAGCCTGCTATGCAACCCAGACTGGGGGCAGCCAAATGAATTGTCCAAAAGAACCGATCTCAAACCAATTACTTGAACCCTACGATCGAAGTAACTACCTAGTAGAGTAGGGGGCATAACTATGGGGATAAGATACATCGAGATACATCATTGTTTTGTTACGTCGAATGGAGTATTTTGAAAAATCAAAATAGTGCTAAGTAATATAATATGATAAATAACTATAGAGTATTATGTGAATGCATAGAGTTGAGGTAAACAATCACATCACGCAAAATAACAGTATATAATAAGAAAATTGCAAAACTAGTAATCGTATTATTTATACATGCAGTGGTATACAAGCAAGCATAGTACATAGAATGTAGGAAAAGTATAAAAGAGAAATTACAACTAAAAAGCTGATCTTTTATTACTAGCATCCTTTTGTGTACATAGACAAATAGCAGGGCCGTATCCGCACAATGTCGACCAATTTTAGATATCAAAAAGAAAAATACGGACTCCATCTACGTGACATTAAATAAAAGTATAGACTTAGTATAGACTTGATCATGGTTAAAACATACAAAATATCAAAGTGCTCCATGAGTGCATAATCTCATCATTACTTCTTATCGCCTTGGCGGAGAGTGAACTTCTGCTTATCGCCTTTTTTTTTCAAAATTAGCGTGCTCTTCTATGGTACTTGTGATAACCCATATTTTTGGGCATTTGATAATTGGATAATTAAACAGTTTATTCAATTGAACAGATAAAAATTCTGATAATAAAAGATATTTGGATATGTCAATGAATTTGAAAATATAATAAAAATTTGAATTATAAATATCTGGATAAATATTTGATAATCTCCTAATATAATTACTTAAAATTTGACAAATTATTCTTTCAAAACAAATAATAATGATGGTATATATATAGATATAAGTAGATTTTAAATAGAAAAAAATTATAAGTTTTAAACAAATTTAAGATATGTTTGTTTAAAAGTGTATATTTATATTTATGAGTTGATTTTTAATTTTGAGTTTAATTTGAATCTGGATTTAAATTGAAATTTTAAAAAAATACTTTAAAATATTTTGAGTTTAGAAATATATGAATAAGATTTTTATTAGAATAAAATTTGTTTTATATTATTTTCCTTAAAGAAAATTTATTTTGTATAAATTAAGAAAGTGTTTGTTAATTAGAAAAATAAATACAAAAGCTTTTTAAACATTTAAAATAAATATAACATGCATAATTACAAGTATTTAATTATAAAAACTTGTTAATAATATGTGTAGCATAATACACAATAGTTATTGACAAATGTTAACTAATGAAATAAGTCACTTATTTATTTCATTTTCTTTAATTTTTAATATCATAAAAGATAAAAATAAGTATATAAATCTCTCCACTTTCTATCTCATTCTTTTTTTTCTATCTTCAATGTAAAAACTAAAAGAAACCAAAACCTGAGAAGAAATTTAAATCAAACAATTTCAGTTTTTCAACTATTTCAAGATTAAAGCAACTCAGATTCAAAATCTAGCAAAAGCAAAACAAAGAAGATTCAACTCAAACAAATAACAACAGGCAATCTTCAAAAAAAAATTCAAAGGAAAAGATCAACTAAGTTCAAGTTTTAAATCAAAACCTGGCTTCTCTGTTCAAAGCAGGTGAGTAATCTAACCTAGTTTCCTCTGTTTTTTTAGAAATGCCTGTGAGTAAACAAACTTCAACCTGTTTAAAACTTGATGCTTGTGATGATCTTTAAATGTATGATGTGAATTATGCTTGCATGTATGTATAAATATGAATTCCTGTATATATGTATAAGCATACATGTCTGTGTTGCTCTGTTCTTTGTTCACAGGGTTTTAAAAACAAAGTGAAAATTCAAATCTCATCTTTAAATCTCTTATAGGCTATGAAATTCAAACAAGATATGTTTGTTTAAACATAAACTAAGTTTTAAAAGTATATTTAGGTACAATAAGTTTGGAAATTATTTGGAAATTTAGAAAGACAGCGAAAATTTTAAACATATCAAAATCTCGACTCTAACAATTCATGCTTTCAGGTATATAACCTGTTTTGTTATCTAAAATCATGAATTTTAAGGGTCAAATCCAAATTTTTAGTGCTAGATCGAGTGAGGAATTCGGGGTTGATCAGATTATGGGTTTGGAGGTTTTCCCGATGATCGGAGCGAGGGGGATAGTCATGGTTGTTTCTAGAGGTAGCGTGAGGATCAATGAGCTCAGGAAAAATGAACGATGATTTTTCCGATCGTCGTAGTGATCGGTGGGGGGAGGATTAGGGTTTAGAGCGAGTTCGATTATCTCGATCTACAGCGTCGCGATGAAGTTTTATATTTGCGGTGTAAGGGGGAAACGAGGAGATAAGTAAGGCGAAGCATTTCACGTATAGGTTTGGGCTCCGGTGGTCGGAGTTGATGGGGCGAGGCATATCGATGATCGTGGTTTCTGGGTCGAGTTGTGTTGGGAGTTCGATTTTCGAGCAAGGTGTTTTCACTGACACTTGGGTGGTTGAACGAGGTGTAGGGGTCGAAGGGAACTGGTAGGGACGATCGATGGCACGGCAGGCCGACTAGAATGTGTGTGCATAGATATACGTGCGCCTACAGTTTTATGCTTCAGGTAAGTGGAGAGGAAGAACAAGGGGAAGACTGAGAAGATTATCGGGTTTGTATAGGGATTGGATCGGGTTTGCTTTACGTTTTTGTTGTAGAGTAGAGAGGAGGATAATGTTGATAATTAATAAATTAATTAAATTTTGCTTTGAGTAATTAAAGAGTAATTAATTAATTGATAATTAAAGATTAATTAATGAAGTAATTAAGGATTAATTATTGGTTTATTAATTAATTAAGTAATTAAAGTGAAATTAATTAATTAATGGTTAAGGATTAATTAATTAATAATTAAGGGTTATAAGTTAATTAATTATAGATTAATTAATTAGTATTTAGAGATTAATTAATTAAATAATAATTACTTAATGTAAGTAATTGAGGATTAAATTTTTAAGAGTAAATTAATTTAATTAATTATTAGAGGATAACTAATTAATAATTAAAGGTTAATTAATTGAGGATAAATAACCAAAGGGATAATTACTAAATGGAAGTAATTGTGAATAATTAATGGGTAATTAAAGGATGATTAATTAATGATTAAGTAAGCAGGATTTAAAAGGTTATTGAAGTAATTAATTTAATTTATTTAAATTAATTGGAATGGTGTGACTAATTAATCTTGCTTATAAATGATTGAATGATATTGAATGCCTTGGATTATTTGATATTTCTGATATGAAATGTTTTGTGATATGATTGGGTTGAATGGTGATAATGTGGTTATCTATCGAGATGAATTGCTGTGTAAAGTGGCATCCTGTATTTAAAGTTTGAATTGTATTTCATTTGAATAACTTGGGTTAAGATGACATGGGATTTGAAGGGACCGGGGTCGGGTATCAGTGAATACCCGAAACCACTTCGATTTAAAATCTTCAGTAGTTCTTTAAACATTTGATATATGAATCAAATAGGCTGGAATGGGGTAAATTTAAATGACTGGACCATTTAAACTAAGTAAGGGTACTTAGGGATTGATTTGTGAAAATAAGTGTGTACTATAACAAGTTGTGAACTTGTAGTGAAGTACGAGTTACCCCGGGTCTTTCAAATAAATTTTATATCTTTGTATTTCATGTTAGATGGGTTTACTCACGCTGGTTTCTAGCTTGACTCGGATGTTACTTTGATGTAATGCTCGGGTCAGATCGAGTATTATAGATTTTCAGGAAAGGACGTTCTGGAGCTCACGAGGCGAGCTGGATGGCACAAACGTATGGAGTTTTCCATTGTGTATATAACTGTGTAGTCTGTATGGATTATAGTCTGGAACAAGTTGTATAACTGTCCAGTGTATGTATAAGTGATTGTACTGTGATGAATTGTATGTAAGTAACAATTACAGCTTTCTTTATAAAATATTTATTATTATATTTTATCCGCTGCGAATGTGAGATGTTGTGTTTCTGTTTTCTTCTTTCTTCTTTCTTCTTTCTTCTTTCTTCTTTCTTTAACAATCTAGGATTTTCGGAGTCGAAATTTCCGGTTCGTTACATTTTGGTATCAGAGTGGAAGATTAAGCGAGAACCTTGGCTCTGATGGGTTTACTCATTTGAATAATGGTCAATAGTACCCTAGAATGAGTTGAATATATATATATAAGAGCGTATTTGTTATTTTCTTATATGAAGATTTTAAAATGGTTATAAAAAGTAGTTTATATTTTGATATATAAAGCAAAAAAATTCTAACCACTATACATTAAGATAATTGGTTGTTGTATTATTTGAATTAAAATAATAAGAATTAAGTGGTAATAGAAATACAACCAAACTGAAATTTTAATCTTGAATTTGGAGAAGAGTTTTAAGAATAAGATAATAGTGAATTGGTTTCCAGTTGCAATAACCTTGGTTATTATCATAAATGGTTGTTGTATTTGATAATGAAATATGTGTTAATGAGTAAGCAAAATGAAATGTTTTAGGGAAGTAAAACATTTAGGTGAGTATGACTTATAAATTGAAATTGAAGATGATCTAAATTGTGAAGTTTTAAATCTAGGTCCAGAAATTTGAAAATTGTTTCAAAGTGACAACGAAATAATAAACAATGTTATTTGACGTATTTGAATGAAAGGTCCTGTTTCAAACAAGAGTTGTTTGAAAATTTAAAGGAATTTGTTTTGAATTAAAACCAAAGGTGGTTTAAATTTTAAGGTATAACTTGGTGTGCAAAGGAAATAACTTTGTATATATAAGGGATATACATGAAATCAAAGATGATTTGAAATAAACTCCAAGTGTTGAGTTTTATATTTTTCCTTAGAATGTGATATGGAAACCCAAAGTGATAAGTCTTTGAACTTATAAGTAAGAAAGAATATTGATAGAAATTTAAATTTGAAATGGAGGATTCAAATTTGAGTAAGGTTAACAGAAATAAATTGAATTTAACTTGGAGGAAAGTTTGAATGAACAACTTGATTTGGAAATTTGAAGATGAAATTGAGATTTAAAATAGGGAAGTTAAATGAGTTGATTTAGAAGTGAGATATATAAGATCTCAAACAGGTTTGAGTTATGGGAATGGGTAATAGATGATATTGGTGGATGTTTTAAATAAATTGGATGTTCATTTACTTTGACTTATCCTAATATCATCTTGCTGTTATTAATAATATATGAAACCGTGAATTGGAATATTTGAAAAGAATTAAGAAATGGATTGGAACAATATATATCCATTTTAGATATAAATGGAAAATGAAATCACTTTGAATTTAAGATTTAAATGTTTATAGGGTAACTTGTAAATTTAAATTATTAAGGATTGGTTTCAAAATTGAAATTTGATAATAAACTGAATTTCAAAGATTTAATTATTTAAAAAGGATTTGAATTGTTATTTAAACCTCGAAATAAGTTTTTGTGGAAGTAAAGGCAATTTAAAGTAGAATTTTGAAATTTGGATTCAGAATTAAATTGTTTAAAGACTTTAAATAAAGGTTAATTTGGTTTAAAGGTTAAACCAACATTTGAAAATTTAACTCGAATTTATATACGAGATGATTTAAAGTGAAACTGAATTTGAAATTAGTTCAAATTGAAATTTGGTTTGAATAATTTGGAATTGTGATTGAAGTTGAATAGTTTCAAATTCAAATGGAATTTGATTTGAATTTGGAAAGAATCGAGGTTAATTCAACTTGAATTGGGATTAATTCAAACCGGAGTTGAAATAAATTGAAATTGAAAATTGGTTCAATTTGAAAATTATTTGAATAAATTGAGATTGAAATCGAAGTGGAATAAAATTAAATTTAGAGTGGAAATTGAAGTTGTTTAAATTTATTTGAGATTGAATCAATGTTTAAAGGAAGTGGAAATTTAAAATTGAATTGATTGGAATAAAGATTGGGTAGTGGAACAGTTTGGCTTTGAACTATTTTCAAACAAATTATTTTAATATAAGCTTTCTTAAATCTATTTTTCCAAGCTATTTACTATATACATCTTTCTTTTTAAAGCCAAACTTTTCTATACTTATTTTACTATTATTTTTAGAACTATTTAACAATTTTTCAACTGTTTTATAAACTAATTACTGTTTTTCAACTACTATATAACTAATTACTGTTTTACAACTATTTAGCAATTATTTAAAATTTCTATAACTATTTGACTATTTTCCAACTATTTTACAATTACTTAACTATTTTACAGCTATTTTACAAATTAATAATTATTTTTCAACTACTTATCTATTTTTTAACTTTTTAAGCTATTTTCTAAATTTAAGCTGGTCAGAGTGCAAACTGTTTATGATTAATTACCAATTGAGATAAGGATTAAAGTGATAATCCAAATGGAATTGAAACAATTGTGAATAAGTGGATAGAAATTAAAGTGAATGTGAATAGAAAAGGAGACTGATTTTGCTAATAATCAATAGAGATAAATACGTAGGGTGACGTATATTATTACATCCACATAGTGATGTGATCCAGATTCGAACATAGAATTTCGAGATAGTATATCAATCCGAGTTAGGATTTTTCCCTCAATTTTCGACGGTGAACCTGGATTTGGATTTTTGATTGGCTCTAGAAATTCTCTGTCACAGTTATGGCTATGCAAGGAGAATAACGGTTTCTGATCAAAAAACCAGATCTGAGTCCGCACTAGGAAGTCGGGTGGACGATACTAGTTCGGAAGTGAAATTGTGTGATCGAGTGAGCGATCAGATTGATATTGCGTACGGATGATATGAGTACATCGTACGAGTTGAATGAAATTGATATTGAAAATTTGTGAATGAGAACTGTAAAATGATTTTTGAAATGGAAAGGGCTATTTTGATAAAGAAATGATGAAATATAATGGGAGCTGGAAATTTCTATGGTAAAAATTTACTTTATGGAAGTAAGTAATATGGTAAG
This sequence comes from Allium cepa, assembly GCA_030765085.1. Taxonomy (NCBI): domain Eukaryota; kingdom Viridiplantae; phylum Streptophyta; class Magnoliopsida; order Asparagales; family Amaryllidaceae; genus Allium; species Allium cepa. The sequence continues at coordinate 349,161,359 of CM060928.1, forward strand.
TGACTTTATAGAGTAATTAAGCTAGAATATTGATTTGGCATAAACAAAGTTATGTATATATAAGTGATAAACTCCCCTTGTTGGATCTATAGCCCGAATAAAAAGGGTTTTTGAAAGTATTTGAAGTATAAAAAGGGAATTTATACAAGTATGAAGTGATTCAAAGATTTTTCAAGGTAATATATACCCATATTTATATATAATGGATTTTATAAGAATGATTTTGGGAAAAGGTTTTTGGAACCTATGGACATTGAAAGGCTTCTGATTTTTGGGGAAAATCAATTTTGAAAATTTGGAAATCCTAGATTGAGAATTAATGATTTTGAAATAATCGATTTTGAGAAAAGGATATTTATATGGGATTCATACTAGGTGTATGATTTGGAAGTCACTATATGTGTATAGTATAAAGTGTTTTGAAAATGGCTCTGGAGAAGAAGGCACTCCCTTGAAATGAACTTCTTAGGAGTACCATAGGTTGGTACTGCCTTGAGCCTCAAAGGGGAGGCTCTAAAGTGGATCCTGTGAGGAAATCCTAAGAAACTGAAGTTCCTGATGATTATTGGGTAGTGAAAGTCGAGGGCGCTGATGCCTCAGAGGTATTTCGGTTATGTTGTGACGACAGTGTAACTCGATGTCGCTGCAATCTACTGTGGACCATAGCGGAAATCGTGTGGAGGTGAGTGTCAATGGTCTATGCTTGATTTTGCCGGGATGGCAATGTAACATTGATAGACTGCGATCTATGGTCGAGTGGAGTGAAGAAGTTTCATTTTTTGGCAGCGAAATTCGAGGGCGCAGATGCCTACAGTTATGCGGGTTTTTGTTGTGATAACAACGTAACCCCAGATGTAGCTGCGATGTATAGCGGGTTCCATGGTGTAATCGAGGGGCGTGGGGTGCCTACAGTTATCTATGGATTTTGTCGGGATGGCAACGTAACCATCGGGTTAACTGCGACATGGATGAGGGTGATGATTTCCAGAGCATTCTCACCAAAGATGTTTCCTCTATTTTCAAAAGGACAAATTTTCAAAAAAGGCTGGTTTTTTAAACTATTGGCATAAATAGGCTAGTTTTCAATTGCAAGTTTAGGCTAGTTTTTTTAAAAAATATTATGGGACGCGTCTGTGAAATGCGCCCAAACAAAATTACACTGGCGCATCTGCCAAATGTGCCAGTGTAATTTTTTATCCAAACCTAAACATCCGGCCAAAGCAACGACAACTCCAATCTTTGCAAGCCTTATACTCCAATTGTTTTCCTTTTCTTTCTTCATGTTCATCTTTTTAATAACTTCAATAACTATTTTCTCAACTCTTTCTTTGAACTCGTCGATATCATTTGATTCCTTTTGCGATAAGACCTTCTCATCCACTTCGACTTCTGTTCCGTCTTCAACAGACTCTGACTTGTAATCGTAATCTGCATCGTCGCCTTCGATCTGAATTTCCTGATCAACTTCTTCGTCTTGATAATGAGGGCACTCACAGAGGAATAAAGATTAGACGTACTCTTCGACCGAGTGTAGTCTGTCTTCAAACTCTTCGAGTTCGGCATCTACTGTTTCAGTTTCGGTGTTTTTGGTTGAGTTTTTGTGGAAGCTTGATTTGGTTTCGACGTCGAGGAGTTTGCGGAGGAAGTCGGCTTTGGAGTGGAGTTCTTCGATGATGGATTCGTCATGGGTGGTCGAGTTGGACTTCGAGCGATCGGCGTCGGATTTAAGTTCTTCTAGTTTGGCAAGGATGCTGCTTCTTGCTATTTAGGTTTGGACAAAAAATTGCACTGGCGCATTTGCAGATGCGCCAGTGTAATTTTGTGTGGGCGCATTTCACAGATGTGCCCCATAATATTTTTTAGAAAAAGTAGCCTAAACTTGCAAATAGTTTATAAACTAGCCTATTTATGCCTATAGTTTAAAAAACCAGCCTCTTTTGAAAATTTGCCCTTTTCAAAAATGTTCTCTATATTTCCAATAAAATTATTTTCCAAGTATTCTCTCTGGATGTTGAAAACGGGTTTACCAAGTACTTATAGATTTTCAGTCCGACGCCTGATTAACGTATGACCGAATTTCTATGAGAACAAGGATGGGCTTGTTGGGACATCGAGTTATAAAAGTATTTTTATAAAACTGTTTTGGCAATATTATATAGATTTTAAAAGTGTTTTAAAAAAGATTAAAGAATAATTTATTTGATTTTAAGGATTGAATAAATTCTGGCTTCGTTCCTTTTCGAAGACGAAAAGATTTAAAGGGGGGAGGAATGTGATAAGCCATTTTTTTGGGCATCTGATAATTGGATAACTAACTAGTTTATTCAATTGAACAGATAAAAATTATGATAATAAATGATATCTGGATATGTAAATGAATTTGAAAATGTAATAAAAATTGAATTATAAATATCCGGATAAATATTTGATAATCTCCTAATATGATTACTCAAAATTTGACAAATTACTCTCTCAAAACAAATAACAATGATGGTATGTGTATTTATATATATATATATATGTATGTATATTTTAAATAGAAAAAAATTATTATTTAAAAAAAATTTAAGATGTCTTTGTTTAAAAGTGTATATTTATATTTATGAGTTGATTTTTAATTTTGAGTTTGAATTTGAATCTGGATTTAAATTGAAATTTAAAAAATACTTTAAAATATTTTGGATTCAAAAATATATGAATAAGATTTTTATTAGAATAAGATTTGTTTTATATTATATTCCTTAAAGAAACTTTATTTGTATAAATTAAGAAAGTGTTTATTAATTAGAAAATAGATACCAAAGCTTTATAAACATTTAAAATAAATATAACATGCATAATTACAAGTGTTTAATCATAAAAACTTGTTAATAACATGTGTAGTATATTATACATTTGTAATTGACAAATGTTAACTAATGAAACAAGTGTCACTTATTTATTTCATTTCCTTTAATTTTTAATATCATAAAAGATAAAAATAAGTATATAAACCTCTCCACTTTTATCTCATCCTTTTTTTTATGTTCAATGTAAAAACTAAAAGAAACCAAAACCTAAGAAGAAACTCAAATCAAACAATTTCTGTTTTTCAACTATTACAAGATTAAAGCAACTCAGATTCAAAATCAAGCAAAAGCAAAACAAAGAAGATTCAACTCAAACAAATAACAGCAGGCAATCTTCAATTTTTTTTTTTCAAAGCAAAAGATCAACTAAGTTCCAGTTTTAAATCAAAATCTGGCTTCTCTGTTCGAAGCAGGTGAGTAATCTGACCTAGTTTCCTCTATTTTTTTTAGAAATGCCCGTGAGTAAACAAACTTCAAACTGTTTAAAACTTGATGCTTGTGATGATCTTTTTATATATGATGTGAATTATGCTTGCATGCATGTATAAATATGAATTCATGTATATATGTATAAGCATACTTGTCTGTGTTGCTTGTTCTTTGTTCACATTGTTTTAAAAACAAAGTGAAAATTCAAATCTCATCTTTAAATCTCTTATAAGCTGTGAAATTCAAACAAGATATGTTTGTTTAAACATAAACTAAGTTTTAAAAATATATTTAAGTATAATAAGTTTGGAAATTATTTGGAAATTAAGAAAGACAGTGAAAATTTTAAACACATCAAAATCCGACTCAAATAATTCATGCTTTCAGGTATATAACCTGTTTTGTTATCTAAAATGATGAATTTTAAGGGTCAAATCCTGATTTTTAGTGCTCGATCGAGTGAGGAATTCGGGGTTGATCAGATTATGGGTTTGGGGGGTTTTCCGGTGATCGGAGCGAGGGGGAGAGTCATGGTTGTTTCTGGAGGTAGCGTGAGGGTCAATGAGCTCAGGAAAAATGAACGATGATTTTTCCAATCATCGTGGTGATTGGCAGGGGGAGGATTAGGGTTTAGAGCAATTTCGATTATCGTCGATCTACAGCGTCGCGATGAAATTTTAGGTTTGCGGTATAAGGGTGAAAGGGGGAGATAAGTAAGGCGGAGCTTTTGACGTATAGGTTTGGCCTTCAGTGGTCGGAGTTGAGGGGTCGAGGTGTATCAATGATCGTGGTTTCCAGTCGAGTTGTGTTGGGAGTTCGATTTTCAAGCAAGGCGTTTTCAGTGATACTTGGGTGGTTGAACGAGGTGTGGGGGTCGAAGGGAACTGGTAGGGACGATCGACGGCGCGGCAGGCCGACTGAAATGTGTATGCACGGATATACGTGCGCGTACAGTTTTATGCTTCAGGTTAGTGGAGAGTAAGAACAAAGGAAAGACTGGGAAGATTATCAAGTTTGTATAGGGATTGGATCGGGTTTGCTTTACGTTTTTGTTATAGAGTAGAGAGGAGGATAATGTTAGCACTGAGAGTAGATGGGTTGGGCCAGGAATCGTTGGGTCGAAGTTTTATAAGAATAAGTTAATTTAAATAAAAGGGAATGAATAAGAAAATGTTAACAATGCAAGTTTAAACGGTAAATGATAATCAAGTTAAACTGATTCTTAAACTATTTCTTTTAAATAATAAATGTTATTTAAAATGGTTGGGTAATTAAAAGTTATGTTATTTATTTTAACTTAAATTAGTTAAGGTTGATCCTCAGTTTGTTTAAACTTAATCAATAATGTGATTAAGTGAGAATTAAGGGAATAAATGTTTTATCATTAATTAAACTTAAAGGTCTTAAGTTAAATTATCAGTTAATGATAAATTCCAAGATTATTAAATAAGATTTTAAAAGATAAGAAGAAAGTAATTAAGATAAATGGTTCATCTTTAATAAATTTAGGTTTGAGTAATTAAATAATAATTAATTGATTGATAATTAAAGATTAAAGATTAATTAATGAAATAATTAAGGATTAACTGTTGATTAATTAATTAATTAATTAAAGGGAAATTAATTAATTAATGGTTAAGGATTAATTAATTAATAATTAAGGGTTATAAGTTAATTAATTATAGATTAATTAATTAGTATTTAGAGATTAATTAATTAAATAATAATTACTTAATGTAAGTAATTAAGGATTAATTTATTAAGAGTAAATTAATTTAATTAATTATTAGACGATAATTAATTAATAATTAAAGGTTAATTGTTCGAGGATAATTAATCAACGGGATAATTACTAAATGGAAGTAATTGTGGATAATTAATGGTAATTAAAGGATGATTAATTAGTGATTAAGTAAGCAGGTTTTAAAAGGTGATTGAAGTAATTAATTTAATTTATTTTAATTAATGGGAATGGTGTGACTAATTAATCTTTCTTATAAATGATTGAATGATATTGAATGCCTTGGATTATTTGATATTTCTGATATGAAATGTTTTGTGATATGATTGGGTTGAACAGTGATAATGTGGTTATCTATCAAGATGAATTGCTATGTAAAGTGGCATCTTGTATTTAAAGTTTGAATTGTATTTCATTTGAATAACTTGGGTTAAGATGACATGGGATTCGAAGAGACCGGGGTCGGGTATCAGTGAATACCCGAAACCACTTCGATTTAAAATCTTCAATAATTCTTTAAAGATTTGATATATGAATCAAATAGGCTGGAATGGGATAAATTTAAATGACTGGACCATTTAAACTAAGTAAGGGTACTTAGGGATTGATTTGTGAAAATAAGTGTTGACTATAACAAGTTGTGAACTTGTAGCGAAGTTCGAGTTACCCAGGGTCTTTCAAATAAATTTTATATCTTTGTATTTCATGTTAGATGGGTTTACTCACACTGGTTTCCAGCCCGACCCGGGTGTTACTTTGATGTAATGCTCGGGTCAGACCGAGTATTACAAATTTTCAAGAAAGGACGTTCTGGAGCTCAGGAGGTGAGTTGGATGGCAGGAACGTATGGGGTTTTCCGCTGTGTATATGACTGTGTAGTCTGTATGGGTTATAGTCTAGAACAAGTTGTATAACTATCTAGTGTATGTATAAGTGATTGTACTCTAATGAATTATATGTAAGTAACAATTACAGCTTTCTTTATAAAATATTTGTTATTATATTCTATCCGCTGCGAATGTGAGATGTTGTTGTTTCTATTTTATGCTTCTTTCTTCTTTCTTTAACAATCTGGGATTTTCAAAGTCGAAATTTCCGGGTCATTACAGTACTAGAGTCAGGTTCTTTAAATCCACCGACAGACATGTCTCCAATTTTCTGCTTGCTGGTCTTGATCGTAAATGGTAGAACTCTGGGCTTAGCAATGCCTGGCTTCATCTTTAGCTTCATCTTCTCTTCGTTCTCTCTCTAAATCCGCTCTACCAACACCACTTTGTCAGTCAGATCAGAAGCGTCGACAATATAGATGTCCTCCTACTATGATATGGTGATGTTCTCCAATCCTTCTAAGGTTGTAATTTGTTGAGCATCAGAGCCAGGTCTGAAGGCGGCAGGTTGGATCAAAGCAGTCAAGCCTGTGGAAACAGCAGTAGGAGTGATGAAAACTGCTTCAGTATCGAAACTCTAGGAGACATGGGGAAAAAATGGAACATATAGTGGACCTATAATTCACGAAGAGAGTTGTATAGTTTAGTAAGGGATTTAGGAGTGAAATTGAGTTGCTAGAGCACGGAACAAACGAGGGAAATACCCAAAGTGGGACTTCTTTCTCTAACTTTAACTTCGAACTCTCCAATTGCGGAGGTAGGAGTGTAAGGCTCAACCATTACTACTGAAGTAGGAGTGATCGACACTGGCTCTCTAGATTTTGAAAAGGGTGTTTCATGCTAATCGAAGAACTCGGTCCAACGAGAGAACTAGAAGTAACAACTGCCTTGGCATCCTCCTCAGCGAGAATCGCTTTCCCTAGAACGAGCATCTCCATATCTTCAACACTTAAGTATTACACTATCGGCTTATTTTCACAGCGCTCGTTGCCAGCACAGCGCAGCACTTCTTCTCATGCATCGACAAGAGTACTGGGATAGTCGTTCCCCAACCACTTCAAATCTCTGCGCTCGATAACGCTTCATAGAAGTGTTGGAGGTTGCTATTAAGCTCTTCCCTCTCCTTAGCTCTTGCCTTGCCTTCTTCGATCTTTGTTATTGCAAGACCTTTAAGCTCTTGTTGGGAAACCATAAGCCCTATATCATTCGCAAGCTTGTTAGTCGATAGGGTATTCAGCTTGGTGGTCATCTTATTGTTATCCTCTTGGAGCTCCCGTTTTTCTTCTTGAAGCTTCTTGTTACTACCGTCACCATCGTCGAAGATATTCAAGGAAATGTCCTAGAAGAACAGCGATGTCACATGAAGTTCATTAGCTTCGGAGAAACCCAAAACTATGAAGTATGAACGTTGTCTTCCACGAGTCCTGACAACTGCTAAAATAATATTATGGTTGACGTCAAGGCTAATGATTTTAGAAGCAATGCTAAATAAAGTCATATCCTATCCATATCGATGTTGCCAAAGTCAACCATTCTTAACGCTGCTGGTGATTAGAGTTATTAAGTACCGATGTTGTTCTCCATCACAACGTCTTTTTTCACCGAAACTTATTTGTAAAGAGAAATACGAGTTATAAACATTACCAAGGTTCAATGCTATTACAATGTCAACTCTTCTGAACATGCTTGGGAGACACCATACATTTACATATGCGATGTTGATGACTGTCGTCATCAATATTCACAAGTGTAGTTAATGTCACATTTGATAAGCATCAACGTCGAGGGTCATCACTGTTCAATGTCACCAACCATTAATCAAAGGAGGTCTTAAGATATGGAGTCATCATCATCGATATTCATGTTGAGAACCCTCAATACATCCAAGAACGATGTCAAAGTCGTTTCTACCAATGCCGCCTTTCATCGATGTTAATAAAAGTTGACCGACGAAGAAGGAACTATCCACTCCAAGTTTAGAGATGCCGAGAGTCGACCCTATTGCATCGATGCCGAAGTTTAGATATGTTAATGCAAAAATGCCGGCTTTGATGTTCGTCGATATTGTTAATGCTAAAGCCGATAGAATACCAAACTTAATGATTGACGATGCTTCTATTGCCAAAGTCAACGGACGTCGAGGCTTATCACTTGCCGAACTCTATGAATATTGGTCTAGGGGGTTCGTTGAAAGGGTTGATTTATCTCTTCTCATTTCTTACATTTTAAACTTTATTAAACCTAAACTAAATTAGGGATTTTGCCTATTGTAGCACTTGAACAATTTTACGTATAAGGATTTGTGAAAATAAACAAGGACATAGCCTTTTTGACTTGACTTGGACTATGATTTGCATATTTGTTTTACATTGTACATTGATTGACTTAGACTAGTGACTTGAATGTCATATTTTATTTCTTTAAGTGACTTGACTTTTAACATGCATATTGACTCAAACGTCGACCTTCATACTGCCTCGAGATCCCTATGATGACAATGCTAAACTTGAAGCTGACATGGAAGCACATTTCGATTTAATGACTTCGGTTTGCCTTGATAAGGCCTCAACCTTTAAAGTTTTCTCCTTCACATACTTTTGGGGTTATAAAATTTATATGTTAACATTTTTGGCCCTAGAAGGAGGGTTTAAATCTCTGATTGCGCTAAAAATCCAAGTGGAACAACCTTAGCTTACATATTTAGGGTTTAAAGAACTCGAACCTACCAAGCACATCCCATTCAAAGACAACCGTCGGTTTATTGATAAATAGAGTTTTGCTTAGCAATGTTAGATGATCATGCTAAGTTCTCTGAACATGGATATTCAGAGCCTCAAATGACTAGGCCAATCTATCAAGCCATTAGTGATCTTCAACTTCATGTAGAGAAAGTGCTAAGAATTGTAGCATTATATGTTATGGAAGAAAAGAAAAGGCAAATAGCTCCCTACAATCCTGAAAAATAGAGTCTAAATCCATTTCATGTACGACGACACTAATCTTTTCTCTAAAACGACAATGTAAAAAGGATGGCACCTTATCGAAACTAAGAAAGGAATTCCAGCTTAAAGCTCAAGGAACTATCTTTGAAAATGAGATAAGAAGGGACTATTATCATTTCACTAAAAAGTGGAAAACTGTGCATGATCAATCTTGCAAGACAAATGAAGTACCAAGCTCTTTGAAAGGAAAGTTCACCACTTACGAGGAACCTAAACTGAGCAACAAAAGAGGCATTCATTGGCTAAAAACGCTAATCTCTAAGTCACGGCTTTGGAAAGATCACCACTTCCTGACTAACGATGAGTTTGAATATTATCCTTCGCAAAAAAGGAGACCCAAATTTGAAAAGAATCATGAAAAGTCGTATAGACACTGTCATCTTACAAATGGACATGATATCAATCAATGCCGAAGCTTAGAAGGAATGATCATCAATTTTCTAAGGTAAGGAAAAATCAATCAATTTGTACAAAGATGTTAAGCCAATCATCAATAAAGGTTTTCTGAATAAAATAAGAGTATCCATATAGCCATCAAAGGCACGACCGTAAGAGGTCCCAACCATTAAAGGCCTCAGCTATCAAAGGCTCGTGATCGCAAGAGGTCCCGGCCATTAAAGGCTTTAACCATCAAATGTTCATGACTGCAAGAGGTCTCGACCATCGAAGGCCTCGGCCATCAAAGGCTTAACCCCAAGTGGTCTTGGCTATCAATGGCCTCAGCCATAAAAGGCTTGACCATAAAAGGTCGCGGCCATCAAAGGCCTTAAGAGTTGAGCGCCTGACATCAAAGGCCTCACTAAGCACCTCCTAGAGAGATGTCAGGTAAGCCTTTAGTGTCTTCCATTTTATGGCCTCACTAAAGCACTGGGAAAGCCTTCAGGGCCGCCATCAAAGGTCTTGCTGAAGCGCCTCCTAGAGGGAGGCCGGGTAAGCCTTTGGTGCTTTCATCAATGACCTTACTAAAGCATCAGAAAGGAATTTAACCTTTTCTTATACATCCTGGTTAAAGCACCTCTAGAGAGAGGACGGAGTAAGCTTTTAATGCGTGCCATCGAAGGCCTCATTTAAGCACCAAAATCTTCAAAAGGAAGATCAATCAAAATCAGAGCCAAGTGATGTTCCGAAGTCGATCAAAATCCTAACCAAGTAGCGCTTCAAATCAAATTAAGTTTTTTAAGGAAGGTCCATCAAATATAGGTTATTTATGTCTCCCAACAAATGCAATTCTTAACCATTAAACATGAGATTTTAGTCTTCTTCTATAATGTCTAGATATGGATTTTTGGTCTTCCATTAGTTTTGTCAGATATAAATTTTGGTCTTCTATTATTATTGTCAGATATAGATTTCTGGTTTACTACTATCGTATTAAGTTCGGGTTTCTAGTCTTCTTCAAATTCCAGATTAAGTTTTAGGGATTCATTAAGTCAATTTTCCGTTTAAAATTTAACGGAAATCTCCACTACTAAAGAAAACTACTGAATGTTTAAATCAAGCTCAATCATCAATGCACTTAATTTCCAAAGCAAGCAGAAAGTTAATCTACACATAAGAAAGCTAAAATATGGAAAAGTGAAAGCAATTTTAGATCAAGTGCCGAATTCAATTCATGATTATATACCCTGTATTTGAGTTAACCTTCATTCAATTGTAAATTTGTTTTACTAATACATTATGTACACAGAGGCTGGTACAAGAAGCAAACAGAAAAAGACACTATCAAAGTATCACTAAAGCTCAAGTTTTTAATAATTGGGTTTATAAGACTATCTTATGCATATGATTGATTAGGTCTCGAGACCAGTCCCATTGTGTTCGAAATAAGGGTATAACATATAGAACGCCAGACAGCACGTCTCAATAAGGTTCGAGATTTTAGAACGCTTAAAATAGGATATTATAATGTAGAATATATTTATATTAACCATACTTCTCCCATACCCTGGCCCTACTAGACCATACCCCCACATCTTAATCCCATGCTCTTTCAATTTATATAACCGCATTATGCAGAAGGATTCGAATTTTTTTTAAATCAATAACCCACTCGATTGAACGGCCAAGCTCGATAGGCGCTACTAGTAGCATTTTTATGCGATGGCCTCAACTGGGAAGATGACGACGACGACTAGATGAACGTTGTGAATGGTTGGATTGACTCAAATCAAGGTGAGTGGCAGAAGTTCGCCTCGAACGGCATGATGATTTGGGTCGTTTTCACGTGAACGATGATGGCGGCAAGTGCGGAAAGGCGGTCAGCGGCGAGGTTAGGGGTGGGCGACCAGGAAGAAGGTGGCAAATGTTAAGGCGAGGTCACGTATACGATAGGTTCGATTTTGTTTTCGTGCCTGGAGTAAAACTGTTGGAGGGAAGAAAGTTAATTAGGTTTAAACTATTATTAATTATAAGTTAATTAGTTTTTAATTATTTCCATCATTCATTTATTTGTAACTTTTTCGTACGAGGTCGAAATTGAACGCGATGAGTCGCGTTGCGATCATATCGACGAAGGCGATGCTATGGAGTTAGATTTGACGGATTCAAAGCTGATAGAAAATTGCGTTAAAATTGAACGTCCTTTCAATTTTAATTCAAAACGGAACATTTTGTTGACTATTAAATTAATGTGAGTTAATCCCACCTTTTTGGTTAACTGGAATATTATATAGTCAATAATTTTTTTTATTATTTATTAGATGTGTGGATATTTGATTGTTATTGACTGTTGAATGATTTACTATTTAATTAGTCAGTTTGGATATATTTCCATCACTGGAGCGGATGTGACCCTATTATGTTCCCGTGTTAGAGCATATGGAAATTTGTATATGAATCATGCCTCAAAGCTGTTGATTTATTATATACTGTTGTGATGCAAAGGGACAAGTTGGAGGAATGCAACAAGATTCCTCACACTATTGATTTTATTTTCATATAATTTGATATATGATATGTTAGATGCTACAATTGATGACATTGGCACAATTTTGTTTATTTAGTGCTTTAGTGGCATTGTGGCTTACATTTTGTATTTTAAAATACCATAAATAGTGATTGAAGATTGAAAGTGATTATGAAAACTATATATGTTTTAACTAATGATGCTTAATTATTTAAAGAAGTAATTTTTCTTAAAGTCAAAGGTATATTTTTGGATATTGTAATTTAATAGTTTTATAAAATATGTTAAATAGAGATTTTCAAGCTATAAATTAAAGATTTTTAAAATCTTAAAATAAGTCCGTCTTTTATAATAAAAGGATATGTTTTTATATATATATATCTGTATATGTACATATATTAAAGATTATTTACAAATGTGGGATTTGTAAGAGTGATAATTTATAAAAGTGATATTTTACAAATGAAGTGAAGATTTGTAAAATCGTATTTTGTTAATAAAATATGGATTTATAAATAGTGTTTATAAATTAAAGGAAACTATTATTATTTAATAAGGTGAAATAAATCAAACGGTGGATTCATTGTAAGATGAAGAATGATATTTTAGAAAATAGTTGACTCTATTTAGGAAATCGAAGGTGAGGGTAAATTTGGAATGTTAAACGATATTTTATAAATAGAAAGGAATTTATAAAAGAAATTTATCCATATGGGGGCAATGTTAAAACTGGATGGTGATTGATGTTTTTAAATGAGATTTATGAATAGGTGAGATTTATAAAGGAAATGGAGTTATAAATGGAGTTCATAAATAAATAGGTTTTATGAAAGAAAGTTTTATAAAATAGAAAGAGATTTTAAAATTAGTTTTTCAAATATGGGAATGATTGTGTTGAAAATTTAAGTATGGATTTTTATCAAGGAAATATTTTATGTTTTAAAATTTGGTTATTTATATTAATATTATTTAAAGTTGTTTATTAATATTTAAATATTTTGAAAATTTAATTATTTAAATTATTAATATTATTTGAAATTAATAATAATGATTATTAGTAATATTTTGGCGATTTATTATTTATAATAATGCTAGAATTAACGATCATTTTATTTACAATGTTTTGAATTATTAGATATTATTTTTAAGATGTTAAAAGTTAATAATTATTATTTATTTATGATGTTTGTTATTAATAATTACTATTGTATAATAGTGTTTTAAAGAAAATAATTCTGATTTATTTATGATGTTTTCGAGATTCATAAATAGAGTTTTATAAACGGACTTGGATTTTAGAAGAGGAGCTTATAAAAGTGTTTGAAGACTTAAAGGAAGGTTTTTTTTACAAGATAAAGAAATTTATAAATATATCGATATTTTAAGAACGTGTTTATAGAATTATAAAAGGAATTTTATTAAGAGTTTTGGAGACTTAAAAGGAATTAATTACAATGTAATAAGAGGACTTTATAAATGGTTTTAAATATTTACAAAGGGATTTTATAAATGGATTTATAGATATATATAAAAAAAGAGTTTATAAATAATGGCATGGTTTCATGAAGGGCATATAAATGACTTGAGAAATAATTTATAAATGGTTTATAAAGGGTTTTAGAATTTTATAATGGAGTTTATAAATGATTTTAGAATTTGGTAAAAAGGAGATCTTCCTAAGTGTTTAGTAAATATACTTATACCATTGAGGTAAGTATATGGATATTTTCTAAGTATTGAAAATATAAGGGTTTGTGAATATATCTTTGTAAAAGTATTTTGATACAAACATTAAGAAGGCTAGTGGTTGTTTATGTGCTTAACCAATGTTGGTTTTTCCTTTAGAAATAAATCCTGATTTAAATGTGTGTTTGTTGATAGTTAAATAACCGACTATCAAATGTGGACCCAAACGTAACTTTGGAAATATTTAGGAGAAACACGTGAGTTATATGGCAAAGTCATCTTCGATGATGTTGTACTCTGCGTGTAAATCTCGTTTCGTTCTTTAGGAGAAATGGTACAGAAATCTATCCACTAATGGTTAGGAGGTAATCTCCGTCTTATCTTTGACTGTTTATTTCTTATAGAACCAGGGTTGAGTTTACCGAAAATTGTCGAATGTTGTATTGAAGAGACCGAGATTGGATATGTTATTCGATAACCACTTTGATCTAGCTCAAGTGTTTCAAGTAAAGACATCTTGAAGATGATGTAATTGAAGATGGAGCTCTCAAATGTTTCGTTCAGTCCCAGAACGAAATTGTATGGATGAATGCTGGTATTACATTGTTTCCTAAAGGGCAATGTTAGCATTCCAAGTGGGAAGTGCTAGCCTCACACCAGGGAAATCAATAAAGCAAGGACATGCGGTGTAACAGCCTATTTTTCTGCTCCCTTAGAATCAACAAAATACCACACATGTCAAACTCAAATTATACGAATAAGCGGACCATTAAGTGTAGAAAGAAAATAAAGACAGAACAAAATCTCGCACGAATGGAATAAAATATATTATTTCAATAATAATCTTTATAGCGAAAAATTTTAAAATATAATATCAGAGTCTAACCTAGATTCAGCCTGGACAGTTATAAATTTTTATCCTTACAAATGCTGAAAACAAAAAAACAAATGCAATAGATGTAGCGAATAATAGAATACGTCCATACGATGTTGAAGATCTCCAGCCCTCCTCTAGAAACTCCAACCGTCTTTAACTAAACCTGAAACTACTCGGATCTGACCCGAGTATTAAAAATACCCAGATCAGGCTTGATAAACCAGCGTGAGATACTCAAAATTTTAAACACATAGATCATGACGATGCTATCAAAACTGTTGAAAAGAAGGTTCATAAGACCACACCCACATATAAACACGGACATGTTTTCACCTTATGATAACCAAAACACTTTTATGCCAAAATACACTTAATATTATTTTTATTATTCCTTTGAAAAACACTTTTAAAATAAACTTATTCAAATAAGGTATCAATATGGACTAAGTCTAAGTTAATATATCTAGACTAGGTCAATGGAATATACCGAACGGAATGTATGATACTAGAAAGGGGTGGCTAAAATGTTTGCAAGTCATTACAGTTGTTTTAGGAATACAATCAAAACCATAAAGCTCGTATTAGGATTGCATTTTCAACATGATAGGGAACTAGTGGCATTTTCTCCGATCCGAGCATAACAAACATAGTTCCTACGGTGCCTTAATTGCTTTGCTCAAACTAGTCACTTGGAACTATACTTGCTACACTACTACTGATAAATGGTAGTTCCCTATTTGCTCAAGCTAACCACTTTATCCAAATGGGGCAATAAATGCCTTGAGGGATGTAATGACCCGTTAAATTCGATGATATTAAATGAGTTAATTTAATATGATTTCTAATCTAATTTAGAATGAAATAAAAGTCTTAAGATTTTATTTGAGTAAATGTAGGAATTAGATATAGTAATTGTAATTTAATGTTAACAATTTAATATTTATATGGCAATGGACGTGACTAATGTAAATTGTCATACTTAGTTATAAGTTAAATATAAGAAACCAATATAAATATTGAATTAGTGAATATCAATAAAAATATTAACTAGAATGAGATTCGTTAATATAGAAATCAATAGTGGAGATTGTACATTTGGTTGTAAAATAGATAGTGACTAAATAAAGGTGACCGTTGAATAAACCAATGCAATAAGTGTAGATAAGTAATTTTAATGAATGTTGTCGATAATAAACGTACTTAAAATGGTAATAAATTGATTTGCCTAGGTGATTATATATTGATAAGCTATAACTAAATAGGAAGTTTGGTAGTAAATAGGAAATAAGGAAACAAAGGCAATTTGTGGATTAATTAATGAATTCATGAAATAAAGATCAATGCCCAGTAGGTAATTATAGTATTTTTGGAGGTGAAAACTTATTAAGAATGAAACCAAGAAAATAAATAAATTAAGGATATAAATAGTAAATTTGTGGACGTGGTTGGTAAATATAACTAAATAATATGAAATAAGTATGCATTTATGATATGAAATATAAGTCAACGTTAATTTCACCTATAAATGCCCATTTATTTAATAGCAGGGTTTTAAATCAAGTAACGGATTTGTTATAGTTTTAATTGATAATTTATAAAATTTAATGTGAAATTTATTGCAGTTAAGTGACCTAATTTTCAGTTAGGATAAATTGATTTTTCATAAAAAGGATTGTTAATTCCAGAGGATGTAACCAATGTTAATTTCATTCATAATATCACAAGTTGGATCTATTATAGTAAATGGAATTTAATATTCAATCAATTGAATTAAGATAGATAGAGATATTAAGGCAATATAATATAAACCACGATAATTGTACCGTAAATTGAAATTGATTGAATAGCTAAATCTGTGCATACCCAATTAATTGAAACAGATGGTAAAGTTTTAATTTATTGAAATCAGCAAATTGGAAGTTAAATTCAAGTTATAATAATTGGTGAAATAATACGCAGTAAAATTGTAATTTGACATAATAGATGATAGGTAAGAAACTTTATTTTAGTAAATTGTTATTAGGTATGAATGGGAGTAGCGTTGGCATATTGTGATAACTATTAATTGTTTGCCTATGTATATAATTTAGCGAATTAGATCTAAATCCATTTCAATAAAACGTAATAAATCACTACGTTGATATAAATTTAGTTGATTTCTGGAAAACAATTAGGAAATTGGATTTTATAGTAATGTAAAAATTTACCCATAAGATAATGATTTGACTGAATTTAAAGGAATGGAAAGTAAGGAATTTTTTTTTTGTTAATTTCAATAATTGAATAAATGGCAATAAATGAAATTAACACTGAAATTTATAGACTTATCAACTTTTATTGCACATCTAAACTTGTTAAATCAGTTAAATTGATTTTGAAATATATAAGCGATAGAGTTTGGCCAATTTTAGAATTTAGAGAAAATTTTGGATTTTTATAATTCATTTTAATTCATTTAATGACCATAAAAATAGCCATTTCGGCCACGGACTCGGATTTCGACGAAACTAGTTTCATCGGATCCGTATCGGTGAATTATGGTAGGGTTTCAAGTTTCGTATCGATCGGACCTGTCGTTTGATCGCACGGACGCGAAACGCCTTGAAATCGATTTAATTAAAATCAATTTGAAATCAATTTGGAAATTTTGTTTTCAGCGTAACTTCTTCATACGATCGAATTTGGACGTGAAACTTTTTCCATCGCGTTCAGAATATTTTAAAATACCTATTTGGATATATGGGTTTAATAAATTTCGTTCCGGGGTCAGAACGGGCCTTTTGGGCCAACTACCGCTTAACACGTTCGTAATTCGTGCCCCTAGCCTTCTACTATTTGTCTATATATATGTGGTGATAAACCCTAGCCTCCATCTTATATCAATTGTCTGTACGTTCATTTTCTTCATCTCTTTCTCTTCCGCAATGGTTGCAAAACCTAGATCTACTTCAATTCAAAAATCAAATGGAAATTCAAACCCTCTAGAAAAATTCCACAAAAATATATGTCATAGTTCTCAGTGTGCGTAATCTGCTGGTGTGATTTGTTTTTCGATTTGAGCTATCGTTCGTCCAGTAAAATTCAAACCATTTTCGGCCATTCATCATCGTCGCAACAAAAATTGTCGGATGGCGAAACTGTTTCTGGGTTTTGTTGAGATCGTCGCGCGTAGTTCATCTGTGCAGTTTGCTGGGGGTTTCGACGGCTAGATCTTCATCAAATCGTGAATTAGGGTTTCGGCATGCACGTTTTTGGGCGGCGGCGACGGACCAATAGGCGACCGGACCTATATAGGTGGGTGCGGCTCGTCGAGCTGGGGACGATGGTGGTGGCGCTGGATTCAATGGCGGCCGGAATAGTGGTGGAAGGATGGTCAAAGCAGGCGGTCAACGTGTGTTGGATGGGTTTGTTGTTCACAGGCCGCGTACAGGTAGGAGGGTGTGAGGGAGATAGCAGCGCTGACGTGGCAACATTTTATTTGAGAGGCAGGTTTGTTTGGTTTATTTTATTTTGATTTTCAAGCACGTTTCATCGTATAACTTCGTCATACGGACTCCGATTTAGGCGAATCTTTTTTTGTTAGGATCCTAATTAAATTCCGGATCTGTTAACGCTGGTTTGGACAGATTTGGAGACCGTCGATTTTTTGGGTTTAAATCGGATTTAAATTCGATTTAAATTCAAAGGTGAGTGTTTTAACCCACTCACAACTTCTAAAAGTTTTTATGTTTGTTAAATTTATTATAGATATGAGTAGAAATTTATTTATGATTGTTTGGCATATTTTATTCAGCATATCTGTTAATTCGCATTTATTTAATTTAACTGTTAATTTAGTTTATTTATTACATATTAATTGACAGCTAGAATTTATTTATTTGCATATAAACTGCTAGAAGACAGTTATAAAATTTACTACTGAATCTAAACTGTTAGTTTAATAGTTGTTAAATATATTTTGAATATAACTGCCAGTCATTACCTGTTATATATTATTAGGTATATATTGATATTGATTGATTATTGGATGATGATTGTGATTTGGATGATGGATGATGTTGATGAATGGATGTTTTATTTTATATCATTAAAGTGCAAGTTATCATGCATTTTCCATTTCATTCGGGGTTGTGCTTTGAAATGATATACAACCGCAAAATTTTATTTTTAAATTGCGGATTGAAATGATAAATATCCGTATCACTTGACCATAGGATAGAAAATTTTATACAGGCACCGTGGTCTATATATAAATATTTTAAAGTGATTTCTATGGTTTGGATGGGATACGGTTTATAAAAAATTTTAATTTTGATATTTTATAAATGTTATTCTTCTATATATATACATATGAAGTTAAAATTTTTGAATTTAAGCTGTGTATAAATCTATTAAATAAAATGGGAAAATTGAGAAATGGAATTTGATAATTCATATTATATGTTTAAGTTTGGAAAATTTTAAGGTATGATATTTATAACTGGATTTTTCCAAGATAAATTTAAAATGAATATTCTAGTACAATTTAATTGAAGAAAATATTTAATTGCTAGAAATTGGAGTTTTATTTATGGATTTTATGTAAATATTCAAGACTAAATAATAGAACATTTAATTTGGTTGAAGGAATAATTTTCAACTTTAGTTTTGAAATATTAACACTCCAAATGGATATATATATATATATATATATATAGAAATTGAAGTGGTTTTGGAACTTGAAAGTGGTATTTAAATTTTGGTTTAGACTTTAAATAAAGAAATATATTTGTAAAGCCATGGAAATTATTTTCTTTACAAAGTAACCTTAAAGTTAAACCATTTATTTCGTATACCGTTGAATATCCAAACCATTCAAGTTTTAGAAGTTATGGTTTTAAAATTATGAATTTCGAAATATTATGTTTTTAAAGTATAATTCAAATATTTGGTTTCCAGATATTATAAATTTTAAAGCAGTATGATTTTGGAAAAGAATTATATTTGGATAAAATGATATCATATTGTTTTGGGCTTTAAAATGATATCGTATTCATAGTTTGAGATGGAAAATTTTATTCTGGGTTTAAAGTATAAACTATTTTAAAGGACCGCGGTGTTATAATAACGATTGGTTGGCAAAGAGACCGGGATCGGATATGGACATACTCTCTGTCGATACCGAAAACCACTTTGACTAACCGTGTACGCGGTGGAGATTCCAGAATGAAGTAGGATGGTGGCGACGTTTCCTGTAAGGTAAATACGTGGACCCAACTCCCGTGAGTTGGCATAAGGTGGCTAAAACAGGAGCGATTGACGGGTTAATGAGGTAGCACCTCTGATCGGACACTTCTCTTCGATACTATACTTTGACTTTGGATTGATTCAGTGGCCATTTTTTTTCTTTGATGTGGGGAGTTTGTCCGAGGTGGGCGGCAGCTGCGCGCTGCGCGTTACCATCGGCCCGGAAGCGTAATTGGTATATCTACCCTAGCATTACCTAGTTGTGCCGTGTCACCTACCCTAGCGCGCCTTATACGATTTTGGTTTTGTACCATACCTATGGAGTGCCCTCTGACGACGCCCAGTACGGGGGAGATTACGGTACTGTATAGACTATGGGAATATATTCTGTGTTAAGGGCTATATGGGTAACCCCTTAACGCTATTTAAAAGTAAGTTTATTTTATGAATAGACACTACTATAATAGCGCAATATACTACATAGTAAATAGTTTAACGGATCCTTAAGAGATGTAAATCCCGAACATCTTTTGAGTTACTGCACTCATATTTATCTCTGTAAATTTAACTTACATAAGATCTTTTAGTTCTGACTCGAGTGTTTTTGTCTTTTCAAATTCGCGCGGGTCAGTCCGAGCGTTTCAGGATTTGAGGATTTAGCTATGGAGGACGAAGACGAAGAATTGTATTACTAGTACCTATATTTTTCCACTACACCATTTAATTCCGCTGCATTGATTGTATTGGAATGTGTAACTCTGATATTTATTGTACAAGTAAAATAAAATATTTTGTAAAACAGTTTCATGAACTGTATATTTGATTATTATATTTTATCCTTCCGCTGTGAGATTCTATTTTGTTTTATTTCTTCTCTGTTTTCTTATTTACCCCATAACAATCCGCACTTTCGTATGGTTTGAATTGGCACGTGTGTCTGTTTAAATCGTGCGAAAAGGCGGGATGTTACAAGGGATGTATCCCCAAAAGGCCAACGTATTGGACACCACCATACATACTTACTTATTCCGAATTTGTGTCTTTCAGACCACATAGTATCCTATATCATTTTATGGGATGTGAGGTTAATGAGGCTACGCTCAATTTCTTCAAGCCATGCTTTTCATACAAAACCTCGCTTTGATCATAACAGGTTCCACTCTGAATGCCACACTGTCATTCCTTTGATCACTATTTGACTCCCAGAAGCATACAAACTCTGAGCTCGGATGTCTCGGAGAAGGGTGTCAAGCTAAGAGAAGTTGTCTTCTCCGCCACCAAGTAGATGCACATTTGTAAAAGTCAAACGTCGTGTCTCAGAACTGCAATGTCAGGCATTCGTCAATACAAGTTCGTTCTGGGACTAAACGAAACCGAATGCACTTTCCACGACCATTACTAGGCGAGAAGCCCTTGCAATCCCAAAAAAAATCTCTATAATGAGGACGCCACTACTATAACTAACTCTATAATGGGAGCGATCCAGAGTACGTCAACAAGCAGTTCTCATGCTATGAAGCTCTACGGTCTTCAATAATCATCGTCTTCAACATTTCTTCACTTTCGAACGTATACATTGGTTCGAAGTGGTTTTTAGATAAAGATCATCAAAATATAACCCAATTCCTTCGAAGGCAATCATTGATAGAAAGATGTTAAGTTTATACGTGGATACTAATCATCAATCAATTACTTCATATTTTATAAAATAACTTTCTTAGATATATTATTTTCAATTTATTCCATTTTCTTTTAAAATGTATATGGAATCATTAAGCCTCATTTATCAAGTCATTTGGTTTATTTAAACCTATCTTAAATCTTGGAATAATTCCAAATCATTTTCTCTTTTACTTACGAAAACTTTTCCAAATCATTCTTCAAATCTTAACCAATGATTTCTTATATCCAAGTTATAAATTTTAACTTAGGGAAAATATTTCCAAATCATTCATTAAATATTAATCAAAGATTTCTTACATTCAATTTACAACTATTAACTTAGGGAAAATATTCCCAAATCATTCATTAAATCTAAATCATAGATTCTTATATTCAAGCTATATTCTTTAAAATGACTTTTATATCATTTAGAAATCCATCTTTTCAACTTAAATCGCTTTTAAAATATTTTAAAAGATTTTTATAATTTATTTCATATTTTAAAACATTTAAAATATCAATTTTAAAGTAATCCCTTCTTGGATTCCGAACTGCAAAACCACGATGTTTTTAGAAAATCGTTTTAGACATATTTCAAAATCTACTTCATGAAATCTTGAATTTCTTTCTTCATTGGAAAAATATGGATATAATAGATCGAAAAATTCTTATTTCGGAGAATTTCAAGCTGTATTCCACTTTGTATCCTCATTTAACTTTTAGGCGTGAAATCGCGAACTACCATTACGCGACGCGTCTAATTTTGACCTGTTTTTCAATTTCTTTTCAAACTTCTTGAAAACACTTTTAAATGTTTATAAAACATTTCTAAATCCTTTTAAACTCATTTTAAACGGTATTTTTATCATTTCAAATTCATTTTTCATTTCACTTCATATTATAACATTATATTATTGTAATGTCATTTTCAATCTTTTTAGATTATTTAAAATCGTTAAAGGCTAAATAATTTCCATATACACATTTTTATGGATTTAATTCTCATTTAATTAACTATGGTTAATTACTAATCATTTCTTTTATCATTTATCAAACAAGTTATCAACCACATAAACAATCATATAATCAATCAATTTTGCTCCAAGTTATCAAACATTCAATCATCCAACATATACCAAACTTTTTATGTAATTAACTTGAAATAATTTTAGGAATTAGTAACTTTAAATATGAGTGCTCACCTTTAACCAATTCTTCCTACCAACATTCATATGCAACAAGGCTTCACTAAATGCTCTTATCTTCACCAAATCATCACCTAAACAACTCCACCTCACTTTCTAGTGTTCGACCATCACCTACTTCTCTTTTTCTCGCTTCGGAGCTCCTTGAACTTGCTCCTCCTCCAGAGGTTCGGCTACACCTTCATCCTCCCCTTTCCCCATCATTTCTTCACTTCTTAGATGCTAGACCATGTTTTAATGATATTCTAAGGTCTTTGGCAAAGTTTGGTGGTGTTTTGACTTTGTTTGATGTGGTTTTGAAAAAGTTAGTAAGGAAAAGAGAAGAAGCCAGTAGATAGTAAAAGAAAAGTTTGAAAAAGGAATAAGAAGAAGTGTAAAAAAAGTGAGAAAGTTGATACTTATCTATAGAAAATATTTTGAATTAAAATAATATTTTGTAAAATGACAAAAATATCCATTACTTACTTTTTAAGCAACCTTATTTTTTCAACACTTAACATCTCATTTCGAATCATTACTTTATGTCATTTTCACTTAAGTATTAAGTAAAGAATATAATAATTATGTTTGGTTTGATTTGATATTTATCTTTTGCTTTGAAATGACATGTTTGTCTTTATGTGGTTACTTTTTCTTAATTATATTGTAGAATTTTCTAAGTATGTTTAGTAAAAGTAAACTTGATTAGTGAATTAATTAATACTTATACTATTTGAATATATGTTCCTATATAAGAAAATAAAGATGCGACAACGTTGCGACAACTTTTAATCGACAAAACGTTGATTTTCGACAAAATGTTTTAGATCACATTTTGACGTTTTAGTTAAACTATTTATTTATGTAAACCAAATTTGCAAATAAATTTGTATATTGCTATTTAAAAATATAAACATTCATAAATAAACTAAAATAATTTATTTCACCATTGAAATTTACTTTTCTAAAATCAGCATTTTGTCACTTTTGTCGATATAAGCAAATGTTACTATTTTTGCATATACTTCCTTTTCCAAATCCGATCTAATATTATCTGAATCATATAACCTTACTTATTTATATTCAAAATCGCTTAAAATAGTATATTTTAAAGTGATCAAATTCTGGGTCGTTACATGCGGCAGGGCAAAGTGGGTCGCACCCAATTAGGGTATGATCACCCCAAATCTAGAGTGTATTCATTACTGCTTGGAGATCCCATGTATGGTTGTTGGTCACAACCAAGGGGTGATCATATTCAATGCTACTCGAGAAGGTGGCAGTGTCAGTCATGAGTTGTAGATGTGCAACGTATTGTACATTTTATCTAGAGGTGTACGGATTCGGCTAGTAGACCCTTACCTTTTCATAGTTGGAATCCATTATCTACTATGAGCGTTCAGTTTTTGATTGTAGAGCCTAGTATGCTTGAATTTAATTAATGTAACAATTTCGGCTGTAATTAGTAAATATTTGTATCTTAGTCACTATTATAATATTAGAGAATTTCATATGAAATGTTTTGGGTATCGTAAGGTAAAAAATCATCTGTATTTATGTGCGGCATGGTCTTACGTAATACTTTTGATATCAAAGGTTTTTATAACTTTAAAAATCTAATTGGGTGTGTTTCCTCATGGTGGTTTTTCAGACTGATTCGGGTATTATTGTATCATAATGCTCGGGTCAGACTGAGTATTTTTACAGACAGCTTTGGATACATTGGAGCTCATGAGATGAGTTGAAGGTCTCTAACTCGTATTCCTGCATATGTTTAATTTCCGCTACTTATTGTTATTGAAATCATCAGCAATTGTGAGGATAGGTTGTTATAACTGTCCAGGCTGATGATTGAGATTTTTTATTGTACTCTGATGGATATATGTATATAACAGTTTCTCTTTTGTAAAAATCATGGATATTAAATTATGTATATTGTTCCGCTACGATTGTGAGATTCTGTGTTGTTTTTAGTTTATTTTCTCTTCTCTTCTTCTTTCCCCCTAACTATTTATCTTTGCGGTCAGTTTGGGTTCGACATGTATGGTTTATTGTCAACTTGAACTGAATGGAAAAGCGGGTTGTTACATAAGTGGTTAATAACATTTTCTCCATTTATACCCTTAATCATATTTATTAAATTATTTTAAGTTCAAATATAAAATAAAGGAATTTTAAAACATACGGAATGTTGAAATACAATGTTTCCTGGATCTTTGAAAACTTTAATATTTGTTATCCAGTTTTTTAATATTTATATTTTAACTTATGTTTCAAAAGTTTATTTTAATTCATTTGTTAAAATAAAAATTTTGGTATATAGAAATTTAAAATTTAAATCATGTAAAACCTAAAAGTTTCCAATTTTAAACTTTTTTCAAAATTACAATATTGCTTAAATTCCAAAATTTTAAATTTCGAACTTTTTGACAATTAAAGTTCATCATAATTCAAAATTTTCATTCTAAATATTATCATGTGAAATACTAACTGAAATATAAGTTAATATTGCCAATCAATTGTGTATTTTAATTTGAGCTAAAAGGTTTTAAAATATAAACAAACAACTATTCATAATTCATTATTCATCAACCAAAAACCAAAATCTAGCATTCAACAATAAGTGTTCAACATTTAGTTTTCAACAATTTAAACAAATAGAGCCTTAAATACATTTTATTCGTATAATCACTTAAACCACTAGAAACAGCTATCAAGGATCACTCACACAACTCATCGATAAACTCCAAAAAACCAACATCAGAACTCCCACGTTCACTAACAGCACCCTTAGCCAACTCCTTCCATTTCACAACATTCTCCAAAATCTCATCTCTCCTACCCACCATCACTTCCTCCACTGCCTTTTCAAACTCCTCCATCATCACACCCCCATCCTCATCTGTATTAGCCCGAACTCCTACTTTCCACACGTCAGCCACATATTTTGCGTTCGTCCTTTGATCTGTCCATTGCGGCATCCCAACCATCGCAACCCCAATCCCAATCGCTTCCATTACTGAATTCCATCCACAGTGTGTCACAAAACATCCGACCGACTCATGTCTCAGAACTTCGAGTTGGTTGCACCATGTCACGACCATTCCTAGGCCATCCATACTCGGTATGAAGTCTGAGGGTAGTTTCAAGAGTTCGGATGAGCGGACGACCCAAAGGAAATTGTAGGATGTAGTTAGGTTCTTCAGTGCGGACACGATGTGGTGTGTTTGGGTTGATGTGAGGGAAGCCATGCTTCCGAAGGAGATGTAGATGACGGAAGAAGGTGGTTTTGACGAGAGGAATGAGATATAGGATTGGGAGTCTGGTGGATGGAGGTTGATGGCGTACTCGGTGTCAATTGGAATGCGATTATCCATGTACGCGGAGGGAACTGTGGGGCCAATCGATTTGATTCGATACATAGATTTCATTACGTCGAATTCCTGCATTATAGTATGAGCGTTAATCGGTTTTTTGTATGTGTGTATTATATATATTTAGTAGACTTGTGGATGTTATTAAGAACGTTAATCAACCAATACCACAAGTGGAAAATGGTCAGATACTGAGGTTCTAATGGGTGTTTGGTTCATTTGTCTCTTTATTCTTTGTTCCTTAACGTCATAGAAAATTTCAGTCATTTATCACAACAAATTGATGAATTGGTGAAGTCCACCATATTTGATGAATGACTAATTATACAAATAGAATGGTTCTAAAATAATAATAATAATTAATAGTATTAAGAAAGCTTTGGATGAATTCAGAAACTGAAATGTTTTGTTTTATTAATAAAAAAACAAAGAATTCATCTTTTAACTACATTTTGTAAAATCTATTTTTAACTAGATCGATGCTTGTCTACCCCCTTATTAAATTTACTAAACCAAACTATTGATTGTTTTGTTCCCAATAGAGTAAAATTTTGCTTTTAATTGTTAACTATACACTTCGGATGTTTGACAATAATTTGTAAGTAGAAATAATAAGTAAAGAAAAAGAAAACTATTGATGTTTAATAGCTATAACACAAGACACATACTGCAAAACAAAGTTTTAATGATAACAAAGAAACGAAAGTTGAAAATGCTTCATGTAAAGTCATGTTAAATGAACTCCGAAAATATATCCAGTTTATCCAGACTTGGTTTTATCGGTCTTATTCATCTTGCGTACTCCAATTGAGCACATATATTATTTTAACGTTAGTCCATTTGATGGTAAAATGTAAATATATCGTCGACCGGTAGTCCGGCATCCATCTAAATAACTATTTGGTTTCTTTTTAGACCACCCAATTCAATACAATTTTTTGAATTGAAAGTTACAAAAAATTTACCTGACTTTCCAACTCATAAAAGGAATTGATCAACACTAAATCAGCTTTCTCCAAATTCTTGTACTGGTTTAAAAGCAGCTCCAAATATGCCGGGTACGGACCACAGACCGGATCCGATAAAAAAGAAGGCATGTCTTTCGGTTCAAGCCGTGGTAACCCGGGCTTAATGAGAACCGGTTCAGTAACCGGATATTTAATTCTACCAGACCGCGCCTCTTCAAAGATCAAATCCACTGCACATGCCATTGTAAAAAAGCTTGCAGTTTTCAGCCCAAGTTTGCTACCCACGTCGTAAGCCCAAGTTAACATCGCATCGTAAACCAACGCATGAACCGGTTGATTAGCCGACCGAAATGACTCGATCAATTCGGTTAACGTGGCCGAGCCAACAATTTCTAAGCGGGCAAGGTAGTCTTTGATAGTGGAAGCGGATGCAAACCCGAACTGGTCGAACCCGTCCGAGATGGTAACGATGGAAACTGGGCCGGGTTTGGGCTGGGTTGAGCTGGAAATGTAGCGGGTTATGGCTAGGCTGGTTTTTATGCCGTGAAAGGATAGACGTTTGGCGAACTGGAACATCGGGTTTATGTGACCTTGGTTTGGATATGGAAGGAGGAGCACATGTGCTTCTCTCTTTTGCTCCATCGCTTGATGCCTTTTTGTTGTAGGATTATACATGTAACGTCATTGAAGAACCACCACGCGTGTATATATTGAGGATAAGAGGTAAAAAGGACAAAAATCGAGATGATGCATTTCTGTTCTCAATATTTCTAGCAAAATGGAAGTATTGGTAGTTAAATTACCGTGAGATGAATTGGTCACATCGATCATTTATTGATTTAAGCAATTTGTAATTTGTTTGTTTTTGTTACACAGCAAACCGCGAAAAGACACAAAATTGTGCAAGGCAATACCAGGCATTTGTTTATTTACGGGGATATAATACACATGCGAGAGAGACATAGATATGCGTATAAAATTTGAGGGCATGCACTCAGATTCAAATACCTGCATCTATACACACTCTCTTTCTCAGCATCTCTTGTTTGTTTGTTTGTTTGTTATCATTATCAGCAGTAGGTGATTGTCCAAACTACGTGAATCTCTTTTTAAACGAAGTTTGATGTAAGTGTTGTCAAGTGAACTCAGAAACTATAATACTTGATAGTCATAGTACGAATACAGTACAAAATACAAATAAACCAATGCAAATTTCAACTAACTATATACATTCGAGTAAACTTTTTTTTTTTAGCTTTACCTATTCATTCCGTGTATATTTCTTGGATACGCACACGTATGTCTTCAACAACAAAAGCTAAATCATTATTTTCAAACAAGTTGAGGTCGTCTAAAAATAAAATCCAAAACTAAAAGGAAAGATCAATTTAAAAGTCATAATATATTACAAATTTTGTATGACTTTTTCTTAATCAATCGTTGCCATGATTTTCACGGTGTCTTTTGGAAATTTCAAAAATACCGTTCATTCAATAACAAATTTCATCAATCTCATACATCAGTTATTTTCCGACTACTCATCAACGGAATTCCAATATCAATTTGCAACCAATACAACAACAAAATTGTTTGAAATAAAAATATTGAACCACCAAAGTTCTTGCATTTACAATTAATTAACATTTTCACTGTAAAATTGCACCAGAGTTTTCTTACTCATCCATGTCTTCTTTATCCTTTTCTGAAAAGAAAAGAAATTGTTACATCTCCTTTTCGTTATTACAACCTTCTTTCTTTATGTCAAAAGACAAGAAGCTACGTGATAATTCTCATTGGATCTCGGTTGTTCTTAATAGCGATGGCTATTCATTGTTGTCTTCTGGTGGCACCACCAGATCTTCAACAAGGTGTCTCTTTGCATATTATTTACAGTTAAGTAGGTAACATTGCAAATGAGCTATTTAATATAAGATGGCCAAAGTGACGTATGTTGATCGTTCACGGACATGTTTGATAGTTATGCATGAGTCATTGAGAGATCAATAGGTCCAAATTCTGCATATTAATATTCCGTTAATATTCATACATGAATGATGGTAAACGTATTTAAATTATAAGATTTTGAAAGAGAATGATAAATCAATTCAAAAACACATTCATTTTTTCCATATTAATTATCGTCAATGTCTAAAAATTGATACTAAAAATCGTTTATATCCACCAATAATGTCTAAAATTCAATATAAACGTTGCGCTAGGCATCTGAGAACACAGTTTTCAATTAATTCAATTTATTTTAATTCAATTTTATATGTGTGTGTATGAAGAACTTCTGGTTATATTTTCAGTTAATTTAACTAAAATTACTAGTATTTGATTATATTGTATAAGTGACCATTAACGTTTAGATAGGTTGAAGATAATAAAAGCCATTTTGTTCCTATGTTAAAAAAAAAAATCAATTAACAAAATTGTTTTATGATATGTCTTACCTCATAAGATGCCAAAATTTAATATGTTCCCTAGTAAAGTTGGTGGATGGTCCTTATTGCGAAAACAAAACCTTATGCAGAAATTGAAATGTCACACTTATATATGATATGACTATGAAGTTATATTTACCAAATTACACAAGCTCTAATTATAGTATAACCTCCTCTATAAAAGAAATTTCCTCTTTAATTAGGGTTTAAATTGATTTTTTAATGTCAAACAATACTTCACTTTTAATCATCATCCAGGATTCAGGCACAACTTTTACAATTTTACATCTACCTTAAACTAATTTATTCTAGATTAAATCAATGCGAATTATGTATTATAACCAAAGGTATAATGATCTATAAGTTTGAATCAAATTAAATCCTAACGTTGATAAACAAAGTTTGCGAGAAATTTATTGCTGCATGCGAGTCGTAAATTTTTGATCACAATGATTAAAAACAAGTCATGGAATCTTGCTTTGGTGTTAAAATCCAGCAATGAAGTCAAGGGACAATGAGACTTTTGAAGAATAGAAACTTTATAATTGCGAGGTGTTTGTATTATAAATTACTGTTACTCCCTAATCTGGTTAGGTGGTCTAGTATCTGACAAAACCATCAATAGACGATTTAACAGCTGAAAATAGACATGTTAGTGGAATAATTTGTAAAATATAAAAGAACAAAATATTGCAACTTCTAAATGATTTGCTAACATATAAAATACGTTAAACCATAATTATTTAACGTGCGACTACAGTGAGACTAGCATACCAGTAGATATATATTCTAGGTAAATATAAGTACCTAAGGTATGCAGTCATGATAAATATGTAAGCCATACCATTATGCGTGTTGTTAACCCGCTTTTTAGCAAAACAGATTTTAATGGACTTAGAAGATTCAAACAAAAACAAAGCGACTAGAAAACTTGAAGGCACATTTAAAATGACGAGAAACAGAGCTCAAGAAATTTAGGCGAAAAATACACTAAGGAAAGAAATCCCCACCGACCACTCAAGTAGGTACCGATCTCTCTCATTAACTCCGTAGATGTTTCGACCGCTTTGGGACACATCCGTATGGAATTAGAAGAGTGATGCAAAAAAGTACAAGTCATTTCGAGCTAAAGAGATATATGACTACCAACCTCTTATGCCAAAATGCTGATATTGGGCTGGTTTGGAGAGAGGTAGGCACCGACTTATTTTACATGACCAACGATCGATGGAAACAGCATGTAACACCTTAAAATGAAGAAAGAAGAAGGATGCAAGAAGGTTCAAGTGGTTCAATCTAAGAGGAGAAATCATCACCGACTTGAGAGATCGGTATCGATTTGGGGTTAACTTGGAAGATCCTACAACTTTGCACACCACTACGGGCCGATATTCGAACTCTATCCTATGTAGATTTCTAGCCAAACACGACTGTTTTTCCTATAAATACAAGTCATGGAGCAAGCAAAACCAGATCTGGATTCTCTAACCGCGGAGACTCTGCTACTTCTTCATCTCTAATCTCTCCTCCATTG
The DNA here is from genome assembly GCA_030765085.1 of Allium cepa. NCBI lineage: Eukaryota > Viridiplantae > Streptophyta > Magnoliopsida > Asparagales > Amaryllidaceae > Allium > Allium cepa. The sequence continues at coordinate 349,192,127 of CM060928.1, forward strand.
AAGTGTAACGATCTTAATTTTTAGTAACATTATTTAAGGTATTTAATTAGACAAATAAAATAGAATAATGTGAATGATTAAAGGATTGAAATTTGTGTAAATAAGGGGTAGCCATGCCCAATGACAAATGAACTAAAGGGGAACTAAAATAAAATAGATAAAGGGCAAAGTAGGAATAAGACATATTCTAATACCCTAAACCCTTAAGCCATATTTTCACGTTCATTATTCACATTTACAAACTAAATCAAAAGCTAGAGAGGCCAACCACCATTAAGGAAAATCAAGTAGAAGATAAAGCAAGAATCAAGTGGAAGCTTAATCAAAGATCAAATCTCAGCTCCTTAACCATAAATCTAAGGTGAATAATAATTATATCTCATGTTTTTAATTGATTTCGGTTTTAGATTAAAGCTGAGCTAATTTGCAAATGTTTTGCCATGTTTTTTATTGTTAAAATGGATATATATGTTTTTTGATGATTTACGCTAATTCTTTTGAATTTTATGATATGTTTTAATGTGAAAATCTTATTAAATGACAACCAAATGCCTTGCGATTTCAGTATATGATTAGAAATGATATTTTAGAGATGGGTTTAAATTTTCATAATTTTCTAAATTAATGTGTATTTAACATTAATTTTCTAGTGAAGAAAATGATTATTTTGGTTTAAAATTTATTACAACTAATTTATGTATGTTTTGGGCCAGAAATTAATATATGTTAGAAAATATATTAAAAATGATTTATAGAAATTTTCTAAGTGTTATAATGAATATATAAAATTATTTAAGGTATGGGACTTAAATGTTTTATATATTTATAAAAGGTGAATGAGCAATTTACAATTTGAAATTTTGGCAGCACTTCAGAAAAAAATTTGGCAATCATTGTTGACAAATAAGGCAGGTTAGTTGTAAAGAATTGCTTTAAAAAGTTAAAAATCAGTTTATACATGCATTTGCATGTTTCGCCTCTTTCGGCACTTCTATTTCAATCCAGTACTCACGCCTTCATCACCATCGAAACAAATATGCATGGTATGAAGACTTGGCACGTAGAATTGGATCGGGGGAGAGATATGAAGTCGAAGCGAGAGGTCCCGAAGGGTCGAAGCCTTACTTTGTGTTCAAAAGAAAATGCGTCTGCTTTTCTTTCGAAAAAGATGCTTTCAACTTAGATAGCTTTCAACATGGTTAAACGATTTTGTGGAATGGTTTTGAAAGAGGTTGCGCCTTTTGTTTTAAGTAAATGATTTCAAAGAGGGTCGAAACACCTTGCTGCTGCTTTTCACCTTTCGAAGCAATGCATTTGAAAGAGTTTCTTTGTTTTAAAACCCAAGCCGCTTCTCCAATGCTTTCGAAGGGTTGGTTTCGACACCATCACTCCTTTACTTAGGAAATTGTTTTCAAAAAGTGCTTTCGACTTAGTTGTTTTACGGCCCTTTGTTCCGTTGAAGGTAAAACACAATGGTTTCGAAGGGAAAGGTTTTAGCTGATTTCGAAAGGTTATTCCGCATATTTTACTTGAACCCAAATACTTTCGAAAGGTTTGATTTATGAAAAGAATTTAATGCTTTCGAAAGGTTTAAGATAAAGGTTTCGAAGGGGTGGTTCTCCAATGGTTTCGAAAGGTTTTAAATGGAAGGTTCCAATGTTTTCGAAAGGTAATATTTTGATAAGAGGATGTCTAAGGCTTTAAAGCTTTCGAAAGAAAGGTTTTAAAGCTTTCGAAAGAAAGATTTTTCAATGTTTCGAAAGGTATGTTTCGGCCTTTCGGCCTAAGGTTTTACATGGGAGGTACTTTCAATTGTTTGTAAAGGGGTACTTTCAAAGGTTTAAATGTTCTCATCAACAAAGTTTTGTGTAAAATATAGATAACATGGCAAATGATTTGAGTAAGGCATAAAGTATATTTTCTTTGTTTGAAGTATGATTTAAATGTTAAATCAATTTGAGAGAAAATATTTTCAAAGAAATTTGAAAGGTCGATGACCCTAAGTAAAATGACTCAGATATTAGAATACCAGATGAGACTGGTATATGGTCGCGCCCTATACATTAGCTATTAGCCCCTAGCATATTTTGTAACGTCGCGACTTTTTGACGCTCGAAAACCAACATCAGTACGTCCACTGTATCAACTGCCGAACAATCGAATGCCGGAAAACCATACCGTTATGGTTAAAGAAGAAGAAAAAGATAGAAGAAGAGAGAAAAAGATAGAACAGAACAGAAAGAAACAACAGAAACAATGACAGAATCTCACAATCGCAGTGGATCAACATATAATAGATAAATGAATAATCTTTAAACAAAGAACTATATCAGTTATTACATTACATCACATTACATTACATTACATCATCAGAGTGTACAACAACAACAAAAAACAGCGGAAAAGAAATACTATATACTAGTGAATACGCCATGCCATCCAGCTTGCCTCCAGCAACTCCTGAATTCCAGAATATCCTGATAACCTGACTCTAGACTGCCCGTATGGAAATTGGTGGGCACCCGAGTTTAGGAAGGAAAACAATAAACTCCGAGTCAGTCATGTGACTGGTGTGAGAACTAAAGCAGTTTATTTTTAAAACAAAGTACAGGATAATTTTAAAATAGATTCGCAATGCTTTTTAGAAAATGAGACTACCATAAGGCCTCCCGCACACACACACAATGCAAACGCAGAATCGGAGGAGATTTCTCCTTATGATAGTCAAAGATGCTTGATACGCATTAAAAAGAAACATTTGATATTATTACTAGTGCATAGTGTAGGAAAAATTATTTCGAAAATAAAGATATAAATCTTAGCCAACATACGACCATTATCGTATGCCTACTATGCTACCATGTTCAATAGCAGGTTATCGTCACATTCCATGGCAGGTTATGCAACTAAAACCGTACAGGGTTCGTATTGTTTTTTTGGATTTTCAACAAATGGTCAGGCCAAGGAACTTCCCATTGCCACATGGGTACGCCTCTGGAAAGACGCCCCGAAAACCTAACCGGATCTCTGCCAACACAAGGCTGGGTTACCTTTTAAACTAGGTAACTATTGACACGAATATGTCATTCTCCGATCGTAACCGATTTATATCCGAGGATCCTCGATTCCAACAACCACAAAGCAATAAATTTGCAGCAACAACATATGTTAAGTATCTGAGCTCCATACCATGATACCACCTCTATCCAGAAGGAATGACATACACTAAAGGGGCGCTACCTCCTAATAATCTTGCTGCATCCTTCCTGTTTTGACCATTTCCGGGGTGTGAGGTCCGACGAAGTCTCGTCCACAAAGCCACGCTTTATACAAAAGCTGTGCTCTGATCATTAAATGCTCAACAGCACTTCGTATGCCACATTACCAATTTGGGAATGTATCACTAGTAACCATCAACTACATAACCTCTAAGGGTGTTAAGCTAAGAGAATAAATTCTCCGCCACCAATGGGAACATATTTGATAGAAACCAGCATTACATCTCAAATTGTAACGTCAGACACACATCCATACAAGTCCGTTTCGGGATCGAACGGAACCGAATGCACTTACAAAGAAGTCCTTGCAACGGATATTCACTAACCACGACCGGACTTCCCATCACAAAGGGTAATAAATTTCTATATCGGAGATCAGCCGATGCAGAAACATTCGACGGTAATCCTTCTGTTTTCACAAATATCCGGTCTTCAACGCCGGTCATCAAATGCAATTCATAACGACGTATCACATATTCGGAATGGGTTATACGACCCCAAGGTCTTTTCCCGGCTAACCCGAGTAGTGAGCGCTTATTTTGAAAATAAGTGTGGCATTCAAATTCAAGCAAATCACAACAAATACCTATTTAAAGGTAAAAATTGATAGTCGGTTATTTAACTATCAATAGGTATGCTCAACATCACCAGATTCCAAATAATTTTTCAAATTATTTATTTTCCAAAACTACTCTTTACTAGATGTATAATTTCCGCACTTCAACCATTTGAAAACAATTTTCAAATCACTTTTCACCTTTCACACTTTTGAAAACAAATTTCAAATCATTTCCCTGTACGGGATATATTCGCAAATCTTTATTCATTTTCATTTCAAAATGGTTCATTTAAACCAATCAAATAAATCCTTACCGATTTACTTTGTATTTACGTTCCAAATCCGTAAATTTATTCTCACACTTCAAAAATAAATCAACGTTTATTTCTAAACAAATCTCCCTTTCATTTATAAATTCCATAGTGAATTTACAATTCCAAAATATCTATTAATATACGATTTTCAAATCGATTTCTTATATTCATTTTCAATTTATCTTTAAAAGATAAAATCTCAAAATATTCACTTCATATTGGAAAACATTTCCATACTTATTTAATAATAAGTAATTCACAAATCCATTTATTTTCAACATTTAGAAAATATTCAATATACTTAAATCGAAATTAAGCATATATTTCATTCTTTAAAGAAAACATTCTTTCAAACACATTTATTTGAGTCAAAACAAATATTGCGTAAAACATCGTTACGACGACCCAAAATCACTAGTATAGGGATTCGAAATTAAGATAGATATATAAATCCCAATACTATATAAACCATTTCCTTTCGGAAATCATTTACTATAACAACAGTGTTATAGTCCACTATTTTCTTCTTTTTCTCGAAAACGTCTATTCCAACAATGAATGTAGAAATCTATGGTTTCGATACTTAATGCACTTTAAAACTTCTTTAAATCGTTTAACTTCATTTTATAATATCATTTTCCCAAACCATATCCATTTTATTTAATAATATATTCACTGTCAAAAATCGTGAATATACTTTATTTACCCAATTCAGTATTTCTACATTTTTATCAAAAGATTATCTATTGTCCAAAATCGTGTATATAAATCGTTTACCAAATTCAACACTTCCACATATTTACTTGTCCATTTTATTTGATTGTGGATTTATAAAACAACGCTTATAAATTCCATTTCTATTTTATAACAACTTCGATTTATAAATCTCCTTTAATAACCAATTCAATTTATAACTTAATTTCATACCCCAAATCTATTTCATAAGTTAATTACTTATAATCTTTTATTTTACAAAAATCTATTCATTTTAAAATTTCACAATTTATAAATCTATAAATTTCATTCACTTATGAAATCCATTTTTATTTCATTTTAACACTTATAAAAACTCATTTTATAATTCCGATATTTTTAATTTATAAATATCAATCTAAAAAAAATCTTTTTATATAAACCGTTTATAAAAATTCAAAAATCCCAATTTGAACTATTTTATAAATTTATCAACTATTTATTTCAAAAATCACATTTTGGTTATATTTCACAAAAAATCATAATTTTTTATAAATTTAAAATTTTAACGTTTATTTATTTAAAATGAATCAATTCAAAATTTTAATAAGACATATACTTTAAAAAAATCACTTTTTCAATTTGAAAATCATCACTTTAAAATCCTTTTAAAATTCCAAATTGGCCCAATGATGCAACACACCAAATAGTCAATCACGACATCCAAATATCATATATCGATATGATAATCAACAAACATCACAATATCTGTAATCAAATAAATACTGGTGAGGAACCCAGTTGGATCCCTCCAACCTGTTTCCGTGCATCCACAGACATTAGCACAATATCAATTTCGTTCCAATACGGAATATCGCGGTATATATGATTTATAAAATATTATCCGCTATTATGAGGCGCAATATGTTCTCATCCGCTATATAATGCGGGAAAATCAACTCCAAGTACATATATAATACCAATTTCACTTCGCAGTGAAATATTCGCGGTATATGTTTTTAATAAATAACCTCCGCTTAGTAACGGCGTATAATGTCTATTTTAACAATCAATAGATAATAATTTATCATCCAATCACACAATCAAGCAATTTTAAATCTAACTATTTAAAATATAAATCGAAACAGATTCGATTGAGTGAGAAGTTCTCACTTTGCTTTCAATTCAGTTTTTTTCGCGTTTTATTTCGAATAAAATAAACGTGCATTTAATTTTACTCAAAATTTTCACTAGCTCCAAACGACTCCAAACTAGCTCCATTGCATAGTGCTCGACAAAATGAATCCAACGCAATTCGTTTCGTGCGTTTTCGACCTCGTATGAAAAAGATATGTTTTTTCAAAGTTTGTACACATTAAAATATAAATAAATTCATAATTTCTTTTAATTTTTATACCCAGATCAAATCACAGCCGTTCATTTTGGTTTCTGCAGATTAGGCCGTTGACCCCTTCTTCTCCCCCAAACGTGAATATCACGTACAAGGAAACCCACAAGCCGCCTCAAAACCCTAAATCTCACGGCCGATTCGAGCATCTTCACGACGATCAACGACATGGGTTTCGAAGCCACGCTCGAGAGCTATCTTCGGCCGTGACCTGGTGGAGCTCGGCCACCTCCTTAGCCTCCAAATTCGTGCGTGACCTGATGTGAATGCGAGCAGATAGCTTCTCCTATGGTCGACGATTCGACGAAGTAGCCGTATGGATCTGAAGCCCTCTCCGTGCTCTTCAATTTGTTAATTGAAAGCTCTTGCTAATTGTCTACGGATTGAGAGTGATTGAGGGGAGAAGAAGAGAAGTTTCTGGCCATTGAATATATGGTGACGGCTGGCTCTCGAAACCCTAGGGTTTTTCTTAATTTTTGCAAAATGAAGATAGTGATGTCCTTTTATAGAAAAATAGCCAACACTATTCATTCGAAATTTTTCGAACTTCAAACGAAGCGTGTAGGTTGGCGTTTCTAAGGTTTACCCCATGTTCCGAACACAATGGAACATGTTTCGGAGGCTAATTCGATCATCTGTGTGATTTACGGCAATAAACGATCGATTTTAAATTAAATCGATTTAAACCAATTTCTATGCGTTTTGGCTTTCTCCGGACAAACCGTAAATCCGATTGACACGAAATTTGAAACCATACAATAATATAAAATTACGGATCCGATGAAACCAGTTTCATCGAAATCCAAGACTGTTTGAAAAATGGCTATTTTAACTCGTCAATTAAATATTAAAATATTCAATTTTCACAATTTAATTTTAAATTCGATTTTAAAAGTTCTATAACATCACTCTAACTCCAACGTGATATAATAAAATTTTACAAATCAATTTTAATCATTTTAAACCCAATTTCCAATTATTTCCGAAATTTCCATATTAAATTATCGATTTAATTATCCAATTAAATCCAGATATTCGAAAAATAAATTATTCGACCTATAAATTTCACTTATTAATATTTAAAATCAATTAAATATAAGAATTTTAATTAACAGGAATTCTGGGTCGTTACAAACTTCCCCCTTTAAAAGAATTTCGTCCTCGAAATTACCAAGTAAGAAAAGTTACAGAATCCATTAACTTTCCAAAACAAACCATCCAAATTGGATTTTTCAAATCTCTTAAGTGTTTAACTTTTTCAAAAATTCATAGTTACACTTCTTACAAAACCTTTACTAAGTTTTGAAATCCAAACTTAGTTTTCAAAAATTTCTCTATTTTCTCAAAAATATTCTAACGCCTTAAATTTTCGGAAAAATTCGCCATAGTCTCCTTTGCGCGGCTCGATCCGAAAAAAAAAATGACAGTATATATATCACAGATATACATCTCATCAAGTGATGAGGCATCCCGTAGGGAAAAAAGTGTAAAAGTACGATATTTAATCCGAGATATGTACCTTATATTTTATTAGCGAGCATATACGGCTAATATAGCATGAAAACGAGCTCCAAATGCGAAGCAAGCGCAATCCGCACCTACTAAACACTCAACAGACCATGAGAAATATGCATATATGGAAATAATATCAATATACAGCATATAGCAACATAACAACCACATGTGCCAACATCGCAAATGCAACAAAAGCAACAAATGCAACTACCAAACAACTATCCAACCAATAAACATCCAACAAATCCATAACCAAATTAATATAAATTCACTTCTCATTAATATTCAATGAATTGATTTTTCAATTTAAATCACATTTGATTCATTAACATTGGATGTTTTTACTAACATTCATTTATTCATATTCAATTAGTTTACAATAAATTCAGATTGAATTCAATCTCTTAGCTTCCAATTTTTTTGCTAATTCAATTTCATTAACACTTAATGAATTTTACACAATCAACTAACAAGCAAATAACAACCAATGTTTATTCAACACAACCAAATTTATTCAATTTACATTCAATTTGGTTCAACACTCTTAGTTCCAATTGGTTGATATTAAATTGACTCCCATTCAATTATTCAATTTCCAATAACATTAGCTTCTAATGAATTAACACTTACATTCATTATCCCATATCAATACTTTTACATTCGATTTGTTAATATTCCATCCATTTATCAATTCAATTGCTAATTCCTTTAACAATATAAAGTTGAATTTCATTTATGTAACTCAAGTTCAAATTCTTAATGACTTCATTTCATTAATTCACTTATTAATTTACTTTGACGCCAAAATCAACTTTATTCAACATTATTTAAGTTATGTTCCATTTCAAACATCATTTGTTTAGCTTAACTTAAATTTCCACTTATAAATCCAATTCAGATTTCATTTCTATTTAACTTTTTACCAAAGCCAAATTTTGATCACTTATTCAAATTCAGATTTATTTTGCTTAACCAAATTGTTTGACCATTTTTAACAATTTGTTTCACTTTCATTTTCTCATTTCATAAGTTATACAACTTATATTCAACAATTACCACTTGGATTTTTTATTGATTCACTTATACCTCCTTTAATTTAACTCCATCATTTAAGTTAAATTTATTCTATCAACATTCAAATTGTATAAGTTATCAACTCATTTATCTTTCCCATAAATATTTTAAATAGGATTCCAGAGTCTTTTCAACCTTTCAAAACCATTTTTGAAATCAATTCAAATTACCTTTTGAATTTCCAAAACAATATCCAAATTTTCCAAACAACTTCCATTTAAAACAATTTGGCAGCTATCCCTCTTTTGGAAACCCGAAAATGAACATCGATGATGTTACAATCATTATCGGAATCATTTTCCAGCGACCGAAAAGAGTTTAGAGCTTTAATTTCTCCAAAACAAATTTCCAAAATATCAAATCCTTTTAAAACACTTCTCTGGAATTTTATTTTCAGATTATAAATTACATTTATAAATCTTTTACTTATATAATTTCACTTATTATATATAAGATTATTTCACAATTGTAAATTTCACTTATTATATATAAGATTATTTCACAAATGTAAATTACATTAATTATAATTCCACACTTATAATTCATTTGTTTATACAATTCATTCTTTTTCAAGTGTTGTTTTTATTCAACTTATTCAACAACCAAACAATCAATTCATACACACTTTATTCTGAAAAATTATTCCTTTATATACAAAATATAATCAAGGTAAAATTACTTCATTTACCCAATTTTAAAATGATACTATGTCGGTTTATCTCGTTTAAAAGTTTAGAAACCCCTATCGATAATATGGCGTCCCATCTACCGACCAGAATTCACAAACAGCTCAATGGATAAGCAAACACAATATAAAACATTTTTATATTCACTAACAAATACGCGCTCATAACTATTATTACACTCAAACTCATTCTAGAGTACTACTGACTCTATCTCTAATGAGTAATACCCAACAGAGCCATGGTTGCCGCTTAACCATATGCTCTGATACCATATGTAACGTCGCGACTTTTCGACGCTCGAAAACCGACATCAATACGTCCACTGTATCAACTGCTGAGCAATCGAATGCCGGAAAACTGTACCGTTATGGTTAAAGAAGAAGAAAAAGATAGAACAGAACAGAAAGAAACAACAGAAACAATGACAGAATCTCACAATCGCAGCGGAACAACATATAATAGATAAATGAATAATCTTTAAACAAAGAACTATATCAGTTATTACATTACATCACATCACATCACATTACATCATCAAAGTGTACAAAAAAAACAACAACAAACAGCAGAAAAGAAATACTATATACTAGTGAATACGCCATGCCATCCAGCTTGCCTCCAGCAACTCCTGAATTCCAGAATATCCTGATAACCTGACTCTAGACTGCCCGTGTGGAAATTGGTGGACACCCAGAGTTTAGGAAGGAAAACAATAAACTCCGAGTCAGTCATGTTACTGGTGTGAGAACTAAAGCAGTTTATTTTTAAAACAAAGTACAGGATAATTTTAAAATAGAATCGCAATACTTTTTAGAAAATGAGACTGCCATAAGGCCTCCCGCACACGCACACAATGCAAATGCAGAATCGGAGGAGATTTCTCCTTATGATAGTCAAAGATGCTTGATACACATTAAAAATAAACATTTGATATTATTACTAGTGCATAGTGTAGGAAAAATTATTTCGAAAGTAAAGATATAAATCTTAGCCAACATACGACCATTATCGTATGCCTACTATAGCTACCATGTTCAATAGCAGGTTACCGCCACATTCCATGACAGGTTATGCAACTAAAACCGTACATAGTTCGTATTGTTTCTTTGGATTTCCAACAAATGGTCAGGCCAAGGAACTTCCCATTGCCACATGGGTACGCCTCTGAAAAGATGCCCCGAAAACCTAACCGGATCTCTACCAACACAAGGCCGGGTTACCTTTCAAACTAGGTAACTACTGACACGAATATGTCATTCTCCGATCGTAACCGATCTATGTCCGAGGATCCTCGATTCCAACAACCACAAAGCAATAAATTTGCAGCAACAACATAGGTTAGGTATCTGTGCTCCATACCATGATACCACCTCTATCCAGAAGGAATGACATACACTAAAGGGGCGCTACCCCCTAATAACCTTGCCGCATCCTTCCTGTTTTGACCATTTCCGGGTCTGAGGTCCGACGAAGTCTCATCCACAAAGCCACGCTTTATACAAAAGCTGTGTTTGATCATTAAATGCTCAACAGCACTTCGTATGCCACATTACCAATTTGGAAATGTATCACTAGTAACCATCAACTACATAACCTCTAAGGGTGTTAAGCTAAGAGGATAAATTCTCCGCCACCAACGGGAACATATTTGATAGAAACCAGCTTTACATCTCAAATTGTAATGTCAGACACACATCCATACAAGTCTGTTCCGGGATCGAACGGAACCGAAGGCACTTACAAAGAAGTCCTTGCCGGATATTCACTAATCACGACCGGACTTCCCATCACAAAGGGTAATAAATTTCTATATCGGAGATCAGCTGATGCAGAAACATTCGAAGGTAATCCTTCCGTTTTCACAAATATCCGGTCTTCAACACCGGTCATCAAATGCAATTCATAACGACGTATCACATATTCGGAATGGGTTATACGACCCCAAGGTCCTTTCTCGGCTAACCCGAATAGTGAGCGCTTATTTTGAAAATAAGTATGGCATTCAAATTCAAGCAAATCACAACAAATACCTATTTAAAGGTAAAAATTGATAGTCGGTTATTTAACTATTAATAGGTATGCTCAACATCACCAGATTCCAAATAATTTTCCAAATTATTTATTTTCCAAAACTATCTTTACTAGATGTATAATTTCCACACTTCAACCATTTGAAAACAATTTTCAAATCACTTTTCACCTTTCACACTTTTGAAAACAAATTTCAAATCATTTCCCTATACGGGATATATTCGCAAATCTTTATTCATTTTCATTTCAAAATGGTTCATTTAAACCAATCAAATAGATCCTTACTGATTTACTTTATATTTACGTTCCAAATCCGTAAATTTATTCCCACACTTCAAAAATAAATCAACGTTTATTTTTAAACAAATTTTCCTTTCTTTTATAAATTCCATAGTGAATTTACAATTCCAAAATATCTATGAATATACGATTTTCAAATCGATTTCTTATATTCATTTTCAATTTATCTTTAAAAGATAAAATCTCAAAATATTCACATCATATTGGAAAACATTTCCATACTTATTTAATAATAAGTAATTCACAAATCCATTTATTTTCAACATTTAGAAAATATTCAATATACTTAAATCGAAATTAAGCACATATTTCATTCTTTAAAGAAAACATTCCTTCAAACACATTTATTTGAATCAAAACGAATGTTGCGTAAAATATCGTTACGACGACCCAAAATCACTAGTATAGGGATTCGAAATTAAGATAGATATATAAATCCCAATACTATATAAACCATTTCCTTTCGGAAATCATTTACTATAACAACAGTGTTATAGTCCACTATTTCCTTCTTTTTCTCGAAAACGTCTATTTCAACAATGAATGTTGAAATCTTTGGTTTCGATACTTAATGCACTTTAAAACTTCTTTAAATCGTTTAACTTCATTTTATAATATCATTTTCCCAAACCATATCCATTTTATTTAATAATATATTCACTGTCAAAAATCGTGAATATACTTTATTTACCCAATTCAGTATTTCTACATTTTTATCAAAAGATTATCCATTGTCCAAAATCGTGGATATAAATCGTTTACCAAATTCAACACTTCCACATATTTACTTATCCATTTTATTTTATTATTGATTTATAAAACAACGTTTATAAATTCCATTTCTATTTTATAACAACTTCAATTCATAAATCTCCTTTAATCACCAATTCAATTTATAACTTAATTTCATACCCAAAATCTAATTCATAAGTTAATTACTTATAATCTTTTATTTTACAAAAGTCTATTCATTTTAAAATTTCGTAATTTATAAATCTATAAATTTCATTCACTTATGAAATCCATTTTTATTTCATTTTAACACTTATAAAAACTCATTTTATAATTCCAATATTTTTAATTTATAAATATCAATCTAAAAAAAATCTTTTTATATAAACCATTTATAAAAATTCAAAAATCCCAATTTAAACTATTTTATAAATTTATCAACTACTTATTTCAAAAATCACATTTTGGTTATATTTAAAAAAAATCATAATTTTTTTATAAGTTTAAAATTTTAACGTTTATTTATTTAAAATGAATCAATTCAAAATTTTAATAAAACATATACTTTAAAAAAATCACCTTTTCAATTTGAAAATCATCACTTTAAAATCCTTTTAAAATTCCAAATTGGCCCAATGATGCAACACACCAAATAGTCAATCACGACATCCAAATATCATATATCGATATGATAATCAACAAACATCACAATATCTGTTATCAAATAAATAATGGTGAGGAATCCGGTTGGATCCCTCCAACCTGTTTCCCTGCACCCACAGACATTAGCACAATACCAATTTCGTTCCAATACGGAATATCATGGTATATAGGATTTATAAAATATTATCCGCTATTATGCGGCGCAATAGGGTCTCATCCGCTATATAATGCGGGAAAATCAACTCCAAGTACATATATAATACCAATTTCACCTTGCAGTGAAATATTCGCGGTATATGTTTTTGATAAATAACATCCGCTTACTAACGGCGTATAATGTCTATTTTAACAATCAATAGATAATAATTTATCATCCAATCACACAATCAAACAATTTTAAATCTAACTATTTAAAATATAAATCGAAACAGATTCGATTGAGTGAGAAGTTCTCACCTTGCTTTCAATTCAGTTTTTTTCGCGTTTTATTTCGAATAAAATTAAACGTGCATTTAATTTTACTCAAAATTTTCACTAGCTTCAAACGACTCCAAACTAGCTCCATTGCATAGTGCTCGACAAAACGAATCCAATGCAATTTGTTTCGTGCGTTTTCGACCTCGTATGAAAAAGATACGATTTTTCAAAGTTTGTACACATTAAAATATAAATAAATTCATAATTTCTTTTAATTTTTATGCCCAGATCAAATCACAGCCGTTCATTTTGGTTTCTGCAGATCAGGCCGTTGCCCTCCTCTTCTCCCCCAAATGTGAATATCACGTACAAGGAAACCCACAAGCCGCCTCAAAACCCTAGATCTCACGGCCGATTCGAGCATCTTCACGACGATCAACGACATGAGTTTCGAAGCCATGATCGAGAGCTATCTTCGACCGTGACCTGGTGGAGCTCGGCCACCTCCTTAGCCTCCAAATTCGTGCGTGACCTGATGTGAACGCGAGCAGATAGCTCCTCCTATGGTCGACGATTCGACGAAGTAGCCGTATGGATCTGAGTCTACGGATTGAGAGTGATTGAGAGGAGAAGAAGAGAAGTTTCTGGCCATTGAATATATGGTGACGGCTGGCTCTCAAAACCCTAGGGTTTTTCTTAATTTTTGCAAAATGAAGATAGTGATGTCCTTTTATAGAAAAATAGCCAAAACACTATTCATCTAAAAATTTTCGAACTCCAAATGAAGCGTGTCGGTTGGCGTTTCTAAGGTTTACCCCGTATTCCGAACGCAATGAAACATGTTTCGGAGGCTAATTCGTTCATCTGTGTGAGTTACGGCAATAAAGGATCGATTTTAAATTAAATCGATTTAAACCAATTTCTATTTGTTTTGGCTTGCCCCAGACAAAGCGTAAATCCGATTGACACGAAATTTGAAACCATACAATAATATAACATTACGGATCCGATGAAACCGGTTTCGTCGAAATCCGAGACTGTTTGAAAAATGACTATTTTAACTCGTCAATTAAATATTAAAATATTCAATTTTCACAATTTAACTTTAAGTTCGATTTTAAAAGTTCTATAACATCACTCTAACTCCAACGTGATATAGCTAAATTCTAAAAATCAATTTTAATCATTTTAAACCCAATTTCCAATTATTTCTGAAATTTCCATATTAAATTATCGATTTAATTATCCAATTAAATCCAAATATTCGAAAAATAAATTATTCGACCTATAAATTTCACTTATTAATATTTAAAATCAATTAAATATACGAATTTTAATTAACAAGAATTCTGGGTCGTTACATATTTAGTCCAAAATTCCAGTGTGTAGGGCTTCGTCATAGGTAAGACTAAAATGATGTTACACACGGAAAGAAATACATAGAGCGAGGATATGTTATTGGTGATCCCGCAAAACCATTAGGATCAGTTGTCCCTGGAAGAAATAAGTTAGGGACAGACCGTCTAGAAGTGGAGTATCTAACAGAAGTTAAATTATTTGTGTATTTTGTTTGATAGGCCCGAGTCAGCAAAAGGTTAGTAGTTAGCCAAACAAAACTACAGTGTTTGGACAGATAGTCCATTCGTTACATGATATTGCTTTATTGTTTTAACTAGTTTTGATTGCAGGATTAAGATTTGAAAAAGATATGTTTTAAAAGGATATTAGTAAGGGGAAACCCGTTCCGCTAAGCGTCGTGGTCTCACTTAGTATCAAATAACCGAGATGTATAGTATTATTCACACCAGGTTTTCTATCTGACCCGAAGTTTATGTTTTTTCCTCTTAAACTTTCGAGTACTCAAAATTGATTTGAGTAGGCTGAAGGTTGAGAATTTTTAGGTTTTAGTAGGTGGATGAGAAAAGCTTCCAAAGACAAGTAGGAGGCTGAAGTTAGCTATATTTAGGAGTTTTTTGTTTTTTTTCCGCTTGTTGTATTAAGTTAGTTACGACTCTTTAGTATTCTGGTCATTCAAGGGGGCATCTTCATATGTTGCTCTTGGCATATTTTTAATAATTATATTTGATCTAAACCCGGAAAACATTTGAGATTATATAACTTGGATATGAAAAGTTATTTGAAATGTAATCTGTAATATCCCGGAATTTTGGGCAATTTAAATTTAATAATCTAGGTTTAAATTTAAATTGAATTGATGATTTTTGTTAATAAATTTGATTTGATTTAATAAACTTCTTCATTTAAATATTTAATTTGTGAATTTATTTTTAATAAACTGATAAAATTGTTTTCTATTTTAATAATGTATATGTATTTGTATATATTATAAATAGATAAGTTGTCAAATTAGTTTTAATGTTTTGAAAATAGGAATTGAGATTATTTTTGGATTTAAGTTTTTCAAAAATATTTAATAAAATACTATATGATTTTAAATATAAGAAAAATGTTCTAATTGGTTTAAAATTCATTTTTGACTTAAGGGTTGAATATTAAAATAAGCTACAAAATGTTTGTGTTAATTCTTTTTAAAATATTGATTGATAATTTGATTTGTAAATTTAATTTGGAATTTAAAATACAATATGAAACATGTATTCATATAAGTTATAACATCTTTCATAAATTGTTTAAAGGGTATAAGAACTAATTAACTAAGTTTAGCTTTCTTTAACACTTAACTAAAATAACAAAACCATTTAAAATACATGTGTAAACTTATCATCAATTTAAAATGACAAATGTAATAGCTTGAGACAAGTGTCATGTTGTATTTTTGTTTTTCTTTAATTTGAATTAAAATCATGAACTAGTTATATAATTTGCACTCTTCCCATTCTCTTTTCCCTTCTTCATTTCCATTTTATAAAAGAAAAAAAATTCAATTGCATATCAACTTAAATGAAAATCTGAATTTCATCTCCTCTAACCTGCAAATACAAATGCCTAGCAAAAACATGCATGCATTACAAATTTCAAACCTGTAAATGCATTGCATTCAAACTCTTCAAAATGCATGTCTGCATCCTCCAAAACAAACCTGCATATTTCTTTAATCTGGAAACAAAAAGGACATGCATGCAACAATAAGAATGAAGACCTGCATTTTTTTCTAATGTCTGCATCCTCCAAAACTCAATCTGCATGCAACAAATTCAAGTTTGCATCTGCAATTTCAAGTTGAAGCCTGCATCTTTTTCAAATGAATCTGGGAAAAAGCATTAAAACAAAGGAAGGCCTGCAATTTCAATTAGCAATCTGCATTTCAATTTTTATCAAATGAAGCCTACATGTATTCAAAAGCAACCTGGGGAGGGGATTTGAATCTGTATTCATGAATCTTTAAACTGGAAATTGGCGTCTGCATCAACAATTTTAAAAATCTGTGCTCTGCATCTTGCAAATACAGGTGAGTAACTCATTTTCTTAAAATTAATTAAATAAGTTAGGTTGTTCATACTTTTTAAAAATTGAAATGAACTTATAGGAATTGGTTGTGAATATTATACCTGTAGTTTGTGTCTGGATACATGATGATTGCTGACTGCATATCTGTGCTTCAAAATTCCAAACTCTTGTTGATTCTTGTATTCTTTGTTTTGAATTGATTACTATTATGTCTCAAAACTTTGAATAAGACATGTTTGTTTTAAATAGAGTAAGTACAAATTTTATATGAATTAAATTAAAATTATCTGTAACTTGGAAAATCAAGTTATACAAAGTGAATTAGCATAAAGGAAATTCAAACTTTATAATGTGATGTTTCAGATTTATAAATAGCATCATCAAGTCAGTGCATGAATTTCAAATCAAATATTAAAACTTTTAGTGTTTTAAATGAAGAGCAGTTTTGAATATACTGTATTTTACAATTTGGTCATGTTCAGTAGATGCATGCAATTGAATTGGGTGAAATTGTTTGTGGAGACAGTGTGTCTATTTTAGATTATAGGAAAAATATTGAATTGAATTAAAATTCAATCTTGGTGATGTAATTTGGGTTTCCAGGTTTAGAACCCTAGTTTGTTTGAGTCTTTGATCTTGTTTGAATATAGACTCCTGGGTTGATCGAGTTCAAAGCTCTTTTGGGTATGGATAAAGGATGTGTTGATGGAGTTGTCGCCGAAGTTTGGAGGGTGACGGTGGTCGGAGATGATGGGTTGAAGCGTTGACAGGCTAGGCACTGGAAAGGGAAAACTGTTCCAGGTTTTTGTTTACGACTTGAATTTAAATTCAAGTTGAATATTGGGTAGTTGAGGATGGAAGTGTGATGAGAGGTCACTAGTGGATGGGGATGGTCGTTGATAAGGGCCGGAGATGGCCATAAATGGGAAGTGGATGCACAGGGGTGTGTGTACATGGTAGTGTTTTGTTTGGGTTGCAGGATTATTAGCTCGTGATTGTCTCGGGTATATTGAGAATTGACTCGAAGCTGGGAAGCATGGGACTCGAAATAAATAATAGGGTAGCTCAATGTTTCAGGATTTAGTATTTAGACAGTAACTTGTTTCCAGGTTTTACAAATTGAAGTAAAAAGGAAATTGCAAGCAAAATCTAAAAGAAGTTTAAATCTAGAATTTAATTTAAATTCAATAAGTTTAAAATTTTAAATCTTTGAATTAAATTTGAAATGTTTTTAAATCCAAGTTTGGTTTTAAACTAAAAACAGAAACTGCCTTTCTGTTTTAAAATTTTTAAAAGTACAGTTCAAATTGAAAGATGAAGTTCAAAACTGTAATGTTTAAACCTGAAACTTAAATTTTGAATTCAATGATTTAAATCTGAGATTTGAAATCATTTTTGAATTAAAATTTAAGATGTTAAACTACAACAGAAAACTGTTTTCTGTTTTATGTTTTAAATTTAAAAGTAAAATTTTTAAATGGCAACTGAAATTTAAAAATTTAAATCTGGAAACTAAAATTTTGAATAGATGGAACCTGAGTTTGAATTTAAAAACTGGAATTTAAATTTAGACTTTAAACTTTTAAAAAAATAAAGAAACATTAGTTTGTATTTAAAACTGTAAATTTTAAATTATGGAATAAGAATTTAAAATAAATTTAAATTCAGTTTTTGAATCCTGAGATTTGACCTTAATGGTAGTTTTTTTAAAAAATTTAATAAGTTTTTAAATTAAAATTTGTTTTGACTACTTTAGGAAGTTTAAATAATTTGAATTTGAAAATGAAGATGGAGATGTAAATAAAGTTTTAAATTTTAAGGTTTAAATCTGGAATGAAAATTTGAAATGTATTTCAGTTTGAAATTTTAAAAAGAAATTTTAAATTTGAATTTTTGTTTGAATCAAAGTGTTGAAATATTTTGTATAAAAAAGAATGTTTCTTAATTTAGAATTCAAGAAATTGATTTCATTTAAATTATTTAATTAATTTAAATGGAATATTAATTATTTAATTAATTAATAATGTGGATGTTTAATTAAGTAATTAATGATTTTTAAGCTAATTAATTATGATTTGAGATTAATTAATTAAGGTTAATTAATCTATAATTATGGATGGTTAATTTAATTTTAATTAATGATTAAGATTTATTTAATCAAGTGATTAATGATAATTAAGATTTTAATTAACACTTGATTAATTAATAATTTAAGATTAATTAAATGCAATTTAATATTAATTAGTTGATAATTAATAATGATTAATTATAAGTTAATTTCTTAATTATATAATTAAGTGATGTTAATGAAGGTCATTAACTTAAGATTATTTAACAATTAATTAATGTAATTAATTTTTAATAATTAATTAGATTAATTAATTAATAATAATCAATTGTTTAAGTTTAATTACTTAATGAAAGAAATTAATGAATTAATTACTTGGTGTAATTAATTTTATTTATGTGATTAGTTTAGATTAATTAAGTTAAATTAATTTAAACATTTGTGGAATGTTGATAATTACTTTATGTAATTTATGAATTTGTAATTACTTAAGAAGTAATTAATTAATAATTACAGGATGTAATTAAAAATACCTATTTAGAAGTAATTTGGATTTAAATTACTTTGAAAATTAATCAAGTGATTAATGAAGATAATTAATTAAGAGTAATTAATTTATGAGATGAGTAATTAAAGCAGTTAATTACTGAATGGTTATTAATCAAAGGTGATTAATATATATGTTGTTTAAATTGAAGATTAATTACTTATGTAATTAATTTATTTTGAGAAATTGATTAAATATAATCAGAAATCATTAATTAATTAATTAATGATGTAATTTGGAATTGATTAATTAAGGTATAATTAATATTAAATGCTAATTACTTATTGTAATTAGAGATAGTTAATCAATAATGATTAATTGAAATGAATACTGAGATGATGATTTATAAATTGATTTGTAATCAATTAAAGATTAAGATAAGCAGAATTTTAATGATGAAGTAATTAATTTAATTCATTTTAAATTAATTAGAGATTCAGTAATTAATTTAATTCATTTTAAATTAATTATAAATTGTGTGATCATTAAATCATTGCTTATGTTTGATGATTGGTATTGATTGCATGGTATGGGTTGTAATCTCAGTTTGAGATGGGAGATGTATGTGATATGGATGTGTTGATTGCTTTTGGATGATAGTACGAATTATCTGATTATGATATGAATTATCTATTGATAATGATAATGTTAATTATCTGTTGTGTTGTGAATTATCTATCTGTGTATATTTAGATAATGAATTGAATTGTTTTAAACTCTAAAACAACTTGGACCTTAAAAGACACGCTTTGGATTTCGATGAGACCGGGATCGGGTTTCCATATTTGGAATCCGAAAACCACATCGATTCCAAATAACGTTAGGACGTTACCCCAAGTGGAGCGAGTGAAGACTCGAGGTGTAAGGGCTATACGTCAGTATAACTCTGTGGGTGATTTCGTAATGAGTTTAACGGAATAGTACTTATAGATTCGAGATGGTGAATCAGAGTGCAAGGGTTATTGTCGTTAACTTAGAGGGTGATTCCAATACGAGTGTAACGAGATAATGCCTTCGGTTTCGTTCGAACCCGGAACGAACTTGTATGGATTGAATGCTTTCAGAACATTGTCAGGTGGACGATGAGCATTTTAAGTGTTATGTCCTATAAAGGTAATCGTAGCCTCAAGCCTCATCAACCAGGAATGGCTAAAACAGGGGAGGTGCAGCAAAGCTTCGTGGGTAGCACCCACTTGAGAGCCAGATTTATCCCTGTCTAGAGGTCCCTTTATTTTCGGCTTAGTGGTGCGGTTGCTGATCACAACTGCGGGGTTGCCTTGTTTGGAACTGTTCAGTAAGGAACGGGTCCGGCTTTGTGTTGCAGGGGACGAAGGGAGTAATCCTCGGTACGGTGATCTAGGCCACGTACTGTGACGGGCGGTACCCCAGTAGCCCAGCCATTGATGGAATCCAAAATCCAATAAGTGCCAACGGTTTTGATTGTATTACCCACTTTTGTGGCTAGTGGCTGGAATTTAATAGATATAACAATTTCGGCTATTTCATATTTACTTGAAAACCCTAGACATTATTATAATATCATCGGATTTCCTATCAAATGTTTTGGTTAGCGTAAGGTAAAAACTTTTCCATGTTTATGTGTGGGAAGTCTTACGTGATACCTTTTCTTTTCAAAGGTTTTTCAAAGTTAAGAAACTTTAACCTGTTACTCACACCAGACCCATGTCTGACCCGGAGTTATTTCTGTTTTTCTATAACTCTTGGGTACTCAAAATTTTTACGAGTAGCCAAGGGAATTCAGGTTAGTATTCAGGATAGCTTTGACGAATTGTGGAGGAGCATATGGAGTAGGAGGCTTCTGCGTATAGTTATATAGTTTCCCGCTGTGTTGGTATCTTTGAGTGTTTCTGTTATGTGTTGAGTTGTAATAACTAGACAGGTGTTTACAACTGTCTAGTATGTGATGTATTGTCTGTGTAACTCTGATATTTGTTGTATACTATGTAATACTTATGTTATTAATATAATTTATTCGTTCCGCTGTTGAGATTCTTGTGTTGTTTCTTCTTTCTCTTCTTTCTTTTCTCTTTTCTATCCCTTTCTTTCTTAAAGATGATGCGATTTTCCGAGAGTGGAAAGTCGGGTCGTCACACTTGGTATCAGAGCATTAGGTTGAGTGAATACCTAGTCTCTGTAGTGGTGTCTATCTTGAGAGAGCGTATTTGTATTTTTATTATATATATATATATATATATATATTTATGGTTCTACCTATTTTTTGGATTACCTGTTCGGGTTTTTTCAATATAAGTTATAAAGGTAGATGAGGTAGAAGTGTGTGTAACACGACTACCATTGGTTAGAGTTTGAATAGACGAGGTTGGAAGTGTATTTGTCGAGACTGTAGACCTAATACCGTCTCAAGTAAGTTTTGCCTGGTGTAAGACTTCATCGATCTCTGAAGGTAACCTGTTAAGGTTCGGAGTTCATTTTTGAAGTGCAGAGTTGTGTTTTGATCCGTCGGTAGGGCTGAAGCAAGTGAGTGATGATATTTTGATATTTCAGGAAGTAGTAGCTGCGTGATGAGATGTACTGACTATGGATATTTCTGAAGATGTTTCTTTGGAACAAGAATAAGAAGTGAGTCTGCTCGGTGATGTGGCTGAGTTTAGCAGAGTGTTCTGGGTTGATAGGGAGTCTTCTGGCTGAGTAGTTTTTTTGAAGTGGAGTTTAGAAGCAGCAGAGTGGATCCGTTTCTCTGGTGAGTTGGCTAGGCCAGCATAAGCTATTCTGGTTGGTAGAGAGAGAGCAGTTTCTTTGGATTTAGGCGGAGTTGATCGCAAAAGTGACCCGCGATAGTATGTTCTTTTGGATTGTTGGAGATTGTCTGGATTTTCTTTCAGGAAGTCAGAGTTTATCTGCATCTGAAGATCGAGTTTTCTTTCCAGGATAGAACTGGTGGTTCGATTAATAGATGGATGGTTCCTTGAGATAGAAGTTGGTGAAGCAACTCATGTTTGGGAGGAACATCTGAGTTTTTTATGGATATATGGAACCATATTTCTATGCTGAGTTATCTAGCCTGTGCTTGAGCTGTTCATCAGCATTTTTTTTTCTGTTTTAGATCAGAGTTGTGAAGCGGAAGCAGTTTAGGAGTGTTTCTGTTTTTCTTTTCCGGATAAGAGAAGTTTGTTCTGTCTTCTGTTGTTGAGAAGCAGGGTGTGTGTTCTTGGTTTTTGAATGATCTTGAGGAGATCATTGGATTGTTTTGATTCTGTCTGTTTCTAGAGGAATCAGCAAGAGTTAAGCTGATCAGAATGGATGTTGGTAGCCCAGGATCGTCCGAAGAGTTTATATGGATAAGAGATGGAGAAATTTGGATTCTGGAATCGGAGATTGGTATTTGGGATAAGTTTTTCTCTAATTCAAGGAGCTATAAGTTTTGGAAAGCTAGCTCCATAGTGTTTTGGTTTCTTCTGTTTTGGGTTAGATGAGAGTTTGGTTTTCTAGAGTTGAATTGCCAGTTTGGATAACTGGGATTCAGAGTGTTTCACGTATCTCTGAGGGAGTACGTGTTTGATATTTTTGGTTGTAGAACCAGCAGATCTGGAGGTTTGTTTGTTGAGTCAGACTCGTATGTAGTCTGATATTTTGTATAGAATTGTTGTTAGGAGCTCTATAGCTTAGTAATTTTGATTGATTGTATTCTATAGAGCGAGTATCCCGATATATATATACCGGGGAAACTCGTGAAGATTTTATCCAAAATTCTTTTGGATAATTAGATTTGTTTTGATTGTGTGAATTGGTTGTTATGGATTGTTGGCATATGATTAACATATGCTGTGTTTTAAAATAAAATCTATAAATAGATTATTAAATTACCTTTGTTTTAAATTTCAGGGACGAAATTCTTTTAAGGGGGGAGGATTGTAATATCCCGGAATTTTGGACAATTTAAATTTAATAATCTGGATTTAAATTTAAATTCAATTGATGATTTTTGTTAATAAATTTGATTTGATTTAATAATCTTCTTCATTTAAATATTTAATTTGTGAATTTATTTTTAATAAACTGATAAAATTGTTTTCTATTTTAATAATGTATATGTATTTGTATATATTATAAATAGATAAGTTGTCAAATTAGTTTTAATGTTTTGAAAATAGGAATTAAGATTATTTTTGGATTTAAGTTTTTCAAAAATATTTAATAAAATACTATATGATTTTAAATATAAGAAAAATGTTCTAATTGGTTTAAAATTCATTTTTGACTTAAGGGTTGAATATTAAAATAAGTTACAAAATGTTTGTGTTAATTCTTTTTAAAATATTGATTGATAATTTGATTTGTAAATTTAATTTGGAATTTAAAATACAATATGAAACATGTATTCATATAAGTTATAACATCTTTCATAAATTGTTTAAAGGGTATAAGAACTAATTAACTAAGTTTAGCTTTCTTTAACACTTAATTTAAATAACAAAACCATTTAAAATACATGCGTAAACTTATCATCAATTTAAAATGACAAATGTAATAGCTTGAGACAAGTGTCATGTTGTATTTTTGTTTTTCTTTAATTTTAATTAAAATCATGAACTAGTTATATAATTTGCACTCTTCTCATTCTCTTTTCCCTTCTTCATTTCCATTTTATAAAAGAAAAAAATTCAATTGCATATCAACTTAAATGAAAATCTGAATTTCATCTCCTCTAACCTGCAAATACAAATGCCTAGCAAAAACATGCATGCATTACAAATTTCAAACCTGTAAATGCATTGCATTCAAACTCTTCAAAATGCATGTCTGCATCCTCCAAAACAAACCTGCATATTTCTTTAATCTGGAAACAAAAAGGACATGCATGCAACAATAAGAATGAAGACCTGCATTTTTTTCTAATGTCTGCATCCTCCAAAACTCAATCTGCATGCAACAAATTCAAGTTTGCATCTGTAATTTCAAGTTGAAGCCTGCATCTTTTTCAAATGAATCTGGGAAAAAGCATTAAAACAAAGGAAGGCCTGCAATTTCAATTAGCAATCTGCACTTCAATTTTTATCAAATGAAGCCTGCATGTATTCAAAAGCAACCTGGGGAGGGGATTTGCATCTGTATTCATGAATCTTTAAACTGGAAATTGGCATCTGCATCAACAATTTTAAAAATCTGTGCTCTGCATCTTACAAATACAGGTGAGTAACTCATTTTCTTAAAATTAATTAAATAAGTTAGGTTGTTCATACTTTTTAAAAATTGAAATGAACTTATAGGAATTGGTTGTGAATATTATACCTGTAGTTTGTGTCTGGATACATGATGATTGCTGACTGCATATCTGTGCTTCAAAATTCCAAACTCTTGTTGATTCTTGTATTCTTTGTTTTGAATTGATTACTATTATGTCTCAAAACTTTGAATAAGACATGTTTGTTTTAAATAGAGTAAGTACCAATTTTATATGAATTAAATTAAAATTATCTGTAACTTGGAAAATCAAATTATACAAAGTGAATTAGCATAAAGGAAATTCAAACTTTATAATGTGATGTTTCAGATTTATAAATAGCATCATCAAGTCAGTGCATGAATTTCAAATCAAATATTAAAACTTTTAGTGTTTTAAATGAAGAGTAGTTTTGAATATACTGTATTTTACAATTTGGTCATGTTCAGTAGATGCATGCAATTGAATTGGGTGAAATTGTTTGTGGAGACAGTGTGTCTATTTTAGATTATAGGAAAAATATTGAATTGAATTAAAATTCAATCTTGGTGATGTAATTTGGGTTTCCAGGTTTAGAACCCTAGTTTGTTTGAGTCTCTGATCTTGTTTGAATATAGACTCCTGGGTTGATCGAGTTCAAAGCTCTTTTGGGTATGGATAAAGGATGTGTTGATGGAGTTGTCGCCGGAGTTTGGAGGGTGACGGTGGTCGGAGATGATGGGTTGAAGCGTTGACAGGCTAGGCATTGGAAAGGGAAAACTGTTCCAGGTTTTTGTTTAAGACTTGAATTTAAATTCAAGTTGAATATTGGGTAGTTGAGGATGGAAGTGTGATGAGAGGTCACTAGTGGATGGGGATGGTCGTTGATAAGGGCCGGAGATGGCCAGAAATGGGAAGTGGATGCACAGGGGTGTGTGTACATGGTAGTGTTCTGTTTGGGTTGCAGGATTATTAGCTCGTGATTGTCTCGGGTATATTGAGAATTGACTCGAAGCTGGGAAGCATGGGACTCGAAATAAATAATAGGGTAGCTCGGGTTTGAGTAATGTTTCAGGATTTAGTATTTAGACAGTAACTTGTTTCTAGGTTTTACAAATTGAAGTAAAAAGGAAATTGCAAGCAAAATCTGAAAGAAGTTTAAATCTAGAATTTAATTTAAATTCAATAAGTTTAAAATTTTAAATCTTTGAATTAAATTTGAAATGTTTTTAAATCCAAGTTTGGTTTTAAACTAAAAACAGAAACTGCCTTTCTGTTTTAAAAATTTTAAAAGTACAGTTCAAATTGAAAGATGAAGTTCAAAACTGTAATGTTTAAACCTGAAACTTAAATTTTGAATTCAATGATTTAAATCTGAGATTTGAAATCATTTTTGAATTAAAATTTAAGATGTTAAACTACAACAGAAAACTGTTTTCTGTTTTATGTTTTAAATTTAAAAGTAAAATTTTTAAATGGTAACTGAAATTTAAAAATTTAAATCTGGAAACTGAAATTTTGAATAGATGGAACCTGAGTTTGAATTTAAAAACTGGAATTTAAATTTAGACTTTAAACTTTTAAAAAAATAAAGAAACATTGGTTTGTATTTAAAACTGTAAATTTTAAATTATGGAATAAGAATTTAAAATAAATTTAAATTCAGTTTTTGAATCCTGAGATTTGACCTTAATGGTAGTTTTTTTAAAAAATTTAATAAGTTTTTAAATTAAAATTTGTTTTGACTACTTTAGGAAGTTTAAATAATTTGAATTTGAAAATGAAGATGGAGATGTAAATAAAGTTTTAAATTTTAAGGTTTAAATCTGGAATGAAAATTTGAAATGTATTTCAGTTTGAAATTTTAAAAAGAAAATTTAAATTTGAATTTTTGTTTGAAACAAAGTGTTGAAATATTTTGTACAAAGAAGAATGTTTCTTAATTTAGAATTCAAGAAATTGATTTCATTTAAATTATTTAATTAATTTAAATGGAATATTAATTATTTAATTAATTAATAATGTGGATGTTTAATTAGGTAATTAATGATTTTTAAGTTAATTAATTAAGATTTGAGATTAATTAATTAAGGTTAATTAATCTATAATTATGGATGGTTAATTAAATTTTAATTAATGATTAAGATTTATTTAATCAAGTGATTAATGATAATTAAGATTTTAATTAACACTTAATTAATTAATAATTTAAGATTAATTAAATTGTAATTTAATATTAATTAGTTGATAATTAATAATGATTAATTATACGTTAATTTCTTAATTATATAATTAAGTGATGTTAATGAAGGTCATTAACTTAAGATTATTTAGCAATTAATTAATGTGATTAATTTTTAATAATTAATTAGATTAATTAATTAATAATAATCAATTGTTTAAGTTTAATTACTTAATGAAAGTAATTAATGAATTAATTACTTGTTGTAATTAATTTGATTTATGTGATTAGTTTAGATTAATTAAGTTAAATTAATTTAAACATTTGTGGAATGTTGATAACTACTTTATGTAATTTATGAATTTGTAATTACTTAAGAAGTAATTAATTAATAATTACAGGATGTAATTAAAAATACCTATTTAGAAGTAATTTGGATTTAAATTACTTTGAAAATTAATCAAGTGATTAGTGAAGATAATTAATTAATAGTAATTAATTTATGAGATGAGTAATTAAAGCAGTTAATTACTGAATGGTTATTAATCAAAGGTGATTAATATATATGTTGTTTAAATTGAAGATTAATCACTTATGTAATTAATTTATTTTGAGAAATTGATTAAATATACTCAGAAATCATTAATTAATTAATTAATTAATTAATTATGTAATTTGGATTTGATTAATTAAGGTATAATTAATATTAAATGCTAATTACTTATTGTAATTAGAGATAGTTAATCAATAATGATTAATTGAAATGAATACCGAGATGATGATTTATAAATTGATTTGTAATCGATTAAAGATTAAGATAAGCAGAATTTTAATGATGAAGTAATTAATTTAATTCATTTTAAATTAATTAGAGATTTAGTAATTAATTTAATTCATTTTAAATTAATTATAAATGGTGTGATCATTAAATCATTGCTTATGTTTGATGATTGGTATTAATTGCATGGTATGGGTTGTAATCTCAGTTTGAGATGGGAGATGTATGTGATATGGTTGTGTTGATTGCTTTTGGATGATAGTATGAATTATCTGATTATGATATGAGTTATCTATTGATAATGATAATGTTAATTATCTGTTGTGTTGTGAATTATCTATCTGTGTATATTTAGATAATGAATTGAATTGTTTTAAACTCTAAAACAACTTGGACCTTAAAAGACACGCTTTGGATTTCGATGAGACCGGGATCGGGTTTCCATATTTGGAATCCGAAAACCACATCGATTCCAAATAACATTAGGACGTTGACCCAAGTGGAGCGAGTGAAGACTCGAGGTGTAAGGGCTATACGTCAGTATAACTCTGTGGGTGATTCCGTAATGAGTTTGACGGAATAGTACTTATAGATTCGAGATGGTGAATCAGAGTGCAAGGGTTATTGTCGTTAACTTTGAGGGTGATTCCAATACGAGTGTAACGAGATAATGCCTTCGGTTTCGTTCGAACCCGGAACAAACTTGTATGGATTGAATGCTTTCAGAACATTGTCAGGTGGACGATGAGCATTCTAAGTGTTATGTCCTATAAAGGTAATCGTAGCCTCAAGCCTCATCAACCGGGAATGGCTAAAACAGGGGAGGTGCAGCAAAGCTTCGTGGGTAGCACCCACTTGAGAGCAAGATTTATCCCTGTCTAGGGGTCCCTTTATTTTCGACTTAGTGGTGCGGTTGCTAATCACAACTGCGGGGTTGTCTTGTTTGGAACTGTTCAGTAAGTAACGGGTCCGGCTTTGTGTTGCAGGGGATGAAGGGAGTAATCCTCGGTACGGTGATCTAGGCCACGTACTATGACGGGCGGTACCCCAGTAGCCCAGCCATTGATGGAATCCAAAATCCAATAAGTGCCAACGGTTTTGATTGTATTACCCACTTTTGTGGCTAGTAGCTGGAATTTAATAGATGTAACAATTTCGGCTATTTCATATTTACTTGAAAACCCTAGACACTATTATAATATCATCGGATTTCCTATCAAATGTTTTGGTTAGCGTAAGGTAAAAACTTTTCCATGTTTATGTGTGGGAAGTCTTACGTGATACCTTTTCTTTTCAAAGGTTTTTCAAAGTTAAGCAACTTTAACCTGTTACTCACACCAGACCCATGTCTGACCTTGAATTATTTCTGTTTTTCTATAACTCTTGGGTACTCAAATTTTTACGAGTAGCCAAGGGAATTCAGGTTAGGATTCATGATAGCTTTGACGAATTGTGGAGGAGCATATGGAGCAGGCGGCTTCTGCGTATAGTTATATAGTTTTCCGCTGTGTTGGTATCTCTGAGTGTTTCTGTTATGTGTTGAGTTGTAATAACTAGACAGGTGTTTATAACTGTCTAGTATGTGATGTATTGTCTGTGTAACTCTGATATTTGTTGTATACTATGTAATACTTATGTTATTAATATAATTTATTCGTTCCGCTGTTGAGATTCTTGTGTTGTTTCTTCTTTCTCTTCTTTCTTTTCTCTTTTCTATCCCTTTCTTTCTTAAAGATGATACGATTTTCCGGGAGTGGAAAGTCGGGTCGTCACGTAATCAGAAAAATATTTTAATTTGTGATGATTTTATTTCATATTCAAGTGCTCCTGATATTATGATACCATTAACATTACCATATTTGGTCACTAAAAGTATAATATGGATGACTACAGCTTCTGTAACGCTTAGCTTAGGGCCTCCAAATTGGAGATGTTACAACTTGGTATCAGAGCATAGGTTTATGAAAAAACTTTAAAGCAAAATGATTTTTGAAAACATAATCCTAAGGAATAGGAGAAAAGATTGGGATATGCTATAACGCTATAGTAACGTACTTGTATTTTCTACATATATGTATACCTTTATCTCTATTCTCCCACCTCTATTTGGCTATTCTTCTATATCTTACGAGGCTTGAAAGCAGATATGGATGTTATAAGTGGAAGAGTTAGAGGAGGTAGCACCACAATAAATGGAAATGCCAGACCAAATACTAGGAGAAACCAGGTCAGGCACAAGCTAGAAACATGGGTGCTGGGGTCCCACAATTTGACATGGGAGCAATGTATCAGTTCTTTGTCAACATAATGCATGTAGGAATTGATGCTGGAGTAGTTGGAGGAGGATTTTAGGAAGCTCTGGTGGTGAATAACTATGTCATTCCGAGTAGGGATTATGCTTGGTTGGGAGGAAAGTCGTTTATCAAAACCAAGGACACAGTTGAAGTAGAGAATTGGCTGCTTCATTGCGAGAGGATTTTCATTGATCTAGGGCTCAATGATGAGCAGAAAAGAAGACTCAATTCGAGATAGTTACAAGGAGCAGTGCTATACTGGTGGAACAGTGGTTACAGTTGTAGTTAATAAGGAGACCAAGACATGGGTTGAGTTCAAAAGGAGAATCGAGGAAAGGTTTATGTCCGAGATTGCGAAATCCTCTCTTCTTAGGAAGTTCACTAAGTTGGAGTAGGGGGAATGACTGTACTTGAGTATGCGAGGAGGTTTGAGGAGCTAGTAAGATATCGCTATGCTACGGTTGATATTAATATTAAGAGAAATGAGAAGTTCATCAAGGGGTCGAGGCCTGAGCTTGCTATGGCTATGTTATCACACATTAGGGATCCATGTAATGTTGTTGTTGAGATGGCATTGTGACACGAAGAGATGCTTGCTTTTCTTGAAAGAAATATGGAAAGGGAGGTTTAAGTAGTGCAGAGTCAGAAAAGAAAGTTTTTGCATAAGAAAGGATCTCAAAAGGGTGGAGCTGCAAAGAGGAGGAAGTCAGAGGCTGTCTACTTTAAGTGTGATAAGAAAAGGCATTTTAGTAACGAATGTCGTTCTGGAGAGGGAAAGAAAGTGATTGGGAAGAAGAATATCAGATGCTTCAACTGAAATCAAATTAGACATTACAAGAACCAGTGCAAGGAGATAGCTAAGGATGGAAAAGGAAAGTTGTTTGCATTAGAACCAGCTACCTCGAGGCCAACAGCAGAGGAAAGGGAAACAATGTGTTAGGAGGTATGCTTCTGATTTATGGTATGTCAGTTAGCATTTTTTTGATACCGGTGTATCACACTCTTTTATATCTCATTGTTTGGTAGATAAGCTTAACCCAAACAGTTCATCTTAGGGAGTAGCCATAGTGTTTGCTAAGAAGCCAAATGGATCGTTAAGATTATGCATTGATTATCGTAAGTTGAATGAGAAGACGATAAAGAATCGATATCCGTTGCCTAGAAATGATGATTTTTTCGATCAGTTGAGTGGAACCAAGGTATTTTTGTAGTTGGATTTAGAAACAGGTTTCCATCAGCTTAGAGTAGCAGAGGATAGTATTCTTTTGACAATGTTTAGAACTAGATATGGACCATACGAATGGTTTATGATGCCGTTCAGACTAACAAATGCGCCGGCATTTTTTTTGGATTTGATGAATTGAATTTTCCAAGAGCACTTGGATAGGTTTATGTTGGTATTCATAGATGATATTTTGATATACTCTAAGGATGAAATGGAGCATGATGTTCATCTTAGAGTGGCGCTTGAGACGCTAAGGCAGCATCAGCTAAATGCGAAGTTTTTGAAGTGTACTTTTTGAAAGAAGAAGGTGAAGTTTCTTGGTCATGTAGTCTTAAAGAAAGGGTTGTCTAGAATAATTGGAAGAGAACCAAGACTGTGACTGAGATAAAGAGTTTTCTTAGATTAGCTAGATGCTATTGGAGATTCATTAAGGATTTCTCGCAGATAGCAGCACCGATGATCAAGCTAACGCGAAAGAATGTGAAGTTCGTCTGGACCGATAAGTGTGAGGAGGCATTTCAGAAGTTAAAACATTTATTGACTAATACACTTATTTAAGTTGTTCCATAAGGGAATCAATGTTGGATCATAGGTTTTGATTGCTGACATGGAACAACAATTCACGAATCTACGACAACGACAACATCCAGACTTAACGACTCAAAATATGGTTTGTATAGTTATATATTTTATCAAGAGTCATCAAATACGTATATAGAGTCTAGTTTAGTGCTTTGTTAAAATTTTTACTCAAGAATCATCATTCACATTCAAATAAACTTGCATGCATATTTTAATCAAAATCAGGTTTTCAAAAATGCATGGAGCGGGGCTCAAACCCTGTTCACTAGTTTAGAAGGCAAGTGCTCTAATCAAACGAGCTATGATATTTTTTTGTTTAACAACAGAATTCAGTCGACTGAATATATTCAGTCAATCGATTGAATCTGTGCAATTCAAATGCACATGCACGATTTAATTCAGTCGATCGAATATTCTAAGGCAGTCGACTGACCACTGTATAACTGCCATATTTTCTAAATAGACGCTTCCTTTCGTGAGCAGCCTTCTCCCACATGAAGAGTTGCAGCCATTGTTGTTCGTAGAGATCTCTTCACTAGCAGTTGCTACTTCTTAACTATTATATATATGCATGAATTTCAAGATCAACTTCACTTACTTGCTTATACTAGAATCATATTTTTTGAATTAACTATCCTTTTGAATTCATACATTCATTGCTTACAATAACAATTCTATATTTCTAAAAGCAATTTGAAACTTCCTAATCTTCACATACTCACAACTACACACATCATACTTGAGGATAAGAATATAGGAGGGGTGTACTACAAGTGACAAATCCATGTTATTCAAAACACACAAATTCAAGTTAAAATCCAGCTTATAAGAAAGTCCTGTTCGGTTGCTCAGGCGGTCAAAATCACGTTCTATTGCTTAGGCGGTCAAGTCCTATTCGGTTGCTTAGGCTGTAGAAGTCTTGTTCGGTTGTTTAGGCGGTGTAAACATATTCCTCCGAATTAAGTGAGGGTTGCTAGTTTTAATTCTAGAAGGAGTTTGAAACTGGACGTAGATGAAGAGTTCGAACCAGTATAAAATTCCTGGTGTCATTTTACTTTACTGCTATTATTATTTTCCGCGCTAGTTATTTTTATACTCATATTCGGCATTAGCAGATAACGTAGTTTATATCACATTGCCACTACATTTACATTGTTTACAATTATTGGCCATTTCGATCCTATAGCATAGTAGTCACTTTCATTTGGTATCAGAGCATAGTGGCTTTCATTAGGGCTTAGTGGTATATACAGATGCATGTGGAACTGGTTTAGGAGCTGTGTTGATACAAAGAGGTAAAATGATTGCATATGCATCTCGACAGCTTAGACCGCATAAGGTGAGATACCCGACTCACGATTTGGAGTTAGCTACGGTGAATTTTGCGCCAAAGGTGTGGAGGCATTACCTTTTGGGAGAAATTGAGTTATATATGGATCATAAGTCATTGAAATATTTATTCTCTCAAAAGGAGCTGAACATGAGACATCAGAGATGGTTGGAATTTATAACTGCTTATGATTTTGGTATTGAGCACACACCAAGAAAGGGGAGTAAGGTTGCAGACGCACTCAGCAGAAAACATCAGAATGCAATGTTGGCAATGATAGCTGAGTGGAGAGATTTGGAAGCATTGACAACATGTAGAGTATAGTGAAGATATGTAGCTAGATCTACTAAGGAGACTGCTATGCTGTCATGTTTAGAAGTTTGACCAGTTATGATTGAAAGGATTGCTTCTAAGCAAGGAGAGAATCCAATATTAACTGAGCAGATTAAAAGGTTCAGGGATGGAACAAAGAGCGATGACCTGAAGGATTTTAGTCTTGACCAGAATTGATGGTTGAGAAAGAAGGGAAGGTTTTGTGTTTCGAATGTAGGAAGCATTAGGAAAAAAGTTCTTGAGGAATACCATCATTCGAAGTGCACCGTTCATCTGGGAGGAACTAAGATTTATCAGGACATAAAGATAAGTTTTCTGGAAAGGAATGAAGAGAGATGTAGGCTTATGTGTGAAGCAGTGTCTGAACTACCAATAGGCAACAGCCAAACATCAGAAGTCAAGTGGGTCACTTCATCCATTAGATATTCTAGTATGAAAGTGGGATTCTATTTCTATAGATTTTATAGACGGGTTGCCAAGATCAAATTGCGGAAATGAAAGAATGTGAGTTATAGTGGATAGATTGACCAAAAGTGCCCATGTCATTCTAGCTAAGTCAACCAGGACGGCATCTGTTTTAGCTAAGTGGTTTATGAAGAATATAGTCAGACTTCATTGAATTCCTAGTAATATAGTAAGTGGTAGAGATTCCTTATTCACTAGCGAGTTCTAGAAGAGTCTACAGGATACCTTAGGTACCAAGTTCAAGATGAGTACCGCTTACCATCCGTAGGCAGATGGGCAAATGAAAAGATTTAACAAAGTCTTGGAAGATTTATTACGAGCTTGTGTGTTAGATTTTGAGTGATCATGGAAAGACCATCTACACGTAGTCGAGTTTTCGTATAACAACAGTTATCAGGCCAATAAAGGGATGGAACCATTTGAAGATTTGTATTGAAGGCCATGCAAATCACCAATTTATTGGTTAGAGACAGGGGATAGGCTAGTTCTTGATCCAGATTTAGTTAGAGAAGCTGCAGAGAAGATTAAGTTGATTCGAGGTAGAATGAAGGAAGCTCAGTCGAGGCAGAAGAGTTATGCAAATAGAAAACGGAAAGACTTAGAGTTCTCAGTAGGAGATCATGTTTTCGTCAAAGTATCACCAACGAAAGGCGTAATCAGATTTGGAAGGTAGGGGAAATTGGCATGAGATTTGTTATACCATTTCCTATTATGGAAAGGATCGGGAAACTCATGTATAGAGTAGCATTACCAAACAGTTTAGCAGGGGTCCACGAGGTTTTTCATATTTCTCATCTAAGAAAGTGTATTAGAGATCCAGAGACTACTATAGCACCGACTGTGTTAGAGGACTTAGTAGTAGAGCCGAATTTGACCATAGTTAAAAAGCCAGTCCGTATAGTCGTGAGAGATGAGAAGAGGCTAAGGAACAAGACATTCAGATTAGTTAAAGTCTGGTAGAGCGACAATGAAAGAGACTATACTTAGGAGACTGAGCGTATGATTAGAGATGCTTATCTTGATTTGTTTGATGGTATGTTTACCTTTTTGATTGATTTGTTCTGCACCTTATCGTAATTTAAAGGACGAAATTCTTTAATGAGGGGAGTCCGTAACGACCCTAATTTTTAGTAACATTATTTAGGACATTTAATTTGTCAAAATTGATAAAATAATGTGAATGATTAGAGGATTGAGATTTGTGTAAATAAGGTGTAGTCATGCCTAATAGAAAATAAACTAAAGGAGAACTAAAATAAAATAGATAAAGGGTAAAGCAGGAATAAGACATATTCTAATACCTTAAACCCTTAAGCCATATTCTCACGTTCATTATTCACATTTACAAACTAAAAAAAAGCTAGAAAGGCTAGCCACCACTTCTTCTAATCTCTAGCTCAAATAAAGGTAATCCAAAAATAAACTTTGCCTCGAGTTTGATACTTTGAGTTTTCGTAATGGCGTTTGAGAGTTGTTGGTTGAATTGATTACATGAATTGAATTAAGTTTAACTCATAATCAAAACTAAAAATTAGGTATTTTTCTTTTGTTGAGATTCGAAATTAGAAGTACCCTTTCAAAGATATTTGAGATTTTTTCATTTTATAAGAATCCGCAAGAATATGTTTCAGATTTCTTTACTTAAGTGAATCTTCATTTCAGCTGAAGAAGCAGTGGATTTTATATTTTATTATTGATTGCATATAAGAGTAAATATATATATTCATGGTTAGATTTCAGTTTGAAGCTTCTGTCTTTTCATTTATTGATGATGTTATGGTTAAAATTACTCACAGAAAAATTGATTCAATAACCATAAAAACTCCTATGTCAGAGAGAAGGCGGTCTAATGAAAATGTTGATTTGGATATAATAAGGAAAATGCAAAATTTCAATATAATGGAGTTAATACTAGGAAACTGTTAATTATAGTGACACCACCATATGAGAGACCCGTTCAAACATATTATCTAAACCATTGGCTCAAACTCTAAGGGTTGTACTACCACCTCTTTTTTGGATAGTAGCAGAGATGTCTTCACAGTCATTGAAATGATTTCATGCTATCTAAACCGATTAATATCTTTATTATTATACAAATCATATTTTGTTTGAAATGATTTCACTTGTAATGTGGAAAGTTTGGTTTATTGTTTGAAATTTAAGCAAGTTCACATATTGTAGGTCAAGCATTCAGTTTATGGACATGTCAAAATTTTCCAATCATATTTTATTTCTAGGTTTTTATTTGCCCAGGACCCATATGTGATTATGAATGTTATGTTTTACATTCCAATCCTATTTTATTTTGCCTTCGTATTAGTAAATTATGTACCTGTTAAGACATTATTGCTACATTGTTATATAGTTTATATCCATAGAAATTTTGTATCTTACAGGGTTCTTAATTTTATATGTTCAAATATCTGGAAGAGGTGGAGGTGGAGCTTTCAATGGGTATATGAATTTATTTTAATATGGCATCAAAACTCATCAAGCAGTACTGACAATTCGGTAATGTGATCTTTGATTCTGCACTTTTTAATTTTTTAATGAAAGTTGCATTAGTAAACTGTGTACTGTAGTCATTTGCTTGTTGTGGCTGTTTATTTCTCTTAATTTTTTCTCAAAAATGTTCTATATTTTGTGTTGGAATGCTCTTTATGAACATATAGGTAAGAGTCGTTGCACACGAATAGAAGTTTTCCATAATCTTTTCTTGCCCACTTCATATTACATTTTATCTGATAGTTGCCTTTTTACATGTTATGATGTATGTATTTAGGATAAATTGTTCCATTGGTGATATGAAGTTGATTCGAGCAGTTTCTGACCCTAATGCTTTAGTAATTATGCTGGGATATCATATCTGCTTCCAAAAAAATTGATGTTTGACATACACTAGGAATTATGTTTTCATCCTTTCTTCGCTTTTGTATAATACTTAAAAACCCTTAACCTTATACATATAAAATTAGACCTCTTGAATTTGATGGAAAAAATAAAGCTTTCTTAACTTTATGGAAATATAAAATAGATGAACTGCTGCTCTTTTTTCTTAGTTTACATTGTGTACAATGGCTTACATTGTTCTTCATACAACAAACCTCTTATCCTTCATTCATTGCACTGTTAGAGTACAACTTACACAGATGTACTAAATTGTAATAATCTCTAGATGGACTCTAGGCGACGAGTATAAATTAAAGATTAATCATCTAGGTGGGGATTGATCGAATATTAATTAGGACTAGCGTTTTGATAAACTAATGTATTTTTGATAGAAGTTTAGTTATTTATTTACAGGAAAATAGTTCGAAAAACAAACTTGAGTTGGATTCTTCAGCATACTAAATAACATAATGTTCCGATTCCAAGATACTATATAATTCATATTAAATCAGCACAAACATAATTGAATCTCTCTGTTCCATGTAAAATTAAATAATTCATTATATAATCAAGTTTATGATTGTAATATGAATGGATGGTGAGCCTGAGACAATTACATATGCAATCTCTATAAACATGGCTTCTCCAAAGCTGCATAGAAATAGTATTCACCGTGTTTGTTGTTGAAGTTGAATATATACCATAGAGCATTTAAAAAATCAGTGAAAGGTAAAAGAATATATGTTATGTATGTATGTATGTGTGTGTGCTTGCACGCGTGTATTATCCATGCTATAATATGTTGTTCTTAACAAATAAAGTATACTGCTAAGGGCATCTTGATTTGTTCTTCCTAACACCATTCAAAATGTAACTAAAATTTAATATAATTGTACTCTTCCTATTACCATAATTTATTTTGATATTCAACACTTAATCATCGGAAAATAAAAAAAAAATTTGCAAATTAAAATCGATATGCTATGTGGAAGTGAGTATTGTCATCCGTGTGTTTCTGAACTTGTATCTGTGCATTTGAGTGTGTGCATATTTGTGCATATGAGTGCTGCATGTTGGTATGTGAGCAAGACGATTCTTGTATGTATTTATGTAGGGAGCAGTGTGGGTGGCTTTTTGCTGAGTGCTGTGTGTGTGAACACAAAGTGCGTTATGCGTGTGTAATAGTAAAGTGTTGTGTATTTGCCGTGTGCGTGCTATGTGCTTGCAATTTCGAGTAAATGTGAGCACCCTTAAACTCTACAATGAAGTGAAAAAAATTATTTTAAACCTTTATATATATATATATATATATTTGCTTATGGAACTGAAATGATAAAAGTAGAGTTACTCTGCAATTTTTGCAATTCTTAGAATAATGCATGTGGAAGCAAAGTTTTATACATGAGGGATTGCGTGAATTAGCAGCATATATACATCAATATGCATGTTCAGTGGGCTATACGTGTTAAGTGGAGTCAAGTGCAAGCATGTTAGTAAAGCGTAGTGCGTGTTTTGTGTAGTGACAGTGTTCGAGTTGTGTGAGTCTGTGTTATCTGTGTTCGAGCAGTGTATATATAGGTTATGTATAGGTTCTGTGTAGGTAGGTGCATGGGAACATGTGTTCATAGTTGTGTGATGAGTTATTGTGCTAAGTTCATATGTATATTGAGCTTACTGGTGCAATATGGTACTATGTTTTTACATGTGTAGATGTAACATATGTTAGCAGGCTATGTTTGTTGTTAAGTAAGTGATAGCAACCGTTAGTGCATGTGGCATGAGTATTCCAACTTATACTTGAAAGAGCCTGATTATGCAAATTGTAAACAAACGTGTGTGTCTTTTATTTACAGGCATATTTACAATTTCTAACTAATTTTATTATTTATCCCTAAGTTTGATTTGTAGATGGCTTGGTGAAGTAACTTTGAGAATTATATATGGGCTAAACAATGTGGAATCCAAGTTATTAATGTACGGACCACTAGAGATCACAATCATCTAGCTTTTACAAGTAAGGTATGTTTTTCTATTCATTCTATTGCACGAAGCAGCAAATATTTGGTGATTTGAGTATCGCAAGGAAGCCCGAAACAAAAATTAATAATTATGGTTTAAATTATATGTATGTATATGTATTCTTTGTTCAAGCATTATCCGAATGCAAATGTTGAGTTAGAGGTAAGAATTGCCGTTCTTGAAGACAGTTCTTTCCTTTTCTAATTAATTTATGCTTTAAAATGGTAATTGGTGACTCAGACATAAAGTAGGTGGAAATGCACTCTTATGAAGTGTATAATGCATCTCAATGGATGTGATGTGCTTTTCAACAAGGTTTCATGCAGAGCTAATAGTTTTTTTATGGATTTTTTTGGAACTTCTTATCCATCTCTCACCTTCTCTAAACTGAAATCGAATTGGTAATTTTTATCTTTTTTTGCAAAATTATTTTTGAGGGTTTTTTTTATTTAGAGTATAGTGGTGGAGAATACACACACATACACACACATATTTGTGTGTGTGCGCGCATTCAGATGGAAGTTGAAATCGCTTAACAATGTTTTAATGTTTGCGATTTAAAGGTTTTGCCGAAAAAAGCGAAGAAGGGAATTTTTTAAGGTAATATTTAATATATATATTGCTCAAGTGATTGTGCTAGACCTTGCTCATTTATTCCGTCTAGTGTGTGTGTCTATATACATACATACACACAACACACACACAACACACACACAACACACACACACACACACACATTCATCGGTTATTGCTTCATTAAAGCGCGCTTCTTTCGAAAGGACCTGATTCATAATTCATGTTCATACTTCCTTTTCCAATGTGCATGTCAATTTAATAATATGAAGATTGGATAACCATTTTAGTAAGAAGTCCTAGATTAGTGGCATAGTAACCATTTATTTAGTAACAGCATTCAAACGCGCAGAAATGCATTCAAGGTTTTAATTTTTTTATTGCCGCACTTTCAATTTTTTTATATATGATACCGTGATCAACTGAGTCTTTGGACTTGAATGATTTTTATTTTGTTTTTTTGTTAAATAAATAAATAATAATAAAAAATAATTTAATAAACTCTTATGTATAGTTATTAAATGTTCTTAATATCCGTGTAGGCCTAGCATATGTACGACAGTCCATAAAGGCAAGCAGTAGGATATGGACATAGCAGCTGAAAATGTAGAGGATTGACTGATTATTCATATAAGTGGTGTGACGCACTGAATTGTACACAACAAAGCATGGGTTAGTAGTGTGAATAAGGCACAATAGGGTTGAAGCATTTGGCATAAAGTTCTGAACTTCGACTTGAACCTAGCATGAACTGTAGTAGTGTAATACAGCTCAGTGGGATTGTGGCATGAAATGTAGCATGCCCGGGTGAGACAAGTTGATCTAAAATTTCCTTTACATGTCCTGAAGCTATTATGCTGTAAATAGGATATGACTAGTCGAAACATGAGAGATACAAGCTGAAGCGTGCACAAAGTTAATTCTCGAACATGAAACAAGATTTGAATAGGTAAAACATGAATAATACAAGCAGAATGATGAAGGTTGGTTAATATCGGTACGTATAATAAGGTTAAGGATGATTTGAGTTGATCTTATGGGCAAAAGAACAGTGGAGGTGCATCAAAATGCATACAATATCTGGCAACGAAAGCTTATAACTTATGGGTGCTGATAGGATGCTCAATGATATTATATGGACATGAGGTATTTTGTCCTCATTGTTTACACATTTTCCTTAAAATTATTTATAGAAAAATCTAGCTATATTCGTTATTAAACCATAAAACAAAATTATAATGAAAGATCACTACTTCAACAATATGTTCTGTAGATGTTAAGTTAATAGGTTTCTAGTTTAGATTCTGCTGTTCCATTGTGGATGTTCAATTTTGATTTGGTAACCATATTCATGCAATGATAGAAAATCTTATGAACTGAGAAGCATGCTTTGCCCAGCCTCATTATTTGATTTGATTTTAAAGCGAAAAATTGGCTTCCAATGGCAGACATCTTCAATTTCCATACCAGAAATATGGGGTGTCCCTGATGATATGACCACAAAGGTTACAAGGACTACAATGTAGGGCTAAATTACTAAACAATTACTGTAGGTATATTTGATATTTCATCCTTACTATTTCTGTTATTGTTCATTTTGAGTCCTGCAAGACTTTATAGCTGATATTTTGCTTTTTATTGTTATGACTATTTTCAGTTGTGGTTGATCAATATGAAACTTTTTTCCACAAATAATTGGATTATATAACTAGAATTTTATTTCCATGATGGTCATTGTTACTTCAGATATAAGTAGCATTTCTTTTATGTTTCATTATTTACTATACAGGGAAAGATGGAAGAAAGAATGGAACTGGTGCAAGCAAAGAATAGAAGCTTATTTCTGGACCCGTTAACAGACGAAGAAGTTCGATCAATAAGAATAATAGAAGAATATATAGTTAGCGTCAAAATTGGTCACTAACACCCTAACGTAAATGAACCCAATCACAGTCACTGATCACAGATAGAATGTATGTAGAGAGTATAAATATAAAGAATAGTAAAAATTAAAAAGAAAGCAACAATAACAGAGGATTTATAGTGGTTCGGCTAACTCCATTCTACGTCCACTTCAAAAATTTCCTTTCTATTGATATCAGAATAAATTATAGTTATAATCTTGAGTTTTTAAAGCAACAATAGCAGGTAGCCTTAATAGGGAAGAAGAAGAGAAGCAGAATTCAGATCCTCTTTTTTGAAGCCCCACATGCTGTATTTATAGACGAAGATAGGCTAGTTCCCTTGTGCAGGCCCATAACTAAGGTAGCTCGGCTCACAAGTGTTGACTCGACCGACCCAAGCAGGCCGAACCACATCCAACGATCCACATATGCCGATCCATTTACGATGCCGACCCACTCGAAATGCCGTTCCAGTTGCATATATGCTGAACCACTCAAGATGCCGACCCAATCTTGTGATGATGCCGATCTACTTCCTTGGACCGATCCAGAGATGTCGATCCTCTCATGATGCCGATCCAAGGTGACCTGAAAACATGTCGAACCACTTTCAATCACCGATCCACACCATCCTGCCGACCGACTTCCTTGGACCGACCCTATATGACTGATCCATTCCATTGACGATTCCATCGAGGCCGAACCACCAAAGTCGATCCATTCCAATGCCGAACCAGGCCCGGCCGAACTATCTTGGCCAACCCATGCATGACCTTTCTTCCTTGACCGAGCGCCACCTGCCGACCCACCTAGGCCGAGCCATGCACGAACTTTCTTCCTTGGCCGAGCGACACCTACTGATCCATCTAGGTCGAGCCATATATACCGAACCATCCCCGACTGACCGTCTATCCATCCAGCTAGCTCAAACTCATGTTATTCCAGTCTCGGCAAACGAGCAATCGATTTTAGTTGAATCCGCATGTATACAGCCTTGCCAAAAGGCGGGTTAACATTTGTGCCCCAAAACATGCCTTGCTATTGGAAGGTGTGTTTTGAATAGTCTCAAATCTGATTTCTGAAGTCCATGTTACATTCACTATCAAGCAATTCCATCCAAATCTGATACTCTACTCCACGATCATTTCGAGTCGTTATCCAATTCTGAATCCATACCAAATCCATTAACCGAATCCATGATCTCTCCGGATCATTCTATTCGAGTCTGGAACCTCTCGGGGTCCTGTAGTCCAAATCGAGGACCTTGTTGGATCCAAATCCTAAGCTGGGACCTCACTGGACCTAAAACCAATATCTAGGACCTCGCCGGGTCCTTATCCAAATCTGTAGCTGTTCGAAGCCACTATCCAAATCCATTTCATACCTTGTAAGTCAGTAATTGAATCCTACGATCTCTCTAGATCGTTGACGGCCTCTCCGGACCCTTGCTAAGCTCGATCCAAACTTAACGATTGAATAGGCAGATCCAGTCGCATTTCGACGAAGCAACATATCCCTTGCACTCTGGTTCAGCGTCTCTGAACATTAAGCGATGTCCTGATCCACCTGGACTGATATTAGCCTCTTCGGGCTCTTATTGGATTCCATCATGTCACTCTCTGGTAAAAGGAAAACAACGTTGAGTGAGCCGATCCCGTCGCTCTCGGACGAAGCAGCATCACTCCCTGCACGCCGTTTTAATATCGTTGAACATTAAGCGATGCCATGGCCTAAGTCCTAGACCGATTGTAGCCTTTCCGGGCTCTTGTTGGATTCCATCATGTCACTCTCCAGTGAAGGAGAAACAACGACGAGCGAGCCGATCCTGTCGCTCTCCGACGAAGCGGCGTCGCTCCTTGCGCAGCGGTTCTGTGTCCTTGAACGTAAAGCGATTAATTTTCAACTGACTTTCAATATACGTCCCATAACTCTCCGGTTAGGTATTTGTTGGATAAAACCAAAATCCATTTATCAAATCCAAGGTCCAAATGTCCAACAAGACAAACAGAAAAAGCCAAGGGCCGCCTCTCCGGGCAAAGCAGCCTATTACCATCTCAGAGCATGCCTAGGGATCACTCTGATTCCCTTACATATGTAAGTGGCATAGTTGCTGTTTATTTTTTTTTAAAAACAAAATAAGAAAAGATTATTCAATGACCAGAGTCCAAATCTTGAGCTCGGTCCTTGCCATTATGATCAGCGGACGACGAGTCGTGATCCCATTTCAGGGTTGTCCCTGTTTGATCCAAGCGGTAGCTGCTCGTGTTCTACTGCTCTTGTCCGATTTCTATGTGGCAACCTGCCACTTCTAACATGTTCCTCCACCACATCCCTCATGTGACAGCATTCATTCGTGGAGTGCCCTTCCAGCTCATGGAATAGGCAGTATTTCCTACTCCTGCGTTCCCGTTCAGTGGGATCCCTCTTAGTGGTTTCTGATAGAGGAGTTACCCCGAGTGTCCAAGTAAATCCGTTCCAAATTATCTGCTAAATTCGTGTACATCGCGAATTTGGGTTCTCGACCTCTCCTCCGTTTGTCTGAACCACCAGGTCCATCGTCCAGCTTATGCTTTCCTTTGTCCAGTCTTCGTCCTTCAGCAGTCATTTCTTCGCCTTGCACGGCGTCTATCTTCTGCCTTTTGGCACGTGAATCCTCTAATTGAATGAATCTTTCCGTCTCATGATAGAACTCTCCAAGATCTTGTGGTGGATCCCATGCTAATGAATCCTTGAGTTCCGTGCCTTCCGCAATCCCTGCTACCACCGCCATCAAATCATTGATGGATCCAGGCGATCAACCGAGGCCACAGCTGCATTAAATCACATTAGAAAACCTCTCATGGACTCTCATGTCCTCTGCTTCATCGATGCAACTGTCATTGCTTTCTTGGTCGTGTCACGTTGACCCTGAACTGTCTCATGAAGCGTTCCTCTAGCTCGTCCCATGTCTAGATCGATTCATTCTCTAGTTGACTGAACCAAAGTGCAACAAAATCCATCAAGTATAAAGAGAAACATCTTTCCATCAC
This sequence comes from Allium cepa, assembly GCA_030765085.1. NCBI lineage: Eukaryota > Viridiplantae > Streptophyta > Magnoliopsida > Asparagales > Amaryllidaceae > Allium > Allium cepa. Next base: position 349,236,629 of record CM060928.1, read on the forward strand.
CTCCTCAGATGCCCCCAGCACTTTCATATGTCTGATGTATCTAGTTACATGCATAGTTGGATCTGATTTTCCATCATAGGCCTCTACTGTTGGCAGTTTGAATTCTGTATGGTTCCTTGCATTCCTGATTTCCAGAGTAAATGAATTTCGACTGACATCCTCCAAGCCTCTACTCGGTAGTCCTCTCATAATCCTTCTTATTAATCTAGCCATCCGCTCGTCGCCATCCAGGGGTGGTCCGCTGTTCGCATCTCCACCTTGCCCCCATGTCTTGGAGGGTACCCTGGGTAGTACTCTTCATGCTGACCATTTACGTTCACGTTGGTCCTTGCTCGCCGAGCTTCTTTCATAGCTCTCCCATTATCCAATCCAAGAGGGTCTATCCCCACACCTTTGCTGATTTCCTTCGATCCCTCTAGTTTGGTTCTGGTTTTGACCCTCAGAAACTTCTACAACTCCGATTCCTTGTTCTGTATTGCCAACAGCCGCGGCTGGTCCATTCCTTTGACTTTGTGCTCTAGCTTGTCCAACTTATTGAAGTAGGTTCTACATTATCTCCTCTTGTCTTATCAGCAATTCTTCCTGCATAACTCCTATCATCATTTCCATCTCGTCTCTGGTGATATAGACGGAGGCTTGATTAGCTCTACAGGAAGCCTCCTGACTTTCCTCTTACTGACTTCTTTCTGTCCTCTGTCTCCTGGTTGATTGCTTTTCCATAGTTCCTTTGTGGATCTGATCTCCAAATTTGAACTCCAAATCTGAACTCCAAATCTAATGTATCAGGCGGTAGTCCTTCTCAGTGAAATCACCAAAATGTTAGCGCCACAATTGGTCATTAATACCCAAACGTAAATGAAAGCACACAATCACGGTCACTGATCACAGATAGAATGTATGTAGAGAGTATAAATATGAAGAACAGTAAAAATTAAAAAGAAAACAGTAATAACAGAGGATTTATAGTGGTTCGGCTAACTCTGTCTTACGTCCACTCTAGAAATTCCTTTCTATTGATATCAGAATTAATTACAGTTACAATCTCGAGTTTTAAAAGCAACAATGGTAGAGTAGCCTTAATAGGGTAAAAGATGGGAAGCAGAATCCAGATCCCCTTTTTTGAAGCCTCATATGCTGTATTTATAAACGAAGATAGGCTAGTTTCTTTGTGCAGGCCCATAACCTAGGTAGCTCGGCCCACAAGTGTTGACTCGAACTGACCGACCTAGGCAGGCCGAACACATCCACCGACCCATATATGCCAATCCACTCATGATGCCGACCCAATCGAAATGCCGATCCTTTTGCACATATGTCGAACCACTCATGGTGCCGACCCAATCTTGTTATGATGCCGACCTACTCCCTTGGACCGACCTAGAGATGTCGATTCACTCACGATGCTGACCCAGGGTGACCTGAAACATGCCGAACCACCTTCAATCATTGATCCACTTCAATCACCGATCCATACCATCCTGCCGACCTACTTCCTTGGACCAACCCTATATGACCAATCCATTCCATTGCCGATCCCGCTGAGGCCGAACCACCAAAGCCGATCCACTCCAATGCCGAACCAGGCCCGACCGAACTATCTTGGCTGACCCATGCACGACCTTTATTCCTTGATCGAGCAGCACCTGCCAACCCACCTAGGCCGAGCCATGCACGACCTTTCTTCCTTGATCGAGCGGCACCTGCCGATCCACCTAGGCCGAGCCATATATACCGAACCATCCCTGAATGACCGTCTATCCATCCAGCTAGCTCAAATCCATGGTATTCCAGCTTCGACAAATGGGAATTCGATTTTAGTTGAATCCGCCTATATACGGCCTTGTCAAAAGGCGGGTTAACAATACACACACGGGATGTAGTATTTATTCCAACTGAAATGCATGTACTGAAACAATCACTACAAGAAAAAAAAAGGGACTAAAGACCTCCTACATTGGTTTTAAATTGAGCTATTTGTTCGGTCTCTATGTTTTGTTTAAGACCCAACAGACACCTATATATTTGTCTCAAATTTCAGGTCTCTAAAACATTAAAGACAACTAAATTGGCCTCAATTAACTTAGAACTCCTTGAGGACTAGTTATTCGGTCTCTGATCTATTAATTAAATAGCAAAACCACAGTCATTAATGGGTCACTGATTATATTTAATACTGAAAGTGTTCATGAAATTCACAAACACATATTTGCAGATAAACATGTATAAACAAAACAACAATTATGTTTTTGATATATAAATGATAAATCCATATAATATTCTCACTATAACTTAACAATAAAAAGACCATAGTTTAAAAATAATTATCATGAACAAACGCATTTACCACTATAATTGATTGCCCTAGCACTAATTCCAAAATATAATCTATAATCCAAATTATAATGATGATATAATATCAAATTACTAAGTAAGAATAATCACATTCATGCAATCAAAACAAACTAATAAACATATAAACTGTTTAGTAGATACGCTAATTGATGTGGAACCACTCTGGATCTTCTTTTTTTCTTTCTTTATTCTCCTTTCTCTGGCTTGTTCTCTGATTCAACATGATGGCTTCTTTGTCTAATGTTCCTTCAAAAAATGAAACCATTGCAATACTAAATGATCAACCAATAAATGTTATAGGTGGTAAGCAAATTGTTGAGTATTATAAGCATACAATATATGCTAACTATCTTATCATATATTAATCATTACTAAGCGTAGTTTACTTGCGATTGCATATGTGTCTATAAAGGATGAAGAAAAGTACAAACTAAGATCAAGACATATCGGAACTTGAAAGTGCACGAAAAGATATATGCCAATAACTGTTGTCATTTCCAAGTAAAAAGGTTTCATTTAATGTTGGAAAGAAAAGAGACATAACAAAATGAAAGCATGAATAAGCATGTAATACTATTAAAACATCCAGTGGCTTGTTTACATGATCCAATAAGCTATTTCGTTAGCCCGCGCATATACAACAATAACAATTGATTCATCAGGATTGTGTGACAGCTAGTAAGTAGTTCATATAGGGCCAATAGTTAATGATACACTCTCTAGTCCCAAAGAACGCAATCAATTCAAAGTGACTTGTTGAAATTGCTACCAAGGCCTCTTCTCTATTCCTTGATCCTTCAAGCTCCATCAGCATTGTCAAAGTCATATACTGATAACTCCGATGTAAATGAAGTTCTAGATGCTTGATCCAGCTTTCTTAGAAAAAGTACCTATCCACAACTATTCACGAACGAGGCCACATGGTCTTTAAGGAAAGTGCCCTCAAAGGTTTTTTATGGGCCTAGAAGCAAGGCCCACATTTGTTTCCTGATGATAGATTACTTGCTTCTACTGTGGAAGTACTGGCGGGATATGGAAAGTTGAAAATGGAGTTCAACCTTGAGAAATTCTTGAACTCTACTGCTAGGAACATTTACATGAAGTCGATTATCAAAGTTGGGAGAAACCCCAATAGGTAAAAGATGGTTCAATGTTGCTTGATGAACTTTCTAAAAGAGATGATTTCGATTTGAAGCCATAAGAATTCACTATTAATAATATACCCGGACATATATAATATTCTAGATTTTGAACAGGCTTTATCGTTACTTGAAACAAACCATAAATTTAAAATATAGAATTGCTTATTACCACTAAGCCGACTAGTAGGCCTACAAATATGTTAATAGAATTAGCTTTACTTAGATAATCTAGTTAGATTCAACATTTGGGGTTAATAAGAGATGCAAGCGCAGAAAGCTTGGTCAAAACCCGTTACTTTCTAGCATATCAGACAATTATCTAAGCTTTTAAGTGCTGCCCATAAGTATTGTAGGGTTTATCCTTTTCATCTCCCCATTCTAGGTGTATTGCTATCATACATAATATTAATTTGAATTGCTTACAGCAACGTCTATGGTTTGTATGTTATTTTTCTGAAAAAAGGGTAAGTTAGAGGTGACGTCATTTACAGAAAAATGTGACTTGATTATTCGGTTACAGAACTGTAATTTCTTGAACTGTTTTTATAGTATTATGTAATTGACTGTTGAAAGCAATTTTGAGGATTAAATTAAAGAATATAATCTCTATTCTTATTGTTGATATTTCCAAGTAAATTCAACAGAAATAATTTAGACTTTGCAAATATGATTAATTTATAAGCCATTTCAACCCAAAAACAGGCTTTTAAGCTGTTTGCAAATAGGATACATGAGCACAGAATGAATATGAAAGCCCTAACTAACACTTCAAATAATAACAAAACTACGAAACAAATTATTTAATATCTGGATTAATTTTATGATGAAATATGTATAAAAGGCCAGTTCTTTTGGTTTGATGCTAGCAATTGATTTGATGTGCAATCATCTTTTTTTTTGAATCTAATGGACCACAACTAACACTTGAATTATAAATATGTTCTATATTCTGTGAATTTTACTAATGAACAATAAAAAATTAATCAAATCAAATATTTGAAAATATTTATGGCAATTGGGTATTACGAATTAAATTTTATCTAATAAAGTAAATTGGGGAAAACTAACCTTTTCATTCCTTGTTAATCCCTCCTTCCATGTCGACTAATCTCGTTGTTGATTCATGGAAGATTGTTCACTGATTCAAGGAAGAAGACGCCATACTATTGAATAGCCATGAAATGAGATGCCCTATAACGATAACGAGGAGAAAGTGGGTAGCAGTTTATTTAACGTGGTTTAATTAGAATGAATGGTCGAGATTAATTCCCATAAGAAATTGGGGTTGAAGGATAAGTTGATGCCCATTAGAGATCCAGCAGTGGTCTCTAGTTGCATTGTTTGAGACAACATAATATTGTCTCTAACTTGTTTTTTATTAGACACAAACTTTTAATTAGTCCTTAATCTGTCTTAAATATAACATTTTCTTGTAGTGAATGAAACACTGAGAAGAGCGAGTTTGAGATGGTGACACTGGAGGACAGACATGTATTCATAAGGTGGTGACAAAAGTGATAAGGTGCTACTTGAGAAGTGGAGTGTCACATTGAATGAATGCGCCAAGTCATGTAATGGAAATTGCCACCCGAACTATAATTCCAAATTTAGATTGTCAAATGTGCATATATAAGGTTAGCTTTAGTAAATTAATATTTATGTACTACTAAGTACCATCATTTTATAATACATGTTTTTCCATTTTAGTATATCTCAATCCTTTGATCAAAAATGGAAAATTATTCAAATCATTCAGCCACCTTCATGTGAAAGCTGAAGCATGGTGAGGACTCGGAGTCAAGTATTTTCAGCAGAAGATTTATGCAGAGGGAGTTTATTTTTTTCTTGTAGGCTACAGTTTTTAAGGGAAAATCTGCAGTCGCTGAGGTCTCTAAGGCGCATGAGGATCCGATCCTTGAGGTGAGTTTATTTGGATGAGAAACATGAAAATGTTCAATTTTGAATGGTGCCGTTTTTCGTCAATACGGGCTCACGACCACATTAGTTTCAGAACTTGTAGTTCATAAATGAATTTGTTTATAGATTCAGAGAAATAAATCAAAAATAAATATTTTTTTTGTTAAGTATTTTCAGCACAAGTACGAGAGTTGGATAAATAAGCGAACATGATGTAATAATAAGAAGAAATTGCTTGAATTAATACCATGAGAACATACATTAAGTTCAGTAGTCAATATTGCCCAGTATCGTCCATGCAAGTAATTTATGCTCATTTTTGTTAGGAAGGAAAATGCCTTTGGTCCAGTTGTTAATATGTATATATGCACTATTCTGCGTTTCTTACACACATACATATATAGAGATACATACACATACACACACACACACATACACACACATATATATAAAATCCAAATTATATGCTCAAATGGATACATTATAGATAAATATCAGGATTGGATTCTTCTCTCCGTTATAACCATTTTTTATTAGAAGGTTTTAGATTGAAAAAGTTATATCCTCTGTTTCAATATAAAGATGGATTTTATTTTGTGCAAGTGATCAATTATTTGGTTGTTTACTTATTTTATTGACTGGACAGGAAGGAAACCGCTGCAGCTAGATGTTATGCTGAGTCAACTTGTACATGTGCTCCTTGATGGCTGGTAGGTGAATCTTTTAGGCATTAAAATCTAATAATGTATCACTCAGCAGCAAAACCCCATATATGTACAGTATTTGTTTCAGACCAAAGCAATGAGTTCTAAACTATCATCTTGTACATATGCATATTAAAAATAAAAATCTTTTCTGAATCTTGCATGGGTGGTCTTCCTGTATGCCCACTCTATATGTGCTTACAAATGAAATGTATCTCTAATGCATCTGTAAATAGCCTATTATGCATGTACATACATTAATTTGGACTAATATACGTTGGGATAGAGATACATTGTTTGCTCAGTAAGAACGAACATCTATAAAATTTTCAAATAAAAAACTTTCTTTCATTATTTTATAACTTGGGATAACTATGGTTTGATGCCAATGAAGATAGTTTCTTCTAGCAAAATGATTGTAGCTTTTGAATATCATAGCTCTAGCTTTTACAACTCGGTAAACTAACGAAATGTTTCAAAGGTTGGCTGACACAATCTGTTAGTAATTTGCAATAATTATCTTATTTATACTAATCAAAGTCACTTTAAACGAAGGAGACTTCGTGTGCTTAGTCATGATAGCCGAAGCATGGTGAGGAGCTTTTTGATTGCAGTAGTAGTTGTGTGATGAAGTCGAAGATAATGAGCTTGGGACAGCACCGTGAGGTAGCCCGAGAGGTGCAGTGAGCATGTTGAATTTGCTCCTAAGCATGACATAGAAATATCTACTGAAGTAAGTATGAAGCTTAAAGCATCTGATATTTAATTATGTTAGTTGAAGATAACCTTCTCCTAACATTGGCTATATTCACTATCTTATTGGCTAATCATATTAGTATAGCTTTAATTATTGACATGGCTATTCAAATTTAAGACATGACTATGAGATGCTAGCTAAAGTGAAAAAAGTGATTACCAGTTTGTGCCTAGTACTTAGTAGTGGATTAATAATTATTTTAAGTGGACTAATAAGTGTGTTATACCTTGATAAACAAAAATAACGAGCATTATTATTATGTTTCAAATGTTGTAAACAAGCGATTTAAATTTTAGCTTTCAAAAAAATAAAAATAAGATTTATCCTAACTAATTAAACATAAGAAAACTTTTACTGTTATACCATAAAATATAATAATTAACAATAGTTTGAATAAATTGATTACGTTTTATAAACTTTAAATACGTTTATAAAAATTAACTAAGTATTATAAAAATTAACAAATTAATAATAATAACGATGACGATGATGATGATGATAAAGTAAGTTTGATAAAAATATTAACTAAGGTTATAATAATAATGAACTACGGTTTAATAAAAATTAACTAAGTTTATAATAATGATAAATTAACTAACTCAACTAATTTTATAATTAATAACAATAGTAACAACAATGACAACAATAATAACTAAAACTAAGTTTATAAAAATTAACCAAGTTAGCTAATGTTTACAAAAAAAATAAATAAGTTTGTAAAAAATAATTAAGTTTATATTAAAAATAATAATAATAGTAGTAGTAATAATAATAATAATAATAAATTAACTAAGTTTATGAAAAATTTATAATTTTGAGATAATTTATAAGTTCAAGTTAATTAAAGCAAAAGTTATGACATTTTAAGTTTTAGCAATTGAGATAATTTAAAAAGTTCAAGTTAATATAAATAAAGTTGTAAATAAGTTAACCGATCGTTATAAAAATGTAACTTATTTTTATAGAAATTAACCAAAATTTTAAAAATCAACTAAGTTTTATAAAATTTAACTACGTTTTATAAAAATTAAATAAATTTAGACAAACTAATTAAGTTTTATTGGAATTTAACTTAGTAAGTTTTTAATAGTTAAATAAGTTTATTATAGAAATTAACCAAGTTTTATAAAATTTTAAATTAACTAAGTTTTATAAAAAATTATTTAAATTTAATAAAACTTTAACCAAGGATGTTCAATATACTTTAAATATGAAAAACAGTTTCATAATCATCCGTTTATTATTAAACTTTTTTTTTGCAGGGCAAGCGGGGTTGAAAACTGGACCCCTACCAGATTTATTATAAAAAACAAAAGAAGATACACATGGGAAACAAAGGAGAAAAACAGAAAAAAGAAAGAAATAAAAACAGGAAAACACCCACAACTATGGAATCCAAGGATCGAACAGCTGCAGATGGAAATCATACTTGCTCAGTTTCATGCCATACATAATTGCATTTTTTAAAATTGCCCAAAGCTCCATATCGTTCCTCGTCTGCCCCTCAAAATGTCTCCTATTCCTCTCATGCCATACCATTTTCAGCAGCTTTTTAATGGAGAAGAAAAAAGGAGTTCTTCTCACCTCACTCCAATCTATAACAAACTCAACGACTTCCCAATGATTCACAGTTGTAGAAGACAACCCCATGTTACTCAAAACATTATTCCAAAGAGGCACAACATAAGGGCAGTGAAAGAAAAGGTGCAGGGTAGATTCATCATTGCCACTGCACAGCAAACAAGAGGAGGGAACAGTCATGGCATACGATATCAGTTTGTCTCTTGTTAACAAGGCATTATTCAAAACCTTCCATAGCATCAAATTGTCCCCACTAGGTGAAATGGTGTTCCAAATAACCTTATGCCATTTACAGTTTGTCATAGAGGCAGTACCCTGCAGTGCCTCATAAACTCTATAGATAGAATGGACCTTGCCATTCCAATACACACTGTCATGGTCATGAAGATCAAAATTTGACTGAGTAAACTGTCTCCAAAGTGCTCTGACATTTTGATTGCTGGTGTAAGGCAGCGCTAACTTACCAGCAGTAATGAAATCAATAGCCCTGTCATCTCTGATAATGCCAGATTGAAATATCTGTTGAGGTGTGCAGATATGCTGCAGTATAACCCTTTGGCTATCCAGGGATCATGCCATAAGCTACAGTTACTTGTACTAGACAGTTGCATCTAGATTAAAGGCCTTAACAAGCTTCTCAAGTTAAGAATGCTCCTCCAAACCCAGCTGCAATTATGAGGAACATCCATAACCCAAAACTTCTTTGAACCAACATTATTCTTTAAGGTCTAGTTTACCCATAAAGAATCCTTCTTTAGCATTAGGGCATTTATGTGATTACTGTATGCAACCTTATTCCATAAAGGGATGTTAAACAGTCCCAGACCCCCTTTGCATTGAGGTTTTTCAAAAAGAGAGAAGGTGCAAGGGAAAACCTTCTTAACATGAATGTTGCCAAACCATAAGAATCTCATCATAGCAGTTCTAACCATTTTCAGCAGCTTTGATGGTAGGATAAAAGCCCTGGCCCAATAGACCATCATAGAGAAACACACTGATTTTAACAGAATAAGCCTGCCTGCTTGAGTTAACATTCTAGTGGTCCACCTCTCAATCACAGCAGTGATTCTTTGGTACAGAGGAATGCAATTAGCCGTGGTCACTCTGGATGAAAATAAGGGCAGACCAAGGTAAGTCATATCATGGCTCATAGTTTGCATCCCAGCAGCAGCAATAAGATAATCTCCCTGCTCACTAGTAACTCCAGCAATCATGATGCTTGATTTGGTTAAGTTAAGCTGCAGACCAGTCATCAAGTAAAAGCCATGGAGAGCTCTTAAGATATTTTCAATAGACCTAATATTTGGCCTGGTAAAAATCATGATGTCATCCGCAAATAAAAGACAAGTTAATTGCACATCCTTACATTTTGAATGATAGGAAATCTGCTTGGACAAGTACATAGGCTTGATGTAGCATGTGAAGACTTCCATCACCAAGATAAAGAGATAGGAGGATAGGGGGTCACCCTGCCTAATCCCTTGTTTGCCTTCAAAATAACCAGTGCTCGCTCCATTGATGATCAATGAGTATGTAGGGGTGGAAATGCATTCAAATATCCAGGCAACAAACACCTTTGGGAACTCCATAAGGGACATAATTCTTACAATGGAAGACCACTGCACACTATCATATGCTTTCTTTAGATCAAGCTTGAGCATGGCTCCTTGGTTGGCATTAACCCTGTTGTAACCTTTTAAGAGCTCATGAGCTAGCATGACATTGTCAAGGATGTTTCTGGAAGGTAGAAAAGCAACCTGATTTTTAGAAATTATTCGCTGAAGAACAACAACCAGCCTAGTGGCAATTATTTTAGAAATACACTTATATATCACATTACAACATGAGATTGGTCTGAAGGAAGACACAGAGGAAGGTAACGGGGTCTTGGGGATAAGAACCAAGTTAGTAGCATTAACTGTCTTCATGAGCTTAAATTTATCAAAAAAATTATGTACTGCCTTACAGAAATCCACTCCAACAATATCCCAACCAGTTGTGAAGAAGTGTACATTGAAGCCATCGGGGCCACCACACGAATTATTGTTCATCGCAAAAAGAGTTCTCTTTATTTCATCATCAGTCACCTTTTCCACCAGAGAAGCTGCTTCCTTAGCATTGACTTTGGGCAGTTGGACAGAAGAAAGGTCATTAAGGCAAGGAATAAAGTTTGAACTATTACCAAGAAGACTAGAAAAATGCTTTTGAAAGGCAGCATCCACCGCTTCAGGGGTACAATGCAAAATTCCTGCTTCATCATGGATGGAAAAAATATTGTTAGCTGCTTGATTAGCTTTTAGGGTTGCATGGAAATAAGAGGTGTTTCTGTCCCCTTCAGATGCCCACTTGATTCTAGATTGCTGCTTTTTCATATCACATTCAATATCCAGCACATTACTTTGCTCATGGGATATATCAGTTTCATCCATAGCCAATTCAGCATTATCAGGGAAAGCCATCATCAGATTCTGAGCATCACCAAGTTGCTCCTTGAGCTTCGTGGACCTGAGGTTGCCATATCCATATTTACCTTTAGCCCAAGCCCTTAATGCCTCCTTTGTTACCTTGAGTTTTCTGCAGAGAATATACATAGAGTTACCAAAGAATTCGTTATCCCATGCAGTTTGTAATATTAAAATATACTCAGGGTCAAGAGACCATGAGTTATAAAATTTGAAGCCTCTTTTCTTTCCATGGAGTTTCCTACCCGTGGTAGTGATGAGGGGGGAATGGTCAGAGAGGATGGAAGGTGACAAATGTGTAGAAAGGTCAGGCCATGAGGAGAGAGCAGTGTGATTAGAGAAAGAATGATCAATGTTACAGAAAGTCCTAACACCAGACCTGGACTTATTATTCCATGAAAAAACAGCACCCTCCTTATGAATTGGAATAAGATTTGAATTAAAAATTGCTGATTTCAAAGGGATGATGTCCTTTGGCATAAGTGGTAAACCACCATGCTTGTCAGATAGAGTGAAACAGGAGTTGAAATCACCAACCACTATCCACGGGTGAGATTCCTGTCTAAAGGCTGGCAGAAGATCAAAAAGTATTTGTCTAGAAGCTTGTGTATTATAAGCATAGACGAAGGATAAATAAAAGGAGGAATGTGGATTATGATATTTGGCATGGAAGTGCATTATTTGAGGAGTAGCAAGAATGAGATCAAGTGAAAGCACAGCAGGGTTATGCATGACCATAATTCTGCCAAAATTGGCCTCATTAAGGTTATGAGTTAGGGCCCAGGAAGGATTAACATACTTGGCAGCAGAAATGGTAAGAGGCAGATTTAGTTTTGTTTCAAGTAAAGCAAAAATTGACAGCTGATATTGCATAATTAACTGCTTAACATGATCAAGCTTGAGGAAGTTATGAGTTCCCCTTATGTTCCAAGCTCCAAAATTGAGAGACATAAATTAAACTAGGGATTGGAGAGTAGATTCTTTCATGCTCCTAGTAACAGGAGACTCAAATCTATTTGGGGTTGATTGTTTTGAAGGTTTTTTTTTTTTTGGTAATTGATACAGAAGTTGGAACAGTGGACGTTTGATTAACAGATTTGGGAGAAGTAGGTGGGGATAACCATCCAGGTATGTTTCCCAAGAAAACATAAGGTTGTTTTGCCTGAATTGAAGGAAGTGAATTTGATGAGGAATTTTTGGATAGGTTATTGGATGAGTGCATTGATAAAAGTAGTTCAGTAATTTGACTTTGCAAACTCCTGCAGAAAAGGTCTTCTGGATCAAGCACATGGGAGGATGGGGTTGTTGAAGCGTTAACCTAATTGGAGACTGGAATGGGAGAAACAGAATCAAGATTGTTCAAGTTATGGTTTGATTTGTGAAGTTGCCCTTGTGAATTGCCTTGTGATGTGGTGTTGTGGATACATGCACAAAGGACACAGTGTGCATCAGCCTCTTATTTACATTAGCAGTGTCATGTGCATTTCCACAATCAATGTCAAGAAATTGACCATTGGAAATGCTGCTCTCCCTCCCTTCATTTCCTACCACCTTGTCACGTGAATCATCCCCACTATTGTTTTCATCATTACATAATGTTTCATTTCCATCTTGGACTTCTTCATCCTTGTCTTTATGCACGTCAAGTTCATCAACCATGTCTTTAAGCACATCAAATGTATTACTGACCAAAAATTCCCCATGGTGAGAACAATCTTCCATGTTATTATCATTAACTTCTACCACAACTATATTATCTGCTTCATTTTGATACTCAATAACATGGGAAGCATCATGCTCTGCTTGAAGCTCCTTACTTTGATTGATAACTGCCTCCTTTTGATATGGCTGTTCCCTGGTATATGTTTTTCTTTTTGTAACTTTATGCCAAACCTGTTTGCCTTTCATTTGCTGATTGTCTATCCCTCTTTCCACCTTATTTTCTTGTTGATTACCCCCTTTCACTGCTGCAACCTCCTTAAAACCCACCAAAGCACGCGGATTTTTTTGACAAGATGTGCCCAAATGCCCAAACTGTTTACATTCAATACAGATATCAGGCTTCCACAAGTAGCTGACTTGAACTAATTGCGTTGATCCATCAAGCATTTTAACTGGAAACTCATTCACAAGCTGACAATCAGGTGACACGTCCACCAAACATTTTGCAAAACCGATTCTCTCCATTCTCTCAGTTGATGAGTCCATACATAACATTCTACCAATTCTTGAAGCTAACCAATTTATGCCAATGTGAGACCATGCAAAGATTGGGATATTTGCCATTTTTAGCCAAACTGGAACTGTTCTTATAGAACAGCAACTACTACCAATGGAAGGGTCCCAAGCCTTTCTATTTTGTTTCGAAGAAAAATAGGATCAGCTTCTAATATTTTCCTTCTGTCTTCAGCGCAAGACAGATTGAAAAGAAACAAAGTACCATCAGATTTCATTGCTATTTCACCTTTCAGTTTCCAGAGTTTTTTTAGATGGTTGATGACTGTTAGGTGGGACAAAGGCTTATCAAGAAAAAAACCCACTAACCATTCACTCCAGATTGCACGACCGGCTTGTATGACAACGTCTGGTGGAACCATCGCAGTCCCATCAAAAGTTAGTGGAATTTCAACAGGGGCGTAAAACCCAGCATTTCGTGGTTTGTTTTTGAATAGAGACGACCATGAAGAGGAAGCTAAAGGCGGGTGGGAGAGAGGAAGGGGCACTGGAGGCGGCAGGGAGATAGGAGAGTTCGGCAGGGAACAAGGACGAGAAGAAGGACAGGGGATGGCGGAAGGTACGAGGGGAACTATTTGAAAAGACGGGGGCGGGACAGGGGTATGGGCGGGATCGGCCATGGAAAGAAAAAATTAAGAGATTATCAATTTTATTAATGCGTATATTATTAAACTTGTTTACAGGTAATTTGCTTTTTTTGGAGTAAAGACCAGCTGCAGCAAAGAATTGTGGGTAATCAAGTAATGAACATGACTTTAATTGTTATATACACTATTGCATTTTGTTAATACTTGTTGTGTAAACGTTTATGAATGGTTATGGATTTTATGTGAATTTTCTAATTTTGTTGAAAAACTATTATCAAAATGGTTATGGATATTATATTTGATTATGTGATTAATGTGTTTTTTCAATTATTTGAATATGACGATTATGTGATTAATTGATTGTTGGTTTCAATATGATGATTGTGTGATTGATTACTAGTTTTAATAAGGCTATTATGTGAGCGATGGTTGGAAATGATACAAGCCATTAACAAGAAATGGTAGCATGTACAGTACGCTCAAAACAGTTAATAACTTTTAGTTGCATTTAAACAACGCTGCGAAAATACATGTAAGCCGCTTTAATACGACTTTCATAACGTTGATAAAACACTACCAAAATTTTTAGTACCGTTTCGATAAACATTATGATACGACATGCTACTAGAAGTATGAAACTTTTTGTAGCATTTCTAAAACCCTATAACAGGTTAAGTTTTCATAGCGTTTTTTAAAACGGTACAAAAATTTTTGGACTTTTAGTTGCATGTCATATCGCAACATTTTTCGAAACGCTTTGAAAGTTTTGGTAGCGTTTTTTCAACGCTACAAAAGGCCTTTTCTGGTGCAGTGACATCTATGCCTTGCGATTTTAGTATATGATTAAAAATGAAATTTTAGAATGTTTTGATTTTCATAATCTAAATTAATATGGATTTAATATTAATTTTCTAGTGTAGAAAATGGTTATTAGGGTTTAAAATTTATTTCGGCTGTGTATATTTTGGGTTAGAAAATAATATATGTCAGAAAACATATTAAAAATGATTTATAAGATTTTTTATAGAATTTTCCTAAGTGTTTTAATGAATATATCAAATTATTTAAAGTATGGGACTTAAATGTTTTTTGTATAGGAAAATAGACACAGGGAAGAAGTTATAAAAAAGTTTAGACTTAGGGAGAGCAAGTTTGTTTTTTAGTCTGAAGGACTCTTTATGGTGTAAACAGAAAATGATAGTTGCAATTATCATTCTGTGATTTACACTACAAAGGGTCATTCAGACTAAAAAACAAAACTGATGTTCCTTAGACTAATTCTTTTATAACTTCTTCCCTGTGCCTAAAAACTCCTTTTATATATTTATAAAAAGAGAAGGGACGATCAAAAAAAGTTTTAAATTATTTGCTTACGAAATTTTGGCGTCACTTTAGAAATGAATTTAGAAAGAAATTAGAAACCAATCATTTGTTAAAAAATAAGGTAGGTTAGTTGTAAAGAATTGCTTTGACAAGTTAAAAATCAGTTTATACGTGCTTTTTTTTACATATTTCGCTCCTTATGGGACACTTATGTTTCGACCCAATACTCCCGCCTTCATCATCATCGAAACTAATGCGCATGGTATCAAGACTTGGTACGTAGCGAATCAGACTGGGGCGAGAGGTATGAAATCGTAACAAGGGGTTCCGAAGGGGTCGAAGCCTTGCATTGTGTTTTAAAAAAATACGCCTACTTTTCTTTCGAAAATGATGCTTTCGACTTAGATAGCTTTTGATTTGGTTAAACAGTTTTAAGGAATTATACCGAAAGAGGTTGCACCTTTTGTTTTAAGTAAATACTTTCGAAGAGGATCGAAACCCCTTGCTGCCGCTTTCTACCTTTCGAAGCAATGCCTTCAAAAGGGTTTCTTTGTTTTAAAACCCATGCCATTTCTCTAATACTTTTGAAGGGTTGGTTTCGACACCATCACTTCTTTACTTAAGAAATTGTTTTTGAAAATGTGCTTTCGACTTAGTTGTTTTACGATCCTTTGTTCCATTGAAGGTAAAACCCAAATGTTTTGAAGGGAAAGGTTTTAACTAGTTTCGAAAGGTTATTTGACATGTTTCACTTGAAATCAAATAGAAGGTTTGATTTTATGAAAATGATTTAGTGCTTTCGAAAGATTCAAGATAAAGGTTTCGAAGGGGTGGTTCCTCAATGGTTTTGAAAGGTTTTAAATGGAAGGTTCCAATGTTTTCGAAAGGTAATGTTTCTAGTGTTTTGATAAGAGGATGTATAAGGTTTTAAAGCTTTTGAAAGAAAGGTTTTTGTGATGTCCCAGAATTTTGAGCAATACTTATTTGATAATTCCCATTTATAATTATTTTAAAATATGCAATATTGATTTAATAATCTAATTTAACCAAACGTTATATTTTCAAAACTAATAATTAATTTAATCGGACAAATGTTATCTTTTCAAAACTTAATAGTAATAATTTAATTTGGCAATTTTTTTCCTTTTCAAAGATAATAATATATATAGTTGATAATTATTAATCTTCTAAGCTAATAAAAATATTCTATTTATAATGTATATATGTGTATACATTGTGAAAAGAAAAGTTTGGTTTCAATTTAAATTTAATAAAAATGTTTTCAAATTATAATATACATGTTTGTATATATTGTGACTTAAATTTTTGTTTTAAAATATATTAATTTCTAAAGCTAATATTAAAAATGTTTCTATTTATAATGTGTATATATGTATATTTGTATGCATTGTAAATAGAAAAGTATTGGATTAAACTTAAGTAGGAAATATGTTTTCAAATTCATATATATATATATATATATGAATATATATATATATATATATATATATATATATATGGTGATTTGGAAGATTTTTTTGATTTGATTTAATAAAACTTTTCAAAAGATATTTAAAAATTAATCTTATATTTTCAGAAACACTTAAAGAAATTTATTTTGTTGAAAATATACTAGCTTAAAAATTGTAAATTTTTACCAAAGTTTAATTAGTTTTCTTTTAAAATTGGTTCTTGAAAATAAATTTAGTGTATATATATATATGATATTAATATTAGGTATAATAACTTAAGTTTAAGTTTTAAATAAAAGTTCATTTCTTTTTAATTTTCTTTCTTTTAAACTTATCTTTGGAAAATGGATTTTAAAATATAAATAAAACATAAAGAGAAATACATTTCATAGTTATATAAAACATAAGTACTTAGGTTAATATTTAATTAAGGTTTAAATCATTTGTAATAATAAGAAATTAATTTAATACTCAAATCTAAAACACTTGGCAACTTAGGAATTAATGAGATATACACCTGTATACATAATAATCCAAGTTTGGACATGTGTAAATAAATGGATTTATTCATGATAACAAGTGGCAGCAAATGATAAGAATTGATGTTATAAAGTTATAAATTTAAAGTAATCATGGAGTCTTCCTCTTCTTCCCCCCATCATACCCCCGGTCTCTTTCGTTCCCAGTAAGTACATCACCACTCTTGATCGTCCACTCGCCGAAACAGCGGCGGCTACTCCCACTCAGCTCGCATCTCGACCCCCATCGTCCTCTCCGACCCTAAATAAGCCACCTTTCATTGAGATTCCCAAGACCAGAACTTATGCTCAGGTGGTGGTCTCGGCACTGCGCTCCCGCCTCCTACCTATCCCCCATACCAAGCGGAGCACCCCCCTACCAACTTTCATTAACGTGCGTCGCATGGTTGACTTCCTGAAATTGAAGGGCCGCTGCCTTCATTGTGCGGGTCTCAGACACGTGGCTAAAAATTGCAGGGATGCTAAGATATGCTATAAATGCGGATTTTTCGAGCATCCTCAATCTCACTGTAACGTTAAGTGCACTAATCCCATTCGTGCTCGTATTGACAACTCAGCCGAAACTTTTCCCATTCCCGCAAGAGACAAAACCAGCTCTGCCAAATGGGTCCCAAAGTCAAATCCTGAACCATCTCAGCCAAAAGCAAAACCCTCCCGCTTCCCTTTACACTCTCGCTCCTCCTCTTCTTCTCCCAATAATCTGCCCCTTTCCTCCAAACATCCCCCCATTACAAAAACAAATTCGAAATTTTTCCGTAGAATGGAACCATCTCTCTTACTCATAGCGAAGATTATCAGCGGGATTTGGTCGATTGATTCCCTCCATCACGTGTTCAGTTCAAACTTCCAGCATCAGGACTGGCCTCTATGGTTCCTGACCAACGATAGCTTCCTCCTCTCCTGTCCCTCCTATGTTATCCGCGACCAGATCCTGCAATGTTCGACTATCAGTAAACCAGGGGTTGTTATTCATTTTCAGTTATGGTCCGAACCGGAAAACCCGGCTCTGCCCTTGGATCCGCCGTCTTGGGCTCGGGTTTCAGGCTTCCCTGAACTCTTCCGGTTCAATGCGGATGCCATCTCCGAGGCGGTCGGCCCAGTGGGTAGATTTTTGGAGCAGGATGACTGTGATTGGGCGAATTTTGACCACCGCTTCCTGTATATCAAATTGCAATTTTATTGCGGCATCGTCTCACCATCCTCCTTTGTTGCTGTTGTTAACAACGTGGCATATTTACTGACGATTGAGAAATGGGAGCATGACCACCCCAATAGGAGGCCAGAGAACCATCTGCTCGGCATTGACTTTGAGAGGGACTTTCAATACTTCGACCGTCACATTCCGATTGATAACCTGGATTCAGAAGATAGATTCGATGTTATGAATTTCGAGCCTCTCCTTTCAAACTCCCCTCCGGTTCTGAGCCAACCCATTGACCAGTCAATTGAAGTTATTGGTCCAAGGGGCTGGGCTCCTTGGCCGGCTCAGGAACAAGCGTGGAACCCATATGATGACTTAGACCTATCGACCCACCAGCTTCAGCAGTTCGCGTCGCCAGCTGCTGCTCGCTCCCAGTCACGTACCCCCACCCTGTAACCCCTCAACCAGTTTATCCCCCACCTATCCACCTATCCCCTGTCCCTCAGCCTGCAGAACATAGCCACATGGCTCAGCTAGCGGAAATTCATTGGTCTCAGCCAGTCACTCCAGCGACCGTCCGTCGGAGCTCCAGACTGGATAAAGCAGCATCTCATCCTGATAGTTTTTATAAACACGTGGTTTTCTCCTCACTAAATAAAAGTCTGAATAAAAAAATGGCACGTTGCATGGGCATGAGTTTGCGTGATGAACACTACACCTCCATGCAAGCCCTAGAATTGAAGCACTTGTCGCTATCCCAATGAAGCTAATATCTTGGAACGTAAGGGGGTTGGGGGACCCCAGTAAACGACACTCGGTTAATCTTATCATTGCCCCCCACAAAATAAACATTCTATTTCTGCAAGAATCCAAACTATCAGATCCTAGTCCTAATCTTCTCAGACAAATTGGTGGGTCATACCTCTCTGGGTGGGCACATTTGAACGCTGTGGGCTCTAGTGGAGGCATCTTGACTGCCTGGGATGAGTCCGTGTGGGCCCATTACCAAACTTTATATCACCCATCGACTCTACACATTGCCCTTCGACATTTGCAATCTGGAACGATCTTTTTTCTCTCAAATATCTATGGTCCATCTGATTCTCGCGATCGTAGTGCTCTATGGTCGAATTGTCTTAACTTCGCCTCCCACGTTAATGGCCCCTGGGTGGTTGGGGGAGACTTCAACACCACCAGATCCTCAGAGGAAAGAAACTCGGGTATCTTATCTCATGACTCAGAATCCTTCAACTCTTTCATCAACGACTGCTCCTTAATCGACCCACCCATCAGTAATCGCCTATTCACCTGGTCAAATCACAGATCTGATCCCTCGTTGGCTAAACTGGACCGTTTCCTCTTCAATCCAGCCTGGGACGACCTTTACCCGCTCTCCGTAGTCTCTGGTCTGGCCTCAATCATCTCGGACCACTACCCTCTCCTTCTCGACACTGGCCTATCCACCTGTCTCGTTAGACCCTTCCGCTTTGAGCGTCTTTGGCTTCTTGAGCCATCGTTCGATGATTTCATTAGACTCATTTGGTCCCAGTCCCTCCCCATTCCCCCGGCCACCACTCGTGTTGTCTTTAAACTTAGATCCCTCCGTAAGATTATTAAACCTTGGGCCAAGTCGGTTTGGGGTTCCCTTCGCTCGCGCATTTCAGCAATCCAGGAGGAAATTTTGGATCTTAACATCATGGAAGAATTTTGCCCTCTTAGTGAGTCGGAAAGGGCCCGGCTTTGTGACCTGGAAGCGGTTTTGGACAGACTGACACTTCAAGAGGAAATTGGATGGAAACAGCGCTCCAAAGCGAAATGGATAGAAGAGGGTGATAGAAATACGGCTTTCTTTCACCACCTTGCTAACTGCAGACGTAGATCCACTTTTATTCCTGAAATATCCCACAATGGCACGACGTTCACTGATCAGTCAGTCATCCTAAACCCGTTCACCTCCTATTATCGTAACATTTTGGGTAGAGACTACCCCCAACTCCCCACGTAGACTGTAATCTGCTTTACCCTAACCGCTCCCCCATCCTTATTGACCAACCATTCACGGAGGCGGAGATTTGGGCTGCGTTGAACGAAATGTCCGATGATAAAGCTCCTGGCCCAGATGGCTTCGGCCCACTATTCTTCAAGCACTACTGGGAAACCGTGAAGTTCGATATTATTGAGATGTGTTCAGAATTCCATGCTGATCCTTCATCCGTGGCTCGCCTCAATTATGCCAACATCATACTCCTACCCAAAACCCCTGGTGCTGCTTCTCTTCCCTCATTCCGCCCCATTAGCCTTCTGAACACCACCTTTAAAATCATAACCAAAGTTCTTTCCAATCGCCTTCAAACTGTCATCGCCCCCCTCATTGGAATGGAACAATCAGCATTCATCCTCGGTCGTACCATTATGGACTGTGTTGCCTCCACTCAAGAGGTCATTTCTTTCTGCCACCAATCTTCAACGCCAGGCCTCCTCCTCAAATTAGACTTCTCAAAGGCATTCGATTCCGTTAACTGGCAGTTCATTCTGAAGCTCTTGGAACACAGGGGTTTCCCCTCAAAATGGTGCAGCTGGATTCAAAACATCCTTTGTTCTAGCTATTCCACTATTTCGATCAATGGAGTCACCGACGGCTTAATAAATCCAACTCGTGGTCTGCGCCAAGGCGACCCACTCTCCCCCTGCTCTTTGTCTTTGTTACAGATGTTTTTAACCGTATGATCAAACTAGCTACTTCTCATAACCTCTTCGAAGGCATTAAGCTCCCCAACTTGAACCTAGCCATATCCAATCTCCACTTTGCGGACGACACTATCCTCTTTGCAACCCCAAACGTCAATCACATCCATTGCCTTAAAGTAGCTCTATAATCTTTCGAACTCATATCTGGCCTATCCATCA
Organism: Allium cepa; assembly: GCA_030765085.1. NCBI lineage: Eukaryota > Viridiplantae > Streptophyta > Magnoliopsida > Asparagales > Amaryllidaceae > Allium > Allium cepa. The sequence goes on from CM060928.1 coordinate 349,257,748, forward strand.
ACTTCAGTAAAAGCTCCATCATCATGCTTGGGAATTCCGATCACCTTGGCTTCACATTTTCCAACCTCCTCAACTGTAGCATTTCGCAATTTCCCATCTCTTATCTGGGTATCCCCCTGCGCCCAACCAAGCTTCATAGGGCAGACTGGCTCCCCCTCATCACCACAATTGAAAACAGACTTCTCTCCTGGAAAGCACACTCTCTTTCATCTGCTGGTCGTCTAATTCTCGTTAAGTCGGTCTTGTCGGCCTTCTCTTCCTATTGGATGTCGTTTTACAAACTCCCATCATGGATTATCAATAGAATTGACTCGATCAGAAGTACTTTTCTCTGGAATGGTGGAAGAATTAAGAAGCTTGTAAACTAGAGGACCGCCTGCTTGCAAACCAGCAACGGTGGCCTTGGAATTGCTAACCTATATTGCTTCAACCTTGCGCTTCTTGCTAAATGGCTATGGCGTTTTCTCTCACCCGATTCATTCCTTTGGAAATCCTGGATCTCTTCCCTTTACTATCGATCCAACCCACACCTCTCCCTTCATTCCGATCCTAGCCTCAAACCGTCCCCATTCTGGTCCGGGGTCCTTTCCACCCTTCCCCGAGTTAAATCACTCTTCCAAGTCAGTATAGGCAACGACGCTTACTGCATCTTCTGGTTAGATATCTGGCACGGTCAACTACCCCTTTCTTCTACCCTCCCTAACCTCTTTTCCCATTCCGACACCAGCCTTGTCACCATTTCTGATTTAATTGGTCTGGGCCCTGACCACATCCTCCCACCTTCCTATTTCGACCTCACCACCTTAGCTGAGCTTCACCGGGCTGTTTCCATTCTCCAATCCGTACATTTCTCTCACACACCAGACAAGATTCTTTGGGCCCCTAATCCCTCAGCTGGCTTTATCGTCGCCTCATGCTATGCGCATCTGATTAACTCGGGTCGCCGCTTCAACTTCTCCAGACTCTGGAAAAGTAAGCTCCAACCCAGAATGTTATTCTTTCAATGGTGCCTTATCCATGGCCGAGTCAATACTAGAGATAGGCTCTTCCGTCTCAACATTGCACCGGACCCCCATTGTGTCTTCTGTGATAACGATATCGAAAGTATACATCATCTCTTCTTTGATTGCGGCTTCTCTTTTAGGGTCTGGGATGCAACTTCAGCGCATCTCCTTGGCTATGTCCCAGCATTTGCCTCTTTTTTCGATTTTTGGCAATTCAACCCACCGAATAAGCTCTTAGATCCCTTCGTGGTTATATTCAGTTGGTGTGTTTGGGTCGAGCGCAACGCACGTGTATTCAATAATCCCAAATCACACTTCGAAGGAACATGCAGGCGCATCATTTATCATTACTCTTCTTTTACAGGGTATAGTTTCTTAGCTCCCTTCAGGCTTAGGCTCCCGCGCCCCAGTATTTCACCAACTGAATCGGCTGGCAGCACAACTGCATCTCCTACCCGCGGGCACCAAGGTCATCACCCGTAGCTCTCTCTTTCACTACTTGTTGTTTATAGCTTTTAGTTCTATGTTGCTAAGCGTACTGTGTTCTTATTTTCATGTCTCAGTTTTTGCTGACTGGTTGTACGACTGTTATGATACTCCTTATCTTTTTGGCCAGCTGTTCGTCGACGGAAATTCTATCGGTTTAGAAAACCGTCGAACGAATTTAAATTTAAAAATAACCGCAAGCGCACGTTGTACGAATGTAGCACGCGGCAAATACGGGTCGATCCACAGGGAATTGATGATTTTAAAATTCTATTCAATCAAATTATACCGATGTCGAGAGTGAATAGCTAGAAATGTAAGAAACTAACAAAAACTAGCAAAAGAAAATGATAAAAATATGAGAGTTAAAAGAACAATTTAGAGATAAATCCACTCTCTAGATCATATAAATCAACAAAATGAAGTTATGATCTCTCTTTTCTTGTCATTAGTGAATTAGTTGATGTGCTTATCATACGTATGGTATATTTGTGCTATTAATTAGCTTAATATAAACCATCAAACTATAACACAACTGTAACGACCCGATATTTTCAACCATTCGCATCCGCACATGTCGGACTTGAATTGCTCAAAATACCGCGCTGTAAATAAAATTTGGCAAATCTCAGAATATACAGTAAATACATAGTCACAGATCACAGACACAGAGTAAATAATAATGCAGCGGAAATAAAAGAGATAGTAGTTCATGAAGCTACTATATAAAAATAAGATACATCAGAGTTAAACAAGATACAACAGAAGAGTAACAAGATACATCAGGTATAAATCAGAATACATCACTGAAATCACTGGATACAAAAAGCAAAATAGATGGCTAGATCTTCAAGGAAAGCTCCAGCTCCAAAGGTGAATCTTGAATGCTAACTCACTCAATCTGACTCGAGCGTAAAGCAAAACACAAAACACTCGAGTCAGGACATAAATACTTATGAACTGTAAATCAACTCAAGTGAACAGTAACAAAAATGCATCAGTAACTTAAAGGATGCTTGGGATCGCCCATCCTTTAAGGATCCGTTAAACTATTTACTATGTAGTAATATTGCGCTATTATAATAGTGTCTACAGTAAAATAAACATACTTTTAAATAGCGTTCCGGGCTACCCATATCACCCTTCACACATAATAGTCCCAGTAGTCCATCCAATATCATGCCATCTCCACTCCGGGTGACTGTCAGAGGATACCACACGGGCTACGGGAGAAAAACAAACTCGTAGTAAAGGCTCGGTATGGTAGGTGACACGGCACACAAGGCAATGCCAGGGTAGATATACCAATTACGCACATGGGCTGGTGGTAACGCAGCAGCCACATACGCCCACCTCGGAACACACTCCCAATCAAAATCGGAGGATGGTCATCTAATCAATCACCAGTAAGAGTATAGTATCGAAGGAATGTGTCCGACCAGAGGTGCTACCTCCTTTGGCCCGAGATCGCTCCTGTTTTAGCCACCTTATGCCAACTCACGGGAGTTGGGTCCACGTAATATACCTCAAGAACGTCGCCACCATCCTACTTCATTCTGGAATCTCCACCGCGTACACGGTTGTTAAAGTGGTTTTCGGAGTTGGCAGAGAGTATGACAACTTCCGATCCCGGTCTCTTTAACAACCAAACGTTATTATAACGCCGTGGTCATTTCAAAATAGTTTATATTTCAAAAGGATCAAATCATTTCATTTCAAACTATATTTCTTTCAAAATAGTTTATACTTCGAAACCATAAACCATTTTTATTTCAAAACTATTTCTTCAATCAAAATAGTTTATACTTCGAAACCAAAAGCATTTCAAACATATATTCATTTAAAAATCATAATATTTTCAAAGTATAACTCTTTCGAAACCAAAATACTTGAAACAATTACACTTTGAAAATCATAACATTTCAAAATCATACATTTGAAATCATCGGATATTCATTTAATTCTTTACATTTTTACAATTCATTCAATTAATCCCAAATTTTCAATTTCCAACTTAATTCAATTCAAACCATCAGTTTCAATTAAATTTCCCAATAATCATTTCAAATCATATCATTTTCAAATATAGATTTGATCCACAAATTAAACTATTCAATTTTTAATAAATTTCAAAGCTTTAATATCCCGCATTTCAAAACTAAATTTTATAATTTCATATATCTCAAATCTAGTTTCATTATTACTTAGTTTTGAAATATTCATTTCATAAATCCAATACTATTTAAATAAACTCAATTTACAATTAAACTAAATATCCTTTCATACCAATATAAACTTCAAATATTCATTTATCAAAAGCACATATCATTCTAATTCATATTCTTTATCAAAATAAAGATCAAATCATTTCCAAACCTTATTATCAAATCATTATTTGAATTCAAATTCAAATACTCAAATTTAAATATCATTTTTAAATCAAATAAGTCATTCATTTGTTATTTCAAGTATCATTACAAAATACATTAAAAATTCCATTCAAAAATTCATTTATCTCATTACATTTCATTCCATTTAACACATAACCAAGTAAACCTTACTTAAATTCAAATTAAAATTTAAATTCCTTAAAAATTCAAATTTAAATATTAAAATATATTCAAAACTTCTTAAATTTCACAATTAATCAATTTCCAAAATTTAACACTTTAAAATATAACTCAAACAGTGTTAAAACTATAACATTTCAAACATTGTCAAATTATAGCAACGACAGCATTTATAAAGTGCTATCGTAGCTTATAGCTTCCAAAAATGGTTTAGTTCAAGAATAACGGCATTTATAAAATGTCGTAATAGATATTTAGTTATTTCAAACATTGTTAGATTCAAAACAATAGCATTTAAAAATGCTGTCAAAAGACTACAACATTTTGAAAATGCTATGAATTCCAGATTTCATTTTTGCTTTTCAAAAAAATAATAAAACTCCAAATTTTATTATAACTCAAAAACCATATTTCTAGACTTCAAAATTTCACATTTAAAATCATTTTAACATATGATTTAACACAACAAAATTTTTAGATCAAATATTCAATTAAAAAAAACTCCATTCATTTATTAAGTCAAAATTCACTGTTTATTAACATATAAATTAAATAAAACTTAAAATTTTACTTCATATATAATTTTAAAATTTTAAATTTAATTTCCATTATTTATTTACATTTTAAAATAAAATTTAAAGTCTAAAATCTCAATTATTTCACATTTACGTACTCAAATTCACAATTTCAAGACTTAATATTTAATTTTCTTAAAACCATAAAATATATATTTTTAAATCAAAATTTCATACTTTTAAAAAATACATATTTTAATAAATATCATTTAAAAATATACCATGGGGTCTGTATATAATTTTCTAACCTAGGTCAAGTGATACAGATATATATCATTTCAATCCGCAGTTTACAAAGAAAACCCGGGTTCTGTCATTTCAAACCCGCAATCCCAAGTCAAATAAAATACAATAAAAATCGCTCAGGCCTATCATTTCAGCCCATAACGATTTTTCCCTAATCTAAAGTCCATTTGGGTATGTATCATTTCAACCTATAGTGATTCTATTCTAACAGGGAACTTGCAGTGTGAATATATGCATAAACAATATAAACAATGTCAGTGTCACAATATAATGTCATATATCACATGTCAGGTGATAATTAACAGTTTTAATATGGTAATAAGATGGCATAGCCTATCATATGATCATCATTAACTTGCATAACATTTTATATTACTAAACACTTGTCATCAATTCACTATTTCATAAGTATAAATGTCAGAGTGAGAAAGACTCACCTTTTACGAAGCTAGAGACAAACAACACACACAAGAGCAATTCCAAAGGCACGACAAGCACGATTTGATTTGAATTGATGGAGACCCTTGTAAGCAACACAAAATATAACATACATAAGCACAAATATAGATATCGACATACAAATACAATCAACAACTTTAGTTTGCAGAACAGTTGCAAAACAAGAGAGATGACCAAACCTTACAAGCAAAAGACTTGCACACGACAACATAAGCTTGTCACATGATCAAATGGGCTTGCTCTCATCATACTAAGCTCAGCCTAGATGCCAACATGGCTCAGGTTTGGGTCAATATGGGTTCATATGGCTCGGCCTAACTTGGATATGAAGGAGTGGAAGTTGTGACATGAGAAATACAAAAGTCAAGTCAATTAAGTGGATTTTTGGTGCAACTATAGGTTCGGCCTACCATGGCTTGGGCTTGGTCATGCAAGGGGATGGTCAGGTGGTGGATGGAGTGGCGGCCAGAGGTGGTGGAGGGACTGGTGGTGGCGGCCATGGAGGTGGTTTAGGTTTAAAATGAAGGCTATGGCCTTAAGGGTTTGGCTAGGCTAGTTTGGTGGAACTTTTGCGCAAATTTTGTGGTGCAACATCAACGGATGGTCATGGCTACTGTCTTGGTCAGAGGAGAGGCTTATGAGCTGCTGGAGATGATGGTGGAGAGGATGGTAGTGGTGGTGGTAGAGGCTAGGTCTAGCAAAACACAAGAAGGATCAATGCAAAAATCAATAGGAAAATCATAAAAACAAGAAGAAAGATGATAGAATTTACCAAATTTTTGTAAAACAAATGGCAATGAGTTTTTTTTTCTCAAGAAAGATGATAAAATTTTCGTGAGAAAGAGTGAGGAATGTGGCTGAAAGATGGAGTAGGGTACGGCCAAAGCATTGATGAATGGAGTTTGGAAAGTGAAAGGTCGGAATGCAAAAGGACTAAGCATACAAAAGATCTCAAACTCTTCATATATTCATTATTTCTTTTTAAATTTTTATATAACTGAAAAACATATATAAATTCAGTTAAAATACGAAAATATAGTAAATAAAAAAAAAAATTAATTATTAATTATATATAGTTTAATTAAATAAAACAGCAAAATTTGCAACTAGTCTTGAAAATATGAAAAATAAGTGCAATGAACTTGGGAAAATTCTTATGTACTTAAAAATATTTATAAATAAATATAAGAACACAAAATAAAAAGGAAATCACAAAAATAAATAAATAAATTTTAATTTAAATATAGTTTAGATGAAGAAAATAGCAGAAAAAGGAAAACAGCCTTTTAAAAATATGAAATCATCATAGTAAATTTTAGAAAAGTTCTATTATCATTTCAAAAATATTTAAAAGTCAAAATATACACAATATAACATATTAAAACATATTAAAATAAAATATGACAAAGAAAAATAAAATTTATACAATTTAAAATAACAAAATTGCAAAATAAACAATTTATACTCAAAATTGAAATGTACATATCTTTTGCAGTTTAACTCCGTTTTCCACGAAAAAAAGCAATGTTCAAGTTATTAAATCTATTTTCATAATAAAAGATAAAATTTCAAACTTTTAAATTTTTAAGTTAAAAGTCAAAGTTTGACTATTTTGACCAAAATCAACATTTTCTGGAAATATTCAATTTATGCATGTTTGAAATTCTAATCCACATCAAAATCAACATTTATATTTAAATTAACAAAATATATTAATTTTAATAAATAAAATAAAGTTTTTAAATTAGGAATTTAAATTAAAATAATTAAAATATACAATTACAATAATCAGAAAATACAGGGTTGTTACAACAACCACTAATACACATTTAACTCTCATGAAATATGACAACAAAGTTGAAATAAAAATCTATTTTAAGCATAGCCTATTAACTATTGTTTAGAAATATAGGCTATCAAATTTCAATTTCAACATTCACTTCTTTGCCATAATCATATTTAGATGAAGAGGCAATTTGTGTTATGTTTGTTTAAGCATAGCCTTTTTGTTATGAACAACATAGACTATCAAATTCAAAGCTAAACAACATCATTAAACCACTTCAAGTGTTTCCATTAAAGCACAAAAAGAGAGCATAAACATCAAAATGTTGCATCTACATACTAGAGAGCTTTATTACCCCTAAATTGTAGGGATTAAGCTCTCATATTTGTTATCAAATCAACAAATGTAGAAAACAACATGAAAGCAAAAAGAAAGGAAAATGAAAGCTAATGGAAAAGACAACTAATCTAATTGCATAAAGGTAGATCTACACTATTACATAAGAAGAGAAGAAGCATGTAAATAAAAGAGAATTAACATTGCATAAAAGAAAAGAAAATTACATGAAATAAAATGGCTAAGTAGCCATGGAAAGAAAGAGAGCTTTGATTTATTTTCTAAACTAAAACTAACTAACTAACTCCAAAGGAACATGGCTACATGAAACATAAGGGGTATTTATACAACTTAGAAACCCTAATGCATATTTTTGGGGAGTACCCAAAATGCCCTTGGAGGAAGTGTGGTGGCCAAGTTATCATTAGCTTTAATAATCCCCCACTTAAATGTACATGAAGCTTTAAATGTCTTTTAGCATGTGCATTAGCCTTTAATTTGTACATAAGGTAGTGGGTAGGTGGGGTCCTCCATGATCTTCACTTTGAATTATCTCCATCTTCATTCCTTTATATCCATTTTGTGCATGCATGTTTCTTCATGAACCCACTAATATGAGAAGCTAAATTCCTACAAAATATTATAGAAATTTTCAATTAAATTCTCTCAAATTAATATACGCGCATAAATGGCCATTTTGCACTTATATGAAGATGTATATGTGAAAATTTGGAATTAATATGAATTTTGGTTAAAACAAGTTAAAATACCCAATATGATCATTTATTTAATTTAAAAAGAATAAATATGGTGGTTAAAACATGCACATTTACATGCACATCAAATACCCCCACACTTATCTTTTTATTCGTCCTCGAATAAACTAAAACTAAGGTAAATCCGTTTTCGTAGGGAGCACGATTGCATTGAGCGTATGCAATAAGCCGTTAAACCTCTGGGTGTCCCCAGTGACGAGTGTTGTCTCGTGAGGGTTTTCAGCGGATACTACCCATAAAATCCAAATGCATGATGAAAATATTTACAAATTGCAAGATTTATTTACAAAGAGATGAATGCAAATTTTTGAAAATATTTACAAATAAAGGATTTATTTTTAAATTGACACAAATAAGTTAAATATAGGTTTTGGTTATTATCTTGAAAATTTATGTCATTTACTCGTCAAAATTTTCAACAAAAATCAAGTTATCATAACAAATAGACAATAGTTTAATTTGTTGTTTCGGTTGATAACAAAGTGTAATTATAACATGGATCCTTAGTTGATTATCAAAGTTTATCAAAGTGGTATTTTCATTTCTTTTTAATAACAAATCAAATCAAATAAGTAAAAATAGTGTTAGGATTTCAATTGCTTGCTCTCTCATTATTTGCAAGAAAAATTACACACCTAGCTCAAGTAAACTGAGGCCAGATATACCACCCATGCACTGCCTTTCGGGCTTATGTGAGGGGAGCACAGAGCATGGAGAGTGCACACACTTTCATGCATACACTATCGACCGTAGGTGGTTTTTATTAAGTCTTTTTTTTACATGTGTTCCATACATCATAACCGTGAGGACTTTTAAATGAGCATGAAAGCACATAATCAAAAAATTCCAAGTAATTCACCCATGCATAACCGTGAGGACTTTTAAATGAGAGTGAACTTTGGATGTATTATTTTTTTATTTTTTTATAATTTTTTTTAAGAGAGAGAGAGTTTTGCAGAATCATCTTAGCACTATTTAACTTAGAAGACAAAAAAAATGTTATATCCTTTACTTTAAATTCACCACTTTTAAAACAAAGATTTTCAATTAGGATGTATTTCATAATTAACACGTATGAATCTTCCTATATACTAGTTAAACCATTGTTATTTATAATCAAACTTCATTTTTATTTTTGTTAAGACAAATAAATTTTTAATAATTTCAATTTAATAAACCAAAACCATATATTTATCCTATAGTGTTTCTTTAAAAATAAATCAAAAACACTAAAAATAAATTCTTCTTTTGTTTTTGGATTTTTTTTTTTGAGTTTTTGGAAGAAAAATGAAAAATTAATCCTGAAAAATCAAGAAGAAGATGAGTCTCCCCTCACACTTGATTTTGACTGTGTCCCCACAGTCAACCCAAGTGAAAGGGATGTTTATTATTATTTACATGAAAACGAACGGTATTTACATGAGATCAGAAAGTATATTGTCAAAAAGTAAATGAAACGGTCTTTCAAAAACCGATTCATTTGTCTCGTCGAGTATACGAGACACAGCTTAAGCTCGAAAAATCAAACCATAAAAGATTTTGAAGTTGAATGTTGATTTGGAAAAACGAATGTCGTTTTATTGAAAATTGAATGAGTTGTTTTGTTTTCAATGATTTTTGGGGCAGATAAAACAAGTGATTGAAATTCAAGTTTATTTTCACCAAATTGCAATTCAAGTTTGTCATTGAAAAATTCTTCAAAATTATTGATTTCAAATCAAAATGGTGATGTAAATCTTCCCATTCATAATTTAACAACTCATTTTCGAAAAGTCCAAAGAATTCATGTTCATTAAATTCGTCTTCCTTTGTTGAATTATCAACAACTTCATCGCATATATCCATTTCAAAATCCAAAGTTTTTGTATTCAAATTTTCAGAAAAAGGAAGATCGAAATTTAAATCGAGTTTCTCACCCTCAAAAGAATTGAAATCCAACTCAATTACCGTGTTTTCAACAACTTTATTAAGATTGTTATTTTCAGTTTCAAAAGTTGTTGTTTGAAAATCGTCAATTATGGTAAAAGATGGATTATCACTTGACTCATCACACGTTGAGATTTGATTTTGTTGTTCACGTTGTTTCATATAAGTTTCAAACAACAAATTCATGTGATCATCGTAAATTTCATTCATTTGTTCAACAAAATCCAATTTGTAGTTATTAAATAGAGAATTTTCGATTTGGATTTGTTGAGAACAAAATTTTCACTCGTAACATGGTTAAGATTTTTCCCATTGCCAAATTTGTTTGAAAAGCTGTTCCCATTTTCATATTGAGTTTGAAATTCATTTTGGAGTTCGAAATTAAATTGGCATGGATTATAATCGTAATCGTTTGAATTTTGAATTGAATTCAAATTTTGAAATCCTTGACTCGAGTTATTACACAAATAATAATTACATAAATCATTTATCTCTTGATTTTGTCGTGTAGAAAGTTCGAGTAAAGATGAAATCATTTCAATGCTATTTTCAAGAGTCGAAGGTTGGTCATTGTTTTGAAAATTTTGTTGTTCGAAATTTGAATTATTTACACAATAGTTGTTGTTAAAATATCCATACGAATTTGGACTGAAATCATATGGATTATATTGATTTTCACAACTATTGTAAAATTCAAGTGAATGTGGAAATTCTGACATTTTCAAGAATGTTTTTTTGGTTTTTTTTATAAGCAAAAAAATATTTACAAAGAGAATTTATTTTTCAAAAGGGAAATCTATTTTTGTTTTGTTTTTATTTTTCAATTTTTTTTTGTTTTTTTGATTTTCAATTTTTTTTGTTTTTGTTTTTTTTAAGAAAAAGTTTTATATATTTTTTTGGATTTTTGTTTTTCTAAATTTTTTGGATTTTTGAAATTTCAAAGGAAAAGGATTTAAAGATTTCAAAGAAAAATAAAAGGAATATTTACAATTTTCTTTTTAGTTTTGGATTTTTGAATTTTTTTGTTTTTTTTTATTTTCTTAAATATGCATGAACTAATGCAAGGTTAATTACAAATGATTTATCCTAAATTAACCTAAAATTATATAATCACAAATTGTCTTAAATCAACAAGATAATTCTCATCCAGGTAACGGACATGATTTATCGGTGCACCACGAATCACCGTAGCAATGCAGCCGAAGGTTTAAGTACCTTCAGTGAAACAATTCAGTATAATATTTACGAACCACCGTAATATTTATAAATGATTATTGCTCTGCCGTAGCCTAGACACCAAGAATTTAAATTGTTCAAAGAAGACAAATTGTTAATATACAATTAAGTGTTATCGATGTCTAATCTTTATTATTAATCAAAATTCTGGGATGAAGTGCAAAGCAGAAATAAAACGTGTACTAAAAATGCAACTACGAATGGATTTTTGTTTTTGTTTTTGGTTTTCTGAAATTTTTAATATGCAAGCAAAGAACAATGCAAGGCGAATAAAATAAATAAATAAAGCAAGCAGCAGTTTATTATATTTTTTGGCAAGCGACTCCTTCCTTTTTGCGATTTTCTGCTTTAGCAACCTGAAAATAAAACAAAGATATATACAATTTTTTTTTAATGAAATAGAAATCAAATCAAAACAAGACAAACAAGCGAAAGTAAAACAAACAAAACAAATTGAAAATCAAACAAACTGAAACTTGTTTTTTTTTTAAATAGAGAGAAGCCGAGAAAAAAAATTACACTTAAACAAATTAGCAACTAAATAAAACACACAAAAAAAAGGTACGAAACCCAGCCCAAAAGAAAATACACCCGGCCCAAACACAAGTGTAACTCGCAAATATCATCAGGTAAAAGAACAAATTGAACTCGCCATCCACAATTGATTTCAGAAAACTCAAATTCACAATTTTGTAGACCAATTCTGATTGTCGTGATTGATGTGGGTTTCGAGGAGAGTTCGGTGATGGTCGATTTTGGTTTTGAGGCGTCTGTTGATTTGAAGTCGCAATTCTGGTAGAGTGGAAGTTCGCGGTGAAATCGCGGTTGCAGTTGTGTTCAGGCGTCGCGGTGGAAAGTTACTGCTGCTCGATGAGGTGGTGTGGTTTGTTCGACTAGGCGATGGGTTTGGGCAGTGGATTCGAGGGGATTTGAGAGGGGCGATTGGTTTTGCTAGGCTGTTGATCGTGCCTTGCTGTGCTTCGAGTTGAGGTGATGGGCAGTTACGATTGAAGACGTGGTGATGGAATTGCTATGGTTGTTGTGTGTTGTGGGAAGTTGGATTGAAGGCAGTAGCTTGATGATTGTATGAATGGAAGTGATAGGAGTTGATGAGGAGGAGGTTGCGGGAAATTGGTGGTAGCAGTGCAATGGAAACTGTTGGAGTTGGTATTGTAAATGTGGTTGTTTGTAGTGGTTGAAGTAGTTGCTCTGATGAGAATTTGGTAGTGGGTCTGAGTGGTTTGGGTATGGTAGAAGGGGAGTTTGTATCGGTTTGTATTGGAGGAAGTGAGAGTGTCTGTGGGGAGCACGGTGATCTGTGCGATGATGTTTTGGGAATAGAGCAGTTGTGATGGTGAGTATGGGGCAGTTGTACGATGGTTGATTAATTGATGATGACGCTGTTAGAAAGTGGGAAGTTGTTGTTTTGGATGACTGAAGTGGTAATGCAGTATGGTTTGGGCAGTTGAGTGATTATGGATGGATGATGATGAAGAGAAGGTTTGCAGGGCAGAGAAAGGAGATGAACGATTCTGGTAGTGGATGTTGTTGTTGTTGTTTTTTTTTCCAGCTGTTGTAGTGTAGATTGAATGGAACAGTAGAAGGAGGTCGATATGGCAATGGGATATGATAGATGGTGAGGTGTGTATGTCAGAGGAGTGGTGGGTGGTTTTGTCGGGTGGAGATGGGTTTGTGTGATTTTTGGTACGGCGATTGGGTGATTGTTTGGTGATGCTATGGTATTGTGAAGGAGACTGTTAGCAAGGTGATGGAATATGAGAATTGCAGTGGGGGACTGTATGTTTGTGAGGAAGAGGAGAGGGAAAGTTGTTTTGTTGAGGCAATGTGTTGTTGTGAATTGGGGTATGAGGCAATACTGTGATAGGGGGAGGAGGAAAGGTTGTCAGAAGGATGGTGAAGACAAGGGTGGTGATCAGTGAACAGTGAAGTTGATTTGGTGGTGGTCAGTTGCTTATATGTCTGTGAGGATGGATTTGTAGGTAATGATGTAGAAGCTTGTTATGTAGATGGGTATGGTCAGGACTGGTGTGTTTGGATATGGGTTATGGAATGACTAGAATGTTTGATGAAGTTGATTGAAATTGCAGTTGTTGGATAGAGGAAGAGAAGTGGAGGTTGGATGATGGAGGGTGTGTGCAGTTTGAATGGAAGTTGTGTGGTTTGGTGTTGTGAATTGGTAGTGGTGGTGTAGGCAGTTTGATTGGTTGCTGGAGTTTGAGGTGTTTGTATTGTGGGTTGTCGCTGGGTAGGAGGAGATAAAGGCAATGCGTATTCAGGTTGGAGATGAATGTGTGTTCAGGTTGGAGTCTGCATCACTATGCAGAGAACAGTAAACAGAGAGATGAAAGTGTGGGCGGAGACTGTAGTGCGATTGTCGATGGAGAAGGGTTGCGATGCAGGCTATGCGAACAGAGATGTGCACAGGAATTTTTTATTTTTTTTCTTTTTCTGAATGTAAAAGAAGAAAATGAAAATGTAAATGTATGAAATGGAAATGAAATGAATTTTTTTTTTCAAGAAAATTGTGTGTTTTTTTTTTTCAATTTACAAATGCAAATGCAACTAGAAACTAGAATAACATGCACACAAACAAATGCAAACACACACACAAAATCAAACGAAAATAATTTGAAGAATAAAAAAATCAAAATCAAAACAAATCCCCGGCAACGGCGCCAAAAACTTGTTCGTCGATGGAAATTCTATCGGTTTAGAAAACCGTTGAACAAATTTAAATTTAAAAATAACCGCAAGTGCACGGTGTACGAATGTAGCACGTGGTGAATACGGGTCGATCCACAGGGAATTGATGATTTTAAAATTCTATTCAATCAAATTATACCGAAGTCGAGAGTGAATAGCTATAAATGTAAGAAACTAACAAAAACTAGCAAAAGAAAATGATACAAATATGACAGTTAAAAGAACAATTTAGAGATAAATCCACTCTCTAGATCATATAAATCAACAAAATGAAGTTATGATCTCTCTTTTCTTGTCATTAGTGAATTAATTGATGTGCTTATCATAAGTATGGTATATTTGTGCTATTAATTAGCTCAATATAAACCATCAAACTATAACACAACCACTAATACACATTTAACTCTCATGAAATATGACAACAAAGTTGAAATAAAAATCTATTTTAAGCAAAGCCTATTAACTATTGTTTAGAAATATAGGCTATCAAATTTCAATTTCAACATTCACTTCTTTGCCATAATCATATTTAGATGAAGAGGCAATTTGTGTTATGTTTGTTTAAGCATAGCCTTTTTGTTATGAACAACATAGACTATCAAATTCAAAGCTAAACAACATCATTAAACCACTTTAAGTGTTTCCATTAAAGCACAAAAAGAGAGCATAAACATCAAAATGTTGCATCTACATACTAGAGAGCTTTATTACCCCTAAATTGTAGGGATTAAGCACTCATATTTGTTATCAAATCAACAAATGTAGAAAACAACATGAAAGCAAAAAGAAAGGAAAATGAAAGCTAATGGAAAAGACAACTAATCTAATTGCATAAAGGTAGATCTACACTATTACATAAGAAGAGAAGAAGCATGTAAATAAAAGAGAATTAACATTGCATAAAAGAAAAGAAAATTACATGAAATAAAATGGCTAAGTAGCCATGGAAAGAAAGAGAGCTTTGATTTATTTTCTAAACTAAAACTAACTAACTAACTTCAAAGGAACATGGCTACATAAAACATAAGGGGTATTTATACAAGTTAGAAACCCTAATGCATATTTTTGGGGAGTACCCAAAATGCCCTTGGAGGAAGTGTGGTGGCCAAGTTATCATTAGCTTTAATAATCCCCCACTTAAATGTACATGAAGCTTTAAATGTCTTTTAGCATGTGCATTAGCCTTTAATTTGTACATTAGGTAGTGGGTAGGTGGGGTCCTCCATGATCTTCACTTTGAATTATTTCCATCTTCATTCCTTTATATCCATTTTGTGCATGCATGTTTCTTCACGAACCCACTAATATGAGAAGCTAAATTCCTACAAAATATTATAGAAATTTTCAATTAAATTCTCTCAAATTAATATACGCGCACAAATGGCCATTTTGCCCTTATATGAAGATGAATATGTGAAAATTTGGAATTAATATGAATTTTGGTTAAAACAAGTTAAAATACCCAATATGATCATTTATTTAATTTAAAAAGAATAAATATGGTGGTTAAAATATGCACATTTACATGCACATCACCAGCGATCAGGCTTGTTGATCGCACTATTTACATATTTTAATATTATATAACAGACTGTGTAGTCCCGCCCTACACATCCGTTTCGCTCTAAAAAAAACAAGTGGCAGCAAATGTTTTAAAAAAAAAAAAAGAAAATCTGAAATACAAAAATATTCTCAAAACCTAAAGGAAGAAATCTATTAAAAACTTTCAGTTCAAATCCTTTCTGCATATTTTTTCTTCTATTCATAATTCAAAAATGAAATTAAAACCTGGAATCAACCTGAAGGCAAACGCAAACAGCAACATTCAAACCCAACAGCAACTTTAACAAGCAAGATTTCAAATTTTCAACTTCAGGAGTCAACTCCTACATTAATCAAAACAGCAAGAAATTCAACTCAACAGCAGCTTCAAAACAATGACAGTTCAAAAATCAAGTTCTTGGAAATTTTTTTTAACAAAACCGGCCTTCGTTCTTCTAGTTCTAGTGAGTAAACACCTTTAAAAATAGTTTTAAATCCGTCATATGATTGTTCCGTGAAATGAATGTTATAGTAAACATGGTATAAATGTTTGCATGTATGATTTGAATATGAATGCATATATATATAGTAGTGTGACTGTGAATGTCTATAGATATGCAAATTTTAAGCTCTGTTTTTAGTTCATGTTCCAGATTTATAAAAAAATTCCTATCTTCCAAGTTAATCACTATTAACCTTTGATCATTGAAAGGATATGGGTTGTAACAGTGAAATCTTGTTATTAAAAATTAATTTAAGTATTTATATTTAACAAAATTTTTTTGTAAATTTAAGATTTACAGTACAATCAAAATTTAGTTAAAATTCAATGTCAATAATTTAATCTCTGGATTTTAGAACTTGATTCGTGTGAGAGAATCATGAATTTTAAAGTAAAGTTTGTGATTTTTTACTTTGTAGAATTTCGTATTGATCAATTTTGGGACTTTTGTCCTTTTCCGACGATTGGAGTCGAAGCGGTGGTCGAGGTTCGGCATGGAGGTGGCCGTGGCATGCAGGGGACACAGAAAAATGGCGATGGATGTCATCGATGGCCGTGGTGGCCGTGTAGAGGCGATGTAGGGTTTTGTGAGGATTTTGATCGTCGAAGTTTTCAGAGTGGTAAGGCGACTATGGCGATTTAGGTCGAATCGCATAGGGGGCTTGGACTCAGGGGTTCGTGATGTAGCTGTGGTCGAAACAGTTTGGGTTCTGGTGGCATTGTTCGTCGTCGGCAAGAAGTTTGGTCATCTTGATTTTGGTTCCAGTTGCTCGATGGGTTCAATTTTCGATTCCTTGCAAATTTATCAATGCTAGTCGATCTGATCTATAGGTGGAGTCGTAATTGACTGGGAGATGATCGGAGAGTTGGCCAGCATCGGTCTGTGGCGCGTGCACGTGCACGAGGTCGAATCTATGCATCTGGTTTAGGTTTGGGAAGGAGTTTTGTCTCGAAGCATTTCTCATGATTGTAGCGGGGTAACTCGGGAATTTGCATGCGCTATCTCGAGTATAACTCGTTCCAGATTTTAACTTGTCCAGTTTTAACTAAATGATATTTAAAGCAATTTTTTATATTAAAGTTTGTTTCCAGAAATCAAGTCATGTCCAGTTTTAAATTTAAAAATGAGTTTCAAAAGTTTTAAGGCAAAGCTAAATTTTAAAACAAAGTTTTAGTTAGTTTTTAAAATGTATAAAATGATTGATTTAAAGTATGAATGTTTTAGAGCATTATGTTTAAATAGAATTTTAGTTTTAAAATTTGGATTTTTCAAAGTTTAAACTTTTATTTTAAAAGTAATTTTGGTTGTAAATTTTGCTTTAGTTAAATTATGAAATAAACCTCTAAATGTTTTCAAATAACACATTATCGATGTAATTGAAATGTGATTAAGGTAAAGGTATTTAACTTGAATAAATTAAAAGATGATGATTTTGTGTAAACTAAACTCAAGTTTTTAAAAATTTAATTTAAAATGGTAGATAAGAGTTAATGTAATATGGTTTATCTTAATTTAATCAAGATTTATTTACAAGGGTAATTAAAGTATAATTACTCTACTAACTAAAATGATTAATGTGGGTAACTAAATTAAGGTAAATTAGTTTGTGTAATTAATTAAGTGTAATTAATTACCTAATTATGGATTGATTTATCTAGGTTAATTAATTTAGAAATAATTAAGCATTAATTAAGAAATTAATTACTTAATGTAAGAGGATTATTTAAGGGTAATTACTAAATGAAGTAATTAAAGTAATTAATTACTCAGTGTAATTAATTAGGTTAATGTGGTTAATTTTAGTTAATTAATGATGTTTAGTTAATTAAAGGTAATCATTTGATGTTGGATTAAGTATAATTACTTAATGTAAATAAGGAGGTGTAATTACTTAGTGAAGTAAATAATGAATAATTACTGGATGTAATTAATTGATGGGAATTACTTGATGAAAAGTAATCAAAGAATAATTACTTAGTGGAAGTAATTAAGTGATGACTACTTAGTGTAATTAATTAAAGGATTAATCAAGGTAATTATCAAGGAGTTAATTTAATTATTAAGAATAATTAATTACTGAAAGTAATTAATTAAGGGTAATTAATGAGTGTAATTAAGTTTATATCTAATTATTAAATGTAATTTAAAAAATATTTAATTAATGAAGTAATTAGAGGGTCATTAATTAATGTAATTAATGAATAATTAATTGTTTAATTGATAAATAAATGTGATTAATTATAAGATAATTAATCAATGAAGTGATTAAAGTATAATTAATTAATGTAATTAATTAAGAATTAATGTAATTAATTATAATTAATTAATTTATTAAAAAAATTAATTAAGATTAATTAACGATTAAAGATTAATTAATTTGTGTAATTAATTTAAAGGCTAATTACTTTGTGTAATTAAAGAATAATTAATCAAGGGTGATTAATTAAGAGTATAATTAAAGGATAATTAATCTGTAATTAAAGATTAATTAATTGGTTTATAAAGTGATTAAAGGTTGATTAATTAATTAAATGGTTTGTAATTAATTAATTAATGATTGTTTAAGCAGGATTACTTGATTAATTCTCAAGCATTTTTTTTGTAAGGCCGGCCGGATTTATAGTGGACCGTCCACTTTTTATTACGAACGTAATAAAAATTGAAGTACAGGAGTAAGGCAAAAGCACCATAACTACTAAGAAAAACGGAAAATACAGCACAGGTACGTGACAACTATGTCACAGTAACTGTAAATAGCACAAAAAACTAGCACTCCTCCGAAGAGGATGAATCACCATCATCTCCAGACACCTGAGAAGAAACCAAAGGCACAGATCCACAAAGACCAGCAAAGGGGCGGAATAGGAGAGCAAGACAAGGATCATAACCCATAGCATTACAAGAGTAGATAAACGAACAATCCCAGGAAGTATCAGCTAGCAAGACAGAATTCGAACTCGCATACAAACCGTCCAAATCGAGGACCAAGGAATCACCAGATGGTTTGTAGCGAAGGAATCTAAGGTCCAGATGATCATCGGAAACAAAACGGAAGCAGGATTCATTCACCGGGTAAAATCTCATATCAGATTTGGGATCAATCCAACATCCTTCGGACTCATCCCAAGCAACGGGCAACAACCGCGGGGCAGGGACGGGAGCAGCTAAAGGTATATCAGATACATCACTAGGAGCCATAGAAACAGGAGATGAGACGGGCCTATCTAAAGGCAAAGGAGACAAACTCAAACAGTGGGAGCAGGGGAAATCCGAGAGGCAGGGGAAGAAACCTTTGGGACCCAAATCATATGAGGGGGCAGAGGCAAAGGGATCTTCGGAGCAGCCGCGGTGGCTTCAGAATGCAAGCAGGCGATAACCAGGTGGCCAAAAGAGTGACTGGATGTACAAATATTCGGAACCCAACCATAACGAACACGTACTTCCACAACATGGCCGACAGCAAGCTGAACAGGAATAGATGAAGGGAGTGGCTTAAAGGGGGATATCTCAATAAGAGCCTTTGCATAGATCAACTTATCGCGCAGCACAGTATTAGAGTCAAAACATTTCAATTTTCCAACGTTACAGGCTAACTAATTCAAACCAATAAGAGGCTGAAGAGCAGAGGGAATTTGCAAAAAAATGCCCAAACAGGGATAGAAAGAACTTGTTCACGAGCACACGCCACAGTTGGAGTCCAAGGTGTAACAATAAAAGGCCTTCCATCAAAAAAGAGGGCTCAACGTCAAGAACAAGTCAACGATCCTCAGAAGAGGAAAAAAATACATAGAGTTAATCAGCTTCACATGCAAATTACCACGAAGCTTCCAAGCCCTACGAAGAACCGAGGACGCATTAATAAGACGGTGATTAGGTTCCAGAAAGAAACCAACCAAATAATCGGACCAAAATTCCACACCGGCTTGCAAAACAGAAAGGGGAGGGATCATCACTCCATTTCCCTCGACCATATCAAATTCAATCGGGATGTAGTCACCCGCATTACGGGGTTAGGTCGAGAATAGAGAAGACCAAGGTTTGGTGATAGGCATCGAAGGTGGAGAAAGACCAGGGCACTCCACAAAGAAGGGGGATCCAATAGGGGCAGCTGGAATAGAAACACCAGAGCAAGCAACACTGACTAAAGGAACAGATTTCACGGGGGCATTTTCACAAGCACCAGGAGTGCATTGACCACAACTAAGATTATCAGCCGATACACACCCCAGCGCACGCTCAGGCAAACCAACATCTGCCCTAACATCGAATTCAACATTCGATATATACTTCCCCACGTCACAATTCATAGGGTCAAGGATACTTACATCGATCCCACTCGCATCAGGAAGGGGCCGAACACCAAGCGAAGACGCACCCACTGCAGCGACCGTACCCAGATGACAGGGGCGAACGAAGTTTGCTTTCAAAGGAGGAAATTCAGTAGCTGATTGAAGGTAAGGTGAACACACTGGCGCTGGCGGCATAGCTTTGAATACACGACCCGACCTGGTCGAAGAGGGAGAAAGGGGATTCGATACGGGAGGGGGCCAAGAAGAAGCGGGCATAGGAAGCGAAAAGGGGAGGAGGAGCGGTCAGGCGATATGGCTGAGAGAGGCGACGAATTCAGGGAACGATGAGGCAGATGCGGTCAGGCACCATTAATTAGTTTAATTTTTCACGATACTTAATTCTCAAGTAATTAATTTAATTTAAGTTGATTAAATTAATTATAAAAAGGGTTAATGATTTCTGTTTGTGGATGATTGTTTGTAGAATATCTGGAATGGTTGATATCTATTGTAAGATATGCTATGATATTCTGTGATATGATATTTGATATATAAGTGATAAATGTGTGATATTTATCTGTGAATGATACTATGTGAATTCAATGTTGTAACTGAATTAATTGTTCAAACTTAAATCACTTGGACATTAAGATGGCGTTTTGGATTCGATGAGACCGAGATCGGGTTTCCAAATTTGGAATTCCGAAAACCACATCAATCCAAAATTAAACGTTAGGTCCTGAATCTCAAGTGAAGAGTGAAGACTCGAGGTGTAAGGACTATTCGTCGTTAAAACTCTAAGGGTGATTCCAATCCGAGTTTAACGGGGTAGTACTTCCAAATTCGAGATGAAGATTCAGATTTGCAAGGGCTATTGTCGTTAACTCTGAGGGTGATTCCAAAATGAGTGTAGCGAGATAGTGCCTTCAGTTTTGTTCGAACCCGAAACGAACTTATATGGATTGATTGCTTTCAGAACATCGTCAAGTGGACGATGAGAATTCTAAGATAGATGTATTCTATAAAGGTAATCGTACCCTCAAGCCCATCAATCGGGAATGGCTAAAACATGGGATATGCAGCAAGGCTAAGTGGGTAGCACCCAAGTAGGACGAGATTTACCCCTGCATAAAGGTCCCTTTTATTTCGGCTGTGTGGGCGGTTGATCATGACAACTACCGGGGTTGTCTTGTTCGGGACAGTCCAGTAATGGATGGTTCCAGCCTTGTGTTGCAGGGGATTCAGGATGGATCTTCGGTACGGTGATCTAGGCCACGTACTGTGACGGACGGTACCCTAGTAGCCCTGCCATTGTATGGAATCCAATCTCCAATAAGCGTCGTACGTTTTGATTATGCCTAACTATGTTGGAACGTGAGATGCAAGCATTCCATCTATTTCTGTAGTTTACTTGAAAACCCTAGACCCTATTATAATATAACTAGATTTCCTAGAAAATGCTTTGGTTAGCGTAAGGTAAAAACTTATCCATGTTTATTTGTGGGGAGTCTTACGTGATACCTTTATTTTCAAAAGATTTTCAAAGTTAAGCAACTTTAACCCGTTTTCTCACACCAAACCCATGTCTGATCCAAGTGTTTATTTTCTGTTTTATTAAACTCTTGGGTACTCATATTATGTATGAGTATTCGAGGGATCCAGGTTAGCTTTGATGTGTTCTGGAGGAGATATGGAGCAGGAGGCTTCAGCGTGTAGAAATATAGTGGTTCCGATGTGCTAACGTTGTATATGTTTTTTTGTGATATAATTGAGTTGTAATAACTAGATAGATGTTTATAATTGTCTAGCTTGTTTTATTTTAGCTGTATAACTCTGATGTATATGATACTATGTAATATCTTATGTGATATAATATAATTTATTCGATCCACTGCGAGATTCTGATGTTGTTTGTTCTTTCTTTTCTATCTTTTCTCTTTTCTATCCCTTTCTTTCTTCTTAATGATGCGTTTTTCTATGGAATGAAAGGCGGATCATTACATTGTGGTATCAGAGCGCTAGGTTTAGTGAATACATAGGCTTTGGAGTGATTTCTTTCTGAGAGAGCGTACTTTTGTGTGTGTGTGTGTATGCCTACCTATTTGTTGGGTTACCTGTCCGGGCTTTCAAACATAAGTTCTAGAGGTAGGAGAGGTAGTGGTGTCTATAGCACGACTATCAACAAGAGAAGTCCGAGTAATTAAGATTGGAAGTGTATTAGTGGATATTGTAGACCGATACCGTCTCGAGTAGGCTTTGTAGCATAGTGTGAGGATTTCATCGATCTTTGAAGAAAACCTTTTTAAGGTTCGGAGTCCATCTTTGGAATGTAAGCTTGGTTGCACTCGTGCGAGTGGATTTTCTAGTGTTTGGATCAGTTGGAGGTGCTGAAGCAAGTGATGGTATCTTGGTTACCATCAGAAGAAGTTTTCTCTATTTTGGAGTGGGAGACTCAGTTCGGCAAGCTGTTCGTGCTTGATTTGAAGCCCGAATTTCTCGAGAGGTTTCTACTCATCTTGAAGACTCTTTCGTGGAGTTGGTTGATATTCAAGGAGCTTTTAGATTAGAAGTCTTTGGCATCAGTGGCAGCTCGGAGGTGTTGAGTATGTTGTCAGGAAGGTCTCTTGGCTTGGCAGTGTCCTAGAGGTGGAGTCCGGAAGCAGTAGAGTGGTCTGTCTCTTCGATGGTTCAGGAGTCCTTGTCATTATTCTGTCAGTAGGCCGGTAGATGGTGAGGGTTTGCCCATCTCTTCTGGAAGCTCAGCTGAGTTTGATGTCGTGGTTTGCGTGGACCAGCAGTTTCTTCTTTTGGTTCAGAGGGCTTAAGTTGTTCTGATATGTGAATAGTGAATGGTTTCTTGGAATCTGAATTGGGTAGAATCGCAAAAGTGACTTGCGATGATTCGGAAGTTCTCTTAGTAATCTTCTGCTTTGGATTGAAGAATCTCTAGAGGATGTTGGAGCTATCGAAGTGGTTTGAGATTTTCCAGATATTTTCGAGGAAGTCAAGATTTGCATCCGTATCGGGAGATTGAGATCTGTATCAAATTGGTTCTTGGGGCTTTACCGGTGGTTTAGCTTAGTAGAGAGGAGGGCTCCTAGAGAGAGAGAGAGTTGGTTAACCAGCTCAAGATTTATCGGATTTAATTTTCTGGCTGGATTTCTGCTGTGGTGTTTGTGACTGAATCGGATAGGTCATTAAGACTTTATGGAACTTGATGGACATGTTTCCGGGATGAGTTGATCAAGTCTGTGCTTAGGTTCATCAACGGTATTCTCATCTTCTTCAGATCAGAGTTGTGCAGCGAAAGCAAGGTGACAGCTATTTCGGAATAGAAGCAACCTAGGATTCCTTGAAAATTTGTGTTGTCTTGGATTATAAGGATTTTTACAGGAAGTTCATTCGAGATCCGAAGGCTTAGTTGTTTTGAGCACCTATTCTATTTTTCCAGATTAGAGAAGTAATTTTGAAGTCCTTTGATGCTTGTATAGTAGAGTTGGTGTTTTGGATTTCAATGGATCTTGGGAGAACCATCTTGTTGAGTAGGATCCGAAGATCGACTTATTATTTTTTTGATCCAGATTTGGTCCCGAGTCATCTGCGAAGTTTGGATTGATCAAGATGGTTGAGGGCAGCCCAGGATCGGCGGAAGAGTTTTTTGGTCAAGAGACGAAGTAATTCAGGATTCAAAGTCGGAGATTTAATTTTGGATAAGTTTTCTTCGATTATAAGAGTGATAAGATTGGGTAAGACGAGAAGCTAGCTCAAAAGTGAATCAAATTCTTTCTGTATGCTCATAAGGATAAGTGTTTGATCTATAGGATTAAGTTGCCAGTTCCGATAGATGGGATTTGTAAGGTATTTCACGTATCTCCGAGGGAGTACGTGTTTGATCCATCACTGGTTTTAGAACCAGCAGATCAGGGAGATTTGGAAGTTGAACAGGACTTGTCTGTGGACAAGTATCCTGTTCAGATTGTAGATTTAGATATAGAAGTTCTGGATCTGAGTGGTGTAGCTAGTTTAGATTCTGTAGAGCAAGTATCCCGGTATGTGTACTTGGAAAACTCTAGATAATGTTAGGAAATTCTGTCTAGAATTTTTGTTTGGATAGTTAGTAATGTTTGTTTGAATTGGTTGCTATAGTTGCTAGTATATGGTTGATAGCATATGCTTGCTATTTTAAAATTAAAATCTGTATGCGATTATTAAATTATCTTTGCTTTTAATTTCGGAGACGAAATTCTTTTAAGGGGGGAGGAATGTGATTTCCCGGAATTTTTAGCAGTACTTATTTGGTAATTCCCATTTATAATGATTTTAAAATATGTAATATTGATTTAATAATCTAATTTAACCAAAGGTTATATTTTCAAAACTAATAATTAATTTAATTGGACAAATGTTATCTTTTCAAAACTTAATAATAATAATTTAATTTGGCAATTTTTTTCCTTTTAAAGATAATAATATATATAATTGATAATAATTAATCTTCTAAGCTAATAAAAGTATTCTATTTATAATGTATATATGTGTATACATTGTGAAAAGAAAAGTTTGGTTTCAATTTAAATTTAATAAAAATGTTTTCAAATTATAATATATATGTTTGTATATATTGTGATTTGAAGTTTTGTTTTAAAATATAATAATTTCTAAGGCTAATATTAGAAATGTTTCTATTTATAATGTATATATATTTGTATATATTGTAAACAAAAAAGTATTGGATTAAACTTAAGTAGGAAATGTGTTTTCAAATTCATACATACATATATATATATATATGTATGTATATATATATATGGTGATTTGGAAGATTTTTTTGATTTGATTTAATAAAACTTTTAGAAAGATATTTAAAAATTAATCTTATATTTTCAGAAACACTTAAAGAAATTTATTTTGTTAAAAATATAATAGCTTAAAAATAGTAAATTTACAAAAGTTTAATTTGTTTTCTTTTAAAATCGGTTCTTGAAAATAAATTTAGTTTATATATATATGATATTAATATTAGGTATAATAACTCAAGTTTTAACTTTTAAATAAAATTTAAATAAAATTTCATTTCTTTTTAATTTTCTTTCTTTTAAACTTATCTTTGGAAAATGGATTTTAAAATATAAATAAAACATAAAGAGATAAATACATTTCTTAGTTATATAAAACATATGTACTTTGGTTAATATTTAATTAAGATTTAAATCATTTGTAATAATAAGAAATTAGTTTAATAATCAAAACTAAAACACTTGGCAACTTAGGTATTAATGGGATATACACTTGTATATATAATAATACAAGTTTGGACATGTGTAAACAAATGGATTTATTCATGATAACAAGTGGCAGCAAATGTTTTTTTTAATAAAAAAAAAGGAAAAACCGAAATACAAAAATATTCTCAAAACCTAAAGGAAGAAATCTGTTAAAAACTTTCAGTTCAAATCCTTTCTTCATCTTTTTTCTTCTATTCATAATTCAAAAATGAAATTAAAACCTGGAATCAACCTAAAGGCAAATGCAAGCAACAACATTCAAATCCAACAACAACTTTAACAAGCAAGATTTCAATTTTTCAACTTCAGGAATCAACTCCTACATTAATCAAAACAACAAGAAATTCAACTCAACAGCAATTTCAAAACAATGACAGTTAAAAATCAAGTTCTTGGAAAACAAATTTAACAAACGGGCCTCTGTTCTTCTAGTTCTGGTGAGTAAACATCTTTTAAAACAGTTTTAAATCCGTCATATGATTGTTCTGTGAAATGAATTTTATAGTAAACATGGTATAAATGTTTGCACGTATGATTTGAATATGAATGCATATATATATATATATATATATATATATATAGTAGCGTGGCTATGAATGTCTGTAGATATGCAAATTTTAAGCTCTGTTTTTAGTTCATGTTCCAGATTTATAAAAAAAATCCTATCTTCCAAGTTAGTCACTATTAACCTTCGATCATTGAAAGGATATGGATTGTAACAGTGAAATCTTGTTATTAAAAATAAATTTAAGTATTTATATTTAACAAAAAAAGTCTGTAAATTTAAGATTTACAGTACAATCAAAATTTAGTTAAAATTCAATGTCAATAATTTAATCTATGGATTTTAGAACTTGATTCGTGTGAGTGAATCATGAATTTTAAAGTAAAGTTTGTGATTTTTTACTTAGTATTGATCGTGGAATTTCGTATTGATCAGTTTTAGGACTTTTGTCCTTTTCCGACGATCGGAGTCGAAGGGGTGGTCGAGGTTCAGCATGGAGGTGGCCGTGGTGTCAGGGGACATGGAAAAATGGCGATGGATGTCATCGATGGCCGTGTAGAGGCGATGTAGGGTTTTGGTGAGGATTATGATCATCGAAGTTTTCAGGAGTGGTACGGCGACTATGGCGATTTAGGTCGAATTGCATAGGGGGGTTGGACTTGGGGGTTCGTGACGTGACCGTGGTTGAAACAGTTTGGGTTCTGGTGGCGTTGTTCGTCGTCGGCAAGAAGTTTGGTCATCGTGATTTTGGTTCCAGGTTGCTCGATGGGTTCAGTTTTCGATTCCTTGCAAATTTATCAATGTCGGGTGATCTAATCTATAGGTGGAGTCGTAATCGATTGGGAGATGATCGGAGAGTTGGCCAACATCGGTCTGTGGCGCGTGCACGTGCACGAGGTCGAATCTGTGCATCTGGTTTTGGTTTGGAAAGAAGGAGTTTTGTCTCGAAGCATTTCTTGTGATTCTAGTGGGGTGACTCGGGAATTTACGTGCGTTGTCTCGAGTATAGCTCGTTCTAGATTTTAACTTATCCAGTTTTAACTAAATGAAATTTAAAGCAATTTTTTTACTAAAGTTTGTTTCCAGAAATCAAGTTATGTCCAGTTTTAAATTTGAAAGTGAATTTCAAAAGTTTTAAGGCAAAGATAAATTTTAAAACAAAGTTTTAGTTAGTTTTTAAAATGTATAAAATGATTGATTTAAAGTATGAATGTTTTAGAGGATTATGTTTAAATGGAATTTAGTTTTAAAATGTAGATTTTTCAAAGTTTAAACTTTTGTTTTAAAAATAGTTTTGGTTATAAATTTTTATTTAGTTAAATTATGAAATAAACCTCTAAATGTTTTCAAATAACATGTTATTAATGTAACTGAAATGTGATTAAGGTAAAGGTATTTAACCTGAATAAATTAAAAGATGATGATTTTGTGTAAACCAAACTCAATTTTTTAAAATTCTAATTTAAAATGGTAGACAAGAGTTAATGTAATATGGTTTATCTTAATTTAATCAAGATTTATTTACAAGGGTAATTAAAGTACAATTACTTTATTAACTAAAATGACTAATGTGGGTAATTAAATTAAGGTAAATTAGTTTGTGTAATTAATTAAGTGTAATTAATTACCTAATTAAGGATTGATTTATCTAGGTTAATCAATTTAGAAATAATTAAGCATTAAGTAATTAAGAAATATATTACTTAATGTAAGAGGATTATTTAAGGGTAATTACTAAATGAAGTAATTAAAGTAATTAATTACTCAGTGTAATTAATTAGGTTAATGTGGTTAATTTTAGTTAACTAATTAATTTAATTAATTAAAGGTAATCATTTGATGTTAGATTAAGTATAATCACTTAATTTAATTAGTGATGTGTAATTACTTAGTGAAGTAATTAATGAATAATTACCGGATGTAATTAATTAATGGGAATTACTTGATGAAAAGTAATCAAAGAATAATTACTTAGTGGAAGTAATTAAGTGATAATTACTTAGTGTAACTAATTAAAGGATTAATAAAAGTAATTAATCAAGAGTTAATTTAATTATTAAGAATAATTAATTACTGAAAGTAATTAATTAAGGGTAGTTAATGAGTGTAATTAAGTTTATAATTAATTATTAAATGTAATTTAATTTTTTTTAATTAATGAAGTAAGTAGAGGGCCATTAATTGATGTAATTAATGAATAATTAATTGTTTAATTGATAAATAAATGTGATTAATTATAAGATAATTAATCAATGAAGTGATTAAAGTATAATTAATTAATGTAATTGATTAAGGATTAATGTAACTAATTATGGTTAATTAATTTATTAAAAAATTAATTAAGATTAATTAATGATTAAAGATTAATTAATTTATGTAATTAATTTAAAGGCTAATTACTTTGTGTACTTAAATAATAATTAATCAAGGGTGATTAACTAAGAGTATAATTAAAGGATAATTAATCTGTAATTAAAGATTAATTAATTGGTTTATAAAGTGATTAAAGGTTGATTAATTAATTAAATGGTTTGTAATTAATTAATTAATGATTGTTTAAGCAGGATTACTTGATTAATTCTCAAGTAATTAATTTAATTTAAGTTGATTAAATTAATTATAAAAAGGGTTAATGATTCCTGTTTGTGGATGATTATTTGTAGAATATCTGGATTGGTTGATATCTATTGGATGATATGCTATGATATTCTGTGATATGATATTTGATATATCAGTGATAAATGTGTGATATTTATTTGTGAATGATGCCGTGTGAATTCATTGTTTTAATTGAATCAATCGTTCAAACTTAGATCACTTGGACAGTACGATGGCGTTTTGGATTCAATGAGACCGGGATTCGGTTTCCAAATTTGGAATCCCGAAAACCACATCGATCCAAATTAAACGCTAGGTCGTGAATCTCAAGTGAAGAGTGAAGACTCGAGGTGTAAGGACTACTCGTCGTTAAAACTCCGAGGGTGATTCCAATATGAATTTAACGGGGCAGTACTACCAGATTCGAAATGAAGATTCAGATTTGCAAGGGCTATTCTCGTTAACTCTGAGGGTGATTCCAAAATGAGTTTAGCGAGATACTGCCTTCGATTTTGTTCGAACCCGAAACGAACTTGCATGGACTGAACACTTTCAGAACATCGTCAGGTGGACGACGAGCATTTTAAGATAGATGTGTTCTGTAAAGGTAATCGTAGATCAAGCCTCATCAACCGGGAATGGCTAAAACATGGGAGGTGCAGCAAGGCTAAGTGGGTAGCACCCAAGTAGGACGAGATTTACCCCTGCCAAGAGGTCCCTTTTATTTCAGCTGTGTGGGCGGTTGATCATGACAACTACCGGGGTTGTCTTGTTCAGGACTGTCCAGTAAGCGATGGTTCCGGCCTTGTGTTGCAGGGGATTTAGGGTGGATTCTCGGTACGGTGATCTAGGCCACGTACTATGACGGGAGGTATCTCAATAGCCCTGCCATTGTATGGAATCCAATCTCCAATAAGCGTCGTACGTTTTGATTGTGTCCAACTATATTGGAACGTGAGATGCAAGCATTCCAGCTATTTCTGTATTTTACTTAAAACCCTAGACCCTATTTTAATATAACTGGATTTCCTAGCAAATGTTTTGATTAGCGTAAGGAAAAACTTATCCATGTTATTTGTGGGGAGTCTTACGTGATACCTTTGTTTTCAAAGGATTTTCAAAGTTAAGCAACTTTAACCCGTTTACTCACACCAGACCCATGTCTGACCCAAGTGTTTATTTTCTGTTTTATTAAACTCTTGGGTACTCATATTATGTATGAGTAGTCGAGGGATCCAGGTTATCTTTGACGAGTTCTGGAGGAGATATGGAGCAGGAGGCTTCAGCGTGTAGATATATAGTGGTTCCGCTGTGCTAGTGTTGTATATTTTTTTCTGTGATATACTTGAGTTGTAATAACTAGACATGTGTTTATAACTGTCTAGTTTGTTTTGTATTAGCTGCATAACTCTGATGTATATTATACTGTGTAATATCTTATGTGATATAATATAATTTATTCGATCCGCTATGAGTTTCTGATGTTGTTTGTGCTTTCTTTTCTATCTTTTCTCTTTTCTATCCCTTTCTTTCTTCTTAATGATGCGTCTTTCTATGGAATGAAAGATGGGTCATTATAGTTTTTCAATGTTTTGAAAGGTTTATTAAGAATGGTTTTGAAATATATGTTTTGGCTTTTCGGCCTAATATTTTACTTGTATCAAAAGGGGTACTTTTAAAGGTTTAAAGATTTTCATCAACAAAGTTTTGTGTAAAGTATATACAACGTAGCAAAGAGATTTAAGTAAAGCATTGAATATATTTCCTTGCTTAAAGTATGATTTAAAAGTTTAAATAAATTTAAGAGAAAATGTTTTCAAAGAAATTTTAAGGGCGACGACCCTAAGTTAAATGACTTAGATATTAGAATACCAGATGGGACCGGTATAAGATCGCACCCTATACATTAGCTATTAGCACCTAGCTAATTTAGTCCAATATTCCAATGTGTTGGGCTTTGTCACAGGTAAGACTAAAATGATGTTACACACAGAAATGTATATACAGAGCGAGGATAGGTTGGTAATCCCGCAAAACTTTTAGGATCTGCTGATCCTGGGAGAAGTAAGTTAGGGATTGACTGTCCAGAAGAGGAGTATCTAACAAAAGTTAGATTATTTGTGTATTTTGTCTGGTAGGCCTGAGTCAGCCAAAGGTTAGTAGTTAGCCAAACAATAGTATAATGTTCAGAAAGACAGTCCACTTGTTACCTGATTTATATGCTTAAGTGATATTACTTTATTGTTTTAACCAGCTTTGGTTGCAGGGTTAAGATTTGCAAACGATATCTTTTAAAAGGATATTGGTGAGGGAAAACCCATTCCGCTAAGTGGCATGGTCTCACTTAATATCAAATAATCAAGATGTATAGTATTATTCACACCAGGCTTTATGTCTGACCCGAAGTTTATGTTTTTCCCTTAAATTCTCGGGTGCTCAAAATTGATTTGAGTAGGCTGAGAGTTAAGGATTTGCATGTTTTAGTACGTGGATGAATAAAGTTTCCTAAGACGAGCAGAAGGCTGAAGTTAGCTATATTTTGGAGTAGTTTTGTTTTATTTCCGCCGTGTTGTATTAAGTCAATTATGACCCTTTAGTACTCTAGTCATCTAAGAGGGCATCTTCATATATCGCTCTTGGCGTTTTTTATAATAATTATATTTGATCTAAACCTGGGAAACATTTGTGATTATGTAACTTAGATATGAAAAGTTACTTTGAAATTTAATCATAAATCTGTGATGATTTTATTTTATAGTCAAGTGCTCCTGATATTTTGGAATTCAATGGATCGATTCAGCGGCAATCCTACTACGGCTCGAAGACATCACTTCTGACCATGAAAAATCGACTTAGCTCGTCCTCTAACTCTACAACACCCAACAAAGCATTCACCTCATAACTTGGGCTTTCTACGGTATATACAACCCGATCACTACAGTCAGAGTGTTTAAGCGATATTTTCCTATCATGGCAAAATATCCTAACATTGTATTTACTCATCAAATCCATAAATAATTCTAAACCCTACGAAATCAAACACTTGCAAATTGCAAACAAAGGGATAACCTAACAAATCAAACTCTAGATGGTCACACTTCATCCCAAGTGTGGCATACCCTCCTATCGGATTTGCAACCCTTAAGAAAGTTACTAAGTATGAGTGTTCCAGGTTAAGCTTATCTACCAAACAATGAGTTATAAAAGAATGCGATGCACCAGTATCAAACAGAACACTAACTAGCATACTTTGAATCTAAAGCTTACCTCCCAACACCGCCTTCCCTTTCTCTTGCGTTGTTGGTCCCGATGTAGCAGGTTCCAATGTAAATACTTTGTCCCTTCCATCCTTTGTAGGCTCTTTCACTATTTCTTATAATGGCCAATCTAACTACAGTTGAAACACCTCACCACTTTCTTCTCCGTAGTTTTCTTTCCTTTGCCTGTCCGGTACTCATGGGCATAGTGTCCTTCTTGTCGCACATGTACCAGACCACTTCTGCTATTCCCTTATTAGCAATTCCACCCTTCTGAGCTCCTTTTTTATGAAGGAACTTCGTTTTTTTGATTCTGCCCCATCTGGATTTCCTTTGCCTTATTCTTCTCCAAAGAAGAAAGTATCTCCTCATGCCTCAACGCCACCTCTATTATAACATCACAAGGATCCCTAAAACGAGATAATGTAGACCTTACAAACTCAGGCTTCAACCCTCTTATGAACTTCTCATTTCTCTTCATCACAGTATCCAGTGGCATGTCCATACCTAGCCAACCACACAAACTTTCTAGCATTCTCCAACACAGTCATCCCCTTTTGTTCCAACTCGGCAAACATTCTGATCAAGGTAGACTTTGCCATCAAAGACATTAACCTCTCGTCGAACCTCCTCTTAAACTCTACCCATGTCATCGTTTCTTCACCCACTCCAACTGTCACACTATTCCATCAGAATAAAGCTGCTCCCTGAAGCTGTCTCAAAGCAAGCCTTCTCTTCTGCTCATCATTGAGCCCTAAGTGTACGAAGATCCACTCACAATGCAACAACCAGATCTCTACCTCAATAGCGTCTTCAATTCCGACAAATGGCTTACCTCCAAGCCCAACATAGTCTCTGCTCATAATAGCATAGTTATTGATCACCAGAGCTTCCTGAACTCCTCCTCTGCCTACTCCAGCCGAAATACCCGCCTGCATCATGTTGACAAAGAACTGATACATTGCTCTTATGCCAACTTGCGGGACTCCGACACCCGCATTCCTACTTGTGCCTGAGCTGGTTTTCTCCTTGTATTTGGCCTGGCATTTCCATTTGTAATGGTGCTTCCCCCTCCATGGTTAACCCTTCCACTTCTAGCATCCATATCTGTATTCAAGCCTCATGAGATATAGAAGAATAGCCTTACGGAGATAGAAAAATAGAGATATAGTGTATACTTATATATAGAAAATACAAGTACATTCCTATAACGTTATCACATACCCTGATCTTACTCTAATTCCTTAGGATTATGTTTTCGAAATCATTTTCTTAATTGAAGTTTTTAATAAACCTATGCTATGATACTAAATTGTAACATCCCCTATCCGAAGGCCCAAATCTAAGCACTACAGACGCTGCATTCATCCATAATATGAACTTCCTATGACCAAATATGTTAATGTTAATGGTATCCATAATATCATAAGCATATGAATATGAAAAAAAACCACAGATTTCAAAAGAACAACTTTTCGGATTACCTTTCACAAACATGTTTCATATTCCACTACATAATCCCAATCGTTTTCCAGGTTCAGATCAAATATAATTATTACAAAATACGCCAAGAGCGATATATGAAGATGCCCTCTTTGTTGACCAGAGCACTATATAGTCATAACTAACATAATACAACATAGCAGAATCAAACAAAATAAAACAACAACTCCTAAATAGCTATTCGTCAGCCACCTGCTCAACTCTGGAAGTTCTATTGGCTAACTTACTAAAACCTGAAAATCCTCAACCCTCAGCCTACTCAAATAAATTTTGTTTCCCGAGAGTTTAAATGAAAAAACATAAACTTGAGTCAGACATAAAGACAGATATGAATAATACTATACATCCTGTTATTTGATATAAAGTGAGACCATGCTACTTAGCGGAACGGGTCCTTCTACTAATATCCTTTTAAAATATATCTTTTGCATAATCCTGCAACCAAAAATGGTTAAAACTTTAAAGTGTTATCATGTAAACAATCATATCAAGTAACAAATGGACTATCTGTCCGAACATTATAGTTTTGTTTGACTAACTACTAACCTTTGGCTGACTCGGGCCTACCAGACAATATAAAAAATAATCTAACATCCGTTAGATACTCCTCTTCTGGACGATCTGTCCCTAGCTTACTTTCTCCCAGTCAATTGATCATAATGATTTTGCAGGGTTACCATTAACCTACCTCTGTACAAATATATTCATTTCTGTGTGTAACATTATTTTAGTCTTACTTGTAACAAAGTCCTACACATTGGAATTTTGGACTAAATTAGCTAGGAGCTAATAGCTAATGTATAGGGTGTGACCTTATACCAGTCCCATCTGGTATACAAATATCTAAGTCATTTTACTTAAGGTAATCTTCCCTTAAATTTTCCTTGAAAACCTTTTCTTCTGAAATTGATTTAAACCTTTAAATCATACTTTAAACAATGGATACACACACACACACACACACTCCATTCCTTACTCAAAATCACCTTGCTATGTTATATATACTTTACACAAATTTTTGTTGATGAAAACATTTAAACTTTTGAAAGTACTCTTTTCGAATCCATTGAAAGTACTCCTTTCGAGACCAAGTAAACCCTTTATAACCTAGGCCAAAACATTCCTTTCGGAACCATTTATGTAAACCTATCGAAAGAGTTGAAAAACCTGCACTACGAAAACTTTAAAACATTAGACATCCTATCTTTAAAACACTTAAACATTGCCTTTCGAAACCATTGAAAAACCTTTTCTTTTAGACCTTTTGAAACCATTGAGGAACCACCCCTTGGAAACCTTCATTAAAATCTTTCGAAAGCACTAAAAGATCAAACCTTTCGAAAGCCTTTAGGTTCAAGTAAAACATGCGGAAACCTTTTGGAACCATTCAAAACTATCTGTGCAAAACCTTTGGGTTTATCTTCAATAGTGAAAAATGGTCCTAAAACATTTAAATCAAAAGCACTCTTTCAAAAGCATTTTCTAAGTTGAGAAGTGATGGTGTCGAAACCAACCCTTCGAAAGAATTTGAGCAGCGACTTGGTTTTAAAACAAAGTATACCTTCCGAAACCATTTGCTTCGAAAGGTAGAAAAGCGGTAGCTAGGGGTTTCGACCCCGACGTAAGCATTTATTTAAAACAAAGGCGCAGCCCATTACAAAACCATTCATTAAACCAATTTGACCTAGTCGAATGCCAACCTAGTCGAAAGCATATCCTTTGAAAGCAAAGCTAGTGCGTTTTCAATGGAAAGCAAAGTAGCGCTTAGACCCCTTCAAAACCCCTGGTTTCGACCCAACATCTTCCGCCTATATCCAATTCGCTACGCACCAAGTCTTTGATGCCATGCACATTGGTTTTGATAGTGATGGTGACGGAGGAACACGATCGAAAGCTAGGTGCTGAAAGTGGTGAAACATTAAAAAAGCATTTTTAAACTGATTTTTAACCTTTTTAGTTAATTCTTTTCAACTAACCTGCCTCGTTTGTCAAAATACAATTAGTTGCAAATTTCTTTTCTAAAAGTGCTACCAATATTTCAGAAATAAACAAAGTAATTTATTATAAAATACCCTTTCTCCTTTTATAAATATATAAAACATTTAAGTCCCATACTTTAAATAATTATATATACACATATTAAAACACTT
Organism: Allium cepa; assembly: GCA_030765085.1. NCBI lineage: Eukaryota > Viridiplantae > Streptophyta > Magnoliopsida > Asparagales > Amaryllidaceae > Allium > Allium cepa. The sequence goes on from CM060928.1 coordinate 349,293,504, forward strand.
AAGAAAATTCAACAAAAATTCCAGAAAATTATTTTAAATATGTTTTCCAAAATATATTAATTTCAGACCCAAAACATAAATAATTTAGCCGCAAATTATTTTAAATCCAAATATTCATATTCTTTACTAGAAAATTTGTATTAAATCCATACAAATTCATAAAATTATGAAAATTGAACCCGCCTTTAAAATATCATTTCTGATCTAAATCTAAAATCACAAGGCATTAAGATGTCATGTAATAGGATTTTCACACAAATACATATCATGAAACCTTTATCAATAAGCATAAATCATTAACAAGCTCAAAAACATGGCATAACCATGCAAAATAAACCGGACTTAACCTTAAAACGGAAAGTTATGGAAAATATGAAATGTATTCATTATTCACCTTAGCTTTGAGATTAAAGTATTTGAGATTTGAATGAAATTGAATTTGATTAATCTTCTTCCTTTAGCTTTTCTTCCTCTTGTTCTTGCTAATGGTGGCGACCTCTAATTTGATTTGGTATTGCAAATGAATGTATGAAATGAATTCCTAAGGGTTTAGGGTGTTAGAATATTCTTATTCCAACTTTTCCCCACACCTATTTCCTTTACCCATTTTATTTTAGTTCATTTATTCTCTTAGGCATAGCTACTCCTTAGTTTAACTACAAATCTCAATCCCCTAACCATCACATTATTTTATTTAATCTAGCTAATTAAATGCCCTAAATAATGCTGCTAAAATTAGGGTCATTACAGACTCCCCTCCTTAAAGAATTTCATCCTTGAAATTACGATAAGGTACCCAACAAATCAATCAAAAAGGTAAAACATACCATCAAACAAATCAGGATAAGTGTTTCCAATCCTACTCTTAGTCTGAGAAGCATAGTCTCTCTCATAGCCGCTTCACTGGACTTTGACTAATCTGATTGTCTTGTTCCTTAGCCTTCTTTCACCTCTTGTGACTATACGAACTTGCTTTCTAACTATAGTCAAATATGGTTCTACTACCAAGTCATCTAACACAGTATGTGTTATAGTAGTCTTCGGATCTCGAGTATACTTCATTAGATAAGAAACATCAAAAAAATCATGGACTCCTGCCAAACTATTTGGCAACTCTACTCTATATGCGAGTTTCCCGATCCTCTCTACGATAGGAAATGGTCCTATGAATCTCGATGCAATTTCCCTGATTTCCCCAATCAAATTACACCTTTCATCGGTTATACCTTAATATCATGATCTCTAACGGAGAATTCTAAATTTTTCAGTCTTCTATTTGCATAGCTCTTCTGCCTGGACTGAGCTTTCTTCATCCATCCTGAATCAACTCAATCTTTTTTATAGCTTCTCTAACCAAATCTGGACCAAGAACCAACCTATCCTCGGTCTCTAACCAACAAAATGGTGATTTGCATGGCCTTCCATACAAAGCTTCAAATGGTGCCATCCCTATACTAGTATGATAACTGTTGTTATACGAAAAATCGACCAAGTGTAGATGGTCTTCCCATGATCCCCTAAAATCTAACACACAAGCTCTTAACAAATCCTCTAAGGCTTTATTAACTCTTTCTGTTTGCCCATCGGTGTAGGATTGGTGGAAGCTAGTAGGTATCGTCAAATTCACTTTAATCCATCTACGTGTCTAGAGAAGATATGGAGAGAATGATGAAGGAGATGTAGGATGGAGTGATAATTAGAGAACATAAAATGCTTGAAGGATTTTTCAAAGGAATAAATCAACAAGGAATAGTTAGACCTGCTAGAATTCCGAACAAAAGACCAGAAACCAATGTAGGATCATCATACGATAGAGCAAAACAAACTGAAACAATGCCCCTATGACTCGAAGGCATGATTGATTTGGATCTAGGATGAGTTTTAGTGCTTAGAAAGTGCAATGTTGGAGCCAGAGTGAAAAATCATAATAAGAAGGCACGACAACATGTGATGGAAATAGAAGCTCACCATTGGAACTAGGGGTAGAATGAAGTTATGGATAAGAGACATCCATCGGATGACAAACCCATAATCGGGACGAATGGGAGTCAATATTCGATTCCTACACTTTGGTTTTTCATTTCTTTTCTTGTATTTTGCTTTTCGCATTAAGCAATAAAGAGAGTAATAATCTTAGGCCACCTGCACGTATATGCAATTCTGAGCGGTCACTAGCACGATCTGGGTTGGATGCTTGACATGACTACTTAGGACGATAATATCCTCAAACTTCTTACATGTGTGCGAGACTTAGATTGTCTCTAGGCGTACTCTGAGTTGGATGTCTAGGATGAACACTTAGGATTTTTGCTTATTTGACATTTGAAAACCCACTTGAACATGATGACTGATATTGATCGCTTTAAGTCCCGATCGGAGAGACATGACTAAAGTGTAATGTGTAAGCTCCCTTGTTGGAGAGCATGTGGATGGGCTTGTTCAGAAAGTACGTCCCCTCACCGAAGAGTGGGAGGATGAGATTTCTTGGCATTGAGTTCCTTTGCCAAAGAGCAAGCAGACTCAACAAGGATCCAAAGAGATCAAAACCCTAGATTGGATGATAAACGAGCAGGAGCGGTCAAATCTTAAATAGAAAACTAAATGATCCAAAGAGGTCGTTCCTTAACTTAAACAGTAAATAATCCGATGAGATCGTTCCCTTAACTTAGACATTAAATAATCAGGAGATCGCATATTAAACTAATTATATAATTATCTAGAGAAATCGTGCAATAAATTAAATACAAAATGATCTGGAGAGATCCAACCTTAGGACAGATGCAGATTTAATAAAAGAGTTTGAGTGCCTTGTAATTAGGATAAAACGGATAAATCTCAAATGAATACGGGATGATTTTGGTATGTGATGTAGTAATTCCAAATGAAATAAGAATGATTATGATGCATAAACTATACTTAGGCAGACTCTAGAGTCTTAGGTTGTAACATTTTGGAACGACCATTGATTGATAATAGAATTCGAAGGAACTGCACGATTCACCAAGATTGAAGTAGCCGGAGAGCTTAATTATCGAAACTTGATTATTGGAACTTGTTCGTGAGCCAAACACAGCTTACATTCACAAGGCATACTTTGTGGGCAAGGGTTAACCTGCTTTTTAGCAAAGCAGATTTCAATTGGACTTAGAAGATTCAAGCGAGGATGAAATGACTTGAAAACTTGAAGGCACGCATAAAATGACCAGACAATTGAGCTCAATAATTTAGGCAAAAAATATACTAAGTATAGAGGTCATCACCGACCTTTCAAGTAGGTACTGACCTCTTTCGTTAACTCCGTAGATGTTGCAACCACCTTAAGACACCTTTCTATGGATTAGAAGAGTGCTATAAAAGAGTACAAGTAATTTTAAGCTTATAAAAAAGTCACTACCAACCTCTTAGGGAAAAAGGCTGATACTGAGCTGTTTTGGAGAGAGATAGATACCGAATTGTTGTGGATGACCAACGGTCGATGGAAATAGCATATGATACCTTAAAATGAAGTAAGAAGAAGGATGCATGAAGGCTCAAAGTGATTTGATCTAAGGGGAGAAGTCATCACTGATTTGAGAAGTCAGTACTAACATCTGAGGTTAACTCAGAAGAACCTGCAACTTTGCACATTTCTTCAGGGCATTATTTGGACTTTTCCCAGGTGGATTTTTGGCCCAACATGACTGTTTTCCTTATAAATACAAGACATAAAGCAACCAAAATATGATTTGGATTCTCTGATAGTGAAGACTCTGCTACTTCTTCACCACTAATCTCTCCCTCCTTAAAGTCATCTACGAAAAAACCGTTTGCTGTTCTAGGACTTAGATTAGCGAATTCTTAATACTAGGGACTTACAAACAACCCAGAAATTCTATTGTAAATTTGAAATCCACTAGATTGTGGCCAGATCTGATATCTAGTTGTAATACAAAGAGCGAACAACTAATAAAAGATTAAAATTGTTGTAGGTCAGAGATTACGCTGAACCACTATAAAAAATGTGGGCCATTTCACTACTTTTCTGTTAATTTAATATGAAGTGCTTCTTTTATCTGATTTATGGTTGTTGACCCATTTTTTGGGTTAACATGTGCAAAATTGAAGGTGAACCTCTCCCAAAAAGGATTCTTCAGCTACAACGTCACGCATGTTAATCTTATCTTGGTGCATTTTTGAAGAAAATCCTCTGGTTCAACATTCCTCTATAATACTTGTACTAAATCAAACTTTGGCACATAAAATACACTTTTGCAAAAAGAAAAAATGAACAATAAAAATAAATAAAAATAAAGTGGAAAAAAGAACGAAAAGAAAAAGGAAATAAGTGTAAATTTGTATCCTCGCCTTAATTTCGGATTTGATACACAAAAATAACACACCTTAAAAGCATGTTTTAAATTATATTACAAGACTAATTTTCGACCATTTTTCCTTTTCTTCGTGGAAATCAAATGTTAACTTGATGGCATGTTTTTATAAGCAAAACTATTTTCTTTTTCATGATTGTTTTTACAAAATATAAGTATTTGCATTTTTTGCAAGTATATGTACTTTAAACTGCACATAGTAGATAAAGAAAGTGCAAATATTTGCAGTGTAAACTGTTAATATTTGCATTTATTTGCATTTTTGTTGAAACTATAGATGTTTTTTAGAGTTTTGTTTTGAGGAGGTTCAACGGTGTTTTTTGAACCTTAAAGGGGTTGCTTTACAAAAGTATCTAATAAAGAATTTGTTACATGCTAAATTTTTTAATAATATCTTTTTACTAAATGTTAAGATATCTCAAAGTTGGATTGGTTGGAAGAAGATGACAGAGAAAGCTTAAATTAGGGGATTTGGTCCAGTGTGTAACATGATAAAATGAATGAAAGATACTTAAGTAAACTAGATGATGATGAATCAAACTTGTATTTTTGTACATTTATAAGAGGCTGAGTTGAAAAAGTAAATGAAGTAAAATTATTTTTATGAGCTATATTATTTATTGAACAATTTATGATTCTTACGGAGTTTTTTTTAATATTTTATAGACTAGCATATGACATCTAAGTACATAATCATTACACGCATTCGTCTTAGTTATATAACTAAAAGACAAAGTGACAGTAAACATGTGATATACGTAATACACAAATCATTCTTAATAAAACCTTTTAATTAGCCATCTAAATTATTTCAGTATTTTTACAAGCATTTAGTACAAAACCATTGAGAAATTAATTGTTCTTCGAATATTTTTAGTTTTGGCTGCAAATATTAGAAATCTATACTTACGTTTTCTCCATCTATTGATCTTTTATCCTCTTTTTTTACATTTAGCTAAAATATAAGTGAAGATATAAGTTGAAGAGAGTAGTGCTTCTGCAAGTTGGTTATCATTTTTTCTTAATTTGTATGAGTTCTAAAAAAGAGGTGTAATATGAAAGACTTTATTTAGAGTGATATTTTATCTACGCGCACTCAAAAGTCTTAAGAACAAAAATAACAAATTTACGTTAAGTTTGAAATGAAAAGTCCATTTCAAACCTGTAACAAATTGCATTTTTAATGGTTAGAAATTTAAATAATTATTTCATTTATTGGATTATTAGTTAATTGAAGGTCTAAACTTAAATTCTTTCATATATTGTTGAATTAGGACGGGAGACCACTTCCGTTGAGTTAGGATCAACATTGCAAATAAATATTAGTATAAATATAGCAATTTTGGAGCCACTGCACTTCTACAAATTATGTATTTTTATATGTATTTTGTAGAAATACATGCGTAGTCGAGTCCAATTGGAGCTCAACAGATGACTTGTGTTTCTGGGATGAGGGCTTCATTTCAAGATGAATAGTTTTAGAATTTCTACCATCAGATAATTGGATTGGCATAATTATCTAGAAATGCATGAAATTATCATCCCTAGACTCTTTCTTGGATTATGACAAAATTAGTGTCATCAGGACAGAAAAACAGGATGATGTATGCCGATGAATTTTGTGACAATTTGATATACTATGTGATCGAACGATTTCAAAACATATGACCATTTATTTGAGGAATTAAATATAATATATATTATGTTATATAAATCATCCCCTAAAATATTTCTTTTTTGACTCACTTTTAATTTGTTCCTCCTCCTCTTATAATGAAAGTTTAGCCGTCCCCTTTCCTTCGTTTAATCTACATCATTGGTCCACGGTAGACGATGAGCAAGATCTATTGAACTTGTGATAAGGAGTGCTTTGAATCCATTATGACAAGGTGGCTTATGACAGTAGTTGGCCATTATCATGTATTTTGTGTCATTCCAAGGGTTGTCTGTTTATTGTCGAAGAAAGAAGAGTTAAGAAAACCAGAGAGTAGCTTTGTCATTTCTCTTGGCTAAGTGCACCTATCCATATTAGTGATTTGGAGCTTCGGTCTTGAGATGAGGGGAGCGTTATTTGTAGCCGACCGGGGGAGTGCAGGCCACGATTTAAGGTAAGTCATCAAGGTGACCGTGTGGGGGTGTGGCATGGAGAGCATATGATGTGGAGTGTGTTGCAATCGATGGCTCTCAGTTTTGTTAAGTGTAGAGATGGAAATTGAGAAGAGAAGGCGTATGGTGTGTGGGTTGTGATTAAGCGTGACGACCCGGAAATCCGTACCCTTTGAATCGATAATAATCCAACATGTCCGACCCAGAAAGCATAGCCGACGGAAAGTCAAGAGAAAGAAAAGAAGAGAGAAGAAGAGAAGAGAAGAAAGAGAGAAGATAGAACCAAACAGAATAATACAGAATCTTACATCGTAGTGGAAAACATATAATATCATATTGATGATCTTTACAAAACAAAAACTATATATGCACACATCAATCAGAGTTCAACAATCAATCAACAGTTATCAGCCTGAACAGTTATAATAACATATCCTCACAATTGCTGATAATAGACAATAACTAAGCACAGCGGATAATCAATAATCGAAACAGATACGCGTATAAGTAAATGAAGATCTCCAGCTCTCCTGTTGAAGCTCCAAAAGCACCAAAACTGAACCTGTAAATATACTTGATCAGACCCGAGCATTGAATGGGAAGAACGCTCGGATCACTCTGGTAAACCAGCATGAGAAACACACTCAACTGAATTTATTAGATTACCAAGCTTTTTCTTTATCAAAACAAAAGTATCTCGTAAGACAAGTCCACGCATAAACACAGACATGTTTTTACCTTACGAAAACTAAAACATATCATATCAAATCCTCTTGTAGTATAGTAGTGTCTACTATATACAAATAATATTAATCAGAGCCGAAATTGTTACACTGGTTAAATTCTAGCATATAGCCCAATTGGATAACACAATCAAAATGGATGGTACGTAGTGGAGTTTGGATTTCCATAGAAATGACCAGGTGAAGGGACTACCTTCCGACGGGGTACACCTCTAGATGGATGTCCCGAGGCACAGAACATCTGGCCTCTACCAACACAAGATTGGCCCACCTCTGTAACTAGACGGTACCGAATATTTCATCCTTCGGTCGTTACCGACCTTTACCGAAGGCCCTCTAGCATACAAACCACAATAATCAAATACACGATGTCATAGAGTGCAAAGATATATCTAGAAGAGGATGATCATACCCTAATGGAAGCAACCCACTTAGCCCTGTTGCATCTAACCATGTTTTGGTCATTTCCGGTTGATGAGGCTAGAGGTAACGATTGTCTTTCACAATCACATATCACATCACTTTGAATGTCACACGGCCATTTCCGTTGACTACTAATTGCCTTCCACAAAAATACAACCCTTAAGCTCGTATGTCTCAAGGAGGGTGTTAAGCTAAGAGAAGTTGCCTCCTCCGCCACCACTGATATATGTTTGTAAAAGCCAATGTACATAATCTTTAGAAATGCAATGTCAGACAAACATCCATACAAGTTGTCCATGAACAGGACAAACCGAAGATACTTTCCTACCACATCCTGTCGAGAAATCCCTAGGATTAGTAGCGAATAGTCCTTGTATTGAATATTTCATAATGAAGAGACCACTGCTACTGGATGTATATTGGGATTTTAACCCCAAACGATCAACAAGCAGTCCCCCACTATGAAAATTCGTAATATCAATGTCATCATAAGAAACCTGCACAATTTGTCGCATATACGTTGGTCCGAAGTGGTTTTCAGATAAATCTGATCTCGGTCTCTTCGCACCAACAATGCAAAAGCGTTTCTTAACCTCACTCAGAAACTAAGTCTCATAAGCTTATCATATCTCCAACTTTCAATTTGCTACCCTTCAGGCCAAGAAGGAAGCTCGATAGATTGGAGTAATACTCCGCACTATACAAATCAACATCCTCAACACAAATAATAATCAAGCCTACACAGAAGGCTACGTACTAAGTGTACGACTAAATAGTTCCCACATCAAGTCGAGGAACTAAAATTTGGCCAAGTTTGATAGTCGGTTATTTAACTACCAAAGCAAACAAACAAATATTACGCACCATAACAATCACCAGGCCTTTTAATTAATCTTTTATTAATTAAATCACTTGCCAAATATCCACTTCAATTTATCTTTAAAAAGATATAATCTCAAAACATTTCACTTCATATTGGAAAACATTTCCATATACTTATTTAATAATAAGTAATTCACACATCTATTTATTTTCAACACTTAGAAAATATTCTATATACTTAAACCACGATTAAGTATATATTTTATTTTTTCAAGGAAAACATTTTCTTAAACACATTTATTTGGTCAAAACGAATGTTGCGTAAAACATCGTTACTACAACCCAAAATCACTAGTACAGGGATTCGAAAATAAGATACATACATACATACATACATACATACATATATACATATATATATATATATATAAACCCCAATACTACATAAAAACATTTCCTTTCCAAAATCATTTACTATAACAACAGTGTTATAGTCCATCATTTTCTTACTTCTCGAAAACGTCTATTTCAACAATGAATGCCGAAATCTATGGTTTCGACATTCAACACATTTTAAAACATCTTTAAACCATTTTACTCCATCTAAAAGATTACTTCCCAAAACATTTCTTTAATTCAAAAGGTTATTCACTTTCCAAAGCATATCCATTTCATTTAATATATCATCCACTGTCCAAAATCGTGAATGTAAATCGTTTACCAAATTTAATATTATTTCAACATTTAATTTAAAGGATAATTCACTGTCAAAAATCGTGAATAAAATTCCTTTAAATAAACTTCTATATTTAACTTATCAAAATCAATTGATTTCGAATTTATAAAGCGATGTTTATAAATTCACATTATTTTATAAAAACTTCAATTTATAAATTTCCTTTATTAACCAATTCCATTTATCTCATTTATATGCCAAATCCAATTTATAAGTTAATTCACTTATATCATTTATTTACAAATTCGTTCTTTTATAACTTCACAAATTATATAAATCGTATTCACTTATAAAATACATTTATAACTTCATTTTAACATTTACAAAACTTGTCTATAATTCAATTACTTTGATTTATGAAATATCAGTACTATAAATCCCATATATAAACCATTTCATATAATTCAAAAACTCAATTTAAACAATTTACCAAATCATTAAGTCAATATTTCAAAAATCACATTTTGATTATATTTCACAAAAATCATAATTTTTATAACATAAAAATTATAATAGTTATTTATTCAAAATAAATTCAATTCCTTTACAATTCAAAAATCAATAAATCGTTTATTTCCAAAATCACTTTAAAATCCTTTTTAAATTTGGAAATCATCACTTAAACATTTTAAAATTCCAAAAATAGGCCCAATGCTGCAATAACACTAAATACATAAATCACGACATCCAAAACATCATATATCATCATATGATAACAGCATATGTATCAATATCTGTAAATAAATCAATACTGGCGAGGAATCCAGTTGGATCCCTCCAATATGTCATCTGCAACAAATATACATGTTAGAATATGAGTACAATGTCCGCTTCGAGGCAGACGCGCGTATAAAGGGTCATCCGTTCATACACGAAAACGTATATGGTCATCTGCTCCACTAGGCATGTATATATCCAAATACCAATAAATATATCATATATCATCCAAACAATCATTACATTAACAAATAGTTTTGATCAATGTACCAATCAATACATTGACAAATAGTTTTGATCAGAAGAGAAAAATGAAGGGGAACTCGTGATTACTGAAGGTGGAGACGAGGCAAAGATCGAACTTGCGATTTATAAGTTCGAACGAATTTTATTTTGTTTACCGAATGCGAGTTTGGTTTCCTTTGAGAGGAAGAACGATACGTGAGAGTTTATAGTGAAGGGAAAGATGCGTTACTTGTTGAGATAGTTCAACTACAGTGACTTGAATTTGAAAGCAAAAAGGTCTGATGGTGAAAGGGATTTCAGCCGATGGTGAAAGGAAGCAGGCTGGTGAAGGAATCTCAGCTGGATGAGGGTATATATATATTAATTAAATAAAAATTGTCTTGATTTACGCAACTTAAAATCACGAACCCCTATTGAGGCGTGCCGCTAGACGTTTACAATGTTATACCCCTATTTCGAACGCGATGGAAAAGGTTTCATGTCCTAATTCGATTGTATGAAGAAGATAGCTTTTTGGACCCAAATATTTTACTATATTGATTTTCGATATAAATTTCAGCGCGTTTACCTACCGTACGATCACACGACAACTCCAAATGCTACGAAATTTGAAATTCGATAATAATACAATATTACGGATCCAATAGAACTGGCTTCGTAGAGTTCCAAGACCGTGCTTCGGAAGGCTATTTTTAATTATCAATTCAAACGATGTAATTTTAAAACTGAACAAAACACTTTTAAATTCTCTTTTAAAATTTTTATTATCTTCATTCTTATCAATATAAGTTTTACAAGCTTTCAAATTATTTTTAACAAGCTCAAAAACCAAGATTTCATATTTTACCCAATCCCTAATTATTAAATTCAATAATTGAATTATCAAATAAATATTGACATTTGAAATTCAAGTTGAAAATTAACTTTTAAATATTTAAAATCAATTAAATATTGCGATTTCAAATTTCTAAAATTTTGGGTCGTTACATTCCTCCCCCTTAAATGACTTTCGTCCCCGAAATTGCTAGTTAAGAAGAATGGTCCAATACTCGTTTACTATTTTTCCCCAAAGCCAAACAGTTTTTAACAACTCCTTAACACGGTCTTTTTATTGAAGGCACACTATCACCCTTACTAACTTTCCAAACTCACCCATAGGTTCCTAATAATATTATTTACTCAGTAATTCAATTATAATTAAAACCAAATTTTAAGCTGTCAAAATTTTCTCAGAATTTTTCTAACTCTTTAAATTTTCAAAAATTTCGTTAGTGTCTTCTTCGCGCAGCTAGCTCGGAACAACTACAAAGTGCCTCTACGAGCCCTAAATTTTCAAAAGAAAACAAAAGCCAAGTGGCTAGATCAGAAAATCATCAAATTTCATATACCAATTTTTAATACATACATTTTGTCGAGCAATTCAAATCTATCTTCTGAAATCAAAAACATCAATTTATCCTTTGCTTTTAACCCACCTGTATATCCTACTTAGCAATAATATCCATTCACAGAATCCAAAACCATTTTATTCATTTCTTTATAAAATTTTCAATATTTTCTTTACTTATTCCGCACGATGTACAAATATCATTCGTACGCAATACCAAATCCGATCGCTTACTTGATCACACAATTTCACTTCCGAAATAGTATCATCCACCCGATTTCCTAGTGCGGACTCATATCTGTTTCCTTGATCAAAAACTGTCATTCTTCTTGCATAGCCATATACTATGATAGAGAATTTCCAGAATCAATCAAAAATCCATATCCAGGGTTCGCCATCGAAAACCGAGTGAAAAATCCCAACTCGGGTCGATACAAATGTCTCAAAATTCTGTGCTCAAATCTGGATCATATCGTTATGCGAATAAATAATATACGCACACCTTAAGTATTTATCTCAATTGATTATTAACTATATCAATTCTATTTCTATTCCCATTTATTTTGATTTCTATTCACTTATTCATAATTTACCTTTCACCACTTTTATTAAATCTTCATTCAAATATTAACTTAGTAAATTTCTCAATTCAAAATTTACTTAAGAATTTCACTATCCATTTCTTCTATTTAATATAAATATTTTACACACTTCTTAAATTTATTTTCACTTCACCTCTTAAACTTTTGCATCCATTTTCATTTAACTCAAATTTTCAATTTCATTCTAAACTCAATTTACCTTAAATTCTTAATTTATTTTCAAATCAAACTTAATTTTGAATTTCTATTCACCTTATCTCAAACCCATTTGTAACAGCCCAACATTTTCATTAATATTTTAATTCTTTTATTTAAAAACTTTGGGGTTTTATTATATAAAAGTTTGATTTTTCAAATTTATTTGCCCAAGTTTCTATAAATATAAGCAATTTCTATAATTTTTATTTTGGTTAAAGTTTATCTTTAATTGGAATTTTAAAATTTTAAATTCTAACTTTCAAATTTTTTATTTAAACTGTATATATTGGTACAACATTTTATTCCACTTTTATTTCTTTTAAAATTGGTTATATACTTTTTCTTAATTAAGTAATAAATATTTTGTAAAAAGGAAATAAATGTTACGTTTCTTTTATACGTATATACATCAGTTTCTTAGTTAAATGATAAATAAATCAAATGAATGTAAACAAATCAAATTTTAAATTAAGTAATAAATAGTGTATAAATAAGCTCTTTAAGTACATGTTTTAATTGGTACGTTTATAACCGTTTTTGTTTAATTTAGTTGGCGTTAAATGGTAGTTTATTGATGAAATATTCTTTAGCGTATTTTACTAAATATATAAGAAGCAAGTAAATAAGAAACGAATAAATAAAATATGTTACTTTTGTTGTAAATTTGGGTGTACGTTTCCATTAATTTATTGCATCTATTATACGCACTCTTAAAATTCTTACCTTAGCTATATAAAAATCAATCAATCAGCAGCCATGCATTAATAAGTGGGAAAGAAATAAATCCTCTAGCCGTTCAAATTCATTTAAAGCCTGCTTGAAAATTCACGTGTAAACTTCTACACTTTCCTTTGCTTCATTTGTTTTAATTGGTATTAAATCTTTGATTTCTCCCAGCCATTCCAAAATCAATTATTTCTTGCCGTTTTTTCTCCTAATCAATGTAACCCCTATGATAAATATAAAACCACGTACACAAAATTTCATCACCACATCAGTTTGCCTTCTTCTTCCTTGCGTGTGAGAATTGCTCTGAAGGTATGGCTGCATGTTTTCCTTTCTATTTTCTTTTATTCTTCTTGTTTTTTTTCTTTTGAATCAACTGCTCAACTTAGTACTCAGCTACTCCACTTTAGCACGACCGGCCTACAGCCCCTCCACCACCACTAGCTCGGCCTCGTCATTGACATAACCTCTGGCCGTGTTTTTGCCTTGCTGTTCATCATCACCTAACCATATAGCCTGCCCTATATCTTACCCCATTCATCTCCCAGTGTAGCCGCACCACCACCATCATCGACTACATGCCATGACCCGCCTCTGACCGTGTCGAGCCTCCAGCTGATGGTGCACCGACCATGGCCATGCAAAAGTCGAGCACTTTGTGTTTTGAGCCAAACCAGTGAAACTCTTCCTTGCACCACCTGTGCATAATTTAATCATAGCCAAAAATTTTATCAATACCCTAATGACTTGCATGCGTGCATGCATTTCAGAACTTAAACTTGGACAAGGCCGAGCATGTGGAGTGTGGGTTGAGTCGTGTGGTGGAAGGGGCTGTGTTATTGATTGATCTTATCATTTTATTCAATCTAGATTTTCAGTTGCTTTATATAAATTTGATACGACCGTATTTGAATTCGCGTAATTAGTTTTGTTCGTTTTGTTTCAAGATTTGAATCTGATCGTCGCCTCCGCTAAAATTTGATCGTGCCTTCTGTACGTTTGTTCCGGTGTGGATATCGTTTTGAATCTGATCTTCAACGTCGTAGACATGAGTATTCACGCTTGACAAACATACTTATATAATTGTAAATTAATAACAAGTGAAATTGTAGAATGGCTATATTATATTTTACTTGCCTGTGATATAAATTTTATGATGTTAAAATCTGTTATGAAATTTTCACATCATCCGTTATATTATATGCTAATATATTTTATGCTGTCATACTATTTATGTATCACTGTTTTCGCTGCAAGTCCCCTGCAGAGTAGAATCGTTATGGGCTGAAATGATAGGTCTGAACGATATTTATTTATTTAGTATTTATTAAACTTGGGATTGCCGGTTTAAAATGATAGAACCCCGGTTTTTCTTTGTAAATTACGGATTGAAATGATATATTATCCGTATCACTTGACCTAAGTTGGAAAATATTATACAGAGCCGTGGTTATTTATATATATTTTTCTGGAAATTTTAAGTATTTTAAATTTGTATATTATAATATTTTGATTTAAATTGAGTTAAAATTGATCGTTAGTGATTTTATATAAGTTAAATATATAAAGAAATGAATGTTTAGGTTTGAATTTGAAATATAAATTTATTTTGTAATTTGATTTTGGTAAAAGAAATGGAATTCAAGTTAAGCAAATAAAATATAATAATTTGATATAAATTTGAATTTAAAATAAATTAATAAAGTGTTACTGAGTTTTCAATGAATTAAATGGCTAAACAAAAGAGTACTTAAAAATGAAAGTTGAAATATATTTTAATTTAGAAATGGAAGTTGGGTTTAAGAATAAAAGGTAAGTTAAGAAGTAAATTGAAAATTAAGCTATATTTGAAATGGTAATTAAACTTAATGGTTAAGAATTTTTTTTAATACAGTGGATAGAAACTAGTACACTTGACTTTAATAAGTGAAGCCTTGAGAAGTTGATATTTATTAGTGAAATTTACTTTATAAAAATCATAAATTTTTAGGTAATTTAAATGACTATTTCAAATGGAAAATATGATTTTTATAAGTTAAATTGGTTTAAATTAAATTTTAATTATTGATGAATTTATATTGAAGTCGAAGTTAATTAACTTAAAATCTGCTGTTAGGATATTACCGCACTTTGTAAGTGCCGTAGTTGATGCAAATGAACTAAAGGCTAAAATTAATTAAGGGCTATTGCAATACTTGGTAAGTGCCGTGGTCACGAAATTTAAAACTAAACTAGAATAAATAAAAAGGTTACAGTAGCACTTGTTAAGTGTTACAGTGGCTGAAATTGAGATTTTTGAATATTTGATTTGTAAATATAATAACTTCACTTTTAAACGTTAAAATGAAGTATTTTGATTTAATGTTAACTATTTTGAAATTTATAACCACGGGTAATAATAACGTTGGTTGTTAAAGAGACCGAGATCGGATACGTGCATACTCTATGTCGACACCGAAAACCGCTTTAACAACCGTGTACGCGGTGGAGATTGCAGAATGAAGTAGGATGGTGGTGACGTTCTATTAAGATATGTATGTGGACCCGACTCCAGTGAGTTGGCATAAGGTGGCTAAAACGGGAGAGATTCTCGGGCCAAGGAGGTAGCACCGCTTATCAGACGCACTTCTTCATATGCCATTCTATTACTTTGTGATTGTTTGGTGCGCACCTTTGATTTTGAGAGTGTTGTTCGAGGTGGGCGGTAGCAACTGCTATGCGCTACCACCGGTCCAGATAGCAATTGGTATATCTACCCTGTAATTTCCTAGTTGTTCCGTGTCACCTACCCTAGCGAGCCTTGTATGAGTTGGGTTTTCTGCCGTAGCCCGTGTGGTATCCTCTGGTGGCTTCCCGATCAGGAGGGACTATGATATTGGATGGACTACTGGGACTATTACGTGTTAAGGTGGAAAATGTAAAGCCTTAATGCTATTTAAAAGTATGTTTATTTCAATATAGACACAATTATAATAGCGAAATATTACTACATAGTAAATAGTTTAACGGATCCTTAGAGGATGGGCGGTCTGAAGCATCCTTTAAGTTACTTGCCTTTATATTATAGTTCACTTGAATTAGCTTACACTGTATAAGTATGTATGTCCTGACTCGAGTGTTTGTGTTTATTTCTTATGCTCGGCTTTGCCTGAGTATCAGTTCGGATTTCATTCCCCCAGAGCTAGGACTGCTGGAGATCATCTTATCGAGCTGCTATCTATTTTCTATTCAGTCTTTTATTTTAGCCTATTCAATTGAGACAAATGAATTTCGGATTTTATGTGGTTATTTCAAACTATATTTGGTTTTAAGACCATGTAATTTATACTTATTTTGAGACTATGTGATAGTGGCTTCATGAACCACTATAGTATTTTAATTCCGCTGTGAGTATTCTGATTTTTGTTTCTAAGATTCTATGATTTGACTTCTTTTGCTCCAATTTTTATTACAATCTATTGTTTTGAACCATTCAAGCTTGGCATGTTTTAATTTATTGTCGAATTTGAATGGTGCAAAATAGTGGGACGTTACAGTTGGTATCAGAGCTTTGGTTTCTAGGAAAACCATAGCCTGCGGAGCAAAAAGTCATTAGAGGTAGGGTATAAATACCCTAGAATGAGTGAAGTCAAATCTTAGAATCCTTTGCTTATGAGAGAACATATTTTTAAAGTATAAAATGATTTTAAAGGATTTTCAAAGAAGTATTTTGATATAAAACTTTCTTGTTTTGAAATCAAATTTTTTTCCGACTACTTCTTTCTCGTTCTCCATCTTATATAATTAGGTCCTTTGAGTATGCCTTTTCTAAGTGAACTTTGGATTTTCTAATCTATCTTGGTCTCTATTTTTTTTCCTCTATCCTTAAATTCATTCTTGATTTCTCATGATGAATCGAGGAAATGCCAAAGGTAGGGGACGAGATGTTGCCCCAGCTTCTGCACCCGTTGCCCCAGTGAGGTTTACTAAGCTTTGTAAGGAGTATACCGAGCTTGGTGGCACCAAGTTCACAGGATCTAAGAGCATAATTGAAGCTCAACAGTGGTTGAGGGACTTGGAGAGAATCTTCTCTGGTCTTGAGATCACTAATGCCCAGCATCATTAGTTAGCCGCTTGGCAATTGAAAGGAGCCGCTTTGGATTGGTGGCTGTCCGTTACAGCTCACACCGTTGAGGCTGACATCACTTGGGAACAATTTAGGGATGCTTTCTTCGTGAAATGGATGCCCGAAGCAGGCAAGTCTCAGTTATATTGGGAATTAATAGATTTGAAGCAAGGTGATATGTCCTTTATATAAGAGGAAATTCAATGAGCTATCGCAATATGGCCTTAATCTCATAGGCACTTCTCTGAAGAAAAACGAGAAGTTTATTGCTGGTGCACCCCCCGAGTACTACGATCGCCTCATTACCCACGTGCATGGTACGTTCACCGCTCTAATGGACATGGCTATCAGATATGAGAATCCTACCTCTAGGGATCCTCCAGCTACCCTGTCTGCCCCATCTCTGTATTTTGGTAATTCCAAGAAGAGGAAGCCCCATTTTCAACAACGACAGAAGAATAAGAATAGGACTCCAGGATTGGGATCATCTTCTTCATCTCAGAGGCATCTTGTAGACCTATCCGCCATTACCTATTACCGATGTGATCAGAAAGGACACTAAGCTAATAGTTGTCCTACCTTGGGTGCTTCGATCCCTCCTCTAGCTCAGTTGGCCAGACGAGACTTCTGCCACATTTGCCTTTAGCCGGGACATTTTATGAAGGACTTCCCAACTCAGAAGAAGGGTATGGCATCAGGAATTTTTGCTGTAATTCGGCATCTTCTCAAGCTCCACAGCCTGCACCTGCGCCTGCTCTCGCTCCTAGCGATTCTCGAGGTACGCTTCAGGGTTCTTTTACTTTGTTTAAATCTCTTGTTCGTGTTTTATTCGATACCGGAGCTTCCCATAGTTTTATTTCATCGAATCTCTGTAACAAATTTGAGCATCTCCTTTCTCCCTAGTTTGCCTCTATACCTTTATGTGTTTCAAATCCTATTGGGGGTCCTGCAAATCTCAGTAAAATTTATAAGCGAGTGAAGCTTCTCCATTTCGAGCAATGTTTCACTGGTGATTTTTATATCTTGGGTTTTGACACTTTCGATCCACTGCTTGGGGGTGATTGGTTGGATAGGCATGATGCCCGTATCTCTTGTAGTTCTCGAACTGTTGCCCACAAGGATGATTTTGGTAATTCATTAAAGATCCAATGTAGTTTGCCCCAGGATTTCGCTGGTAGCTTCATTTATTCTCTTGATACTTTCCCTGGCGATTTCCATTCGAATCCTATAGTCGAGCTATTTCCCGATGTATTTGGTGAAGTCACTTCTTTACCTCCGAAGCGGGAAATTGATTTCCGTATCGATCTCATTCCTGGAGCCCGACCTGTAGTTCTTCCACCCAGAGGAATGGCACCCCGGGAGAAGGCCGAATTAAGGAAGCAAATTGAAGACTTGTCCTCTAAAGGTCTGATAAGACCTAGCTTTTCAGAATGGGGAGCAGCCTTAGTTTATTTCACCAAGTCTGATGGTTCTCTTCGGATGTGTGTTGATCATAGGGAGCTGCTCAAGCTCACTATGAAAAACAGATATCCTATGCCCCGCGTCAATGATATGTTTGATCAGCTCTATGGAGCTTCTGTTTTCTCTCAGCTAGATCTGGCCACAGGTTTTCACCAACTCAGAGTTGCTAAGGAGAGCATTCCCAAAACTTCTTTCCATATTGAGAATGGTTTCTTCGAATGGTTGGTTATGCCTTTTGGGTTGACTAACGCTCCTACCTTCTTTGTCGACTTGATGAATCGTGTCTTTCGCGATGTGCTCAATAAGTTTGTTCTAGTCTTTACTGATGACATCCTTGTCTTCTCCAAAACAAGAGATGAGCATGTGTCGCATTTGAAATATGTTTTAGTGACTCTTCGAAAACATCAATTGAAGGCTAAATTTTCGAAATGCCATTTCTGGGAAGAGGAAGTCCAATTTCTCGGACATATTGTTTCTAGTGATGGAGTTTCTGTTGATCCAGTCAAGATCGTTGCGATCAATGATTGGGAAACTCCTAAGACTCCAACTGATATTCGTAGTTTTCTAGGCCTTGCCGGTTACTATCGGAGGTTCATTGAGAACTTTGCTCGGATTTCTGCACCACTCACTGCTCTAACTCGGAAGAATGCTAAGTTTATATGGAGCGATAAGTGTAAAGCGGCATTCCAAGAGTTAAAGAATAAGCTTACTTCCGCACCAGTGCTTACCGTTTCGAATGGGAATGAGAGATTAACAGTATTCACCGATGCTTGTCGCGAGGGTTTGGGAGCAGTATTGATGCAAGATGGGAAGGTGATTGCCTATGCAGTCGTCGGCTGAAGACCCATGAGGCTAACTATGCAGCTCATGATTTAGAATTGTTGGCTGTTGTCGTTGCTTTGAAGCTTTGGAGACATCATCTCTTGGGTGCTAAATTTGACCTCTTCACTGATCATCAGTCTTTGAAATATATCTTCATCCAGAAGGATTTGAATCAGAGACAAGTTCGGTGGCTTGAGTTTCTTGCTTCTTACAACCTTGACATAAACTATACCCCTGGGAAAGCTAATGTTGTGGCGGATGCTTTGAGCAGGAAGAAGTCTTTGTTGTGCCAGCTTGTTGTTTCTTTCCCTCTTTTGGATCGTATCATGGCTAAGCAAGATGAGGATAGGATCATCAGATTGATTAAGGAGAGTGTTCGTAGTAAGGCCGGTGATAGTAGTTCTGATAGTAGTGGAGCTCAGATTGATGATGGAGGGATTTTAAGGACTAATAATCGGATTTGTATCCCGAATGTTGATGGTTTAAGGCAGGAGCTACTTCGGGACCATCATCAATCCAGACTTTCCATTCATTCTGGTGTAGTGAAGATGTATCAAGATTTGAAGAAGCTTTATTGGTGGAGGGATATGAAGCGCGATGTCTCTATCTTTATTAGTAGGTGTGCGACTTGTCAGCAAGTCAAGGCGGATCATCAGACGACCCCGGGTTTGTTGCACCCTCTTGAGATTCCCAATTGGAAGTGGGAGCAAGTTTCTATGGATTTCATCGATGGTTTACCGAGATCTAGGAGGGGAAATGAGAGCATCTGGGTTATCGTGGATAGACTGACCAAGTCCGCTCATTTTATTCCGGTCAAGTCTACCCGTACGGCTTCGAGCTTACTGAGATTTATATAAGGGAGATTGTTTGCCTCCATGGTGTTCCCCCTAGCATTATTTGTGATCGAGACCCTATCTTTACTAGTCAGTTTTGGAAAGCTTTCCAGGAATCCTTGTGTACTCATCTGAATCTGAACACTTCTTACCACCCACAGACTGACAGTCAAACGGAAAGGGTGAATCTGATTCTAGAGGATCTTCTTCGTGCTTGTATTTTGGATCATGGAGGCTCTTGGGAAGATCATCTCCATCTTGTGGAATTCACCTATAACAATAGTTATCAGGTATAATTCCAATCCTTTATTCTTATCTTATCTTAATCCTTTATCTGTCTCATTCTATCTTTTGTTCAGGCTAGTCTTAAGATGTCTTCGATTGCTGCCCTTTACGGGCAACCTTGTAGATCTCCATCTTGCTGGATTGAATTTGGAAATTGTTTGGTTCTTGGCCCCGATATGATTTTGGAAGCTTCGGTGAAAGTCGAAGAGATTAAGAAGAGGTTAAAGACTGCTCAGGATAGGCAGAAGAAGTACGCTGATCGTCGTAGAAAGAGTTTAGAGTTTGCTGTCGGTGATCTGGTTTTTCTTAAGGTCTCTCCCTTAAGAAATGTGGTTCGGTTTGGGCGTAGAGGGAAGCTTGATCCTAGGTTCATCGGTCCATTCCGCATCTAGGAAAGAAATGAGTCTCTTGCTTATCGACTGGATTTGCCCGAGAAATTCATTGGAGTACATAATGTATTTCATGTATCACACCTTCGTCGCTGTTTGCATGATCCATCTCTTATAATCCAGCCTTTTGCTCTAGATAGTTTGGATATCGAGCCTAATCTGACTATTGAGAGGAAGCCACTTCGTATCGTCGATGGAGGCACGAAACAGCTTAGAAGGAAATCTGTCAGCCTAGTCAAAGTGCAGTGGAGCACTGATGAACGGGATTGCACCTGAGAGACGGAGGAGAGCATACGTGCTTCGAATCTAGAATTACTTGTTTCAGGTACTTTGCTCTATTACCTTATCTTCCTTTGTTTTCCTTCTTTTGTTCCAATTCGAGGACGAAAAGCTTTGAGTGGGGGAGAGCGTAACAGCCCAACATTTTCATTTAATATTTTAATTCTTTTATTTAAAAACTTTGGGGTTTTATTATATAAAAGTTTGAATTTTCAAATTTATTATAAATCATTGCCCAAGTTTCTATAAATATAAGCAATTTCTATAATTTTTATTTTGGTTAAAGTTTAACTTTAACTGGAATTTTAAAATTTTAAATTCTAACTTCCAAATCTTTTATTTAAACTGTATATGTTGGTACAACATTTTGTTCCACTTTTGTTTCTTTTATAATTGATTATATACTTTTTTTTAAATTAAGTAATACATATTGTGCAAAAAGGAAATAAATGTTACGTTTCTTTTATACGTATATACATCAGTTTCTTAGTTAAATGATAAATAAATCAAATGAATGCAAACAAATCAAATTTTAAATTAAGTAATAAATAGTGTATAAATCGTCACTGACATAACCTCTGGCCGTGTTTTTGCCTTGCTGTTCATCATCACCTAACCTTAAAGCCACCCTATATCTTACCCCCTCCATCTCCAAGTGTAGCCGCACCACCACCGTCATCAACTACAGGCCGTGACCCGCCTTTGACCGTGCCGAGTCTCCAGTTGATGGTGCACCGACCATGGCCATGCAAAAGCCGAGCACTTGTGCTTTGAGCCAAACCAGTGAAACTCTTCCTTGCACCACCTGTGCATAATTTAATCGCAGCCAAATTTTTTGTCAATACCCCAATAACTTGCGTGCATGCATGCATTTCAGAACTTAAACTTGGACAAGGCCGAGCGTGTGGAGTGTGGGTTGAGTCGTGTGGTGGAAGGTGCTGTGTTATTGATTGATCTTATCATTTTATTCAATCTAGATTTTCATTTGCTTTATATAAAATTTGATATGATCGTATTTGAATTCGCGTAATTAGTTTTATTCATTTTATTTCAAGATTTGAATCTGATCGCCGCCTCCGCTAAAATTTAATCGTGCCTTCTGTACGTTTGTTCCGGTGTGGATATCGTTTTAAATCTAATCCTCAGCGTCGTAAAAGTGAGTATTCACGCTTGACAAACATACTTATATATATAATTGTAAATTAATAACAAGTGAAATTGTAGAATGGTTATATTATAATTTACTTGCCTGTGATATAAATTTTATGATGTTAAAACCTGTTATAAAATTTTCACATCATCCGTTATATTATATGCTGATATATTTTATGTCGTCATACTATTTATTTATCACTGTTTATCACTACAAATCCCCTGTAGTGTAGAATCGTTATGGGCTGAAATGATAGGCCTGAACGATATTTGTTTATTTATTTATTAAACTTGGTATTGCGGGTTTGAAATGATAGAATCCGGATTTTTCTTTGTAAATTATGGATTGAAATGATATATTATCCGTATCACTTGACCTAGGTTAGAAAATATTATACAGACCCGGGGTTATTTTTATATATTTTTCTGGAAATTCTAAGTATTTTAAATTTGTATATTATAATATTTTGATTTAAATTGAGTTAAAAACGATTGTTAGTTATTTTATACAAGTTAAATATATAAATAAATGAATGTTTAGGTTGGAATTTGAAATATAAATTTATTTTGGAATTTGATTTTGGTAAAAGAAATGGAATTCAAGTTAAGCAAATAAAATATAATAATTTGATATAAATCTGAATTTAAAATAAATCAATAAAGTGTTATTGAGTTTTCTATGAATTAAATGGCCAAAGAAATGAATACTTAAAAATGAAAGTTGAAATATATTTTAATTTAGAAATGGAAGTTGGGTTTAAGAATAAAATGTAAGTTAAGAAGTAAATTGGAAATTAAGTTATATTTGAAATGGCAATTAAACTTAATGGTTAAGAATTTTTTTTTTTAATACAGTGGATAGAAACTAGTGCACCTGACTTTAATAAGTGAAGCCTTGAGAAGTTGATATTTATTAGTGAAATTTACTTTATAAAAATCGTAAATTTTTGGGTAATTTAAATGACTATTTCAAATGGAAAATATGATTTTTATAAGTTAAATTGGTTTAAATTAAAGTTTGATTATTGGTGAATTTATATTGAAGTCTGAAGTTAATTAACTTAAAATCTTGTGTAAGGGATATTACCGCACTTTGTTAGTGCCGTAATTTATACAAATGAACTAAAGGTAAAATTAATTAAGGGCTATTGCAGTACTTGGTAAGTGCCGTGGTCGCGAAATTTAAAACTAAACCAGAATAAATAAAAAGGTTACAGTAGCACTTGTTAAGTGTTGCAGTGGCTGAAATTGAGATTTTTTGATATTTGATTTGTAAATATAATAGCTTCACTTTTAAAAGTTAAAATGAAGTATTTTGATTTAATGTTAACTATTTTGGAATTTATTACCACGGGTAATAATAACGTTGGTTGTTAAAGAGACCGGGATCAGATATTGGCATACTCTCTGTCGATACCGAAAAACACTTTAACAACCGTGTACGCGGTGGAGATTCCAGAATGAAGTAGGATGGTGGTGACGTTCTATTGAGGTATGTGCGTGGACCAGACTCCCATGAGTTGGCATAAGGTGGCTAAAACAGGAGCGATTCTCGAGCCAAGGAGGTAGCACCTCTTATCGGACGCACTTCTTCGTATGCCATTCTATTACTTTGTGTTCGTTTGGTACGCACCTTTGATTTTGGGAGTGTTGTTCGAGGTGGGCGGTAGTAGCTGCTACGCGCTACCTCCGGTCGGATAGCAATTGGCATATCTACCCTGGCAATGCCTAGTTGTGTCGTGTCACCTGCCCTAGCGAGCCTTGTACAAGTTTGGTTTTCTCCCATAGCCCGTGTGGTATCCTCTGGTGGCTTCCCGATCAGGAGGGACTATGATATTGGATGGACTATTGGGACTATTACGTGTTAAGGTGGAAACTGTAAAGCCTTAGCTATTTAAAAGTAAGTTTATTTTAATATAGACATTATTATAATAGCGAAATATTACTACATAGTAAATAGTTTAACGGATCTTAGAGGATGGACAATACCAAGCATCCTTTAAGTCACTTGTCTTTATATTACAGTTCACTTGAATTAGCTTACACTGCATAAGTATGTATGTCCTGACTCGAGTGTTTGTGTTTATTTCTTACATTTGGGTCAGCCTGAGTATCAGTTCGGATTTCATTTCCCCGGAGCTAGGACTGCTGGAGATCATCTTATCGAGCTACTGTCTATTTTCTATTCAGTCTTTTATCTTAGCCTATGTAATTGAGACAAATGAATTTGGAATTTTCTGTGGTTATTCCAAACTGTATTTAGTTTTAATACCATGTAATTTATACTTATTTTGAGACCGTGATAGTGGCTTCATGAGCCACTATAGTATTTTAATTCCGCTGTGAGTATTCTGATTTCTGTTTCTGAGATTCTATAATTTGATTTCTTTTGCTCCAATTTTTATTACAATCTATTATTTTGAACCATTCAAGCTTGACATGTTTTAATTTATTGTCGAATTTGAATGGTGCAAAATAGTGGGACGTTACACCATTCTTAATTAACCATCTCTTTAAATTAGTTTCATTACTCATTTATTTATATCTTAATCAATTTTTTATTTCCAAACTTTTATTGTTTTAGTCTACCTGTACTAATTCTTCAACTTCACTTTATTTAACACAATTCAAATTCAATCCCAATGTTCAGTTTGTATTACATTTACTTACACCTTTTAAATTAACTTGTTCATTCACAAATTATTCCCAACCCGATGAATTTTATTTCAATGACCATTCATTAAGCCCATTTAGACTTCTTCCTCAAATTCATCTTTATTTAACTTAATTCAGTTACATTCCAATTCAAATTTTAAACTTCCAGAAGTTTTTCCAAACTTATTTACATTCCATTTACAAATCTTTTTAATTTACTTCATCCAATTAGATTTCTTTCTAACTTATTTCGTTTTCACACTTACATTATTTTAAATCTTCTTCAAGTTAAATTTTTCTCTCACAAACTTCTAATTTTACAAGTTATCAAAATCATTTATTTTTCCAAAATTTTTTTTAATTGAACTCCCAGAGTTTAAACAATTCCTCACTATTTCAAAATCATCTTTGAAATCACTATGTCCAAAATCCTTTGGTATATCAAATTATTTCTTTGAATTTCAAAACCGAATCCAGTTTTGCAAACCACTCCAGTTTATAACATTCACAACATTTAGGTAGCAATTCCTCTCTTGGAAACTCGAAAATGAACATCGATGATGCTGCAGTCATCACCGAAATTATTTTCTACCGACCGAAAGAGTTTAGTGCTTTTATCTTCTTTTTTTAAAACATTTTACAATACTTTTAATTCCAAATCCCACCAAATTTCATATCTAATTCAAAAATACTTTCCCAAATGATATCACTATTATTTCTCCAAAGCCTTTGAAAATCATTTTCAAACTCAAAGGGAATTAAATTTTCAAATTTCAAATTCCAAATCCTTCCAATCTATATTCAAATATTACTCTGGAACTTTTATACCATTTCAATTATAGATCACATTTATAATTCACATTTACAAATTCCACTCTGTTATATGAATTAATTTCCTTAGCTTTAGTTATAATTTCAATTCCATATTCTATTTCCACAACAACGATGATAATAATTTAATATTATCGCTTCCTAACAACCAAGCAACCATATATACTATAATAATTTACGAAAAATTGTTCTTTTACATATAAACATATTTTGGGCAAAATTGTTTTATTCACCCTATTTAAAACAATAAAGTGTCGAATTGTTCTATACAGGTGTTTAAAGATCCATATCAATAATGTTAATTACTCGTATTGACCAGAATCCATAAGCCACTCAACAAACCAATCAACACAATATAAAATAATTTTATATTCACTAAAAAATACATGCTCATATCCATTAATACACTCAAACTCATTCTAAATTACTACTCTATCTCTAATGAGTAATCCCCGTCAAAGCCAAGGTTTTTGCTTAACCTTCTGCTCTGATACCAAGTGTAACAACCTGCAAATCCATACCCCTTTGAGTCGATAATATTCTCCATCAGTTCAACTCAAAGTGGTCACAAATACAAACCATTAGGGTTAAAGAAGAAAGAGATAGAATAAGAAAATGAAACAACATCAGAATCTCACAATCGCAGTGGAACAACATATAATATATAACAACAGATTTTATACCAAAGAATATGTAACTTTATAATACTTACAATCATCAGAGTACAACATAACCATCGCATCAAATCTGGACAGTTACAATAACTTGTCCTCACAAAAGCTGACTATACAGCTTATACTGCACAGCGGAATATACATAACGTACGTGTGATCAAGGTTTCAAATATCGGATTTCGGTCACGTTTCGTCTTGGAATTTTTACATAAGTTATCTCGTATTGGGGGAGATCTCGGACGAGATGAGTATATATCGGGTGCACATCTCGGATTGACATCCCGGGTCTTATAATGCATCTCGGGAATATCTCGAGATGTACTTATATGTCTAAAGTTGACGTGTCAAAAATTTATTTAACAGTTATAACTTTCTTAGTAAAAATAAAAATGGTAACATACTTGATTTACATGGAAAAATGAATATTTTTAGAAGAGTAGTAGCTTGATTGGCTTAATTGATTTGGTAATGTTTTAGTAATATCCTTTTATTTAAACATAATAAAGAAGTGAAACATTTCGCTATGACTCATTAAGATAAAAAGTAAAGAATATATTTAAGAAGTTAGTAAATTATAATTAGATTGAGCAGTTTCTTTTCGATCAATATGAAAATAAAAATTATTATGAAAAATAAGATAAATGTATAATTACGGGTGAGATCTCGGATTAAGATTTTAATCCATATTTCGAGTGAGATTTGAATATCTCGAATGAGATAAGTGTCGTGGGAGATATGGAGGAGATTTGATGTCTCATCTCGTTTAAGTGTGAAAAGGAGATCTCGGGCGGTATACACGAGATTTAAAACCATGCGTGTGATACGTCTCACCATCCAGCTCGTCTCCTGAGCTCCACGACATCATATCCTGTATCTGTAGTACTTGGTCTAACCCGATCATTATAATAAAATAATAGCCGAGTCAGTCTGGAAAACCAGCGTTAGAAAACACACTCAATTGGATTATTAAAGTTTTCAAAATCCTTTGAAATCAAAGGTATCTTGTAAGACCATGCCAAAAATAAACATGTCGGGTTTTTACCTTACGATAACCTAAAACATTTTTATCAAATTTGTTTGATATTATGATAGTGTCTATAGAAAGTAAAATAGAATCTAGTTGAAATGCTTGCATCTCACGTCCCAGCATAGTTGGGCACAATCAAAACCGTACAAGCGCTTATTGGAGATTGGATTCCATACAATGGCAGGGCTACTAGGGTACTTCCGTCACAGTACGTGGTTTAGATCAACATGCCGAGGACAAATCCCGATCCCATGCAACACAGGACCGGAGCTACCCTTACTAGATAGTTCGAATAAGATCACCCCACGGTTGGGATCAACAACCGCCTGATAAGCCGAGATCAAAAGGGACATCTAGACAGGATGACCTTACCCTACTTGGGTGCTACCCACTTAGTCTTGTCGTACCTCCTCTGTTTTAGCCATTCCCGTTTGATGAGGCTTGAGGCTATGCGTTACCTTTTTAAGGATCTCATTTACTTAGAATGCTCACCATCCTCCTGATGATATTTTGATAGCATTCTTCCATCAATGTTGCCCTGGATCTGGACAAATCAAATCACTGTTTTTATCATCTTCGCGGTCTTTATTCACAAACGTTCAAATCAGATTGAAGTGGTTTTCGGACAATTAAACCCGATCCCGATTTCTTCGAAACGATCAGCGCATTGGCCAATATTGATTGTCGGTTATTTAACTATCAAATAACATTCACAAGCCAGATATTTTATTTCCATTGAAAAGCACCAAGTCTTATTAAATTTAGTTTTCACATAAACTAAATTATTTTTCCAAATATGTACACTTAAAACATTTAAAATAAAACTACTTAAATCACTTTATTCAAAATATTAGTTATGAAATTCTATAATAATTTTCCAAGTAAACTTAGCCAAAACTACTTTTTAAAATAAAACTATCCTATAAGGTATAAATATTTAATACTTATCCCTTACATCAAAAGACTAATTTAACCTTGGAAAATAATACTACTATAATTAGCTTAAATAAGTATTAACTTTAACAAATTTAAAAAAACAACCAAATAATAATTTTTCTAAAACATTCTTTCAAAACCACTTTTAAAACTTCTAATTTATACTTAAAAATATTTTTTGAAAATATACATGGTTTTTCAGGAAGGAAATACACTTTCCACTTCAACATAACCCATCTAATCATTTATAAATCCTTCTCGATTTATCCCAATTTAATTTACGTCTCAATCAAGTAAATTTTCTTTCATACTTTTAGAAATTAAACTACTATTTGTTTTTAAAACAAATTTCATCTTCTTACAAATTCCCACCTTGAATTTATACTTTCAAATTTATCCATTGATAAATATTTCACTTTATTTATAAACCTAGTTTATAATTTCCATGCCCAAATTTTCCTTCACATCTCAGTTCCAAAATACTTAATCGAGTTGCCAATCGATTCTCTGAATTAATTCCATTTTAAAGCTTATTTTTTGATTTATCCAAATTTATTTCAAAATCCATTAATTCTAGTTTTATCCTTTTATTTTGATTTAAAACCTTATTTAAATCCGAAATACCAATTTCATACCTTATTTCAAAGTTCTCCTTTTATTTTTTTCCAAGTCATTTCAAATCTTGAATTTAAAAATATATTCCTTCGAACTTACAAAACAATATTGCTTAAGTCCTTATCTTAAATATCCCCTTTTTCCACATTTATTCAAAATCCTTATTTTCCCATATTCTAGAATTTATAATATAGGATTTAAAAAATCAAACTATATATTTTCCCGATTCTTTCCTTTTTTTAGATTTACCCATCTTTACTACAATTTCTTCTTTAAATTTTCCTTTATTATTTCCCTTTTTTTTAAAAATTTGATATTTATATCTTTAAAATGCCATAATATATCCAGCAATATATTAACATCAAAAAAATCAATTTCCAACATAATATCACGGATTATCCAACATTTCATATAATTGAATATGAAAATAAATTCAACATTTTTGAGTAATCCAGTTGGATCCCTCCAACCTGTTTCCCTACATCCACAGATGTTAGTCAATAAATAAAATACAATCCTGCTTCAAAGCGGGATATCACGGTATATAGGGTCATCCTCTATTATGCGGGCGCATAAGGTCTCATCCGCTATATAATGCGGGAATATCAATGACCCCAATACACACACACACACACACACACACTACTATATATAATACATAACATCCAGACTGATAATAAATTATCAATTCAATCAATCAACTAATAATTTAAATTTAACTATTTAAATTTACCGATAACCCAGATGTGAGTGAGATTAACTCACCTTTGATTTTTGTTTTGCAATCCATTTCCCTCTCAACTGCTTCTCCATAATTTTGGACCTTGTACAAACATTATACGTTTTATTAACATTTGAACAAATCGAACAATCTATTAACACTTAATAATTTAATTGATTTTTTTAATTTTAAGCTAATAATTTTTCTTTAGAACTACACATATTTTTATAAATAATGTATATAGATTTAAAAATCTAATTTTATATAAACTCCTCAACATTTAAAATTTTCATCCCCAAAATCTTGTCTGTATGTATATATTGTTTATTCATGTTTATTTATATGCGTAGATAAATAATTGTTTATACACTTTCTAAAAATCTAAATTTAACTATATATACATATCTATATATTTCCCTCAAAAATTTTCTGCTTTAACTTTACATATTTTTTTTTCAACCTTATATATATTTATTAAATTCTAAAAATAAAATTCCTTTCTCACTTATATATACATATATTAAATCAAAACAGAACTGTTTTAAACACCTTACTTTACAATCTCTGCTTTTATTTTCTTCAATTTTCTGTAACATATTCATATATATATATATATAAGTTATTAAATTTAAACTGAAACAAATACCTTATTGTAATTATGTGAACCCAGTTCCCTCCTCGTACGCGACTCCACCGACGATCGAACTCGAGCTACCCTACGGCCAATCCCCCCATATCGACAGCGCCTTGAACCATGTCGAGCTCACGAATCCCCCATACGTATGTGCGTGAACCTGCACACACCTCCCAATCGAGACTACAATGAACGAACACCCCAGTTGAATGTCGCCGCAACCCCGATGATGAGTCGCACTCAAGCTTACCGCGCTAGAAATTGAGCTCCATTGCCTTGCGAGACCACGCTGCTGCGTACATAGGCTCGTCACGCATTCCTCCCAACCCTAAATCGATTGAAGATGACCAGAGGAAATCGCGATCCACAATGATTTTGTTTGCCTGAAATTTCTTCATTAATTCGATTCGACATTGTCTGAACTGAAGGGAATAAGGGAAGAAAATGTGGATCTGAAATGAGAGGGGGAGGATTTTAAATTTTGCCTTTCGTGTATATTTTTTTTAAAAGAGGACTTGTTCGACATTGAAAAATAGTTTTGATCAGAAGAGAAAAATAAAGGGGAACTCGTGATTACTGAAGTAGGAGATGAGACAACGATTGAACTTGTGATTTATAAGTTCAAACAAATTTTATTTTGTTTACTAAATGCGAGTTTGGTTTCCTTTGAGAGGAAGAAGTATACGCGAGAGTTTATAATGAAGGGAAAGACGTTTTACTTGTTCAAATAGTTCATCTACAGTGACTTGAATTTGAAAGCAAAAAGGTATGATGGTGAAAGGGATTTCAGTTGAAGGGAAAGCATATAGGCTGATGGTGAAAGGAAGCAGGCTGGTGAAGGAATCTTGATTAAATTAGGGTATATAAATATATACAAATTAATTAAATACAAATTGTCTTGATTTACGCAACTTGAATTCGCTAACCTCTATGGAGGCATGCCATTAGACGTTGATAATGTTATACCACTATTTCGAACACGATGGAAAATGTTCCAAGTCCTAATTCGATCGTATGGATAAAATAGCTTTATGGACCCAAATAATTTATTATATTTATTTTTAACATAAATTTCACGTGTTTACCTACCGTACGATCACATAACAACTCCAAATGCTACGAAATTTGAAATCCGATAATAATACAATATTATGGATCCAATGGAACTGGTTTCGTCGAGTTCTGAGATTGTGCATCGGAAGGCTATTTTCAATTATCAATTTAAACGATATATTTTTAAAACTGAATAAAACACTTTTAAATTCTCTTTTAACATTTTTATTATCTTCAGTCTTATTAATATAAGTTTCACAAGCCTTCAAATTATTTTAAACAAGCTCAAAAACCAAGGTTTCATATTTTACCCAATCCTCAATTATTAAATTCAATAACTAAATTATCCAATAAATGTTGACATTTGAAATTCAAGTTGAAAATTAAATTTTAAATATTTAAAATCAATTAAATATTCTGATTTCAAACGTCTAAAATTCTAAGTCGTTATAGAAGAAATGGACGTGGATACGGACATGGAACAATGACAAGCCAAAAGCTTGAAAATCGCTGCTATAACCTTCGGGCAGCGATGAACAAAGCAACAAACTAGAGATCGAATGAACCAAGTTGGTAGACGTCCATCGCTTCTTGCCTTCATCCATCCCATTTTACTCCCCTCTGAGAGCGTTGGACTGGTTGATCCTCCTTCTCAGGAAGAGATCTGATCCCGTGTCTTCTCCCTCAACAAGGATAGCGCTAGCGGACCTGATGGTTTCAATGGCGTTTTCTTTCGATCCTGTTGGTCTATTATTCAGGCAGACCTTTGTCTTGCTATCCAGGCCTTCTTCTCAGGGGCGTCCCTTCCCCAGGGATGGACGTCTACCAACTTGGTTCTGGTTCCAAAGTCGACTTCGCCTCGATCTTGTTCGGATTTCCGTCCCATCAGCTTATGTAACTTTGCCAACAAAGTTATTTCCAAGATCCTGTCTTCCCGTTTAGCTCCTTTCCTTAATCGTCTTTTCTCTCCTTCCCAGGCTGGCTTTGTTAAAGGCCGTCTAATCTCGGACAATGTCCTGCTGGCACAGGAATTGATCTCTCAGATAGACCGCAAGGTTAGAGGATCTAATGTTGTCCTTAAGTTAGACATGGCTAAGGCGTATGACCGTATGTCTTGGTTTTTCATTCTCAAGGTTCTCAGATCCATTGGCTTTCCGGAAATTCTCATTGACATGGTATGGAGACTCATCTCGAACTGTTGGTTTTCTGTTCTTGTCAATGGCTCGCCCTGTGGCTACTTCAGAGCAGGTAGAGGTCTGCGACAAGGAGATCCTCTGTCTCCCTCTCTCTTTGTTCTGGCCGCCGAAGCCTTGATTCGTGGCATTCATTCTTTGACCATCTATGGTCAAATTCGGCGCTTCGGCATTCCAAGGGGTTGCCCTCTTATTTCCTCCTTGTCCTTTGCTGACGACATCATCATTTTCACCAATGGCCATCGGCGGTCTATTCGCCGTCTTATTCAATTCCTCCGGCAATACGAAAGAAGCTCGGGCCAACTCGTTAATTCAGCTAAGAGTTGCTTCTTATCTGTTAAAGATATAACTCCCGCCAAATCCCTTTGGATTCAATCGTTTACGGGTTTTCGATCTTCCTCTCTTCCATTGCCTTACCTTGGCATTGCCCTGTACAAGGGTAGGAAACTGAATGCCCTCTTCGATCCCTTAACGGACAAAGTCAAAGGAAAGATTTTGCGATGGAATTCCTCCCTTCTCTCTCAAGCTGGAAGACTGGTTCTGATAAAGTCTGTTTTGGACTCGATCGGAACCCATATCTTCGCAGCTATCACCCCTACTGACTCCTTCTTCAGGTCCTTTCGCTCGTTGGCTTCGGCTTTCTTTTGGGGTTCCAAAGAAACCGCTTCTCGACATCATTGGATCTCGTGGGACACGGTCTGCCACCCTCGCTCGGAGGGCGGCCTTGGCCTGCTAAATCCTAAGGATATGTGTACTGCCTTTGCTTGCAAACTCTGGTATCGGTTCGGGCAAAATGATTCTCTCTGGGCATCATTCCTCCGAGCTAAATATCGTTGCCTCTCTGCCGTGAATTTCTCGGGCTCTCCTTCCTTCTCCAGCGAAACCTGGAAACGAATGCAAGCGATAAAATCTCTGTCCGACACCCACGACGAAATGGCCGGCTGGGATGGTTCTTCCTTCTCTGTTCTTAAGGTGTGGAATTCCGTTCGTGCATCGGCCCCGTCTCGTCCTATCTTTTCCTTTATCTAGGACTCCCGCCTTCCCCCTAAAGTGTCCATATTTATGTGGCGTGCGCTGCATAATGGGCTCCCCCTCCATGCCAATCTTCGCAGGATTGGCATTCCTATCGTCTCTCGATGCTATTGCTGCGGCAATGGGGCTGAGGAGACCATCTGCCATCTGTTCTTCGAAGGCTTTGTTGCCAAAGCTATCTGGAACTTCTTTCGTAATTTTATCGGTCTCCATGGGGACTTCTCCTCGCCGGCTGCAATTCTCTGCTTTTGGTGGAACGGTCGTACTGGAAAGTCTCTTAGATCTATTCTGTATCGTTTGATTCCTTGCCTTATTTTGTGGCACATCTGGTGCTCACGAAACAAGGTAGTCTTTGATGAAGTACGGATGGACCCTACTTCTGTGATTCGTCCAGTTAGGAACGACTTGTTCATAGCTTTCCAGGCTCGCCCTTACACGAGGCACCTCAGATCCCGCTCGCGCCAGCTTGCTGATCGTCTCTCCATTGCTGTTAGGTCCCTTAGAACGGGTATCGGTTGAGGTTTCATTGGATCGGTTTTGACTACTCAGGTATTCTCTGTTCTAGTAAATTCCTTTTATTACTAATACTACTGCTAGTCATACAGGGTTGGAAAGCATGGAGCACAGGTATCTGACAGACAGACTGCATTGAAGTGTCCTCGACTAATCAGGTATTCTCTGAACTAGTAAATTCCGTTTATTACTAATAATACTGCTAGTCATTCAGGGTTGGTAAGACTGGAGCACAGGTTTTTGTTGAGCTTTAGGGATTGGACGATGGTCAGCTCAGATTTCTATTGGTCGAGAGTCTTTGTATCATGCTTACAGGCGGTGGCCATGCCGGAGCTTGTTAGCGTGATACGATGGGTGGTGGTTTTACCGGAGCTCATCCAGAGATTCTCGACAGGCAGCCTCCTTCTTTCCCTTAGGCTGTGCAGTTTTTGATGTACATCTATTATTGTACTATTGCTGTCTTTTGTCTCCTGTAGCTCAGTCACCTACCAGGCTTGTTGGCAGCTCCTTTCCACTTGGATTGTCTATATATATATATATATACACCTTTTTGTTTAAAAATATATATACATACACACACACACACACATATATATATATACATATACATATATATATACATATATATATCCTTTCAAAAAAATTCAAGTAAATATTTAAACTACACACACATTATGCTATTACAAAATCTCATTTAAATTAACATATTATATAAACCTTGTTTGTTTTTTTCCCGTATTATAAATTGAAATACTTATTAAATTTGAACATATTATTCAATTACTTTAAACATAAATTGAAATTGAAATATTATATATATACTTTAAACATTAAAATTTGAAATGCTTTAAACATATATATGTTATACCACTTTTTCAGCAGAAAGCCAAATAGAATGGAACAGGAGGAATCCCGGCAGGACAGCGATGTGGAGGAGACTTGGCTGTCAGGCGTTGACGCATGGAGAAGGAGCAAGGGGTTTTGGCTGTACGGGTTGCTTTGGAGTTTGATAAGTGGAGCACGATCGGGTTGAGTTTGGCACAGAGAGAGGCTCGGCTGCCGTCATCTTGGGTTAGGAAGGAGGTTAGCGCTGTTGGTTCAGATGGGAGGCGGGTTGAACTGGTTGTCTAAAAGCGGAGCTGCGGCTACATAAAGCGGAGGTGGTGATCGACAATGATGGAGGGGCTCAGAGTAGCTGGTGCTTCAGAATAGGCAGAGGGTTTTGTTTATGGTGGCTTCGGTTGTGGTAGGCTATGATGTGAAGGGATAAGGGAAAGGTGGCTAACGGAAAAAGGGAGGTCATTGGGTTAAATGGCGATCTGGAAATAGGGGGGAAATTGTCACGGTGATAGGGGAAACGGCGCGGCTATTGGAGATGGCAAAGGTTTTGGGCATGAGGAAGGAGAGAGTGGCGATTGGTTGCAGAGGAGGGGAAAGAGAGAGACGGATGTGAGCAGGCAAATGACAAAAGATGAACAAGCTTCAGTGCAAACCTTATATTTATATCTTATATTTATATGAAAACTTATACACATACATACATACATACATACATATATACATATATATATATATATATATATATATATATACATATATACATATATATATATATATACATATATATATATATGTATATATGTATGTATGTAAAAGCATGTCTGAAGCTAGAGGGTTGGAGGCTGGTTGCGAGTAGGAAGAAGAAGGCCAGAATTATCACAGAATCAATATATACAAACTTCGATTATATATTTTTTCTTTTCAGAAAGGCAGAATGCAAGAAGGAGGAAAAGAGGACCTAAAACAAATGCCTAAAACAAATGAAATGAACAGTAAATATACTGAGCAGATCAGAATAATAAATGTTAGAAGTTCGATAGCTGGGATTATTAACAACCAGCAGCTATCAACTTTGTCAGTAGCCAACAGGGTTGGCGCAGTTGGTTGATGGTACGGACTACGTGATCGAAGTTCACGAGTTCGAGTCCCGAAACTGACAACCCTGTAACAAGTATACGAAGTATGTGTTTGGCAGCCACATACTTTACTAGAGTTTACAAGCGAAGCTTGATTCTCTAGGTAATTCAAAAAAAAAAAAAAACTTTATCAGATGGACAAATTAAAGTACACAAGTAAAACAAAAGGTTTAAAGCGGATACCGTTATGGTTAACTGTTTCGCAAATTTCACCACGTAACGGACGCCGAAATGAACGAATGAATATATTGCGAAGATCAACACGACGTGATGCATAGAATGATAAACAGATATCAGCTATATGACCATCTTATCAAAAGTCGATATTCGCTGTCGAAAATGTTGCTAAAACGTCGAAATTAAGATAAACGAGCCTATAACACTACAAATTTGATGAAACGACATATGACGTCTTACTCGGAAAACTATTTACATTTTTACAATATAAAAATATGTAGATTTCAAAAATATTTTATTTTCATCAAATTAACTGATTTTAAATTGTAATTGGAAATTACTCAACATAACTAACTTATATGTTTACCAATGAAAATCTACCATTTGCCATCTTTAAATAGACGTATGCGGAATATCAAATTTTTATTGCTAAATTTTAATTATATAATTTCATGAAAAATCTAATTAATTACGTTATTTAAATCATTAAAATTTAAGGGTCGTTACAATAGTTCTAATTAACTCGGTCTTGTCGTTCACCCCAATTTAATGGCTTTTATATTACAGATTCCCTAGTTGATAATCAATTAAATTACTAAAATCAGAAGTGGCTTTCTTTGGAAAGTGGTTCCGAGAGCTTTAACTTAAGATGTCTTACTAACCAGATCTGTAAACATAAATGCTAAAGGGGTTTTGAGAATTATTAACGTAGAAAATATGAATATTTCTTTGCTATGTAAAATGATTGGGAATCTTTTAGATAAAAACTCAACAGCACCGAAAGAAAGAATATCAAATTCACTACAAAGATACCAACAACCTATACGTACCTAACAACTATTATAGCTCATTTTTTTGAAAGGATAGCTATACCTATTTTCTATATTCAAATTAGAGAGCATTCATAGTCTTCACTTAGGAAACACAGCTTCCTGTTGGCATGAACTTAGTCATAGTCTATTTCATTAAAGCAAGAATTACCCAATCAATTTCATGATCTCCAAAACTAAAAATGATCCTATCGTCGAACTTTATACAAAACATGGAAATTTTAATTGGCATCTCACATTCAATCGTAATTTTGTAGGAAAGTATGTATATTGTTTCAAATGGTTATAACAATAATTTATCATATGAACTTCAATGGTCAACAAGATACCGTGGAATGGGGATTAAACAAAAATAAAATGTACGCGTTCAAATAGATGTTTAACTTTCTAAACTTTTCTCCGATTAGATTAAATTGTTTCAAAACAATTTGGAGGTTTCATGCCCTCTTAAAAACCAATATGCATATATAAATTATGTTACATTAAAAATTAAGTGCAATCGAAATGTTGAAATTCAAAATATCCGCTAAAACACCATAGTCCTCTACTATGACAACGTCCCTGAAACGACTAAATGCTTATTTTACGAGTACAAGCATACTCAATACATCATTAAAATTATAATTATACTCCTTGAACCTAAATTGAGCAATAGCATCCCCTCCTCATATGAATATTGGTCTCCCTTTAGATTTAAGTATTTAACTATAATACTGCACATGTAAGTTTACGTATATGTCTTCTTCAAAAAAAAAAAAAGTTTACGTATATGAGGGCTGTCCCTGGGCCTAGGAAATCTGGGCGATGGCCTGGTAGAACCTATTTTTCTGATGTAATATTATATAAATGATGCTATTGATTTTTCTCAAAAGGGCGATGACTAACACTTAGTACATTTATGGTATTCATTTGTCAAATATTTATGCGTCCAACGACAAGCCGTTAAGGTAAAAAGAAAAAAAGACAAGAAGAAAGAAACATGTAATCTCACAATGCAAGGCGGTCATATATAATAGAACATAATATAGTACATATTGTCATTTCCAAAATGAAACAACAGATTTACAATAGGTACTAATTTAAGTCGGGGATAGTTATAACTGTTTGCTCCCACAATACTGATACAAAATATACATACACAGCTGAAATAAAATAGATAACTAGATAACGTCGAGACCTCCTACTCCATGCTCATCCAAAATGCATCTGTAAGAACCAGGACAACTTGGCTACTCATACAATTTGAGTACCCAAGAGGTTTAGGAAATGAAAGAAAATCTCGGGTCAGACATGGATCTGATGTGAGTAAACTCCAAATAATAGAATTGCTATACTTATAAACTCTTTTAAAAATAAAGGTAACTCATAAGGCCACGTTGCACATAAATTCGGACGGATATTTACCTTATGATAACCAAAACATTTCTGTAAAAAAACACAGAGATATTATAGTAATGTCTAGGTTTTAAAATAAATATAGAACATAGCTAAAATGGTAACATTAATAATATTCCAGCATAATAGATGTACAACTAAGTCCGTAAAGGCACTTATTGAAGAATGGATTACATCAATGACAATGCTGTTGGGGAACCACCTACCACAGTACGCCTCTACATAAAATATACCGAGAGCAACATATGGACCCCCCTACGAATCAGGACCGGTCTACCCTTTACTAGATAGTATCGAATGTGTCATCATCTCGATTGTGATCAACAACCGAACTGGGCCTCGAAGCATAAATAGAGTTATAAATATCAATCTAGATTAGGTGATGACTAATACCCTGATGGGTGCAACCCAAATAACCTTAAAGCATATCCTATTTTAGTTATTACCCGTCGTGAGGCTTGAGGCTACGTTTACCTTTTTTATATGGCAATCCCAATTGGAATGCTAATATTGCCCTCCTAACGACAACGCAATGCTAGTATTCATCCATACAAGTTGTTCAGTATTTAAATAAACTGAAATTACTATTTCTACTACATCCATTTTGGAATCATCCATAGGATTAATAGCAAGTAGTTTTTGCACTTCAAAGAACTCCATCTTCGATTCTATCATCATGAAGATGTTTTTCAATTTGAACGCTTACGTTGGTTCGAAGTAGTTTTTAGATAACTCATGCTATCCGATCTCAGTTTCTTCGAGCCACCATTCAATAATTTTAAAACGGGCCAAGTTGTCGATAGTGGACAAATCCACCATCTGGAGTGTGTATAAAATAGCATATGAAAAATAAGACATTGTATACTTATCTCCACTTTCCGATTTCAAATAGTACTACCCTTGATTAACAATGAAATTGGACAAGTTAGCAAACTAACATTTACTCGACATACATTCTTACTTCTCGGGATAAAGACGAGTTTTTATACATTTGAATTTAGCGTTAAGTATACAATAAAGTATCTTCCATATACTTAATTTGTCATGATCAATTTATCAAAATTAACTTGTTCATATATATATATATATATATATATATATATATAATGTTTTCGACATTTCAACTTCATCCCTCGCCTAGAAAATCAAGTTCTAGATCTCATAGATAGAGGAAAGTCTACTCATCGACTTTTATTTCTAAATACAAGATGACTTACTTTCCATAAAACATATCAACGCTTTAACATAACTTATCATATTTGTTTGGCTACTTATTTGCACCGGAAAAGAAATCCCTTGTATTTTAAAACATCCTTGTAAAAGAAAATTGCTTTTAAACAAAACGACCTTTAGAAATAAAGTGACTTGAAATTAAGAACTTATTTAACTAATTAGTCATAATATAAACCTTTTATTTAAGTACTAACCAAATGGTAATCAAACCTTCTTAATTAATAATTAAATAATACTTAAAACTTTACTTAATTAATAATTAAATAATAATTATAACTTTAACTTGATTAATAATT
The DNA here is from genome assembly GCA_030765085.1 of Allium cepa. Taxonomy (NCBI): domain Eukaryota; kingdom Viridiplantae; phylum Streptophyta; class Magnoliopsida; order Asparagales; family Amaryllidaceae; genus Allium; species Allium cepa. Next base: position 349,333,694 of record CM060928.1, read on the forward strand.
AAACAATAGTTATATCTAACTTAATTAATAACTAACTTATAATGAACCTTATTTAATTAAGTAATTGCCCTTTACTTAATTTGTAAATAAATAATAAATAATTACCCTTTACTTAATAATAATTAATTAATAATTATTCAAATATTTTCAATAGCACGAAATATTTTAATACTTAAAATATATTTTAAAAGACTTTTCAAAAATATTTAAAGTAAAAACTCTTTTAAATTTGCACAAAAGTGGTCGATTTACGAACGCATCCATAGCGATTATCGTTATATGGACCATAACTTTCTAACTTGTTTTATAATCAAAATAACCTTTAAATCTTTTCCATTTATATTTAAATTACTTAAATAACTTTGCATAAAACTTTTGAAACCCAAAAGTAAAGTTCGTAAACTTTTAGAAAACATTTCAAAAAGACAAGTAAATAAACAAGTTTTAAACTTGGGATCTCGATGTCGAAAATAAACTAATTCTAATTTCAACATTCCCATGTATTCATACGCTCAAACATATATCCAAATGTAAATAACATCCGTAAACAAGTAAAGACCATCACTTGCACATGATCACTTAAACACTTCAACTATGTTTCAAGTCAACAACAAATCATTTCATATAAACATATATACGTATAAACGCCAACGATATAACTCACCAAAATCAAATAGTTGAAAATTATTATTATCAACAACAATAAAGTTTAGAACTTTGTTTTCAAAGGCATGATTTACTCACTAAAACCAAACGAATTCAAACCAAATTACCGCCACACTCTGCACCAACACACCAAATTAGTTTCTGTTCACAATGACTTGATTTTTAGGGGCTTAAGGGGGTTAATAGGTTCGGCCTAGGCATACATGGGATCAGCCATGCTTTGAAAGGTGGTTTTCAGTTTTGTTTTTGGAGGAGGTGTAGAGAAGAAAGGAGGTGACTTTAGCTTGGTTTAAGTTTTTAAAATGGAAAAGAGAGCATTTTTAACTTTGAAATTTTCAAAGAAGCCATGAAAATATAAGAAGAGGTTGAAATGAAAGATATTAAAGTTTTGAAAGTGAGTGAATGAAATAAAATGAGAATTGAAAAAAAAAATTGTTTTTATATAAAACAGAATATGAATATTACCTATTTGCACTTTAACCTCATACCCTCCATACTTTGCTTCCATCACATCCTCTCCCTTATTTCACATACAACCATCAAACCCCCAACTTCATTCCATCACTTCACTCCTTTGCATGATGTGAAGTTACCTTTTCACTTTTTTTAACATATAAAGGAAAAGTCAAACTTACTTTCTTACTTAAGTAAATAAATTTAAACCTGGTATACTCTAACTATTTCTATGTTATTTATATAAGTGTGTGCATATATGTTCTCTAGTGTACACAATGTGTTTCGACAACTTTTAGATGATGAAAATTCAAAAGTTCGAAAATTGATTTTCGGCCGCATTTTCATTTTTTATTCGAACTAATTATTTTCTAAAACCAAATTTTAAAACAACTTCTCCATCATTGGTCATTATTTAAGAAAGGTCGTTTTGAATTATAAATCTATTAACTAATTATTTATAAATATATCATATAATCCTATTTAAAGTGATTAAGTTACGGTTCTTTACATTATCCCCTTTAAAAGAATTTCGTCCCGAAATAAATATATAAAAATATAACTGAAAGTAACTCAAAAAGGCATACGTCATATATGGTAAAACGCATATAAAAGATACATGCTAAGCAAGCAACTACAACATAAACAATGAGTAGACAATCCACACAACAAACAAGTAATTATTCTATCATAACTCGAGATAAGCTTCCCTCATGCTATCTTTCGTCTCTCAAGTGCAGTCTTTGGGATCTTCACTCTACTAAACTTTAATCAATCTCATAACTTTATTGCACAATTATTTCATATCTCGATCCATAATGCGAATTGGGTGTCTTATCACGGTCAAGTTTGGTTCAACCTTCAAATCCTATTGAACCGATGGCTTTACAATCAGGGATGGGTCATGCAGATACTTTCTCAAATGTGACAGATGAAAAACATTTTGAACTCTCGATAACCTCTTCAGTGACTCAACTCTCCAGGAAACCGACCCAATCCTCTCAAGAATGCGATACAAAGGCGCCAACTTCCCTGCTTTTCCAAATCGAACAACTCGTCTAATCGAATAAATCTTCACAAACACAAAATCACCAACCACAAATTCCAAATCCCTTCAACTTTGATCGGCGTAGTTTTTCTATCGACCCTGAGCTTCCTTCATCCTCCTCTTGATCATAGCAACCTTCTCCATAGCCTCCCGAATCATATCAGGCCCAAGCACTATCTAATCTTCGGTTTCTATCCAACATGCCAGCGACTTGCATGGAGGTCCATAAAGAGCTTCATAGGATGTCATGCTAATGCTTGCTTGATAACTGTTGTTTTAAGAGGATTCCACCAAATGCAGATGATCTTCCTACGATCCTCCAAAGATACATGCTTTCAATAGATATTACATTACTCGGTTAACTCTTTTTGTTTGACCATCCATTTGAGGTTGGCAGGCTGTGCTCAAACTTAGCTTTGTTCCCAAAGCTACTTGTAATGCCTTCCAAAATTGACTGGTAAAGATCAGATCTCGATCACTTACAATGCTAACTTCAACTCCATGCAATCAAACGATCTCTCTTATATAAATCTCTACCAATTTTACTGCAGCCCTCGTCGGCTTTACTGGAATAAAACAAGATATCTTGGTTATCCGATCTATAATGATCCAAACACCTTCATTACCCTTCCTTGATCTGGGCAACCCATCAATAAAATCCATCGATACTTGTTCCTATTGTTGAATATGCACTTATATGTTTTTGTTTGATGATAATAAACATATATATTCATTTAAATGTATTTGGTAATGTACTATTTTGTTTTTTCATAGATTAAATAAATATTTGTTGAATAAAATAAATTACACAGAATTTGAATTCAAACAGAACAAGTTACACAGATTTTGAATTCAAACAGAAATTTTATTCAAACAAATATTTATTACAATCTTGAATAGTACAAATTAAGCTCTCACTATACATATACATTTTTAATTACATCACAATTCAGTTTACATAAATTCCTTACTACATATCACTCACACTCGTATTTTGTCTTCAACTGCATTCCAGTTTGAATCCAGCATCTGAGCAATCTGTAAAAATATTCACTAACGCAGTAAAATTGAAAAAGAAATATTTTTACAATTTAAAATGAAATATGATTTTTGAAAATATTATTTGCCTCAGTTATTTGGGTTGTACGTCATCATTCACACTTGAATTCATCATAAAGTCATGCACATAGATATATACACTTGATAACACTACAGGGACAGGTAATCATGATTGGCTGCAATACACACGTGTACATCTATACACGTGTGCACTGCCTCGCCAACTCGTGTGCACAGCTCCAACCAGTAATGCAACAGTGACCAACCAAAAGTTCAAGTAAATTAAAGTGTGCAACTCAAAAATATACACAAGTGCAGACCAAATGCTCAAGCCACCAAGAATCAGTGCAATGACGAAGCAATGACCAGAGCACAAAGAAGTACAAAATGTAAACTACAAGAAAGCATCAAAGATTATGCATGCAGACCAGAAAAATCAGACTCAACTACAGGGATGAATACAATGTCAAAGCACAGAGCAACCAAGTGTTAACAATCAATGAACAAAGTGAATACAAGAACCAGTTGAGATGAACAATGCAAGAACATGAAATCAGACCAACAGCAACTGCATAGGAATGCAGTAACAAACAGAAGGAATGACCAAGTACAAGCAAATGAATGCAATTCGAAGTGATATAACAGTTACAACTATAGAGACCAAGTTCAAGGCAACAGTGACATGCACAACTAAACAAACATGAAATCGACACAGTGAAGATACCAGTGAAACAAATGTAGAACTGACAAATGTATCAACTCAACAACAGCCAGTGCCAACATGAACAAAAGACAATTGAAACAACAATCTCGGCAAACAACAAAAAGTTCATGTATGCATCAGTAATCAAATATGAAGTACACAAGTACAAGATCAACATCAACAGTATACAAGTACAGGCCACAACATGTCAATGCAAGCACAGCCTCAAACATGAAACAAGACTAAAACCAGGCAACAGTGAATGGGTAGACACACATGAACAACAATATCAATGACAAATGCATCACATATACAACATCAAAGTGCAACCAGACAACAGCAATGCAGACACAAAACAATTATGCAACAGTGAATAAAAATGAAACATACAAAATGCTCAAGTGAAGTTTATATTAAACCGACCAGAGAAGATGGCCAGAGACAAAGACGTGATGACCACGAGATTCAACAGTGCAGAGATGGGCCAAAGTCAAAATTCAATGAAAATCAAATTCGTATCTTTGAAAAAGTCAGCAATGAAAAAGGGAAAGTTTGAAAATCAAAGCCGTGCGCATCAAGGTTGAAGTTATATTAGGAAAATCGTACGCATCAAGCAATAAAAAATCAGGAAAGTATCGAATTAATACGAACGAATTCAAGTGTACTCGAACTCATATAAATACCAAACCCAAGTGATCATCATGGGCATCGAGTTTAAGTACAAAAATCATAATAGCACAAACAGAGAAACTACATACCGAATCAACAACTCGATCATCAGAGAACGAGCAAGAGCAAGTCAACCAGAATCAATCATCAGAGAACGAGCGCGAGCAAGAGCATCACAAAACAGAGCCGAAGCCCTAATTTGAGAAAGAAGCTGAAGTCCTAATTCAACAAAGGGATCGGCAGCAATTGTTTCAGAGGGAAGAGAAAAGGACCGAAGCCCTAATTCGACAAAAAGGAACGGGCCAAGCAAAAGAAAAGGATCGGCCACATTATTCTTCACAAACAAAAAGTGGATCGGGTTAAAACAATGCAAATGGGCCGACTGTTTTATTAAAGGGATTTAGTTTTTAAAAGGGGGTCTTTTTTATTTTGAGCAAAAATTAGGGATTAAAGTTTATATTTTAATTTTTTCTCTTGGTTTTATTTTTGAAGTTGTTTTTTTGTTTTCGAGTCTAAGAATTTGTAAATCACCACCTAGGTTGTAGGTAGTGTCAGATTGTCTAGTTAGAATTAGTTCAGTGAGCAGGGTGTGCGAGTTTGCAAAACTCTGTAGGCGGGAGCAGAGTTTGCGAGTAAACGAAACTCTATAGGCGGAGCAAGGTGTGCGAGTCTAGTAGAGTGTTTGTGAGCGGGAGCAAAGGTTTGCGAGTCTGGTAGAGTGTTTGTAAGCGGGATACTGTTTAATTCTAATAGAAATCTGGGAATGCAGCAGTAGGAAGGGGTTGCCGAAGCTGGGTAAATTTTGTGTGTGATTTACTTTTCAGCATATTTATTTCTGCAGTTTGTTTTTACGTTTAAATCGAGAAAATTTGCTATAACCCTATTTCCCCCCCCCCCTCTAGGGTTAATCTAGATCTTACAAGTGGTATAAGAGCACGGTATTTTTCTTTAACTCTAGAGTCATGAATTCATCAAATAATACTTTTTCTGAGGAGCAATCTATTGTTAGGCCACCCATGTTTAATGGGAGTGATTATGCTTATTGGAAGGTTAGGATGGGTATTTATCTTAGTTCTGTTGATAATGATGTTTGGGATATTATTGAAACTGGATATAAATCTCCCACTGTTACTGTTGGTGATACTGAGATTCCTAAACCGAAGGATATGTGGGATGCTAACGATAAGAGATTAAAAACTACAAATGCTAAACCCATGAATGCTTTGATCTGTGCTCTTGATAAGAACGAATTTAATAGAATTTCTCATTGTAAAACTGCACAGGAAATTTGGCATACCTTGGAGGTGACACATGAAGGAACTTCTCAAGTCAAAGAGTCTCTTCTAGCCCTATTCAGCAATGAATACGAGAACTTTGTGATTGACAAAGGCGAGAGCATAAAGGACATGTATTGACGCTTTTCAACTTTGGTGTACAACGCTAGAGTGCTTGAGAAGGTATTCACCGAGGTAGATCTTGTGAGGAAGGTGCTACGAGTCTTACCGATAAACTTTGAGGCAAAAGTCACGGCAATCCAAGAATCGAAAGATTTGAGTAAACTAAGCGTGGAGGAGTTGATCGGTAACTTGATGACATATGAGCTTGAGCTAAAAGCAAAGGAAGAACGCAACAACTCCGAACCAAAGAAGAAGACGATTTCCTTGAAAAGCAAAGAAGAGAGCGATGAAGATGAAGAAGATCCAATTGAAGAGCTTGCAATGGCTGTCAATAATCTTAGAAAATGGTCTAGATTCAAGCCACGCAAGAAGAAAACAAGTCGTAATAGGCCAAAAGATTCTGATCATTTCGATAATGAACCGACGTGCTTTAACTGCAAGAAGCCCGGACACTTCATACAAAAATGCCCACTTCTCAAAAACAACAAAGGAAAGAAAAAGAAGAAGAAGGCCTTTGCAGCGACTTGGGATGATGAAGAAGGAGAGGAAGTCTCGAATAATAGCTTAGAAGAGGCTAACTTGTGTCTTGTGGCAAAATCAGATTTAGAAGCAAGCTTAGAGGAATCTAGTGAGGCAGGTAACTATTCCTATAGAGACCTTGTTTTTATGTGTCTTGATCTCACTAAAGTAGTTGATGCTCTTGAATCTAAAATTGAAAAACTGAAATCTGATAGGAGAGAACTTGCTCGTGAAAATTTTAGGTTAGAAACTGAACTTGAAAATATTCAAAACCTAGAATGTAAAAAATGTAAAATTTTAGATTCAGAATTATCAAGACTTAAGAATAGCTTTGAGAAACTTGAAAAAGAAAACTTGAGTCTTAAGGAAACCATTGGACATCGTGTTAGTCATAGGAACAAGAACACAAAATTTATACAAGTTTGGGTTCCTAAGAATTCTACAAACAAATTTCATGTCTATTGAAAGAAGAATAAAATGACTAAACAAGTTTGGGTTCCAAAAGGTTTGCTTATTCACAATGTTTCTGCCACTAACAATCATGGACCTATAAAAACAAATAGGTCACATAAATCTTTTCTCGTGTAGGTATGGTGGTAGGCTAAGGAACAACAACAGTGTTCTCTGGTTTTTTGGCTGTTCAAGAAACGGGCAACAAAGCAAAGTTCCTTAGCCTAGTACAAAGGTGACAGAATCACAATGGGCAATCACGAAAAATTATCGTAAAGGCAAAACAGGTGAAGGTATATTTATTTGGTCGATAAATTAAATGTGATAATCTGCACCATATTCTGAATGAAATCAGCCAATATTGAGATGTTGTAAAGAGATGATGATTTTTTGATTCTGACTTGGTCTACATAATTACCCAATTATATTTATGCCAAAAACACTATTCTTTGAATTACTTCATACATATACGTTTGGATTAAAAACATAGTGTTTTGCTGGATGATAATATTTTTTTTTTGGCTAACTCTATATTCTCAATTTCTGATTGTTTACATGGCTTCAATTCAAATTCGAAGTATGTCATTTAAATTGTTGCTAAAATTGAGTTTGAAATTTTTGATGCACACTTCATGGTCTGATTTATCAATTTTAGTTAGCGATATTTTGGATTGAAAGAGAAACTCAGATGCAGATTACACTGGTAATATAGTTGATAGAAAAATTACTAGTGGAACGTGATTATTTTTTGAAACATTCATTTGCTACATCGTTTTTCAAAGAAAATATCTGCATATTTTTCACTTAAAATAATAGCAGAAATTTTTTCTCATATAACCCCTTCGAGAAAATCATTTTGACCATATTTTCAGATTAGTCATTTTTTTGATTTTAAATGACAAATTTTGACTAATCCGACTCCCTATAAATTATCAAAAAGATAAATAGTGATTGAAAAAGATGATAAGTGTTGATATTTAACATACATTACTCAAGAGAGTATATTTGGAAAATTTCTTTAGGAATTCAAACAAGAGTTATAAAACTTGTTGTTGGGTAAAGATTCCATGACCATTCATATATCTATCATATTTCTATCGACCATTGTTTATCAAATATTAAATCTAATTTGTCGATATGTGGTACTATAATCAGGAATCATTTGTTTTTCATGTCACATTTAAAAAATAAATAAATATCCAAAGTATTCACTCTCATTTAAAAGTCCTCACGGTTATGCATGGGTGAATTACTTGGATTTTTGATTATGTGCTTCCATGCTCATTTAAAAGTCCTTACGGTTATGCATGTATGGAACGCATATCAAAATTAATTGATTTAATAGACAAGTTGATTCTAATCCCATTTAAAAGTCCTCACGGTCATGCGTGGTTAGAAGATACTTGATATCATTTTTTAAAATTAAATTGGAATACTACTAATCTCATTTAAAAGTCCTAACGGTTATGCATGATTAGTAGATATTCAAATTCCTGATATAAATGTACCACAAGTAGATACAACTGAATATTTTATATGAGAACATCATTACCATCACTTCTAAAAGTGAAATATGCTCCTAACAAGGGTAGTTATGGTTTTTGTTTGATTCTTATTGGAGTTTAATATTTATACTCAATTTGAGTTTTAATGTTGGATTAATATTGATCACTTTATCTCTATTTTCCCTAACACTATTATTCTTTTGCTGATAACAAAAGGGGGAGAGAAAAGTTAAGATTTTGTCAAATAGAATCAAGCAAAGGTCAAATAATTTTCTATTTGCATCTAGGCTCATTTATATATTTCTCTTTGTATGCATATATGTAGGGGGAGCATCATGTAGAGAGGAAGCATTTAAATAGGGGAAGCAATTAAAGTATATCATTGATCAAATACATTTAACACATGTACAAAATCTTAAATATATGTTTGTTATCATCAAAGGGGGAGAATGTTGAATATGCACTTATATGTTTTTGTTTGATGATAATAAACATATATATTCATTTAAAGGTATTTGGTAATATACTATTTTGTTTTTTCATAGATTAAATAAATATTCGTTGAATAAAATAAATTACACAGAATTTGAATTCAAACAGAACAAGTTACACAAATTTTGAATTCAAACAGAAATTTTATTCAAACAAATATTTATTACAATCTTGAATAGTACAAAACAAGTTCTCACTATACATATACATTTTTAATTACATCACAATTCAATTTACATAAATTCCTTACTACATATCACTCACACTCGTATTTTGTCTTCAACTGCATTACAGTTTGAATCCAGCATCTAAGCAATCTGCAAAAATATTCACTAACGCAGTAAAATTGAAAAAGAAATATTTTTGCAATTTAAAATGAAATATGATTTTTGAAAATATTATTTGCCTCAATTATTTGGGTTGTACGTCATCATTCACACTTGAATTCATCATAAAGTCATGCACATAGATATATACACTTGATAACACTACAGGGACAGGTAATCATGAGTGGCTGCAATACACATGTGTATATCTATACACGTATGCACTGCCTCGCCAACTCGTGTGCACAGCTCCAACCAGTAATGCAACAGTGACCAACCAAAAGTTCAAGTAAATCAAAGTGTGCAACTCAAAAATATACACAAGTGCAGACCAAATGCTCAAGCCACCAAGAATCAGTGCAATGACCAAGCAATGACCAGAGCACAAAGAAGTATAAAATGAAAACTACAAAAAAGCATCAAAGATTATGCATGCAGACCAGAAAAATAGACTCAACAACAGGGATGAATACAATGTCAAAGTACAGAGCAACCAAGTGTTAACAATTAATGAACAAAGTGAATACAAGAACCAGTTGAGATGAACAATGCAAGAACATGAAATCAGACCAACAGCAACTGCATAGGAATGCAGTAACAAACAGAAGGAATGACCAAGTACAAGCAAATGAATGCAATTCGAAGTGATATAACAGTTACAACTACAGAGACCAAGTTCAAGGCAACAATGACATGCACAACTAAACCAACATGAAATCGACACAGTGAAGATACCAGTGAAACAAATGTAGAACTGACAAATGTATCAACTCAACAACAGCCAGTGCCAACATGAACAAAAGACAATTGAAACAACAATCTCGGCAAACAACAACAAGTTCATGTATGCATCAGTAATCAAATATGAAGTACACAAGTACAAGATCAACATCAGCAGTATACAAGTACAGGCCACAACATGTCAATGCAAGCACAGCCTCAAACATGAAACAAGACTAAAACCAGGCAACAGTGAATGGGAAGACACACATGAACAACAGTATCAATGACAAATGCATCACATATACAACATCAAAGTGCAACCAGACAACAGCAATGCAGACACAAAACAATTATGCAACAGTGAATAAAAATGAAACATACAAAATGCTCAAGTGAAGTTCATATTAAACCGACCAGAGAAGATGGCCAGAGACAAAGACGTGATGACCACGAGATTCAACAGTGCAGAGATGGGCCGAAGTCAAAATTCAATGAAAATCAAATTCGTATCTTTGAAAACGTCAGCAATGAAAAAGGGAAAGTTTGAAAATCAAAGCCGTGCGCATCAAGGTTGAAGTTATATCAGGAAAATCGTACGCATCAAGCAATAGAAAATCAGGAAAGTATCGAATTAATACGAACGAATTCAAGTGTACTCGAACTCATATAAATACCAAACCCAAGTGATCATCATGGGCATCGAGTTTAAGTACAAAAATCATAATAGCACAAACAGAGAAACTACATACCGAGTCAACAACTCGATCATCAGAGAACGAGCAAGAGCAAGTCAACCAGAATCAATCATCAGAGAACGAGCGCGAGCAAGAGCATCACAAAACAGAGCCGAAGCCCTAATTTGAGAAAGAAGCTGAAGCCCTAATTCAACAAAGGGATCGGCCGCAATTGTTTCAGAAGGAAGAGAAAAGGACCGAAGCCCTAAGTCGACAAAAAGGAACGGGCCAAGCAAAAGAAAAAGGATCAGCCGCATTATTCTTCACAAACAAAAAGTGGATCGGGTTAAAACAATGCAAATGGGCCGGCTGTTTTATTAAAGGGCTTTAGTTTTTAAAAAGGGGTCTTTTTTATTTTGAGAAAAAATTAGGGATTAAAGTTTATATTTTAATTTTTGCTCCTGGTTTTATTTTTGAAGTTGTTTTTTCTTTTCGAGTCTAAGAATTTGTAAATCACCACCTAGGTTGTAGGTAGTGTCAGATTGTCTAGTTAGAATTAGTTCAGTGAGCAGGGTGTGCGAGTTTGCAAAACTCTATAGGCGGGAGCAGAGTTTGCGAGTAAACGAAACTCTATAGGCGGAGCAGGGTGTGCGAGTCTAGTAGAGTGTTTGTGAGCGGGAGCAAAGGTTTGCGAGTCTGGTAGAGTGTTTGTAAGCGGGATACTGTCTAATTCTAATAGAAATCTGGGAATGCAGTAGTAGGCAGGGGTTGCCGAAGCTGGGTAAATTTTGTGTGTGATTTACTTTTCAGCATATTTATTTCTGAAATTTGTTTTTATGTTTAAATCGAGAAAATTTGCTATAACCCTATTCACCCCCCTCTAGGGTTAATCTAGATCATACACCTATTTCCAATTCGAGGTCTCAAGTGGTTGGCGTATCCCAGCGATTCTTTGGTGATCGCCCTTGATTTGTTGAAAGTTTTCGTATCGACTGACATAGATTGATTATCCCTTTTCATCCCTTTCCACTAGAAAACCCGCTTCATATCCCGATGTATCTTCGAGATACCGGATGAATACTCAAATTTGATCGACAACACTGCAAAATCCATGGTGATCTATCTCAAAACTTGAACCATGATCTTCCTCTATATCATAGATGATTTCTATCAAGTGCCTATATTCTTTTTGTTTGCTTGCAATCTTCTCCAAAAGAGTCGGAGTAACATCTAAAAGAGCCAGGACCGCATTCCTGCTTAGAGCATCTGCCACCACATTTTCTTTTCCTAGCATATATAAAATATCCAAGTCGTAGGCCGCCAAAAATTCCCACCATCGCCGCCGCCTCATATTTGGATCCTTTTATGTGAAAAAATACTTCAAGGACTTGTGATCTGTAAAGATCTTGAACTTTTCACCCAACAAGTAATGCCTCCACATCCTTAATGCAAACACCATAGTTAACAACTCCGAATCATATTTTGCATAATTCCACTCACGAGGTTTCAAGAGCCTGCTGGCATAAGCAATGACTCCCCTGGGCTGCATCAGAACTACATCCAATCCTACACCACAAGCATTTGTATCTACAGTCAATCCTCTACTTCCACCCGGAATAGCTAGGACCAGAGCACTAGTCAACCTCTTCCACAACTCAACAAATGCCTCATCGCACTTTGGAGTCCAGACAAACTTCTTCCCTTCTTTTCAACTTGGTTAAGTGCAAGGCAATCTTGGAGAAGTCCTGGATGAATCTCTATAATATCCGGTCAAGTCTAAGAAACTTCGAACCTCTATTTGAGTCAGTGGTTTCTTAAAATCTTGAATAGCTACTACCTTTGCTGGATCGACTGAAATACCATTCCCCGACACAACATGTTCAACGAACCTCACTTCCGACTGCCAAAAATGACACTTACAATTTTTTGCCTTCCAAACTTGTTTACTTAACATTTCCGGCACCACTTCCAAATGGTTTTTGTGTTCTTCCTCAGTCTTAGAATAAATGACAATAACGTCTAAAAGACCAATGCAAATTTATTTAGTGCATCCCTAAAAACTGATTCGTAAGATCTACAAAATAAGCGGGTGCGTTGGTTAGCTCAAAGGGCATAACCAACCACTAAAAGAAACAATTTGGTCGTCAAAATGCTGTCAAGGGCATACTCTCCTCTGCTACCCTTAGCTGGTGAAACCTTATAGCAAGGTCAATCTGGAAAAATAATCGAGCACTATGTAGTTGGTCAAACATGCCGCCTATATGGGGTAAGGGATATTTATTCTGCATGGTCTGCTTATTTAACTCTTGATTATTGACAAAAGGTCTTAAAGATCATTTGATTTTGCACAAAAGCTACAACTACTCGCCAACTCAAACGACTTGGTCTTATCAGTCTTCTTCTTTGTAAACCATTAGTTTGATCCCTCAACTCCTTCTTCTCTCAAGGGGTCATTTTACGAATAGGTTGAATAACAAGTTTTCAATTGGGAATTAAGTCCATATGAAACTCAATATCTCGATATGGAGGTAGACTGTTAATTGGTTCAAAAACATTAGGGAAATTCTAACAATTAATATATACCATAAATCTTCTTAGGTTGACACTAATGCATAAATGAAATTACTCATTGGTTTGCTGGGATACTCACATAATATCCTTTCCAATACCCTTTTGGACTCGGCTTGCAACACTACTATTCGCTTCATACAGTCCAAAATAGCTCCATATTTTGACAACCACTCCATACCATGTATAACATTAAATTGCTTAAATTCCAGGACAAACAGATCATAAGAAATATGGCGGGTAAGGTAAATAATCGATGTATCTTCACAAATCATGCATAGATTAGTTACACCCCCTATGGGGTTAGACACACAAATAGAGGTTTCTACGAATTTGGGGGAAAGTTACAATTTATTTATTGATCTGGAGAAATGAAATATGGGAAGGCCTGACATCATATGATACTCGAACAAAAATGCCATTTACAGTTCAAGTAGCTTTAAGAACTACTTTCCCTTTCACATCCTTTGAGGTTGATGATTCATCCTTGATAGCATAAACCTTGACTTGCTGATGCTTTTTCAGTAACGTACAATCCTTTACCATGTGCCCAGGTTGTTGACAGTTGTAGCAAAACATCTTTTGAAGGTTGGAGAGATAGGTCCTGCATACTGCTTCAATGCTTCCGAATTCTTACAAAATCTTGCCAGATGGCCCTTTTTCTTTTACTAATAACACTTACCATCCTTGTACTTGTTCCCTTAATCTCCTCCTAACTTTTCCTTCTACCAGTTCTACCACTCCGGGTAAACTTCCTCTTGTTTGGATTTCCTTTTCTTGCCACTAGGTGCTGTTGCTGGCTTTTTCTTCTCAAGAACTACATACATCAAAGCCACATCTACAAATCTAGCTAACTTCTCTTACAATCCTTCTCTTATCTCGATCTCAAAAATCTCATTCTTCTTAAGAGGGGTATCAACCAATTCCGGGCCAAATCGCGATAGCTCATTAAACTTGGTTTCATATTCAGATACTGAAAAATCTCCTTAATTAGGGTCCAAGAAACTCCTATACATACGGGTCATTCATGTAGCAGCAATAAACTGGTCTTCAAACACCTTTTTAAATCTAGCCTAAGAAACATCATCATTCAAAACATTCGCTTTAACAGAGTCCTACTATGCTGCCGCTCCATCTTGCAACTGCCATGATGCTAAGAAACACTACTGCTTATATGAAATGTCCAGCCAACTTGAAAATTTTCTTGCAAGAACAAAGCCAAGCTTGGACTTTGATAATGGATTTCATGCCTTTAAATGGCTTTTCCCAAATTAGTATGGTCTTTGCACAGATCTACAAAGTTCACATGGGGTTGTACTGGCTTTGCATCTTTAATTACTTCAACTCTTCCAACATTCGGAGCTCGACTATTGGTGGTCTTGGTCCTACTAGCTCCTCTACCTTATCTTGCCCTATTACTCATTCTTAATACATGAGTATAGTAAGATAACTTTAGAATACTTAAATGAGATAATCCAAGGAAAAGGGTACTAAATCAAACATATCAAAGTCGATCTAAATAATTCAAATCTATATACGAATAAAAACTAAAAATATGCGTTTTCATACACTAAACTCATTCTAGGGTAGTACGAACCCTATCTCTAATGTGTTGATCCCAACCAAGGCTTAGATGCTCGCTCAAACTAAGCTCTGATACCACTTGTTACAATCCACAATTCTTACTACTAAAGATGACACTTAATGCAACCACGATATTCATATGTTGATCATTTAGATGTCCGAAAGACGAGTCTTTAGGGTAAAAAAGGAAAAGATAAGAAGAAAGAAACACAGAATCTCACAATGCAAGAAAATCATATATAATAGAACATAGGATAATACGTATTGTAACGACCCGAAATTTTCACACCCGAAAATTCCAGATAGTTATGAAAAAGAAGAAAGAGATAAAAGAAGAAGAAGAACAGAAACATCAACAACTCACATTCGCAGCAGATAAAATATAATAATAAATAATATCAGTCTACAAAAGAATATTATATCTGTCGATTACATTTAATATACATCAGAGTTTCACATATATACAGTCACTGAATATAAATTTTTTTATCATGTCTCAGATTAACAATAATATAATACAGCGGAAATACTTTACACGATCCTGCCATCCATCTCGCTTCCTGAGCTTCAGAACGTACCTACCTGAAAATCTGTAATACTCGGTCTGACCCGAGCATTACATCAAAGTAACACCTGGGTCAGGCTGGAAACCAGCGTGAGTAAACCCATCCAACTTGGAATACAAAGCAAACAACTTATATGAACCCGGGGTAGCATATATCAATTTATCCAATTCACAATTTGCTATAGACAACACTTATTTCACATATCAATTTCTAAGCACCAAACTTAGATAAAATAACCCAATTCACTTAAATCATTTCATCCTAGCCTATTGATTTCCCATATCAATCTATAAAATTCGAAGTGGTTTCGGGTATCTTCTAATACCCAACCCCGGCCTCCTCGAGTCTCGTGTCATCCAAACCTAAGTTATCCAAATGAAATACACAACATTTCATATCAGAGATATCAATTCATCCAAAGCATCCAATACCATTCAATCATCCATAAGCAAATTTGATCACTTCCAAATTAATTCAATTTATTCTAATTGAATTTCTAACCTCAATCACTTAGATTTCTTTACTTGTTAATTTATTAATTTCAAATCAAATAATTCAATCATCCCTTCAATATTTATCTTAATTAATCAACTTGGATTAATTATCCTTTAATTTCATTTAAGCAACTATCTTTAATTAACTTCACCATATTACTTATCCTTAAACAAACGATAAGTAATCTTAATTACCTCATGAACTAATTAACTGTTTTAGTTACATTAATCCTTAATTACTTATATATTGACTTCTCATAAGTCACTCATTATAGATTAATCAATATTAATTAATCAATCTTTAATTACGTCATTGATTATATAAATTAATGATTTCCAGTTATATTTTAATTGATCCTAATCTAAATTAATTACATTAATTAAACCACAATATTAATCATTCTTGATTTATCTCAATCCTGTAATTAACTATCCATTTATTTACTTCATTAAATAAATCAAATTTCTCCTTAATTAATCATCTTAATTACTCTCTCTTGATTAATTATACAAGGTAATTATATTTTATTAATTTCATTAAATAATTACTTATTAAATCACCTAATGATCATTCTAATTAATTTAAACTTAATTAATTAACCCAAATTATTAATGAATTTAATTAATTAATTTCTCATTTAAATTATCCTACCTAATTAATGAATCGCCAATCATTAAACCTTTATTTGAGTTTAAACTGAACCATTTTCTTATCAACGATTTGAGTTTAAAACCATTTGAAACCAAAATGCTTCGAGTCAAACAACAATTAACTCGAGTACCAACCAAAACCAAAGTCACAAGATCATTAGCACACATTCAATCAACTCAATCAATCAACCAATTATCTAAATTTAACCATTTAAATTTAAATAATAATCCTACAGAGTGAGATTTACCCACCTTTGTTTTGCTGTTTGCAATCCATTCCAAACTGGCTTGTTCCCATGGTTTTGACCTCGAATAACATTATATAATTTATTAGTATTTTAAACAAGAGAACAGTAAATTTATTAGTGTTCGCTTGTTTCAAATACTAATAAATTATATAATGTTATTCGAGGTCAAAACCATGGGAACAAGCCAGTTTGGAACGGATTGCAAACAGCAAAACAAAGGTGTGTAAATCTCACTCTGTAGGATTATTATTTAAATTTAAATGGTTAAATTTAGATAATTGGTTGATTGATTGAGTTGATTGAATGTGTGCTAATGATCTTGTGACTTTGGTTTTGGTTGGTACTCGAGTTAATTGTTGTTTGACTCGAAGCATTTGGGTTTCAAATGGTTTTAAACTCAAATCGTTGATAAGAAAATGGTTCAGTTTAAAATCAAATAAAGGTTTAATGATTGGCGATTCATTAATTAGGTAGGATAATTTAAATGAGAAATTAATTAATTAAATTCATTAATAATTTGGGTTAATTAATTAAGTTTAAATTAATTAGAATGATCATTAGGTGATTTAATAAGTAATTATTTAATGAAATTAATAAAATATAATTACCTTGTGTAATTAATCAAGAGAGAGT
The DNA here is from genome assembly GCA_030765085.1 of Allium cepa. Classification (NCBI taxonomy): domain Eukaryota; kingdom Viridiplantae; phylum Streptophyta; class Magnoliopsida; order Asparagales; family Amaryllidaceae; genus Allium; species Allium cepa. Next base: position 349,351,122 of record CM060928.1, read on the forward strand.
AATTAAGGTGATTAATTAAGGAGAAATTTGATTTATTTAATGAAGTAAATAAATGGATAGTTAATTACAGGATTGAGATAAATCAAGAATGATTAATATTGTGGTTTAATTAATGTAATTAATTTAGATTAGGATCAATTAAAATATAATTGGAAATCGTTAATTTATATAATCAATGACGTAATTAAAGATTGATTAATTAATATTGATTAATCTATAATGAGTGACTTATGAGAAGTCAATATATAAGTAATTAAGGATCAATGTAACTAAAACAGTTAATTTGTTCATGAGGTAATTAAGATTACTTATCGTTTGGTTAAGGATAAGTAATATGGTGAAGTTAATTAAAGATAGTTGCTTGAATGAAATTAAAGGATAATTAATCCAGGTTGATTAATTAAGATAAATATTGAAGGGATGATTGAATTATTTGATTTGAAATTAATAAATTAACAATTAAAGAAATCTAAGTGATTGAGGTTAGAAATTCAATTAGAATAAATTGAATTAATTTGGAAGTGATCAAATTTGCTTGTGGATGATTGAATGGTATTGGATGCTTGGATGAATTGATATCTCTGATATGAAATGTTGTGTATTTCATTTGGATAACTTGGGTTTGGATGACACGAGACTTGAGGAGGCCGGGGTCGGGTATTAGAAGATACCCGAAACCACTTCGAATTTTATAGATTGATATGGAAAATCAATAGGCTAGGATGAAATGATTTAAGTGAATTGGATTATTTTATCTAAGTTTGGCGCTTAGAAATTGATATGTGAAATAAGTGTTGTCTATTGCAAATTGTGAATTGGATAAATTGATATATGCTACCCCGCGTTCATAAAAGTTGTTTGCTTTGTATTCCAAGTTGGATGGGTTTACTCACGCTGGTTTCCAGCCTGACCCGGGTGTTACTTTGATGTAATGCTCGGGTCAGACCAAGTATTACAGATTTCCAAGTAGGTACGTTCTGGAGCTCAGGAAGCGAGATGGATGGCAGGATCGTGTAAAGTATTTCCGCTGTATTATATTATTGTTAATCTGAGACATGATAAAAAAATTTATATTCAGTGACTGTATATATGTGAAACTCTGATGTATATTAAATGTAATCGACAGATATAATATTCTTTTGTAGACTGATATTAATTATTATTATATTTTATCCGCTGCGAATGTGAGTTGTTGATGTTTCTGTTCTTCTTCTTATTCTATCTCTTTCTTCTTTTTCATAATATCTGGAATTTTCGGGTGTGAAAATTTCGGGTAAATTTCGGGTCGTTACACATATGGTCACTTCCAAAATGAACATCAGATTAACAGTAGGTACTAATTTAAGCTAGGGATAGTTATAATTGCCTTCCCATGATGCTGATACAAAATATACATACACAGTGGAAATAAAAAAGATAACTAGATAAATTCGAAGCCTCCTACTCCATGCTCCTTCAAAATACATTTGTAGAACTTGGATTACTTGACTATTTATATAAATTTTAGCACGCAAGAGTTTAAGGGAAAGAAAACTTCGGGTCAGACATGGATCAAGTGTGAATAAACTTCAAACATTTGAATTGTTATACTCACAAACTGTTTTAAAAATCAAGTCATCTCGTAAGACTATGCCGCACATAAATATGAATGAATTTTTATCTTATGATAACCAAAACCTTTCTGTAAATAATCTAGTGATACTACAATAATGTCTAGGGTTTAAAATAAGTATTGAACATAGCTGAAATTGTTACATTTATTATATTAAATAGGTATATAACTAAGTGCTTAAATGCACCTATTGGAGAATGGATTCCATTAATGACAGGGCTACTGGGGTACTACCTACCACAGTACACCTTTAGATGAAATGTACCTAGGATCATTACCCTGGTTGTGATCGACAACCAAACTAGGCCTCGAAGCATACATAGATCTATAAATATCGATCTAGATCGAGTGGTGACGACCAATACCCTAATGAGTGCGTTGTGAGGCTTGAGGATACGTTTACATTTTTGTATATTGATCCCACTTGTTATTCTAACACTGCCCTCCAAGCGATAATGCAATGCTAGAATTCGTCAACACAAATGGTCTGGATATAAAGAAAATGAAGGCACTACTTCTACTACATCCATTTTTAAATCACCCTTAGGATTAGTAGCAAGTAGTCCTTGCGCTTCAAAGAAATACATTTTCGACTCCATCATCTTCAAGATGTTTTTCCAATTCGAATGCTTATGTTGGTTCGAAGTGGTTTTTGGATAACTCATGTTATCTGATCCCAGTCACTTTAAGCCAACATTAAATAATTTTAAAATGGGCTAAGTTATCGATAGTGGACAAATCCACTATCTGGGTTATGTATAGATTTGCACATGAAAAATAAGACATCCTATACTTGTCCCCACTTTTTGGTTTCAAAATGTACTATCCCTTGATTAATAATGAATTCAGACAAGTTAGAAAACTAACATTGACTCGACGTACATTCTTACTTCTCAGGATAGAGACGAGTTTCCATACCTCAAAATTTAGTGTTAAATATACTATGAAGTATCCACATATGCTTATCATGACCTATTTATCGAAATTAACTAGCCTATATTTATTACTTTTTTGACGTTTCGACTTCTCTATCCCTCGCCTAGAAAATCAAATTCTAGATCTCACAAATAGAGGAAAGTCTACTCATAGACTTTTAGTGCTAAATACAAGATGACTTAAATTCCATAAAACGTGTCAACGTTTTAACATAACTTATCTTATTTGTTTGGCTACTTAATGGCATAGACAAATAAATCCCTTGTACTTTAATATCATCCTTGTAATAAAAAATTACTTTTAAACAAACCGATCATTGGAAATAAAGTGATTTAAGATTAAGAACTTATTTAATTAATTAATCACAATTTAAACCTTTTATTTAAATACTAATTAAATAATAATCAAATCTTTTTAATTAATAATTATATAATACTTAAACCTTTATTTAATTAATAATTAAATAATAAATATACTTAATTAATTAATAATTAAATAATAATTAACCTTACTTAATTAAGTAATTACCCTTTACTTAATTTGTAAATAATTAATTAATAATTATCTTTAACTTAATTAAGAAATAATTAATAATTATTGAAAATATTTTTAGTATTACAAAGTTCCTTTTTAATACCTAGAATATATTTTAAAAGGCTTTTCAAAAATATTTAAAGTAAAATCTCTTTTTAATTTACACAAAAGTGGTCAATTTACGAGCTGCATCCATAGCGGCTATTATTATATGGACCATAACTTTCTAACTTGTTTTATACATCAAAATAGGCTTTATCCTTTTTCTTTTATATTTAAACTACTAAAATAACCTTGTATAAAGGTTTTGATACCAAAAAGTAAAGTTCAGAAACTTTTAAAAAACATTCCAAAAAGACAAGTACATAAACAAGTTTTAAACTACACGGGCTCTATATGTCGACAACAAACTAATTCAAATGTTAACTTTCCATCAACATCCAAACATCCATAAATATATACCCAAACATATATTCAAACATAAACTGCATCCATAAACAAGCGAAGACCATTACTTGCACATTATCACTGAAACGCTTCTATTATTTGTAAAGTCAACAACAAATCACTTCAACTATATTTGAAGTCAATAACAATTCATTTCATATAAATAAATATTATGTATAAACACCAGCAATATTACTCTCTAAACCAAACAACTAACAATTATTATTATTATAATAATAATAAAGTTTAAAACATTCTTTTCAAATGTGAGATTTACTCACCAAACTAAACGAATTCAGATCAAACTACCGCCACACTCCGCACCAACACACCAACTTAGTCTCACTTCGCAAAGACTTGATTTTTAGGGTCATAAGGGGCTAAATGAGTTAGTCCTAGGCACATATGGGCTCAGCCATGATTTGAAATGTATTTTTGGGTCTTTTTTTTGGAATAGAGGAGGTGTAGAGAAAAAAAGATGACTTTAGCATGATATTAAGGTTTTAAAGTGGAAAAGGGAGGGGTTTTAACTTTGAAATATTCAAGAAGCCATGGAAATATAAGAAGACTTTGAAATAGAAGATATTGAAGTTTTGAAAATGTGTGAATGAAGTAAAATGAGAATTTAAAGAAAAGGAGAGTTGCTTTTATATAAAATGGAATTTGAAAATTACCTATTTTCCCTTTAACCCCGTACCCTCCATACTTCAATGCCACCTCACCCTCTCCCTTGTTTCACATGCAACCAACAAACGCCTCACCCTTCATTCCATCACTTCACTCCTTCCAGGATGTGAAGTTACCTTTTCACATTTTTCTTTTTATCATTCTTTTTCAATATACAAAGGAAAAGTCAAATTTGCATTCTTACTTAAGTAAATAAATTTAGACCTATTTTACTCTAACCATTTCTATGTTATTTATATAAGTGTGTGTATATATGCTCTTTAGTTTATACAACGTGTTTCGAAAAATTTTAGACGACGAGAAGTCGAAAATCCAAAAAAACGACTTTTGCTCACATTTTTGATTTTTTCTCCAAACTAATTATTTTTGTATACCAAATTTGAAAACAACTTCACCATCATTCTTTATTATTCAAATGAGGTCTATTTAACTTATAATATCCATTAATTAATTACTTAAAATTATGTCAAATATTCCTATTTATAGTGACTAAGTTACGGGTCGTTATAGCGTCTATGATAAAGTGTATCATTCTTGACCGAGTCAGTAGCTGCTAATAGCCCAAATTCAACTTTGATTGGGATTGATAGATTCTATTTACGCTATTACTAATTGGTGCATGTAGATTGAAAAAATGAACTTAATTTGAAATAAAATATTTCGACTCTTTTATTCTCAATTCCATAACAATTTCTTATTGGATACAATGATGGTAGGAACATAGTATGGAAGACGAAGCTTGATCTTTCACAACATGTTTGACTATTTTAACATGCGCCCTTCCATTATCTTAAGCTCGGAGCAGCCACCCCTTATCGCATGGCATTACCATATCAATATGTCGCCACAGTATCATGTGGTCCATTTGCTTCTGATTTTTTTAGTGTTTCAATAGGCCGCATATCTGACTCTTTACATTATAGCATTTCATTTCAGCTATTACTGAATTTGGTTGGTAAGCTTCGGTAGTTCATGTCCATCTGCAATGGCATAGTTCAGCCACAGTTACATTCTCTTTAGACAAGCATCGTCTGGATTCATCACTTTTTTCATCATCTTCATATCGTGGCAGCCCAGCAGCTGCACTACCAGAAAGCAATTAGATTCTTCTCATTAGTATTACCTTATCTATGCCATAGTCATGTCAATCTTGATTAGTTACTAAACCATAATTGAATCAGCACTGGCCGCCGCAGTTTTATCATGTTCATCAGTTTCAATTGACTCGTTAGCTTTCAACAGTTTAGATCATTCCCTAATGCTCTTCTTTGTTGTGATATGCCATTATGTTGTCATGTATCACCTTTACAATATCTAAATTGCAGACATATATCCCGTTCAGATTTGTTGTCTAGTCTCAATGCTACCTTGATTTGTTGTGAATCTCTTCGTTGCCTCATTTAACCGCTACATTTTCACATCATCTATCACTAACTATGTGCTGCACTATCAAACTGCTTCTATCATTAAACCGTTGTTATTATCCCCTATTAGCCACACTTTAGTTCACATCTTCTATCAAACTACTACTATTCGAGGTTTTGATCTACACCATCAGATTCCTATTGTCTTCTTAGATTTGTCACAAGCTTAACATAGGTTTTAGATCATTTCCTACTTCCTACCAAACTCTCTAAGCCTACACCTCAATACTGCAGCCTAAGACAAAAATTAAACTAACTGGTAAATTTTAGAGTCCCACAGTGGATGGTTAAACGAATATTTATACTACACAAATATATATAATTATCTGTACGTAAATTTTGATATCATTAGACAAGTCTTTAAAACCCAAATTAGAACAACACCACACACTGTTGCATCGTCTATTTGTTATGAATTATTTATACAACACTTATATTCAGTATTCATAGTATAAACAAATCTCGTCTCCTGGTCCATCATGTCACCAAAGTCCATCGACTTGAACAATATCAATAAAAAGTATATACAACTTGGTCAGATATATGTCTGAGTAAGTGAAACTAATCTAAATCTCATATACTACTGTGGCAGTGATAGAACATGGTTTAAGCCTATGTATAATACCTTCTGGACCCGTGTAAACATTGCTACAGAACAAAATTATATCATCTAACAATGCTGAACGTAATTCGGTCTCTCCACTTACGGTAAAGGATTACACTCTATAAATGTACGGTCTCGCCACGTGCGGTAAGGGATAGTCACAAATTGGACTTACTCTTGGTCCCACCATATGTGCTAATACTATCCACATCAAAACTCTCCTAGACCAGCCTCGATGCTCTACAGGAGAACGCCATGTCAATACTATGAATTAAGGACCCGTCGCATGCGATGCAAGATTCTTGTATTCATTCCTCGTCTGAAAACTACATATATATAATTATCAAACTATACGATCCAAGCTATATATTTATCCATATTGCAAAACTACTCGATCCAAAGCCGAGCACACTACACCCACATCTCTCATTGTCACCAAGGCTACATATGTTCGTATGTTATCCATATTTGCATAGACTACACATAAAGAAATTCCAAAATACACACCCATATGTGGTTCACACGCTTATCTGTAATTTCAAGGTCCCATGTACTACATCCTTATCTCGAACATTATCATCGATCTATGCACTCTAAATAGTTACCTCATAAATCAAGAAATCACCATAGGATCACTAGGGAAAGCATAATGCAAATGTCTGTTTAACGTACTTTGATTTGGGTATTTAAAAAGCCCGAGACTACAAATCCGACTTGCTCACCGATGGACCGGTGTGCACCATCGATGCACCAGTGAACACGTTAGGAACGAGATTTCTTCTTTGTTTTAGTATTTTTTGATTTCTAGGTTTTGACTTTACTCCATTACTGTTTCTTGGGATCCTATATCCTCTATAGCAATGTCCTTTGCATTTCTAAGGTCTTAGTAGGATCATATACAACTTGTTTGAAGTTTCTATAAGATTTAAGTTCAAATAATCAATACAATAGGTTTTCATAATTTTTCTAAAACTAAATTATGTTCTTCTTTTTCTTAATTTCTGCATTCATTTCAGGTTATATCACATTTAAATCCTAATTTAGTATTGAAATATCCTAAAACATTATTAAAGTACTATATAAGGATCGGAGAAGCCACATTTACCAATTTCAAGCCAAAGAAACCCAAATTCGCCATTATCCCTTATTTATTAAAATGCGAATATCCATAATCACCTATGACACTTACTCCAGATGATGGAGAATCCCTTTATGAATCTAATGCGTCTTGTCTCATCAATTTTCATTAAAATTTGTGAATTTGATATTGAGATGGTTGGAGGAAGAAGAAGATGAATTCGGTAGTTTTTTCCAGAAATGAGAAATGATGTTAAAAATAAAGTTATGTACTTTTAAAAAGGATTTAGGAGGGAAAAACATGAAATGGGGTTTTAAATTGAATTCAAGTTTTGGGCCTTGCCCAACTCAGCCCGGCCCGGCCTGCTGTTAACGCATAAATTCAGTCCACTTATATAAAACCTCATTATCTCACTCGTACGATGTTCAATTCGGACATATGAATACTTCATCTTGACTAGAAAAATGAGAGCTGTGCAATGGTGCAACTTCTGTCAGCAAATTCAATTGTTTGTAAAGTTCACCATTTTTCTTATACTAAAATTTGTTGATACGCGAAGATTTTGATCAATGACAATGTGCTTCAACAAACAAGGAAGAAATATATGCAACGCTAAAGGAAGATCGATGAAGACCAAACAAACATGAGTATGTTTTTTATATAGGTCTTGGTCTAGATTTATTGTTAAAATCTATCCTCAAGAGGCTTGCACGAACACTAGAAAACATTGCATAAACTTCATTTTCACTTAAAGTTTTCACTGTGCATATTTTATAAGTTCAGTCGACTGAATAGGAATAGCCAGTCGACTGAAAATGGAACAAATATATAAACATGCACAGTTTCAGTCGACTGAATTTCCTGCACAGTCGACTGAATTTGCTCCCGAAAATTTTACTTCATATTTTCAGTTGACTGAATTCCCTGCTCAGTCGACTGAATTTGAACCTGCGAATTTTCTCTGAAAAGACACCTTCTTCCTCCCAAGAGTTGCAACCATTCATCAATGGAAATGGAAGCATCTCTTGTTTGCAACCTTTGACAACAAATGCACCTCTTCTACAGGTATATATACATGATTCTAATATCGTTTAATTCACCGAATTCTCTTGCTTTAATCTTACTATTCTCTTGTTCATATTCTCTAGATATTATCAAAGCAATCACCAATCTATTGCTTGAATCACTGTTTTGTTTATAATATTCTTTTGATTCATAGCAATTTACATTTCCTAAATCTTCACAAACATATTGCATACTCTCGAGGATAAGATTATAGGAATATTGTACTACATTAGACTCATTAATGTTGACAAGAACACAACAAGTCGAATATTGTATTTTAGTAATTGAGTTGAAGTCCTCTTCGGTAGTTGAGACAAGAAATCCCGTTCGGTTGTTCGGGTAAGCTGTAAACCTATTCCTTCGGGTGAAGTGAGGGTGTTAGTTAGTGAAATTCCCAAGTGAAGCTTAGGGACTGGACGTAGGACGAGAGGTCCGAACCAGTATAAAATGCTGGTGTCTCCTTACATTTATCTACTTTATCTACCTAGACTATTCAGTTATTCCATATTACACGATCCTACCCATAACACCGTTATTAGACATATTGATAATATGGAAAATAACGCAAGTATAAGCACAACATTTGTCTATAGTTCCACATTTGCGGAAGGACAATCTACCCAAAGACCTCCCTATTCAATGGACTAAACTACAACTATTGGGCTACAAGGATGAGGATTTATATGCAAGCAACAAGTTTCGAAGCCTGAAATGCTACTCAAGCAGAGTTCGTTGTATCCACAACTGATTATCCTACATGGACACAAATTCAAAAGAATGAATCTAGTGCAAATGCCAAAGCTATGAATATGCTATTTTGCGCCCTGGATAGAAATGAATTCAACCGTGTTAGCATATGTACTACTGCATATCAGATATGGGAAACACTTAAATTCATACATGAAGGCACAAACATGGTTAAACAAACAAAGATATTCATGCTGAAGAATCAATTCCAAAACTTTAGAATGCGACAAAATGAATCCATCAATGACATGTACTCATGATTTCAAGACATTCATCATGCTCTAATCGGACTAGGAGAAAGATACACGGACTTTGACATTGTGTCTAAAGTTCTAAATTCACTCACTGATGAATAGGAGAGAAAAGTACTAGCAATCGAGGAAGCAAATGATCTATCTGAAATGAAACCAGAAGAATTGATTGGAAATCTTATGTCGTATGAAGTAAATATGCAAGCTAAGAAAGATCAAGCTCAAGAAAGAAAGAATGTTGCTTTTCATGCGGAAAAGGAAGAATCAGAGTCTAAAGATGAGGATCTAGCATTTATAGCCAAAAATTTCAAGAAACTCTTAAAGTATAGAAAAGGAAACAAAAACGGATTCAAAAAGAATTTCTTGAACAAACCTTCATCCTCAAATATAGAATGCTTCAATTGTCACAAGAAAGGACGCATGCAAAAAGATTGTCAAGAACAAATGAAGGAAAATCAGAAAAGCTTGAACAACAAAAACAAGAAGGATAAATTCAAAAAGAAGGCATTTTCTGTAACATGGGACGATTCAGATTCATCTTCATCCGAAAATGGTAGTGATAGCGACAATGAACATGCAAACGTATGCTTCATGGCTCAAGAAACTGAGGTAAATAATTTTACTTTCGACGATTTAATTGAAGTAAACACTAAACTTTTAAGCACAATAAAAACTCTTAAAAAGAAACTCAAAGAAACTCGTGAAAATCAAAACAAAGCTGAATTTGAAAGGGATATGTTAAAAGATGAAAAGAAAAATTTAGAAGAAGAACTTAAAAAAGTTTAAGAATCTCATTCAAATTCGGAATCTCAATTATCACTTTTAAGTCAAGAAATGGAAACTCAAAAAACAAAGAATGATATAATTATTTCTGAAAATCATGAGTTAAAAACTAAGATTAGACAAGTTGGGTTAGAAAATAATAGTCTTCAAGCTAGATTAGATAACATCACTAAAAATGTTTCTAACTCTAACAAAGGAAGAGAAAATTTATCTAAGATTTTAGAAAATTCTCAATCCTCTTCAAGTAAACATGGATTAGGATATAAAAAGGAGTCAAAAATTCCTAAAAAGAAAAATACAAATTTTAAGAGGAATATGGATTCAAAACAACAAAATTGCTAAAGAAACCTATTAAAACAAAAGAGGAAAACAAGGTAGTTAAAATTTGGGTACCAAAGACTAACAATGTATTAATAAGAAATAAATATATTAAAACATTTATGATAATGTTCATCATAATGAAAACTATATTTATAAAAAGGATACTAAACCAAACTGGGTTTGGTTTCCTAAACTCTAACTTTTTAGGACCCTATTAAAAGGTGGGTACCAATAATTTCATATTTATTTTCAGGTCCCACTCAAAAAGAAGAAATGGATATTAGACAGTGGTTGTTCAAAACACATGACCGGAGACAAAGATATGCTTACAAACATCACATACTTTGATGGTGGCTCGGTTACCTTCAGAGACAATTCAAAAGGCTATATCATTGGCAAATGAGATGTGAACAATTACGGTACATCAAATTTACCTTTTATAACAAATGTTTCATTAGTTGAAAATTTAAAACATAATCTACTTAGCATAAGTCAACTGTGTGACAAAGGTTTTAAAATAACTTTCTCGGATAATAAATGTAGTATTTTTGATCAAAACCAAAATCTTGTTTTTGAAGGAAATAGAGATAGAAATATTTATGTTCAAAATATGAATATTAATCATAATACGAGTATGTGTTTACTAGCCAAAGATAATGATCCTTGGTTATGGCACAAAAGATTTTGTCATATAAATTTTAAAACTATTAGAAAAGTTTCTAAAAATGAATTAGTAAGAGGTTTACCCAAAATAAACTTTAAAATAAATAATCTTTGTGATGATTATCAAAAAGGAAAATTAACGAAATCATCTTTTAAATCTAAGAAAAATATTTCAACTTTACAACCATTAGAATTACTACATATGGATTTATTTGGACCAACACAAGTTCAATCCATTAATCATAATCGATACGTGTTTGTAATAGTTGATGACTTTTCAAGATATACATGGACTATTTTTATGAAAAATAAAAGTGACACTTTTGAACATTTTAAAACATTTGTCAAAAGAATTCAAAACACTAAAGATTTGAAAATTAAAAATATTCGAAGCGATCATGGAGGCGAATTCGAAAATGAAGCTTTTGAAACTTTTTGTAAAAAGAAAGGAATAAATCATAACTTTTCATTTCCTAGAACTCCTCAAAAAAATGGAGTTGTAGAAAGAAAGAATAGAACATTACAAGAATGCGCAAGAACATTATTAAATGGATGTTCTCTACCAAAACATTTTTGGGCAGAAGCCATTGCTACTGCATGTTATGTATTAAATAGAATATCAATTAGACCATTAACTAAAAATACTTCTTATTAACTATTTAATAATAAAAATCCAAATATATCTTATTTTAAAATATTTGGATCAAAATGTTTCATTATAAATACAAAAGATCAACTAGGAAAATTCGATTCAAAAGCTGATGAAGGAATTTTCGTAGGATACTCAGAACGAAGTAAAGCATATCGAGTATTTAATAAACGAACAAACTTAATTGAAGAAACTTTGCATATATCTTTTGATGAAAATTTTACTAAATTTTTTAATATAAAAGATGACGAAGAATTGATAAATATAGAAGAAACAAACCTTGAAAATAATAATAATGAACTAAGATCTCCTCCTAAAATATTACGAGATCATCAAACTCAAAATATAATAGGAGAAATAAATTCTCAAGTTAGGACAAAAAATCAACTAAATCAAATGGGTCATGTAGCTTTCATTTCATCAATAGAACCTAAAAATCCTAAAGAAGTATCAACAGATGATTATTGGATTATCGCAATGCAAGAAGAATTAAATCAATTTGAACGTAACGATGTTTGGGAATTTGTTCCCCGTCCTAATAATCAATCAGTAATCGGAACAAAATGGATTTACAAAAATAAAGTAGACGAACAAGGTAATATAACAAGGAATAAAGCAAGACTAGTAGCACAAGGATATAATCAAGAAGAAAGTATTGATTTTGAAGAAACCTTTGCTCTCGTTGCAAGACTTGAAGCAATACGTATACTATTAGCCTTTGCATGTTTTCACAATTTTAAACTTTATCAAATGGATGTTAAAAGTGCATTTTTAAATGGTTTTATTAAAGAAAATGTATATGTAGAACAACCTCCTTTGTTTTACATGAAAAATATCCGGATCATGTATTTAAATTAAAGAAAGCACTATATGGTCTTAAACAAGCACCTCGTGCTTGGTATGAAAGACTTAAAAGATATTTATTAAACTCGGGATTTAAAATTGGAAAAGTAGATCAAACGTTTTTTATTAAAAATACTACCAAAGATATTTTAATAATTCAAATATACGTAGACGATATTATTTTTGGTTCAACAAATGAAAATTGATGTAAAGAATTTTCAAATATAATGACTAATGAGTTCGAAATGTCTCATATAGGAGAATTATCATATTTTCTCGGACTTCAAATCAAACAATTAACAAATGGAATTTTTATAAACCAAGAAAAATATTGTGCTAATTTAATTAAACGATTCGGCATGGAAAACACTTCTGCTAAACCTACTCCTATGAGTACCACTACACATCTCGATCGAGATGAAAATGGCAAAAGTGTAGATCAAAAATTATTTAGAAGTATGATAGGTTCCTTACTTACTTAACCGCTAGTAGACCGGACATAATGATGAGTGTTTTTTTATGTGCACGTTTTCAATCCGATCCTAAAGACACTTAAGAGCGGTAAAACGAATAACGCGATATCTTAACAACACTAAAGATTTCGGTCTCTTCTATCCAAAGGAGTGTCCATTTGAGTTAGTATCATTCAGTGATGCTGATTTTGGTGGATCTCGAACAGATAGAAAAAGTACAAGTGGTACTTGCCATTTCATTGGAAAATCACTTGTATCTTGGTTTAGTAAGAAACAAAATTGTGTCTCGCTTTCCACCTGCGAAGCAGACTATATATCAGCTGCTTTAACTTGCACTCAAGTTATATACATGCAACAAACACTTAAAGATTTTAATATAGATTTAAAAAATTCTACAATATACTGTGATAATATAAGTACAATAAACTTATCTAAAAATTCGGTTAATCACTCTCGTACAAAACATATAGATATTCGTCACCATTTTTTACGTGACAAAATCGAAAAAAGAATAATTAATTTAAAACATATTTCTACCGAAAATCAAATTGCCGATATATTTACTAAACCTCTATAAGAAAACTCCTTCATAAAATTACGACGAGAGTTAGAAATAATGTCTTTTAAAGATATCATATAAAAAAATCTACACAATTCAGTCGACTAACACTAACTGTTCAGTCGACTGAATAAAGAAAAAATGGGATTTTCAATTTATTTTTCAAATATTTTACATAATATATTATAAAATAATAGTCGTTTATAAACCATACATTTTTAACTGAATTATGGTAACCATTAAATCATTAAATGGATGAAAAACTTTAAAGAATTATAACCACTATATATTTAGAAAATTCCTACTATAAATATATCTTAAAAATATTTTTTTTACAACTCATTCTCACAAATAAAAGCTTGAAAAATTCATTATAAAAATATCGTCCAACAACTTTCTTTCCCCGATCAACATCACTTCTTTAGTCGATAACACTCGAAAATCTCCAAAACTTCCCACTCCAACACCGACACATGTGCCAGTTTTCAAATGGAACAATTATCGTACCGGCTACACACCAGAATCCAAGAAAGCAAAACTCGGACTCTTTATTTCTCCAGACACAAAAATAAAGATTAATGAAATTCATCACTTTCAACAAGAACAAATAGATCTTCAACGAGAATTATACTTCGAACAAAAGGTTACGGCTAGACGATTAAGCTTCCTTGAACAAATCGGTTTACGCTTTTGTGGATCAAAAAAGAACGAAGTGGCTGAACCCCTACCTCGACCCGTTAGCTCACTTGATCCGTCTTCATCCTATCGTACACCAGTCGATCCTGTGAATCCTTGGATGTCTTCTAAGACTCCTCAACATAGTCCAAATTCATGGGATACCAATTATATGAAGAATGAAGAGAAAAAGAATCCAAGTCCATCCCTAAGAAATAGTTAGTGTTGAAATCTATTCATGATATTACATCTATATAATTGTAATTATTTCCTTGAATAAAGAGTTTGCCTTCAAAATTAACAAAGAACAACAAAATACATAAGTCAGTCGACTAAAACCCCATGTTCAGTCGACTGAACTTAAGACAGAATATCACAAAACATATAGATATTCGTCACCATTTTTACCCTATCGACTGAACTTAAGACAGAATATCACAAAACATATAGATATTCGTCACCATTTTTTACATGACAATATCGAAAAAGGAACAATTAATTTAGAACATATTTCTACCGAAAATCAAATTGCCGATATATTTACTAAACCTCTATTAGAAAAATCCTTCATAAAATTAATATAGATATTCGTCACCATTTCAATTCAGTCGACTGAACAGAGTATTCAGTCGACTGAACGCCAGGCAAATTTCCCCTTTTAACCACCAATTTTTACCCTATCAATTCACTTTTTACCTCCTACAAACTTTCTTCCCCAATTAATTTCGAAACTCTTGCCCCCAATTCCTCAAAATCCACTCAAATCTCACCCACATGGCAACAAAGAGATCAAGAGCTTCATCTTCTTCATCCTCCGAGCCAATTGATGCTCAAATAGCGCAATGGCTTTACGATGGAACAGCTGTCACTAGATGGAATAAGATGAAGAATTCCCGAATTTTCGAGCATTCTTTCGTTGATTTCCAAAGCTTTCAAACCTACAATATCCAAGCGTTAACTGATCCAGCAGGTTTAACTTCTCTTTTAGATTTGAAAAGAAATGACCATGCCATAAATCATGTAATGGTCAAATTATTTTATGCTAATCTTAATCTTGGACACCAAACTCCAAGAAATCCAAACAATAGTGTTTGGTGTATGGTATGTGGAAAGAAAGTTTGGTTTTCCTTGGATAGAATAGCACACATTTTAGAATCACCAAATGTCGGGAGAAAGCTAGAGGAGATAGAATTATCCACATATTCGTGACAACATAAACCATCGATTTATGGATGATAATATCAACTTTAGAGATTTTAAGTCCACCTCTCTTCGACCTATGACAAGAATCCTCTACAAAGCCCTAATGAGAACAATTACTCCTCGCACGGGCTCGTACAAAATTGTCTACCCAAATAACTATCGAGCTCTATATGCTATTTTTGGCAATATACAAGTCAATTGGGTACAACTTATTCTTGATGAGTTTCTCACTTTTAATAATGGCAAAATGCGCACTATCTACTTTGGAGAGTACATCATGCGACTTCTCCTCAATGTCGATACGCCATTACCTGAGTCGGAGAATACAATGGTCCATCAAATTAACCACCGGACCATAAGCCTAATGCAACTCCCATCTCGACCTCCTCGCATAATATCACTCGCCGAATGGGAAGCAAGACATCAACAACAACAACAACAACAACCTCCTCAACCTCACCACGAAGAACATCTCGAGCAAGATGATGAAATTCGTCTTGTTGACCCAAGCTTTACTACCAACCAATCTTTGGGGATACTGTCAAGTAATCAACAAATTCTTGACACTCGACTTAAAAAGGTAGATCACAAGCTTGACAAAATCAAAGGATTCTTCAACAAGCTATGAGATGCAATCTCGTGCTCAAGCACCACTACTGCTTCGACATCTCGCGGCAAACGTCCGGCACCTACGTTTACATGGATGGCATCCGAAGAGCATGCAAGTAGCAGCGCAAGCGGAGCTAGTTGTGGCCAAGGAGGAAGAGCGCACAGACCACCAACAGGAGGACCCGTCATACGTGAACCAACAGGAAGAGAAGGTTCATATGACTGGGATAGAGATGAGTAATTTTTATGATTTGATGTGTATTTCTAACTTTCTAGTGGCTTGTATAAATAGCCATTTTTTGCTTGTTTGTCGCAACATTTTTAACTTTTCTTAAGCCATGATTATGCTAATATTCTCTATGCTTCAGTGATTGTTTTGCTAAAATATTTTCTGTTAGTTCTTCCTTTTTGTCGATGACAAAGGGGGAGAAAATCTATGGTACTAACTTTGTTTTGTAGGAAAGATAGTGCATATATTCAGGGGGAGAAAATAAGTAAAAACATCTCTAGAATAAATCGATATTGTCATCAATCAAAAAGGGAGAGAATGTTGATACGCGAAGATTTTGATCAATGACAATGTGCTTCAACAAACAAGGAAAAAATATATGCAACGCTAAAGGAAGATCGATGAAGACCAAACAAACATGAGTATGTTTTTTATATAGGTCTTGGTCTAGATTTATTGTTAAAATCTATCCTCAAGAGGCTTGCACGAACACTAGAAAACATTGCATAAACTTCATTTTCACTTAAAGTTTTCACTGTGCATATTTTATAAGTTCAGTCGACTGAACAGGAATAGCCAGTCGACTGAAACAGGAACAAATATATAAACATGCACAGTTTCAGTCGACTGAATTTCCTGCACAGTCGACTGAATTTGCTCCCGAAAATTTTACTTCATATTTTCAGTCGACTGAATTCCCTGCTCAGTCGACTGAATTTGAACCTGCGAATTTTCTCTGAAAAGACACCTTCTTCCTCCCAAGAGTTGCAACCATTCATCAATGGAAATGGAAGCATCTCTTATTTGCAACCTTTGACAACAAATGCACCTCTTCGACAAGTATATATATATGATTCTAACATCATTTAATTCACCGAATTCTCTTGCTTTAATCTTACTATTCTCTTGTTCATATTCTCTAGATATTATCAAAGCAATCACCAATCTATTGCTTGAATCACTGTTTTGCTTATAACATTCTTTTGATTCATAACAATTTACATTTTCTAAATCTTCACAAACACATTGCAAACTCTCGACGATAAGATTATAGGAATATTGTACTACATTAGACTCATTAGTGTTGACAAGAACACAACAAGTCGAATATTGTATTTTAGTAATTGAGTTGAAGTCCTCTTCGGTAGTTGAGGCAAGAAATCTCGTTCGGTTGTTCGGATAAGCTGTAAACCTATTCCTCCGGGTGAAGTGAGGGTGTTAGTTAGTGAAATTCCTAAGTGAAGCTTAGGGACTGGACGTAGGACGAGAGGTCCGAACCAGTATAAAATCCTGGTGTCACCTTGCATTTACCTACTTTATCTGCCTAGACTATTCAGTTATTCCATATTACACGATCCTACTGCATAGCCTATTTCAAAATTTACCAAAATGCTCTCCAATTAAATTCAAATTTTATTTATTATTAATTATGATCATTATTTTAAGTTATATACTAAGTTTCATGGTATTATATTCTCCGCCGTTAAAGTCCTCAAAATTTCAAAGGGATGGAAAATAGATGCTCATTCATTTATTTACTCACATGTATCACTTGTGCATGCATAAAACTAATCATAAAAACAATTATCTATATTAAAGCAACCATCATATTTAGAAAAAGTTATACATACATAAAATGACATCCAAACAAGATATAGGATTGACATGAGCACGATAACTAACATGAATATAGCATGATGCAATAAATGCGATAAGTTTATCTTATATAAATGCAAAAGTATGGCATAAAAGGCATGATGCATAACAATCCTAGTATAAAGCTGGAAGTTCTATATAAATGCAACTTTAGTAACATAAGAAATAACATCTAATAATTATAGCATCCAATTCCTAACATCTAAGATAAGCAACCAAAACCTACTTTCTAACAAATCATGCCAACTGAAAGAACACACCGGTAAAGAGTTCGGGATGAGAACCACTTCTACTCCTTGGTAACCCATCTATGAAATTCATTGAAATGCTTTTCCACTTCCACTGCAGAACTTCTAAAGGCATTAGTAATGCAGTTGGTTTTTTCTACTCTTCCTTAATTGTCTAACAAGTGAGACAATTTGCTTCATACCTCGCTACATCTCTCTTCATCCCTAGCCAAGAGCAAACTCTCTTCATATCCTTATACATTTTTCATTACCATGATGAATGGTCGTCCTCGAAGATGACACTTCTTTAACACCTCATCAGTTAGATCATCTTACTTTAGGACACAACCTCCCTATCTCGCCTTAAGTATCCTTTCCTATCCTTTATATACCGCTCCAAGTGAGTTGACTTCTCACCATTCTCATGCCGACCCGTAATCTCAACCAACTCCCCATCCTTACTTTGATCCATACAATTTTCATCCAATGACATAGGTTTAACCTCAAAGATTGCCTATAATTCAAGTGCAATATCCATCGGTGGTTGAAAATCAAATCCAAAGATATGCTCAAGCTACTTTATCTCTAACATTATAGCTGATGTGCATATAAAAGTGTATATTTTTACTTCCATATTTAATCTTTTTTTATTTAAATAAATGAGCATATTAGGGTATTTTATATGTTTAAACCAAAATCTATATTGATTTCAAATCATCATTCATTCATCTTCACTTGGCAGCAATTGGTAATTTTTTGTATGATTTAATTTTGAGAAAATATTTGCACATTTTTATTTTTATTTGCAGAAAATTGAGTGCAAATTGGATGGAGGTTCATGGATATATGCATATACAAATGTTCAATGCTAAGAGAATGTAGAAAATAAAAGGATTCATGCAACATGGAGGAGCCTACATGCTCACTAACTAATGGTCCATAATTAAAATCATATGCACATGTTATTGGAGACTTAAAAGCATGTTGGTGGAGACTAATTAATTCCCTAATGATTACTTGAAGGTCACACTATCTCAAAGGCATTTTTGGTAGTTCTCTAAAAATGAATTAGGGCTTTAAGCATGTATAAATACCCTTTATGTTTCATGTAACCATCTTCTTCTCTTTTATGCAAAAGTTATAGCACAAAATTAATGATAAATAAAATATCTCTTTAATGGCTTCTTAGTCTTCTTCTTTACTTTTGTGCAATTTTTATGTCATGCTTTCTTTTATTGCTATTTTATTTTATGCACTCTTATTTAGTTTATGCTCTCTTATTTAATGTTAGTGGCATAGATTTAATCCTTGCAGTTAGTTTAGTTTTATTTCATGCAAATAGTTAGCTTTCTTTTATTTTAATTAGCTCTCATTTTCTTTTGTTTTTATGTTGAAATCACTTTATGTTAAGATGTATTCAAATATGAGAAGCTAAATCCATTCAATTTTGAGGTAATGAAGCTCTCATTAAACACATCAAATTAACATAATAATTTCATTTATAATCTCTCTTTTATGCTTAATGGAAATAATGAATGATGGTAGTTTATGTTAATATTTTAGTTAATTTAATAGTCTATGTTGACATCTCAAATAGGCTATGCTTAATTCATTATAAACGTAAAACATTTGATCATTTGCCTAAATGATTTTGATGATGAAAGTCAAACCAGAATCAAAATTTGATACACTATATTACTAATTATAGTAAATAGATCTTGCTTAAATTAGATTTTATTTTTTAATTTCATGTCATTTCCATGAGAATTTATATATGGGTCTGAACATTGTGTTAGAATTTGATGGTTTAAGTTGTGCTAATTAATATCATAAATAAATCATACTTATAATAAACACATCAATCATTTTTACTTAAAATTAGAAGGAGAGATTATAGTTAATTTTGTGTTGATTTATATGAATGATTGGAAGTGGATTTGTCTCTAAATTGCTCCTTAATCCTACAGTATTATTCACTTTTGCTTTAGTTTATTTTACATAATTTTTCTTAATTTGAAACAACTTTAAAACTTCAGGAATAATTTAATCGAGTAATATTGGAATTTATTTCTTTCCCTATGGATCGACCCATACTCGCATACGTAGTACAATTGTACGCCGTGCGCTTGAGGGTTTTTATAACGATTATATTTTTCAACGGTTTTCTAATTGATAGAAAATCCACTGTTAAATAAGTTTTTTGCGCTGTTGTCGGGAATTGCAATTAGATTTTGATTTTGCTTTTTGAATTAATTTTCATTCATTTTGCATTTTCTTCTTCATTCTTTGCCTTTGTGCACTTCAATCCATATTCATTCTTGTGCATCTTGTTTTTCACTTGTTCACCTTGAAATTCCATTTCGATTCATTGTTTGTTCACTTCACATTTTTATTTATTTTGCATTTCATCTTGTATAAAAAATTATCACATTGCATTACACTATTACAATCGTTTTCTTTTGCAACCCAAACTCAACCTTCAATTCTGTTTTCATTTCACCGTTACATTTTGTTTTTGCATTTCAATTTGCATTATTTCATTCACGTTGCATTTTACATTTCTTTGCAACTCAACTCAACAACCAAACCCCCCCCCCCCCCCAAACCCCACCCCCCCCCCCCAAACAAGCCTTCAACCATCATCAACCTACCTTGCCACTGCCTTCAACCTCCTTTCAAACCAACTATTCCTTTCTCATCCACAGCACAACAAAGTCTGCAAGTCTCCTCCTCCATCCTTACTTTATCAAATCAAAACAACCCACTTCCCTGCCACCATATACCATCCAACTTCCTTCCTTCACCATCATCACCTGCAAACCACCTGCATTACTGCAACTACACATCTGAACCAATCACCCAAAATACCACTATAATCTCTGCTTGCTGGCTTCACCATCCAAACTAACCACCTGAAACCATCCATAACTGCATCACCATCCATAACCACCTGAAATCATCCTCCTTCTCCCTACCATCAAACATCACTGCTCAAACCTTAGCAAAGAACACTCTACCAAACTACATCCCCCTGTCACTTCACTGCATATAGCAACTACAACCACCTAGACCACCATCCATACCACCTCTATCTCCAACTAGAAACCACCACAAACTACCCATTCCTGAATCACGCGGACAACCCCCTTTCCTCTGCAACCATACAACCTACTACCTCATTAGACCTATCATTAATCGCCGCTACTTCACCCAACCACCCGAATCAGCCACTTCACTAAATTCCAATCGCAACATCCTAAAATGGCAAATCACTTGAAGCGATCAACTGAACCAACCGCAATATAAAGTAAATCCCAGCCACAACCCTCACCACCTCCGCAATCATCAATTACCAAAAACCGTACCCCAAACCACAATGGAATATCCGAATGCCGAAACAACCTCTTCAACGACCTGAGAATCAATCATCTGCGACCAAGTTTAATTTCTAAAGACAGGAATTTTGGAATAAGTATGTGCAGTAGTTTGATCTTTGAAGTTGGGAAATTTAGCCAGGGTTGTTTTGTAAGTTTGTGTGTTTATTTTAATTTATTTTGTTTTTCAGAAAGTAAAGTTTAGTTTTCAATTATCGTTAATTTAAATCTTTTTGTTGACATTCATTCAAAAAATTAAATAATTTTTTCCCTTTGTTTTTTATTCTTTCAAAAAAATAATTTTTTTAGTAAAAATTCATTTGCGTTTGCTTTTGTTTTTGTTTTATGCTTTTAAATATACATACATACATACACACACATATCTTGTTCGCCACTTTTCAGGTTTGAAAAGCAGAAAATCTGAAGGAGAGGATCTACTAGCCAAACAAGTGCTCTGCTCTGTTTGGTTGCTTAAAAAAATCGCTGCTTTTAAAATAAATTCATAATAATTCATCACGCTCTGGTATCGTGTTGTTATCACTTGGTTTTATTTTCATTGCATTGTTGGTTGCTTTTATTTATTAAAAAAAATCAAAAAACAAAACAAAAATCTCATTTGTAGTTGCATTTAATACACATTTAATTTTTGTTTGGCATTCATTTCATCTTATTTTCTTTTCTAAAAGCAATACCCAACTTCAAAAGTGGGGGATTTTACCACTCTGTCCTTAATCCATAAATTGCATTTCTTCGTAGAATTTGATTAATAATAATGGTTAGACATTGGACTTAAGGGAGTTGCGAGCACATTTAGAGTTTAATTGTATTTTAACAAGTTGTCTTCTTTCAACAATCTAATTGTTTGGTGTCTAGACTGTGGCAGAACAATAATCGTTTATAAATATTATGGTGATTCATAAATATTATAGTAATTGTTTTTTTTAAAGGTACTCAAACCTTCGGCTGCATTGCTAAGGGTTTCATGGTATACCGATAACCCCTGTCTGTTACCTGGCTAAGAACTTTTGTGTTGAATTAAGTAAAAGTGCGATTATACAATTTTGGATTAGGAGCTACTAAGGACAAATTTTTTTTAGTCAAATCCTTACATTTCACTAAGTTGCATCAGTTCATGCATGTATAAAAAAAATCTGCAAGTAATTTTTTTTTACATTTTACTTGACTTAGTTTTTAAAAAAAAGTCCAAAAGAAAAAAAAATTCAAAAAAAACAATTTCAAAAACAAAAAAAAACTTTAAAATGAAAAACATTTTAAAAAAAGAAAAAAGTTTAAATTAAAAAAAAATCATATCTCCCTTTTGAAAAAATAAATTCTTTTTTGTAAATATTTTTCTCTTTGAAAAAAAAATAAAAGAAAAGAATTTTTCACTTCATTTATTCTCTAAACCTTGTTTCATTCTCTTAACCTTGATTTTCACGTCTTTCACTCCTTGATCTTTTCACTTGTGCATGAGTAACTGGACTTCTGATACAATGATAAATTGTTTAATTCGAACGAACAATCCTCCAACGATGGCTAATGAAAACGCCCTCCGAATGTTCATGGATAAAATCTTTTCTGATAGACTTTCTATTTCTTCTTGTATCACATTACCTAACACAATGGGTAATCACTTCGAAATTCATTCCAATCTCATTGTATGCCCCTGAAATTTGGCAACTTTGAACACGATGACCCTATAACTTCTTAACAAAATTTGAACAAGTATGTGCAACTATTAAACTCCATCAATCATGTGATGACGGAATCAAACTTCGGTTAATTCCATTTTCCCTTACCGATTACACTGAAAAATGGTTATACAGCTTACCT
Organism: Allium cepa; assembly: GCA_030765085.1. Taxonomy (NCBI): domain Eukaryota; kingdom Viridiplantae; phylum Streptophyta; class Magnoliopsida; order Asparagales; family Amaryllidaceae; genus Allium; species Allium cepa. Next base: position 349,374,604 of record CM060928.1, read on the forward strand.
TCGAACTTGATCAAAGCTTGGGAAGTATTCGTCAAAGTTTTCTCAAAAAATTCTACCCCTTCGAAAAAAAGGAACTAAATTATGGATTTTCACCAAGGGTGAACCATTCAAAAAATGCTTTGAAAGATTTAAAGAGCTTTTGACAAAACGTCAACACCATAATTTTGAAAAATGGACATTTTGCCAAATCTTAAATGATGGACTTGAAAATAGTCCACGAACCATGCTTGAATCGATGTGCCAAGGCAATTTTCTCGCTCAACATCATGATGATGCTCGGCAATTCCATGAAAACTTGGCCAAAAGATCGTCCCAATGGGAACGTTCTAACGAAAAATTCATTTACTCAAGATTGCTGAATACTCGATAGGATCATTGTTGGCGTTGGAAGCTAAAATCAATGCAATAATCAATAAATTTGACGACATTTTCTCATCTAATCAAATGAACTAAGCTTTTCAACCATTGTGTTATAAATACAATGATCCGAATCACGTCGCCGATCAGTGCCCTTATTCGGTAGAATAACTCAATTCTTTTAACAAGGTTATGAATGACCCATTTTCTCTAATGTATAATCCCGGTTGGAGAAACTATCATAACTTTGCATGGAACCAAAATAATTCTAACACAGATTTGGTTCGTCCCAATTTTCAAGCTTTCGAACAATGCTTCGAATCCTCTCTTTCATCCTAACCACTTTCAACAAAATTTTACGGGTCCATCTCAAAATCAACCGCAACAATCTTTTGCTCCCTAAGACGATAAATGTTTGACTTTACTTGAAAAAAGTCTTGAAACTTTGGCTAAAGCGACCACTCAAAACCTCCAATCAAATAGCAATTTACAATTGTTAACCTCATACATGTAGAAATCGAGTCAGTAAATTGCTAAACTTGAAATGAAAATGAGTCAGTAAGTCAATCTTGTAGGTGAACTTGAACGAGGAACATTCCAAAGTCAGCCAGTTCCAAATTGTAGAAATCAAAACACGAAATCGAATCAAGCTCATGCCGTTCAAGATAACAATGTGAACTAAATGAATGCTATCACGACTTTGCGTACCGGTAAACAAATCGATAATCAGGTTATCAATCCAAACATTTTGCCTAAAGCTCCTCTTGACACTTTAAAAACGACAAGCGATTCTAGACAAAACATCGAACTAAATATCAAATCAAATCCTAATCCAAATTCTTCTTCTACTCAAGTAGAACGACTTGTTGAGTATCGAATTCCATTCCACATCGACTTCGACCTAAGAAACATTCCGATCAAATGGAAAATATGTTGGAAATTTTCAAACAAGTCAAAGTGAACAATCCTCTCCTTGATATCGTTCAACAAGTCCCAACTTATGCTAAGTTTCTAAAGGACTTGTGTACTCAAAAATGGTACTCATGTACCCAAAAAGTTTTCTTAGCTACCGGTCTTAGGAAAGTCTTGCCTCAGTCAATTCATAAAATACAATGATCTTGGGTGTCCAATGATCTCATGCACGATAGGAGATAAGATGATTAACAAATGCTTGCTAGACTTGGGTGCAAGTGTCAATTTGATCCCTTATTCAATTTACCAGCACCTTCGCTTAGGAGAACTAAAACTAACGAAAGTAACTCTTCAAATTGCCATCGTTCGATAAAGAAATCCTTGGAATCAAAATCGATCAATTCATATTCCCCATCGATTTCATCGTCCCAGACACACAACCTGTGAATAATCCGATGAGTCAAATTCCATTGATTTTAGGATGACCTTTCTTAGCCACTTTAAATGCCCTAATCAATTGTCGAAATGGTTTGATGAAAATTTTATTCTGAAACATGGCTTTTGATCTTAACATCTTCAATCTCGAAAATCAATCGAATGAACCACTTGACCAAACGATGGAAGTTATCTCCATTCAAGAAAATTTTGACAACGAAACAGTTGAACTAAACCACGAGCACGAGACCGAATAAGAGCAACTGTTTTGAGACGAGCCTAATGAGATTGAAATGCGCTTCCATTTAAACCCCTCATCATTGAGTCAAATCTTCAACCGAATTCTTTAATTAAGCAACTTCCTAGATTGGAACTCAAACCTCTTCTAGATTACCTTAAGTACGCACGCTTAGTTGACAATGAAACGTTTCCTGTCATAATCTCTTCAAATCTTTCACTTGACTAAGAAGCTTCTCTTCTTTCAATTCTGTCAAAAACAAAGAGGCAATTGGATGGCCTTACCAATATAAAGAGAATTAGTCCCGCTCTTGTTCAACATTGCATCCACTTGGTTGACAAAGCCAAGCCTGTTCATGATGCGCAATGAAGGCCTAACCTAAAAATGAAGGAAGCGGTTTGAGATGAAATTCTTAAACTCCTTGACAATGGAATCATATACCCCATTTCTGATAGTTCATGGGTTAGCCCAATTCAGTTTGTGGCTAAAATGTTCAAACTTACCGTTATCATGAACGACGTTAACGAACTCATTCCAATTCGTACTCAAACAGGTTGGTGTGTTTGCATTGATTATCAAAAATTAAATGCTGTGACACGAAAGATCAATTCTCTCTTCCTTTCATCGACCAAATGCTTGAGTTTAGCCAACTATGAATTCTATTGCTTTCTTGACAGTTATTTTGGTTATAACTGAATTCTGATTGCTCCCGAAGACCAAGAGAATATGACTTTCACGTGTCCTTTTGGCACCATTGAGTATCGACGTATGCCATTTGGCATTTACAATGCTCCTGCTACTTTCCAAAGATGCATTGTCAACATCTTTTCTGACATGATCGTACACTTTCTGGAAGTGTTTATAGACAATTTTCATCTTTGGAAACTCTTTTATTGGGTGCTTACACCATCTCGAGATGGTTCTGAATCATTGCAAGGACAAACACTTAATGTCAAAACTGGGGGGAAATGTCATTTTATGGTCAAACAAGCATTGTTCTTGGGCATTTCATTTCAAATAAAGGCATTGAGGTGGATAAAGCAAAAGTTGATGTAATTGCGAATCTACCCATTCCCAAATCTATCAAGGACATTCATTCATTTCTAGAACACACTAGTTTTATCTACGCTTTATGAAAGACTTTAGTAAAATTATTTGACCTCAGACTACTCTTCTAGGAAAAGACATTCCATTTAACTTTAGATCCAACTATGTTTCTGCTTTCGTACATCTCAAAAATGAACTCATTTCCGCTCCCATCATTTGCTCACCCAACTGGGATCTGCCTTTCAAAATAATGTGTGAAACTTCTAACTTCGTAGTGGCATGACTTTACTATGCTAGTATGACTTTAAAAATGTCAACACAATTCTTCATGTCATTTACTAGGCTAGTATGACATTAAACTATGCTCAACTCAATTACGTAACCACCGAAAAAGAGCTTCTAGCGGTAGTCTTTGCGCTCGAAAAGTTCCGACCTCATTTGATTGGCTCACACATTACCTTTTACACTGCCCACTCCGCTCTTAGCTACCTTTTCACTAAAAAGGTTGTTAATTCTCATTTGATTCATTAGATCCTTTTACTCCAAGAAACGACCCGATATTTTCAACAACTCGCATCCGCATATTTCAGACTTGAATTGCTCAAAATACCGCGTTGTAAATCAAATTTGGCAAATCTCATCATATACAGTAAATAAATCATCACAGATCATAGACACAGAGTAAATAATAATGCAACGGAATTAAAAGAGATAGTAGTTCATGAAGCTACTATATAAAATAAGATACATCAGAGTTAACAAGATACAACAAAAGAGTTACAAGATACATCAGGTACAAATCAGAATACATCACTGAAATCACTGGATACAGAAAGCTAAATAGATGGCTGGATCTTCAAGGAAAGATCCAACTCCGAAGTTGAATCTTGAATGCTGAATCACTCAATCTGACTCCAGCGTAAAGCAAAACACAAAACACTCGAGTCAGGACATAAATACTTATGAACTGTAAATCAACTCAAGTGAACAGTAACAAAATGCATCAATAACTTAAAGGATGCTTGGGATCGCCCATCCTTTAAGGATCCGTTAAACTATTTACTATGTAGTAATATTGCGCTATTATAATAATGTCTACAGTAAAATAAACTTGCTTTAAAATAGCATTCCGGGCTTACCCATATCACCATTCATACATAATAGTTCCAGTAGTCCATCCAATATCATGATATCTCCAGATCGGGAGACTATCAGAGGATACCACACGGGCTAAGGGAGAAAAACAAACTCGTAGTAAAGGCTCGGTATGGTAGGTGACATAACACACAAGGCAATGCCAGTGTAGATATACCAATTACGGACACGGGCTGGTGGTAACGCAGCAGCCACATACGCCCATCTCGAAACACACTCCCATGTAAAAATCGAAGGATGGCCATCAAATCAACCACAAGTAAGAGTATAGTATCGAAGGAATGTGTCCGACTAGAGGAGCTACCCCTTTTGTCCCGAGATCGCTCCTGTTTTAGCCACCTTAAGCCAACTCACGGGAGTTGGGTCCACGTAATTGCCTCAAGAACGTCGCCACCATCCTACTTCATTCTGGAAACTCCACTACGTACACAGTTGTTAAAGTGGTTTTCGGAGTTTGCAGAGAGTATGACAACTTCCGGTCCCGGTCTCTTTAACAACCAAATGTTCTTATAACGCCATGGTCATTTCAAAAATCATAATACTTCAAAAAAATCAAATCATTTAATTTCAAAACTATTTCCTTTCAAGATAGTTTATACTTCGAAACCAAAACCATTTTTACTTCAAAACTATATTCAAATCAAAATAGTTTGTACTTCGAAACCAAAACCATTTTTACTTCAAAACTATGTTCAAATCAAAATATGTTATACTTCGAAACCAAAACCATTTTTACTTCAAAACTATATTCAAATCAAAATAGTTTATACTTCGAAACCAAAACCATTTTTTCTCCAAAACTATATTCAAATCAAAATAGTTTATACTTCGAAACGAAAACCATTTTTATTCCAAAACTATGTCCAACTCAATACGATATCATTTCCATTTCAAACATATATTCACCTTTCAAAAATCATAATACTTCAAAGTTATAACTCTTTCGAAGCCAAAATACTTGAAATCACTACACTTTAAAAATCATAACATTTCGAAATCATACATTTAAATTTTTCAAATTTATTCAATTAAACTCAATTTTCAAATTTCCAATTTAATTCAATTCAGACCATCAGTTTCAATTCATTTCAGTTTTCCAACAAAACTTTTCAAATCTTATAAATTTCAAATATAGATTTGATCTACAAAATAAACCATTCAATTTTAATATATATCCCACATTTTAGAACTAAACTTTATAATTTCATAAGTTCATATCCCAAATCTAATTTCATTATTATTTAGTTTTGAAATATTCATTTCATAAATCCAATATTTTTTAAATAAACTTAAATTACAATTAAACCAAATATCTTTTCATACAAATATAAACTTCAAATATTCATTTATCAAAATCAAATATCATTCCAATTCACATTCTTTATCAAAATAAAGATTATATCATTAAAAACCATTTCGAAATCATTAAAATATCATATCCTTCAAAACCTCATTATCAAACCATTATTTGAATTCAATTTCAAATATTCAAATTTAAATATCATTTAAAAATCAAATATGCCATTCATTTATTATTTCAAATATCATTACAAAAATACATTTCAAAATTCCATTCAAAAATTCATTTATCTCATTTGGTTTCATTCAATTTAACACATAACCAAGTAAACCTTATTTAAATTCAAATTCAATGTAAATTTCGTAAAATTCAAATTTTAAATATTAAATTATATTCAAAACTCCTTATATTTCATAAATAATCAATTCCAATAGTTAAATCATTTAACACTTTAAAATATAACACAAACGGTGTTAAAATCTATAACATTTCAAAACATTGACAAAATAGAGCAACGATAGCATTTATAAAGGGCTATCATAGCTTATAGTTTCCAAAATAATTAGTTCAAGAATAACGGCATTTATAAAATGCCGTTATAGATACTTAGTTATTTCAACATAATTACTTTCAAAATAACGGCATTTAAAATGCTGTCATAAGACTACAACATTTTTAGGAAATGCTGTTAATAAAATTTCAGATTTTATTTTTACTTTTCAAAAACAATAAAACTTCAATTCTTGTTATTTAAATTTATAAATCATATTTCTAGACTTCAAAATTTCAAATTTAAATCATTTTAACATATGATTTATCATAATAAAATTTTAAAATCAAATGTTTAATTTTTAAAACTCAATTCATTTATTAAGTCAAAAATTCACTGTTTATTAACTTATAAATTAAATAAAACTTGGCATTTTACTTTAAATATCATTTCAAACTTTAAATTTAATTTCCATTATTTACTTACATTCTTTTAAAATAAAATTTAAAGTCGAAAATCACATTTATTTCAAATTTACATACTTAAATTCACAAATTAAAAACTTAAGATTTAACTTTCACAAAACCGTAAAATATATATTTTTTAATCAAAATTTCATACTTTTAAAAATACATATCTTAGTAAAATCATTTAAAAATATACCACGACTATGCATAAGGAATCAAAGGCTAAAGCAAAAATGAAGAGTCAAAGGTAAATGAAGAGACAAGCACATGAAAAGTCACAAGGAAAATGAAAGGGTTTGCCTCTTTGTATTTCCATTTCTTTTTAATTCAAAATAGAAAAATAAAGTTCAATAAAATAAAAATAAAACTGAACAAAATAAAATGAAAGAGAAAATAAAATTATAATTTTAGGAAAAATAAAAAATAATTAAGAAATAACTAATATATTGAAGCTAGTATTTAAAAATTGTAAACAAAATACAATGAACATTGGAAAATTATAACAACACTTTAAAATTGTTTTTAAAATAAAAATAAATACATAAAATGTCATATATACATATATAAGTAAATTAAAACAAACAAAAATATTATTTATATAATTTAAAATAAACAAATTTTGTTAAATAAATCAATTTATACACAATATTGTAAAAAACATAACTTTCACAATATAAATCGGATTTCAACGAAACGAAAAGCATTATTCTTGAAATTTAATTTATTTTCATAATAAAATATAAAATTTAAATTTTAAAATATTTAAAATTTAAATTTAAAAGTCAAAGTTCGACTATTTTGACCAAAATTTATTTTTTTGGAAAATATTCAATTTATACATGTTTGAAATTATAATTCACATCAAAATCAAAGTTTATATTTAAAATAACAAAGATTATTCATTGTAATAAATAAAATAAAGTTTTTAAATCAGGCATTCAAATTGAAAAAAATTTCAAAATAAACAATTAAAATAATCACAAAATATTGGGTTGTTACAATCTGTCTCGTCTTCTAAACACACCACCTTCTTTAACGATTAATAAGAACTTTCTTGATGAACAACTCCTTTCTGTTTCCATCGATCCATGGTACGCCGACGTAGCGAACTATTTAGTCACTAAGTAAACTTCTTCATTTTGGTCGAAACAAGATAAATAATTTTTTTTCCAAGTTAAGTACTTCTATTGGGATGATTCATGCTTGTTTATGTATTGTTCCTACCAAATCATTCGATATTTCCTCCAAATTGTGAAATTAAAAGTTTTCTTCCATTTTGTCATGATTAAGCTTGTGATAGTCACTTCGGTCTTAAGAAAATGGCAAATAAGGTTCTTCAATGTAGTTTTTACTCGCCTACACTTTTCAAAGATGCATTTGGTTTTGTAAAAATTGTGATTAGCGCCAAATGTTAGAAAAACTCTAATGAAGAAATACTAGATAACCCATAAGTTATCCACTCCTTATCATCCTCAAACTTGTGGCCAAGTTGAAGTTTCAAATCTTCAAATCAAGCAAATTTTGGAGAAAACTGTAAACAAAAATAGAAAAGATTGGTTACAAAAATTGACAGATGCGATTTAGGCTTACAGAACTGCATATAAAACCAATTTTAGGATGTCCTCTTTTAGGCTAGTATATGGCAAAGCATGCCATTTACCTATCAAACTTGAACATAAAGCATTGTGGGCGATTAAGAACATAAACTTTGATCTTGTAAAAGCTTGCAAAAACAGAAATTGCAAATCATTAAATAATAGGAGATTAGGAACGACACATATAAAATTGAGAAAATTTACTAAGAAAGAACAAAAGTTTTTCATGACAATTAAATCCAAAGAAAAACATTTTAGCCAAATCAAAAAGTCCGCTTGTATGGTTCTTGACTTCATTTGTTCCTTGAGAAATTAAAATCAAGGTGGATAGGATCGTATGTAGTACATACCTTTTTCCACATAGTGACAAAAAATAGAAAACCTAGGGATGGATCGATTTTAAAGTCAATCGTTATCATTTAACACCTTACTTGGAGTTAGCGAGTGATCGAGAGCAAGAGCTTATGATTCTTCATGAGCCATACTACCTTTAATAAAAAGTTTTAACCCTCTCTTATAAAGACGAACATATTTTTCTCATTATATCATGCATTGACTGTGGGGGAATAGTCAAAATCAAGTGTGGGGGAGCCTTATGCTTATTTTGATTTTTCATGATTTATTTTGTGCATTTTCATTTCCTAAAAAAAATCCCAAAACAAAATTTTCTTTTAGCATATTGATTTACTTTTATAAAAAACACGATAGGTTAAGTATATATTTTTGGTAATTAAATTGAAATTTTTGAATATTTACTTGCCTTAACAAAAATAAAAAGAAAAGTTTGATTACAAGTAGCTATGGTGTAACTAGTATATAGGAAGGATCATAGTTGAAAATTATGAGGTATATCCTAACTGTAATTTTTGTTTAAAAGAGTGGTTGAGTTAAAGCAAAGGCGATAACAATTTTGATCTTCTAAGTTAAGTGGTGCTAAGATGATTTTGCATAACCCTCTCTTTTCAATATATTTATATATACACATATTTAATTAAAATAAGAAACACCTAGAGTTATGTGTTCACATGTAAGTGTGTACACTCGGCACGCTCTTTACCCATCTTATGTAAGCCGGAAAGGTAGTGCATGATCGGCATATCTGGCCTCAGTTTATCTGAATTTGGTGTATGTAAATAAAATTAAAACAATAATAAGAAACACATAGAGCCATATGTCCATATGCAAGTGCATACACTCACATCTCTATACTCTTTACACGTAAGCACGAAAGGCAGTGCATGATCGGTATATCTAGTCTCAATTTTTTTAAGTTAGATGCGTAAATAATAATGTTAATATTTTTCAAAATAGAGAGAGAAAACAATTGAAATACAAACACTATCTTCACTTATTTTATTTAACTTGTTATTTAAAGAAATAATAATGCTATTTTGCAAAACTTTGATAATCAAAGAAAGGATACATTTTATAGTTGCACTATGTTATCAACTGAAACAATTAGCCAAAACAGAGTCTAATTGTGATGATAACTTAATTTTGGTTGGAAGTTTTGATGAGTAAAAAGACTAAAATTTCTTGATAATAACCAAAACTTATATTTAACTTATTCGTGTCAATTTAAAAGTAAAATTTTCATCCATAATGTTTTTTTGAAAACATGCATCATGTAGTCACATTATCGCATTTGGATATTATTGGTAGTATCCACTGAAAACCCTGTTGGGGATGCGGATTAAGGATCTTAAGGCAGAAATAATACTAGAGGAGGGGTGAATAGTGTTTTAAAGAATATATGAACTATATGACTAAATTAAAACTTTCAACACAAATCTAAACAGAATTCTAACACAGAATGATCACAGAACATATAACAAATGCAAATAGTAAAGTAAAGCAAGTAAAAGGAAAGAACACACTGGATTTTATACTGGTTCGGAATCCTCCTACATCCAGTCCTACACCAAGGAAATATCCTTGTACAGATTTTTATAAGCCAATATCCAAATTACAACCCTCAATTTCTAAGGCCTTGAGGAACCCTCCTATCTCCGAGTCTGGGGTAAACTCTCTTGATTTACGGGACACAAGATCACCCTAATACTTTCTAATAACAATCCTTTTGAATGGATAGACTCTATGGACTTTTTGAATACAAATTAATCCTATAACTCTGAATAGCACTTTGATCTTTAGTAGAATGATGGAGAATCAAATAGAGAGAGTATGTAAATGATTTCCTATTGAGAATTTGGCAGAATGATGGCACGATCTTGAAAATATGAAGTTTTATGGATATGGAGTGGTGGAGAAGAAAGAGTGAAGAAAAAAGAAAGTAGTTGTTAAAAAAATTCGTTTTGGAAGCCTTTATATAGATGCACAACAGTCATAACCATTGGCGAAAGGTTTTCGAACGAATAGACACTTCTTTTGAAAATTGAATTTTGAATCCAACTGTCACCATGTCGACATGGGGTATCCCCTTATGTTGACATCCCTTAGTTCAAAATTATAGAGATGTTGTTTTGTAAAGACAATTGAATTTAAAACAAGTTGAAACTTCTCTGAAGCAAAGTAAAGTATTTAGACAATATTTTGAGATAGAGAATGAATATAAAACATTATTTTAAATATATATATATATATATATATATATAATTGATATAGACCGTCAATTATATAAGTAATATTTAAAATCAGAATAAATTTTGATGTTTTTAAAAATAGAAGTTTAAAATCAGAATAGAGGAATATTTCAAGGCTAAAACAAAGTTTGAAAATATTTTTGAAAACATGATTTTGAAAGCTAAAACATTTTGAAAACAGATTTAAAAACATTTTGAAAAATCTATTTAAACTGAAATTGCAAGAACCTTCCTACAGAGCCCCTCCATAGGACTCGAGAACTTGTACAAAGTAGTTTAAATGATTTTGATTTTCGTGGGTTTGTAAGCCACTTGTCATAGGTTTGTAAGCTACTTGTCGTGGGTTTGTAAGCCACTGGTTTCGATAGAAATTGGGTTCCATCGCAAAAGAAAATTGGAAGAAAGATGAGAGTGCTATTATGAAGTTTTAACAAAATACTAGACACTTATCTTGAGATCTTGAAATCTTGATTCTCTAGAGTCTTGAATCTTGAATCTCTAATCTTCATCTTGATGCTTGAGTCTTTATACTGATCAGTCTTCGATGATACCTGCATATACTTCCTATATACATACATACATACATATACATACATACATATACATACATACATACATACATACATACATACATACATATATCTATATGGAAATGTTACTATATATTTTATAAAGTAAAGTATAATAACTATATAAGGTTGTTGTCATCAAAACATCATCAACTCAGTTCCTAACAATCTCCCCCCTTTTGATGATGACAACCTTTATTTATAAAATATTCTTACCATACCATAACTCCCCCTTACTCCGTGACTCCTTCTTAAAACTACAACTCCCCCTTACTCCATGACTCCCCCTACACCAAGCACATATATTTTTATAACTTTCTCCCCCTTTGTCATCAACAAAAAGGAATAAAAGATTTACCTGTTCTAAGATAATCAAGTATATATAGAATAAAAGTGTAAAGTGAACGTGTAAGTGATCAAGTGTGTAAGCATATATAGAAGTGTAACTTGAAAATCAAATTAATATCATACATAGCAAACCAATCATGTATAGTATATGAAGTTATATACAAACCAAATCCAAATCAAACTTAAGTAAACAATTCAATCAAATCCTAATCAAATCTAAATCAAATCAAATCAAACAAACAAACAAACATACATAATGATCAGACATTCCTTGTGACTTCCACCCATCCATCTTCTCCAAAGATAGGATCAGTTTTGATAACATCCCAATTATCTTTGTCGAGAATGACTGGTGGATTTGCTTCGGGTTCGTCTTTGCTAAAGCTTGAGATCATCCAACGAAGTGCATCGAAGTGTTTCTCTTGCTCTTTGATCATCTTCATTTGGCTTAATTCTAAGTGCCTTTGATTTCTAAGTATAAAAGAGAGAATATTCTTGAAAGAAGTAAGAGTTTCTTCAAGATTTTCACTTAAATTCTTTATTGGAGAAGCCATAATCTACGAAATAAGTTGAATTATGAGAGGAGATGAATAGAAATGGAGGTAGAGAAGTTTTTTTTGGAATAAATAGGTATTTATAGGAGTTATTGGCCGTTCAAAATGAATTGTCACTTGGTAGTTACAAGAATTTGAAGTTTAGAAATTGTAACTACTTTCTGACTGTTATATGTCGACATGGGGGGATGGGGCATGTCGAATGGTCTAGACAGAATGACCAAGTTGAGTTATTTTTGATTTCTAAGTTTACTTTTAAACTAGTGGACCTATATAAACTTAAAATAAATTACTATTAGAGATATATAAGGCTGGAAAACAGAGAATAAGATAACATTACGTATATTAGTTAACATCATAATATTAACCAAAAAAAATAGAAAATACAAAGATAGATAAAAGATAGTTAGAGAGATAATGGCTGGGATTAGTTTGATGAAGATGATGATGAGGACAAGCCAAGTTTCCTGCCTATCTCCCAAAGAACTTGTCGATCTTGATAGAGATTTTATCCATTTTCTTGCTAATAGATCTCTTAAGAACCTTTTGGTTTTGAGCAAGTATCTTTTGGTTTTTGAGTATGGTTTTGTTGGACGGATTGGCGGGTGTATGTGGATATTCTATACTTTCCAAAGAGGTTTCTTCATCTTCCTCTTCTTCTTCAATTTCCATTCCTTTCTTCCATCTCTTCATGAGCAAGTCTCTCTTCCTTTTCGGTAAGTGTTTCATACGGTTGAAACATAAGTGGGATTTTCATAAGGAAAATGTTCCCATGATTGAACACTTTCCTACTTACAAACTTTTCCTTTTTAACATCCACACCAAAATAATTGAAAATCCGAGTAAGATAAATTCCATGATAAAGAGTGTTTTCTCCCATAGTAAAATTTTTGGGTCTTAACTCATCCAAAATAGTTTGTGCCCAATTAATATCATATTTTCCAAATATAGCAAAAAGAGCTTTACACACTTTTGAGGTGGGATTATTGTAGTTTCCCGACCTAGGAATAATGGTGTATTGAATAAGAAGGTTGACAATTCTTGCTTTTGGGCGGAAAAAGCAATTCTTAAAATCCATGTGGTCATCGCTTTCAAAAATGTGATGAAAAGTTTCTCTATCGGTTTCATTGATTTGAAATTGCGAGAGATTCATACCGGTAGATTTGCAACCCAAAATAGTACCCAAAATATGGGAATTCAAAACAATAAGTGTTCCTTTAACACTACTCCAAATTTGATCTTCATTTCCATTATAAAATTCACGGTTTAGGTTCGCATAAAACATTTTGACAAGGTTTGGATAACAAACGAAATCATTTTGCTTGTTATCAATCAAGCTAAGAATGGAGTTTTCTTCAAAAAGTTGATCGATTTCATAAGAAGGAAAATCATCAAAAATAGCAAAATTTCCCGTATTGACTTTACCATAGTTTACATAACTTATGTAAGCTTTGATAGCCTCCGGGTCATTAAAAAGATCATTTTTGATGGATTTGGTCAGCCTCATAGTTGATGGGGTACTTGAGGAAGCCATTGATGAGTGTTTAAGAGGAGTAGAAGATAATGAAGAAAGTTTGAATTATGAGAATAAAGTGAAAAGAGATGATAAGAGAAGTATATTAAATAGATTCTCTAAAGTCATGTTCTCTGGTCAAGAGGTATCTTTTCAGAATTTTGAAGTAAGTGAAAAGGTGGAGGGAAATTCAAAAGTTTGAATTCAAATTTTGAAATCAAATTTCTGAGAGACATGTCGACATGGGGTATCATGGCATGTCGACATGTGCCTGTTGAATTTGAAAAGGGGTGTCTTTTTCTAAAATCTTAAAAAATTCCTAAAATCTTAAGAAAACTAATCTATATTCTATATCTATATATAATTCCAGTAATAATATTAAATATAATAATATTGAAATATTTTAATATTTAAAATATTATTAAAATAATATTATTTTGAATTTAAAAATTCAAATTTCAAAGGGTGATTTTGAATTTAAAAATTCAAGGAATTGCAAACAAAATCAAAACAAACAAGCATCCAATAAAATTAAAATAAATGTGTACCTATTTTTAGATCCAAACTCCGATTGTCTTCCGATTCGAGAATAGCAGTGAAGCACAGATTTGAATTATTAGTTTTCTTCTCGCCATCACTGGATGAATCTGAATCGTCAAGAGTTGCTGCATATGCCTTCTTTCTTTTCTTTAGTTGCTCATTATTTGGTTGAAATGTCTGTTTGTCTGGATATGGACAATCTATCTTGTAGTGCCCTGTTTTGTTGCAGTTGTAGCATCTATCACCATTGTTGTTGTTGTAATTGTTGTTGTTCTCCGAAGTACTTCTGGAATTCCTTTGATCATTTCTTTTAAAGTTATTTATCTTTCTATACTTCAAAAACTTTCTGAAATTTCTGGTCATGAAAGCAATTTCTTCATCACTATCTTGTTCTGAATCTCCAGTTGTTGCTTTGAATGCGATTGATTTCTTTTCCGTTGCCTTAGATTTCTTTCTCCCTTGTAGTTGAACTTCATAAGACATTAGATTATCGATTAACCCTTCGATCTTCATTTGACTAACATCATTTGCCTCTTCAATAGTAAGTGTCTTTTGATCCCATTCTGGAGTGAGTGAATTGAGTATTTTTCTGACTTGATCTTCTTCTGAGAAACCCTTTCCTAAAGCAATCAATGAATGTACAATATCTTGAAATCGACAATACATATCGGAAATGGACTCATTTTCATGCATTGTAAACAATTGAAACTGGTTAGTTAATATGGAAATTTTAGTCCGTTTAACTTTGCTTGTTCCTTCATGAGTTACTTGCAAAGTTTTCCAGATTTCAAATGCAGACTTACAAACAGAGACTCTATTAAACTCTTTCCTATCTAGTGAACAAAATAGTATATTCATAGCCTTAGAATTGTTTTGTGCAACCGTCTTTTGCTCAGTAGTCCACTGGGCAAAATTAGTAGTTGGTTCAACATATTCAATTTGTGTCATATTCCAAGTATCTAAACTTATGGATTGTAAATAAATTTTCATCCTACATGCCCAATATGCATAATTACTGCCATTAAAAAGTGGTGGTCTGACAGTAGACTGACCTTCTACAAATGAACTAGTGTTAGTGCTTGTATTGACAGAAGTAGTGGTGACAGGAGTGACATTATTCTTGTGTTATGCCATTAAAACTTTTCAAAATTTCAGATTACGAAAATAATGAAAACCAATGCTCTGATACCAATTGTTGGGGATGCGGATTAAGGATCTTAAGGCAGAAATAACACTAGAGGGGGAGGGGTGAATAGTGTTTTAAAGAATATATGAACTATATGACTAAATTAAAACTTTCAACACAAATCTAAACAGAATTCTAACACAAAATGATCACAGAACATATAACAAATGCAAATAGTAAAGTAAAGCAAGTAAAAGGAAAGAACACACCGGATTTTATACTGGTTCGGAATCCTCCTACATCCAGTCCTGCACCAAGGCAATATCCTTGTACATATTTTTATAAGCCAATATCCAAATTACAACCCTCAATTTCTAAGGCCTTGAGGAACCCTCCTATCTCCGAGTCTGGGGTAAACTCTCTTGATTTACGGGACACAAGATCACCCTAATACTTTCTAATAACAATCCTTTTGAATGGATAGACCTATGGACTTTTTGAATACAAATTAATCCTATAACTCTGAATAGCACTTTGATCTTTAGTAGAATGATGGAGAATCAAATAGAGAGAGTATCTAAATGATTTCCTATTGAGAATTTGGCAGAATGATGGCACGATCTTGAAAATATGAAGTTTTATGGATATGGAGTGGTGGAGAAGAAAAAAAGAAAGTAGTTGTTAAAAAAATTGGTTTTGGAAGCCTTTATATAGACGCACAACAGTCATAACCATTGGCGAAAGGTTTTCGAACGAATGGACACTTCTTTTGAAAATTGAATTTTGAATCCAACTGTCACCATGTCGACATGGGGTATCCCCTTATGTCGACATCCCTTAGTTCAAAATTATAGAGATGTTGTTTTGTAAAGACAATTGAATTTAAAACAAGTTGAAACTTCTCTGAAGCAAAGTAAAGTATTTAAACAATATTTTGAGATAGAGAATGAATATAAAACATTATTTTAAATATATATATAATTGATATAGACCTTCAATTATATGAGTAATATTTAAAATCAGAATAAATTTTGATGTTTTTAAAAATATAAGTTTTAAATCAGAATAGAGGAATATTTCAAGGCTAAAACAAAGTTTGAAAATATTTTTGAAAACATGATTTTGAAAGCTAAAACATTTTGAAAACAGATTTAAAAACATTTTGAAAAATCTATTCAAACTGAAATTGCAAGAACCTTCCTACAGAGCCCCTCCATAGGACTCGAGAACTTGTACAAAGTAGTTTAAATGATTTTGATTTTCGTGGGTTTGTAAGCCACTTGTCATAGGTTTGTAAGCTACTTGTCGTGGGTTTGTAAGCCACTGGTTTCGATAGAAATTGGGTTCCATCGCAAAAGAAAATTGGAAGAAAGATGAGAGTGCTATTATGAAGTTTTAACAAAATACTAGACACTTATCTTGAGATCTTGAAATCTTGATTCTCTAGAGTCTTGAATCTTGAATCTCTAATCTTCATCTTGATGCTTGAGTCTTTATACTGATCAGTCTTCGATGATACCTGCATATACTTCCTATATACATACATACATACATATACATGACACATTTCAATTATTTTTCCAATTAGTTTTTACTTTTACTTTTCAAATTATTTATGACACATTTCATAAATTTTAACTAAGTTTATAAACATTTTTACAACCATTTAACTCTATCTATAACACATTATTCTCCACAATTTCAACTTAAACACTCCAATACTTAAATTCACTCTTATAGTTCCATATTTCATCCTAAAAATACATACAAACTTTCAGAATCATTTTCTTAACATAAATTTTAACAATTCAAGTCTTGTTTACCTCATTTTTCCTTTTCCAATTAAGGTTATAAAATTCAACTTTTATAGTTTTACAAAATTACTAAGTTTTAACACTAAAATTAAATTTAAAATTTTGGACTGTTTAGAATTTCATAACATTCCATTTTATTCCAATTGTTGAAATTGGCAATCAACAAAACAACAAGCTTCACAACAAAACATTTCAATTTCATAAACAAATATCCTAATTATTTAGTTTTGAATAATTACAAAATATTAGAAAACCAATTTCTAAAACATTGGAATTTTTAGTCTCGGATTTTTTGTTTAAATTCCCTTTATTAAGACTAAACTTAGAAATCATGTTCATATAATCGTTCACTTTATTTTCTTTAATATACCATTATTAAACTAGTGTTTATTTCAAAAATTCAAATCAACGGTAATAGCCAACACTTGTAAACTGACTAAATACAACTGATCAACGATAAATGATAATAATTAAATATTACCATTTCCTGAGAAAAACACATTACAAATAACTATATTAGTTATAAAAAATTCTTTCCCTTATATATAACACTTAATGTTAGGAATTTTTTTACTTCATTTCAAAACTATATAAAAAAATTTATAGCACTAACAAATACACGCTCTCGTATATATTACACTCAAACTCATTCTAGGGTATTACTAACCCTACCCCTAATGAGTAAACCCCAGTAGGCTAAGGTATCTCTAAACCAAAGCTCCGATACCAACTGTAACAACCCGCCTTTTTGGATGGTTTAAGTGCATGTCTAACTCAAACTATTCAAAAGAAAGATTATTAATGGGATTGTTCAAATGAAACAAGATTCAAAAGAACAAAATACAGAATCTCGCAGTGGAAGGATAAAGTATAAAACACAAAATAAATACATAAAAAATTCATGAAGCTATTTTTCAAAAAAATATCAAAATTTACATATTTTTCAGGTAGAATAGAAAATTGCTATAATAGTAGTAGATACGGTCCTCAACTCTAACTTCGTCTTCAGAAATAAGTGTCCTTGCTAAACTGATGTAGTAGGCTGACTTGAGCGTAAAGTAAAATAAAAACACTCGAGTCAGGACTAGCATTCTTATATAAGTAAGTCAAATCTAGTGAAACGTACAGATAACTCAATAAGTGAAATGCTTAGGTTTAAATAAACGCCATCTTTCAGACTATAAACCGGTTTAGTTCAAATACTGATTTTTCTGTTCGTTTCCAATCTATTCATTATTAGATTCAACTTCAGATTTCAATTTTTCACTTAAATATATTTCACATTCCATAATCCAAACTGAACCATATATCAACATTTCCAATCCCGACTTAATTAAATTCAGGTTTCAACTTTCACATCAACTTAAGGTAACGGTTTAGATTTCTCATTTAAACTATTTACCATAATTAAATCCAAATTATCCAGTTTTATCATTCAAATAAAATTCTTTAAATTTCAACATTTACTTTAAAAAAACAATTACTTAGTAATTCCAAATTCATATCTTTTCATAAGTCAATTTTCGACAAATCAATTAAACCTTTTAAAGTTTAACTTGAAATTTTATACCATTATGTTAATTTAACCTTGAAATTGAATCAATCTAATTTCTATATTAATTTTAAATTAATTCACCGAATCGAATCGAAGTTTCGAATTAAATTAAACCTTTCCACAAAATCTATTAAGCTAAAATCAAACAACAAGTTTAAATCTAAAATCCAATTAAAACTTTTCATTAAATCAATTAAATTTCAATTTCATAATTTCAAGTTCAACACTCATTTAAACTTACAATATTACAATTTAATTTCTAAATCGATTTATTTAAACCCAAAGTTGTTTTATGTCGGGTATATATCATTTCAACCAAAAGTGATTTCATAATTATCAGGGAACTTGAAGTGTGAGAATAATGAAATTATAACATAAATAACATAACATGTCAATGACAACATACATGCATAAGTAACAGTTTAACATATACGCATGCCTAAATAACATATCACGTGTGTCATATATCATAAACAGCATGAGTGAATATTTCAAATTCTAACATGTCATGCACTAACATAACATATAAATATACAACATGACATATATACAAGGAACTTGCAAGGTGATTTACAATGAAATAACATGGCATATGTCACAACAAATTACATAGGTAGGTCATTTTCGCCATGCCCAGTATGTGTCAAATATATGTCATTTTATAAGTCAAAATGGACATATAAATTAATTTATATCATATGAATATAACTAAATAAAATCTTAACTAAAACAACATTTCAGTAACTTTTCACATGCTATCAATTCACTAACATAACAGTATCGGTCGTGAATCATTGCTCACCTTTCATGGCTATGAAGGTGGTGATAAAAATGGAGAAATATGGAGATTCCTAGCAAAGATCCAAATGCGAAGAAAATCCAACAAAGCTTAGACCCGAACATGAATCAATAAACAAGTTTCAACTACTTCCCACTTCCAAACAACCCAAGATCCAAACTACAGACAAACCTGAAATTAGGTCATTTTTATGAAAATATTAGGACCAGAATATTGAAGCCACTGGAAAAATAATTGATTTGGAAAAAAGAATCACCTTGGTTCATTCTTAAAGGAGATATGTTTGATAAAATATGGGGTATTTTCGGCCAAAATTGGACCCGAGAAAGGACTTGAAAAATGGAGTTTTTGATATAGAAATATTCAGAATGGGAAGAAGGGTTCAACAAAAAAGTTGCTGTAATTGAAATTATACACAGTTTCAAAAAATTTATTTGAGTTGGAGTTATTTAGTGGAATATAGAAGCTATGGAAATATGGGGAAGAAAGAGGGAAAATAGGGAAGAGGAAAAGAAGGGAAAAAGGAGAAATAAGAGGAGAGGAAGGTGGGGCTTTGGCCATGGGTTGGTGGATGGTGGCCGAGAGGAGAGGGAGATGGTCGGAGTTGGTGGTGGAGAGCGGCGGTAAGAGGAGAAAGGTAGGCTAGGGATTTGAAGGAGGAAGGATGAAATTTGATTTGGAGATTTAGGAGTTTTGGGGTTTGGAGTTTTTTGTAGGTTTGAGGATGAAGAAGAAGAAGAGTACGCAGTAAGTTTCTCAAATGAGAAATTTCTGTACGTACTTGGTTTTAATCAGATAGGAAATAGAAGGTCAGTGGGTGGGAAAAAGAAGGGTCCAAAGTCTCTTAGGGTTCCTAGGGTCTCTTGGCTTACTAAGGAGCCTATTAGTCTAAAATAAACCCAATAAGACTTAGCCAAAAAAAAGAACCCAAATACACACTGCAAATTTATGTTAATTTTTCACAGTAATATATACTTTTAGTGCGATAGGAATTTTATTTTGACGAAATGAAAATGGATTGGATATTAGAATTCAGTCTAGTATCATATAAAAAGAATGAAACTTAAAACTTCCAATTTAAATTTTCCAACCAAAAGTCAAACTTTGACTAAGTTTGACCGAATTTTGAAATTTCACAAAAAAAATTTATCCCGTTAAATTTGGTCAAATAAAACATTTAACATCAAAAATTCAAAATTTTCTTTCAATTCATTTTTTTAAATTCAAAATAGTTCCATTTTAAAGTTGTTAAATGTTATAGATCGTTACACTTTATTTTAATTAAAAGATGTATTACTAATTAATGCAATACTAATTTGTTTCTGCTTATATTTAAAAGGTTAAATGCCAATCAATTAAATATACATATTTCAAACTAAATGGTGGTTATAAATTTCCAATTTATTGTTACTAATATATTTGTAACTTCTATTATCGTTATTAAACAGTTGTAACGTTCATTGAATTAACAAAAGACAACATCACTTACTAATTAATTGTTTACCTCATTCCATTATTTGAAATCAACTTGGTATGTTACCATTTAAATTACGCATTTTATTTTCCTTAAATAAACATGCATTTTATCATTGCCTGCAATTTCCATTATTATCCAATTCATGTCATTAACTACGTATCCAATTCTCATCCAATTACATCCAAACCTATGTTAACATCCTTATGTAACTTATCAGAATTTTTTATTTAATAAATTTGTTCCAGTTCATATCAATAAATCACATAAATAAATTTATTGTTTACGAACAAAGATTACAACTGCTACCACATCACTGATTTCATATTCTATATTAACCAATTTCAATCAATTACATATAATCTCACCATTACACACACATTTAATTTATTTCATTATTTACAATTATAACCAAATTAACCTAAAATTTATTTCAATTAATTGAAATTACATTAAATTTTTAGTAGTGGCATTCAAACAACATTATTAAATCATATTCTAATTATTTTCTCAATAATAAATCATAAATTTTATTTTCTCATAATATTAAATTTCAAAATCTTATTTAATTTTAATAATTTTAATTATCAAAATTTACAGGTGGTTACATTCTCCCCCATTCGAAACTTTTTGTCCTCGAAAAGGAACAAGAAGGGATAAAGTAACTAATTTTTTTGTCAGAATAATCAATTTACAAACACTTTAAACTTACTTAATTAAGTATTTTAGATAAAATATATCAATTTATAAACAATTAAATCTTTCATATTCAAGTATAATGAAGTTTGAAAATATTTTCACTTTCAAAAAAAATTTCTAAGTCCTAAATTCATGAAATTTTTTGGCAGAGTATCCTTTGCACGGTTAGGTCCGAAAAATAATAATATCAATAATTATAATATATATATATATATATATATCATGTGTCAAAAATAAAACATCCCAAACCATGGGAAAACAATAAAATATCGTTGCAAAACCAAAATATGAGAACGTACCTATTAGTCGGGCAAAATTTTTTTATTTATGAAACCAAAAGTAATTGCTATTGCTTCCATAAACCTGTATTTCACTTATATAATCCAAAAGAGTTAAAATTATGTAAAAGATTATATATTGGTTGTTTCAATTTATAGTGCAAGAAACATACAATATATATAACAATCATGTGCAAGCAAAAGAAGTTCTACCATTATATGCAACATAGGAAACTATCAAAAATCCATAGCAACCAAACTCATGGTTTGTTCAGATTCAGACACTTTCATCGTCTAAGAGTGCTAAATAAATTACCAAGTGTACCTTACACTCAACAACCTTTGGTAATTACTTAATAAATTATTCATACAACCTTAAACAATTTAACGTATCATTCCCCAAACATCCCATAAGCCAGACACATAGGATTTTAAATATTATTTAAGTTTATTCGATTGGTTTTTTTCTTCATCATTTACTTTTCATTCATTTATTTATACAAAGATCAATCACTTACATAATTTGTTTTCCATTAAAGATTTAAGTCATTAATAAATCATTTCATAAAATATTACTTAAGCTTCTACTGCCTTACTTAAGTTTTTAACCTAATTAGGTTATAGAATAAAAATTTAAGTTTTTGGTATTCCCACTTGAAAAGACAGAAAATATTTCTATATATCTAAAAAATTCAGCTAAAACATTTAGCCTTACAAACTTAGTAAAAATATAAGATATATTAAAAACATCGTCACAACATTATGCAAGGATTTTCCAAAAGATGAAAACAATGTTAGAAATTTATATCAAAACATTATAATAAGATTTAAACATAAAGTTCCTTAAATCCGATAATTTATTAGACTCGTTATTTTAAAAAGTATAGACTTAAGATTATTAAACTGAAACTAATAGTATAGTCAAATCTTACATTAAATTTCCAAATAAGAGTATAAAATTTCATATCTTCGTAATTAATTTTACGCACTTGTTTTAAAATAAATATTCAAATCATGGAAAAACATTTATTCTGGTTTAATACAAGATTCAAATGGTGAATTAACCTTTAAATTTACTATTAGTACTTCGAAATCAAGGAAATATTTTAAACCGTACTTTCAAAAATAGCGATTCCAATTTATTTTTCAAGCATACTACTATAAATAAATTTCCTAAATTATTTATTTTTTTATAAAATCGTAAAATACATTTTTTATATATATAGTCCATTTATATAATACTTTAAATTATACATTCAAAGAAATTTATACAAATTTTACTTGAAATATTCATTTGAAAACTTCATTTGCAAATCAATCATCTTTAATACTTTAATACTTTACAAAAAAATTCATCCGTAAAATTTCTTGCTTCATTTATAAATGCCATTTTTTTTAAATAGCATCTTTATAAATATGTATAAACTATTTGAAAATAATTATTTACATCGTTACTTATGTTTAAAATGGAGTTACTGAAAACCTTAAATCCATTATTTATGGATTTTATTAGTTTTAAATCTCAAAATACTTTTCGAACATCATTGATAAATCAATAATCATTAACTTTAAATATGTTTTAATCAATTAATAACTTCTCATAATATTTACAACACTAATAATTTACTATTAAATCATGTTATACATAAATAAACAATATTTTAAACATTTTAAATTATTTAGAAAAGAAAGGGAAAATAATCAAAATATCCTTTATATTATACTTTTATCAAAATATCTTTATAACTCAATGTTTTAACAAGTTTTTCCTCGTTCTTCCAAACTCTGGTCGTATGTTGATCAGTTACAAGACTAGAAATCTCCAAGTACTTAGTAGACCTGTTTCAACACCAGTGAAAATACTTAAAACATATATAAAAAGTACCGCTTAAAATTTGATGCCAAATGATGATGTTACGATAGTAGTGGCCCGCTTCCGATCCAGTGTTTATGTAACAAAACTTTCCAGAAGATCATTCCACCTTTCGAATTCTAAAAAATATCGTAGCCATTTCGTAAACAAGGGACTATCGACCCCTGCTGCAGTGGTACATGCTGTTTCAATGATTTACGCAATGGATGCACTTCCTTCCCCTAAGATCCATAAACTATAGGTCCCAGGATTGAAGGCGCCTCCATTGGGTAAAATAAAGAACCATCTATCCTGAAAAAATCGAGGAACTCATGAGTTTAAGTCCGGACAACCATATCGGTTCGAATTCATTTCTGAATTCACCTAAGTATATTAAGGTTTTTGGTCGAATCCATTCCTAGACCCCCCAAGTCCATCTCGGTCAAGCATATACTTCTTCGCAGAGGGTATTTCTCCATACCTTTTACTTCAAAATATGTCATACCATATATAGTAACCCTTTCAAAAACATAACTTCAAATATCACATTTATATAAATTCCATTATATACAGGATTTTATTCAGATCAAATACTTTCCAAAATCAATAGTCTCGAATATATCAAATCATTCTTATATAAATTCTATTGTATATAAGATTCATCTCTTTAGATCGAATACCGTCCAAAATCAACGGTCTTTAAATCACCTTATACTTATATAAAGCCCATTTATACGAGAATCAAAAATTTTCCAAAATCAATTACGCTGCATAAAAAGCCATATGGGCTTGAACATCTTTGCTTTATAAAAGGTTTTGAATTTAGAATAGTTTTGAATCTAAAATAGTTTTGTATATAAAATATTTTGTAAAATAGTTTTTGTATATAAGATAAAATAAAAAATAGTTTTGTACATAAAATAGTTTGTAAAATAGTTTTTGTATATAAGATAAAATAAAAAATAGTTTATATATAAAATAGTTTGTAAAATATTTTTTGTATATAAGATAAAATAAAAAAATAGTTTTGTATATAAAATAAAATAAAACTAGTTTTGTAAAATGGGTTTGAATTTATAGTAGGTTTGCATAAAAAATTCCAATTTAAATTATAAAGGATATCCAACCCAACAACTTTCATTTTCATTGTCAAAGCATATCAATTATATTAGAACATAAAATGTACATTTGTCATCATCACACAATATCACATTCGATCGCTCGCTCGATCACACAATTTCGCTTTCGAACTAGTATTGTTCATTCGACTTCCCTAGTGCGTACTTTGATAAGGTTTCTTGACTAGAAACTATCATTCTCCTTGCATAGTCATATACTATGATAGAGAATTTTAGAATCAGACCAAAAATCCATATCAAATATTCGCCATCAAAGATCGAATGAAAAATCCTAATACGAAGTGGTGTAATTCACCCCGAACACCCCGAACTTGTGTACTCAAATCCGGATTATATTAATTATGCGAATAAAATAGTATACGTACAACTTACATATTTATTCCAATTTTTTTCATCACGATTACATTTTTAATTCACATTATAAATCTCATTCATTTATACACATATTATCTCTTATCAATTAAAAAAAAACTCTCCATTTAATGACAAAATCATTAATAAATATCATTACCACATCTTGCCTCATTTTAATCACATGCATTTTCACATATAGTATTTCTCATTTAATACTACATTTAGTTGCGAATAATTTCATAAGAAATTTCCTTAAGTTTACAACCAATTTATAAAGGCTTAACTTCTTTATAAGACATTATTCGAGTTTAAGTTATCACAACTTTAATTATAACCATTTCTTGCAACATCCATTTATTTCATAAACAATTTACAGGTCACGACTTTATTTATAATCGTTTCATTTTAGTTCATGTTTGTTTATCCAATTAGTTTTTACTTTTACTTTTCAACTTATTTATGACACATTTCATAAATTTTTACTAAGTTTATAAACATTTTACAACCATTTAACTCTATCTATAACACATTATTCTCCACAATTTCAACTTAAACACTCCAATACTTAAATTCACTCTTATAGCTCCATATTTCATCCTAAAAATACATACAAACTTTCAGAATCATTCTCTTAACATAAATTTTAACAATTCAAGTCTAATTTTACTCATTTTTCCTTTTCCAATTAAGGTTATAAAATTCAACTTTTATAGTTTTACAAAATTACTAAATTTTAACACTAAAATTAATTTTAAAATTTTGGACTGTTTAGAATTTCATAACATTCCATTTTATTCCAATAGTTGAAATTGGCAATCAATAGAACAACAAGCTTCACAACAAAACATTTCAATTTCATAAACAAATATCCTAATTATTTAGTTTTGAATAATTACAAAATATTAGAAAACCAATTTCTAAAACATTGGAATTTTTAGTCTCAGATTTTTTGTTTAAATTCCCTTTATTAGGACTAAACTTAGAAATCATGTTCATATAATCGTTCACTTTATTTTCTTTAATATACCATTATTAACTAGTGTTTATTTCAAAAATTCAAATCAACGGTAATAGCCAACACTCGTAAACTGACTAAATACAACTGATCAACGATGAATGATAATAATTAAATATTACCATTTCCTGAGAAAAACACATTACAAATAACTATATTAGTTATAAAAAAATTCTTTCCTTTATATATAACACTTAATGTTAGGAATTTTTTTACTTCATTTCAAAACTATAGAAAACATTTTATAGCACTAAAAAGTACACACTCTCGTATATATTACATTCAAATTCATTCTAGGGTATTACTAACCCTACCCCTAATGAGTAAACCCCAGTAGGCTAAGGTATCTCTAAACCAAAGATCCGATACCAACTGTAACAACCCGCCTTTTTGGACGGTTTAAGTGCATGTCTAACTCAAACTATTCAAAAGAAAGATTATTAATGGGATTGTTCAAATGAAATAAGATTCAAAAGAAAAAAATACAGAATCTCGCAGCGGAAGGATAAAGTATAAAACACAAAATAAATACATAAAAAATTCATGAAGCTATTTTTCAAAAAAATCAAAATTTACATATTTTTCAGGTAGAATAGAAAATTGCTATAATAGTAGTAGATACGGTCCTCAACTCTAACTTTGTCTTCAGAAATAAGTGTCCTTGCTAAACTGATGTACTAGGCTGACTTGAGCGTAAAGTAAAATAAAAACACTCGAGTCAGGACTAACATTCTTATATAAGTAAGTCAAATCTAGTGAAATGTACAGATAACTCAATAAGTGAAATGCTTAGGTTTAAATAAACGCCATCTTTCAGACTATAAACCGGTTTAGTTCAAATACTAATTTTTCTGTTTGTTTCCAATCGATTCATTATTAGATTCAACTTCAGATTTCAATTTTTCACTTAAATCTATGTCACATTCCATAATCCAAACTGAACCATATATCAACATTTCCAATCCCGACTTAATTAAATTCAGGTTTCAACTTTCACATCAACTTAAGGTTTAACGGTTTAGATTTCTCATTTAAACTATTTACCATAATTAAATCCAAATTATCCAGTTTTATCATTCAAATAAAATTCTTTAAATTTCAACATTTACTTTAAAAAAACAATTACTTAGTAATTCCAAATTCATATCTTTTCATAAGTCAATTTTCGACAAATCAATTAAACCTTTTAAAGTTTAACTTGAAATTTTATACCATTATATTAATTTAACCTTGAAATTGAGTCAATCTAATTTCTATATTAATTTTAATTAATTCACCGAATCGAATCGAATTTTCGAATTAAATTAAACCTTTCCATAAAATCTATTAAGCTAAAATCAAACAACAAGTTTAAATCTAAAATCCAATTAAAACTTTTCATTAAATCAATTAAATTTCAATTTAATAATTTCAAGTTCGACACTGATTTAAACTTACAATATTACAATTTAATTTCTAAATCGATTTATTTAAACCCAAAGTGGTTTTATGTCGGGTATATATCATTTCAACCAAAAGTGATTTCATAATTATCAGGGAACTTGAAGTGTGAGAACAATGAAATTATAACATAAATAACATAACATGTCAATGACAACATACATGCATAAGTAACAGTTTAACATATATGCATGCCTAAATAACATATCACGTGTGTCATGTATCATAAACAACATGAGTGAATATTTCAAATTCTAACATGTCATACACTAACATAACATATAAATATATAACATGACATATATACAAGGAACTTGCAAGATGATTTAGAATAAAATAACATGGCATATGTCACAACAAATTACACAGCAACTAATTACAAATCATGTCAACTTGCATAATATAGGTGGGTCATTTTTTTCATGTCCAATATATGTCATTTTATGTGTCAAAATGGACATGTAAATTAATTTATATCATATGAATTTAACTAATAAAATACTAACTAAAATAACATTTCAGTAGCTTTTCACATGCTATCAATTCACTAACATAAAAATACTAGTTGTGGCTGATTGCTTACCTTTCGTGGCTACGAAGGTGATGATAAAAATGGAGAAATATGGAGATTCCTAGGAAATACAAAGCAAATCCAACAAATCTTAGACCCGAGCATGAATCAATAAACAAGTTTCAACTACTTCCAACTTCCAAAAATACCCAAGATCCAAATTACGGACAAACCTGAAACTAGGTCAACTTTAAGCAAATATTAGGACCAGAATATTACTGAATCAATAAAAGTGACTAAGTAGAAAGTTGTTGCAAATTCTTTTCTCTAAACTTTCAAAAAAATAATCACTCAAAGATCTTCTGCCTTGAGGAAGTTATGGTCAAAACAAATAGAGGTGTTTTCTGAGTTGAAAATCTGAGTTCAAAAATACTTTGAAAAGATTTGAGTTTTTGGCATTGCAAATTAAAGAATTTGAAGAACTGATCTAGAAGAAAGTTGAAGCCACTAGAAAAATAAATGGTTTGAAAAAAAGTGTCACATAATTTGGCTCTTTCCCAAAGGAGATATGATTGATAAAATATAGGGTATTTTCGATCAAAACTGGACCCGAGAAAGGACTTGACAAATGGAGTTTTTGATATAGAAATATTCGGAATGGGAAGAAGGGTTCAACAACAAAGTTGTTGTCATTTAAACTATACATGGTTTCAAAAAAGATTATCTAATTTAGAGTTGTTTAGTGGAATATATAGGCCATGAAAATAAGGGGAAGAAAGAGGGAAAATAGGGAAGGGGAAAAGAAAGGAAAAAAGAGGAAGAAGAGGAAGAAGAGGAAAGGGAAGGTGGGGCTTTGGCCATGGGTTGGTGGATGATGGTCGAAGGGAGAGGGGAGATGGTCAGAGTTGGTGGTGGAGGGTAGCAGCAAGAGGAGAGATGCAGGCTAGGGTTTTGAAGGAGGAAGGATGAAATTTTATTTGGAGATTTAGGAGTTTTGAAGTTTTCTGTAGATTTGAGGAGGAAGAAGAAGAAGAATACGTAGAAAGTTTTTCAAATGAGGAATTTTTGTACGTACTTGGTTTTATTCAGATAGAAAATAGAAAGTAAATGAGTGGGAAAAAGAAGGGTCCAAGTTCTATTAGGGTTCCTAGGGTCTTTTGGTTTACTAAGGAGCCCATTAGTCTAAAACAAACCTAATAAGACTTAGCAAAAGAAACACAAATATATACTGCAAATTTATATCAATTTTTCACAGCAATTTATACTTTTAGTGCGATAGGAATTTATTTTGACGAAACCAAAAATGAAGCGGAGATTAGAATTCAGTCTAGTATCATATACAAAGAATAAAACTGAAAAATTCAAATGTACCAAAAGTCAAACTTTGACTAAGTTTGACCAAAATTTGAAATTTCACAATTTTTTTTATCCCTTTAAATTTGGTCAAATAAAACACTCAACGTCACATTCAAATTTTTCTTTCAAATTTTTTTTTTATTTAAATTCAAAATACTTCCATTTTAAAGTTGTTAAAAGTTACGGATCGTTACACTTTATCTTAATTAAAGATGTAACATCAATTAATGAAATATTAATTTGTTTCCCCTTATCATATTTAATAGGTTAAATGTCAACCAATTCAATATACATATTTCAAGTTAAATGGTGGGTATCAATTTCTAATTTTTTGTTACTAATATATTTGAAACTTTTATTGTCATTATTAAACAGTTGTAATGTCAATTGTATTAACAAAAGACATCCATTACTTACCAATTAATTGTTTTACTTCATTCCATTATTTGAAATCAACTTGATATGTTACCGTTTAAATCACACATTTTATTTTCATTAAATAAATATGCATTTTATTGTTGCTTATAATTTCCTTTATTATCCAATTCATGTCATTAACTACGCATCCAATTCTCATCCAATTACATTCAAACCTATGTTATCATCCTTATGTAACTTATCGGAATTTGTTATTTAATAAATTTGTTCCGGTTCATGTCAATAAATCACATAAATAAATTTATTGTTTATAAACAAAGATTATAACTATTTACCACATCACTGATTTCATATTCTATATTAACCAATTTCAATCAATTACTTACAATCTCACCATTACATACATAATTTAGTTTATTTTATTATTTACAATTATTACCAAATTAACCTAAAATTTATTTCAATTGATTAAAATTACATCAAATAGTCATGAGTAGCATTCAAAACAACATTATTAAATCATATTCTAATTATTTCCTCAGTAATACATCATAAATTTTAATTTCTCACAATATTAAATTTCAAAATCTTATTTAATTTAATTGTTTTAATTATCAAAACTTATTGGTTGTTACGTCAGCTAATCCCAAGAACTACGTACTTTTGAAGCATTCATTTGAATCTTTCTACTTTTAATAGTTATCGCTTTTCTCGGGTCTACTGCAAACCCTTTCCTAGATAAAACATGTCGTAGAAATCAAACCTCACTTATCCAAAAATGGCACTTAGAAAATTTAACTCTTAATTGATTCCCTTCTTAACACATCCAGGACATCCCTTAAGTGCAACTTATGCTCCCACTACAACAAAACAGTCTTTTTACAACGGTCAATGACCGTTGTAATATGGTTTTCACAATGGGTATGTGCCCGTTGTAATAGGCCTTGTTGTAATAGATCCACCACATTTTACAATGGGCAATGCACGTTGTAAAAATCATTGCAGTATACCTTTTTAAAACGGGTTATGACCGTTGTAATAGACTATAATACAACGACCATAACCCGTTGCAATAAACTAACCATACTAGTTGCATAGCCTTTTTCACAACATGTGTTGACTATTGTAAAGATCTTATATAACAACGTGCAGCGACCGTTGTAAGAAGCTCATATGACAACGCATATTGGCCGTTGCAAAATAAATGCAAATTTTTAAAAAAATTACAGCAGCATGCATGTAATACATCCATACTAATACTAAATATTGTTGTAAAATAATATTAACAAAACCTCCCTACTTGAAAAAAAAATTACATTGTAAAAACAAAATATACTCAGGTTATATTGCACATGTCACTTGCTATTTCAGTGAAAATCTATGGCATAAGGGACAAAATGACTAGCATATGGAGAAGGTGTTCAAGTATTATAAAGTAAAAGCATGGACTGAGATTTCACTATAATCAGAGTTGATACTGTTCATCCAAAAAAATGAATAAAAATAATAGTTCCAACTTTGTTCAAAATAGCCTGCTCAGCCTCTTGCCCTTGCTTAGACGACCGGTACGTTAGTTCTTCTTTACGACGTTGCCGCTCTGCCCTAATACGAGAATTAAGTTTGTTTTAGGCATGTCCAAAATATAAAGTAAATGCAGAAAAGAAAATAGTGAATGTGAATATAAAGTGTGGTAGCAATTTGGATATCTTTGAACCCTTTAAAATATAGAAATAAAAATGTTAGACAACACTAATATTAGCAGTAGTAATATACGGGAAAGATATATAAAAAATGTTGGACTGGAAAATATAAATAGAGTTTCGATCAAACTTATTATCTGTACATCTGTGCAAGCTAGAACAAATCAGTTTAGAAGAAAAACATTAGCAAGGCAGTCAAGGAAAGTTGAGAAATTCACTAGATATCTGACCAATATTTCTAGGACTACAAAATACAAAATAACATATATAATCTGTATATGTGACAGAATAATATGTACCTAACAGTTTACGTTGTTACCAGTGGTAACATATGGCAATGCCCTTTTCGGTTGTAGTCGAAATTATAAGTAGAAAATGAATAATATTGTAAAAAGAAAGTGGTGAGAATAAACAAAGACACGAGCAGTATCATATAAACAGTGCCAATAGAACAAATAAACAAACCTTCTCTGCACTAGACGAATGAAATGATGAGGAGGTACAAAGGCTCGTTCCATATCTATTAATGCAACCACTATCTTCTTGGCCTCATTTTTAAAATTCTCCAAAGTAGAGGTTGCAATCGTAATAACCTGTCAATGATACAATTATGAAGGTTATTGTTCATATGATACGGTTAAGAAGTTTATTGCTTAATACACAATGAAGAATCACACAACACTTCTGATGGCAGACAGATATGGTTCCTGAATTGGGAAAATTGGGAAAGTAATAACTATCCAATTAGATGAATGTGGAAAGCGATTCACACTTACAAAATAACAAACTCAAAATTTTCAAAAGATCTAATTGCCAAAACACAAAAGGCACCAATTTTCAGCTTTCTTGATGATGCATAATACACAAGATAGATCATTGAACGGTCAAAAATCATACAATTTTAGTGATAAAATGTTTTATTTATTATTGAAGAATTGGATTATTTTTTTCTTTTCTTTTTTTGACAGAAAAAACCCGGTTGTTTTTCAGATTGATTGTTATACATTTAGGAGTCCTGATAATGATAACACTCGCATTACATGTAAATATGTTTTTTCTTCTTTCTTTGTTTTTTTTAAAAAAAAGAGCAAATATTTCTCAAGGGAGCGAAAGACAGACGTAACTCAAGTAACAGATTCATGGAAAATGGCATGACAGCATTAAGATAATCTACACTAGCCTAGTTACTGAATATATTATATTTATAAAAGAAAAATATAATGCATCACTAACATCGCTCTTAAAAGGAGGATATCTTCCAAGCCCTGCAATAGCATTTGCAGCGGCAAAAACTATTTTTATTAATACATGGTGGACCTGTATAGATATGTTGAAAATGATTGCACATCAACAAATGTAGGTATTATGTGTATCCTATTCAATATAAAATGGAGACAATGAGAAACTACGATACATATCCATTTATCACCTCACCTACACAAAGACGTGATTTTTCTTTAGCAAGCTCAAGCACACCTTTTATCAAAGATCTCAACCCTTTCTCGAGAGAAATAAGGTATGGTTGGTAACCATAAGCTTCCAGCACAATCTGAAAGATCAAAATATTTATGATCATCCACGAGTATATGCATCTAACATTGCGCACGTACGCGCGTGCACACACACATATATATTACAAGAATAATACCCTTTTAACATTTTTGATATCAAAATGTCTATCCAAAGGAAGTTGCTTGATCCTGTTAGGAAATTTTTGATATCATTTTGTGTTTTGGTCTAGACCACTAAAGATCTTTCTCAAAGATGTCCCAACTAAAATTAGCGACGAAGAGATTTATTTAATCTTCATTATCCACACTAGCTGTAATAATGCATGCTCTGACAGGGAAACCGTTCTTAATTTGTGCAACTTTCGCGTAGACACCTATATACAGTCATCACCAACTGAGCTCAACAATTTTAGCACAACTTCCCTCTTCCTTACCTTCATTTCATAAATACACATCTTCAAGTGGAAAGCATAAAATATCTCTTTAAATGGAAAGCATAAAAGTTAACAATATTTGTTTACATTGTCTGCTAAAGGTGCATGAGTTGCATTTTGGTATTATATTTATGAAGCAACTGTATAATCATCTTTATGCATACTTTAATTCTTTATATTAACGCTCTTCTGTGTATCTAGTTACTGCAATTAAACATTATTTTGAATAGGCAACTACTATAATATAGATATTGGTTCCATTAGCAAGCTAGATACAAATGAATATAGGCGATAATAAACTTTTCTCAAAACTAATAGTTGAACTTTTGTATATTTATAGAGCCATCAACAGGCCAAAACAAACATTGGAAGCAATTCATGTAGGTATTCGATAAATTCAAAAAGCTAGCAATATTGAATAAATTAGAATTTTGAACAAAAAATAGTTTAATAAAATTAGTTGAAGCAAGCAAAGATTGAACAAAGCGAATAACAATGAAAGATATATTAACAAAAAATATACCGTACTTTGCACTAACCCATTTATTTTTCACTTGGATACCAAGTCTCAAATTTTTTGAATTTTAGTGGCATCTAATTTCAAAAGTTATGGCTATGTGGTTGCATTGGTTTTTTAATACTTTCATCAAATAAACATCAATTGTACAAGCCCACAATCGATGATCCGTCTATTAGAAACATTTACCACCAAATGATCTACATGAGATGTGAGAATATCTTTGCTTCTCTCGAATGCGTTTATGAATAGAGGAGAACTTATAATAGTCTGGCTTTTACTCAAATCAGAAAATACTATTGAAAGTGAAATCAAAATTTGTTTAGGAAGAGCTGTTTTTCATTCAATGTTTGCTTACTCGATCAAATCAGATGCTCCAAAATTTTATAATTAGAATTATCACCTTTACAATCTCTACATCTGAAACCCACGACCTCCAGATCTGACTTGCAACTTGCGACCAACTGCTATACCCAATTTTGAAGTAGCAAACACCGAATTTAGAAACTACTATCTCTAGATCCAATTGCTGCATTAAATTTGGAAACTCGCATCCAACTCGCAACCTGAGATTTCCCATGAGCCAACATGCCTGAGTGTATAGGTGGGTTCAATATAATAAAGCTTTGAAAACTTTATTTCAACTGGGAGACGAGAGGAGAGATTTGGGAATGAGGGTTTAAGAACGTGAGTGGCGGATTTGGGAACGTGGAAGTTAGGTTTGGGAACTAGGGTTTCAGAAAGAGATTTTAGCGTTTAAGTGAGAAGAAAAGGACTGGCAGACGGAAAATAGATTTTTGTGTAGAAAGGCGGGGATTGAAATTGTTGGGGGGAAAGTATATTATTGTTGGGTAGGGCATCTATTACAACGAGCCTAAATGGACCGTTGTAATAACATTATATTACAACGGGCAGTGAATGCCCGTTGTAAAAAGGGTGCATCTATTACAACGGGCCTAAAAGGACCGTTGTAATAGCATTCTATTACAACGGGCAGTCAATGCCTGTTGTAAAAAGGGCGTTGTATAGACATCTATTACAATGGACCTAAAAGGACTGTTGTAATAGCATTCTATTACAACGGACAATCAATGCCAATTGTAAAAAGGGCGTTGTAATAGGGTATTTTTGTTGTAGTGTCCTTTTTATCTCTAGAAAACACTAGGATATCAGCAAGAAATGTACTAAAAGTTTATTCAACTGCTTTCGAAAGACCCTGCTCATCAAATTAAAAAAAAGCTGGAGCATTAGTCAGCCCAAATGACATCACAACCCACTCAAATAATCCATCCAGATTACGAAAAGCAGTCATCAAAACGTTGTCCTTGTCAACTATCAATTAATAAAATCCTATAGCAAGGTCAAGCTATGAGAAAACCTGCCTCGACAAATTGATCGAAGAGTCAGTCAATGCGAAGCAATGGATAACAGTTTTCTTCATCAGCTTATTCAACTCCTGATATTTAGCCCAAAGCCATAGGGAACCATCTGCCATAGTATCGAAAAGGAAAGGCACTCTCTACTCCAAAATACTTCGCCTAATGAATCCTTTCTACAAAAATGCTGAAACATGTTTATCTAAATCTCTTCTCATCTGGAGCCACATGTCTCAAAGGCATCACCACTTTCTCCAAGTCAATCCTAAACTTATTTCTCTACGGGGAGGAAGTCCAAAAACCCCAATCAATATTTATTGAACGTCTTTAACTATGAGGATAAACATCAACTCATGATGTGATAGGTATAACGAATACAAATACGACTTGATAATGAATATGTTAGGCTCAGACGGAGCTATCAAATCATGCTCCCCATGACCACTCAAATGAACAACCCTGCTATCATAATCTAAAATTACTCTATACCAAGCCATCCAATCCATTCCCAAAATTAATTCATTTCTCGCATAGCTAAGCATATATGTAGCACAATTTAACTCTACACCATTTATAACAAACTCATGATCATGGCAGATGGTAGACAAATGCATAAATCACCAACATGAATTGACATAGTATCAGTTTCACATTCAATATCAGGGGTTATTCCTTATCTTTCCACTAATGCACTGGCTATGAATGAATGCGATGCACCATAGTCAAATAAAACTTTAGTAGGTAAACTAGATAGTAATAACACACCTTCCATAACCAACCTCCCCTTCTCATGGGCTGTTGGTGCAATGCTGACAGTGGGTACAATTTTCAATGCATAAACCATAATAATCTGACACCCTTCTGTAATGTTGGGCACTACCTCTTATAATTTCCTATATAGTCACAATTATAGCACTTAACTCCAACTAACCATTCCTATGGTTCCGACTGACCTTGTCATCTTGATTGTTTTGGCTTACAATCCTTTGCCGAACCTCCCATCTTACCATACTGATGACACTTTGTTCCCTTCTTATGGATCACGCTACAATTCCTATATTATTACACCTACTATGTATAGTAGCTCCCTTCCTTTTCTATTAACCTTGTTGTCCTTCATTCTTATGCATGTTTTGATCTCCATCCAACATTTCTTCCTTGTTCAATTTTCCATCCATGGCATTCAACAATGTCACCCTCAGCCAATTTTTTAAAATTCCCCTCCAATGGTATTAGATTCAGAGCCAACTCTTTCTGTGAGGAATTTAATCCCTTAGCAAAT
Organism: Allium cepa; assembly: GCA_030765085.1. NCBI lineage: Eukaryota > Viridiplantae > Streptophyta > Magnoliopsida > Asparagales > Amaryllidaceae > Allium > Allium cepa. The sequence continues at coordinate 349,411,337 of CM060928.1, forward strand.
TTCTTAGCCTTACTCTCTAGGGTATTAATTAATTTAAATCTGAACTTTGCCAACTTATTAAATTTGTTCACATACTCCTTTATGGTCTTGTCTCCCTACTTAAGTCGAATAAACTCCTCCAACAACATTCCCTTCTCTACCCCAGAAAAGAATTTCATATCGAATTTCCTTTTGAAAACTTCCAAAGTAATGTTTTTCTCCTCTATTTCTGCTATAATAACCTCCCATCAATTTGCAGCCTCTTCCCATAGATGCCAAACTGCTAAGTGCCTCTTAGTTCCAATAATCAATCCCAGTAAGCAAAATATCTTCTCATAGTTCGTTAGACATGTCTTAGTAGCTGCATATGATTCTACCCCAATATACGGGTTTCCATCTAAGTTGGAAAAATATTTGTAGAGTATTGAGAAGTCAACATTCGATAATGGAATAGTAATCATAGCTAGATCGTAGCAACTAGTTCAGTGGATGTAGAAATAGTACTATTCTAAGGGGTTTCTTGGAGATACCTATAGAACCAAATGGGCATGTTCACACCAGGAATCTCAAGGACATCTAGTTCGATACCGGCACCCACTCTAGTATTATCTCCACCAGCATTGGCCCTCATTCCTGTTTACTCTGAATTATTCATGCTTCATTTATTTGTAAATGAGATTGATTAGAAACTCCTCATTAGATAAATAGATAATCAGAGACTGGAATATGATATAGTGTGCTCATAAATATTGAATTTAATTCTTATACATTATATATTTTATAAAATAAATAAAAACGCTCTCTCAATACATCCTTAACACTATAACCTATGTTCTAATACAAAATGTAACAACCCGCTATTTCCAAACCCCATAACTATATAACAAGTCCCGAAACGACGAGTCATAGAAATCTAATACATATTGATATGTAGAGAAAGCATAAGAAAAAAACTAAACTATCTGATAACTTGCACAATCTCATAGCGATTGGTCAGCAAATATTTATATTACACACACAAACATATATATATATATAACTATTTGTAAGTAAATTCTAACACCATCACGCAATTCTTAAAACCCAAAACCAAAAAATACGATGTTTGCACCAAAATTGGTCACAAACCCCAAATATCGTGAAAGCATCAATATATGAATACAAATCAACAATATACAAACACAAATCTCAGATCTAGGTGAAATAATTGGAAAATAACAAACAGAAACACAAGGTTTGTAGTGGTTCGGCTATCTTCAGCCTATGTCCACTTTGAATGATAATCTTTTATTGATGTTCTTGCTGGTTACAGTAAATTACAACAGTAATTTTCGAGGACAACAGTGCAATCGTGATTTTCGTAGAGTCTGAACATCGCAGGATCAAAAAGTCCCTTTTCTATAGGGTTTAGGATGCTATTTATAGGCGTTCCATGCAAATATCTCGCCCAAACTTCGAGAGACTCCTTCTGGCATGTGAGTGGGCCCACGCGACCGATCCTAAGAAGTTTCGACTTGATTCGTGATCGATACGAACCAATTTCATATCAATCAAGAATGTGTCCAATGGAGTCGAAACTCGGCTTGAACCTTCTCTAGAATGTACGCAGGCTCCTGTGAAAATTTCATAGTTTTTGGACTTGTAGATTGTGAGTTATGATCGATGCAAGATTGCGTTTTCATTAGACTATAGCGTTCGAATCAATGACTTCGCATCGCTTCTATTCGAATCGATCCAGTCACGTGAGTATAAGGTGATGTGGCACAAGATTTCTAGATCGCTCCACCTTTTGCGCCGGGTTGACCGAGCCCTGTTTGTATCCAAGATTGAAGCCTTGTTTGTATCGGTTGACTCATCCTGTTCGCATCGATAGTTCGCGTTGATAGTTCGTACCGAAGGAATTCATCTTGTTCGCATCGATTATCATGATGCTATTTGCATCGATCACTTATAGGGGAATGATGCACTGTTCATATCGATCGACCTTGGTTCTGTTCGTATCCATCAACCATTACTGATCGATAGGTACTAAGGGTTCATGATTCCCTGGGATCGATACAAATAGCGAGTGCTCGATCGATACGAATAGGGCTCCCATCAAATCGACACGAACAGTGTAATTCTTAGAGGTGTGTGAACAGGACTGATGCGAACAGAAATGGCACGATGAGTCCCTGGATCGATTCAAACACATGGATACAAAGAGGACTTCCTAGAGAACATGGTTTCTCTGGAGCGATACGAATACAATGGATACGAATTGCATGACCAAGCATCGATTCGAACTTGATCGATTTGAACCTGACTGATTCGAAGTCGTACGATCCTGATGGATACGAACAACGCGCCATCATTAACTTGCGTCGATCATATCTCAATCATATGAACTCTGATTGACTTGAAATTTGAAATGTTGGTTTTTCTGGCTTTTCTTGTCATGTCTTGTCAATCGTAGCTCGATTTGGACTCGGACAAAATTCATCGATATCCATAGAGAACCTGTGATGTATAATCAATATTCGGAACGAGTAATCATTGACTTTTAGATAATTTTTTGATATCTCAACTTTGCTAAAAGGTGGGATAACACTTTGCCCCCCAAAACATGCCTTTTGGCAAAAAGGAGTGTTTTGAATAGCTTCAAATCAGATGCAGTGAGCTTATGTTTTATTTATAGGTATAGTATTGTCAATCAAGTTTATGGCTGTTCGAAGCCGAATCAATATTCATTCCCACACGCAGAAGTCAGTAACCAAATTCTATAGCCTCTTCGGACAATTAATGGTCGCTCCGGACCCCTGCTAAGTCCATTCCAGACTCGGTGATCAAATAGAAAGATCTTGTTGCGCTCCGGTGTTGCTTTCTATTCCTTGCACTATGGCCCCAACGAGGGCATATAGCGATGTCTTGGTCTTCTAGACCGATCACAGCCTCTCCGGGCTCTTGCCGAATCCCATCCTATCACTCTCCGGTGAAGGGGATACAGCATCGAGTGAGCCGATCCTGTCGCTCTCCGATGAAGCGGCAACACCTCCGCACTCCGGTTCAGTGTCTCTGAACATTAAGCGATGTCATGGCCTAAATCCTAGGCCAATCATAGCCACTCCAGGCTCTTATCGAACCCCGATCCAATCACTCTCCGGTGAATGGGGAACGACGTTAAGTGAGTCGATCCTGTCGCTCTCCGGAGGAGCAACTCACTTCTTGCATTCCGAAGCCTGCCTCTTCGGGTAGTGTCATAAAGCGATCGTTTTTAGCTGGTTTTCAATATTCATCCTTTAACTCTTCGGTCGAAGGTTTATTTCAGGAAATTCAAGTTCATTTATTGAATTCAAATCCCATATGTTCAATCTCAAACAACAGGAAAAACTAGACATTGCCTCTCTGGGCAGAGTGTTCTATTACCATCTCAGAGCATGTCAAGGGATCGCTTCGGTTCCCATACATGTGTAAGAGGAATAGCCATTTTATTTTCAAATCAAATCTAAAGAGTTTAATCGACCAAAGTCCAAATCCTGAACTTGGCCCTTGCCATCATAATCAGTTGATGATGAGTCGTGATCCCGATCCAAGATCAGTCCTGTTAGGTGGAGGCGGTAGTTGCTCAGGTCCTACGGCCGCTGTATAATCTCTGGTGTATTGTGGCAATCTACCATTTCTGGCATGCTCCTCCACCTCATCCTTTAAAGGGAGGCATTCATCGGTAGTGTGCCCATCGAGCTCATGGAATAGGCAGTACTTCCCACTTCTACGCTCCCATTCTGTGGGACCTCTCCTGGGTGATTTTCGATAGGGGAGTTGCTCTCGAGTCTCCATGTAAATCCGTTCCAGGCTTGCCGTCAAGTCTGTGTATTGCCTGATTCTGGGCTCTCGGAATTTCTTCCGTCTGTCAGGACCATTGTGTCCGTCATCCTGCTTTCGCTTCCTTTTGTCCGCTTCGAACTGTTCTTTGGAAGTTCCTCCGCCTTGCACAGCGTTTGTTTCTCGTCTTTCGACGCATGAATCTTCTAGCCGAATGAATCTTTCAGTCTCATGATAGAATTCTCCGAGATCTTGTGGTAGATCTCTCGCCAAAGAATCCTTAAATTCTGTGCCTTCAGCAACTCCTGTTACCGCCGCCATCAAAATCATCGACGGATCCGGACGATCTACTAAAGCCACCGTTGTATTGAATCGTAGTAGGCTTTATCGAAGCTAAAGTCATCACACTCTTTGGTCGCATTGTGTGGACCCTAACTGTCTCATGAAGAATTCCACTAGCTCACCCCATGTTCTGATCGATCCACTCTCTAGCTGCCTGAACCAAAGCGCAGCCAAATCTGACAAATATAGAGGGAAACATCGTGCCATCACTTCCTTGGATGCCTCCAACACTTCCATGTGCCTGATATATCTGGTAATATGCATGGTCGGGTCTGATTTTCCATCATAAGGGTCTTGCATGGGTAACTTAAACTTTGGATGGTTCCTCGCATTTCTAATATTCGGAGTGAACGGACTCCGATTAACTTCCTCTAATCCTCCGCTCGACAATACTCCTCTCATAATTCGTCGCACTAATCCAGCCATTCTCTCGTCTCCATCCAGGGGTTGCCCCCTTATCAAGTTTTTATCCTGCCCCCAGGTATCGAAGGGTAATCTGGGTAATATTCTTTATATGGCTCATTCATATTGGCGTTAACTCTAGCCTGTTGGGCACCATCAATGGGTCTTCCAGTGCCAGATCTCGAGGGTTTCCCCAGGATCTTATTGATCGCCTTCACGTTCTTCGTTCTGATTTGGAATCAGACCTCCATCGGTTTCCATGACTCTAGCTCCTTGTCCTGTATTCGTAGCAACTGTAGCCGATCCAAGATTCTGTGTTCCGGCTGCTCTCATTTGTTCAAAGAAGATTTGCATCATTTCTTGTTGACTCTTCAGCAATCTTTCGTGTATTGAATCTGCCATAGCCTCCATCTCGTCCCTGGTGATGTAGCTCGAAGCTTGTCCTCCTTCAGCTCCAGAGGATGCCTCTTGACTTCCCCTTTGTTGGCTTCTCTCGACTCTTTGTCTTCTACTTGTTTGTCGCCTCATTGTCTTTTAAATCTGAATTCTTCAAGCTTTTAAATCTGAACTCCAAATGTGGTATAGCGGGTGCTAGTTTTTCTTAGAGAAAGCACCAAAGTGTTTGCGCCAAAATTAGTCACAAACCCCAAATATCATGAAAGCACCAATATGTGAATACAAATCAACAATATCCAAACACAAATCCCAGATCTAGGTGAAATAATTGGAAAATAATGAACAGAAACACAAGATTTATAGTGGTTTGGCTATCTTTGGCCAACGTCCACTTTGAATGATAATCTTTTATTGATTTTCCTGTTGGTTACAGTAAGTTACAGCAGTAATTTTCAAGCACAATAGTGCAATCGTGATTTTGGCAGAGTTTGAACGTCGCAAGATCAAAAAGTCCCCTTTCTGTAGTCTCTAGGGTGCTATTTATAGGCATTCCATGCAAATTTCTCGCCCAAACTTCGTGAGACTCCTTCTGGCATGTGAGTGGGCCCACGCGACCGATCCCATGAAGTTTCGACTTGATTTGTGGTCGATATGAACCAATTTCGTATCAATCAAGAATGTGTCCAATGGAGTCGAAACTCGGCTGGAACCTTCTCTAGCATGTACGCAAGCTCTTATGAAAATTTCATAGCGTTTGGACTTATAGATTGTGAGTTATGGTTGATGCAAGATTGAATTTTCATTAGACGGTCGCATTCAAATCGATGACTTCACATCGCTTCTATTCGAATCGATCCAGGCACGTGAGTATAAGGTGACGTGGCGCGGGATTCTTGGATCGCTCCACCTTTTGCGCCGGGTTGACCGAGCCTTATTTGTATCCAAGATTGAAGCCTTGTTCGTATCGGTTGACTCATCTTGTTCGCATCGATAGTTCACGTTGATAATTCATATCAAGGGAATTCATCTTGTTCGCATCGATTATCATGACGCTATTCGCATGGATCACTTATAGGTGAATGATGCATTGTTCGTATCGATCGACCTTGGTTTTGTTCGTATTCATCAACCATTACTGATCGATACGAACTAAGGGTTCATGATTTCTGGGGATCGATACGAATAGCGAGTGCTCGATCGATGCGAACAGGGCTCCCATCAAATCGACACGAATAGTGTAATTCTTAAAGGTGTGTGAACATGACCGATGCGAATAGAAACGACGCGATGACTCCCTGGATCGATTCAAACACATGGATATGGATAGGACTTCCTGGAGAACAAGATTTACATGAAGCGATACGAGTACAATGGATATGAATAGCCCGACCAAGCATCGATTCGAACTTGATCGATTCGAACCTGATCGAATTGAAGTCGTACAGTCCTGATGGATACGAATAGCGCGCCTTCATTAACTTGCATCGATCATATCTCAATCATATGAATTCCGATTGACTTGAAATTTGAAACGTTGGTTTTTCTGGCTTTACTTGTCACTCTTGTCAATCGTAGCTCGATTCAAGCTCGGACAAAATTCATCGATATCCATAGAGAACCTGTGATGTATAATTAATATTCGTAACGAGTAATCATTGACTTTCAGTTAAGTTTTTGATATCTCTACTTTGCTAAAACATGGGATAACATACCACACTTTAACATTTTTTATTTGTTACAAATAATTTATACAACCTAATATTCAATATTCACAATATATATATATAGATCTTATCCGCAAGCCGATCATGTTGCCAATGTCCATCAACCTAAACAATATCAAAAAAAGAATATAGGAGTGGGTTAATCATATGTCTGAGTAAATAAAGCTAATCTAAAACTTATATACTACCATGACAATGATATAACATGGTTTAAGCCTAAGTACAATTCAGTCTCGCTACTTGCGGCGAAGGATTACATTTATTTAACTATTTGGTCTTGCCACTTGCGGTAAAGGAAAGTCATGAATAGGGCTCATGCCTAATCCCACTACATGCGCTATAGGTCAAATTTTTTCCATGTTAAAACTCTTCTGGACCAGCCTTGATACTCTACAGGAGAGTGCCATGTTAATACCATGAATCAACGACCCCTCGTGTGCGCTACAAGTTTCAGGTATTCATTCCTCATCAAAAACTACATATATATAACCATCAAACTATATAATCAAGGCCATATATTTATCCATATTGCAAATTACTCAATCCAAAGCCGAACACATTACGCCCATATCTCTCGTTATCTCTAAGCCTACAAATATTCATATGCAACCCAGGTTTGCATGGACTACGTTCTTACATCAAGAATTCCAAACAACGCACCAATATATGGCTCGCATGCTCATCGGTTATTCCAAGTCCTATATACTACATCCTTTTGTCGAACATTATCATTAACCCATGTGCCTCAAACAATCACTTCACAAATCAAGAAATCACCATAAAATCACTAAGGAAAACATCATACAAAGGTCAGATCAACGTACTTCAGTTTGGGCATTTAAAAAGCCCGAGATTACAAATCTGATTTGCCCAGCAATGGATCGGTGTGCACCACCGGTGTATTGATGAACAAGCCAAAAATAGTTTTTTCTCTTTTATTTTATATTTATGATTTCAAGGTTTTAATTTTACTCCATTCTTGTTTCCTAGAGATCCTATATCCTACATACCAATATCCTTTACATTTCGACGGTTTTAATAAGATTGTATGCAACATTTTGAAGTTTCCATATAGTTTTAGTTCAAATAATCAATAAACTAGGTTTTCATTTGTTTTTCTAAAATTGAATTACATTTTTTCTTTTTCTTTGTTTTTTGGTTCATTTTAGATTATTGTACATCACAATTAAATCCAAATTTAGCCTTAAAACATCCTATAACATTATCAAAGTAATAATAAGGATTAGAGAAGCCACACACACCAATTCCAAGCCAAAGAAATCCGAATTCACCTATTGTCCAAAATTTCTTGAAATCTTAATCTCCATAATAGCCTATGACTCTTAGTCCAGATGATAGAAAATTGTGTTACAAATCTAATGTAACCCTGCTGGTCAACTTTCATTCAGACTAGTGAATTTTGTATTATGGAGGAAGAAGAAGAAGCCGAATTCATTAGTTTTATAGAAATGAGAAATGAAGTTAAAAATGAAGTTACATACTTTTAAAATGTCTTTAGTAGGGAAAATCTGAAATGATATTTCAATTTGAATTCAAATTATGGGCCTCGCCCAACTCTGCCCGACCTAGCCCGCTGTTCGCATACAAATTCAGCCCACTTAAATAAAACTTCTATATCTCAATCATACAGTGTCCAATTCAGGCAAATGAATACGTCATCTTGATCGAATAATGAGAGGTACATAGTAATGTGACTCCCATCAGCAAATTCAATTGTTTGTAAAATTTACCATTTTTCCATTCAACCGAAATTTACCAAAATGCCATTCAATTAAATTTAAAATTTATATATTATTAATTATAATCATTAATTTAGTCATATACAGAGTTTTAGTGTATTACATTTTATTTTCTATAAGCTCCCTAAACTCCTCTGATCCTAATATACCAAAAACTTCTAATTTATCTCTCGAGTTAATGTTGGATGCTTCACCCAATTTTTGCATATTGTACTTTTATTTATGATAGATTATGCATACTTTTGATTGTCACACCTTCCTCATCAAATCTTTCAAAACATCCCTCTCCATTGAAATAAATTCTTTACATGTATTAAATAAATATCTACCATGATTATAAGACTTACTCAATGTTAGCATACTAACTATGCCATGAAGTTTTATAATGATTATAAGACTTACATAATGTTACAAGTGTATGGATTGATTTTGTGTAGTCTTAAGGAATGTAGTAAATAGTTTTCATGACATATTTTAAGGGAGTAAGGTGTAATAAGAAAGTAAGAAAAATTAGTTAGAAAATTCGTTCACGCTCTCCTTTCTATAGTGAATGAACATATGTATCCATTAATGAAGGTGTGTATCCCAAAGACACATCTTTTCAAAATTTAAAACAAAATCAACCATTACTATGTCGACATACCTAAGATGGGTATGTCGACATAATGTTATCAATTATGAAAATGATTTTCTTTTGAATTGTTTTCAAATTTCTATATTTTTGTAAATTAATTTACATCCAATTTTTAAAAACCTTGAGCACATGAATTTTTTTATAAAATATTTGTAAAAATATATTTTGAATTCAAATATTATATTTTGATAAAATATCAAAGATAAATTTTTTATGATAAAGATCGGAATTTACTCCTAGGGACTTTAATAATTTATTCTAATTACTCATAACTATACATTAAAGTTTTGATCTCTTCAAATCATTGTCTTTAAACTCATCAATCTTGATCATCTTTGAATCTTGAACATTAATCTTAATAATGATCAGTCTTCAAGCTTAATCATTCAATACCTATGTAATATTCTGCATTATATACTATTCAACTTGGCAAGACATTGAAATCTATATTTATGTGGTTACTGTCATCAAAGTCAATATACTAGGAGGAAGATTCCTTATTGGAGGCTAGCTAAAAGAGAACCCATGGATCGGGAAAGAAGGTTTGGAAAGTTCTTCATGTTCAATGAGGTAGATGGACATGAAATGGACAAGTATATACACCTTCATGATTTGATAGAAGAGATGGTCCTAAGCAATCAGCTGTAACAGTACATAAGGAAGCAAATAGCAATGGTGCAGCCGAAGAGACCACCATCAGCAACGAATGCATCAAGACATGACCAAGGATCTGGTTCGAGATTGGTAATCCCATGATCGGGAAGGATGGCAGTCAGGCCCGTCCGGAGAGATAAGGCGATGACCGTAAGGTGCAAGCTCACTTGATGCAAAGCTAGTGGATGGACTTGTATAGGAAAGTAAGTCCCTTTGCAGAATATTAAGTGGATGGACTTACTTGGATGTTGAGTCCCCTTGCCATAGAGCAAGTAGATTGGATAGAGCAAAGATTTAGAGATATCGAACCCTATATTAGTGTTAAACGGTTCGGTGAGATCGAACGTTGGATTGGATGTAAAATCGTTCTAAGAGACTGAACCTAAGATTGGATGTCAAAGGATTTAAAGAGATCAAACCCTAGATTGGATGTCAAATAATCCACAGAGATTGAACCCCAGATTGGATGTTAAACGATCTGGAGAGATTGAACCTAATATACCCCTAATTATAGTTTAACATTATTCAGAAGATTTAATTTGATAAATTAGATATAATAATGTAGAGGGATAAGAAGAATGAGATTTGATAATTTAATTAGGTAATGCTTTAATAAATCAAATGATAAGAGTGTTTCAAACTTAGAAAAGAAAAAAATAAATGAGAAAGGTAAATTCAGAATAAAGTCTTAGTTCATACACTAAACCTTTCCTCCATCTCATTCATTCCCACATATGAAATATAAAAAGTAAAAATCAGAAGAAAGGCTGACCATTAACCAAGGAAGGAAGAAGGGGAAACCAAGGTATTCAAAAGGAAAAAAGCTTAAGGAAACTAAACTCCATCAAAAACCGATCTCATTATCCAATTTAAGGTGAATAATAATAAACCATCTCTATTATTTTTGATGGAATTCAATTAGGAGTAATTTACGAATTTATCTTGATTGATTTGCCAAGTTATGGATGTTTAATCATTGTTTGGATAGAATAAATAGTTTATGGAATTCTTATGAAATTATTCAGATACGTTTTAAGGGGAAAGCCTATGTTTTTGATCTCCAATCAACTTGATTTTCTGGTATGTTAGGCAGAATATTATTTTGGAGATAGGTTTATAATTTTATTATTTGCCAAATTAAAACGGATATTATCAATTTCCTAGGAAGAAATAGTGTATATTTCTTGACTTAATTATTAAAAGTAACTAAATAATTATTTTGGTCCGAAAATTTTTAAATACGGAAGAATACATTATTTTCGATATTTTAATGATTTTTGGGGATTTTGCCCAAGAGTTTATGAATTTCTATCCATTTACTATGCTAGAAATGCATTTAAATTAATATTTATTAAGGATATTAATTAGTTAAGTTGATCATTATTTTTGGAAGTATAAAACTAATTTTCGATAATTTTCTGGAAAGAAATCGGCAAAATTTGTTTTCAACTAATAGAAATTTGACAAGGAATAAAAGTTAATAAAAAAAAAATTACTTTTAATAAAAATAAAACAAAATGTATGATAATTACAATAATGCCATCGATGTGATGCATTCCCACGATGTTCAACATTAACAATTGACGATATCACTGTAAACTTATAAGCGATATCAAAAATAAGCGGCACTGATATGAAGCAATGCGTGTGATACTTATGCCGTAAGTATGTTATGCAATGAGTCATGTGTCTGGCATTAACATTATGGGAATACCTTATCTCGTGGGTATATGAGGATTGATGGCGTGAGTTATCAGTGCCGATAGCTTTGGCCTCCTTAGATTTATGCCATAAGTATTTACCTATGTTTTTTAAATTATGTCGTGAGTTATTACTTTTAGTATTAATCAATTTTACGGCAATGATGCCGTTATTTTTCCTATGTATATGGCATAATAGCCGAGTATAATAATGATGACGCACTTATAATGGTCCCTTAAGTATATGATCTTGGCTCAAAGTATTGACACCGCCGTGTATAAATGTCGGCATTCTTTGTTTAATTACTTCATCAACTATGTTGTGCGGCATTGATACCATGTCCATTTATTTTAATGTCGATGATGCCTTGTTATATGTAAACTAAAGGGCTGTTTTAAAGGTAAGATATGTTTTAAGAAGGTCGATAACCAAATGATTTCGCCAGTTAGCCTTATAATTTATAAAAATTAAAATTTTGTTTTCTAACCTTAGATGGAGGTTCGATATTGTTATTGAAGCATGAATGCCGTAAGTCCTTTATATTGCAATATTGATGGTGGGGAGCCGTAGGCTTATGATTTTGACATTAATCATTAGGATACCAACATTTTATATTTCTATATGCATTATTTTATGAATTTGACATTATTCGTTGGGGATACCAAAGTGACATTAATCATTTGAGATATTAATGCATATCATTTGAGATGTTATAAGTTTAAAGGTTATACAACCTCGTTGGAGATACCAATAGACATAGGCTGAGCACTTGGGAGAATAAAAGTATAGCCTAATTATAAATTGATATTTTTTGGGATTATGGTCATCTTAGGTAAACTATGGAATGTGTGATAGATAATCCACATGATGCTAGAGATGAATAGTGTATATATTAGAGGGTTCATAGTCATCCTAGAAAAGTTATGAGATGTGTGATTGATAGTTGACATTACTTTAGATAAATGGGACATGTGTAGTGGATAGTCCACATAATTTAAATAGAAAAGTTATGTATAATGGGTAGTCCATGTGGTAGGGGACGAATAATCTATATACTTTTTACATGTAAGATGGGTAGTCCACATAAATATAGAACGAACAGTCATTTGAAGTTCAGATAGATAGTCGGATGAAATTAAGATAGGAAACAATATGGGGGAAAAATGCATCAAACAACAGATATGCTCTGTTATCTGATTGCATATCTATCCATCATTAAATCCCGTGTCATTTCATTACACATCAGACTACAGATATGCCTCATCCTCTGATATGCACTAACATAACAAAAAAAACTATATGTTGTCTGATGCTATAGTATCATTTATAGAATTTCCTATTAGACAACATACAAATATTGACTGAAATGAATAATTGTTCACATAATGTAATAAATATTTGCAAAATGAAATAAATGAATTGCAATTTCATTTAAACAAATTTTTTATTTCAAATTCAAATGCAATACAACTTTCACTATCACTCTACTTAAATTTTCAAATACAATACGACTTTCACTATCACTCTCATGTATACAACATTTCTCTACACTCTCATATATAAAAAAAATTATTCACATTCACTCAAGTTTGTTTTTGATGGTGATCTTGATTTGCTTGCTCCAGCTTATGTCCAACCATCTCCTACACCTGACGAATAACCAATGCAGTAAAATGGAAAAAGAAACTAACCTAAGTTGCGAAAATGAAATTGAATTTGAATATTAATATTGCCTCAGTTTATGGGTTTGTTTTCTTTATGTTTTAGACAGGGACAAATATATCTATGCACGGACAACTTATGATATGCACAGTGTATTACTATGAATATCATAAGGCTGTGCATCGATTAAATCTCACAGACTGTTGCAAAGGTCAAGCCCAAAGTCTCAACGCGGTGCAAATGTGCACAAGGTCTAGTCCAAGTCTCCTCAGGCTTAACTCAGTTGCACGTATATGCAAGTACAAACCAGGTAGCAAAACAATCAAAAGTATCTCAACACTACCTTGAACCAGGTAGCAAAACAATCAAAGAAAACCACACACATATACAAGTACAAGTACAAACTAGTCGCAAGGGATTCAACCAACATTGTGCACACACATAGCAATCAAAGAAGCAAACATTCACACATATATATACGTACTTATGTATGTATGTATATAAACAAAATGCACACTTACACATCCTGGAAACGCGAACAAGACAACTAGGGAAGAATTCAAGATAGCGCACATAAACAAGCTCAGGCAAAACAACAAGTGCAAATGCATATAAAATGGTTCAGAACTGAATTCAAGATAGTGCATATAAACAAGAAGCAAAACTACAAGTACAAATGCACATAAATTGGTTCGGAAACTCAAAATGGTTCAGAACTGAATTTAAGATAGTGCACATAAACAAGCTCAGGCAAAAAGACAAGTGCAAATGCATATAAAATGGTTCATAAACTCAAAATGGTTCGGAATTGGACCTACAAAAGAAACATGGACCAGTGTAATAAATAAGCTCAAGTATATACAAGTGCATACTAGTATATACAAGTGCATACAAGTATATAAAGAATTAGACAAGTATAAAAGTTCAAGTACAACATGGACCAGTGTAATATACAAGTTCAAGTATATACAAGTGCATGTAGAACTAGATCAGCAAAAGCAACAGAAACTCAAAATGGTTCAGAAACTCAAATTAGTTCAAGCTCAAGTACATACATGTGTACAAGTATATACAAACAATTCACAAACCAAAAACATGTATGAATGAACCAAGATGGCATAACAAGAAACCAACAAAAGCAATATGGAACAGCAAAAGCAATATGGACCATCACAACAAAAGCAACATGGAACATCAAAGTGCACAAACAAGGCATCACTAGTGTGCATTTCCTTGACAAGGCAGTGCACTGGTTGTCACAAATTGAACAAGCAAGTGCCACAAATTAAAACATGGCAATGACACAAATATTTATACATATATACATATACATACACACAGATATATATATATATATATATGCATGTATGTATATACATGGAAGTTCAAACCATCAAGAATACAAGTAAAAGGCAGGGACAAGTGTACACATGAACTTAAGTGTACACCAACTCGGACATGAACGCATGTGTACATATGAACTCAGACATGGTAGTGCAAGTGGAACTCATGTGTACACATGAACTATCATATGAAGTACATATATGCACATATATACACATATGTCTAAAAATAGTTTAAGCATGTGGTAGATCAAGAGAAAAGATTGAATTTTTCGAAGTCAAATATACAAACGAATAACCAGGCACACTAATATACATATTACACATATGTATATACATGTATATATGTGCATAGTGAGTAGAAAGGCAACTCAATAGAATGGTTCAGAAACTCATGTTCAAAACTGGATTGGTTCACGCTCAAGTATATGCAAGTGTACACAAATATATACAAACAACTCACAAACCAACGACATGTATGGATGAACAAAGATAGCATAACAAGAAACAAACAAAAGCAATTGGACCAGCAAAAGTAACAGCAAAAGCAACATGGATATGCAAAAGCAACGACAAAAGCAACATGGACCATCATACCAAAAGCAACATGGACCATCAAGATGCACAAACTTGGCATCACTAGTGTGCACTACCTTGTCAAGATAGTGCACCGGTGTAACACTCCATATTTTAGCGATTTAGGAAATTTAATTTGTTAAATTAAATTAAATAATGTGGGTTGATTAATGGATTGAGATGTGCGAATTAATTAAGAGGCAACCGTGCCATGTTAATGAGTAAACAATGAACTAAAGAATTAACTTGTTAGGAAATAAGGGAAGGCAAAATAGGAAAATAATTAAACTTATACCTCAAACCCTTAGGAAACCAAAACACACGTTTATTTCATATTTCTTAAACAAAAACATTTCTAAAGCCGACTACCATTAGCAATCTCAAGAGAAGATAAAACTAGGATTCAAAGGAAGAATAAAATCAATTAATCAAGATCAAATCTCATATCCTAAATCACAAGCTTTGGTGAATAATGACTACATTTCACTTCTCTAAATGTTATCGGTTTTAAGGTTAAATTCGATCTATCTTGTAAGTTTATGCCATGTTTTGAATGATTTATATATATATATATATATATATGCTTGTTGATGATTTATGCATGTTCAAATTGATTTTTATGATATGTCTTGATATGAAATCCTTATTAAATGACATCTAAATGTCTTACGATTTTAGATATAAATCGAAAATAATATTTTAAAGAAGGGTTTCAATTTTCATAATTTTCTGAACTAGTGTGGATTCTATATTAATGTTCTAGTGAGGAAAGTAATTTATTGGGTTATAAATAATTTATGGTTAAATTATAAATAAATTGGGTATGGAAATTTATATATGTTAGAAAACATATTGAAAATGACTTTATGGAATTTTCATAAAATAATACTAAGTGTTTTGATGAATATATAAAATTATTTTAGGTATGAGACTTAAATATTTTATATACTTATTTGAGGAGAAGAGGTGTTTTGTAAAATAAAAATATTGTTTAACTCTAAAAATATTGGAAGCACTTTTGAAAAATATATTTAGCAACCATAAAATTTTGAGAAATAATAGCAGGTTAGTCAAAAAGTATTTTTCTTTTTAGTTAAAGATAAAGTTTAATTGTTTTTAGCATGTTTCGCCACATTCGGCACCTTGCTTCTGATGCAGATGGCTTTCGAGTTAGTTCCTCTGCCTCCATCATCAACGAAACTAATGCGCATAGCATCAAAGACTTGGTGCGCAGTGAATTGGAAAGAAGGCGGAAGGTATGAGGTCAAAACCCAGGGGTACCGAAGGAGTTGAAGCACGCCTTTGTTTTAAATTGAAAAATGCGCCTGCTTTGCCTTCGACTATGTTGCTTTCGACCTGGTTGGCTTTTGACTAGGTTAATGGTTTAAATAGAATGGTTTTAAAGAGGTTGTGCCTTTTTTAAATACATGCTTTGAACTATGTCAAAATCCCCTAGCTGCCACCGTTCCTTACCTTTCGAAGTCAATGGTTTCGAAAGGTATGCTTTGTTTTTAAACTTAGCCACTTCTCCATTGCTTTTTAAAGTTTGGTTTCGACACCATCACTTCTTTACTTAGGAATAGCCTTCGAAAGGAATGCTTTCGACTATAATGTGGTTCAGATCCTTTTGCACTACTTGAAGGCATAATTCAAATGGTTTCGCTCAAAATGGTTTTCAAAGGTTTCAAAGGGGTAAAGTTTGAATGGTTGCGAAAGGTGTTTTCCACATATTTTAAATTAAATCAAAGTGCTTTCGAAATGTTTGCTATTTTCAAAGGTTCGATGCTTTCGAAAGATTTTAAATGATGGTTTTGAAGGATGCTACCCCAATGATTTCAAAAGGTATAAAGAAAGGTATCTAAGGTATGGTTCCTTAATGGTTTCGAAAGGTTGAAAGGAAAAGTTTTCCAAAAAGTTTCGGAAGGCAATTTTAAAGTTTTTAAAAGAAAGATGTCTAAGGTTTTAAAGCTTTTGAAAGGAAGGTTTTCAATGGTTTCGTAAGGTTTTTATGAATGGTTTCAAAAGGAAGGTTTTGGCCTTTTCGACCTAGGATGAGTAAAGGGTATTATTTGGTTTCGAAAGAGGTGCTTTCAATGGATTCGAAAGGGTACTCTCAAAAGTTAAATGTTTTCATCAACAAAGGTTTAAATAAAGTACGTATATATATATATATATATATATATATATATATATATATATATATATATCATGACAAGGAGATTTTGAGTAAAGCATAGAGATTATATCTTTTCCTCATTTAAGTTTTGTTTAAAAGGTTTTAAACCAGTTTTAGATGAAAAGGTTTTCAAGGAAAATTTAGGAAGATATCCCTAAGTATATTGACTCAGATATTAGAATATCAGGGCTGGTATAAGGTCGCGTACTATACATTAGCTATTCAACCTAGCTATTTTAGTCCAAAATTCCAGTGTAAGTCTTTGTCACAGGTAAGACTAAAATTATGATTACATCCAAAAGAGATTACATTTGTATACATATAAGTTATTGGTGAGCCCACAAAACCATTAGGATAAGTTGATCTTGGAGATGTTAACTTAGTGACAGACCATACGGAAGAGAAGTATTTAAAAAATCGTTAAAGATAGACAGTCCAGAAGAGGTGTATCCAACAGATGTTAGATTATTTTGTTATTTTATCTAGTAGACCCAAGTCAGCCAAAGGTTAATAGTTAGCCAAACAAAACTATAGTGTTCGGACAGATAGTCCATTTATTACCTGATATGTATGTTTACATAATAGTGCTTTGTAGTTTAACTAGATTTGGTCGCAGGATTATGATTTGCAAAAGATATGTTTTTAAAAGATGTTAGTGAGGGAAATCCATTCCGCTAAGCGGCATGGTCTCACTTAACATTAAATAACCGAGATGCATAGTATTATTCACACCAGGCTTTATGTCCGACTTGAAGTTTATGTTTTCCCCCTTAAACTCTTGGTTGCTAAAAATTGACTTGAGTTGGCTGAGGGTTGAGGCTTTTCAGGTTTTTAGTAGGATGGCGAATAAAGCTACCGGAGGCGAGTAGGAGGCTAATGGATAGCTATTTAGGAGTTGCAATTCTTTGTTTTGTGTTTATTCTATTGTGTATCAAGTTAGTTATGACTCTGATCAACCCAGAGGGCATCTTCATATTTCGCTCTTGGCGTAGTTTATAATAAATATATTTGATCTTTGCTTGGGAAACGTTTTGGGATTATGTAATCTAAATATGCAACATCTTCTTTGAAATGTAATGGAAAATGTTGTTTTGAAATCTGTGATTTGTTTCATATTCAAGTGCTTCTGATATTATAGATACCACTAACATAGCCATATATAGTCATCGAAAGTTAATACTATAGATGACTACAGTATGTGTAGCACTTAGCTTTAGACCTCTAGATAGGGGATGTTACAAATCTCTTCTATGCACTTCTCTAATTTTATTTACTGTGCCTATTTATATACCGCTATATGTGTATACAATATGATTGCTTATCCTGCAATTTCCATATTATATACTATTGTATCATGCGATATATGCTGTGTTTATTTACTGCATTTCTGTGCATGTAAATAGCGTAAGTAGTATACCTTACAGTTATTAGCATACTACTTTACTTAGCTCCTTTGTGGTTGCCAAAATTCTCTGAATTGTGGAGTGATTTTCATTCTAAACAAGTGATAGTGTGTTGTGTTACCCTCAGTCCATGGGGCTAGTTACTTCGAACAAATAACATAAGATAGGATGCTCTAGGCAGCTCTCCGGTTGACCTCCGTCCACGATGTATTGCAGCTCCTATCTCTAAGAACTTGTAATTTGGATGCTTGATTCTGAGCATCCTGTAATTTGTTTGTGGTTGATTGTCTCCAAGCTTAGTACTAAGGTTTTATTCCCACATTGGTCTCTATTTCTAAAGACTAGCGGATAGCACAGTCCCTTGGATCGATTTCTATCAATCCTGCAACTGATGAGTTTCCCAATACTACCATAGCAGTTTTGGTAGTTAGGAGATTTTGACAAATTGATGATTTTACAGAGGTAACATCGACGATTTAGATTGCACTTGAATGCTTTTACATTTGTTTAGGTGGTAATATAGTGGATGCTTACAATTTCATAGTTCCATTGGTCCAAGGAGCAAAAAAATGGTGCACACATGAATGCAATTTCATATGTTCAAGTGGAAAAAGAATGGATCTTCTTGGTGTGGTTTCAACTATCCAAGAAGCGAAGAAATGGAGTACACTTGAATGTAGTTTATTCGGTTCAAGTGGGAAAAGAATAGATGCATACTCGAACACAGTTCCAATGGTCCAAGAAGCGAGGCGCAGCTTATGGATGCGCCCAACGGTTGGGCCTACCCGATGTTGTCAAAGCAATATAGGTTCTCAAAAGGCTGGGGTCTATTTTCCCCATCGACCCGGTGATTTGAGTCTATTTGATACTGTCGACTCAACGGATTAATTACATAAACATGGTTCCATTGGTTCAAGAAGTAAAATTATTTTACTAATAGAATAAAGAGAAAGGAAAGTCCTGCCTTTTTACAATGCCCACAATATCCTTGGTTGGCGTATTTGTGGAAATAGGAAATACATAGATAATTGCTAAATTATATAGTGCCACATTGAGTCGCTATTCCAAGCATAAAGAATCAGAATTCCATCGATTGTCGTGAGCATGAACGTTTCATCTCTAAGTTTCTGACCGATGAAGTAGGGTCCTTCCCAGTTTGGGTCAAGCACTCCAATACCTTGGAAGATCTGCTTCAGGATGAGATATCCCACTTAAATGGGGAGGCTACGAACTTTGGTGTTAAAGTGTCATGCTACCCTCTTCTAGTAAGCAACGGTCCTTAGTTCTGCTTCTTCCCGCGTCTTATCGATCTGGTCAAGGGTCTTGAGTAGAAGCTGCTCGTTTTTGTTTTGATTAAAGTGTCGCCTCCAATAAGAGGGGAATTCCAGCTCCACCGGGATCATCTCTTTTGAACCATATGCCGAGGAAAACGATGAGTGCTCTGTCGTATATTTATATGCTATTTTATAAGCCCAAAATGCAAGTGGGAGTTCATCTACCCACTTTCCTTTAGCATTCGCCAATCAATTCTAGATGGTGGACTTAATGATTTTTTTCACTGCCTCTACTTACCCATTTGCCTATGGGTGCATTACCGTGGAAAAACTCTTCTCGATCCGATAATGCGTGAAGAAGTCTTCGCGTTCAACACTCTCGAATCGGGTTCTGTTATCCGTGATGATTTTTATGGTACTCCAAACCTGAATAATGTTTTTCCTTAAAAAGTTAATCAATTTTATAGTGGTAATGGTAGCGAGTAGTTCAACTTCAGCCCACTTGGTAAGCTAATTAATGGCAATGATAGCATATTTGGCTCCTCCTTGGGCAATCGGTAATACACTGATTAGGTCAATTCCCCAGATTGCAAATGGCTAAGGGCTGACCATTTGAATAAGTTCTGAGGATGGGGCTTGTGGAATCTCTGAAAATATCTAGCACCGATCATAAGCTTTGTGTAATCTTCTACATCTCGGTTGATTGTGGGATAGAAACATCCGTAACGTAAAACCTTCTTTGCTAGTGTCTGTCCTCCAATGTCGTCGCCGCAACTACCTTCGTGGACTTCCAACAGTTGCTTCTTCACTTTGTCTTTAGTTACACATAGTTGAGGAGTTGAGAAGCCTCTCCTACATAGCACTCCATCTTGTAGCACTAACGATGGATTCTTTCAAAGGAGCTTCTTTCATTCATTCCAATTTACATGGACTATTCCTCTAAGCAGATAAAAGTTTATCAGTGTTATCCCTGTTTCCTTCTCTGCTGTGATCTCCAGAACCCAACCTACATCCATCTGATCTATACTTGGAGCTGTTAGGTCTTCAACTATAACTAATCCCATTGATTGTGCCTCTCTAGAACTAGCCAGTTTGGCTAAGTAATCAACCTTCGTATTATGTTCCCTAGGAATATGGGTTATCGTGTAATGTTTAATGTCATTGGGTAGTTCCCATGCTTTTGACAAGTAAGGAGTAAGATTTTCCCCTTTAGCTTGATACTCACTCTTTATCTAACAAACAACTAGTTGAGAGTCGTTGTAGATATGCACCGCTTTTATTCTCAGTTCCTTTACAATCTTCAATCCTGCTATCAGTGCCTCGTATTCTGCCTCGTTGTTAGTAGCAGGGTGCTCCAATCTTAGGGTGTAGCAGATTGATCGTCCTTCAGGAGTCATAAGAACACTCTTGCTCCCAAATAAAATTCGTTTGGTGCACCATTGATGAACATCTTCCATTTGATACCACTTCCTCTGTCTCCAACTTTTCTGCATCTCAAATGGTGAATTCCACAGTAAAATCCAACACCTTTCCATTACTCACCCTTTGGGGGTGATAAGTAATGTCCTACTAGCTTAATTCAACGTTCCACTTTAGAAGTCACCCAGATGTCAAAGGTTGATAAAATATTTGTTTCAAAGGTTGATTTTCCAACACTTTAACTGGATGATCTTGGAAATACGGTCGTAACTTTCTTGATGCATCAACATGCAATAAGCTAGTTTTTCCAAGTTTGGATAGCTTTTCTTAGCTCCATTGAACCTCTTACTGGTGTAGTAAATAGGCCACTGGAACTTAGCATTCTTGCATACAAGCACCAGGCTCAGAGCATGAGTTGACACTGCCAAGTAGATAAATAGATCTTCCCGGTCTACTGGTTCGGATAGAACCGATGGGGTCTCCATATGTCACAATAATTACTCATTTATTTGGCAGGCCTGATTCAATTTGAAAATTTTCTGATCCTTCTTCAATGCGTCAAAGTATGGTATACACTTGTCTATCGCTTTGGAAATGAATTGGCTTGACACTGCAACCTTTCCATTCAAACTCTGCAACTTCTTTTTTGTTGTAGGGGCTGTGACATTCCACGGGGCAGTAATTTGTTCGGGATTATCTACAATGCCCTTAGCATTCACGATGAAACCTAGAAATATTCGAGAAGAAGTACCAAAAGAGCATTTCAGTGGGTTAAGCTTCATTCCATACCTTCAAAGAATCTCAAACATCTCCAAGAGGTTATCCAAATGATTCCCGAACATACGTGATTTGACTAGCATGTCGCCCACATAGACTTCCATTATTGGTCCAACTTGATCCTTGAATATTGTGTTCACCAACCATTGAGAAGTTGCCCCGGTGTTCTTCAGGACGAATGGCATTACTCGGCAACAATAAAACTCGAGATCAGTGATGAAGATAGTGTTCTCCTAATTGGGTTCATGCATCATAATCTGATTGTATCCTAAGTAGGTGTGCATGAATGAGAGCAGCTCGTGTCTTGTGGTTCCGTCAGCTAACTGGTCTAATCAGGGTAGCGAGGAGTTATTCTTCATGCAGGCTTTGTTCAGATCTGAGTAGTTAACATGGGTTCACCCCTTTACATTTGACATTTTCACCAGAATTGGATTCGATACCCATTCAGGATAAGTTGCATCACGGATGAAGCCGTTACTTAATGGCTTATCCACTTCCTCCTTTAGTGTAATGGATCGCTCAGGACCCAAACATCATCTCTTCCGCCTCACTGGAGTGGACTTAGGATTGATATTAAGTGCACGATAAGCTATCTCTAAAGATATCCTACACATATCGGAATGCTTCCAAGCATACAAGTCTAAATTTGGTTGAAGAAATTTGATCAATTGTTGTTGCACTTTGATCCTAAGTTATGATCTTATTTTTAAGACTCAGTTTAGGTCATCCATATCGATAGGGACCGGTATTATAATCTCTATCGATGCTGCCCGTTCCTCCACTAAAATCTTCTTCCTAGGGTCCAATGCCTTATCGAAATGACTATAGTCCCCGAGCCAGGGGTGGTTCTATAATTGTTGTGCTAACGGTTCATGAATGTCGAGAGACTTCCCCATATTCTTCCACTTTTCCTTACATTTCGATATGCATAATTCAATGACATAACATTCTCTAGTGATGCTTTAATCTCCCTTTTGTAACTCTAACTCCATTCTCCATATGGAATTTCATAGTAAGGCACCATGTGGCCAAAGTGATCCTAAAATCAGCAAGGGTCGTCGACCCAAGAAAGTGTTGTAAGCTAACATTTCATACATGATCTGAAGCTTTGGATAAGGACACCCTTCGTTCTCCTTCTCCGACCTCACATGCAAGCCAATCGTCCCAACCGGCTGCCTCGGTTCTCTCGGAAAGCCTTGGATTTTCATTTGGCAAGTAAACACATCCTTCACGATGATCTTCATTTGACCTAACATATGTCGAAACAAGATGTTAACAGAACATTCAATATCTACCAGGACTCGACGTACAACTGCCGTCCCAATTTTGAAGGTTACCACCATCGGGTCGAGAGTCAACACTTCTACTCCTTTAGTGCCTCTGTTTTGAAACACCATATCATCATTGAGTGTCCTTTGCTGCTTGGCTGGAGCACCAATCTCTATCGCAAAACAAGTTTCTTTCGAAGCATGCTTTAGTGAACTCGTGTATTGCTCCATCTCCCCCAACTCTTCTATGTTGGGTGAGGTCCTTTAGAAATAATGCCGATAACTAGTTTTTGTTATATCTGTTTGGATCCTTCTCCGTTAGGTTTGGATTGGTTTACTTGAGTACCCGGACCTTGAGGTCCAGTTGGGTGATAAGAGTTTTGTGATTTCTTCATATACTACTAGAGCTTGTTGTTCCTAGTCAACTCCTGAATCAGATCTTTTAGATGTCGGTACTCGTTCATGTTATGCTCATGATTCCAATGGAAGTGGCAAAACTTCCCTAATTGCTTCTTTCAATTAGATTCTTCCTTCTTGGAAGACTTGTTGTATCGCTCAGTACCCTGAGTTGCAAGGTAGACGTTCTTCAGGCTGTCATTTAACGGCATATACTTCTCGGGTCTTTGGTTTTTGATCCGCTTTCCAATCCCACCATGCCTACCAATGTTCTGTTTTTCCTTTTCTAATTTCCATCTTTTCCTGCATTTCCTACCGTGTATCTAGAATTGATTCAATCCTGGTTGAATGCTACATTACTCTGAACTATCTTCTTTGCTTGCACACCTTGGAGTGTGATATAAAAGCACCAGCCCCATTAAAACAGAGAAAATATAATAGAAAATAGTAGAAAAGTAAATGAGAAACTTGGATTTTTATAGTGATTCAGCTGTTAACTAGCCTACTTCAACTTTATAACTTTGCATATTGGTTTATGATAGATTATGGTTACAAAGTGATTGAAGAAGTGTTAGTCACAAATACAAATGTTAGATAGATTCTAAGTCATCGAATTGCCCAAAGGAACAGCCTTAGTGATAATGGAGTAGAGAAAGAGTTGAAGAAATGCAGGGCTTTCACATAGTAATGGTAGAAAACTGACCCTCTCTTAATGCTCTTTGGTTTGTATTTATAGTGATAACAGTCATATTGGATCAGAAGCCCACCAGAGAAGTCGAGAAAGTTTCCCAAGAAAACACAAGAGAACTTGAGACTCTGAGAATTGAGGGCTAAATTCGATGCTGATTTAAGACCCTTAATTCGACACTGAATCTAATCCTTTGCCATATTATGGCCAAGTCCTTTTGCGTCAAGTTTCTTACTTCTTTTAGATGTTCTCCATGTAATTTAGTAGACTGTTGATGAGTTTTGATCATTGTTTTTCCATGACTTAGATTATCTTGCAGTTTGGACCATCAAGTCTTCATTCTTGGTGATAGACTCTCAGCAAATCTATGAAACTTCACCATTATATATGAGAAGACTAGTGGAATACTTGTGCAAAAGTGTGAATGTGCCAAGACTTAGCACCTATATTCGATATCGAATTAAGGATGATAATTCGGGTCGAATATAGCATTTAGCATATTTTGGATCCGTACTTTTCATGATATTCCATTTGTCCTTTTGAGTATCTTTGCCAAATTTTAGGTCTTTCCGTCTTCATATTGACATTTTAAATCTTATCGACTTCTGCTTGGTTAAAAACCTAGTTAACAGGAGGTAATAAAATGTATATAATAACCATGAAGTAGACATTTTATTAGGAAGGGAAGAAGAAGGATGACTGTAACTTCTCTTATTTCGAACTTCAAAGTTGGAACCCCAATGTGCATTAGTCACCTCAAAATTTTCATTCGGCAAGGGAGATGAGTTCAGTTATAATATACAGTTTTAAGGAAATAGAGTAGCAAATCAATATTACATAACGTCTTCACCACAATTTTACATGTTCAAATCATTCCCATGGTCGTGTCCACACAGGGGTAAAAATATCATACAACATAGATAATAATGCTATATCCAATATATGGAAATGTTAACATAGGCATTAAACGAAGCGAAAAATAACAAAATCATTTATATCATCTAAGGCACTTGCTTGATCTTC
Source organism: Allium cepa (assembly GCA_030765085.1). Taxonomy (NCBI): domain Eukaryota; kingdom Viridiplantae; phylum Streptophyta; class Magnoliopsida; order Asparagales; family Amaryllidaceae; genus Allium; species Allium cepa. The sequence continues at coordinate 349,436,735 of CM060928.1, forward strand.
AGAACTCCTATTCTTCTTCCAAAACCAACATGCATAAAATCCATAAACTCAACCTACTCGAAATGAGTACCTATGAATTTAGGGAAAAGATATAATGAAAATACGAGTTAGACATAGGGTCTGGAAGGAGTAATATGCTAACCCAAATATAGAATATAGTGAGTCCATGCCACTAAAGCGTGGAAAATGTTTTCCCCTCATAATACCGAAACAATCATTCATTAGTAAAAATATAGGCCTACAAGTTTAATGTGTAGATATTGAACAACATTGCGAGGTCCTGACTGAAAGCAATGTACCGGTTTGTTTCACATAAATATTAATTTTCTAAAATGTAGCCGAAATACCCTAGCTTGACTGCCACTAAGGCCTTATGTCTTCTATTAGGGATAAATGGTTAAAGCCATTTCATTCATTTTCCATTAAGGCCTTACACCGTGCTTAATATCTAAAAGGTTATAATCTAAGCATTCGGCACCCACCAATGCCATATGCCTTACCGATTTTTAAATTCTAGTAAACACATTATTGGTTTTTGTTGCCACATAAGCATTACACCTTCGCATCCGTAATTTGACTACCACACCCGGCCTCACACCCACTTCACTTTTGTTTTCAGATTCCACTACAAGCCTTACATTTGCTTTAATATTCAGTTGTCATTAAGGCCTTACGCCTACTTCTCTTTAGCTTCTCAACTACCCTGTCAGGCCTTATGTCGTCCTCCAAACCTTTGGTTGCCACTTAGGACTTAAATGAAAAGTAATTGGATTCATTCTTCGACCTTACTCCATTTTTGTCAGCAATTGCCATTTTAGGCCCTACACAATCATTCATGGTTTGGTCTACCACCAAGGCTTAACGCCTACTTTTTTTGTAGATGCCACTAAGGTCGTACTCATGTGCTCCCATTTATGGATGCCACTAAGGCCTAATACCTTAGCCTTCGGCCACTTGATTGACACCTAAGGCCTTAAATCAAAAACTAAACATGCTACCTAACTAGTCACTATTAGGCTTTTTTACTTAGCTATTCATCAAGCTACACAACCACCTATCGTTAATGTCCTATGTACTAGTTCCAGCCAGCTTAAGCGATAATTTTCATTCTTTTTTGGAAGATAATTAGTTATTGTTTCATTATCTTGCTGAAAAATAAACTACCATCACTAAAACCATCCCTTGATCTTGTCTGGGGAAGCCTTCCCTAGTTTAGATTTGGCAATTTATGAGATTTAATCTTTGAATTTCTGAAGTCACGTCCTCTACCCATATTTCCTTCTTAACAGTCCATCGCCTTTGTCCTTCGGTAAATATGATCAGTTTACCAAACCTTAGATTTACATTTATGTTTTCTTACTTAAGTTCTGTACACCTTAACATTTTGGCTTATCCTTTACTTTCAGTTTTATTCCTCCTTTGGCAGTTTCCTTCAGTACATATTAGAATCCGTTTTTTTCACACCTGACACTAACTTTCCATATGTCACATTCTGATTCATTTGATTCCATCCTTTTTTACCATTATTTATTATGTTATTGACACATTCAATAATAAAAAGTGCATCTAGTCTTCTATCAAATATAAAATACCTAATTTAATCAAATTATCTTCCGGCAACAATGGTTTGCCTTTCGGCTCTCTATTATAACCCTTTGGTTATGCTTATTTTCTTTTAAAAATCACTTATTTGGTTTCCAGGATATCTTAATAAATTAATCATAATTTATTACCATACAACTACTCAAATCTCTCTTTTTTATCTATTTTTCATGTTATACACCATTTAATAATTCATATCAATTGATTTACCTAAAGGGAAATTCTATGAATCAAAACCCACTTCTAGAAGTAGGTTCCAAATGTCATATTAATTTTTTTGGAGCATTTTGATTATGACAAAAATAAAGAATTTTCATTATAAACATAACCATTAGAGATTTAGGGAAGAAAAAGAGATTAGAGAATATATTACTTAGATTTATTAGTTAATGAAGTCTCTAGATCCCTTAGCTTTAAAGTTTCCTTTTTCTTCTTCGTTCTTATTTAAGTCGCAAACACCATTAAAGATCTTAAAATTATATATTTTGTTTGTACAATTAATGAATTTTATAGTACTGATGAAAGGATTTGTATTATTCACCTTTATGGGTCGTTGGCTCACCATTCCTTTTCTTAAATAATTCATTAAAGTTAAGCTTTATTTGAAAAGACACTTACTATGTTGTCATTACAAACTACGAAATAAGTAAGTGTACACCCAAATACTTATCACATTGCATTAGTTAATCTTATATTTCAACCATTTAAGTGATTTTTCTCTTCATTAAGTATTTAATTAATCAACTATTAATTTATAGGGCATTGCGGGATTTGATTTTATAGGATCTCGTCCTCTAATTTCGATTAAGGTGCGATAGTGATTTTCACTCTTTCCCATGCACGCTCTAGCACAAACATGCATAAGTTGTTTACTTATGTATCTAAAAGAAAATGGACTATGCCTCAACTAATACACAACAAAATTAACCATAATATCATATATACATACATACATACTTATATATATATATATATATGACTGATAATCCAAACTTAACAAACATATATTTTAATCCAAAAAACAACTTGGATAAGTCTCCTTGACTTTATCATTTGTTTCCCAAGTACAATCATCTCGATCATCAATCCATTGGACTCAAACAAGCTTCCCCCCCTTTTTTTGAACTTTTTGACATCACGATCTACAATCCGAATAGATTTCCTTATATTGGTCATATTTCGTTCAGCAACTAAATGTTCTATTACTCTCTAACAATAACATCCTTAGGGACTTGGAAACATTTTTGTAGATGTGATACATGAGGTTTATTATGGACCCATGTGAAAGAATTCGGCAAGTTAACTCTGTAAGCCACTATGCTGACCCTCTCTAATAAGGGAAATGGGATAACATATTTCGGTGACAAAATTTTGACCTTCCTAAAGCTCATAGATCGTCTTATTGGTGAGACTTTAATAAACAAGTGATCTTCTGGATCAAACTCCAAGTCCTTCCATCTCCTATCGGCATAAATATTTTTCCTAGACCGAGCATCATTTATCCTTTACCGAATTCGACTTTCTCTGAAGTTGAGACGGACCCCACATGAGCTTATCACCTATTTTTACCTAATTTACATACGACGTACAAGGCCTTCCATGCCTCAAATTGCAATCCTAATATTGGTCTAATGACTATTGTTGTATAAGAATTCCAAAGAATGAAAATGATTTTCACAAGATCCACGAAGTTTAGAACATAAGCTTTAAGAAAGTCTTCAAGCACTTAGTTAACCCTCTCGGTCTAGCCGACTGCCTATGGATGGTAAGCTGTACTCATGCACAATTCTAAACCTAAAGCACTCTATAGACTCTTCCAAAACTAATTGGCAAACAATAGGTCTGAGTCACTGACTATAGTGTTTGGAATCCCATAAAGTCTAACAATAGTCATCATATATATCTCAGCTAACCTTGTCGCTTTCCTCATGGACTTTACTGAAATGAAATGGCCACTCTTAGCCAATTTGTCAATTATAACCCATATACTTTCGTTCCTTGCCCTAGTCCTTGGTAACCTGTCAACAAAGTCCATCGATGCTGAATCCTTCATCCATATTAGAATCTGTAAAGGAAAATGCTTCAAAAGAGCACTTGACTTTTAGTTTTCTGCCTTAGCTTCCTGGAAGTTAAACACTTCTTCACGCATTCCTTGATATCCATCTTCTTCCTTCCGTAGTAGAGCTGTGCTTCATATCTCGGTACATCTTTGTGCATGCAGAGTGAATGGAAAACTTTAAACGATGACATTCATTTATGACTGATTTACAAAGGACTCCAATATTCGGAGCATACTATCCTCCTTTCTTTCGAAGTCATCCCTTCTATTAATACTAAAGCCCTTCAACCCTTTGTCTTGATACTACTCCTCAAGGCTTGGATCCTTTCGGCATATAGAAGATCTTCCTTTACCCCTTGGAAATCCTTTCTATAAGAATCAAATAATCTTTTTAGTAAGATAATATCTCAAAGTTTTGACTTGAACAAGCATTCAATCGAAAGTGCACATCCTAAGAAGCTAGCATCTCAAAAACATTCCACTCCTCGATCATAACCAAGACATAATTCCGTTACTTTCAGTTCAAAGGCATCTACGACTTTATTTTCTTTCCCTATGTATTCTCTTTTCCAAAATCATACGATGCTAAGAACTAAAACTTTCTTTATTTCCTCGTGTTTAGCTCCTTTTCATGGGAACAGATATCTTAAAGACTCATGGTCGACAAACAACTCAAACCTTTACCTTAAAACTAATGCCTTTATATCTTTAGCATAATGACAACTACTGCTAACATCCTGGGTTGGATACCAAACCCTATGGGGTCTCAACTACTTAGATGCATAGTATATAACCTTAGCCTTCTACATCAATATTGCTCCTAACTCTAAACCTAAATCCGTGTACACCACCATATCTCCATTCCCTTCCGAAATAATTAAAACTAGAGCTCTAATTAGCTAAAGCTTCAACTCTTGGAACGCTACCTCACATTTCTTTGTCCAAACGTACCTTTCATTCTTTCTAGTAAGTCTGGTCAGTGGTGTCACTATTCTAGAGGAGTCCTTAATGAATATCCGAAAGTACCCGATCAAGCCCAAAAAACTCCTTACCCTAGTAATATTTTCGATTCTCTGCCAATCATTTACGGCTTTGAATTTTGAAAACTCTATTTCTAGTCTTTCTTCCAAAACCATGTGACTTAGGAATTTTACTTCCTAGTTCCAAAATGGCACTTAGAAAACTATTTTTAGATATGTGTTGGCTCAAGGTTTCCAATACCAATCTAAAATGAACTTCATAATCTTGCCCATCCATAGAATACACTAAGATATCATTTATGATGACCAAAAAAAATCTATCCAACTAGTCATGAAAGACTCGGTTCATAAGATCTACAGAGAATGTTGGAGAACTGGGTAGCCCAAAAGGCATAACCAGCTACTCGTATAAACCATATCTTGTCCTAAATGTAATCAAAGGAACATTCTCTTCAACAATTCTTAGCTAGTGGAATCCGATAGCCAAATCTAACTATGTGAAACACTAGCTTCTCTTAACTAATCAAACTTGTCATTCATCTAATGCAAAGGATAATGATTCTCCAATATCATTTCATTCAACTTCTGGTAATCAATACACATCCTCAGTGATCCATTATGCTCACCGTAGAAGTTCCCCATGGTGAAATACTATACCTGGTGAAACTATTATACATAAGTTCCACTAGTTGCTTATTCAACTCTTTCATTTTTTGGGCAACATTCTGTTAGGTGACCTACTAACAGGTTGTGCCTTTTGTACTAGATCAATGCGAAACTCAATCATCCTTCTTGGAGGTACTCCCAACACAAGTTTGAATACATCAGTAAATTCCTAAACCACAAAAACTTTATTGATCTTAACTTCGAGGCTTTCCATTGTCCATAGAGAAACCTCAACCTTCCCTTCATCTCATCTTGAAATAATAAAGCTCTATCCCCTTTTTACAGTTCCACAGGGTAATGATTCTCTCGACATAACGAATTATAGCATCTTTTTGAACCAACAATCCATATCCAAAATCACCCCGTACATCCCGAAGTCAAACATAAGTGGTTCGCAATAAAACAAGTAGTCACAAAGGACAAATTCTAAAGTAGTGCACCTTAACCCGATAGTAGCATACCTACTAGTCGAATTAAGCATACGCAAAGAAGTGACTGAGTATACACCATTTAAGCCTACCCCATCAACCATATTCTTTGAAATGGAAGAACATATAGCCCCAGTATCAAACAAAACTGTAATTGAAAAACTGGAAATTGAAATCGTACCTCTAACTATTACTCCATTTCCTTTATCCTCAACCGTTAGTCTTGAAGATGGTCCTTTCAAAGAAATAACTTTATCTACTTCATCTTTGGACAATCCTTCTTCTTGTGGTCTGACTTATCGCAATTAAAGCACTTGATCATGGCTACCCTAGCTGGCTGCGAACAACTTTGATGCATTGTGCCCCTTCAGTTGACAGTTATAACAAATGATCTCCAAAATGTCCTTTCGGCCACTCCCTTCTTAAGCCTTTCTTATCAGCGATTGCACCTTCTTTCCCTTCTAATAAGGAGCAAACCACTTCTTCTGTTTTGCTTTTAGGTTTAATTCTCCTCTTCCTTCCTTTTGGTACATGCTAGTATACCTTTGGATCATGTCTACTACAAACTCGAAAGGAGATGCTAGGTGCACCATCGCCCTATTGTTCAACCCTTGCTTTAACCTTGAATAAACTTCTAGTTCTTCTTCAGTGGGGTATTACAATTCTTGGCCATACTTTCCTAAGGCTATGAACTTCTGAACATACTCTTTAACAAAAAAAATTCATGCCTAAGATTGATGAAATCTATCAATAATACACTCCTTTAAGACATAAAATTTAACTTAGCCTCAAACCCCTCTCAGAACATCTCCTAAGTAATCTCTTCTTCACGAGTCTCGGCTATCAATATCTCCAACTTATCCAAAGCATCTTCATGTAATGCCTGAAGGATAACCTTCTCTATGCATCATTTAGCCCTAAATCCCAGAAGATTTGTTCGCTCACCTTCAACCAATTCAATAGCTCCGCTACCAGCTCTCTCCTGGTAGTCATATTGCCTCCTAGATTTTTGTTTTATGATTTAACTTAGAAAAATCAACCCTAGCTACTGGTCCCAGCTCATATACTTACGACATATCCTCTTTCGTTATCTGTACCATGCACTATCAAAACAAAACATTTGCATCCATCCCCACCACAAGTGGGATTGCATTGTTTTCGGATAGAGGTACTTCTCTACCATAACCTTCGATAGTTTAAGTACAATCATTCTTTCTCCTGGCATTGGCTCTTCCAACTTTGACACTTCAACTTCTCAAATCCATTTCTACTAAAAAAGTCTTCATGAGATAGGAAATAAAGAAAGTGAAAAAATAATAGAGGAATATATATGTTTATCCACATATGGATATAGCAGATACAAGTAAGATACGTGTCTCTTAGCCGAACCTCGAATAACAACTGTAACATCCCTTATTATGAAAGACAAAGATGAAAACCAAATATGCTGAAATCGCCTTGAAACTATCATTCAACAACCGAGATAAGATTAGGTATAATATACAGTTTTAATAAATAGAGCAGCAAATCAATACTACCGAAACACCCCACACTCCCTAATATACCCAAAAGGACACATTAAAAGGCATGGTGCGTTGTGGTTATAACTAAAGCTAATAGAGACTAAGATTCATAGGAGAAAAATAAATAAAAACAGTGGAAACTTAAAATAATAACTTAATTAAAACAAAAATTCATAAGTGTTTCATAAATAAGTCAAATACCAAATACCACATACATGTACAAAAATCCAATATGTCTCATGAAATAAAAACTCATAGTCTCAAAAATCAAAGTATGTAATATTCCTTATAATAAGCCAGTATATAGAAAGAACAAAAGTTGAAAGAAAAGAAATACATGGTAGCAAACTCCTCCAAGATATATCCAAGCAACTGCAATCTAATGTCCTCTCCCTTGATTGCCTAAGGGGAAAATAGAGGAGTGGGTTAGAATAAAAGCATGGTGAATGATAGAAATTACTAGAGTCTTTAAGAAAAATAAAAGTAATAGACTCTACAATAGTTCTAGTATATAAAGAGGAAACAAAGAAAATAAGAAAGAGATAAACTAGAGATAAATACGATTAAAAATTGCTCAATTTATAAGATAGGTTACTTTGATTATTTGCACTTGTCCTTGATTTCTGCTTTTGATTAGGTTGAATTCCTAATCTTGTAATTTGGATGTAACCCTAATTCTACCCTTTTTGATCGGCCCGCTACTTCATAGACCTTACCGCGGACCAGACGCTATGTAATTCCCTACAAAGTAGCCAATGATATCTATGAAAGATGCATAAAGTACCCACTATGGATCCGGATGACATATATAGCTTCCTACATAGAAGACAATGGTGTCCACGAAAGACACCCATACTAAGCGCTCGGAACTCATAGCGTTTACTAAGCACCAGATTGGAAGTCGCATGCGTAACCACCACCATGCCCATGCTACCTTTTGCTCCACCTATTGGGTCTTCTTATTACCTCGAACTCCAGCATAAGCATGCCCTTCATCTCACTTCAGGCTAATGTGAGACCACCGTGTGTCCATAAAAACTATAGGGAGATGCTGTTTGTGCTGGTTCGTCATCCAAACAATATCTTGTTGTGCCCCTTATCCAAATCCCCTGTGATTTGGACTTCTAATTGACCAATTCCTACCATTTTTAGCATAAGTGTACCCTCATCTCACTTCTAGCTAATGTGAGACCACCATTTTGTCTAATAAGGAATGCTATTTGGTACAGGTCCTACTTTCATCTTTGCTTATTAACTTAGATGAATTATTTAAAAAGCCTTTACACTTTTCTCTACTATCTGTGCTTATTAATTTATTCTAAGTCTTAAAATAAGCCTTATTCTGTTCTTTTTCTTCTTATAAATAAGCCTCATTCTGCTCGTTTTCTTATTATAACATATGTTATATTCATGCTTATTACTTAACCCAAGCTCTAAGTGTGAAAATAAGCCTCTTTCATTTTTTACTCTTTTTAGTTATAATTCTAAGTTTTAACTAGGCTAATCTTTTTAATTCAGTCCAATTAATGTCATAATTAGGTATAATTTCAGTCCAATTAGGCATAATTTCATTCCAATTCCATTTATATTGCAGTCTTTATAATTTGCATTATATATTCCAATATTTCAATTTACAATTCAATCCATATTCATGTTAATCGTATTCTAATCCATATGTAAAGAAGAAGGAGGAATAAAAGAAAACTGAAAATAGGAGAAAATCCAAAGCATAGAAAGAAGATGTAATTTACATATAATTAACAGTAAATAAACTAAAACACTATAAATACTGTAAATAAACTGAAAATAGGCTGAAAATAATTCTAAAAACTATAAATAAACTACCGGAAAGGCTTTTCTGAAAATCGTAGTAAAACTACAACTGTTGAAAACCCTATTATTTTAAATTACTTAAAAAAACTAAAATAATTATAATCACTCACCTCTGGCCCTAAGCTCTTCCTTTGATCTTCCCGGATCCATTTGGAGTTGTAAATAATTTAATTTATAATGATTTTCTCCTTGGAAAAATTATTCCGTTCAGGGTCCTTCCTAGAAAGGTGAACCCAATTGGAGAAAACCTAGAACGAGAAAAAGTGTTAGGCCTAGGGGTCTATTTATAGGGGTAGAAGTGGATCTCAGACTGATGGATTTAGGATTGAATAAGATGCAACCATGTCATAGGCTGAATAGTAGCCATCATATGTAACAATGGAGGGAGCAGATTGGTTTGTAGAACGCAAAACACGTCATAGTCAGTTAAAAAAATCGTGCCATCATTCAAACGAATGAACGATTATTTGTTCGCCTCCAAAACAGCAGGCGAGTCGACCGGGCGGTCGACCGCCAGGTGCTCAGGTTGACCGGCTGGTCGACCCGCCTTTTTTTCTTCTCGTTTTCTTTTATTTCTGCTTATTTTGTCTAATTCCTATCTTGTTCATATTAGCTAGATTTCTGGCGTTCTATATATGGAAATAGACCAGAAAATTACCATGGACACAATGGTGCAACTCTCATGGCTCAATTCTGATAATTTCACAAATTTATTTTATTATTTTATCAATTAATGGAATATTTATTATGGGTTACATTCTAGGTTGTTACATTATGCCCTCCTTAAAGGACTTCGTCTTTGAAATCTCTAAGGATAAAAGAATGACTAAATGTTTTCATCCAAGTTCTACAACCAACTACTCAATCATAAATCATTCGTCCATTGTCCTTAAGTTTTTCAAATTACATTTATAATACTTATGCAATTAGTGTAGTGTAAATGTTCCTAACTAATGCAAAAGATTAGACACTCCACTAATTCAGTTGACCTCCTTTTATGCAATCATGCCCGTGCCATGTATCCAATTGAATGCAAAAATTTCGTAATGATAACTGATAGTTCTATATGCGTGCTAAACCATCATCCAAATGCAACAATCATGTGATAAACATCCATTATAGAAACCATGAAAATAAAGTAAAAATGTGCAAACATTCATATGCATATGCCCTAGTGTTCTAATTAGGTCGATCCCTAAAGAATAGTAGTGCCTAGTGTACTTATATGCGTCCATTAGCATCCACTAGTAAACACTTACATTCACTAGCAAACATCATTCATAACATGTGCTATTAACCTGTTTGCATCAAATCCTACCATCTATAGGTAAAATGCTAAGTTCTACCCTCCTAAAGGATAATAAAGGAAAGAACCTATTCAAAACTAAAGATGGAAAAAGAAAATTCTAAAATCTATTATCAAAGAGACATGGATATGGGATACAAATTTTCTCCTAATCAAATTAGTCTTCTTCGAAATCTCTCTAACCATGTCGGAACCAAGAAGCAACCTTTCCGTAGACTCCAACCAACATGAAGACATCTTACACAACCTTCTAAAAAGTGCTTCAAAAGGTGCCATACCAATGCTATCTTGAAAAGTACTACCATATGAATTCCACTAAAGAAAGATGTTTTTACCAAGTTCTTCCAAAATCAAGAGTACTCATTCTCAATCTTGCTTGTCTTACTATCCTACTAATTTCATTTTACTGTTCTTCATGACTCAACATTCCTAGATTCTTACTAGTATCCTATAAACTTTATGGAAACTTCCATTATTACTTCTAAAAGTAATTACTGCTATCTCCTTACACCTTTTCCGTTACTCCTAGGAAATGATTAATATCTACTCCACATTTAAGAGTTTGGTTTGGTATTTTTCACCTTTTCTAAAAACTAAGGTTTCTAAAAAGTTTAAAACATCAAATCCTAAAATATTTATTATTAAAAGTGTTATCTTTTCGGTTTCTATTAATTTCAAAAATACTTTGTCACTTAATATTATTTCCCAAAGCTAGAGGGAAAAACTTCCAAATTTTTAAGTCTAAAACTTATGTCTCTCTTTCTTTTAAAGACTTTTGCAGCTTTCTATAAAAAAATAATTTTCAAATTTCAATTTTATTAAGTTTTTTATTTTAAAAACTTATTTACTTTTTCATGAAACCATTTCTTTTAAAATATCTTTAAAATTTCCTTTATGTGTTTTCAAAACAGCTTCTTATTACACTAAACAGTCTCATGTCTTAATGTATTGGAATTACTTTCTATTATAAAAGTTATTAACGCTAAAATCTCCTATGAATCTTTTAAAAGAGGACTTTATGTCTTTGTGAATTTACAAGGAATTTATTCTATATTTTCGAATTAGGCTATATAAAATATGGTGCTTCCCACATCTGTATATCTTTTTTATGTATTCCTTTTGACTTACACAAAACATTTTTATTGGTTTCATATAGAATTATACCATTATTCTTTTCATTCCAATAGATTAAAGTATGTTTAATTTATATTCTTCCATGATAAATATTTTCTAATATCTAACTAACACACTTTCTTTTCAGAAAAACTCATCTTCAAAATTGTTTTAATGTATCCATAACCAGAAAACATTTTCTTATACCTATTTAAATAATAAGTATATTCATAATCACTTTAATTTCTATTCTTAGAAATTATCTTTAAAAATAATGTTTATTTAGGTTTAAAATAGATGTTGCGTAAAACACCATTACTACAACCCAAAAGTACTAGTGTATGAATTTAATAAATACTAATAAATCTCATATACTATATAAAAACATTTCTCTTAGGAGTTGCTTACTATAACGATAGGGTTATAATTTATGCTCTTTTATTTTTCGCGAAAACATCTATTACGATAATAAATGTTGGAACATATGTTTTTTTATACTTAATAAACTCTATGTTTTATATCAAGGATCTTTGTTTACTTACAAAGAAACTAGTGGGTTATATATGCTCCATAACTTTTTCAAAAGGAATTTCTTTTTAACGAAATTTTCATCATATAAAAACAAATTTAAATTTCTTACCATATTTTCAAAAACCCCATATCTACTTTCAAAATATTGACAATTTTTTTTATTCTAATAATTTCATTTTATTGGGTTATATATAAAGTGGATTTTCCTACTTACTATCCTCGAGATATTTATTCTAAACTAAAGGCTTTTACTCCTATTCCTCTTATATACTCATATTTATTCTAAGTTATTACCGTCAAATCCACTTGTTTGAGACAATTATAATTTTTGCAATTATTTACACATGGGCTTTCTTATTTATTGAATTTTATTGTACATCTCTAACCAAAGCCTACCTTTCTTTGGATTTCCAAAATCCGAATCCTAAGTGTACAAAATCATTCCTACTATGTGTTGACCTTCTCTATGCCCCCCAAAACACACTTTCTTATGCCTAAAGTGTCACTTCAAGTGTTCTATCTTTAACTGCATGAAGAACCACCTTAAGATGATAACATGCACCTCCATACTTCTTGGAAGACACCAAAATCTTATCCCATGAACACCACCGCGAACTTACTTAGGACATCTCAAAAAACATGGCTCATTAAATCTACAAAATAGGCTAGGGCATTGGTTAGTCCAAAAGGCATAACCAACCACTCAAAGACCCCATCGGGTGTCCTAAATGCAGTCTTATTAATGTTATCATCAACGATCCTAAGCTGATGAAATCCAGTGGCTAAATCAAACTGGGAGAATACCGAAGAGCCAACTAACTCGTCAAAAAGATAGTATATCATAGGGAGTGGATATTCGTTCTTCTTTGGGAGCTTACTTAACTCTCTATAGCTCTTGTAAAGTCCGTGGGAACTATCCGCCTTAGTGGCGAAGTAGACCGGCACTCTCTACTCCGATATGCTTCTTCTTATGAATCCCTTCTCTAAAAGCTCGTGGATCTGCTTGCTCAATTCTTTCCTCTCCCTTGGTGCCATGTGCCTCGTAGGTAACGATACCGGCTTAGCATTCTTGTTCAAATAAATCTTCAAGTCAATCCCTCTTTTAGGGGGTAGTCTCCTAACCTCCTCAAGGACATCTGCAAAATCTCTAACGACAGGAACCGAATGCAACTCGGATGAAGATGAATCGTGGGAACAGAGAAAACTCTACATGAATAATCCTTGCAGGTCGCAAGATAACTCGACTAATAAACCAAAACCCTTAATATACCCAAAAAGGACACATTAAAAGGCGTGGTGCATTGTAGGTATAACTAAAGATAATACAGACTAAGATTCATAAGACAAAATTAGATAAAAATAGAAAAAACTTAAAATAATAACTTAATTAAAACAAAACCTCATAATTGCTTCATAAATAAGTCAAATACCAAATACCATATACATATCTCATGAAACAAAGACTCATAGTCTCAAAAATCAGAGCACATAATATCCCTCATAATAACCCAATACATCAAAAGAACAAAAGCTGAAAGAAAAGAAATACATGGTAGCAAACTCCTCCATGAATCTCTAAGCAACTGCAATCTAGTGTCCTCTCCCTTGATTGCTTAAAGGGGGAGGAAAGGGGAAAAGTAGAGGAGTGGGTCAGACTAAAAGTCTAGTGAATGACAATAATTACTAGTCTTTAAGTAAAGTAAATATAATTGACTCACAACAGTTCTAGTATATAAAGAGGAAATGAAGGAAATAGAAAAGAGATAAATTGGAGATAAATAAGATTAACTATAAGATAGGTTAACTTCGATCATTTGCACTTGTCCTTGATTGCTGCTTTGATTAGGATGAACCCCTAATCTTGTAATTAGGCTGTAAACCTAATTCTACCCTTTTGATCGGCCTACTACTCTATAGTACATTTCTGCAGACTAGATGCTATATAACTCCCTACATAGAATTCTAATGATAACTACGAAAGATACACAAAGCACTCACTATGGACTAGACGACATATATAGCTCTCTACATAGAAGGCATTAATTTACTGTGGACTAGATACTATATTACTCCCTACACATAAGGTTACTGCAGACTAGACGACATATATAGCTCCCTACATAGAGGGCATTAATTTACCATGGACTAGATGCTATATAACTCCCTACACATAAGGTTACCATGGACCAGACGACATATATAGCTCCCTACATAGAAGGCATTAATTTACTATGGACTAGATACTATATAACTCCCTACATAGAAGGTTACTGTGGACTAGACGACATATATAGCTCCCTACATAGTATTCTGCCTTCATCCAAACAATATTTAATAGCGCCCCTCATCCAAATCCCCGTGATTTGAACATCTACTTATTGACCAATTTCCACCACTATTAGCATAAGTATGCCCCTCGTCTCACTTCAGGATTATGTGAAACGCCGTGTCCATATAAAATATAAGGGAATGCTATTTGGTATAGCTCCTACTTATATTTTTGCTTATTAACTTAGATAAATTATTTAAATAAGCTTTTTTTATCATCTCTACTTTCTACGCTTATTAATTTATCCTATGTCTTAAAATGAGCCTCATTCTATTCTTTTTCTTATTATAACCTACGTTATAATCATGCTTATTACTTAATCCAAGGTCTAAAAATGAAAATAAGCTTCTTTCATCTTTTACTCTATTTTTATAATTCTAAGTTATAACTATGTCAATTATCTTTAATTATATCGATTCTAATTATAACTAGACGTAATTTTAGTCCAATTCCATTATTTATTTCAATCCAGTTCCATTATTTAATACAGTATTTATAATTAACAACTTATTTTCTTCATTCAATATTCTCACTTATCTAATCCATATTCGCGTTTAATTTATTCTAATCCATACGCGAAGAGAAGAAGAAAGAAGAGAATAGATGCTTGCATAATATCCAAAACGTAGAAAAAGATGTAAATAAAGCAATAAATAACAGTAAATAAACTTAAATACTATAAATATATAATAAAAACTATGCTTAATAGTAATAAACTATAATTACCCGAAAAAATATAACTAAAAAGGAATAGACTGGAAAATAGATCTAAAACTGATAAAAAGGCTATTCTAAAATAGTAGTAGAACTACAACTATTGGAAACCCTATCATTTTAAATTACTTAAAGAAATCTTAAAATAATTACAATCATTCACCTCCGGTCCTGAGCTCATCCTTTGGTCTTTTCGGATCCACTTGTTGTAAAATAATTTAATTTATAATGATTTTCTCGTTGGAAAAATTATTCCGTTTAGGGTTCTTCCTAGAAAGGTGAACTCAATTGGAGATAAGCTAGAATGAGAAAAAGGTTAGTCTAGGAGTCTATTTATAGGTTTAGAAGTGGATCTTGGACTGTTGGATTTGGAGATTGAATAAGATGCAACAACGTCATAGGCTAAATAGGAGCCATCAGATGCAAGAATAAAGGGACCTGATTGGTTTGAAGAATGCAAAACACATCATACTCGGTTAAAAAAATCGTGCCATTATTCAAACAAAAGGATGATCGTTCGCCTGTCCACAAAACTGCAGGAGGGTCGACCGCCTGGTGCCCAGGTCGACCGGCTGGTCGACCTTCCTTATATATATATATATATTTTCTGCTTATTTTGTTTAATCCTATTTTGTTTATATTAGCTCAGTTTCTGACGTTTTATATATGAAAATTGACCAAAAAATTACCATGGATACAATGGTGTAACTCTCATGGCTCAATTCTGATAATTTCATAAAGTTATTTTATTATTTAATTAATTAACGGATTGATTATTACAAGTTACAATTTGGGTTGTTACATCGAGAATCCTACCACAACAAGTCTCTAATCTAACGACTCTCCTCTCGTAGTCTAATATAGCTCCATATGTGGATAGCCAATCCATTCCCAAAATCATCCCTACCCCGAAACCAAATATATAGGCGTCATAGTCAAATCATACGCTTAGGATAAAAAATTTCAAACCCCTACAAACCATAGTCAAGTGTGTTGATCCTCCTATGGGGTTTGAAATGACAATGGGGTCTACTAAAGAAATGTCTAAGTGCAAACAATCTACTAAAGAACTAGAGATGAAAAGTGTGTGATGCTCTAGAATCGAATAGAGCCCGAATGGAAAAAAATAAGAAATAGAAATCAACTTTCCTACCTTGATTTGGTCCACAGCTGGAAGGTGTTGTATACAAAGTCTGAATCTGTGCTGTAGGTGCGCTTGCTGCCATCTTATAGTCTTTTGTGTAATGACCATTCATTCTACAACGCTTACACTTCCCATTTTTCTTGATTCGCTTCTAAGATCCCCTTTCTTTCCTCTTATACTTCTTGTCCTTCCACCACTGTTTCTTAGAGCTTGTAGAACCTCCTTAAGTTCTCCCTTCAACTTCCAATAAGTAGGTCGAATTCGCTGTCGAGCCTCCAAGCCTAACCATCTAAACTTTTGCTCCATATCTTCCAACCAAGCATGCGTCTCCTTGAAATCCTTCATGCCAGAAAATGTTCAGCCCCCTATGCTAGTGAAGTCCCTACATAGCTTAGAAAAATAGGCTAGTTTAGGTGGATTAAAGGGATTTCCACCTACCGCTGTTGTATTGGATGCTTGCCCTTGCCCCTCTGGTACCGTAGCTCTATGGAACCAGTCAGCCATACTATTGAAAGAAAAGGAAATATAGGCTTGAAAGATTCGAAAGAAGGTTGAAATGGACTTTAAGAGGATTTTATAAAAACTCTTTTATACTTAAAAACTATTTCTAAGAGTTCTTTTCTAAAAAAATACTTTTAAAACAAGTTATTTTGGAAAATACTTTACTTTAAAAATAAATTTTTAGAAATCTTGTAACCTTAGGCTCTGGTACCAAGTGAAACACCCCACATCCCTTAATATACTCAAAAGGACACATTAAAAGGCATGGTGTGTTGTAGGTATAACTGAAGCTAAGAGAGACCAAGATTCACAAGACAAAAATAGATAAAAACAGCAGAAACTTAAAATAATAACTTAATTAAAAAAACTTCATAATTGCTTCATAAATAAGTCAAATACCAAATACCACATAGATTTTTAAAAATCCAATATGTCTCATGAATCAAAAACTCAGTCTCAAAAATCAGAGTACATAATCCTCGTAATAAGCCAGTATATAGAAAGAACAAAAGCTAAAAGAAAAGAAATATATGGCAGCAAACTCCTTCAAGAAATCTCCAAGCAACTGCAATCTACTGTCCTCTCCCTTGATTGCCTAGGGGGGGAAATGAAAAAATAGAGGAGTGGGTCAAACTAAAAGTCTGGTGAATGATAGTAATTACTAAAGTATGTAAGCAAAGTAAAAGTAATAGACTCTATAACAGTTCTAGTATATAATGAGGAAACAATGGAAATAGGAAAGAAATAGGAAAGAGATAAACTGGAGATAAATACGATTAAATATTGCTCAATTTATGAGATAGGTTAACTTTGATTGCTTGCACTTGTCCTTGATTTTTGCTTTTGATTAGGCTGAATTTCTAATCCTGTAATTAGGATGTAACCCTAATTCTACCCTTTTTGATCGGCCTGCTACTCCATAGACCTTATTGCGGACCAGCCGCTATATGACTCCCTACACAGCAGCCAATGGTATCTATGGAGGATGCATAAGCACCCACTGTGGATCTTGATGACATATATCGCTCTCTATACAAAAGGCAATGGTGTCTACGAAAGCACCCATACTAAGCGCTTGGAACTAATAGCGATTACTGAGCACCAGACTGGAAGTCGCATGTGTAACTACTAGCATGCCCATGCTACCTTTTGCTCCATCTATTGGGTCTTCTTATTACCTCAAATTTCAGCATAAGCGTGCTACTCATCTCACTTCAGGCTGATGTGAGACCACTCTGTGTCCATAGAAACTACAGGGGAAATACTATTGGTAGTGGCCGGTCATCCAAACAATATCTAGTGTTGCCCCTTATCCAAATCCCATGTGATTTGGACTTCTACTTGACCAATTACTACCAATTTTAGCATAAGCATGCCTTCGTCTCACTTCAGGCTGATGTGAGATCAATCGTTTTGTCTAAAAGGGAATGCTATTTGGTACAGGTTCTACTTTCATCTTTGCTTATTAGCTTAGATAAATTATTTAAATAAGCCTTTACACCTTTCTCTACTATATGTGCTTATTAATCTATCTAAGTTTTCTATTGGTTAATATAAATAAGATCAAATAAAAAAAATCGATATGAAAATTTTACACAATTCTCTCGACTGAGAATACCGTCGAGCTCCAGTGTGGAAATTCCTCTTTGATTATAGTGAAATCATGGCATAACGTTCATTAAATGACTGTAGTTAATTCGAGTGGAAGCATTGTAAGTGAATCGCTATTCAAGAGAGAATTAGTCACCTTAGTTATGTTGTGTTAGTACTTCGATCAAATTAACTCAACTCAAAGTCAAAGTCTTTGACCAGAGTAGTACGCTAAATAATAATTGTTATTGTTGAACCAAAGATTTTATGTTTGCACTTACAAAGTTGAATATAGATCATGTTGGGATTTTGACCAAAATCAAATTCCATAAGTCTAATATTACATAGATTCAACGAAGAGAATTTTTGTAAATAATCATCACCATCAGGTACCATTTATAATAAGTAAAATTGTATTTTTACTAGAAGGATGTATAAGCAATAAATTTAGTCAAAATGTCACACCATTAGCTAAGGTGACATATGAACATTATTATTCGAATTGTTCGATATTAGTCGCTGATTGAATTTATACCTTTGAATCGCACAACTGTAATGATGAATGCTCCAACAACCATAAGATTTAACTAATTTGTAATCATTGTTAACTAATTAAATTAATTAATATTTATGAAATATTAGTTATTATTTTAGTCTGACTTATTTGAATGACATTAGTATTTAATAAAGTATGTTTATAAAAGTTATATATGTACATACCGATATATGATATCAGTAAATATTTAAATTTGAATTGAATCGATGATTGGCAAATAGAAATGTAAAACATACTTAGTAGTAAATATAATTTGCATATTATTGTTTTAAGACCTATGCAAGTGTTAAATTTAACAACTACTAAGTACATTCGTAATCAATCGTTTACATTTTTATTTGCTCAAGACTATGTATTATTCTTTAAGAGTTTTGAACAATAGAAACAATACTTAATCTGGATGTCTAATTCACATTCATTCACATATACATATTATATATACACTGTCACAATTCGATAAAATTAGTTAAGTCGAAGTAAGCAAGTAAACCATAATGTTCGATCATGTATCCAATATGATTGATTACAATAACGTTCATGTTAAATGCAAACATTACACTAAAATCAACAAGATTGATTTAAGAGTTTGATCATAAAAAATCCGTTTGATATGTTTACATAATATGCAACTTATCGATATCCTTAAATCTTAAGGATAACCAGATGATCGTGTAATAAAGGCTTCTTTTTGAATGTTTGGACCATTTAGAAAGGAAAATGAATGTACGAGGGTTGATGTAACTAAATGCATGGTTTGGATTAAGAGAGTGAATGTTTAATTTTGCTTCATAAGGAAACATCTGAAATGTAAACTGTAAAGTAATAATGATACTTAAAAAGGAATAAGGAAAGTGGTATCTATTCCAATTGTATTTTCACATGAAAAATTGTTTTCTATCAAAGTTATTTCTTCGAATTTAAGATACTTGATCACAAAATTCTCGACTGTAAACCTATTCAATAAATGAATAAATAGCCTATATCAAGTGGTTGAATAGAGCTTCATATTTCATATGCTATTACACTAATGGTGGAAATAGTGAGAGCATGTCATATAATACTTATGGGTCACATTAAGTTATGAAAATTGTAAAACGCACCCAACATTATTTATGAAATAATAATAATTTTTCAATATTGACTTAAAAATAAATATAATTTTATTTCAATATGTGTATTATGAAAGAAAACTATAATAGTGGTATTTGCAATGCATTGGAAAATGCTGAAGTAACTAAATTTATTTGCAATTCTTTTAGAATTATGGACTAAGTCACTCTCTTGACAAACAATGTATGATTACATGATTATGAATCTTATGGTACTAGTAATTTATATCTTAGACAAATTATGGAAAATTACCCATTCAGTAGGAGCATTATAAGAGTTGATGAACTCTACGGATTGATTCATATAGATGTATGCAATCAAAAGCTCTAAAACGGTTCCATATACTTTGTTGTATTCATTGATGAATTATCAAAAAGATATGAATGTGTATATGATACACATATGATATGTTAATGATGAGTTGATAGAATATAAAATAGAAGTAAATAAATTAATATGCGATAGAAAATAAAAATGTATATTTGATCGAATGTGTGAGTTATCGTTACAGGCCGAATTTTTGATAACATTATTCAACAGATCTAACTAGATAAATTAAATAGAATAATGTAAATGTTAAGTGATAAGGGGACTGAGATTTGAATAAATACTTAAGGGGTCATACATAATTAACTAATTAAATAGGCTTAAGAATGATTTAGGATAATTAATTTACATAAGGGTATGTTGGGAAATAACTGCACATAACCCCTACCCTTATATACATTCACGCCCCTTACACTATTCGTGGTTATTTCCCATTTTATAAAAATGCAAAACAAAAACGTAAAGAGGAGCTGCCAATATCTAGGAAAAAAAAGAGGAGAGAATTAAAATCAAGCTAAATAATTGAAGCTAGAGGAATAAATATCAATCTCAACCCAATCTCCTTATCTTAATCAAGGTGAATAACAATTAATACCTTCTTTATTCTGTTTTATGAACATATGTTTTTCAGATTTAAGATTAAATTTGTTTCTATGATGATTTGAACGATGATGTGCTTGAATTACGATTTGTTTGATTTAACCAAGAATATTTAAATAAGAATATATGCGGTTTTAGGGCAAAACCAATTAATATTGATGTTTAAATGCTATGGAAAATTTATATGTTATGTAAAATATGATTTTGGGGTTGGTTTCTAATTTTAATAATTTTTCAACTATGGAAAGATTATTATGAAATTTGAAAGGAAAATATGATTAATTGGGTTTAGAAATTTATTTCAGAGATTATATTGAGATTTTGGGTCTGAAATTTTGATATGTTAGATAACATGATTAAAGTGAATTTCTGTAATTTTTGGGATTTTTTTTCCAAGTGATTTGCTATGAAAATTAAATTATTTTATAAGAAGGACTTATTTGAAAAATTGGTTTTTCTAAATGGAAGAGCTTATTTGGTAAATTAACCTTGGTTTAAATCTGAAATTAAGCGGCGGCTATTTTAGAAAAGAAGTTGAAAAGTTGAGGCAACCAATCACATGTGTACACATGGGCAAGTTAGTTAGATAGAATTTGCTTTAATTAGCATTAATCAGCTTTACTCAGAAAAGCAAGTTCCGCCTCTAATAGAAGTACCTTTCGACTCAGAGCTTCCGCCTTCAATCAAGTTGCAACCCCACTAAGCCGAAACCAATACACAAGATATCGCTAAGATGGTATGTAGTGGATTGGAGAAAGGCGGAAGGCTTGGTGTCAAAAATTTTGCTTCCGATGGGGTCGAGACCTTTGTTTGTTTTAAAATGTTAAGCACCTACCTTTGTTTCAATAAAGCTTTTGAAGGAGATAAAACAAAGGCTTTCGAAAGGGGTTTTCTAATAGCTTTCGAAGGGGTTGCCATTTCTCGTTTTAAAGTATAAGTTTTTGAATGAGTTTCTTTACTTATAAAAATGTTGCTTTCGAAAGTAGTGGTTCCGACTAGGTCGAAACCTACCGTTGTTCTTTTGCCTTTCGATTGTATTAAAGTCATCAATGCTTCCGAAGGGTAACCCTTATTTTAAACTTATACTAAACCACTTCCTAAATGTTATCGGAAGGGTCCAAGGGTTTTGAAGGCAATGGCTTCGAAAGGGGGTTTCGATGCTATCCTTCAGTGTTTGTTTAAATGATTTGAAGCTTTTGTTAGGGATGGTGCCGACCCCCATAAAGTTTTCCCAAATAGTATTATATGATAAATAATTGTTTCAAAAGAGGAACTTTTAATGGTTTCGAAAGGGATACTTCCGAAGGTTTCGATAGTGGTACTTTCAAAGGTTTCGAAAGGGTTACTTTCAATGGTTTCGAAGCTATGATTCTAAGAGTTAATAAGAAATACTTTATTACATTCAAAAGGTTTCGAAATAGAAGTTTAAAGTGTTTCAAAAGGCATGGGCCTAATGTTTTGAAAAGATATTTACATGCTTTCGAAGGAGGTTCAAGGTTTTGAAGTCTTCGAAAGCCTTAGTTTTCAAAGAAAATAACCCAATCTCATTTGAAAACCATGGCATAAATTAATAAAGTGTTTTGAAAAGGAGTTTTTGAAGAAGTTTTCTTTGATTTAAAAGGTTAAAGGGATTAACCAAGTTATTGTGTTTTCTTTTTCATATATGTATATATTCACATTGTAATGGACCCATGAATATGTTTTGGGGGAAGGGCAGATTAACCAGCTAGATTGACCAAGTAGTAAATATAAATTAAGTTAACTCCTGAATGAGTAAAATTGCATCTAGGAAGTCAAGAAGACTAGAATATAGGATGCTAAAATATTAAAAGAAAAGTATTGGCCGGGGCTAATAGGTTCATAGTAAGTCCATGAAAACTATGTATAAATGAAGATGTTAAAAAGATAGGTTCATAGCTAGCCCATGAAAACTATGATTTGATATTGGCAAGGCCCAATAGGTTTATAGTGAACCCATGAAAACTATATCTGGATTAAGATATTGATAGATGTCAATAGGTTCCTAGTCAGCCCATGAAAACTAGGATAAGAGTAAAAATATTGGAATTACCAATAGGTTCATAGTGATCCCATGAAAACTATGTAACTAGACAGGGATTCCTTAAACATTTTACCGGTTATTAGTCAGCCCATGAAAACTATTAGGTTAATAGTAATCCTAGAAACTATAATTGAGACATATAGTCAAAATGAATGGGGGGATGATCTAGAATTGATTCACTTGTTTTGTATATCATTATATTATATTGGTTTGAATTGTTTTAACTATTGTGGATATATGAGCACAATATATGCTTTTATAAATGTTTTAGGATACCAGTGAGAGGAAATCTCATTCCGCAAAGCGGTGTAGTCTCACTTGATATATAAATGGTTTGAGATGGTAGATTATTATTCATACCAGGCTTTATGTTTGACTCGAAGTTTATGTTTTCTGTAATGATCCAGAATTTTTCGACCTCGAAAATTCGACATTAATACGTTCATTGTATAGAGTGCCGAGCAATCGAGTGTCAGAAATCCCAGACTGTTAGGGATAAGGAGAAAAAGAGGTAGAAAAAGAAACAGAAAATATCAGCACATAATCTCACAATCACAGCGGAACAAAATATAATATCAAATAACAACATTTATACTAAGAAAAGCTGTAAATGCCAATATATATACAATATATCAGTACAACATCAACAATTAAATCTGGATTGTTATAACCACCTGTCCCTAAATACTATTAATACAGCCTCAAAAACACAGCGAAAAATACTCCATACATCTTGCCATCCAGCTCGCCTCCTGAGCTCTAGAACGTCCTAACCTGAAAATCCGTAGTACTACGTCTGACCCGAGCATTACATTAAAGTAACACCCGAGTCAGGCTGGAAACCAGTGTGAGTAAACCCATTTAATATGAAATACTTAACTTGTAAAGCTCCCCTTTAAAACCCAGGTAACTCGTTCATCACTACGAGTTTTATCTTGATATAGCCAAACATTTATTCCACAAAATAATATCTAAATACCTTTACTTAGTTTAAATGGCCTGGTTTACTTAATTTATTCCATTCCAGCCTATTTGATTCTATAATCAAATCTATAAAGAATTATAACGCTAATTAAACTGACGTTGTTCCGGATATTGCTGATATCCGATCCCGGTTCATTCAAATCCAAATGCCATCTTTTAAGCCAAAACAATTCAATTTCAAATGTCAACATTCACAAAAATTCCATTACAATATCTGTTCATATAAATGTCTCACATTTTATCAATAGTTCAAATCAGGTCATTTCATATCACATAACATCACAAATTAACATATTAGAGATACTAAACAATTCAAGCATTTAATTCAAATTAATCATTCGTAAGCCAGATTAACCGGTCACATCATTTCTATTTAATTTAATTAAAATAAATTAACTAAACACTTATAAATTAATTTCTTATAAATCTTGCTTAAATGTCATTAACTAATTGCATGCCCTTTTTTTATTGTAAATAAATATTGGAATTAATTCATTATCATTTACAATTACTTAAGACCTTAATTAATTAAAAGTTTAAAACATCTATCTTAACCATTTACTTAATTACCATTTAAATTTTATTCAAATTAAAAGTTTGGAATTAATTTATTGTTAACATACAAAATCACATAAGACCCTTTATGAGTAATTATAAGCTTAAAACATTTTAGTTTTCTTTAACCAACTAATTAATTACACTATTCAATTCCATTTAATTAAACTTAAGAACTAATTTAAATAATGGACATATAATAAAATATTCCAAACTTAATTAATTTAAATTAAAAATAATTATTATATAACCTTTAACTAACCCAATATTTAGGTGAGTAAACTGATGTGCACGTAAATGTGCATAATTTTACCACCATATTTATTCTTTTTAAATTAAATAAATGATCATATTGGGTATTTTAACTTGTTTAAACCAAAATTCATATTATTTGAAATTGTCACATATTCATCTTCATCAAGGGGCAAAATGGTCATTTTTGTGCATATATTAATTTGAGAAAATTTAATTGAAAATTTTATGTTATTTTGTAGGAAATTACACTCAATTACAAGTGGTTTCATGAAGGAATATGCATGTACAAAGAAGAAACAAAAGAATGAAGATGTAAATAATTCAAAGTGAAGAACATGGAGGACCCCACCTACCAACCACCTTAATGTACAAATTAAATGCCAATGCATATGCTTATGGAATTAATGGCTTCATGTACACTTAAATGGAGATTATGACATGCTAATGATAACTTGACCACCACACTTCCTCCAAGGGCATTTTGGGTACTCCCTAAAAATATGCATTAGGGTTTCTAACTTGTATAAATACCTCTTATGCTTCATGTAACTATCTCTTCTCTTAGTCTCTCTTAGGCCCCCTTCTCCTTAGTTTAGTTTAGATCAAATAAAAGAAAGCTCTCTTTCTCTTTTCATGGCTACTTAGCCATTTTTATTTTATGTAATTTTTTTTTCTTTTTATGCGATGTTAATTAGTGTTTCCTTTTACTTACATGTTCATTTCCTTTCATGCTAGTAGTGTAGATTTACTTTTATGCAAGTAGAATAGTTTTCTTTTCATTTGCTTTCATTTTTCTTTCTTTTTATACTTTCATGTTGTTGCTACATTTGTTCATATAATGACAAATATGAGCGGCTAAACCCCTTCATTTAGGGGTAATGAAGCTCTCTAATTAATGTAGCTTCAACATTTTGTTAATTCATGCTCTCTTTTTGTGCTTAATGGCATTGATAGAATTGGTTTAATTGTTGTTTTTGTTTTGAATTTGATAGCCTATATTGTTGACACCAAATAGGCTATGCTTAAACAATCACTAACACAAATGCCTCTTCATCAAAATATGATTATGGCATAAGAAAGTGATTTGAAATTAAAATTTGATGGTCTATGTTTCTAACCAATAGTTAATATGCCATACTTAAAATAGATTTCATTTTCATTTTTTTGTCAATTTTCATGAAAGTTAGTAAGTGTCTTAAGGAGTGTGTTATAGTTTGATGGCTTATGTTGGCTAATCAATAGCTCAAATATGTCATACTTATAATAAACACATCAATTAAAACACTAATGACCATAAAAGAGAGATCACGATTTCATGTGTTGAACTACATGATCTAGAGAGTGGATTTATTCTCTAAATTGTCATTTAACTCTTATATTTGCATTTCTTTTCTTTTTGTTAGTTAGTTCATTTTCTCATTTTCTAGCTTAAACACACTCTCGACTTTGGTATAATTTGATTGAGTAGGAAATTTAAATCAACAATTCTCTGTGGATGGACCCGTATTCGCCGCGTGCTACATTCGTACACCGTGCGTTTGCGGTTATTTTTAATTCAAAATTCGTTCGACGGTTTTCTAAACCGATAGAATTTCCGTCGACGAACAAGTTTTTGGCGCCGTTGCCGGGGAGTTGTTTTGATTTTCCATTCTTCGAATTATTTTTGTTTGATTTTCGTGTGTTTTGTTTTGTGTGTGTGCATTCTAAAAAAACATTGTGTGTTTGTTTAATTTTTGTGTGTGCATTTGTTTGAGTGTTTATTGCTTATTTTCTAGTTTCATTTTACATTGCATTTCCCAAAAAAAAAAAAATTTACAATTCCATTCCATTTGGAAAAAAAAATCCATTTCTTTTTCACATTTTATATTTTACATTGTCATACATATTTTCATTTGTACATACAGTTTTCTCCTCTCTTCACTGTTACAACTTTTGTCTCTGTTTGCATTTTCTGTTCACACTTCCCTCTGTACAATTCACTACAACACCTACTCCACAAACATCATCATCTCTACTACTTACTGCTACCATATTGGCCTACAACTTGCAACATCCCTGAAACTTCAACCACAGTAACTCAACTGTGCCGACAATCATCACTCAACCTCCCTACAATAAACATCACCACTGCGTCTATCCACTGTGCTCCTACTCTATCAAAACAACAAACTCCTCTTCAAACTTCAAACCATTGCATACTCTCCTCTCAATTCCATCACTACAAACGTTCAAGTGTCAGCCAGATAGCACTCAACTCCATCACCACAACTTCCCCCCACTTCCAATCCACATCCAAACATCCACCATCACAATTCCAAGATCATCACAAACTGCTGTCGTGCACTTCAATTCTCCATCACAAACTCAGTCATCATTCCCTCATACAGCATCTAACTGTCTCCAACATTCAACCTATACATTTCCTTTCACCACCAAATCCTCACTGTCCTACCTCACAGTCATCACTTCATCTCACACTTCACCATCAAATACAAATAATTTCATAACTCTATTAACAGCAAAACCAAGTCCACTGTTACATTGCCTTGCCACTATACCCGTCTGCAATACACTCCCCTACACTTCTCATACCACTCTCCAAGTCATCAAACACACCACTGCTCCACCATTTCATCAATACCCTCCAGAACCAGACAACATCATCGAATTGCCACTTTAACAACCATCCACTCTTCAACCACCTGATCTTCTTCTTTCCATTTCCATTGTTGCCTTCCCACTAACTTCATTGTCAAACATCACTGCAACAAACATCAAACACCCAATACTCCATAACATTGCACAGTTCAACCATCTCCCCTCTGCCTACCACTTCCTCCACCAGCATAGATCAAAACTGCCACCATAAAGAATTTCAACCACCAGAAACTTCATCACAGTGCATACAACTACTGCGCCTTCACCTTCGTCAATCGGCCATCACTTCAACTTGCCTCACCATTACACCAATTCTTCCTCTGCAGTAGCACTTACACTCCACTACCATAGTGCATCAACAACCTTCATACAACCATTTTCCTGAATCTCCATTTACTTCACTGTCTCATATACAATAGCACTGTCAACCCATATTTCTGAACTACACTCCAAACTTCACTGCATTCACACCATATCAGCACAATCTGTCAACGATATTCCACAAACAACCATCCCACTACAACAATCAACCTCCACCATCCCTTGCATCCAATACTTTACATCACTGCCACGAAGTCACCCCAAATTGAACAATCCAAATCGAGCAGCCTCGAACTAACCAAACAACACCTCAAATCAACCAGAATCCAACCACCAAACCCACGATCAATCCCCAGACCACTCCTCCTACTTCAACCGCTACTCCCAAGCAACCACCGCGATCGCGACCAAACAACACAAAATTCCCCTCGAAGTCGCAAACTCTCTGTCACCCAGCCTCGACCATCTCAAATAACCTGAATCGAACCAATAAGTTTATTCGCGAACTGTTAAGTTGTGAAATTATTTTGATTTTCAAATTTCGATTTATGTGAGTTGCAAATATCCTGTTGAATTAGGAAGGTGGTTTTGACAATTTAATGTGCATTTGTATAAATTGCCCGCCTGTAGTTGTTTTTGTGAAGAATACAAATAAAATTAGTTGGGCCGGGTTTGCTTTCTCTTTAGGCTGAGTAATTTTGTTTTTGTTGATAGTGTCTTATTTTGTTTTGTTTTAATTTTCTTTATAATTTGTTTTTATTGTTGCTTAATTTGTCTTAAATTTTTCTTTGTCTTGTTTTTTCAAATTTTTTTTACGTAAAACCCTACTTTTAAGTTTCCTCTCAAAAAACAAAAAAAAACAAAAAAAAACAATTGTATATGTTTTGTTTTTAATTTTAGGTTGCAAAAGCAGAAATTCAAAGGAGTGGAACTGCTGCCAATGCTTCGCTTTGCTTTATAAAAAGAAAAAAACTGCTTGCTTGATATATCTATTGTTTTTATTTGCCTTGCATTGTATATATCTCTTGTTTTTATTATATTTGCATGTTCATTGCTTGCATTTGCATATATATATATATATATATATATATATATATATATAAATTCAAAAAAAAATTACATTCGTAATTGCATTGTTAATACACGTTTATTTTCTGCTTTGCATTTCATCTTAGATTTTGATTAATAATAACGATTAGAAATCAATAACACTTAATTGTATATTGACAATTTGTCTTCTTTGAACAATTTAATTTCTTGGTATCTAGGCTACGGCAGAGTAATAACCATTTATAAATATTACGGTGATTCGTAAATATTATAGTGGTTGTTCCTTTGAAGGTACTTAAACCTTCGGCTGCATTGCTACGGTGATTCGTGGTGCACCGATAACCCCTGCCTGTTACCTGGCTGAGAACTATCTTGTTGATTTAAGACAATTTGTGATTACACAATTTTGGGTTAACTTAGGATAAATCATTTGTAATTAACCACTGCATTCATTTAGTTACATTAATTCATGCATATTTTTTTTAAAAACAACAAAAAAAAAATTCAAAATCCAAAACTAAAAAAGTTGTAAATATTCCTTCTCCTTTGAAGTTTTCAAATCAATTTTCCTTTGAAATTTCAAAAATCCAAAAAAAATTAAAAACCAAAATAAAAAAAAATTATTATAAAACATTTTCAAAAAAACAAAGAAAAAATTTGAAAAAAAAACAAAACAAAAATCAATTTCGCTTTTGAAAAATAAATTCTACTTGTAAATATTTTTCTTTATAAAAAAAAACCAAAATAAAAAATCTTGAAAATGTCCGCCTTTTTCTTACTCACTTGAATATAGTTGTGAAAATCAATATAATCCATATGATTTCACGCCGAATTCGTATGGATATTTTAACAACAACTATTCTTTGAACAATTCGAATTTTGAACAGCAAAGTTTTCAAAACGATGAGCAACCCTCGAATCTTGAAAATAGCATTTCATCTTTACTTGAAATCTCTACACAACAAAATCAAAGTATAAACGATTTGTGTAACTCATATTTGTGCAATAGTTCAAGTCAAAATAATCAAAATTTGAATTCACTTCAAAATTCAAATGATTTCGAGTATAACCCCATGCCAATTCAATTTCGAGCTTCAAAATGAATTCCAAAATCAAGACAAAAATGTGAACCAATTTTCAAATAATTTTGGCAATGGGAATAGTTTCAATAACGATACGATTGAAAACTTTGGTTGTCAACAAATTCAAAATGAAAATTTTCAAATTAATAATCATGAATTTGATTCTGTTGACCAAATGGAAAAAGATAACGGGGATTTATTACTTGAAAAATACAATACTTTTCGTGAAAATCATAATCAAATCTCAACTTGCGAAGAACCAAATAATAATCTAGCGTTTATCGAAATTGACAATTCTTGTTTTCAACAAGTCCAAATTGAAAATTTTCAAGTTAATAACCACAGATTGAATTTTGTTGAACAAATGAACGAAATTTATGATGATCACACGGATTCGTTGTTTAAAACATATATGAAACAATGTAAAAAAAAAAATCAAATTCCAATGTGTGACGGGTCAAGTGATAATCCATCTTTTACCCAAATCGACGATTTTCAAATAACAACTTTTGAAATTGAAAATAACAATCCTAATGAAGTTGTTGAAAACACGGTAATTGAGCTGGATTTCAATTCTTTTAAAGGTGTGGAACCAAATTTAAAATTCGATCTTCCTTTTCTCGATTTCGGAAATTTGAATGCAACAACTTTGAATTTTGAACTTGAGACATGCAATAAAGTTGTTGATAATCCAACGAAGGAAGACGAATTTAATGAACACAAATTTTTTGGACTTTTGGATGACGAGTTGTTAAATTCCGACGGGGAAGATGAAAATCATCATTTCTATTTTGAAATCGATAACTCTGAAAATGTTTTCAGTGATAAGCTTGAATTTCAAATTAGTGAAAATAAATATGAACTTCAATCAATTGTTTTATCAACCCCAAAAATCATCGAAAATAAAACAACTCGTACGATTTTTAATAAAACGACATTCGTTTTTCAAAATCAACGTTCAACTTCGAAATCTTTTACGGATTGGTTTTCTACGCTTGAGCTGTGTCTCGTATACTTGACGAGACAAATGAATCGGTCTTTGGAAGACCGTTTCGTTTACTTTTTAACGATATTGTAATGACCTGTAAATTTAGAGAATTAAACTCGTTAATTTAATAAGATTTTTTGTAACTAAATTTAAGAAGAAAAAAAAACCTTTATAATTTATAATGAAGTGAGTGGTAACTAAATGTTTTTGGATATTATCATAATATCTGTTGTATACCCATTCCCTAAAAATAATGAAAGGGGAAAATTTGTAACATATTAAAGTAGTTAATTAATTATGTTAATTGGGTAGGTTATGACATGCAAATCATGTTGGTGGAATATTGTCAATTTTGACATATTAATTATGTTAGTGGTGAATATTGTTAAGCAATTTAAAACAATGAAACTTGCAATCAGTTTATTTGATGAATCTATCTTATTCCTAGTTAGCAATTCAAAACATGAATAAAGGCATATACAGATATTTTAAAATGAAATTTAGGACAATTAATAGATATTTCAGAAAGAAATTTATGACAATTAATAGGGAAATTAATTGTAAAATTTCAGTAGTTGACCAGAATTAATTTATTGAATAATTAATGCAAGTTAATTAAATTGATGAAAGATAAATAAGTTAATTCTTTTGGTTAATGGCATGAGGACGCGAGGTTAATCCCCATTTTTGTAGGAGAAATCTGCCCGTGTAACCAGTCCGGCTACCAGTGCCTACAAAGTGGACGGATTAATATGAGACGTCGCATGATTGATAATTAAACCAAAAGGGTTAATTAACTAATTAAGTTAGTAACCAAATTTGAATATGTAATTAAAGGAGATTGATTGACATGAAGGAATATGGTAATTAATTGAAATCAATTAAGGAGGATAATTAATTGGTAATATGGTAATTAATTGACGTCAATTAAGGAAGTTAATTAAAAGGATAAGGTAATCAATTGAAATCAATTAAAGGCAACTAAAGGGGAATTAATTGATTTGAAGAATATGGAAATCAATTAGAGGGAATTAACTAATTTAAAAATATTGGGTAGTGAATTGCGGCTAGATTGCTAGATGTCCCAAGGTAGAAATCAAAAAAGTGGAAACCCATAGGGTAAATTGAAAACTTAACAAGTGGAATTAATAGAAATAAAACACATTTGTTTAAAAACGTTCAAAGCATAAATTTGTGACGTTTTCTTCCACTTAAATCAACGTCATCTAAATATTTAGTGCTTGCCACTTTCTTTCCTTGAATCAACGCATTCACTCTCAATTTAGTTTGAACGTATGTTATTCCTTGCAAAAATTTATCACTTGATTTACGCCCCTTTTTAATGCAGCAAAATTTGTTATTTTCCTTTACTGTTTCAAAGTCTAAATATAAAATTGGAAGTTTTGAAATTTTTACTTTGTTAAAAGACAACTCTAATTAGAATTTTAATAAAAATGAATTTTTTATATTTAAAATAAGTAAATACGAAGAATGTAAACAAGTTAAAATTTTAGTTAAGTAATAACTTTGTAAAATTCAGTGTTTTACAGACTGTTAAATTTCGCATTTAAAAAGGGCACGCATTGTAATGGTATAAGTAACGTATAAACGTATAAATTAAAAATGTTACTTTTGCATAAATTTTGGGCGTATTGTATTGCGTCGGTTTGGCGTATTTTAAAATTCATACTGCAATATCTATATGGATTAATAAATCAGTTAGTAGATTTTTATAGCAAAACGTTACTTTTTCCACAGCTTTCATTGGTTTTAAATTGGCGTAAAATCCTTGCTAAAATCACTCAGCCTATATAAAGAAAGAAACGCACGCAATCATTAATTGGAGAAAAAGTTTGAAATGAACCAATCTATTAATCACTTGCCGTTTCTTCACCATAAATTTCACTCATCCCTCTTTATCAATGCACGAAAATTTCAAATTTTCTAGTTGCCGTTTCTTTCGTGTCTGCATTTATTTCTTACCCAGATTTCGAAATTCTCTGTATATGTATACATCTTTTAGCCTAACAAATTTTTAACACAGCTATTATATTTATTATAAAATCTGTCCTTGAAGTAGCATCCAAAGCAAATAAATTCCTTGCCGTTTCTTCCACCTTTAATTTCGCTCATCCTTCCTTTATCATAGCGCACGGAAAATTTCAAATTCTTTCCTCTTGCCGTTTTTTTCTTCTCTGCATTTGAATCCTTGCTGTTGTTTTGTATAAAAAATCAACTCATGCTTTTTTTTAAAATAAAAAAAAATCAATATTTATATTCTTCCTGCCGATTTGCTCATCTAAATCAACGCACGTTTCTCTTGAAATAGTATCTTGGATCAATCAAATTTCTTTTACGCGTTTATTTTTTTTCAACCGTTACTTGAAATGTATGCACTCTTAAAAATGCAAGAAGTCATTTCTTTTAACGTTGAAATTCAAATGCAAAGATTTTCTGCCTTTTTCTTTCACGCATTAAATTTTTCTCCTTACCTGAAATCTTGCTCATCCTTAAAATCAACGTGACCTTCCCCTATATTTATACAACACACGTTCAAAACAAATTTTACATCACCTGGAGAGCTTCACCTTCTTTTCTTGCATGCGTGTGTTGAAGGTACGCATCTTTCTTTTATTTTATTTTGATTTCTACTTCTCATGCTTTTCACGTTGCATACTTTGCTCCTTCTCCTCGTTCCACCATGTTCGACTACTCCACCTCTCAAGTATGTTGTTGCCATCCCTGATAAGTATGCATCTCCTTTCCTCCTGATCTTGCCGTGCATGTCCAGTAATATAGGGAATCAAGCCTAGTTTCTTTCTTTTGCATGCTGTAGAACATATTAGCCTGCGTCTTTATAGTTGTGGCCACGTGAAATTGAATAAGGGTGTCACTTTTGAATAAAATGTTAACAAACAAAATAAATATCTTTCATTTTTTGCATCACTGGAGAAGAAACCATATACGCCTGGAGTTTTGGTGGACATGTGAATTTGCATGCGTGAGCCACTTTGAAGATTTTAACAAATGGAAGTGCGTAATGGAGACTAACCTGGAAAATGATTTGTGGTTTATTAGTTGCGTGTGAAACAAATCACACGACCTTGTCATTTCATAAGTGCATGCATACATTTTTTTCAAAGTATTTTTTTATGAAAATCTAATAATGTTTTGTTTCAAGACTCAGCCTATTTGATTTAACAAAGCATTTTTTTTAAAAAAAAGAATTTTTCCCAAAGCATTTAAATAACAAATTTGGAAAGGGAAGAGGATTGGAGATGTTGAACAAATTGAGTGATGGAGTGGTCAAGCTGCGGGTGTCAAAAATCTTTTAATTTATAAATCTCGTTCCGGTTGTTATTAAATTTTGCTTTGATCGCTTCATAATCGCGTAATTTATTATTCGTTTATTTTTCAATTTCGAAATTGAGGTGTCGCATCTGCTGGATTTATCGTGCCTCTATTCATTTCTTTCGGGATAGACACCGTTGTTTGATTTGAATCTTCAGCAGCGAGAAGGTGAGCATTTCTCACCAGACAAACATACCTATATATCTGTGAATTTATCACAAGTGTAATTGTAATTTATTTTATTAAATTTTATATGTCTGTGATATAACGTATGATGTTAAACCCCATTATAAATTGACACATCATCAGTTGTTTATTTATTTTATATTATTGCAGTTATACTATTTAATGCTTATTTACTGTTAAATCATCACTGCAAGTTTCCCTGTAAATTTGAGATCATTATAGGCTAAAATGATAGGCCTGTACGATAATTATTTATTCATTTATTTATTTAATTGTTTAAATTTAAATATTTAACTTGGGATTGCGGGTTTGAAATGATAGAACCCGGGTTTTTTTGTAAATTGCGGATTGAAATAATATATATCCGTATCACTTGACCTAGGCTAGAAAACTATATACAAACCCGTGGTTTATATAATATTTTTCTGAAATATTTTAAAATAATTTAAATGGAAAGTTTATAATATTCTGGGATAAATGTATTTAAAGAATTTTCATAAATTTATAAAGATTTTTAAATAAGTCAAAATGTTAAATAAATAAATGTTTAAGTAAAATTTTGGAATATAACTTATTTTGGAAATTCTGAATTGTTGTTATAAGTGAGATTTTATTTAATTAAATTAATAAGTTATATCTTGGAATGTAAAACTAAAATTTAAGATTGATAATCTATTACAACATTTAAATGCTGTCTTTATAAATGAACTGTTTTAACCTATAGACTTTAGGTAGCATTTTATAAGTGCTACGGAAACTAAATTTTTGATTGTTTTAATAAAATTTAATAATCTTTGGGAAAAAGGCTTAAATTTTGGAATTTAATATGTAATTAATAAAAATAAGGAATTGACTTTAAATGGTTTTAAATGGAAGAATTTAACTTTTTAATGTGAGTTGAAAGGCAATTAATTCCTAAATAAACTTAATAGATTTAAATGGTATTTTATATTAAATAAAATGACTGATGTTTAAATAAATGATGTTTGGAATGATACTATGATTTTGAAAGGTATTTGAAATTTATTTTGATTTTTTTTAGTATCAATACCATTTTTAAAAGTTGTAACCACGGGTTATAATAACGTTTGGTTGTTAAAGAGACCGGGATCGGATATGGGCATACTCTCTATCGATACCGAAAACCACTTTGACAACCGTGTACGCGGTGGAGATTCCAGAATGAAGTAGGATGGTGGTGACATTTTCTTTGAGGTAAATACGTGGACCTGACTCCCATGAGTTGGCATAAGGTGGCTAAAACAGAAGCGATTGACGGACTAATGAGGTAGCACCTCTGATCGGACGCATTTCTTCGTATGTCATTCTATTTCTTTTGTGATTGTTTGGTGCGCACCTTTGATTTGGGAGTGTTGTTCGAGGTGGGCGGCAGCTGCGCGCTGCGCGTTTCCATCGGTCCGGAAGCGTAATTGGTATATCTACCCTGGCATTGCCTAGTTGTGCCGTGTCACCTACCCTAGCGCGCCTTCTACGAGTTTCTATTTGTGTCGTACCTATGGAGTATCCTCTGGTAGCCTCCCGATCAGGAGGTATTACGGTACTGTATAGACTATTGGCATTATTTGTGTTAAGGGCTATATGGGTAACCCCTTAACGCTATTTAAAAGTAAGTTTATTTTACTAATAAACATTATTATAATAGCGAAATATTACTACATAGTAAATAGTTTAACGGATCCTTAGAGAATGGGCGGTCCCAAGCATTCTTTAAGTTATTTGCTCTATACTACAGTACACTTGAATTTGCTTATAGTGTATAAGTATGTATGTCCTGACTCGAGTGTTTCTGTTTTATTTTACGCTCGGGTCAGCCTGAGTTACAGTTCAGTTTTCATCCCGGAGCTAGGATTTCTGTAGATCACTTTCAAGCTGCTGGCAAACTTCCTTTCCAGTTCTTTATCTAAAATTTTAAAATCGAGACTAGTGGACATTTGGATTGTTTACTGATGATTTAAAACTATATTTGGTTAAAGACTATGTAAATTTTATTTTATTGAGACTATTTATAGTGGCTTCATGAACCACTAAGTATTTTTAAATTCCGCTGCGAGTATTCTGATTCTGTGTTTGTGATTCTGTGATTAATTATTTACGGTATATTTTGAGATTTGCCAAATTTTATTTACAACGTGGTATTTTGAACAATTCAAGTCCGACATGTGCGGATGCGAATGGTTGAAAATATCGGGTCGTTACAGATATACTTTCTGATTACGTGTAAATATCGTCCGTTTTCATGTAAATAATAATAAACATCCCTTTCACTTGGGTTGAATGTGGGGACACGGTCAAAATCAAGTGTGGGGGGAGACTCATCTTCATATTTTTTTCATAGTTTATTTTTGCTTTAAAAGCACAAAAAAAAATAATCCCAAAACCAAATTTTCTTTTGATTTATTTTAAAAGAAACACTATAAGATAAATATATGGCTTTGGTTTATTAAATTTAAATTTTTGAAAATTTATTGGTCTTAACAAAAATAAAAATGAAGTTTGATTACAAATAATAATGGTTTAACTAGTATATAGGAAGATTCATACGTGTTAATTATGAAGTACATCCTAATTGAAAATCTTTGTTTTAAAAAGTGGTTGATTTAAAGTAAAGATATAACATTTTTTTTGTCTTCTAAGTTAAATGGTGCTAAGATGATTTTGCAAAACTCCCTCTAAAATAAATATAAAATAATAACGTCCAAGTATTCACTCTCATTTAAAAGTCGTCACGGTTATGATGTATGGAACACATGTAAAAAAAAGACTTAATAAAAACCACCTACGGTCGATAGTGTATGCATGAAAGTGTGTGCACTCGCCATGCTCTGTACTCCCCTCACATAAGCCCGAAAGGCAGTGCATGGGTGGTATATCTGGCCTCAGTTTACCTGAGCTAGGTGTGTAATTTTTCTTGCAAATAATGAGAGAGCAAGCAATTGAAATCCTAGCACTATTTTTACTTATTTGATTTGATTTGTTATTGAAAAGAAATGAAAATACCACTTTGATAAACTTTGATAATCAAATAAGGATCCATTTTATAATTACACTTTGTTATCAACCGAAACAACAAATTAAACTATTGTCTATTTGTTACGATAACTTGATTTTTGTTGGAAATTTTGACGAGTAAATGACTAAAATTTTTCAAGATAATGACCAAAACCTATATTTAACTTATTCGTGTCAATTTAAAAATAAATCCTTTATTTGTAAATATTTTCAAAACTCACATTCGTCACTTTGTAAATAAATCTTGCATTTTGTAAATATTTTCATCCTGCATTTGGATTTTGTGGGTAGTATCTGCTGAAAACCCTCACGATACAACACTCGTCCTACTGGGGACACCTAGAGGTTTAACGGCTTGTTGCATACGCTCAATGCAATCGTGCTTCCTACGAAAACGGATTTATCTTAGTTTCCCTTTATTCAAGAACGAATAAAAAGATAAGTGTGGGGGTATTTGATGTGCACATAAATTTGCATATTTTTACCACCATATTTATTCTTTTTAAATTAAATAAATGATCATATTGGGTATTTTAACTTGTTTAAACCAAAATTCATATTATTTGAAATTGTCACATATTCATCTTCATCAAGGGCAAAATGGTCATTTTTGTGCATATACTAATTTGAGAAAATTTAATTGAAAATTTTATATTATTTTGTAGGAAATTACACTCAATTACAAGT
Source organism: Allium cepa (assembly GCA_030765085.1). NCBI lineage: Eukaryota > Viridiplantae > Streptophyta > Magnoliopsida > Asparagales > Amaryllidaceae > Allium > Allium cepa. The sequence goes on from CM060928.1 coordinate 349,474,856, forward strand.
GGTTTCATGAAGGAATATGCATGTACAAAGAAGAAACAAAAGAATGAAGATGTAAATAATTCAAAGTGAAGAACATGGAGGACCCCACCTACCAACCACCTTAATGTACAAATTAAAGGCCAATGCACATGCTTATGGAATTAATGGCTTCATGTACACTTAAATGGAGATTATGACATGCTAATGATAACTTGGCCACCACACTTCCTCCAAGGGCATTTTGGGTACTCCCCAAAAATATGCATTAGAGTTTCTAACTTGTATAAATACCCCTTATGTTTCATGTAACTATCTCTTCTCTTAGGCCCCTTTCTCTTTAGTTTAGTTTAGATCAAATAAAAGAAAGCTCTCTTTCTCTTTTCATGGCTACTTAGCGATTTTTACTTTATGTAATTTTCTTTTCTTTTTATGCAATGTTAATTAGTGTTTCCTTTTACTTACATGTACATTTCCTTTCATGCTAGTAGTGTAGATTTACTTTTACGCAAGTAGAATAGTTTTCTTTTCATTTGCTTTCATTTTTCTTTCTTTTTTGCTTTCATGTTGTTGCTACATTTGTTCATATGATGACAAATATGAGAGGCTAAACCCCTTCAATTTAGGGGTAATGAAGCTCTCTAATTAATGTAGCTTCAACATTTTGTTAATTCATGCTCTCTTTTTGTGCTTAATGGCATTGATAGAATTGGTTTAGTTGTTGTTTTTATTTTGAATTTAATAGCCTATATTGTTGACACCAAATAGGCTATGCTTAAACAATCACTAACACAAATGCCTCTTCATCAAAATACGATTATGGCATAAGAAAGTGATTTGAAATTAAAATTTAATGGTCTATGTTTCTAACCAATAGTTAATAGACCATACTTAAAATAGATTTCATTCTCATTTTTTTGTCAATTTTCATGAAAGTTAGTAAGTGTTTTAAGGGGTGTGTTATAGTTTGATGGCTTATGTTGGCTAATCAATAGCTCAAATATGTCATACTTATAATAAACACATCAATTAAAACACTAGTGACCATAAAAGAGAGATCATGATTTCATGTGTTGAACTACATGATCTAGAGAGTGGATTTATTCTCTAAATTGTCATTTAACTCTTATATTTGCATTTCTTTTCTTTTTGTTAGTTAGTTCATTTTCTCATTTTCTAGCTTAAACACACTCTCGACTTTGGTATAATTTGATTGAGTAGGAAATTTAAATCAACAATTCTCTGTGGATGGACCCGTATTCGCCGCGTGCTACATTCGTACACCGTGCGCTTGCGGTTATTTTTAATTCAAAATTCGTTCGACGGTTTTCTAAACCGATAGAATTTCCGTCGACGAACAACCAGCGACATAAAGATCCTTAGAATGACCCCTTAGGTCAGTGTTTATAGGTGACGATAGCCACCAATTTTGCTGAAACTTTGGCTATAGGACCTTCTAAACCATATGGGCCCACCAGAGGGGTTGCTAGTCCCAAATCCCAATGAAGAGGCATCGTTACCGATCCCTTCATATGTCGATTTTTGGGCGGCGATCCCTATGGTGCTTCTTCAGGCTAAGATATGTTGGCTCTTCAAATATCATTTTATTTGAACTATTCAAGCTCACGCTGTTGATTGATCTTTGGTTCAACTCCACTTGTGAGCTGTTTTCTACCGAACCCTTCGAATAGTTAAATGCTGATCCCTCTTTCTTTGGCCATTTGATATGAGATCCCGAGGGTAGGTTTCCTAAGGTCTATTTACCTTATTCTCCTAATTTCATTTGGCTCGTAATTTTAGACCCCAAAATATTGATTGTTGAATGCAAGAATGTACTTGTTCTCTAATATGTGTCGATCCCTCCTTGGTAGACTCAAGCATGCTGACCCATCCACCTATGTCGGACACTTTTATATGCTATGCCTACCCCTTCCTTATGAGTTGAAGTATAACATTCCAAGCCAACAAAGAATGCCGATCCATCTACTTTCATCGGTCTGTTTCTTACTTCGACCATGCTGACCCATCTAGTTTCATCTATGCCGAACACTTTCTTGCTTCGACCATGCCGACCCCTCGTCTATCCAACCATATCGATCCCCAAGCTGCTTCCAAGGCATGTTGATCCCTTGCTTGTCTATGCTAAAATCCATATTTCAAGTATTCTGCATTGTTTGTCTACCAATTCCATCCAATTCTAGCTTTACACAACCATTGCTCCATGGTCATTGTTCTGGATAAGAGTTAAATATATTTTGTACAATCAGTTCAATCTAACCGGGTTAGGATACCGGGTAACATTTCCCCCCCAAAGTACGTCTTATAAATAACATGACGTGCTTTGAATCGAAACAGGTCTGATCTGTCAAAAAGTGGTCCATCTAGCTTCTTGAATGATTACTATTCCTTTGTCAAATCGTTTAATGCATCGAATTCTTCATCAATTCCCATGATGCCTCGTCGCCTTCTAATAACATGAATACACTGCGATATTCTATCAATATATATAAATCCAATTTCGCAAGACATAAACTTTTTATTATCTATCCCAACTTGAGGATTTTGGGTTTGATTCAAAAACTATTGATTTCAAAAGGTTGAACCTTCACATCATTCTCATATGCATTCATATGCATGTTTATATCGTTAGCTCTTGGATGTGCTCGAACATTTATGGGTCATTGCCAAAATCTATAATATCCTGTATATTCGCATTCATAGCCAAACCCTTATAGTAATTTTGTTTTCCTTTTTTTAATCTATAGGGATCGACATTCATTATGCCGATCCACCCTTTTAGCCATGAAAATAGGGATCGACATACTTCCATGCCAACCCCTCTCCCCTTATTACACGTTCAATGCCTTTGCGGCCAAACCCTTTCCCATATACATACATACATACATACATACATACATATTTAAATATACAGCCTTCCTTTCTCTTCACTTTTCCTACTAACATGCCTTCACACTGAAACTTCTTAATGAACCCAAACTCTTCAACCTTTGGCCTTAAATCCATCCATGACTCCAAATAACCCACAAACTTACCTTTCCTTCATCTCTGATTCGATAATCCCAAAAAACTAGTCATTACCTTAGTTTGAACCCCCACATTTTTATACAGGTATGATTTCATAATACTTCTTTTAATTATATGATTAGATTATCAGCCCTGAGTCGTTTATATGTGTATGAGATTGTGATGGCAAACGATCTTGGAGAGGTTGGTCATTATTGGAATAAAGGTATGGTAGGTTGAATTAGGCATAGGAAGAGGAGATGAGGAGATAAAATGAGGGTTTGGCGAGGAATTCTGAAGGAAGAAAAGTCATTAGTAGAAAGATGAAGGGATCGGCAGACCATTATACGGCAGCGATATAGATCGGCTAGGCAAGGGGTCGGTTATTTTAGTTGAGGTGAGGGATCAGCAATTTAGTTGAGGAGAGGGGTCGAAAATTTAGTTGAGAAAAGGGATTAGTAATTTAGTTGAGGAGAGGGACAAAAATAGGGTTGTAGTAAATTGATCGATGTTAGTGATTCTGAGTGAGGGATTGATAGGGATGGTTTTGATGGAGGGATTGGTATAGGAGCATTTGGAAATGGGATCGGCATATACCTAGGGGTTGGCATATTCCTTGCAAACTAATCCAACCTAATTTTTTTGAACAATCATCATTAGTTTGCCTTACTAACCTTGAACATATGACGACGATGAACAGTATTATGTGCATATTCACTACCAAACTTAAGACCAAACAATCAGAGTTATGGAATTTTCAATGGATTAAGTGCCAAACTTGCAAATGAACTTAAGTAACAAGCATCATACTTTAATGTGCCGATAGAGGATCTTAAAGCTTTTGCAGTAGATTAATTTTTTTGGCAGTTGAGATGGTCAACGATGACGGTCTCTCTGGACAAAACTCCAAAGTCTCGTCGTTTTATTTCGTTTTTCTAATTTCTACTTGTTTATATCTATAATATACTGCACTACACTAGTTCACACTTAGCACGGGGAGAAAAGGTTACTTTTTCTAATCTCGATTATCTATTCAGTATAGCTAATATAGATTCCAAATACTCGAAGCATTCAGCCGATATATCTTCTGATTCGACAATGCGACACATTAGCTCTGATGCAAAGTCAAGTTCCGCAACTATATATTGCAGGCTTTCTCCCAACCATCATGTGGAACAAACAGAAGTTTCTAACACATGAGCCGATCTTTTCTCAGATATTCCAGTCCGTCCAGTGGAAAACAAAAGCTCTGCTCTTGATGCTGTAGAGGGTGCTATTCTTCTACATAATCCAGTGGATTCACAGGCTTCTCGAATTGGTGAGGTTGCTCTCCACCGGCTATATTCTATTCACGAAATTCTATTTGGGGATGTCTTGGTTCCTTCAAGACATCACTTATCCCCAGCAAGGTACACAACATGCAATAAATTTATGTATTGGGATGGTTGCGTACCACCCTTCAATTCGTTTGTCTAAGAAATGCTAAGATATCTTGGTATCCCCTACTTAACTTCACCCAAACAGTTATGCTTTCATACATGGAACCTTCTTGTTGTTCATGAACATTTTATTTTGTTTGCCTACTCTTGAATATATAAGATTTTTCTACAGCTTCAAACGACGATTGGGAAACACTTCCTATGTCTTTCTCGAACCCTCAACAAATTGCCAAGTTCTGACAGGCACTTGGAATAAACTTTCATTGTTTAAGCATGAATGCTCTTACATGCGATATCCTTCTGGATCTGTGAGATGACGGTTAGAAGGGGGTAAGTGTTACCTTCACTTCTTTCTCAAGTTCATCGGTCCAAGTCATAACTTGTCCATTGAATCCACTAACATCCAGGGTTCTTTCAAGTGTTCGCCCTCATCTTGAAAGCGTCGACTTTTCAAGATCCATTGCTGCCATTCGCTCCACCCCCGTTGAGGACAGGGACATTAAACTTCCTGTAACCGATGAGTTACTATCCTTGTTTTGGCTGTTGGAAGATGGCCATAGTACTGAGCTTCCTGGAAGTGCAGAATTACCAAGGAATTTTGCAGAACAATGGAGGGATGCCGTCAACCCCGTCATGCCTGTAACGACCCGTTAAATTTGATGATATTAAATGAGTTAATTTAATATGATTTCTAATCTAATTTAGAATAAAATAAAAGTCTTAAGATTTTATTTGAGTAAATGTAGGAATTAGATATAGTAACTGTAATTAAAGGTTAACAATTTAAATGTTTATATGGCAATAGATTGAAATAACGTAAATTGGCGTTTGTGGTTATAAGTTATAATTTGTTGATTAATACTGGAAGATATAAAGCGGAAATAGTATTAATAAAATAATAGCTGAATTGAATTGCAACTATATAAATGAAAGTAAATTTTATTTAGTGGATGTCAACATTGAATAAATTTATTTAAATAAAAAGATTTAAATGCATGTTGGATTAAGGGGTAAGTAATTAGAATTTAATTCTATAAAATTTGGAACTGAATGTATGTAAATAATTTTGTAGGAATAAGTTAATTAACAATCTATTTGTGCATACCCGATTTAATTGAAATAACAGAAAGGACAAGAACTTGAGTTGCCTAGGTATGTATATATTAATAAACTATAACTAAGTAGGAAGTTTGGTAGTAAATAGGAAATAAGATGACAAAGGCAACTAATAAATTAATAAATGAATTCATAATAATAAGTAGTAATTAATGCATAAATATATTTGGCATTTGGGATAATTACCAAATTTTACCCATTCATCTAATTTATTTAGTTGAATCTAAATCTATGGCAACATTGTTGTTATTGATGTTGTAAGTGAATTTGAATATAAAGGGGTAACAATTTTTTTTAAGTTAACCATTTATTGAGTATATTAAGTTAAGTATGGACATCGATTGAAATAAATCTAAATTAATTATTTTGTTGTGTTAATGTGTTCTAGTAAATAAAGGGGAATTTATAGGAAATAAAACATGCACTAATGAAATGTATTATAATTCAAATGTTATTTATACCCATAAAATGTCTATTTACTGAATAGAAAGATTTTTATTCAATAAACGAATTTATTGAGGTTCAAATGTATAATTTATAACATTTAATGTAGACTTAATCACAATTAATTGATTTAAATTGTGCAGTTAGCGTAGATTTGTTTGTAATTGAAGTAGTTAATTCTATAAGATGAAGTTAATGCTAATTCTATTTATAATTGGACCATTTGTTGATATAGATTGTAGAAAGCAGGATTTATAAATTTAATTAGAGTATCAAATTCAACAATTGCATTTATTGCAGAACAAAATGGAATCTAAAGGTTAAATATTACGTTATTAAAATTAAAATGGACTTTGAGGATAATAATGTGAAATCATGAACCAATGCTAGTGGCATCCTTATTTTGGATAAAAGGTGAGAATATAAAAGTTGAAAATCTAATAAATGGGTTTTTGAGAATTTAATTTATAACTCCTAAATATAAGTGGAGAAATTTACACTGCAATGGATAGACTTATCAACTTTTAATTCACATCTAAACTTGTTAAATCATTTAAATTGATTATGAAATATATAAGCGATAAATTTGGCCAATTTTAGAATTTAGATATAAAATTGGATTTTTATAATTTATTTTAATTTATTTAATGAATATAAAAATAGCCATTTTGGCCGCGGACTCGGGTTTCGACGAAACCAGTTTCATCGGATCCGTATCGGTGAATTATTGTAGGGTTTCAAGTTTCGTATCGATCGGACCTGTCGTTTGATCGTACGGACGCGAAACGCCTTGAAATCGATTCAATTAAAATCAATTTGAAATCAATTTGGAAATTTTATTTTCAGCATAACTTCTCCATACAATCAAATTTGGACGTGAAACTTTTTCCATCGCGTTCAGAATATTTTAAAATACCTATTTGGATATATGGGTTTAATAAATTTCGTTCCGGGGTTAGAACGGGCTTTTTGGGCCATAGTTTGTTCCGTACGTTCATCTATCTGGTCTATCTACTCCAATCCAACCCTACTTATAAATAGACGATCATAAACCCTAGCCTCCATCTTCTATTCCCTTTTGCTGTACGTTCATTTCTTCAATTCTTTCTTTTCCTCAATGGATGCAATTCTAGATCCAAATTCAAAATTCAAATCAGATCCAAAGCTAAAAAAAAGTCCACAGAAAATTCCGGAAAAATTATATGTTGTAGATTTCATCGACACGAATCTACTGGTGGTGTCCGTTTCTGTATACGATGCACGAGTCGTCCTGAAATCACGGTCAAAGTTCAAATTGGGGTTTTTTTTATCGAGTCAGCAATTGGCAAAATTGACATATGGGTTTGATAGAGTTTGTGAAGGGGAGAATTTTGGTGGTGGTCGTTGGAGGTAAATCGATCTGTGGTGGCGGGAATTGGTCAATTAGGGTTCGAAAACGCTAATGTTTGAGGAGGCGGCGGCGCCGATTGAGGGGACCGGAGGAAACGGCCTCCTAGCCGTGGGTGGGGCTGGGCAAGGCGAAGGCGATGGAGGAGGTGTCCTAGGCTATCGTGGCCGGAGGCGATAGGAATTGGTGGTCAAAGTTGCCGTTTTCATGATGGATTTTGGATTCGGTTTCAACCCCTCTGGGTCGCGTGGCGCGTGGTGCGAAACGAAGGGAGATGCAGGTGTTGACGTGGCAAGTTATTATAGGTAGGTTTTGTTAATTTTAAATTTTGTTTTCAATCGAATTTTCGACATAACTTCCTCGTACGTTATCCGTTTCACACGAGATTTTTTTTGTTAGGATCGTAATTAAATTCCATACGCGTTGACGCTAGTTTGGATAGATTTGGAGACCTTCGAATTTTTGGGTTTAAATCGGATTTAAATTCGATTTAAATTCAAAAGGTAAGTGTTTTAACCCACTCACAACTTCTAAAAGTTTTTATGTTTGTTAAATTTATTTTAGATATGAGTAGAAATTTATTTATGATTGTTTGGCATGTTTTATTCAGCATATCGGTTAATTCGCATTTATTTAATTTAACTATAAATTTAATTCATTTATTGCATATTAATTGACAGTTAGAATTTATTTATTTGCATATAAACTACTAGTTAAACAGTTATAAATTTAATTGAATATAAAATGTTAGTTAATAACTGTCAATTATTTCTTGTTATATTGTATATATATTGATGGTTGTTAAACTGATGATGTTTGAAATAATTTTTATTGATGATGGGTGAATGGATGTTTTATTGTATATCATTAAACTACAAGTTATCATGCATTTTCGTTTCATTCGGGATTGTGGTTTGAAATGATATACAACCGCAAAATTTTATTTTTAAATTGCGGATTGAAATGATAAATATCCGTATCACTTGACCATAGGATAGAAAATTTTATACAGGCACCGTGGTCTATATATAAATTATTTTAAAGCGATTTCTATGGTTTGGATGGGATACGGTTTATAAAAATTTGATTTTGATATTTTATAAAATATTATTCTTCGATATATATACATATGAAGTTAAAAATTTGAAAATTAAGTTGTGTATAAACCTGTTGAATAAAAATGAAAAATTGAGAAAATGGAATTTGGAAATTTATCTTATATGTTTAAGTTTGGAAATTTTAAGGTATGATATTTATAACTGGATTTTCCAAGATGAATAAAAAAATGAAAATTCTAGTATAAAGTAAATTTGAGAAAATATTTAATTGCTAGAAATTGGAGTTTTATTTATGGAATTTATATGAATATTCAAGACTAAATAATAAAATATTAATTGTTGAAAGAAGAAAATCCAACTTTAGTTTTGAAATATTAATACTCCAAATGGATATATATATATAGAAATTGAAGGGGTTTTGGAACTTGAAGTGATATTTAAATTATGGTTTAAACTACTAAATAAAGAAATATATTTGAAAAGCCATGGAAATTATTTTCTTTACAAAGTAACCTTAAAGTTAAACCATCTATTTTATATGCCGTTGAATATCCAAACCATTCAAGTTTTAGAAGTTATGGTCTTAAAATTTTGAATTTCGAATATTATGCTTTGAAAGTATAATTCAAATATTTGGTTTCCAGATGTTATAAATTTTAAAGCAGTAGGTTTTTGGAAAAGAATTATATTTGGGCTAAAATGATATCATATTGTTTTGGGTTTTTAAAATGATATCATATTGTTTTGGGTTTTTAAAATGATATCGTAATTCCTAGTTTTAAAATGGGAAATTTTATCCTGGTTTTAAAGTATAAACTATTCTTAAATGACCGCGGTGTTATAATAACGATTGGTTGGCAAAGAGACCGGGATCGGATATGGACCTACTCTCTGTCGATACCGAAAACCACTTTGACTAACCGTGTACGCGGTGGAGATTCCAGAATGAAGTAGGATGGTGGCGACGTTTCCTGTAAGGTAAATACGTGGACCCAACTCCCGTGAGTTGGCATAAGGTGGCTAAAACAGGAGCGATCGACGGGTTAATGAGGTCATTCCTCTGATCGGACACTCCTCTTCGATATTATACTTTGACTTTGGATTGATTCAGTGGCCACTTTTACTTTGATTTTGGGGAGTTTGTTCGAGGTGGGCGGTAGCTGCGGCTACGCGTTACCATCGGCCCGGAAGCGTAATTGGTATATCTACCCTGGCATTGCCTAGTTGTGCCATGTCACCTACCCTAGCGCGCCTTATACGATTTTGGTTTTGTACCATACCTATGGAGTGCCCTCTGACGACGCCCAGTACGGGGGAGATTACGGTACTGTATAGACTATGGGAATATATTCTGTGTTAAGGGCTATATGGGTAACCCCTTAACGCTATTTAAAAGTAAGTTTATTTTACAATTAGACACTATTATAATAGTGCAGTATACTACATAGTAAATAGTTTAACGGATCCTTAGGAGATGTAAATCCGAGCATCTCTTGAGTTACTGCACTCATATTTATTTCTGTTAATTTAACTTACATAAGATCTTTTAGTTCTGACTCGAGTGTTTTTGTCTTTTCAAATTCGCTCGGGTCAGTCCGAGCGTTTCAGGATTTGAAGTTTTAGCTCTGGAGGACGAAGACGAAGATTGTAGTATTATTATCTACTATTTATATTCCACTACACCGTATTCCGCTGCATTGATATTATTGGTATGTAAACTCTGATATTTAAATGTATAAAGAAGAATCGACTGTTTTGTAAACAGTTTTATAAACTGTATATTTTATTATTATATTTTATCCTTCCACTGTGAGATTCTAATTTGTTTTATTTATTCTCTGTTTTCTTATTTACCCCATAACAATCCGCCCTTCCATATGGTTTGAATTGGCACGTGTGTCGGTTTAAATCGTGCGAAACGGCGAGAAGTTAAAATGCCCCTCGCCAAGGGGACTCGGGATGATACCGAGGAGGGCGAGATTAAGGATTCTCAGCCTGATAAATCGAAAGAAGTTGATGCAGGCCCGAGAAAGGCACCAACGGTCGAACCATCGCAAGGCGCACAATCCCAAACACCCACAAAACAAAAGAAAAGGTTGGCATACAAGTTTGGTAGAAGAAAAACCATCGTGGATCCAAAGTTCATTATTACTCCTGTTGAAGAGGTATCGTCTCTCAACACTTAGACAGTTTGTTAAAGGGATTTTTAAATCTTCAAATTCCAAATGACATCATGTCCTATGACTTTTCAAACATTAACATTGAATAACTTAACTCTTCCACTAGAAGTGGTGAAGGCATCCGACCTTTTGATAAAGGAGAGAATACATGGATGAGCAAGGTTACAGTCACCGGTCTATTGGGGGAACTAGGACGCTCACAACCACATGCACTTCACTATAAACTTTTTGTTAATCTTTCATGCGATAATTACTAATACACTCTTAATTGATCTTATAGGTGCAATGTCTCAATCCAGAGCCTTCGATCACCTTGGAAGTTCTTCACCATACCACCGATCTAGCCGGGACTCAGAGTCTACTCAGTGCAGGGAGAAGGATGGGGGAAGAGTTAAGGGTTATCGGTCAAGGGAATCTTCTTCCTCTTCCAAACACAAATCCCAGTCCTAGACATCTCATCAGAATGAGAAGTTTAACTTTCTTGCTCAGAGTGGAGACCAGCCATCCTAACACTGCTCTCATGTCGCTACATCTCACGAGCAATATTCCGGCTCCTTGAGTTGTAGACAATCTCGAGAATGTCGATCAGGCAAACACCTACTTGCTGCCTCTGATCTCCCTTTGGCGGCTACCGCTGCAAACGCAGCAGAGAAGTTGGCCGAGCTCAAGGCCACTTTTCTAAAATTTGCTTTGATGATCTCAAATCCCTTCCTTCCATTCACATAATTCCGAGGCATGCCAAGGAAAATTCCCTTGCATGTGTTAATGATGTATTTGTGCAGCATGAATCATTTATACACTTGGTAGAAAAAATCTCTATAGTATCCATTAAGTAACAACATGAGATATATCACTTCAAGTTGGAATTTAAACATGACAATCACTTCAAGTTGGAATTTAAACATGACAATGATGTAATCTGTTAGCGTCAAAATTGACCACAAACACCCAATATCGTGAAAGCACCTGTTTATGAACACAAATCAGCAACAATCAATATAGAATTCAGATCTAAGCGATGACAATCACAATAATTCACAAATAACAATCGCAAACACAGAATTTATAGTGGTTCGGCGATCTTGCCTACGTCCACTCTGAAGTTTAAGCCTTTATTGATTCACTTGATGATTTCAATCGATTACAGCGAATTACAGCAAGTTATAGCTCTGATACTTGATTACAACAGCGGCATTGAAGAGTAGAATTGAATCCGGCAGAGTCTGGACGTTGAATGGCGGAAGATCCCCTTTTCTGAAGGCTTCAGGGTGCTATTTATAGGCGTAGGAGGGCCAGATCTCGCTCAAACTTCGGGAGACTTTTTCTGGCACGTGAGTGGGCCCACGTGACAGGCCCCACCAAGTTTCGACTCGATCTGAGATCGATACGAAGTGATTTCGAATCCATCAAAAAATGATCCAATCGAGTTGAAACTTGGCAGGGACAATCTTTACCTTGTATGGAAGCTACCGTGAAAATTTCGTTGCATTTGGATCAGTGGTTTAGGAGATATGATCGATTCCAGTTGTGGTTTTTCGTGAGGCTGTTGCGTTTGAATCCATTGCTTCGAATCCACTCCCTTCGACTCGATCGGTCACGTGGTTCTTTGGTGACGTGGCGCGCACTCCTCGCATCGATCCTATTTTTTCTCTAAGTCGACCGCTTCGCATCCATGATCTTCGCCTCGTTGGTATCGTTGAATGACACATCATCCAAGCTAGTTGACTTGGTGGACACGAACGAGTGATTGTTCATGGATTCGAATCTGATGGATGCGAAGACGATCGATTTGAAGCAGTGCATGGGCACGAGACCGATCGATTCGAAGTAGGGCATACTGATGTTGATGGATTCAAAGTTTTTTGGACTCGATGGATACGAAACAGTGCTCTAGCATGGATACGAACATGCTGAGGGGATGTCCATCTGATGGATTCGAACCGATCGATTCGAAGTGATCAATATCATGCCTGATCGGTTCGAACTCGATCGACTCGAAGCGTATGCAAACCGATGGATTCGAACAAGATGGATACGAATCCTATGGGTTCGAAATGAGCATCTCCTCCACTTTTTGATGGGTTCGAACGAGATTCTTTGGCTAACTTGCATCGATCATATCTCGTTCATACGACCTCCGATTAACCTGAAATTTGGAACACTGGCTTTCATTGCTTTGCTTGTCATGTCCTATCAATTGTAGCCTGATCCGGGCTCGGACAAAATTCATCGATATCCATAGCGAAGTGAAATACAACCAATCTCTAAGACGAACTGTCTTTTGTTTTTGACCGATCTTTTGGTATCACGGCTTTGCCAAAAAGCGGGATAACATAATCAAGCATCAGGACACTGAATTGTAAGAATTTAAAGCCAACTTACTGAAGTGGAGAAAAATGCCAAGGAAATGATAGAGGAGGAAAGTCATTTGGAAGTTTCTCATAAAAAGGAACTCGAATCAGCATTTTATCATAGTATGGCACTTGCTTTCGAAAAGTACTCCTTGCAAAAGGAAAAAGATGCTTTGGCTCGCCGCATCGAGGTACTTGAAGACCTTTTCAAAAAGGAAAGGAAGGAAGAAAATCAAAGCTCAAGAAGAACCACAGAAGTATTGCGAGGAAGTTGTTGAGGCTAGAAGTTTAAAGGCTAAGCTAAACGAGCAGTTCACTAAAATCATAGCTGTTAAAGAAGAAGCTTGAGAAAAGGGTCGACTCCTCTTGTTTCTTCATCATAGTCTCCATCTCGTCCCTAGTGATGAAGATCGGCGCTTGATTCGCTCCCGAAGAAGCCTCTTGACTTCCTTGGTGTTCACTTCTCTCTGGCCTTTGTCTCTTACTTGTTTGTCTCGTCATGGTTCTTAGATCTAAATTCTTAAGTCTTCAAATTCAACTTATCCTGAATCAACTTTTCTCAGTGAAAGCACCAAAATGTTAGCGTCAAAATTGACCACAAACACCCAATATCATGAAAGCACCCATTTATGAACATAAATCATCAACAATCAATATAGAATTCAGATCTAAGCGATGACAACCACAATAATTCACAAATAACAATCGCAAACACAGAATTTATAGTGGTTCGGCGATCTTGCCTACGTCCACTCTGAAGTTTATGTCTTTATTGATTCACCTGATGATTTCAATCGATTACAGCGAATTACAGCAAGTTATAGCTCTGATACTTGATTACAACAGCGGTATTGAAGAGTAGAATTGAATCCGGCAGAGTCTGGACGTTGAATGGCGGAAGATCCTCTTTTCTGAAGGCTTCAGGGTGCTATTTATAGGCGTAGGAGGCCCAGATCTCGCTCAAACTTCGGGAGACTTTTTCTGGCACGTGAGTGGGCCCACGCGACCGGCCCCACCAAGTTTCGACTCGATCTGAGATCGATACGAAGTGATTTCGAATCCATCAAAAAATGATCCAATCGAGTTGAAACTTGGTAGGGACAATCTTTACCTTGTATGGAAGCTACCGTATAAATTTTGTTGCATTTGGATCAGTGGTTTAGGAGATATGATCGATTCAAGTTGTGGTTTTTCGTGAGGCTGTTGCGTTCGAATCCATTGCTTCGAATCCACTCCCTTCGAATCGATCGGTCACGCGGTTCTTTGGTGACGTGGCGCGCAATCCTCGCATCGATCCTATTTTTTCTCCGAGTCGATCGCTTCGCATCCATGATCTTCGCCTCGTTTGTATCATTGAATGACACGTCATCCAAGCTAGTTGACTTGGTGAACACGAACGAGTGATTGTTCATGGATTCGAATCTGATGGATGCGAAGACGATCGATTCGAAGCAGTGCATGGGCACGAGACCGATCGATTCGAAGTAGGGCATACTGATGTTGATGGATTCGAAGTTTTCTGGACTCGATGGATACGAAACAGTGCTTTAGCATGGATACGAACGTGCTGAGGGGATGCCCATCTGATGGATTCGAACCGATCGATTCGAAGTGATCAATATCATGCCTGATCGGTTCGAACTCGATTTACTTATTTTTAAGTAAATTTCAAGAGTTCTTTTCAGTCTATTTTATTTACTTATTTTTCAGTTATTTACCGTTATTTACAGTTATTTGCATTTATTTGCATCTGTTTTAAAGTAAGAATAAAAGACTATAAATGTTAGTTTCTTTTTATTCCATTTTTATGCAAATAAAATATTAAAAAGAGAATAATTCACAAATATGGATTAAAATAGAGAAACACTAAATTTACAGAAATAAGATGTAAAATAAGAAGAACTATAATAAAATGGAGATAAACCGAAATAGGAAAATTTATGATATATGCAAGCATAATTATAACAAATAGTTATAACTAAAAAGAGAAAATAGAAAGGGCTTATTTGAAAACATAAACTAATTTAATAAGCAAGTTATAACACATAGGTTATAAATGGAAATAAAGGGAAAATGGAAGAGGCTTATTTTAAACTAAGATTTTGGATCAGGTTAATGAGCAAATATAGCAGAAATAACAGAAGAGACTTATTTTAAAACTAGATTAAGTCAATGAGCAAATATAGCAGAAATAACAGAAGAGACTTATTTTAAAACTTAGATTAAGTCAATAAGCAAATATAGCAGAAATAATAAAAGAGGCATATTTTGAAACTTACACTAAGTTAATAAGCAAACGTAGAAGAAGGGTCTGTACTAACAGCATTCCATTTCAGTCAGGAACAAATAGTCTCGCAATAGTTAGGTGAGACTGGGACACGCTTATGCTGATTAGGGTAAGCAAGAGGCCAAATAGATAGAGGCTCAAATCCAAGGATTTGGGCAAGCGGCGCAAACTAGAATTTGTTTGTTAGGACCAGTATCGACCGCATTCCCTTTCAGGTCTAGGTTTGATGGTCTCACAACACTTTAATGAGGCTGGACAGTATCTCCTTTCAGGTCTAGGTCTGATGGTCTCACAACAGATTAGGTGAGGCTGGGCATACTTCTGTTGGTTAGGGTAAATAAGAGGTCACAAGAGGGGACGGCAGTTAGCAAGTACCAGTGATGACCGAGCATGCGGCATTGATTACGGTAAATAATTCGCTACTGGGTTCCAAGCGCTAAATAGATATCTTTTGCTCTGGGACAAACATGATTGGATCAGTTCACAGTGGCACAATAGAGATAGAAGGCCGATTAATGGGTAGAATTAGGATTTCAGCCTAATTAAAATAGGATTAGGGTTTCAGCCTAATCACAATAGTTTAAGACATGCGCAAACAATCCAAACAGTCAAGCAATCGAAACAATCCAAGTAAATAGAACCAGAAACAGTATTTTACCCCAGTTTTATCTTTTTAGTATTTTTTTCCATACTATAACTATTGCTTAGTCTATTATCTTTATCTTTCTTAGAAATGCTATTAATTACTTCCATTCACCAAACTTATTGTCTGACCCACTTCTCTATTTCCCCTTTTCACCTATAGGCCAGTAGAATCGAGGACAGTAGATTCAGATTTCTTGAAGATACATTCCTGGATTTCTTCATGTATTCTTCTTCTTTTCATTTTTCATTTCATATGACTTTCAATGTACCGATACTTATAAGAGGGATGATTATTTTTATTGTACTCTGATTTTTTGAGACTGAGATGTATTTTTCATAAGACATGAGTATTTAGTATTTTGAGACAATTTTGTTTTTATGAATTATTTTATGAAATTTTATTCTAAGTAATGAGTTACTATTTAAATGTTTATGCCGTTTATATTTATTTATCCTTTGAATCTTAGTCTCTATGATCTTTTAGCTATACCTATAATGCACCATATCCTTTTATGTGCCCTTTTTGGGTATACCAAGGGGTGTGGGGGTATTTCACTTGGTATCAGAGCCTATGGTTACAGGATTCCTAAAAACTTGTTTTAAAAGTAAAATATTTTTCAAAAGTAACATATCTTCAAACTAAAAGTGTTTTTCAGAAAGAAACTCTTATTATAGAAATTGTTTTTAGGTATAAGAGAGTTTTTATAAAAGTCCCCTCAAAGTCCAGTTCAACCTTCTTTCGATTCTTTCGAGTCTAAATTCTCCTTTCTTTGCATACAATGGCGAATGCCTCAAATCTTCCAGAGGGTGTCCAAGTCCCTAGCTAGTTTCATAGATACCTTCAAGCAACGACACCAGAGGTGCAAATGCAAGCACCCAATGTAGCACCGGCGGGTGGAGATCCCATTAATCCACCTGCAGCAGCCAATTTTTCTAAGCAATGCAAGGAATTCGCTAATCTTGGAGGTAAGACATTTTCCGGTATAGAGGATTTTATAGAGGCACGAGCTTGGTTGAGGAATACAGAGCAAATATTTGGACTGTTAGGATCGGAGGACCGCCAGAGAGTTCAACTTTCGTCATGGTAGTTGAAGGGAAAAGCTTCTTACTGGTGGAAGATCTTAGAGATGGAAGGTAGAGACATTGGCTGGTTTGGATTTCGGTAAAGGTCTGAGAGAAAGTTCTTGTCACATGACAAGAAATGCATGTAGTCGGAGAAGTTCATCGGTCTGAAGCAAGGAAGTCTTTCGGTGAAGGAGTATATTAATCAGTTTAATGAGCTATCATAGTTTGGCATGGAGCTTGTTACTATACCACATAAGAAAGCCATCATGTTTGCTAAGGGTTTGAACTAGCCTCTCCAAGGGTTGGCATTGACACATGTACATATGAAAGCGACATATGAGTCACTTGTGGAGATGGCTCTCATGTCAGATGTTGCTAAGAACAAAGAGGTTAAGGAGGTTCCTAAATTTGAAAACTCTAAGAAGCAGTGGTGGAAGAATAAGAGGGATAAGGACAAGAATGAAGGAGGAGGATATCAAAAGAAGATCAAGAAGGGCGAAAAATGTCAAAATTATGGATTGGTTGGGCATTTCACAAAGGAATGTAAGAAGGAAATGATAAAGGGAAGTGTTACAACTGTGTGTAGCCTAGTCACCTTAGTAGAGCTTGTCCTTAGAGGGTAGGAAGAGAGCAGGCACACCTATAGTGTAAGTACAGGCTTTGGATGCAGCACATTTTAGTAGTGGATCGGAACGAGATATGAAAGTCTCTATAGAAGATTTGATCTCTAGTTCGGGTTTTCCTATTCGGATTCTTTTTGACTTCAAAGCATCGCATCTTTCATTTCTAGTTCCTTGGTTTATTGTTTCCACTTAGATATTTCTCTAGTAGTAGACCCTATAGTTGTTTCAAATCCCATAGGAGCATCGACACATTTATCCATGATTTGTAGGGGTTTCAAAATTTTCATACTAGGCGTAGAATTTGACTGTGACGCCTATGTACTAGGATTTTCGGGATATGGGATGATTTTGGGGATGGACTGGTTAGCCACTGATGAAGCGATATTTGATTGCGAGAGGAGAGTCGTCACTAGGAGAGTTAGATTCAGTTCTGTTCGTTAGAGACTTCCCAGACGTCTGTAAGGATGTTAGGGGACTACCCCCTACGAGAGAGATCGACTTTAAGATCTATCTGAATGACAATGCTAAGCTAGTGGCATTGCCTATGAAACATATGGCTCCTAGGGAGAGAAAGGATTTAAGTAAGCAGATTGGTGAGCTATTAGAGAAAGGCTTCATCAGATAGAGCATATCTGAGTGGGGTGCGCCAGTCATCTTAGCTACAAAGGCGGATGGTTCCCTTCAACTTTACGTAGACTATAGAGACCTGAATAAGCTCACAAAGAAGAACCCTTACCTACTTCTTAGGATATATGATCTTTTCGATGTGTTGGTTGGCTCTTAAGTATTTTCTCCGCTTGACTTAGCCACTGGATTTCATAACTTGGGGTCACTGACAATAGCATCGATAAGACAACATTTTGGACATCCGATGGATTCTTTGAATGGTTGGTTATGCCATTTGGACTGACCAAGGCCACAGCCTATTTAGTAGATTTGATAAGCCGTGTTTTTCGAGATGTCCTAAATAAGTTCGTTGTAGTATTTGTGGATGACATTTTGGTGTTTTCCAAAAGTATGGAAGAGCATGATATTCATCTTGAGGAGGTTATTCATACACTTCATGTTCATCAGTTGAAAGCAGTTGTCTCAAAGTGTCACTTTTGGCATGAGGAGGTGCGTTTCTTAAGGCATGTAGTCTCAAGAGAGGGTTTAGTTATAGATCCCGCTAAGATAGTAGCAGTATAGGATTAGAAGGCCCCCAAGAACGCTACCGAAATTAGAAGCTTTCAAGGTTTGGCTGGCTATTATAGGAAGTTTATCAGAGATTTTTTTAAGATTTCAACACCACTTACTTGCCTTACTAAGAAGAATGTGGCATTCATGTAGGACATAGATTGTAAGGATTCCTTCACAATGCTAAAGAGGTCCCTAACTAGTGCACCGGTGTTAGTTTTACCCGATGGAGCTAAGCCTTTTACAGTACGCACTGATGCATGTGGGACGGGTCTTGGCGCAGTATTGATGCAAGAAGGGAGGGTAGCATGTCATGGAAGTAGATAGTTGAGAACTCATGATAAAACTACCCCACCCATGATTTGGAGTTAGCTGCTATTGTTTTCGCGCTCAAGTGTTCGAGACATTACTTGTTAGGAGAGAGGTTCAAGCTTTTCACTGACCATAAATCATTGAAGTACCAATTCTCATAAAAGGATTTAAACTTAAATTAGTAGCGTTGGATGGAGTTTCTAGCATCATATGACTTTGAGATAAATTACACCCCCGGTAAAGGGAACGTAGTTACAGATACATTAAGCGGGAAGAGAGCAACCCTTAGTCCAATGTTTGTGGAGTGGGAAATGCTAGAGTTTATTTCCATCTTTGATTTTAAGCCCTCTGCGGATATTACTGTTGGATTTTTGGTAGCACTTGAGGTTATGCCTACTCTCATATATCAGATTGGCTCAAGGTAACGAGAGAATTCAGAGCTTATGAATATTTTGGATAGGATTAGCAGAGGAGAGGTCTCCAGCCTTTTCCAACGCTATTCCATTGATAGTATAGGATGGCTAAGGTGAGATGGAAGACTTTGTGTCCCCTGCACTATTGATTTGACGAGAGCAGTTCTAGAAGAAGTACACCATTCTCGAATGACTATTCATCCGGGTAGTGATAAGATGTATAAGGACATGAAGAGAGTGTTTTATTGGAGCAGCATGAAGAAGGATGTGGCAGAGTTTGGAGCAAAGTGTCTTACGTGCCAAAGAGTTAAGGCGGAGCAGTAGAGGCCCGACGGATTGCTTCAACCATTGGATGTACCCAATGGAAGTGGGATAGTATTTCGATGGACTTCGTAGATGGTTTACCTTGATCTAGAAGGGGAATACCAGTATTTGGGTAATTGTAGATTGTTTGACTAAGAGCGTCCACTTCATTCAACTCAAGAGCAGAAGGACAACACCTTATTTGGCATCCTATATGTTCGTGAGATAGTCCGACTTCATGGAGTTCACTCTAGCATAGTGAGCGATAGTGACCCTATCTTTACTAGCGAGTTTTGGAAAAGCTTGCAAGAGGCTTTAGGGATGTAGATTAGATTGAGTATATCGACAAACAGAGAGAGTTAATAGAGTTCTTGAGGATTTGTTGAGGATGTGCATTCTTTGTTTTGGAGGAACTTGGGAGGAGCATCTTCCTTTGGTGGAGTTCGCATATAATAATAGTTTTTAGGCTTGCATTAGGATGGCACCTTTTGAAGCTCTTTATGGAAG
The DNA here is from genome assembly GCA_030765085.1 of Allium cepa. Lineage (NCBI taxonomy): Eukaryota > Viridiplantae > Streptophyta > Magnoliopsida > Asparagales > Amaryllidaceae > Allium > Allium cepa. The sequence continues at coordinate 349,495,162 of CM060928.1, forward strand.
ACCTTACAAGTCGCCTTCGTGTCGATTGGAGTCTACAGAGAGATTGCTACTAAGTCCCGACATGGTTAGAGAGACTTCGAGAAAGATTGATTTGATTAGAAGGAGAATGAAGACAAGAGAGATAGAAATCCTATGCGGATAAGTGGGGAAAGGATATTGAATTCGAGGATAGATTTGGTTTTTATTATAATATCTCTGCTAAGATAGGTGATAAGGTTTGGATCAAGTGGGAAACTTGCTTCCAGATTCGTAGGACCGTTCCCCATTGTGGAAAAGGTAGGGAAGATAGCGTATCGGATAAAGCTACCCGAGAGGCTCCCCAGAGTTCGTGATATTTTTCATGTTTCGCACTTGAGAAAGTGCTTACATGATTCAGTAGAGGTAGTGGAACCTAGTCAACTTAAAGAAGATGAAGTTGAGAGAGAAGTATCGGTTTGTCACATTCCAACCAAGATTGTTGGACGTGATAATAAGTAGCTGAGGAATAAGGAAGTACCTTTGAGTAAGGTGCAGTAGGGAGATAGCGTTGAGGACGCTATATGGGACGCTGAGGAGAAAATACGTACCTCTTGTCCGCATTTTTTGATGGTACGGCTTGAATTTTCTATTTCCTTCATTAGTTTTGAATAAGCTCTTTCCTTTAGTATCCTTCCGGAGGGTAGATCTTAGGACTTAACCTATGGACGGTAGGACTAAATGTAAACATGTTACTAGAACTTGTTATGTATATTGGACTCTAGTGGTTGCAAGTGTTTGCTAGTGGATGCTAATGGACCCATATATATACATTAGGCACTATTATCTCTTAGGGATCGACCTAACTAGGTCACTAAAACATATGCATATGGATGTATGTGCATTTGCATTTTTATTTTTTTCCATGGTTGTTATAAATGGATGATTACATATAATGGTTGCATTTGGATGATGATTGTAGCACGCATATAGAACTATCAGTTATCATTAGGGAATTTGCATTCATTTGGATACATGGCACAGACGTGATTGCATAAAAGGAGGTCGACTGAATCAATAGACCGCCTAATCTTTTGCATTAGTTAGGGACATTGACACTACACTGTTGCATATGTCATAAATTGCATTAGAAAGCTTGACCCAAAAGATGTAATGGATGGTGGTTGAATATTTGTTTATAGAACTTGGATGAGAATATTTATTTCATTCTTCTATCCTTGGAGATTTTGGGGACGAAATCCTTTAAGGATGGGAGAATGTAACAACCTAAAATCTAAGCTATAATAATTAATTAATGAATTAATTAATTAAATAATAAAATAAGTTTGTGAAATTTTCAGAATTGAGCCATGGGAGTTGCACCATTGTGTTCGTGGTAATTTTTCTTGTCAATATCCATATATAATTTGTCAAAATTCGAGTTAGTATGAAGAATATACACAAGAAAGAAAAATTCAAAAAAATAATATTACAAGGCCTAGGTGACTCATATATGAACTAGGCCAACCCATATATGGGTTAGGTCGACCTTAGGGTCAACCCCCATTGTATTTAGGTCGACCCGCCTTTTGTTTTGGACGTAGAATCGTCAAGGTGCATACCGATAAACGTATTTTGCAATTTTCTTTAAATCCTTTGCTTCACGCTTCCATCTAATGGCCTAGCGAGCCTATGACATGGTTGCACTAGATTTAATCTTCAAATCCAACAGCTTGAGATCCCTAAGCTACACTATAAATAAGACCCTAGACCTAGCTATTTTTCTCATTCAGATTTTCTTCCAATTGGGTTCATTGCCTGAAGCTGGACCCTAATAAGAAATTTTTTCTTAGGAGTAAATCTTTTTAATAAAAATATTGTACGCCTTAGAATTGGATCTGAGAAGGCCAAGGAATAGAGCTAAGGACCATAGATGAGTGTTTTGTAATTATTTTAGGTTCTTAAATAATTTAAAATAATAGGGTTCTCAATAGTTGTGGTTTTTCTATAATTTTGAGACAGTTTTTGTATAGATTTATTTACAGTCTATTTTTAAGCAAATTTCAGGAGTTCTTTTCAGTCTATTTTATTCAACTATTTTATTCAGCTATTTTTCAGTTATTTCCCATTATTTACAGTTATTTATAGTGATTTGCATTTATTTACATCTGTTTTAAAGTTAGAATTTAGCCTATAAATTTTAGTTTCTTTTTATTCCTTTTTGACGCGAATAAAATATTAAAAAGAAATTAATTCACAAATATGGATTAAAATAGAGAAACACTAAATTTATAGAATTAAGATGTAAAATAAGAAGAACTGTAACAAAATGAAGATAGACTGAAATAGGCAAATTTGAGATATTTGCAAGCATAATTATAACAAGTAGTTATAACTAAAAAAAGAAAATAGAAAGGGCTTATTTTAAAACTTAAACTAAGTTAATAAGCAAGTTATAACACATAGGTTATAATTAGAAAAGAAAGATAACATAAGAGGCTTATTTTGAACTTAGATCTTGGATTAAGTTGATAAGCAAATATAGCAGAAATAACAAAAGAGGCTTATTTTAAAACTTAGATTAAATTAATAAGCAAATATAGAAGAAATAAGAGAAAAGTCTTATTTTAAAACTTACACTAAGTTAATAAGAAAACATAGAAGAAGGGTCCGTACCAATAGCATTCCCTTGACAGTCTTACAATAGTTATGCGAGGCTGGGACACGCTTATGCTTATTTGGGTAAGTAAGAGGCTAAATAGATAGAGGCTCAAATCTAGGGATTTGGGCAAGGGGCGCAAACTAGAATCTGTTTATTAGGACCAGTACCAACAGCATTCCCTTTTAGGTCTAGGCCTGATGGTCTCACAACACTTTGGTGAGGCTGGGCAGCATTCCCTTTCAGGTGTAGTATGATGGTTTCACAATAGAGTAAGTAAGATTGGGCATCCTTATGCTGATTAGGGTAAATAAGACGTCACAAGAGGGGATGACAGTTAGTGTGTACCTGCGATGACCGAGCGCACGACATTGATTAGGGTGAATAATTCGCTACCCGCGTTCCAAGCGCTAAACAGGCGCCTTTTACCGTGGGACCAACAGGATTGGAACAGCTCATATTGGCTCAACAGAGGTAGAAGGCCGATTAACAGGTAGAATTAGGATTTCAGCTTAATCAAAATAGGATTAGGGTTTCGGCCTAATCACGGCAGTTTAAGACAAGTGCAAACAATCCAAACAGTCAAGCAATCGAAACAATCCAAGTAAACAAAATCAGAAAGAGTATTTTACCCCTTTTTATCTTTCCATACTAAAACAATTGCTTAGTCTATTATCTTTATCTGGCTAAGAAATGCTAGTAATTACTTCCACTCACCAGACTTATTGTCTGACCCACTCCTATATTTCCCCTTTCCCCCATAGGCTAGCAGTGTCGAGGACAGTAGATTCAGATTTCTTGATGCTATATTCTCGGAGTTCTTCATGTATTCTTCTTCTATTCATTTTTCATTTCATATGTTTTCGATGTATTGGTACTTACGAGAGGGATGATTATTTTTATTGCACTCTAATTTTATGTGACAGAGATGTATTTTTCAAAAGACATGAGTATTTGGTATTTTGAGACATATTTTTTTTATGACTTATTTTATGAAGTTTAATTCTGAATAATGAGTTAATATTTAAATGTTTCCGCTGTTTATATTTATTAATCTTATGAATCTTAGTCTCTGTAATGTTTTAGCTATACCTATAGCGCACCATATCCTTTGATGTGTCCTTTTTGGGTATACAAAAGGGTGTAGGGTGTTCCAACCAAGGTTAGCTTAGAAGAACTGATTGGAAAGGAGGAGTTATTGAAAATAAAATTTAAAATTGAACACGTCGGGGTAGACATTGATGATCCAACTCTTGTGCCATTGCAAATTATTCCACCGGTGGGTCGATCCCTGGTGATATTCCTCCGACCTATACAAGCTGTCTTGCTAAAAGTGGCAATGGGTCCCTAAGAGAAGCGCAAGTGGCTCTATTCCTAAGAAATCAAAAGGAGAGAGGAATTCAAAGAAATCGATGTCGCTCTAGCACAATGTACATAGCTTGCATGGTCGTTTCTTTCACTAGTTGCGATTATACGTGTATGAATACTTATCTTTGGGTATAACATGTACTGAAATTTCAACAACTATTATGTGAATAAATGTTTTTGTTTTCTTTTAAGATTCATGTGAATTGTTATTTAAGTAGTTGAGCGATCACTTTCCATTCACTGTACTTGTAATTTTTTTCTTGTAAATTCTGGTAACCATTCATCAACTCCATCCTAATGGCCTCCAAGTGGTCGTGGCCTTGAGTCGTATCAAACATTAGGCTCGGGCCTTAGTGTTACGCTGTCGGAATTAGCTGTTTTTGGGCAATTGTACCCTTACCCTAGTTTTGATTTAGCGAGGCTAGAAGTCGGATGGTCGAATTCCAACCTTAGCGAGTTTATACTCCTTCTATCGGTTTCAAGGCAGAGTTTGTGGAATAGAGAATGGTCAGGCTCCACTCATCTATCAATTCATATTTGTATCCACACTCTAGGGATAAGATTTAGTTGATGGGAGGTTACTTTGCACCTGGTTTATGTTTATACTCTAGTCCACACTCTAGGGGCTCAGAGTTATCTCGCGGGTGGTCGATTCATGCACGATTTATGTTTATACTCCAATCCACATTCTGTGGACTTAGAGTTATTTTGCGGGTGGTGGATTCATGGGCTATTTATGTTTATAGTCTTGTCCACACTCTGAGGACTTAGAGTTATTTCGAGGAGCGGTCAGATTGTAGTATTTTTGATTGATTAATTTGCCTACCAGGATATGAGGTTCGATTTAATGAGTGATCAGTTGTACTCGGTTGCTTTAATTTTGTTTCAGTTCCACAGTTCGGGCAAGAGTTATTCAATCATCAGATTGTTGGCTACATTCATTCCTTATTACATATCTCGTCCTTTAGATTATAAATGGGAACAGTTAAACAAACAAGTTTATTTAGCTCATCTTGTTTGATCCCATCGGGAGTTAGCATGGTTGACTGATTCCAAACTCTAGGAGCTTGTTCACACACATTGATATTTTTCTATGTCATTAACATACATTGCAATTGTAAACATAAATACAAAGGAAGCCCGAAACTTTGTTCATTAAATGGAAAGGAACAACATAAACTGTTTTATTACAGATTCAAAAAATCAAATACTAAAGCAAAATATGAAAATAAATAAAACTGAAATGTAAAGGAAATAAACTAAGTGAAATAGCGTTGTAAATGTTCGATATTCCATGCTCTTGGAAATGTAATGCCATCGACATTCGCTAGCTTAAAAGTTCCTTCTCTAAGCCTCTGTTCAATGACATATGGTCCTTTCTAAATGGATTCATGTGTGATGGGGGACAGGAAAAACCCGTTTCAGGATGAGATCGCCAATTTCGAAGGTTCTCGATAAAACGTTAGTGTTGTAATACAAGGCGATTGGATGTCGGTATGCAGCTACCCTCAGATCCGCTTCTTCACGCTTCTTTTCTATAAAGTCCAATGATTCCAAGAGCGGATCTTGATTTGTTTTGGGATCGTTATAAGTCACTCGATAAGAAGGGACTTCGAGTTCAACAAGGATAACGGCTTCTAAACCGTAAGCGAGGATTAATGGAGTATGGCCAGTGGTGGACTGTGAGTGGTTCTGTAAGCCCAAAGCGTCGATGGGGGTTCATCCATCCATTTGCCTCTACCCTTCCCCAAATGCTTCTTCAAAATTGACTTGATGATTTCATTTACAGCTTTAACCTGTCTGTTTGCCTGAGGGTGAGCGACCGTTGCAAATCTCTTTTCAATACAATATCTTCGATAAAAGTCTTTAAATTCAACACTGTCAAATTGAGTCCATTATCCGTTACAATAGTCCGTGGAAGATAGAAACGACATATGATGTTTCGGACATGAAGTTGATTGCTTTCTTGGTTGTGATTGTGGCTAAAGGTTCTACCTCAGCCTATTTAGTGAAGTACTCAACTGCCACTATAGCGTACTTTGCGCCACCTTTAGAGATTGGTAAAGAACCAATAATGTCTATACCTCACATAGCGAACCACTATGGGCTGACCATTTGCGTGATTTCTATCAGTGGAGCTCTTGGGAATTTTGCATACATCTGGCATTTATCACATTGTTTTACAAAATCAACAGTGTCTTGATTTACAGTTGGCCAATAATATCCATAACAGAGCATTTTCTTTGCCAGAGTTTGCCCCTCAGTGTGATCATCGCACTCTCGTTCATGGACTTCTCTTAAAACACGCTTTATCTCATCATGAGTGATGTTGGGCGAATTCTCACCCAGAAAATCTCGAGACCAAGAAGTGTCATTTTCACCCGGGTTTGCAACCTCCATTCCATCAGCTCCTATCGGCGATTCGAAAGAACAAGTTCCATTCGGCAGTGAGCGCTCATTCGGCATACAGGTTCATCCGGCTATGCAAGGATATGGGCTCATTCGGCACTCCAAGTTAAGGTCCATCCGGCGTGATAGCATTCGGTATTCCCCCTCATCGCCCTACCACCAAACTTGTTTGGTGCCGGACCAAACACCACCGGACCCAACACCACCGGACCAAACACCGCCGAACCAACTCCCAAGGCCATCACCGAATCAAACGAGCACCGAACCACCTCATTACCACCGGTCCATACATACCACCGGTCCATACCTACCACCGAATGGAGCTCCGCCGAACCAGATGATTGCCAGTCCAGATTGCTTCAGCCCGGGCCCACCAGCAGTTATATACTTCCAAGATCCCTGCCCCCTACCTCATTCTATAAATAGAGGGGCAGGGGTACAACAATGGCAGACAGGTTTGAGAGCTCAAGCAAGGAAGGAACTTTCAAACTACTTTCATATACTTGTATACGAAGCATTGTACTTGTAATCCGAAAGAAAGAAGATAATAACATATAAAGTGGACGTAGGCATATTCCAGCCGAACCACTATAAATCTGCGTGTCTTTTACATTTTAGCCCCTACTTTTATCATATGTACATAACTCTTCTAATCCATTGAAAATCACATATAATCAACTAAATAATACGACTTGGAGGTGTTTGTCCATTTTTTGTGCAAACATTTTTGGTGCTTTCACTGAGAGTTGAACTCGAGCTTCATCTTCTCCCACTCAACCTTCTTCCTAACAACATCTCTCGTTGCTTAGAAATCATGCCTTCCAAACAGAGAAAGGATGTTAACAAAGGAAAGAACATCGCAACTAGCAGCCTTCCAGATCCTGCAATCGCAGATCAGCCCACTTCAACAGCGGTACCAGATGAAAATCAGGAAAATCCAACTGGTCCCGCAACGGAACAACCAATCACTAGGGCAGATCTGGACAGAGTTGTGGCTGAAGTAACTAACCGCTTCACATCCCAACAAGAAGCTTTGGTGGACCAACTCATGTCACGCTTAAGGGATGCTGAAGAGTCCAACCGCAACACTGAATCATGGGGTGAATCCCAATCTGGAGGATCTCGGAGGCAACAAAGGTCTTCCCTCTTCGAAGAAGCTATCAACAGGAACAACAATGATAGGGGCCGCGCCCGGACTCAGCCCGAATTCCGACTCGAGGAAGCCCTTGGAACCGAACCCAATAGGGGAGGCACCAGGCGAGGGTCGGATGTAGCTGAGCCAGTCATGCCACCTAATCATAGAAACCCCGCTGAATGGAGCCGAGCTAGAACCCAGCCCGAAGTTGACCCCATGGATGTGCTCGAAACAGAACCCCATAGGGGAAGATCAAGGCAGGGGGCAACTGTAGCTGGTCCTAGCGTGCATCCGAGCAGCCAAAGACAACCACTGGATAATGCTAGAAGTGATAGACTGTACCATCCCTACAGGTCATCTGGACGAGATAGATCCCGCAGGGAAGAGCCAAGCTCATTTTTGTCCGCTCCAAGTTCTGACGAACGAATGGCACGATTATTCAGAGAGTGTGTCCAACGAGAGCAAAGGGACCGGGGAATAGGCGCTAGGGTCACCAGCCCCTTTACCCGAAATATCGAAACTGCCATCACTCCCCGGGAATGGAAAATGCCAACCATGGAACCTTACAAAGGAACTTCCGACCCCATCGTACACTTGCAGAGATACACCCAGCATATGCTCATGAGTGGAGCAACAGAAGGAGTATTATGTAAATGCTTTCCGCTATTCCTAGCAGATCTAGCTACCTCCTGGTTCTGCCATCTACCCCAAGGATCCATCAGCTCATGGGTGATGTTGAAAGAAAGGTTTATTAGCCAGTTCCGCATCCATGTGGAACAACCCAAGGATGCTTATTCTCTATCCAATGTCAAACAGAAATCCGGAGAGACGCTGCAACAATATCTAACGCGGTTCAACGCCGCAGCGGCAGCAGTTCAAGATGCCGATGAAAAACTCACTCTAATGGCCCTCTGTAGTGGTGTACATCCAGACACCAAGTTTGCCAGAAGATTAACTAAGGAAAAACCAGCTACCTTGCCTGATTTCTTCCATGAAGCTGGAAATTATATGAGACTTGAAGACGCTGCTACGGAGAGGCAGTCAGGGCAACAAGGTAAGACAGTTCAGGACAAGGTTCCCACTGCGGCTAAGGACGCTCGAAGAAATGAATCTAGAGACAATGCTGGGGGCAGAAAGGTCGAAAAACGCCAATATCGACCAGGACCGAGATTTGACTCCTACACTCCTTTGAATGACACAATCGAAAATATCTTCCTAGCCACTCAGGGCGAACTAGGATATAAGCGCCCCCTGCATAAGAAAGAATCAGATAACGCACTCAAGTCCGGAAAGTTCTGTCGCTTCCACGAATCCCACGGACATGACACCAATGAATGCCACCATCTTCGGGACTTGATCGAAGAACACATTAGAAGAAGAAGACTGGAACGCTATGTGAAGGGTCAGAACAGGACTCCAACTCCAGCCAATGAGAACTCAAAGCAACCCCTCCCAGAGGTAGGCAGAGGGAATCGCAACAATCACAACACCAGTGGCTCTAGTCAAGAGAAGATAGTGGTCCTTACCATCTCAGGAGGACCACACATCGCCGACAGAAGTTGGGCAGAGATGGAAAGGTACGGCAAGTCGCTTAGAAATGCAGAAGGCTATGTTAACTCCATCACGGAAGAACGCCACCCGAAACGAAAAGAGAACGACGACATCATATTCAGTAGGCGTGATTTGGAAGGAAGACAGTACCCACATATGGATCCTATGGTCATCTCTGCCTGGTTCGGTCCAGCTAAAGTTTTTCGGATTCTAATAGACAAAGGAAGCTCCGTAAATATCCTATTCAAACATGCTTTCGACAAAATGAAGTTATCAATGAAGGATGTATCCCCCTGTGACAAACCACTGCACGGTTTCACTGGAGATGCAAAAATGCCCCTCGGGCAACTTGACCTCTTCGTCGAAATAGGAAGTCATCCCCGCTCCGTTGTGCGAAAACAAACGTTCGTACTAATAGAAAACCACTCGGCTTACAACGCCTTCTTGGGAAGACCAGCCTTGTCTGACTTCCAGATTGTATTAGCCCCCTGGTGCCTAAAAATGAAATTTCCAACAGACAACGGAGTAGGAGAAGTAGAAGGAGATCAAGATGCTGCCCGAGACTGCTACGTAACTGAACTTCGCAATAACCGCAGAAAGAATAAAGGAAAAGGTGCAGAGACTACTCTCTGCATGAAAAGCTTGGAGGCATAGCAACTAAAGAAAGCCCCTCCTCTTCGATACACAAGTGATCCCTTCAATGAACTAGACCCCAGGGATAAAGAGGAGGAGGCTACCGCCGAGCCTGCAGAGGCTATGGAATTCGTATCTGTAGATAAGCACGATTCAAGTAAACTATTAAAAATCGGATCTCAGCTAAAAACGGAGTTGAAAGATCAACTCATTGACTTTCTCCGCCACAACTTAGATGTATTTGCGTGGACCCATGCCGATATGACAGGAATCTCCCCCGACATAGCATGCCACATGCTGAACATCGATCCCACCAAGGTGCCAGTAAAACAGAAAAAGAGGAGCATGGGGGCAGAGCGATCAGCAGCCCTTGATGAGGAAGTAAAGAATCTACTTGCTAATGGCTTCATACAGGAAGCCATCTACCCAGAATGGATCGCTAACCCAGTGCTAGTAAAAAAGGCCAATGGAAAGTAGTGAACATGTATTGACTTCTCCAATCTGAATGACGCTTGCCCAAAAGATTGCTTCCCACTTCCCCGAATCGACCAACTTGTGGACAGCACAGCCGGACACGAACTCCTATCTTTTATGGATGCATACTCCGGATATAACCAAATTCCCATGCACGCTCCTGATCAAGACCACACTAGCTTCATCACTGACCGCGGACTATATTGTTACAAAGTCATGCCTTTTGGACTCAAAAATGCTGGAGCTACCTATCAGCGCCTCGTCAACAAGATGTTCGCAGAGCTAATCGGACGAACTATGGAAGTGTATGTGGATGACATGTTGGTAAAGTCCAGGAAAGCCGACGACCATGTAAGCCACCTGGGCGAGATGTTTCAAGTACTTCGCCGATATGGAATGAAGCTGAATCCTCTAAAGTGCTCCTTCGGAGTATCATCGGGAAAATTCTTGGGATTTATCGTCCACGCCAGAGGAATCGAAGCAAACCCTGAACAAATCCGGGCTCTAAAAGAAATAAGGATACCCTCCACTCGAAAAGAAATGCAAAGCCTAAACGGAAAGGTGGCCGCCCTAAGCAGATTCATTTCCAAGGCAACTGACAAGTGTGTCCCTTTCTTCGAAGCTCTCAAGAAAGACAAAGGGAGATTCGAGTGGACCGATGAATGCTTAAAAGCCTTCCTCAACCTAATCGAACACCTTCAGAGACCACCAGTACTCTCAACTCCAAATGAAGGTGAAGTGTTATACCTATACCTCGCTGTATCATCTCATGCTCTAAGCGCCGCCTTGGTAAGAGAAGAAGACCGAACACAACGCCCGGTTTACTTTGTAAGTAAGAGATTTACAGGGGCAGAGGCCAGATATCCTAAACTAGAGAAATTAGCATATTGTTTATTGATCGCGTCACGAAAACTGCGACACTACTTCCAGTCTCACTCCATCAGGGTTCTAACCGATCAACCGCTAAGACAAGTGCTCCATCGTCCTGACACTTCTGGGCGACTCCTCAAATGGTGCATCGAACTAAGTCAGTATGATATCACCTACCATCCTCGCGCCGCTATCAAAGGACAAACCATGGCCGATTTCATTGCCGAATTCACTACCAACGAAGGCAAGGAACAATCCGAAGTAGCAAAAAACATCAAGTGGAACCTCTTTGTAGATGGAGCATCGAACGAACAAGGCTCGGGGGCAGGAATTGTGATCATCACCCCCAGGGGAAGAAAGTTGTACTATGCATTAAGGTTGGAGTTCACGGCCACTAACAAGGATGCTGAATATGAAGCAGTAATAGCGGGATTGGAGCTTGCCCTGGAAATTGGAATCAATTCCTTATGTCTTCATAGTGATTCTCAGCTTATCGTAAACCAGGTACTAGGAGAATTCCAGACTCGAGGAGAACGACTCACAGCATACCTAAAGAAAACCAAACTGCTGCTCGATCAATTGAACCACTATCTAATCAAACATATTCCTCGAGAAGAGAACCAAGAGGCAGATGAACTTGCAAAGCAAGCTAGTATGAAGAATAGCACCGTTTTCGGAACACTAGCCATCTCAAGGCAGCTAGCCCCAAGTTTCGAACAAGTAAATCTGGTAACTGCAATCGAAGAAGGAACCTGGATGACTCCTATCCGGAAATATTTGCAAGATGGCACACTGCCCGACAGGCGTAATGAAGCCAAGAAGATCTTGAGGAAAGTTCCCCACTACACAATACAAGAAGGCATCCTCTATCGGCGTGGCCTCTCTAGCCCCTTATTAAGATGCGTCGCCGGAAGGGAAGCCAAGGAAATCTTATCAAACATCCATCAGGGAGGATGTGGAGATCACACTGGAGGGCAGACTCTGGCAAAAAAGATACTCCGATATGGATATTACTGGCCCACACTAAACAAAGACGCCTTAGACTTCGTCAAGAAATGCGACAGATGTCAGAAATTTGCCAAAATTCCTCGACTGCCCACAAATGAAATTACTCAAATGACCGGCCCTTGGCCCTTTGCTGTATGGGGAATTGACTTAATTGGCGAATTGCCAACGGGCCGAGGCGGAGCCAAATATGCTATAGTGGCGGTCGATTATTTCACCAAATGGGTGGAAGCGGAACCTCTAAATAAAATATCTTCAGCAAAAGTTATCAACTTCTTGATCAAAAATATTCTGTGCAGGTATGGAGTCCCACTCAAGATCGTATCAGACAACGGACTCCAATTTGACAGCGAAGAATTTGCCGACTGGTGCCAAGAGCATGGAATTCATAGAAGCTTCTCATCAGTAGCTTATCCTCAGGCAAACGGACAAGTTGAAGCTGTCAACAAAATTCTCAAAACCCTAATCAAGAAGAAACTTGAAAAGTCAAAAGGCGCTTGGGTGGACGAACTTCCTACGGCACTATGGGCGTACCGCACATCTTTCAGAACATCAACGGGACATACTCCTTTCTCTTTGGCATATGGATCGGAGGCAATGCTCCCAGTTGAAACTATTGTGCCTTCCCACCGTAGGATCCACTACAACCCAGAGGAAAACGAAGAACTCCTCCTTATGTCTTTGGATCTGATTGAGGAAAGGAGAAACGATGCAGCACTCAAAGCAGCAGCTCACAATCAAAAAGTGGCAGCACTATACAATTCCAAAGTCAAGCATCGCAGCTTACAAGAAGGAGATCTTGTCCTCAAGCGAATCTTCCCGCGCCCCGGGGCACTGGACCCCATCTGGGATGGACCATATGTAATTCATAAAGATCTCCACAACGGAGCTTATATTTTGTCAACAGTGGACGGAGAGGTGTTCCAGAGGGCATGAAACATCCGACACCTCCGTCGATATTTTTCTTAACTTGTACTGCCCATATGAAGTGAATTAACAAAGAGAATCAGTGGGCGTAGGCATTTTCGTGCCGAACCACTTTAAAAAATCTTGTCTCTTTTTAACTTGTTCCTTTATGTCTTGGCTACTTGTTAAGTTTTATCCCTTTCTGTTGAACAAAATCCTATGGCATCTCCACTCAAGACGCACCGCGGCCTCATATGGACTAGGCCTAACAGGTACGCTACGATTCTATGCACTCGCCAATGAGACACTTTTGCTCCAGCATCCCTCTGCTGCGGGTTAACTCATTGCTCGCGCCTGCCCTCAAAGCCAACTGTAATGAGCCGATCATAAGTCATCATAAAGGCCGACTATAGCCGATGGCAGCTCATTACGGCGTTCGGCTCGCCGGCAACTGTGAACCTACTTTAAGCCCCAACATAAGGTGTGGCCAGCCAGGGGTAGTTCACGGCCAACGGCACCCACGCTAGCCGGCCACGGTAAATCGAATAATACCCACGATTACGGACCATAATGGTTCGGGTAGTTACCGTGCGCGATCTCGGCTCCGACGTGTCTTAAGTGCGGCTGTGGTAAAAAAGAAAACTCCCCGCGGAGGCGTAAGATGGGTGACAAATGTCTCCAAGACCCACAGCTAGGGAAAGTGACTACAAAACCCGTTTGCCACGAACTTAAGCACATCGACGGCCTTCCGTGACTGGAAGTTTTACTATATTTCCATTTCATTTAAATACTTTTCTCCTATCCTGTATAACAAACTCTAAAGTACAGGAAACCAAATAGGAAGCATTCACTCATGAGAAACTAAGTCTGCATACTGGGTGGCAGGGTACTCAGCTATATCCGTGAACAGTTACATAAGACACTCTAAGCTACCGCCTGCGAATGAAACATAAAGGACGGTACTCTCTTTTCTTGTACATAAATACGTAACTATAGCTTGTTCGTACAATAACATTGCAACACATGAAATTATATTTCTAGCAAAAAACTTAGCATCAAACACAACTAGAATCACATGCATATACATAGTTATATTTCTCACGCAGCACATCAAGATGACAACAACATTTAAACATAACAACATCAGCTTATATTATAAAATCACACGAAGATTATTCTTTGCAAATAATATTATTATAGTTACATGTCAATGACTAACGTAAACAGTGATAAAAAGAAATAAAAAGGTGGCAGCCGCGTCCACACTCCATCACCAACTTCCCCAGTCTACTTAGCCGCAGGATCAGAGCCCCCAGCATGTGGATCAGGAGTCCCACCTGTCCAGTTCAGAAGAGGAATTCATTAAACGAACGATCAAGTTATGAAAACACGGAAAGGAAAGAAAGGGAAAAGAATAACTCACCAGCATCCGCCGCTTGATCCTCATCATCCAACTGCACGCCCGCTTCCTCTGCAGCAAGCAGCCGCATCCCCTCCTTCACCGCCGCTTGCTCCTCCTTCGAGAACTGGGCAGTAACCGCATCCAAATTGAAAGCCTCTCCGCCTTCCTTACCCGCGTTCACCCTGGCCTCCTCTAAAGCCTGGAGATACACCTTGGCCATCACCCGAGGGTAATCGTCCATCCAAGACAAGCCGCCCTCCTTCCAAGTGTGGAAGTACATGTCCTGCAGCATCTCATCCATCATCCCCTCGTTCTCCTCAAACTCCCTCACCCGGGCCTCGGAAGCTTGCAACTTGGCGACGGCAATGTCCCTCTCTGATTGGTATCTCAAGAAGTCAGCCTGGAGAAACCTCCTCATTTCCTCCTCCTTTAACTTGAGGGACCTCCTCATCTCCTCCATCTCCTCCTTCAACTCGGCCTGAGCCATCTCCGCAGCCTCGAGCCTCCCAGACAACTCCTCTACCCGCTCAAGATCCGCATTTCGAACCTCGTCCACCATCGTAATGGCCATGTTAATCCGTTCCCTGCAGGCGACCTCCATCTTCCGTAATTCCGCCCTACTGGCCTTCTCCATCGTCTCTTTCAGCCGCTTGGAGGCTTCCTCATGCTGGGAAATCTGGATGGCTTGATCGGCAAGCTGCTTGGCCTGATCGGCAACTTTTAACCTCAACCGAATATTAGCACTCCCGATCTCTTCCCCGGCCTTGGCCAATTTAGCATGATGCTCCATTAACTTCTTGGTCTCTGCGGCCACCCGATCGATGTTAGCCTTGGCTTCGTCCCCCATGGTGACTACCCGTGTAGTAAGTAAATCAAGATCTAAAGACTTGGCCTCGTCCAGCACTCTTACCATGGGGTTGCGGGGAAGGAGGTGCTCGCCCGTGGCCTCATCAAATGAGATATCCTGAAAGCTCGGATCTAAATCAGGATGACCGGCAAAAGGGTCACGAGGCACGGGGCGAGGCACATCAGGACGCCTTATACGAATAACAGTTGGGCTCTTGAAAGGAGGATGAGGGGGGCCGGATTCCGTGCTCTCCTCCGTAGTATCACGAGGAGGCTGAGTAGGAAGCTGCGAAGCAGGGGAAGTCTCAAATAAGGAACGGCTCCGCTTCTTTTTCCGAATGCCCTCTTCAATGACCCCAAGAAGAGGGCGATAACTGACTACATCCCCAGTGTGACCAGTAGAGGGTTTCGCAGAAGCTCTCCTCGACTTAAACTGCTCAAGGCGGTGTCGAACGTCCGACGTTTTAACCACCTGGCCTGCCCCTGGAATAAAGAACAAGTGTTACGAACATACAATAATCCACAGTTCGAAAAATGTGTTAAGTTAAAAGGAAAGAAAAGTGAGAAGACACGTCTATTATACCAACCCGGCGGAGGAGTGGGATACTGCAATAAGTCCTGGATCTCATTCCAGGACGGAAGTGAACCGTAAAAAATTTCTAAGTCCCTATCGAAAATGGAATCGGCAGAAGACAAAAGTTCACCTTGCATCGCCGGAATCGCCCTAGCTGAGGAACCCTTAGAGGATGGGTCAGTGCCAGCCACAGCTTTGCCGGTTTCCTTTGCCTTCTCCGTTTCCGACTCTCCCTCCGACTCCCCGAAGGCCCGACGGAGAGCCTCATCCAGTTCAAGGTCTTGCTCAGAGGTTAGGGCACCGACGCCATTACCACCTTGACCGTCGCCGTCTCCTCCACCCTCCGACCCTTCTCCAACCTCGCCTCCTTCCTCCTCTTCTACACCTTCCTCCTCCGGGACAGTCGGACAAGTGCTTGGAGAAGGGCCATCAGACTTCTTCAGCTTCTTCCCCCCGACAACGGGACGCTCTGCAAAAGGCTCCCTCTTACCGCTCTTCACCGTAGCCCCCTCCTTAGCTTTAGCAGCCTTCTCCTCAGCCGTATCCCTTTGCTTAACCACGGACTGGTGCGGTAAGATCAAATTATACTCCAAGAGGGTTGCGTTCCTGATCAAGAAGGAGGCCGACCGGTCCCGTGCCGGAATAGCCTTTAGCTCAGCGGCCATTCGCACCAAGGAATCATCCTCCACGACTGCAATACCACCTGTCGCTAGCCAGAAATAGAAGCATGTCAGAAGAAACACTACAGTCAAAACATGGAAAATATAAATGAAATCCATCTTACAGCCGGAAGTGAAAAGGCGGAAAGAAACAGCGTCGTCCTTGATGAAGAACCACTCTTTCTTGAACATGGTAAACTTGGAATATAAGTCCAGGACTGGTTTGAAGGGCACGGCCGCTTCCAGACTAATATACGGAGACCCCTTCTTATAGCCTCTCAGGTTGTACAAGTATCGAATTTCCCGGTTAGAAGGAGGACGCCCGTACCTCCTCTGGAAGATAACAAAGAGGCTCACCAGGATGGCATAAGAGTTAGGCTGAAGTTGGAAAGGAGCCACCTTCAAATATGTGGTGAAACTTACTATCCAAGCGTTGATAGGAGGGATAGCACCGCACATACAATGGTATCTGCTATAAGCAAAATAGCCTTCGGGAGGATTATATGGCATCACTCCATCTCCCGGCAGCAGCATAAGAGCCCTATCTATCCCAAAGGAAC
Source organism: Allium cepa (assembly GCA_030765085.1). Lineage (NCBI taxonomy): Eukaryota > Viridiplantae > Streptophyta > Magnoliopsida > Asparagales > Amaryllidaceae > Allium > Allium cepa. The sequence continues at coordinate 349,512,168 of CM060928.1, forward strand.
GGGATATAGCGTCAAGTTGCTCCTCCTTTAGGGAGCTGGGAAAGCAATCAGGGGGGGAGATCAGAAGTTCCTGTGGACCACATCCATCCACTAGCAACCTCGGAATAGGTCGATATTGCCCGGATCCTGGTTGGACTGGGGGCAAGGAAGAAGAAGACTCTCCTGTGCCTCTAGACTTCTTTCTGTCCGATCGTGTTTCCGCTTTGCGAGACATTTCCTGCAGCGCAAGAAAAACTTGATATTAGAATAAGAAGTATAGAAACATAAACAAGCAAGTATATAAGGCAAGCGTGCAAAGAAGTCTAAGATTCCGCTCAAGGTTCAAGTATGAAGTCTCATTCGGCGGTGCAAGACGAGTTCATTCGGCGTCAAAAGCATATGGTCATTCGGCACTAAAATCCCATGCTCATTCGGCATACATATCATACGGTCCTAAGTCTCATTCGGCTATCCAATACACACCGTATACATTTGGCAAACAGGACCATTCGACAAACAGGACCATCCGGTGACAAGAGGTCATTCGGCAAAAAGTATATATATACCTGATTCGGTATAAACTGGTTCGGCAAAGGGTTTGGTTCGGCAGGTCAGCTGATTCGGCTCTCTGGTTCGGTAAGGGAAAACCAAGGGGAGTACGGCCTCTATATATAGACGAGCTCAGGGCCGCCGAACCAACTGGTTCGGCCCACCGGATAGGAGCACCGGACCAATAACAAACATACCAAACCAACCAGATACCGAATGAAACCAAAACCGGATGAGCACGACTGGACCGACACAAAACCGAATGAACTCTCTCTCTACCGACAACAACCAGTGACTAGGGGCATGCAGAGTGCCTCACGCAGATAAGTACCGAACTCCAGAACTAACTAATAAAATCAGGATTATGATGACGATGAATAAGTCGTAAAACTCTCACTAACATGGATTAATCGTTTACACGTGTACGCGACCACGAATGGTCCATAGGCACGCTCTGAATGGTTATTAACCTTATCGTCGTGGGAATTTACACTTTGACACGCCTTTTTAAACTCATGGGTGAAACGGATATTTGACTCTGATAATTATGAAATGGATAAGCTGCTTACACATGTACGGGGTCGCGAACGACCCCTAGGCATGCTCTAAGCTGGCGATAAACCATCTTGACAAACGATCCAGGGACCCACTCTGACATAAACCTGGCATCGCTGATGCTAAGCCCCCTCGGGGCTCACTCTTTCGTCCCGAACGGCACAGTTCACTTCATCTCGAACATTTCGATCATGAACGATCGTTATTTGGAATCACGCTAAAACTGTAATTTCCTTTGCAGGACATCAACAGAATACGGACGCCCAACCCCTGGCGTTACAAAGCTAGTCTTCCTACCACAGGGAAAACAAAGCGCGACACATGCAAGCACGTGCCCCACTTTGGGGGGCAAATGTTGGGCGAATTCTCACCCAGAAAATCTCGAGACCAAGAAGTGTCATTTTCACCCGGGTTTGCAACCTCCATTCCATCAGCTCCTATCGGCGATTCGAAAGAACAAGTTCCATTCGGCAGTGAGGGCTCATTCGGCATACAGGTTCATCCGGCTATGCAAGGATATGGGCTCATTCGGCACTCCAAGTTAAGGTCCATCCGGCGTGATAGCATTCGGTATTCCCCCTCATCGCCCTACCACCAAACTTGTTTGGTGCCGGACCAAACACCACCGGACCCAACACCACCGGACCAAACACCGCCGAACCAACTCCCAAGGCCATCACCGAATCAAACGAGCACCGAACCACCTCATTACCACCGGTCCATACATACCACCGGTCCATACATACCACCGAATGGAGCTCCGCCGAACCAGATGATTGCCAGTCCAGATTGCTTCAGCCCGGGCCCACCAGTAGTTATATACTTCCAAGATCCCTGCCCCCTACCTCATTCTATAAATAGAGGGGCAGGGGTACAACAATGGCAGACAGGTTTGAGAGCTCAAGCAAGGAAGGAACTTTCAAACTACTTTCATATACTTGTATACGAAGCATTGTACTTGTAATCCGAAAGAAAGAAGATAATAACATATAAAGTGGACGTAGGCATATTCCAGCCGAACCACTATAAATCTGCGTGTCTTTTACATTTTAGCCCCTACTTTTATCATATGTACATAACTCTTCTAATCCATTGAAAATCACATATAATCAACTAAATAATACGACTTGGAGGTGTTTGTCCATTTTTTGTGCAAACAAGTGATACACCTGAGTAGAAGGACTGAGAAACCTTTCCTGTACATTACTCCTTCCTGCATTATATACCGTGAGACCTTGTGAAGGACTTGTCGTGTTTCAATTCTTTTATCAGGCATGACTCCATACAGTAAGTATTCTTTAATTAGAGTCATCTATGATTCCCTTTCAGATTCCGCTCCCAGCGCCTGGTCGATCTCCATAATGTTTATACCTTGGGTATTCGGTACTTCAACAGGGACCAAGCCCATTTACTGTGCATCGCCGGTACAAACAAACTTTGCCAATGAATCAGACTCTTTGTTTTGATCATCGGGTATGTAAAATATCATGTATTCAAATTCCATCAGCAACTCCTAAACTCGAGTAAGGTATGCGGCAAGCTTTTGTCCCTTAGCCTGATAGTCTCCCCTAACTTGATTCATCACCAACTGCGAATCGTAAAAGATTTCAAGCATTTAATTCCAAATTCTCTAGTGAGCATAAGTCCAGCAATCAAAGCTTCATACTCAGCCCCATTGTTTGTTGCGGGGAAATCAAGCTTTAAAGAATAACAAATTAATTGGTATTTAGGAGTTATAAGCACAATCCCAACTCTAGAACAATGATCATTAGATGCTCCATCAGTATATAATTTCCATCGTACAATAAGGATTTCACTAACTTTTGGAAGATTATCTTACATAGTAAACTCTACTATAAAGTCCACCAATGCTTGACCTTATGTGGACTTTTCGAGGGAGATAAGTAATGTCGAATTGACTAAGCTCAATGTTCCATTTGATTAACCTTCCAGACGTCTCAGGTCACCGTAGGACCTTTCGTAACGACTGGTAGGTTCAAACATTGATCGGATGTGCAAGGAAGAACGAACGAAGCTTCCGTGATGCGATTAGTAAGCAATATGCCAATTTCTCTATTTTCGGATAGTTCCTTTCAGCTCCTGTTAATTATTTATTGATGTAATACACTGGTCTCTGGATTTGATTCTTCTCACGAATCAAAGCGGCACTTATAGTGTATGCTGATATAGCCAAATAAACATACAACTCCTCATGATCTACCAGCTTTGACAAGATAGGGGGTCTATCCAAATTATTCACTGGAGCTTGAAACATGTCCTTACAATACTGTCTCCATTCAAAGTTTCTTTTTCCTTTCCTAATCAAATCAAAGAAAGGAATACATTTGTCGGTAGCTATGGATAAAAATCGACTTAAGGCATCAACCTTCCCATTCAAACTCTGCACTTGTTAATAATTCGTGGCGCTTAGATAACTTGAATAGCCTGAACCTTCTTGGGATTAGCTTCTATTCCATGAGCTTTGACGATAAAGCTCAACAATTTTCCTAAGGCAACACCAAACGAACATTTCAAAAGATTGATTTTCATCTTGTAATATCGTAAGAGGTCACACATTTCTGCCAAGTCCCTAATGTGGCCGCTTGATCATCGTGACCTCATAAGCATATCATCCACATACACTTACATTGTTTTTCTAGTCTAATCTTTAAACATCCTATTAACTAAGCACTGATAGGTTGCTCCGACATTCTTTAATCTAAGTGGCATTACTACGTAATAGTACAGACCAACATCCATAATAATACTGGTGTCCTCCTAATTAGGGACATGCATCGGGATTTGGTTATATCTCAAGTACGCATACATAAAAGATAGTAATTCATGTCCAATGGTAGAATCAGCTAGTTGGTCAATCCTTGGAAAGGAAAAACTATCTTTTGGACATGCTTTGTTCAAATCTGAATAATCAACGCACATTCTCCATTTTCCATTTGCCTTCTACACAAGTACAGGTCTAGGTATCCATCTAGGGTAGAGGGCGTCGTGGATAAACCATTTTTCTTTAGTCTATCTACCTCTTCTTTAGAGTGGTAGATCTCACCAAATCCATACCACACCTTTTTTGCTTCATTAGAACATACTTTGGGTCAATGTTCAATGCATGTTTCGCAATGGTAGGCTAGATTCCACACATATATGAGTAAGTCCAAGCGAATACATCTAGATTTGCTCATAGAAAACCAGCAAGTTCTTTCATTGTTAGGGGGCTGAGCTATGACCCAATCTTCAGGACTCGTGATGGGTCAATATGGATGATGGTGATATCAATCATCAGCTCAACCAGTGCATCCTTGGTTTCATTGGGCTTCTCTTCGTCATCTCTTAGATCTATATCTCTGTAGAACCAATTATGGTGTTTGAGCGAAGGCTCAAGCATCGGTTGTCAATCTTCAATAGTTTGGATGTGGACAATCTTCTCCATACCCTTTCCCTTTTCTTTGCATTGAGCTTCCCTCAACTCAACTATATAATAGAAATGTCCAGTCGCCTGATTGCCATGAACAACTCCTACACCATTATCTATCAGAAACTTCAAATTTAAACACCATTAGGCATGATGTAACATCCCTAATTTTAATTAACATTATTTAAGACATTTAATTAGTTAAATTAAATGAAATAATGTAAATGGTTAAGGGATTGAAATTTGTGTTAATAGAAGGTAGCCATGCCTAATGAAAAATGAACTAAAAGGGGAATAAAATAATATAGAAAAGGAAAATAAATAAGGACAAAGGAGGAATAAGTTATATTCATATACCCTAAAACCTCATACACTTCATTTTTACACGTTCACAAACTAAAATCAAAACATAAGAGAGGTCGGCCACCATTAAGGAAAAGCAAGAAGAAGATAAAGCTAGAATCAAAAGAAGGAAGCTTAATCAACTTAATACAAAATCAAATCTCAACTCTTTAACAGCAAGCTAAAGGTGAATAATAAATCACATCTCATATTTTCTTATTTTCAATTATGGTTGAGATTCAAAAAAAATTCAAATGATTTTCCATGTTTTGATTGTTTAAATAGAGATATATGCTCATTGATGACTTATCCTATTTGATATAGATTTATGATAAGGTTTAACTCAAAATCTAATCAAACGACATCCAAATTCCTTGTGAGTTTGATATAAGGTCAAAAATAATATTTTAGAGATGGGTTTCAAATTTCTTAATTTTCTGAACTACTGTGGATTTATAATGAATTTTTTAGTGAAAAAATGGTTAACTGGGTTTAAAATTAATTACGGCTATTTTACGTTGGCTTTGGGTCAGAAATTTATATATGTTAAAAAAAATATTAAAAGTGGTTTATGAAATTTTTTATAGAATTTTCATAAGTTTTTTAATAATTATATAAAATTATTTAAGCTATGGGACTTAAATGTTTTATATGCTTATAAATGGAGAAGGGGCAAGTTGTAAACGTTCTAAATTGTTTAATTCTGATCTTCGACGGTACTTTTTGAAAATATTTTGGAAAAGAAATTAGTTACCAATCATATGTTGACAAACAAAGCATGTTAGTTGAAAAGAAATTACCTTTCAAAGTCAAAAATCAATTTTTACCAGGTTTTGCTGTTTCGCCTCTTTCAGCAGCTACCTGTCAACTTTATACTTCCGCCTCCATCCTATTCAAAACTGATACAAATGGTATCAAAAGCCTTGGTACGTAGTGGATTGGAGAATATATGAAAGTCGAAACTGGTGTTCCGAAGGGGTCAAAACCTTGTTTCGCTTTTAAAAGGAAATGCCGCTTGCTTTGCTTTCGTAAAGAATGCTTTGAATGAGACAGCTTTCGACTTGGTCAAGTGTTTTAAAAGAAAAGACCTTTCGAAAGACGTTGTTGCATTTGTTTTAAGAAAATTATTTCGAAAAGGTCGAAACCCTTGCTGCCGCATCCTACCTTTCGAAGCAATGCCTTCAAAAGTATTCTTTTGCTTTAAACCCTAAGCCGCTTCTCCAATGCTTTCGAAGAGATTGGTTTGGACACCATCCACTTCTTTTACTTAGGAAATTACTTTCAAAAAAGTTGCTTTCTAATTAATTCTTTTAAATCCCTTTTAAGATTTTTAAAGTTAAACCTAAAGGTTTCGAAAGTAATGGTTTTGAATGATTTCGAAAGGTTGTTCCATGTGTTTTTACTTGAACCCAATGCTTTCGAAAGGTTTGATTTATGAAAAGGACTTAAAGCTTTTGAAAGTTATATGTTAAAGGTTTTGAACGGGAGGTTCCTTAATGTTTTCAAAATGTTTATCTTGGTGTTTAAATGGATGGTTTCCAATGTTTTCAAAAGGCATGTTTAAAATATTTTGAAAAAAGGATGTCCAAGGGTTTGATAAAGCTTTCGAAATGGTATTTTCAATGCTTTTAAAAGGTCTATTGTAAATGGTTTCGAACGGTATGTTTTGTCTCTTCGGCCTAAGGTTATAAAGTAAAGAATTTTACTTGTATTGAATGAGGTACTTTCAACGGTTTCAAAAGGGGTTATTTAAAGCTTTTAAACAAGGGTTTAAAATGTGTTCATCAACAATATTTTGTGTAAACTATATATAACATGGCAAAGTGATTTAAGTAAAGCATAGAATATATTTTTCTTGTTTAAGTATGATTTAAAGGGTTAAATCAATTTGAGAGAATGGTTTTTGAGGAATATTTGATAGGGTAGTTGACCCTAAGTAAATGACTTAAACATTAGAATACCAGAAGGGACTAGTATGGAGTCGCGCCTTATACTTTAGCTACTAGACCCTAGCTAATATAAGCCCAAAATTCCAGTGTGTAGGGCTTTGTCACACGTAGGACTAAAATGATGTTACACAGAGAAATGAATATAAGGAGTAGAGATTAGTTATTGGTGACCCTGCAAAACAGTTAAGATCAGTTGACCCTGGAAGAAGTTAATGGCAGACCATCCAGAAGAGTATCTAACAGAAGTTAGATTTTTTTTTCTGTTATGCCCGAGTCAGCCAAGGGTTAGTAGTTGGCCAAACTAAACTATAGTGTTTGGACAGATAGTCCATTTATTTTCTAATTTGTATACAAACATGATATTGCTATTATTGTTTTAACCAGTTTGGTTGGAAGGTTTTGATTTGCAAAAGATAAGTTTTTAAAAGGATATTAGTGAGGGGAAACCCATTCCTCAAAGCGGCATGGTCTCACTTAATATCAGATGACTGAGATGTATAGTATTATTCACACCAGGTTTTATGTCTGAGTCGAAGTTTGTGTTTTCCCCCTTAAACTCTTGGGTGCTCAAAATCGATCTACGTAGATTGAGAGTTGAGGTTTATAGGTTTTAATAGTTGGATGAATAAAGCTTCCAGAGACGAGTAGGAAGCTGATGTTAGCTACTTAGAATTTGTTATGTTTTTATTTCCACTATGATGTATTAAGATAGTTTTTGTCTATTTAGTACTCTAATCATCAAGGGGGCATCTTCATATATCGCTCTTGGCGTATTTTGTAATAATTTTATTTGTTAAAAGCTTGGGAAACATTTGGGATTATGTAATTGGATATGAAACATGATTTTGTAAAATGTAATCAGAAAAGTTGTTTTTGAAATTTGTGATTTTGTTTCATATTCATGTGCTTCTGATATTATGGTTACCACTAATATTATCGTATTTTGTCGCCAGAAGTTATACTATAGATGACTACAGCATTTGTAGCGCTTAGCTTTAGGCCTAAAGATAAGGGATGTGACAACTTGGTATCAGAGCATAGGTTTATGAAAAACTTTAAATTTAAAATGATTTTGAAAACATAATCCTAAAGGATTAGAGAAAAAGATCGGTGTATGGGATAATGTTATAGTAGCGTACTTGTATTCGCTATATATAAGTATATACTTTATTTCTATTATCCCATCTCTATTAGGCTATTCTTCTTTATCTTACAAAGACTTGAATGCAGATATGGATGCTAGAAGTGGAAGAGTTAACCATTGTGAAGGAAGCACCACAACTAATGGAAATGCCCGACCAAATATCAGAAGAAACTAAGGTCAGGCACAAACTGCAAATGTGGGTGCTGGAGTCCTGCAAATTGACATCGGAGCAATGTATTAGTTATTTATAAACATGATATAAGCAGGAGTTGTTGCTGGAGTAGTTGGAGGAAATGCTAAAGGAGGAAATCAAGAAGGTCTGATGGTGAATAACTATGCTGTTTTGAGTAGAGATCATGCTCGGCTGGGAGGAAAGCCATTTATTGGTACTGAAGACGCAATTGAAGTGGAGAGTTGTTTACTTCATTGCAAGTGGATTTTTGCTAATTTGGGGCTCAACGATGAGCAGAAGAGAAGACTCGCTTCCAGACAGCTACAAGGAGCAGCACTATATTGGTGGAATGTGGTACTGTTGGAGTTAATAGGGAGACAATGACTTAGGCCAAGTTCAAAAGAAGGTTTGAGGAGAGGTTTATGTTGAAGATTGTGATATCTTATAGGTATATGTAGATCTTCAATAATGGGATTTTAAAGGTAATAACAGGTATTGGAGTCTTTTACAAAAGATAGAAAATATCATAATTAACCTGTTATAAAAAGAGAAGTTCATTATAATAATGTTTAGGCAGTAATTGTTTTAATCTCTTTGATTATATTTTAAAGGCAAGGAAAAAAATTGTTAAGTAATTTGTGAATATACTTGTAAGATTTGAGTAAGTATATAAATATTTTTTAAGTATTAAAACCAGTATAAGTAAAGATAATATATATATAAAGGAAGTTTTAATTAATAAAGGAGTGTTAGTTGATAAAGACATTTTTAACTAAATAAAGAAAGTTTTCACATTTAATATTGGTTAAAGGAAGTTTATGTTAATTTACTGATTTAATGAATTATTTTGAAAATGAGTTTTCAAAAACCATTAAGATACGTTAGAGATGTGTTATAATAAAAAGATATTTATCTTTTGAAAAGAAATGTTTTCTTTAAGTAGAAATATTTGAAAATTAAAAAGTAAAATGGTTATGTATAATGAATTATCTTTATAAAAGTTTGAATGAAGGATTAAAGTTTATGAAGTATTTTCATAAGAATTTTTGAAAGGTTGATAAATTCATATGAAATATGTGGATTATTTCATCATACGTTTTAATCTAAGATCTAAGAATAAAACTTTGATGTGTTTGACACTTATCCAAATGTGGATTTATCACTCGATTCTTGATGATGAACATTGATGAGGTTTGGTGGCTAGATGCTTGAGTTTTCTATCAAAGTTGAGAGCTATGCAAAGAAAACTAAAATTCTGATCGAAAAGCCTGGTCAATATCTGCACTAAAGGATTAGGGGATCAATATTAGTTCAGAAGTAAAGTGTGAATTCGAATAATAGATCAAATTAGATATTGTGTACGGGTGATCTAAATACATCGTATGAATATAAGTTTAAAAATAAATATTTTGGGAAAAACCTTTAGTTTTTTGTTTTGGGTAATTTCGGGGATGAAATTCTTTTATGGGGAAAGTCTATAACGACTTGTAAATTTGTCAATTTGACAAATTATATTTATTCTTAAATTTATTCAAATAAAAGGTTGATGATACAAACATTATACTTTTGAGTGATAATAAATAATATTAAATCTTATTTGAATAAATAGTTACAAAAATATTTCCCTCCAAATTTAACTCAATAAAATGGCCGAAAACCGTTTTATCGAGAAACGACTATAATCGTAAAACGTCGTGCATGGAGTTGCATACATACATTTATTTTTATAATTAAACAAGAATATTAAATAAAATCAATTGATTTATTTTTGGAAATTAAATGCAATATGTCATCACCAATAATAGGATCCTATTTAAATATTGATTTGTTTAGTTTAACTAGGATTTAATAATTGTTATAATTGTATAAATAATTAATATTAAATGATAATAATTCATTTTAAATAGTTATAAAGTGATTATAAATCATTTATAATAGTTTTATAAAGATATATATTTGATTTGAAAATATAAGGAAAAATCGATATCGTTTTATCAGTATAATAACGTTTTTTGTAAATAATTGTTAATATTGATTTATATGATTTTATAAATGAAATGTGATTGTTTTAATTAGTTAAAATTAATAATAAATTTACTTTCAAATTTTGTTTTCATTTATATGTAATTTAAAATATAAGTGAAAATGTGATCGGTAGTCGGTTTTTTGATTTTCAACAGTTTGACGAACGAAAGTTGTTTTTAAATCATTGGAACCTGGTTTTTGTATTAGGTGCACATATATAACACACACATGAACATATATAACCATACAAATATACATGTACACATATATATACATATACACATGGTAATATCTAAGACATTTTAAGTTTATTTAATACTTAAGCTTTTACAAAGATCAACGCTTACACAACAAAGTAAAAAATTAAGTATGCACATGAACGGGGGAGAACCAACATGTGAAATAATGGGAGGTGGTGGAGCACGTGGGTGATGGGAAGGTAGTGAAGTGATGAAAGTATATTTCCTATATTTTTTCCAATAAATACCATATCTTTTCTCATAAATTCCTAACACCTTATTCTACTTCTTTTTCCTTTTCCTTAAGCTTTCTAAGAGCCTCTCTTATGGCTTCTCTTTATATAAATAAATAGTAAAAAATTTATGAAGAAATAATGCAAATATTATAAACATATGAAATACATATCCGTACAACTCAAAACTAAGTTAAAACTACTCCTCTTTACTCTCTTTACCCACGACCACGATCACACACCACCACACCCGAGCCTTCCATCTCTACAATCAAGGCCATGAGCCCCGTAGCTAAGGCTGAGCCCTCCAAAGGCAAGGGCCCAAGTGATCATGAGCTAAGAATCTGAGTTAGCGAAGCTATGGCCATTTTTAGGTTAATCGTTTAACCCAACGTGAGAAACTCTTACTTATATTATATTCTTTAATGATGATTTGATGTTTGCAGTGAATGTATAATTTGTTTTGATCGTCAAGTTTGGTTGTGTAGTATTGTTTTTGTGTATATATATACACACACATATATACGCACAAGTCATGGAAATACACGTCGATAAGCACAAAGGATATCACTTTTCTATATTAAATGAATTGGTGTATATGGAATGTTAAACCTCTTAAAATGGTTTAAATGATTTTGAAATGTTTTACAAACATATGAAAGTGTTTTGGTGAAGGTTGAAAGATAATTGAAAATTTAGTCAAAAATAGGCGCGCCGCGTAACGGCAGTTCGCGATTTCGTGCCGTAAAAGTCAAACGAGTATAAAGAATGTAGTTTAGCTTGGAATTCTTCAGGATGAAAATTTTCTGGACTATAATGTCCATAATTTTCATAAAAAGAAAGAAAATTTTGATTTCGATAAGTAAATTTTGAAATATGAGTAAAATATACTTTTTGAAAAATCATGGTTTTGCAGTTCGAAATCCATAATAGGATTCATTTGAAAATGATATTTTAAAATTTTAAAAATATGAAATAAATTCTAAAAATATTTTAAAATGTTTTAAAAGTGATTTGAGTTATAAAAAGAAGCTTTCAAATGATAAAAGGTCGTTTTGATCAATATAGCTTAAAAAGAACTTTCTACCGCACTTTCCGCGGCACTTTTCTATAATTTTGAAATATAGCTTTAAACTTAACAATTCTTTTCCAGATATTTTATAAATATTTGCAAATGGATAATTAAGTGTTTTAATAATAATTTATAGGTTTTTTATATCTTATTTAAAAGAGTTTAAATAAATGATTTGAAGAAAAGCTATTATAAATAAAGTGATTTAATCTTGGATCTAAAAGTTGACGAGTAGATTGGATTTTTCTATTCGCGAGATCTAGATATGAGGTGCTTAAACTAAGGAGGTGTTCAGAAGAAACCAGTGCCCTGGCTCACTTGGCTCTTCCTTGGGCGAGGGATAGATAAGATCAAAATGTCGAAAACGAGTTGAGTATAAAGAATATTAAATTTTCCAAACTAAAATTAAATACAACTTGATTATATAGAGACATTCTTCTTATATTTAGTGTTAAAGCCTGAAGAGGAAAATCGTACTATTCGTGGAATTTAAAAGGTGATTTCGCCGCTATTCCTCCTACTTGTTGAATACGGGAATTGATATTGAGTAGAATTAGACGATTTCTATAGATTCTGCTCACTTAATGATTACTGGCTTTAGGATTAACATCCTAGGTAACATGGTTTTAACTAAATCAAAATTATGAGTTTTGAATTAAGAAATATTTGTTAAAATTTAAATGAAACGATCTGAAAATGTTTTCCTAAGCGAAAAATGAAAGGATTTCGAATTAGTCCCAGTTTAAAAAGGTTTAGAAGTAATCAAAGGATTTGATAAGAGAGGTTTATTGATTCCATATGTGCTGGAAATAAATGTTTTTAAAGTTGTATATCTCTAAAGGATATTTTGATAAAAGATTTGAATTAATCAAATATCATTCACCTATTTACTTGACCTCTTTTATCGATGATTAGTTCGAAGAAACCGGGATCGGATTGAGTGATTCTTATCCGAAAACCACTTCGAACTAATGATGCGTTCGTAAAATGAACATCGGACAAAGAAAATGAAAGATGAAGACTGAAGTCCTTTGGGGTAGAAGGACTGCTTGTTAATAATTCTGTTTAGCTCCCAAATACTAAAGTAGCAGTGGTCTCTTCATTTTTGAAACTCTTCGAGATGCAAGGACTTCTCGCTACTAATCCTAGGGGTAACTCCCGATAGGATATGGTAGGAGAGTGCCTTCGGTTTGTCCTGTCCTGGACAACTTGTATGGACGAATGTCTAACATTGCATTTCTGGTTACATAAATTGATCTCTATTAGCATATTATCTATTTGGTGGCAGAGAAGGCAACTTCTCTTAGCTTAACACCCTTTCCTGAGACGTACGAGCATAGGAGTTATACGTTTGTAGATATCAGTCATGTGACTATTGGATGGTAATTTAGTGTAACAACCCTAAATTGTAGTAACATTAGCTAGGACATATAATTAGTTAAATAAAATAAAATAATGTAAATGATTAAAGGATCGAGGTTTGTGTAATTAAAAGGTAGACGTCCAATTCATACAAACGAATTAAGAGGGAAATGAAATAAAATGTTGGGGAAATAGACAAGGGCGATACAGGAGTAATTATTATTCTTATACCCTAAATCCTTAAGCCATATTCTCACATTCATTATTCACATTCACAAAATAAAACAAAAGCTAGAAACGCAAGCGACCATTAGGGGATAACAAGAAGAAGATAAGCAAGATTTCAAGTGGAAAGCTTAAGCAAGTTAATTAAAGATCAAATCTCAACACCTTAATCCCAAAGCTAAGGTGAATAATAGGTTACATCTCATATTTTTGATGTTTTTGGTTTCTAGATTAGATCCGAATATTTTGCAAAGTATATTGCCATGTTTTCAATTGTTAAAATTGGATATATATATATATATATATATATATGCGTGTTGATGATTTATACTAATTCATATGAATATTATGATATGTTTAATGTGAAAAACCTATTAAATGACATCCAAATACCTTGCAATTTTAGAATAAGGTCAGAAATGGTATTTTAGAGATCGGTTTTAATTTTCATAATTTTCTGAATTAATGTGGATTGAATATTAATTTTCTAGTAAAGAAAATGGTTTTTTGGATTTAAACTTAATACGGCTAATATATGTATGTTTTGGGAAATTAATGTATGTTAGTAAACATATTAAAAATGATTTATGGAATTTTTTATAGATTTTTCCTATGTATTTCAATAGATATATAATATTATTTAAGGTATGGGATTTAAATGTTTTATATATTTATAAAATGAGAAGGGGCATTTTACAAATAATTTAATTTGTTTATTTTATAATTTTCAGCAGTACTTTTAGAAAAGAAATAAGCAACCATCCATGTTTTGACAAACAAGGCAGGTTGGTTGAAAAAACTGCTTTAAAAAGTTAAAAATCAGTTTATACATGCTTTTTACATGTTTCACCACTTTCGGCACCCAGCTTTTGGCTAAGTACTTCCGCCTCCATCACCATCGAACCAATGCGCATGATATCAAGGACTTGGTATGTTGCAAATTGGATATATGCGAGAGGTATGTAGTCGAAACCTAGGGTTTCGAAGCGGTCGAAACTTTGCTTTGTTTTAAAATAAAATGCACATGCTTTGCTTTTGAAAGGAATGTCTTCAACTTAGATAGTTTTCGACTTGGTCAAATGATTTTAAGGAATGGTTCTGAAAGAGGTTATGCCTTTTGTTTTAAGTAAATACTTTCGAAGGGGTCAAAATCCCTTATTGATGTATCTTAACTTTCGAAGCAATGCCTTCTAAACGGTTTCTTTGTCTTAAAACCCAAGTCGCTTCTCTATTGCTTTCGAAGGGTTGGTTTCGATACCATCACTTCTTTTACTTAGGAAAATTCTTTTGAAAGAGTACTTTCAATTTACTTGTTTTAAGACCCATTGTTCTATTGAAAGTTAAACCTGATGATTTCGAAAGGTTATTCCACGTGTTTTAATCGAACCTAAATGCTTTCGAAAGGTTTGAGTTTATGAAAAGGATTTTTCGGAAGGTTTAAGATAAAGGTTTCAAAGGAGTGGTTCCCAAATGGTTTCGAAAGGTTTTAAATGGAAGCTTCTAATGGTTTCGAAAGGAAATGTTTATAGTGTTTTGATAAGAGGATGTCTAAGGTTTTAAAGCTTTCGAAAGAAAGTTTTTCCAATGTTTTTGAAAGGTTTTTCAAGAATGGTTTCGAAAGGTATGATCTGGCCTTTTGACCTAAGTTTATAAAGCAAAGTAGTTACTTGGTTTCGAAAGGGATACTTTCAATGGTTTCGAAAGAGGTACTTTCAAATGTATAAATTTTTTCATCAACAAAGTTTTGTGTAAAGCATATATAACATGACAAGGTGATTGGAGTAAAGAATAGAGTATATTTTCCTTGTCTAAAGTATGATTTAAAGGTTTAAATCAATTTGAGATAAAATGTTTTTAAGGAATATTTTATGGGTAGAAGACCCTAAGTAAAATGACTCAGATATTAGAATACCAGATGGAACCGATATGCGGTCGCACCCTATACTTTAGCTAGTAGCCCCTAGCTAATATAAGTCCAAAATTCGAGTGTGTAGGGCTTTGTCATAGGTAAGACTAAAATGATGTTACACACATAAATGAATATACATAGCAGAGATAGGTTATTGGTGAGCCCGCAAAAGCATTTTGTTCTGTTGACCCTGGAGAACTAAGTTAGGGACAGACCGTCCAAAAGATGATTATCTAATAGAAGTTAAATTATTTGTTTATTTTGTCTAGTTGGCTCGAGTTAGCCAAAGGTTAGTAGCCAAACAAAACTATAGTGCTCAGACGGATAGTCCATTTGTTACCTGATTTATATGCATACATGATATTGCTTTATTGTTTTAACAAGTTATGGTTGTAGGATTAAAATTTGCAAAATATATGTTTTAAAAGGATATTAGTGAGAGGAAACCCATTTTGCTAAGCGGCATAGTCTCACTTAATATCAAATAACCGAGATGTATAGTATTATTCATCGCAGGCTTTATGTCTATCTCGAAGTTTATGATTTTCCCATTAAACTCTCTAATGCTCAAAATTAATTTGAGTATCTGAGGGTTAAGGTTTTCATGTTTTAGTAGGTGGACGAATACAACTTTCGAAGACGAACATGAGACTGATGCTAGGTATATTAGGAGTTGTTATGTTTTATTTCCGATGTGTTGTATTAAATTTGTTATGACTATTTAGTACTCTGGTCATCCAAGAAGGCATCTTCATATGTCGCTCTTAGCGTATTTATGTAATAATTATATCTGATTTGAACTTAGGAAACATTTGGGATTATGTAACTTGGATAGTAATGTTGTTTTGAAATGTAATCAGAAAAGTGTTTTAATCTGTGATGATTTTATTTCATATTCAAGTAGTTTTGATATTATGAATACCATTAATATTACCGTATTTGGTCACTAGAAGTTAATACTATGGATGACTACAGCATTTATAGCACTTAGCTTCGTTCCTCCAGATAGAGGATGTTACAACTTGGTATCGGAGCATAGGTTTATGAAAAACTTTAAAATAAAAGGATTTTTGAAAACATAATCCTAAGGAATTAGAGATAAGATCGGAGTATGGGATAACGCTATAGTAACATACTTGTATTTACTATATATAAGTATACGCTATATCTCTGTTCTTCTACCTTTCTTAAGCTATTCTTCTGTATCTTCTGAGGCTTGAATACAGATATGGATGCTAGAAGTGGAAGAGTTAACCTTAGAGAGAGAAGCATCACTACAAATGGAAATGCCGGACCAAATACGAGAAGGGACCAATGTCAGGCACAAGCTGGAAATGAAGGTGTTGGAGTCTCGCTAGTTGACATAGGAGCAATGTATTAGTTCTTTGCCAACATGATGCAAGTGGGAGTTTCTGTTGGAGTAGTTGCAGGAAACGTTGGAGGAGGAAATCAAGAAGCTCCAATGGTCAACAACTATGCTATTCTGAGTAGATATTGTGTTTGGCCAGGGGGAAAGCCGTTTATTAGTACTGAAGACGCAATCGAAGTGGGGAACTGGTTACTTCATTGCGAGAGGATTTTTGCTGATTTGGGGCTCAATGATGAGCAGAAGAGAAGAATCACTTCGAGACAGTTACAAGGAGCAGTGTTGTACAGGTGGAACAGTGTTACAGTTGGAGTTACTGAGGAGACAATGACATGGGCTGAGTTCAAGAGGAGTTTTGGAGAGAGTTTTATGTCGGAGATTTCTAAGTTTGCTCTACTTAGAAAGTTTGCTAAATTGGAGCAGGGAGACACAATTATGCTTGAGTACGCGACGAGGTTCGAGGAGCTAGCAAGGTATGGTTATGGTATGGTGTATTGTGATAAGAGGAATAAGAAGCTCATCGGGAGTTGAAGCCTGAACTTGGTAGGGCAATCTTACCGCATATCAGGAACCCATTTGATGTTGTAGTGGAAATGGCCTTGAGGAATGAAGAGATGCTAGATTTTCTTGAAAGAAATAAGGCCAAGGAAGTTCAAGGAGTGTATAGTCATTAAAGAAAGTTTTTCCACAAGAAAGGAGCTTAGAAGGGTAGAGCTTCTAAGAAAGGAAAGGCAGAGGTTGTCTGTTATAAATGTGATAAGAAAGGGAATTTCGCAAATGAATGTCGCTCAGGAGATGGAAAGAAGGTGATCGGGAAGAAGAATATTAGATGCTTCAATTGCGATCAAATTGTACATTATATAGACCAGTGCAAGGAGCCAACCAAGGATGGAAAAGGCAAAGTGTTTTTATTGGAGCCAGCTACCTTGAGGCTAATAGTAGAGGAAAGGGAAAAGCTATTTTGGGGGGTACACATATGATTCATGGTATTCTATTTGATATCGGTGCATCGCATTCTTTTATATCTCATTGTTTGGTAGATAAGTTTAACTTAGGACCCTCATACCTAATTACTTCCTTAAGGGTTGCAAATCCAATAGGAGGTTATGTGACTCTTGGGATGAGATGTGACCACATATAGTTTGAATTGTTTGGTCATACATTTGTTTGCAGTTTGCATTTGTTTGATTTCATAGGGTTTAGAATTATTTTGGGTATGGATTGGTTAAATAAATATGATGCTAGGATATTTTGCCATGATAGGAAAATATCGCATAGATACCCTGACTGTAGTGATCGAATCATATACTTCATAGAAAACCCTAGTTTTGAGGTTAACGCTTTATTAGGTGTTGTTGAGTTAGAAGACGAGTTGAATCATTTTTTGTTGTTAGGGAATTCGCAGATGTCTATGAACCTATAGTAGGTTTTCTACTGAAACGAGCCATTGAGTTTCGAATAGATTTGGTAACAGGAGTAGAACCGGTGAGTAGACCGCCAAGCAAAATGACACTTACCGAAATGAGGGAGCTCAAGGTGTAGTTGGTGGATTTTGAAAGTAAGAATTTTATGAGACCAAGAAGTTTGCCTTAGGGAGTAGCCACAGTGTTTGCTAAGAAGCCTAACGGATCGTTAAGGTTATGTATCGATTATATAAGTTGAATGAGAAGAAATTAAAGTAACGATATATGTTACCTAGACTTGACAATTTGTTTGATTAGTTGAGTGCAACTAAAGTATTTTCCCAGTTATATTTAGAAACAGGGTTCCATCAGCTTAGAGTGATAGAGGATAATATTCCTCTGACGGTGTTTAGAACTAAATATGTATTGTGCGAATGGTTAGTAATGCCATTCGGACTAACTAATGCACTAGCATTCTTTGTGGATTTGATGAACTGAATTTTCCAAGAACACTTGGATAGGTTTATGTGGGTTTTCACAAATGACATTTTGATATACTCTAAGGATGAGTGAGAGCAAGAAGTTCATCTTAGACCGGTGCTTGAGACACTGAGGCAGCATCAGCTAAAAGCGAAGTTTTCAAAGTGTCGTTTCTGGAAGAAGGAAGTGAAGTTTCTTTGTCATGTAATCTTAGTGAAAGGGTTGTGTGTAGATCCAATTAAGATCGAAGCAGTGAATAATTGGAGGAGACCTGAGATAGTGACTGGGATAAAGAGTTTTCTAGGACTAGCCGGGTATTATCCGAGATTCGTTAAGGATTTCCTACGGATAGTGGCACCAATGACCAAGCTAATGCGAAAGGATGTGAAGTTTGTCTGGATTGATAAGTGTGAGTAGGCATTCTAGAAGCTGAAACACTTATTGATTAATGCATCTGTGTTATTTGTTCCAGAGGGGAATCAGGACTTAGTGTTGTACACGAATGCATGTGGAACAGGATTAGGAGCTTTGTTAATACGAAGAGGTAAAGTGATTGCCTATGCATCTCGATAGCTTATACCCCATGAGGTTAGATATCCAACGGATGATATGGAATTAACTGCGGTAATCTTTGGATTGAAGGCATGGAGACATTACCTTATGGAAAAAGATTAGAATTGTATACAGATCATAAGTCGCTGAAGTATTTATTCTCTCAAAAGGAGTTGAATATGAGACAGCTGGGATTGTTAGAGTTTTTAGCCGCTTATTATTTTGGTATTGCATATACACCAGGAAAAGACAACAAGGTTGCAGATGCACTTAGTAGAAAATATTAAAATGCAGTGTTGGCAATGGTAGCTGAGTGGAAATATTGGAAGCGTTGATGACATGAAGAATAATTTGGAGATCTTAAGTTAGATCTTTAAGGAAATAGTTATGTTTCATGTTTAGAGGTTCGAATGGTGATGATCGGAAAGATTGCTTCTAAGAAAAAGAAGGATCCATTATTAGTTGAACAGATTGGAAAGTTAAGGGAAGGAACAGAGCGCGATGACTTAAAGATTTTAGTCTTGACCAAAAGGGGTGGTTGAGGAAGAAAGGACGACTATGTGTTCCAAATGCAGGAAACACGAGGAAGGAAGTTTTAAAAGAATGCCATCGTTAGAATTTCAACATTCATCCAGGAGGAACTAAGATGTACCAGGACATGAAAAGAAGTTTCTTCTGGAAAGGTATGAAGAGAGATGTACACTTGTGGGTGAAACAGTGTTTGAACTGTCAACCGGTAAAAGCCGAACATCAGGAACCAAAGGGGCTACTTTAGCCTTTAGATCTTCCAGTATGGAAATGGGATTCTAGCTCGATAGGTTTCATAGACAGGCTGCCAGGGTGAGGAAATGAAAGTATATGGGTCATGGTGGACAGGTTAACCAAGAGTGCCCATTTCATTCTGGTTAAGTCAACCAAGACGGCACCTGTTTTAGCTAAGTTATTAATGAATAATATAGTTAGATTGGATGGAATTCCTAGCAGTATAGTAAATGATAGAGATTCCTTATTCACTAGCGAGTTCTAGAAGAGTCTACAGGAGACTTTGGGTATCAAGCTCAAGATGAATGCCGCTTACCATCTACGGACAGACAGGTAAACGAAAAGGGTTAACAAAGTCTTAAAAGATTTGCTACGAGCTTTTGAGGTAGATTTTGGGGGATCATAGGAAGACCATCTACATTTAGTTGAATTTTCCTATAAAAATGGTTGTCAGGTTAGTATAGGGATGGCCATTTGAAGCTTTTATGGAAGGCCATGTAAATCTCCTGATTTGTTGGTTACAAATTGGGGATATGTTAGTTCTTGGACTTGATTTGGTTAAGGAAGTAGCAGAAAAGGTTGAGTTAATTCAAGAAAAATGAAGGAAGCTCGGTCTAGGTAGAAGAGCTATGTAGATAGAAGATGGAAAGACTTAGATTTCTTAGTTAGAGATCATGTTTTCATCAAGGTACCATCGACCAAAGGTGTAATTCGATTTGGAAAATCAGGGAAATTAGCACCAAGGTTTGTTGGACCATTTCCTATTGTAGAAAGGATCCGAAAACTCGCATATAGAGTAGAGCTACCAAATAGTTCAGTAGGAGTCCATGATGTTTTTCATATTTCTCATTTGAGGAAGTGTATTCGCGATCCAAAGACTACTATATCACTGACTGTGTTAGAGGACTTAGTAGTGGAACTGAATTTGACTATATTTCGGAAGTCGGTTCATATAGTCACAAGAGATGAGAAGAGGCTAAGGAATAAGACAATCAAATTAGTTAAGGTCCAGTAGAGCGACGATGGGAGAGACTGTACTTGGGAAACTAAGAGCAGGTTTAGAGATACTTATCCTGATTTGTTCATAGAATATTTTACCTTTATGATTGATTTTGATCAGTGCTTTATCATAATTTTGAGGACGAAATTCTTTAAGAAGGGGAGTCTATAACGACCCAAATTGTAATTAACATTATTTAGGATATTTAATTAGTTAAATTAAATGGTTAAGGGATTGAGATTTGTGTTAATAGTGGGTAGCCATGCCTAATGAACAATGAACTAAAAGGGGATTAACATGAAATAGAAAAGGGAAGTAGATAGGGTCAAAGTAGGAATAATTTATATTCATATACCCTAAACCCTCATACCACTTCATTTTACACGTTAACAAACTAAAATCAAGACATAAGAGAGGTCGGCTACCATTAAGGGGAAAACAAGGAGAAGATAAAGCTAGAATCAAAAGAAGGAAGCTTAATCAACTTAATCCAAAATCACATCTCAACTCCTTAGCAACAAGCTAAAGGTGAATAACATGTCACATCTCATATTTTCTTATTTTTGGTTGTGGTTGAGATCCGAAATTATTTTGCAATTGATTTTCCATGTTTTGATTGTTTAAATAGAGATATATGCTTTATGATTTATGCTCTTTCATATAGATTTTATGATAAGGTTTAGCTCGAAAAACTAATCAAATGACATCCAAATGCCTTGTGAATTTGAGATAAGGTCATAATAATATTTTAGTGATGGGTTTCAAATTTCATAATTTACTAAATTAAATTGGATTTATTAAGAATTTTCTAGTGAAGAAATTAGTTAATTGGGTATAAAATTAATTACGTCTATGTTATGCTGGCGTTGGGTCAGAAATTTATGTATGTTAGAAAACATATTAAAGCTAATTTATGAGAAATTTTGTAGAATTTTCCTAAGTGTTTTAATAAGTATATAAAATTATTTAAGGTATAGGAATTAAATGTTTTACAAGTTTATAAAAGGAGAAGGGGCAATTTGTAAATGTTTAAATTGTTTAATTCTGAATTTTGGTCGCACTTTAAGAAAAGATTTTGAAAAAGATATTAGTGATCAATCATATATTGACAAAGAAAGCAGTTTAGTTGGGAAGAAATTACTTTTAAAAGTCAAAATCAGTTTTTATATGGTTTTGCTATTTCGCCACTTTTAGTAGCTGCCTTTTGACCTCATACTTCTACCTCAATCCTCGTCGAAACCAATACACATTGTATCAAAAGCTTGGTACGTAGTGGATTGGAGAATAGGTGAAAGGTATTGAGTCGAAATAGGGGTTCTAAAGGGGTCGAAACCTTGTTTCTCTTTTAAAAGGAAATGCCGCTTGCTTCGCTTTCATAAAGAATGCTTTCGAATGAGACAGCTTTCGACCTGGTTAAGTGTTTTAAAAGAAAAGAGGTTTTGAAAGAGGTTGCCGCGTTTGTTTTAAGAAAATGCTTTTGAAGGGGTCGAAACCCTTGCTGTCGCATCCTATCTTTCAAAGCAATGCCTTCAAAAGGGTTCTTTCGCTTTAAACCCTAAGCCACTTCCCCGATGCTTTCAAATGGTTTGGTTTCGACACCATCCACTTCTTTTTCTTAGGAAATTGCTTTCGAAAGAGTTGCTTTCGACTTAGTTCTTTTAAGACCCTTATAAGGTTTTGAAAGTTAAACCCAAAGGTTTTCGAAAGGAATGGTTTTGAATGGTTTCGAAAGGTTGTTCCACATATTTTTACTTGAATCCAATTCTTTCGAACGTTTTGATTTATGAAAAGGACTTAATGTTTTCGAAAGGTATATGTTAAAGGTTTTGAAGGAGGGTTCCCCAATGTTTTCAAAAGTTTTACCTTGGTGTTTAAATAGAGGGTTTCTAATGTTCTCAAAAGGCATGTTTAAAGTGTTTTGAAAAAAGGATGTCCAAGGGTTTGATAAAGTTTTCAAAGGTATTTTCAACGTTATCGAAAGGTCTATTGTAAATGGTTTCAAAAGGTATGTTTTGGCCCTTCGGCCTAAGGTTATAAAGTAAAGAAGTTTACTTGTATCGAAATAAGTACTTTTAATGGTTTTGAAAGGGCTTGTTTAAAGATTTTAAACAAGGGTTTTGAATGTGTTCATCAACAATGTTTTGTGTAAAGTATATATAACATGGCAAAGTTATTTAAGTAAAGCATAGAATATATTTTTCGTGTTTACGTATGATTTAAAGGGTTAAATCGATTTGAGAGAAAGGTTTTCAAGGTATATTTGGTGGGGTAGTTGACCCTAAGTAAATGACTCAGACATTAGAATATCAGATGGGACTTGTATGGGATCGTTCCCTACGCTTTAGCTAGTAGCTCCTAGCTAATATAATTCCAAAATTCCAGTGTGTAGGGCTTTGTCACAGGTAGGACTAAAATGATGTTACATAGAGAAAGGAATATAAAGAGTAGAGATAGGTTATTGTTGAGCCCACAAAACTATTAGGATCATTTGACCCTGTAAGAAGTAAGTTAAGGACAGACCATCCAGAAGAGTATCTAACAGAAGCTAGATTTTTTTTTTAATTTGTCTGGTAGCCCGTGTCAGCCAAAGGTTAGTACTTAGCCAAACAAAACTATAATGTTCAGACAGATAGTCCATTTTTTACCTGATTTGCATGCATACATGATATTGCTATTATTGTTTTAACCAGTTTGGTTGTAGAATTTTGATTTGCAAAAGATAAGCTTTTAAATGGATATTAGTGTGGGGAAACCAGTTCTGCCAAGCGGCCTGGTCTCACTTAATATCAGATAACCGTATAGTATTGTTCATACCAAGATTTACGTTTAACTCGAAGTTTATGTTTCCTCT
This sequence comes from Allium cepa, assembly GCA_030765085.1. NCBI lineage: Eukaryota > Viridiplantae > Streptophyta > Magnoliopsida > Asparagales > Amaryllidaceae > Allium > Allium cepa. The sequence goes on from CM060928.1 coordinate 349,535,764, forward strand.
TAAACTCTCAGGTGCTCAAAATCGATTTGAGTAAATTGAGAGTTGAGGCTTACAGGTTTTATTAGGTGGACGAATAAAGCTTCCGAAGATAAGCAAGAAGCTGATGTTAGCTCTTTACGATTTGTTATGTTCTATTTCCGTTGTGATGTATTATTATAGTTTTTCTATTTAGTACTCTTACCATCCAAGTGGGCATCTTCATATGTCGCACTGGGCGAATTTTGTAATAATTATATTTGTTCAATGCCTAGGAAATGTTTGGGATTATGTCATTGGATATGAAATAGATTTTGTGAAATGTAATCAGAAAAGTTGTTTTCGAAATCTATGATTTTTTTCATATTCATGTGCTTCTGATATTATGGATACCTTTAATATTACCATATTTTATCGTAGGAAGTTAATACTATACATGACTACATCATCTGTAGTGCTTAGATTTGCACCTCGAGATAGGGGATGTTACACAAGAGCTATTCGGAATTCAACCAGGGTCGATCGGCCCAGAAAACCTCTATACGGAGAGTCAACATCCAAAATAATAAATTGTAAAATTAGCACTCTCCTTCGTTCACCTTCTCCAAATTCATTAGGTAATCCACGTAACCACCAACCTCGGTCGTGAAGCCATTAATACCATTAATACAAGATTTATACGGTTTTAAGTCTTTGGCTTCCATTTTCATCTGATTATATGCCTTTTTGAAAATTATATTCACTGAATTTCCATAATCAGTCAAAATCCTTCTCACCAATGCAGGACCAATCATAGCTGAAATGACCATCAGGGCGATTGCTGGAGCCTTTACTTTATCTGCATCCCTATTTCTAAACACAATACCATTAGCCATGGTACACTGTTGTTTTGCTGGAGATCCATCTTCCGTATTCGAACAACATTCAAAATCTACATGCCTAATCACGCTAGCGTAGCGCTCCATCTTTTACCAAGTCCTATCTACAAGATGTGGTCCTCAAACTATCGTATTTATCACCCGTTATCCACTGGTCCGTGTAAGCTCCTCAGCCCTGCGTGAAGCTTATCCTCGATTGGGGTCAGATGTCCCATATTCGCCATCCTGCGAGATTTTCACAAACTACAACAATTTCCTTTCCCAATTAGCTTTTCTATAACATTCTGGAGATGTTTGCATTCATTTGTATTATTTCCATAACACTGATGAAACCGACAATATTCCCTGGTCTGCTTCTCTGTTGATTCCTTTGGAGGTGGCTTCCTGTATTGCATGATATTGCAAGTTGATAGGTAGACATTCTCTAGGGACGTGGGCGGTGTGTAGTTGTCATACATTAGAATTCTAGATTTTAGTCTCCCAGAAACCCTCTTCTGCTCTCGATTCCTCTCTCCGTCTTTCTTTTATTGATTCGACTTATTTTGAATGTTCACTTGGATTTCTTAGAATTGTGATCATACTGTTTTATTGCAATATTACTCTGCACTACTTATCCACTCGGTCCTGCAATAATCCTTTTTCTGGAGGACCTGGCTTCCTCCTTTCTTAGAAATTGAGCTGCCTTTGAATAGAAGCCCTTCAATGTGGCAGGCAGTTATCCAACTGGCTAATTGCCAAACTCAGATTCCAATCGATCCCACTTGTCACAGACATAAGTATAGCATGATCATTTGGTTACTGATCTCCGTTCCAGTTGTATGAAATCTCTCCAAATAATCCTTCAACAATTCCCCTGGAGCCTGGATCATGCTGGAAAGGGACATCATGTCTTTAGGATGAGTGCCCGCATTCAGAATTGCTCCACAAACTTAGTTGCCAACTTGTCGAATATCCAAATCGATCGTGGAGGTAGTCTCATGAACTACATCGTCACTATTCCGAAAATGGTTATAGGAAAGCATATGCACTTGGTCGCATCATTGGCTTGTGTAGAATCCATCAGCCACTCATATCTCATAATATGCTATCCGGGGTCGGTTTTTCCCTCGTAGGCAGGCATTGATGGCATGTTGAACCTTCCCGGATATTCAGCATGCAGAACATTATTAGTAAATGAGGTTTGGCTTCTCAAGATTCCTCGATCATCATTAGTGAAGCCTTGATTCTCTCTCATCAACATCTGACCATTACTAATAAGTCCGACGTTAGGATGTGTGGTGCCAAGCGGTGGTTGCACTCTACCTCGCGTGAATGGTCCAATCGATGTCTATGGGCTGTTTCACGCCTTCTTGGTTCACCATCCCCTTCATGCGCATCTCGAACATTTACCTTATCGTTATTCCGAAGAGGTTCCTGGTCAACATTCAATCGAACTCCACTATCCAAGCTTCCAAGAATTGTTCCAGCATGATTCCCCAAGTGTAAGGGGGAATCCCTCCTATGGAGGAGGGATCGGTACTGATCCCTAGGGAGGGATCAGCACCAATTAGTCCAAGCAGACCATGATGGTCTGCCAAGCGACGCTCTGAAGTTTCTATGCGATCTTCTATGACCCTGTGACCCCTATTCCTGTGATATTCATCCGATGAGCTTGATTTGTCTGATGCCGAGTAAGGAGTAGGATCCCTCCTAGCCTTCCCACGTTGCTGCTGAGTAATCTGGTTCATCAGGTTAATATTAATCTGAATTTGCTTATTTAGTTGTTGATGGATTTCCATCAACTCTCTCATTAGCTTATGAAATTCAGCTCCTATTATATAGTCAGTAAGTTTTTGAATTTCAACCAAATCAGCATTCAAATTTGTTAGTTGATTGCTAGGGCCTCATTGTTGAATGCTAGCAGTCTCATTTTCATCCACATACTGAGAAGTAGATCTAGGATGTCTCACCATAATCAATCTCCTTATTATATTTCAGCAAATCTGAGTAGTATAAGCAACTTTATTAAGATAAGTAGGGATCTCCTTCGAGGATTTAAACATCCAGTAGCAACAAAGAGTATCCTAGCAAGCTAAGAATCTTGATTCTTGATAAAAGCACCCAAATGTTTGCAAACAAATTGGTTACAAACCCCCAAGAGTAAATTTATAAATAAAGAAAGTAAAATTAAAACCGAGGAATAGATTAAACTAATAGACTAATCAAATAAAAAATCAAGAACACAGGAAATTATAGTGGTTCGGCATTATATGTCTAGGTCCATTTTGAAGATTACCATTACTGATTCGTTAACAGTTTGATTATAGCGGAAAGAAGAAAAAACTTGATTACAATAAAGACTCGAGTAACTAGCAATGTAAAGATCCTTAGAATGACCCCTTAGGTCTCTATTTATAGGTGAAGGTGACCACCAATCTCTTTGAAACTTTAGCTATAAGACCTTCTAACCCATATGGGCCCACCAGAGGTGTCGCTAAGCCTAAATCCCAATGAAGAGGGATCGGTACCGATCCCTTCATATGTCAATTTTTGGGCAATGATCTCTATGGTGGCTTCTTCATGCTTATATATGTTGGCTATTCAAATATCATGTTATTTGGACTAGTGGAGCTCATGTTATTGATTGATATTTGGTTCAATTCCATTTGTGAGCTGTTTTCTACCGAACCCTTCAAATAGTTATATACATCCCTAGGGCAGGTTCCCTAGGGTTCATAAACCTTGCCCTCAAAATTTCATCTGCTTTGGACTTTTAGATCCCAAGATATCGATCATTGAATGCTAGAATGTATTTTGTCTCTTATGTGTGCCGATCCCTCCTTAGTGGGATCAAGCATGCCTATTCATCCATCTATGCTGAGCCCTTTTATATGCTATGTCGAACCCTTCCTTATGGGTTAAAGTATAACCTTCCAAGCCAACAAACCATGCTGATCCATCTACTTTCATCCATGCTGATCCCTTGCTTGTCCTAGCTAAAATCCATATTTTAAGTATCCTGCATTGTTTATCTACCAATTCCATCCAATTCTAGCTTTACATAACTATTTCTCTGGTCATTGTTCTTGATAACAGTCAAATCTATCTTGTATAATCAGTTCAATCTAATCGGGTCAGGATATCGGGTGACAAAAAGTTAACTAATTATTTAGTTAAAGTTGTTTTAAACATTTTGATTTTAGAGTAAATTTTTATTTATAAGTAAATTTTTATTTATAATTAATTATTTTATTGTATTTTTTAGTTAACGTGTTATTATTATAATTTCGGTTAGAGATAATTCAATATATTATTTAGTGTATTCTAAAGTAATTATTTTGAACAATGGTTAAAAATAATTAAAAAAAGAATGTTAAATAATAACTTGGTTGTTAAAGGTGTTTAAAATCATCGATTCTTATCAATGGAACTATATTAATGGCAGTTCATGTAGGAAGTTTGTTTAAAAACAAAGGAAATTTATAAAAGGAGTTTTATAAATTAAAAAGATATCTTGGAATTGGTAAAGAGTTTTATAAACAGGTTTGGCAATTTAAAAGTGAGATAATTATAAACCAAAAGAGATTTATGCAAAGAGATGGGTTGTGGATCATTTATATCTCCATTTTAATAGGATTTTTGATAAAACACACCTCTAAGTGTTGGTGAATATATTTCTACCATTTTATAAGTACATAAAAGTAGCATTCCAGATTTTTGAAAGTGAAATGGGTTTGTGAATACACTTAGTCCGTTGAGAAAAGTATATGGATATATTTTCTACGTATCAAAAATATATTGGTTTGTGAATACATTTATCCTATTAAGGTATGTATATAGAGGTGATTTCCAAGTTTTGAAAAGTGGTGTTAAATCAATAAAAGGTCAACATTAGAGGTTTGATGATTCCATGGGAAATGTAATCTCATTTGAATATTTGTTATTTGATAGTTAAATAACCAATTATCAAAATCTTGACCAAAACGTACGTTTGGAATATCTAGAAGAAACACGGGAATTATATGGTACAATTACCGTCGACGGTGTTATACTGTACATATAAACTTGTTTTGTTCTTTAGGATAAATGATAAAGAAATCCATCCATTGATGGTTAGGAGGTGATCACTATTCTTATCTTTGTCTATTTATTTCCTGAAGAACCAAGATTAAGTTTACCGACAATTATCGAAAGTTGTTTTGAAGAGACCGAGATCAAATCTACTATCCGAAATCCACTTTTTTCCAACTCAAGCATTTTGAAGTGAATACATCTTGAAGATCATGAAACTGAAGATGGAGCTCTTTCAAGTGCAAGAGCTGCTTGTTACTAATCCTGATGATGATTCCAAAATGGATGTAGTAAAAAATGGTGTCTTCTGTTTCGTTCAGTTCCAGAATGAACTTGTATAGATGAATGCTAGCATTGCATTAGTACTTGGAGGACAATGTAGCATTCCAAGTGGGAAGTGTTGTTTAAAGGTAAAATGTATCCTCAAGCCTCATCAACCCAGAAATGACAAAAATCGAGCATGCAACAGGGCCAAGTGGGTCTCTTCCATCAAGGTATGGTCATTCCGAATCTAGATCGATTACTATCTACTCATGTATGCTTCGGGGTCCATTAACAAAAGAGGTGATCATATTTGGTACTACTAATCAAGTGGTAGGCCATTCTTGTGTGGCAAGGATACAAGATGTTCTTGTCAAACCCTAATGTGTTTTATCCAAAGATGTACCATCTGAAGGAAGTTCCTTACCTTGTCATAGTATGGAATCAATTCTCTAATACAAGCCTTATGGTTTTAGACATGACCACCTATGCTGGAACGTGAGAAGCAAGCATTTCACATATTTTAATATTTTATTTTCACCCCTAGACATTATTATAATATCATTGGATTTTTTGATATAAATGTTTTGGTTATCGTCAGTTAAAAACCAGTATGTATTTATGTGCGACATGGTTTTGCGAGGTACCTTTGATTTTAAAGGATTTTACAAGTCATAATAAATAAAATTTCTTCTAATTTGAGTTTGCATTTTGGTTTTACCAGACTAACATCGGCGCTATTTTTCCTAAACGCTTGGGTTAGATCGAGCATATTATAGATTTAGTTTGGACAATTTGGAGCTTCAAAAGATGAAATGGAGGCCTAGAAATGTATTTGCGTATATGGTTATCTTTCCCTTGCATTCATTGTTGTATTTATCAACAATTGTGAGGACGAGTTGTTATAACTGTCCGGGATAAAATAGGTTAGTATACTCTTATAGATGTCTATATATACATATATCACAGTTTCTTTTTGCATAAAGATTTGTTGTATGTTATAGATTATTTGTTCTGCTGTAAGACTCTATGTTGTTTAGTTTCTTCTGGTTTTCTTTTTCTTTCTTTCCCTAACTATCCGCATTTCTATTCAATGGGTCATATATGGTTGATTTCCCGCTTAAAATGTACAAAAAAAGTGGGTCGTTACAACGTGGTATCAGAGCTTTGATTGAGCAAACACCTAGACTTTGGTGGAGTTAACTCATTAGAGATATGTTAAGCGAGACCCTAGGACGAATTTGAGCATATTAAATATATGAGAGTGCCTATTTGTTAGTGAAATAAAACTATTTTATACTGTATTGTTTAATTTGTTGAGTGGCTTAAGAATATTGGTCGATACGTTTGGCCAACTTTATCGATAAGATTTCCAAAACATCTAAACAAGTCTAATCGACACAACATTGTTTTAAATGGGTAAATGAAATAATTTTACCTAGGAATATATCTTATATATATATAAAAGAATATTTTTTCAAAAATATAGTTATTCTTGATTGTGTTTGTCTGTTAGAAAATGATAATATTCGATCTTTGTCATCTAGGATTTGATTAGTCATGCTCGCCCAGTTCTAAGCCTTGACTATTGTTGTTGATCTTTCTGAAAACTTCCTTTGAAATCTGGGTTGGGTAGATAGGAAATTTTGGGAACATTGGAACAAACATTTTTGAATTCAGTTTCACAATTTGACTATAAGGAGTTCGTTGATAGAGTGTGTTAAAATTTGATTTTTATAAGAATCGGCTATTAAAAGGATGTTGGAATATTTTGAAATAAATATAGGAGTGATTTTATATAAAAAGTTGACTGTAAAAAATTGAATTTTGATAAAAAGAGGATTATAAAAAAGAAAACTAAATTTTTTCTAGAATAAACATGAGAAGTTGATTTTATAAGAATTGATTTATAAAAATGAGTTTTATAAATAAAAGGAATTTGAGAATCTAAATTCTGTTGGTTTTGGAAAATGTGTTTCGAGGTTAATACTGGTATTATTGGAAAATATTTTTGAGACAATAATATTTCTAAGGGTTTTCAAGGAGTTATAAAAGCACTGAATTCACTTCTGTCATTGAGAAATAATTCCAATGTTGACTGTAGAATCATTGGTGTTCATTTTTCGAGTTTCTAAGTGAGGGATTCCTACAACAGGAATTTTCTATGAAATTGCTTTGATAAAAAAAGATTTTTGTTTGATCCTAAAAGCATGTATTGATTTACGAAAAGAAAATATGTATATTATTATTTCAAATGAATTATGGAAAACAAAGTAATAGTTTTACTTGGGGGAGTCTTAATATAAATATTTTCGAAAATAGTAGTAAGGGTTTATTTAAATATTTCTATGTATAAATGTTTTTTAAAAGAAATTTTTTTCAAAGAAGGATGTGTTTTCTTTGGTTTGGTTCGCCAAATGAGTCCCGAAATATTTTGTGATGAGTGGAATAATCTTCTAAGTGACGATCGGATGTTTGCTTAGGCAAATCATATACTACACTTAGTAAATTATTCTCTTTGTCATTATGCAATCGAAACAAGTACAACTCGAACGAACCCAAGGCAAGTTGGTGATAAATGGTTGTTGGAGATATGATGTTTCAAAATAGGATTTCAAAATAAAAAGTACTATTTTAAGTTAACTAGTTCGAGTGGCTCGAAAATGATTTAAAATTGAAAAAGAGATATGTTCGGATGGTAAACTCTTCGCTTGCGTATTATCCTTCTTGGTAAGGGAATATATAATAATGTTTATTAGTACTTAGTTACTTGGTATAATTTTTGGATTACTCGGGCTATATATATATATATATATATATATATATATATATAAATATTTTGTAGATTAAAATACATAATATCATTTCGAAAAATGTTTTTGAATAAAAACCCGGGTGTTTAAATTTTTTAGGCGAATTTAAAAGAAAAGTTCGAATTTGATTGTTATGTATACCCTTAGGGTAGGATAGAATATTTTACAAGTTTTACAGCCTATGTTGTGTGGTATGAAAATGTTTCTCAAAAAAATAAATTTTAGTCGGAATAGAATTGGTATTAGTAAAACCAATTAAATGAGTGTATAAGATGGATGTAGATTATTTCTCTTCAATATGGTTCTGATCTAAAATTCGAGTACATGATTTTGAGGTATTTTACACGATTTCAAATAAGGATCTATTACTCGATTTTGGCAGTGAACAATTGATAAGGGTTTTTTGTACGGGACTAAAGTTTTCTATCATAGCTAAGCTATGTAAGGAGACCAGAGGTTCCTAATCAAGGAGCCTGATCGGAGTCCGCACCAGAAAATCGGATGAGCGACACTAGTTTGAAAGTGAAATTTTGTGTTCAAGTAGAGGTCGAATCAGATTTTATATATGAATGATCTATGAACATCATGCAGACTTACAAATGGTTTTGGGTGTTTGTGTGGTGAAATTTCGGTGATGAAATTCTTTTAAGAAGGAAAGTGTGTAATGACGCGAATTTTATCACTTTGATTTTGAAATATTTAATTAGTTTTAAATATTCAATTTGGGATTTTATTTAAATTATGGTGTAAATCAATGCTTCAAATAACTGCTAAATTTTTAATGATGTATTTTTTTAACAGGTAAATAGGCATAAGGAAGAAGTTGCAAAATAATTTAGTCTCAAGGACAACAAGTTTTTTTTAGTCTGAAGGACACTTTTTAGTGTAAACTGAAAATGATAGTTACAACTATCATTCTGTGATTTACACTAAAAAGTATCTTTCAGCATAAAAAACAAACTTCTTATCCCTGAAACTAAATTTTTCTCTAACGTTTTCCTTCAGCCTAAAAACCCTTTTTTTTAATTTATAGAATTTTTCAATAATTATTAATTTGAAAAATATTTGAATTTTTGTTGACGTATTTCACGTTGAACGTTGTCATTTCCAAATTAAACAGGATAAGTTAACTAGCCTATATTATTTTTGTTATGTGATTGCATTACATTTCTATACGTGATTGTGTACACAGCTCGTAATAGAACGCGATATGTGTGGCAGGGTAGTAAAGTCTATTCAAAGTTAAATACATACGTACACATGTACACAACTCAACCAAACTTCTGTTTCTTTTTACCATCAGCGGCCTTTGCATCAACTCAATCACCCATCTGCCCCCTTAAACCCGACCAGCCACCATTATCCCCTTCACCATAGTAGCATTTTTCTTTCATTGTCTGTCCTTGTTGCTTGTATTTATAGGTATGCCTTTCGAATGTAGGAAGCTCTCATCTCTGTTGATCACAGTAAATATCTCAAAAACAAGAATACAACATATTTCAATCTTCAAAAAATCACTATCTTGCAATCCTATCACAATTAGCGAAACCCACAAACACGAAAGATGTTTGCCTCGACCCATACTATTTTTAGAAATTGGTTTCACTCGATTTCATCGAACAATGATCGAGGTATCATCATAAATTAGGAAAGGGGAAATATGATCATCAAATTTCAAAATTTTAGTTCTCTCAGTCCATTCCAAATCAATTGATATAGCTCGTGTCGTTGGGATCATATGGAGGTGTACTATATTTAGCGAAATTTCATTAGCATTCTATGGTGATTATTGACGATGTGAGTGACCTAGGGTTTTATTTTGGAGAAGATATAGGCGGCAACAAGAAAAAATGGAGGTTGGTGATGTGTTCCACGCGAGAAGGCGATGCAGTGGTGAATTTTTAGCGAGAATCGACGATAATTTTTGTTAGGGGTGGGCGGGGTCGGTTTGGTGCGGTTTGGAGTCCAAACCGCTTCCGCACCGCATCAAATGGTTAATCAAAAATGCAAACCATTATACTAATCCTTTAAACGGTTCGGTTTCGGTTCGGTTTAAATGTAATACGGTTCGGTTTCGGTTCGATCCTGTTTGAACCTATATTAAATATGAAATAAAAGAATTACTTCCATCAACAATCAATTTATAATGACAACATTGTGAAACTTTTACATTTAAAGGTTAAAACACACAATGTTATACTGAAATGAAAGATTAGTTCTTAACTGTATGAATATTTCAATTTGACATTTATTTACAAGTGAGATTTTTTTGGTAGATTAACCAAACATCAACATTAATCAATGCATAATCATTAAGGAAAATGACTAGAATAAGATTATAATTAGCATTTATTCACAAAAAAAATAAGATGAAAAATATTATACCAAAACTATAACTTCTTCCTTTATGTTCGTGATTATTATTAATATAACAACAATATACGCTAAAAATAGAATGTACATCATTAGAATCTAAAATAAGATTGGAGTTGCTTACATTTTTATCATAAGATTACTAATATAAATTTTCGGTTCGGTCCGGTTTAATATGGTTGGCTCAATCGTCCAAACCGCAACCGAACCGTATCGGTGCGGGTCGGTCCGGTTTGGGGTATCAGCTTTGGTTAGAAGATTCGGTGTGGGTTTCTGCATCGCTTTTGCGGTCCGGTGTGGACGGTTTCCGTATAGCGGTGCGGTTTATGCCCACCCCTAATTTTTGTCGCAATTTTTAGCACCTGGATGCGATGGATTTTGGGATGGATTTGTGCCAAAGTGTCGAAGCAAAGACAATGGGGTGCAGTGGAGAGAGGGGGAGGAGAGTGACATGATGGCAGCTTCAGGTGGCGGGTTAGAGGTCGCAGCCGCACGTGCACGTGCACGTTTGAGCTTATTTCAAGTTTTGAAATAGAAGAAGGGAAAATTTAAGGAAGAACAAAGGGGCGGGTTCAGGTTTGAGAAGATTGGGCTCAGCCTATTAACATTGGGTGAGATTTTAAATTGGTTATTTAATTATATAATTTAATTTGTCATGACTTTGAAATGCTATATCTTGCTCGTATGAAATCTGATTGACAGACGGATTTTTGCGTTGGGTTCGTATGGATAAGTACAACATTATAGTGTAACTTATTTATAGATTTGAGCAAGTGTAAAGTTATGACATATGAAAATGGATAAGATTTAAATTATGATATTTTAAAGAATAACGTCATTTAAATTTATATACCTTAATTATTAATGTTTATTTGGTCAAAAAAATTACCGTTGAGTTAAACTGAGTTAAGTATGGTAATTGGACATTTTTTTAGCAAAATAAATCACTGTTACGCTAATTAAATTAAATGGACGCCTGATTAGCAGAATAAATCCCTGTTCTGCTATTATTAACCGAATATATTAAATTCGGACATCTATTTAGTAGAAACTACACCCATTCCGCTATTACATTAGTATGGACATTTGGTTACATTGCAATTGGTTAGTTTTAGACAAGTGTTGTATTCATAACCAATTGTTAATTATGAGTTTAATTCACATATGGGAGGTGATGTAAATATATTGGTTAGTGGTCGCGCCCGCATGTGCACGAGCACGTGCATGTTAGAGCTTGTTTTAGGTTTTGAAATGGAGTAGGGGCGGTTTGGGAAAAAAGAAAGGAGCTGGTTTAGGTTTGAGAAGATTGGGGTCAGCCCGTTAACATTGAGTGAGATTTCAAATTGGTTATTTAATTATATAATTTGTCAAAACTTTGAAATGTTTTATATTGCTTATATGAAATCTGATTGACAGATGGATGTTTATGTTGGGTTCGTGCGGATGAGTACAACATTGTATTATAACTTATAGATAGTTTTAGAAAAATATATAATTATGACATATGAAAATAGATAGAATTTGAATTATGTTTTTATTGTTAATAACGTCGTTTAAATTTATAACCTTAATTATTGATGTTTATTTAGCCAAATAAATTGCTATTGAGTTAAACTGGACCGAACACTTGTTTAGTAGCATAAAATACCATTCCGCTAACTAAATTAAATGGAAACCTATTAAGTGGAACGTGTTCCACAATTATTAACTAAATATGATAAATTTGGACGTTTATTTTGCAAAAATTAAATCCGTTGTGCTATTACATTAGTGTGGGCACTTGGTTACATTCAACTGATTTGTATTGAATAAGTGTTGTATTCATTATCAATTGTTAATTATGAGTTTAATTAATATATGAGAGGTGTTGTAAATACCAGAATTATAATTTGGACTGTAATGGAATTAATGGTGACTTGATTAAGAACTAAGCCTCTTTCTAATTTGGAAAGTCGATTATTTAATAAAGCTATATTGAAGATGATCATTATTAATAAGACACTGAGGGTAATTATTATTTATTAACAATGTTTTAAGTGATAATTGACTATTGGTTTTAATTATAATAAAAGGTTAATTATTTTATGATTATTTAAAGTATTTCATAAAGTTATTTAAGAATATTTTTCCAAGTTATTTAATTATTGCTTAATGTTTTGGTTATCTTGTAATTATTTGTTTAAAAGTTAATTAATTATTAATTAAAGTTATTTTATAACATTTTGATTTAATAGTAAATTATTATTTATAATTTTTTTTTCTATATTTTTAAGTTAATTCAATATATTATTAAGTGTACTTTAAAGTTATTATTTTGAATAAGGGTTAAAAATAATTAAATGAAGAATGTTGAATGATAACTTAGTTGATAAAGGTGTTTAAAATTATCGATTATTATCAAAGGAACTTTATTGATGGAAGTTCATGTAAGAAGTTTATTTAAAAATAAAGGAAGTCTATAAAAGGAATTTCATAAATTAAAATAAAACTTGGAATTGGTGAAGAATTTTATAAATAGATTTGAAAATCTATAAATGAGATATTTATAAAATAAAAGAGATTTATGCAAGGAGATTAGTTGTAGGCATTTATATCTCCTTTTTAATGCGATTTTTAATAGAAAATACCTTTAAGTGTTGGTGAATATATTAATACCATTTTATAAGTATGTAAAAATAGTTTTCCTAGTTTTTGAAAACAAAATGGGTTAGTGAATATACTTATTCCGTTAAGAAAAGTATATGGTTATATTTCTAAGTATCGAAATATAGTGGTTCGTGAATATATTTATCGTGTTAAGATAAGTATATAAAGGTGATTTCCATGTTTTGAAAAGTGATGGTAAATCAATATAAGGTGAGGCTTAGTGATTCCATGTGAAATGAAATCTCTGTTGAATGTTTATTATTTGATAGTTAAATAACTGATTATTAAAATCTAAACCAAAACATAAGTTTGAAAATATCTTGGAGAAAAACGAGAATTATATGGTACAGTTACCGTCGGTGGTGCTATACTGTTCATATAAACTTGTTTTGTTCTTCTAGGATAAATGATAAAGAAATCCGTCCATTAACAGTTAGGAGGTGATCTCCGTTCTTATCTTCGTCTGTTTATTTCCTAAGAACCGGGAATAAGTTTACTAGAAATTATCGAAAGTTGTTTCGAAGTGACCGGGGTCGGATCTATTATTTGAAAACCACTTCGATCCAAATCAAACATTTCGATGTGAAGACATCTTGAAGATGATGGAACTGAAGATGGAGCTTTTTGAAGTGGAAGGGCTGCTTTGCTACTAATCCTAAGGATGTTTCAAAAATGGATGTAGTAGAAGAAATGGTGCCTTCAGTTTCGTTTAGTCCCAAAACGGACTTGTATGGAGGAATGCGATCATGGCATTGATTCCTGGATGGAAGTACAACATTCCAAGTGGGAAGTGCTATTCAAATGTAAAATGTAGCCTTAAGCCTTATCACCAAGAAATGACCAAAATCGAGCATGTTGCAGGGCCAAGTAGGTTGCTCCCATCAGGGTATGGTCATTCCAAATCTAGATTGATAACTATCGATTTATATAAGCTTCGTGGCCTATTAACGAAAGGGGTGATCATATTCGTTACTACTAGTCAAGTGGTAGGCCAGTCTTGTGTGGCAAGGGTATAAGATGTTCTTGTTGGACCTCGGTGCATTTTATCTAGAGATGTACCATAGGAAGTAGTTCCTTGCCTTGACATAGTATGGAATCCACTCTCTAATATAAGACTTATGGTTTTAGATATGGCCAGCTATGTTAGAACATGAGATGCAAGCATTAACGTTGTTTTAATATTTTATTTTAGCCCCTAGTATTATTATAATATCAGTGTATTCTTTGATATAAATGTTTTTGTTATCGTAAGGTGAAACCTCGTCTGTGTCTATATGCGACATGGTTTTATGAGATACGTTTGATTTTAAACGATTTTACAAGTTATAATAAATAAAATTTCTTATGATTCTAGTTTCTCATGCTGGGTTTACATGACTGACACGGGCAGAGTTTTCCCTAAATGCTCGGGTCTGACCGAGCATATTACAAATATAGTGTGTATGCTTTGGAGCTTCACGGCATGAACTAGAGGCCTAGAGACATATTCGCACATATGGTTATCTTTCCATTTCATTCATTGTTGCATTTATCAACAATCGTGAGGACAGGTTTTACAACTATCCGGGCTGAAGTATATTAGTATACTCTGATTGATGTCGTATATACGTATATTAGAATTTTTTTGTGTAAAGATTTGTTGTGTATTATAGATTATTCGTTTTGCTATTGGACTCTATGTTGTTTAGTTTCTTCTTGTATTCTTCTTTCTCCTTTTCCCTAACTGTCCGCCTTTCCGTTCAATTTGAGTGGGTCATATGTGGTTTATTTTCCGCTTAAATTGTACGAAAATGAGGGTCATTACAGCATGGTATTAGAGCTTAGGTTGAGCAAAAACCTAGACTTTGGAGGGGTTAACTCATTAGAGATAGGTTAAGCGAGACCATAGGATGAGTTTGAGTGTATCAAATATATGATTGCGCATGTTTGTTAGTGATTGAAACAAGTTTATATTGTGTTGTTTGATCTATTGAGTGGCTTAAGAATGCCATTCGACGCGTTTGGCCAACGTTATCGATAAGGATTTTCTAAACATCTAAAGTAGTCTAATTGACACAATATTGTTATAAATGGGCGAATGAAATAATTTTATCTAGGAATATATATATCATGTGTATAAAAGAATAATTTTTCAAAAATATAGTTATTTTTTATTGTGTTTTTTTGTTAGGAAATGATAATACATCATCATTATCATCTAGGATTTGCTTAGTTATGCTCGCCTAGTTCCGAGCATTGACTATTATTGTTGACCTATTTGGAATCTTCCTTTTGAAACTCAGGTTGGGTAGATAGGAAAGTTTAGAAACATTGAAATGAACACTTGGGAATTCTGTTTCACAATTTGACTATAAGACGTTCGTTGATAGAGTGGGTTAAAATTTGGTTTTGATAAGAATTAGTTATTAAGAGAAAGTTGGAATATTTTGAAATAAATATTGTAGAAGCGATTTTACATAAAAAGTTGACTGTATAAAATTTGTTTTTAATAAAAATAAAATATTTCTAGAATAAATATGAGAAGCTTATTTTATAGTTTTATAAACAAAAGGAATTTGAGAATCCAAATTGTAGTGATTTTGGAAAATGGTTTTCAAGGTTAATAATGGTGTTATTGGAAAATATTTTCAGGATAAAAATATTTCTAAGGGCTTTCAAGGAGGTATAAAAGCACCGAACTCACTTCGGTCGTTGGAAAATAATTTCGACGGTGACTGTAGCATCATCGGTGTTCGTTATTGAGTTTCTAAGTGAGGGATTTCTACAAAAATTTGCTATGAATTTTTTTTGATAAAACAAGATTTTTACTTGATCCCAAAATCATGTATTGATTTACAAAAAGAAAAATATGTATATAATTATTTCGAATGAACTATGGAAATGAAATAATAGTTTTACTTAGGGGAATTTTAGTATAAATAATTCTGGAAATAGTAGTAAGGGTTTACAAAAAATATTTCTATGTAGAATTTTTTTTTAAAATTGATTTTTTTAAAGAAGGATGTGTTTTCTTTAGTTTGGTTTAGGACATGAGTCCCCGTTTATTTTGTGATGAGTGGAATAATCTTCTAACTGATGATCGGACGTTTGTGTAGGTGAGTAGTGTACTGCATTTAGTAAATTATTCTCTTTGTCATTGTAAGATCGAAACAATTCAACCCAAACGAACCCAAGTTAAGTTGGAGATAAATGGTTGTTGGAGATATGATGTATCAAAATGAGATTTTGAAATAAGAAGTTGTATTTTTAAGTTAACTAGTTCGAGTGGCTCGAAAATAACTTAAAATTGGGAAAGTGATGTGTTCGAATGGTGAACACTTCTCTTGGGCATTACCCTTCTTGGTAAGGGAATATATAATACTGTTTGGCAGTACTCAGTTCCTTGATATATTTTTGGGGTTACTCGGGCTATATATTTATATATATATTTTGTAGATTAAAATATATAACATTATTTCAAAAAAAATGTTTTGAATAAAAACTTAGGTGTTTAAAATTCTTGGGTGAATTTAAAACAAAAGTTTGAATTTGATGGTTTTGTATACCCTTAAGGCATAATGTAATATTTTACAAGTTTTATAGCCTAAGTTGTGAAGTATAAAAATTTTTTCCGAAAAAAAATTAGTAGGAATAGAATTGGTATAAGTAAAAACTAATTAAATGTGTGTGTAAGGTGGACGTAGATCATTCTCTTCCATATAGTTTTGATCTGAAATTTGAGTATATGATTTTAAGGTGTTTTACACCATTCCAAATAAGGATTTATTACTCGATTTTTGATGGCGAACACTTGATGAGATTTTCTGGTATGGGACCATAGTTTTCTATCATAGCTACGACTATGTAAGAAGAGCAGAGATTCCTAATCAAGGAGGCTGATCGGAGTCCGCACTAGAAAATCAGATGAGCAAAACAAATTTGGAAGTGAAATTATGTATTAGAGTAGAGATCGAATCAGATTTTATATTTGAGTGATCTATGAACATCGTGTAGACTTGTAAATGGTTTTCGGTGCTCGTGTAGTGAAATTTCGAGGACAAAATTCTTTTAAGGGGAGAAGAGTGTAATGAGCCAGAGTTTTATCCCCTTGATTTTGGAATATTTAATTTGTTTGAAATATTCAATTTGGGATTTTATTTAAATTATGGTATAAATCAATGTTTCAAATAACTATTAAATTTTTAATGATGTATTTTTTAATTTAATTTATAGAATTTTTCTGTAATTCTTAACATGAAAAATAATTGGATTTTTATTTGACGTATTTCACATCGAACGTTGGTATTTTCAAAATTAAACAGGATAAGTTAACTTGCATATTTTATTTTTATTATGTGATTGCGTTATATTTCTATACACGATCATATTTTCTCTTCTTTCGTTCGTAGCTCGTAATCGGACACGATATGGTCTGGCAGGATAGCAAAGTCTATTCAAAGTTAGACATACACTCAAACACACACTTACATATGTACACAACTCAGTCGAACTTTTGTTTCTTTTTACCATCAACGGCCTTTGCATCAACTCGGCCACCTATCTTCCCCCTTTAACCCGACCAGCCACTATTGTCCCCTTCACCATAGCAGCCTCTTTGTTTCATTATCTGTACGTTGCTTTTATATAGATGTATGGCCTTCAGCAAGCAGGAAGCTTTCATCTTCGTTGGTTAAAATAAACATCTCAAAAACAGGAAAACAACCATATTTTAATCTTCGAAAAATAACAATCTTCCAATCCGATCACAATTAGTAAAACCCTCCAACACGAAAGATATTTTCCTCAATCCATACTATTTTTAGAAATTGGTTTCACTCGATTTCATTGAGAAATGATTGAGATATCGTCATAAATCAGGAAAGCGGAAATTTGAGCATTAAATTTCAAAAATTTAATTCTCTCAATCCATTCCAATTGATCGACGCCGCTAATGCCATTGAATCGTTGAGGTACACTATTTTTGGTGAAGTTTCGGTGGCACTTCGTGGCG
This sequence comes from Allium cepa, assembly GCA_030765085.1. Taxonomy (NCBI): domain Eukaryota; kingdom Viridiplantae; phylum Streptophyta; class Magnoliopsida; order Asparagales; family Amaryllidaceae; genus Allium; species Allium cepa. Next base: position 349,553,751 of record CM060928.1, read on the forward strand.
ATGATTACAGATATTGGTCAACTAGGGTTTGATTTTGAAGGAGATAGAGACATCGATAGGAAAAATGGAGGTTGGCGATGTGTTCTACGTGGGAAGGTGAAGTAGCAGTAAATTTTTCATGATAATTGACAACAATTTTTATCACGACTTTTAGCACCTGGACGCGATGCGTTCAGGTCGTGATTCGTGCTAGAGGGCTGGAACTTCGGCGATGGGTTGTAGTGGAGAGAAGGAATGGAGAGCGGCATGATGGTGGTTTCAGGTGGCGGGTTAGTGGTCGAGGCCGCATGTGCACATGCATGTGCATGTGCATGTTTAAGCTTATTTTGGGTTTCGAAATGGAGGAGGGGGAAGTTTGGGGAAGAAGAAAGGAGCGGGCTTGAGTTTGAGAAGATTGAGCTCGGCCCATTAACATTGGGTGAGATTTTAAATTGGTTATTTAATTATATAATTTAATTTGTCAAAATTTTGAAATGCTATACGTTACTCGTATTAAATTTGATTAACGAATGGATTTTTGCACTGGGTTCGTATAGACGAGTACAATATTGTATTGTAACTTATAGATAGCTTTAGGCAAGTATTAAATTATGACATATGAAAACGTATAGGATTTAAATTATGTTATTTTAATTAATAACATCATTAAATTTACATACCTTAATTATTGATGTTTATTTGGCCAAATAAATTACTATTGAGTTAAACTGGATTGAATATAGTAATTGGACAGTTGATTAGCAGAATGAAATACCGTTCCGCTGACTAATTTAAGTGGACACCTATTTAGTGGAATAAATCTCTGTTCTGCTATTATTAACTGAATATGTTAAATTTAGACATTTAGCAAAATTTAAACCCATCTGCTATTACATTAGTCCATACACTTAGTTACATCCAATTGATTGGTATTGGATAAGTGTTATATTCATAATCAATTGTTAATTATGAGTTTAATTTACATATGAGAGGTGTTGTAAATACCAGGATTATAATTTGGATAGTAATGGAATTGATGTTGACTTGATTAAATACCATTGGATCGCTAAGTCTCTTTTTAATTTGAAGAGTCAATTATTTACTAATGTTATTTTAAAGATAATCTTATTAATTATTAATAAGACATTAAGGGTAATTATTATTTATTAGTAATGTTTTAAAAGATAATTGACCGTTGTTTTTAATAATAAAAAGGTTAATTATTTTATGATCATTTAAAGTATTTCATAAAGTTATTTAAGAATATTTTTCCCAGTTATTTAATTACTTCCTTAAAAATGTTTTGGTTATGTTGTAATTATTTGTTTAAAACTTAATTAATTATTTAATTAAATTTATTTTATAACATTTTGATTTTATAGTAAATTACTATTTATAATAATTGTTTTATTATATTGTATAGTTAATATGTTATTATTATAATACTGGTTAATGTTAATTCAATATATTATTAAATGTATTTTAGAATTATTATTTTTAATAAGGGTTAAAAATAATTAAATAAGGAATGCTGAGTAATAACTTGATTGTTAAAGGTGTATAAAATTATTGACTATTATCATAGGAACTTTATCGATGGAAGTTCATGTAGGAAATTGTTTTAAAACAAAGGAAGTTTATAAAAGGAATTTTATAAATTTAAAGAGATCTTTGAATTGGTGAAGAGTTTTATAAATAGATTTGGAAATTTATAAATGGGATATTTATAAAATAAAAGAGATTTATGTAAGGAGATGGTTGTAGATCATTTATATCTCCATTTAATATGATTTTTAATAGAAAATACCTCCAAGTGTTGGTGAAAATATTAATACCATTTTATAAGTATGTAAAAGTAGTTTTCCTGGTTTTTGAAAATGAAATGGTTCGTGAATATACTTATTCCGTTAAGAAAAGTACATAATTATATTTTCTATGTATAGAAAATATAGTGGTTTGTGAATATATTTATCCTGTTAAGATAAGTATATAAAGGTGATTTCCAAGTTCGAAAAGTGACGTTAAATCAATAAAAGGTAAACTTGAGATTCTTAGTGATTTCATGGGAAATGTAATCTCTGTTGAATGTTTGTTATTTTATAGTTTAATAACCGATTATCAAAATCTAGACTAAAATGTTTGTTTGGAAATATCTACGAGAAACGCGAAAATTGTATGGTGCCGTTACCGTCGATGGTGCTATACTATACATATAAACTCGTTTTGTTCTTCTAAGATAAATGATAAAGAAATCTATCCACTAACAGTTAGGAGGCGACCTTTGCTTTTATCTTTGTTTGTTTATTTCCTAAAGAACCAGGATTAAGTTTACTGGAAATTATTGAAAGTTTTTTCACAGAGACCAGGAATGGATTTATTATTCAAAAATCACTTCGATCCAACTCAAGCATATCGAACTGAAGACATCTTGAAGATGAAGGAATTGAAGACGGAGCTCTTTGAAGTGCAAGGGCTACTTATTGCTAATCCTGAGGATAATTCCAAAATGAATGTAGTAGAAGTGGTGCCTTCGGTTTCGTTCAGTCCTAGAACGAACTTGTGGAGTGCAAGCATTGCGTTGATGCTTGGAGGGTAGTGTAACTTTCCAAGTGGGAAGGGCTATTTAAATGTAAAATGTAGCCTGAAGCCTCATCAATTGGGAAATGACCAAAAACCAGCATGTAGTGGAGCCAAGTGGGTCGCTCTAATCAGAGTATGATCATTCCAAATCTAAATCGATTAGTATCTATTCGTGTATGCGTTGGGGCCCATTAATAAAAAGGATGATCATATTCAGTATTACTAGTCAAGTGGTAGGCCAGTCCTGTGTGGTAGGGGTGCAAGATGTTCTTATCAGACCCCAGTGCATTTTTATCTAGAGATGTACCATCGAAAGGTAGTTCCTTACCATGTCATAGTATGGAATCCATTCTCTAATATGAGCCTTACGGTTTTAGATGTTTCCAACTATGTTGGAATGTGAGATGCAAGCATTCAATCTATTTTAATACTTTATTTTCACCCCTAGATATTATTATAATATCAGTATATTTTTTGATATAAATATTTTTGTTATCGTAAGGTGAAAACCTATCCGTGTTCATGTGCAGCATGGTCTTACAAGATACCGTTGATTTTAAAGGATTTTACAAATTATAATAAGTAAAATTTCTTGTGATTTGAGTTTTTCATGTTGATTTTACCAGACTGACCCGGGCGTTGTTTTTTCTAAATGCTCGGGTCTGACCAAGCATATTAAAAATTTAGTTTGTATGATTTGGAGCTTTAGGAGAAGAACTGGAGGCCCATAGACATATTCTTGTATACAGTTAACTTTCTATTGCATTCATTGTTGTATTTATCAGCAATTGTGAGGACAGGTTTTATAACTGTCGGGGCTGAACTAGGTTAATATACACTGATTAATGTCTGTATATACAGATATTATAGTTTGTTTTTGTGTAAAGATTTGTTGTATACAATAGATTATTCCTTCCACTTTAAGACTCTGTGTTGTTTAGTTCCTTCTTGTTTTCTTCCTTTTCCTTTCCTCTAACTATCCGTCTTTCCATTCAATTTGAGTAGGTCATGTGTGGTTGATTAGCCGCTTAAACTGTACAAAAAAGTGGATCGTTACAAGACATCTCTGGCTTGTAAAACGATGGAGGTGGCAAGTTTGTAAAATGATCAAACATGTCAAGCATATATTTTGGACATAATGCGCCTCTAGATAATTAACGATAACGAGCTTCTACGATGGAAGAAGGGTTTTGAGCCACTATAACTGCCAAACATGTAACAACAAGAGGATATCGCCCCATTAAAAAGGATACCGTCCCGTTAAAAAGCATCGAGCATGTAACAATAAGAGGAGGATGAAAAATCTCCCTAGGAAAACAAGCTTTGGATACAATAACTATTGTCGAGCCTTTACATCATTAATAGTTGTAAATCATCCCTAAGCGATAAAGTTTGTCAAGCTTTTACAAATAAAGATAGGATGTCGAGTCTTTACAACATTAATTATTCAAAGTAGCTCTAAGTAGATAACGAAGCCTAGTTTCTACACAAGGAAGGGATGTCAAATATTGGCAAGATATCGAATATTAGTCATATAAGAGGATGCCAAATATCAATAACGCAAAGAGGGATGTCGAATATCATCAATATAGGAGAGATGTCGAATGTCATCGATGCATAAAAGATGTCGAATATCTCATTGGATGGACATGTGGCAACCATGCCGCCTACTACAACCACTATAAATAGACCCCCTCTGCTACTTAAGAAGGTGATTAATTCTTTTCTCATTTATCAGATCTCAAAGTTGTAAAATATAAATTGATTTGGAGATTTAAGTGTCAATTGTACTCTTGTAACATCTTGCACATAAGGACTTGGACAATAAACTTTGCATAACATAATTCCTTCGATATATGTATCTTTCACTATTATTGAGAGAATGGATTTTCATATTGCTTACCTTTGGACTTGGACTTGAATTTGGATTTGCCTATTATCGATTTGAACAAGGCCATTTAAGCCCTTGCCTAAATTAATGTTTATTTTTCATAACAACTATAATGCCCATTAGCATGTGAACAAAGGATTGAACCATATGAAATTGCCTATTTAGTCCATTGCATGAGTTATGGACTATAACACAATTATATGACTTACTCAATTTACCCTCTAACATATGACGTGAAAATTTAAACAGCCTTGTGATAATATTAAAGCTCACGGGCATTATTGAACCAATTCGAATAATACTATCTAATGCAACATTTCGAGTGTTGAACCATTTTTTGGTTTAACATGAACTGTTGTACGTTTATATCTTGTACGATCACACGATGGATCCGATCGCAATGAAACTCATTGGCGTACATTACCTCATTTTTCGGTACTAATGGTATGCACTTCATCACTATCCGAGACAGTTCTCTAGGATGATAACCTCACGTATTTCGAGATCGTTTCGCCATCGAATCACCCGATCTTCTAATATTGCGATGCTTATAGTCATTGTAATATGCAACATCGATCCGAGCTCAACAGAAATGGTCTCGAGCCCTGATTCAATCATGTACGAAAAATCATATTTTTGGGTCTTTAATTAATAAATAATTTAATATTTAGATCAGTTATCTAATTATCCTATCATTAAAAATACGGGTTATTACAGAGGCTCTCATCGAAGCACCAAAAAAATTAGACAGAAAATGGGCAAACACCTCTAATCGATTCGATGTAGAGCTACGTTTACAGAATGTATAGCATAACTATGTCATAACAGAGAAGTAAGAAGGCAATAAAGTAAAATACACATGTATCTATAACGGTTCGATCGAAACGATCCTGCATCTACAGTTCATTTTCATTTTCTTCCTTATAGGTCAATTTTACAATGGTTTGAATATAAAATACAATGATTTGGAATAAAAAATAGCTCCTAATATTATGTTCGACAATTCCTATTCGGCGGTAGCTGGCAATTCCAAAAGTTGTTCCCCATCGCTGTTGGAAGCTTGAATATTAATAAGAGTGAAGGTATAGGGAGGTTAGGTCGATAAAAACGGAAGTTACCTTGTATAACACGCTCAGTTTGGTTATATCCATACAAAAGATATAATCCAGAACTTCCATATATTCCAAATTGCCTTCTTATTTGTTCTTATTTGCAACTGTAGGTTGTTGGTTTGGAAGGAGAGTGGTTCGATGGGAGGTTATTTTGATATGAAGTTGGTTCATTGGGTGGACCCAGCTAAAATCATGGCTTCATTTAGTTTTTAACATTTTCACTCGGCAGTGCTTCAATAACTAAACCAGTATTCTTGCCGATAGTGAAATCATGTCTAATGCCTGAGCTATTAAATAGGATTTTTTGTTCGGTAATAGGACCACCGGACATGGATTTCTGATTCACCAAACACAAAGGATTTTGTATTTTCTCCTTACTTGTATAACTCAAGGTGCTTCTACTTCTTAGCCTAGGGAACTTAGACTACTTATGCTCCTTATGACTCCAATCTGAATTACATCACTCCTTGGGCTGAATGCCTATAACAACTTAACAAGGATAAATTGTGCACTCATGGTCAACCTATCAACTATTATCTATTACTTTCATTTCCTTTATTCAACCTTGGCAACCAACCGATAAAATCCATGGATATTGTACCTCATTTCCCAAGTGGCACTTCTAATGGTTAAAGTAATCCTATGGACTTTTGATGCTCAACTATCACTTATTTTTAATTCATACATCACTTCACCTATAAGCGTACATCTCTCTTCGTTCCTTCCAAGAAGAAATACCTCTTTATATCTCGATACATTTTTGTACCCTGGGATGAATAATAAACTTTAATGGATGACATTCTCTATAATTTCCTTTCTTAAATTATCCACATTCGGAACACACAATTGTCTCTTCTTTCTCAAATAGCCTCTTTGGTCAAGTACAAAAAATTTCAAATCATCAGTCTCACTTTCCACTTCTAGTCTTTTTAGCTGAACGGGTAATATTGGATCATCGTTTTGCCTTACTGCAATTCTTTTGAACAACATCGGTGAAACTTCTAAATAAAAGATCATTGTGGTCCTATGACTAGAACTCGCCGTCGACCCCATTCTAACTCCACAAAAAGCCAATGCATATAAATCGTTTAATTCAAATAACATTGCCTACCATATTCTGATGTTTTTTACTAAGTGCATCAGCAACTTTATTTCCTTTTCCTAGTGTATACTCAATCCAAAATCATAGTTTGTTAAAAAATTGTAATACCCTTAATTTTGGTTAATATTATTTAGGATATTTAATTAGGTAAATAAAATAAAATGGTGTAAGATGATAAGGAGATTGAGATTTGATAGTTAATATGGGTCATGCCTTAATTAATGAGTTAATAAGAACGGTAAATAAACTTAGATAAGGAGGAATAAATGACAAGGGTAAAATGGGAATAGACCAAAATCCCTAAACATAACTCTTATTCTCTTATTTCTCGCCACTTTCATTCAAACAAACATAAATTAAACTAAGGCTAGCCATCACTAAGAGCATCGAGAGGAAGAAAAAGATAGAAAACAAGGAAAAACTTAAGGGAAATCAAATCTCAACTCAAATCTCAAGTTCCTTTATCAGACCAAGGTAAATAATAGTTATGCATCTCAAGTTTTATTTAGTATTGTTGGTTTTAAACATGAACCTGAACAATATTTGTGCATCTCAAGTTTTGTTTAGTATTTTTGGCTTTAAACATGAACCTGAACCTGTGTATTATGTCATGTTATAATAGTATGAATGATTATATGCTCAAATGATGAATTATAGGATTTAGCATGGAATTATTCAATGGGTTTTAAGTGTGAAAACCTGGTTTTTAATACCAAACGATTTGAAATTTTAATATGATGTTTAAAATTTTATATTAGAAGTGGATATTTAATTTCATAATTCTCGAAGCAAGCATGAATTTATTATGAATTTTCTAGTGGAAATTAGGTTGGAAAACTTCTCATTCTAGGGCAATAAGTTTTATGGATAGTATTTATAAATAATTAGTTTTAAGGACAATTAACAGGAAAATGATAAATTCATTTATCGTTTTAAGTTATACAAGAAAATGATAAATTCGTTTATTATTATTTCTATGTAACTTAAAATGATAACTTTGTTTATTTTTTTCCTATAAATTTTCCTTATAACTAATTTTTCAAAAGTATGGTCCTTAAAACTTGTTACGTTGCACAAAGAAGCCCTTTGAGTAAAAATCTCCACTTATCTAAGTGGAGAAAATGGTTTACTTTGGGTTTTAATTATTAAAAATAATTATATAAATTTTTTGGCCATGAAATTTTTAGATATTAAGGAAAATATTAAATTTGAACTATGGGGATTTTTGGGGATATCTCCATAGTTTAGTGATTTATTATGAATTATTTGGGTTAGAAAAGATTAGTAATTATATTAAAATATTAATATAAATCAATAGTTTACAAATGTTTTGGGAATGAAATTTTTGGACTTTAGTAGATTTCTATAAAGGTTTTAATAGAGAAAATTATTATCCAATAAGATTTTGACAAACAATAGGAGTTGGTGAAAAGGAATTACTTTTATTAGCAAGAAAATAGTTTTATTGTAATTATGGCTTTGCCATATCCAGGTTTACAACGTCGCACTTCATTATGCCACGTTTATGGTCTTCGACGTCAATCATGGGCGATACATAGGATATCAACTTCGGTTGATATGAAATGGTTCGACCTTGGTTGAAGTATGAAGGAAAGTATCAGAGTCAACATCAGTAACTTCGACATTAGTAATGTCGCATGGTTTCAATAAGGACGCCAACTTTGTAAGGCAGTGATGCCACTATATTACTATATTAACTCCTATAGGCGGTGTCGTCGACCCTATTGGTTTCAAAGCTGATCTATAACTTTGATAATGAGGCCGCATGTTTTCAATAATGTCGCCAATCCCATAAGGCAGCTATGTTGTTAGTCTTCCTATAGTCATGCCGCTCCTATCTTTATAGGCTATATTGAGGCTATATTCCTATATTTTCGATGTTAACCCCTTAAGGCATTGACGCTGAAAGCCACCAATGTCATCGTTCCTATATTTTAAGCCTTATAACTTTATATTGTAGAAAACTATGAAAGTTGATGCTAGGATAGGCAATGTAGATTTATATTGACCCTATGGTCTTATGCTTTATTAAATCAAGTTCTTTACCATAGTTTTCAACAATAAGAAGGGTGTGAAGACCCATGTCGGCGATGAGCATGCGGCACTTTATTAATTTAAATGTTTTAGTGTTTAGGCTTAGTGGCCCATAGTTTTGATGAGCGACTACCTCAAAGTGATATCAAATTTCATCTATATTATTTTACAAAATCATATATCATGGCATAGATATTTTGGATAAAGTAAAGGGGTATACTTTCCTTTTTTAAAAGTATAACTTCAATGGTAAAATCATTTATAAAGAAGTATGTTTTCAAGGAAATAAAAAGGACACTTAGCCTAGAACTTTACTAAAGAGATTATTGTTCTTATCACCGTTAGATAAATTGTGATAGGATGAATTGACTCAGAGATTGGAAAACTAAATAGGAATGGTTTAGGGCATCACCCTATATTTCAGCTATTAGCCCAAAGCTGAGATAAGTACAAAATTCCAATGCGTAGATCTTTATTATAGGGAAGACTAAAAGTTGGTTTATGCACAAAAAGGAATAACAAAGATGAGATAGGTTATTGGTGAGCCCATGAGACCATTAAGATTAGAATGACCCTAGGAACAGTAAGTTTCGAATAGACCATTAAATTGTCTTCTAATCGTATGTTAGAGAATTTGATATATCTGGTAGGCCCGAATTAGCCATAGATTTGTAGTTATCCTGAGAAAACTATGATGTTATGACAGATAGTCCATTGATTCAGACAGCTTGGTCATGATTACCCATGTTGCATGCATGCATGCTATTGTTTTTATTGCCTATTTTAACCATTGTGGTTACAGGAGTTTGATTTGCAAAAGATATATTTTAAAGGATATTAGTGAGCGGAAAACCTATTTTGCTTAGTGGCATGGTCTCACTAGATATCCATAAATTGAGATGGCATATTATTATTCACACTAGACTTTTTATCTGAACCGAAGTTTTTGTTTTCCCTTTTAACTCTCGGTGCTCATTTGTGTAGTTTGAGAGTAAGGATATCGGGTTAAGTAGGTTTTGGGAAATAAAGCTTCTGAAGACATGTAGGAGGCAATGCTAGCTATCCAGGTGTTTATATATATATATATATATATATATATATATATATATATATATATATAAATCATCGGTGTTAAAGTTTTATTCCGTTGGAATATATGTAATGACAGGTGTTATAACTGTCTAGTAGTGAACTCTGATCAATCAAGGGGGCTTCCTTTTATGTCTCCCTTGGAGTATTTTGTAGTGATTATATTTTATTTGAACCTAGACAGCATTTGTGATTATGTAATGAATATGAAATATTATCTTTAAAATAAAATGTGGAAGTCTATTTTCAAATTGTGTTAAGAAAATTTCATATTCTTCTGCTTTTGACGTTATTGATACAATTAACATTACTGCATTTTTTCATTGAAAATCAATACTATAGATGACTATACCATCTACAGCGATTAGTTTTAGGCCTCGAAATGGAGGATGTTACAACTTGGTATCAAAGCATAGGTTTACATAAAACTAAAAGACTTTTGAACTTTAAAAAGAGTTTTGAAAACATAATCCAAATGAATCGAAGAATAAGATTGGGGTATGGAATAATGTATAGTAACATACTTGTATTTTTTGTATATAAGTATACACTTATCTCTATTCACATCCCTCTTAGACCATTCTTTCATATCTTACTAAAGTTCAAATGTAGATTTACAGAAATTAAGACATGGAGTAGGAAACGGAAGAGTAAATCTCCATGGTGGAAGCATCACAACTAATAGAAATGCTCGACCCACTGCTAGAAGTAATCCAGGTCGACAGGCAAATGCTAATCAAAATGAAAATTCCAATGTGGGTGTTGGAATATCATAATTGGATATGGAAGCTATGTATTAGTTCTTTATCAATATGCTGCAAGAAGAAGTTGCAGCTGGATTAGTTGGTGGAAATACCGAAGGAGCAAATCTTGAAATTACGGTTGTCAAAAACTATGTTGTTTTGATTAGAGATTATGGAACTTTGAAGGAAGCCATTCACTGGAATTGAGGATACTATCGAGGTGGAGAATTAGCTGCTCCATTGTGAATGGATTTTGTTGATTGAGGACTGAATGATGAGCAGAAAAGGAGATTGGTAGCCAGGCAGTTACAAGAAGCTACATTGTACTGGTGGAACGGTGTAACTATGGGAGTAGCGGAGGAAACTTTGACTTGGGCAAAGTTCAGGAGGTGGTTCGAGGAGAGGGTTATGTTTGAAATTGTCAAGTCAACTTTGCTAAGGAAGTTTGCCTCTTTAGTGCAAGAAGGCATGACTGTGCTGAAGTATGCAACCAGATTTGAGGAGTTATCTAGATATGGGTATGCTACAGTTGATACAGTGATAAAGAGGAATGAAATTTTTATCCGTGGGTTAAGACCTGAGCTTGCTAGGGCAACCTTGCCACATCTCAAGGATCCATTTGACGTGGTAGTGGAGATGGCACCGAGGAATGAAGAGATACTTGCTTTCTTTGGTGGTAATAAGGTAGTGGAGACTCGGAGTAGTTAGAATCAGAAAATGATTTTCTTTCATAAAAATGGAGCACAGAAGGGTGAAGCTACTAAGAACGGAAAGGCAGAAGTTGTATGTTACAAGTATGATAGGAAAAGGCATTTTGCAAATGAACGTAGTTCCAGTGATGGAAAGAAGTTTATCAGGGGAAAGAACATCATTGCTTTAACTGTGATTAGATTGGACATTATAAGAACTAGTGCAAGGAGCTAGTTAAGTTGGAGAAGGGAAAAGTTTTTGCATTGGAAACAGCAACTCGATACCAACAGCTGATGAAAAAGGAAAATCTGTAATGGAAGGTATGCTTTTGATTCATGATATACTTGTTAGACTATTATTTGATATTGATGCATCCCATTCGTTTATCTATCATTGTTTGGTAGATAAGCTTAGTCTAGAACCCTCATACCTAGTTACTTCCTTAAGGGTTGTGAATCTGATAGGAGGGCATGCAACTCTTGGGATGAGCTATGACCAATTAGAGTTTGAATTGTTATGTCATATATTTGTTTGCAGTTTGCATGTGTTTAATTTCGTAGGTTTTGGATTATTTTGACTAGTTAAGTAAATACAATGCTAGGTTATTTTCCAAGACAGGAAAATATCATAAAGATACCTTAATAGTAGCGACCGAATTATATACTAAGTAGAGGACTCAAATTTTGATGCTTTGCTTTATTGGGTGTAATAGAGGAGGAAGACGAGTTGAACCGAGTTTTAGTCGTTAAAGAGTTTGTTCATATCTTTGAGCCAGTAACAAGACTACCGCTGAAATGAGCTATAAAGTTTAATATAGATCTTGTACCTGAAGCTGAATCCGTAAGTAGGACCCTAGCAGAAGGACACATACTGAGATGGAGTTAAAGGTGCAGCTAGTGGATTTAGAAGGGATTTTTTTATTAGACTAAGCAGTTCTCCTTGGGGGTAAGCATGGGTTTGTGGAGAAACTGAATGGATCATTAAGATTATGCATCAATTATGGAAAGTTGAACGAGAAAACAGCGAAGAACCGATATCACTTGTCGAGAATCGATGATTTATTTGATCAGTTGAGTGGAGCCAAAGTGTTTTCTTAGTTGGATTTGGCGACAAGGTTCCATCAAATGAGAGTAGTGGAAGATAGTATTCCATTGACATCATTTAAAACATGATATAGTTTGTACTAACAGTTAGTAATGCCATTCGTACTTACTAACACGTCTGCTTTCTTCATAGATTTGATGAACCGAATCTTTCAAGAGTATTTGGTGTTGGAATTAGGCCAACCCGCAGCGGAAGAAATGAGTGAATTTCAACAAAATTTACCATTTTGGATCTTTATTAAGCCTATGAAGTCTAAATAAATTTAGATCTTATCTAAAGTTTCTTTTAAATAAGATCTTTATTTTGTTTAAATAGTTAGACTGGAGATTTGAATGTAACTTAATTTATATTATTATAATCGATGTATCAAATACATCAATTTGTGTGAATACATAAATAGTGCTAAAATATGTAATAAAACATGAAAAATGAATTTAGAGACCATTCATTTCTTCTCCAACTTAATGTAATAAATAAGGGAGTAAATGTCGAAAACTGAAGAGGGTGAAACCTTTCATTTCTCTCGCTCTTTAACTGAATTAATTAACATATTAAATAACATTAAATAAGGGAAAGGTTTTCTTTATTAATTTAAATCTAAACTAATTACGTGTGAGATATGAATATTGTGAATAAATCAAATATACCCATACTTTAATTTGTATGACCAAAATGCTAGATATAAAGTAAGATTTATTGTCGATATAGACAGAAATAAATAAGAATTCGTTAAATACAATCACATAGGGATCTAATAAGGTAGAAAATGAAAAGTGGAATCATTTATTTGTTCACTTTCTCTTTTATCAAATTTAATTAATATAACATTGTTTTACATGCAAGAGGTGTTATGATACAATGACATAAACATCAACTAGTAATATATATATATACATATACATACATACATACATACATACTTACATACATATACATACACACACACACACATATATATATATATAATTGCCTCATTTTTAAATTAAAAGGGTTAAATCAGACTTAAGTAACTAATGATATAAATATTTAAAGTTTATATGTATACATAAATATATTTTCTCAAGCATATGTATGTAATATAAAATCAAAATTTTCTAATTAAATTTCATTTTGGCAATTTACATTTCATTAGAAACTAACAACTTAAATTAAACTTTCAGTTTGGAAATGAAATAAGAATTGAAAATTTTACCAAACTATAAATTTAGAATATATATATATATATAATTTAAAATTACATAAAAGTTCATTCAAAATGGATCAAAACTTTTTATGCTAGCATAAACAATATTCAAAGTGATTGTATCTAATCATTAATCATGCAATAATAGAAATAATTTTTTGATAAGAATTAAAGCACAACTCATTTGAGATTGTATATGTAAATATTATAAAATATAATTTACTAGAAATTAATTTAAAATCAATGTTATGTAAAAGATAACAAATGTTGATCTGAATAAAATGAACATAATAGACGAACTTTCAACTGAGAACGGGGTTACCAATTTTCGAGTTACAACATAGTCAATATGAGCATAAATAAATCACAGCAATCCAGCATATGAATGTAAAGAATATGTAAATGAATTAATTAAAAATTACCTTAAGAAGTTGGCATCAAATCACATCTGGAATGACGAATCCAAAGCTCTTAGATTTGGTGAATTGACCTTATTACCTAAAGCCTTGAAGCATGCCTTGAAAATGAATTCCTTTTAGGATATTGCCTACAAGTCACACTGTGAATGATGATATCTCCTCAGAGCTTTAAGATGCCCATCATTTCCTTGCAAGAGATGAATGAACCACTTTTGTTTTGTTTTATTTGATGTTTTTATTAGAGTTGAAAAATCGATTTTTTTGTTTTTTTGCCATGAAAAGTTAGGAGGTAAGAAAGAAAAGAATGAATGAGAAAGAATGAATTGTACGTATAGAATGAAGTAGAGAATATGTTTTACTTGAAAAAATGAAACCTTTTTCGTTCTTTAGTTAAAAATTCCCTAATTAATTCCCTTAATTGTTTGTCTCTCTCCAATCCTTTCTTTTTATATGATATATCATTAAATGATATAAAACTACCACAAATCATGCCATCAAATGACATAAAATTTCATAAATCATTTCGTTCAATTATCTTTAAATTACATCGATGTCGTATATCAATGCACGTAAATATAAATTTTGTAAATGCATTAAAATAATTACAAACAACTTCTAAACATCAAATAAATAATAACTAATATTTCTTAAATATCAATCAAATTAGTCTATTTAGAACATTTTATAAATTAATTAAATCCTATGGTTTTTCAGAGAATTCATCATTACAGTTGTGCATCTCAAAGGTGTAATGACCTAACCGTTATACCTATATTATTAAAGAACATTACAAGTATCATCGTCTAATAACATGGACAATATGGTTGGTTAAGGGTGATCGTGCGGGAATATATCTTTGTACTAACATTGACACGTTTTAATTACCTTTGTAGGATCTAAACTAAATTTTTTGATGTGTATAGTATTATTACAAAGTATTAAACAAAACGATTAAAAATATTCAAAACAATGTATAATATGGATAAAATAGAATCAAAGTCACAGATCATAGCAGAATAATATACATCATATACATAATAAAAAGCGAGTCTAAAAAATATCGGTACTAGACCCACATAATATATATAAATCATATCCATACTATATCAGGCATAAAGTGACTACTAAATAATGTATATGACAGGTCATCTCAAATATCTATATTTACAATCATGAAGTATAGTAAAAAGTCAAAAATAGTCTACTCTAGTGTTAACACAAAATTCAAAGGTCATTGAGTCCTATACTTGTAGAGTCTCAGCTTGATCCTAACACTATAAAATAAACGCGTCATACTATATCTAATAAAAAATTGAGATGCCAATATTATAAATATATGATTTAACCATAAAATAAGTCATCTCAAAATATGCCTAAAACCAATCATTATAAGGCATATCGAACCAAATCACCATTTAAAAATCCATATCAATATATGACTTAATAATAAAATAAGCCATAATAAATATGCCAAAGTTAAAATCATATTATACTAAGGCATATTAATCCCAATCACACCATTTCATAAATTCATATCAAGTCTCATATAGACTATCATCAAAAATATGGTGATAACAATTCAAAATTTCTTTAGAGCCAAAAAGACACTAAATTTCTATTCCAAAATCTCTGAAGAAATAATCATCACTAATGAAATAATAATGGTAGCCAACTATCAATTTAAAACGGCGATACAGATATAACAAATTAATAGACCTGCCACATAGTATAAGGTAGTCTATCAAACAAATAGACTACTAGTCTAACAAACAAATAGACTAGCTATGCTAATTTACCTAACAAACTACTAGGTAAACAATGTCAAACTGTATACCAAAATTAACTGATAGGGCTGCAATATAAACTCTGTCCTACAAACAAAAGGGTAGTAGAGTTATACCAGAACAGACCTAACCAGTAAACAGGTCTGCCTATCCAAATCTAAAATGTATCAACTCTCAGGTCAATGAGAATGAGTTATTTTTTCTTAAGGATCTATTAGTCTAACGATGAAATCCGAACACCCCAAGATAACAGTGTTGATTGTTGTCACTCAAGTAGTACCAAGAATTTAGCTAGCTATCCCATACCAAATTGAAAATTCAAGTATTTACTTGAAGCAAGTAATTTCCACTCAAATTCTATTTAACAAAATAAAATAATAAACAAAAGAATTGTACGAAATGTTCTGTACCAATTTGACAATTCAATCATTTAATAAAATTATTTTCTTTATAGAAATTCGTGAAATTCAAATGGAAATTAAATTCAAGCTTGTTCACTTATATTTATAAAAGTTAAGAGTTGAAAATTTTCTCATTTTAAAAGAATGGAATTTCTTAACAAAAATTAGAAATCAAACTAATACTTTTATAAATAATAACTTTCTTTGTTTTATCTATATAAATATATATAATTACCCTTCTTTTAATATCTCTATAATTATGTACAATTACTTTTCTTTTAATATATATATATATATATATATATATATATATATATATATGCATATATACTTTTGAAAAGTAATATCAATTTTAAATTTTTATTCTGAATACTTTTTAAAACAAACTCTTTATATACATAATAAAATATGTATTTTCTTTCAACCAATTCATTAAAAAGAGTTTGAAATTTTAACAATGAATTGCTACAAATAAACAGAAAGTAACATAGTCCAAAAAAAGCTAAACATTTAGCAAATCAAACAAAAAAATCAGAAAATAATTTACAATCAAAATATGGGCAAAACTACCCAACATATGTTATGATCGGTCGACGAAAAAGCACGGGCACTTGTTGTCCAGGTGATTGTCGATTTTGGGCTGATTATCACATTCCATTGACTGTGGCAAGTTTCTAACCAAACTACAAACACTCGTAGATATTGTTAACCCTTCCAATAAAATCAATATTGATATAAATACATATGGTGTGTGTGTTTGTGCTCGAATCGAAATTGACAGTGTACATTTCAGAGTTTTAGATTTTATTTATTAGTTTAACTGATCACTTCATCTATTAGCGGCTTTGATTTAAACAGAAAATTGTCTCCAAGATAATAAATCATAGATCTAGTTGTGTGAGATAAAAATCTCACCTTAACCATAAGATTGTAGAACAACTGCTAGTTTTCCACGATAGTCTCCATCGTCGCCTTGATCAACTTCACATTTAAGAAATCCCACGGCCAAACTCCATGAACGCATCATGAAGCATGCCACATTTACCTTGTAACCGCTTAAACCTCGACTGCACCCACCTCGCTCTACTCGCAAAGTCACCCAGCTCGCATCTCCATTGTTACCGACATCACGACTAGCGCCTGGCCATCGCCGTCCTACCTCCCTATTGCTGGCGATGATTATGATCGATGCATTCTCTTCTTCTTCATTTTTTTATGGCATGTAGATTTTCAATATGAACCCTGATTGATTTAGGGAGCAGTAAGGAACTAAGGAAAGAAATGGACATAGGAACTGAAGTTGAGAGGAAATGGGTTTGGGTCCAATGAAAATTTGGGTTGGACTCAATCGATTAACTAATATGTTTTTTTTACTTTCTTTCATTTCTTTTTAGGCAACTCATTTAAATTCACCAATTTTGACTCCAATTTCATTATAAACTGATTTACACTTCGTTTCTTGAAATATATATAATTTAACAGCTACTCAATTTCATTTAACCGAATATTGTTTCACTCCATTTAATTATTCACTATATTGATATAAAATAACTTTTTTCATCTTCCTTGATTTATTGATTTTATTGAATATAAAATAAAAACTTTTTTCATCTATTTCAAGCATATAAAATTATTCACGTTTTAGAATATTTTATGTTTACTACAACATTTTACTTGGATTTTAATATATTATCTAAAAGCGAAATTTATTCACTAATTCAATTTTTACTATGACAAAATCCTTTAATAGACTAATTGAATAATAATTTGATTCCAAAAAATAATATTTGTAAAAGAATTGAATTCAAACACTTCTATTTTAATTATACTAGTTTAATATTACATCTTTGAAAATAGGGTTGTTACAGACCTCCCCCTTATAAAAATTGTGTCCTTGCAATATCTTAAAGGGAGATGTCGCACCAAATTCTAACATTAGCTCTTTGCATATGATATAAGTTAAAACAGACTCATTTATTAACTTTTATTTCTTTGCATACGAAAAAATATTGAAATTTTTTCTAAGTGTTAGAATTTTCAATTTTTTTTAGCAGAGTCTCCTTTGTGGGGAGAGCTATTTGCAATTTCAAAAGTGTGTCTATATATATATATATATATATATATATATATATATATATATATATGATATACATCGACCGCACGGTTGAGAACACAATATATATTAATGTTTCAAACAACTCTGTTTTTAATCTGTAAGCATACCTTTGTTTAGCATTTTAAAATGAGCTATTATACTTTTTTTTGCATTAGCGAGCTATCATCACCATTTAGTTCAAAAGTGCTTCTTGGGTACTTGTTCTCAACTTAAGTTAAGAACATAAATCTCATATATATAAAGTTTAATAAATATAAGGAACTTATGTGCTTAACTTAAGTTGAGAATAGGTACTCAAGAAGCAAATTTGGACTAAATGGCGACAATGGCTTGCTTGTGCTCATAGAAAAAGTATGATGGCTCGTTTTAAAATGCTAAATAAAAGTATGCTTTCGGATTAAATGTGGAAGTGTTTGAAATATTAATATATATTGTGTTTATAATTGTATGGTCGATGTATATCATATATATTGTATTTGTAAAATTGAAAACGACACTTCGTACAAACAGATTCTACCGAAATTTTTTAAAATTCTAACACTTAGAGATTTTTTTAATAATTTATCGTATGCGAAGAAATAAAAGTTAATAAATGAGTCTCATTTAACTTATATCATACAAAAAGAGTTAATGTTGGAATTTGATCCGACGTCTCTTTATAGGAAATTATGAAGACACAATTTCATAAGAAGGGAGGTCTGCAACAACCCTGCTTTTGAAGCTGTAATATTATACTAATATAACTAAAACAAAAATGTTTGAAATCGATTTTTTTACAAATACTATTTTTTTAATCAAATTATTATTCAATTAGTTTATTTAATAAAGGATTTTGTTATACTAAAAATTGAATTATTTAATAAATTTTAGTTTTTGATAATATATTAAAATCCAAGTAACATGTTGTAGTAAATATAAAGTATTCTAAGATTAGAATAATTTTATATGCTTAAAATAGATGAAAAAAGATTTTATTTGATATTAAGTAAAATCGATAAATCAAAGAAGATGAATGAATTTATTTTATATCTGTACAGTGAATTATTAAATGGAGTGAAATAATATTCGATTAAACGAAAATGAGCGATTGTTAAAATATTAATATTATAGCTACGAAAATAGGGTTGTTACTAAAGGTGTAAATTCAGTCAGCTAAAAATATCAAACTATTCGAATATTAATGTTCACATGTCTCTTAGTAGGTGGTGTGACATTTTCACTTAATTTATCGCTTATGCATCTTTTGGAAAAAATCCAATTTTACTTATTATAAGCGATCCCGGTAGTTACAATTATTTACATCAACTCTTTTCATTAAAACGATATCACATTGGGACTTGTGGAATTTGATAATGGTCAAAATTCCAATATTGTCCACATTCAACATTATAATCCAAACATAAAGTCTTTGGTTCGATAACAACAATTATTATTAACCGAAATTCTCTGGCCAACGACTTTGACTTTTAGTTGACATCAGTTAACCTAGATACTAACCTTATGTAACTAAGGAGACAAATTCTCTCTTGAATAGTGTTTCATTTCCAATGCTTTCACCAGACCCAACTATAGTTTTTCGATGGACATCGTGCCATGAATTAACTATAGTCAAAGTGGCGCTTTCTCATTAATGATCAATAGTATTCTTAAGTCAAGAGAACCGTTAAAATTAGTCACATCGATATTCTCAGGTTGACCTTAATTATATTAACTAGTAGAAAGCTATCGAGTGAGTCATTCCATAATTATCCAATAACTATTAGTACATAACCCTTGGTGCCCCTAGAAGTTATGAGTAATACAATACCCAACATTTGGAAAGCGTTACTCTAGTCTTAATGGTTGTATCGATATCCTGTCTTGATACATCTTAACTAGAAATATTTAAAATGGTATATTTATTTTCATTGTGATAAATTACTCTCGGTTACAACATTCTACAACTAATATCACAAAACATACTATTTATTAATTTTCTATTAAATATACTTTTAATTAAATTAATTAGTTAATATAACATATTATATCAAGTATATAATAGAAATAAAACCTATTCCAACTTCTCCAATCGATATCCTTAAAACTAATTGGGTAGATCCCTTAATGAAGAGGTATGCCATTATGTTTCAGTTATATGTTCTATAAATCAACTCTCTCTAACGGTGGTAAACTATTTTATCATGTGGAACAATTAGGAGTATGTCTCTCAACTTTAAATAAGCTTTAAGTTCTGTTACGAATTATATCATGACATTGTTATCATATAACAATGTTACAGGATTCTCAACATTTGGAATTACCCTTGACTCAATTATAAATTTGTGCATTTACACACACACACATACACACACAATGCTTTTATTGTGGCGTCATTCAAGGCGATGTGCTTAATCATTTTTCACTGAATCAACTAATTCTTTCATTTGAAACATTTTCAACTTAAAGATCCTGAGCTTAAATTTTTTATTGATATATTGTACTCAATATCACTTATAAAGTTTGAGTCTGAACACTCCTTCACAAGGAGTTTGTTGTTCCCGTAAGTAATTCTCTCGTATTTCATAAATACATGAGAAAGCCTCAAGAAACCATTTAATGATATTGACTTGGATGTGATATTTGCTTCATGTATCAAATACATAAATAAATCACGATATCGTAGATGACATAACATGTATGATAATTCCTATTGCCAATATATAAAGAATCCTTCTTACATTTCCTTATTAAACATTTTAATAAGGTGTCCTCGTATATCGTTTGGGACATTCCCAATATCTTTGATACTTTCTATAAAAGACATCATTTACAAATCCAACATTAAGTATTAAAACAACCAAAGCTAATTTTAACATAAGTACATCCTTAACAATCAGCAGTGTGTTTGTTTACTTATGATTCAAAAATATCTATGTACCTTTTAACTTTCTTTCTTATGAGCACACGCTTCCTCTGCACTTTGATTGACAATCAAACAATTTTATATTTCTATCAAAACATTTGTTCAATTTTGATGCTTACAAAATGATACTCTATCAATTTTTGGATTATATCCAAAAACACACAAACTCAATATTGCTCCCACTAACTTCGAGACACTTTTGTTGTTTCTATGCAAATAGTCTAGTTAAACCTATACTTAGAACTTTCTGTTTCAACACATATATACCAAAGTCATACTAGGTGACAATTTTGTGTGTAAATCTGAATTAACTTGAGTACGTTGAATAACGAATCTATTATGCTAATTTCAACAACTGAAATTTGCAAGGTTATTCTTATAAATATTGCACATTAAATTCCAAATTCTTTAGTCTCTAAGGACAGAACCACGCTGATGGATCACATCCCTTCGGATATGACTACCAAAATCGTATTTTGATAGTGTAGATTTACGCATCATACCTAATCATAGAGTCAACACTCTTAATGGTTTAATAAACAACCGAGGATTATATATTTTCGACATTGATAAGAAACTCATAGTTTCTGTTCAATATGCGAGAATACTTGTTAGACACTCTAATACAATGTGTTAATTAGGTTAGTCAGCTTCATTTCATCACATGTAATCAGTTTTATCTTTGGATTGTATCTAATTCCTTTTCACTACGAATAATTTCTCAGAGAAATTCCTTCACTATGAAGTTAGTACTTCTTGAAACAATAACTGTTCCTTAGTGTAACGAAATAAGTACTCATAAACTTTTATGAATTTCTTTATTCATAAAACTGATTTGTTTCTAGTTTACAAAATTTACGTTCAAAAAATAAATATGTCATCTATTGACAACTTTTCCAAAATACTTTTGGGATATTCATACGAGATCCCTCACGAACAATTATTATATGCAGGCTTTCGATTCGCATAACCTACTAGCTCCTTTGCCTAGGATACTGGAGTTTCTTATAAACCCTTATCTTGTATGATTTTGTAAGCTATTATTAGATGGAATAATATTAACTTTCTGTACTACTCTTAAGTATAGGGCCTTATAGAAAGAAATTAACTCAATTCAACATCATTAATCGTACTTTGTCCAACAAGTTCGGTTACTCCTTATCGATACATCATTATGTATCATATGGACGAGTGACTTTTGAGATTGAATCTTTATTCATTTTAGGTACATCCGAAACTCTTGCCAATATACTCACCCACTCGATCAAATCGAATCATTTTATTTTATTTTACATTATTTTATTTACTTTTTTTATACTTTATGATCTTATCATAGACATACCATATACATAACAAATACATATGTCCACGTCGGTGATAAATTATCAATGAATATAACCAAGTATGTGGAACCGAGTTGAAATTAATAGACTTGTTATTGCATACATCGATATGCCTCAATCCAAAGAGTTCATTAACTCTTATGATGCTCCCACTAAATAGATGCATAGCCCTTAATTATTGAGATATAATTAGCCAGCGTCATATGATTCACAATTATATAATAAAAATTATTGCTCAAAACCGGCTTAGTCTATAATTGAAAATAATTTTAGACACTTCATTATTTTCCAATTCACTGAAATTTTTTCATTATTTCATAAATAATGTTCACTATGTTTTACAAAAATAATTTTCATAACTTGATGTAATCAACAAGTGTTATGTGGCATGCTCCCACTATTTCCACCATTACTATAATAGGTACCAAATATGGAGATCCATCGTCCACTTAGTATAAACTATTTATTTCATATACTATAGCTAGTTTAAAGAGAAGAGTTCTTTGATCAAATATCTTGAACTCAAAGAAATAAATCTCATAGAAAAAAGTTTTCTATAGAAAAATTACATTTTGGAATGAAATCATATTTCTTATTCCAATGTTAGTATTATGTCATTATTACTATAATTGTCATTTTTGATGTTCCTTTATGAAGTAGAATTGACCATTCACTCTCTTCATTCCAACTGCACCTTAAATCATATTTACTCTTACACATTCGTTTTCCTTTCCAAATGGTCAAACCATTCAAAAGAAATACCTTGCTACAATATCATAATGAATTCTTTACTAAAGCACATTCGACCATCCTTAACATTTAAGGAAATCAAATGTGTTACATTTTACGTAAACCGATCAAACCGACATTTCGAAGGACAAATTCTTGGGTTTATACTGCAATTTTGGCCTTCTATTACATTTAACACAATATGATCTTTTATGTAATCAATTAATTGAATACTCGATCTTATATACCGCTTATTAGCTTATTTTGAATGAACTAATTTCATCGAAGTGTCATACATTATGAACTGTGACTGTTTCGTATATAACACTTTTATGAGAAATATATGGATCAAATATCCATAGTATTGTTTTTCTTATAGAGTTTGAAACCCATGTAATGCAATAAAGTTACTTGACTAAATAAACACATAAGTGACCATATTACGAACTTAATTAGTTGTTGTAAAGTTAGGCACCTGCATGGGTATAGAAAACATTAACATGCAATAGACTTAACATGAGCATATGTTATATTCCCATTCGTTAATTCTCAGTTCACCTCATTTGTATATGTTAATTGATAAACAATTTATCAATCATATTAAATGCATAAATTTATCATTGTAGATAATTATAACATTATTTTGCATATGTTCTTACAATATTAGAAAGGTTAAATATTACCATTTCATTTTCTAATAAGGCTCCCACTAGTCTTTTATATTTCTCCAAACTCTAAGATGAAACATGAAAGTCTTTCAACTTTACTAGTGGGTGTTAGGACTCATCTGTCTTGGTATTCTAACCTTGAGTTTGCTCAACAAATCATATCCCGACAAATAATGGATAATTCCTTATCGGTTGTATCACATACAACTCCTAACCCATGTTTCCTTGTCCTAACCTTACTTTTGACCTTGTGTTTGCTCAACAAATTGAAAAAGATTATTCACTTGTACCATATCGTGATGGCCAGTATAGTATATGTACCTTGTGTTTGCTAAACAAATACATATAGTTATCTTACCTCATCTATTCAATATATTAATAATACTACACATAACATTCCTAGCTTGAGATTTCACCACAATTAAGGAGTATGGAAGTAAGTTATTAATATGTATATAGTAGGGGATAATATTATATTGAAGATTCATAATCTTCAACATATTATATTGAGTGATGTAGACTTATGGAATAATATATTTCTTATGGAATACCATTCTGATTCAAGTGTTAGACACATAAGAAATCATTTTTTACGTACATTCATGTATGTACTTATTCCTTAAGTCTATTTGGGTTTCTTTAATGTTCCATCTTTAATTTATACATTCATATCATATAAATTCTATTGCTACATAACTTTTATATTTCATATCACTTATATAATAGTCTTATAATATTATATTAATCAAATATTATTTAACCAATCATTTTAAGTAATTAACTCTTTAATTAATTTTGTATTAGTATTCCAATACAACTTTTATATTGGACATATTTACTATAACCGTTATACTGTATACTATAACTTTTATAGTATAATATATATATCTTATATATGCATATTTTTATTTAATTAATTAACCTTAAATTAACCTTTTTAATCAATCAATTTTAATTAAATTATATTAATTTCGAAAATTTATCTTATGTACATGTATATTTATGTTATCTTAAACAGTTTAAAATAACATAACATATATGAGCATATATAATACATGCATATAAGTATTAATTAAATTAACTCATTATATTAATTTATTTTATTAACCTTATTAATAAATTTAAAATTTCAAAATTAACATTTAAATAGTTTCTAACATTTTGAACTTTTCATTACCTTTTCAAACAATTTGAAAATTTTATGTTATATTATAACCTTTTATAATAAATATGCTTTTATTTTAAATTTAACGTTTAAATTTAAAAACTTGTTTTAATTTTCAAAACTATTTTGAAAATTAGCCCAAGGCCTAAGTCAAATTGTGGCTTTTCTATTAGGATCAACCTTTAGCTCACTTCACCTTTAAGGTTATGTTGGTAACCATGTAGGACATGGTACTTTATTACCTAATTCCAATCCTAAATATTACCTTTCTAGAGCCTTACTAAGTGAGCAAGAAATTAGTTATCTCTAACATGACTAATCAGACCAGATAGGCTATTGGGCTCTAATACTATTGTTGGAATCAGGCCAGTCTGCAGCAGAAGAAATGGGTGAATTCTAAAAATTTACCATTTTGGATCATTAATGGGTCTACAAAGTCTAAATACATTTTGATCTTATTTAAATTTTCTTTTAAATAAATAAATATTTTATTTAAATTGTTAAACTAGAGATTTAAATGTAACTTAACTTATAGTATTATAATGGATGTATCAAATACATTTATTTCTGTGAGTATATAAATAATGATAATATATGTAATAAAAATATGAAAAATGAATATAGAGAAGGAAACCGTTAATTTCCATCTCTTATCCTACGTAATAAATAAGGGAATATATATTAAAAAAATGTAGTGTGATATATGAATTAAATAACATTAATTAAGGGAAAGCTTTTCTTTATTAATTTAAATATAAATTAACTAAGTGTGATATATGAAAAGTGTGAATATTTCAAGCATATCTGTACTTTAATTTGTGTGACCAAAATGCTAGACATAAAGTAAGTAAGATTTATTATTGATAAAGACAAGAATAAATAAGAATAAATTGAATGCAGTCACAAAAGGATCTAATAAGGTAGGAAATGGAAAATGGAATCATTATTTATTCACTTTTCCTTTTAACAAATTCGATTTATACAACATTGTTGCAAGAGGTATTATGATACAATGACATAAACATCAACTAGTAATTAATATACATGCAAACGCGTGCAATTGCCTCACTTTTCACTTAAAAAGATTAAATCGAACTTTGGTGATTAAAGATACAAATATTTGAAGTTTATATGTGTACATACATATATTTACATAAGCATATGTATGTAATATGAAACCAAAATTTTCAAATTAAAATTTCATTTTGACGATTTACATTTCATTCTAAATTAACAATTTAAATTGAACTTTTAATTTGGTAATGGAACAAGAGTTCGAAAATTTTAAAAAACTAAAAATTAGAAAAGAAATACATACATATACACACACACACTTATATGATTTAAAATTACACAACAGTCCATTAAAAACTTTAGATCAAAATCTTTCATGCTAGTATAAACAGTACTAAAAGTGATTGCATGCAATCATTAGTAATGCAATAATAGAAATTAATTTTAAGATAAGAACTAAAATACAACTCACTTGAGATTTTGTATGTAAATATTATAAAATATAATTCACTAGAAATTAACTTATAATTATTGTAATGTATGTTTGCGCCAAAATTGATTACAAACCCCAAGTATCGTGAAAGCATCAGTGTATGAACACAGATCAGCAATATTCAAACACAAATCTCAGATCCAAGAAAACAACAAACAGCAATCCAGAAATAACAATAAAAAACACAAGATTTATAGTGGTTCGGCTATCCCCGGCCTACGTCAACTTCAAAGTTTTATCTTTTATTGATTATCCTTGTTGGTTACTGATGATTACAGCGATTACAATGAAGTAATTTGAGTACAACGGCGATGGTAAGGTGTAGAATTGAATCCGGCAGAGTCTGGACGTTGAATAGCCAAAAGATCCTTTTTCTGTAGGCTTCAGGGGGCTATTTATAGGCGTAGGAGACTGATATCGTGCTCAAACTTCGGGAGACTTCTTCTGGCATGTGAGTGGGCCCACGCGACCGGTCCCACCAAGTTTCAACTCGATCTGTGATAGATGCGAATTGATTTCGTATCAATCAAGAAATTGTCCAATCGAGCTGAAACTTGGTAGAGACATTCTTTAGCATGTACGCAAGCTGCTGTGAAAATTTCATTGCATTTGGATCTGTGGTTTAGGAGATATGATCGATACGAGTTATGATTTTTTGGCAGGCCGTGTGGTTCGAATCGATTGGTTCGCATCGATACCTTCGAATCGATCAGGGCACGTGAGCAT
Source organism: Allium cepa (assembly GCA_030765085.1). Taxonomy (NCBI): domain Eukaryota; kingdom Viridiplantae; phylum Streptophyta; class Magnoliopsida; order Asparagales; family Amaryllidaceae; genus Allium; species Allium cepa. The sequence continues at coordinate 349,581,039 of CM060928.1, forward strand.
GCGGTGACGTGTTGCGAAATGCCAGGTTCTATCCATTTTGTGTGCCGAGTTTGACCGAGTTATTCGCATCTAACGCCGAAGCTTCGCTTGTATCAACCGTTCAATCGCATCCATTTGTTTCAGCCCTTATTCGAATCGGTTATCGATTCGCCGTAGCCCTTGCTCGCATCGATTGTTATTGGGGTACTGCATATCGATCGCTGTAGCTGCCATCGACACGAAGTGACCTCGCTCGAGTATGATGGATACGAACAAGGACTTGTACGCTATCGATTCGAATAACCACGAACCACATGGATACGAACTGAGCCTTTGTGATCGATTCGGATTGGGTCCACCCCTGATCGATACGAAGTGTTTCGACCGCGACGGATACGAGCTACATCGATACGACGCTATCGCTCCCGGATCGATGAGAGGAGTCTAATGCTGGATGGATTCGAATAGATTGCGGCGGTGTCATTCCGATGGATACGAAACCGATCGATTCGAACAAGCTAATGTCATGATTTCCTGATGGATGCGAATATGATGGATTCAAACAAACCATCACCTCAACTCACCGATGGATACGAACAGCATATTCTTTTCACCTTGCATCGATCATATCTCCTTCATATGAACTCTGATTAACCTAAAATTTGAAATATAGCTTCTTCTTGCTTTGATCATCATCTCCAATCGATTCCGTCCTGATCGAAGCTCGGCCAATTTTTAACGACATCGATTGCAGCCTTGTTTCCAATCGATCTCCAATGCTGACATCCATTCTTCCTTGCCAATTTGTTGATATTCCAGCCTTAACCAAAAGGTGGGATAACAATGTAAAAGATAAAAAATGTCGATCTAAAAGAAATGTACATAATAGACGTACTTTCGATTGAGAAAGGGGATATTGATTTTCATGTTACAACATAGTCAATATAACAAAAATTAATCACACAAATCCAAGCATATGAATATAAAGGATATGTAAATGAATTAATTAAAAATTACCTTGAGAAGTTGCCATCAAATAATACCTTGAATGATGAACTAAAAGCTCTTAGATTCCCGAATCGATCTTATTACCCAAATCTTTGAAGCACAACTTGAAAATGAATTCTCTTTAGGATGTTGCTTAGAAGTCACACCTTGAATGATGATATCTCGTTAGATTTTCAAGATCGTCATCCTATCCTTGCAATGGATGAACCATTTTTGTTTTATTTTATTTGGAGTTGAAAATTTTGGAACTTTTTTTTTTGTTTTTTTTGCCATAAAGAGTTAAGAGGAGAGAAAGAAAGAGAATGTATGAGAAAGAATGAATTGTACGTATAGAATGAATTAGCAAATATGTTATATTTGAGAGAATAAAGCCTTTCCCATTCTTTAATTAAAACTTTCCTAATTAATTCCCTTGATTGTCTCTCTCTTTGCAATCTTTTCTTTTCATATGATATGTCATCGAATGACATAAAATTACCACAAATCATATCAACAACTGACATATAATGTCTACGGACAAGTTCATGCAATTGTCTTTAAATTATAGCGATATCTTATATCAATGTGTGCAAATATAACTTTTCCAAATGCATTAAAGCAATTACAAACAACTTCCGCATAACAAATAAATTTATAACATTTTATAAATTAATTAAGTCTTGTGGTATTCAGAAAATTTATCATTACGGTCATGCGACTCAAAGGTGTAAATTCAATCAGCAATTAATATCGAACTATTCGAATATTAACGTTCACACATCACTTAGCCAGTGATGCGACATTTTGGCTGAATATCGCTTACACATCTTTTGGTAAATCCAATTTTACTTATTATAAGAATTACCCAATAGTGACAATTATTTACACCAATTCTCTTCGTCAAAACTATATCATATTAGGACTTATGAAATTTGGTAATGGTCAAAATTCCAATATCATCCACATTTAACTTTATAGTTTAATACAAAGTCCTTAGTTAAATAATAACAATTAATATTAACTAAAATGCTCTGGCCAAAGACTTTGACTTTAGTTGACATCAGTTGACGGTAACACTAACCTAATATAATCAAAGAGATAGATCCGCTTTTGAATAGCGTGTCATAACAATTATTATTAACCAAAATGCTCTGGCCAAAGACTTTGACTTTAGTTGACATCAGTTGACCATGACACTAACCTTATAAAACCAAGGAGATAAATCTTCTCTTGAATAGTGTTTCACTTCTAATGTATTCACTTGACCCAACTATAGTCATTCTATGGATGTCATGCCTTTATCTAACTATAATCAAAGAGGAGCTTTCGCGTTAAAGATCAATAATATTTTCAAGTCGAGAGAACGATGTAAATTAGTCATATCGATATTCTATGATTGACCTTAGTTATATTAACCAACAGAAAATTATTGAGTGAGTTATTCCATAATTATCCAATAACTATTAGCACATGATCCCTTGATGCTTCGAGTAGTCATGAGAAATACATCGCCCAAAATTTGGAGAACGTTACATACTCTGGTCGTAATGGATGTATCAATATACAGTCTCAATACATCTTGACTACGAATACTTAAAATGGTATATTTATTTTTATTGTGATAAATTACTCATGGTCACAACACTTTACAACTATATTACAAAATATACCATTTATGCATTTTCTATTAAATATACTCTTAATTAAATTAATTAATTAATATAACACATTATATCAAGTATATAATAGAAAGAAAACACCTTTTAGTTTGAACAAGATTGGTTATCAAGTTAGATATATGTAACAAATTACATATTGCCCCTAGGACATACCCTATCTTTATCATTTGGATAGATTCGTGTTAGTATTTATAGAAGATATTCTAATACATTCTAGGAATGAGCGAGACCATGAGATTCATCTTAGAATAATGCTTGAGAAGCTGAGTTAGCATCAGTAGAAAGCAAAGTATTCGAAGTGTCATTTTTGGAAGAAAGAAGTGAAGTTCCTTGGTTATGTAGTGTCAAAAGAAGGGTTGTCAGTAGATCCATCTAAGATAGAAGCTATTAATAATTGAAAAGGACCCAAGATAGTGATTGAGATAAATAGTTTTCTTAGATTAGCTGGCTACTACCCGAGATTCATTAAGAATTTCTCTCGCATAGCCGAACCAATGACTAATCTAACAAGGAAGGATGTGAAGTAAGTTTAGACTGATAAATGTGAGGAGAAATTTCAGAAGCTAAAACATTTATTGACCAACATGCTAATGTTAGTTGTTCCGGATGGAATTAAAATTTGGTATTATATCGATGCATATAGAACTGGATCAGAAGTTGTGTTAATGCAAAGGGGTAAAGGTATTTCCTATGCTTCTCGACAGCTCGGACCATATGAAGTTAGATATTCGACTCATAATTTAGAGTTGGCTACCATAATTTTTTCTTTGAAAGCATGGAGACATTATCTTTTGAGAGAACGATTCGAGTTGTATATGGATCATAAGACTTTAAGATACTTATTCTCCCAAAAGGAGTTGAATATGAGATAGTAGAGATGGTTGAAGTTTTTAGTTGCTTGTGATTTTTGAATTGAGTATACGCCAAGAAAATGGAACATGGTAGTAGATGCACTAAGTAGAAAACATCAAAATGCAGTGTTAGTAGGGATAGCTGAAAGGAAAGAACTAGAGGCATTGACCACATGTATGTGTAATTAAGATCAATGGCTAGTTCTAGTCATAGTACTGCAATATCTTGCTTAGAAGTTTAACAAATACTGATTGAAAGGATTACTTACAAGCAAAGAGATAATCCATCGTTAAGGTGAAAGAATTAGAAGACCGGAAAGTGAAACCAAGATTGATAATTTAAAGGGTTTTTATATTGATCGAAATGGATGATTGAGAAAGAATGGACGATTATGTGTCCTAGATGTGGGTAATCCAAGGAAAGTACTTAGGAAGTATCATCGATCAAAGTTTGTAATTTATCTTGGAGGAACTAAGATGTATTAGGATTTGTAGAGGAGTTTCTTCTAGGGAGGTATGAAAAGGGATGTAGGCCTAGATATAAAACAATGCTTGAATTGTTAGCAAGTGAAAGCCGAGCATCAGAAGCCTAGTTGATTGCTTCAGCCTTAGGATATACCAGTATAGAAGTGGGATACCATATCTATGGACTTCATGGACGGATTGCGAAGGTCGAATAGAGGAAATGTAAGTATTTGGGTTATGGTGGATAGATTGCCTAAGAGTGCACATTTCATTCTAGTCAAATCGACAAGGATGACACTTATTCTAGCTAAGTTGTTTGTAAAGATCATGTCAGACTACATGAAGTTCCTAGTAGTATCGTCAGGGATAGAGGTACCCTATTTACTTGTGAATTCTAGAAGAGTCTACAAGGGGTTTTAGGTACCAAGCTCAAGATTAGTACCGATTACCATCCACAAATAAATAGGCAAATGAAAAGAGTAAAACAAAGTCTTGAAGGATTTGTTAAGAGCCTACGTGCTTGACTTTGGAGGATCATGTGAAGACCGTCTAGACTTATTCAAATTTTCCTATAACAATAGTTATCAGACTAGTATAGGGATAAAACCTTTTGATGCTCTATATAGAAGACCGTGTAAATCACCCTTATGTTGGTTGGAGACCGAAGATAGATTAGTTCTTGGTCCATGTTTAGTAAGAGAAGACGTGGAAAAGGTTGAGTTAATCCGAGCATGAATGAAGGAAGCTCGGTCTAGACAGAAAAGTTATGCAAATAAAAGATGGAAAGACTTAAAGTTCTCGGTTGTAGGTCGTATTTTCGTCAAAGTATCACCTATGAAGGGTGTAGTAAGGTTTAAGAAGTCAGGGAAATTGGCACTTAGGTTTGTTGGACCATTCCTATTATAGAAAGGATTGGGAAACTCGCTTACAGAATCGAGCTACCAAATATTTAGCAGGGGTCCACAATATTTTCCATATTTCTCGTTTGGAAAGTGTGTTAGAGATTCGAAGACTGCTATTACTCGGACTACATTGGAAGACCTAATAGTGGAACCACATATGAAAATTATTGGACAACCAGTTTGTATTGTGTTAAAGGATGTGAAGAAGCTCAGGAACAAGACAATCCTTTTATTAAAAGTCCAATAAAGCAACAATGAGAGAGACTGCACTTGGGAGATAGAGGATAAGATTAGAGGCACTTAACTTGATTTGTTTTGCTAGTATGTTTATGCCTTTGTTATATGTTTAATTTATACCTTATCATAATTTCGAGGATGAAATTCTTTAAGGAGGGGGTGTTAGCAACCCTAATTTTGGTTAACAATATTTAAGATATTTGATTAGAAGTAAAATAAAATAATATAAGATGATAATGAGATTGAGATTTGATAATTAATATGGTTTGTGCCTAAATGAATGAGTTAATAAGAATGGTAAGGAAAAAACTTAGATAAGAAGGAGGAATATATAATAAAGGAAAAATGAGAATAGACCAAAATTCCTAAACGTAAACCCTTATTCTCTTCTTTCCACCCTCACTTTCATTCAAACAAACCAAAATTAAACTAAGGTCAGCCATCCCTAAGAGCATCAAGTGGAAGAAAAAGGTAGGAAACAAGCAAAAGCTTAGGGGAAATCAGATATAAACTCAAATCCCAAGTTCCTTTATCAAACCAAGGTGAATAATGGCTATGCATCTCAAGTTTTATCTATTGGGTTTTAAACATCAACTCAGATTTTGTGCATGTATTATGCCATGTTATAATAGTATGGATGATTATATGCTTAAATGATGAATTATAGAATTTATTATGGAATTATTCAAAAGGTTTTGAGTGTGGAAACCTAGTTTTTAATACCCAAATGATTTGAGATTTTGATATAATGTTTAAAATATTATTTTAGAAATGGGTTTTTGATTTCATAATTCTCTAAGAAAGTATGAATTTTCTTAGTGCAAAAAATGGTTTTTTTGGGTTTTAATTATTAAAAATAATTACATAAAGTTTTCAGCCACGAAATTTTCATATGTTAAAGAATATATTAAAGTATGAGCAGCATTGAAAGGGTTAGATTAGAGGGTATGTCTGGGCTTCAACCTATGAACAATAATATGACATACTTAGGCCTACCATTGTGTACTTCGAGAGTTACCAAGACATCTTGCCTTCCACTCTATGAAAGAATCACTTCTAGGCTATCTTCTTGGACTACTAGGTTCCTTTCAATGGCAGGAAGACTTGTTCTTATTAAAACCGTCTGCTTTTCGATGACTGTTTATTGGGCCAGATGCTTCATTCTACTAACCAAGCTCCTTCACATGATCAGAGCTGCCATGATGAGATTCTTATGGACTGGATCCATTCATAACAGGAAGCTTATTCCTGCACCATATTGCACTGTGGAAAGACCCTTAAGTAAAAGGGGCCTGGAATCAAAAATATCAAATTATGGAATACTGCAGCTGTTAGTACTCATGTCAATGCCATCCTGATCAACAAAGATAGTCAGTGGGTGAAGTGGACAAGGAGATATAACATAAAGGATAAAAAAATTTGGACCATGGAAGTTTCTCAAGGCAGTAGCTGGATATGGCAGAAAATTCTGAGCATTAGACCCATACTTCTCCCCCTGATTAAAAACAATGTTTCCCCTAACAGTTCTGTGAGTTTTTGGCATGACCCGTGGGTTAGCTATGGTTGTATCCTATCATCTCTGTTATCTCCCCATGATCTAGTGCAATCTAGGATTGGTTTCAATGCTAGGGCTATCAATTTTATAGCTCATGGTAAATTGAATGTTCCTCAATCCAGTAATCAATCTGTTAACTCCATATGGAGTAATATGGCTAACCACTCTGTAACTGTAATGAATGAGGATGCTCTATCCTGACGTGGTAAAACTCATAGCATCAGTGCTGTCTACGACCTTCTAGCCAAGCATGGTGAGTTGCCAGTATCCTTATGGGCTAAGGTTGCGTGGACACCTTATATGTCCAGCTCTAATAATGTGTTGTTCTGGAAGGCAATTAATAAAGCATTGATGACAAGGGATAGGCTTGTGGCAGTTGGTATGAATATTGTCAACCTGTGTGTTTTCTGCAATACATACCCTGAAACTGTTGATCATATTCTATTTGAGTGTAGTTATCTCGTAAATATGTGGTTATCTCTAATGAATAAAGTTGGGTCGATGGCATGCATGGGATCACGTTAGCCGATTGGACGGTTCTTCGTAAGGCAACGAGATGGAGAATCTGCAGATGGGATATAGTTTTCTTTGTCCTGAAAATATACATACGCAATGTTTGGTCAGAGAGGAACAAGCGATGCTTTCAATCTGTGTGTCTTCCTGCAATGAATTTATGGAAGAAGTTGATGAGAGAGATAAAGTATGGTATTTGTGTATCTGAACACAGGTTCTCCCCTCATCAGATTGACCATTGGTGCTAGCACACTGCTGTTGTGCTGGGTTTGTCTGGTGCATGGCCAGTGCTTGCTGCTGTGTTGAATTGCCTTCATGCAGTGGTGTTCTTTTTCCCTGTGTTGTGTGTTTCTGCGTTGTTCTGCCTTCTTGCTTTGGTGTTCTTTTCTCAGTGTTGTGTGTTGTTGTGTGTTGTTCCTCTAGCTCCCTCTCTTTGTTTCTGTTTGAGTTGTTGTTGTTTTTTCATTATTAGGCTTGGCACATTTTGTTGTGTCTTCCTTTTGTTTCATTGTTCTCCTTTTCTATGTTTTAATAAACCTGGTAGGGGCCCAGTCAACCTCGCTGTTTATTCCAAAAAAATAAATTTGGTGTTTGTGGATTTTTGGATATTTTTCTCAAGTGTTTGTGATTATTATGAATTATTTGAGTTAGAAAAGCTTAATAATTATATTAAAATATTTATATACACTAGTAAGTTTGCAAATGTTTTAGGAATGAAATTTCTGTACTTTGGTAGATTTCTGAAATGATTTTTGATAAAGAATCAAAATTATTGTCTAATAAGATGTTGACAAACAATAGGAGTTGGTGAAAAGGAATTTCTTTTGTTAGCAAGAAAACAGTTTTCATAGTAGTTACGGCTTTGCTATGTAGAGGTTTACGATCTCTAACTTCATTATGCTGTGTTTATGGTCTTCAACGTTAATCATGGATGATGCATAGATTATCAACTTCGATTGATGTGGAATGGATTGGCCTTGGTTGAAGTATGAAGGAATGTATCAAAGTCGACATATATAACTTCGACGTGATTAATGCTGCATGGTTCCATTGATGAGGCCAACCTTATAAGGCAGTGATGCTGCTATTTTTACTTTGTTAACTCTTATAGGCAGTCACATCGAACCTATTACTTTCGAAGCTGATCCATAACGGTGATAATGACGCTGCATGTTTTCAATAATGTCTCCTGCCCCATAAGGTAGCTATGCCACTAGTCTTCTATTCCAACTCTTATTTTAGTGATCCCACTCCTATCTATATTGATTATGTTGAGGCCATATTCCCATATTTTCGATGTTACCCCTTAAGGCATTGACGTCGAAAGCCATCAATGTCGTCGTTCCTACATTTTAAGCCTGATAACTTTAAACTATGCAAACGTATGAAACTCGATGCTATGACAGGTAACGTAGATTTATATCAACCCTATGGTCTTATGCTTTATTAAATTAAGTTTTAACCATAGTTTTCGATAATAAGAAGCGTGCAAAGAACTATATCGGGGATAATCATGCTGCACTTTATCTATTTAAGAGTTTTACTGTTTGGGTTTAGTAGCCCATAGTTTTGAGGAGTTGCTACCTCAAAGTTATATAGAATTTCATCAATATTATTTTATAAAAGCATATATCATGGCATAAATATTTTGGATAAAGGGCTATACTTTCATTGTTTTAAATTATAACTTCAAGGGTAAAATCATTTATAAGAAAGTATGTTTTCAAGGAAATAAAAATAGTACTTAGCCCAGAATTTTACTACGATTATTATTGTTGTTATCACCATTAGATAAATTGTGAAAGGATGAATTGACTCAGAGGTTAGAAAACCAAATGGGGCTGGAGTAGGGTAGTGCCTTATACTTCAGCTTTTAGCCCTGTTTGAAATTAGTCAAAATTCCAATCTGTAGGGTTTTGTCATAGGGAAGACTAAACGTAGGTTTACACATAAAAAGGAATACACAAAGATGAGATAGGTTATTGGTGATCCCTCAAGACCATTAAGGTCAGAGTGACCCTAGGAATAGTAAGTTTCGGACAGACTGTCCAGTTGTCTTTTAATAATATGTTAGAGAATTTAATATATCTGGTGGGCCCAAGTCGACCATAGGTTTGTTGTTATCCTAAGAAAACTATAATGTTAGGATAGATGGTCCATTGATTCAGGTAGCTTGGTCGTGATTACCCATGTTCCATGCATGCATATTACTTTTTTCGTTGCCTATTTTAACCACTATGGTTGAAGCTGTTTGATTTGCAAAAGATATATTCTTAAAGGACAGTAGTGTGGGAAAAACCCATTCCGCTCAACGGCGTGGTCTCACTAGATATCAATAAATTGAGATGGTATATTTTTATTCATTCCAGACTTTCTATCTGATCCAATGTTTTTATTTTCCCTGTTAACTCTCGGGTACTTATTTCGGTAGTTTGAGAGTTGGGTTTTCAGTTAAGTAGGTTTTGGCGAATAAAGCTTCCAAAGACGTGCAGGAGGCAAGACCAACTATCTAGGAGTTTATCTATATATACATTATTCACAATGTTAAAGTTTTTCTGTTATGTAATGATAGGTGTTAAGATTGTTTAGTAGTAAACTCTGATCAACCAAGGGGGTATCTTTATTTGTCGCACTTGGAGTATTTTGTAATAATTATATTTTATCTGAACCTAGGCAATGTTTGAGATTATATAATGAATATGAAATATTATCTTTAAAATGAAATATGAAAGTCTATTTTGAAATGGTGTTAAGAAGATTTCATATTCCCATGCTCCCGAAATCATTGATACAATTAACATTACTGCATTTTGTCACCGAAATATAATACTATAAATGACTGCAATACCTGTAGTGGTTTGTTTCGGGCCTTCACATGGGGGATGTTACAAAAACCAGCCATCTTTCCGCCTCTTATTAAACTCCTTTCAAGAGAATAAATACTTCACGGACTTTCAACTAGAATCATTATGTAATGGCCCTACTTTTGACTAACATTATTTAGAATATTAAATTGGATAAATTTAAAAAAAATGTAGATAGTTAAGAGATTGATATTTGTTAATTAGGAAGTAGCCGTACCTTAATTAATGTATTAGCAAAAGAGACTAAAAATAAGTAAGTAGGAGGAATATGGTAAGGGTAAAATGGGGATAACCTTTATTCCAATACCCTAAGCCCTTCCATTCTTCATTCCTCGTTCATTTAACTATCATAATTAAAACTAAAACCTTAAAAGAACTCGAAAATCCACCAATAAGAAGATATAAAGGGAAGATAAGCTAGAATTCAAGTAGGAATCTTGAAGAAATCAATCTTAGGGCAAATCTCAACCTTCTTAACACAAAGCCAAGGTGAATAATTAATTTACATCTCACTTGTGATAATGATTTTGGTTTCAAGTTAGATCCAAACTATGTTTGCAAATAATATGCCATGTCCGTTAAAATGGATATATATATATATATATATATATATGCTTTCTAATAATTTATATAGCTTAATATAGATTTTATTATATGTTTGGATTAGAAAACCTATCAAATGACATCAAAATGGGTTGCATTTTTAATATATGGCCAAAAACATTATTTAAGAAGTGGGTTTCAAGTTTCATAATTTTATAAGTGATTGTGGATTTATTATAATTCTTTTATGAGAGAAAATAGTTAATTTTGGGTTTAAATTATTTAAGGCAGTTAAATAATGTTTTATGGTCTGATACTTATATATATTTAGGAAACATATTTAAAGCGAATTATTGTCATTTTTGGGGATTTTTCCTAAGTGTTCTACTATGGTTATTAAATTATTTAAGTTAGAGAACTTAAATGTTTTATTAAGGAGAAGGGCTTATTTGCTTAAAATGTTTCAATTGCTAAATGCTGTATTCGGTAGCCTTTTTTGAAAAGAATTTTGGTAAAGAATTGGCAATCAATCATATTTTGGCAAATTATGCAAGTTAGGTTAAAAGAATTACTTTCAAAAGTATAAAATCAATTTTATTTCGAATTACAACTATGCCACCACTATTGTTTGCTTCAGTCACCATACCCAGTAAACCTTTCACACCCGTTTGAAATAAACGCACATGGTATCAAGCTATTGGTACGTGGTGTATTGTAGAAAGGCAGAAGGAATGGACAGTGTCAAAAGTATGCTTTCGAAAGGGTTCTTTTATTAGCTTACGAATCCATTAACTTTCCTTTGTTTTTACAAGAAGCTTTTAAAAGGTTTGCCTCTTTTAAACCCCTTCAATACCCTAGCTGGTGCATTTATACCTTTCACATTAGTTAGAGGCCGCTTTCTATGTAACCTTAAAGCAATTTATTTGAAAGGAAGGATATCGTCTTCTTAATATTGAAGCCGTCTTCCCAATGCTTTCGAAAGGGGTGTCTTAGCCACTTGTACTAATAATTTCGGAGGCAATGATTTTGAAAGGGCAGTTTCAAACTTTCTTTCTTCCCCAGTTCTTTTACTTAAGATCAATGCTTTCGAATGTGATGCTTTCCCTTTTGTTCTCTTTGACCCTACGGTTATATTAAATGTTAAACCCAATGGTTTCGAAAGTAATACTCTAATTGGTGTCTAAGCTATGTTTCCACAAATTATTACTTAAACCCAATGCATTCGAAAGGTATGTTTTTAAGTGTTTCTAAAGGAATGTTTCCAATGCTTTCGAAAGGTATGTTTAAATGGTATCAAAAGAGGATGTATATAGTTTTAAGAAATGATTTTGAATTAGATGCTTTCAACGATTTTGAAAGGAATGCTTTCTATGATTTCGAAGGGGATTGTTTTAATTTTTAAACAATGGTTCGGAAGGTGTTTTTTGGCTTTATAGCCTAAAGTTTTCTAAGTTAAAAATAGGATTTAACTTATTTTGAAGGCATAGATAATCCCATTGATTTAGATTTCATCAACATTGTTTCGTGTATAGCATATATCATGGCATAGATATTTTAAGTAAAGCAACGAGCATATTTTCCTTGTTGTTAAATTATGATTTAAAAGGGTTAAATCAATTTGAAAGAAATGTTTTCAAGGAAATTTAAAGATGGTAGTTAACCCTAAGTATACGACTCAGATATTAGAAAACCAAATGGGACTAGTGTGGGGTCACGCCCTATACTTTAGCTAGTAGCCCTTAGCTAATATATATATAAAATTCCAGTGTATAGGGCTTTGTCGCAGGTAAGACTAAAATGATGTTACGCATAGAAAAGAATACATAAAGTTGTGGTTGATTATTGGTGAGCCTACAAAACTATTGGGATTAGCTGACCCTAGGAGAAATAAGTTAAGGACAGGTCATCAAGTATTGTATATAATAAAAGTTAAAATATCTATTATGTCTGGTAGGCTCGAGTCAGCCAGTGGTTAATAATCAGCCTATAAAACTATATTATTCTAACAGATAGTCCATTGATTACTTGATTTATATGCATATATGTTATTACTATTTTTGTATAATCAGTTTGATTGTAGGATTTTGATTTGCAAAAGATATTATTGAAAAGGATATTAGTGAGGGGAAACCAGATCTACAAAGCGGCGTGGTCTCACTTAATATTAGTAAACCAAGATGTAATAGAATTATTCAAACCAGGCTTTATGTCCGACTCAAATTTTATGTTTTCCCCTTAATCTCTCGGGAGTGCTCAAAATTAAATTTTAGTAGATTGAGAGTTAAGTACTTTTCATAGTAAGTTGGACGAATAAGCTTTCGAAAACGTGTAGGAGGCAATGCTAGCCATGTAGGAGTTATTTAGTATTATTTCCGCTATGATGTATTTATGACCGATATATCTATCTATCTAGTACTCTGATCATTCGTGGGGGCATCTTCATATGTTGTTCTTGGCATAATTCAAAATAATTACATTTGATCGAAACCCGGGAATCTTTTTGGGGATTATGTAATTGAATATGAAACATTGATTTGAAATGTAATCAGAATTTTTTTTTTGAAATCTATGTTGATTTTATTTCATATTCATGTGCTTTTGATGTTATGGATACCATTAAGATTACCCTATTTTTTAATTGGAAGTTAATACTATAAATGACTGCAGCATCTGTAGCGCTTAGCTTCGGGCCTCAAAATAGGTAATGTTACAAGTTAGTATCAAAGCATTGGTTTATGAAAGCTTAAAACAAATTTTAAACTTAAAACGATTTTGAAAACATAATCCTAAGGAATTAGAGACAAAATTGGAGAATAGGATAATGTTATAGTAACGTACCTGTATTTGTTATATATTATATACGCTTTATCTCTATTCCTCCATCTCTCTTAGGCTATTCTTCTATATCTTACAAAGACTTGAATTCACATTTTAAGGAAGTAAGATATGGATGCAAGGAGTGAAAGAGTTGACCTTGGTGGAGGAAGCATCGCAACTAAAGGAAATGCCAGACTGAATACCCAAAGGAATCCAAGTAGGACACAAGCTGCTAATATGGGTGTTGAGCATCACATGTGATATAGGAGCTATGTGTCTGTTCTTCATCAACATGATGCAAGCTGGAGCCACCGAGGGATTTGCCGAAGGAAATGCTGGAGAAGGAAATCAGAAAGCACCGATGGTCAATAACTATGCAGTATTAAGCAGAGACTATGCTGGCCTGGAAGGGAAGCTGGTTATTGGCACCGAGGATGCAATTGAAGTGGAGAATTGGTTGCTTCATTGCGAAAGTATTTTTGCTGATTTAGGACTTAACGATGAGCCAAAAAAGAGATTGGCATTCGAATAGTTGCAAGGAGAAGCACTGTATGGGTGGAACAGTGTTACTGTAGGAGTAGTTGATGAGGCTACGACTTGGGCGGAATTCAAAAGGAGGTTTGAGGAATGATTCATGTCGAAAATCGCCAAATCAACTCTGCTCAGGAAATTTGCTGAGTTGGTGCAAGGAGACATGACAGTGCTTGAGTATGCTACTAGATTTGAGGAATTATCAAGATAGGGATATGTTATGATTGCTATAGTATCAAAGGGAATGAGAAGTTCATCCGTAGATTGAAACTTGAGCTTTCTAAAGTAACTTTACCATATATTATAGATCCGTGCGATGTAGTTGTTGAGATAGCTTCAAGGAATAAGGAGATGCTCACTTTCTTTAATGGTAATAAAGTAGTGAAAACTCAAGGTGGGTAGAATTATAAGAGAATTTTTTTCCAAAAGAAGGAAGGAGCTGCTAAGAAGGCAAAAGCTGATCTGGTTTGCCTTAAGTGTGATAAGAAGGGACATTTTTCTCAAGATGTTGGACAGGCAAAGCATAGAAGACTGCTGACAAGAAAGGAGTGAAATGCTTCAACTGTGATTAGATAGGACATTATAAAAACCAATGCAAGGAACAAGCCAAGAATGGAAAGGGCAAAGCATTTGCATTGGAACTGGCTACCATAAGACCAACAGCAGGGGATAGAGGAAAAGTTGTGTTGGGGGTAGCTTTTGATTCATGGCATGTCAGTTAGAGTTCTATTTGATACTGGTGCATTGCATTCTTTTATATTTCACAGTTTGGTAGATAAGCTTAACCTAGAACCCTCATACCTAGTTACGTGCTTAAGTGTTGTGAATTCGATAGGAGGGTACGGAACTCTGGGGATGAGATGTGACCAGTTAGACCTTGAATTGTTAGGTCATATATTTGCTTGCAGTTTGCATGTTTTTGATTTTGTAGGTTTTGGATTTATTTTGGGTATGGATTGCTTAAGTAAGTACGATGCTAGGATATTTTTCCATGATAGGAAAATATCACTTAGACATCCTAGTTGTAGTGATCGGATTATATACATCAACTTAGAGTAGCAGAGGGTAGTATTACTTTGACGGTTTTTAGGACCAGATATGGATCATACGAATAATTAGCGATGCCATTTGAACTAACTAATGCACTGGCATTCTTCATAGATTTAATGAACAGAATCTTTCGGGAGCTCTGGACAAATTTGTATTAGTATTCCTAGACAACATATTAATATATTCCAAGGATGAAAGTGATTATAAAGTTCATCTTAGGATGGTGCTTGAGACACTAAAACAGTATCAGTTGAAGACAAAGTTTCGAAGTGTCGCTTTTGGAAGAACGATGTGAAGTTTCTTGGTCATCTAGTCTTAAAGAAAGGGTTGTTAGCAGATCCGACTAAGATCAAGGCAGTGAATAATTGAAAAACATTCGTGACGTTGACTGAGATAAAGAGTTTTCTTGGGTTAGCTGGCTACTACCAGAGATTCATTAAGGAATTCTCGTGGATAGCTGCACCAATGACTAAGCTAACTCGGAAAGATGTGAAGTTTGTTTGGACTGATAAGTATGAGGACGCATTCCAGAAATTGAAAGATTTATTGACTAATGCACCTGTGTTAGTTGTTCCAAAGGGGAATCAGGACTTAGTGCTATACACAGATGCATGCGGAACAAGATTAAGAGTTTTTTTTAATGTAGAGAGGTAAAATGATTGTCTATGCTTCTCGACAGCTCAGACCGCATGAAGTTAGATATCCAACTCATGATTTGGAATTAGCAATGGTAACTTTTGCATTGAAGGTGTATAGACATCATCTTCTGGGAGAAAGATTTGAGCTGTTTATAGATCATAAGTCACTAAGATATTTATTCTCTCAAAAGGAGTTTAGTATGAGACAACAGAGATGGTTAAAGTTCATAGCTGCATTTGACTTTGGTATTAAGTACACACCGAGAATAGGAAGTAAGGTTGTAGATGCACTTAGCAAAAAAATAAAAATGCAGTATTGGCAATGATAGCTACGTGGAAAGATTTAGAAGCGTTGACTACATGTGAAGTAAAATAAAGATTTGAGGCTAGTTCTAGTCGAGAAACCGCCATGTTATCGTGTTTAGAAGTTTGACTGACGATGATTGAAAGGAATGATTCTAAGCAGGGAGAAGACCCATTATTAACTGAATAGATCAGAAAGTTAAGGAATGGAACAGAGAGCAATGACGTGAAAGATTTGAATCTAAACCAGAATAGGTGGTTGAGGAAGAAAGGACAACTATGCGTTTCGAATATGAGGAACATTAGGAAGGAAGTCCTTAGATAATGCCATCGTTCGAAGTTCACTATTCATCCGGGAGTAACAAAGATGTATCAGGATATGAAAAGGAGTTTCTTCTGGGAAGGTATGAAGAGAGATGTAGGCCTATAGGTGAAACGGTGTTTGAACTGTCAATAGGTAAAAGTTGAACATCAGAAACCGAGTGGGTTATTTCAGCCATTGGATGTCCCGGTCTGGAAATGAGATTCTATCTCAATGGATTTCATAGATAGGTTGCCATGGTTAAATAAAGGAAATGAGAGTATCTAGGTTATAGTGGACAGACTGACTAAGAGTGCACACTTATACGTATTAATTCGACCATGACAACACTAGATTTAGCTAAGTTATTCATGAAGAATATAGTTAGACTTCATGGAATTCCTAGTAGTATGTAAGTGGTAGAGATACCTTATTCACCGGTGAGTTTTGGAAGAGTCTACAGGAGACTTAAGGTACCAAGCTTAAGATGAGTACTGCTTGACACATGGGAAGACTGAGAGAGTTAACAAAGTCTTAGAGGATTTATTAAGAGCTTGTGTATTAGATTTTGGAAGATCATGGGAAGACTACCTACGCTTAGTCGAGTTTTCATATAACAATAGTTATCAGACTAGTATAAGGATGGCACTGTTTGTAGCTTTGTACGAAAAACCATGCAAATCTTTCGTGTGATAACCTGGATTTTCGGGCATCAAATAATTGGATAGTTATTTGATTTAACTATTGAAATTACTAATTTATAAATTGAACAAATAAAATGTGATAATCTCCTTTATTAATTATTTAAAAATTAGTAAAATTGTTATTTTCATAATAACAATAATGTGATATTTTTAAATATAGTCATAACAGATAAATAAATTTTAAATAGATTATTAATTACAAATTGAATATGGAATTGTTTAATATATATATATATATATATTTGTTTGAGTTGATTTTTAATTGGATTTTAAATTGAATTTCAATTTGGATTTAAATTTGAAATTTAAAGATATATTAAACTAATATAATTATTTTTAGGAGTATAATTGGAATTTTTATCATGTTCTTTTTAATTGTATATTGGTGAATAAAAGAGGCAGTTTAAATATTAAGGCACTTAAGATATTTTTAAGTATAAAACTAAATTTTAAATGTAACATAAATATAATATAAATTTATATATAAAAAAACAAAAAAATCTGGGGTTTTTTTCTGCCATGGGAGATAACAATCGCTCTATCAAATCCAAATCTAATCCTCCTCTCTCTTGTCCTTTTCCTCAAGATAGGCCACCTGAAACTCTTTTCAAAAAGCCGAATAATGTCATCATCGATAATGGGGGCATCCAATTGGTTCAATCAAGATCGCAAAGGAGAAATCAGCCCATAATTGGTCAGACTCGGTCTCAGATCAGTAGTAATCAGAGAAGGAAAGAGGATTGGAAGATCAATTCTTTCAGGGACAGGACCAAGCAGACGCAAAGTGAAAAACCACCAACAAAGTTCTCTCTAAATAGAGAACTAAGGCAGAAATCTTGGGTTGATATTGTCTCAGAGCAATCTAATGAACCAAAGGATGAAGATTGCAGTCTTGAAACCATTTCACCTATCCAAATCAATAACAAGAAATATAGTGCAGTAAAAGAGGCAGTTTGTAAAAGAGCCATGGAGTGTTGGAATAATTCCGTTTTGGTATATGCTGTTAGTAGTAAACCATATTTCGTGTTTTTCAAAGAATATATTAAAAGAGTTTGGAAACCAAAAGGTGATTTTGAAATCTTTTCTAGAGAAAATGGTTTCTTTCTGATAAAATTCTATGATTCACAAGACTACAACTCCATAATTCAGAATGGTCCATATTTCTATAACGGCAAGCTCATCATTATGAGAAGGTGGACGGAATCATTGAAGATGGACAGAGATCTTCTGTCAACTATGCCAGTATGGATAAGATTACCCAGCGTATACCTCAAATTATGGGATAGAGAGGCGTTTAGCATCATGGCAAGTATTATCGGAAAACCCATTAAAATGGACGCAACAACCACCATGAAGACGAGATTGAATTATGCTCGAATTCTTGTGGAAGTTTCTGCAATGGTTGAACTTCCAGATGAATTTTTTTTTAAATCTTTATAATGAGGAAAACATTATACAAAAAGTTGAGTATGAATGGGTTCCACCGAAGTGTAGCATCTGTAAATGCTTCGGTCACACTAAGGAGCAGTGCAACCAGAAGCAGTTGTGGATTCCCAAAAAGAATGATAAAAATTTAGTAAGTAGTCAAGAAAATAGATCTGAAACAGTTCAAGACATTAATGTCAGTGAAGGTATAATATCTCAGTCAAAATCTCAAGAAGATGTAGGTCGAATCTATCAAGATGATATCATTTTCGATCAAGAAAGCAATTCTAAAGAGCTCACTGATCAAAACAATCAGATCATGGCGATGGAAGTTCATCCGCAAAGCGAAAAAAATTCAAATGATCGAGATCCGACAAACGTAAAGGAGGGAAAATATAAACAGGTCTTTAACTCTGAAACCCCCCATATTTCAGAGTCATGTTTAATTACAGGCCAGAATAACACAAGATTAGTCAACAAAATTCATCAAAATTCTAATCTGATTCAAGAATCAAAGGCTGAGAAGGGATCTTCCTCTACACATGCTGCAGATGTTGAGAGAAATGATTGCTCAACATTGCCCCGCAAGGGTGATCAACCTCCAGAACAGGCTGCAATATCTGATTGTAATGAATCAGAATTGCCTCGCACAACTTCTTTTGATTTATCTTTAATCAAGATCCCAGAATCTGCACAAATGGAAGAAGATAAATCTGAGGAAAAAGACAATGTTGAAGAATTTGACATATCAGAATTACGTATTAGTAAAACAAAATCATCTGGTAAGTTAAAGGGAAGTAAAGAGAAAAAAGCTTTCAAACAAAAATATATATCAATTAACCCAGAGTGGGATCAAATGTCCACCAGATTGAAGGCCAAAGGTACTGATAATAAAAGGATAGGTAAAAGTACAATGGTGTCAGGTACAATTTAAATCTCTTTTTTAGTATCATATATATGTCTATTTTTGCATGGAATGTTAGGGGGATGAATACCCTTGTTAAACAATCTGATATAGTACATATGATTAATATATATAAGCCTACTATTATTGCCCTTATTGAGAATAAATTGAATGATGAAAACTTTGATAGATTCCGTATTAAAATGTCCAGTAATTGGAAAGCTATTCATAATAATGATTGCGGCTGTAAAGGTAGAATTATTGTTACCTGGGACTCTAATATCTGGAATAATATAAACATAAATAAAGACAGTCAATTTATTGATTGTAATTTCAGAAATATTGGAGGTTTTTATTTACAAGTTACTGCAGTTTATGGTAGTAACTTTGAAATTGAAAGAAATGTTTTGTGGCAAAAATTGAAATCTCTAAATTACATATATAATTTCCCTTGGATTGTATTAGGGGATTTTAATACTGTTTTTCATGTTAATAAAAAGTTTGGTGGGATTAAGATCCCTCAGAATAAGCTTGATAAAGTCAATAAATTTCTTTTAGATTCTGGTCTTATTGAGCCAAATATTAGTGGTAGTAAATATACCTGGAAATCTGGTTTAGCTAAAAATATTCACTGCAAATTAGATGGAATTTTGTATAATAAAGACTTTTTAAATAAATTTCCTGATAGTACTTGTTCTACTTTGGAACAGAATTTAAGTGATCACACTCCTCTTCTAGTTAACCTTGTTGTTAATAGTGTTGCTAATATTAAAGCACACCCATTTAGATTCAAAAACAGTTGGATTCTGGAAGAAGATTACAACATTTTAATGGAAAATTGCCATTGTTTTTCCTGTAATGGATCCAAACAATTTCAGTTTTGTATGTTTTTGAAATTCACTATGAATAATCTTAAAAACTGGAATAAAAATAAATATTTTAATAAAAGTAGGATTGCTGACTTGAGAAATGAAGGTAAAATGTTACAAATGAATGCTGATAATAAGCCTGGTGATTTGAATGAAATTAATAAATTTTTTCTAAATCAAAGAGAGCTGTCTAATGAGATGTATAAAGAATCTATTGATGCTAGACAAAAAGTTAAGACTGATTGGCATACTTTAGGGGATGATTGTACCAAGTTTTTTTTATGCAAAGATGAGTAATAGAAAACACCTTAATAAAATTGGATGCATATTTGATAGAGAGGGCAATTAGCTAATTCATATGAGAAAGTTTCTGCTGAAGCTGTCAAGTTTTATAAGGAGCTTTATTTTTCTGCATCTATTGAAAGGGAGTTTCCAATTATAACTTGTAAAAATATCTTAAATAATAATGCTGCAGAAATCTTACTGGCTCCTGTGGATATTGATGAAATAAAATTTATTGTTTTTAATGCTGGAGACAACAAAAGTCCTGGCCCTGATGGTTTTAGAGTAAAAATTTTCAAAAATAATTGGGAGTTTATAAAACAACAAGTAACTGATGTGGTCAATGAATTTATGAACAATGGTAAAATTCTTAAAAGTATTAATCATACTTTCATTGCCCTTATTCCAAAAAATAAAAACCCCATTGATATAGGTGATTACAGACCAATTTCGTGTTGCAATTTTATTTACAAAATTATTGCTAGTGTGCTTAGTAATAGAATTAAAGTGTTTCTGCCTTTTCTTATTGCTGAAAACCAGAGTGCTTTTGTTCCTAGTAGGCTTATATATGAAAACTCCCTGTTAGCTCATGAAATGGTCAGAAAATTTAATACAAAACAGGGTGAAAATGTATGTATTAAGATTGATCTGCAAAACGCATATGATAAGGTTAACAGACACTTTATTCGTCACATTATGTTGTGTATGGGTTTTCCTTTAAAATTTTGTGATTTGATATTTGAGTGTATTAACACCCCTACGTTTTCTATTCTTATTTAAGGTAAGGCTGAAGGGTTTATAAAGTCTAATAGGGGGTTAAGAAAGGGAGATCCTTTGTCTCCTTATCTTTTTGCTATAGTGATGGAATATTTTTCTATCCTTATTGAAATAGAAATTATTAAAGGTAAAATTCATCCTATAAACAAAATCCAGCCATGTATAAATCACCTGATCTATGCTGATGATCTGATGGTTTTTGTTAAAGCTAATAAAGATAATGCAGAATCTATTAAATACATTTTTGATAAATTAAAAATTCATGCTGGGCTTCAGCTTAATGTTAATAAGTGTAAAGCCTATTTCAGTAAAGCCTGTAAGTTCAAAAATGAATTTTTAAACATTTTACAAATTGAAGAGGGTTTTCTTCCTATCAAATATTTAGGTCTACCTCTTTCTACCAATATGATTAAGACTTCAGATTGCTCAATTCTTATTGATAAAATTCAGGAGAGAATGGAAATATGGTCTTGTAAATTACTCTCCATTGCTGGTAGACTAGAGCTTATTAAGACAGTGGTTTATGCTATTATCCTATACTGGTTACAAACATTTCAAATCCCTGCTGCAACAATTAAAATATTGGAAAAAAGATGTGCAAATTTTATGTGGAAAGGCAAATACCACATAATTAGTTGGATTAATGTGTGTAGACCAAAAAATGAGGGGGATTTTGGTATTACAAATCTTAAAGATTTGAGTGCTACATGCCACTTAAAATTATTTTGGCGATTCATTAGTTCAAATTCTTTGTGGGCTAGATGGATGAGATCCAAGTACTTGAAACAGGAAAATTTATGGACTACTGTTCATAAAAATAATCAATCAAATACTTGGAAACATATTTTAGATTGTAGGGAAATTTGTAAATCTCTTATTGATAGAAAATTTAAAGATGGGAAAAATACCAGTTTGTGGTTTGATCCTTGGTTCAATAATGAAACATTTATAAATAGGGTTGGGTGGAACAGCCTTGTTCTATGTGGTAACCCTAATGACAAAGTTTCTGATATTATAGTTAATAATCAATGGCACCCACAAATACATCCCATTACCAACCCCCATAAAAATGATATTTGCAATATTCAGTTTGATAAATATGTAGAGAATGATTACTGGGAGTGGAGAGCTAACAACAGAGGGAAGTTTTCTTTTAAAGAAACTTGGAGTTTTATCAGAATTAAATATACTACTGAAGTGTGGTATTAGTGCATCTGGAATAGAGTGAATTGTCCCAAGATGGAATTCTGTACTTATTTTGCTATAAAAAACAGATTGCCAACCTGGGACAAGATTAATAAATGGGGTAGCAATTTAAATTCACTCTGTTCCTTTTGCAAAATATGCAATGAAAATGCTAATCATATATTTTTTGAATGCAGCTAATCCTTTTTTATATGGAATCAAATCAGAATGACTTTAAGCATTGATGACAACAGACATATGGATATAATGAACATTATCAAAATTATCAACAGCAAATTCAAGGTTAATTCTGAAGAATCGGAGTATGCTTACATTCTTCTTACTACGACAGTGTTTAACTTATGGAAAGAAAGAAATCCGCGTGTTCATAATAAGGGCAGCAGAAGCAAAGAGCAAGTTTGGCTTACTATTAGTACAGACAACAAGATTATGTTGCAAAAATCTAAAAAGTTTCAGAAAAGTCAAACCAGATATGCTTCCCTTGCTGAAGACTGGAAGGCCGAAGCTGGTAGCAAGCACTTGGAAGCATTTCTTATGAATCCGAGAGTCAACCAACACGAATTGAATGAAATTAATGAGGATAATAGCTCTTTCAAAGCCGCGTGCTACAGCAATGAACCACATCAAGCTACTGCCACGATATCATCAGATCTAGGTCTCGTTGACGCTAGATCTGACAATTTTGAGGCCATCAGAGAATATAATGTGAGAACCAGAGCTTCTTTGGGTGTTAATAGCAAAGCGTAGCAAGCTTCGTCAGATCTAGGTCGCGTTGACCATAGATCCAACTACTGGAGAAGTAATTGTGGCGGAGGGTTGAGAAAGAGCTTTAATGAGGCTCTTTCGTACTGGGAAAGAGGTGAAAGCAGCAGAAATAAGAGCGACAAAGTATAGATTTCGAGCTGCCATTGTCTTGCATTTTCTTTTTTCGCTGGTGAATTGTGAAATGAGATGCCGTAAGTGTCGGCGCTAGGGTTAGTATTGAGTTTCTTGGTTCGGGTTTGTTTTCTACCTAAGTTGTATTTGTTTTGGGCTTGGCCCTTTTAACTCTATTCAAAAAAAAAATTATATATTTCCTTTTGAAGCTTTATATATATATATATATATATATATATATATATATATATATATATATATATATATATATATAAAGCATTTAAAACATATGTTAATATAATACTTAAATCAATTAAAGACATTTTAATTTGCAAATTACAAGTGTAAGATAAATATATATACAATTTAACAAATGTGAGCTTAGGGATTCATCTAATTACAAGTGCAAAAAAATGTAAGTTGATTTTAACAACTGTCCTTAATCTCTTTTTATTTTTCAAAATAATTAATAAATGAGAAAACTATGTTATATAAACATCTCCATACTCCGCTTTCATTTTCTTTTATGAGTTGATTCTCTATAACAAAACCAAGAAAAGAATGGAACCAGAACAAAATAAAACTGAAAAAAAAAGAGAAGAGAGATCAAGAGAATATCAAGGTAAATTTAAAAAATCAAAACAAACTTAAAAATAAGCAACAGATCAAACTCCTCAACCTGAAGCAAACAAAAGCATAAGTGCAAAGTTCAAATGTATCTCAAACATTAGTAAGCAGTAATTCAGATATCATCCCAATCAGAAGCTTCAGTTCTTACCCATCAATCTATTTGCAGTTTAAAGCAGAGAAAAAAAATCAAGTGTAGTTCATCAAGAATTTTTGGTCTCTGCTCCTCTGTTCTAATAGTCTGTGAGTAATCTCTGGAATTTGAGATAGTTTGATTTAGCATATGAAAATCTTTAAAGCATGCCATGAATTATGTTATGCCTGTTGTTCAAAAATGATTTTTATATAGGTATATATGTGATAATATTTGTCTGGAACAAAAAAAGCAAGCCTCTGTTCAAACATAACGCGTTCTAAAACCTGAATCAAAAATTCAAATCATCCTGTTAAATGATCGTTAGGCTTTGATCTCTATGTGGGAAGTGTTTGTATGTGTACAACTTCATTTTTAAATTTTTATTCAAGTGGAAATGTTCAGTAGATATTTCAAAAATAAAATTTTACAACGAAGAACCAATACATATCTGAAAATCTAGTATCCAAATATCAAGATTTAATTATATAAACTAAAATGAATTGGAAATGATGATTTTTGATATATAAATCCTGATTTTTAAGTTTGTAAATAATGTGAATTTCCGAGTTGGTCGGAATGAGAACTTTATTCGATTTCAAGCGAACGGCGTGGGATTGGGCTTCGCGATTTGGAATGGAGGTGGCCAGTGGATTGTGGATCACTGGAAAAATAGTGATCGAATTTTTTGATGAATGCAGCAGCTAGTCGTTGGTAAAGTAGGGTTTCAATGGTTGGTCTGTGGGGTCGATATTTGAGGTATTCGTGACACCGTGAGAAGACCGGAAGCAATCGCGACCTGAAGAATCGATTTATCATGTCGAGGCGATGCTTTGATACGATCGGCGATGGTTCCTGGGGATGAAATCATCGGTGGATGATTGTTTTTGTAGGAGCGTTGGGTTTCTAGTTTTTGGCTGGAAAATCAATTTTTCGACAGGTTGATTCGATCAGGTTTTTGGGTGGTCAAAGGACTTGCTGGGCTCGGAGGGGATGAGTATGGATGGTCGGAGGCATGGTCGGAGGCATGGTCGGAGGCATGGTCGGAGGCATGGAGATGGTGTGCATGTACACCGTGATACGATGTGCAGGTGGATAGAAAAACAGAAAGAAGAAGAGGAAGAAAGGAGAGTGAGCAGGGGTAGTTTTTGCTCGAATGTTATCTCAAGGGAATGGTGTGTTTTGCTCGAGTTTGTCTTAGGGGTTTCGTATGAATGTTAACAACTTTTAACAGTTTAAAATTTAAACTAAGTTTTTTTTGAAAAAAAAATGGGGTGGAGCACGGGAAGAAGAGATGAAGACTCAGGTTTTGGTTCGGGTAAGTGTTGAATTGTCTAGGGTAATATAATTATGTTTCAAATGTTAAAATAACATAATTAAGCTTTTAATAATTCACTTAATCATTCTTTTATATAAAAGTGATTATTTAAGAGTTTGATTTATTAAGTTGAATTATTTATTTTAACTTAGTAAGTTAATTCTTAAAGTTTATTTAATTAATAATGTAATTAAATCAAGTTGAATAATTAAGGGTTGAATCGTTTAATAGTGATTAAGTAATGATTAATTAATTAATTAATGTAATTAACTTTGAGTTAATCAATTAGTCTAATTAATTAAAGATAATCACCTAATTATGAAATAATTAAGTATAATTACTAAGTGAAAGTAACTAATGAATAATTACTGGATGTAATTAATCAAAGAGAAAATTACTTAATGAAGTAATTAAGTATTATTTACTTAGTGTAATTAATTTAGTTAATTAATTAATGTGATTAATTTAAGTTAATTAATGTGATTAATTAAAATTAATTAATTAATAAGTGTGATTAATTTAAGATTACTTGTTAATTGTAATTAATTAAAAGAGTAATTAATTAAGGAAAGTAATTAGAGGATCATTAATGAATGTAATTAATTAATCAAGGTGATTAATTAGAGGTAAATTAGTGGTTGAGACTAATTAATCTATGGGTAATTAAAGGTTAATCACTGAATGTAATTAAAAGATAAATAGTCAAGGGTGATTAATTAAGAGGAATGATTAATTAATTGGTTTATAATTAATTAATGTTAAGTAAAGACAATCTAAGTAATTAATTTAATTAGAGATAATTTAAATTAATTTTGGAAGTGATCAATCTTGCCTATGAATGATAGAATGATAATCAATGCCTTGAGTTAGTTGATATCTCTGATATGAATTTTTTGTGATATGATATGTTTGGGTGACAATGATGGATTGCTGTGTAAAAAGTGACACCCTGTATTTAAGGTTGAATTGTATTTCTCTTGGATAATGTAGATTAAGATGGTATTGAAGTCGAAGAGACCGAGGTCGGGTATCAGTAAATACCCAAACCCACTTCGATTTGTAATCTCTAATAAATCTATATAGATTTGATATGTGAAATCAATAGGCTGGAATGGAATAATATAGACCTTTGAAACTAAGTATGGGTACCTAGGGTTTGACTTGTGAAGTAAGTGTTGAGCATAACAAGTAATGAACTCGTAGTGAAGTACGAGTTACCTCGGGTTTTTCTTTTATGGTTTGAATTTAGTATTTCAAATTATATGGGTTTACTCATGCTGGTTTGCAGCACGACCTGGGTGATACTTTGATGTAATGCTTGGGTCAGACCGAGTATTACAGCTTTTCAGGTAAGGACGTTCTGGAACTTAGGAGGCGAGCTGGATGGCAGAAACGTATGGAGTTTATTCCGCTGTGATATATTGTAGTTATCTGGGACAAGTGATTTTAGTTGTCCAATGTTTTGTGTAAATGTGTAACTCTAATGTATTAAAATGTAAATTGACAAGTACAGATTCCCTTTGTATAACTGCTATTTTATTTGATATTATATTTTGATCCACTGCGAATGTGAGAATCTGTATTTTGGTGTTACTGTTTCTTCTTCTTCTTCTTCTATCTCTTTTCTTCTCTTTCCTAACTATCTGGAATCTTCGGGATCGGAAATTCCGGGTCGTTACATTCCGTTTGTTGGTAAGAGACCGAGGATAGAATAAATCTTGGTCTGGATTTGGTTAAAAAAGCGGCATAAAAGATTGAGCTAATTCGGGCTATAATAAAGGAAGCTCAGTCTAGGTAGAAGAGTTATGCTGATAAGAGATGGAAAGACTTAGAGTTCACAGTAATAGATCATGTTTTCGTAAAAGTGTCACCGATGAAAGGTGTGACCAGATTTGGAAAATCAAGAAAATTAGCACCAAAATTCATTGGACCATTTTCGATTATCAAAACGATCGAGAAACTCACGTATAGAGTAGAGTTACCGAATAGTTTAGCAGGAGTCCACAATGTTTTCCATATTTCTCATCTAAGTAGTGTATTCAAGATCCAAAGACTACTATTACACAAATTGTGTTAGAGGATCTAGTAGTGGAATCAGATATGACTATAGTTAGAAAACCGGTTTGTATAGTTGCGAGAGATGAGAAGAGACTAAGGAACAAGACAGTTAGATTAGTCAAAGTCTAGTGGAGTGACAATGAGAGAGACTGTTCTTGGAAAACCGAGAGTATGATTAGAGATACTTATACTTACATATTTGATGGTATGTTTTACATTTATGTTAGATTGTTGTGAATACCTTATCGTAATTTCGAGGACGAAATTCTTTAAGTAGGGGAGTCTGTAATGACCCTTATTTTGACAAGCATTATTTAGAATATTTAATTGGATAAGCCGAATAAAATAATGTGGATGGTTAAGAGATTGAGATTTGTTAATTATGAAGTAGTCATGCCTTAATGAATGTATTAGCAATAGAGAACTAAAAGTAAGTAAATGGGAGGAATTTGTTAAGGGTAAAATAGGGATAGCCTTTATTTCAATAACCTAAGTCCTTCCGTTCTTCGTTCCTCGTTCATTTTAACTATCACAAACAAAGAAAAAACCCTAGAGGAACTCGGCCAACTACCATTTAGAAGATCTAGAGGGAAGATGAGCTAGGATTCAAGCAGAAAGCTTGAAGAAATCAATTTAAGGGCAAATCTCAACTTTCTTAACACAACGCTAAGGGGAATAGTTAATTTACATCTCACTTTTGATAATGATTTCAGTTTTAAAGTAAGATCCAAACTATGTTTGCAAATAATATGCCATGTTTGTTAAAATGGATATATATATATATATATATATATATGCTTGTTGATTATTTATATGGTTTAACATAGATTTTTTGATATGTTTGGATTAGAAAACATATCAAATGACATCCAAATGAGTTGCGTTTTTGATATATGGTCAAAATCATTATTTTAGAAGCGTGTTTCAAGTTTAATAATTTTCTAAGTCATTGTGGATTTATTATAAAAATTTTACGAGAGAAAATATTTATTTTGGGTTTAAAATATTTAAGGCAATTAAATAATGTTTTTGGGTTTGAAACATATATATGTTAGAAAACATATTTAAAGCGAATGATTGTGATTTCTGGGGATTTTTCCTAAGTGTTTTACTATAGTTATTAAATTATTTAAGTTAGATGACTTAAATGTTTTAATAAGGAGAAGGACTTATCTTCTTAAAATGTTTCAATTATTAATTACTGAATTCGGCAGCCTTTTTTGAAAAAAATTTGGTAAAGAATTGGCAACCAATCACAGTAAGCCTTATTTCCATCACCATATCGTGCCCATTTGAAACCAACGCATATGGTATCAAATAATTTGTACATAGTGTATTGAAGAAAGGCGGAAGGAAGGACGATGCCAAAAGTATGCTTTCAAAAGGATTGAAGCCACTTTTATTCGCATTCGAATCCATTAACTTGCCTTTGTTTTTAAAAGAAGCTTTCAAAGGGTTGCCGCTTTTGAACCCCATCGATACCCTAGCTGTCGCATTTATACCTTCTGCATTAGTTAGAGGCCGCTTTTCTTTATAACCTTAAAGCAATGTATTCGAAAGGAGTCTTCTTAATATTGAAGCCGCCTTCCCAATGCTTTCGAAAAGGGTTCCTTAGTTGCTTTTGCTAATAGTTTCAGAGGCAATGGTTTTGAAAGGATAGTTTTGGAGTTGCTCGCTTCCCCAATTCTTTTACTTAAGATCAATTTCGAAAGCGATGCTTTCGCTTCTGTTCTCTTTGACCTTATATTTATATTAAATGTTGAACTTAATGGTTTCGAAAGTAGTACTTTTAATTAGTTTTGAAGCTATGTTTCCATAAATTCTTACTTGAACCCAATGCTTTCGAAAGGTATGTTTTTGAGTGCTTCTAAAGGAAATTTTCAATATTTAATTGTTTCGAAGGAGGATGTTTAAGGTTTTAAGCAATCATTTTGAATGGGATGCTTTCAATGATTTCGAAAGGAATGCTTTCTATGATTTCAAAAGGGATTAATTTAGGTTTTAAACAATGGTTTCGAAGGTGTTGTTTTGGCTTTATCGCCTAAAGGTTTATAAGTTAAAAGGGGCATTAACTTATTTTGAAGGGATAGATAATCCCATTGATTAGATTTCGTCAACATTGTTTTGTGTAAAGCATATATCATGGCACAAATATTATGAGTAAAGTAACGAGCATATTTTCCTTGTTAAAGTATGATTTAAAAGGTTTAAAATCAAATTGAATAAATATTTTCAAGGAAAATAGAATAGGATAGTTAACTCTAAGTATATGCCTCATATATTAGAAAACCAGATGGGTCTGGTGTGGGGTCAAGCCTTATACTTCAGCTAGTAGCCCCTAGCTAATATAAGTCCAAAATTCCACTATGTAGGGACTTTCCATATGTAAGACTAAAATGATGTTACATACAGAAAGGAATACACAGAGTGTATGTAGTTTATTGGTGAGCCAGCAAAACCCTTAGGATCAGTTGACCCTAGGAGAAGTATGTTAAGGACAGATCATTTATTATTGTATCTAACAGAAGTTAGAATATCTATTATGTCTCGTAGGCTTGAGTCAGACAGTGGTTAATAGTCAGCCTGATAAAACTATATTGTTCGGACAGATAGTCCATTGATTACTTGATTTTTATGCATATATGTTATTACTATTGTTGTATAATCAGTTTGATTATAGAATTTTGATATGAAAAATATATGATTTTAGAAGGATATTAGTGAGGAGAAACCTGTTCCGCTAAGCGGCGTGGTCTCACTTAATATCAGTAAACCAAGATGTAGTAGAATTATTCACACCATGCTTTATGTTGGACCCGAAGTATATGTTTTCCCTTTAAACTCTCGGTTGTTCAGAATTAAATTTGAGTAGATTGAGAGTTAAGAAATTTTCGAGTTTAGCAGGTTAGACGAATAAGCTTCCGAAGGCATGCAGGAGGCAAAGCTAGCTATGTAGGATTATTTAGTATTATTTTCACTATGATGTATTTATGATTGATATATCTATCTATCTAGTACTCTTATCCCAGGGGGCATCTTCATATGTTGCTCTTGGCGTAATTTGTAATAATATATTTGATCAAAAC
This sequence comes from Allium cepa, assembly GCA_030765085.1. Lineage (NCBI taxonomy): Eukaryota > Viridiplantae > Streptophyta > Magnoliopsida > Asparagales > Amaryllidaceae > Allium > Allium cepa. The sequence goes on from CM060928.1 coordinate 349,611,519, forward strand.
CTGAGAATCGTTTTGGGGATTATGTAATTGAATATGAAATATTGATTTGAAATGTAATTGGAAAAGCTATTTTTTCGAAATCTATGTTGATTTTATTTCATATTCATGTGCTTTTGATATTATGGAACCATTAACATTACCGTATTTTTTCACCGGAAGTTAAAACTGCATATGATTGCAGCATCTGTATGCTTAGCTTTGGGCCTCAAAATAGGGGATGTTGCACCTTATTCAAAAAGACAGTGTTTTCATAGCTTCAATGCAAAAATCACTATCTCCAACTCAAAATAATGAGTGGGGTGTCTAGCCTCATGCAATCGCAGCTACCAAGAAGCAAAGACAATGACTCTACTTTTCTGCGTCTAGAGCAACTAACACGGGAGCATTAGTTAATAAATGCTTTAGCTTTTGAAATGCTTCCTTATAATTATAGATCCAAACAAACTTTACATCCTTTCTTGTTAGCTTAGTCATTATGTGGCAATACGCGAGAAATCTTTAATAAATCTTTTGTTTGTACTGCTATATGGGGAAATCTTTATTAAATCTTTTGTAGTAACCGGCTAACCCCAAGAAACTTCTAATGTCAGCAATGATCTTAAGTATTTTCTAATTATTTATAGCTTTGATCTTCCATGGATCCATAAACAGTCCTTTCTCCAAAACTACATGTCCAAGGAACTTCATTTGTTTTTCCCAAAAATGACATTTTGAACTTTTCCTTTAGCTGATGATGCCACATCATATCTAGCACTATTCTTAGACAAACTTCATGATCTTGTTCAATCTTAGAATATATCAAAATATCATCAGCAAACACTAACCTAATTTATCCAAACTATTAAAAGATTATGTTTATCAAGTCTACAAAGAAAGCGAGACATTAGTCAGTCTGAAGGGCATGTGAAACCATCCATACAAACCATATTTTAATTGAAAGGCCATCAATGTTATACTTTCCTCTGCCACTCTAAATTGATGAAAATGAGGTGATTAGTCTAACTATGAGAATACCGTGGCTCTACTCAATTGATCGAACAAATCATATATTCTAGGTAAAGGGTACTAATTCTTTATCATCTTCTCGTTCAGCTTCCTATAATCAAAACACCACCTTAATGACCATCCGATTTCTTCACAAAAACCATTGTAGCACCCTAAGGCGAACTGTTTGGCCTACTAAAATTCTTCCCTTCCAAATCCACTGGCTATACATGTAATTCTTCCATTTCGGTAGGTATCATTCTACTAGGTGGTCTACACTTATGGGTTCATCTGTAGGTACCGGATCTATTCAAAACTCAATGGCACATTTGGGCAGTAGTCCCGTAACTGGCTTAAAAACATCATTATATTCTTTTATTATGAAAACCTTATTTAATTCTTCTTCCACACCTTCCATAGCACTAACATCGCACAGACATCGAGGCATGACTTTTCCAATGAATATATAATTTGATCATGGCGATCAGGGTGTCTTATGGATATCAATCTATCTCGGTAAAATATCCTAGCATCATATAGACTTAACCAATTCATACCTATAATAATCCCAAAACCCACAAATCAAACAAATACAACAAATCAAACTTGACATGGTCACATCTCATCCTAAGAACTGCATGGTTGTAACATCACCTATTTTGAGGCCCAAAACTAAGTGCTACGAATGCTGTATTCATACATAGTTATTAATTTACAATGACTAAATGTGGCTAAGTTAATCATTTTGATAAGACTAGAAACACATGAATATGGAAAATTCAACATAGATTTAAAATAAATTTTCTCATTTTATTCACAATAAGATTTCAATTTCATTACAAAATCCAAATTCGCAAATCATGTTCAGAGAAAATATACTTACTACAACATATTCCAAGACCAACATACAAAGATGCTCCCTTAGATGGTCAGAGTAAAATATCTGTCATTTAATACAACTTTCCATTACAATACAAAAGAAGAATCAAAACACAATAGAATAGATATATAGCTCTTACTAACTAGATTGCCACCCACACATCTCCAGATGCTTATTCAGCTAAAGAGAACCTAAAAAGCCCTTACGCTTGACCTGCTTAAATAAGTACCAGAGCATTTAAAGGGAAAACAAAAACTTCGGGTTGGATAAAAAGTCTTGTGTGGATAATAACCTACCATCTCAAACTAATAGATATCTAGTGAGACCACTCCATTGTGCGGAACGGGTTTCACCTCACTAACAACCAATTACTTATCTTAACCATATATCGTGCTTTTGCATTCACAGTAGTTATAATAAATTAACACAATCATATGTAAACATTTCATATATACCAGATCACACATCTCACATTTATTAGACAATCCATCTATGTTCTCATTTACTATTCATCATATATTTTTATGGACTACCCATCCTTCAATTTATTTTTCTTAAGCTAATATGCACTATCGATCTCACATTTTATCATTTAAGCTGATATAGACTATCCATCTCACATCTCATAGTTTTCCCAAGATGGCTATGAACTCTTAAATTAACCAAACAGAGACTATCCATCTCTAGCATGATGTAAACTATCCATCATACATCCCATAGTTTTCCTAGGACGATTATTAACTTATCACTTGGCCATTTCATTCATGTTATCCACATGTTTTTATTTGTCTCATGTTACCCATATGTTTGACTTTGCTCCATGCTACCCACATGTTCAACATTAAATCCATGCTATTCACATGTTTATATTTATCCCATGTTACCTACATGTTTAACTTTACTCCATGCTATCCATGTATATAACTTATTTCTATAGGTGTCCCCAATTAAGGTATTACCCTTCAGTCATTTAAATTTCATGGTGACAAATATTGGTAACCGAAAAAGATTTCATGTCAGACTCATTAAGATATACCTTAGTGTCCCTTAGGTTTGAAGTTAAAATTTTATAAAAAATGGCTCTCCTCCGTTTATAAGCTCGATGTGCATTAACGTCGACATTCATAATTAAAGTCCTTGTAATCATTTTCTTAGTGATGTGAGGTTAATACCCATAACCCATAATTTAAACAAGGAAACCATATCTTTATATTTTCAAAGTATAATTCCATTTGCAAAACCCTTTATATATTGTCATATACATGATTGAAAATGATATAAGATTTATTGCTTTCAAAACATCTTATTATGATCGATGTCAAGATCATATCATGTCGATGTAAAAGCATAAGGCCTTTTCGCCTATTAAAACTCAAAGACTAAACATATGGCATCAAGCCTTGATGAAAATGAAGTCATCGACTCTTGTGATCCATAGGTATCCACCTATTTAAAAAAACTCAAAGATTATTTAAAGGCATTGACAAAGCTCGATAATAATAAGGAGGCATAGGGTAAATGCAACAATAAGTTAAAAGTGGCCCGCCAAGGCTCGATGATAATAAAAAGCATGGGTTAGACTCGACAACCAGTTAAAAGCAGGAAGGGGTAGGCTCGTTGAACTTCTAGGTCTTCGAGGCCCAAAGCTTGAAGTCACTTATATAAAACAATGAAACATCAACATTATAAAGTGTAACAACCTAGTATTTTAAACCATTCACATCCATACATATTGGACTTGAATTGCTCAAAACAACAGATTATTAATTTATATTTGACAAAACTTAGTTTATACAGTAAATAAATAAATCACAGACATAGAGTAATACAACAATAAGCAGCGAAATAGATAAATGGTAGTTCATGAAGCTACTATATAAACATCAGAGTCTGAAACAAAATACAATGGAATCTTGAATATAAATGAATCTCAAATTCATAAGCAACTGACGAATCTGAACATAACTGACTGGAATAAACTGAAATAATTGAAAGCTGGATAGATAGATCTTCAAACAAAGCTCTAATCTCCAAAGGTTAGTCTCAAATGCTATGACACTCAGTTTGATCCGAGCATGAAGAAAAATACAAAACACTCGAGTCAAAATTAACACTCCTATATTAATAAATTCAACTCAAGTGAAATGTCGACTGAAATACAAGTAACTTAAAGGATGTTTGGGATTTCCATCCGCTAAGGATCCATGGAGCTATCTACTATGTAGTAATATACTCTATTATAGTATGTCTATAGTAAAGTATTAAAATAGCGCTAAGGCGTTATCCATATCCCCATTAACACATTTTATATATTCCCATAGTCTATACAATGACATACGCTCCACCAAACCGGTGGTTTACCAAGAGGATACCACAGAGGAACGATACAAAACAAACTCATAGAAGGCGCGATAAGGAATGTGACAAGGCACTCGAGGCAATGCCAGGGTAGATATACCATTTGCACTCCCAGACTGATGGTAACGCATAGCGGCTACTACTGCCCACCTCATGAAACACTCCTAAATCAAAGATGCACCCAAATCAAATCACAAAAGCTATAGAATGGTATCGAAGAAATATGTCCGATCGGAGGAATGACCTCACTTGGCCCGGTATAGCTCCTGCTTTAGCCACATCAAGCTGACTCACGGGAGTTAGGGTTGCATTAATACCATATACAAAATCGCCATCAAACCATCCTACTTCATTCTGGAATCTCACCTTGTACACAGTTGTTAAAGTGGTTTTTGATATTGGCAGAGAGTATGACAATATCCGATCCCGGTCTCTTTAACAACCAAATGCTTATTTCACACCGTGGTCATTTCATTTCAAATAGTTCATACCTAATATCAAAATATCATATTCATTTCAAAACCATATCGATTCGATATCATTATTCACTTTAAATAATATTCATTTCCATAATCGTAACACTTTCAAAATTATAACACTTTCGAAATCGTAACACTTTTGAAATCATAACACTTTTGAAATCATCACAGTTCCAACTTAAACAGTTTAGATATTGAATATAATATATACTAAAATAGTTTATATACATTAAAAATACTTTATATAATAAAATTAGTTTCCACCAATTTTGCAAGTCGATTCACATCATCTTAAATTCTAAAATTCAATTTAAATCAATTCCAGTTAACCATTTCAATTTAAAGGTTAAAGATTAAATTCAAATTCTATATAAATCATTTCAATTTATATTGATTTCAAATCCAAGTTTGAACTATCACTTCAATTCCAATAAGCTTCAAGTTTAAATATTCAAACATTTACAATATAAATTTCATTTATATTTGAACATTTAACCTTAATTTTATTCAAATTAGAAAATATTCGCTTAATCATTTTAAGTACAATTTATTAAAATCCCAATTTATAATTTTAAATCAAGATTAAATACTGAACCTTAATTTTATTTAAAATTGAGAATATTCGTTTAATCGCTTTTTATCGAATCAAGTTATAAATCATAATTTTCAAAATCTCAAAATCAGTAAGTTTAAATAAATTCTTATTAAATTCAATTGTTAACCAATTTAAATTCCAAGTCAAATTTAATTTATCTTCCCTACCTTATTATTTAAGTTATTAAAATTTTATTTTTAACAATTTAATATAAATTTAAATAAATGCTTAAACATATTTTATACTAATTAAATCAAATTCTATTAAATCAAATCTTATTATTAAATTTGTTATATATTAAATCTTATTTTTATACATTTTTAAAATAATAAACTTATAAGTAAAATCTTAAAATTTATATTTTCCAAAACAAACTTATAAATTTAAAATTTCCAAAAGATATTAATTTAAAAATATAATTTTTACACATATATAAAAACATCATTTATATATTATGTTTTAAAATCAATATTTATTTAAAACCAATATATTTCCATTCAAACGTCGGAAATCATTATCAAAATATAGACCAATGATGTTCGTATATAGTTTTCTATCCTATGGTCAAGTGATATAGATATTTATCATTTCAATCTATAATAATTAAATTTTTTCGGGTGTATGATATTTCAACCCGCAGTCCCAAATTTCAAAATCAATGAAAATAGCTTGGGTTTATCATTTCAACCCATGACGATTTTCCCCAAATCTATAATATCGTTCGGGTATGTATCATTTCAACCCATAGGGATTTTTAAACTAACAAGGAACTTACAGAGTGAGAAAAAATATAATAATAATATAACATATCAACAACAGGCATATATCATCAATAACAAATTTAAATATAATATATATAACAGGGTTATGGTGTCATATGTCATAGGTGAACAATTGCAGATAATAGCATCTCAGATTTAAAAATATAAGTAATTAACAATTCATTATTTAACAACATATTTCAATCGTGATTTCATGTAAATTGAGTCTACTAAATATAAGAATGTTAATCATGAGTGATTGCTCATCTTTCGAGGCTAGAGATATACGAGAATGGAAATTGTGACACTGACACACACATGGGTACGGACACGGCACGTCAAAGAGCTGCGATAAGCACAACACAAATCTAAGTGACCAAATTCAAAATCAAAATATATGTAAGTTAAGTTATATATATTTTAAGCTTGGATTAAAGGAAGCGAATATATATATATATGTTAAACAAGAAGAAGTGAAAGAGTAAAGCTTATCGCGATAAGGAAAACAAGTTGGATGGCGAAGGAAAGAATTACAGACTGTGGTCATTGGAGGAGAAAGGCAAACTGTGGCTATTGGTTTGATTTTTGAAATTTAAACTACAAATATAAGCATGTTAAAATATACTGCAAAAAATTCAAAGATCTATTAGGTATAAATTAACATCCCGTATACAAATATAAGCATTTTAAAATATACTACAAAAGATTCCAAAGACATAAGGTATAAAACTATCATCTCATATATATATGTATCCTTTCTGAAACCAGTATTTTCCAAAAAAATTCAAATAAATAGTTAAGCACTATTTACATATATACGTATGTATCAATTCAAAACCAATATCTACAAACATTATATATTTTCGATATTTATTGAAACTCAGCTATTACTCCATAAATTTCAAAGGAATGTTTAACATTAGATATATATTGAAGCTATTACACACAAAAATTTATTTAAAAGATATAAACATAAAATTTAGTAAATATTTTAAACATAATTTAAGATTACTTCATTATTATTATTACCATTATTAACATTATTAATCATATCTATGTAAAGCAAGACACAACCATCGTTCGAAATACCTTGGAAACACATATATGTAACTAACTCTAACATAATTATTATAAATTACTATCACACACACACACACACACACACACACACATATATATATAAAGTTATTACACGATCTATATTATAAATATTAACATAATTTTAAAAATAATCACATTGAATAAATACCTTAACACTTACACTACAAGAACGACACCTGATAGAGACGACTTTTAGCTGTCGTCGGCCGTCGCTAGCCGACGCTAAATGCCGTCGCTATTTACCTCGTCTCCCAATAGAATCGCGATGGCTCCGTCACATAAATAGCGATGGCTCGCGACTGCAAATGTGCCACATGGAAATTTTCCAACGTCTAATTTGCGTCGCTAGCCGTCGCTAATCTGAACAAAATGGTCGTCGCTAGCCGTCGCTAATACCGAACATAATGGTCGTTGCCAGCCGTCGCTAGCCATCGTTATACTGAACAAAATTCTGTGCACTTGCACAACCCATATACACTTCAAACAATAACCATCAAATGCCATCATCACGGCCACTATACACTATATTCATCAACTATAACCATCATATATCCGTCATATAACATCATTATACATTCAAACAATATAAAATCCAACAAAACCAAACAAAATCATATACAATCCCAACAACGATACATATCATGTCAACCAATACAAGTCATCAAAATATGTACATAGTTTCCCAACCAAAATGTGTACATAGTTTTCCAACCACAACTACAAACCGTTAACCCAAACAAACCGTTAACACAACTACAAGTCATCAAAATATGTACATAATATCCCAAAATATATATACACCAAACCAACCAAAATGTGTATATACCAAACTGTAACATGAGCAAACAAGTATACATACTCCTCACCATCGCTGCCATCCTCTCTAGGCATCCTCCCATGCTGTTGCAAATAACCTGCAATCCGCTCATCCAGCTGTTGCTCGAAGAAACTCTTCCTCCAATCATTTATTTCATCCACTGTTTTCTTCAACCGAGCAATCTCCTCTTCTTTCTGGGACCTCATGTATGCACTCTGCAATCTCACCGCTTGTAAAATAGTTTCTAATTATTTATATATTAGTGTGTATATATATATAATACTATTAAAATTATTTAACTATTCATATGCATGTGTAAATTTACATATTAGTATATGTCAGAATTTACCTCCAGATTTCCATAGCTATACCACACATTGGTCCGAGAAGGCGGGTCAATAATAGCATCCCAGATATTGTTCGCCTCCTTTAGCGTAAGCTCTTCCCGACCAGTGGACTGTGCTACCCCAGCCCGCTCAGCTTCGTACCTCTCCTGCGATTACAAACAATTGTTTTACACGATAAAAACCGAATTTCAAGTTTTTGAAAATAAAATAAGACAAAATATTGTTATTAACAATAAATTAGTTTACTATTACGGATTGGGATTTGTCATCCGTCCACTCGTACGAAACATTGCCTCTTCATCAGTCCTCTCCACGGCATGCGTCACCTCGAACAACTCGGCCATAGTGGGCTCGCGGTTGTATCTCGCGGCCTGAAAATATATAAATATTATTGCTAATCTGATTACAAAATATTTTAATAAAATGTAAACACAGTTTATAAATTTAATTACCAGCTCTCTCTAATGCTCCTAGAAGGATTTGGAGCCACCACGGTGCAATGCAGGATTTTTATTCCTGTTAGCCCAGTTCCGCGCAGATAATTCCTACAAATTAAGATATATTACTTACTTTTGCTATCGGAGTGTCCCAAAGCCGAAGAAAATCAGTCCATACACCGTCACCCATCCAGTTCGGCTTTTTGCCTGAATTCTTAGCCTTGGACGATGTATCCTTGTAATTTTTCCTCATTCTTTTGTTCCAGTGATTTAAGAAAACATCCATGTCGTCAGGGTCAACGCGGACTGCAGCCTGTAAATTAAAATTATTTTAAGTTATATAGATTATATTAATTTACAACTGAAATTCAAACTACTACTTACAAGTAAATCAGCCTGTATTGCATTCTTGACATGAAGGGGGATGTCGTCCTAGCGAGGCCAACAACCATCCATCCGGCTCTGAAAAGCCTTTCTCGAAACCTGTAGAATATAATCTGATGGCTCCACCTCAAAGCCCCTGCAAAAGTTATGATATACATGTTTAGTGGATTTTAAAACTTATACTTTAAATAAAATTGATACTTACTCGGCACTTTTTGGAACAACTTCCGTCATCGGACGTAAGTCCGGCGCAGTGCCACTACGACCTGCACCGGGAGATGGGGATGGCGTGCCTGTCATACTTCGTCTCCTGCCAGACATATCTACTATAGAAAAACAATATCATCACAGAACAATTATAGAAATTCACTACTACATAGCATGTTTCAATCACTTTCACGGAACAATTATAAAAATTACTAGTACAAAACATGAATAAAAATTAACTAAATGATCATCACAGAACAATTACAGAAATTTACTATTATATAGCATGTTTCAATCACTATCACATAACAATTATATCAATAACGATCAGTCTTCATCGTTTTCTAATTCAGGCTCAGTCTCGTATTCTATCTCATTTTCTTCGGTACTTTCGAATGCATCAAATAAGACGTTCGATTCATCATTCAAAGGCCCTACATCAATATCATCGGTTATTATTATTATTTCTGTATTTGGTTCAAGATCGGCTTGATATGCTGCTTCATTTGAAATATTATTTCCATCAAACGTAAACCTTGGTTTTGTTTTGAAAATAGTAGACCAGTCCGCTTTATCTCTTTTCAAAGATGGATATGGAGCAAAATAAACTTGTAACGCTTGCTTGACTAATACAAAAGGATCGTACTTATAGTAATGTGATGTATGCCTTATTTCAATAAGTTTATACTCTTTATGCACGTTGATTCCGGAACCAGGATTGTTACTGAACCAATTGCACTTAAATAAAAAAACCTTTTCTAAAGGTTCAACATATTATGTCAACTCTAGAATCTGTGTTAAGACGCCGTAAAAATCTTTTAAATGCTCATCTGGATCATCACTGCCTTTGACAAATACCCCGCTGTTATATGTTAATTTTTCATCCCCGTAATCTTTCGTGTTGAACTTAAACCCATTGATGAAGAATATTGGGTAAGTCTTCACATTTCTTTTCGGTGCAATCGCAAGATGTCTTAAGCCTTCATCAACGACACAGTTTCTTGGCTCATAAACATAGTTCAAAAACCATTTGGCAAATTCTTTACTGAGATCGCCAGATGGATATCGTGATTCGTAGATACTGCATATATGTAATATGTGTTATAATTATTATGTACGTACAAGTAAATTACAAGTGAATTAATTATTACCTGACAAATGGTGCGACTTTGACACAATTTAAAAGAATATACGTGTGTGCTACATGGTGGTCTCTATCGTCCAACCATATTTCCACACATTTTCCACCAGATCTACCATGTTGGCTAAAAACAGATAACATTGTTTGAGAAGAATTTTGTTCAACGACTTCCTTATTTCGAGGAACAGTTACAAACGATAAGTTCACATCGTCCTCGAAGTAGTGAGAGAAAAAAAAATGAGGTTTCTTCTGCAAGATACGATTTGCATATTGAACCCTCAACTCGGGATGTTTGTCGAATCTTCTTCTTCAGATGATTCAAGTACCTATTAAGATATTTATTACATATTTAGATATACAAATTTGAATTTGAAATTGACTTGAACATTGCACATGTTAATTTACCTCTCAAACGGATACATCCATCCATATTGCACAGAACCTCGAAGAAGTGCTTCGGATGGAAGATGAATAGGTAAATGCTCCATTTCGTTAAAGAAACCAGGCGGAAGTATTTTCTCCAGTTTCCATAGCAATATGGGTATTTCTACTTCAAGTTTACGTATACGATCCACCTTTAATGTTGTCGAACAAAGCTGTTTATAAAACAAACATAACTCTGTTATAACGTTCTATACTTTTACGGACAACAGTTCTTTGAATGCCACGGGTAGTAAATATTCCATCATGATATGACAATCGTGACTTTTCATCCCACTCAGTTTACTATTTTTGAAGTCAACACATCTACGAAGATTGGAAGAAATCCCATCGGGAAATCTTAATTCTTCCACCCACTTTAGCATGAGTTTTACTTGCTTATTGTCTAGCTCATAGCATGCTTTCGGTTTTCTATTGTCATTAGGCTTCATATGAAGTTCCGGGCGCTTACAATAGTTTGTTATATCAAGCCTTGAATTCAAATCGTCCTTGGTTTTTCCCTTTACATTCAAAATTGTATTAAACAGATTATTAAACACGTTCTTTTCGTTGTGCGTCACGTCAATATTATGTCGGAGTAAGAGATCTTTCCAATATGGTAACTCCCAAAATATACTTTGTTTGCACCAATTATGAATGTCTGAATTTCTTGGGATTTCAGTCTGGACTCTAGTTTCATGTATCTTTGGATAGTCCCTTACAATTTCGCATATTTCCTCGCCTGACCAAACCTTGGGTGGTTTCAAATTCTCTTCTCTTTTAGCTATGCAAATTTTCTTATCTCTTCTAAAAGTATGATTGGGATGAAGAAAACACCGATGACAATCAAACCACGAAACTTTCTTTCCATATCGTAACGAAAATGCTCGTGTTTCTTCCATACAATAAGGGCATGCTAGAGACCGGCCGTACTCCAACCAGAAAGCATCCCGTATGCAGGAAAATCATTAATAGTCCATAACAAAGAAGCGAATAACCGAATTTTTTTTTCGTTGATACATCGTAAGTTTCGACTCCTTCATTCCACAGTTTCTTCTACTCTTCGATCAACGGTTGTAAACAAACATCAATTCCTTGGGTTGGATCATGAGGGCCGGGAACGACAGCGGTGAGAAACATATATGGTGTCTCCATACACATTCATGGAAGTAAATTATACGGAGTAACGATAATTGGCAGGATAAATATTTACTACAAAACTGTGAAAATGGTGAAAATCCATCTATACATAAACCAAGTCTGACATTACGGCTTTCCGCAGCAAATGCGGGATAAGTTTTATCGAAATGTTTCCATGCTTCTCCGTCGGATGGATGTATCAAAGTTCCTTCTTCCGCTGTTCTCACACTCTACCATCGCATATGACAGGCCGTAGCAGAAGATGCATATAATCTTTGAAGTCTGGGAGTGATGGGTAAATAATGCATTTTCTTGTACGAGACTTCTTTCCCTTGCTTCTTTCTTGGTTTGTATTTTTCTTCGTTACATATTTTGCATTTTCTGAGGTCAATGTCGTCTTTCCAATACAACATGCAACCTTTCACACATGCATCTATTTTCTCGTACGGTAGATCGAAAGCGGACATCAATTTTTTTACTTTATAATGACTATCGCACATCAGATTATTGGGTGGCATGTGTCGTTTTGCAGCTTGTACAACTGCTGTAAATGCTGCTTCCGTAAGGTTGAATTTTGATTTCATAGTTATGTATTCGGCGGTTACTGAAAGTTCGGTTCTGCTTTTACATCCGTCCCACAACGGCCTCTTAGCAGAATCCAACAAATCGTATATTTTTTAGCTCCCGCAGTCTGTTCTTCTTCGACATTTTCGTCTTTATCCACAGCTTCAGTTGTAGGAAACATTGATCGTTATGCATCATCCACCATATTTTCTATCGGATTCGTCATCATTTTATCGTCCTCTAATACTTCATTATTAGGTGTAGGTTCAACAAGTTCTCCATGATGATCCCAAAAATAATAATCAAGCACGAAACCATATTGATACAAATGTACTTCCACTATATCTGGTTTCCAATGCTTCAAATGTTGGCACTTACTACACGGGCAACGAATTTCTTTATTGTTTCGGTTATTAGATTTAGCAAATCTAATAAATTCGTGTACACCGTTGTAGAAATGTTGCTTTATTGATCCCTTCTTTCCAGTCCTGACTTCATGCATCCAAGTACGGTCGAGAAAATAATTGAACATTTTCCTGATTTGAAAATGTATGTTAGACAATTTAAATCATTAGTTTTCAACCATTCTCCATTGTAAACAGTTCATCGTTGCAGAAAATTCAAAATAAAAACTTCACTTTATTTTTTATTTTTTGCTATTTTGGTTTTCACTTCGGTGTTCAGTCATCCTACTTTCCATTACAAACACAATAATGTAATTACATTTTATAAATCATTTCAGATTAAACGGTTCAACAAAATTTCGGTAGCACTTCCCTTCTGTTCCCTGTATCGTACACAAATGCGTGTATACAGGGAACGTAAAGGAAGTGCTATCGAAATTTTGTAACTGTTTAAAATGAAATGATTTATAATATGTAATTACTTTATTGTGTTTGTAACTTGTCCAATATAGGGACAAATCCGACAAATATTGTATCAGATGAATATAAATATCTATTCCGTTACAAAACGAACATCTATATAATGATCATATACAACACTTGCCAGACGGGGCCAAAGCCAATCTAAGGGATAAAAAATTTTCTTTGAATTTTATCAAATATTGTTGTTCTTTTCAAATTTTGACAATGTTTCAACTATTTAAATTTTATTTCATAAATTTGTGTATTTAAATTTTAGTTCAACATTCAATTAACAATTTTAGTTCAATATTCATTTCTTTATTTTTTTACGACATAGATTTTAGCGGAATATTTGTTGTTGTAATATTCATTTTTTAATTTCTTTACAAAATCGATTTTAGTACAATATCAATTGTTTTTAAAGTCATTTCCTAATTTTAAAAAAAAAATTAGATATTTGCAGAATTTTTAATGTTCTCATATTCATTTTTTAATTTTTTGTATAAACTTTATTTTTGTACAATATATACAACCTTTTGCATTTTGGCCGTCGCTAGCCGTCGCTAACCATCGCTAAAATTATTAAAATGGTCGTCGCTAGCCGTCGCTAAATCAACAAGATAAATAGACGAATTATCAATGAAGATAATTATAAAACAACAAAATCTAACTATCAAATAGATAATTAGAAAACAATAAAAATCTAATTATTGGATAAAAATTTGTCAATTTAAATCCACTTAACAACTTAAATTTATAATTTATCAATTTCATAAACTATGAAATACTTTCATGTAAATTTATCAATAACCAAGTTAATCATTAGTATACACTAATTTTTCACCTAACATAACTAACCATGTTAATCGCCAACACTAATTATCTACATCAACTATTTATTCAACTTCATGATAAACTAATTAATCTAATACCTAATTTAACTTTAAGATAATAAACTAATTAATCTACCAAATCAACATACAACGCTACTAATACCTAATTAAACAACACTACTAATACCTAATTTAACAACAAATCCTAATTTAATTAGGGTTTAAACTAAACCTAAAAACATCAAATTTACATTCGAAATAGAGTTAGAAGCATACCTTGGCGAATTTGGGTGATTTGGAGGCGGCGGAAGGCGGGGCGGCGGCTGCGGTAACAGGGGGCAGCGGATTGGGGGAAGGAGGGTTTAATTTTGGTGGGAAGGGAATGAAAGTTTTGCTCGCGGGAAGAAGCCTGTATATTTCGTATAGCGACGGCTAGCGGCTACCGCATTTTTTATCCATCGCCAGCCGTCGCAAAAGCTCGTCGCTATACAAAACCGTTCTAGCGGTGTTAGAGTATATATGTGCGAAAGCTGCTCAGGTGAAGGCTAAGGTGGAGGAATGGTGGCCGACGAAGTTGCAAGGGGAGGGAAGGTGGGTGTGGGCTGGTCAGTAATAAGGTTTAGGGTGTGGAAGTGTGTACGGGATCGGTTGATGGAGGGTATGCTCAAGTTTTGGGTAGTGGGGCCGCATGATGTGGCAGGTGGCGGAGGATGGATCTGGTGAAGTCAGATGGGAAGGCGAAGAGTTTTGTACTATCATGTGGGAAATGCGGGATTGTGAGGTAATGGTGAAAGAAAAGGGTGGAGAAGTGGGGTGCACGGTGAAGGCCAAGTAAGAACTGCTCGGTGGTTGCGGCATGGAAAAATGAAGGAGGGTCAGGGCCATTTCGTCTCGATTGTGGTGGAGGAGGCTGGATGAATCGTGTTATGTGAAAGGCCAGAGGCTCGGTGGCTGACGTGTTGACAGGAAGCAGAGACATGGTGGAATATTGATGAGGCTATTGGTGGGGAAATGGTCATGAGTGAAAGCATAGCAGGCAAGAAAAATGAGCAGGCATCCATTATAAGCTATATAAAATAATATATTTTCTCTCCTTTCAAAAGTATGAACATCAAACAAGGAATAGAAAGAGGCAAATGAAAACGTGCCAATATAAATAAAGCAACGAGAATGGTTAAAGTCAAGCACGAGTTCAGATTAATATTAAAAGCTACAGCCTATAAATTTTACGGTGGAAAATGAAAGGGTATGGGAAGTTAAAAGGTCCAAATGTGGAACCGATACGACTGATCGGTTTACCGATTTCGTCGTGTTTCGAACCCCGAAATGCACAACTGAACATACTGCGAAGATTAGCATGATGAGATGATCAGAATGATACACAGATATCAACGATACAACCATCCTATCAAAAGTCGATAGTTCGCTGCTAAACTGCTGCAAATTCATCGAAAATAAGATAAACGGGGCTAGAGAAGTCCAAATTTGATGAAATGAATTAAGACGTCTCACTCAGAAAATGATTTACATTTTTATTATATAAAAATATTCAAATTTCTAAAATAGTTTATATTTCATCGATTTAATTGATTTTAAATGAAATTAAAAATTACATTACAGAACTAATTCCATACTATCTGATGAAAATCTGATAATTGCTACGTTTGAATAGATGCGTATCGAATATCAAATTTTTATTTCCAAATTCAATTATTTAAATTTCACAAAAATTCAGTTAATTACGTTATTAAAACCGTTAAAATCTACGGGTCGTTACACTCTTCCCTACTTAAAATATTTCATCCCCGAAAAGGAAGGAGGAAGGGGAAAAGAAGTAACAAAAAGGAAAGATAGATTTTGAAACACATAAAACCAGATACAATAATTGATTCAAAACCATTTAAATTTCATTAGTTTTTTGATTGATTAATATTCAAATTTGGTTTCAATCCATTTTATTCAATCAATAAATATTTAATATATATACATTTTGTTGATTCTAATTCAAGATATTTTCATTCAATTGATTTGATTTCAAGTTTATTAAGGTCTGTTACAAAATTTTCTTTCAAAACATAATTTATTTTAATTAACTCGTTTATTTAGTCCATTTGATTTTTCTTAAGTTGATTCTACTTATAGTCACTTTCAACTATTCTTTAGTTCATATTTATTCATTTAGATATCATTTACCTTTTAGTATTCAATTTATTTCATTGACATATCTTGCAATATAGGTTAAGTGTATAACTTTATTATAATGCCCGAAAAAAATTATTTATAAATTTCATAATATAATTCATTTGGTCATCTTATTTATTGTTGTATATTATTCAATAACATTCAAAACCTTTCCAAGTAAGTTTTATTAATCTTTTGAATCTAATTAAATACTATACAAATTTACTTTTATTTGCAATATTTCTATTAGGCAAAATTTTAGTTTGAACTTCTTTTTCCTCTTGTATAACCTTCAATATTATTCACATAAACATATTTAACTTTTTGAATATTTTAGGTAAGTTATATATACAAGAATGCAATTGATTATTATACAAATAAATTTCTATCCAATTTCTATTGTTTAAACTGTTAAATTTCCATTTTTTCTCTCCATTTTTTCAAAATTTTGCAAAATTTCGATAATTGAATATTATCACTTAACAAAAAAGTGAAGAGTTAAATTTCTGGTTTCACTTCTAATCATTTTGAAATATATATATATATATATATATATATATATATTATAATTCAAATTATACACAAGAAATTCAAATCAAATTCATCTTCAAAACAAAAGTGCTGCAAAGTTATTAAGCAGTCTCTCCGCCCTGAGACTCGTAAATGTCGACAATGCTGCAGTCATCACTGAAATTATTTTCCAGCGAAAAAAGAGGAAAGTACTGATTTGCTTCTTTTAAAATTCATTGAAAACATTTTCCATGCAAAAAAATTTCAACTAATATATTCCAAAACTTAAAAAAACAAATTTTTGAATGGTACCGAAAATTAAATTCTCAAATCTTTAATTTAAATTCATTTTATTTTGCAAATCAAATTTATAGACCATGTTTGTACATTTCATCTTTTTATAAACAACAAAAGTCATTGGTTTTAGGAATATTGACCAAATAATAAATGATAATCTTGTATTATCACTTCAAACAACAAATTCATTTAACTATAAAATTTTAGAAAATTATATTTATATATAAAAATATAATCATAACAAATTTATTTCATTTACTGAATTTGAACATAATATTTTGTGTCAGCTTGCTTTGTTCAAGTGTTTTGGAAATCCCATCGATAGCATTAGCCAGACGAATCGATCGATACCCAAAATCAAACTTAACAACTCAAGCAACACAATATAAAACATTTTATATTAATTACAAATACACTCCCTCACTCGATGATTTAAAAAGGATTCTAGGATAAGGATAGATTTTCAAATTTAGAGAGACCCTAATCAAAATATTTTAAACTAAGAAGACATGCTCGGAAGGTAAAATAATTAAATTACAAAAGTGAAAGGATGGATAGACTAGCGTTAATCGCGGGTGACCTTAACCGAGTCAACCGAGATTTCAAGAATAAGATTAATGCAGAAATTCAATTTTTCGCTGAGGAGGTGGAGAAATGACTTCACCCAATATCAGGATAACCTCTGATTATCGAAGTGGAGTCAAGATTATAGGGGAATTACCCTGATCGTCTACTAGAGACAGTTCGGGCTTCGCAAAGCATAAAAGCATTTAAACCGAAGGTGTAGAAATCTCCGGTGAATCGATGCTTGTTGTAAAGGAGTTTCACCCCTTTACAAATCATTTTTAGGTTGGCGGGACCACCGATGGGATTAGTTAGTCAAAGGATGAAGTTGGCCGTTGAGGTTGAGCTATGGGATGCTCCAATATCAATGAATGCAAACAGGAGAAGACAAGAATGAATTTTCAGAACGAAGAGGAAAGCTCCAAAATTCAAAGGAAATCTGAATCAAAGGGGAGAAATGCAAGATCAAACGAAGATGATTCCGTAATTAATTTTTACTTCATATGCTAAGTTTTGCCAAAGCCAGATCTCTGATACCAACTGCAACAACCCGGTATTCCGAACCATTCGCATCTGCACATGTCGAACTTGAATCGCTTAAAACAACAGATTGTTAATTTATATTTGGAAAAACTTAGCACATACAGTAAATAAATCCATCACAGAACACAGACAATGAGTAATACAGAATAAGCAGCGGACTAGATAAATGGTAGTTGATGAAACTACTATATAAACATCAGAGTCCGAAACAAAATACAACAAAATCTTAAATACAAATGAATCTCAAATTCATAAGCAACTGACGAGTTTGAACATAAATGACTATAATAAATCGAAATAACTGAAAATTGGATGATAGATCTTCAAATAAAGCTCCAATCACCAAAGGTGAGTCTCAAATGCTGTGACACCCAGTCTGATCTGAGCAAAAAGCAAAATACAAAACACTCGAGTCAGAATTAACATTCTTATATTAATAAATTCAAATCAAGTGAAATGTGAGCTGAAATACAAGTAACTTAAAGGATGTTTCTGATTTCCATCCTCTAAGGATCCATGAAGCTATCTACTATGTGGTAATATATGCTATTATAATATGTTTATAGTAAATTAAGTATTAAAATAGCGTTAAGGCATTATCCATATCCTCATTAACACATTTTATATACTCCCATAGTCTATACAATTCTGATGGTTTGCCTAGAGGACACTACATATGTACGACACAAAACAAACTCGTAGAAGGCGCGATAAGGCATGCGACAAGGCACTCGAGGCAATGCCAGGGTAGATATAGCATTTGCACTCCTGGACTAGTGGTAACGCATAGCAGCTACTACCATCCAACACATGACAGACTCCCAAATCAAAGGTGCACTCAAATCAAATCACAAAAGCAATAGAATGGTATCGAAGAAATGTGCCCGATCGGAGGAATGACCTCACATGGCTCGGTATAGCTCCTGTTTTAGCCACATCAAGTTGACTCATAGGAGTCAGGGTTGCGTTAATACCTCATGCAAAATCGTCGCCAAACCATCCTACTCCGTTCTGGAATCCCCACCATGTACACAGTTGTTAAAGTGGTTTTCGGTGTTGGCAGAGAGTATGACAATATCCGATCCTGGTCTCTTTAATAACCAAACGCTTATTTCACACAATGGTTATTTCATTTCAAATAAATCATACTTCATATCAAAATATCATATTCATTTCAAAACCATATCGATTCGATATCATTATTCACTTTAAATAATATTCATTTCTAGAATCGTAACACTTTTAAAATCGTAACACTTTTGAAATCATAACACTTTTGAAATCATAACGGTTCCAACTTTAAAAGTTTAGATATTAAAAATAATATATATTAAAATAGTATATATATATATATATATTAAAAATACTTTATATAATAAATTTAGTTGCCTCCAATTTCCCAAGTCGATTCAAATCATCTTAAATTCCAAAATTCAATTTAAATCAATTCGAGTTTAACCATTCCAATTTAAAGGTCAAAGATTCAATTTAAATTCTCAATAAACCATTTCAATTTATATCGATTTCAAATCCAAGTTTGAACTATCACTTGAATTCCAATAAGCTTCAAGTTTAAATATTCAAACATATACAATATAAATTTCATTTATATTTCAACATTTAACTTTAATTTTATTCAAATTGAAAAGTATTCACTTAATCATTTTAATAACAATTTATTAAAATCCCAATTTATAAATTTAAATCAAGATTAAATATTCAATCTCAGTTTTATTTAAAACTGAGAATATTCATTTAATCACTTTTTATCAAATCAAGTTGTAAATCATAATTTTCAAATTCTCAAAATCAATAAGTTCAAAAAAATCCTTATTTATATTCAATTATTAACCAATTTAAATTCCAAGTTAACATTAATTTATCTTCCCTACCTTATTATTTAAGTTATTAAAATTTTATTTTTAACAATTTAATATAAATTTAAATAAATTCTTAAACATATTTTATACTAATTAAATTAAATTCTATTAAATCAAATCTTATTATTAAATTTATTTTAAATTAAATCTTATTTTTATGTATTTTTGAAATAATGAAATTATAAGTAAAATCTTAAAATTTATATTTTTCGAAACAAACTTATAAATTTAAAATTTCCAAAACATATTAATTCAAAAATCTAAATTTTATGCATATATAAAAACAACATTTATATATTATATTTTTAAAATCAATATTTATTTAAAACCCATATATTTCCTTTCAAACACTGGAAATCATTTTCAAAATATAGACCAATGGTATCCGTATATATTTTCTATCATATGGTCAAGTGATACGGGTATTTATCATTTCAATCCACAATAATTAAATATTTACGGGTGTATATCATTTCAGCCCACAATCCCAAATTTCAATATCAATGAAAATTGCTTGGGTTTTCATTTCAACCCATAACGATTTTCCCTAAATCTATAATATCGTTCGGATATGTATCATTTCAACCCAAAGGAACTTTTAAACTAACAGGGAACTTAAAGAGTGAGAACAAATATGATAATAATATAACATATCAACAACAGGCATATAACATCAATAACATATTTAGATATAATATATACAACAGGGTTATGGTGCCATATGTCATAGGTGAACAATTGCAGATAATAGCATATTAGGTTTAAAAACTTAAATAACTAACAATTAAATATTTAACAACATATTTCAATAGTCATTTCATGTGAATTGAATCTACTAAATATAAGAATGTTAATCGTGAGTGATTGCTCACATATCGAGGCCAGAGATATACGAGAATGGAAACAGTGACACTGACACGCATATGGGTACGGACACGGTACGTCAGAGAGCTGCGATAAGCACAATGCAAATCTAAGCGACCGAATTCTAAATCAAAATATATGCAAGTTAAGTTATATATATATTTTAAGCTTGGATTGAAGGAAGCGAATATGTGTGTGTATTAAACAAGAAGAAGAGAAAGAGTAAAGCTTAGCACGACAAGGAAAGCGAGTTGGATGGCGAAGGAAAGAATTGCAAACTGTGCTCGTTGGAGGAGAAAGCCGATACGTGGCCATTGGTTTGATGTTTGAAACTTAAACTACAAAATATAAGCATTTTAAAATATACTGCAAAAGTTTCAAAGTTTTGTTAGGTATAAACTATCATCCCGTATACAAATATAAGCATTTTAAAATGTACCGCAAAAGATTCGAAAGACATAAAGTATAGAACTATTATCTCATATATATATATATCTGTGTGTGTGTGTGTGTATGTATGTATGTGTATATATATATATATATATATATATATATATATATATATATATATTTATGTATCCTTTCTAAAAGCCAATATTTTCCAAAATATTTCAAATAAATAGTTAAGCATTGTTTACATATATCCGTATGTATCAATTCAAAACCAATGTCTATAAACATTATTTACACACACACACACATATTCAGTATTTATTGAAACTCAACTATTACTCCATAAATTTCAAAGGAATGTTTAACATGAGATATATATTGAAGCTATTACACACAAAAATCAATTTAAAAGATATAGGCGTTAAATTTAGTAAATATTTTATACATAATATACATAAGCTTACTTTATTATTATTATTACCATTGTTAACATTATTAATACATATCTATGTAAAGTAAGACCCAACCATCGTTCGAAATACCTTGGAAACTTATATATGTAACTGACTCAAAAATAATAATTATAAATTACTATCATACACATATATATAAAGTTAATACACAACCTATATTATAAATATTAACATAAATTTAAAAATATTTAATCACATTGAATAAGTACCTTAACACTTAGAGTATATATGTACGAACGCTGCTTAGGTGAAGGCTTAGGTGGAGGAATAATAGCCGGTGAAGTTGCAAGAGGTTGGAAGGCAGGTGTGGGCTGGTCAGTAATAGGGTTTAGGGTATGGAAGTATGGGATTGGTGGATGGAGGGGCTGTTCAAGTTTTGGGCGGTTGTGCCGGATGACGTGGCAGGTGGAGGAGGGTGGATCTGGTGGAGTCTGATGGGAAGGCAAAGAGTTTTGTACTATCATGTGGGAAATGCGGGATTGTGAGCTGATGGTGAATGAAAATGGTGGAGAAGTGGGGTGCATGGTGAAGGCCAGGGAAGAACTGCTCGGTGGTTGTGGCGTTGAAAAATGAAGGAGGGTCAGGGCCATTTCGTTCTCGGTTGTGGTGGAGGAGGGTGGATGAATCGGGTTAGGTAAAAGGCCAAAGGCTTGGTGGCTAACGTGTTGACAGCAAGCGGAGACAGGGTGGAGTATTGGTGCAGCTATTGGTGGGGAAATGGCCATGAGTGGAAGCTGTGTAGGCAAGAAAAATGAGCAGGCATCCATTATAAGCTATAAAAATTAATATATTTTCTCTCCTTTCAAAAGTATGAACATCAAACAAGGAATAGAAAGAGGAAAATGAAAACGTACCAATATAAATAAAGCAACGTGAATGGTTAAAGTGAAGCATGAGTTCAGAGTAATATTAAAAGCTGCTACCTATAAATTATACGGTGGAAAATGAAAGGGTATGGAAAGTTAAAAGGTCCAAATGTGGAACCGATACGACGATCGTTTTACGGATTTCGTCGTGTTCTGAACCCTGAAATTCACAACTGAATATACTGTGGAGATCAGCACGACGAGATGATCAGAATGGTACATAGATATCAGCGATATGACCATTCTATCAAAAGTTGATAGTACGCTGCTAAACTGCTGCAAATTCATCGAAAATAAGATAAACGGGGCTAGAGAAGTCCAAATTTGATGAAACGAATTATGACATCTCACTCAGAAAATGATTTATATTTTTATTATATAAAAATATTCAAATTTCAAAAATAGTTTATATTTCATCAATTAAAATGATTTTAAATTAAATTGAAAATTACTTTACAAATCTACTTCCATATTATTTGATGAAAATCTGATAATTGCTACGTTCGAATAAACGCATATAAAATTTCAATTTTTATTTCCAAATTCAATTATTTAAATTTCACAAAAATTCAGTTAAGTATGTTATTAACCGTTAAAATTTACGGCTGGATACATAAAGGTTGGCAATTCTACAAAACATATGCGGCAACAAGTTGTTTAGTATAAAGCTCAGCATGTATAAACATCAACATTCCCTGTGTCGAATCCGATCTCTTTATTTTTATTACTTCGGCCTCGACGAGGTTCAAACCCAATCCACTTCATGCCAAACCCGTTGACACCATGCGACATTGTTTTGTGCCGCGTCGATGACGATAAAGTGTAATGAGATATGGCTCGACATGGCCTATATTGACATGGTAAAATAGTAATTAACTTGAAAACCGCTAATTCGATATAAAATGATATTGCTTTTCAATGATTTGACAAAATCTCATTGACTGTCATAACTTTATCACATTCTTTTACTGAAAAAACCGCAACATGCCATAATTTTTTATGCTAAATATTTTTACAATTTAACTATATTATAAACATTTTAATTAAAAATAAATCCCTTTAGACTTAAAAATTTATTTATCATTCTTAAACACTAAGAAAAAATCCCTAAAATTCACAATAATTCGATTTATCTACACTCTTCAACATATAATAATTTCAGGGGCAAAAACTTATGATAATTATTTTCAGTAATTAAAACCGAAATCCACTGATTTCTTCCCTTCAAAAAATAATATCAAATCCATCCTTTCTTGGAAAAATTTGAAATTAAAAACTCATCTCTAAAATAATGTTTTAAACAATGTGGTCGAAAATAATAGCATTTGGAAAAATATGTCTACGATTTAAATCTTAGAACTGAAATAATCATGTTCATAAATATTCTTTTAACTTATCATTTACCAAATATGGCAAAAACAAAAATGGCACATCATCAAATCATCAATACATACTCGACATCAAATTTAACCCGAATCTAGAGAATCACTCAATAATAAACATGAGATGGTTTGAGCTATTATTCACCTTGTTTAGATATTGGATGATGAGAATTGATTATTGCTTAACCTTTCTAGCAATTCTTCTTGAATCTCTACTTGTTTTTGTGAATTAGATGGTAGTTAGTGATTGACCTTGCTTAAGCTCTTTGATTGTTTTGTTTTATGAAAACATGAATAAAATGGAATAAGATTTTAGGGGTTATGAAGTCCTATTTATTCCTATATTACCCTTTCCCTATTCAACTAAATTCTTAACGTATAAAACAAGCGTATAGATTTATTTGGCTAAGGCACGACCTTACTTATTTTCAAATCTCAATTCCCTTATCACTCTAATAATCACATTATTTTATTTTATTTGTTTAATTAAATCTCCTATATAATGTTACTCAAAATTAAGGGTATTACAGGCTCCCCTCCTTAAAGAATTTCGTCCTCAAAATTCAATAAGTACTAAATACAATGCATATCAAAAATGCAAACATTTGTAACATTACTTAATAACAAAACAAGCCTATCTGACTAGCAAAAATCTATATATATCAATTATAGAACCTACCCTCATAAAAGATCAGGATAAATATCTCTAATCCTATCCTCTATCTCCTAAGTACAGCCTTCTCCTTGTCGTTCCACTGGCAACTTGACTGTTTTGTTCCTTAACTTTTTCTCATCTCTCACTACAACTCGAATTGGTTGTCTAACAAAAGTCGGATCCGTTTCTACTACTAAATCTTCTGATGCAGTCGGAGTGATAATAGTCTCTGTATCATGCACATATATACGAAGATGAGAAACATGAAGTACATTATGGAGACTTGCCAAACTGCTAGATATCTACTCGATACGCGAGCTTTCTAATCCTCTCTATAACTAGGAACGTTCCAACTATCTCGGTGTAACTTTCCTGTCTTACTGAATTACACCACATGATAGCTTAACGAATACTCTGTCTCCAACTGGGAACTCTAGATCTCTATGCCTTTTGTCCGTGTATCTTTTCAGTCTAGACTTAGCTTCTCTCATTCTACCTTGGAATAACTCAAATTTCTCTGTTGCTTCTCTCACCAGATCTAGACCTAAGACTAACCTGTCTTCGGTTTCTAACCAATATTCTGGTGACTTGGACGGCCTTTCATACAAAGCTTCAAAAGGTGCCATTTCTCTACTAGTCTGATAACTATTGTTACATGAAAACTCAACCAGTGTATGTGGTCTTCCCGTGATCCACTAAAATCAAATACGCAAGCTCTTAACAAATCCTCGGTTACCTTATTGACTCTCTATGTCTTCCCATTTTTCTAAAGGCGATAAGTGGTACTCATCTTAAGCTTGGTACATAACATTTCCTGTAGACTCTTCCAGAACTCACTAGTAAGCAATGTATCTTTATCACTGACTACATTACTACGAATCCCATGCAGTCTACCTAGTTCTTCATAAATAACTTAGCCAAAATATGTGTTGTCCTAGTTGACTTAACGGGAATGAAATGGGCATTCTTGGTCAATCTGTCCACTATGACCCATATACTCTCATTACCTCAATTAGTCCTTGGCAACCTATCAATAAAATCCATGGATATCGAATCCCATTTATAATCTTGTATATCTAAAGGTTGATGAAACCCACTCAGCTTCTGATGTTCGGCTTTTACTTGTTGGCAATTCAAACATTGTTTTACCCATAAGCCAACATCCCTCTTCATACCTTCCCCGAAGAAACTTCTCTTCCTATCCTGATACATCTTGGTTCCTATATAATGAATCTTAAATTGCGATCGATGACATTCACTAAAAACTTCTGTCCTTAGATCTCCAGCATTCAAAACACACAATTGTCCCTTCTTACTCAACCATTCCTTTTGTTCAAGACAACAATCTTTCAAATAATTAATCTCAGTTCCAATCTCAAGTCTTCTAATCTTCTCAGCTGATAATGGATCATCTCTCTGTTTAGAAGAAATGCTTTCGATCAAAACTAGTCGAACTTCCAAATAGGATAATATAGCGGAACTCTAAATAGAACTGGAATTCGATCTTAACTGCACACTACATATATTCAATGCCTCGAGATACTTCCATTCTACCAACATAGCTAACGCCATATTCTGTCGGTTTGTGCTAAGAGCATCCGCTACTTATTACCTTTTGCTTGGGTGTACTCAATACCAAAATTATAAGATGCTAAAAACTCCAGCTACCTTTGATGTCTCATATTCCGCTCCTTTTGAGAGAATGAGTTATGATCTCTGTACAACTCAAATCTTTCCCCTAAAAGGTAATGTCCACACTTTCAAAGCGATGATCACCATTACCAACTCTA
Source organism: Allium cepa (assembly GCA_030765085.1). NCBI lineage: Eukaryota > Viridiplantae > Streptophyta > Magnoliopsida > Asparagales > Amaryllidaceae > Allium > Allium cepa. The sequence continues at coordinate 349,638,231 of CM060928.1, forward strand.
AATCATGGTTCGGATATCTTACTTTATGCAATCTGAGCTATCGAGAAGCATATGCGTTTAGCTTACCATTTTGTATCAACATAGCTCTTAATCCAGTCCCACAAGCATTTCTATACACGACTAACCCTTGATTACCGTCGGCCACTATGATCATTGGCGAATTGTCAACAAATGCTTTAATATAAGGAATGCTTCCTCACATTTGTCGGACCAAATAAACTTCATGTTTTTTCTAGTAAGCTTAGTCAGGAGTGCCGCTATTCGTAAAAAATTCTGAATAAATCTACAGTACTTCCAGCAATCCAAGAAAACTTCTTATCTCGATCACTGTCTAGGGTCTCTTCCAACTATTAACTTCTTCGATCTTAGCTAGATCGATTGATAACCCTTCTATTTAGACTACTTGGCCAAGAAAATTTACATCTTTCCTCCAAAAATGACACTTCGAAAACTTCATTTTTAGCGGATGCTGTCTCAGTGTCTCTAATACTATTCTAAGATGAACCTCATGCTCTCTTTCATCCTGAGAATATATCAAAATGTCGTCTATGGACACCTATACGAATCTATCAAGTGCTCTTGGAAAATCCGGTTCATTTAATCTATGAAGAAAGCTGGCGCATTGGTTAACCCGAATACCATTACTAACCACTTATACGAACTATATCTCATTCGAAACGCCGTCGAATGAATACTGTCCTCCGCTACCTTCAGCTGGTGGAACCCTATCGCCAAATCCAGTTGGGAAAACACTTTAGCTTCACTCAATTGATGAAGTAAGTCGTCGATTCTAGGTATTATCCTTAATCGTATTCTTATTCAACTTACAATAGTCGATACATAATCTTAGCGACCCATCTGGTTTCTTTACGAACACCGCCGCCACTGCCCAAGGCGAACTACTTGGTCTAATATAACTATTTGCTCCTATGTCCACTAGTGACACCTTCAACTCCTTCATCTCGGTAGGAGACATCCTACTAGGCAGTCTACTCATAGGTTCTATTCTAGGTATAAGGTTAATTTAAAACTCTATAGCTCAATTCAGTGGTAGTTTTATGGAACATCCCTCGTTTGGAGGCCCAAAACTAACCACTAAGGATGCTGTAGGCATTTATAGTTATTAATTCTCGGTGATCAAATGCAGTATGTTAGATACATTAATATACCAGAAACACATGAATATGAAAAAGATTTAAATTCAATTTAAAATAAATTTCTAGTTTCATTTTAGATTCATTACATAATCCCATACGTAAGCCACGTTCAAAGAAATTACAATTTATTACAAAATACGCAAAGGATGACATATGAAGATGCCTCTTGGTTGATCAGAGTATAAATATAGGCAATAAACAACTTGGCCATTACATCCGATAACACGGCAGAATCAAATAGAAAGAACACCTAATAGCCAGCTTGACTCTTGCACTTCTCCGGAAGCTTATTCGTCTAAAGGAAAACTTGAAAACCTTAACTCTCAAACTACTCAAAATCAATTAAGCACCCGAGAGTTTATGAGGTAAACATAAAATTCTAGTCATATAAAAAGTCTGGTGTGAACAATAACCTACTATCTCGAACCATATTGATATCTAGTGGGACTACGCCGCTTAGCAGACTGGGTTTTCCCTTTACTAGTATCTTAACCCAATTTATAATAAACATATACTATGCACCTGGATCCATAATGGTTAAGACACGACATAATAAAATATATCATGATGATATGCAAACATGCAATATGCTCTGGATTTCCCATCCCCATTTACTTGACTATCTGTCTCAAGATATAGTTTCTAGGATCATTATCAACCTATTAGTTTTCATGGGCTGACTAATAACCTGTTTAACTCTTTATGGATTTCCTATCCACTTTTATAGTTTTCATGGGATCACTATGGACCTATTGGTTTCTACTAGTTCTATCGCCCAATCATAATTTTCATGGGATCACTATGAACCAACTGGTTTCTACCAATATTATCATCCAATCATAGTTTTCATAGGATCACTATGAACCTATTGGTTTCCACAATAAAATCTCTCATGTCATAGTTTTCATGGGTTGTCTATGAACCTATTGATCTCTCTCAATAACTTATTATGGACATACTTTTCATGGGATCACAAAAAACCTATTGGCCCCTACCAATAAAAATTTCCATAATATAGTTTTTATGGGCTTACTAAGAACCTGTCTACCAATAATCCTTTGATCAGCCTTAAGCATCCTATATTCTGGTCTATTTGACCTCTTGGATGCAATTCTACCCACATAGGAGTTAAATTCAATATATGCATATTCAATACTAGGCCAACCTAGCATGTTGTTCTGCCCGTACCCCCAAGATGCGGTTATGGGTTATAAATGAATTGATTATAGTTACACAAGCATTAATGATCACTTATCAAGTAATATAACAATATAAACATCCCCAGTTAAATTACTTGTAATCATTTTTCTAATGAAATATGGTTAACACTCTTAACCCACTATCTTTATCAAGGAAAGCTTCCTCTAAAATTCCATAGTTAAATGCCATTTCAAAACTCTTTCATATTGCCATGTATTTACTTTAAAACTGAGATTGGGTTCTCAAATTTGAAAAGTAAGGCTATATCCTTTGTATTATTACTTCAAATCTTAGATGTTCTCTTTCGAAACCATCCAACATATCTTTCGAATACTTGTAACTATTCCTTTCGAAACATCGAAAATATACCTTTCGAAACACTTAAAACATAGCCTTCAAAAGCATTGGGTTCTAGTAAGAGTTTGTGGTAACATAGCTTCAAAATCATTTAAAAATATTACATTTGGAACCATTGGGTTTAACATTTAGTATAATCATAGGATCAAAGAGAATAGAAGCGAAAGTAACCCTTTCGAAAACACTGATCTCAAATAAACGAATTGGGGAAGAGGATAGCTTCAAAACTAACTTTTCAAAACAATTACCTCTGAAACTCTTATTAAAAGTAGCTAAAACAAGCCTCTCGAAAGCATTGAGAAAGCGACTTTGAATTTAAAAGGATGAAAGCTGTCCTTTCAAATACTATAAAGAAACACGGCCTCTAACTGATCGAAAGCTATGAATGTAGCAGTTTGGTATTGAATAGATTCAAAAGTGGCAACTATTTCGAAAGCTTTTTTTAAAAACAAAGGAAAGTTGATTGATTCAAAGGCTAATAAAATTGACTACAACCCCATCAAAAGCTTGCCTTCGACAAAATCCCTTCTGTCTTTCTCCAATCTACTATGTACCAATTTCTTGATACTATATGCATTGGTTCTAAATGGGTGTGAAAGGTTTGTTGGTTATTGTGATTGTAGCAAGCAAATGGAAGTAGAGAAGTTTTAATTCAAAATAAAACTGATTTTATGCCTTTCAAAGCAATTCTCTTTTACCTAACTTGCCTAATTTGTCAAAATATGATTGGTTGTCAATTCTTTATCAAAATTATTTTCTAAAAAGGATGCTTAATTCTACCATTAACAATTGAAATGAAATTATTTTAGCAAATAAGGCCTTCTCCTTAACAACACAATTAAAACATCTAAGTCCTCTAAATTAAATAATTTAAAAACCATTGTAAAACAATGTTATCCCACCTTTCCATTAGGTCAGGATATCACAGATTTGGCTAAAGTGGATGGATTGGAAATAGACTACAGCTGAAACTATGGACGATAATTGAATGGATTTGGATGAACAACGCTCAAAAAATGGTTAAGTACCCAATCAAGGTCTTTCGGTATAAAGTGACAATGAAGGCCCTATAAAGCCATACTTCAAATTTCAAGTTAATTGGAGTTCGTATGCTCGAGTTATGGACAAATCAAGAATTTATATGGATCGATTTAGACCGATCCCTAAAACAGCGTAAATCAACGAAGATCAATCAATATCACAAGATCCACAAGACCAATTCACTTGAAACTTTTACAGCATTAATAAAATGAAGAGTGGAGCCTAAAAAACAATCACAAGTCAAAACATTAAAATTAAGGATGGTCGATCATTTTTGCCGATCCATAACAACGATCGGTACGACTCAATGAACGATCCAATTTCAACCAAGATCGATCCATATCTCCAAAGTTACAAGTCAGAATGATTCCATATTTCAAAAGCAGTGTCAAGAGGCATATAGGACCCCCAAAAAACGATCATGAGTCCTAAAGTTTCATTTAGGATTTTGCTGATCGTTTTGGCCGATCATATTTGCCATATCCTAAAAATGATCGGTGTCTCCCTGTACATAATCCAATTTCAGCAAAGATTGATCCATATCTCACAATCTATAGCTCAGATTGACTTCATAGTTAAGGACAAATTCAAGAAGCATATAGGACCCTCTTGAAACGATCGCATGTAAATTGGAGGCGAAAATAAGAATCGGTTAAACTTTGGTCGATTGCTCCAAATCGTTGAGTTAGGTTCGCCGATCGTTATGGTGGGCCCCTATGGACCAAAGAGCCTTCTGTCGAAATCTTAGCGAAATATCTCTTCATCTCTCCCTATAAATATAGCAAACTTGGCTCATTGCAAGGCACTTTTTTTGGGCTCTCCTTCATCACTACCTATCTCTTCTCTATTATTTTTCTAAGGCAAAAGCAACTATACTTGTAATCTTACATAATAAGTAAAATATTATTGGAGTGGACGTGGGCCAGAGTTTGCTTAACCACTATAAAACTTGCATGTTCATTTACTTTTCTACAATCTATTATGTGATTCTTGAATTTATACTTCTCTGTTTGGATCTAAATATTAGGCATTGGTGCTTTCACATACAATAGGGTGTTCGTGACCATTTTTGGTGCAAACATTTTGGTGCTTTCACTGGAAAATCTAGCCCCTTCAAACTTGGAGTTCATATTTGGAATCAACTAGAGAAATCAAAATTAGAGTAATGGTTAAACTATCAATAAGGAGACAAAGAGTTGATAGGAGCCATCATGAAGTGAGTCAGAAGGCTTCCATAGGAGCTAATCAAACCACATCTTTATTATTAGAGATGAAATGGAAATAATAATTAATGCTATACAACAAAGGAGGCTAAGGAGACAGGAGGAGATGATGCAGAACATACTCCAACAGATTGGACAAGCTGAAGCGCAAAACCAAGGAAATGGCATAGTAGGAAACATTGGAAATATGGATAATGGAGTTAGTTTAGCAGGAGCTAAGGAAATCCAGAATCAGGACCAAGGAAATGAACCTAATAGGATGCAAGATAGAGTGGAATAGCCGGGGGCGGCACCTGACCAACCAAGAATGGTCGGGGCTAATCAAACCATAATTGGAGGCATGCCCTCGGGTCATGCTGGATCGATCCCAAGCAAGATACCTGGCAGTGCTATGCAGTTGGGCATCGATCGGAAAGTGGATGCTTGTCTAGAAGACCATATTTCAAGATTCCCCCATAGACTCGAGGAGCATGTTGGAGACAATGATCGAAGAACACTATTGGATGACAACAATGGGTTAAAGGAAATGATCAGACGAGCTATGAGAGGAAGACTGGTAAATAGGTATCTAGAAGATGTAAATAGGAGTCTCTTCGCTCCTAATATCAGGCAAGCTAGGAACCACCAGAGTTTAGACTACCAATGCTTGATACATGAGACAATTGTAAGTACTGAGGTCATCGGAGGAAGTCATGGCACGGTGCTCCCCCTTGTACTTAACGGATATAGATGCACTATGGTTCAGACGAGCACATGGACGGAATTGATAGAAATATATATGGGCAGTTTAGGGTTCACATCTCGAGACCCAAAAATGTGATGAGTTTGGCAACAATGAAACAGAGGACCAGAGAGCCCCTGAGGAGTTTACTAACACGGTTTAATGCTACAACGACTTCGATGGATCGTCTAGATCTATCAATGGTTTTGATGGCAGCTGTACCTGGAATTGCTAATTGTGCGGATTTCAAGGATTCACTGGCACGGAATCCACCTATGGATCTCAGGGAGTTTTATCAGAAGCAAAAAGATTCATGTGGCAGGAAGACACACGTGCCAACAAACCAAAGGTGAATGTTGTGCAAAGCGGAAGGTCATTAGGAGATATAAAAAAAATGACAAAGGAAAATGAAAAATGATTGATGGCATTAATGTGTCGATGTGGAAATGGAGAGAACCAAATTTTGTTCTTATGCGGATTTGATCGAATATCTTGGAAGGATTTATTTAGATACTCAAGGACGCCTTCAATATCGAAGGCCGACAAGATGGGAACCCTTTGAACATGAGTGGGCATCAGGAAAGTATTGCCTATTCCATGAGCATGGGCACAATACAAATGACTGTAGGCATTTAAAGAATATAGTTGAGGAATATTTGAGGAGTGGTTAGTTGCAACAATATGTAAGGACACGGGCTGTGGCAATGGAATAGGAGCAGCCACCATCCACCTCGAATGAAAATGGCACTGGATCAAGACATCATCGTTAACTTGTCATCAATTGATTGGGATGGCATGGAATAAGTAATGAACTCTGTAGTAGTACGACAAAATCACTTACACATGTACATGTCGAGGACGGTCCCTAGGCATGCTCTTAGATGACAATGAACCGTAGCGCTTGGGTTTGTGAAATTTTGTTTTCTTGTTTACTTCGAACTCTGGTTTTTCTGATATTTTAATTTATTAGTTTTTTGGTTGTACAGACTCTTATTTTATATTTTCCAAATGTACTTTGGAATACTTAAATCCGGATTAATGTAATAAATAACACAGGTCACGGCTGTGGCCCCGACCAGAGAGATGGGTCAATAACTTCAAGGTACGAGTCCCTTCACCGGAAAGCGACGAAATGGATTCGCACATTGACTAAGTCCTTGACTGAGGATCGAGGATGGAGAAGGATACCCCATGGATTAAGTCCTCGACTTGGGATCGAGGCTAGGGAATGATACCCCATGGATTAAGTCCTCGATTGGAGATCGAGGACGGAATAGGATACCCACGGATTAAGTCCTTGATTGAGGATCAAGGTTGGAGTAGGATACCATATGGATTATGTCCTCGACTGGGGATTTAGGCGGTAGAAGGATACCTTACTGATTAATTCCTTAACAAGGGGTCGAGGCCGGAGAAGGATACCCACGGATTAAGTCCTCAATCGGAGAACCGAGGTCGGAGAATAGAACCCCTCAGATCATCAGGCATGGATTATGCCTGGCAAGGAGTAGGTCGTTTCACCGAAGAGCAACAGGATCGACCTACTTAGGTCATTGAGTATGGATTATACTCAGCAAGGATCTGGTAAGATCAATGATTTGGATTAGGATAACAATCCAGAGAGGTCATGGATTCAGATATAGCTTCAAATAGCTATGGATTTGGATATGGATCCGGAGCAGTCTTGGATTTCGATAAAATGATCGGCAAAGATCTTGGATTTGGCTAATGAATTTGAAATGGATTCGGAACTGGATATCGACTCAAAACAATCATGGATTTTGCTAATGATCTGGAGATATCAAGGAATTGGATTGGCAATGGATTGGATTCTGAATTGGATAATACGACAACTAATGGATTATGGACTGCAGATTCTAGATTTATAGCGATTTAAAACACGCCTTCCCTTAAACACCCAACACCCCTTAATATACCCAAAAAGGGCACACTAAAGAATATGGTGCATTTTAGACATAGCCAAAAACATACAGAGACTAAGATTCACATGACAAAATAAATAAAACAGTGGAAACATTTAAAAACGATAACCTATTAAAAATCAAACTTCATAAAATAAGTCATAACCAAAATAAGTCTCAAAATACCAAATACATATGTCTTATGGAAAATATCATCTTAGTCACATAATTATAGTACATACATAAAACCGTCTCTCTCAACAAGTGCCAGTACATGAAAATAAAACTGAAAAGAAGAAGAAAAAAAAATGAAGAAAAACTCCGCTGTTGAATCTCCATGAAAATCCGAAATCTAATGTCCCTGCCTCTTCTGGCCTATGGAGAAAAAGGGGAAATAGAGGAGTGGGTTAGACTAAAAGTCCGATGAATGAAAATAATTGCTAGTATTCTTAAGCTAAGGTAAAGATAATAGGCTTTGAAGAAGTTCTAGTATAAAAGGAAATAAAGGAAAAGATAAAGCTGGAATAAAATACGATTTAACTGTTTGCTTTGCATAGATAGTTCGATTGGATTGTTTGCACTTTTCTAAAACTGCTTTGATTAGGCTGAAATCCCAATCTTAGTTTAATTAGGTTGAAGTCATAATTCTACCCTTTGACCAGCCTTCTACCTCCGTGTGTTGTGAGACCATCAGTTCCTGACTGAAGGGGAATGTTGTCGATATGAGTCCTAACAAACAAAATCTAGTTGCTCCCCTTGTCTGTAACCCCTAATTTGAACTTCTAATCATTGACCACTTATCTACTCTAAACAGCATAAGCATGTCCCAAGGGAAATGCTGCCGGTGCGGGTCCTACTTCTATCTTTTATTATTAACTTAGTATAATTCTTTAAAATAAGCCTTTTCTATTTTGTCTCTAATTATAACTTGTGTGTTATAACCTTGCTTATTTTCTTAACCCAAGGCCTAAGTTTAAAAATAACTACTTCTGCTATTTCTTCTATTTTCTCTTTTAGTCATAATTACATGTTATAACCATGCTTGCAAATGTCTTAAATTTGCCTATTTCAGTCTAAGTCCAATTTATTACAGTTCTCTTTATTTTACATCCTATTTTATGTAAATCTAGTGTTCTTATATTTTAGTCCATATCAACGAATTATTTTCTTCTATTTATTCCATTCGTGTAAGGGGGAAATAAAAAGAAACTGACATTTACAGAATAAATCCCAATGTAGAAAAGATGTAAGTAAAATATAAATAATAGTAAATTACTATAGATACCGTAAATAACTATAATTAATTGGAAGGCTATAATTAACAGCAAATAATTGCAAATAACTGAAATAGAATAGCTAAAAGAAAATAGACTGGAAAACAAGTCTAAAATTTACTTAAAAATAAACTATAAATAAACTTGCATAAAGTTTATCACAAAATTGTAGAAAAAGTACAACTATTGGAAACCCAATTATTTTAAATTACTTAAAAATATAAAATAATTACTTGAACAATCACCTTTGGTCCTTAGCTTTTTCTTTTAGCCTTCCTGGATCAACATGTGGGGCATAAAATATTTTAATTAAAGAGATCTTCTCCTCGAAAAAATATTCATTTTAGGGTCCAGCCTCAGGCAATGAACCCAGATGGAGAAAATCTGAATGAGAAAAATAGCCAGGCTTAGGATCTTATTTATAGTGTCACTTATGGTTCTCAGACCATTGGATTTGGATATTAAATCAAGTGCAATCACGTAATAGGCTCGATGGGAACCATCGGATGGAAGCACGGACGCACGTGATGGAGTAAAAATAGCAAAATGACTTGTTGAAATCGAACTAGACGAAGCCAACAAAAGAATGCAAGTGGATCAACCTGGGTGTCTACCTATCACTTGCTAGGGTTGACCTAGCCATGGTGAGGGTCGACCCTAGGGTCGACCTTGCCTGTATAGATTTTTTTTCTTTTATTTTCTCCTTTCTTGTTTTTTTCGTAACTTCTTCGTTCTAGCTCCGATTTTGACGATCTATATACGAAAATTGACCAGAAAATTACCACAGACACAATGGTTCAACTTCCGTGGTCCAATTTTGATAATTTAACAAAGTTATTTTATTATTTGATTAATTCATGAATTAATTACTGTAGCTTAAATTTTGGGTTGTCACATTCTCCCCTCCTTAAGGGATTTCACCCTTAAAATCTCCAAGGATAGAAGAATGAAATAAATGATTTCATCCAAGTTCTAAAACCAATTACTCAACCATCATCCATTATATCCATTGTGCTTAAGTTTTTCTAATGCAATTTATGATACATATGCAATTAGTGTAATGTCAATGTCCCTAACTAATGCAAAAGATTAGGTGGTCTACTGATTCATTTGACATCCTTTTATGCAATCATGTCCGTGTCATGTATCCAAATGAACGCAAATTCCCTAATGAAACTGATAGTTCTATATGCGTGCTACAATCATCATCCAAATGCAACAATCATGTGATAATCATCCATTTACAACAACCATGGAATAAAATAAAAATAAAAATGCAAATGCAGACACTTCTATATGCATATGCCCTAGTGTCCTAGTTAGGTCGATCCCTAAGAGATAATAGTGCCTAGTGTAAGTATATGCGTCCATTAACATCCACTAGCAATCACTTGCAACAACTAGTATCCATCATACATAACATGTTATAATAACATGTTTACATCAAATCCTACTATCCATAGGTAAAATCCTTAGTTCTACCCTCCCAAAGGATAATAAAGGAAAGAACCTATTCAAAACTAAAAATGGAAATAGGAAATTGTAAAACTTATTACCAAAGAGAAGCGGATAAGAGGTATGAATCTTCTCTTCAGCTTCCCACGTAGCGTCTTCAACATCATCTCCCCACTGCATCTTCACTAAAGGGACTTCTTTATTCATAAGCTTCTTGATGTCACATCCAATGATCTTAGTAGGAATACGACGAACCAATGCTTCTCTCTCCACTTCAACCTCCTCTGGTTGACTAGGCTCCACAATCTCCGTTGAGTCATGTAAGCACTTTCTCAAGTGCGAAACATGAAAAACATCTTGTACTCCCGCGAGCCTCTCAAGTAGCTTTACTTGATACAACATCTTCCCTACTCTCTCTACAATGGGGGACGGTCTTACGAATCTGGGAGCTAGTTTCCCACTCGATCCAAACATTTCCACCTTCCTTAGCATGGATACTTTAATGAAACCTAAGTCTTCTACCACAAACTCAATGTCCCTTCTCCGCTTGTCTACATAAGATTTCTGTATATCTTGGGTTGTTTTCATCCTCCTTCTAATCAAATCAACCTTCTTTGAGATCTCTCTAACCATATCAGGACCAAGTAGAAATCTCTCCGTAGACTCCACCCAACATGAATGTGATTTGCAAGGTCTGCCATAAGAGCTTCGAAAGGTGTCATTCTAATGCTAGCTTGAAAACTGTTATTATGTGCGAATTCCACCAAAGGAAGATGCTCCTCCCAAGTTCCTCCAAAATCAAGAATGCACATCCTCAACAAATCCTCAAGCACTCTATTAACTCTCACTGTTTGGCCATCCATCCGAGGGTGATAGGCCATACTTAATTTAAGCTACATTCCTAAAGCTTCTTGCAAGCTTTTCCAAAACTCGCTAGTAAAAATAGGGTCGCTATCGCTCACTAGGATAAAGGGAACTTTATGAAGTTGGACTTTCTCACGAACATATAAGCATGCCAAATAAGATGTCGTCCTCTTACTCTTGATCGGAATGAAGAGGGCGCTTTTAGTCAATCGATCTACAATCATCCAAATGCTAATATTCCCCTTCCGAGACTAGAGTAAACCATCTATGAAGTCCGTCGATACACTATCCCACTTTCATTCGGGTACATCCAATGGCTGAAGTAATCCAATGGGCTCCTGCTGCTCTGCCTTAACTCTTTGGCACACAAGACACTTAGTTACAAATTCCGCCATATCCTTTTTAATGCCACTCCAATAAATAATTCTCTTCATGTCCATATACATCCTATCATTACCTGGATGAATAGTCATTCGTGAATGGTGTGCTTCCTCTAGAACTGCTCTCAACAAATCATAAGTGCGGGGGAAACAAAGTCTTCCATCTCTCCTTAGCCGTACTTTGCTATCTATGGAATAACGTTGGAGATATCTAGAGACTTCTTCCATGCTAATCCTCTCTAAAGTATCCATAAGCTCTGAATCCTCTCGCTGCCTCGAGCCAATCTGATCTATGAGGGTAGGTGTAACCTTAAGTGCTGCCAACAATCCTGGGGTAATGTCCATAGAGGGCTTAAAATCAAAGGTGGAAATAAACTCCAGGCTCTTCCACTCTACGAACATAGGACTAAGGGTTGCTTTCTTCCTACTCAAGGCATCCGCAACCACGTTTCCCTTGTGTAGCATTCTTGTTTTAAACAAATTTAAATTCGTAATTAATTTGATTCCTAGATTAAATTAAGAATTAATTTGGTAAATGAATATGAAAATATATAAAATGTTTATATGTTAACAAGTTTAGCTAGTTTTAACAAGATATTTGTTTATTTATTATATATGTATATTTATTGATTTTTAAATAGAATTTGGATTTAAGATTCAAAATAAATATTGAGAATAAATTGAAATTTGGATTTGAAATTCAAATATAAATGTGTTGAAAAATAAATTAGATTTAAAACTATATTTTAAAATTTATAAGAATTTGTGTTCTAATTTTAATATACATATAATTTAAAAAAAAATTGAATTAAATACAAATGATTTGCAAACAATTGTTTAAAGGTTAAATCCAATAATATACATATGTGTGTTGATTATATATGTGTATTTAAGTTGACTTTAGATTGGACTTTCAAATTTAATCTGAATTTGAATTTAATTTTAAATTTCAAAAGATAGACATTTTAAAAATATATGGATGAGCTTTTATTTATATATATCTAGTTTTATTACATTTTCAATAAAAAGAAATCATATATATATATATATATTGAGATAAGAAATAGTACATTAAGTAAAAGCTTTTTATTTACATTAAAAATAAATATGTGATACTTAAAGGACAAGTGTAAAAACATTAAGACTTAATAACAAGTGTTAATTGATTGAAAAGAGTTATGACAATTGTTAAATGTTTAAACATAAAATTTCTTTGCTTAAGACAAGTGTAAGCTTGAGATCAATTGCAATAACAAGTGGCAAGTTAAAATTTTCTTTTAATTCAAATTAGAAATACATAATAAAAGTTAGTAAGAAATAAGGCCCATTTTCTTTCAAGCATTAGAAAACCAGAAACAAAGTAACTCAAAAAAAAAACTAAAAACAAAGTTTAAATCAAATCTAGAAAATGAAATCAAAAGATGATCAAACAAAGCAAATACAAGTTCAAAAACAAATTCAGAAAAATTTGCAGATGTGTTTTATAAAAGGAAAATACAGTGCTTCAGTTTATCCAACGAGTAGTTTTCTCTAGATTGAAGTTTTCTCTGGAATGAAGTAAAGGCAAGTAAATTTTCTTTAAGCTTGGAATTTAATGTTGTAAATCAATAGTAAAATAGGAATCTAATCAGTAAAATTAACCAGTTGCAGGGAAAACAAATCAAGATCAAATTTTAGAACCCTTTCTGGTTGCCTGCAGGAAAAAAAAGTTCTCTGTTATATATATTCAAACTGTAAGTAGATTTAAGATTTGTTGTTATTAATGGGTTAAGTGAATGAATGCAACAAAGGGTAATTGAAGATCTGTACTTGCAAACTTGCAGATCTAAGCTTCAAAAGATTAAAGAAAAACAAGAAATATACAGGCTCAAATTTCTTCATTCTGTTCCCTGTTTTTTTTGTTTCTTCATCAACTTCAGGTGAGCAAAAACACTCGAACCCATTTATATGTTTTGATATTTGAGTGGATGCTTGAATTATATTTGTTTAGTTGATAGTTACGTCAACATGCTTGTGTGTATATGTGTGTAAAATTGTGTGTGCATGTTTGTATTAAATCATTTCCCTGTTCATATGCTACAGGTTTGAACCTGTATAAACAAAAATTTAAAAAAAAAATTCCTTTCCCTGAACCTTTTCAAGTTAGGAACTCTAGATGAAAAATGAATGTATGTAGATAATATGATTTTTAAAAATAATTTCAGGTGTTTATACGAGATAATTATTTCAAGACAAGAAATTTATAGTAAAAATCCATACAAGGCAGAAAAATCAATTGTCTCGAATTCTTGTTTTGAGTCTATAATTTGATTCGCGTGGGAAAAATACGATTTTAGATGTATATACCGTAATTTTTAAAATTGGGAATAATGGGAATTCGTGGGATGATTAGATTCGTGCAATTCGTCAATTACAGGCAAATGATGAGGAGTTGGTCGTACAGTTTGAATCTAGGGGGTAGATGGGTTGTTGGTAATCATCAGAAAAATTGTGATTGAATTTATTAATCGCCGTGGGGCTCCGAAATCGACGAACTAGGGTTTTCATTAAGATTTTGTTCGACGAGGAAGGCATGGAAATTTTGTCAATTATAGTGCATCGAAGTCGATCGCGCCCAGCGGAAAATCTTCATGGTTGAATGGTGAGGGTTTGGAGTCGAAGGAAGGGTGACCGGAGGTCGGCGTTGTTGCGACGAAGTTGTTTTTGGCGATCGGTTTTGTTCCAAGAGGTAGCTGATAGGCTCAAATCCACATTCGTGAACGTCTTGTGGTTTTGGTGGCCGTAATTGAGTATGGTGATCGAAGTGGACTTGCCAACATCGGCGACGTTGGTCAGAACGTCGGCGGCCACTTGTGCATGTGCACGAGTGACGTGCGTATCTGGGTTAAAGAATGCTCAGGGAAGATGAAAAAATCCTCGAAATTAAGCTCAAGAGAATGGGCGATGGGCTCGAGTTCGTATGGGTATCAGCTGCAGTAGTGTATAAAGACAGAGGAAAAAAACTTAAGTTTTAAAGAAGAAAAGAAGAAGTTAACGAAGATGATGGGAAGAACTCGGGTTATTCTGGGAAAAACTCAAAGTCGAGTACGTGTATTTGTGGGTTTGGCTCGGGTAAAGGGAAGTATGGCTCAGGGAGTAATAGTACAACAAGTTTTTCTTATTTATTATTTTAGCTAAATATTTAACAAGTTTAAACTATCTAAATGTTTAAAACAAGTTTGACCAATATAGGAGGGGAAACCAATGATGAATTAAATAAAGTTTTCATATTTATTAATCATATTTTAGAAGTAAAAAATGAAAATTTAATAAGTTTTTAACAAGGTTACAAAATTTAAAATTTTAAGTTAAATATAAAAATTTGATTTGTTTTTAAAATAATATGTATATTACGTATTCTATTTTTAATGCTTTCAAATAGGATTTAATAATTAATTATTAGGATAAGCGGTTAATTATCAATATAACTAAATTAAAGGGTTATTTGTTTAATCAAAGTGATTTGTTAAATTTTATTAATCCGTTAAGAATTAAGGTAAACTAATTACATGAATCGGGTTAATTAAATAATGACTTAAAGGTTAATTAATGAAAGTTTTTAAAGGACGATTTATTAATAAAAATAATTAATAAATTAATTAAGAAATCAAGGGTAATAAATTTCTTGGAGATAACTACTTAATTAAAAATAACTAATTTATGATTAAAAGTTGATTAACCAAGTGATCGAACAATAATTCATTTAAGGATAACTAATTAATATGATTAATTGGAAGATGATTAATGAAATGATGAATTAAATAAATTAAAGTAAATTATTTAATAATTAAAAGTTGATGGATTGTAATTAAGGGTAATAAATTTAAAGATAAATTTATTTGTGAAAGTAAATAAAAGATAATTACTTTGTGTAATTAAATGAAAGCTAATTACTTAGTGAAATTAATGAAGGATAATTAATTAAAGTTAATTAATTAATTAAATGGTGAATTAAATAATTAAAGGGATAATTATTTAAAAATTAAAGGCTGATGAATTATAATTAAAGGTTAATTAATTATAAATGGTTAATTAATAAATGATTAAAGAGTAATTAATCAAAATGATTTGTAACTTATTAATATTAATTAACGAGGATTAGTAAGTCAAAAGTAATTAAACCTGATTTGAAATTATCAGACAATTAACTGATTTTACTTATGGATGTTTAGATTCGATTTGATGATTGAATTGTTTGATATCCTTGATTGTGATGCTCTGTTTTGATTTGAGCTATGTTTAGTGTGATTTATTTGCTGTGATATATACCTGTGATCTGTGAATGAAAGATAAGCGTTACAATTGGTTTGTACCGCTTATCAAATATAAGCATTATAGTTTATACCGCTTATTAAATATATTGCTATATTTGAATCTGTGCTGATTGATGATGTGGCACTTATATTGTGTAAAACCCCTAGACCACACTTATACACACACGAATATGGATTGCACGTGGAAATCGGTTAAGTCACAGATTTTTGAAATAATTTTTAAATTGAATTTTTAAATCCAAATTGGTTTGGTTATGGATTGGGTTTAAAGTGAAAAGCTTTTGAAAAGGAATTTCAAAGATAAAAGTTATTTTTGAATAACTTGATTTAGTTTTGAAATTTGATTTAAAATTTGAATTCAAAATTTGAAATTGAATTCTATGTTGAGAATTTATGATGTAAAAAGGTTATACAAACTATAAATGTGTGTATATATGGGTTTTTAAACCATTTTAAAAGTATGGTTTTGAAGAGTTTGAATTTAACCCAAGTTTATATTTGAAAGGTCTTAACTCGTGCAAATATAATTGGGTTTTCCTAAAACGGAAACAAGTGATTTCAAATAATAATAGCTTTTATATAGAGAAAGAATTTCCAAATTATGATGAAAAGATTTCAAGTTTGAAATAGAATGGTTTTGAAAGTTATGAATGAGTCTTTGTAATTGTGTTTTGAAAGCTATGAAATGAGTCTTTGATTAGAAGACCGGATGAGTTAATCCAACTTGAATTGGAATTGTTTTGAAAGGTTATAAATGAATCTTTGTCGAATATTGGTGAACCTTGTTTAAAATTGAAAGGGGTCTTACAAGTGAATCTTTTGTTTAAAAGATTTAAATGTGGGAATTGTTTAAACCATTGAAGGTTTCTGAAATGAATCTTTTTGTTAAAAAGATTGGGAATGGTAATTTGTTTTAAACCATTTGAAAGGGAAGTTTTGGATTTTAAAAGTTGTGACTTAATTAAAATCCCATATTCATATGGTTTTTAAATATTGCGCTCACTATTCGGTTTAGCCGGGAGAGGACCTTTATGTCATATAACCCATTCCGAATATGTGATATGTCGTAAAGGGATAGCAATTGAAGACGGTGGTGAAGACCGGGTGTCTTTGAGAACGGTAGGATAACCTGTCGAATGACTCTGCGCTGAGTTGCTCCGGTATAGAGATCTCCATATGTGATGGGGAGTCCGATCGGGATTGAGGATGCCCAAATTGCAAGGGCTTCTTTAGAAGTGCCTTCGCAAAGTGAAATTAAATATAATTGAATTCAATTTAAATTGAAGCAAATTTACTTGAATTTAAAATGTGAATGAAACAAACTTGAATAAATCGGAAACAAATTGAATGTAAACCTATTGCAAGGATGAATAAGAAAATAAATGACTTTGTCTTTATGATTGTTCTTTAGAAAATTTGAAGTTTTGATGGTTTGCACTTTGAAATAATAAAAGCAAATTTTGGGAAAAATCCTAAATTGTTCAATATATGCTGAAACGAAAACAACCATAACTTTTAAATGGCTGAACGAAATTCGGCGATCTTAGACTTTTCGAAAAGCTTAGAAACTGTAGCACAAATTTTGTTTAGATAACTTGAGAAAATTTCTTCGTCTACTAGGTTAAAAACTTGAATTTACTCGCTGTCCTATGTAAAAATAAGTAAAATCAGTAGTATACACCCTTAGTATTTTTGCCATATCTTTTGATTGGTTTATTGGATTTTTATAATCTTGCACTTTCTGGAAAGCTAAGAACTTAAGCTAAAACTTTTGTTTTAAGTGTTTTGTGTTTTGATGTTGCTTAGAAGGTCTAAAACGTGGGTGAATGTCGCTGACCTGCGCAATTCATTGCCCAGGCTGAGGCGTATCCTCCAAGTAAAACGGCCATAATTTTTGAATGTATGGTCCGAATTCGATGATTTTGGACATTCCGGAAAGCATGAAATGAATGCAACAACTTTTGTTTAGATTCTGTTGTCGAATTTTATCATTTAGGTGACCTAAAACAAGGATTTGTTTGCTGTCCTGAAATTGGAATCTCAGTTTTAAAGCTAAATATGTTATATATATGTTGTGTAGGCTAAGTATATCGATCTATCTTTATATGCATGGTTCTAACTTAGTAATTAAGTGTTTGGTAGGTGCAGATTGCGCTTGCTTCGCATTTGGAGCTCGCTTTCGCGCTATATTAGCCGTATATGCTCGCTAACAATATATAAGGTACATATCTCGGATTACATACCGTACTTTTACACTTTTTCCCTTCGGGATGCCTCATCACTTGATGAGACATATATTTGTGATATATATACTGTCATTTTTTTCCGATCAAGCCGCGCAAAGGAGACTCTGCCGAAATTTTCCGTAAAATCCGGGTGTTAGAAAAATTTTCAAGTTTTAAATTTTTTTTATAACTTGTTTTGATTACTAACTTTTGAAGTTAGGAAGCCGTTTGGAGTAACTTAGTGGAAGCATAGTTATAACTTTATAAATGGAATTTCATTGTTTATAAGTAGATAATTTTGAATAAAATATATCAAGTGTTGAATTCTTTACTTAGTTCCTTTTACCTTCTTTTTCCTTTTCGGGGACGAAAAGTTTTGAGTGGGGGAGAGTGTAACGACCCGTAAATTTTCGATAATTAAAATAGCTAATTTAATAAGTTTTCGTGATTTTAGTGTTAGAAAAAAATTATAAGTCATTTGGAATAATAATAACTAGAATGAAATGCAACAAAATTTATCTAAGTTAATTATTTATGAATTGAATGAAATCCCAAATCAATTGAAATAAGGTGTAGTCAAAGGTAATTAAATGAATTTGTATTGTATAGGTAATTGTGACACGGGTATGTAAATAATAAACTTATAAGTAATTAAAAGTTAACGGCGATAATTATTTAAGTTACCTATTCATTTTGTTAGTCGAATTGAATTTGTGAACCAATTGAAATTGAAATGAAAGTTCATATATTAGTTGAGTGCATTATCTCTAACTATTGATTTATAATAATGTAGAGTTCCTTTGATGTAATATAGTAAATCGACTGATAATGAAATTTTATTTAAAAATCCAATATTGAAAGCCGTCAAATATTGAACAATTAAATTGTTTAAATTCAATATTTGGAATCTATTGAATTAATTAAATAACGAGAATTGAATAACTGTTTTAATGAAAATGGTTGTTCTATAATTTGAATTTGTTAAATTTTATAAGTTTGTTTGAATATTTCAAAAGATAGTGATTTAAGAATAATCAAATTTGTTTAAATTTAATATTATAAATGTTTGATTAATTAAATTCCAAATTTGATATGATTAATTTGATATTGAAATTTAATATACGAAAATAGAGTGAATAATTAAAATTTGATTTAACATGATTCAAATTGGTTTCCAAAGTGAATGTAAGTTATATTGGGATTATAATAGAGTTAATAAGATTTTACAATTGGAATTTATTGGATAAATTGAATAACGGGTTTAATATGATTAAAAATGATTTGTAAAATTTTATTTTATCATATTAAAGTTTGAATGATGTTGTAGAACTTTTAAAATCGAATTAAAAGTAAATTTGTGAAAATTGAATATTTTAATATTTAGTTATCGACTGAAAATAGCCAATTTTTGAACAGTCTCAGAATTGGACGGAACTAGTTCCATTGGATCCGTAATAGTTTGTTATTAATGGATTTCAATTTTCATAGCAATCGGAGTTTTCGTTTGACCGTGGCAGCTCGAAACGCATCGAAATTGTTTTAATATTAATTTGACGAGTTAAAATAGTCATTTTTCAAACGGTCTCGGATTTCGACGAAACTAGTTTTATCGGATCCGTAATATGATATTATTGTAAGATTTCAAATTTCGTGTCAATTGGATTTATCGTTTGTCCGGGGCAAGCCAAAACGGCTAAAAAATCGTTTAATCGATTTGATTTAAAAATCGATCGTTTATTGCCGTAACTCATACATACGATCGAATTAGCTTCCGAAACCTGTTCCATTGTGTCTGGAATGCGGGGTAAACCCTAGAAACGCCAGCCGGCACGCTTTGTTTGGAGTTCGGAAATTTTTCGATAAATAGTGTTTTGACGATTTTCTATAAAAGGACCCCACTTTCTTTGTTTTGCAAAAACCCTAGGGTTTCAGCCCTTAGCCGCCACATTCATTTCAATGGCCAGAAAATTTCGAAACTTCTTCCTCCTTTTCCTCTCAATCCATCAACAATTAGCAAAAACTCTCAACTACAAAGTTGTAGAGGGTATCAAGATCTAACTATCCAACGGTGGAGATCGGAAACGGAGCCACGGATTGACGGCAAAACGCGATGGAATCAGCTGCGTTTTTCACGCTTTTCGAGAGAGAGGGGGGGCCAAGTTCACCATGGTTGCGGCCGAAGGTAGAGGGGGAGAGGAGCTTCCATTTGGCGCTAGCTGATCAACTTCTCGTTGAGCGTGGTGGTGGCAATTCCAAACCCTAGTTGCTTGCTATGGGTTCTTGGGCACGACTAAGTTCTGGAGCACGAACGTGAGAAGGGAAGAAGGTGGGGGCGGTCCAGATCTGATGGTAAAGGGAGGGACGGTCAGATTTAATTTTGGGTAAAAAAAATAAAATAAATATAGAAATTGTAGATTAAAAAATTAGATTTAATTATCGTTCAATCTTTAAAATAGCATAACTTTTTCATACGAGGTCGAAAACGCACGAAACTTTTTGCGTTGGAATCATATCGACGAGCACTACGCAATGGAGATGGATTGGAATCATTTGGAGATAGTGAAAATTTTGGGTAAAATTAAACGCTCGTTTAATTTTATTCGAAATAAAGCGCTAGAACTACATTGAAATCAAGGTGAGTGTTTTAAACGCTCACAACGTACTAAATATCTTTATGCTAGTTAAATTTGACATTATGAAGTGTTATGATTTTATTTGTCGTTGGTTGATAAAATTTAATTGTCATATAGATCGTCATTTAAATTAACCGTTGAAATTTAAATGGACTGTTAAAATTGAAATTAAAATTGAATTACGATTAAATTACCTGACATTGATAACTATGAAACTGCCATGAATTGTATTGTCTATTGGATGATGTAGTTCGATGGATGCTATTGGTTGATATTTAAATGTTTGGATGTTTATTTGCTTATATATATTCTGTTATGCTTACATATGATACTGTGATTTAATTTAAGTGATATATATTTATCCCTGACATTTAATTTGAAATAAATAATCACTTGGCCATAGGATAGAAAATTATATACGGACACCGGATTGGCTAAATTAATAATTTTTTAAAATCATCGTTTTGGAATTTATTTAAATGTTTTGATTTAAAAGTTACAAGTAAAATCAATTTATAGAAATTGAATCTATCGAAAATTATGTTGGAATGTTGAAATTGATTTTGGTTAAAAGAAATTGTTAAATGATTTAAGTAAGACTTTGAAATTTAAAATTTGGTTATGATTGAAATTCGAAAATTTATTCGTTTTAAAAGATTAAACCTTAATTCGAGCTTTGAATATTACTAAGTAAAAGAGATATAAAATGATATTTGAAATTGAGCTTGAAATTGAATCATATTTGTAAGTGGGATTTAAATTTGAATATTGAAGGAAAATTTTGTTAAGTGTTAAAAATTGATATTTTGAAAAATCAAGCTAAAAATCGATATACATTGGAATTGAATAAGTTGAAGGTGAATGTAAAATTGAATAAATTTGAAGTCAAAGTTGACATTGATTTGAATTGAAATCGAAATTGAATCGGTAAATTGGAAATTGAAATTTATTTGAATTGGGAAGTTATAATTGAAATGGATTGGTTTTGAAGCTGTTTTAATTTGTTTTCCAAATTACTCTGTTATATAAACCATTTTGAATACTTAAACTATTTTAATCTATTTTAAATCTACTTAACCCAATTTAAATTATTTTAAACTAATTTATCTATTTTAAATCCATTTTAAGATTTTAAGTATTTTTAACTATTTCAATTATTTAAACTACTTTTAAACTACTTAAAACTATTTTTCTAAATTCCTAAGCTGGTCAATAAGGTGAAATGTTTATATTTAAATCTTGAATTTAAATACGAATTGAGTTAAATGAAGTTGCAACCTAAATTGAAATTCGGAATGATTTTGAAATCGAAATGAGATATTGAGACGAAAAATGATTCTTGAAAAGGAACCTTATATTTTGAACGGCTATGTCGATATTTGAAATGGATTTGATTTTTGAAGTGAATATGATATTTTGATATCAATTATGAATCAATTGAAATATAAAAGACCCAACGGTGTAATAATACGTAGTTATTAAAGAGACCAGGATCGAATATGGACATACTCTCTGTCGATACCAAACACCACTTTAATAACTATTATACGCGGAGTGTTGATCCAGAATGAAGTGGATGGTTTGGTGAACGCGTTGACTGAAGAAAGAGAACGATATTGGATGACCCCTGACATACTAAAACAGGAGCCGTGCTGGGCCATTGAGGTTCGCCACCTCTAGCGGACACACTTCTTCGATACCATATCTATTACATTTGTGATGCGATTTGGGTGCACCCCTTGATTTGGGAGTGTTGTTTCGCGGTGTTGGGGTGGCTGCTGGCTATGCCCAACATCAGTCCGGATCACGCAACTACTAGTATCCTAGTTGGTATCGCCTCATGTACCTTGTCATACTGATTATCCTATTCGCGACAACTACGTTATGCTTTGTGTTATACCTATGGGGTACCCTCTGATAACCACCAGTTTACGGTGGGGCTTACGGTGCTGTATAGACTATGGCATTATAAAAATGTGTTAAGGGGGATTATGGTAACGCCTTAACGCTATTTTGATACTTTATACTACTGATAGACATTTTCTACTTAGCATACATTACTACATAGTAGACAGTTTAACGGATCCTTAAGAGATGGAAAATCCCATAACATCTCTTGAGTTATTGTACGCACGTTGACACTGGATATGAGATGTCAAACACCGTAAACATCTCTGACGCCATTACACTCATATTTATTTACGATTGATTTAACTTTCATAAGGATATTTTAGTCCTGACTCGAGTGTTTTGTCTTTTCATTACGCTCGGGTCAGTCCTGAGTTTTTCAGATTTTGAAGATCTATTCTGGAGGATGAAGACGAAGATTTGGTATACTATTACTATTATTACCTTGCATCATGCTATCTGCTGCATTATTTTATTTGTTCTTTTGTATATGTATAACTCTGATAAATGTTGTATAAATAATTGTCAAAGTATAGTAAACAACTTCATGAACTGTTTATTTGACTATTATATTTCATCGTTCCGCTGCGAGATTCTGTGTTGTTTCATTTCTTTATTTCTCTTTCCTTTTTTTCTTATTTATCCCAATAACTATCTGCCCTTTTGAATGGTTTGGAATCGACATGTGTATTTGATCGTTGGTTTAAACTGAGCAAAAAGGCGGGTCGTTACATGTTTGGTGGCGGAGATTTTATTCTCTTAGCTTAACACCCTTTTCTGAGACGTACGAACTCAGATGTTATGTAATTGATGGTTACCAGTGATACATTTTCAATTTGGTAATGTGGCATACGAAGTGCCGCTAATCATTTGTTGATCGAAGCATGGCTTTTGTGAAACGCGTAGCTTTGTGGACTAGACTTCGTCGAACCTCACAACCTGGTTATGGTCGAAACATGAATCATTGCAGCAAGGTTATTTGGGGGTAGCGCCCCCTGAGGGTATGTCCATTTCCTTCTGGATTATAAGTGGTATCATGGTATGGAGCCCGGATACTTACTTTGTGGTTGTTGCAAACTTATTGCTTTGTGGTGTCGGTTGAGAAGCGCTTCGGATAAAGGTTGGTAACGACCGGGAGGTGGCATACTCGTGTCAGTTGTTACCTAGTCACAGAGGTAACCTGACCTTGTGTAGCAGAGATCCGGTTAGGTTCTCGGGAACGTCCCTCCAGAGGCATTCCATTTTATATGGGAAGTTCCTTTGACCGACCATTTGTTGGAAATCCATTCATCCAATATGAGCCCTTTATGGTTTTAGTTGTAGAACCTGCCATTTAACATGGTAGCTATAGTATGCATACTATAATGGCACGTGTGCTGGCTAAGATTAATATTATACTTTCAAAAATGTTTTCACACTATGCACTTGTAACGACCCGTAAATTTTCGATAATTAAAATAGCTAATTTAAAAGATTTCGTGATTTAATGTTAGAAAAAAAAATTTGTAATTCGTTTGGAATAATAATAAATGGATTGAATTGCAACAATAATTATCCAAGTAATGAAAAATGAATGCTACTTAGTGAATGCCTTTGAAATCAACAGTTGGATAGGATAATAAATGTTGAAATTCATTGGGTATAATAGAGTAATTGATTGATAAGTAAAATCTATTTAAAATCAAATATTGAACAGGTAAATTGTTTAAATTAAATATTTAAAAATTATTGAATAATTGCATAACTGTAAAATAAAAATAGTGTTCTAAATTGTGAATTGGTTTTAAAAGTTGATTCTTATAAGTTCAATTTCAATATTTCAAAAGATAATGAATTATTGGATAATCGAAATTGTTTAAATTAAATATTTGGAAATTATTGAATAATTTAATAATGGGAATTGAATAACCGTATAATGGAAATAGTTGTTCTATAATTTTAATTCGTTTCAAAAGTTAAATTTTTAAGTTCGTTTTGAATATCTCAAAAGATAGTGATTTAAGAATAATCAAATTATTTAAATTAAATATTACAGATGTTTGAATAATTAAATTCCGAATTTGATATGATAAATTTGATATTGAAATTTAATATATGAAAATAGAGTGAATAATTGAAATTTGATTTAATATGATTCAGATTGGTTTCCAAAGTGAATATAAGTTATATTGGGATTATAATAGAGTTAATAAGATTTTAAAATTGGAAATTATTGGATAATTGAATAACGGGTTTAATATGATTAAAAATGATTTGTAAAATTTTATTTTATCATATTGAAGTAAGAATGATGTTGTAGAACTTTTAAAATTGAATTAAAAGTAAATTTGTGAAAATTGAATATTTTAATATTTAATTATCGACTGAAAAATAGCCAATTTCCGAACAGTCTCGGAATTGGACGAAACTAGTTCGATTAGATCCGTAATAGTTTGTTATTATCGGATTTCATTTTTCGTAGCAATCGGAGTTTTCGTTTGACCGTGCCAGCTCGAAACGCATCGAAATTGTTTTAATATTTAATTGATGAGTTAAAATACTTATTTTTCAAACAGTCTCGGATTTCGACAAAACCAGTTTCATCGGATCCGTAATGTGATATTATTGTAAGATTTCAAATTTCGTGTCAATCGGATTTACTATTTGTCCGGGGCAAGCAAAAACGCATAGAAATTCAAAATTTAAATTTAATCGTTTATTTCCGTAACTCGCACAGATGATCGAATTAGCTTCCGAAACCTATTCCATTGTGTCCGGAACGCGGGATAAACCCTAGAAACGCTGGTCACCGCGCGTAAATTGGTGTTCGGAAAAATCCGAAATGAATAGTGTATCGAAATTTTATATATAAGGACCCCCTTTACCGTAGCCGCCGCCTGTGCTATTTCCAATGGCCAGAAACGCACGCCATTCTTCCCTTTCGATCCCCTCATCCATCGACTTTCATCCAAATCTTTCAACTAGTAAAACGTAGAGCTCAACGAGGGCTGCAAAATCAACGGTGGAGATGAGTTTTCGTGCAACGTGGAGGGAGTTAGGGGGCGCGTTGGTCTGCTGTTCAACCTCGTCTTGCGTGCACATATGGAGGTCGAGCACGACCGGTCTGAGGCCGAAGATAGCATTTGACGTGGGCTTTCAAATGACGTAACTTGATCGTGGTGGAAGTGCATGAATTGGCTGTGGCAATTAGGGTTTGGGACGGCTAGTATGGGTTCTCTCGTTCGTGAAGACCTGGGAAGTTTTTGCGTGGGGGAAGAGGCATTCGTGCACGGCTCTGATGGGAGCAAACAAAAATCAACGGCTGAGATGATTTAGGTTGAGGAAGAAAAAATGTAAATTGTTTTATATTATAATTTGTTTAATCCTTAAAATGATGTATCTCTTTCATACGAGGTCGGAAACGCGCGAAACCAGTTGCGTTGGGATCGTATGGACGAGCACTATGCTTTGGAAATGGATTGGAATCATTTGGAGCTAGAGAAAATTTTGGATTAAATCGAACGTCGTTCGATTTGATTTAAAATCGTAAAAATCAAGGTGAGTGTTTTATAACGCTCGCAACGTACTGAATATCTTTATGCTAGTTAAATTGACATTATGAAGTGTTATGATTTTATTTGTCGTCGTTTGATAAAATTTAATTGTCATATAGCTTGTCATTTGAATTAACCGTTGAAAAATTAAATTGACAGTTAAATTGAAATTAAAATTGAATTGCGATTAAATTACCTGACATTGATAACCATGAAATTGCCATGAATTGTATTGTCTATTGGATGATGTATTTGGATGGATGTTATTGGTTGATATTTAAATGTTTGGATGTTTATTTGCTTATATATGTCCTGTTATGCATACATATGAAACTGTGATTTGATTTAAGTGATATATATTCATCCCTGACATTTAATTGAAATAAATAATTACTTGGCCATAGGATAGAAAATTATATACGGACACCGAATTGGCTAAATTTATAATTTTTAAAATCGTCGATTTGGAATTTATTTAAATGTTTTGATTTAAAAAGTTATAAATAGAAATCAATTTATAGAAATTGAATTTATCGAAAATTGAGTTTGGAAAGTTGAAATAAATTTTGGTTAAAAGAAATTGTTAAATAATTAAAGTGGAGGCTTTGGAATTTAAAATCGGGATATGATTGAATTTCGTAAATTGATTTGTTTAAGGATTTAACCTTAATTCGAGCTTTGAATATTACTAAGTAAAAGCGATATAAAAGGGTATTTTGAAATTGAGCTTGAAATTGAATCATATTGTAATTGGGTTTTAAATTTGAATATTGGAAGATAATTTTGTTAAGTATTATAAATTGATATTTTGAAAAATCAAGCTCCAAATCGATATAAATTGAAATTGAATAAATTAAAGGTGAATGTAAAATTGAATTAATTTGAAATCAAAGTTGACATTGATTTGAATTGAAATCGAATTGAACCGACAGAATGAAAATTGGAATTGATTTGAATCGGGAAGTTATAATTGAAATGGATTGGTTTTGAAGCTGTTTTATTTTGTTTTCCAAATTTCTCGGTTACATAAACCATTTTTGAATACTTAAACTATTTTAATCTATTTTAAATCTACTTAACCCGATTTAAATTGTTTAAACTAATTTATCTATTTCAAATTTAAGATTTTAAGTATTTTTAACTATTTTAATTATTTAAAACTACTTAAAACTATTTTCTAAAATTCGAAGCTGGTCAGTAAGGTGAAATGTTTATATTTAAAATCTTGAATTTAAATACGAATTGGATTAAATGAAGTTGCAACCTAATTGAAATTCGAAATGATATTGAAATCTAAATGAGATATTGATGCGAAAAATGATTTTTGAAACGGAATCTTACATTTGAATAGATACGATGATATTCGAAATGGATTTGAATTTTGAAGCGAATATGATATTTTGATATCAATTATGAATCGATTTGAAATGTAAAAGAGCCAACGGTGTAATAATACGTAGTTATTAAAGAGACCGGGATTGGATATGGACATACTCTCTGTCGATACCGAACACCACTTTAATAACTATTATACGCGGAGTGTTGACCCAGAATGAAGTGGATGGTTTGGTGAACGCGTTGATTGAAGAAAGAGAACGATATTGGATGACCCCTGACATGACTAAAACAGGAGCCGCGCCGGGCCATTGAGGTTCGACATCTCTAGCGAACACACTTCTCCGATACCATATCTATTACATTTGTGATTCGATTTGGGTGCACCCCTTGATTTGGGAGTGTTGTTTCGCGGTGTTGGGGAAGCTGCTGGCTATGCTCAACATCAACCCGGATCACGCAACTACTAGTATCCTAGTTGGTATCGCCTCATGTACCTTGTCATACTGATTATCCTATTCGTGACCACTATGTTTTGTTTTGTGTTATACCTATAGGGTACCCTCTGATAACCACCAGTTTACGGTGGGGCCTACGGTGCTGTATAGACTATGGCATTGTAAAAATGTGTCAAGGGGGATTATGGTAATGCCTTAACGCTATTTTGATACTTTATATTACTGATAGGCATTATCTACTTAGCGTACATTACTACATAGTAGATAGTTTAACGGATCCTTAAGAGATGGAAAATCCCGTAACATCTCTTGAGTTATTGCACGCACGTTGACACTGGATATGAGACGTCAAATCCCGTAAACATCTCTGAAGCCGTTACACTCATATTTATTTACGATTGATTTAACTTTCATAAGGATATTTTAGTCCTGACTCGAGTGTTTTGTCTTTTCATTACGCTCGTGTCAGTCCTGAGTTTTTCAGATTTTTGAAGATCTATTCTGGAGGATGAAGACGAAGATTTGGTATACTATTACTATTATTACCCTTGCATCATGCTATCTGCTGCATTATTTTAATTGTTCTGTTGTATATGTATAACTCTGATAAATGTTGTATAAACAATTGTCAAAGTATAGTAAACAGCTTCATGAACTATTTATTTGACTATTATATTTTATCGTTCCGCTGCGAGATTCTGTGTTGTTTCTTTTCCTTTGTTTCTCTTTCTTTTCTTTTCTTATTTACCCCAATAACCATCTTCTTTTTTGAATGGTTTGGAATCGGCATGTGTATTTAATCGTCGGTTTAAACTGTCCAAAAAGGCGGGTCGTTACAGTTGGTATCAAAGCTTTGGTTTAGCGATAACCTTAGCTTTGTGGGGTCTAACTCTTTATAAATAGGGTAGTTATACCCTATGATGAGTCGCTGAGTGTATATTTATGAGAGAGCGTATTTGTTAGTGATATAAAATGTTTTATATTGTGTCGGTTGATTTGTTGAGTGGCTTATGGATTCTGGTCAACACGAGTAATTAACGTCATCGATAGGGATCTCTAAACACTCGAACAGAACAAATTCGACATAGTATTGTTTTGAAATTGGGTAAATGAAATAATTTTGCCCTAATTATATTTTGTATATAAAGAATTTATTTCAAAATTTATTATGATCTATCTAGCTTATTTGGTTGTTGGAAACGATAATATTGATTGTTATCATTAATTGGATATTGTGTTTTAATAAATAAGGCTTATTGAAAAATAAACAATAATAAAACAACTTGTGGAATATTTCAAGAAAGTAAAATCCTATAAGAATACTGTATAAAGGTGACTTATAAATTAAAATAGATCTAAATTGGAAATATTGAATTTAAGACCCGGAGATCTTGAAATATGGTTTTCAAAGCTTTGAAGAAAATATATAGTAATATTAGGTGGAAATTGTTTATGGAAATATTTTGAAAGGATTTTTAAAGGAAGGAATGAATTAAGTACTCCTCTCTTCTGTCGCTGGAAAATAATTTCGGTGATGACTGCGCAGCATCATCGACGTTCATTTTCGAGTCTCAAAGTGGGAAGACTTCTAAGAAGCTTTTCTTTTCTTCGAAATTATTTTGGGTAAATGGGTTTTGGTTTAAACTCCAAAGGTATGATTTGATGTATTAAAGATATAAGTGTATATATTTATTTCAAACGATTTGAAAGGAACCGGGCATTTAAATTTCTAAATTATGTTAATTAGTAATTTTCAAATTATTTGAATGAAATGTGAATAACCAGAATTTATAAAATAAGAGGATTAAGATATCTAAGCTTATGTTTTGGGAAAACCTTAGAGTTGTAGTGTACCTATAAAGTTGAAAGGTAAAGAGGATTTAAATAAATTAAATTTGTGAACATTCTAATTAAGTAAAATGAAATTCTATAAATTTGTATAATGCCAAATTTGCATTCTGATAACATATAACAAGACTTACCAAATATTAAAAAGTTAAAATGATGTTTTGGATATGTAATGAGATATTGTATAGATAAACAGAACCTGAAAGTAATTGAAATATACAAGTAAGGAAAATTCAAACGGAATTAAATATATATAAATGGAAAATTTGGTTGTGAAAAAATTTATATATACTTAAATATGGATAAATGTAACAAGTAAGTGAACTTAAGAAAGAAGATAAATGAATCGTATTATACCTTTGTAAATTGGTTATAGAAAATAAATATAAATTACAAAGGGATTGGAAATATTTGTAACCTTTAAGATAACTGTAAACTAAGAAAAGTCATTTATGAGAGGTTAGACTTTTATAGGATGATTAATAAACTAAAGTGCTGGTTAATGAAATGTTCCATAAATAAATTTGTTATTAACTAAAATAATGAAATTGAATTTAATTAAATTATATAGAATGTTTAAAATGAACTTGAGTAAACAAATTCTTTGATATGATGTTAAAGAAAAGATAATGTTAAAGAATATGCTACGTAAAGAAATGAATATACTAACTGAATAATGGATTGTGAGTAATTAAGTGAAAAAAAAATAGAAGTCAATAATTTTTTTTTAGTATAGATAGATTGGATAGAAATCCATCGGAAGGTAATACGTGAGATTGTATGTATATTATTTTATTCGCATAACGATTTGATCCAAATTCGAACACAAAATTTCGAGATGATTTATATCGATCCAAGTTAGGATTTTTCACTCGATTTTCGACGGCAAACCCTAGATATGGATTTTTATTTTGATTCTGGAATTCTCTATCATAGTATGTGGTTATGCAAGGAGAGTAACAGTTCCCAATCAAGGAACCAAATCTGAGTCCGCACTAGAGAGTCGGGTGAACGATACTAGTTTGGAAGTGAAATTGTGTGATCGAATAAGCGATTAGATTGATATTGCTCACGAATGATATATGTACAGCTTACGGACTTAATTAAAGAATATTGGAAATTTAAGATGCCAAATATGTGAAGATAAATTTGTAAATTTTGAGATAACTATAAACTAAGAAAGCCATATATAAGAAGTTAGACTTTTATGGAATGACTATAAATTAAAGTGATGGTTAATAAAATGTTCCACAAATAAATTGGTTATTAACTGAAACTGAATATGAAGTAAATGTAAACAAAAGAATTTGGTGTGGCTAAGAATCAATTGGAATTGAAAAGATAAACCAAATTGAATGTAAAATTAATAATTTGGTTATGTTGGGTATGATTTGGTTGTTATATGATTGTTAGTTGATTGTATATAATTCATTAAGTGTAAATTGAAAGCTATAAGTCATTGAAATCAAATTGGAAGTTAAATGAATTTAAATAGAATTTAATTTGATTCAAATTGGAAGTGAACTAATGTAAATATAAATTAGTAAATGTTAACTAATTGAATTGAGAATGAATATTGGTAAAAATCCAACGTTAATGAATCAACTGTGATTAAAATTTAAAACCAAGTGAATAAATATTAATGAGAAGGGAATTTATATTGATTGATTATGGATTTGTTGGATGATAGTTGATTTGTTGGATGCATTTGTTGTTTGTTGCATTTGCTATGTTGGCACATGTAGTTGTTATGTTTCTATATGATGTATATTGATATTATTTTCATATATGCATGTTTCTCATGGTTTGTTGAGTGTTTAGTAGGTGCGGATTGCGCTTGCTTCGCATTTGGAGCTCGCTTTCACGCTATATTAGCCGTATATGCTCGCTAACAATATATAAGGTACATATCTCGGATTACGTACCGTACTTTTACACTTTTTCCCTGCGGGATGCCTCATCACTTGATGAGATGTATATTTGTGATATATATATACTATCATTTTTTTTTCCGATCGAGCCGCGCAAAGGAGACTCTGCAGAAATTTTCCGTGAATCCGGGTGTTAGAAAATTTCTCAAGTTTTAAAATTTTTATAACTTGTTTTGATAACTAACTTTTAAAGTTAGAAAGCCGTTTGGAATAACTTAGTGAAAGTGTAGTAATGACTTTATAAATGGAATTTCATTGTTTATAAGTTGGTAACTTTGAATAAAATATATCTAATGTTGAATTCTATACTTAGTTCCTTTTCCCTTCTTTTTCCTTTTCGGGGACGAAAAGTTTTGAGTGGGGGAGAGTGTAACGACCCGTTAATTTTCGATAATTAAAATAGCTAATTTAAAAGATTTCGTGATTTAATGTTAGAAAAAAAAATTTGTAATTCATTTGGAATAATAATAAATGGAATGAATTGCAACAATAATTATCCAAGTAATGAAAAATGAATGCTACTTAGTGAATGCCTTTGAAATCAATAGTTGAATAGGATAATAAATGTTGAAATTCATTGGGTATAATAGAGTAATTGGTTGATAAGTAAAATCTATTTAAAATCAAATATTGAATATTGAATAGGTAAATTGTTTAAATTAAATATTTAAAACTTATTGAATAATTGCATAACTGTAAAATAAAAATAGTGTTCTAAATTGTGAATTGGTTTTAAAAGTTGATTCTTATAAGTTCAATTTCAATATTTCAAAAGATAATGAATTATTGGATAATCGAAATTGTTTAAATTAAATATTTGAAAATTATTGAATAATTTAATAATGGGAATTTAATAACCGTATAATGGAAATAGTTGTTCTATAATTTCAATTCGTTTCAAAAGTTAAATTTTTAAGTTCGTTTTGAATATCTTAAAAGATAGTGATTTAAGAATAATCAAATTGTTTAAATTTAATATTACAGATGTTTGAATAATAAAATTCCGAATTTGATATGATAAATTTGATATTGAAATTTAATATGAAAATAGAGTGAATAGTTGAAATTTGGTTTAATACAATTCAGATTGGTTTCCAAAGTGAATATAAGTTATATTGGGATTATAATAGAGTTAATAAGATTTTAAAATTGGAAATTATTAGATAATTGAATAACGGGTTTAATATGAATAAAAATGATTTGTAAAATTTTATTTTATCATATTAAAGTAAGAATGATGTTGTAGAACTTTTAAAATTGAATTAAAAGTAAATTTGTGAAAATTGAATATTTTAATATTTAATTATCGACTGAAAAATAGCCAATTTTCGAATAGTCTCGGAATTGGACGAAACTAGTTTCATTGGATCCGTAATAGTTTGTTATTATCGGGTTTCAATTTTCGTAGCAATCGGAGTTTTCGTTTGACCGTGGCAGCTCGAAACGCATCGAAACTGTTTTAATATTTAATTGACGAGTTAAAATACTCATTTTTCAAACAGTATCCGATTTCAACGAAACCAGTTTCATCGGATCCGTAATGTGATATTTTTGTAGGATTTCAAATTTCGTGTCAATCGGATTTACCGTTTGTCCGGGGCAAGCAAAAATGCATAGAAATTCGTTTAATCGGTTTAATTTAAATTTGATCGTTTATTTCCGTAACTCGCACAGATGATCGAATTAGCTTCCGAAACCTGTTTCATTGTGTCCGGAACGCGGGATAAACCCTAGAAATGCCAGTCACCGCGCGTAAATTGGAGTTCGGAAAATCCGAAATGAATAGTGTATCGAAATTTTATATATAAGGACCCCCTTTATCTTCATTGCTCAAAACCCTAGCCCCTTTACAGTAGCCGCCGCCTGTGCTATTTCCAATGGCCAGAAACGCACGCCCTTCTTCCCCTCCGATCTCCTCATCCATCGACTTTCATCCAAATCTTTCAACTAGTAAAATGTAGAGCTCAACGAGGGCTACAAAATCAACGGTGGAGATGAGTTTTCGTGCAATGGAGGGAGCTAGGGGACGCGTTGGTCTGCCGTTCAACCTCGTCTTGCGTGCACATATGGAGGTCGAGCACGACCGGTCTGAGGCCGAAGATAGCATTTGACGTGGGCTTCGAAATGACGTAACTTGATCGTGGTGGAAGTGCATGAATTGGCCGTGGCAATTAGGGTTTGGGACGGCTAGTATGGGTTCTCTCGTTCGTGAAGACCTGGGAAGTTTTTGCATGGGGGAAGAGGCATTCGTGCACGGCTCTGATGGGAGCAAACAAAAATCAACGGCTGAGATGATTTAGGTTGAGAAAAAAAAATGTAAATTGTTTTATATTATAATTTGTTTAATCCTTAAAATGATGTATCTCTTTCATAAGAGGTCGGAAACGCACGAAACCAGTTGCGTTGGGATCGTATGGACGAGTACTACGCTTTGGAAATGGATTGGAATCGTTTGGAGCTAGAGAAAATTTTGGATTAAATCGAACGTCGTTCGATTTGATTTAAAATCGTAAAAATCAAGGTGAGTGTTTTATAATGCTCATAACGTACTGAATATCTTTATGCTAGTTAAATTGACATTATGAAGTGTTATGATTTTATTTGTCGTTGTTTGATAAAATTTAATTTTCATATAGCTTGTCATTTGAATTAACCGTTGAAAAATTAAATTGACAGTTAAATTGAAATTAAAATTGAATTGCGATCAAATTACCTGACATTGATAACCATGAAATTGCCATGAATTGTATTGTCTATTGGATGATGTATTTGGATGGATGTTATTGGTTGATATTTAAATGTTTAGATGTTTATTTGCTTATATATGTCCTGTTATGCATACATATGAAACTGTGATTTGATTTAAGTGATATATATTCAACCCTGACATTTAATTGAAATAAATAATTACTTGGCCATAGGATAGAAAATTATATACGGATACCGAATTGGCTAAATTTATAATTTTTAAAATCGTCGATTTGGAATTTATTTAAATGTTTTGATTTAAAAAGTTATAAATAGAAATCAATTTATAGAAATCAAATTTATCGAAAATTGAGTTTGGAAAGTTGAAATAAATTTTGGTTAAAAGAAATTGTTAAATAATTAAAGTGGAGGCTTTGGAATTTAAAAGCGGGATATGATTGAATTTCGTAAATTGATTTGTTTAAGGATTTAACATTAATTCGAGCTTTGAATATTTCTAAGTAAAAGCGATATAAAAGGATATTTTGAAATTGAGCTTGAAATTGAATCATATTGTAATTGGGTTTTAAATTTGAATATTGGAAGATAATTTTGTTAAGTATTATAAATTGATATTTTGAAAAATCAAGCTCCAAATCGATATAAATTGAAATTGAATAAATTAAAGGTGAATGTAAAATTGAATTAATTTGAAGTCAAAGTTGACATTGATTTAAATTGAAATCGAAATTGAATCGATAGAATGGAAATTGGAATTGATTTGAATCGGGAAGTTATAATTGAAATGGATTGGTTTTGAAGCTGTTTTTTTTTTCAAATTTCTCGGTTACATAAACCATTTTTGAGTACTTAAACTATTTTAATCTATTTTAAATCTACTTAACCCGATTTAAATTGTTTAAACTAATTTATCTATTTCAAATCCGTTTTAAGATTTTAAGTATTTTTAACTATTTTAATTATTTAAAACTACTTTTAAACTACTTAAAACTATTTTCTAAAATTCTAAGCTGATCAGTAAGGTGAAATGTTTATATTTAAAATCTTGAATTTAAATACGAATTGGATTAAATTAAGTTGCAACCTAAATTGAAATTCGAAATGATATTGAAATCGAAATGAGATATTGATGCGAAAAATGATTTTTGAAACGGAATCTTACATTTGAATAGATACGATGATATTCGAAATGGATTTGATTTTTGAAGCGAATATGATATTTTGATATCAATTATGAATCGATTTGAAATGTAAAAGAGCCAACGGTGTAATAATATATAGTTATTAAAGAGACCGGGATCGGATATGGACATACTCTCTGTCGATACCGAACACCACTTTAATAACTATTATACGCGGAGTGTTGACCCAGAATGAAGTGGATGGTTTGGTGACGCGTTGATTGAAGAAAGAGAACGATATTGGATGACCCCTGACATGACTAAAACAGGAACCGCGCCGGGCCATTGAGGTTTGCCATCTCTAGCGGACACACTTCTTCGATACCATATCTATTACATTTGTGATTCGATTTAGGTGCACCCCTTGATTTGAGAGTGTTGTTTCATGGTGTTGGGGTAGCTGCTGGCTATGCTCAACATCAGTCCGGATCACGCAACTACTAGTATCCTAGTTGGTATCACCTCATGTACCTTGTCATACTGATTATCCTATTCGCGACCACTACGTTTTGTTTTGTGTTATACCTATGGGGTACCCTCTGATAACCACCAGTTTACGGTGGGGCTTACGGTGCTGTATAGACTATGGCATTATAAAAATGTGTTAAGGGGGATTATGGTAACGCCTTAACGCCATTTTGATACTTTATATTACTGATAGGCATTATCTACTTAGCGTACATTACTACATAGTAGATAGTTTAACGGATCCCTAAGAGATGGAAAATCCCGTTACATCTCTTGAGTTATTGCACGCACGTTGACATTGGATATGAGATGTCAAACCCCGTAAACATCTCTGACGCCGTTACACTCATATTTATTTACGATTGATTTAACTTTCATAAGGATATTTTAGTCCTGACTCGATTGTTTTTTCTTTTCATTACGCTCGGGTCAGTCCTGAGTTTTTCAGATTTTTGAAGATCTATTCTGGAGGATGAAGACGAAGATTTGGTATACTATTACTATTATTACCCTTGCATCATGCTATCTGCTGCATTATTTTAATTGTTCTGTTGTATATGTATAACTCTGATAAATTTTGTATAAACAATTGTCAAAGTATAGTAAACAGCTTCATGAACTGTTTATTTGACTATTATATTTTATCATTCCGCTGCGAGATTCTGTGTTGTTTCTTTTCCTTTATTTCTCTTTCTTTTCTTTTCTTATTTACCCCAATAACCATCTGCCCTTTTGAATGGTTTGGAATCGGCATGTGTATTTAATCGTTGGTTTAAACTGTCCAAAAAGGCGGGTCGTTACAGCACTAATAATAATATTCAAAAGTGTTTTCTCGTATTAAGCATTTTTGACTGTCATAAGGAGAAATCTCTCCAAGTTTGCGCTTGCATTGTGTGTGTGGTGGGAGGCCTTATGGCAGTTTCATTTTCAAAAAGCATTGCGGATTTCAAATTTAAATTCTTTTGTTTGTTTTTAAAGATAAACTATATTTTTTTTGCTCATATTAGTCCCATGACTGACCTGGAGTTTATTGTTCCTTTCCTAAACTCTGGGTGCCCATAATTTACCACACGAGTAATCTAGAGTTGGTTTTTTTCAGATAGTAGATTAGATATCGATTCGGTAGCTTTTTGCTTTCCCTTTGGTATTCTTTGGAGACTTTGGATATTGAAGTCTTTGGTTAGGACGACTGGCCTTGCTGAGCTTGGTGCAACTTGATGGTGGTTCGAGCTTATGGTTTGGAGTTTTAGCTTTGGAGCATTGGATTGGAGTTGTCTCTTGGCTATTTGTTTTCCGCTGCCATTTGTTTCCGCTATTGTATATGTCACTCCGATATTGTTGAGCATTATTGATATCACTATTGTATATCATTTTGGATATTGTGTTCATAGGAGTTGTATATGATATTCATTTTTCTTCCGCTGTGTTGTTATACTTAATGTGTTATAAGCTCCGGCGAACCAGATTCGACGTTTGGATCTGCGGCATTTAAATACGAGTGTTGTATTCAGTGCCGATTTTTGAAGGTCGAGTCAGGGTCGCTATAATTGGTAACAGAGCTGAAGGTTAAAAACATTAGCTCGGGAGTATAACACATTAAGTGACTCATTAGAGATAGGGTGAAGTATACCCTAGAATGAGCATATCCCTAAGATATCCGTCTGAATGCCTCAGTAAATTCTTTTACTATCCACTGATAGTGAGTATGAGTGCGAGAATAGGACGAGATAGGGGACAGGGGAGTACCACTACAAATGGTCAGTACCCTGCAATAGCGGAAACAACTTTCTCTATCAATCTCCTTTGATTCGTCTTTTCAATTCTTTGATGATTCCTGGCATCTCCAGGAAGATGCTTTGATATATTTGCATGGGACATAAACTCTAGATGGGTCAGAATTGTTTGCTTTGGTTGCTATGGTTGATAGGTATATTTTGGTTGTTTAAACTAAAAGTTTTTGATTGTATCCATATATCTGTCTATTCTTTGGGGAATTCCGACTTGAGCTTGGAATCCATACCCGGTGTTTGAGAATTTTGGAAGATTAAATTCATTTATTTGTTTCTTTGGGGTCCAAAAACATTCTACGAATGGTTAGTTCTCATAGTTTCGGTGACCCAAATGTCTTGTATTGAATGAGTTCATTCTCATAATTATTAGTGATATTCTGATTTGGTAAGCCAAATGCAGAATAGATACCCAGTTTGATTTGGAAACTGTCTCTCTATCTTTGTGTATCCATCCTTTGTTGTCTCCCTTACAAATTTCGAGGACGAAATTTTCTTAAGGGGGGAATCTGTAACATTCTTGTTTTAAACAAATTTAAATTTGTAATTAATTTGATTCCTAGATTAAATTAAGAATTAATTTGGTAAATTTATATGAAAATATATAAAATGTTTATATGTTAACAAGTGTAGCTAGTTTTAAAAAGATATTTGTTTATTTATTATATATGTATATTTATTGATTTTTAAATAGAATTTGGATTTGAGATTCAAAATAAATATTGAGAATAAACTGAAATTTGGATTTGAAATTAAAATATAAATGTGTTGAAAAATAAATTAGATTTAAAATTATATTTTAAAATTTATAAGAATTTGTGTTCTAATTTTAATATACATATAATTTTAAAAAAAAATTGTTTTGAATTAAATACAAATGATTTGCAAACAATTGTTTAAAGGTTAAATACTATAATATACATATGTGTGTTGATTATATATGTGTATTTAAGTTGACTTTAGATTGGACTTTCAAATTTAATTTTAATTTGAATTTCATTTTAAATTTCAAAAGATAGACATTTTAAAAATATTTGGATGAGCTTTTATTTATATATATCTAGTTTTATTACATTTTCAATAAAAAGAAATTCATATATATATATATATATATATATATTTAGATAAGAAATAGTAAATTAAGTAAAAGCTTTTTATTTACATTAGAAATAAATATGTGATACTTAAAGGACAAGTGTAAAAACATTAAGACTTAATAACAAGTGTTAATTGATTGAAAAGAGTTATGACAATTGTTAAATGTTTAAACATAAAATTTCTTTGCTTAAGACAAGTGTAAGCTTGAGATCAATTGAAATAACAAGTGCCAAGTTAAAATTTTCTTTTAATTCAAATTAGAAATATATAATAAAAGTTAGTAAGAAACCAAGCCCATTTTCTTTCAAGCATTTGAATACCTGAAACAAAGTAACTCAAAAAAAAAACTAAAAACAAAGTTTAAATCATATCTGGAAATTGAAATCAAAAGAAGATCAAGCAAATCAAATACAAGTTCAAAAACAAATTCAGAAAAATTTGCAGATGTGTTTATAAAAGGAAAATACAGTGCTTCAGTTTATCCAGCGAGCAGTTTTCTCTGGAGTGAAGTAAAGGTAAGTAAATTTTCTTTAAGCTTCGATTTTAATGTTGTAAATCAATAGTAAAAAAGGAATCTAATCAATAAAATTAACCAGTTGCAGGGAAACAAATCAAGATCAAATTTTAGAACCCTTTCTGGTTGCAACTGCAGGAAGAAAAAAAAGTTCTCTGTTATATATATTCAAAATGTAAGTAGATTTAAGATTCGTTGTTATTAATGGGTTAAGTGAATGAATGCAACAAAGGGTAATTGAAGATCTGTACTTGCAAACTTGCAGATCTAAGCTTCAAAAGATTAAAGAAAAAAATGAAATATACAGGCTCAACTTTCTTCTTTCTGTTCCCTGTTTTTTTTGTTTCTTCATCAACTTCAGGTGAGCAAACACACTCGAACCCATTTATATGTTTTGATATTTGAGTTGATGCTTGAATCATATTTGTTTAGTTGATAGTTATGTCAACATGCTTGTGTATATATGTGTGTAAAATTGTGTGTGCATGTTTGTATTAAATCATTTCCCTGTTCATATGCTACAGGTTTCAACCTGTATAAACAAAAAATTTAAAAAAATTCCTTTCCCTGAACCTTTTCAGGTTAGGAACTCTAGATGAAAAATGAATGTTTGTAGACAATATGATTTTTTTAAATAATTTCAGGTGTTTATATGAGATAATTATTTCAAGACAAGAAATTTACAGTAAAAATCCATATAAGTCAGAAAAATCAATTGTCTCGAATTCTTGTTTTGAGTCTATAATTTGATTCGCATGGGAAAAATACGATTTTAGATGTATATACCGTAATTTTTAAAATTGGGAATAATGGGAATTCGTGGGATGATTAGATTCGTGCAATTCGTCAATTCCAGGCGAATGACGAGGAGTTGGTCGTAGAGTTTGATTCTGGGGGGTAGATGGGTTGTTGGTAATCATCAAAAAAATTCTGATTGAATTTATTAATCGTGGTGGTGCTCCAAAATCGACGAACTAGGGTTTTCATCAAGATTTTGTTCGACGAGGAAGGCGTGGAAATTTCGTTAATTATGGTGCATCAAAGTCGATCGCGCCTAGGGGAAAATCTTCGTGGTTGAATGGTGAGGGTTTGGACTCGAAGGCAGGGTGACCAGAGGTCGGCGTCGTTGCGACGAAGTTGTTTTTGGCGATCGGTTTTGTTCCATGGGTAGCTGATAGGATCAAATCCACGTTCGTGAATGTCTCGTGGTTTTGGTGGTCGTAATTGAGTATGGTGATCGAAGTGGACTTGCCAACATCAGTGACGTTGGTCAGAACGTCGGCGGCCACTTGTGCATGTGCACGAGTGACGTGCGTATCTGGGTTAAAGAATGCTCAGGGAAGATGAAGAAATCCTCGAAATTGAGCTCGAGAAAATGGGCGATGGGATCGAGCTCGTATGGGTAACAGCTGCAGTAGTGTATAAAGATAGAGAAAAAAAAACATATGTTTTAAAGAAGAAAAGAAGAAATTGACGAAGATGATGGGAAGAACTTGGGTTGTTCTGGGAAAAACTTGAAGTCGAGTACGTGTATTTGTGGGTTTGGTTCGGGTGAAGGGAAGTATGGCTCAGGGAGTAATAGTACAGCAAGTTTTTCTTATTTATTATTTTAGTTAAATATTTAACAATTTAAACTATCTAAATGTTTAAAACAAGTTTGACAAATATAGGAGGGGAAACCAATGATGAATTAAATAAAGTTTTCATATTTATTAATCATATTTTAGAAGTAAAAAATGAAAATTTAATAAGTTTTTAACAAGGTTACAAAATTTAAAATTTTAAGTTAAATATTAAAAACTTATTTGTTTTTAAAATAATATGTATATTACGTATTCTATTTTTAATGCTTTCAAATAGGATTTAATAATTAATTATTAGGATAGGTGGTTAATTATCAATATAACTAAATTAAAGGGTTATTTGTTTAATCAAAGTGATTTGTTAAATTTTATTGATCCATTAAGAATTGAGGTAAAATAATTACATGAATCGGGTTAATTAAATAATGACTTAAAGATTAATTAATGAAAGTATTTAAAGGATGGTTCATTAATAAAAATAATTAATAAATTAATTAAGAAATCAAGGGTAATAAATTGCTTGGAGATAACTACTTAATTAAAAATAACTAATTTATGATTGAAAGTTGATTAACCAAGTGATCAAACAATAATTCATTTAAGGATAACTAATTAATATGATTAATTGGAAGATGATTAATGAAATGATGAATTAAATAAATTAAGGTAAATTATTTAATAATTAAAAGTTGATTGATTGTAATTAAGGGTAATAAATTTAAAGATAAATTTATTTATGAAAGTAAATAAAAGATAATTACTTTGTGTAATTAAATGAAAGCTAATTACTTAGTGAAATTAATGAAGGATAATTAATTAAAGTTAATTAATTAAATGGTGAATTAAATAATTAAAGGGATAATTATTTAAAAATTAAAGGCTGATGAATTATAATTAAAGGTTAATTAATTATAAATGGTAAATTAATAAATGATTAAAGAGTAAATAATCAAAATGATTTGTAATTTATTAATATTAATTAACCAGGATTAGTAAGTCATAAGTAACTAAACCTGATTTGAAATTATCACACAATTAACTGATTTTACTTATGCATGTTTGGATTCGATTTGATGATTGAATTGTT
Source organism: Allium cepa (assembly GCA_030765085.1). Lineage (NCBI taxonomy): Eukaryota > Viridiplantae > Streptophyta > Magnoliopsida > Asparagales > Amaryllidaceae > Allium > Allium cepa. Next base: position 349,680,436 of record CM060928.1, read on the forward strand.
TGATATCCCTGATTGTGATGCTCTGTTTTGATTTGAGCTATGTTTACTGTGATTTATTTGCAATGATACATACCTGTGATCTGTGAATGAAAGATAAGCGTTACAATTGGTTTGTACCGCTTATCAAACATAAGCGTTATAGTTTATACCACTTACTAAATATATTGCTATATTTGAATCTGTGCTGATTGATGATGTGGCACTTTTATTGTGTAAAACCCCTATACCACACTTATACACACACGAATATGGATTGCACATGGAAATCGGTTAAGTCACAGATTTTTGAAATAATTTTTAAAATTGAATTTTTAAATCCAAATTGGTTTGGATATGGATTGGGTTTAAAGTGAAAAGCTTTTGAAAAGGAATTTCAAAGATAAAAGTTATTTTTGAATAACTTGATTTAGTTTTGAATTTGATTTAAAATTTGAATTCAAAATTTGAAATTGAATTCTGTGTTGAGAATTTATGATGTAAAAAGGTTATACAAACTATAAATGTGTTTATATGGGTTTTTAAACCATTTTAAAAGTATGGTTTTGAAGAGTTTGAATTTAACCCAAGTTTATATTTGAAAGGTCTTAACTCGTGCAAATATAATGGGGTTTTCCAAAAACGAAACAAGTGATTTCAAATAATAATAGCTTTTATATAGAGATAGAATTTCCAAATTATGATGAAAAGATTTCAAGTTTGAAATAGAATGGTTTTGAAAGTTATGAATGAATCTTTGGAATTGTGTTTTGAAAGCTATGAAATGAGTCTATGATTTAAAGACCGGATGAGTTAATCCAACTTGAAATGGAATTGTTTTGAAAGGTTATAAATGAATCTTTATCGAAGATTGGTGAACCTTGTTTACAATTGAAAGGGGTCTTACAAGTGAATCTTTTATTTAAAAGATTTAAATGTGGAAATTGTTTAAACCATTTAAGGTTTCTGAAATGAATCTTTTTGTTTAAAAGATTGGGAATGGTAATTTGTTTTAAACCATTTGAAAGGGAAGTTTTGGATTTTAAAAGTTGTGACTTAACTGAAATCCCATATTCATATGGTTTTTAAATATTGCGCTCACTATTCAGTTTAGCCGGGAGAGGACCGTTGTGTCATATAACCCATTCCGAATATGTGATATGTCATAAAGGGATAGCAATTGAAGATGGTGGTGAAGGCCGGGTGTCTTTGAGAACGATAGGATAAACTGTCGAATGACTCTGCACTGAGTTGCTCCGGTATAGAGATCTCCATATGTGATGGGGAGTCCGATCGAGATTGAGGACGCCCGGATTGCAAGGGCTTCTTTGGAAGTGCCTTCGGTTCCAATCGAACCCGGAACAGACTTGTATGGATGTGTGTCTGACATTACACTTTGAGATATAAAACCGGTTTCTATCAAATACATTTCTGTTTGGTGGCGGAGAATTTATTCTCTTAGCTTAACACCCTACTTTGAGACGTACGTGCTCAGAGGTTATGTAATTGATGGTTACCAGTGATACGTTCCTAATTTGGTAATGTGGCATACGAAGTGCTACTGATCATTTGTTGATTGAAGCATGGCTTTTGTGAAAAGCGTAGCTTTGTGGACGAGACTTTGTCGAACCTCACAACTCGGTTATGATCGAAACAGGAATCGTGGCAGCAAGGTTATTTGGGGGTAGCGCCCCCTGAGGGTATGTCCATTTCATTCTGGATTATAAGTGGTATCATGGTATGGAGCCAAGATACTTACTTTGTGGTTGCTGCAAACTTATTGCTTTGTGGTGTCGGTTGAGAAGCGCTTCGGATAAAGGCTTTTAATGACCGGGAGGTGGCATACTCGTGTCAGTTGTTACCTAGTCACAGAGGTAACCCGACCTTGTGTAGCAGAGATCCGGTTAGGTTCTTGGGAACGTCCCTCCAGTGGCGTTCCATTTTATATTGGAAGTTCCTTTGCCCGTCCATTTGTTGGAAATCCAATCATCCAATACGATCCCTTTACGGTTTTAGTTGTAGAACCTGCCATTTAACATGGTAGCTGTAGTAGGCATACTATAATGGTACGTATGCTGGCTAAGATTAATATTATACTTTCGAAAATGTTTTCACACTATGCACTAATAATAATATTTAAAAGTGTTTTCTCATATTAAGCATTTTTGACTGTCATAAGAAGAAATCTCCTTCAAGTTTGCGCTTGCATTGTGTGTGTGGTGGGAGGCCTTATGGCAGTTTCATTTTCAAAAAGCATTGCGGATTTCAAATTTAAATTCTTTTGTTTATTTTTAAAGATAAACTGTTTTTGTTTGCTCATACCAGTCGCATGACAGATCTGGAGTTTATTGTTCCTTTCCTAAACTCTGGGTGCCCACAATTTACTACACGGGTAGTCTAGAGTTGGTTTTTTTTCAGATAGTAGATTAGATATCGATTCAGTAGCTTTCATCTTTCCCTTTGGTATTCTTTGGAGACTTTGGATATTGAAGTCTTTGGTTAGGACAACTGACCTTGCTGAGCTTGGTGCAACTTGATGGTGGTTCGAGCTTGTGGTTTGGAGTTTTAGCTTTGGAGCATTGGATTGGAGTTGTCTCTTGGCTATTTGTTTTCCGCTGCCATTTGTTTCCGCTATTGTATATGTCACTCTGATATTGTTGAGCATTATTGACATCGCTATTGTATATCATTCTGGATATTGTATTCATTGGAGTTGTATATGATATTCATTTTTCTTCAGCTGTGTTGTTGTACTTAATGTGTTATAAGCTCCGGCGAACCAGATTCGACGTTTGGATCTGCGGCATTTGAATACGAGTGTTGTATTCGGTGTCGATTTTCGAAGGTCGAGTCATAGTCGCTATACATTGCCAATTTTATAAGCTATCTCAAAGTCGTACGGTGCCAAAAAATCCATCCATCGATGCCGCCTCAAGTTCAAATCTTTCTATGAGAATAGGTAATTCTATGACTTATGGTCCATGAAATGCTCGAACCTCTCTCCTAGCAAGTAATGCCTCTAAGACTTGAGTACGAAAACTATAGCAGCTAACTCCAAATCATGGGAAGGGTAGTTCCTCTCATGCGTCCTCAATTATCTACTCCCATAACCTACCACCATCCCTTCTTGAATCAACACTACTCCTAGACCGGTCCTACATACATCAGTGTCTACTGTAAAAGGCTTAGCTCTATTGGGTAGAAATAACACTGGTGCACTAGTAAGGGCTCTTTTTAGCATCGTGAAAGAATTCTTTACAATCCATGTCTCACACGAATGTTTTATTCTTCTTAGTGAGGAGAGTAAGCAGTGTTAAAATCTTGACAAAATCTTTGATGAAATTCGTATAATAGCCAGCCAATCCTGGGAAGCTTCTAACTTTGGTAATGTTCTTGGAGGCCTTTCAATCTTGCACTACAATTACTTTAGCGGGATCAACAACTAAACCCTCTCTTGTGACTACGTGCCTCAAGAAACATACCTCCCCTTGCCAAAAGTGACCCTTCGAGAACTTTGCCCTCAATTTATGAACACGAAGTGTATAAAGAACCTCCTCTAGATGAACAACATGCTCCTCCATACCCTTGAAAAGAACCAAAATGTCATCCACAAATACTACTACAAACTTATTTAGGACATCTCTAAAATACGGCTCGTCAAATCCACAAAATAGGTTGGGGCATTTGTTAGCCCAAAAGGCATAATCAACCATTCAAAGACTCCATCGAGTGTCCTAAATGCCGTCTTATCAATGTTATCGTTAGCGACCCTAAGCTGATGAAATCTAATGGCTAAATCAAGCTGAGAAAATACTGAATAGCCAATTGACTGGTCGAAAAGATCGTCTATCCAATGAAGTGGATAACTGTTCTTCTTCGTGAGTTTATTCAACTCTCTATAGTCTACGCAAAGTCGAAGGAAACCATCCGCCTTTGTAGGGAAGATGACTGGCGATCCAACTCAGATATGCTCCTTCTAATGAAGCCTTTCCCCAATAGCTCACGAATATGCTTGCTTAACTTCTTCCTCTTCCTAGGTGGCATGTGTCTCACTGGCACTGCCACTGGCTTAGCATTTTCATTCAAATAAATTCTAAAGTCAATCTCTCTCTTAAGGGGTAGTCCCCTGACTTCCTCAAAGACGTCTGGAAAATCTCTGATGATTGGAACTGAATCTAACTCTACTGATGATGAATCAAGGGAATAAAGGAAGCTCAACATGACTGACCCCTGTGAGTCACAAGAAACCTTGAGAGTCTTACCGTTGCATGTCTCTAGTCCAATGACTCCCCTCTCGCGCTCTAATATCGCTCCATATGTGGATAGCAAATCCATCCCCAAAATCGCCCCATACCCCGAAGATCCCAATACATAGGTGTCACAATCAAAATCTACGCCTAGGATAAAAAAATTCAAACCCCTACAAATCATAGATAAATGTGCTGATCCTCCTATAGGGTTTGAAACAACTATGGGGTCCACTACTAAAGAGATATCTAAGTGCAAACAATCAACCAAAGAACTAGAGATGAAAGAATGTGATGCTTCATAATCGAAAAGGTTCTGAATGGGAAAATCAGAAATAGAAATCAAACCTTCCACGGTGACTTTCCTACCTCTATCTGACGCGTTGTTGGAAGGTTCTGCATCCAATTCTTGAATCTGTACTGCTCATGCATTCGCTTCCTGCCCCGTCTTCTGACGACAAAACCTACTAGTGTGACCGGGCTGTCCACAATTATAACACTTTCCCTTTATCTCTAGCCTTCTTATAGTCTTTTGCATAATGACTAACCATCCGACAACTATTGTACTTCCCTCCTTTCTTAATATACTTTTGAGGGCCTTTTCCTTTCTTCTTATCTTTATTGTTCTTCCATCATTTCTTCTTAGAACCTTCCATCTTAGGGACCTCCTAAATTGGCGAAGTCCTTGCATAACTTAGAAAAATTGGCTGCTGCGTGTGGATTGGTGGGATTTCAACCGTTGGTGCTAGATTGGGCACTTACCCTTGCACTTCTGGAGTCGTAGCTTTAAGGTATCTACAAAACCAGCCTGGAACTTAGACACCCTTAGGAAGATTAGGGGAATCCACCATTCTATGCAAAAAAAAAGAGAATTTAGGCTCGAACAAATTGAAGGAAGATTGAACTGGACTTTGAGGGGATTTTTATAAAAACTCTCTTTTATACTTGAAAACTTTTTCTAAGAGTTTCTTTTTGAAAAATACTTTTAAAACAAGTTATTTTTGAAAAATAATTTACTTTTTAAAACAAAAATTTTTTAGGAATCCTGTAACCTTAGGTACTAATACCAAGTGAAACACCCCATATCTCTTAATATACCCAAAAAGGGCACACTAAAGAATATGATGCATTTTAGGTATAGCTAAAAATTTACAGAGACTAAGATTCACAAGAAAAAGATAAACTAGCGAAAGCATGTAAAAATAATAACTTATTGAAAATCAAACTTCATAAAATAAGTCATAACCAAAATAAGCCTCAAAATACCAAATACATATGTCTTATGGAAAACATCGCCTCAATAACAATATCAGAGTACATACATAAAAACATCCCTCTCAACAAGTGCCAGTACATGAAAATAAAACTGAAAAGAAGAAGAAGAAAAACAAATGAAGAAGAACTCTGCAGCAGAATCTCCAGGAAAATCTGAAATCTACTGTCGGGGCCTCTACTGGCCGATGGGGGAAAAAGGAAATAGATGAGTGGATCAAACTAAAAGTCTGGTGAATGAAAGTAATTACTAGTACTCTTAAGTAGGGTAAAGATAATAGGATTTGCAATAGTTCTAGTATAAAAGGGAATAAAGGAAAAGATAAAGCTGGAATAAAATACGGTTTAACTGTTTTCTTTACTTAGATAGTTCTATTGGATTGTTTGCACTTTTCTAAAACTGCTATGATTAGGCTGCAGTACCAATCCTAGTTTAATTAGGATGAAGTCCTAATTCTACACTTTGATCGGCCTTCTATCTCTACTGTGCCTAGTGCAGGCTAGTCCCATCCTATGGGTCCCACAGCAAAAGACACCTGTTTAGCACTTTGAACTCAATAGCGACTTATCTCCCTGCAGTAAGGTCGCATACTGGACCACCGTTAGGCTCGTGCTACCCGTTTCTCCCACTTTGGACCTCTTATTTACCCCAAACAGCATAAGCGTGCCCAACCTCACCTTCGTGTGTTATGAGACCACCAGTTCTTGACTGAAGGGAAATGCTGCCGATACGCGTCCTAACAAACAAAATCTAGTTACGCCCCTAATCCAAATCCCCTGATTTGAACTTTTAATCATTAACCACTTATCTACCCTAAATAACATAAGCATTCCTAAGGGAAATGCTGCCGGCATGGGTCGTACTTCTATCTTTGCTAATTAACTTAGTATAAGTCTTTAAAATAAGCCTTTTCTATTTTCTCTCTAATTATAACCTGTGTGTTATAACTTTGCGTATTTACTTAACCCAAGGCCTAAGTTTAAAAATAAAAACTTCTGTTATTTCTTCTATTTTCTCTTTTTAGTTATAATTACATGATATAACCATGCTTCAAATGTCTTAAATTTGTCTATTTTAATCTATGTCCAATTTACAACAGTTCTCTTTATTTTACATCCAATTTTCTGTAAATTCAGTGTTCTTATATTTTAGTCCACATTAACGAATTATTTTCTTCTATTTATTCCATTCGCATAAAGGGGAAATTAAAAAGAAACTGACATTTACAGAATAAATCCCAATATAGAATAGATGTAATAACGGTAAATAACTGTAAATACTGTAAATAACTGTAAATAATTGAGAGGGTAATAATTAACAGTAAATAATTGCAAATAACTGAAATATAATAGCTAAAATAAAATAGACTAGAAAAAAGTCAAAAATTTACTCAAAAATAAACGGTAAATAAACTTGCATAAAGGTTATCCCAAATATGTAGAAAAACTATAACTATTAGAAACCCTATTATTTTAAATTACTTAAAAATCTAAAATAATTACTTAAACACTCATCTATGGTCCTTAGCTCTTTCCTTCGGCCTTCTTGGATCAACTTATGGGATATAAAATATTTTAATTAAAAAGATCTTCTCCTCGGAAAAATATTCCTTTTAGGGTTCAGCCTCATGCAATGAATCCAGATGGAGAAAATCTGAATGGGAAAATAGCTAGGCCTAAGGTTTTATATAGTGTCACTTATGGATCTCAGAACGTTGGATTTGGAGATTAAATCTGGTGCAACCACGTCATAGGCTCGACGGGAACCATAGGATGGAAGCACGGACACACGAGATGGAGTAAAAATAGCAAAATGACGTGTTGAAATCGAACTAGATAAAGCCGACAAAAGAATGCACGCGGGTCGACCTGGGTCTCGACCTACCACTTTCTAGGGTCGACCTATAGGTCGACATAGCCATGGTGAGGGTCGACCCTAAGACCGACCTTGCCTATATATATATATATATAGTTTTCTCGTTTCTTGTTTATTCCGTAACTTCTTCGTTCTAGCTCTGATTTTGACAATTTATATATGGAAATTGACCGGAAAATTACCACGGACACATTGCTGCAACTTCCATGGTCCAGTTCTAATAATTTGACAAATTTATTTTATTATTTAATTAATTTGTTAATTGAGTACTATTGCTTAAATTTCGAGTTGTTACATTCCTACCACAAGGCATGTTTTGGGAGGCAAATGTTATTCCGCCTTTTCGTTAGGCTAGGATATCATGTATTTGGCTAAAGTGGATGGATTGGAAATCGATTACAGTTGAAACTATGGACGATAGTTGAACGAATTCGGATGGAAAACACTCAAAAAATGGCCAAGTATCCAATCAAGGTGTAATCGGTATGAAGTGACACATGAGTCCACATTTCAAATTTCAAGTAAGTTGGAGTTCGTATGCTCAAGTTATGGACAAATCAAGAATTTATATTGATCGATTTAAAATGATCCATAAAACATTGTAAATCGACGAAGATCGATCAATATCACAAAATCCACTAGACCAATTCACTTGAAACTTTCAAAGCATCAATAAAATGAAGAGTGGAGCCTATAAAAACGATCCCAAGTCAAAACATGCAAATTCAAGGATGGCTGAGCATTTTTTCATCCTTAAGAACGATAGGTATGACTCAATGAACGATCCAATTTCAACCAAGATCGATGCATATCTTCTAAGTTACAAGTCAGAACGATTCCATATTTCAAAAGCAATGTCAAGAGACTTATGGAACCCCCTAAAAACGATCGGTGTCTCCCAGTGCATAATCCAATTTCAACAAAGATTGATCATATCTCATAATCTACAACTCAAATTTACTTCATATTTTAAGGACAAGTTCAAAAGTCATTTGGGACCCTCTAGAAACAATCGCATGTAAATTGGAGGCAAAAATAACGATCGGCTAAACTTTGGTCGATCGTTCCAAATCACCGAGTTAGGTTTGTCGATCATTATGGTAGGCCCTATGAACGTAGAGATCCTTCTACCGAAATCTTAGAGAAATATCTCTTCATCTCTCTCTATAAATACAACGGACTTGACTTATTGCAAGGGACTTTTTTTGGGCTCTCCTTCACCACTACCTATCTCTTCCTCCATTATTTTTCAAAGGCAAAAACAATTGTGCTTGTAATCTTATAGTATAAATAAAATATTATAGGAGTGAACATAGGCCGAAGTTTGCCGAACCACTATAAAACTTGCTTTTTCATTTACTTTTCTACAATCTATTCTATGATATGTGAATCTATACCTAAATATTGGATATTGGGGCTTTCACATACAACATGGTGTTTGTGACCATTTTGGGCACAAATAAACACATAGGAAAAATCCCCGAAAATCACATTTATTCACTTTTTATATGTTTTCTAATATATATAAATTTATGATCCGAAAACGTTACTTAGTTGCCTTAAATAATTTAAACCCAAAATTGATTATTTCTTTTCATTAAAAACTCATAACAAATTATCCATAGCTTGAAATATTATGAAAATTTAAACTCATCTCCAAAATAATGTTTTACACAATATATCCAAACATCACGGCATTTGAAAATCAATTTGTATGATTTTAACCATAAAATCGAATTATATTATCCTACAAAAATCCTTGTTTAAATTATAACATGGTAAATAAATCAAAACAAATCATCATTCATCCAATCATATGGTTTTAAACATTAAACCTAACTTAAAACATTCAAAATGACTTATATGAGATGATTTAGATCATGATTCATCTTGTTTGGACAACGAACATGATATTTGTTCTCGCTTTAATCTTCCTAGCTTGAATCTTAGCCTCTAATTGGATTTTTCTCTGATTCTTCTTTGGGTTAAGGCTGACCTCAACTCACTTTGCTTACGTTTTTGGTATGTAAAAATGTGAATAAGAATGATATTAGGGGTTTAGTGGTTATGGTGTATAGATATTCCCTTTTTGCCCTTGCCTTATTCTCTTAAATTTCTAATTTATAAATCATACTTATCTATTCATTAAGTTAAGGCATGACCTTAATTAATTTTTAACTCTCAATCCCCTTATCACTCTAGTCTCGACATTATTCTATTTAATTTATATAATTAAATATTCTAAATAATGCTAATAAAAATTAAGGGTGTTACAGCCTCCCCTCCTTAAAGAATTTTGTCCTCGAAATTTAGCGAGGACGAAGTACTAAGTATAGCAATCATTTGTAACATCTCCTAACTACCATACTAGCATACTTGGCTAGCAGACAGTCTATATATATAACAGATATGGAATATACCCTTATAATAGACCGGGATAAGTATCTTTAATTAGGTCTTCAGTCTCCCAAGTATAGTCCTTCTCGTTGTCGCTCCACTGAACTTTCACCAACTTAATTGTTTTTTTATAACCTCTTCTCATCTCTTGCTACAACCAGAACTAGTTTCCTAACAAATGTCAAATCTTGTTCTACTATTTCATCTGTCAATGTAGTTGGAGAAACAGTAGTCTCTGGAACATGCATATACTTACGAAGATGAGACACATGAAACACAATATGGACACTGTAATAGCCCACAAATCCGTACCCTTTTGAGCTGACAATATTCTCCATCAGTTCAACTCAAAGTGGTCGGAAATGCAAACCATTAGGGTTAAAGAAGAAAGAGGTAGAAGAAGAAATAGAAAACAACATCAGAATCTCACAAATGCAGCGGAACAATATACAATAGATAACAACTGATCTTTATATAAAAGAACTATAACTATTTTCATACATTACATCATCAGAGTACATACAAACAATAACCAAATACCGGAAAAATTTTAACTTGTCCCCCCAACTGATTACACAACTTATACTGCATAGCAGAGTATATATCAAGTACGTGTGATACGTCTCGCCATCCAGCTGATCTCTTGAGTTCCACAGTATCCTATCCTGCATCCTATAATACTCGGTCTGACTCGAGCATTATAGCGAAATAACCGAGTCAGTCTGGAATACCAGCATGAGAAAATACACTCAATTGGATTATTAAAGTTTTCAAAATCATTTGAAATCAAAGGTATCTCGTAAGACTACGCCACAAATAAACATGTCAGGTTTTTACCTTACGATAACCAAAATATTTTTATCAAGTCCGTCTGATATTATAATAGTGTCTATAGAAAGCAAAACAGAATCTAGCTGAAATGCTTGCATCTTACGTTCCAGCAATATTTGGGCACAATCAAAACCGTACAGGTGCTTATTGGAGATTGGATTCCATACAATGGCAGGGCTACTGGGGTACTGCCCATCACCGTACCTGGTCTAGATCTGCGTACCGTGGATACCCCTGATCCCTTGCAACTTAAGACCAGAGTTACCCCTTACTGGATAGTCCGAATAAGATCACCCCGCGGTTGGGATCAGCAACCTCCCACACAACCGAATAAAAAGGGACATCTAGAAAGGGATGATCTTACCTAAATTGGTTGCTAGCCACTTAGCCTTGCTGCACCTCCCCTGTTTTAGCCATTCGCGGTTGATGAGGCTCGAGGCTATGCGTTAACTTTTTTAGCACACATTCACTTAGAATGCTCATCGTCCCTATGACGATGTTCTGATAACATTCGTCCATACAAGTCGATTCTCGGTCTGAACGGGACCGAAGGCACTACTCCTACTACATCCATTTTGGAATCACCCTCAGGATCAGTAGCGATTAGCCCTTGCACTTCACTGCTCCATCTTCGACTCCAAGCTCTTGTCTTCCTCATGAAAACGTTCAAACCGGATCGAAGTGGTTTTCAAAAAATTAATCCCGATCCTGGTCTCTTCGAAACGATCGGCGCATTGGCCAATACTGATAGTTGTTTATTCAACTATCAAATAACATCTACAAACAACCATCAGGCTTAATAATTTCCTAAATTATTTATTTCAAAATATCTCCGCAAGATATTTTTACACACTTCAACCCTTTGAAAAATAGTTTTCAAAACACTTTTCTCTCGCGGAATGATTCCCATCCAATTGTTTTATTTCCACTGAAAATCACCAAGTCTTAATACTTAGATTTTTAAACAATATAAATCATTTTATCCAAAAATATATACTTTAAAACATTTAAAATAAAAACTACTTAAAAGACTTGTTCAAAATAAAAGTTATGAAATTCTATACTAAATTTCCAAATAAAACTATAGCCAAACTACTTTTTAAAATAAAGATACTTTATAAAATATAAATATTAATATCTTTTAAATCATAATACTAATTTAACCTTTAAAATAATTTAATTATATAATTAACTTAGTAAATATTTACTTTTAAAATTTTGAAAACCACTAAATAATAATTTCTTTCAAAAACATTCTTTTAAAACCACTTTAAAACCTCTAACTTATACTTGGAAATCTTTCTTTGAAAATATACTTGGCTTTTCAGGGGAAATACACTTTTCGTCCCAATATAATCTGTTTAATCTGTTTATAAATTCTTCTCGATTTATCCCAATTTAATTTATGTCCCAAATCCAGAAATTTCTTTCAACACTTTAAAACTAAAACCACTTTTTATTTTTAAAACACATTTCCTTCTCTTTATAATCATTTTCAAAAATATATACTTAAATTACTTACGTTAAGGCTACTAAAAATAATATTTAGGAAATCTATAGAGTTTCTGAGTAAAGCTTAATCCAAATTTTCCTTTTTAAAAATAAGTTATTATATCAAATATTTATGTTGAAATTCCTTTTTTTTAAATCATAATACTAATTTACCTTTAAAAATAATTAACTACCATAATTAGCTTAAATAAATATTTACTTTCCACTTAAAAATAAATAAAATAATAAAATTTTCAAAACATTCAAAAAAACATTTTTACACTTTTAGTTTATACTTTGAAATCTTTTCAACCTTTAAAAATAAATTCATCTTTTATTTTTAAAATGAATTCCCCCTTTTCTTGTAAATTCCACTGGAATCCATACTTTCAAATTTATCCACTGATAAATATTCCACTTCATTTATAAACCAGTTGCAAATTTCCATTTCTCATTTTTCTTTAATCACAGTTTCCAAAACACTAAATCGATTTCAAACTGATTTCCTGGTTTAAATTCCCTTTAAAATTTATTACTAGATCTATCCATCTCCCAATAATTATTTACTTAAGAATTTCCTTTTCATTTCCTTTAAAAACCCAAACTTCGTATATACATTTTTTTCATTTCTCAAAATACCCATATATATTCAGCCAAGCATAGCATTCAATAATTTCAATCCCCAATAAAATCAATATAATCTATCACAGATCATCAAATAAATCACATCGCTGAATATAAAATAAATTCAATGTTTTGAGGAAGCCAGTTGGATCCCTCCAACCTGTTTCCCTGCATTCACAGATGTTAACATAATGTAAAATACCGATCCCACTTCGAGGGGGATATCACGGTATATAGGGTCATCCGCTATTATGCAGGGCGCATAGGGTCTCATCCGCTATATAACATGGGAAATCAATAACCCCAATATATATATATATATATATATATATATATATATATATATAATACATCACATCCAAGCTGATAATAAATTATCAATTCAAGAAAATAACCAATAATTTTAAATTTAACTATTTAAATTTAAAAGGTGATCCAAATGAGTGAGATTAACTCACCTTTGATTTGTTGCAACCCGATCCATCCCGACTAGTTTTCTTCACGGTTTTAGACCTTGTATAAACAGTATATGGTGTATTGACATTTGAACTAATCGAACAATTAATTACCATTTATCAATCTAATTAACTAGGAATTTTATTTAATCTAATTTTTCTTTAATAATTTATTTTTAATGGCTAAATAATTAAATAAGCTAATTTTAAACAAGTTAATCACCTTAATCGTTATTTTAAAATAAACTAGTTTTAAAAATATGCATATATATTTTTATAAATAATTTATATTTATATATTTTCCTTTGAAGCCCATACCCTTTTAAAATTAATCTATAGATTAAAATCAATTCGACATAAACTCTTCAACATTAAAAAAAATCTATATACATACACATACACACATATATATACACATATACATACATACATACATACATACATATATATATATATATATATATTTAAAACAGAATGTTTTTTAGTCAACTGCTTTAGCAATTTAAAAATGAAATTGATTAACTATTTAAACTAGTTAACTAATTAACGAATAAAAATCATACCCTGTTGTCGAATAGCTCATCTCCCATGCGATTTGCCACCATTTTCATCTTGCCATCGCGACCCAATCAAGCCCTCGACCAGACCGACTAACGAACCTATCAAGCAGAATGCCATCACATTCTCCTCCCATAAGCTCGCCAACCCAAGCCTTCGCGTGCCACTTGACATCGCCTTCCCATCAAACTTGCAACTACCCGCTCTTGCGCTATGCCCTCGAAGCTGCCCCCTTATCGCGATTCGAACGCGAGTTGAGTTGGGTGAATGTGCTTCCTCGATTCGTCGAACTGGCATGAGGAAGCAAAAAAAAGGACTTGGATTTTGATTCACGCAGCTATGTTGATTTGATTCTTTTTTTCTATAGATTCATCTTCAGCCATTTTGATTTGGAACAGGCATTTTAGATCGAAATAGAAGAGGGGAAAACGATTATACTTGCAGATGGGAACAGATTGTGTTTATCTTTATTTTTATTTTTTCTCTGAAGAAGACGCGTGTTCTCAGGAAGAACATGTGTTTCCCAATTGCCTTGCTTGTCTGCAGGCTTGCTGTAATGTTCTGAGGTGATAAAAATAGCTGATATTGACTAGAATATATTAATATATATATTTTAAACTTTAAATTCGAATTTAAATCGTCTTGAAGTTGCAACTCAAAATTTCGAACTCCTATCGAGGCGTGCTGCTAGGCGTTTATTATGTTATCACCTATTACGAACGCATTGGAAAAGGTTCCGAGTCCTGATTCGATCGTATAGAGAAGATAACTTTTTGAACCCAGTTATTATATTAAGTTTTCGATATAAATTCTAGCGCATTTATATACCGTACGACCACATGACCACTCCAAACACTACGAAAATTTAAATCCGATAATAACACATTATTACGGATCCAATGGAACGAGTATCGTTGAATTCCGAGACTGTGCCTTAGAAGGCTATTTTTAAATATCAATTTAAACGATATGTTTTTAAAACTGAACAAAACACTTTTAAATTCAATTTTAAAGTTCTATTATTTTCAGTATTATCAATATTGATTTTACAAGCCTTCAAATTATTTTTAACAAGCTCAAACTGAAGATTTAATATTTTACCCAATTTCCAATTATTAAATTCAATATTTAAATCATCCAATAACCTGTGATATTCGAAACTCAAGTTAGAATTAACCTTTTAAATATTTAAAATCAATTGAATATTCCAATTTCAAATATCTAAAATCCTGGGTCGTTACATTCCTCCCTCCTTAAAAGAATTTCGTTCCTGAAATTGCTAGTTAAGAAGAATGCTCCAACCGTTAGCTATTTCCCCAATCCAAATAGTTTTTAGCAACCTCCCAAAACCAAATAGTTTTTCAACCATTTTCCAAACCATCTTTTTATTAAAGTCATCCTATCACCCTTACTAACTTGCCAAAAATCTTCCGTAGTTTCCAAACAGCATTATTTACTCAATAATTCAAATTTAAATTTAAGACCAAATTTTAAATTATTAAAATTTTCTCAAAAACTTTCTAACTCCCTAAATTTTCGAAAAATTTCGCCAGCGTCTGCTTTGTGCGGCTAGCTCAACACAACTACAACATGCCTCTACCGGCCCCCGGATTTCAAAAGAAAACGAAAAGCCAAGTGGCTAGATCAGAAGATCATCAAATTTCATATGACAATTAAATACATACCTTTTGTCGGGCCATATAATTTTATCTTCTGAAATCAAAATCATCAATTTCTTTTTTGCTTTTAAATACCTGTATACTACATAGCAATAATATCCAATCACAGCATTCAAATTCATTTTATACATTCTTTACAACATTTTCAATATCTATTTCATTCAAGTCCGTATGATGTACATATACCATTCATACGAAATATCAAATCCGAATCGCTCCCTCGATCACATAATTTCACTTCCGAACTAGTATCATTCACTCCACTTCCTAGTGCGGACTCAGATCTGGTTTCTTGATCATAAACCGTCATTCTTGTTGCATAGCCACAACTATGATAGATAATTTTCAAAATCAATCAAAAATCCACGTCCAGGGTTCGCCGACGAAAATCGAGTGAAAAATCCCAACTCGGATCGATACAACTATCTTGAAATTATGTGCTCGAATCTGGATCAAATCTTTATACGAATAAAATAATATACGTACATCCTACATATTTATTCCAATTGATTATTAGCTATATCAATTCTCTTTTATATACTTTTATTAAATCTTCATCCATTAACTTAGTATATTTCCAATACCAAATTTACTTAAGAATTTCACCGTTTCTTCTTAAGTCCAATATTAATATTTTACACACTTAAATTTATTTTCACTTCACCACTTAAACTTTCACATTTTTTCCATTTAACTTTAATTTTCAATTCCATTCTAAATTCAATTTACCTTTCATTTTTAAATTTTGAATTCAATTCATTTAAAACCATATTTAATTAATCATTTCTTTAATTAGTCCCTACTAATTTATTTTAAATCTAAATAGACTTTATTTACAAACTCTTATTATTTTTAGTCCACTTCGAACTAATTCTTCAACTTCACTTTACTTAATTTGATTTAAATTAATTATCATACCAATATTCATTTTCAATTCATTTGCTTACCCATTTAAATTAATTAGTTTACTTACTAATTTTATTTTCAATCCATTGTTTTGTTTAGTCCAGTCTTGACTAATTTTCCATATACTTACAAATTCAAAATGAACTTCAACATTCAATTTCATTTACGTGCAAATGTAAATTCATTTATTCATTCACAAATTTATTTCCCACTAATTTTTTATTATTTCCATGGACATTTTATTTAACCAACTTAGACTCTTTCCTCAAATTCATTTTTATTTAACTTAATTTAGTTATACTTCATTTCAAATCAGATTTTTTTAACCTTTATAAGTCTTCTAACCTACTTACATTTCATCACAATCTCTATCTACTTCATTTAATTGGCTTACATCCTAACTTATTTTGTTTTCTTACTTCAAATTTTTAACTCTTCTTCAAGTTAAAATTTTCTATTCTAAAAATTTCAAATTTTACTAGTTATCAAACCCATTTATATTTCCATAAACATTTTAAATACTATTCCAGAGTCTGTTAAACAATTTCTCAATATTTCAAAAACCATTTTTGAAATCAATTATATACATAATTCATTTGCATATCAAATTATCCTTTGAATTTCAAAACCAAACCAGTTTTGCAACAACTCCAATTTAGAATAATTTGGCAGCAATTCCTCTCCTGGAAACTCGAAAATAAACACCGATGATGTCGCGATCATCATAGGAATTATTTTCCAGCAACCGAAAAGAGTTTAGTGCTTTTATCCCATCAAAAACATTTTCCAAATATTTTTAAATTCCAAATCTCACCAGATTTCATATCCAATTCAAAATATTTCCCAGATAATATCACCATTATTTCTCCAAAACCTTTAAAAATCATTTTCGAATCAAAGGAATTTAATTTCTAAAATTTTGAATTCCAAATCCTTTAATCCGTACTCAAAAATTACTCTGGCAACTTATATCAATTTATTTATAATTCACATTTCAAATTCCATTTTTTTATTTGAATTTTTTCCTTAACCTTTGGTTATGATTTCAATTCCTATTTTAAATTTCTACACAATAATGATAATAGTTTAATATTATCATTCCCTCACAACCAAGCAACCATATACTATAATTATTTATAAAAATTATTTCTTTTATATACAAAAATAATTTAGGCAAAATTATTTCATTTACCCACTTTTAAAGACTGTACTATGTCGGTTTTCCTAGTTTAAGAGTTTAGAAATTCCTACCGATACAGTTGTCCAGACTACACCGACTAGAAATTATAAACACTCAACCAATAAGTCGACACAATAAAAAAATTTATATTTACTAGCAAATACGCGCTCATATCTATTAATACACTCAAACTCATTCTAAAGTACTGCGGACTCTATTTCTAATGAGTAATTCCCTACCAGAGCCAAGGTTCTCGCTTAACCTTCTGCTCTGATACCAGCTGTAATAGCCCGCAAATCCGTACCTTATTGAGCCGACAATAAACTCCATCAGTTCAACTTAAAGTGGTCAGAAATGCAAACCATTAGGGTTAAAGAAGAAAGAGGTAGAAGAAGAAATAGAAAACAACATCAGAATCTCACAAACGCTGCAGAACAATATATAATAGTAACAGCTGATCTTTATATAAAAGAACTATAACTGTTTTCATACATTACATCATCAGAGTACATACAAACAATAACCAAATACTGGACAATCTTTAACTTGTCCCCCCAACTGAATACACAAATTATACTGCACAACGTAATATACGTCAAGTACGTGTGATACATCTCGCCATCCAAATCGTCTCCTGAGTTCCACAGCAATCCTTTCCTGTATCCTATAATACTCGGTCTGACCCGAGCATTATAGCGAAATAACACCTTAGTCAGTCTAGAATACCAGCGTGAGAAAATACACTCAATTGGATTAATAAATTTTCAAAATCCTTTGAAATCAAAGGTATCTCGTAAGACCATGCCACAAATAAACATGTCGGGTTTTTAATTTACGATAACCAAAACATTTTTATCAAATCCGTCTGATATTATAATAGTGTCTGTAGAAAGTACAATAGAATCTAGCTAAAATTCTTGCATCTCACGTTCCAGCAATAATATGGAACAATCAAAACCGTATAGGCGTTTATTGGAGATTGGATTCCATACAATGGCAGGGCTACTGGGGTACCGCCCGTCATAGTACCTGGGCTAGATCAGCGTACCAAATATCCCCCCGATCCCCTGCAACACAAGACCGGAGCTACCCTTTACTGGATAGTCCTAATAAAATCACCCGTGGTTGGGATCAGCAACCGTCCACACAACCAAATAAAAAAGGACATCTAGACAGGGATGACCTTGCCCTAATTGGTTGCTAGCCATTTAGCCTTGCTGCACCTCCCCTGTTTTATCCATTCCTGGTTGATGAGACTCGAGGCTATGCGCTATCTTTTTAGCACACATTCACTTAGAATGCTCATCGTCTCCCTGACAATGTTTTGATAGCATTCGTCCATACAAGTCCGTTTCCGGTCCGAACGGGACCGAAGGCACTACTCCTACTACATCCATTTTGGAATCACCCTCAGGGTCAGTAGCGATTAGCCCTTGAACTTCATTGCTCCTTCTTCGACTCCAAGCTCTTGTGTTCCTCACGAAAACGTTCAAACCAGCTCGAAGTGGTTTTCGGAAAATTAATCTCGATCCCGATCTCTTCGAAACGATCAACGCATTGGCCAATATTGATAGTCGGTTATTTAACTATCAATTAACATCCACAAACAACCATCAGGCCTTATAATTTCCCAAATTATTTATTTCAAAATATCTTCGCAAGATATTTTTCCGCACTTCAACCCTTTGGAAAATAGATTTCAAAACACTTTTCTCTAATGGAATGATTTCCATCCAATTGTTTTATTTCCAATGAAAATCACAAAGTCTTAATACTTAGATTTTTAAATAATTTAAATCACTTTATCCAAAAATATATACTTTAAAACATTTAAAATAAAAACTACTTAAAAGACTTGCTCAAAATAGAAGTTATGAAATTCTATACTAAATTTCCAAATAAAACTTTAGCCAAACTACTTTTTAAAATAAAGATACTTTATAAAATATAAATATTAATAATTATCTTTTAAATCATAATACAAATTTAACCTTTAAAATTATTTGCTTATATAATTAACTTAATAAATATTTACTTTTAAAAATTTTAAAACCACTAAATAATAATTTCTTTCAAAAACATTCTTTAAAAACCACTTTAAAACCTCTAACTTATACTTGAAAATCTTTCTTTGAAAATATACTTAGCTTTTCAGGGGAAATACACTTTCCATCCCAATATAATCAGTTTAATCAGTTAATAAATTCTTCTCGATTTATCCCAATTTAATTTACGTCCCAAAACCATAAATTTCTTTCAACACTTAATAATAGAACCACTTTTTATTTTTAAAACACATTTCCATCTCTTTATAATAATTTTCAAAAATATATACTCAAATTATTTACATTAAGGCTACTAAATATAATACTTAAGAAATTCTACAGAGTTTTTGAGTAAAGCTTAACCCAAAATTTCCTTTTTTAAAATAAGTTATTATATCAAATATTTATGTTAAAATTCCTTTTTTTAAATCATAATACTAATTTACCTTTAAAAATAATTAAATACCATAATTAACTTAAATAAATATTTACTTTCCACTTAAAAATAATTAAAATAATAAATTTTCTAAAACTTTAAAATAACATTTTTACACTTCTAGTTTATACTTTGAAATATTTTCAACCTTTAAAAATAAAATCACTTTTTGTTTTTAAAATGAATTCCCCATTTTGTTATAAATTCCACCGAAATCTATACTTTCAAATTTATCCACTAATAAATATTCCACTTCATTTATAAACTAGTTAAATATTTCCCTCTCTCATTTTCCTTTAATCACATTTTCTAAAACACGAAATCGATTTCAATCCGTTTTCCTGGTTTCAATTCCCTTTAAAATTTATTACTCGATTTATCCAATTCCCAATAATTATTTACTTAAGAATTTCCTTTTCATTTCCTTTAAAAATTCGAACTTAATATATACTCTTTTTTTTCATTTCTCAAAATACCCATATATATTCAGCCAAGAATAACATTCAATAATTTCAAACCCCAATAAAATCAATATAATCTATCACGAATCATCAAATAAGTCACATCGCTGAATATAAAATAAACTCAACGTTTTAAGGAATCCAGTTGGATCCCTTCAACCTGTTTCCCTGCATCCACGGATGTTAGCACAATATAAAATTACAATCCCACATCGAGGGGGATATCGCGGTATATAGGGTCATCTGCTATTATGCGGGGCACATAGGGTCTCATCTGCTATATAATGCGGGAAATCAATCACTTCAATATATATATATATATATATATGTAATATGCATCACATCTAAGCTGATAATAAATTATCAATTCAAGTAAACAACCAATAATTTTAAATTTAACTATTTAAATTTATAAGGTAATCCAAATGAGTGGGATTAACTCACCTTTGATTTATTTGCAACCCGATCCATCCCGACTAGTTTTCTTCACCATTTCAGACCTTGTTTAAATATTATATGGTGTATTAACATTTGAACTAATCGAATAATTAATTAGCATTTATCAATATAATTAACTAGGAATTTTACTTAATTTAATTTTTCTATAATAATTTAATTTTAATGACTAAAATAATTAAATAAGCTAATTTTAAACAAGTTAATCACCTTAATCCCTTATTTTAAAATAAACTAGTTTTGAAAATATGCATATATATATGTTTATAAATAATTTATATTTATATATTTTCCTTTGAAGCTTATACCCTTCTAAAATTAATCTATAGATTAAAACCAGTTTGATATAAACTCTTCAACATTAAAAAAATCTCTCTCTATATATATTTTTAAAACAGAATTGTTCTGTAGTCAACTGCTTCAGCAATTTAAAAATGAAATTGATTAACTATTTTAACTAGTAAACTAATTAACAAAATAGATAAAAAAATCATACCCTAACAAACGCCTGTTGCCGAACAACTCATCTCCTATACGATTTGCCACCATCTTTACCTCTGCCATCGCGACCCAATCAAGCCCTCGACCAGACCCACTGACGAACCTATCAAGTAGAACGCCATCACATTCTCCTCCTATAAGCTTGCCAACCTAAGCCTTCGCGTGTCGCTCGACATCACCGTCACCTTCCCATCAAACTCGCGACTACCTGCGCTTGCGCTATGCCCTCGAAGCTTCCCCTTATTGCAATTCGAATGCGAGTTAACTTGGGTGAACGCGCTTCCTCGATTCGTCGAACTGGCACGAGGAAGAAAAAAAGAAAGACTTCGATTTTGATTCACGCGGCTATGATTGATTTGATTCTTTTTTTCTGTAGATTCATCTTCGGCCATTTTAGTTTGGAATAGGCATTTTAGATCGAAATGAAGAGGGGAAAACGTTTATAATTGCAGAAGAGATCAAAATGTGTTTATCTTTTTTTTCTCTGAAGAAGACGCATGTTCTCAGGAAGAACATGTGTTTCCAAATTGCCTTGTGTGTTTGCAGGCTTGCTACAGTGTTCTGAGGTGATAAAAACAGCTGATATTGACTAAAGTATACAAATATATATTTTTTAAATTTTAAATTCAAATTTAAATCGTCTTGAAACTGCAACTAAAAATTCGTTTATAACTATATGCCCCTATTACGCACGCAATGGAAAAGGTTCTGAGTCCTAATTCGATTGTATGGAGAAGATAGCTTTTTGAACCCAGTTATTATATTAAGTTTTTGATATAAATTCTAGCGCGTTTATATATCGTACGACCACATGACCATTCCAAACAATACAAAAATTTAAATCCGATAATAATACACTATTACGGATCCAATGGAACTGGTTTCGTCGAATTCCGAGACTGTGCCACGGAACGCTATTTTTAAACATCAATTTAAATGATATATTTTTAAAACTGAACAAAACACTTTTAAATTCAATTTTAAAATTTCTATTATCATCAGTATTATCAATATAGATTTTACAAGCCTTCAAGTTATTTTTAACAAGCTCAAACTGAAGATTCAATATTTTACCCAATTTCAAATTATTAAATTCAATATTTGAATCATCCAATAACCCGTGATATTTGAAATTCAAGTTAGAATTAACCTTTTAAATATTTAAAATCAATTAAATATTCCAATTTCAAATATCTAAAATCCTGGATCGTTACAGACAGCTGCCAAACTATTCGGCAACTCTATTATGCATGCGAGCTTTCTGATTCTCTCTATAATTGAGAACAGTCCAACATATCTTGGTGCCAGCTTCCTTGATTTTGTAAATCGCACCATACCCTTCATCGGTGGTACCTTAATGAAAACCCTATCTTCAACAGAGAACTCTAGATCCTTATGCCTTTTATCTACGTAACTCTTTTGTCTAGACTGAGCTTCCTTCATCTACCTTGGATCAACTCACTCTTATATGTTGTCTATTTTACCAGATATGGACCTAAGATTATTCTGTCTCTAGTTTCCAGCAACCATGCTGGTGACTTGCATAGCCTTCCATACAAAGCTTCGAAAGGCACCATTCCTATACTAGTTTGATAAATTTTATTATAGGAAAACTCAACTAAGTGTAGATGATCTTCCCATGATCCAAAAAAATCTAGCACATAAGCTCTTAACAAATCGAGTACCTTGTTGACTCTCTCTATTTGCCCGTCTGTCTAAGGGTGATAAGCAGTACTCATCTTAAGCTTCGTACCTAACATCCTATAGACTCTTCTAGAACACTCTAGTAAACAAAGTATCTCTATCACTTATTATACTACTGGGAATCCCATATAGTCTAACTATGTTCTACATAGACAACTTAGCTAAAACACATGACGTCCTGGTCGACTTAACTAGAATGAAATGGAAACACTTAGTTAACCTATCCACTATGACCCACATACGTTCATTTCTTCGATTCAACCTTGGTAACCTGCCAATAAAATCCATGGATATAGAATCCCATTTCCAAAATGGTATCTCCAAAAGTTTAAGCAACCCACTGCGCTTCAGATGTTCAGCCTTCACTTGTTGACAATTCACACACTATTTTTCCCATAAGCCAACATCCTTCTTCATACCTTCCTAATAGAAATTCGTTTTCACGTCTTGATACATCTTAGTTCCCCCATGATGAATCATAAATTTTATTCGATGACATTCCCTAAAAACTTCTCTCTTTGAGTCTCCAACATTCGGAACACACAACCGTCCCTTCTTTCTCATCCATCCCCTCTAGTCAAGACTAAAATCTTTTAGATCATCAATCTCCAATCCAACCTCATGCCTTTTAATCTTCTCGGCTAATAGTGGATCCTCTTTCTTTTTAGAAGTAATCCTTTCAATCAAAACAGGTCGAACATCCAAGCAGGATAATATGGCAGCGCTCTGACTAGAACTAGTAGTCGATCTTAACTACACACTACAAATAGTCAAAGCCTCTAGGTCCTTCCATTCTGTTAACATAGCTAACACCACAATCTGATGTTTTCTGCTAAGAGCGTCCGCTATGTTATTTCTTTTTCCAAGTGTATACTCTATACCAAAATCATAAGCTGCTAAAAACTCCAACCACCTCTACTGCCTCATATTCAACTCCTTCTGAGAGAATAAATACCTTAAGGACTTATGATCTGTGTATAACTCAAATCTCTCCCCTAAGAGATAATGTCTCCATACTTTTAGTGCGAAGATCACTACTGCCAAGTCTAGATCACGAGTAGAATATCTCACTTCACGCGGTCTAAACTGTCATGAAGCATAGCAATAACTTTATCTGTCTACATCAACATAGCTCACAATCGATTGCACATGCATTGGTATACACTACTAATCCTTGATTCCCGTTTGGAACTACTAACATAGGTGCATTGGTCAACAAGTGCTTTAACTTAAGGAATGCTTCCTTACATTTTTCAGACCAAATAAACTTCATGTCCTTCTTGATTAGCTTAGTCAGAGAAGTTACTATCCCCGAGAAATCCTTAATAAACCTCCGGTAGTAACCAACAAGCCTAAGAAAACTTCTGATCTCAGTCACCATCTCTAGTCTCTTCCAGCTGTTAACAGCTATGATCTTATCTGGATCAACTGACAAACCCTTCTCTTAAGCCATATGACTAGGAAACTTAACTTCTTTCTTCCAGAAATGATATTTTGAAAACTTCACTTTTAGTTAATGCTGCTTCGTGTCTCAAGCACTGCTTTAAGATGAACTTCATTCTCCATTACGTCTTTAGAGTATATTAAAATGTCATCTATGAATACTAATAGGAATCTATCTAAGTGCTCTTGGAAAACTTGGTTCATCAAATCCACAAAGAAAGCTGGCACATTCATTAACCCGAATGGCACCAACAACCACTATTACAAACCTTACCTAGTTTAAAATGCCATCAATGGAATACTGTCCTCTGCCACCCTTAGCTAATGGAAACATGTCGCCAAATCCAATTGGGAAAATACTCTAGCTCCACTCAACTGATCAAATAAATCATCAATTCTCGGCAAAGGATACCTATTATTGATCGTCTTCTCTTTCAACTTACGTTAGTCGATACACATCCTTAATGACCCATCCGGTTTCTTCACGAACACCGTGGCCACTGCCCAAGGAAAATGGCTTGGTTTAATAAAATTATTTCCTTCTAAATCCACTAGCTCCACCTTTAATTCCTTCATTTTGTGGGTGTCATTCCGCTACATGATCTACTTACAAGTTCTGCTCCTGGCACAAGATCTATCCAAAACTCAATGGCTTGCTTCAGTGGTAGTCCTATGACTGGTGTAAAAACATTTGCAAACTCTCTTGCTACCAAAACCTGATTCATCTCTTCTTCTACCTTCATTGCATTCAGAAAATCCCAAGCACATGAGCTTGACTTCTCTACCGAGTATATAATTTGGTCATAACTATTGTGTCTTAGCGATATTTCCCTATCTTGGAAAAATATCCTAGCATCATCTTTATCTAACCAATCCATAACCTAAATGATCCCCAAGCCTATGAAATCAAAATACATACAAACTGCATGCAAATTTGTGACCTAATAATTCATGTTCAAACTGGTCACATTTTATCCCCAGAGTTGCTTACCCTCCTATCGGATTCTCACCATTAAGGAAGTAACAAGGATGAGGGTTATAGACATAACTTATCTACCAAACACTGAGATATAAATGAATGTGATGCACCGGTATCAAATAGTATCATAAGAGGTGTACTATGAATCAAAAGCATACCTTTCATCCCAGTCATTCCCTTCTCAGCAGCAGTTGGCATAGAAGATGATGGTTCCAAAGAAAAAACCTTTCCATTGTCTGCTCTGACTAGTTCTAGACGCTGATTCTTGTAGTGTTCAATTTGGTCACAGTTGAAGCACTTCACTCCTTTCTTATCAGCAACCTTTTTTCCTTTATCAATTTGATATTCATGAGCATAATGTCCTTTTTCATCGCATTTGTAGCAAACTACATCAGTCTTCCCTTTCTTGGCAGCTCCTCTTTTTTTAGCTCCTTTCTTCTTAAATAATTTCCTCTTCTTGCCCTAAGAATCTAGGGTTTCAACTTGCTTCTCTTTCCTAAAAGTAGAAAGCATCTCTTTATTCCTTATTTCCATCTCCACTTCAACTATCCTTGGATCACGGGGGTGTGGCATAGTCATCATGGTAATCTCGGATCTTAACCCTCGAATAAACTTCTCGTTCCTTTTAGTGACGGTATCAGTGGTAGTATATCTGTATTTGGACAACTCATCAAACTTTGTAGCATACTCAACCACTGACATCTCACCTTACTAAGTCCATGAACTTTCTTAGCGATACTGACTTAGCAACTTCATACAAGAACCACTCTTCAAATCTCCTTCGAAACTCTGCCCACCATTCCATCAATAAGTGTTGCTCCATGTAATTATCGTGAATCAAATCTCCTCTTCTTTTCATCATCTAATCCTAAGTTGGAAAAAATTCTTTCATAGTGCAATAACAAGTTTTTTACTCCAACATCATCCTTTGTTCCCAAAAAGGGCTTTCCACCAAGACTGGTATAATCCTGCTCAGCTTGGTATAGTTATTGCCAATTGGGGTCATAGGATTAGCCCCTCCAATATTCACAGCATTATCCCAAGTTACCCCTACATCTGCTTGGGCTTGCATCAGATTGACGAAGAACTGATACATCACCACCATATCTAATGGCGGGGTTCTAGCACCTATATTGGCATTTGCATTTGGATTAGCATTTGCCTATCGACCCAGATTCCTTCTAGTATTGGGTCGAGCATTTCGATTAGTTATGGTGCTTCCTCCACCTAGATTTCATCTTCTGTTTCCTGCCTCCATGTCTTCCTTTCTCATAAATCTACATACAAGTCTTAGTAAGATACAGAAGAACGGCCTAAGAGAGAGGGGAATACGTACTTATATTTATATATAACAAACGCAAGTACGTTACTATAGTGTTAACCCAAAACCTCGATCTCATTTTCTGATTCTTTGGTTATGTTTTGCAAGTCATTTAGGTTCAAATTTTCTTTTAAATTTACATAAACTTATGCTCCAATACCAACTTGTAACATCCCTCATTTAGAGGTCCTAAACTAACCATTACGAATGCTGCAGTGATCCATGGTTATTAATTCTGAGTGATCAAATGCGGTAATGTTAGATACACTGATATACCAAAATCACATGAATAGGAAAAAAACTAAACTCAATTTAAAACAAATTTCTCATTTCGTTTCAGATTCATTACATTATCCCATACATAAGCCACGTTAAGAGAAATTATAATTTATTAGAAAATACAGTAAGAACGACATATCAAGATGCCCCTTGGTTGATCAGAGTCTAAATATAAGCACTAAATAACTTTCCCATTGCATCCAATAACATAGCAGAATTAAACAGAAAGAACTCCTAATATCTAACTTGCCTCCAGCACGTCTCCGGAAGCTTATTCGTCTAAAGGAGAGCCTGAAAACCTTAACTCTCAAACTTCTCAAAATCAATTGAGCACCCGAGAGTTTATGAGGAAAACTCAAACTTCGAGCCAGATAAAAATTCTGGTGTGAATAATAACTTACCATCTCAAACCATATAGATATCTAGTGAGACCACGCCGGTTAGCGGAACGGGTTTTCCCCTCACTAGTATCTTAACCCATTTAATAATAACCATATACTATGCATCGACATCCACATTGGTTAAAACATAGCATAATAAAATGTATCATAATGATATGCAAACATGCAATATGCTCTCGATTTCCCATCCCCGTTTACTCGACTATCTATCTCAAGATATTGTTTCTAGGATCACTATCAACCTATTAGTTTTCATGGGCTACTAATAACCTGTTTAATTCTTTATGCATTTCCTATCCACTTTTATAGTTTTCATGGGATTACTATGGACCTATTGATTTCTATCAATACTATCACCCAATCATAGTTTTCATGGGATCACTATGAACCAATTGGTTTTTACCAATACTATCATCCAATCATGGTTTTCATGAGACCACTATGAACCTATTGGTTTCCACCAATAACATCCCTCATGTCATAGTTTTCATGGACTGTCTATGAACCTATTGATCTCTCTCAATAACTTATTCCGAACATAGTTTTCATGGGATCACTAAAAACATATTGGCCCCTGCTAATAACAATTTTTATAATATAGATTTTATGGACTTTCTAAGAACCTATCTACCAATAATCCTTTGATCCGTCTTAGGCATCCCATATTCTGGTCAATCTGACCTCCTAGGTGTAATTCTACTCAGATAGGAGTTCAGTTCAATATACATACACACACACACATACACGCACACACACACACACACACATATATATATATATTCACTACTAGGCCAACCCAGCATGTTATTATGCCCTTACCCAAAGATGCAGTTATGGATTATAAATGAATTGAATATAGTTACACAAGCATTAATGATAATTAATCAAATAACATAACAATATAATCATCCATGGTTAAATGCCTTATAAGAATTTTTCAAATGAAATAGGTTAATACCCTTAGTCCACTATCTTTATCAAGGAAAGCTTCCTCTAAAATTCAATAGTTAAATGTCATTTCAGAACTCTTTCATGTTGCCATGTATTTACATCAAAAATGAGATTGGGTTCTCAAATTTTTAACTAATGCTTTCGACTACATCCTTTGTATCATTACTTAAAACCTTGGACGTTCTCTTTCGAAACCATCCAACATACCTTTCGAATACTTGGAACCATTCCTTTCGAAACATTGAAAAATATACCTTTCAAAACACCGAAAAATATACCTTTTGAAATATTTAAAGCATACCTTCAAAAGCATTGGATTTAAGTAAGAGTTCGTTGAAACATAGCTTCGAAACCATTTAAAAGTATTCCTTCTGGAACCATTGGGTTTAACATTTAGTATAATTATAGGGTCAAATAGAACAGAAGTGAAATTAGCCCTTTTGAAAGCATTGATCTCAAATAAAAGGATTGGGAAAGAGGTTAGCTTCGAAACCAACCTTTTGAAACCATTACCTTCGAAACTCTTATTAAAAGTGGCTAAAACAATCATCTAGAAAGCATTGAGGAAGCGGCTTTAAAATTTAAAAGGATGAAAGCTTCCCTTTCGAATCTACAAAGAAAAGTGGCCTCTAACTGATTCAAAAGGTATGAATGTAGTAGCTAGGTATGGAGTAGGTTCAAAAGCGGCAACTGTTTCGAAAGCATCTTTAGAAAAACAAAGGCAAGTTGATTGGTTCAAAGGATAAAAAAGTGCCTTCAATGCCTTCGACACAGTCCCTTCCGCCTTTCTCCAATCCACTATGTACGAATTGCTTGATACCATATGCATTGGTTTGAATAGGTGCAAAAGGTATACTGGGCATGGTGACGAAAGCAATCAAATGGAAGTGGCGAAGTTGTAACGAAACAAAATTGATTTCATGCCTTTCAAGTAATTCTTTTTTACCTAAATTGCCTAATTTATAAGAATATGATTGGTTGCCAATTCCTGATAAATCAATCATTAACAATTGAAATCATTTTAGCAAATAACCCCTTCTCCTTAAAAAACAATTAAAACATTTAGGTCCTCTGACTTAAATAATTTAAAAACCATTGTAAAACACTTAGAAAAATCCCTAAAAATCACAATTATTCACTTTTAATATATTTTCTAACATATATAAATTTATGACTCGAAAACATTACTTAATTGCCTTAAATAATTTAAACCCAAAATTAACTATTTCTTTTCTTTAAAAATTCATAATTAATTATCCATAGCTTAGAATGTTATGAAAATTTAAACTCATCTCCAAACTAAGGTTTTACATAATATATTCAAACACCACGACAGTTGGAAATCAATTTGTACGATTTTAACCTTAAAATCGAACTATATTATCCCACAAAAATCCTTATCTAATTTATAACATGGCATATAAATCAAAACATATCATCACTCATCCAGTCATACGGTTTTAATTCCTAAACCCAAACTAAGACATTCAAGTTGAATTATATGAGATGGTTTAGATCATTATTCACCTTGTTTGGAAAGGAACTTTGAGAATTGTTCTTAAAATAATATTCCTAACTTGAATCTTAGCCTCAAATTGGATTTTTCTCTTATTCTTCATAGGGTTATGGCCGACATCAACTCTCTTTGCTCATGTTTTTGGTTTATGAAAATATAAATGAGAATGAGGTGAGTGGTCTAGGGGTTATGGTATACGGCTAATTCCTTTTTGCCCTTGCCTTATTCTATTAAATTTCTAATTTATTTATTTTATTTTTTTGGCAAAGCCAGCTGGCTTTATAGTGGGCTATGCCACTATATATATATATTCAAGAAAAAGGTATTCTGCATATGCACAGAACATCTATATAGGGTTTTATAGCGGTCATACCACTTAATCTACAAATCAGGTGAGAAGCTAAAACGCCTCGACAACTATACAAAAGACCTAAGGAAACATCGGCTCCTCCTCCCAGGAGGAGGAAGAGTCACTTCCATTAGGACATTAGACATGTAAGTAATCCGAAAAGAAAGAAGCAAGATACATAACATACCCATGGTAATCCTTGCAATAGATAAATTTCTAATTTATAAATCACACTTACGTATTCATTTAGTTCAGGAACGACCTTAATTAATATTCAAATCTCAATCCCCTTGTCACTCTTGTCTCGATATTATTCTATTTAATTTATCTAATTAAATCTCTTATAAAATGCTAATAAAAATTGGTGGTGTTATATTCTGTAACTGGTTCAAAAGCATTTGCAAACTCTCTTACTACTAAAATCCGATAAAAATCCTCTTCTTCAACTTCCATAGCATTCAGCAAAGCATAAATTTCCTGGGCTCGAATTTTCGACTATGTATACATTTGGTCACTACTACTAGGATGTCTCAATGATATTTTCATATCCCGACAAAATATCCTAGCATCATATCTATCTAACTAATTCGTATCCAGTATGATTCAGAACCCCACGAAATCAAAAACATACAATTGTAAGCAAATTATGGCATAACAAATCAAGTTCTAACTGGTCACATCTCATCCTCAGAGTTGCATGCCCTCCTATCATATTCTCAAACCTCAAGGAAGTAATAAAGTATGATGGTTCTAAGCATAATCTATCTACCAAACACTAAGAAATAAATTAATGTGGTGCATCGGTATCAAATAGTATTGTAACAACCCGCATATTTATCGATTTTTATATTTAAATATTTTATTTAAATATTTTATGGTTAATCGGATTTTGGTCCGAAGCTACTTTTTGCAAACGGTCAAATTAGGACTCGAGACCACTTCCATTGAGTTCGAAACGTCATTTGCAATCTTCTAAGTATAAACATTGATATGTTTGGGGTTAGTGGAATTTCACCACTTTTTCACTCGAGCCTTTGGTTTGGACTTTTAGCCCATTAGGCCCAAGTTCCACCCCCCTTCTTCTTTATTGCTTCATTTCATTTCCTAACACTAAAGCTTCAACAAAAATGGTGAATGGAATGAGAAATTAAAACTCCAAAGTCTTTGTTTTATTGCAACTCCAACATTCAACTCCAAATTCAAGAAGAAGACATCGGATTCAAGCTTGTGGTTGCTTCTCCATTTGCCTTCAAGCTTTGTTCTTCATTTTCATTGGGTTTTGGAGCAAAGGTGAGATTTTTATCTCACAATTCTAGTTTATAACTATATTGGACTGTTGGGAATGATTCCCCATCACTTTAGCATGTATATTTGCATTTGGTTTGGATTGGATTGGCGAAAAACTCCAATTTTTAGTTGTTTGGTGAACTTCCTGAGCTTAGGTCGCTCTGCCCAGGTATAGGTCGCTCGGAATCATTAGCTCGCGCGTGTGGAAAAGTCAAGGCCTGCATATTTAGGTCGCCTCGGATTTAGGTCGCCTCGGATTTAGGTCGTAGGTCGTTGGACTTTAGGTCGTTCGCGTATAGGTCGTTCGCCTTGCCTGCCTCATTAGGTCGTGGGACCTTAGGTCGTAGGTCGTTAGGCTTAGGTCGTTAAGTCGTTCCCTCTGTTGGAAACGTCTCCTCGGTCTTAGGTCGTTAGACCTTAGGTCGCACCCCCCTAGGTCGTTAGACCCTGAGTTGTTCCGCCTTCATTTAGGTCGCATACTCCTTTAGGTCGCATGACTCCCATCCCTTTAGGTCGTTGGACCTTGTTTTCCTTAGGTCGTTAGACCCTATTTCCTTTAGGTCGTATGACCCACTAGGTCGCTTGGCCCCTTAGGTCGCGACTCCTTTAGGTCGTGTTACCTATATACCCCTAGGTCGAAAGACCTTAGGTCGTGCACCTTTAGGTCGCGAACCCTATTAGGTCGCGAACACCTTTAGGTCGCGAACCACTTTTGGTCGCATGACCTCGTCTCCGTTAGGTCGTGAACCTTGTTAGGTCGCTCATCCCTAGCCCGCGAACCTTCTTAGGTCGCGCACCCCCCTTAGGTCGTAACATGTTAGGTCGCACGCCTTTCACACCATTAAGTCGCGAGTTTAATTAGGTCGCTCGGCCTTAAAACGTTAGGTCGCTTGACCTGTTCTATTGTTAGGTCGCTCGACCCTATTCCCCTTAGGTCGTTAGACCTCATTTTGTCTTCACTAGGTCGTACCGTTTTGGTCGGGGCGCTGCCCCATGGACCCCCACGACCTGACCGTGCAGGTCGAACCCCGTAAGCAGTGGCGTTGCCCACGCACCCTCACCTAGGGGGGTTGCCACCCCCCCTGGACCCCCCCTCCGTAGGGGATCTTATCTGAAAAACATTGAGCTGATTTCCTTGGATTTTATTCACATCTCCGTATGCAATCTTTGTGACTGATTGTTTCTACAATTGCTTCTGTGTTTTGTCACTTTATAATATAAAGGTTTCAATACTAGTAGTAAATATCAAAACTCTTTTAACAAACAATTTCAACTCTATTTTTAATAACAAAGCTCTTTTCTTAAACCGTTTTCCAATCTATTAGTATATACAAGCCTTTACCTCACTCGGATGAGAAATCTAATTAAACGACTTAGTAAAACAAGTGGTATGAAACGCTTGCGTTCACTTCGTCGGTTAATTCTTGGACTTGTTCGATTGAACCTCTTGTGACAATTTTATTAGTGAAGATTTACAGTTTGTTCGTAAATATTTAAGTTAAGCAAGTGGTTATGGGACATGAAGCTAAACTTCTATATTTACTAGCTTAGTGTAATTGACACTTCTCGTTGATCTTGATGATCGCTTTATGAATTAGACTAGCAATTGCGCGATGTCTCTTTCATTGCAAGGTTAGACTAGACACCACTTGTGTGATTCCATTCACACATACCTTTCTGCTTTTTGGTTAGTCTTGACCTCAATCTGTGTGATTCCATTCACACATGTGGGATAGCTCCCCATGTTCTTCGGACCGTCATGTGATAGGCCTCTTTCCCTTTTTATGATTTCTGGATTTCTTGTGTTGATTTCTGGAATTTATCTCTTTGACTTGTCATGAGTACAAGTTTAGGGTATGATGCCCTCTTTGGATCTTTGAGAAGATTCTTGTGATATTGATTTATCTCTTATCGGTTGATCTCCTGTTGATCATTAATTGCATACTTATAGTAGTATGTCAGTATGGATATTTTATGTTTATGCCATATCTTTTATTTTATATCATGTCATATGATATTTATAGCTAGACTGATCCGTTTATTATTTTCTTATAAATAATACTCGGGTCAGGCCGAGATGTTACAGGTGCTACTGCTTGACTCCTCCCCCAGTGATTCACTACTCAGACTTTTGGCTACTTGTTTAGATTAGCAGCTTTTGTTGTTTACACTTGAGATATAGACTCATAGTTGTATTCTTTTGTATAGCACGCGTTGCTATTCTTTTGTATTATCGTGGATCTTTTTAGACCACTACTCTGATGTACACTTTTATGTGATATATATTCATATCTCTTTCCGCCTTTGTGATATGGATATCTGTGATTGATTCGCATGTTATGCTTACTTCTATATTTGTTTCCGAAGATTATTTTATAGCCACCGTGTGATAAGAAATTACATGGATGGTCGCTCCTCAACAGCCTTATTCTCCGCGCTAGTTGATAGCACTACACCGTAGTGTTCTTGTCTAGCGTGGGTATAGAGGTGGGGCGTCACAAGTATCCTAACTGGTATACCATGGGTCAAAAGCATGCCTTCCATCATAGATTTTCCCTTCTCAGCTGTTATTGGTCTAGAGGATAATGGTTCCAAAGCATAGACTTTTCCCTTCTTAGCCTTGACTGCTTCTAAACACTTGTTCTTGTAATGCCTCGCTTGTTTGCATTTAAAGCACTTCACATTCTGCTTCTCCACGGATACCTTTCCATCACCCGAGCGATACTCATTAGCATAATGCCACTTCTTATCGCACTTATAACAGATAATACCTACCCTTCCCTTCTTACCTGCTCCTCCTTCTGTCCACCCTTCTTCTTAAACAATTTTCTTTTCTTATTCTGGAAACCTTGAGTCTCTATTGACTTCTCCTTTCTTAAGGTAGAAAACATTTCTTCATTTCTACTGGCCATCTCCACTACTACATTTGATGGATCCCGGAGATGTGGTTTGGTTATCCTAACATTAACCCCCGGATAAACGTTTAATTCTTCTTTGTGACAGTGTTAATGGTAGCATATCCATATCCGGATAGGTCATCAAACTTAGTGGCATACTCAATCACCGACATTACTTCTTGCTCCAAGTCCATAAACTTTCTTAGCAAAACCGACATAGCAACTTTAGACAAGAATCTTTCTTTGAACCTCCTTCGAAATATAGCCTAAGTCAACTCCTCCATAGGCACAACAATGTGACTCTATTCCACCAGAACAATGTTTCCCCTTGCAATTGCCTCGAAGCTAGTCTCCTTTTTTGCTCATCATCCAAACCGAGATTAGCAAAAATTCGCTCACAATGCAAAAGCCAATCCTCCACTTCTATAGATTCATCAGTCTCCAGAAAAGGCTTCCTAACCAAACTGGTATAATCTCGACTCAGCTTGGCATAGTTATTGCCAACTAGCGCCATGGGGTTTGCTACTTCGGCATTCACAACATTTCCTCCGCTACTCCTAAAGCCGCTCCAGCTTGCATCAAGTTAATGAACAACTGATACATCGTCCCAATATCTACTAGTGGGGTTCCAGCACCAATATTAGCATTTGTGTTTTGATTAGCATTTGCCTGTTGACCCTGGTTTCTCCTGATATTAGGTCAAGCATTTTTGTTTATTATGGTGCTTCCTCCACCTAGATTCACTCTTTCGTTTCCTGCTTCCATACCTTTCTTTCTCATAAATCATTAGATGAGCCTTAGTAAGATACAGAAAAACGGCCTAAGTGAGAAGGGAATACATACCTATATATAGCAAAATACAAGCATGCTATTGTAGCTTTATCCCAACCTTAATCATATTTTGTGGTTCATTTGATTATGTTTTTAAAACTTTTAGATTTAAATTCCTTTTAAGTTTACGTAAACCTATGCTTTAATACCAAAATGTAACGTTCCCCATTTTAAGGTCCGAAACTAAGTGCTACGATATTGTCGTCATCCATAGATATTAATTTCCAGTGATAAATTATGGCTATGTTAATCATTTTGATAATACCAGAAACACATGAATGTGGAAAAATCAAGACAATTTAAAAATAAATTTCTTATTTCATTTCAAATAAGATTTCAGTTTCATTCACTACACCAAAAGGTACTTTTGGTGGCGCACGGTAAACGCAACCATAACTTATGGTGGCGTTTAGAGAACGTCGTCATACGACATGCAACTAAAAAACTAATATTTTTGGTTGCGTTTTTGTAAATACCGTTATAATGTGCCTTATTGCGGCGGCAAAAAAATGCCACCGTAAATCTTTTTTGCAGCATGTTGAAACACCACCGAAAGTGATATTTTTTCAACATATTTTTTCCGTAGCGTTTTCTAAACGCCACTAAATAGACGCTATTATAGATTGATCATTTTAAAGGTTGTATATTTCACCGCAGTGGTTTTTTTTGTTGTGTTTTTTTTCTTCCATTATATTTTATCCGTAGCGTTTGATGAACGCCACTAAATATTTTTGCTTTTCTTTGTCTATTTTTCACATTCTGCTAGCTCATTCACTCTCCAATTCACTTTATTCATAATTTATATTAAATAGTAATAATAAATAGTTCAATAATAAACAAAAAATACATGAACAAATGAACTACCATAAACAAAAGTAGTATATTACCATATATTGATACAGAAGTAGTACATAACCGTACATAGTCACACAACTGGTGCTAACAAAACGCTTATTTACCCATAATTCTTTGTTGCATGCACAAGTGAACGTTAGCACCATAAAAGTCCAACCTTGCTCTCTTTGAAAATCCAATGCCTGCACAAGTGAAATTACAACATATAGTCAAACAAATATGTTAATTCGTAAGACTTCAAATCTAATATCAGACAACCACAACATTGTATAAGTATATCATACTATTATTTATAAAATTTCTTTAATTTTAACAAAACTTAGTTAATTTTTATTAACTTGGTTAACTTAGTTAATTTATTATTATTATTATTATTATTAGAACTTGGTTAACTTAATTATATTATTATTATTATAAACTTAGTTAATTTTTAAAATAAATTGGTTAATTCATCATCATTATTATTTATACAACTGTTAAATTAGTTATATTATTATTATTTATGAAATTTAGTTGAACTTAAACTTAGTTAATTTTATAAAAGTCGTTAATTTTAACAAAACTTAGTTAATTTTTATTAACTCAATTAACTTGGTTAATTTATTATTATTATTAAAACTTAGTTAACTTAATTGTATTACTGTTATTAATATTATAAACTTAGTTAATTTTTATAAACTTAGTTAATTCTTCATCATCACCTTTATTATTACTTAAAACTTTTTTAAATTAGTTATTATTATTTATAAAATTTAGTTATCTTATACTTAGTTAATTTTATAAAACTTATTTAATTTTAACAAAACTTAGTTAATTTTTATTAACTTGGTTAACTTAGTTAATTTTTTTTTATTATTATTATTATTATTATTATTATTATTATTATTATTATTATTATTATAAACTTAGTTAATTCGTTATCATCGTCTTTATTTATAAAACTTTGTTAAACTAGTTATATTATTACTATTTATAAAATTTAGTTAACTTAAACTTAGTTAATTTTATAAAACTTGTTTAATTTTAATAATTAATTTTTATTAACTTAGTTAACTTAATTGACTTATTATTACTATTATTATTATTAAAACTCAGTTAACTTAATTATATTATTATTATTGATTAACTTAGTGGAATGATCAAATTATTTTCACTAGTTGTGCATGTTAGATTCCTTAATTTACATGCATAACTAAGTTAATAATTATTAATTAATCCCAGTAAGTAAATCATTAACCAAGCTAAGTTATGGATATGAATGTGCACTTATTACCTGGAGAAGCTTTATAGATCTCTTTGGAAAATTTGCCATTAACCCCAACCACCTCGACCAAAGACTTGACACCTTCAAAATAATCAGCGACTCTTCCATAATGACTTTAGCAACTGCATTAGAATCGACTTCCAGACCCATCTACAAAAATACAGTTGTGACCAGAACCATGCATATCAAAAACTAATAGCTAAATAAATAGAATTCAAAAATTAATAAACATTGCCTAAAACAATTTTCAATTTTAATTTACTAATATCTAATTTGAATCTATTTAGAAGCTTGGGCGCATTGAATTTGTAAACGGAAAGGGCTACTACCTAAAAGAATTATCAGCTAAAGGAAATCAAAGATGATGTTACTGAATTTGTAAATATGCAAATATAATAAATAGGTTTATACAAACTAATGCAAATGGAACAACTAATCAAGCTCAATAGCGACAAAGATATAGAAGACTACAAGAAGGTAAAATTTAAGAGACAAAGTAAACTGAATATTCTCAAAACAATCTGATAATATTGCAACATTCCAAACCAATGCATGTCTATTTTTAAACAATATACCTTCTCAAAAATATATATTCTAGTATATTTTCATCAATCAGCCACGTGAAGGAACAACTAAAAATGAACATATGCAAGCTTAAGTAGTAGCTCGTCGAATCATGGTAACCATATAATTAAATATGACATACTGAGTAAATCATCTAACCAATAAAATCAATATAGTTATAATCACATAATATGCCGAACTAATGCTTCTTTAAAGTAACTAATAGTCATGTCTTCTATGCTAAAATAGTGATCAACATATTATGCCAAAAAACATTTGACCAATATGACACGTTGATAAAAGAGACAGTGTACAATTTTTTCTGATGCTCTAAGTGCCTGCATTTTATTATTTTTCTAAAGCTAAGATCAATTTACAAATAGCTGACCTTATTCACACAATCGCGTTAGAAAAATTATAATTAAACTAGTTCAATAACTCACCTTGCAAAAGTAGTTGTATAGTGTTTGCATTCCACCCATTAGCCTTCACATCTGCCAACCACCACCCATCAACCTACTGTCATTGCCTTCATACTGAACCCTCCCCTTTCCATAGCACTTCACCAGGAAATATCTGTTCACTAACCCTCTTCGACAAAACACAGAAAACATACGCAGTGCACCACAAATATAGTGCACTGCCTCAACCACAAAT
The DNA here is from genome assembly GCA_030765085.1 of Allium cepa. NCBI lineage: Eukaryota > Viridiplantae > Streptophyta > Magnoliopsida > Asparagales > Amaryllidaceae > Allium > Allium cepa. Next base: position 349,719,125 of record CM060928.1, read on the forward strand.
ACTTGTATTTGCCTTCTGCCTGACACCTTCACTTCAATGCACTCAACCACCAACCGGTGCCTTCCTTCACCACTTCTCACTGTTGTACAACTACTTTACAACAACTTCAACATCACTGCACATAGTGCCATACTTACCACTGTAGCAGTTTACCCACAACCAGTGCTTCACCATCCTGTCGCCATCAACATACCATTCATAGCACTATCTCCACTTGACTGCCATTTGCATAACAACTCACTCCAAAACCAACATCCATTCTCTGACCACATAATGCTACTCACTACCACAACCACCAGTTCACCAGTCCTCCATCAAAACTGGTCCCCTTGCCTGCATATCATTAACTGTCACAGCAATACACTCATCCCTGACCTCCATACATACATACATCAAACTGCCATACATATCAGTTTTCTCAAACCGCACTCCTCCATACATTCATCATTCACATACATCCAACAATGCAACCTTGCCTACCTCTGTCTGAAACATCAAACTGTCTTTCACTTCTATAGTCTCCAGGCAGTCACACCCACTACCATACATTACATATTTCAAACAATACAAACCATTTCCCTGCAACCACATCACCCATACTACACAACCATCTACAACTATGTATAGCTTTTCATTGGTTCATGATCTGGTTAACACAAAGAGTAGAAGTTATAATGTATAGTGACTAATTATGAATATTGTATTACAGTAACTTTATTATTTAATAATAGCTTAGAAGAGTTCAGTTGTAATTCTCCTTCCCTGTTAAAAAAAGAGAGTTTTAATTTCACAATAACAGCAGGAAAATCTATAGATTCTATACAATAATGCCAACTATGAAAATACATACAGAATTTATAATAGGTTTAAAGATGAAAAATTAGACCCACCCTCTATTAGACATCAATGGATATGATCAAAAAGGGATTACTGAAAGCAAAAATGAGATAGGACAGCCATGGAGTTCGTCCATTACCAACCATATGGAGGACAGTAAAATTGAAGCTTAGTTCCACTACCTATTAGAAGAAATGAGACTACAAAAGGAGGAAGATGAATATGATGCAAGAAACTTGTGAATTCTTACACTGTCGATAAAATGAATGTCAAACAATGGTATAAAATATTTAGGATGAGGTACTTAATACATGAATTGAACATTACACGAAATATTCACATAGATTCAGTATTTTCTTTAATGAAAGCACTATTCTAAGAAAAAATTAAGTGAAACTATTGTATAGAAAAACTAATATGTATGAACTGCTCTACAAAGTTATAGCAAAGGAGCATAAAGAAAATAATTGTCAAGTGTAAGCAATGCTAAATCCTAAATGTTTAGGTTGGCTATATAATAACATCAAAATTTGAAGTTGAACAAACAGAGTTGGTGTTCAGCCACAATGGAAAATTAACAGAGACTGTAAATGCAAAAGTTATAGCCAAACTTACTCGAACAATGATGCTAGCTTTGTTAATCCCTGGAAAGTACACCACTGAAATCCAAATGGCTGCAAAAAGGAAATAACTCATAAATACATCCATCAAAGTGAACGAGGAATGACTAAAGAGAACTGAATAATACAAATGAATAATGATGAATGCCATATTTAATAAAGTAGTTTTTCAAAAGTTCATGCAACTAACACATTTAAGCATTAAGAGAAAGTGGAAACTGCTAGTTCATCTCCCTCCAATATTTTTATAGATAAAAAGAAGATGTAATAATAAATAAATAAAACAACCATCAAAAAGGTAGATGAAATTAAGTTATTTGTGCTGAAATTCATTGCCTGGTGACCTTTTTTTCTCCAACTATTACCCACGATCTTAATCGTACTACATGCCTTTTAGAGATTTGCTAGAAGGACCCAAATTAAGATACAGGTTATTATTGCATAGGATGAAAGAGGGCCGTCAAATTTATAATTGTGGTTCATTGATCCATTGATTTCTCCCCGTACATCAATTCTAGCCTAAAATTCGGGTGTTGCACACATTTTGTGCTCTTTATATACCCGTTGACGACTATTTGGTACTCAAGTGCACAATATCAAAGTCATAAAGAATATGGGCATGTGATTTACAGCTTTACATCTCAAGATCAAGTTCAACAAAGCACTGCTAAAGACACAATTGACCGCTATAATTATACATACTATAAGTTGTTTTCATTTTGGAATCTAATCACATGCCTCGGCGTAAACTGTTGAATAACTAACCATTCAATAAACTAACCATTTTTCACCATGTTAAAACACATAGGCAAAAGAACATGCCAAGTTACTTTCTGAAGCTTCCATCGTTACACTACTAACCATAGGCACGATAGCTTTCGATGTTACCCCGAAAACAACCAACAAAATACTGCTTATTTTTCTGCAGAATTACCAACCTTGGATTATGTGTTAAAAAAGCCCACTAGATGATTTTTCAATCAAGGTTAGAAACTAACTTCCACAATAAAAATCTAACAAACGGTTCTACACCAAACGACTGTACCAGTAGATTTTCGACAAAATAAGATTAGTTGTATGTATTAGAAACATTTTTAAGTGACTATCATATACATTCCTATCAAATTATCTACCTAACATGGAATTTTACGTAAGTCAACCTTTTACTAACATATACCACAAGACATATCAAAATTGAGACCTATATTTCCACTACAGGCGTATATTACATTACCGCCATTGGTAATCCAACTTGATTTTGAAATTATATGGTACTTAAAAGGCTTATTAAGTAAACGCATGGTTCAAAGTTCAAATCATAATTGAAGAAGCATGTGTGCATAAGCAAGGCAATTTAATATTGGTTAACTTGTTTAATTTTAACTAAACTTAGTTAATTTTGGTTAACTTGATTAATTATTGTTGTTGTTGTTGTTATAACTCAATTAACTTAATTATATTATTATTATTATATTAAAATTAGTTAGTTTTTATTAACGTAGTTAATATATATTATTATTAGCTAATATAAAAATGTTAATGGCGCATAGTATAATGGGGTAGAACATGATCCAACAGCTAGATCTACTTATAAGAAGCTGCAAATAAGCAAATCATGATTAAAATAATAGCTTGAAAGAGGAGAAATCTATAAGTCGTTTAATCAATTTCTCTTCCCTCGATGAAGAATGTAAAAAGGAAATTCAAAGCAATATGATTGAGTGTATTAACAAACATAACGTGTTATCTTGATAGATTGGTATTAAATGAGCTAATACACTAATCCATATTGCGATATATAAAATAGAGCGCTTTGATGGTTAAATGGCTTATGAAACTAACCTGAGGAAATTTCATTTGGAACTGGCGATGAGCAAAAAAATTTATCAGGCAAATAACCATAGGCTTCAAGTGTTGCAATCAATTGAGAATAGGTTGGAAAACATCCAAATTTGACCAATGGCTAGTCGACCTGCATGTATTAAGTACAATAAGTTAAAAAATTTAGGCTTGAATAACATGGCATGGTAGTAGATGCACAGAATGAAAAATCACCTAATTTTTTGAATGAAGAACATTGCGCCAAAATCCATAAGCAGAAATTTGCAACTCTTCTTTTGAGGAGTACAACACTAATACCTTAAAAGAGTTGGATCGATTAACAAGGTAGAGTTAAGATAATAACAACATCAAGTTACATGAAACTCACTTGTGTAGAATGCCGAAGAAACGATGGAATTCTCAATGGAAACAAATGCAAAAATCAACCGTGAGAGCCATCCATTTCTCACTAATCCTTCTAGAAATCCTTCAAAACACATAATAAATGCACATAACATCAAACATCCATAAAAATACTTGGAATTCAAAAATAAATCATAATAACTTCTTTTTTTATCTAATACAAGAAAAGCAGCAAAGTTAGCCAACAAATCAGAACATTTTTCATCGAAATGCAACGACATATTAAAACATTAAATGCTCGTTGAAAATACCTATGCATATCTTGAATCTATGGCTTTTTTGCAAATTTTACACGCTTTTTACATAAAAAGAAAACGTTATTGCCTTCTTGTTTTGGCTTAGAACAAACCATTTCATAAAAAAATGCAAATTTACTTCAAAGTATCACTTTCAATATTCAAATTTCAAAAAGCATATTCCATTCTATGTAAAACCTCATTTACATCACTGTTAAACCTACAAAAGGGCTATCTCTCAATAATTTGTAGGCGGATCCTGAGAAAAATTAGAAAAGCTGCCTTATTTATTATTATTTATTGTAAATTTATCAAAACGAGGCACCAAATTCTACAAACTTCTATATCAGGTTACCAAAATTTAGAACCCGCTACTAAAATGGACCTCACACAAGGAAAAGTAATTAAAAATATATTCTTTACTATGTGTTTATCTGGAGTAAAGAATTTCAAACATGAAAATGTACTTGGCTCAAATGATTAACGAGCGAGTATGGTAAAAAAAGCGATAGATAAAAAAGGGAAATTGATAAAAGATAGAGAAATAAAGATAACCTATGACGAAGCAGCATTTTTCTTTAGCTGAAAGAAGAAAAAGGGAGAAATAACTCTACTTTCTTCTTCTATAATCAATATTATATGTGAGTCAAGTAGCAGATACTTCTCTGTGATGGTACTTTATTCTGCTGCTCCTGAACATGAGATATTACTAATAGATAATAATGAAAAGCATGTCATTACATATTGTTAGAAGCTCTTGAAATATAAAAAGCATGCCATTACATTTGTTTAGCAACTTCCATATTACCTAATAATGTTAGAAGACTAAAATTTAATTATTAGCAATGCTATGAATGATAGTATTGTCTAATAAATATACTAACGGAACTTGTGATAATTGTATCATTATGTGCTAATAAACTCAATAGCACAGTTAGTGTTATGGGCAGGATGAGAAGTTTAGCGAGTTAGCAATGAGTAGCTGGTGTGTACAAGAAATATATGAAAAAGAGTTTAAAAAAGATTTTATAAATGATTATGTTACTATGTGAACAAAAAGATATTTTTCAAAAGGATTTTCTATCTAGATTTTTTACATGCAACTGCGAACATTTTCATATGAAAGAGTGAAAAGTCAATGCAAAGATGCTAATTATAAATCTGCAACAATAGCAGAACCTGTACCTCTTTTACATAATTATTGTTCTGATGAACTAAATCAGGAATTCTTGATATGGCTATCTCTGAAATCTGTAACAATATCCAATACGAGATGCTTAAACTTTGAGTAGTGCACTGAAATTATAAACTAAAATTAGTGTCAATATGTGACGACCCAGAATTTTTAACAATTCAAAATGGAATATTTAATTGATTTTAAATATTTAAAAATTAATATTAACTTGAATTCAAGATATCAATATTTACTTGATAATTAAATCATTGAATTATATAGTTTAAGAATTGAATTTAATAATTGAAATTGGGTAAATCGTTGAATCTGAAATTTCTAAGCCTGCTTAAAATAATTTGAAGGCATATAAAATTTATAATGATGATGCTGAAAATAATAGAATGGTTCAAATTTAGTTTAAAGGTGGTTTGTTCAATTTTAATAATATATCGTTTAAATTGAATTTAAAATAGCCTTTCGAGGCACAGTCTCGGAATTCGACGAAACCAGTTCCATTGGATCCGTAATAGTTAGTTATTATCCAATTTCATTTTTCGTAGCAATCGGAGTTGTCGGTTGATCTTGGCAGCTCAAAATGCTTAGAACTATTTTAATCGATTTAATTTAAAATTGATTGTTTCTACCGTAACTCATGCATCTGATCAAATTAGCCTCCGAAACACGTTCCATGGTGTTCGGAAGACGGGTAAAACTTTATAATCGCCTAGCGGCATGTCTGATTTGGGGTTCGTAATTTTGCGTTATGGGTAACGAGATATTTTGGAAATTTAATATTTTAAAAATATAAAAAAATCAACTAAGCCACTCTATACCTGTACGAAAGCCACCCTAGACCTGAATTGCGTCAACCTAGCTGTCTCCTCTTCTCCTTTATAGGCAAGTATCTTCCTCCACAAAATATCTTCCTTCATAAATCAGTTCGTTCTTGGAAAAAAAGGGAGAAAACACAATGGAAATCAACATAAGAATATGGCCGAACTTCCTTTCTCTTCTCGTGTACCTAATGTTTTCGAATCCATATTCAGACGTAACCCCAAAAATCATTCGTCTCAGCTAAAAAAAAATGGAAATTTGATTTCGCTTCTCGAGTGAAGTAGCGACCTATGAGTCGTTCGCGATGGCGAGCGTGGCTTGAGGAGCTCGATAGTTTCATCGAACTTATGTGTGCTTGGGATTCGACTTAGGGAAGTATGGCCTTCGTTTCGAACAAGGCGTTGGAGTCAGGTTCAGGCATCGAGGCGCCTCAGTGATCTAGTGTGGCGCAGTGTGGTGGAGTTGTGGAAGGCTCGCAATTGAATCGCGTTTTCGTGTGGGCTAGGGCTTCAGCATGGGTCGTTGTTGCGCGTGCGCGAGATGAAGGAACTCACGATGAAGTTGAGGCCGCCTTGCTTTCCAAGTCGGGCTCGAGGATGTTTCTGGCGATTAGGTATATCTTTTGAAGGTTTAAATTGTTTATAGCCTAAAACAGAATTTTTTAGGGAATATTATAAGCAGGATTTTTAGTTTACAGCAAGAAGAAGAAAAAAAATCCAATCAATATATATATATATATATATATGTATGTATGTATTTCAAGTTCATTAGTTTATTTCTTGATAGTGTATTATATTGATTTATTCGTGAAATAAACTTATTTAGCTATTAAAGGAGTTTTAAAAGTAAATAAGCAGTTTAAATTAAATTTATAAATTGAAAATCAAATTTAATTAACTTATAGAATTATTTGATAACTAGATATATTTTATAAACAGAAAATTAGTTTGAAATTGACTTATTAGGTAAAATGAAATTTATTAAATAGAAATTGATTTGTCCAAATTGTTCGAATATTCATAAAATCATTTAATATTCATTCAAGGTTAAAATCTGAAGGAAACAAGACGAGATTGGATTTGGATTGCAAAATCAAAGGTGAGTAAATCTCACTCTGTCAGATTTCTATTTAGATTTAAATTGTTGAATTTAAATAATTGGTTGATTGATTGTGTCAATTAAATGTGTGCTGAAAATCTCATGAATTTGGTTATGGTTGGTTCTCCAGTTTATTATTGTTTGACTCGAAGCATTTAGGTTTAAAATGGTTTAAAACTTAAATCGTAAATAAGAAATGGTTCAGTTTAAAATCTATAAAGGTTTAATGAATTGGTGACTCATTAAATAGACAGAATAATTTAAATGAATAATTAATTTAATTAATTAATGATTTGGGTTAATTAATTTTAGTTTAATTAATTAGAAGGATCATTAGGTGGTTTAATAAATAATTTCTTAATGCAATTAATAAAATATAATTACTTTGTGTAATTAATCGAGAGATAAATCGGGATAATTAATTAAGGAGAATTGATTTATTTAATGAACTAATGATTAATATTGTGGTTTAATTAATATAATTAATTTAGATTAAGGTAAATTGAAATATAACTGGAAATCAATGACTTATAAAATTAATGAAGTAATTAAAAATTTGATTAATTAAGATTAATTAATCCATAATAAGTGACTTATGAGAAATTAATCAATTAAGGATTAATATAACCAATATAGTTAATTAATTTATGAAGTAATCAAGATTACTTATTGATTTTGGGTTAAGAATAATCGATCTTGTGAAATTAATGGAAGATAATTACTTTAATGTAATGTAAGATAATTAATCCAGTGTGATTAATTAAGATGAATAACGAAGGATTGATTAATTAATTTATTTGAAATTAATTAATATTTAATGAAGGAATCTAAGTGATTGAGGTTTGAAATTCAATTTAAATGAATTGAATTGATTTGTGTGATTAAGCTTTGCTATGGATGATTGAATGGTATTGGATGTTTTGGATGAGTTAATATCTCTGATATGAAATGTTATGTATTTTATTTGAATATCTTGGGTTAGGATAACATGAGTTTCGAAGAGACCGGGGTCGGGTGTTGGGAAATACCCGAAACCACTTCGAATTTTATAAATTGATTTGTGAAATCAATAGACTGGAATGAAATGGTTTAAGTGAATTGGATTATTTTATCTAAGTTTGGTACTTAGAAGTTGATATGTGGAAAAAGAGTTGTTTATAGAAAATTGTGAATTGGTTAGTTTGATATAAGTTACCCCGGGTTCATATAAGTGGTTTTCTTTGGTATTTCAAGTTAGTTGGGTTTACTCACGCTGGTTTCCAGCCTGACCCGAGTATTACTTTGATGTAATGCTCGAGTCAGACCGAGTATTACAGATTTTCAGGTACGGACGTTCTGAAGCTCAGGAGGCGAGCTGGATGACAGAAACGTGTAGAGTATTTCCGCTTTATTTATATTAATATTAATCTGGGACATGATAATTGTATATATTCAGTGACTGTATATATGTGAAACTATGATGTATATTAAATGTAATCAACAGATATAGTATTCTTTTTGTAAACTATGATTATTTATTATATTTTATCCCCTGCGAATGTGAGTTGTTGATGTCTCTGTTCTTCTTCTTCTTCTATCTCTTTCTTCTTTTTCATAACTATTTGGAATTTTCGGAATTGAAAATTTTGGGTCGTTATATTTGGTATCAGAGCTGAAAGGTTAAGCGAGAACCTTGGCTCTGGTGGGGATTACTCATGAAATAGAGTCCAAAGTACTCTAGAATGAGTTGAGTGTATATATATGAACGCGTACTTGTTATTTTCTTATATAAAGGTTTTAAATGATTTTATATAAAAGTATATTTTGATATATAAAGAAATATTTCATTCTAATAAATATTAAGGCGATTGGTTGATAAATTATTGGAATTAAAATTTAGAAGTAATATAATACAACCAAATTTAAAGTCTTGAATTGGAATTAAATTAAGTAGAAATAGAAATACAACCAAATTAAAATTTAATTAATTGAAAATGAAATTCTAAATCTGGTCCCAGAATTTGGAATTTTGTTTCAAAGTAATGAAAAATAATAAATAAGTATTATTTGGATAACTGGGACTTGTTGCAAACAATGGGTTGTTTGAAAATTTGATTTGAATTTAAACCAAAGGTTGTTTAAAATTTTAAAACATGGCTGGGAGGGCCAAGAAAAAAATATGCATATATGTATGAATATACATGATATCAAAGATAATTTGAAATAATCTCTAAGAGGTTGAGTTTTGATTTTTCCCTGAAGTGTGATGTAAAAACCCAAAAGTGATATAAGTTTTGAACTTATAAGAGGGAAATAATTTTGAAGTTTGAAGCGGGAATTCAAATTGTGTAAGGTTGATTGGATTAAGTAAATTGGAATTTAACTTTGGGAAAGTTAAATAAGTGTAGAAAAAGCAACCAGAATTGGAAATTTCAAGATGAAATTGGAATTTAACTTGGAAGGTTAAATGCTTGATTTGGATTGAGAATTTGTGTGATCTCAAAACGGGTTTGAGATTTTAAAATTTAAAATGGATGGACGTTTTTAAAATAAATTGGATGATATCATCCTATTGTTAATAAAAATCTTTAAATTGAGAATGGTATTGTACAAATAAAATAAATTTGAATAATTGAATTGTAAAATAAACTTGTCTAAGAACTGGCTTCAAACTGGAAGATAAAATTGAATAATAAATTAAATTTTTAAAATAAAATTGTATTGAATTCTTATTTGAACCTTGAAATACATAAGTAAAGATAATTTAAAATGGAATTTTGAGAATTGAACTCAAAAATTAAATTGATTAAAAACTTCGAATAAAAGTTAATTTGGTTTAAAAGGGATAAACCAATCTTTGAGAATTTGACTCGAATTTATATAATTCGAGATAGTTTAAATTCAAGATTGAAATTGAATTAGTTCAGAATTGAATTTGGTTTGAATTAATTGGATTGGTGATTGAAGACGTACAAGTTTAAGAATTTAAATGGGAAATTGATTTGGATTATATTGAAATGATTTGAATTTGAAATGGGTTCAATTGATAATAATTCAAATTGATTGGAATAATTTGAAATTATAATTAAAATGAACAGGATTAAAATCAAATGGAATTTGATTTAATTTGAAAAGAAACCAGGGTTGATTCAACTTGAATTGGGATTAAATAAATTTCAATGGAAATTGGAGTTATTCAAATTGGAATTGGATCAATTGTAATGGAAGTGTAAATTTACATTGAATTGTTGGGAAAGTGAACAGTTTGACTCTTGACTATTTTTAATATAAATTGTTTTGATATAAACATATTTTTCCAAGCTATTAAATATATACAACTTTTCTTTCTTAAAGCCAAATTATTTTATACTTGTTTTACAATTATTTTTGGAGCTAATTAACAATTTTTCAACTGTTTTCTAAACTAATTACTATATTTTCAACTATTTCACAAACCAATTTCCATTTTACAACTATTTTGCAATTATCTAAAATTTATGAAACTATTCAACAATTTTCCGACTATTTTACAATTAGTTAACTATTTTATAGCTAAATTGGAAACTAATAATTATTTTTCAACTACTTATCTATTTTTAAAATTTTCAAGCTATTTTCTAAAGTATAAACAGGTTGGAGTTCAAACTGTTATTGATTTAAATACCCAACTGAGATAAGAATTGAAGTGATAATTCAATGAGAATTAAGGCAATTGTAAAGAAGTGAAGGGAAATTTAAGGAAATGTGAATAGAAAGGAAATTGATTTGGCTAAAAATCAATAAAATTAAATACGTAGGATGTACATATATTATTCTATTCGCATAGTGATTTGATCCAGATTCGAGCACAGGATTTCGAGATAGTTTATTGATCCGAGTGGGATTTTTCACTCGATTTTCGACGGCGAACCTGGATATGGATTGTTGATTGGTTCTGGATATTCTCTATCATAGTTATGGCTATGAAAGGAGAATGACGGTTTCTAATCAGGAAACCAGATCTGTATCCTCACTAGGAAGTCGAGTGGACGATACTAGTTCGGAAGTGAAATTGTGTGATCGAGTGAGCGATCAGATTTGTATAGCGTACGAATGATATGTGTACATCGTACGGATTTGAATGAAATTGATATTGAAAAGAGTAATAAAATTTGAATATTTGATTTTGAATAAACAAAGTTATATATTTTTGTTATATGTAAGATGAAACTTCCCTTGTTAAATCTTTTGCCGGAAGAAAAGGATTTTTGAAGGTGTTTGAAGTATAAAAGGAGTTTTATACAAGTTTGAAAGGATCCAAAGTTTTTAAAATTATATATATCTAAATGTATATATAAAGGATCTTATGAGGATTTTGGAAAAATGGTTTTAGAAACCTTTGGATTTGGAGAGGATTTTGATTTTTGGGTAAAATCAATATGAGAATTTGAAAAGCCTAGTTTGAGAATTATCGATTTTGGAATAATAGATTTTGTGTAAATGAGCTTTGTATAAGATCATACTAGGTGTATGATTTGAAGATACTATATGTGTATAGTATAAAATGTTTTGATGATGGCTCTGGGGAAAAAGGGCGCTCCCTTGAAATGAACTTCTTAGGAGTGCCACCGGGTGGTGCTGCCTTGAGCCCCAAGGGAAGGTTCTAAAGTTGATCCTATGAGGAGTCCAGACAAAACTAGTTCCTGGGGATTACGAGTAGAGTATACCATAACGAAAGTCGTGTGTGCCGCTGAGATCCAACAGTCTGCGTTTGATTTTATATCGGTAGACTGCGACCTATGTTATAACATAGCGAAAGATGTGTGTGCCGCTGAGAGCCAACAGTCTGCGTTTGATTTTATATCGGTAGACTGCAACCTATGGTATAACATAGCGAAAGTCTTGTGTGCTGCTGAGAGCCAGCAGTCTGCGTTTAATTTTATATCGGTTGACTGCGACCTATGTAGGAGTGGAGAAGTTTCATTTCGACAGCGAAAATCAGAGGTCGCAGAGAGCCTGCAGTTACATGGACTTTTGCTGTAATGGCAACGTAACCCTGGTATGTACCTGCGATCTATTGTGGGTTCCATGGCGTAATCGAGAGGCCGCGGAGAGCCTGTAGTTGCATGGACTTTTGCTGCGATGATAACGTAACCTTGGAATGTAACTGCGACCATGGATGGGGGTGATGATTTCCAGAGCATTCTCACCCAAGATATTTGCTCTATTTTCAAAAACGGTTTTCTATATTTTCAATAAAATTATTTTCCAAGTATTTTCACTGGGTGTTGAAAGCGGGTTTACCAAGTACTTATAGATTTTCAGTCCTACGCCTGATCAACGTATGATTGAATTTCTGTGAGAACAAGGATCGACTGGTTGAGACATCGAGTTATAAGAAGTATTTTTTTATATAAAGAGCTATTTTATTAGTCTGATGTGAATTTAAAAGCATTTCTAAAAATTTTAAATAAAGATGTTGGAATTTTGGGGAAATAAAAGAAAATCCAAACTGGAATTTTAATGAAGTGAATTGTAATTAAAATCGAATATTGATTTAGAAGTTGGAAATAAGCTAATTGGTTATATAATTGTTTGATTGAGTATGTTAATAAAATATAACTTTGGTAAATAAATGGATTGTAAATTAATAATGGAGTTTGAGAATGAATTAGAATTGTAAATAGAATTCAACTTGGATTTGATAATGAATTGAATAAGTGAAGACGCTATAAAATAGAAATAAATTAAGAATGACTTTATATTAATAAAATAAACTCGGTAATGAATTAAGTAAGTAAATTAAAAATTTAAAAATGGGTTAATTGAGTTAGATAATAAATGGGTGAAGTCTGATTGAATAAAAACTAAATCAAAGTTGTGATTGGAATTGGATTATCAGACTGAACTTAAGTTCGGTGGCATATTAATTTGAAGTATAAATGAGTTAAGTATGTGCTTGGATATTATTTTGATAAATTGAGAAGGTGAATTTAAAATTAAAATTTAAAATGGATGGGCTAACTAAATTTAATGGAAGTTGATTAAATGAGAATCAAATAGAAGTAAACCTAAGTTCGATGTTGGAATAAATTAAAGTAAATTCACTTAATTTTAAAATTTATGGAAGCTTGGCTTCGGATAAGAGTGAAAGCCTATTAAATAAAAGCTTGGATTGAATTAATGTGGGAATGGATAGAAGTATACAAGAATGGAATGTGTCGAGTTAAATGAATGGTTGGTGAATAAATTAGAAATGAAATGGAATTAAATATAAATGAGTTGAAATCAATTTGAAATACTTATAAACTAAAATAGATACTCTATTAAGCGAATATCGCTGAATTTACAGATAAACAGTTGTCGTTTGACGTAAACAGAAGTAATTAAAATTCTATAAATTGGTAGAGATTTAATAAATTGATTTTTGAATCATTTGAAGTGAATATGAGTTTGTTTGGATTAAAAATAAATTGAACATAAGCAATTGAGTTGTAAACCATTAAAATTGAATGAAATGGCATATAAATTTGGTTGGAAGCAATTGGATTGGCTTTAAATCATATAAATCGCTTATGGTAAGCGTTTGATGTTTGATGCTTTTGTAATGCTTGTGTTTTGCCATTAAAGTAAGTGAAATGCTAATTGATTTTCTATATATGGCACTTACATATTTAAATTAAGTAAGTACAGGTACCGGGAGGCCGTTAGGCTAGTTTAGATTGCGCTAATTGCTTAAATTAATAAGCTGCGCTTAAAATGCTAAATAAAGGTACACCTACACAATAAAAATAGGAAATATGAACTGTTTTTTCTTTTTCCGACCGTGTGGGTCGATGTATACATATTTATATCTCTTGTCAAATTGCAAAAGCTCCTCCGTACAAAGGAGACTGCCAAAATTTTCTGAAAATTTTGGGAGTTAGAAAATTTTTGGGAAAAATTTTGGTTAACGTCAAAACGATTTCAAATTGGAAATTAAAGTGAAATAGTAAATGAAACTAATATGAATCAGTTATAAATGAAAGATAAAATTCAATATTCAAAATTGAAAATAAATTGAATTCGTATGAAAACGGGAAAACTGATTTGCATAGAAGTAGATGTGAGAACTTATGTAAGAAAATGTATAAAATGATTTGAAAATTACGATTGGATATTATTGCTAAGCAGGATATGCAGGTATTATAAGGAAAAAAGGAAAATTGATTGTGATTCCAAAAGATAAATTTGAATTGCCCGACAATAAGGTGTGTATTTAAGTTTTTGTATGAAATTGGATTGGGTTTTTGATCTAGCCACTTGGCATTTGTTTCCTTTTGGAATTTGGGAGCCCGTAGAGGCATTTTGTAGTTGTACCGAGCTAGCCGCGCAAAGGAGATGCTGGCGAAACTTTTCGGAAATTTGGAGAATTAGAAAAATTTTGAGAAAATTTTGATAATTCAAAATTTGGTTTTAAATTGAAATTTAAATGATTGAGCAAAGGGGTATTATTTGAAACTATAGAAGGTTTTGGAAGTTGCTTAAGGTGATAGTGGGTCTTTAATAAAGGATAGTTAGTAGGATGTTGAATTGTGAGTCTTTGGAAAAGGTAAACGAGTATTGGACCATTCTTCCTAACTAGTAATTTCGGGGACGAAATTCTTTTAAGGGGGAGGAATATGACGACCCGGAATTTTTAACAATTCAAAATGGAATATTTAATTGATTTTAAATAATTAAAAGATAATATTAACTTGAATTCAAGATATCAATATTTACTTGATAATTAAATCATTGAATTATATGGTTTAAGAATTGAATTTAATAATTGAAATTGGGTAAATCGTTGAATCTGAAATTTCTAAGCCTATTTAAAATAATTTGAAGGCTTATAAAATTTATAATGATGATGCTGAAGCTAATAGAATGGTTGAAATTTAATTTAAAGGTGGTTTGTTCAATTTTAATAATATATCGTTTAAATTGAATTTAAAAATAGCCTATCGAGGCACAGTCTCGGAATTCGACGAAACCAGTTCCATTGGATCCGTAATAGTTAGTTATTATCGGGTTTCAATTTTCGTAACAATCGGAGTTGTCAGTTGACCCTGGCAGCTCAAAATGCTTAGAACTATTTTAATCGATTTAATTTAAAATTGATCGTTTCTACCGTAACTCGTGCATACGATCGAATTAGCCTCCGAAACACGTTCCATGGTGTTCGGAAGACGGGTAAAACCTTATAATCGCCTGGCGGCATGTTTGATTTGGGGTTCGTAATTTTGCGCTATGCGTAATGAGATATTTTGGAAATTTAATAATTTTAAAAATATAAAAAAATCAACTCAGCCACCCTATACCTGTACGCAAGCCACCCTAGACCTGAATTGCGTCGACCTAGCTGTCTCCTCTTCTCGTTTATAGGCAGGTATCTTCTTCCATAAAATATCTTCCTTCATAAATCAGTTCGTTCCTAAAAAAAAAGGGAGAAAACACAATGGAAATCAACATAAGAATATGGCCGAACTTCCTTTCTCTTCTCCTGTACCTAATGTTTGCGAATCCATATTCAGATGTAACCCCAAAAATCATTCGTCTCAGCTAAAAAATATGGAAATTTGATTTCGCGTTCTCGAGTGAAGTGGCGACCTGTGAGTCGTTCGCGATGGCGAGCGTGGCTTGAGGTGCTCGATAGTTTCGTCGAACTGATGTGTGCTTGGGATTCGACTTAGGGAAGTATGGCCTTCGTTTCGAACAAGGTGATGGAGTCAGGTTTGGGCATCGAGGCGCCTCAGTGATCTAGTGTGGCGCAGTGTGGTGGAGTTGTGGAAGGCTCGCGATTGAATCGCGTTTTCGTGTGGGCTAAGGCTTCAGCATGGGTCGCTGTTGTGCGTGCAAGAGATGAAGGAACTCGCGATGAAGTTGAGGCCGCCTTGCTTTCCAGGGCGTGCTCGAGGATGTTTCTGGCGATTAGGTATATCTTTTGAAGGTTTAAATTGTTTATAGCCTAAAACAGAATTTTTTTTAAGGGAATATTATAAGCAGGATTTTTAGTTTACATCAAGAAGAAGAAAAAAAATCCAATCAATATATATATATATACGTATTTCAAGCTCATTAGTTTATTTCTTGATAGTGTATTATATTGATTTATTCATGAAATAAACTTATTTAGCTACTAAAGGAGTTTTAAAAGTAAATAAGCAGTTTAAATTAAATTTATAAATTGAAAATCAAATTTATTTAATTAACTTATAGAATTATTTGATAACTAGATATATTTTATAAACATAAAATTGGTTTGAAATTGACTTATTAGGTAAAATGGAATTTATTAAATAGAAATTGATTTGTCCAAATTGTTCGAATATTCATAAAATCATTTAATATTTATTCAAGGTTAAAATCTGAAGGAAACAAGACGAGATTGGATTTGGATTGCAAAATCAATGGTGAGTAAATCTCACTCTGTCAGATTTCTATTTAGATTAAAATGGTTGAATTTAAATAATTGGTTGATTGATTGTGTCAATTGAATGTGTGCTGAAAATCTCGTGAATTTGGTTATGGTTGGTTCTCGAGTTGATTATTGTTTGACTTAAAGCATTTGGGTTTAAAATGGTTTAAAACTTAAATCGTAAATAAGAAATGGTTCAGTTTAAAATCTATAAAGGTTTAATGAATTGGTGACTCATTAAATAGACAGAATAATTTAAATGAATAATTAATTTAATTAATTAATGATTTGGGTTAATTAATTTTAGTTTGAATTAATTAGAAGGATCATTGGGTGGTTTAATAAATAATTTCTTAATGCAATTAATAAAATATAATTACTTTGTGTAATTAATCGAGAGATAAATCAGGATAATTAATTAAGGAGAATTGATTTATTTAATGAAGTAATGATTAATATTATGGTTTAATTAATATAATTAATTTAGATTAAGGTAAATTGAAATATAATTGGAAATCAATGACTTATAAAATTAGTGAAGTAATTAAAAATTTGATTAATTAAGATTAATTAATCCATAATAAGTGAATTATGAGAAATTAATTAATTAAGGATTAATGTAATTAATATAGTTAATTAATTTATGAAGTAATTAAGATTACTTATTGATTTTGGGTTAAGAATAATCGATCTTGTGAAATTAATTGAAAATAATTACTTTAATGTAATTGAAGATAATATAATCCAGTGTGATTAATTAAGATGAATAATGAAGGATTGATTAATTAATTTATTTGAAATTAATTAATATTTAATGAAGGAATCTAAGTGATTGAGGTTTGAAATTCAATTTAAATGAATTGAATTGATTTGTGTGATTAAGCTTTGCTATGGATGATTGAATGGTATTGGATGTTTTGGATGAGTTAATATCTCTGATATGAAATGTTGTGTATTTTATTTGAATATCTTGGGTTAGGATAACGTGAGTTTCGAAGAGACCGGGGTCGGGTGTCGGGAAATACCCGAAACCACTTCGAATTTTATAAATTGATTTGTGAAATCAATAGACTGGAATGAAATGGTTTAAGTGAATTGGATTATTTTATCTAAGTTTGGTACTTAGCAGTTGATATATGGAAAAAGAGTTGTTTATAGAAAATTGTGAATTGGTTAGTTTGATATAAGTTACCCCAGGTTCATATAAGTGGTTTTCTTTGTTATTTCAAGTTAGTTGGGTTTACTCACGCTGGTTTCCAGCCTGACCCGGGTGTTACTTAGATGTAATGCTCGGGTCAGACCGAGTATTACAGATTTTCAGGTAAGGACGTTCTAGAGCTCAGGAGGCGAGCTGGATGACAGGAACGTGTAGAGTATTTCCGCTGTATTTATATTAATATTAATCTGGGACATGATAATTGTATATATTCAATGACTGTATATGTGTGAAACTCTGATGTATATTAAATGTAATCAACAGATATAGTATTCTTTTTGCAAACTATGATTATTTATTATATTTTATCCGCTGCGAATGTGAGTTGTTGATGTCTCTGTTCTTCTTCTTCTTCTATCTCTTTCTTCTTTTTCATAACTATCTGGAATTTTCGGAATCGAAAATTTTGGGTCGTTACACAATATAAACATTCTGGTAATTTATCAAAGTTCAATTAACTTTTGACATTTCATACTTAAATAAAGTTGCACATGCAAAGGCAAAAATGGTAGAAATACAAAGTTACAAACCTCCACATTCAAAATTTAAGTATGCACTATACAAACTTCTGATTGAAACAACGTCAATTCATAGCAAAATAAGCCTATACATATAAATCTATGCATCGATTGTGCTAACTTCTAGCTAAATCTTGTTACAGTACAAAACGACTAGATGTCACATTTATTAACCTGATATTACACGTTCAAAAAATGTGGGCTCACCATGATTAGTCTCATGGACATTTATATATTTACACAATGACCTACTAAATTTCTATTTGCAAAATTTTTTAGGTCAACTGTTGTGATTAAAGAAATACGAAATACTAATCTCGTTAAAAAAAACGTTAAACAACATGAGTAATTTAAAATGTTTAAGCACTCAATGACAAGAGGAGGAAAATAACATATTTGAGCTAATTTTTTTGTAAATATGAGAAAGTAAGAGAAGATATCAGTTTGATAATGATTCAACTACTGGTATATGTCCTTAAACTCACCATCTCAGAACCCAACGTGAGCTGGAATGACTTGTATGGTGACATTATAAACCAACTATCTAAAAGAGTGGTTCATGCAGTTATTCCATTTTAGAAATTCAGTTTTTGATACAGAGCTCAAACATTAGCCAAATTATTCAAATTTCATAAAGACTTAAAGAAAGCTCCTACTTGAAAAATAAAGCAAATTGTCATTACACCACAGGACTAGTAACTCATGTGATATAAATCAGTATGTTAAGTAGTTCCCAAATATATCGTTATAAACCCATATTTAAGCATACACCTATTGACAATCATCGTAGATAATTACTAACCAGCATATACCATAGTTTTGTTAAAAATCTTTATCTCATAGCCAAATTAGGTAAATCCATCTAATAAGCACTTCAAAGACTAGATGGCAAACAACAATATAAAAGCATAGATACATCACTTCATTTAATCAGATGCTACAATTTGACACGAAGAACTTAAAATATGTATGATTCTGTTGAATTTTGTCTTAATGAGGTTGGACAAAGGACTTTACATTTGCTACAAAGTAGCCAAGCAAAAAAAATTATGATCCCCTGCATTTAAAATCGAATGGATTAGCAATGTAGGGTTTGTTTAGAATGACGCGGATGAATTAACAATTTCGTATTTTTGCAATTCCATTTATAAAATCAGTATCGAACCATATAAACGCATATATAATCACAAAATAAAGTTTGAAATCCATACCCATTTTAGGTTTGCATAGAATCTCGATCAAATGGCAGCAGATAAAAGGTGGAGTCGATCGATTATGTGGAGAGAAGAAGAGTAGCGCGATGATGGTGATGGAGGAAAAATAAAGTGACGATGAAGACGACGATAATTTAGAACTTGGTGAAATTTTTATGAAGCAAAGAGGAAAAACGAAAATGAGGGGAAACGTGAAAAATGAAAAGTGAAATAAATGTAGCAATGTTTTAATTGGCGGGAGACGAAATTTTTTTGTTGCATTCGCTGGTACATTAATAATTGCACTTGCTATCAAACATTGCTAATAAGTGCAACTAAATGCATATTTTCTTGTAGTGATTACATAATCTCAATTTGCAAACCGCTTTTAGAGGATATATACTTATTATAACACATTCCAAGAGTGACCTATGAAAATGCCTCCTTGGATGATCATAGTCAAATATATTGTATTTAATACAACTTGCTGTTACATCACAAAAGCAGAATCAAAACATAATGGAAATAAATATATAGCTCCTACTAGATAGATTGTCTCCTACACGTCTTTAGAAGCTTATTCGTCTAAAGAGAACCTGAAAAGCACTTACTCTTGACATACTCAAATGATTTTACGAGAGTTTAAGGGGGAACAAAAACTTCAGGTTGGATATAAAGTTTGGTGTGAATAATAAACTGCCATCTCAAGCCAATAGATATCTAGTTAGACCACACTGCTGTGCGGAACGAGTTTCCCTTCACTACTACCCAATTACGTATCTTAACCATATACTATGCTCCTACATCTATAATGGATATAACAAAATAATATAATCATATGTAAATATTTCATATGTACCGAATTACCTATTCCTTATTTATAGGATCGTCCATCTAAGTTCTCATTGACTATCGGTCTTATATTTTAATGGACTACCCATTCCTTAATTTATTTTACTTAAACTAATATGGACTATCCATCTCACATTTTATTATTTAAACTGATGTGGACTATCCATCTCATATTTCATAATTTTCCTAGGATGGCTATGAACCCTTAAATTAACCAATTAGAGGTTACCCATCTCCAACATGATGTAGATTGTCATCATACATTGCATAGTTTTCCTAGGATGACTATGAACCCATCACTTGGCCATTTAATTCATGTTACACACATGTTTCTATTTGTCCCATGTTACACACATGTTTGACTATACTCCATGTTACCCACGTGTTCAACGTTAATCCATGATATCCACATGTTTCTATTTATCTCATTTTACCCACATGTTTTACTTTACTTGATGCTATCCATATGTATAACTTATTTCTATTGGTGTCCCCAATTAAGTTATTTCTCCTTAGTCATTTAAATTTCATGGTGACATACATTGGTAACCCCAAAATATTTCATGTCAATCAATAAGATATACCTTAGTGTCCCGGTTCGAAGTTAAATTTTTACAACAAATGGCTCTCTGCCATTTATCAGCTCGATGTGCATTAACATCGACATCCATAATAAAATCCTTGTAATCATTTTCTTAGTGATATATGGTTAATACCCTTAATCCATAATTTAAACAAGGGAACCACCTCTTTATATTTTGAAAGTCTAATGCCATTTGTAAAACCCTTTTTATATTGCCATGTACATGATTGAAAATGATATAAGGTTTATTGCTTTCAAAAAATCTTAGTTTGATCAACGTCGATATCATATCATGTAGTTGTAAAAGCATAAGGCTTTCCGCCTATTAAACTCGAAGACTAAACATATGGCATCATCCCTCGATGACAAGTATAACAAACCAGGCTTTTAGGAGTAATTAATATTTAATTAATTTTGGAATTTCAAATAAGTAGTTGGAATTTATTTTAGAATATTGATAATTTTATAACACTATATTAATATTTAAAATTAATTAATTAACCTATTTGGGATTTGTATTAAGCAACTGGAATAACGGTGATTATTTTGAAAATAAGAAGAAATATTGAGTTGAAAGAATAAATTTAATATAGAGTTGAAATTAATTAGCAACTGATTTAAATAAAATAACTATTAAATATTAAAACTATGGAAATATTGCTTTTATAAAATAAATAAAGATGCAGTTCAATGGAGAGTAAAAAAAATTGTGGAAGAAAATGCCTCAATGAGGTAATAGGATTTTTATTGGCTTAAATGTTTTGTTTTATAAAGCAAACAAAAAGAAGATGAAAATAAAAATAAATAAATAATAAAGAGCAAAGCCCAATATGTTGAGATATCACTCTTTGTATATGTATGAAACTCTATTTGCATGAAGACTTTAATAACTTATAATTTAAATGTATATATTTATATTTAAAAATAAACTATATTAATTATATTCAAACTCTAAAATAAATTTATGTGTGTGTATGTGTGTGTAATTCAAGTTTTGAAAATGAAATTACTATTCTGAAAATGAATTTACTATTCATTTCTCAGTATTTATTCCATTATTTAAAATTATAAATTTTTAATGTTTCATTATTGAGTTTTAATTTGTTTATTTACATTTAATTGAATATCCTATTTTATATTAGTTTTTGATTTATAATTTCGTATATTCTTTATATTGATTCCGATGTTGTGAATGATTCGCCGTTGATATTGACTTGAAAGTGTTTTGATATGACACGGCGATGATATCCTTTTATTTGGTTTATGGGTTTTTTATATGTGATGAGAAATTTGAATAAACAGTTTAGTGATACTGCTCGGTATGGGACTTTCTGTAATACTTTTTCGGTTATTTATGGGACTTGTCATATGAAAATATCTAGTGTGTTTTGAGTGTAGTTTATAAGCATTAGATAATTGTCCAAGTAACATGCCGTGGTATAAGACGCCGTTATGTTATTCGTTTGATTATTCTTTATAAGTAAATGTCACTCAAATGGGGATTGCTCATGTATGTGATGATACTCGCTGCGGTAAGTATATGATAGTCACGTTCTGACTTATTGGTGTAGCCGTGTGTCGATGTGGGATTAGAGCTCTGGGATATTATTGTCACGTGGTGACTATACGGGGCCGTGTGTCGGCATATGACTTTTGCTACATGTATATATTGGATATTAGTATTATATGTCATCCACTTGTTGTCCATCTTCCTTTATGGTTCGAGAGTGAAGCAGATTGACCAGTATACATCTTGCCGGCTTGATCGTAGATTCTTGCTCTAGATTTGCGACACTGTTGTTAGATATTTTGCATGTGCATCACAGAATTGGTAGTTGGTTTTCCCTCGTATTGCATAGGTCAACAGTCAGTTACCATAGGGGCAAATATCGATAATCGCGGTCGAAGAGGCCACGCGTTGTCGAGCCTATGGTAGATCGTTGTTACGATACCGAGAGAGGAGAGGTAATAGTAACCGATGAATGTAGGAGTCATGCCATGTGGACCATATCTCACTCATGGACAAAGCAGACTGCTATCAATCTTCCTTTCTGGTTTCGGGTTATGTGTGTGATGTGGATTGTCATGTATCATCCTTAAACTCTACTACCTAATTAATTTAATTAAAAATCAAATTAAATCATACAAATCAAATCAGCTTCAACTATCTCTTCTCAACATGACAACACAACGGGTATTCAAAGAATCAACGTTCGTTGTTGATTGAAGGAAGAAGGAGCATTAAAGAACTAAGGAAGCTCTTCATTTCAGGTGAGTTAAACCTCGCAAGTTTATGTCGAATTCTTTTAATTTATATACATAATAATAGTGTAATGGCTTTTGCTGTTGCATTTTGTTTAGCGTGTGTTTGGATTAGAGAGGGTGCAGTGTGTGAATGTATATAAATTGATTGGGCCGTTTATAATTGTTTCACAAACAATACTTAGTTAAAAGACTACGTGAACCAGAATCATATTAATGCAATAGTAGTAGATACACGAATTATGTAAATCTTGATGTTAGTAGGTAAATGGTTAAAACATGTTACAATACAAAGTATGTGGCTGTTGATATTTTTGGCACAGTGCAGGAGTTCCATATACAGTTCTTTCAATTGTAAATTTCTTGTTTTGTTTTGTTTACTGCTTCCCACGCTGACTTTAGGTTGAGTTACCATTGTTACAATCCTCATCTTCGTTGATCTAGGCATGTTAATGTTATGTTAATATATACTGTTGAATGGTCTACATTTGCTCATCTATAAACGCGTCCTAGTGCATTGTTTTATTTATGTACTAACAGTGATGCTCAATATCAATAAGTCTCCAACACTGGCCATATACTGTAAAACAGAAACGTGCTAAAAATATAAACTAGTTACAATGAAACAAAGCATGCATTACTGTAAAATAAAAGGTAGTGTACTGAATCAAGTATCCAATGCCAGAGGTTAGTTAATCCTGGTCACGTGCTGGACTCCTGGTGTGGCAACGGGGTCTTCGTGCACACCTAGTTTTGAATGTACGTGTGTATCTTGGTGTGTAGCCGAGCGTATTCATATGGCATGTACATATTTAAGTGTGTAGGCATGCTTGCTTTTCTATTACTAGTACAAAATACGCATGTTGCTTCGCCTCATTTGCATCGGTTGTTACCACAACGGATGCAAATAGAAGTATTTGCATCGATTACTTTTTAACAACCAGTGCATTTGATAGGTGGAAAGCAGTAGATAGTATAAAATACAATTTGCATCGGTTATCGTCAACAACCGAAGAAAATACACCGATGTAAATAGTGTTAGTTGCATCAGTTTTATTTACAACCGGTGCAACTGCCTTTATTTGCATTAATTTTTTTTGTAGGGCCGATGCTATTTTACGAGTAATCTGTTTCATTTTATTTTTCTCTCACTTGCAATTTCAGACGCCGTTTCTACAAAAAGTTAAAATCCCTCACCCTAATTTTGTTCTTCCCTCTCATCCCCGCTTATTCTGATCTGGCTCGCATCCTTGTCATCAGTGCTCGCATCCTTCTCATGCTTGCGACTAGTGTATAGTTAAAAACCTTAGCCCGAATTTGTTATTTTTGCTTAGTTACTTCAATTTTACGTTGTTTCTTTTAAGTTTGTAAGTGATGCCGATGCATATTATGATATTTCTAATTTTGGAATACATTAAGACATGGAAATATCTGGGTTCTGAATTAGTTGTTTTAGAATAGCACACAATTATTCATTCTTTTCCGATGACCCAATACAAATGGGATAATTGAATCTGCTTTGAATTACTTTTGGAGAGGAGGTATGATTCTAATTTAAAATCAAATTAAATATTAAATGCAGATCTTTGAAGGTTCTGTTTTTACTTTTCAACGCGCCTTTAAGCGTTTTGCTGTATATATTTTTACATATCAGTGTAGTTTTGAGGTTTATAGTTGTACAGTCAAATTCAAATAGTCTACGTTAAAGTTATATATGCATATTTGTATATTAGGGGTGTAACTGGAAAGGAATTAGGCTGATGTTAATGTGATAAGCTATGTTATATACAATAATAAATGTGAATATAAAGCTTGAGTAGGATGTTACAATAAATCTTTACTGGTTAAGTTGATTAAAAGAAAATGATTGGGATTTCAAATTCACGCATACAACTGTTGGCCACTCGTATTTAAATGTAATGAGTTATATGACTTAGATACTTAAGCACATGGCTGACATTGATTATATGGTGTTAGGTAAGATTAAGATAGTATTATTCATTATATTTTTTCCTCTTTATGTCATCAGATTGTAAGTTTATGGTTTGTGATGCATTATGGGATCCAATACTATTTTGTTCAACTCCAATGTTCCAAGTTTTTTAACTTATTACCTTATTCATTTGAATTTAATCAAAGCTTATACAACATGTTATCTTCAAACTTACAAGTTGCATGTGTGAAAGTTAATTTTGGATGTTTGAAGGTTCTGGTTTTTTTTTCATACTGTCCATTCCAATGGCATGGTTGAAATATTGGCAAGTTTTATCCTTAAATGACATAATTTTGGCCTATATATATAGAATAATCACACTTTAAATGCATGCACTCACAAGCTTTGTCATATTGGAATTGAAGCTGAAGACAAAATCCTGATAGCAAGGATATATGATAGTGGAATTAGCACCATATTTGAATCTTTGATGTATTTGCTTGGGTATTTGCTACTCTCAGGAATGAATCTGCTATTTTGCAATCTACTTCCGTTAAGAACCTGATTCATAGTTCAGTTCAGTGCAGTTTAAGTAATTATTTGTTTTGTATTATGTTAAGGTTACACTATACTTTTCTTCTGAATTATTAGAAATCATAATGTATTTAAAAGTTGTGGTTATATATTATAATTTGCAAGGAAAAATGCATTTTTCCTAAACAATGGACTTACTACTTGTGTCCAAATTAAAAGTATACAGATAGGATGTTCTTCTGTTTTCAGTTCCAAAATATATCAATTGTAGCTAGAAAAATATATATGGTATCATACCTTCGCAATGATAACTAGATATCTTATTTTTCAGACTCAAGCGCGTGAATCAATTGCGGCCAAACTTGATGCAGAGAAGTAGGATGTGTTAGCAGATGTGGTTTGTAGTAAGGCAGTTTGTAGATGGCAGGTTAAGAAGAAGTTGTGGGAAGTGATGCGAATGTTTTTCGGAGGTGATAGGCAGTTCAGAGATGGATGTAGGAAGTAATTGGCAGTTTTAGAAGTTAAGCAGTTTGTATTAGTGGTCAAAAGAGTGGCGGCTAGTATGTGGAGGAATGAAGGTGAGGGCTTGTAGACGTGTGGCCGTGACTTCAGTATCAAAGTGGTTGTTTGTTGAAAATGGTGGAGTGACTGTTGATGGTTGATGGTATGTTGTGACTGCGATCAAACAAGGCAAGGTTATGTTGTAGTTGTTTGAATGGCAGAGGGAGGTTTGGAGTTGTTTGAAATTGTTATGTGGTAGAGTTGGAGTAATTGGCCGGGTCAGACACAAACATCTTGTCAAACTACTTGGATATTGTGTTGAAGATGAATGCAGGTCAATTGCTTGAACATTTGATTTTTTTTTTGCTATATATATTCACATCTATTGTAACAAATTCAATAAATAGGAACTTAGTTTAAACGATACTTGTTAGTTATACTTTTTGCATGTTAGCTCCTAAAGGAAAATGTTCTTAGAGTAACGAAATGACCCTCAAACTTTTTACCTCAATTTTTCAATGATTTTTTTATGTACATACACATACCCATTTAATTTATATGTATCTGAATGTCCACATATATTACATTTGCACTTTTAAGTTTTATTTAAATTTCCTTTGAATTATCAGAGTCATCTTCTTTCAAACAAATCAACAAAGATTCCTAGTTCATTACCAATATAAATATATCAGTTTATTCCTAAAAATATACACATACATATGAAGATGTATATGTTCCTCTTGTTTAAAATCAGAGTATGTACTTCTAAAACAAGAGCATGCTGTTTGGTTTGGATTTGAATAAATCTACCTACAGATAATTACCATGTTCTTTTGAATATTTGTATTATATTAATAAATTCTGTGCATATTTAATTCATATGAATTTGGTCATTCCAATTTATTAATATTAATTTATTTTTATCAGTTAAATCTATAGATACTTGAGATTCACAAGTCATAGTTCAAATATGTTTGTATTTGACTAAGGCCAGAAAATGATATATTCACTTATCATTTTCCACTTATGTATTTTCTTTGAACCTTTCTTGTTTTGACTCAATCTATATGACTTGTTTTTTTAATCTTAGTCTAAATGTCACACTATAGATTTTTCATTTACATATAGATCTTTTATCATAAGAATATAACTTCATAATATGTGAAGTGTTCCCAGGTTTTGCTTGTTCAAAACCAGTTCTCATAGCATATCTTTCATGGCCTTTAAAGTTGATTGTGGTGAAACAATTGCTAAATAAACTAAACTTTTTAAAAATGTTATTTTACAGATAAAACACCCTCAAACATGCTCTACCAAAACTTCATTCTTTTGAAGCTGGTTAACTCATGTATCTTGTGTTTGCTTGACACTTGTTCAAAGCAATTGAGACATCATTCATTACATTTTATCTAAAGCTTCACAAAACATTCACTTTTCTCAAAACATCAGAAATGAACATAAACTTATTTGCAAAGCATTTCAGTAAAAAGAACTTAAATCCTTATAAGTTACTTCTAGTTAAATCCCTATCTTATCCTAAAACTCAGTGCTTTGCTATGTCTCCAGATTGACTAATACATAATATAAGTTATGTAAAACAGTTGCTCACATACACATACATATTTCTTTTCCAGGCTTCCCTATATAATACTTAAGCATGTTCTTCTTGTTATTAACTTAGATATTTCTTTTAGTTTTCAAACCTTAATGCATAGCAATATTCAACAGAAAACAACTAGTTCAACTTATCATAATAAAATTCATTACATAGCATCAGGTTCAAACACAACTATCTCATGAATACATCCAAATAAAATCATTTTAAGCTCTTATGAAAGATTAGCAGGCATGTTCATTCAATTATTTTCCATTAGCCACAACTTCACTTTCTACTAAAGCTTGGTACTCCCTGCAAGAACATTAGAGGCTGCCTCATTTTAAAGTGAGACACCCCCATATGCCATGAGCAAATAAGGGTCAGATCTATGATCTGGTATGAGCATCATCAATATATTCATAATATTAAGCAACAGAGAATATAAGTGTACTAACTTATTATTTAAGCAAATTTCTACAATCCATCACTTTAGCCTGGCATAAATAAATTGATTTAGGTATGATATATTCATCTATCATTCTTACACAGGCATACATAATCTTGCAAACATGATTATCTATCTGTAACATTTGCATTCACAGGAACAATCATGGTTTCATACCAACCAACCTAAGAAATATTCATATTCCTATTTCCTCATTTACAGGTTGTATAATTCAATTTAAATTCCTGCCTCATCTGCTATCAAGGAGTCACAGGGACACACTGCAATGAACTAATTCACATCATTGCACAAAGATCTCAGGGCTTAAACAAACCATGTGTCAACTTGCATACATCAAATATAGCAAGCACTCCAGCAGCCTTCTTGGCCTCCCCTTCCCTAGTTTATTTACTAGTGCATTTATTTAAATCCTACTATCAATTGTGATAAGAGAACATGTTACTGCAAACATGAAAACATCCATAATCTTCCTGGCACAATTTTTCCTCAGAAATAGGCAGACAGTCATTTCCTAAAATGTGGTCTTTATGTCCTGATCTCAGTAAAATTATATAAGAATATTTTCAACTATAATAAGAGGCCTGGCATGACATGTTATATTAGTCTGCAAGCCTCTATGATTGAATCAGATTCATGATTTGGCTCCATCATAGTTCTAGCTTGTGAGTTTATATTTTTTTTTTCTTTGATTAAGGGATCAGCACCTAGAAAATTTCTATTGCACCCTTAATTAATTTCCTTTTAAGCCTCAGCACTTATACAAAGTATAATGCAGCTCACACATTTTCCCTTGATAAAATTTTCATGCCATAGATCTTTAACAGTTGAGAGTATTCTCTAGATAATTTTAAGATTCAGGTTCTTAGCATTTCTAAGCAGACTAAAATAGTAAGTTGCACATACAAAGGCAAACATCACAACAAATCCGCTATCACCCAGAAACATCCATGGTAAAAATATATCAGTTCCAAAAACATCCAAATAGTATTGATAAAATCATATTCCCAAAACCAGAAACATGTAAAGAACAATACAAAAATTGGCTGCCTCATCTCAGGTCTTAATGCCATAAATATAGTGAGATAACTCACCTAAATATTGTCTTCTTTTGATCCATAAAACCCTTGTGTGTGTTTTCTCCTCCCTTCCTATATTTTTCTTTCTTTCTTATTTTTGTATAACTCGGGGTAAAGATAACTTTACTGGCCAAAACTGCCTATTTATATCAATGTTTCCCACTAGGGTTTTGTTGAAACAAAATTCCATTTCTATCCTAGTTTTCATCTTGAATTTTTCACATTTTCATCCCGGCCATATTAGTTAGTAAAAGGGTGGTATTTTTCTTTCCTCTACTTTTGCAGAAAATGGCCACTCACCTAATCATGTTAAAAATGCGACTACCATATTTTATATTTTAATTATTTCTGAAAATCCCCTTTGCTATTTTTGCCTACACAAGCATATTGACTTGTATTACATTTCATGTCATTTTGATGTTTCTTTCCTACTGCTTTTCTTTAACACTTTCTGCTTATAGAAAATGTACATGTACATAGGGGTATATATATTTGATCTTTCTTTGCCTTACAGGAAATATACACACATATATACTTTTTCTAATTTATAATGAGTTAGATTTGGTAAAAGAAAATCCTATGCTTTAAGCAAGGATTACTTCTTGCTCAATAAAATCTTTCTGCCTCTTCATTACTTTATTTATTATTATTATTTTTTCAAAATTATACAGTGTGATCTGAGGACAAAATGATTCACATCTCAAAACTACATTTGAAATGTTTTCTTTTCCCTATATTATTATTTTCCACAAATTCTTGGATTTTCCCCTGTGCTATTTCCAGTGTGCATGTATACACATCTCCTTGCACATTTTTTTTAATTTCAAGAATTCCATCATATTTAAATCCATTATTTCAAGATTAAATTATTTTATTACTATAATTTATCACAAGATCTTGGGGTATTACATTCACCCCTCCTTTTTAGGAATTGTGTCCTCACAATTTTCCTAGTACTTATAATAAGCATTATCTTATTTTCTGAATACCTAACAGACATATGCATAAGCAAGCAATTTCAACCACAGCAATCATTCATATCAAATTAAAAATTACCTTTTTATTTGCAAAAAGCTTAGGATAATTCCTCCTAATCTTGTCTTCTAACTCCCATGTACAATCATTAGGATCAAGACTCCACCGTACCTTCACAAGTTTCAGTGATTTATTCCTCAATTTCTTCACATCCTTTGCCAAAATTCCCATAGGATCCTTTTCATAAACCAAATTAGGATTTATTTGCACTTGGGTTGGGGTCTCAAGAATTTCTGCCTTATCATGGACCCACCTTCTCAATTGTGATACATGAAAAACATCATGTATTCCTTGCATGTTTTCTGGTAATTCCAACTTATATGCCAAGGAACCAATTCTTTCCAGAATTTTGTATGGCCCAATATATCTTGGGGTTAACTTGCCTTGTTTCCCAAATCTTAGTACATTTTTCGTAGGTGAGATTTTAATGAAAACAAAGTTTCCTACTTCATATTCCATCTGTCTCCTTTTCATATCTGAAAATTTCTTTTGCCTATCTTGAGCTGCTGCCATTTTTCTCCTTACCAACCCAATTTTCTCTTTAGTTTCTTGTATGTACTCAGGCCCTAAAATAGCCCTTTCTCCTGCTTCTACCCAACAAACAGGTGACAGACATGGTTTTCCATATAAGGCTTCAAATGGAGCCATTCCTATGGTGCTTTGATAACTATTATTGTATGTAAACTCAGCTAAATGAAGATAGTCTTCCCAGTTGCCCCCAAAATCCAATACACATGCTCTCAACATGTCCTCCAAAACTTTATTCACTACCTCAGTCTTCCCATCTGATTGAGGATGGTAGGCAGTGCTTAAACATAATTCACTTCGCATGGCTTCTTAAAAGCTTCTCCAGAATTTTGAGGTGAAGATGGTATCCCTATCACTCACAATAGTTTTGGGAATGCCATGCAATTTTACCACTTCCTTCATGAATACCTGAGCTAATTTTGGTGCTTTCCTTTCTGATTTGACTGGGATGAAATGTGCCACCTTAGTTAGCCTATCAACTATCACCCATATGCTTGTGTTTCCTCTCTTAGTTCTAGGCAGTCCATCTATGAAATCCATAGATATATCTTCCCACTTCCACTGTGGTATGCTAAGAGGTTGCAACAATCCTGATGGCTTCTGTATTTCAGCCTTGACTTGTTGGCAAGTCATGCATTTGGCAATATATTTGGCACATCTGATTTCATTCCCATCCACCAAAATCTCTTTTTAAATTTTGATACATCTTGGTACTGCCTGGGCGTATGGAGTGCTTACTTCCATGATATTCATTTAATATCTCCTCCTTCAATTCTATGTTCTCTAGCACACACATACTATTTTGGTTTCTCAAATAACCATCTTTATCAATATAGTGATTTATCACTTCCTCCCCTTTTGATATGAGAACTTTCTTCTCCAATAAATTTGTGTCTTGTTCTTGCATTTTTCCTACCTTCAAAATTAAATCTGATTAAAGTGTCATCAAACATAACTTCCCTCTATTTTCCTGTGCACCTTGCGCCTGCACATCCATGTGCACACAACCATTCTCCCCAATTTCTAACTCAGTCAGCAAAGACAAGTCCTGAACTCTTTTATCATCATCATAGCTAATTTAACATGCTGTCTACTTAGAGCATCAGCAACCTTGTTTGCTTTGCCTGGTGTATAAATTATGTCAAAGTCATAGGCAGCTAAGAACTCCACCCATCTATGTTGCCTCATGTTTAAATATTTTTGTGAAAATAAATACTTTAGAGACTTGTGGTCGGTGTAAAGTTCAAACTTAGTTCCTATCAAATAATGCCTCCAAAGTTTCAGAGCATAAATCACAGCTGCTAATTCAAGATCATGTGTGGCATACCTTACTTCATGGGGTTTGAGTTGTCTGGATGCATATGCAATGACTTGGCGTTGTTGCATCAACACTGCACCCAAGCCAAACCCACTAGCATCAGTGTATACAACTAATTCTTCATTTCCCTTGGGTACTTTCAAAATTGGAGCATTCACCAATGCCTCCTTCAACTGTTCAAAAGACTTTTCACACTTTGCTGACCAAACAAAGGCTTGGTTTTTCCTGGTTAGGTTAGTAAGTGGTGTAGAAATTTTTGAAAAATCCTTTATAAATCTCCTATAATACCCTGCCATCCCCATGAATGATCTCACTTCACTCACAGTACTAGGCCTTTTCCATGCTTGAATAGCCACTACTTTATTGGGGTTCACAGAAATTCCTTTGGCAGAGATGACATGGCCAAGGAAATGTACTTCCTGTTTCCAAAATGCACATTTTGAATATTTTGCCTTTAAGTCTTTTTCCCTCAGTCTAGACAAAACCATATGCAAAGGACTTTTATGTTCTTCCACTGTTTTGGAATAAATTAAAATGTCATCTATAAAAATAAGCAAAAATTTGTGTAAATAATCTCTAAAGGTTCTGTTCATTAAATCTACAAAGTATGATGGTGCATTTGTCAAGCCAAATGGCATAACCAAAAATTCATACAATCCATACCTAGTGTTAAAGGTAGTGTACTTGGTACTTGATTCTTCCACCCTCATTTGATGAAAACCAGATGCTAAATCTAGTCTAGAAAACACTCTTTCCCCGGCCAATTGATCAAAAAGATCATCTATTCTTGGCAATGGATATTTATTTTTAATGGTTACTTTGTTCAATTCTCTATAATCTATACAAAGTCTCAAGGAACCATCTTGTTTCTTAACAAATACCACTAGTGCTCCCTAGTAAGAATTACTCGGTCTCATAAAACCCTTGTCTTCTAATTCTTCTAACTGTTTCTTTAATTCTTTTAATTCATTTGGCCCCATTCTAGTTGGCTTTTTAATCACTGGACTTGTTCCTGGAACTAAATGAATTTGGAATTCCACTGGTCTAAAGTTTGGAACACCCTTAACCTCCTCAAAAACATCCAAGTATTCATTGACTATGGGAATTTCTTCAATAATATGTTCACTGAAATCTTTTCCCAATTCAATCAAATGATACAATTTCCTGCCCTTAGCCACTTCACATAAAACTGTGATCCTTTGGCCTCTAAAGTTTTGCAATGATATGGTGGATGAGTCTAAGTTAATTATTTCTTTAAATTGTCTTAACCAATCTACCCCCAATATAACACCTATGTTTGGGTAGTTTAAAACATATAAATTGGAAATAAAATTATCTCTTCCTATGTTTAATTCCACATTCACACAAATCATGTCTAAAACACTAGAACTCCCCGGTGGACTTTGTATATGTAATGGGGTTTCAACCAATTTGCAATTTAGTTTCAGCATTTTAACTAATTCATAAGAAATTAAAGAGTGAGTTGCCCCAGTATCATATACTACTGCTATGGGTATATTACAAATAAACAGTATACCTTCCACTTGGTTGTGTTTCTCAGCATTAATCTCCACTGTGGATTTTCCTTTGTCTTCCAAGTTTGCTAATTTTCCTTGCTGTTTATACTCAGGACAATTTCTCTTCATATGCCCCTCTTTCCCACATAGATAGCACTTGAAAGCTCCTCCTTTCAATTTTGGACATCTTGGTTTGATATGTCCTTCCTTCCCACATTGGTGACACTCAATTTTCTTCTTGGTTTCCTTAGCTTTAATATCTCCAGTGCCCTTTTTACTGACCTCTTCTTTCTTCTTATTAT
Organism: Allium cepa; assembly: GCA_030765085.1. Lineage (NCBI taxonomy): Eukaryota > Viridiplantae > Streptophyta > Magnoliopsida > Asparagales > Amaryllidaceae > Allium > Allium cepa. The sequence continues at coordinate 349,752,996 of CM060928.1, forward strand.
AAGGGTGATACCTTCCCTTGCCCTTCTTAACGTTATTATTCTTGAAATTTCTGAACTTTTCCCTTTCCTTGCCATGCTTCTCAAATTTCAAAGCTAAGTCTATTGCTTGATCAAATGTCCTGTCATCATAAGGTAACATGGCTCTGCTAAGTCTTGGGTTCAAACATTTGATGTATCTATCATTTTTAGATGCTTCATTTGCCACTAGCATTGCTCCATATGTGGAAAGCCCCTCAAACTTTTGAGTGTACTCAGTGACATTCAAATTTCCCTGCCTGAGTCTAATAAATTCTTCAAGTAAAGTGGTCTTGGCTGATGCTGGCACAAATCTTGCCTCTAACATCTCCTTGAATTGATTCCAGGTGATTTCATTCTCATTTCTCCCTGTAATGATTACTTCCCACCAGCTTAAAGCTACTCCTTTCAGCTGTCTTGAAGCCACTTGCCTCTTCCTTTGATCATCAAGTTGCATGTCATTGAAAATCCTATCCAATGTTCTCAACCATGCTTGAATTTCCATCACATTTTCAGTCCCTTCAAAACTTTTGCCTCCCAAATTGGTGTAAGCCTTTAGTAGCATTGGAAGTTCCTCATGTGGGTTTTCAGGCCTATGCCCAATTCCATCCCTTAAAACCCTTACAAACTCTTGCATATCAAGCATTTGTGGTGCACTTGTTCCTGCATGATGTGATCCCCTTCCTACCATAGTTTGCTAATTAAGTTCTGGGCAAAGGGTATTAGTACACTGTGAGTACTTTCTATAATTAATATTTTCCTATCTATTTCATCCAAGCAAACAGACATAACACATTTTTAGCACCCAACAATCAATGCAACCAGGTGCTCTGATACCAAATGAAATGACCCTCAAACTTTTTACCTCAAATTTTCAATGATTTTTTTTTATGTACATACACATACCTATTTAATTTATATGTATCTGAATGTCCACATATATTACATTTGCACTTTTAAGTTTTATTAAAATTTCCTTTGAATTATCAGAGTCATCTTCTTTCAAACAAATCAACCAGGATTCCTAGTTCATTACCAATATAAATATATCAATGAAGATGTATATGTTCCGCTTGTTTAAAATCAGAGTATGTATTTGTTACACAAGAGCATGCTGTTTGGTTTGGATTTGGATAAATCTGCCTACAGATAATTACCATGTTCTTTTGAATATTTGTATTATATTAATAAATTCTATGCATATTTAATTCATAAGAATTTGGTCATTCCAATTTATTAATATTAATTTATTTTTATCAGTTAAATCTATAGATACTTGAGATTCACAAGTCATAGTTCAAATATGTTTGTATTTGACTAAGGCCAGAAAATGATATATTCACTTGTCATTTTCCACTTATGTATTTTCTTTGAACCTTTCTTGTTTTGACTCAATCTATATGACTTGTTTGTTTAATCTTAGTCTAAATGTCACACTATAGATTTTTCATTTACATATAAATCTGTTGTCACAAGAATATAACTTCATAATATGTGAAGTGTTCCCAGGTTTTACTTGTTCAAAACCAGTTCTCATAGCATATCTTTCATTGCCTTTAAAGTTGATTATGGTGAAACAATTGCTAAATAAACTAAACTTTTTAAAAATGCATTTTTACAGATAAAACACCCTCAAAAATGCTCTACCAAAACTTCATTCTTTTGAAGCTGGTTAACTCATGTATCTTGTGTCTGCTTGACACTTGTTCAAAGCAATTGAGACATCATTCATTACATTTTATCTAAAGCTTCACAAAACATTCACTTTTCTCAAAACAATTCAGAAATGAACATAAACTTATTTGCAAAGCATTTCAGTAAAAAGAACTTAAATCCTTATAAGTTACTTCTAGTTAAATCCCTATCTTATCCTAAAACTCAGTGCTTTGCTATGTCTCCAGATTGACTAATACATAATATAAGTTATGTAAAACAGTTGCTCACATACACATACATATTTCTTTTCCAGGCTTCCCTATATAATACTTAAGCATGTTCTTCTTGTTATTAACTCAGATATTTCTTTTAGTTTTCAAACCTTAATGCATAGCAATATTCAACAGAAAACAACTAGTTCAACTTATCATAATAAAATTCATTACATAGCATCAGGTTCAAACACAACTATCTCATGAATACATGCAAATAAAATCATTTTAAGCTATCAAAGGCAAACTAAAATAGTAAGTTGCACATACATAGGCAAACATCTCAACAAATCAGCTATCACCCAGAAACATCCATGGTAAAATTATATCAGATCCAAAAACATCCAAATAGCATTGATAAAATCATATTCCCAAAACCAGAAACATGTAAAGAACAATACAAAAATTGGCTGCCTCATCTCAGGTCTTAATGCCATAAATATAGTGAGATAACTCACCTAAATATTGTCTTCTTTTGATCCAGAAAACCATTGTGTGTGTTTTCTCCTCCCTTCCTATATTTTTCTTTCTTTCTTATTTTTGTATTACTCGGGGTAAAGATAACTTTACTGGCCAAAACTGCCTATTTATATCAATGTTTCCCACTAGGGTTTTGTTGAAACAAAATTCCATTTCTATCCTAGTTTGCATCTTGCATTTTTCACATTTTCATCCCGGCCATATTAGTTAGTAGAAGGGTGGTATTTTTCTTTCCTCTAGTTTTGCAGAAAATGGCCACTCACCTAATCATGTTAAAAGTGTGACTACCATATTTTATATTTTAATTATTTCTGAAAATCCCTTTGCTATTTTTGCCTACACAAGCATATTGACTTGTATTACATTTCATGTCATTTTGATGTTTCTTTCCTACTGCTTTTCTTTAACACTTTCTGCTTCCAGAAAATGTACATGTACATAGGGGTATATATATTTGATCTTTCTTTGCCTTACAGGAAATATACACACATATATACTTTTTCTAATTTATAATGAGTTAGATTTGGTAAAAGAAAATCCTATGCTTTAAGCAAGGATTACTTCTTTCTCAATAAAATCTTTCTGCCTCTTCATTACTTTATTTATTATTATTATTTTTTCAAAATTATACATTATGATCTGAGGACAAAATGATTCACATCTCAAAACTACGTTTGAAATGTTTTCTTTTCCCTATATTATTATTTTCCACAAATTCTTGGATTTTCCCCTGTGCTATTTCCAGTGCGCATGTATACACATCTCCTTGCACATTTTTTTTAAATTTCAAGAATTCCATCATATTTAAATCCAATTATATCAAGATTAAATTATTTTATTACTATAATTTATCGCAAGATCTTGGGGTATTACAAGTAATTACTGGTTGTAACTGTGAGCTGAGGCGCATTGTATAACCTAACCTTATATAATTTTGATGTTATAGTTGCACGACTTGTGTTCTAAACATGATCCAATCCAGCCTGTATCGTTTATCAAATTTATACTATTGGAATATATATATATCCCATTTTCTCATTTCTTTCTGAGAGACAGTCTTCTTAGTACATAGATATCACATTTTTATGTGGTAGATTTGACATAATTATTATGGTTACCTTTCAGGCATATTTTATTTTTTTGTAAAATGTGGAATTTGAAATATATTTTTTCTTACATTTTATGCTCTAACCAAGCACTTCCACTTCATTAATAATTCTTACCGCGACGGTTTTTTGTAAATGAACCATGTAATATTTTGCTTTCCTATAATGTATTCCTTTTTTTTCTAAGGAACTCAATCAAATACACTCAGCTCGAGAATTTGTTTGGTGGTACGGACACCCTGATTGTTCTGAAATGAAGTTGGAACTGAAAAATATAGATCCAGTTGTAGTGCTTGGACAGGTATTTGCTTCTTCAGCTCATCATTTTACGAACCATGTCATAAAATTGTACTCCCCATGTCAGAAAAATTAACATTCAACATTTAGTTATGTTCCTGAACATTTAAGCTACGCTTCTTGGTTCTTGTTAACTACTACATCACATGTTACTTCCGTTTATCTGTTTAATGCTTTGTAATAATTTTATGTCCCTGAATTCTTTATTGATTGGCTGGTACTATTTCGTTTGGTATTAGGATACATCTACCAGTTTGTGTATGTAATTCATTTTTATTTTATACCTTCAGAAGACCTTTTCTATTTGACATTCATAAAAAAACATTTTTATTTATAAATCTCAGTCCTAAAATAATTTGATCTTGTACAATAGGTATGGGAAAATGTCATTTTTGAATTATTAGAATTACTTATATTTTGTTAATAACAGATTTCATATTCGAATTGAGAAACTTTAATTTTGATGGCCGCTTTTTTGACATTTATATTTTACTATTTAGGATGATATTTTTCATAATTCAACTTTTCTAATGATCGGTTGTAGATTTTAATTAGATCTAAGTAGATCAATTTTTTTCCTTTTTATACTGTTAATGTTACCCTATGGCTGACTTCTCGCTCTACATCACTGCAACCATCATTGACGGTATTTGGAGTGTGGAGAGCCTCAACACCATCCTGACCTCAACCTTCAATCACAAGGAATGGGCAATTTGGCTGCTTGATAACAACCGATTTCTGATTTTGCTGCCCCTCTATTCAGATGAAAAACAATGCGCTTAATTCCAAGATTCACACCAAAGCGGGTGGCACGATTTACCTTGAGGCATGGCCAGACTATGAACCGCCGTCATCCATTGAGCTTGAACCGCCTAGCTGGGCAATCATCAAGGGCTTTCCGAAACTTCTTAGAAACAATCGGGATGATGTCCAGTCCGCTCTACATCCTGTAGGGAGACTCACTGATTTTGACAGATGCGAATGGTCAGAGTTTGATCGACGTCAAATTCATGTTAAGATGCAATTCCTGGTGGGAATACCTGCTTCCTCTTCTTATCTGGTTCGCCTCAACAACGCTGATTACCTCATCACAGTTTCACGTTGGGACCACTCTCACCCCCGCTATAGACCAGAGACCTACCCACTTGGCATTGACATCGAAAGGGAGCTTAAGTGCTTCGATGATCTGCTCGACATTCCTTCCGAAGAGCTAGACTCTGATGATCGTTTTGACGCCATGAACTACGAGCCAGCCATACCCTCCTCTCCCTTGAATTTTAGTGAGGATGCTAACCACATGTTGATCCATAATAATGAGCCAGCTCCACGAAGATGGGAACCTCTCCTTGATTTTGACCTTTCTGTGCCCTACTTCCTTCAAGTCCCGCACTCGGACTCAAACCCAGCACCAGATCTTCCTCCAGCTCCCATCCCTCCTTCAGCTTCTGTCCAACACAGTTTGCATGGCCTTTCCCCAACGGTAGTTTGACGAAGTTCGAGGACTGCCAGAGCATCGTCCTTGCCTAGTACTACAGGTAGCTATTACGAACCTGTAGTTTTTTCTTCTGCTAACTCTAGATTAAATAAGAAATTAGCACGTTGCTTGGGAGTTTCTATACTTGAGGAACATTATTATGTCATGCAAACCCTAGAACAAGAGTGTCTTTCCTTTTCCCAATGAAAATTGTCTCCTGGAATATTCGTGGGTTAAGGGACCCCTCAAAAAGACACTCTGTTCTTCTGTCCTTGTCTCCCCTTCATACAAACATCCTTCTGCTCCAAGAATCTAAACTTTCTGATCCATCTCCCGCACTTTTTCGTCAAATTGGTGGTACATGACTATCGCGGTGGACCCACATGAACGCTATTGGCTCCAGGGGGTCTAATTACCATGTGGAATGAATCAATATGGTCTCTTAACCAAATCATTCATCAGCCATCAGTCCTTCGTGTAGCTCTTAGACACCTGTAGACTAACACCATCATTTTATTTTCAAACATCTATGGTCCCCAAACTATTCAAGAACGGGCGGATCTCTGGAAAAAATGCATGGAATTTGCAACACACATATACGATCCTGGGGTGCTTGGGGGCGATTTCAATACAACCAGATACTCCGAAGAAAGAAACTCAGGAAATTCCTCACCTGACTCAGATGCTTTCGACGCTTTCATCAGCTTTTGCTCATTGATCGAACCCCCTATCAACACCCGCCTCTTCACATGGTCCAATAGACGCCGAGCTCCCGCCATGGCTAAACTTGACCGCTTTCTTTTCAATTCTGCATGGGATGATATCCACCCGCTATCTACTTGCCTTGGACTTGCATTTTTCCTCTCTGATCATTGTCCTCTAGTACTCGATTCGGGCTCCTTCATCAATCGCAATCGACCCTTCAGATTTGAAAGACTCTGGCTCCTTGAACCATCCTTTGATGATTTTATCAGAATGGCATGGACCCAGCCCATTAGTTCCAACTCTGCCTCTACCTGGATAGTAGGCAAACTAAGATCTTTGAGAAGACTTCTTAAACCTTGGGCCAAATCTATCTAGGGTTCACTCAGGAATCGTATCTCCTCCACTCAAGACGAAATCCTTAAACTAAACATCCTTGAAGAGTCTCGCCCACTTGACGATTCTGAGACACACAATCTTAGAAGCTTGGAAATAGAGATGGAAAGGCTGATGAAACAAGAGGAGATTGGTTGGAAACAACGCTCTAAGGCTAAGTGGTTAGCTGAGGGAGATAAAAACACGACCTACTTCCACAGATTTGCTAACGGTCGTCGCAGATCCTTGTTCATCCCCGAAATTATTCACAATGAAGTGCCAGTCACCGATCAGGCTGAAATTTTAAATCTCTTCACCAACTTTTACCGCTCCGTCCGAGGCCAACCCTCCTCCTCCCTCCCCTCCCATAGACTGGAATCTCCTCTACCCCAATCCACCAACCATCCCAATTGATGCCCCATTCTCCGAAGAGGAAATCCTGGCTGCCCTTAAAGATATGGACGACAACAAATCACCAGGTCCGGATGGCTTTGGGCCTTTTTTCTTTAAACATTTCTGGAACTTTATCAGAAAAGATATCTTAGACCTATGCTCTGAATTGATCCACTCCAACCCTATGATCATTTCCCGACTCAACTACGCCAATATCGTCCTTATCCCAAAATCTGAGGGTGATAACTCTCTTGCTGCCTTCCGCCCCATCAGCCTCCTTAACACCTCTTTCAAACTCATCACTAAATTCCTTGCCAACCATCTCCAACCCCATATGAAACAGTTGATTGGCAGGGAACAATTTGCCTTTATCCAGGATCGCAATATCCTTGATTGTGTGGCGACAACACAGGAAGTTATCTCTTTTTGCCACAGAAACAACCTGCCAGGTGTCCTCCTCAAATTAGATTTCTCGAAGGATTTTGACTCTGTCAATTGGAACTTCATTCTGGAACTTCTGCCACACAGAGGCTTCCCTGTGAAATGGTGTGAATGGATAAAATGCATTCTAACTTCCAGTCTCTCCTCTATTCAAATTAATGGTTCATCAGGGGGGTCTTATCAAATCTTCCTGTGGTCTAAGACAGGTAGACCCCCTTTCACCACTCCTTTTTGTGCTGGTGGCCGACGTCCTTAACCGCATGTCTAAACTAGCAGTCTCGAACAACTGTCTCGCCGGTATTGGTCCCCCAAACTCCAACTTATCTGTATCTAATCTCCAATTTGCGGACGGCACTATTCTCTTTGTCTCCCCCTCGCCTGACCACATCCATTGTCTTAAGGTCCTTCTATACGTCTTTGAACTCATTTCTGGTCTTTCCATCAACTTTCACAAAAGTTCTATCATTATGCTTGGTAACACAGATCACCTTGGTCCCTCAATCGCTTTTATCCTCAAGTGTAACATCGCTCACTTCCTGATATCCTACCTTGGTATCCCTTTACGGCCAACTAAACTCCATCGTGCTGATTGGATCACCCTTATCACCAAAATTGAATCCAGACTCTCAGGCTGGAAAGCTGACGCCCTCTCGACTGCGGGCCGATTGGTTCTAATCAAATCAGTACTCTCCTCCATTCCCCTTTACTGGCTCTCATTCTATAAACTACCTACCTGGGTATCCAAGAAAATTGACTCCATTAGAAGAACTTTCCTCTGGAATGGGGGAAAAGCCAAACATCTTGTCAGCTGGAAGATAGCTTGCCTTCACAAAGACCATGGTGGCCTCGGTATTGTCAACCTTCGAACATTCAACCTTGCTCTTTTGCCAAAATGGATTTGGCATACTCTGACACCTGGACACTTCGTTTGGAAAGACTGGATTCTCTCAGTCCATTACCAAGACAATCCATCCTACGTCCTCCACCTCGCTCCCCTCAATAAACCCTCCCCATTCTGGTCTGGAGTCTTATCCCCCATCAACCATATTATGCCTTTCTTTCAAGTGATCCTAGGAAATGGCTCCAATTGTCTCTTCTGGTTTGATTCCTAGTTATACCAACCCCCTTTAAATCGCAGATTCCCCTCCCTCTTCTCCTCGGTTTCTCATAAATTTCTCTCGGTTGCTGACGCAGTCTCCATTGGTCCTCAGTCGCTCTGTCCAGCTTCTCTCTTTGGCGATAACCTGCTCGGAAAATTCCTTGCTGCCGCCAATCTACTTCTTTCCATTAACCTGTCTCCTACCTCCTCTGATCAATATGTATGGTCTTTATCCCCCTCTAAACACTTCTCTGTGTTCTTGTGCTACTCATTCCTGAACCACCCTGGCAGACTATTCTCCTTCGCGCGTCTCTGGAAATGCCACCTACCTCCCCGAACCCTTTTTTTCCAATGGTGTCTGATCCATGGCCATATCAACACCAAAGACCGTCTTTCCCGACTTAATATCTTATCTGATCAATCTTGTCCGCTCTGCAATCTTGAAACTGAATCCATTAATTACCTTTTTTTCGACTGTGACTTTGCTATTTACATTTGGACATCAACTTGCGCTCATATTTTTGGTTCCATTCCATCTGTTTCGAATTTCTTTGAATATTGGCAGTACAATACTCCAGACCATAGACTTGACTCGTTTCTAGCCATCTTTTGTTGGGTGATATGGAAAGAAAGAAACGCCCGTGTTTTTAAAAAACCTGAGAGTTCGAGAGCGCATATTTGCAATAGAATAATTAACATCTTTGCTGTTTGGTCAGGCTCCAGCTTTTCTGCTCCAGTCAGGCTCCACCTTCGAGCTCCCAATTCTCCCCCAACGGAGCCGGTGGGAAGTTCTTCTTCAGCTGCAGGGCCGACGGGACCGCATTCCCAAGGTTGATGCTTTTCCCTCATCTCTTCGATGATCGGTTTACTGGACTTTATTTGTGTTAATTGAATGTACTCCTTCTTTTATTCCCCCATCTGAATTAGACTTATGTATAAATTAGTTAGGGCTGGTTCTATGTTTCTTTATTTGGCTATCTACTACTGAAGGCTGCCGTTTCAAACCTTTTTTCAGCCAATGACCAGGCTTGTTGATCATAATATTACTATATTAATAAATAACTCTAATCGGCTGTGTAGTTCTTCGCTACACATCCGTTCCACGCAAAAAAATGTTACCCTATAAACTCAAAAAAGGGTTGTAATATACCGATAGATAGTCGTATCGGCTTGTACTTAATAAATAAAATACTATATTTTTTTATATTGTGTACTAAGTTATGAAATGCAACCGCATTTAATAAATTACCCTCGCTACACAAAAGAAGTCTGAAATTATTTTTTGAACACATTATTTTATATCGTGCAAGAAAGAAAAACAACGCTGCTTTTGATTATTCTGGCTTTGTATCATTTATAGGTTGGTTAAAAGTTGGATCAAATTTGATAATCTTTACAAGTACCATTAGAGTAGGTAACATATATATTTTTAATTTTTTCCATCAATTTCGATATATTTATACTCATCACTAACTTGAACTTGCATCCAAGTTATTATTTATTTCATTAAACCATCTATGTTCATGTGTTTATGTATGTGTGGGTGTTTTTTTTTGTTTTGGGTGGGGGGTGGTGTTATTTAATAAACACTATTATTGTTAGGTCGATCCATGTGGTCTGATGCATAGTGGATCAATAATAGAAAAAATTTCAATAAAAGAGAACTGGAAAGTTACCATTATGACGCTTCAGAATGAAAACAAGGAAATTTGTCAGTTCATTGATCAGGGTGATGGAAGAATTTCATAAGTTAGTGAAAATTGAAGATGACAATTATTTGTGGAAAATTTCATAACCAATACATAGCTATTTATTTATATTCTCCTCTTATCTATGAATTCTGATTTGCTTTGCAGCTTAGCTTATCTTCACGAGGGGCTAACATCTCTTTAATTTATCCCACAGCTATGTTGCACCAGAATATGCTTGCACTGGAATGCTGAATGAGAGAAGCGATGTCTATAGTTTTGGCGTACTCATCATGGAGATTATATCTGGAAGAACTCATATGGATTACAGAAGACCACCGGATGAGGTATCTCATCTTTACATGCATGATTTTTTTATGAAGTTTCTGTGATAGGTAAAGAATAGAAGATGGCAAGTCTACATCACTTTGGTTTGACCTTTGGGTCTAAGGGGGTATGCTTATTTACAAATTAGGCACTGAAGTAGTAATAAGGGTCGGTGCAGTAAACCATTTAGTTGGTGATATTCTTGAAAATGGCACAAGGAGAACTAATAGATGGGACCAAATTCTTTCTTATGCTGCGTGGGAGGTGATGTAACTTTGATGGTTGGTACTTTCTATTTTCATTTCTATTTTATTTTTTATTTTTTTGGATAAAAGCTTTACTTACATCCAAAGCTTTTTAGCTTCATAATAGATTATTGCTACTTGGTAGTGCCTTTTGATACCTGCCATTTTAATGTAGTAAATAATATTTTTTGGTTTGCGTACTGTATTCTTGATGCTTATTTTATCATTCAAATAAGTGTTACGCGATGAAAAGTCTGAAATAGTGGTTTATCAAGGACTGCTTGGATTTGTTGTATTCCGAAAGGTTAACTTCTTTGACGATTTCTCGAAATTTTAAATTTTAAAAGAAATTTGATGGCGAGTGATCTGATATTTTTAAACTCTAAAAAATCACACATTTCATATAATGTGGCACTCTAAAAAAAATTCAATTTTTAAGCATCTCCAGCAGCTCTATTTTCAGCTTGAATATTTGGGCTGGGCTGTTGTAGAGAGAGTTCTCCAACAGACAAACTAGCTTCTGAATATTCAGTAATAGTTTGCAATTTAGAATTCTCAGAAAAATATCAACGTTTATTTGATAATGGGACGCGTATAAACAAGCATTCAATATACGTTTGTTTATTGAATAGATGCTTGATTAGTTGATTTACAATAATTATTAACTAAGCAAATGCTTATTAAATAAGTTTTTTAGCTTAAGATGTTTGTTCAGCGACACGATATCAAATAAATGTCTGATTTTTTTAATATCAAATAAACGTCCGATGGTTGAGCATTTTCAATACACACTATTTTATCAACTTACTCATCTTACTTGCGCAAAAGATTGCACTCTAACATAGATATATGATGATGATTGTTATCAGGAAATGTGAACACATTATTTATTGGCTTTTTAGTCATTCATAGCTAGCAATAAAAAGGATTAGAGTATCACACACAGAAACAATAAATGCACATGAGATACTACGCAGAAAAGATAGTATTCGTTAAGTGTTAACATTAGTTCCAGATAGGCTTTCTATTTCTGGTAGCAAACTAGGAGGGTTTTTTTTGGGATATCATTGTGCCACAAATCTGTTCTATTACTTTGCATACATTTCAGTTATGGAAGCATAGTGGTAGTTGATTTGGTTTGTAATGGTGAATGGTGATTGTTTTGTGGGATGTTTGTATGTATGAGAGGGATTGTGATGTTTGAGGGGCTGCGGGTAGTTATGCAGACAGAGGTGCACAAAATCTGTGCACTGTTGTTGAACAGAGTTGCCCAGGAGTGTGAATGTGAGTTGCAGATTGGTGATGGAGATGCAGATGATTATGGGTTTGTTCGCGACTTTGTTTTCTTTTGTTTCTTAATATACATGCTATCTATGTACATGCTATCTATGTTTGAAAATCAATATAGCATTGGAAATCAACCTTAATATTTTTTGGTATTGACTTGGTATCACCAATCTTTATTAATGGATTAGTTCTTTTATATACTACTTAACTTCAAATACATTTTTATTCATTGACATCATATCTATTAATTTAACTCAGGTTCTTGTTTTGGATCAAAGTCGCTGTTGAGAATGATGGTGGAAGCATTGATGTATTAGGGTACTTAACAATCTAGACTATATTACTTGTACAAAAGATCTGAATTGTAGTACTAAAATGAATGTATGAATCACTATTTTATATGGATTATGAACACTATAATGGAAATATATTTATTTGGTATTACCTTATTCAATATGTATTTGCTATCCAATTTGATTTTAAATGACTATAATATTGCATGCAATAATTGTTTTGTTATGATATGTATACATTCGAGTATTTTGGTAATATGTGAGAAGGTGTTTTTTGCATCGGTTGTTGCTGCCAACCGGTGCAATATAAGGGACTGGTTTTAAGCCAAAGATCTTATGTTGCATCGGTTTTTACTGACAACCGATGCAAAAGATGACTATTTGCATCGCTTTTACAACCGGTGCAAAAAACTTAGTTTATTGCATCAGTTGCATGTGCATCGGTTGTAGAACTGATGCAACATGGGGGTGAACAACCGATGCAAATGACCTGTTTTGTAGTAGTGTATGTGAATAATGCATGTGTTTCAACGTCCAGGAGTATTTATAGTGCATGCATGCATAATTGTAGTTGTGTGTGAGTGCTTGTAGGTAGATAAAAGTATGTGTACATAGCTGTAAATTACTACGTTTGTGTGGGTGAGTTCGTATGCATGTGCCTTAATTTACTGAAATTTGTTGTTTACATTATTAGAAATATCGAATAGAAATGAGCAGCGGAATGTACTAAGGGCAAAGTATGTCATTATATCAGATTTTGGTTCACGGGCCTGAGCATATCTAACCCGTCCAACTCTGTTTTTATTTTTTCTGAATGAAGTCTGTATAAATAGCAAAGCACTGTAAACATTTCAGTAGCAACTATTCTCTTGCATTTTATCATTCAAAATCTTTATCTTCGTCAATTTCCAATATGGTATCAGTGCACTCCAAAACTGTTTAAAAATAGAATAGTGCCTTGTCAATATTCATCAGATTTATATTCATCACTTGAATAGGCTGCATCTATTGCAGTTCATCAGAGTTTTCCTCATCATTTGAAACTGCTCAAATTGCGTTTTCTAAATTTTTCTTTGTCTTTCAAAAAACATCAAAAAGCATTGCCAAGAGAGGCTATTAGAAAAATCACCATCTAATCTCTCTGGCCGCTTTCAGTCAAAAAAAAATTAAGAAACCATAAAAGAAAACGAAAGAAATCTTCACAAAACTGTGTTAAACGGTTTTGAGATTCAAAGATCTTCAAGAAATTAGAATAAAGAGGATCTTCATCAAGCATCGCCAGCATCAAATTACTGGCTGCTTTCAGATCCAAATTTAAACTTGGTCTTAAGTCAACTAAATCTCCAGTCTTGAAAGATTTTTCTGCATTTTTGCCAGTTTTCTTGCCTGTAAATCAGGTTACTGATTTCTTTTCAACTTTTGAATAATTTGCCTTTCATTCTTGTGCATTAATCATGGCAGAAGGAGATATTGACAACAATTCATCTACCTCACCAAGATCAGACCCTATTGTATCCAATGCTGCAGACAACATATCAAAGATTATAGTAGGTCCACAAACACAACTGATACAAACACAACTGGATGAAACAAATTATCTCTTATGGAAATTTCAAGTTCAAACAAAAATAAGAGGTTATGGGTTAGAAGAGTATGTTCTTGGTAGAAAACAAGAACCAAAGCAATATGTCAAACGTACCGAAGGAAATTCCATTGTAAACAGAGAGCATACAATATAACAAAGACAAGATAGTTTGCTATGTTCTTGGATACTATCTACAGTAAGTTCAAACTTATTGCCACAGTTGATAGGTTGCAAGAACTGTCATGAAATTTGGTCAATGTGAAGCAACTGTTTAGTTCTTAATCAGCAGCAAGAGTATTACATTATAAAAGACAGCTGCAAAACCTTATGAAAAATAACATGTCCATGCATGAATATATATCAAAGATCAAAACTCTATGTGACTTACTTGGAGCAGTAGGGTATGGTGTGACTGACACAGAGAAAATCTTGTCAATCTTGTGTGGATTAGATGAAGAACATGAAGTCATTGTGGTTGTCATATCATCAAAGGATGTTGCACCAACCTTATCATATGTTCACTCTGCTTTCTTTTGGCACATGAAGGTAGATTAGAAAAGAAAAAAATCAACTATTTCTGATCTATCGATCAATTATGTTACAGATAAAGGCAAAAATCAAGAAAAAACTCAATCAAGAAGTGAGTCAAACAACAATCAAAGAGGATATCAGTCAAATAGATATAGAGGCAGAGGTGGCAGATGGTCTAATAAAAACAGTGGCAGACCAAGATTTCAAATTTGTGAAAGATTTCCTCACACAGCAAACAAATGCTACTTCAGGTTTGATGTCAACTACACACATGGACAACAAAGTCAAAGACCTAGTTCGAATCTAGCCAATATGAAGCAAGAAAACAAAATTCAAAGACACTCTACTAAGGGCAATTACATTGAAATAGTGAAAATAAAAGGCATTCAAGATGATTCATGGTATCCAGATTCAGAAACTACAAAGCATGTCACTAATAACATCAACAATCTAAATCTGGGAAACAAAGAGTACAAAGGTAAACATTGTATGCACATGGGTAATGGTGAGTCAACAAAAATTTATCATGCTCGTTATGGTTATATACAAGGTGAAAGAGTACTTTATCTCAATAATCTTTTAAGAGCCCCACAAATTAAAAAGAATTTACTTAGTGTATCTCAATTTGCTTGTGATAACAATGTATATTTTTTATTTTATCCAAAATATTGTTTAATAAGATACACACTAACAAACAAAATACTTTTGCAGGGTAAAACAGTGAAGGGACTCTACAAATTTACTCTGCCTAATTCAAGAAGTACAGGAAACAGCAATATGTATTATAATTTTTGCCAATCTGAAAGTAAAAAGAGTATGAGTAAGTTCGATGTGTGGCTTGCTAAGCCAGGCCATCCAAGTGCTGAGGTTGTAAAAGGAATATTGAATAATAATAAATTTTCATTTGATAAAGTTTCAACCCCATATGTTTGTACTTACTGTCAGCTTGGAAAAAATCATAAACTGCCATTCAAAGATTCTAAAACTAAATATAATAAACCATTAGAGCTTGTTGCTATAGACTTATGAGGGCCAGCTCATATTGACACCGACTATGTTTTGAATATTACATATCATTTATAGATGCTTATTCAAGATATATTTGGATATATTTTTTGAAAGCAAAATCTGAGATCTTGTAGTTTTTCAATTTATTGCACATGCAGAAAAACAAACTGGCAGTGTAGTCAAAGTAATACAAACCGATGGAGATGTAGAGTACAAACCATTAAAGGAGTATTTTAAAAAGAAATGAATAATACAAAGAATTACATGTAGTTACACATCTAAGCAGAATGGCTTAATATAAAGAAAGCCCAGACACATAGTTGAGACAGGGCTTACCATGCTAGCTCAGGCATCCCTACCTTTAAAGTTCTGGCCAGATGCATTTGGCATAGCAGTTTACCTGATCAAAAAACTACCAATCAAAGTTCTTTAAGGAAAAAGTCCAGCTGGAATGATGTTCAATGATAAACCTAATTATACAAATCTGAAAGTATTTGGGTGTTTGTGCTTTCCATGCCTAAGATCATACAACAAATACAAGTTAAGCTACAAATCTTCTCCATGTACATTTCTAGGATGTTCCAATAATATTAAAGGATACTAGTGTTTGGATAGTAAGGAAGAGTATTCATTTCCAGACATGTTGTCTTTAATGAAGATACATTCCCTTTTAATGAAATAGATATCAAAACAACTCAGAAAATTTATAATTCAAAGTTCTCAATACCTTCCTTGTCATATACTCAAGAAATGTACAGGGAAGATCAATGAAATGATTCTGGACCACAACACAAAGTACCAAATACCATGTGTTGTGATCATGAATCTGAAACACCTTAAACAAGCACCTATGCTCCAACTTACTAGGATATCAGTCACCATTCTACTGATCAACAAATAAATGATCAAGCTCAAGTGTCAAGCCCACAGTCTTAGTCTGAGAATAGACCAAGTCATCAATCTCCTGCTCCTGCGACAACTAGTCATTATATGATCACTAGAGCAAAGAGTGGAAATTTTAAACCAAAGATGTATACTACAAATCTTGAAACAGAGGAACCATGTACTTACCAGAAGACTATAAAGAGCATAAAATGGAAAATAGCCATGGATGAAGAGTATACTGCTCTTATAAAAAATAATACTTGAAGTCTTGTGACCTTGCCAAGTCATAAAAATGTTGTTGGTTATAAGCGGACTTACAGGCTAAAAAAGAATGCAAATGGGTCAGTACATAAATACAAGGCCAGGCTTGTAACTAAAGGGTACTCATAGCAACAAGGATTTGATTTTAATGAAACATTCTCACTTGTCAAACCAACATCCATTAGGATTATTCTTACAATTGCTCTACATAGAAACTGGAAAATAAAGCAACTAGATGTCAACAATACATTTCTAAATGGAATTCTTCAAGAAGAAGTATATATAGAGCAACCTGATGGTTACAAACAAGCTGGAGATAAACTAGTTTGCAAACTCAAGAAAGCAATTTATGGTCTCAAACAGGAACCAAGGGTGTGGTTTGAAAATTAAAGACCACATTAGTAAAACTTGGCTTCAATCACACAAAATATAATAACTCCTTGTTTAATAAATTTACAAAAAATACTGTTATATAGTTCAAACATATGTGGATGATTTTATTGTGATTGAAAATGGCATCAATCAGATTAGCAATATTATTCATCAGTTAAACATGGAGTTCTCTATTAAAGATCTTGGAGACCTACATTTCCCAGGAATTGAAGTCAAGAGATTGTAAAACTTAGTTATTCAATTTAAGTCAAAGGAAATACATATTTGAAATTCTCATTAGAACTAAATGAATGAAGCACACAGTCTACCTACACTATAACAACCAAACTACACTTATCAAAGGACAGAGGTGAACCAATCATAGATGTAAGGAAAAAAAAGTACAGTTGGATCATTACAATATGCAATAATTACAAGAACAGAAATTACGTATGGTGTAAATAAAGTTAGCCAATTCATGCAAAATCATCTAGATGAACATTGGGGAGCAGTAAAAAGAATTTAAGATATCTAAAGGGTATAACAGATCATGTTTTAATCTCAGAAATCGTACTGGTTTAAATTTATTTGGCTTCACAGATACTGACACGGCAACCGACCCAGATGATCTCAGATCAATATCTGGTTATTGCATCTATCTAGGAAGCAATCCAGTTTCATGGTGTGCTAGAAACAAGCAACTGTTTCAAGATCTAATACAAAAGCTGAGTATAGGAGTGTTGCAAATATAATAGAAAAAATGATGTGGATCATGTCATTATTAAACGAGCTTAAAATTACTATAAAAAACAAGGCTGCAATTTGGCGTGATAATTTAAGCACTGTGTCATTAACAGCAAATCCAATTCTACACTCCAGAACCAAGCATATAGAACTGGACATGTACTTCGTCAGAGAACAGGTTCTTAAAGGAACAATCGAAGTAAATCACTTACTGATCACTGACCAGAGAGCACACATCCTCACCAAAGCCTTGTCGGCTAAGAACTTCATACGTTTGAAGCAGGAACTGTGTGCTGAAGATTTCAGTCATTAAAAAACTAAAACCCTAGATCCGAATAAATTCAAATTTTTAGGGATAGAATCAATCACTGAAGCCTTGATTCATGCCATCACTCTAAATATTGAAGTCTTACTGAGCAATCGAAGCAGTCGAGGACCTCTGTTGTCAAAATATCAAAACCCTAGATTCGAATAAATTTGAATTTAGGGCCAGATCTAGTTGTATGAAGTCTCGATTCTTTTCATTTCTCAAAGATTGAAGCTTCACTAACCAATTTCCTTAAAAGTTGAAGCATAAAATACTTGGTCAGAGAAGCTCAGCAAATTTATTGCTTAATTCATCTCACTAATGTATCAGATAAGCTCAAGCGATCAAAAGCTCAGATCTTTCTTTGTAGATCTACATGATTTCTCAAAAAAATTGAAGTTTACTCAAGTGGAGGCGAAAACCGTAGCGCCATTTGAGGGGATATATTAGAAATATCGAATAGAAATGAGCAGCCAAATGTAATAAGGGCAAAGTATATTGTATCATTATATCAGATATTGGTTCATGGGCCTGAGCATATGTAACCGGCCCAACTCTGTTTTTATTTTTTCTGAATCAAGACTGTACAAATAGCAAAGCACTGTAAACATTTCAGTATTCAATACAACAATTTTTCTCTTGCATTTTATCATTCAAAATCTTTATCTTCATCAATTTCTAATATAAATTTTTTAGTGTATGGTTGTGTGTGAATATATATGAGTGTGTTGTGTCATTACTTTCATGCCTGAGTGATTGTATATGTGTGTGTGTGTGTGTGTGTGTGTGTGTGTGTGTGTGTGTGGGAGCTGAAGGTACTTGCATGCAAGTCCGTATGGTATTCGTGAACTTTTCACTATGCATGAGTGGGTGTGACTCCATGTATATGGGTGTTCATGCATGACTGAGCATTGGTATATGTTTATGTAAAAGAGTGTGTGTGTGTGTGTGTGTATGATTTCATTTGGGAGTTGTGTGTGTACTGATGCTTGTCCCATGTGTTTGGTAATAATATTTGCAACGGCTTTTAAATCATTGGAAACCCTATTGCTATACTCATTCCTACAAGACCTTGCTATTACAGAGATAGCTAGTTCAACAAGATCTCTTGCCTTATCCTTCATTTTAATTCAACAAACTCAAGGCTTTTTACACTGTAGACATAAATTAAAGGTAAACAACTCCAAACTATTGAATTTCATCATCAAATTCTATTACAGTAAATGGGTTTCTAATTTTTATTGTAAATTGTTGCTGTATGCCATTTTCTATTCTTCTATAGGTTCATAAAGGCTCCAATCTTGCCAGAAGGCTTCAACTTTGCTACAAAATCCGAGCTTTTGCATCTATTCAGCAAGGTGAGATCCTAAAAATCACAAATGCTAGCTGATCAAAGCTTAAATCGCTCATAAATGTGAAATTTGCTTGCTGAATAAAATATTCTATAGTTGATTTTGTTTGTTTATAATCTGGTTTCAGTTGCTGCTTTGAACCCTTATATCTTGTGATTCCTGCAACGAAATATTGTCCGGTTTCATGCATTTGATAGATTGCATGTTGAAGTTCATTTCTGCAAAGTTTAGTTGAATAATAGGGTCATTTGAGTGTTCAAATCGTCACTGCAAAATCAATGCACAGCATGCAAATATCCTGTGCACATTTTTTCTGAGTTGTTGCAAACATGGACTGAGTCCATGTTTGAGACATCATATGTCTTTAATTGTTTTCTCAAATTGCATGATTCTTTTTTTCCTTGAAAGATGAAGTTCTCTACTTTATTCATACCAAATTACAGGTCATTTTGACATAGATAGCTGATATAAATCTGCTGTCAAACTTGAACCTGGACCATGTTTTTGCCCAGAGTTCAACAGTGAAACACTGTCTGGGTTCAACTTTGAGAGATCATAGCTTTCTCATATTTTATCAAAATTGCATCATTTTTGTTTTGTTTGAGACATGAAGTTTTCTACTTCGTGTGTACCAATTTTGAGCTCAACATGATGCAATTTGTTAACGCTTAAATTTAAACGCCAACACCCTAGTGTATAAGATGTGATTGTGAAAGCACCACCCACTTGTATGGGAATCAGAAATAAGCAGAAAGTATGTAGAAAAACAGTAAGAGACACAGTATTTATAGTGGTTCGGCTTAGGATCAAGCCTACGTCCACTTTGAAGCTCTTTATTGTTTATTTAGATACAGTTTTTTACAATCAACTCCGATTACAACACACTTAGACAAATATCTCAAACCCCGATGTAGAAGAATCCTTTGAATGCATGATGAATGAGTTATTTTTCTTCACGAGATTTGTTGAAATGTCTTTGGTGATTGGAGTGATAGAAATGTTGCTTGAGTGTTGCTTGAAGTCGAGACAATAGCAGAGTAATGGCCCGTAGGAAGTCAGTCCCCCAAAAGTCCTTTGAACGTTGGAAGTGGCTACGTATTTATAGGCAAACTTCCTAGGCTAAAATTGCAAAGTCATGAGTCGTGGTCGACTCATCATGAGTCGTGACCGACTCATGATGAGTCGTGAGTCGTCTGCAAGTCACTTCTTTGCAGCATGATCTTGAACTTGCCTCTGAGTCTTGTGTCGTGTGTCGGCCCATCTTTTGAGTCGTAGCGGCCTCTTGAGTCGTTGAATTGGTCTAGGCCTTGAGTCGCAGACCCTGCTGAGTCGTTAATCCACACTGTACCTTTAAAGCACTAGCTCGCTGAGTCGTTGCCACCAATGAGTCGCTGACTGCCCTACATGTTGAGTCGCTGACGCTTTAACTTATTAGGCTCCTTAAGTCGTGAGTCGCTCCTTTGAGTGGCCTTATAGGATGAGTCGTGGGCTAGTTGAGTCGCTAGTCTTGATGAGTCGGCACTTACTGAGTCGCTCCTTTACATGAGTCGGTAACTATTATGGGTCGTAGGCTCCTTGAGTCGCTCGGCGTTAACAATTGCCCCTCGAAGTACACGCTTATATCATGAGTCGTGTGCTTCGACTTTCTTCTTGAGTCGTGACCGACTCAGGGCGGCCTATGACTCGTGAGTCCTTTCTCATTCTCCCTTGCCTTGTATATAAGCTATTGCGTTGTTCTTCTTCCTCACTTGATCTCTGTCTCATCATCTTGTGACGCCATTAACGCATCTTTGAATCTCATTTCCGAAGGCGAATTCAACCCTGCTACTCTCCGATTCAACCCAACCATTATACTTCGTAAGCAAATTCAATCTTAATCCATAATAATCAACGTTGAATCACAAATTCTCATCTTTCGGCTTTAGTTTGTTTTCATGTGCTGCGCTTCACTTTGAATTGTTGTAATTGATTCTAGATCACTATTCGATACGCGAGTTCAGCAATGCATTGAATTTAAGATCGATGCGAAACATTTCAGATTGTTTCTCGGGTGATTTGTTGGTATGGAAGGACGATGGGCTCCATTGGGAATGTGACAGATCCTTGTTGCCTTAGCATTACCGGGTTAGTGGATTGAGACAGGAAAAGGGGGGCTGTGAGATGAGGCGTGATGAGGAATTCCAAGAGTTAGCGAATTAGGTTTTGCCTTTCGACCACTGATTTTGAAAAGCCTTGCAATCTCAGCCGTATACGACTCAATGCTTTAGCCATAAACCGTAGATGACTTAAACTATAAGTCGCGAACGACTCAAGCCATGAGCCGTGAACGACTCAGCACTTGGGTTACTTTCCATGACTCAACCTTTCAAACTATACACGACTCAAACCATAAGCCCTGAACGACTCAGTACTTGAGCCTCTTTTCCATGCTTGAACCTATGACCGACTCAACTAAATGCCTCCTTAGATTTGAGTCGCGGCCGAGACAGGATTTAAAGAAATTTGCATTGTTCTGATTTGAGGCTTTTTCCTTCATGCACATTACAACTTATAGAACTTAACTTAACTCGCCGCATATCCTTTAGGCCGTAACCGAGTCATCCAAATAACCAATGACTTAGCTTAACCAATACAAAGAATTATTGAGTCGTTGACGACTTAACACTTGTAAATTTTGCTTGAACTTTGAACTGTTGAACTTTGTCGTATTTTTTCCACAGGTCACTCTTGCAAGCTAATAACCTGTCTAACACAATGTTTACAGAAAATTGGGACGAATATACTGTCATTGATTGCCCACACCGAATGACAGATTAGTTAACGATAGATGATTAACTTGAATGAACTGCATATATGAAGTGCCTTTAATATATCTATTTCAAACAAAATATCAAAGCAATGCTGAAGTAGTCAATTGAAATCGACTTGCTTGCACTAATATTATGTTTGAACTTTTAAGTTAACAAGTTCTGAAATGTTTACCATCGATCAAGCATCGATTAGTGTAATCCTAGTTATATATACTTGTCACTTTTCTAGTCTTCACACTTTTTAGGAAACGCGCACCTTCGCATTTGAACATCCAGTTGCTTGTGTAGAATGACTTCTCATCAAGAAGAGCCGATGAGTCAGACTGAAGATACCTTTCCGGTAGCTATTCCTGTGGATAACCCTCCAGAGAGAATACCAACAACTCTGAATCAACGGACGTTTAATCAATTGTGCGTCCAGTTTGGCATCGATGATGCTGACGCCTTACTACCGGGGCCAAATGATACTGCCGATAGGCCACCTCTTGGTTTTGTTGCTGTCAATCGCCAAATGTGCTTAAATGGCGCTATTCCTCCTTTTAACGACTTTCTTCAACAGTTCTTGCTTCGGCTGTCTATCTCTCCATTCCAATTACACCCCAATGGCTATGCTATTCTGATGGGGTTATGTGTTCTATTTAGGAGAACCTTGGATCGACTACCAAGCTTCGGGGAGATCTGTTATTTTTGCTCATTTACAAAAATTAAAGACCATCCCTCCATTGTGGTTATAAGAAGCGCTCGAAACCGCAAACTTATTACTGATCTCCCCGAAAGCGCTCACGGATTTTTGAATCAGTTTTTCTTCGTTCGTTGCCCTCCAGGGTTTTATGCCATCTGGAGAGTAGGAAGTAAGATTTCCTGTCTATATTCTTTCCGCTTTGAA
This sequence comes from Allium cepa, assembly GCA_030765085.1. NCBI lineage: Eukaryota > Viridiplantae > Streptophyta > Magnoliopsida > Asparagales > Amaryllidaceae > Allium > Allium cepa. The sequence continues at coordinate 349,775,887 of CM060928.1, forward strand.
GCCATTTTTGAGATCCGAACTTTTAGTTGCTAACTTCATTCTTTGTTCCTGTTTTAGCGCTTCCACCCCCTACCAGGGACCCAAGTTTTAAGCAAATTTTAGAAAGATTAAATGCTGTGCCGGCAGAAGAAAGGAGCATAAAGTTTCTGCTAAGCGATGAATTTTTACACCAATACGGACTTCTCCATCCCTCTCGCTTTACTCAGCCTCATGAAGCCCCGACTGAAGTTCCCGATTCTCCGACGAAAACTCTCGACGCCTCGGTCTCCACTAAAGATCGTGTGCAGGGAGAAACTTCTACTGGAACTCCATTAGTGAAGTGCTCTACTCCACGAGACGACACGGGGCCATCCGAAAAGTCCGCGCTTCCCCCCATTACTGAAGAAGAAGAGGAGCAACCTTCCCAAACTATGAAAAATGCCGATAAAGGAACTGATGGAGGGAACCAGGCTAGGCATGACGATGATGATGTCTTTGGGGATTTAAGTGACTTATTTATCTCTTCCCAAGAGCTCTCTAAAGATGATCCTGCTCGTGGTAAAGTTATACCTCCAACAATTGAAGCGACATCTGCCCTCCAACTGACTCCAACTCCTTTATCCCAAGAATTGCCACCGATAGCGAAACCTATTACATCCCCCCAACTGAGAAGTGGTTCGTTAGCCCAACGCGAGTAGTTTGCACTTCACACACCACTTAAGAATTTTCCAGCACACTTATGCACTTATCTTCTTATGCTTTAAAGATTTCTGAAGCTTATCTTTTCTTATTTCAGATTCTCCAATGACACGCGGTGGATCATACTATCAAGATTTTCAACGCTATGGTGGGCGTGGACAGTATAATTATGGGCGCTACTTCTCTTCCTATAGGGAGTCTGATGAAGAGAGGGCTGCTCGAAAAGCTCGGGAAAGGAGGGATGCCGAAGAACGTCGTGATAGAAGGGATAGGGATGAGCATCGCGACTCCCCGCAGAGAGGTGACGATTCCTATAAAAGGAAATCACACGATGACCGGGGAAAAGGTCATGTAGTAGAAGATTCGAGCAAACGAGCTCGACATGGTGAGAGACATGCTTCCACCACTCCCGACAAGCCTACTGCCCCTGCCCCTCTTGATATTTCTTCCGACTCTCCTGCTCTCGGAAAGGAGGACATCCAGACAATAATAAGCAGGCCTAAATTTCAAGTGGGGCCTGGCCCAGCCACCTTACAAAGTCGCTTTCCACAATGGTGCTTAAAAGGCGTGAGATTCGATCTTGACCTGGTTCCAATCGACAAGCCCGCCATGCTGCGAAATCTTGACGCTGTTAAACTTGACATCGAGAGGATGTCAAACTGGCAGAAGCTTGTTGATGAGCTTCAACGAGTTAACCGCGCCAACTTAGAGGCCATGCTCACCATGGAAAATGATAAGGCTGAGTGGCAAAAGGTCCTTGAGCAGCATGATACCGAGATGAGAAGCATTACTTCCTACAACGAGGAGCTTGAAGCAAAGGTCGAGAAGTTGAGAGATGAGCTTGCTGCTTCCTCTACCTCATATTCTCAAAAAGAAGAAGTGCTTCTCAGACAGGTAAGAGATGCTCATGCCAGCCAACGGAATGCTGAGGATAGGCTCGAAGCTCAGAAAAGAATTAATGAGGGCTACATTACTGATGTTGCGGAGCTCCAAATGAAAAACAAATCCCAGGAAGCGGAGATACAAATGCTCAAACTTCAGCTTTCTAAAACGGAGAGGGAGCGCGATGAGGCCGTCGCCGGCAGAATCGCAGCTGAGGAATCTCACGAGGAGACTAAGAATAGCTTTGGCTCGACACTATTCGACTTCTACTTACATAGCGTCTTGGGGCGTGGAAGCCTTGCTTTTCTAGGTCCCAAGTACGAGATCACTTTAGCCGAAGTGTGGGAGGCTGCCCTCGATATGCTTGGTGCTGAGGGTGCTGGTTATGATGAGTCAGCCTTGGAAAGGCATTATTTTGATGAGGACGCTCGCACTGCTCTCGCCAGGGGAAAGGAACAACTTGCTAAACTAAGAACCGAAGCGACAGAAGGGGGGCAGGTTGAAGGAACTACTTCAACTACCCCGGTTCAGCCACCTTCTTTGTCCGAAATCAACATCATTGGTTCCAGTTCCCATTTTGCTTCTCCTACCAAAATTACTACTGAGATTACAAGTGTACATGGTGGAGATGAGGGCGATGAGAGCGCTGACGCGCAAGCATATGAAGTTGATATCAGGAGATCAGCTTCACCAGGTAACCTCACTGTTAATCCCGCCACTGTCAATTCTGTTCAAGCGGGTTATTCATTTGCTTCACATGAGTTTCATGAACTCCTTGGTTATCTTCTCAATCTCGATGAGCCTTCATCTCCTCTCTCTACTAACTTTATTGGTGAGCCTTCATCTCCTCTTTTTACTGACTTTAACCTCTTTTCTTCTGTAGAGAAAGCACCAAGTACTGCTCAAACTTCTACTCCTCCGGTTATCCTTCCTCCATCTCTTCAGGTGGCGCCTCCTACTGCCTCGCAACCCAGATCACAGGAAGAACAAATAGAGGCTCTTCACGGCTTGGATGATCCCGTCGCTTCGCAAGAGCAGAAAGATGAGAGACTTGAAGGAGGTGATATATCCCCGGAGCGAACTCCTTCTGACGACGTTGTTCTATCTAAACTTGTCACTCCGGGGAGTGAGTCTTCCTCGCAAAGGAGAAAGAAGCGTGGGACATCCAAGAGGAGGGGGAAGAAAATCATCGCCACTGAAGAGGAGCCGGAAGTTGAACCGGTTGCGCCTTCCTCTCCTACTTCCCTTATGCCCACCGATCGTCCTGAAAAACTGATCATCCGGCCGGGTAAAGGGTCTAAAGGCAGCAAAAAGAAGTGAAGATCTTTAGTTTCTAGTTTTTTGTGTTTTGCATGTACTGGCCGAGAATTGTGCGGGTACCGGCCCCCGCTTTTCTTTATTTTGAGACCTGTACCTGCACTATAATTGAATAAAATGATTCTTCGTTTGTACAAACTTTTGTTTGAATTAGAGAGTACATTTGTTATTCGTTTTGGCATGAGTTCATTTGATATTGCAGCGAGCTCATGGTATGTTACTTGAGCGTTACCTTTTGCTGGTTTAGTTATATCATACAGTGTGTAATTATACTATATTGCCCCCATTCCGTAAGTTTGCTGCAATATTCTATACTTCGAGGGGACTTGCACTCTTATTTGCTAAAGAATAATTATGTTATTTTTATTTTAAAAAGAATTCTTGTAGAGTACAACCCCCTTCGTATGAGTTTCTATGCGCTTTGTCCTTTGAAGAAATCACTTCTTTCTTTTTGCTTAAGTACATTTTCTTTTTTGCCGAGTGATTTCTTTTATGTAGCAAAGCGGACCTCTGAAGGGTACTTTAACTCCTTTTCTCCTCTCTTCTTCCTTTTTTTTTTTTTTTTTTTTTTTTTTTAAAGAAGATCATTTTCCAGAATAGGTAAATTACTTTTCCTTTGTGAGTTAAAGCATGCCCCTGATGAGGATTTTTTTTTTTTTTTTTTTTTTTTTTTATATATGGAAAGTTGTACCTCTGAGGAGGGATTTTTTCACGTTTCAACACTTGAAAGTTTTATTTCAATCTCGGCGAAACGTGTACCTCCAAAGAGTTTTGCCTTAGAAAGTCTTTCCACGTTTCAACACTTGGAAGTTTTATTTCAATCTCGGCGAAACGTGGGCTTCCGAAGAGGTCTTTCTTCTTGATTGTGCCTCCGAAGAGGTCTTTATTTTGCTTGTCTTTCAACTCCGGTGAAGTGAAATTCCGAAGAGCGGCTGTTACACTTCAACTCCTGGTGAAATATGCCCCCGAAGAGGTCTTTATTTTGTTTGCATTTCAACTCTGGTGAAGCGCAATTCCGAAGAGCGGCTGTTACACTTCAACTCCTGGTGAAATGTGCCCCCGAAGAGGTCTTTATTTTGTTTGCATTTCAACTCTGGTGAAGCGTAATTCCGAAGAGCGGCTGTTACACTTCAACTCCTGGTGAAATGTGCCCCCGAAGAGGTCTTTATTTTGTTTGCATTTCAACTCTGGTGAAGCGTAATTCCGAAGAGCGGCTGTTACGCTTCAACTCCTGGTGAAATGTGCCCCCGATAGGGTTTGCATCGCCTGGAAGTTACTCTCTCATGGTTGGAGGGTCATGACTTCTCCAATCTTTTTTGTTGAGTAGAGAACTTTCTTTTTTGTGGCATATATCCCATTAGGGGTCTTTGTAGAGAAGCATTTGGCCTCTGAAGAGGGCTTTTGGCCTCCGAAGAGGGCTTTGGTCTCTGAGGAGAAGCATTCGGTCTCCGTAGAGAAGCATTCGGCCTCTGAAGAGGGCTTTTGGCCTCCGAAGAGGGCTTTGGTCTCTGAGGAGAAGCATTCGGTCTCCATAAAGAAGCATTTGGCCTCTGAAGAGGGCTTTTGGCCTCCGAAGAGGGCTTTGGTCTCTGAGGAGAAGCATTCGGTCTCCGTAGAGAAGCATTCGGCCTCTGAAGAGGGCTTTTGGCCTCCGAAGAGGGCTTTGGTCTCTGAGGAGAAGCATTCGGTCTCCGTAGAGAAGCATTTGGCCTCTGAAGAGGGCTTTTGGCCTCCGAAGAGGGCTTTGGTCTCTGAGGAGAAGCATTCGGTCTCCGTAGAGAAGCATTCGGCCTCTGAAGAGGGCTTTTGGCCTCCGAAGAGGGCTTTGGTCTCTGAGGAGAAGCATTCGGTCTCCATAGAGAAGCATTTGGCCTCTGAAGAGGGCTTTTGGCCTCCGAAGAGGGCTTTGGTCTCTGAGGAGAAGCATTCGGTCTCCGTAGAGAAGCATTCGGCCTCTGAAGAGGGCTTTTGGCCTCCGAAGAGGGCTTTGGTCTCTGAGGAGAAGCATTCGGTCTCCGTAGAGAAGCATTTGGCCTCTGAAGAGGGCTTTTGGCCTCCGAAGAGGGCTTTGGTCTCTGAGGAGAAGCATTCGGTCTCCGTAGAGAAGCATTCGGCCTCTGAAGAGGGCTTTTGGCCTCCGAAGAGGGCTTTGGTCTCTGAGGAGAAGCATTCGGTCTCCATAGAGAAGCATTTGGCCTCTGAAGAGGGCTTTTGGCCTCCGAAGAGGGCTTTGGTCTCTGAGGAGAAGCATTCGGTCTCCGTAGAGAAGCATTCGGCCTCCGAAGAGGGCTTTTCATCTCACGGGAATATGTCGACCGATTGTGGTGAAATGTGTGCCCCAGAGGAGGGTTATTGTCAGGAAGTTTGGAGTTTCCTTTTCTTGTTTGGATGGATTCTCGGGAGTGTGTTGGCTGGTAACTCCACGACTTTGTAACGAGAGAGACACCTTTTTCGATGGAGCCCGCTTGAGGTCTCTATCCCCTGAGGAATTATGCCTTCAAAAAGGGCTGGCACTTCCGAAATGATCTTTTGTTGGCTGATGCTTGCTCTCGCATACCTTTTTGCCGTTGATTCATGTTGACAATTCCCATTACTTCGCAAGGGTCATTGCTTTTAGCTGCCAAGCCTCTCCCTTACCCAAAGGAATATATTTTATAGTTAAGCAAATTGGTGGTGGCAGATGTAGGTTCTTTAACTGGCCGTTTGTTTGTTCATACATTTGCGGTTAGCTATATATGATCTGCTTTTATCCCCCTTGCTTACTTTCGGTTGAAGTTCTCCTTTTGTAAGATTTGGATATGGGAATTTTGAATGGCTCAGTGCTTGACTACTGGATGTTGTTGCGGATCGCTTCGTCTCATGACTGGTAAGTCTTGTTTTTATGGCCTGCATTATTAAATGGTCTTTTTAGCAACACGCTCAACGTATTTCATACGCCAAAATAAAACAGAGCAGTTTATAATAGTAGGGAACACGAGAATTATAGTGATTTAGCCAGAATTGGGCCTATATTCACTTTACTGCTGTTGTTATTCGCCTGCCTTGCAATTGCCCTTAACAAGAGAATCATATATCTGTAAATTTATTGCAATATCTCAGCAGAGTTTTTATGTAAAATATGGATGTAAGTGGCTATTATTCCAAGTTCTTGGAATTGGTTCTCTTTTGACAGTTGCGAACTTGATTGATTATATTAGCAGTGCCTCAGTGCCATCCTTAAGTGTGCACTATCTTCTTCTGTTGGCGGGTGGTTTTAACTGAAGAAGCATACTCTAGCCAAATCTTATTTATTTGCTTAGAGTATTTCTTATTTAGGTTTTGCCCCTGGACTTTCGTCACTTAAGACTTGCTTTAGAAAGCTACCAAGGGTTGCTTGATATTGTAACGAATCGGCTGGACATTGATTGCCTGCAAATTTAGATCGATAATTTTAGTGACATTCTTAGAATATTTCACATATCGAAATAAAATAAGCGACTTGTAATAACAGGGAGAACAAGGCTTATAGTTTTTATTATTTATTTGCACTGTCTTTATAACAGATTTTGATACAAGAATTATTGGATCAGCATTCCTTTACAAATTTGAAACATAGTATTCAAGTAAAGTAAGAAAGCAGTTGTTGCCCCAAGCTTTAGGGATTGAATCTTTTGGCTTGAAAGGATTGGATGGCAACGTTTTTCAGAATCGAAACTTCCTTTCACTTTGAAGGTCTTCCTGAAGCGTGTGCATGTCTTCCCGTCTCATCCAATTTTTTCCTACCTGGTGAGGGCTTGCTGTGACGATACTGATGATAGGACCTTCATTTCCCTGTGCCACGGTTCTTTTATTTGAGCTACATTGTTGAGCGGACACCAGCTGCACCTTGGAGGATGAGGAGTAGTTAATTCCATCTCTTTTCACATATTGTTGCAGTTCATTCTGTTTGAGCAACTCTTCAATCTCCTTCCTTAAATGGCGACATTGATTGGTGTCATGGCCAGGCTGATTGTGAAATCGGCAGAATTTTCCATTGTCTGTTGCGCTTCTCCTCAACAGAGATGGTTTGGGGTACACAACAACATCCTTTGTTGCCAAGAAGATATTTTCCGGAGTGTCGGTCAAGGGAGTGAAGTCAGAGGATCTGAAGCGTCGAGCTTTTTTCAAGAGCTTCTGCTTTCTTTTCCCTCCATCGTCCTCTCTTTGTTCAATCATCTCCGGTATGTATTCTTCATCGTTACCAGGACTCAATGGGTAGTCGTCAACTATTCTCTCGAAAGTTGCCCTTGACAAACGTTCGTGGATAGTTGGTCGTGGCCATGAACTTTCTGTTTGGGGGAATGGTCCAATAATGCCAGTTGCTCGTTGAGGAATATTCCATTCTTCTGAAACCTGAGCCTCCTTAGCAATGGTTTTTATATTGCTTTCTAGTCGACGGACTTCCTCTTGCAATGTGTTCATCTTGTCCAGTATTCTATTACTTTGAACTTCCATGTGTTGATATATTCCATAAATCACAGCCTTTAATTCAGCCTTTGTGACCCCAATAGTTGAAGCTGTTTCCCCTAATGTGGGAAGAGCAATGGCGTTGCTGCTAGTACCTTCAAACCTCAAAAACTTTCGTTTCCTTTCAGAAGCCATAATTTCTGCTAGACTTCTAGTCTTCAAGGAAATTCTCTCTACAAATCTTCTGTAAAGCAATGATGATAGAAGTCCTGAGTTCAATTCTCAGTGAAAGCACCAAAATGTTAACGCTTAAATTTAAACGCCAACACCCTAGTGTATAAGATGTGATTGTGAAAGCACCACCCACTTGTATGGGAATCAGAAATAAGCAGAAAGTATGTAGAAAAACAGTAAGAGACACAGTATTTATAGTGGTTCGGCTTAGGATCAAGCCTACGTCCACTTTGAAGCTCTTTATTGTTTATTTAGATACAGTTTTTTACAATCAACTCCGATTACAACACACTTAGACAAATATCTCAAACCCCGATGTAGAAGAATCCTTTGAATGCATGATGAATGAGTTATTTTTCTTCACGAGATTTGTTGAAATGTCTTTGGTGATTGGAGTGATAGAAATGTTGCTTGAGTGTTGCTTGAAGTCGAGACAATAGCAGAGTAATGGCCCGTAGGAAGTCAGTCCCCCAAAAGTCCTTTGAACGTTGGAAGTGGCTACGTATTTATAGGCAAACTTCCTAGGCTAAAATTGCAAAGTCATGAGTCGTGGTCGACTCATCATGAGTCGTGACCGACTCATGATGAGTCGTGAGTCGTCTGCAAGTCACTTCTTTGCAGCATGATCTTGAACTTGCCTCTGAGTCTTGTGTCGTGTGTCGGCCCATCTTTTGAGTCGTAGCGGCCTCTTGAGTCGTTGAATTGGTCTAGGCCTTGAGTCGCAGACCCTGCTGAGTCGTTAATCCACACTGTACCTTTAAAGCACTAGCTCGCTGAGTCGTTGCCACCAATGAGTCGCTGACTGCCCTACATGTTGAGTCGCTGACGCTTTAACTTATTAGGCTCCTTAAGTCGTGAGTCGCTCCTTTGAGTGGCCTTATAGGATGAGTCGTGGGCTAGTTGAGTCGCTAGTCTTGATGAGTCGGCACTTACTGAGTCGCTCCTTTACATGAGTCGGTAACTATTATGGGTCGTAGGCTCCTTGAGTCGCTCGGCGTTAACACAATTTGATCCCCTGTTTTATGCCTGAAAGTTGAGTCTAGGAGGGTTTTAGGCCTGCACATTTGGTTTCTGAGCTGTTGCAAACATGGCCTGAGTCCATGTTTGAGACAGCATAACCCATTGGTTTCAATTCGTATTTGCGTGATTATTTTTGCACATTAAAGTAGGAGTGTTGATTTACATTCCTGTAAAGTTTCATGAAAATCTGGGTTGGTTTGATATTTCTAAACCGTTGTCGAACTTGTACTCGCAGCTTGCTAATTCAGTGTTTTAAACCTTGTTTTGGTCCGACTTTGAAACGACGCAGATTCTTCGTTTCAAATCGGATTTGAATGATTCTTTTTTCAGATTGAAGTAGGAATGTTGAACTATATTCCTATCAAATTACATGTAATTTAGACTGGTTTTACAGGTCCAAACCTGCTGTCGAACTTGGGTTCGTAGCATGTTGTCACCGGTTTTTATACTTGAATAATTTCTGGCTTTTTCTGATATTTTCCGATTTCGTTGAGATTTTTCTCTAGATTTCATACACGGGTTTTATAAAGCATTACAAAGTGTTTTTCAAGCAAATTTACTTTTGAAATTATTATTTAATATTAATTTCAAGTATTAAATTAATTACTCCATAATTGGAGAATTTCAAATGCAATTTCTAAAGCGATTTTGAAGCGTTCCTAAAACTCGTTTTTTTCAACTTAATTTCTATATAAAACATAGAATTTTTCACTTCGAGCGAAGAGGGAGGAGAATTAAATGATTGGATAAAACGTGTGCTATGAACATGTGCGTTTATCTTTTCAGTTAATTCCTAATCTATTCGTTTGATCGTTTTGACCTTTGGGTCTGGTTTACCGATGAGATGAGGTAAACTTTGTACTGCTTTGAGTGTGGAATTGACTAACGGTTAGTAAACCGTTTAGTGAGAATGTGTGGTATGGGATACACGTTAACACTTTTCGAGTTCCTTTCCGAGAGTTTGTGACACATATTGCCAGTTAGTGGTGTCTAGTACTAGGCCTCCGGACCTTCGCCACTACGGTTTGTTGCCTTCGGGTTTGTTGCCTTCTGGTTTATTGCCCTATAGTTTCGCTTTTGGAGTTGGTCCATCGTCACCTCTCGAGAGATACTTGGGTTTGTTGCATGCGGGTTTGTTGCCTTCTGGTTTGTTGCCCTATATTATCGCTTTTGGAGTTGGTCCATCGTCACCGCTCGAGAGATACTTGGGTTTGTTGCCTTCGGGTTTGTTGCCCTATAGTATTGCTTTTGGAGTTGGTCCTTCGTCACCGCTCGAGAGATACTTGAGTTTGTCGCCTTCGGGCCTGTGGATCCTTGTTTATACAGTACTGAGCACGTGCATCTTTTGTTTCATTGATATTTATATTTCCCTAAAGTATCGCCTTTCGGAGTAGGTCTTTGAACCACTCGATACATAGCGATTACCTTGTGGAAACTTGTGTTACCTTTATTGGTATTTGTTATTTGCCTTTTTGGGTTGATTTGGGATATTCATATCCTTTGTTCATTGAGTTGCCGATGATATGAGGCTTGTTATGATTCATCTTTTATTAGATGATCGAGTTATCTCTTTTAGAGATATTTGTGGTACTTTATGACCTTGCATGTTCATTATCATTTAGCTTATCTAACTGATTTGTTTAGCTAGACTAACCCGTGTATTTTATACTCGGGTCAGACCGAGGTGTTTCAGGTTAGGTACCTTTGGACATAGCCTATTCTGCTTCCGTGTGGACTATTTTGCTAGCCCCTTTCATTATACCTTTTTGTGTAGTCCTCTTTTGTTGTAACTCCGATATGTATATTCTTTTGACTCGCCTGTATATTGTGGTTGCTACACCACTTGACATGTATCATTTTGTATACCTTGTGATGTATTTGCATATGTGTATATGTATGTGATGATGTACTATTCTGTGATGTGTTTTACATTTGAGTTGCTATATTTTGTTCTGTTGGATCTTATAGCCATTATAGTTTTGTATTAAATATCTATTGGATAAGTCAATCCACCTGAAAAAAATATGCGACATTTATCGACGTATTCAGTAGATAGTTAAGACAAGACTATGGATGGTCACTCCTATACAGCTCTATTCTCCGTGTTAGCAGACAGTATTACCTTGTAATACTCTTTGCTAATATAGGTCTCGGAGTGGGGCGTTACACTTTCGCTTTCGAAAATATCCGGTCTTCACCATCGGTCTTCAAATGTTATCCATAGCGTCGTATCATTAATCGGAATGGCTTATATGACACAAAGGTCCTCTCCTGGCTAAACCGAATAATGAGCGCAATATTTAAAAACATATAGATATTGGGATCTCAGTTAAGTCACAACTTATTACCCAAAACAAATGGTTTAAACAAATTACCATTTTAAATCTTTTTAAACAAAAAGATTCACTTCACAAAGTTCACCAATCTTTTGCAAAGATTCATTCATAGTTATCAAAACTATTTCAATTCCCAAATCTTTTATACAAAGGATATACTCTTTCAATTTCAAAACAAAGTTTAACAATCTTTCACAAAGATTCATTCATAGCTTTCAAAACAATTTTCCTTTCAAATTGGATTAACTCATCAATCTTCAAATAAAAGATTTAATTCATAGCTTTCAAACCATTTCCAAAGATTCATTCATAACTTGGAAAACCATTTTCATTTCAAACTTGAAATCCTTTCAACACAAATTGGAAATTCCTTCCTTATATGAAAGAATTTATTATTTGAAAACAAATAATGTTCGTTTCGAAAATACCCGATTACATTTGCACAAGTTAAAGCTCTTTAAGTATAAAATTTGGGTTGAATTCAAATTCCCAAAATAATACTTTTAAAATGGTTTAAAACCCACATTTATAACTTATATAACCTTTTAAAGCCATAATTCCCAAATATAGAATTCAATTCCAAAACTGGAATTCAAATTTAGATCAAATTATTTAAATTTCAAAAACGTCATCAAGTTACTCAAAATAAATATTGTCTTTAAAACTCCTTTTCAAAGGCTTTTATATTTTAACCCAATTCCATTTACAAAACCATTTGAATTCAAAAATTCGACTTTAAAACAAATAATATTTAATTTCAAAATATCTGTGACTTAACCGATTTTCCGTGAAATCCATATTTGTGTGTGTATGGTGTAGTCTAGGGTTTTAACTTAATAGTGCAACACATCAATCATCACAAATTCAAGCAACATCAATATTGATAAGCGGTATAAATTATAACACTTATCTTCATTCACAGGTTCACAGATAAATAATGTAAAATTTATCATAGATAAAATAAATTACATTCGTCACAGCTTGAATTAAAACAATTCATATCACACAGCATCACACAGTAGAGATATCAACAATTCACAGCATTTCATATAATTCAAAACATCCATAAGCAAGGTTAATTGATCATCTGATTAATTGAAATCAGATTAATCACTAATCCAGGCTAATTAACATTAATTACAAATTATTTTAGTTAATTAAACGTAATTAATAATGAATAAATATCTAATCATTAAACAATTTACCCTTAATTATTTAATTATTCTTTAATTAATTACTCCTCAATTAATTATCCTTTAATTAATTATTTATTTATCCTTAATTCTTAATTAATTAAATTACCATTATTAATAAATCATTAATGAATCCTTAATTATAAATTAATTAACCTTAATATTCTTTAACATTCTTAGATACTTATATACTTAATTAATTTTAAGATAGATCATAAAAAAAATCTTTAATTAATAAACCTTATTATTATCATTATTAACCATAAATTTATTCAAGAGATTAAGGTTTAATTAAAACAACATTTTATCTTGATTTACTCTTTAATTAAATGTAATTTAAAAATAAATATTGATCACAAAATCAAATGACTTGATTACTTTAAACATAACTTTCTTAACTCTTTAATTATTCAAATTTAAATCAGGTCAATTATTTTTAAAACATAGGTCTAAAAATGTTTCAAAATTTGAAATTAAAATCTGGTTTTTAGAGCCAAAGTTGTTTTGAAAGTCCAACCCGAGACTCGCTTGAGCATTCCCCGATTCAACAAGACCCTCACATCGGGTTCCCCCCGTGTCAAAACCCAAACTAACCCGTGTATATTTTTTTTTCAAACTTAAAATTTTGTTCAGTGTAAACACCGATGCCACTCAGAAATGCTTCGAGTCAAACACTTCATTGCACACACATGAACCGAGTAGCCATCATCTTCTCCACTTACTATGCTTTCCAGATGCATAGAGCTTCGTGTGTGCATGTGCACAATCAATTGGATCAACTCTGATCATCGTTGTCGGCCTCAGCATATCATCGATCATCTTCTTTATCCCCACCAACACCCAGATCTTCGAATTCGATTGAGTGTCAAAAATCAGCAGGTTCGAACACCCTCTGAAACGCAACCACCATCATAATCCCCTCAACACTGACAACCTAGTTCGTCAGAAATAATGTGACTACGCTCAAAGCTGCGCAACACCTCAACGCATCAATTCCCCCAGCTTTGATTCACTCCGATCAATCCCTGTTGCTACACGTACATGATAAGCAATATCGAGCAAATTGGGTTTCGAAACCCTAGAATCTCGCTGCGCTCCCTCCTCGGTGATCATAAAAAATGCTGATCATTTTTCTCAGCCATGACAAACCCCAAGGCACCTTCAGCCCAAAACACAAGCTCTAATTCATCGTTGATCGCCAGGAAATGAACGAAATACCTAAATCGTTCAACTACCCATATCTCTCCTGATCCCAAACAAAAATTTATGATTTAACTTTAAAAATCATGTTTTCTGATAATAAAGCCAATTATACGCCTGAAACAATGAATTATTTCAATCAAGAATTCGATGTATTTCACATTTTCACTGTTTTTGTAAATTACTAGAAAATTTATAAAACAAACATATTTTAAACCATTTTAGATTTTTAGTTTATGTTTCAACAAACATACTTTGTTCAAACACTAAAGTCTATCAGGGATTGAATTAAAGAAATTTTGGAATTTTGGGTATTTTTTTAAACTGTAGTTTGAAAACAGTAGTGTGTGTCTGTGCACACGGTCACCTATATACACACATACAAGCATTTTTTTACACCCATGCAACCATTTTCCATGAACAAACATTCAATACTAATCACATGCAAATCAAAGTATAAATGGTTTAAGAGTTTGCTTACCTGTAGTTTGGCAAAGCAGAGAGGAACAGAGAAATTTGCTTGGAAATGATTTGTTTACTTCAGGTTTGTAGCTTGATACATTTGCATTGAGTTGTATTTGAATCTGTGCTTTAGGATTTTTTTAAATTTGAGTTTAGTGCTTGTTGCATGCTTTAATTTTCCAGTTTTGAACTTGAATCCATTTCCATTTGTTTCAAATTTGAAGTTTTTGATCTGAAACTTGTTGTTTGCATTTTGAACTTTCTGGTTTGATCTATTGAAGTTGAAACTGATCTAAGGTTTGAAGATGTTAGCTTGATCAGGTTGTAGCTTTCAGATTTGAACACTTCTCAGTCTTTTAAAATTTGAAGCTTTGAATTCCTTTGATCTCAGATTTGAGAAGTTTTGAAAAATGAAAACAGCCTGGCTTCTATTCTTTTTTATTTATTTTATGCATGTTTTATAAATTTAATTTAAAAGAAAAAGAATGATTTGCCACTTGTTAATCTTGCATGCTAATTCATCTACTTTAGTTCAATTACAAGACAAATTAATTAACACTTGTTAATAAAATTAAAATTATGTTTAAACCCCTATTTGACTAAATTTACAAATTTTGTTTTAACCTTTTATGCTATTATAAATTTATGCAATATAATTACATATGTATTATATTTTCAAATCTATACTTATTACTTTCAAATGGCAATTCAAAAATTATCATATTAAATTAAAATTTTAACTTTCAAATAGCCCTTGAAAATTTTCTATATTGAATTTCAATATAACTTTCAAATTACATATGTATATTATTTACTAACTATATTATTCTCAAATATGTAAGAAAAGCATTTTAAATATTAAATTAAATCTTACTTATGTATTTACAAACAATTTTTATTCATATATATTTTTTCTTATTAATTTCCAAAAGATACGTATATTTTAAAACTTTCATTAATTCTTATAATTAGAAAACACATTCTATCAATTTCAAAATATAAAGTTTTAAATCCAATTTATTTTAAAAACACTTATCTTTGAATTTCTAATCCAAATTCTATTTAAAATATCTATTGTGAGTTTCAAATTCCAAATTTCAAATTTTAAAATTTTATTTATAACAAGTATATATCTTATTAATTTTGAAAAATTCAAATTAATCCACAATTTAACCCAAAAATTTATTTTAATTACAAATTTGAATTTGTCTTAAAACCGGGATCGTTACAATTATTCACCATGTTTGGATAATGGATTTTGAGATTTGATTATTGCCTAATCTTCCTAGCTTTGCTTCTTGAATCTCTGCTTTGTTTCTTGATTTAGATGGTAGTTAATGGCCAGCCTTGCTTGACTCTTTGATTGTTTTGATTTATGAAAACATGAATAGAATGGAATAATGGTTTAGTGGTTATGAAGTCTTATTTATTCATATACTACCCTTTTCCTACTCAACTACATGCTTAAATTATAAAACAAACTTATAGATTTATTTGGTTAAGGCACGACCTTACTTATTTTCAAATCCCAATTTGCTTATCACTCTAATAATCACATTATTCTATTTAATTTATCTAATCAAATTTTTTGAATAATGTTAATTAAAATTAGGGGTATTACAGATACCCCTCCTTAAATAATTTCGTCCTTAAAATTCAGTAAGACTAAATACTCAAACATGCAAATATTTGTAACATTACCTAATAACAATACTAGCCTATCAGACTAGAAAACGATCTATATATAACAAATATAGAACATATCCATAGAGCAGATCAGGATAATTATCTCTAATACTGTCCTCTATCTCCCAATTATAGTCTTCCTTGTTGTCACCACATTGAACTTTCACCAACTTGATTGTTTTGTTCCTTAACTTCATCTCATCTCTCGCTACAACTCATACTAGTTGCCTAACAAAAGTCAGGTCCGGTTCTACAACTAAATCTTCCAACGTAGTTGGAGCGATGGTAGTCTCTGGACCGTGCACATACTTAAGAAGATGAGAAACATGAAATACATTATAGACACCTACCAAACTGCTCGATAACTCTACTCGATATGCGAGCTTTTTAATCCTCTCTATAACTAGGAATGGTCCAACATATTTTGGTGCTAACTTTCCTGTCTTATCGAATCTCATCACACTTTTCATTGGTGATATATTAATGAAGACTATCTCCAACTAATTAACTCGATTTTCTCTATTGCTTCTCTCACTTCATCTGGATCTAATCCTTATCTGTCTCCAGTTTTCAACCAACATGTTGGTGATTCGCACGGTCTTCCATACAAAGCTTCGAAATGTAGGTGGTCTTTCCATGATCCACTAAAATCTAGTACGTAAGCTCTCAACAAATCCTTGAGTATATTATTGACACTCTCCGTCTGCCCATCTGTCAGAGGGTGATAAGCGGTACTCCTATTAAGCTTTGCACCTAACACTTCCTTTAGACTCTTCCAGATTTCACTAGTAAACAATATATCTTTGTCACTTACTATACTACTAAGAATCCCATGTGGTCTAACTATGTTCTACATAAATAACTTAGCCAAAAAAAATGTCGTCCTGGTTGACATAACGAGAATGAAATGGGGGCTCGTGGTCAATCTATCCATTATGCCTCATAGACACTCATTTTCTTGATTTGACCTTGGCAACCCATCAATAAAGTCCATGGATATCGAGTCCCATTTCCAAACTGGTATATCTAAAGACTGAAGTAACCCGCTCGGCTTCTGATGTCTAGCTTTTACCTGATGGCAATTCAAACATTGCTTTACCCATAAACCAATATCCCTCTTCATACCTTTTTAGAAGAAGCTTCTCTTCATATCATGATACATCTTGGTTCCTCTAGGATGAATTGTAAACTGCGAACGATGACATTTCCAAAGAACTTCTTTACTTAGGTCTCCAACATTCGGAACACACAACTATCCCTTCTTTCTCAGCTATCCCTTTTGGTCAAGACTAAAATCTTTCTGATCATAAATCTCAGGTCTTCTAATCGTCTCGACCAATAATGGATCATCTCTTTGTATAGAAGAAATCCTTTCGATCAAAACTGGTCTAACTTCCAAACAGGATAACATACGGTACTCTGGCTAGAACAACAGTTGATCTTAACTTCACACTGCACATAGTCAATGCCTCGAGATCCTTCCATTCTACCAACATAGCTAACGCCACATTTTGATGTTTCTACTAAGAGCATCTACTATTTTATTACCTTCTCCAGGGTTATACTCAGTACAGAAATCCTAAGCTACTAAAAACTGTAACCACCTCTACTATCTCATATTCAGCTCCATTTGAAAGAATACATATCATAAAGACTTATGACCATTGTACAACTCAAATCTTTCTCTCAAAAGATAATGTCTCCACACTTTCAATGCAAAAATCACCGCTGCCAACTTTTTAGTTGGCTAAGTCAAGGGCACTGCTACCCACGAAAAATCTCTGATAAATCTCCGGTAATATCCATCCAATCTAAGAAAACTTCCTATACCTAATCTTATCTAGATCGACTGATAACCTTTCTCTTGAAACTACATGGCTAAAAATCTTTACTTCTATCTTCCAGAAATAACACATCGAAAACTTCGCTTTCAACTGATGTTTCCTCGGTGTCTCTAACACTATTCTAAGATGAACCTCATGCTCGCTTTCATCCTTAGAATATATCAAAATATCATTTATGAACACTAATACGAAACTTTCCAAGTGCTCTTGGAAAATTCGGTTCATCAAATCTATGAAAAAAGCTGGCGCATTGGTTAATCCGAATAGCATTCCTAACCACTCGTAAGAACCATATCTTGTTCGAAATGCCATTAAAGGAATACCATCCTCTGCTACCCTTAGTTAATGGAACCCTGTCGCCAAAACCAATTGGGACAACCCTTTAGCTCTACTCAACGGACTAAATAAGTCATCAGTTCTTTGCAAAGGATAACTATTCTTAATCGTCTTCTCATTCAACTTAGGGCAGTTGATATGCAACTTTCACGACTCATCTGATTCCTTTGTGAACACCGTCGTTGCTCCCTAAGGCGCTGCTTGATCTAATAAAACTATTTCCTTGTAAGTCTACTAGTTGCACATTTAACTCCTTCATCTCGATAGGTGTCATCCTGCTAGGCGGTTTACTCACAGATGATGTTCGAAGTACAAGATCAATTCGAAATTCTATAGCTCGCTTCGGTGGTAGTCCTGTAACTAGTTCAAAAACATCTGCAAATGCTCTTGCTACTAAAACCCGATTCAAAGGTTCTTCTACTTTCATTGCATTCAACAAAGCATAAATTTTCTAGACTAGAATTCTTGACTGGATATACTATTCAGTCACTACTACAAGGATGTCTCAATAATATTACCCTATCCTGGCAAAATATCCTGGCATTATATCTATCTAACAAATCCATACCTAATATAATCCTTAAGCCTACGAAATCAAAGAAATACAAATTGCATGCAAACTTATGTCCTAACAAATCAAGTTCAACTGGTCACATCTCGTCCCCGGAGTTACATACCCTCCTATCGGATTTGCTACCCTCAAGGAAGTAACAAGGTATGATGGTTCTAAGAATAATCTATCTACCAAACACTAAGATATAAATGGATGTGATGCACTGGCATCAAATAGAACCTTAACCGGTATACTATGGATCAAAAGCATACCTTCTATCAATTTTTTTTCCATCTTTGCTGCTATTGGTTTAGAGGATGATGGTTCCAAAGCATATAATTTACCCTTCTCAGCCTTGGCTGCTTTCGGACACTTGTTATTATAAAGCCCCACTTGGTCGTGGTTAAAGTACTTCACATTCTGCTTCTCCACAACCATCTTTCCATCATCCGAGCAACATTCACTAGCATAGTTCCTCTTCTTATCATACTTATAACAGAAAATATCTGCCTTCCCCTTCTTAGTTGTTCCTCCTTTATGAGAACCCTTATTCTTAAATAATTTTCTTTTCTTATTCCATGAACCTTGAGCCACCACTGACTTCTTTCTGAAAGTAGAAATCATTTCCTCTTTTCTAATCATTAACTCTACTACAACATGTGATGGATCTCAGAGATGTGGCATGGTTGACTTAGCAATTTTCAGCCATAACGCCTAGATAAACTTTTCATTCTTCTTAATGATGGTGTCAGTGGTAGCATATCCATATCTGGATAGGTCATCAAACTTAGTGGCATACCCAATCACCGACATTGCTCCTTGCTCCAAGTACATGAACTTTCTTAGCAAAACTGACTTAGCAACTTCAAACAAGAATCTTACTTCGAACCTCCTTTTAACTTATGCCCAAGTCAGCTCCTCCTTAGGTACACCTATGGTGACTCCATTCCAATAAAACAATGCTGCTCCCTGCAATTGCCTCGAAGCTAATCTTCTTTTAAGCTCATCATCCAAACCAAGATCAAAAAAGTCTCTCACAAAACAAAAGCCAATTCTCCACCGCTACATCATCTTCAGTCCCCAGAAAAATCTTCCTACCCAAACTGGTATAATCTTGACTTAGTTTGGCATAGTTATTGCTAACTAGCGCCGTGGGATTTGCTTCTCCTATATTCACAGCATTTCCATTAGTTACTCCTACAGCCACTTCTGCTTGCATCAAGTTAACGAAGAACTGATATATCATCCCCATATCTACTAGTGGGGTATTGACACCTACGTTGGCATATGATTTTTGATTAGTATTAGCCCGTCGACCCTAATTTCTCCTGATGTTAGGTTGAGCATTTCCATTTGTTGCGTTGCTTCCTCCACCGTGAATCATTCTCCTATTTTCTGCTTCTATACCTTTCTTTCTTGTAAATCTTCTTACGAGCCTTAGTAAGATACAGAAAAATGGCCTAAGAGATAGGGGAATACATGCCAACACATAGCAAAATACAAGTACATATAGCGTTATCCCAACCCCAATCTTAGTCTGTGATTCATTGGATTATGTTTTCGAAATCTTTTAGCTTTAAATTCCTTTTAAGTTTACATATAAACCTATGCTCTGATACCGAACTATAACATCCCTCATTTTGAGGCCTAAAACTAAGTGTTATGGATGCTGCAGTCATCCATAATTATTAATTTTCGGGGATAAAATGCGGCTATTTTATCATTTTGATAATCCTAGAAACACAGGAACGTGGTAAATTCAACACAGTTTTAAAATAAAATTTCTCATTTTCCAAAAAGATTTCGATTTCATTACGTAACCCCAATTTGTAAACCACATTCAAAGAAAATATACTTATTACAACATATTCCAAGAGCGACATATGAAGATGCCTTCTTGGTTGATTAGAGTCAAATACTTGGCATTTAATAAAACTTGCCATCATAACACAAAAGCATAATCAAAACACAGTAAAAATAGATATACGCATGGCTCCTATAATTTATACTGCCTCCTGCAAATCTTCGAAAGCTTATTCGTCTAAAGAGAACCTAAAAAGCCCTTACTCTCGACCTACTCAAATAAGTACCCGAGAGTTTAAGGGAAAAATAAAAACTTTGGGTCAGACAGAAAGTCTGATGTGAATAATAACCAACCATCTCAAACCACTGGATATCCAGTGAGACTAAGCCGCTGCACGGAATGGGTTTCCCCTCACTAGTACCCAATTACTTATCTTAACTATATACCATGCTCCTACATTCATAATGGTTATAAAGAAATAATATAATCATATGTAAACATTTCATATATATCGAATTACCCATCCCTTATTTATTAGACTACCCATCTAAGTCTCATTGACTATTCATCTTATATTTTATGGGCTACTCATCCCTCAATTTATTTTACTTAAAGTAATGTGGACTATCCAACTCACATTTTATCATTTAAACAGATATGGACAATCCATCTCACATCTCATAGTTTTCCTAGGATGACTATGAACCCTTAAATTTACAAATTAGAGACTATCCATCTCCAGCATGATGTTGACTATCCATCATACATCCCGTATTTTACCTAGGATGATTATAAACCCATTACTTAGGATTTTAATTCGTCCTATCAACATGTTTCTATTTGTCCCATGTTACACACATGTTTGACTTAACTCCGTATTACCCATACGTTCAACACTAATCCAAGTTATGCATATATTTCTATTTATCCCATGTTAACCACATGTTTAACTTTACTCCATGATATCCACATGTATAACTTATTTCTATTGGTCCCAAATTAAGTCATTTCCCTTAGTCATTTAAATTTTATGGTGACATACATTGGTACCCCAAAAGATTTCATGTCAAACTCATTAAGATATACCATAGTGTCCCTAAGGTTCGAAGTTAAAATTTTACAACAAAGGGCTCTCTACCGTTTATAAGCTAGATGTGCATTAACATCAACATCCATAATTAAAGTCTTTGTAATCATATTCTTAGTGATGTATGGTTAATACCACTAACCCATAATTTAAATAAGGAAACCATCACTTTATATTATCAGAGTCTAAAGCCATTTGTACATCCCTTTTTATATTGTCGTGTACATGATTGAAAATCATAAAAGGTTTATTGGTTTCAAAACATCTTAGTATGATCAACATCGACATCATATTATGTTGATGTAAAAGCATATGGCTTTCCGCCTACTAAAAATTGAAGATTATAACATACGGCATCATGCCTCGATGACAATGAAGTCATCGATCTTCATGATACATAGGTTTTTCACCTATTTAAAAATCTCAAAGACTAATTAAAGGCATTGACAAAGCTCGATAACATTATTGAAGTGGCATAGGGTAATCTTGACAAAAAGTCAAAAGGGGCTTATCAAGGCTCAATGACAATAAAAGAGATAGGATAGGCTTGGTCAAGTTCAAACTGACAAAGAGAAGGCTCGATGACCATCTGGGTCATCGAGGGCCAAAGCTCGTAGTCACTTATATAAAAGAGTGCAACATCCATATTATAAAGGTTGTTGACCCTATAAAATATATGCGGCAACAAGCCTCTTAGTATAAAACCGGCATGTATAAACATCGAAATCCTTATGTTGATTCCTATCTCTTTATCTTTATTACTTCGACCTCAATGAGGATTAAACCCAATCCACTTCATGCTAAGCTCGTTGACATCTTGCAACATTGTTTTATGCCACATCGATGATGAAGTGTGGTGAGATATGGCTCGACGTGGCCGATGTCGGTATGGTAGAACAGTAATTAACTTGCAAGCTGCTAATTTGCTATAAAAAGATATTACTTTCTACCAACCCTCTATAATTTGTTAAAATCTCATTGGCTACCAAAACCTTATCATATTCTTTTACGGCAAAAATTGCCACATGCAATAATTTTCTATGCTAATTATTCTTACAATTTAACCCATATTATAAACATTTTAATTAAACAAATAAGCCCTTTAGACTTGAAAATTTTATTTATCATTCCTAAACACTTAGGAATAATCCCCAAAAATCATAATAACTCGATTTATTTATACTCTTCAACATATAAAATTTCAGGGCCAAAAACTTGTTTTAACTATTTTTAGTAATTAAAAACTGAAATTCACCAATTTCTTCCCTTAGAAAAATCATATTAAATCTATCCATGCTCGAATTTTTTTGAAATTAAAAGCCCATGACCAAAATAATGTTTTAAATAACAAAGTCGAAAATCTAGCACATGGAGAAACATGTCTTCAATATAAATCTTAGAACCGAAATAATCATGTTCATAAATATTCTTATAACTTGTCATTTATTAAACATGGTAAAATAAATATGGTATATCATCAAATCACATATACATACTCGGCATCAAATTCAACCCGAAATTAGATAACCACAAAACCATAAACTTGAGATGGTTTGAGCTATTATTCACCTTGTTTGGATGATAGATTTTGAGATTTGATTATTGCTTAATCTTCCTAACTTTCCTTCTTGAATCTCTATTTGATTTTTGTGATTTAGATGGTAGTCAATGGCCGGCCTTGCTTGATTCTTTGATTGTTTTGGTTTATGAAAACATGAATAGAATGGAATAAGGATTTAGGGTTATGAAATTCATATATTTCCCTTTCCCTATTCAATTATATGCTTAAGTTATAAAACAAGCTTATAAATTTATTTGGTTAAGGCACAACCATACTTATTTTCAAATCTCAATTCCCTTACCACTCTAATCATCACATTATTCTATGTAATTTATCCGATTAAATCTTCTGAATAATGTTAATTAAAATTAGGAGTGCTATAATAGTCGCCTGCTTGATTCGAAGCACTTAGAGAAGTAATAACATATGATAGTTTAAGGTTTAACTTATCTACTAAACATTTAGAGATAAAAGAATGTGATGCTTATGTATTGACAACACTTTAATAGAAATGCTATGAGTAAGAAGTGATCCTCCTAACATGGTCTTTCCTTTTTCCTCTACATTTATTCCAAATGTTGTAGGTTTGAAAGCACAAACCTTTCCTCTTTCATTTTTGACAGGTTCCGGGTACACCCACTTGAAATGTTCCATCTTTTTGCAAATTATAGCATTTCACTCCCTTCTTGTCACCAGTGTTCTTGCTATCTTTATAGTGACACTGATTGGAAAAGTTTGCTTTCTTGTCGCACTTATAACAAAATATTTCAGACTTATCTTTCTTGAAGATTTACTCTTCCAAACTCTGTTCTTTCCAAAGAACTGTCTTTTCTTGCCCTGGAAACTCGTAGTCACCACAGACTTACTCGTCTCAATAAATGAAAGCAAATCCTCATTTCTAACATGTCATCTATAGCATTAAACAAATCCCTATGATGAGGCATTGTTGTCCTAACAATCTCCAGCTTCTGTCCACGAATGGACTTCTCATTTTGTTTAAGTAGAGTATTATTGATGGCTTGTCTATATCTTAACAACTCATGAAAATTTTTTATATACTCAAAATAGTCATCTCACCCTATTCCAAATCCAAAAATATTCTAAAAAAAGTTGACTTAGCCACTTTAGATAAGAACTTATCTTTGAACCTCTCTCTACAGTCATCCCAGGTAAGCTCCTCCTCTGAAACTCTCATGGTAACACTATTTTACCAATACAAAGTAGCTCCTTGCAACTGTCTTGAAGCCAATCTCCTCTTAAGATTATCATTCAAACCCAGGTCAATGAAAATCCTCTCACACTAAAGAATCCAATCCTCCACCTTGATGGAATTGTTTGTCCCTATGAAGGATTTTCCTTCCAAGCTAGCATAATCCTGACTTAATGCGTCATAATTTTTATGGGCAGCCACTTCTGGTGCAGTATCTCCGGCATTACCTGCATTATCTCAAATCAGTTCAGCAGCTGCTTCGATTTGCATCATATTAACAAAGAAAAATAAATTGTCCAAATATCAACTTATGTGGTTCGAGTACCAACATTATCATTATCATTTGCATTAGAGTTGCTAGTTCGGTTAGCATTCCTACTATTAGGCTAAACAATTCCAACGGTTGTGGTGCTTCCACCTCCCAATTATTGTCTTACCCTTTTTGTATCCATTTCACTTACATATGAGTCTTCATAAGATACAGAAGAATTATCCATGATAGAGGGGGAGAGTATTGATAGATATTTGTGTGTATGTGTCAAATAATAAATACACTATCATAATGCTACCTTATTCCCTAATTTATTCTTTCTATTTCATTTGGGTCATTTTATTTCAAATATCATATTAAGTTTTATGTGAACCTATTCTCCGATAGGTCGTACTATCGACCATTTTGAGGATCGAAAATAGATATTATTGATGCTACAACCATCCTTAGTATTATTTCCCAATAATAAAATGAGATCAGCTAATGTATCAATAGCACCAAGAGCACAAAATTTTAAAAATTTTATGTAAAAGATTTCATTCATTGATTTACAAATTCATTACATTTCATTACATAACCCCACGATTCCATCATTTGAACGAAATATAATAATTACAAATATAGTTCCAAGAGAGACATATGAAGATGCTCCCTTGGATGATAAAATATAATAATCAAACCTATAATTCCTTTTCTCATAAACCATTTCTCTATTTAAAGTTTGAAATTTAAATTATATTTATTTATATATAAACATATTTCTTTATTTATATAGCAATTATCCATGCTATCTATATAATTATATTCTTCCACATTACTTATTTAATTGTTTCCTAATTAAACATCAAAATAATGTGCAACAAAAATTA
Organism: Allium cepa; assembly: GCA_030765085.1. Taxonomy (NCBI): domain Eukaryota; kingdom Viridiplantae; phylum Streptophyta; class Magnoliopsida; order Asparagales; family Amaryllidaceae; genus Allium; species Allium cepa. The sequence goes on from CM060928.1 coordinate 349,800,855, forward strand.
GAAATGTTATAATTTGCATTTGGTTGAGTTCGCATACAATAGTAGTTATTAATTAAGCATAGGTATGGCACTACTTAAGGCATTATATGGTCGACCATGCAATAACCTCTCATGCTAGTGGGAAGCGGGTGAGAAACCAAAACTAGGCCAGATATGATTATGGAAACCTCGTAGAAAATTAAGACCATTCGACAATGAATAAAAGTTTCATGGGACAGGTGGAAGAACTGCATTGATAAGAAGCATCATCATCTTGAGTTCCCTGTTGGTGATATGGTATATGTTAAGATTTCTTTGTTGATGAATATAGTTTGGTCGGCAATAAGTGGAAATTGGCATTTAGATTCATAGATCCTTTTCCAATACTTAATAGAATTAGAAACCTAGTGTACAGATCAATTTACCTTAAAAGATGGCAGGTCTTTAGAATGTGTTCCATATCTCTTATCTTAGGAAGTTTCTGTATGGCTCAGTCATGATTGTGACACTGAATCAATTGGATGATATTGAAGTTGTACTTAAAGCATCGAGACCTTAAGAGTCTATTTGTATAGTCAAATAGAGGATGTAGTAGCTTAGGAGGAAAACATTGATAGTGTAGGTATAATGGAATGAAAGCAAAGGCAATAGCACTTGAGAGACCTAGATAGGCATTGGGGACACTTATCTAGAGCTCTTTACTTGGTGAGAATTTAATTTTATCATTAGCTTTTAAATAGGTAGTTTGTTTTGCTAGTTTAGTACCTTGCATGCTAGGCTATTTTCATAGGTTATTTCTTTCAAGTTAAAACAAGACTTTTAATTGAATTAAGCTTATAAACGTTTTATAAATGACTTGGGATTTTAAAATGCTTTATATTGATTTTACATGATTTTCCTTGCATCAATGTGTCGTATAGATAGTAGTTTAGATTATGGACGATGCGATGCTTGGATTGTACAAATATAATGTTTATTTAGTTTTTTTATGTTGTTTGTGTGCTTAGAATAGGAGCTAGTGTATTAGTGTGCATATTTGGATAAGGATCGAGAGATTAAAGATGTATCGATAGAGATTGAAGTATGTAGTCAGATAGTAGAAAAAAAATCAGATGATGATCGATCCAAAAAGGCCAAAAATGACATAGACAAATTTTACGAAAATTTTGATCAATGTAGACCAACCTATATGGGTCTGTACCAGTATATTATATGGGGGCTAAAGTGAAATATTGCACTTGGGGATGGAATTCTAGCTTGCATTGGGAGTTCTTGGGGTCTGGACAGGAGAAACTACGGGTCAATTTGTGACTACCCGACTTTCTACGACCAGAAAATCGTATCATCTTGAAGAAATAAAGGGATAGAAAAGATAAAAGAAAGAAGAGAAAGAAGAAACAACATCAGAATCTAAACAGCGGAAGAATAAATTATATTAATAACATAAATAATACATAGTATACAACAATTATCAGAGTTACACAGACAATACATCACATACTAGACAGTTATGAACACCTGTCTAGTTATTACAACTCAAATACAACATCAACAAAGAAACCACTCAGAGATACGAACACAGCGGAACACACTATATAACTACAATGCAGAAGCCTCCTGCTCCATTGCTCCTCCACAATTTGTAAAAGCTAACCTGAATCCCTTGGCTACTCGTAAAAAATTTGAGTACCCAAGAGTTTAAGAAAAACAGAAATAAACTCTGGGTCAGACATGGGTCTGGGTGTGAGTAACAGGTTAAAGTTGCTTAACCTTTAAAAATCTTTTGAAAAGAAAGGTATCACGTAAGACTTCCCACACATAAACATGGAAAAGTTTTTACCTTATGCTAACCAAAACATTTGATAGGAAATCCAGTGATATTATAATAGGTCTAGGGGATCAAGTAAATAAGAAATAACCGAAATTGTTACATTTATTAAATTCCAACTACTAGCCACAAAAGTGGAAAGTACAATCAAAACCAAGGGCACTTATTGGATTTTGGTTTTCATACAATGGCAGGGCTACCGGGTTACCCCCCCCCCCCCCGTCACAGTACGTGGCCAAGATCAACGTACCGAGGATCACTCCCAATCCTCTACAACACAAAGCCGGAACCATTCCTTACTGAACAGTTCCGAACAAGACCACCCCGCAGTTGTGATCAGCAACCGCACCACACAGCCGAAATAAAAGGGACATCTAGACAGGGGTAAATCTCGTCCTACATGGGCATGACCCACTTAGCCTTGCTGCACCTCCCCTGTTTTAGCCATTCCCGGTTGATGAGGCTTGAGGCTACGATTACCTTTATAGAACACATTATTTAGAATGCTCATCGTCCACCTGACGATGTTCTGAAAGCATTCAATACATACAAGTTCGTTCCGGGTTCGAACGAAACCGAAGGCATTATCTCGTTACACTCATTTTGGAATCACCCTCAGAGTTAACGACGATAACCCTTGCACTCTGAATCTTCATCTTCACTTCAGATTCACGACCTATCGTTAATTTGGATCGATGTGGTTTTCGGATATCCAAATATGGAAACCCGATCCCGGTCTCACCGAATCTAAAATGAATCTTTTAAGGCCAAGTTGTTTTGGAGTTTAAAACAATTTCAATTCATTATCTATATAAACAGATAGATAATTCACAGATTCACAATAGATAATCAACATTATCATCATAAGCAGATAATTCATATCATCATCCCAATGCAACCAAAGCATCCATAGCACACAACATTACTTATCTCATAGTTGAGATTACAAACCATTCAAGGCAACCAATATCATCCATTCATACATAAGCAATGATCTAATGATCGCCCTATCTATAATTAATTTAAAGTGAATTAAATACTTATCTCTAATTAATTTAAAATGAATTAAATTAATCCCATCATTTTTAATTAATTTAAAATAAATTAAATTAATTACTTCATCATTATAATCCTACTTAACTTAACCATTAATTGATTACAAATCAATTAATTAATCACCATCTTATTGTTCATTTCAATTAATCATTCCTGATTAACAATCTTCTAATTACAGTAAGTAATTAGCCTTAAAATTAATTGCACAAGTTAATTATACTTAATTCTTTACAATAATTAACCTTTAATTATTTAATCAATTAATTAGCTAAAGTTAATTATATTAATCCCTTATTAATTAATTACTTCATTTATTAATTATTCCTTGATTAATCAATTCTAAATTTACATCATTAATTTTACTAATTAATGATTTCTAATTACATTTTAAATTAATCTCACTATTTAAATTAATTACATTAAGTAATTAATATTAAATTAAACCACACATATATTAATCACCCTTGATTAATAACATCCGGTAATTAACTACCCTTAATTACTTCATTAAATAAATTACTCCTTAATTTATATTCTAATTAATCCCTTGATTAATCCCATTCCGTAATTAACTACTCTAAATTTACTTCATTCCATAAATTAATTACCCTTAATTAATTATCTAAATTAATCCCTTGATTAATTACAAAGTAATTTGATCCAAATCACTTTCATTATTAAAACATCATTAATTACATCCGGCAAGTATCAATTAATTACTTCTCTAAGTAATTACAATCTCATTAATTACATAAAGTAATTATTTTTAAATAATCAAGTGTTCAAATTAATTGAACTTAATTAATAAATCTAAACTAATCACATTAACCCAGTTAATTACATTAAGTAATTAATTCTTAATTACTTCTATTAAGTAATTTAAAACTTAAACAATTACATAAATGATTATTATTAATTAATTAATCTAATTAATCATTGAATTTAATCACATTAATTAATTGTTAAATAATCTTAGTTAATGGCCTTCATTAACTATTCTTTGATTTCTATCTTGAGAAATTAACTTAGATTAACCATCAATAATTGCAAATTAATTAATATTTAATTACCAATCAATTAATCTCTAATTATTTAATTAATTAAGTGTTAACTGTAACTTTAATTAATCCTTAATTACTTGATTAATTAATCTTTAATCATTAATTAAAATCTAATTAATAACCCTTAATTACAAATTAATTAACCTTAATTAATTAAATTTTAAATCTTAATAAATTAATTTAAAATCTCTTAATTACTTAATTAATCATCTATATTATTAATTAATTGAATAATTAATTATTAATCTTAATTATCTTAATAATTTAAATGAATCCAAATCATTAAATTTTATTTATCTTTATAATAAACATTTCTTACTTAATCAAGCAAACAATTTGTTTCCAAATTTACTTTAAATTCCATTTTAAACTTCATTTTAAAATTAATGTTTCAAAATGGATACAAATTTAACTCAAAAAAGGTTTTAAAAACAATTCAAAACCTTTTTATCTCACAAGTTAAAGAAATAACCATTTTATAAAATAAGTTTAAAAGAATATAAAACAAATTCATTTTTAAGTTCAAATCAATATAAACATACACTTTAAACATTTCAAGTTATTTAAAAACAAATTTCAATTCAAAATTTTACTTTAACTTCAAAACTGAAATACAGCTTTAATCCTGATCCCAGATTTAACTTAAATTTTAAAAGCTTTCCTTACATTTCAAATCTTCATTTTAAAATTCAAATCATTTAACCATATTTTTAAAGCAATTAAACAATTTAAATTTAAAACTTATTTTATTCCAAAAACTGAAATCCAAATTCTAAATTCCAGATTTTTAAATCTCAAATTTAAACTGATTTTAAATTTCTATTTTACAATTTAAACTTCTTAGTTTAAATTCAAAACCAAAATACCTTTATACTTAAAAGTTGTTAAAACCAAATTAATTTTCAAAATTTAAATCATTTCAAAAACCAAGATTCAAACTATTAGAATTCAGATTCAATTCAGGTTTTAAATCTTAGTTTAAATTCCAGTTTATATTTAAACTTTACTTTTAAACATTTAAACAGAACAGGTTTCTGTTTTGTTTAAAAACCTGAAACAACAAAATATACCCGAGCCTTCCCTAATATGACTCCGAGTTCAACCCTAATCTGCTTCGAGCTACACCCTCAACTTACTCGAGACAAACCTGAGTAAACAAAACCCCACACCAAAACATCATCCTCACCAGAAAATGATGCACAGTGCACATGCACCGGCCATCCACCTATCTCCGATTAACCCTGATGACTGGAATAAGTCATCGATCACCAATGCATCCCATATTCATCACCAGTACCCTGTTCCCACCTCAAAGTCAAAATCAAGGTTGAAGTCCCAAACCTGGAACAATGGTACCCACTTCAATCCCAACCTGTCAACGCCTCACCCAAACATCTCTGATCACCTTTGCCTCTGGAACTCCGGCGAAGACTTCGTCAACCCACCATCTTCCAGTACCCAAGACCCCAAGCAACTCGATCAACTGAGGAAATCGAACCAAAGCAAAAACTTTAACCCAGTAAAACTAGGGTTCTAGACTGCAAAACACAACCACCATCGCCACAACCCCCTGATCATCATTCAGGTAATTTTCCCCTCATCCCTGATAACTCCTCCACCTCCAGGAGGAAATACGGTCCATCTGAACCCATAGATCATCAGTTAGAACCCAAAAAGCAAAATACAATAAAACTAGAACTGATCCAAAACTAACACTAGAAATTATGATTTTTCTTTTTAAAATCATGAGTTGGTAAGATGATTTGATTTGTAATCCTGAAACATAGAATCATAACGTTTGAATTCTTCACTTATACTAATTTTGCTCTGTTATATTTTTTTTATTTCTAGGCAATACAAACATTTATTTAACTTATATAAATTTTAAAACTTACTCTATGATCTAACAATCAGGTTTTATTTGAATTTTATATCTTAACATAGTTTGGTTTAAGAGGAAATGGATTTTTATCAAAATCCATACTTCTAAAACTAAGTATTGTCAGAAGCATATACAAAGCATCATATATCTATACACATCACATATTAATATATTCATAGAAATGCACTTACAATTTACACACAATCATTCAACTTTATAGATTTGAACATGCATTAGGTTTATAATACTTAAGATTTTAAATAAAAAGTTACTCACTGTTTAAAAATGCAGAGCAGAGCTTCAGGTTTGAAAAGCTCTTGAATCTTTTGAAAACTTGCTTTAAAAACTTTAAACTTGAATGTTGCTTGTTGAAAGATTGAGTTGCTAATGTCTTTAACTTGCTTTAGATTGTTTCATGCAGGTAGCTTAACTTCCAGATTTTAGAAGAATGCAGGAAATAATTCTCAGGTTGAAGAGAAATGATGTAGAGGCTTCAGATTGTTTTGAAAATGCTTTGCATGATGAAAATGTTACAGGAATGATTGTAGATTTGTTTGAAGAAGAAAAATGGTTTTGTATGTTGGAAAATGTTTTACAGGTTTTGAAGAATGCATTTGAACAGGGAATTGATTTGTGTTTGGATATGAGGAGTTTGTTTACTGATTTTGGAAGAAATTGAAAAGAAAATTGTTTTTAGAGTATTAAGTTTTTAGCTGAAAATTTCTTAGTTTAGAAATGGAAATGAGAAAAAAAAAGGAACGGAAAATAATGCAAGTTTATATAACTAAATTTATGATAAATTAAAAATCAAAGAAAAAATAAAAATAAACAATTTGACACTTGTCTTAAGTGTTAACAGTCGTAAATTTCTTGTTTAATCACTTAACACATGTTATATTAGGTCCTAAGATGTTTACACATGTTCTTTTAATTAATTAGTATTTTTAATTAAAGTTTAATATAATATTATGCATAATTAATTAGTTTACAAATACTTAGTTATATATATATATAATTATTAAAGAATAAAACCATGTATAATTATAAATAAAAACAATATATATATCTATTATTTGAAAATAATACTTTAATCATTTAAATAAAATTTATAAAAGAGATTGTAAATTACTTGTTATTTATGAATAAATGTTTCATATTTTTAATTGTATTTTAAACTTCCATATTTAATTACAATCATATTTATTTAAACAATATTTTAAAAAGGAAATAAAACAAATCTTTATTATTAATCGTATTTAATCTTAAGCTAAAACCCCTTTTGAATAATTAAACATTTATTTTATGTATTTAAAATCATATAGTTATTTACAAAATAGCTTTGAAAAGCTTAACATTGAATAAATCATAATTTCCCAATTACCAAAATATTGGAATTAGAAAATATGTTATATAAATTAAATTTAAAACCAAACTCCTCCATTTAAAATATATATATATATATATATATATATATATATATATATATATATATATATACATTATAAATAGAAAACAATTTATTAGCCTATTAAAAGATAAATTCACTAATTAAATATTTAATAAAGGAAGATTATTAAATCAATTCAAATTTTATTAACAAAATCATCAAATCAATTTAATTTTAAACACAGATTATTAAATTGATATTGTCAAAAACTCCGGGATATCACAATCCTCCCCTATTAGAAGAATTTCGTCCATGAAATTTAAAACAAAGGTAATTTAATAATCTTATTAAAAATTTAATTATAAAGCATAGCATATATTAATCATATGCTAACAACCAAAGCAACCAATCCACACAATCAAAACAAATCTAACTATCCAGAAAAAATCTGGATAGAATTTCCACGAGTTTCCCCGGTATAAATACCGGGATACTCGCTCTATAAAATCCAAACAATCAATACTACTAAGCTACAGAGCTCTCATCTCATCTAGATCTACACTCTAAACAGATATCAGACTACAGATGAGTCTGACTCATCAACCAAACGTCCTGAACTGCAGGTTCCCAAAACCAGAGATATGTCATACACGTATTCCCTCAGAGATACGTGAAACATACTGAATCCCAGTTATCCAAACTAGCAATTCAACTCTGAAGACCAAACACTTATCTTACCAAAACTTATAGCACCTTGGGTCAGCAAAATCTTACCCAAAACCAAATCTCCGGGTCTGGAATCCAAATCCTTTTGTCTCTTGTCCACGAAAAATCTTCTGATAATCCTGGGCTGCCAACATCCTTACTGGTCATCTCAACCCTTGCTGATTCCACTAGAAACAGATTGGACCAATGCAACCCAACCAAATGATCTCCTCAAGATCAACCAGCAACCAAGAACAGAACTTACTGCTCCTTATCCGGAAAAGACAAAACAAAAACATTCCCAAACTGGTTCCGCTGCATAACTCTGATCCGTAGTAGAAGAAAATACTGATGAAGAACATGAGAACAGACTGGACAACACATCTTAGAAATATGGTTCAACAGATCCATAAAAGAAAACTCAGAAATTTCCACCAATCCTGAGCTGCTTCACCAACTTCTATCTCAAGGAACCATCCTTCAACTAACTGAACCACCGGTACCAATCCTGGAATCCTAGCCGATCAGAAAACTCCATCTCCAGATGCGGACAAACCTCTGACTTCCCTGAAGACATCCGGAAAATCTCCAACAATCCCAAGAGAACACTCAACTATCGCAAGTCACTTTTGCGATCAACCCAACCTAATATCCAAAGAAACTGCTCCCTCTTACCAATCAGCACAGCTTACGATAGCCTAGCCAATTCATCGAAGAAATGGATTCACACTGCTGCTTCTGAAAACCACCTTTAGAAAAACTACTTAGCCAGAAAACTTCCTGCCAACACAGAACACTCCGAGCTGCACTGCTACCATCTATGCCAAAGACTTCCTAATCAAAAACTCTCCGAGAAACTTGGACCTCAAAGAAAACAGAAATACCCTGCTGGACCCAACCACAACACCGAAACAGACACACCTCCTTACTCTTGTTCCAAAGAATGGAAACAATCCATAATCACTGCGTCTCATCACGCAACTACTACTTCCTAAGGTATTAAGATACCATCACTCACTTGCTTTTGCCCAACTAACAGATCCAAACTCTACTCATTCAACTCTGCACTTCAAAGATGAACTCCGAACCTTAACAGATTTCCTTCAGAGATCGATGAAATTCCTACACCAAGCTGCAAAGCTCACTCGAGATGGTATTAGGTCTACAGTCTCGATAGATCCACTTCCAACCTCAAACATTCAAACTCCAACCAATGGTAGTTGTGTTACACACACCACTACCTCATCTACCTTTATAACTTATATTGGAAAACCCAAACAGGTAACCCAAATAGATAGGTAGAAATAATTATATATATATATATATATTAAAAATACAAATACGCTCTCTCAAGATAGACACCACTCCATAGTCTACGTATTCGCTCAACCTAGTGCTCTGATACCACCTGTGATAGTCTAGGCTTTGCAACCATCGACGGCGGCTCACTCGACCGGTAGGCTTTTCAACCGTCCCAGCCCCGCCGTGGCTCACAGTGATACATCGGGATTGCTTTTACGACCAGCCTCTCAACTCGCAACCAACCCCGCAAGGCCTTATAATACCCTCGGGGGAATGTAGGGGTAAGAGTCTCCCGTTCGCCACCTAACGCAAAGCGAGAACCCCCTATCACGTTGTACTGTAGCAAACCTGGGGTACCGCCGGTCACAGTACGTGGCCTAGATCAACGTACCGAGGATCACTCCCAATCCCTTGCAACACAAAGCCGAAACCATTCCTTACTAAACAGTCCCGAACAAGACCACCCCGCAGTTGTGATCAACAACCGCATCACACAGCCGAAATAAAAGGGACATCTAGACAGGGGTAAATCTCGTCCTACATGGGCATGACCCACTTAGCCTTGCTGCACCTCCCCTGTTTTAGCCATTCCCGGTTGATAAGGCTTGAGGCTATGATTACCTTTATAGAACACATTACTTAGAATGCTCATCGTCCACCTGACGATGTTCTGAAAGCATTCAATCCACACAAGTTCGTTCCAGGTTCAAACGAAACCGAAGGCATTATCTCGTTACACTCATTTTGGAACCACCCTCAGAGTTAACGACGATAACCCTTGCACTCTGAATCTTCATCTTCACTTCGGATTCACGACCTATCGTTAATTTGGATCGATGTGGTTTTCGGATATCCAAATATGGAAACCCGATCCCGGTCTCACCAAATCCAAAACGTATCTTTTAAGGCCAAGTTGTTTTAGAGTTTAAGACAAATCTATATAAACGAATAGATAATTCACAATAGATAATCAACATTATCATCATAAGAAGATAATTCATATCATCATCCCAATGCAACCAAAGCATCCATAGCACACAGCATTACTTATCTCATAGCTGAGATTACAAACCATTCAAGGCAACCAATATCATCCATTCATACATAAGCAATGATCTAATGATCGCCCTATCTATAATTAATTTAAAGTGAATTAAATTAATTACTTATCTCTAATTAATTTAAATTGAATTAAATTAATCCCATCATTTTAAATTAATTTAAAATAAATTAAATTAATAACTTCATCATTATGATACTGCTTAACTTAACCATTAATTGATTACAAATCAATTAATTAATCACCATCTTATTGTTCATTTCAATTAATCATTCCTGATTAACAATCTTCTAATTATAGTAAGTAATTAGCCTTAAAATTAATTACACAAGTTAATTATACTTAACTCTTTACAATAATTAACTTTTAATTACTTAATCAATTAATTAACTAAAGTTAATTATATTAATACTTTATTAATTACTTCATTTATTAATTATTCCTTGATTAATCAATTCTAAATTTACATCATTAATTTTATTAATTAATGATTTCTAATTACATTTTAAATTAATCTCACTATCTAAATTAATTACATTAAGTAAATAATCTTAAATTAAACCACACATATATTAATCACCCTTGATTAATAACATCCAGTAATTAACTACCCTTAATTACTTCATTAAATAAATTACTCCTTAATTTATTTTCTAATTAATCCCTTGATTAATCCCATTCAGTAATTAACTACTCTTAATTACTTCATTCCGTAAATTAATTACCCTTAATTAATTATCTAAATTAATTCCTTGATTAATTACAAAGTAATCTGATCCAAATCACTTTCATTATTAAAACATCATTAATTACATCCAGTAATTATCAATTAATTAGTTCTCTAAGTAATTACAATCCCATTAATTACATAAAGTAATTATTTTTAAATCATCAAGTGTTTAAATTAACCGAACTTAATTAATAAATCTAAACTAATCACATTAACCCAATTAATTACATTAAGTAATTAATTCATTAATTACTTCTATTAAGTAATTTAAAACTTAAACAATTACATAAATGATTATTATTAATTAATTAATCTAATTAATCATTGAAATTAATCACATTAATTAATTGTTAAATAATCTTAGTTAATGGCCTTCATTAACTATTCTTTAATTTCTTTCTTAAGAAATTAACTTAGATCAACCATCAATAATTGCAAATTAATTAATATTTAATTACCAATTAATTAATCTCTAATTATTTAATTAATTAAGTGTTAACCGTAACTTTAATTAATCCTTAATTAATTGATTAATTAATCTTTAATCATTAATCAAAATCTAATTAATAACCCTTAATTACAAATTAATTAAGCTTAATTAATTAATTTTTAAACCTTAATAAATTAATTTAAAATCTCTTAATTACTTAGTTAATCATCCATATTATTAATTAATTAAATAATTAATTATTCATATTAATTATCTTAATAATTTAAATGAATCCAAATCATTAAATTTTATTTATCTTTAAGATAAACATTTCTTACTTAATCAAGCATTTAAAAACAATTTGTTTGCAAATTTACTTTAAATTCCATTTCAAACTTCATTTTAAATTTAAGATTTTGAAATGAATACAAATTTAACTTAAACAAGGTTTTAAAAACAATTCAAAACCTTTTTATGTCACAAGTTAGAGAAATAACCATTTTATAAAATAAGTTTAAAAGAATATAAAACAAATTCATTTTTAAGTTCAAATCAATTTAAACATACACTTTAAACACTCCAAGTTATTTAAAAACAAATTTCAATTCAAAAATTTTCTTTAATTTCAAAACTAAAATACATCTTTAATCCTATCCCAGATTAAACTTAAATTTTAAAAGCTTTCCTTACATTTCAAATCTTCATTTTGAAATTCAAATCATTTAACCATATTTTTAAAGCAATTAAAGAATTTAAATTTAAAACTTATTTTATTCCAAAAACTGAAATTCAAATTCTAAATTCCAGATTTTTAAATCTTAGAATTAAACTGATTTTAAATTTTCTATTTTACAATTTAAACTTCTCAGTTTAAATTCAAAACCAAAATACCTTTATACTTAAAAGTTGTTAAAACCAAATTAATTTTCAAAATTTAAATCATTTCAAAAACAAAGATTCAAACTATTAGAACTCAGATTCAATTCAGATTTTAAATCTTAGTTTAAATTCCAGTTTATATTTAAACTTTACTTTTAAACATTTAAACAGAACAGGTTTCTGTTTTGTTTAAAAACCTGAAACAACAAAATACACCCGAGCCTTCCCTAACATAACTCTGAGTTCTACCCTAATCTGCTTCGAGCTACACCCTCAACTAACTCAAGACAAACCTGAGTAAACAAAACCCCACACCAAAACATCACCCTCACCAGAAAATGATGCACAATGCACATGCACCGGCCATCCACCTATCTCCAATCAACCCTGATGACTGGAACAAGTCATCGATCACCAATGCATCCCATATTCATCACCAGTACCCTGTTTCCCCCTCGAAATCAAAATCAAGATTGAAGTCCCAAACCTGGAACAATAGTACCCACTTCAATACCAACCTGTCAACGCCTCACCCAAACATCTCCGATCACCGTTGCCTCTGGAACTCCGGCGAAGACCTATCAACCCACCATCTTCCAGTACCCAAGACCCCTAGCAACTCGATCAACTGAGGAAATCGAACCAAAGCAAAAACTTTAACCCAGTAAAACTAGGGTTCTAGACTGCAAAATACAACCACCATCGCCATAACCCTCTGATCATCATTTAGGTAATTTTCCCCTCATCCCTGATAACTCCTCCACCTCCAGGAGGAAATACGATCCATCTGAACCCATAGATCATCAGTTAGAACCCAAAAAGCAAAATACAGTAAAACAAGAACTGATCCCAAAATCTAACACTAGAAATTATGTTTTTTCTTTTAAAAATCATGATTTGGTAAGATGATTTGATCTGTAATCCTGAAACATAGAATCATAACGTTTGAATTCTTCACTTATACTAATTTTGCTCTGTTATATTTTCCTATTTCCAGGCAATACAAACATTTATTTAACTTATATAAATTTTAAAACTTACTCTATGATCTAACAATCAGGTTTTGTTTGAATTTTAAATCTTAATAGAGTTTGGTTTAAGAGGAAATGGATTTTTATCAAAATCCATACTTCTAAAACTAAGTACTTTCAGAAGCATATACACAGCATCATATATCTATACACATCACACATTAATATATTCACAGAAATGCACTTAAAATTTACACACAATCATTCAAATTTATAGATTTGAACATGCATCAGGTTTATAATACTTAGGCTTTTAAATAAAAAGTTACTCACTGTTTAAAAAATGCAGAGCAGAGCTTCAAGTTTGAAAAGCTCTTGAATCTTTTGAAAACTTGCTTTAAAAACTTTAAACTTGAATGTTGCTTGCTGAAAGATTGAGTTGCTAATGTCTTTAACTTGCTTTAGATTGTTGCATGCAGGTAGCTTAACTTCCAGATTTTAGAAGAATGCAGGAAATAATTCTCAGGTTAAAGAGAAATGATGTAGAGGCTTCAGATTGTTTTGAAAATGCTTTGCATGATGAAAATGTTACAGGAATGATTACAGATTTGTTTGAAGAAGAAAAATGGTTTTGTATGTTGGAAAATGTTTTACAGGTTTTGAAGAATGCATTTGAATAGGGAATTGATTTGTGTTTGGATATGAGGAGTTTGTTTACTGATTTTGGAAGAAATTGAAAAGAAGATTGTTTTTAGAGTATTAAGTTTTTAGCTGAAAATTTCTTAGTTTAGAAATGGAAATGAGAAAAAGAAAGGAATGGAAAAAAATGCAAGTTTATATAACTAAATTTATGATAAATTAAAAATCAAAGAAAAAATAAAAGTAAACAATTTGACACTTGTCTTAAGTGTTAACACTTGTAAATTTCTTGTTTAATCACTTAACACATGTTATATTAGGTCCTAAGATGTTTACACATGTTCTTTTAATTAATTAGTATTTTTAATTAAAGTTTAATATAATATTATGCTTAATTAATTAGTTTACAAATACTTAGTTATATATATAGATAATTTTTAAAGAATAAAACTATGTATAATTATAAATAAAAACAATATATATATATCTATTATTTGAAAATAATATTTTAATCATTTAAATAAAATTAGTTAAAAAGATTGTAAATTACTTGTTATTTATGAATAAATGTTTCATATTTTTAATTGTATTTTAAACTTCCATATTTAATTACAATCATATTTATTTAAACAATATTTTAAAAAGGAAATAAAACAAATCTTTATTATTATTCTTATTTAATCTTAAGCTAAAACCCCTTTTAAATAATTAAATATTTATTTTATGTATTTAAAATCATATAGTTATTTATAAAATAGCTTTAAAAAGCTTAACATTGAATAAATCATAATTTCCCAATTACCAAAATATTGGAATTAGAAAATATGCTATATAAATTAAATTTAAAACCAAACTCCTCCATTTAAAATATATATAAATATATATACATTATAAATAGAAAACAATTTATTAGCTTATTAAAAGATAAACTCACTAATTAAATATTTAATAAAGGAAGATTACTAAATCAATTCAAATTTTATTGACAAAATCATCAAATCAATTTAGTTTTAAATACAGATTATTAAATTGATATTGTCAAAAACTCTGGGATATCACACAATTAGTCTAAAATGCAAATAAATTGCAGGGTGATCGATCACCCCCAATCGATCTCGCCGTGCTTTAATGATTGCGGAGACGATAGTGGAGATTCATGGTGGTGCTAAAAGGAGCCATAATCGATCACCGATGGTTGGGAGTGGTGGTTGGTGAGTTGTAGCTTAAGGATGACCGATATGGATGTTGAAGGCTAGTATGGTACAAACATGAGGAAAACATAAGATTGCTTCTAGGAAACTCATGTTCACTCTAGGGTTGACTCGAGTAAGTTAGAGATAGTCAAGAACTGATGATGACCGATCACCATCGATCGATTTTATTCTGATAATTGGTCCTAAAGATTGTAGAGGTGCCATGCATGGTATAGCGAGTTTGCATGATCAATCGCAAGTCAATCCAATTGTAGAATCTCGAGTTATGACGCAAGGATGATCGAGCATGTGTAGGGTGAAGATGCAGTTAGGATGTAGGTATTTCAGGTGTTTGCTTCAAGTCATACATGATGAAATTAGTATTTTCCTTCAGGCTTGATGCAGGTCCTAAGGACTTAGTGGAGTGCCCCGACTTTAACGATTCTACGATGTGACTCGTTTGGATCGAGTACTTTAAGTGAGAAGTTTTCGTAGGACATAATGATGATATAAGGAAGCATGTTCAATTATGTGATAGATAAAGTGGAAGTACGATGTTTTATACTATCGAGTTGTGTGCCAAAGGGATCAATGAATAACTCAAAGATGCAATGTGTGCTTGCGGAGTAGGGGTGTGAGAAAATGTTCTCCTGTACACACTGGACCTTAGTGATGGTCCAGCTCACCTTAGTGATGGTATGTGATCGAGCATTAATGTGATTGCAACATAGTATGTTCCTGATCTTAGTGATGGTCATACGAATTATCATATATCTAAAGAAATCTTAGTGGTGATGTGAGATCTTATGATGGTTCTTGTGTTTGCTTTGATTGCCGTGATTGCTTTATGGTTGGGATGGATGTCATATGACATAATTACTAGTGAGTTACGTTCCCTACACCCTATATTAAAGACAGCAGATATGAAATAGTGTAGGGATTTGTGTAGAGGATGAGCAAGTGGCAAGCACTTTCATATATCTATACTTTTGGAGCTTTTATCGCTATTCTATTGTGTAGTGTTGTTGAGCTACCCATACTTACTTATATTATTAAAGAGAGTTTTATTCAAAGTTTATTATTTTGATGTATAAACCTAATTGCATTTTATATTGAATAACTGTGATAAACCTACTGCACTCTAAATCTGTGCAGTTCATTTGGTTAAATTGAAATCTTGCATGTTTTATATCTATGTGGTTATTATATTTTATCTTATGCATTTTTAGATATATGATAGGTTCCACTTTAGATTGCTATTGTTTTACCTTAACTACCATTATACATCAGCCGGTTACCATACTAGCACACTATTTATGGCATTTGGATCCCGCAGGTGTAGGGTGGATCTGAAAGGCAACCGGGCTTGGTAACTGGGGGTGCTAACACATCCAATGATGTGAATGCCATGATGAAGGGGAATAACAACTTTAATGAAAAAAGGGTAACAGTCAAGGTGGCATAGGAAAAAAGAAATTTGAATGGAAAAAGTTTAGGGATGGACCAAGGTTCGACGCTTATACAGACCTTAATGATATCGTTGGAAATATCCTCTTGTAAAGCAAGCTAAATTGAAGTATTTGTGACAACCACCTACACCTTAAGTACCGAATATACTTATATAGTGCACTATAACAATACTTGACTAATGTAGGACGATTATCAATTGAGAAAAAACAATCGAACTCCAGTAGCGACATGTTATATATCTCACAGCATAAAGATAAAATATAATAATCATCATAAATATAAAACACGCAAGACATCAATATAACTATATGAACCATCACAAACCAGATCATAGGTTCAATATAGTTAGACGAAGAAGATCATAGGTTTATAAATCAACTAATAACTCAGGTTATAAACTGCCTCTAATAAAGTAAAACATAAATAATGCCCTACACCACCGACACCTAATATAAGTATGTAGTGCACTGCAGATGTGCCCAGTTGATGTAGGACGACCATCAAGGGTTGAAAATGAAATAAAACGTCACACAACCTGTCATATATCTCAGAGTGCATGGAGTAAAAATATAACATATATCACAAATATAAAAAATTAGCGATAGTAATAACTTAGTGATCCAAGTATCAGAGTACAAATCAACAGAGTTATATAGCAAGTAATAGAGTTTATACAAAATGAAAATAAACTCGAATAATTATCTCGTAATAAGTTAGCACTACCAAGGCTCCATAGTGTTTCATAGTAGAATGAGCATAGAAATCCATATATATAATAAGAGATAGCTCCATCTAGCTTATCCTCTGTATATCTATTGCATCGTACCTAGACCTGCTATCCAGTCTACTCATTTAAGAGTACCCAAGATAATATGAAGCAAAACATAAAACCTTGGGTCAGACAATAGTCTGGTGTGAGCGGTAAATGAATCTTAAAATACTATACAAGTAGATTAGTAAGGAACAAGGGCATATGAAAATTACCGGACCTATCCATGCACCCGAAGAGTTAGACATAACAAAAATAATATGCTACTCTCCGAATATTAAAGGTATACTACAGATTAAGTATGATAACAGGTGTCCAGGTATCCCTATCCCCAATACATATCTCTAGTGACATCTCTAGAGTAAGACCAATGAAGAAAACAATCAAAACAATCATAACGTCCATCAAACAATACTCACTATCACTCAGTGTGCCCTAGATATATGATAAATTGGATGGCCTTTCCCATGCTAGGGACTAACGAAAATCTCCGTTTTCAGTGTACTCATCTCTATCCCAAAGCTAACACTGGAGCCAAATCCACCGGTCCATGGTATACAGGTCCATTTAAATGATCCAGGGTATCCTTCCCAAGTACCCATGAGTGCACTTATAATAACCCTGCTTTCGAGTACATCAGAAAACACTTCGAGTATCAACGATCCCTTAGCACACGTATACAAACCCTTTCCCTACTAAATCTAGTTTCCATTATTCTCAAGGAAACATTACACATTCCGCCAGCCTCCCCTTAGCATAATTTTCGAGATATGTTAGTAGACCTAAATATGGGCTTAGTTAATTATCCACTAATACATGCCAATAACAGCCGAAACTTAAAACAACCATAATTTTCAAACCGCAAGTCCATTTTTCTATTATGACCACTCTAAAAAATTAGAAACCATCATCCCAAAGCAATGGTAGTGGTTTGAGTCCTAAATAAGCTCATATCAAAAATCATAGTCCAAACAAGATTTTCAAGATCAAAATATTTATATAGAAATTCTATAAAAATCATAGATGTGGAAAATGTTTTTAAGAGTCACCTGATAAAATTTTAGAGTCATAAGACTTCAAATGAATAAAATGAAAACATATTATGATCCTCCGATATGTAAATTACGGGTCATTACACTCTCCCTCATTTAGGAATTTCACCACCCCCTCCCCCCCCCCCCCCGAAATCCCAGATAAGTCAAACATAGTTACTCCTCATGCCAAAAAATCATATTTAACCATTATACATATTAAACAAGCATATATGCAATCAATAGTGTAGGGTAAGCTTACCTTAGCATGCAAGATACAAAACTACCATATATGATATCAAAGGTGAACGTAAATACGATAAACAATAGGTCTTGCCATATAAAGAGCTCTGAATATGTGGCCCTTGTGCTTTCCTCGGTTTCACATTCAATTGCCTTCACTTTTGCCATATTGTACCTTCAATAACTCCACCGTCTTCCTCCTAAGTTGTTTTGTATTACGTCCGATAATATGAATGGGACTACGAGGTCCCAAAGCTTCTGGTTTAATCTCGATACCATTAAGTTGATCTGATGCGATCGTCATGCCATCTTTTGAGGTAAGTTGACCCTATAAGCTAGGTTCCCTATCCTTATTGCTATCGAAAAGTACTTATGAATCTCGACACAAACTTCCCTATACTACTGAATCGAATGACATTCTTCGGAGGAGAAATCTTCAAAAGCACTGTATTGCTGGTAGAAAATTCCAAATCCCTATGTCTTCTATTAGGGTAGCTCTTCTTCTTATCTTAAGTGGCTTTCATTCATTGGCGAATGATCTATATCTTCTCTGAGGTTTCTTTAATCATATATAGCACAAATATTAGTTTGTTACCCACTTCTAACTAACACGAAGGGGCTTTACACAGTTATCAACTTTATACAGTGCCATACCAATACTAGACTGATAGGTATTGTTGTATGCGAACTCCACCAAATGCAAATGATCATCCCACAAGCCTCCAAAGTCGAGTATGCAAGCCCGCAAGGGATCTTCCAATATACGATTCTCTCTCTTGGTCTACCCCTGGGGTTCTGGATGATAAGATATACCGAGATGCAACACGATCCCCAACGCCTCTTGTAAGCTCTTTAAAAACCCACCAGTGATCAATAGGTCTTGATCACTCACAATGCACTTTGACACACCATGAAATCATACAACCCATTACACATATAACTCGGCCAGTTTGACTGCCTTTCTATTTGACTTTATGGGTATAAATCTAGCGTTCTTGGTAAATCAATCATCTATGACCAAATGTTGTCGTACCCTACTCGAGTTCTTGGTAGTCCATCAATAAAATCCATCAATACTTGCTCCCACTTCCATTCGAGAATTTCAAGTGGTTGCAACAATCCACTTGGCTACTTTTGCTCTTCCTTGGCAAATTGATAGTTCATACACTTTGAGATGAATGTCCCAAACATTCTTCTTCATCCCCTCCTAATAATAGGTCTGCTTCATATCATGGTACATCTTATTACCACTGGGATGTATAGCAAACTTAGAATGGTGGCACTTTCGTAGCATCTCTTCTCATAATCCATTAACATTAGGGACAAATAATCTCTTATCCTTATGGAGCCAATCTACACTACGCCATAGATGGTTTATTGCAACGAAAATACAAGATGTTGCTAGCTACAACGTAACGATAGCTATGCTGATTTTTATCTATTACAACATTAGCTTCAGAATGTTAGCATAGATATCAACACTATGTTGCAGTAGCTATAGACTTATAAAAATATTATAAAAAATGAGTGTGGGCTGGAAAAAAAGCGGGCTGAAATAATTATTATCGCGGGAAGCAAAAACAAAGCGGAAAAAGTTAACAAAATATTGAAGGGTTACTCCGCCGCTTCAATTTTTAACGCCAGCTCCAATTTTCATTCAACGCCTGCCCTCCACCCCTTCAACTTTTCTTAGAACCCTATACCCCAAATTAATCCCCATATCCTGAATCGTCCACCTTCAAAGTTGCTTCTCAACCTTCATCGATCCTAAATTTCTAAATTTCAAATCCCAAATCAGCCGCTTTTCTACGATCATTTTACTTCTTCCCCTTACCTGACCTTCGTTTGTTTCCTTCGAATTGGAAGTCCGACAGATGCCAAAACAGTTAGGAGAACACAGCGTTTCATCCACCTTTCCTCTGTTCCTATTTCATGTTCATGGAAACATATGAGGCTTGGATTGAAATCTCGAATAGGTTAGGTACGTCATATTTTGGATTTTTGTTAGCTAATACAAATTCATGGTCTAGGTATGGTACTCGTTTTTGCTACTGCTAATTAGTGTGTTTGAATAGGTTAGGTATGTCGATTTCGTGGAAGTTTAAACTATTATCTTAATGCACTGGCTGCTGCTTCCTATGGATTTTGCTACTGCAGATTCATGTCGATTCTGCTACTCCTTCCTATGCACTGGCTGCTGCTTCCTATGGATTTTGCTACTGCAGATTTAAACTATTATCTTAATGCACTGGCTGCTACTTCCTATGGATTTTGCTACTACAGATTCACAAGTGAATCATGATGGATGCCAGATTTGTGTAATACACAGATTCATGCATTCTAAAGTGCTATCAATATAAGCTCGATTGGCCTGGCCTTGGAGATTTTTCTGTAACAAGATTATTGGAACCATTAAGGAATCTCAAGTAGGACAAGAATCATCAGGTTAAGTCCACATTTTATTTATTATTATACGAACTGTTAATCGATGGGGCCTGGACGGTCAGCTTGCTAAACATCAAAACCAAAGAGAATCTGAATTGATTATTGGCTATATAGTTTCAATAGGCGTACCTAGGCAGTCAATAGGTTGCAGCAAGAAAATCTTAATGCAAACATAAATGAGAAACCATGTTTAAGAGATTTATGAGTTGTAAACACACACGCACACACACGCATGCACGCACGGGGTGCCTAGGCAGTCGATAGGTTGCAGCAAGAAAATTTTAATGTAAACATAAATGAGAAACAATTTTTAAGAGATTTGTGAGTTGTAGACACACACGCATGCGCACGTACAGACACACACACTGACACTCACACACACACAAAGTTAATTTGCTTGATTCACTTGTCACATTAATACATTATCCTTATTTGTATTTTACGGGTTAGCAATCATAGTCTGGATTTACGTTTTCGAGTCAAAAATATTTGGCTTCGCTGAATTCTAAATGTAGGATAATTTGTAACTATTTTTCTTAATATTAAATTAAGCATCCTATTCATATAACACTTCTATATTTCCATAAACCTGATAAATGAATTCCTGCAGGTGATGGGGATCAATTACATAAGGCTGTGATCAAATAAGAGAAGCGGGAGTGAAACCAAATGTCGTCACATATTCAATATTAATTGTAGCATGTGAAAAGTAATATATATGAGCTTTTACATTCCAGTAGTTAAGAGTATCTGATTGTTGTATCTTACATTGTAGAAAAGGTGAAGCAGAATTAGGCTTTACACTCTTTTCAAAAAGCAAAAGGTGATGGCATCCTCCTTAACCAGATCATGTGTCGTTGTTTGACCGGTTAGATTCATTACTCTCAACATCATTATCACGCCTTCATCATTATTTTTTTCATCAACCCCTTTAAATAGCAAAGATACTGAAATACAATTATTATTATTATTTTGAAAAAATCATTTTAATAAAAGAAATCTTAGCATTTTACTTCCACACCCTTTTTATGGATGCTAGCTATGTATCTTGACTTTTATTCTAGGTTTATGTTTAAAGAGTTTAGAGAAAGCAATCTCGCTTGGTGATAATATTGTGGCTTTCAACGCCGGGAAACCATAGATAAATAGTAAATGGTATTACCTTGCTCTTATTTGAGAACTACTTCCACTAACTAGTTGCAGTATTCTTACTGAATAATTAATAATGCTTCCCATTTATAATGTATCCAGAATCAACAGTATTCTGTAGGTTGTAAAAATAAAATAAAATAATACGACTGTTCAAGTATCAAGTCATAAGATAAACCCTTTATTGTAAACAGTTCAATGGTTTGGGCACTTTCCAGTAAATCATCCTATGTTTTTTGTTCATATAACCCTTGTGCGCTATTATCATGTAGCCACACTATAGGTCGGTCTTAAAGATAGGATTTCCCTTGTTAGCTCCATTTTTGTTGCCTCTGATGGAAAATATTAGCAGTAGTGAGCAAAAATAAATGTTGAAAAATGTAAACAACCCTTGCAAAGCATTGAAGACTTTGCTAGCTTGCATATGCCTTGAACATGGTCGACCACCATCCCATCTCTTTTCATAGACTACTCCAGGAAATTTTCATCGCTTGCATTTATATTTTACATAACCTTAGTAACTTCCTGTTGGTGGCTGGATTTCATCCTTGTAGATGTTTGATGATCAAATTTCGTCAAAGGACAAAATCTATGCCGTCCTTTATAATTTTGATCGAGTAATTTTTTTTGAGGATACGCTATTGATTGTGAATGCAAACTGGTTTTTATGATGCAAAGCTATTTTGGTAAACAACGGCATAGGGTAAATTAAACTTTTGATTGCTGAAAATTTTGAACTGGTAGTTTATCATGGCAATTCTCTTCTCCATTCCCTTCGTTATGACCTTTTTTTTCTTCAAAGAAGCAATAATGAAACAACCTATAGCCAATGAACCTTCAAAGTACAGTAAATGTAGATAATTTTTTTTAAAATAATAACAATAATATGGTTGTTTATGTCCAGGAAATTAGAATCCGGTACCTCTAGATCCACATTGTAGAGGCCTTTCACTTTAATATTGGTCCTTGACAGTTTTTCTAAGTGCTGATAAGGATAAATCATGTGTAAATCTATTTGAGGTGCAATTTTACATCCTTGTTTGGTTGATATGTACTAATTACCTATGCCCAAAAGGTCATCTCATTTCTATTCAAATGATTAATTATCACAACTATTTTTAGATTTTCCTCTTTTTTATTATTGCTTTTTTAATGTGCTTGTTTTCAAAACCTATGTTATTACACATCTTAAGCATCTGATTATTTTCCTTGCATCATACAAATATAAGCTTCTCATGATGATGTAAATGGAGAGTTCAATATATTGAATGGTTGTGTCACACAGGTGGCAACAACACTATATTTGATGGCATTCAATGCTATAGGAGTACCATACCTAGTTATCTCTGTGCTTACAGCTAATAATCTGAAAGCATAGACATATGAGATATTTACTATGCAAATTTTCCTTAACCGAGCCTTGAATTTTGCAAAACTGATACATCACTTGATACTATGCTTGAAAAAGCTCTGATATTGTTGCTACATATGTTGTGATTTTATACTTGTTATTTCTTTATTTTTGCACTTGTAAGCTGCTTGAGAACTTACTGTTGCTCCATTTTTGCATCTGTTAGTTGCTCGAGACTTTTAGCTTGTGTGCACTTGTGGTTTCTATTCTTCATTTGAACCGAGATTTTTTTTTTATGTAAAGGCGATCATATTTACCTTAGTTTTGCTTTGGCTTTGAGTATAATTTCTGAATTGATTAGTGATATATGTTCTGGAAAAATTGGTTTGATATCCTTTTGCTGTTTAACTTTTTTCATTTAATTTGTATGAGTCCAACGAATCAAATGGAGAACTGTTGGGGATCTTTGTGCGACCGTCTGCAGTGATGGCACTGGAGGCACTGATGGCACTGGAGGCTCGCAAATATGAATGTACGGTTAATAAATAGAATTTAGTATGTACTGGCTGTAACTATGAATACACTGGCTATGTTTTTAAGTATGTTCGTTATTTTGTATTTGACTAAGTAAAACTTGTGTTGCTGGTAATTCTGAAATGAAAAGTTCTTTGTTGCAGTGTAATGTTGCCGTTAGATATGATATAATGTTGCAGTATAATGTTGCCATAGATATGATATAATGTTGCAGTAGTATAATATTGCAGTACATTTCCAATTTAAATTGCAAAAGGTGTTTCCATAGATATGATATAATGTTGCAGTATGTGATGTTAAATGTGGTAATAAACTAGCAAAATGTTACCATTGGATGGTAAAAGTGTTACCATAGATTAATGAATATGGGCCCCACAACAGGGTTCCGTAAAGGTGGGCCACATAGTTAGTGGGCCCCATAATGTGGACCCACGTGTTGGGGCCTAGATTGTGGGGCCCACTTTTTAGTAAATTTGGTATCTATGGCAACAACAGAACCGATGTTGCCCTAGGGCTGCAAAGATGTTGCCTTTGACTCTAGGGAAATGCGGCAAAATGCATCACCGAGAAACTGTTGCCTTTGCCCTTTTTTAGCCTACAACAACATTTTTTGGCACTTCCTGCATCACTTCTTGGTGTTACAGTATGCAATCTATGGCGTAGTGCTACTCAGTCGAGTCTGTGTTGCTTCATAACTTCAGACTATACTCCTCCATTTATTTTTATCATAATCTCTGCTAGTCGAGCATATCACCTTTGACTATTACTGATCCACTCAATCAAAGTAGGTCTAATCATCAAACTTGCCAACATTTCTGGTTTTAACTCACAATGAAGTCTAAAGTCATAGCCAGCAATATACTCCAACCACTTCCACTCTAGGAAAATCGCTTCCAAAGTGTCATATGTTCTACTCAATGCATTGGGGACCGTATTTCCCATACCAGGTGTATAGGAAATGCCAAAATCATAGGAGGCCAAGAATTCTAACTATCGCTGCCGGCGAAGGTTAAGATCATTTTGAGAGAAAATGTACTTCAAGGATTTGTGGTTCATGAACAACTCAAACTTTTTTCTTAATAGGTAGCACCTCGAAATTTTCAAAGTAAACACTATTGCTGCCAATTCCAAATCATAAGTCGGATACTTTCTCTCGTGCGGCTTCAGCTGTTGACTAGCGTAGGCGACAACTTTCCCCTTCTACGCCATTATTATACCTAATCCAATACCATAGGCATCTTTGTATACTGTCGACTCCTCATTCACACTCGAAACGGTCAATACTGGTGCACTCATCAACCTCTCCTCCAGACTTACAAACACATGCTCACACCTCACGTCCCAAACAAAAGTCTGATTCTTTTTTGTCAAATTGGTCATAGTACAACTACCTTCGAGAAACCTTTAATAAAGCATCTGTAATATCTTTCCAATTCTAGGAAACTCCTCACATTAATGGAATTTTTGTGTTGGCTCCAATCCTGAACTGCTGCCACCTTGGTAGGATCTATAGTGATGCCATGCTCAGAGATGACATGACCTAAAAATCTCACATTCCTTCCCCAAAAGTGGCATTTCAAAAACTTCACTTTCAGCTTATTCTTCCTCAACACTTCAAGCACGATCCTCAAGTGCATCTTGTGTTCCTCTTCGGCGCTAGAATAGATCAGAATATCATCCATGAATAGAAGTATGAACTTGTGCAGTTGATCCCTGAAGACATGGTCCATGAGATCAACAAAGTATGTTGGAGCATTTGTTAGCCCGAATAGCATAACCAACCACTCATAGAAACCAAACAACATGTGATGATCGGTACACTCTCCTTCGCTACTCTCAACTGGTGAAATCTCGTCGCCAAATCCAATTAGGAGAGCACCTTTGACCGTAGAGTTGATCGAACAAGTCATCAATATGTGGTAGTGAATATTTGTTCTTCCTTTTCACCTTATTCAGCTCATGGTAATCTACACACAACCTTGGAGAGCCATCCACCTTAGTGGGGAATACTACAGGTCAGCCCACTCATATATGCTCCTACAAATAAACTACCTTTTCAACAGGTCATTTACTTGCACCTTCAAATCATTTTAGCTCTCCGGGCGCCATACGCCTCAACGTATACCTATCGGCCTGGCATCCTTCATCAAGTCAGTACAAAAATAAATCTCTCATTGCGGGGGTAATTAGGTCATGTCCTTAAACATCACCTCAAACAGATGACAATCTATCCTATGGAATCTCGAGCGAATATAAAAAGCTAACCATAACCCCATCCTTCAGTAGGCAGCCAATCATTTCGACCATCCTTCCACAGCCCGCGTCAACAGCTTCTCACAATCCACTACCACCGCATACTTCCTTAGCCAGTCCATCCCTAAGATAACCCCGAACCCAACGAAATTAAAAAACGATCACAAATAAAAGAACATTCATGATTCGATAAGACCAAGCTACGCCAAACCATGCATCAGGCTAGTGGAGCCTCCAATAGAGTTCTTCATAATCTAAAGGTTGGTCAACTATTTCTTATTTCAATCTCAACATATCTATTAGATCACTAGATATGAAGGAATGTGAAGTCCCGGTATCACATAAAACACGTACGTGAACATCATAAAATGGAAAGCATACCTTGAATAATAAAGCCCTTCCCCTTCCCTTTCGCTAAGGGAGCACTCGACGAAGTTGGAACAGTGTCCAAAGCATACACCTTCACAACCTTCTTCAACTATGCTGGTTCTAGGCAGCCGCCTTTAATTTTCCCAAACTTGTTCCTGTTGCAGCACTTCTTGCCTTCTACGTTAGAGTCCTTAACGGTATGGCCCTTTTCCCTATAACTATAGCAAATAGGCTCCCATTTGCTCTTCTTCTAACCATTCTTCATTTGAGGTTGCTCCTTCTTAACCGACTCTGGACAGTCCACCTTAACGTAGCCAGTTTTACCACATATAAAAAACTCTCTCTTGCCACCCTGTAGGTCCTTACAATCCATATTAATATGAACCTTCTCATTATAATTGAGTCGCTTCGACTCTCTCTTGCCTTTATTTTGTTCAACTTTTCTCTGGGACTGTTTTGTTCCTTTTTTGTCCCTCTTTAACTTATTACTCACATCTACATGTGGTTTAGCTACCTCCTGAGGAACAACTTGTGATGCTTGCATTTGGGAACCGCCACTTACTGCCCTTACATCTCCTTTTTAGGTTGCCCAATCATGCTCATCATCATATGAATGAATGCCGCCTGCACTTCCAAGTCATTTGCTATCTCGGTGGCCCTTCCATCACTAGGCTTTGGTGCAGAATTCCCAATATCCATCCTTACAAACTGTTTAATAAGAATGATCGGTTTCTCATAGAGGAAAAAAAACATCAATGATACTCATATATGCATGCAACTTATATACTATATATACTATTATATAGTTTTAAAAACTAAAATATATAACAAATGCACACTCTCTAGTACGCATACACACATTCACACACTCTCGGTCTGTTCTAGGGTGATAACTCCTTCCCCATCTCTATTGGACCATGGTATCAACTCAGGTTTATCATGTAACCTAAGCCCTAATACCAAATGTTGTGACATCCTATACTACTGACACCTAATACAACTATATAGTGCACTACTGACGTGCCACGTCGATATGCACCCGATATAACCATCAAGGGTTGAAAATAAAATAAAATAACGTAGAACCTATCATATATCTCATAGTGTATCGAGTAAAAATATAATTTACATCATAGAATAAAATATAAAACACAGTAATATCTAAGTGATTCTAATATTAAAGTACATATCCATAGAGTTATACATCAAGTAATAGAGTTTATACAAAACAGAAATAAACTCGAATAACTATCTCATAATAATAGTAATAATCAAGTACTGTCAAGGCTCCCCAGTGTTGCACAACGAATAAACATAGAAATCAATATATATAGCACGAGATAGTCCGTCGAACTCGTCCTCTACATAATTACCGTGTTTCACCTAGACCTGCTATTTGAATAGGCTGTGGGTTAAGGTTTCACATGTTTTAGAAGGTTAACGAATAAAGATTCCGGAGATGAGCATGTGATTGATGGATAGCTATTTCGAAGTTATAATTCTTTGTTTTGTGTTTATTTCCGATGTGTATTAAGTTAGTTATGACTCTGATCAACCAAGGGGGCATCTTCTCTTGGCGTATTTTGTAATAATTATATTTGACATTTTATTGGAAAATGTTTTGGGATTATGTAATTTGAATATGGAACGTCTGTTTTGAAATGTAATGGAAAATGTTGTTTTGAAATTTGTGATTTTTTTCATATTTAGGTGCTTCTGATATTGTAGATACCATTAACATAGCTGTATTTAGTCGCCGAAAGTTAATATTGTAGATGATTGCAGCATATATAGCCCTTAGCTTTGGGCCTCTAGATAGGGGACATTACAACTCGGTATCAGAGCATAAGTTCATAAAATACTTTAACTAAAAAAATGATTTTTGAAAACACAATCCTTAGGAATTAGATTCAAGATTGAGGAATGGGATAACGCTATTGTAACATACTTGTATTTGTTATACATGTAAGTACACGCTTTATCTCTAGTCTCCTTTCTTCGTTAGGGTATTCCTCTATATCTTCTGAGGTTTGAATACAGATATGGATGGTAGAAGAGATAGATTTAACCTAGGAGGGGACAGCACCACCACTAATGAAAATGCCCGACCCAATAAAAGGACGACTCAAGGTCGGGCTCAAGCTAAAAATGTAGGTGCTGGAGTCCCACTAGTAGATATGGGGGCTATGTATCAGTTTTTCATAAACATGATGCAAGCTGGGATCGATGCTAGGATTGTTGGAGGAAATGTTGCGGGAGGAGTTCAGGGAGCTCCGGTTGCCAACCATTATACTAACTTGAGTAGAGACTATGCTAGGCTAGGAGGGAAGCTGTTTATCGAAATCGAAGATGCTCTAGAAGAAGAAAACTGGTCATTGCATTATGAAAGGATATTTGCTGATTCAGGGCTCAATGACTATCAGAAGAGGAGACTTTCCTTAAGACAGCTTCAAGGGGCAGCATTGTTTTGGTGGAATAGTGTGATAGCTGAAGTAAACATAAAGGAGATGACATGGGTCGAGTTTAGGAGAAGATTCTAGGAGAGGTTCTTGTCAGTAGTGGCATAGTATGTTTTGATCAAGAAGTTTGCTGAGTTAGAATAAGGAGAAATGTTTATTCTGGAGTATGCTAGCAGGTTTGAAGAGTTGGCTAGATATGGGTATGCGATTATTGATAGTGATAACGAGGAATGAAAAGTTCATCAGGGGATTGAAGCCTGAGTTAGCTAGGGCTACCTTACCGCATATCAGAGATTCCTATGATGTGGCAGTGAAGATGGCGTTAAGACATGAATAGATGCTTGTTGTTTGGAGAAGAAGAAGGGGAAGGAGGTCCAGGTTGGACAAGGTAAAAAGAGAAAGTTTGTTCATAAGAAAGGTGCTTCGAAAGGTGGGGCATCTAAGAAGGGGAAGTCTGAAGTGGTCTGTTATAAGTGTGATAAGAAAGGCCATTATACTCATGAGTGTCGGACAAGCAAGGGAAAGAAGACTACTGAGAAGAAAGAAGTTAGATGATTCAACTGTGATCAAATTGGAAACTATAAGAACCGGTGCAAAGAGCCAACTAAAGGAGAAAAAGGCCGAGTATTTGCATTAGAGCTTGCTACTTCGAAGCCAATAGTGCAGAGAAAGTAAAAATAGTGTTGGAAGGTACGCTATAGATCCATGATATATCTGTTAGCGTTTTGTTTGATTCTGGCGCATCACATTCTTTTATATCTCGTTGTTTGGTAGATAAACTTAACGTAGAACCCACATATTTAGTTACTTCCTTAAGAGTTGCAAATCTGATAGGAGGGTGTGCGACACTTGAGACGAAGTGTGACAACTCAGTGTTCGTTTTGCTAGGTTACACCTTTTTTTGCAGTTTGCATGTATTTTACATTGTAGGGTTCGTAATTATATTGGGCATGTATTGGTTAAGTAAATACGCTGCATGGATATTTTGTCTAGATAGGAAAATATCACTTAGACACCCGGACTTTATTGATCGGGTAG
Organism: Allium cepa; assembly: GCA_030765085.1. NCBI lineage: Eukaryota > Viridiplantae > Streptophyta > Magnoliopsida > Asparagales > Amaryllidaceae > Allium > Allium cepa. Next base: position 349,831,068 of record CM060928.1, read on the forward strand.
TTTATATTCGTAGAAATCCATAGCTGTGAGGTGAATGATGAATGTTATGGAGTTAGAAGATGGGTTGAATCGTGTTTTCATGGTTAGAGAATTGGCATATGTTTTAGAGACGTTAATTGGATTACCATCAAAATTAGCCATTGAGTTTTGGATAGATTTGGTGCCTGGAGTAGAACCGGTGAGTAGACCACCAAGCAAGTTGGCATCTACAGAGATGAAGGAGTTGAAAGCTCAGTTGGTAGATTTGGAAGCAGTCGCAGTATTTACGAAGAAGCCAAATGGATCGTTAAGCTATGTATCGATTATCGTAAGTTGAATGAGAAAACAATAAGACAATTATTCGATTAGATGAGCGGAGACAAGATGTTCTCTAAGTTGGATTTGGCGATAGGTTTCCATCAGCTTAGAGTAGCAAAAGATAGTATACTTTTGATGGTGTCTAGAATAAGGTACGGGTCATACGAATGGTTTGTTATATCGTTTGGACTCACTAACGCACCAGCATTCTTTGTGGATTTGATGAACCGGATTTTTCGAGAGCATTTAGATAAATTCATGTTGATTTTTATAGATGGTACTATGATATACTCTAAGGATGAGAAGGAGCATGAAGTTCATCTTAGAGATTTGCTTGAGATGTTGAAGCAGCATCAGCTAAAGACAAAGTTTTCAAAGCGCCATTTCTGGAAGAAGGAAGTGAAGTTTCTTGGTCACAGGGTTTTAGAGAAAGGATTGTCAGTCGATCCAGATAAGATCGAAGCTGTTAATAGTTGGAAGAGACCAGAAACGGTAACTGAGATAAGAAGCTTCCTTGGATTGGCTGGATATTATCGGATGTTCATTAAAGATTTTTCATGGATAGCAGCGCCAATGACCATCCAAACGCGAAAGGATGCGAAGTTTATATGGACCGATAAGTGTGAGGAAGCGTTCCAGAGCTTGAAACACTTGTTGACCCATGCACCTATGTTAGTGGTTTCGGAGGGAATTAGGACTTGGTAGTTTATACAGATGTGTGTGGTATTGGGTTAGGGGCTGTACTAATGTAGATGGATAAAGCGGTTGCATGCGCTTCTTGACAACTTACACCGCATGAGGTTAGTATCCAACGCTTTACTTAGAACTAGATGCAGTGATATTTGCATTGAAGGTATGGAGGCATTATCTTTTGGGATAGGGGTTCGAGTTTTAAATAGATCATAAGTCGTTGAAGTACTTATTCTCTCAGAAGGAGCTGAACATGAGACAGAAAAGTTGTTTGGAATTTTTAGCCCTTTATGATTTTGGGATAGAGTACACACTCGGGAAAGACAACGACGTTGCAAATGCACTTAGTAGGAAGCATTAGAATGAAGTGTTGACCATGATAGTAGAATGGAAAGATTTGGAAGCATTAACATTTGTAGAGTGTAGTGGAGATCTGAGGCTGGGCTATGTGGAGGATCTGCTATATTGTCTTGTTTAGAAGTCCGACCGGTATTGATTGAGAAGATTGCTTCTAAACAGAAAGAGTTTCCAGTGTTAGCTGAAAGGATAAAGAAATTAAAGGATGGAACGAAAAGCGATGACTTGAAAGATTTCAGTCTTGACCAAAGTGGATGGTTGAGAAAGAAGGGTAGATTATGTGTTCCAGATATGCAAGAATAAGAAAGCAAGTTTTGGAGGAATGTCATCATTCGAAGTTCACTATTCATCAAGGAGGAATGAAAATGTATCATGATATAAAGAGAAGTTTCTTCTAGGAAGGCAAGAAGAGGGATGCTGGCTTATGGTGAAATAGTGTTTCAAGTGTCAGCAGTTGAAAGCCGAGCATCAGAAGCCAAGTGAGTTGCTTCATCCATTGGATATTCCGGTATGGAAGTGGGATTCTATTTCTATGGATTTCATAGATGGGTTGCCGATATCTAATAGAGGAAATGAAAGTGTATGGGTCGTAGTGGACAAATTGACCAAAAGTGCCAATTTCATTCCCGTTAATCAAATAGAACGGCACCTGTATTAGCTTAGTTATTTATGAAGAATGTGGTTAGACTTCACGGATTTCCTAGTAGCATTGTTAATGAAAGAGATTCTTCATTCACCAGCAAATTCTGGAAGAGCCTATAGGAGAGTTTAGGAACCAATCTCACGATGAGTACTTCTTACCATCCGTAGACAGATAGGCAAACGGAAAGAGTTAACAAGATCATGGAAGACTTGTTACAAGCTTGTGTATTAGACTTTGGATGATCATGGGAAAACCACCTACACCTAGTCGAGTTTTCGTATAACAATAGTTATCAGACTAGTATAAGGATGACACCATTTGAGGCTTTGTATGGAAGACAATGCAAATCCCTTTCATGTTGGTTAGAGACCGGAGATAGGTTGGTTCTTTATCCTGATTTTTTAAGAGAAGCAGTAGAAAAAACTGATCTAATAAGGGCGAGAATGAAGGAAGCTCAGTCTAGGCAGAAAAGCTACGCAGCTAAAAGACAGAATGATTTAGAGTTCTCTATTGGAGATCATGCTTTCGTCAAAGTATCACCGTTGAAAGGTGTTATCGGGTTCGGGAATACAGGAAAGTTAGCACCGAGGTTTATTGGACCATTTCCTATTTTATAAAGGAACGGAAAACTTGCATATAAAGTAGAGTTATCAAGTAGTTTGGTAGGAGTCCACGATGTTTTCCATTTATCTCATCTGAGGAAGTATGTTAGGGATCCAGTCACTACTATAGCACCGATTGTGTTAAAATATTTAGTAGTGGAACCATACATGACTATAGTTAGGAATCCTATCCGGATAGTTGCGAGAGGTGAGAAGAAGTTGAGAAAAAAGACGGTCAGGTTAGTAATGGTCCAGTGGACTGACGATGCTAGATACTATACTTGGGAGACTAAGAGCGGGATTAGAGACTCTTATCCTAATTTGTTCGATAGTATGTTTTGCCTATGATCGTTTGGATGAGTACCTTATCATTATTTTGAGGATGAAATTCTTTCAAAAGGGGACATTGTAACACCCCATATTTTTAGTGACATTGTTTAGGAAATTTAATTAGTTAAATTAAATTAAATAATGTAAGATGATTAATGGATTGAGATTTGTGAATTAATTAAGGGTAGCCATGACATGTTACTGAGTAGCCAAATCAATCAAAGAACTAAGGTGTTAGGAAATAAGGGAGGGAAAAATAGAAAAATGATAAAAATCACACCCTGAACTCTTAGGAAACCAAATACACGTTCATTCCAATTTTATGAGCAAAAATTTTAGGTTTTAGGTCGGCCACCATTAGTAATCTCAAGAGAAGATAAAGCTAGAATTCAAGGGATAAATCAAATCAATTAACCAAGATCAAATCTCATATCCCCAATCACAAAGCTAAGGTGAATAATGACTACATCTCACTTTTCTATATGTTTTCAATTTTAAGGTTAAGTCTAATTTATCTTGCAAGTTTATGCCATGCTTTTACTGATTAAATGTTTACATATACTTGTTAGGGATTTAAGCACGTTCAAATTGATTTTTATGATATGTTTTGATAAGAAACCCTATCATATAACATCTAAATGCCTTGTGATTTTAGATATAGAACAGAAATAATACTTTAGAGATGTGTTTCAATTTTCATAAATTTCCGAATTAATGTGGATTTTATATTAATTTTCTAGTAAATAAAATGATTTAATGGATTATAAATTATTTAGGACTAAATGATTAATTATTTGGGTCTGAAATTTATGTATGTTAGAAAACATATTAAATAGGATTTTTAGGAATTTTTATAGAATTATCCTAAATATTTTGATGAATGTATAAAATTATTTAAGGTATGGGACTTAAATGTTTCGTATATTTAATTAAGGAGAAGGGGTATTTTGTAAAATAAAATTATTGTTTATTTATGAAAATATTGGCAGCACTTTTGAAAAAGGTATTTAGAAACCAATGAAAATTTGACAAACAATAGCATATTAGTTGAAAAGTGCTTCTCTTTTAAGTTAGAAACAAAAATAACATGTTTTTAGTATGTTCCGCTACTTTCGATACAAGGGGTTCCGACAAGGATGTTTTGCCACCATGCTTTCGAAACCAATGCGCATGGTATTAAATTACTTGGTATGTAGCGTGTTGGACAAAGGTGGAAGGTACATAATCGAAACGTTGGGTTTCCAAAGGGTTGGAGTATGCCTTTTTTTTAAATAAAAAGTGGCGCCTACTTTGCTTTCGAAGGGATAGATTTCGACACGGTTGGATTGTGACCGTGTTAAATATTTTTAAAGAAAAGGTTTCGAAAGGGTTGCACTCTTTTATATTAAGTAATGCTTTAGAAGGGGTCGAAATCCCTAGCTGCCACCTTTCTACCTTTCGAAGTCAATTGTTTCGAAAGGTATATTTAGCTTTTAAAATTAACCACTTCTCCAATGCATTCAGAAGGGTGGTTTCAATACCATCACTTCTTTACTTAGGAATGCTTTTAAAAGGTTGGCTTTTGACTTAAAAGGTTTCATAGGCCCTTTTGTTCCGTTGAGGTGTAACCCAAAGGTTTCGAAAGAGAATGTTTAAATGGTTTCGAAAGTTGTTTTTTCACATGTTTTAAATTGAACCCAAATGCTTCCGAAAGGTCTGTGTTCGTAAATGTTTGATGCTTTCAGAAGGTTTTAAGGAAACGTTTTGAAGGGGTGGTTCCCCAATAGTTTTGAAGGAGTTGAAAGGTGTTTTTCTAACTATGTCGAAAGGGTTAAAAGGGAAGGTTTTTCCTAGGGTTTCTAAAGGCAACATTTAAAGGTTTTAAGATGTGGCGTCTAATGTTTTATGGCTTTCTAAAGAAAGGCTTTTAATGTTTCAAAAGGTTTCGAGTACGGTTTCAAAAGGAAGGTTTTGGCCTTTCGATCTAAGTTAGAAAAAGGGTTTTACTTATTTTCGACAGAGATGCTTTCAATGGATTCAAAAGGGATACTTTCAATGGATTCGAAAGGGGTACTTTCAAAAGTTAAATGTTTTCATCAACAAAAGGTTTCGATAAAGTGTTTATATATATATAAACACACACATATACATATATATAACATGGCAAGGAGATTTTGGGTAAAGCATAGAGTATAAATGTTTTCCTTGTTTAAGTTTGGTTTAAAAGATTTTAAATCAATTTCTGATGAAAAGGTTATCAAGGAAAACTATGGGAAGGCATCCCTAAGTAATATGACTCGGATATTAGAATACCAGATGGACTAGTATAGGGTTGCACCATATACATTAGCTATTGGCACTAGCTAATTTAGTCCAAAATTCCAGTGTGTAGGGATTTGTCACATGCCAGACCAAAATTATGAATACACATAAAAGGTAATATATATTTATATACATGTAGGTTATTGGTTAGCCCGCAAAACCATTAGGATCAAGTGATCTTGGAAGATGTTAAGTGAGGGACAGACCGTCTAGAAGAGAAGTATTTAACAGATAGTTATGTATAGACCGTCCAGAAGAGGTGTATCTAACAGATGTTAGATTAATTTTTTATTTCGTCTGGTCGGCCTGAGTCAACAAAAGGTTAATAGTTAGCCAAACAAAACTATAGTGTTCAGAAAGATGTTTCATTTGTTACCTGATATGTAAGTTTACATATAATGCTTTACAGTTTTAACCGGTTTTGGTTGTAGGATTATGATTTGCAAAACATATGTTTTAAAAGAATATTAGTGAGGGGGAACCCGTTCCGCTAAGCCGTATGGCTCACTTAATATAAATAAGAGAGATGTATAGTATTATTCACACCAAACTTTATATCTGACTCGAAGTTTATGTTTTTCCCTTAAACTCTCAGGTGCTCAAAATTGATTTGAGTAGGCTCAGGGTTGAGGTTTTATAGGTTTTAGTCGGTTGACGAATAAAGCTTCCGAAGACGAGCAAGTAGCCGATGGATAGCAATTTAAGAGTTGCAATTCTTTGTTTTGTGTTTATTTCCGCTATGTATTAAATTTGTTATAACTCTGATCAACCAAGGGGGATCTTCATATGTCACTCTTGTCATGTTTTGTAATAATTATATTTTATCTTTGCTTGGGAAACGTTCTGGGATTATGTAATCTGAATATGGAACATCTGTTTTGAAATGTAATAGGAAATGCTATCCTGAAATTTGTGATTTGTTTAATATTCAAGTGCTTCTGATATTATAGATACCATTAACATAGCCATATTTGGACCCCGAAAGTTAATACTATAGATGACTGCAGCATTTATAGCGCTTAGCTTTGGGCTTCTAGATAAGGGATGTTATATCAGTTTTATCCAAAGATATCAAATGAAACTCAGTCATATGTAATTCTCTTTCGATGTTGCGTTAGGGAAATTTCTGGGTTTAATGCTCAACTCTCCTGGAATTGAAGCCAATCCCAAGAATATTCAGTCAATCTAAGACATCTAGGTACCAAAGACAAATCATGCAAGTATATAGCCTAAATGGGATGGTCGTCGCCTTAAGTCAATTCATCTCTAGGGCTACCAACAAGTGTACTCTTTTCTTCGACCTAACTAGGAAATGGAAAAGAAACTTTGGATGGATGCAGGATTGCATTGATGCGTTTCAAGCTCTGGCAGATCACTTGGAGAGACCCCTCATCCTATCCAAGCCACTAGATCATAAAGATTTACAATTCTATTTAGCCATGTCAGTACACACCATAAGCACCGTAATGCAATATGAAGAGAATCGCATCCAAAGATTTGCATATTATGTAAGCAAGCGATTTACAAGCTTACCCTATTAACGTCTATGCCAGCTAGCTATTACGATAGATCATACAATGACCTGAGACATTTAGAAGACTACTCAAGTGGAACATTTAATTGAGCCAATTTAACATCGTTTATCTCCTTTGGAGAGCTATTATGTAATGACCCAAAATTTCAGTCATTTGGAATTCGTATATTCAACTGATTTTAAATATTCACAAGTAAATTTTACAAGTTGAATAAGGTACTTCGAATATCTGGATTTAATTGGATAATTAAATTGTTAATTTAATATTTGAAATTGAGGAAATAATTAGAATTAGAATTTAATGTGAATGAAAATGATTTATAAAGTTGAATTAAATTCTAGTTGAAGTTAAATGATGTTAGAGAACTTTTAGAATTGAATTAGAAGTTAAATTTTAGAAATTGAATATTTTAATATTTAATTGACGTGTAAAAATAGTCATTTTTCAAATAGTCTCGGATTTCAACGAAACTAGTTTCATTGGATCCGTAATGTTACACTATTGTAAGATTTCAAATTTCATGTCAATCGGACTTAACGTTTGTCCGGGGCAAGCTAAAACGCGTAGAAAATCGTTTAAGTTAATTTTAAATTTAAATAGTCGATTCGAAAACCTATCTTCCAAATATGATCGAATTGGCTCCCGATATTTATTACATTGCATTTGGAATATGGGTAAAACAGTATAAACGCCAGGAAGTATGCTTCGTTTCGAGTTCGGAAATTTTTCGGATGAATAGTGCATGAATATTTTCTATAAAAGGTCTCACTATTTTCTAATTTGCAAAACATTAGGGTTTCTAACCCTAGCCGCCACTTGATTTTCAATGGCCATGAAAGCTCTAAATTTTCTTCTCTAATATCTTCCAATCCGTAAACAATTACGCAAAACTTCCTAAACGAGAATTATAGAGCTTACGAGACCTTTAAATCTATACGGTGATGATCGAGTTTCATTAAATGGATCGGTAGCAAATTATCGTTGAATGTCCAATGTTCGAGCGCGGATATCATGGTGAGATGACGACCGAGCTCCTCGGCGTTGTAGGTTATGGTGGCATGCGTGAAGGCCATTCAAATGGCAGTGTTCGATCGACCTGAAATTCGTCGTGGGAGTTGCGTTAATTCGTGAATTGATGGCGGCTTTGGGTTGTTCGGCTGGGGAAAAGAACGCGTGAGGGAGAAGAGGATTTTCACAGCCTGGATTTGCTTGATGAAATCGTATGGCTGCAGTGAATCTAAGGTTTAAAAAAAAGAAATTGAAAATAAATTATATATAAATTTGTATAATCTTTAAAACGTCATATCTTTTTCATACGAGGTCCGTTTCACACGAAACAAATTGCATTGGAACCGTATTGGAGAACACTACGCGATGGAGCAGGTTTGGAGTTCATTGGAGCTAGTGTGAATTTTGGGTAAAATTAAACGCGCGTTTAATTTTATTCGGAATAAAACGCTACAACTGCTATTGGACGCAATGTGAGTATAACTCACTCTTTCTGACTCACTGATATTTTTATATAAGTGAGAATAAATATTATTTATGATGATGGATGATTGTTTGGATGATATATGATATATTGATTGGTATTTGGATATATACCTGCCTATTGGAGCAGATGAGACCCTATACGTTCCCGTGTATGAGCGGATGACCCTTTGTACGTCCGTCTGCCTTGAAGCGGACATTGTACACATATCCTAATATGTATATTTGTTGCAGATGACGGGTTAGAGGGATCCAACTGGATTCCTCAGTAGTATTGATTAATTTACAGATATTGATATATATTCCGTTATCATATGATATATGATGTTTTGGATGCCGTGACTGATGTATTTGGTGTTGTTGCAGCATTGGGCCTATATTTTAGTATTTAAAAATGTTAAAGTGATGATTTCCAAATTTAAAAGGATTTTCAAGTGATTTTGAAAATATATGTTTTATTGGAATTTTGAATAGTTAAGTGAATTAATTTATTTCTAATAAATGAAAGTTATAATTTTTATGTTATAAAAAATTATGATGTTTTGGGAAATATAATTGAAATGTGATTTTTGTGAAATATGGAGTTAATGATTTTATGAAATGGTTTAAATTGAGATTTTTGACTAATATGAATGGTTTATAAAGAAGATTTATAAAATTGAATTTTTATAAATCAGAATAATTGAATTATAAAGGAGTTTTTATAATTGTTTAAAACGAAGTTATAAATGGATTTTATAAGTGAATACGATTTATATAATTTGTGAAGTTATAAATGAACGAATTTGTAAATAAATGATTTATAAGTAATTAACTTATAAATTGGATTTTGACATTTAAATGAGATATAAATAGAATTTGTTAATTAAGGGATTTTATAAGTTGAAGTTCTTATAAAATAATAAATGGAATTTGATTTTATACATGGAAGTTTTTATAATATAAAAGTAATTTATAAACATTGTTTTATAAATCCGAAATCAATTGAATTTGATAAGTAAATATGAAAGCTTATTAAAGGAGATATATCCACGATTTTGGACAGTGGATTATCCTTTAATTAAATATATAGAAGTGTTGAATTTGGTAAACGATTTATATTCATGATTTTGGACAGTGAATAATATATCAAATAAATGTTTTAGGAAGTGATATTTAAAATGGATTTAAATGGTTTAAAGATGTTTTAAAATGTGTTAAGGATCGAAGCCATAGATTTCAACATTCATTGTTGAAATAGACGTTTTCGAGAAGTAAGGAAATGATGGACCATAACACTATTGTTATAGTAAATGATTTTCGAAAGGAAATATTTTGTATAGTATTGGGATTTATATATATATATATATATATATATATCTTATTTTCGAATCCCTATACTATTGATTTTGGGTTGTCGTAACGATGTCTTGTGCAACATTCGTTTTGACACAAATAAATGTGTTTAAGAGAATGTTTTCCTTATATAATAAAATATATACTTAATCGTGTTTTAAGTATATTGAATATTTTCTAAGTATCGAAAATAAAGAGATTTGTGAATTACTTATTATTAGATAAGTATTTGGAAATGTTTTCTAATATTGAAATGGGTTTGGAATATATCTTTTTAAAGATAATTTAAATAGAATATTTGGCAAATAATTTAATTAATAAAAGATTTATTAAAAGGGCCCAATGATTTTATGGTGCTGAATATTTGTTTGTTTGTTTTGATAGTTAAATAACCGACCATCAAACTTGGCCAAATTTTAGTTTCTCGACTTGATGTGGGAACTATTTAGTCGTACACTCAGTACGTAGCCTTCTGCGTTGGCTTGATTATCGTTTGTGTTAAGGATGTTGATTCGTATAGTGCAGAGTATTACTCCAATCTATCGATCTTCGTTCTTGGCCCGAAGGATAACAAGTTGAAAGTTGGATACGTGATAAGTTTATGAGACTTAGTTACTGTGTGAGGTTGAGAAATTCTTTTGCATTGTTGGTGCGAAGAGACCGGGATCGGTTTATCCGAAAACCACTTCGGACCAACGTATATGCGACGATTGTGCAGGTTGTTTGTGATGATATTGATATTCTAGAGTTTCATAGTGGGGGACTACTTGTTGATCGTTTGAGGTTAAAATGCCAATATACATCCAGTAGCAATGGTCTCTTTATTATGAAATATCCAATGTGAGGACTATTCGCTATTAAGCCTAGGGATTTCCTGACAGGATGTGGTAGGAAAGTACCTTCGGTTTGTCCTGTTCCTGGACAACTTGTATGGATGTTTGTCTGACATTGCATTTCTAAAGATTACGCACATTGGTTTTTACAAACGTACATCAGTGGTGGCGGAGAAGGCAACTTCTTTTAGTTTAACACCCTCCTTGAGACAAACGAGCTTAAGGGTTGTATTTTTGTAGAAGGCAATTAGTAGTCAACGGAAATGGCCGTGTGGCATTCAAAGTGATGTGATATGTGATTGTGAAAGGTAATCGTTACCTCATCAGGCCTCATCAACCGAAAATGCTCAAAACAGGGTTAGATGCGGCAAGGCTAAGTGGTCATTCCCAAGTAGGATATGATCATCCTCTTTTAGATATATCTTTGCACGCCATGACGTCGTGTATCTGATTATAGTGGTTTGTATGCTAGTGGGCCCTCGGAAAAGGTCGGTAACGACCGGAGGATGACATATTCGGTACCATTTAGCTATAGAGGTGGGCCGGTCTTGTGTTGGTAGAGAAACTTTGTGATGGTTTCTCTGTACATTCTTCTAGAGATGTACTGCCGAAAGGTAGTCCCTTCACCTGGTCATTTGTATGGAAATCCAAACTCCACTACGTTCCTTCCATTTTATTTGTAGAGCCTAGTATGTTGGAATTTAATAATGGCAACAATTTTGGCTATTTTGAATATTATTTGTATACTAGACACTAGTATAATATCACATGAGTTTGATATGAAATTTTTTAGTTATCGTAAGGTAAAAACTTGTCTGTGTTTATGTGTGGACTTGTCTTACGAGATACTTTTGTTTGGATAAAAGAAAAGTTTGGTAATTTAATAAATTCAGTTGAGTGTGTTTCTCACGCTGGTTTACCAGACTGATCCGGGCGTTCTTCCCTTTCAATGCTCGGGTTAGACCGAGTATATTTACAGGTATAGATTTGATGCCTTTGGAGCTTCAGCAGGAGAGCTGGAGATCTTCATTTCCTATACGCGTATCCGTTTTGATTATTGATTATCCGTTGTGCTTTGTTTGTTGTTGTATATTATTGGCAATTGTGAGAACGGGTTAATATAACTGTTCAAGCTGGTAACTATTGATTGATTGTTGGACTCTGATTGATGTGTATATATATACAGTTTCTGTTTTGTAAAGATCATTGATATGATATTATATATTTTCCGCTGCGATGTGAGATTCTGTATTGTTCTTTTTGGTTCTATCTTCTCTCTTTCTTCTCTTCTCTTCTTCTCTCTTCTTTTCTTTCTCTTGACTTTCCGTCAGTCGGTGATTTTTGGGTCGGACATGTGTGGATTATTGTCGATTCAAAGGGTATGGATTTTCGGGTCATCACACGTGGTATCAGAGCTTAGATTTTGCATATTCCTAAGCTTTGATGTGTACTCGGTGTAGATAGGGACATTAGCACCCTAGATTGAGTTTGAGTGTATTATATATATGAGCGCGTATTTGTTAGTGAATATACAATGTTTTCTATTGTGTTTGCTTATCCGTTGAGCTGTTTGTGAATTCTGGTCGGTATGTGGGACGTCATATTATCGATAGGGATTTCCAAACACTTAAACGAGGCAAGTCGACATAGTATCATTTTAAATTGGGTAGATGAAATAATTTTACCTCTATTATATTTTATATATAAAGGAATAATTTTTCAGAATTATTAAAGTGTATATAAATGAATTGTTTGGTTGTTTGAAAATGTAAATATATATCGGCAATAAAGATGTTTGAGTAATCTAAATGAAACAACAGTTGTAAAAGAATGAAATTATATAAGCGAATGAATTATATAGTATGGAATTATAATTAATATAATTTACAATTGTGAAATAATCTTACATATAAGAAATGAAACTATTTGAGTTGCAAATAAAAATGGACTTTAACTAAGAATTTGTGAAATTTGAATCCTGTTAAATTTGAAAGTTGTTTTTCAAAGTTAAAGGGATTATATTAATGTAAATCTAAATAAGATAAATAAATTTGAAATGATCTTATATAAGTAAAGTAAAATAGTGAAATTATATAAGTAAAGAATTATAAATGTGGTTTATAAATAAAAGGATTTTTAAAAGAATATAAAGCACTGAATTCACTACTGTTGCTGGGAAATAATAAGGGTGATGACTGCAGCATCATTAATATCATTTTCGTGTTTCTGTGTGATGGATTTGCTACCAATAGTAAATGAAAATTGAAGTTTTGTTGTGATAAACGAATTGGAATTTAAAATCCAATTTAAAATTGGTAAAAATAAGTGAAATGAGTTTTGGATTTATAATATGAAATGATAAAATTTTAGCTTTGGTAAAGTTGAAATAAAATTTGAGTTAGCATATTAAATATATGATTTGAAATTTAACTAAAGGAAAGTTAAATAAATTGAATTGGATTTTAATTGGATTAGATATGTTATTGAAATGGAAATTAAACGTAAGTGGTTAAGTAATTATATAATTGAATTTGGAAGTTTAAATAAGCCTAAGTTGTAAAGTGATTGTATAATCATGAATTGAAATTATAGAATGAGTTTTGTGAATGGAAGTAAACTTAGGTAAATGTTTGTGAAAGTTTAAATAAATAAGTTGTATAACTTAATAAAATGAGAAAAGGTAAGTAAAACCAAATGTTAAAATGGTTAAACAATTTTGTTAAGTAAAATAAAATCTGGATTTCAAAAGTGATATGAATTTGACTTAAGTAAGAGTTGGATAAAATAGAATTTGAGTAAGTGATGAAATTTGACTTTAGTAAAAGGTTAATAAAATGACTTAGAGATGAAATTTTAAGTTTAGTCAAACAGAATAAAATGTTGTGAAGAAACATAACTTAAGTGATGTTGAATGAAGTAGATTTTGGTATCGAAGTAAATTAATGAAGTCATTAAATGAATATGAACTTGAGTTAATAAATGAAATTCAACTTGAAGTGTAAAATGAATCAGCAATCGAATGTCAATAAATTGATATGGAATAGTAGATCTAAGTTTCAATTCATTGCAAACTAACGAAATTGGAAATGTCGTTGTTAAGAATTTGGAGAAAACTTAAGTTAAGAAGTTATGGTTATAGTGAATACTAGAATTCAATCTAAACTGAATAATTGAATGAAAGTCAATTGAATGTTAAATCAATTGGAATTAAAAGTGTTGAACCAAATTGAATGTTGAATGTAAATTAAGTAAATTTGGTGATGTTGGTTATACATTGGTTAATTAGATGCTTGTTAGTTGATTTTATAAAAATTCATATGGAATTGAATTAATAAAATTGAAATCTAAAGTAATTGAATTCAAAGTGGAAGTAAGTAAATTTAAATAGAATTAAATTTAATTTGATTTGGAAGTGAACAAATTGGAATATGAATTAGTGAATGTAAACTAACTGAAAATGAATAGATGATGTTAGTAAAGTCCAATGTTAATGAATCAAACATGATTAAATTGAAAACCAATTCAACGAATATTAGTAAGAAGTGAATGTATATTGATTTGGTTATGAAGTTGTTGGATGTTAGTTGGATGATAGTTTTTTGATGTTTGGATTTGTTGTTTATAATTGCATTTGATATATTGGCATATATATAGTTATTGGTATATGTTGTATATTGATATTACTTTCATATATACATGTTTCTCATAGTTTATTGAGTGTTTAGTAGGTGCGGATGGCGCTTGCTTTGCTTTTGGAGCTCGCTTTCGTGCTATATCAGTCGTATATGCTCGCTAATAATATATAAGGTACATATCTTGGATTACATATCGTACTTTTACACTTTTTTCCCTTCGGGATGCCTCATCCTCGATGATGAGATGTATATTTGTGATATATATATTGTTATTTTTTTTCGGATTGAACCACGCAAAGGAGACTATGGCGAATTTTTTTGAAAATTTAAGGCGTTAGAAATTTTTTGGGAAAATAGGAAAAATTTGTGATAACTAAAATTTTGATATTGAGTTATAAAATTTAAACGATATTTGTTGGTTTTGACAGGATAAATAGTTATGGATTTGAAAACTTAGAAAAGTTTTTATAAGAAGTTTAACTATTGGATTTTGGGAAGTTAAACACTTAAGAGATTTGGTAAATCTAGTTTGAACGAATTGCTTTGAAAAGTTAATGAATTTTGTGACTTTTTCTAACTTGGTAATTTCGAGGACGAAATTCTTTTAAGTAGAGGAGAATGTAACGACCCAGAATTTCAGTCATTTGGAATTCGTATATTTAATTGATTTTAAATATTCACAAGTAAATTTTATAAGCTGAATAAGGTATATTTCGAATATCTTGATTTAGTTGGATAATTAAATTATTAATTTAATATTTGAAATTGAGGAAATAACTAGAATTTGAATTTAAAGTGAATGAAAATGATTTATAAAGTTGGATTAAATTCTAGTTGAAGTTAAATGATGTTAGAGAACTTTTAAAACTTAATTAGAAGTTAAATTTCAGAAATTGAATATTTTAATATTTAATTGACGTGTAAAAATAGTCATTTTTCAAACAGTCTCGGATTTCGATGAAACCAGTTTCATTGGATCCGTAATGTTATAATATTGTAAGATTTCAAATTTCGTGTCAATTGGACTTAAGATTTGTCCGGGGCAAGCTAAAACGCATAGAAAATCGTTTAAGTGAATTTTAAATTTAAATAGTCGATTCGAAAACCTATCTTCCAAATACGATCGAATTGGCTCCCGATATATATTCCATTGCATTCGGAATAGGGGTAAAACATCATAAACGCCAGGCGGCACGCTTCGTTTCGAGTTCGAAAATTTTTCGAATGAATAGTGCACGAATATTTTCTATAAAAGGCCTCACTATTTTCTAATTTGCAAAACATTAGGGTTTCTAACCCTAGCCGCCACTTGATTTTCAATGGCCATGAAAGCTCGAAATTTTCTTCTCTAATATCTTCCAATCCGTAAACAATTACGCAAAACTTCCTAAACGAGAATTATAGAGCTTCACGAGACCTTTAAATCTATAGGTGATGATCGAGTTTCATTAAATGGATCGGCAACAAATTGTCGTTGAATGTGCAACGTTCGAGCATGGATATCATGGTGAGATGGCACCGAGCTCCTCGGCATTGTAGGTTATGGTGGCGCGCGTGATGGCCATTCAAATGGCAGTGTTCGATCGACCTGAAATTCGTCGTGGGAGTTGCGTTAATTCGTGAATTGATGGCGGCTTTGGGTTGTTCGGCTGGGGAAAAGAACGCGTGGGGGAGAAGAGGTTTTCATGGCCTAGATTTGCTTGATGAAATCGAATGGCTGCAGTGAATCTAAGGTTTAAAAAAAATAAAAATAAATTGAAAATAAATTATATATAAATTTGTATAACCGTTAAAACGTCATATCTTTTTCATACGAGGTCCCTTTCGCACGAAACAAATTGCATTGGAACCGTATTGAAGAACACTACGTGATGGAGCAGGTTTGGAGTTCATTGGAGCTAGTGTGAATTTTGGGTAAAATTAATCGCGCGTTTAATTTTATTCGGAATAAAACACTACAACTGCTATTGGACGCAATGTGAGTATAACTCACTCTTTCTGACTCATTGATATTTTTATATAAGTGAGAATAAATATTATTTATGATGATTGATGATTTTTTGGATGATATATGATATATTGATTGGTATTTGGATATATACCTGCCTATTGGAGCAGATGAGACCCTATACGTTCCCGTGTATGAGCGGATGACCCTTTATACGCGCGTCTGCCTTGAAGCGAACATTGTACACATTGTATATTTGTTGCAGATGATAGGTTGGAGGGATCCAACTGGATTCCTCAACAGTATTGATTTATATACAGATATTGATATATTTTCTATTGTCATATGATATATGATGTTTTGGATGCCGTGATTGATGTATTTGGTGCTATTGCAGCATTGGGCCTATATTTTAGAATTTAAAAATGTTAAAGTGATGATTTCCAAATTTAAAAGGATTTTCAAGTGATTTGAAAATATACGTTTTATTGGAATTTTCAATTGTTAAGTGAATTGATTTATTTCAAATAAATGAAAGTTATAATTTTTATGTTATAAAAAATTAAGATGTTTTGGGAAATATAATTAAAATGTGATTTTTGTGAAATACGGAGTTAATGATTTTGTGAAATGGTTTAAATCGAGAATTTTGACTAATATGAATGGTTTATAAAGAAGATTTATAAAATTGAATTTTTATAAATCAGAATAATTGAGTTATAAAGGAGTTTTTATAATTGTTTAAAATGAAGTTATAAATGGATTTTATAAGTGAATACGATTTATATAATTTGTGAAGTTATAAAAGAACGAATTTGTAAATAAATGATTTATAAGTAATTAACTTATAAATTTAATTTTGGCATTTTAATGAGATATAAATAGAATTTGTTAATTAAGGGATTTTATAAGTTGAAGTTCTTATAAAATAATAAATGGAATTTGATTTTATACATGGAAGTTTTTATAATATAAAAGGAATTTATAAACATTGTTTTATAAATCCGAAATCAATTGAGTTTGATAAGTAAATATGAAAGCTTATTAAAGGAGATATATCCACGATTTTGGACAGTGGATAATCCTTTAATTAAATATGTAAAAGTGTTGAATTTGGTAAACGATTTATATTCACGATTTTGGACAGTGAATAATATATCAAATAAATGTTTTAGGAAGTAATATTTTAAATGGATTTAAATGGTTTAAAGATGTTTTAAAATGTGTTAAGGATCGGAACCATAGATTTCAACATTCATTGTTGAAATAGACGTTTTCGAGAAGTAAGGAAATGATGGACCATAACACTATTGTTATAGTAAAGGATTTTCGAAAGGAAATATTTTGTATTGTATTGGGATTTATATATCTATCTTATTTTCGAATCCCTATACTATTGATTTTGGATCCTCGTAACGATGTTTTACGCAACATTCGTTTTGACCCAAATAAATGTGTTTAAGAGAATGTTTTCCTTATATAATAAAATATATACTTAATCGTGTTTTAAGTATATTGAATATTTTCTAAGTATTGAAAATAAAGAGATTTGTGAATTACTTATTATTAAATAAGTATTTGGAAATGTTTTCCAATATTGAAATGGGTTTGGAATATATCTTTTTAAAGATAATTTAAAGTGAATATTTGGCAAATAATTTAATTAATAAAAGATTAACTAAAAGGGCCCAGTGATTGGTATGGTGTTGAATATTTGTTTGCTTGTTTTGATAGTTAAATAACGACTATCAAACTTAGCCAAATTTTAGTTTCTCGGCTTGATGCGGGAACTATATAGTCGTACACTTAGTACGTAGCCTTCTGTGTAGGCTTGATTAACCTTTGCGTTAAGGATGTTGATTCGTATAGTGCGAAGTATTACGCCAATCTATCGAGCTTCCTTCTTGGCCCGAAGGATAGCAAGTTGAAAGCTGGAGATGTGATAAGTCTATGAGACTTAGTTGCTGTGTGAGGTTGAGAAACGCTTTTGCGCTGTTGGTGCAAAGAGACCGCGATTGGTTTATCCGAAAACCACTTCGGACCAACGTATATGCGATGATTGTGCAGGTTGCTTGTGATGATATTGAAATTCCGGAGTTTCATAGTGGGGGACTTCTTTTTGATCGTTTGAGGTTAAAATCCCAATATACATCCAGTAGCAGTGGTCTCTTCATTATGAAATATCCAATGCGAGGACTATTCGCTACTAATTCTAGGGATTTCCCAACAGGATTTGGTAGGAAAGTACCTTCGGTTTGTCCTGTTTCAGGACAACTTGTATGGATGTTTGTCTGACATTGCATTTCTAAAGATTACGTAAATTGGTTTTACAAACGTACATCAATGGTGGCGGAGAAGGCAATTTCTTTTAGCTTAACACCCTCCTTGAGACATACGAGCTTAAGGGTTGTATTTTTGTGGAAGGCAGTTAGTAGTCAATGGAAATGGCATTGTGGCATTCAAAGTGATGTGATATGTGATTGTGAAAGGTAATCGTTACCTCATCAGGTCTCATAACCGGAAATGATCAAAACAGGGTTAGATGCGGCAAGCCTAAGTGGGTCATTCCCAAGTAGGATATGATCATCCTCTTCTAGATATATCTTTGCACGCTATAACGTCGTGTATTTGATTATTGTGGTTTCTATGCTATAGGGCCCTTGGAAAAGGCCGGTAATGACCGGAGGATGACATATTCGGTACCATCTAGTTATAGAGGTAGGTCGGTTTTGTGTTGGTAGAGAAACTTTGTGATGGTTTCTCGGTACATTCTTCTAGAGATGTACTACCAGAAGGTAGCCCCTTCACCTGGTCATTTGTATGGAAATCCAAACTCCGCTACGTTTCTGCCATTTTATTTGTAGATTGTAATATGCTGGAATTTAATAATGGTAACAATTTCGTCTATTTTGAATATTATTTGTATACTAGACACTAGTATAATATCACATGAGTTTGATATGAAATGTTTTAGTTATCGTAAGGTAAAAACATGTTCGTGTTTATGTGTAGACTTGTCTTACGAGATACTTTTGTTTCGATAAAGGAAAATTTTGGTAATTTAATAAATTCAGTTGAGTGTGTTTCTCACGCTGGTTTACCAGACTGATCCGGGCGTTCTTCTCTTTCAATGCTAGGGTCAGACCGAGTATATTTACAGGTATAGATTTGATGCCTTTGGAGCTTCAGCAGGTAAGCTGGAGATCTTCACTTCGTATACGCGTATCTGTTTTGATTATTGACTATCCGCTGTGCTTTGTTTGTTGTTGTATATTATCGGCAATTGTGAGGACGGGTTATTATAACTGTTCAAGCTGATAACTATTGATTGATTGTTGGACTCTGATTGATGTGTGTATATATACAGTTTCTGTTTTGTAAAGATCATTGATATGATATTATATATTTTCCACTGCGATGTGAGATTCTGTATTGTTCTATTTGGCTCTATCTTCTCTCTTTCTTCTCTTCTCTTCTTCTCTCTTCCTTTCTTTCTCTTGACTTTCCGTCAGTCGGTGCTTTTTGGGTCGGACATGTGTTGATTATTGTCGATTCAAAGGGTATGGAATTTCGAGTCGTCACATATTCGGAGACATTCATTAGCGGACTTTGTAGTCGAATTTACTGCACCAGACGACTCTCCGAAGAGCAGTGTAGAACCAACCAGTTGGTAGGAGATGCACACAGATGGAGCATCCAATGTCCAATGTTCTGGTGCTGGAATTGTGTTAGCGACTCCTGAGGAACGATTGATCTACTACGCCCTATAACTCGATTTTCGTATGACAAA
Source organism: Allium cepa (assembly GCA_030765085.1). NCBI lineage: Eukaryota > Viridiplantae > Streptophyta > Magnoliopsida > Asparagales > Amaryllidaceae > Allium > Allium cepa. Next base: position 349,850,855 of record CM060928.1, read on the forward strand.
TAATGAAGCTGAATATGAAGCCTTGGTTGCGAAGCTCAAGCTTGCTAAAGAACTGGGAGTAAAAACATTGCAGATCATTTGCAATTACTAGCTAGTAGAACGCCACACTAGTACAAAAAATGCATATTGCTTTGCCCCATTTGAATCGGTTGAAGTAAAAACTGATGCAAATAGAACTATATGCATCAGTTCTATCTTAATAACCAGTGCAATTGGTACGTAGAAAGCAATAGGTAATAAAAAATCAAATTTGCATCAGTTGTCACCAACAACTGAAGAAAATACATCGATGCAAATAGTTTTAGTCGCATCGGTTATAAAGTCAACCAATGCAACTACACTAATTTGCATCCCACTTTTGTTACGCGCCCAATAATTCCCGCCATCCAAAATTTTTCTGTCGCTTATTTTCCCATCTGTTTCCCCTAAAAATATTTCGTCTGCTTCAAAACAAAAAAACCTAGAAACTGATTTTCACCGTTAATTTCAAACGTGATTTCGCGGATTAGATTTGGCTACGGCTTCTCATTATCAAGGTACCAAATCTTACTTTTTTACATTAGTCGAATTGTATTCCTTTTTAAGTTGGTCGAATTGGATTTCATGAATGAATGGTAGTTTATTGTCATGTAGTTGATTGTTTTTATGTTTCACTTCATCAGGTAATTGATTTGGATTTAATGCCAGCTTCTTTTTATCGATTTTATTCGATTTTTCCCGTAAACTGATAGCTATTCGAAGAAGTGCCGCGTAATTGGATTTGAGGAGAGCTCTCGATTTTATTTCTGATTTTGTTCTTATTTTGTATGATGTTATTTGATTTGTTGTCATGTTGTACAATTTTGTTCCATTTGTTTCAAACCCATTTTGCTCTCATGTCTGATTTGCTTAAAATTTTGCACTCTATCATATGTAAATCAATTGAAGTTATACCCAAGTTTGCTTAATAGGCCTAGCTAATATTTTCTGTTGCCATTTATATGTTTTATTTTAAAACATTATATGCATTGAGTTGCAAACTATTCTAATTTGGGATTATTATTGCTGACTACCTGATAGATAAACATTTACAAGTCAGCAAATTGGTAATTCAGATTGTTTTAAATCTTGATCATCATTCGATGAGTGATTTTTTTGCATTAGTATGTATATGAATGTATCAAAAAAGAAACCAACAACAAGTATGTTAAGATGGCTTAGACAAAAACCAACACCTGGGTTAGTAGATGGTTTGCAAGTAGCCACTCAAATTTGCTAGTAAGAGTTAGAAATTTTTTTTAAGCATAGAACGAGTAAGTTTAGATACCGCTTATGAACCAAGTGGCTCAAAGTGATGAATTATGTATTATGCCGGGTATTTTCCACTTTAGTCTTTGTTGTAGAGCTATGATAGACGTACAACAACAAATACCTTTTTACCGAGCATTGTCATTTAAATTAATCGGAAAATGTATATTGAATTTGGTTGGTTTCGTTGATATAATAGACTCGATTTCTATTAAGTTTAACAAGATCTAGATGTCCAGATTTAGAAGTACATATATAGAATTGGCTGTCTCATTTTGTAAAGGATATTCAGGGAGTTTTGTGGGGGTACAAATGTCCTTGTCTGTCCAATTAAACCACTAACACAAGTATCTACTTAAAGTTTTTACACAATTTGATGTAAAATATATACCAATTAATATTGTTTGGTAGTACCAATTTATTTAAAGGCTAACAGCTATCACAATAAATTCATATACATGTATCTGTCTTACAAACATCTACTTGTTATCGTACGGGTAGTATTCAGAACTCGAATATACCACTGTAACGTTGATTTTGCTGGCAACATAAGTTTAGACATCCTAAAGGATGGATGGAGCCCTGCCTTAACCATTTCGAAGGTGTTAATGGCTATTAAAGGCGTCTTCATTAATCCCGACCCCTGTATGCATGAATGACTCTTTGTTTATATATATTTTTTGTCAGTTCAAATGAACATATTTGTGCAGATAACCCTCTTGTTTCGACTATAGCTCGCCAGTACTTGAATGATAGAGCCAAGCATGATGAGATTGCTGCAGAGTTTACCATGCGGTTTGCACAATGAATTGTCATGGAATCAGGTACATGCCACAGTCTGTATCTGTTGTCTATTTGTCTAGTAATATATGCACGCGCATATAGAAACACACATGCACTGTATGTATGTATTCTTTACTCCTGAGGCAAGAATTTATCTGAACCATGGCCATAACTCCATATGTTGTTGTACTAGTAGTTTAGGACAGAACTAAGATTATTTTCATTTACTTTTGGTTATATTAATGTCAATGGTATTTGCTAGTAATTTTTATTTTTTAGCACCATTGCCTATACTTTAAACTATGGTAACTAGTGTGAAGTGCCTCATATTTTATGAATATAGTTCTAATTGTTCCCTTACGAATTAAAGATAAAACGTACAAATCATATTCAAACAAAATGTATTCCATAATCCATAAGCTTATCCTTCTTCATGGTTACCCTTATACCTAAATTGAAGCTGGTACTTCAGTTACCAACCCTTTTAATTTCTTTAATGTCTACTTCATAGTTGATAGCAGTAACAAAAATGCACTGATATTACTAGTAACTACAGGGGACAAATATATTTCAGGCTTGTAGAAATGTAAGTGGAGCAGCCAACTTTGATGAAAGTGTACCAAGTAGTAGATGGCGGTCTAAGAATAACTCTATAGTATACTGGAGGCTATGGCCTAGAATAGAACTGTAGTAGCTAGTAGATTGAAGTGTAGAATAGTTTAGTAGATATGCTAGTATGGTTTAAGAATCAAGCCTGTGTATAAATTGAATTGTTGTGTATAAATTCAGTTACATTGTAATATAAACTAGTTTGTATAATACAATAATTGCACCGAGTATTTTGGTTTGGAAGATACCATAATTGGATTGTGGTGTATAATATAAACCAGTGTGCGTTGGATAGATTGAAAACATGTATATTGAAATGTGGTCAACAATAATTATTGTGATTGAATTAAAACTGACATTAATGTAAAAGTGGTAGAAACAAATGTATAGCGGCAAACAAATGGGAAACAAAATACAAACATGCAAATATGCTGGGTTATAGAATGTTCGTATAGATAACTCTAAACAAGATGAGATTCCATCATTTCTGATGCTCTAGAATGTTCGTACCACTTTAATGTTTCGAAAGCACCGATATACATGAGTTACCACTTTAATTTATTCCTTCATAATATTTGTTAAGTAGTTATACGATTAATGTTTCGAAACAATCTTGTTATTGCAGTACTTTGTACAAGATGGTTCTTATAGCCAGCAAGAGATAGACGAGGTTCGTGATAATTTAGCTAGTTATATCATGCATAACTGGATGTAGTCTTCTTATATGCTACTATATGGTGAGTTTATTTTTGTCTCTTTCATACTTTCAGCATTACATGATTTAAATTGACCTTGTTTATATCATTGTTTGCACTTGAAAAACATCAAAATGTTTTTGCTCCCATATGTTTAAGTTTTGTGGCCGGCTATGACTTTGATCATATAAACATGTGACTAAATAGCCGCCCCTTTATTTAGTTTAAGCAAAATACTAGTATTGTGAAATATAAACATGAGAAGTACTTGCACTGCAAATATTTGCTGTTTATATTTGTTGTCATGCAACAACATACGATAAATGCAACTTTTAGTTTAAGCAAAATACTTGTATTGCGAAATATATGAATGTTATTTTGCCATAACACTCGTATTTCCACAACCAATGATTGTATTACAAATATTTACTTTGTCATAGTGTTATCCGTTAAATTCGACGAACTTTATTCATACTCCAATGATGCCATATTTGATGGCAGTGAAGGGTGTCCTCAGATTACGGCTCGTGATGTCGAGTCGACCGGTAGTGATGTCTTTGCCGTAACATTGTATATGGTAATAGGAATTAGCAATTTTTATAAAAATATATATCAAAATTAGGTCATCCAGAAACCGAAATTGGAGGAGCTTAAGCAGTGTGATGTTTAGGTAAGGCAGTGAAGTTGGGATGTTTTATGTTATATGTTGTATGCTGTGAAGTGTGCACACTGTTGTTGAATGAGTGATGTAGTTGTGAAGCAAAGAGGCAAAATGTCAGTGGTAACTGGTTGGTAGTCTGTTGCACAAATAGAGTATTGAAGTGGGGATGCTGTGGAGCAGGGATATGTGGTATAGTATGGTGTTGTTGGAATGTTGTATATATGGTGAGGAGGAGATATATGGTATAGTATGGGGTAGCCCATGCTTGTAGTAGTTTGTATGAAGAAATGTTGAAGCAGTAGTGAGTAAGCTTGTAGTTGATGACAGTGTGATGGAACCAGTAACATGGGAGTATTTGATGACAGTGGAGCTTGTAGTTGACTGCAGTGTAATGTATTTATATCTGTTGCTGGTAGATGATATGTAGGCAGTAGAATAAGGTAATGAGGAGTTGTAATGGGTTATGAAAAACAAAATTTGTGATGATGGTCAAATTTTGTGATTTGGTTACTGATGTGTAATGATGGTAGGGTGGCTTTGCTACTGGTTGGAGATGGTGGTCAAATTTTTGAAGGGGTAGATGCAGGAAGGCACTATTGTGTGGTATGGTTGGTGCAGTTTTGTTGAATGAAGACAACGGGGCAGTGATACGTGATATGTGATATGGCAGAGGAAGGCAACAGTGTTAGAAGGCAAGGGAATTTTCTGGTGAATGGTTGTGAATTGTGGTAATGAGGATGTATTGGCAGGTTGTTCAAAGTTTGTATGATTGAAGAAGGGTGAAGTTGTTTGCTGTGGTAAGTGTGATTTTAGGTTGAATAGAAGGAAAAGTTGTGAAGGGTGGCAATGATTTTGATGTGTTGGCAATGGAAGTTGTAAACAGTTGTGGTGATGTTGTGTAATGTAGTGTAAAGTGATATGAGAACAGCAGTATGATACAGTGAAGGCTTGTGATGAGGGAGGAGAACAGGCAGTGGGAGTAGATTTTATGATGTAGGCTTGGTCGTGACTGTAGCGAGGAAGTACAAGACAGGGTGGTGGTTTGAGGCCTGAAGAGCAGCAATGAAGTATATTTGATGTACTGGGGGTATTTGGAAGAGCAGTGATGAAAATGTGATGGTTTGTGTTTGATGAAAATGTTGATTTCAAATGATGTGATATTTCTATAAAGGAAGAATGATGCAATTCGATTGGTAGAAACTTAAGATAAAAAGTTAGATTATTTAATAATAATTTAATCCTATCAAAACTGAAATTCAAAGCTGGAGAAAAAATCATTCTAAGAACTGAGACATACCCAAATCATGTCGTCAAACCTTACACCATTTAAACTCTTGCAAATTTTCAATCTGTAAAACTTCAAATGAAACTAAATGAGCATGCTATTAAATGTTGGGAACGTCATCTCCGTAAAAAATGATCATTTTGAAATTCAAACATTTTCAAAACTAAAATCAATATCAACCATTGAAATGATTATTTTTACTATCAATTTGAAATACTGTTCTAATATGGTAAGGTGTTACCTAAACAGGCTATTTTTTGGTATGGATGATGTTGGGTTTTATGCTAATATATATTTCAATTTTGATTTAGGCACATAGTTTTGTAGCTAAAAAATTTCTTTATAAAATAGGCCATACAGAAAGTGTGGTTTAGTCAACGCCTTCTCTTATATGTATGTTTATCTATAAGCATATATAGGCAATTTTAAGATATTTAATTTGCACTATGATGAACATCTTTTTAAAAAATGTAATCAATTTAAAATTTCATGCTACTTGAAAATAGTAAGTCAATATAAATTATTAATATATTTATGTAATTATGATTTTGTATATCTTACTGACTGAAACTGTATATAATAGTTTTCTTCAATGATTCTTTTTTTCTTTTTTTCTTGGATAATGCTCAAGTATTTCTATTTATGCACATTTGTAAGCTTTCACATTAGAATACTTTATGTGTTTCCAGATTTGAAGACCATGGCCAAAAGATTAGAATCTGAGCAATATTACATTACTTTTGAAATGTTTTTTTGCGGATGTCAAAAGAATGCTTTCAAATGCACGGACCTATAATTCTCCTGAAACAATTTACTATAAATGCGCCACAAGTTAATTTTAACTTTCTGGCTTTACATTTTCCATGCTGAGTTTACTTGTTTGATTTTACTTGTGTTCTTTTCTAGGCTTGAAATATTGATCATATAAACTAAAAAAGATTGGAAGAAAGTGGTGAACTATTTGGATTTTCAAGATTCCATGAAGTTTTTAAGGTTTTCACTATACTATTTCTTAATGGTTGTACTAATTGAAGATCTGAATTAAGACTATACCACTTAATGATTGTACTAAAGATCAGAATTATGCTGCTAAAATAAATGTATGAACCATTATTTTGCATAGATTATTAACACTATAATTGATATATGTTTATTTAGGTATTATGTTATTCAGTTTATATTTGCCATCAAATTTAATTTTGAATGATTGTAATATTGCATGCAATAATTGTTTGTTATAATCAATAATATATATATTGTATATTTGAGTACTGTAATAATGATTTCTGAGAATAGCTTTTTTGCATCAGGTATAAATAGCTGATGCAATAGAGGGATTAGTTTGCACCGGTTGTTATAAAAGACCGATGCAACAAAGAAGCATTTTAAAACCAAAGACTTTTATGTTGCATTGGTTTCCAACAACAACCTATGCAACAAGTTCCTTCGTTGCATCGGTTTTTATTACAACTGATGCAACATGAGGGTTGTGTCCAATCAACCAACCGTATTTTGCATCAATTGTTAGTAACAACCGATGCAAAAAGGTCCGTTTTGCTTCGGTTTTAGAACTGATGCAAAACTATTAAGCCTATTGCATCGGTTGCATATGCATCGGATGTTGAACTGATGCAAAAGGGAGGTAAACAACCAATGCAAATGGTCTATTTTGTAGTAGTGCCAGTTCAAGGAACGCGTAACAAATAGGCTTAGTCCCAGTCAAAGTACTTAATGCTCTAAGAATTGACTAGATGGAGATCGACTGGATCTCGAACAGAGGAATGAAAAATGATAAATCCTTCGTAATGCTTCACACCATGTCATCCGAGAAGGAATCATATGCATGAAGGGTTTATCCGTTTCCTTACTTCAGTGAATTCCCCATAACAAAATCAAATGAATATTGAGAGAAGTCTTACATTCCAAATTATTTTTGAAGAAACACCATTCCTATTGCCATCAATATCCAAGCCTAGCCATGCCTACAAATAATCAAAACTGTCCCTCATTTCATCTCCTAGGCGATCAAATGCAGCAGGCCACATTTAATCTCAAGGCTTACCCATATGCTTCAAACGCATAATTGATCATCATTAGCGATCTCTTCAACATTAACTTATCCAATCCCGTCATCCTGTATCCACAAAGGTTTGGAGCAACAAGGATCGGTGGACAAAAAATTTCAAATAATTGAATTGCATTTCATTAAATTTGCAACGACCCTTGAGCGTACGAATGCATCTGGGAGCCAACAACAAAAATGTGTGCATATGCACATATACTTCTTGAAAATTCAATTTCTATCGATAAAAATTAGATTCTCACATGGAGAAATTAGAGAAATAATTGGCTCAGATAACTAAGGCATACTAACTTGATTAGTTAGCTCAATGGTACTGAGTGCAGACGATTTCCGATAGATTCTACTCCATAACTTACATTATTTAATAATGACCAAGCATCATGACAAACAGAGAGAGAGATTTGACTCTCTACAAAGCAGCTCAATAGCAACGGAAGGATAACAACATTCGAGACACTGTGTGGAATCCTCTACAATGACCCTAGATTAACATCAATTCAAAGCACGTCATGTACGCAACAAGACGTACTTTGGGGGAAAATGTTATCAGGACTTTTGGCCCTGCTATATTCGAACTGACCGGACAAGTTAGACTGGACGATATCGAGGAAGACAACTCGAAGAGGTGAGTATTATGCTTAGAGATCAAGCGCAGGAGATGATATAAAGAAACAATCAACCGAGACCAAGAGATGGACTCTTCAGGATATTCTAAGTATAGAATAATGCCTCCCATATGCGGGGGATTAGTGCCTATCCCTTTTCCTTGGGGATCGATACCTATCCTTAATTTTTGTCCCAAACTGGATGAGATCGATATGGAGTGATAAAGAAGGCTCTATGAGGCTACATTTAAGTTCCAAGTCGTTTGGAGTACGTATGCTCAAGTTAAGGGTAAATTACTTCACCTATAAAAAGTGATCGGTATAAAAGGGACCACCTAAATGGAATCGTTCATATTATATTGCAATAATAACCAATCAATGGCTCGAAATCTATAAGTATCAACATAAAACTTGGAGTATAAGCACGTTACAACAAGGGAAACACCCCCTAAGGATCGCAACCCAGTCAAAGGAGATTGGAGGGATCAGTACCTATCCCTTTAGAGGGATCAGCTTAAATCAGATTGAAGGCAACACAACTGCATAGGAAACACGATACCTCATAAACATTAAGTCGGAATGACACGAAATTTGGAGGACAAGTAGCAAACATCATGGGGGACCCACTAGAGGAATTGCACCCAATTTGGATACCAAAATAGGGATCGGTAAGGATCCTTATTGTGGGACCCAATGGACCTCAAAATTCTTGTATGGCCTCGTCTTGGCTTGGAGGTTCTTCTGCCAAAATTTTAGCTCGATCCATGCACGTCTCCCCTAATAAATACAACAGGAAGGCCGTCAAAAAAGAGACCCTTCTTTCGGGTTCAATGGTTCTTCCATTTTTTATTCTTCATTCTTGTACTAAGGATCCCAGTTGATCCAAACATTCTTGCAATCATGATTAAGTGCAAGACCAATAAAAATATAAAGTAGACAAAGGCTAAGGTTGCCAAACAATTGTAAAAATCTATGTGTTCATTTTTTATTTTTGTTCTATTTTAAGTTCATTCTTTATTTATCTCTACTAGATTCTATCAAGTGGCATTTTTGGCATCAACATTAATGAACAACACGAATAATATGGAATTGAAATTGAAAAGCAGCAATGTTATAAAACGATGGCCATGTACTTACAAAATTGAAGGATATTGAATTCCTTCCTTCAGTTAATATCGTTGTTCATCGGGCTATCGTAAGTCATCAGCCTTTATTTATGAGGCGATAACAAAAGCTATCAAGGCGGGTTTGAACGTTAAGTGTTAAAACTTGATGTCATAAATCACCAATAACCAAAAGGATGTTGGAAATCATCAAGTAAAGCACATCGATGAATACAATCTAGATGGCTGATGATGTCGAAAATCAAGCATACTGAATGTGACACATGGCAGCCATGCCATAATTCTCTACCCTTATAAACACGGACCTAGGGACATGGAGGAAGGGCGATTGATTCTTCTCTCATTTCTTACTCTTTAAACATTCTAACCCTAAATCAATTTAGGGATTTTAATGTCGATTTTAATCTTGTAACCTTTTTATAAATAAGTGTTTGTACATTTACAATGGCATAGCATATTGAATAAAGAGACATGATTCTTGTATGATTCTTATTTACTTATTATTCCGATATAACCACAACTTCGCTATTGAACATGCATGATACCAAAAAGGTTACATAGGATTTAAATAGCTGATTGCTAACCATATTTTTACCTATTTATGGGTCAACAAAGAAATTTGTTAACATTTTTGCTCTAGGAGGGCTTGATCCTCCGAATCCCCATTTCTTTGCCTTGAAATTAGTTATTTTTGCATAAAAATGGTGAGAACCAAGAAAGATAACATCACAGATGAAGAAGTTGCACAATAGATGACTTTGGAAGAATATAATCCTAAACGTCAATTTAGAGAGAACGAAGGTTGGACAACCTTCGACCCCAACAAAGTTCAAAGGTATTGAGGCTAAGATTCAAGACTTAACATAACAACTGATAGTTATGCAAGAGCTTCTTGAAAAAGTTATATCTCAGGAATCTTTTAATTTTTTTATGGAAGAGATGAAGCGGAACGTCCAAGGAGAAACCTAGAAACCTTAGTATACGAAGTCAAGATAAGAGAAAGAGTATCATGGACCCACGGGGAAAGAGATAAACTCGAGATAAGGAACGAAAAATGTATTCTCCAAAATCAAAGCAAAAGAAAACAACAAGGTTGAGATAAACTATCAAAAGGAGAAACAAGAAAGGCTGACAGAAAAATCTCTCAAGCAATTAGATAGTTCGATTTCATACAAAGAGTGTAAGCCTTACATAAGGAACTGTTATAATGAAAAAACCTACTCAAGGAGCATGGCCAATAAAGTAACAAAGGATATGCTTGACCTTAAAGAGAAAAGGATCCTTGACACAAAGAGTAGTGATAAATTTCAGGAAGCTCCTTTATAGAAAAGATAACAACTGTAAGGAGACCGTCTCATATTAAAATCCCATCACTAAAGTATGATGGAACCACTGTCTTAATGATCACCTATTAGCTTTTGAAAGTTAAATGGACTTGCATAATGCTTCTGGAGCAGTTTGATGTAGGATCTTCTATACAACTTTTCATAGAGCGACTGCTAAGTGGTATATGCATTATCGAGAAAAAACCATCAATTCTTGAGAGCAATTCACTTATGAATTTTCCACATAGTTTTTCATATGCAAAGATCCTACTATAAATTCTAATGTGTTAGCTAACGTCAAACAAAGGCCAGGGGAACCACTTGGTAAGCACTAAAGTGATTTAATACAGAAGCACTCAAAGCTGAAGATATGACTGATAGGGAAAAATTGATGGCGGTACGTTTAGGGCTAATTTAACAAACTCATATTTGGAAAGAGACTTATATTCATGGATGTAAAATCTACAATACCCCAATTTCCAAGCTAACAAATTCATTCGCATGGATGAAATGTACCATGCCAGTGAGAAATCTCAACTAAATAAAGAAGGAGAAAAGCTCTGTTTTAATTATCCTAACAAAGAGGCAAAATGGATGAAAGTAGGAAAGGGAAAAGGAAGGAAGTCCCTAAGTCCAATTATATAGACTTAAACAAACCCAACTCCTATATTTTTTCCATGGCAAAAAATAATGGAAACTTCCCTACTTCGTATAAGACAAAGAGCCATTCTGAGCCCAATAAGGGAGACTATTGTGCTTATCATAATGTAAATAAACATAAGACTGATAAATGTCAAACCTTGGCAAAAATAATTCATATAATGATCAAGTTAGGATCTCTAAAGAAATTCATTAAAGAAACCCAAAAGACTTCTTGCTCTGAAGGGAATGATTTGAGCATCTGAAGCCTTATTTGACTACAATAGATAAATAGAGAAATTTGGATAGGCACATCTACGGAAAAAAATAATTCATAAAGTAAATGAAAACATCCTAATCCCACCACAAAGATTTGATCATAGCACCTTAAGCCTTCGGCCTATCCGGAGTGCCTTATAGAGGGAGGACTATATAGTATTTAAGCCTTCGACCTATCCAAAGAGCCTCCTCGAGGGAGGATGGTGCAGCATCTTAAGACTTTGGCCTGTCTGGAGAGCCTCCTAAAGGGAGGATGGTATAGCGCCTTAAGCCTTCGTCTCATTCAGAGTGCCTCCAAGAGGGAGGATGGTATAGCACCATAAGCCTTCGGCCTATCCCCAGCGCCTATGTTATGCAGCCTTTGACTAAGCAGTATACAGACTAACATGACAAGTCAAACTTAAAAGCTATCAAGGTAGGAAGCTCAGAGAGATGATCATAGAGTCCAGAAACCAAGTACAACCAAAGTCACAGGATACCAGCACAAACCATCCCAAAAATCCATTGTTCAAAATCCAACAAAGTATTTGATCGGTACCGATCCAACACCTTGAATTAGTACTGACCAATAACACCTCACCTAAATTACCTCAAACTTCTTGCACTTCTAAGTTGTGATGCTAGTAGAGCTCATCAAGCTTTAGAATATCGATCACAAAAAAGCACAGAGCCACTTCAAAAAGCTAACGACTTAGATCCATCAAAGTGGTGGATCGATACCAATCCAACCACTTGGTTTGATACTGATCCACAATACATCATCCATACTGGCCTACTCTCCTCCTACCATTAAGTGTTGTTGTCAACCTATTCTAGTTTCCATTATATCGATTCCACGCAATCCTTTATCGATCTCTTTGAGCACTTGAAACCGTCAACTTGATTCTTCCACTGATCCATCACTTGGACTCGGGGAAAAAGCTAACAATGACATAAACAAGTTTGGAATCACAAAGCTAACCACGAATCAAGTCTGAGAAAAGAGTACAAGATGATCCATTTGGCTATTTTATGGATTGGTATTGATCTAAGCTCATGGATCGGTATCGATCTACATATATCGATGAGGTGTCTATAAATGTCACAGAAGTTTGGACGTGGAAAACTATGTGGAGATCATAGGGGTGAGATTTTAGGCTTACTACAGCTTTAAATAGAAGGGTGGGGCTCATCTTTAAGTATCTTTTTGACTCTCTTTCTCTCTTACTCTAATTTCTTGTAATCATCCACGAATTTATACCGAACGTAAGAACAGAAGTGTAAACATCATTATAAACCTTTAACAAAGTTAAGTGGACGTACACAACGATTAGCAAAACCATTATAAAACTTTGATGTATTGTTTCTATATGTTTTAATTTAGTTACCTCTCTCTTTTCTCTGCTACACTCATTGGATGTTTGTGCCATTCTTGATTTAAACATTTCGGTGCATTCATTAAGAACCACTTGAATTTGTTAGATTTGAAAGGTTTTAAATGACGAGACAATCTACTAGGAAGACCATTGGCGAAGGAAATCAACAAGGAGGCAGCCAAGAGGCATCCTCATGAGCTAACTCCATAACCATATATATAACAGGGGATGATATGAAGACCATTATGAATGGAATGTAAGAAAGGATGATAACACTCTAAGAATAGATGATGTAGAGTATTTTTAGAAGAATGGGATAAATAGGGATGGTCGGAGTCGCTGCAAACCAAAATTAAAGGCAAGAAGTGGGAGAAAATGAACCAGGAAGTAGATTGAAGCAGACTGGAGTGACCCTTGAACGAGTTGTATAGATCGATATCGATCCACAAGCATGAATCAATACCGACACGTAAGAACATAGGGGCATAATCGATTTGAATCTAGAATGAATTTTAATGCCTTAAATGGGTGATGCTGGATCTAGAAAAGAAAATCAAAATGTGAATGCATGATGGAAGGAACTAGAACCGAAAGCTCATCGTAGGAACGAGGTCGGAACGAATTTTCAGATCAAAGATTTCTATTGGATGACAACCACAAGATCAAAATGGATTAGGATCGAGTTCAATTCCCTTACCCCTTCTTTAAATAAATGATGCAATATTAACCTTAGGTCGCTTACAAGTGTATGGAATCTCGAATGGTACCTAGACACCATCTGAGTTGGATGCTTGAGATGACTATTTAGGATATTATCACGATATTAACCCCGGAACATTTACACATGTACGGGATCTTGATCGGTCCTTAGGCACACTCTGAATTGGAAGTCTGAAGGTAACCTTGATAGAATTAATCTGTAAGATGCCATGAATTAGCCTCCTTGAGTGATGACCGAAACTGATTAGGAAAGACCAATGGATATTAATGATCCTCTGGAATTGATTAGGATTTTACAAACCACATTAAATGTGACATTGATCGCTTTAAGTCCCGTCCACAGAGACGGGACCGGAGTGTATGCGCAAGTACCCTCGTCGAAGAGCGAGCAGATGGATTTGTGTGATATTGATGGCTTTAAGTCCTATTCGAAGAGGATTGCAAGGTGCAAGTCCCTCCGTTAGAGAGCCAGTGCATGGATTTATGTGATATTGATCGCTTTAAGTCCCAACCGAAGAGCAGGGACCAAAGTGCAAGAAGTAAGTCACCTCATTGGAGCATGAGCAGATGGGCTTGCTGTCATAGAGTCCCCTCGTTGGAGAGAAAGCAGATTAAGCTTAGCATGGCTCGGGAGAGACCATGGATTTGATTATTGGCCCTGAACGTCCATGGATTTGATTATTGGCCCTGAACGAACAAAGATTTGATTAACGGTTCGAAAAGACCATGGATTTGGTTATCAGCCCTGAATGGCCATGGATTTGAATAACGTTTCGAAGAGACCATGATTTTGATATTCGTCCCTGAACGGCCATCTAGGGATTTGATATTCCGCCATGAACGGCCATGGATTTGACTAATGGTCCAGAGAGAACATAGATTTAATTATCAGCCCTGAACGACTATGGATTTGATTAACGGTCCATAGAGACTATGGATTTGATTATCAACCCCAAATCGCCACAAATTGAATTAACGGTCCAAAGAGATCGTGGATTTAACTATCGACTATGAACGGCTATGGATTTGATAAACGATTAGGAGAGATCGTGGGTTTGATTGTCGGTTCAGAGAGACTAAGAGTTCCAGATGATCTACAGGGATCAAAATTCGGCTATCGGCCAGGAAAGGCCACAGATTTCACTAGCGGTCCAGAGTTGAGATTTCAACATATGACTGCTAGCCCTTGAATAAACATGGGATGATCCTGATTAGTGACGCAACCCACGGCTTACCTATTGCGGGAGAACATAGAGTCATCGTTTATGACTGACATTCAAGCAAGCACTCGAATCCATAGCTATCACGGCTTGGAACGAACTTTGATTTATGGGTGAAACCAAAGGAGAATAGGAAACTTTGCAACATCTCGATTCGGTTGTCAACTAGAAGATTCAATTACTAATATTCCATCATCTTCAGTATTTCTTCTTGAGCAAAGCACACCTTCCATTATCAAGGCATGCTTTAGGAAGCAAATATTATCCATCCTTTTGCCTAGGTAGTATATGGACTAACCTAACGAGTCAAACTTGAAAGCTATTAAGGTAGGAAGCTCTGAGAGATAGCCATAGAGTCCACAATTCAAGTAGAACCAAAGTCATAGGCGGCAAGCGGAAACCATCCTAAGAATCCATAGTTCAAAATTGAACAAAGTGTTGGATTGGTACCGATTTAACACCTTGGATCAGTACTGATCCATAACATCTTACCTAAATTACCTCAAACTTCTTGCACTCTTAAGATATGATGCCAGTAGCCCTCATCAAGCTTTAGAATATCGATTACAAGATAAGTGCAGAGCCACTTCAAAAAGCCAATACTCAAATCTACCAAAGTGATGGAGAAGTACCTATCCACAATACTTCATCCATACTGGCCCACTCTCCTCCTACTTATAAGTGTTGATGTCAGCAACCTATTCCATTTTCCATTACATCGGTTCCTTGCTATCCCCTATCCATCTCTTTGAGCACTTGAAATCGGTAGCTTCATTCTTCCACCGATCCATCATTTGGGCTCAAAAATAGGCTAATAATGATGAAAACAGGTTTGGAATCATGAAGCTATCCATGAATACCTAGACAAAGTGTTCAAGACAATCCATTTAGCCATCTCATGGGTGGGTACCTGTAACGACCCAGGAATTTTGGCCCCGTTTATTTTAATAAATGTTTAATCAAATTTAAATAAAATGTAAATTGACCATATGAAAATTATTTTGATTTAGCCATCTCAAAGGGAAAATTGTTTTGGTGAAAACAAGTGTGTGGAATTTGAAAATTTGATTTGATATACAAAGTGGGTATGTGTAGTTATCATTTCAAAATGGTTTTGGGAATGAAAACCGGACAATTGAATTCTAAGAATTCTAATAATAATGTGAAAGGTTTGAATAAATCAACTATTGAACTTATAAAGTAAAGTTGATATTAATAAGAAGAAATTGGGAATTTTAATCCCGGAATTAAAATTTAACTTAAGTAAATGAAAATAAGAAAACATATTGGAGCTTAACCTGAGATAAGTTAAATGTAATTGAAGTTCAAAATGAACTTATTTGGATATAAAATTTGAAGGTAAAATGATTGAAATTGTGAGGTGAAAATTTATACCTTAAAATAGTAAGTGTTATATATAATTTGAAATTGTGGTTATAAGATGAAATGACCCAAATGAGTAATATAAGCTTTTAAGTAAACAAATAAGTTTTGAGCTCATATATTGAGAAATAAATTTAAAGAATGGTAAGTAATTAAATTTAACTGAAGTTGAGTTGGAATAAAACTGAATTTAAATAAATTCAATTGAGTTACAGGTAATATTGAATGGAATAAAATTCCTACGTAAATAAGTAAATATGAACCAAGTAAATATTGAATTGGATTAAAATAGAATTGGAGTGAATGGTAAACAAATCTAGCTCAAGCATAAATTAAATGACTTTATTATAAACTCGGTAATAAATTGTTCATGTAAACTAAAGAATGGATAAAAGAATAAATTAATTAGTAAAAGAAATTGGGATTTGATTAAAGGAAAATCAAATCAAAGATTTGAATGGAAATTGGCGGAATAGAATAAACCTAAGTTGTTGGGTGGAACAGTGAAGAAAATAAATAACTTGAGTAAATTGTGAGATGATTATTTAAAACACTGGTTGTCGAGTTTAATAAAAGGGTTTGGAATCAAATCTGTTAAAATGAAAGAAATGCAATGAAAGGGTTGTGAATAAATTAATTATGGTGGACTCAAGTGTAAATTGAGTTGGAATCAATTTAAGAAAGCTTAAGTGATTATTTATTCACAATAGTATTGTCGAATTGCATAAGAAAACGAGATTAGATAAAAGTCTATGAATTATTAGAAGCAAAATAGTATGGCTTTGAAACCAATTGGAATGGATATGAATTTGTTTTGCTTGAAAAGAATTTTATATAAGCAGGTAAGTTTTAAATCACTTTGACTAAAGGGAATAAATTGAGAATTGATTAGAAGTAATTGTAATAAGTGTCGAAACCTTATGTGCTTATGAAAATATGTACTGTTGAACAAATGGAGACTGCCAAAACTTTTCAAAATTCTGGATACTAAAAAAAATGAGCAACAAAACAATTTCAAATTAGGAATTGAAATAAACTAGTGAATGAAATCAGATTTAAAAGAATGATAAAAATCAGTTATAAATGGAAGATAGTAGATGAAATTTAAATATTCAGAGTTAAAGAAAGATTGAATTCACATGGATTGGAAATTCAGATTTAAATAAGTAGATATAAAAAGATATAAAGGCTAAAGTGGTAGAGTAATAATATAAGAATATATATAATGCTTATATTAAGCTTAAGAAATGAATGGTGAAATTCTTAAGTAAAATTTGATATTGGGAAAAAATTATTCCAAGTGGATAGAAATCAAAATAATGTGAATAGAAGAAATTAATATAGTTAACAATCAATGGATAAATACGTAGGATGTACGTATATTATTTTATTCACATAGCAATTTGATCCAGATTCGAGCACAGAATTTCGAGATAGCTATATATCGATCCGAGTTAGGATTTTTCACTCGATTTTCGACGACGAACCATGGATTTGGATTTTGATTGATCCTGGAAATTCTCTATCATAGTTGTGACTATGCAAGGAGAATGACAGTTTCTGATCAAGAAAACCAGTTCTGTGTCCGTACTAGGAAGTCGGGTGGACGATACTAGTTCGGAAATGAAATTGTGTGATCGAGCGAGCGATCGGATTTGGTATTACGTACGAATAGTATATGTACATCGTACGGACTTGATTAAATAGAAATTGAAATTCTGTAAAGAGGTCAATAAAATTTGGGAAGAATTAATATTGTAGGTTTTCAGAATTGAATTGCCAGAATAGATGTCTGGAATTCGTAATGTATTCCATATATCCCATCTAAAGGAATTTGTTTATGATTCATCATTAGTTGTTAAACTAGTAATTCAGGAATTTGAAAGTTGAATCAAATTTAACTATGGTCAGGAATCCAGTTTGGATTGTTGATCATCGAGAGACAACTCTGAGTAATTTTAGGGAAGCTTATCCGAATTTATGTTCGGATAACTAGTGTTGTTAGTTAGGTTAGACTGTTTGGCTGTCTGTTAATATATGAGTGATATGTATATTTGAATGGTTGGAATAATAGCTTTTAAATTATCTTTGTTTTAAATTTCGGGGACGAAATTCTTTTGGGGGGAGGAATGTAACGACCCTGGAATTTTGGCCCCGTTTATTTTAATAAATGTTTAATCGAATTTAAATAAAATGTAAATTGACCATATGAAAATTATTCTGATTTTGGAAATATTGCCACTTACTTATATAAATTGCACTTTAAATAGGATATTTATTTGGAAATTTGAAATAAATATCAATAATATTTACAATAAAATTATTCTTATTCAATTAAAATAAAATTTATCTTATATGATTGAATTACAATACTTTGTCTTATTAACATATATATTGATGCGAATGATAATGTTCAACATAAAACCAAAGTTTATTAATAGAATATAAATATTAAATGTAAGTCAAACATATGAATGTAATTTAAAAATTGATAGTTAGAATATAAGATATAAATATAAGTAAGTAAACTTATGAAATATAATTTAAATGTTGAAGGCTAAAATACAAAATAAAAATAAAAATAATAGCCAAATGAATAAGTTTATAAATAAAATATGAAAGTAAGCAATTAAGTAAAAGAATAAACACTTAGCAATGTAATATGAAATGAACAAAGTTATATATATATAATTGTACTCACCAAAAATCAAAGTCAGGCTGCACTAAAAAAATAACTAAAATATATAAATATGAACAAGCTTCTTTAATAAGACAAGCTTTGAATGAACATACTCACCAAACTAATCAGGCTGAAAATTTTAAGAGACAAAAATATTATAAGTACAAGTGTGATAATAAAACAAGACAAAATCAATTAATGAAGCCACAAACAAATCTTTTCAGCCTACAATGTATGAAAAAAAATCTCTGGTAAACAAAAGAGAAAAATATATTTCTAGTACATAAAAAAATCTTGCATCATGTCTTCAGCCGTATACTCTTTTATATATATCACATCCCTATCTCATTTCGTTCATAAGATTAAAATTTAAACTAAGGAAGTTGAAGTCTGGAAGCATAATATCAGGCTGTATCATCTGGAAACAAGACTGTCCTTCTCAACCTAAGTGTGCTCTGTTAATTTAAATTCAAGTGAGTAAACTTAATATTAAATTTACGTTAAAATATGATCAGTAGATATTTTTTTTCAATATGGTTTGGATTATCTCTTTATCTCTATAAATGTAAATTGTTTGACAAATACAGAGACAAGATTCTTCTCTATTCAGGGGTTGGGATGAACCATCATGTAAAACAAAAAAAGAAAATTCGATCCCTCTATTTCTATTCACTTTCAAGCTTTGATGTTTAAAGTAAAAAGTTGTATTTAGGTAAGGACTTTGATCTAAAAATAGTTTTATGAGGTAAAAACGTGTACAGGAGGAAAAGATGAAATTTTTACAGAGGATACTTAAAATTTTGAAATTTTCGAATTTAAATAAACACTGATTTAAGTACCTAGTTTGAATCCTTATACAAAATGATGATTTTTAAGACGAATTTGGTGATTTTTAGTGGTGAGATTTGTGAGCAGTTTGGAGATGTTCATTTGAGGAAATTAGATCGAATTCAGGTGATCGATGGAACTGGTGGTAGTCGGGTTGTGCGAGGAGGTAGACGAGCCTACTGGGGTGGTGAGAAAAATATGTAGGAGTAGTCACGACCTTTGTGGCAGAGGCGGCGTTCATTTTCTTCTCGGTAACCTAATTTTTGCTAGCGTTCGAACACGTGCTCACCGCGACCTCCACCAAGCGTAGAGTGGCACACGATTAGAAGAGAAGGAAGTTTGGGGGGTGGCGGAGGTGTGACCGGAGTTGTTGGGCGTCAGGCGGTCGGCAGTGGGTTTACGAACCGGTTTTTGGTGATCGGTGATGGGTTCGTGTTCATCGAGCTGTGCTTGATTTTTAATGGTGATGTGGTCGACTCGTTCGTGGATGCGTGGTCGATGCCGAGGCCAATTGCGACTTGTTGGAGGATTCACCAGTCGCCAGTGGGTCGTCAACGCCTTGTGCATGTGCACGGCGTAGGCGTTGATGTTAGGTGGTTGTATCGAGAGGGAGACTCAAGATGGAACTCGAGCACAGAGGGGTTTTGCGTGAGGGTTACTTCGAGTTCGTTAGATAAGTATACAGGTTTCAAAACTTAAGTTTTCAAAACAAAAGAACGAGGAAGGAGTACTCGGGAAGATTGAGTGGGAAACCCGGGGTTTTACTCGTGCATAGCAAGATTTGTCTCGGGTGCTGTTTAAGAGCTTAAGCGTAACAAAACTTGGTTTACTAAACTGAATTAGTTCAAAGTAAAAATAAAGTTTATTGTTAAAAATGTTTTCAACTTAAATGAATATCTTAATTTAGTAGTTAATTAAAGATACGTGATTAGATTTAATTAACATTTAAACATTTTTAGTTAATAAGTGTTTAGTTTTAAAGTTAATAAGAAAAGATTCTTGACTCTTATTTAATTAATTTGTAATTAAGAAGTTTAAATTAGTTAATTAAGTTAATATATGAATTATGGTAACAAATTAAGTAATTAATTACATTAAATATAAGGTTATCTAATAATTAAGTTTGAAGTTAATATTATAATTGGTTTTCAAAATTTAAGAGAAGACTTTTAAATGTTTAATTAAGTTGAACATTTAATATATATATATATATATATTAGTTTAGAAAGAAATTATAGAACAATTACTCTTAAATTGTAATTAGTCATAGTTTATAAATAATTGATAAATTTGTAATTAACTACTTAAGTTAATTTATGAATGATTAATAGTTAATTAATCGAGTAATTTAATTAAGAATAAATAAAGGGTTAAGGAAGTAATTAGCAGTTAATAAATGGGTAATTAAGTTGATTAATAATTAAGATTATTAATTAAATGGTTAATTAAAGTAAATAACTGAGTTAAGAAATAATTAGGTAATTGATAGTTTGAAATAAAATAAGTATGTAATTAAGACTAAATGATTAATTAAGAAATCATTAATTAAACAATTTGAAATGAAATAGGTAATTATTTGTTAATTAACAATTAATTTAACAGAGTTAAGTGGTTAACTCTCAGGTAATTAATTCTAAATTGAACTGATTACAAATAAGACTTGAACATGACTGCTTATGGATTGTTGAGTAGAATATCTGCTTGTGACATTTAATTGATGATATTCTGTGTCACTCTGTGATATGCTGTGTTATATCTATGATGCTTGTATATGTTTTATCTGTGATAAATGCTATGTTAATTCAATTGTTGAATTTAAATCATTTAAACTATTTAAGTTAATTAGACAACTTGGCCCTTAAAATGGCGTTTGGATTCGATGAGACCGGGATCGGAAGAATCAAATTTGATTCTCCGAAAACCACATCGATCCAAATTAAACGTTAGGTCGTGAATCCTGAAATGAAGATCGAGATGGTGTTTCAGAATGCAAGGGTTATCGTCGTTAACTCTGAGGGTGATTCCAAAACGAGTGTAACGAGATAATGCCTTCGGTTTCGTTCGAACCCGGAACGAACTTGTATGGATTGAATGCTTTCAACACATCGTCAGGCGGACGATGAGCATTCTAAGAAATATGTTCTATAAAGGTAATCGTAGCCTCAAGCCTCATCAACCGGGAATGGCTAAAACATGGGAGATGCAGCAAGGTTAGGTGGGTCATGCCCAAGCAGGACAAGATATTTCCCCTGTCTAGATGTCCCTTTTTATTTCGGTTGTGTGGGCGGTTGCTAGCTACAACCGCGGGGTTTATCTTGTTCGGGACTGTTTAGTAAGGAATGGTTTCGGCCTTGTGTTGTCGGGGGTCGGGAGTGATCCTCGGTACGGTGATCTAGGCCCCGTACTGTGACGGGCGGTACCCCAGTAGCCCTGCCATAGTTAGATATCCATTTTCCTACGAGACCCTACGGTTTTGATTTGTATTACCCACTTTTGTGGCTAGTAGCTGGAATTTAGTCATGTAACAATTTCGGCTATTTTCTATTTACTTGAAAACCCTAGACACTATTATAATATCACTGGATTTCCTATGAAATGTTTTGGTTAGCGTAAGGTAAAAACTTACCCGTATTTATTTGTGGGGAGTCTTACGTGATACCTTTATTTTCAAATGCTTTTTCAAAGTTAAACAATTTAAACCGTTTACTCATACCAGACCCATGTCTAACCCGGAGTTTATATTTTGTTTTTCATAAACCCTTGGGTACTCAAATTTTTATGAGTAGCCAAGTGAAAGGTTTTGGACCTTGATTTCTGGAGAGCTTGGAGCAGGAGTTTCCAGACGTATGTAGATATCTACCTAGTTCCGCTGTATTAGTTGATGTGTACTGTACCTCTGATGTGTATAGTGATAGATGTATGTATGACTGTCATATGTATTGATATTGTATAACTCTGATATATGTAAAAACTATGTAATATTTATCTGATATATTATATTTTGTTCCATTCCGCTGTGAGATTCTGATGTTGTTGTTCTTTCTTTCTCTTTCTTTTTCTATTTCTATCCCTTTCTTTCTTAATGATGATACGTCTTTCTGGTAGTAGAAGGGCGGGTCGTCACAGTACCTATCCAAGCTTATGGATCGATACCTATCCACGCATATCGATGAGGTGTCCACCAAATTTCATGGGAGAACTTGTTTGGACATAGAAAACTATGTCGAGATCGTAGCGGTAAGATTTTTTGCTTACTATAGCTATCAATAAGAAGGTAGGGGTCATTTTTAAGACCTTTTGGCTCTCTTACTGTAATTTCTTCTAATCATCCATGAACCTATACCAATCCATAAGAAAAGAAGTGTAAATAGAACTATAAACCTTCAACAAAGTTAAGTGGACGTAGGGAACGATTAGCCAATCCACTATAAAACACAAGGGTCTTATTTCCATGTATTTTTATTTAGTTTCTTCATTCTTTTCTCTGTTATGCTCATTTGGGTGTTCGTGCCATTTTTGGTTCGAACAACATCCTAGAAGGAGGATGGTATAGTACCTTAACCCTTCGACCTATTTAGAGCACCTCGTTGAGGGAGGATGGTATAGCGCCTTAATCCTTTGGCCTGTCCAGAGTGCCTCTTAGAGGAAGGATAGTTTAGCATCGATCAGGGGCCTTCAATCTTACTTAAAAGGTATGGACGTGGCAACCTTTCATAAGGAAATTGATTAGATAATTCGAACTTTCTCCTAAAGAATGGATCAGATCAATCTTCTAAAGGAAAAACAAATAAATTCAACCTATTATACTCTAAGACAAGCTAAAGCAGTCTTTAAGGACCAGATGGTTGTCTGTTCTTTTATTCATAGATCAGAGCAATCTTTTATAGGAAGAATAATCAAATTCAGGCTATTTTGCTCCAAGACAAGGTTAAAGCAGTCATTAAGGACCAGAGGGTTTTTTGGTCTTCTATTCAAATTATTGCCAAATGGTTTTCTGGTCTTCTATTCCTATTACCGCTAGATGGTTTTATGGTCTTTCACTCATATTATTGCCATATGGTTTTTTGATCTTCTATTCATATTATTGCCAGATGGTTTCCTGGTCTTCTTTTCATATTATTGTTAGATGGTTTTCTGGTCTTATATTCATATTATTTCCATATGGATCTTTGGTCTTCTTTTCTTATTATTATTAGATGGGCTTTTGGTCTTCTTTAAAATTAAAGGGCATTTATCCCTTTAAAGAAAAATTTCAAGTGTCAAGCATAAAAGTTCTAAATGGTAAAGTCAAAAGGAGAGGTTATCAAAAGCTTTACTCTTCAAAGTGCTAAATAAGATTCCTATAGCAAAGTTCAAATAGCGAGAATCTTTATTTTTAAAGGAATTTTTAATTTCCTGTTAAATGAATTTATAATCCCTTATTAAGTAAAGGAAAAATTCTTCCAAACTTCTAATCATGTAAATTACTAACCTTCTATCAAAGCAAATTGTAGGTTTTTGAAGACATGCCAATGCTCAATTAAAGGTTACATGCTATATTGCATCAAATTGAAGCTCTAAATAGCAAGATAACACCCTTGAAAATTCAGGTAATTCAAAAGAAAGGACAGATATGAAATTCATTCAAGGTAACAATTATTCAAATACAAGTTTATTAATCATATGACAAGTTATACACAAGAGTTGCATGAACGAAGAGATTGAACAATAAGGTAGCCTGATTAAAAAATTTACAAGCTAAAAGCAAGGCTTTGAGCTATCCTTCTCAAATCTTTAGTGACTGAAGAAGAATCAGTAGTGTGATGAATTGTTGCGTCTAATATTTGTTTGAGCTTCTTCTCTTTCTTTCGAGTATCATCTTCATCACTGAAGAATCAATCTGAATTTTTAATGCACAATGGAGTGTCTTATTGGCTCCCTTTAGAAGCTGAACCTTGCCCTTTAATTTCTCAAATTCATGCTAAAGAGGTGCTTTTCACATTCAAGTCTCTCCACTTTACCGACATAAATATTGAGATGTGCAAAAACTTTGTCACACCACTGTGTGTTTGAAAATTAAACGCATTCACATCTAACTCTTTGTCTCCATCTATCAATTTCGCCATCATCTAGACCTAAAGTAGGGTTTAACAAAGTATAAAACTTTTCTTGACCAGTCAAGAGGGTGGAAATAGGAAGGTCAGATTCGTCTCTACTTACAATGAGTTCCAACAATTGACAATTTACTTGACTTTTTAATAAATCCACCTCAAGATCCATCAACTTTTGATGCAATCGCACAATTTTTGTTTCAAATTTTACACTTTGGAATAAAGGTCCAAACTGGCTAATTGTATTTATTTTCTCTTTTAGCTCTTGGTTTCTTCAATCATGTTCTTTAATTTGCTTCTATAAATCAAAAGTCATTTCTTTTGAACCATTGAATGTAGATCTAAATTTATAGAATTTGTCATGCCATTTTTGTGTGTCCGCATTATCTGGAAATTATAAAGTTATGACTGCCTTGAGAAGAGAGTTTCTTCTCGAATTCTGCCCTGATCCTTTCTTTAATAGAATCAAGCCGAATGAGATCCTTTCTTTAATAGAATCAAGCCGAATGAGATCCTTTCTTTAATAGAATTAAGCCGAATGAGGATATCTAAACCGCTAGATGCGAGAGTTAATTGTTTCCCCTAAATAAGAAAGTTGGAAAAGAAATCAATATGTTAGAAACATTTTCTTTATTGACAATAAAGGTTTACAAACTTAAACAAGTTCCAAATTATACCAAACTTACATACAACTAACTCTTACAGTTGTGAGACTGTGGTTTAGCCTTCTTAATTAACCCAACATAAAAATTAAGTCTGGAGCCAAAAGGAACATCAATTCCTTCTGAGGTACTAAATGGGGGGATTTGATGGTAGTCCCATTTTCTAGCCGAAGGGCTGGTATGATCATTTCAGCATGATTGATTTGAATCTCACTAAGTAGTTTATCCTTCTCATAACCCAAGAAATCAAAACGAAAGTGTGGGAATCGTGTATAAAGTTCTTGTAGATCTCTAAGAAAACGATGCTTTGCTAACTGAAATGTTTTGAAAATTAAAGATTTCTCTTTAAAACCCCTTTTAATTTGATAAATTTACCAAAGAGTTCCATGGAAGCGGGACTACTCAATGGTCCCTTAATCCATATAATATAAAAGAAATAATCTAAGTTGCAAAGAAATGAAAGCAATAAAATTCATAAACTATTTGAATCGTACACTACAATCATATAATCATTCGGGTTCGTACAATATTGATCCCTTATAAATGAAATGACCCGACTTTCTTACCACAGAAAATCGCATCATTTTTAAGAAAGAAAGGGATAGAAAAGAGAAAAGAAAGAAGAGAAGAAGAAACGACATCAGAATTTAAACAGCGGAGCAAATAAATTATGTTAATAACATAAATATTACATAGTTTACAATCATTATCAGAGTTACACAGATATACATCACATACTAGACAGTTATAAACACATGTCTAGTTATACAACTCAATACAGTACAAGAAACAACTCAGAGAACATACAGCGGAAACTATATATCTACACGCAGAAGCCTCCTGCTCCATTGCTCCTCCACAATTCGTCAAAGCTAACCTGAATCCCTTGGCTACAAGTAAAAATTTGAGTACCCAAGAGTTTAAGAAAACAGAAGATAAACTCTGGGTCAGACATGGGTCTGGTGTGAGTAACAGGTTAAGGTTGCTTAACTTTCAAAAACCTTTTGAAAAGAAAGGTATCACGTAAGACTTCCCACACATAAACATGGAAAAGTTTTTACCTTACGCTAACTAAAATATTTGATAGGAAATCCGATGATATTATAATAGGGTCTAAGGTTTTCAAATAAAATACAGAAATAGCTGGAATGCTTACATCTCACGTTCCAACATAGTTGGGCACAACTAATACGTACGGCACTTATTGGATTTTGGATTCCATAAATGGCAGGGCTACTGGGGTACCTCCCGTCACGGTACGTGGCCTAGATCAACGTACAGAGGAGTACGCCCGCTCCCCTGCAACACAAGGCCGGAACCATTCCTTACTGAACAGTTCCGAACAAGACAACCCCGTGGTTGTAGCTAGCAACCGCCCACACAGCCGAATATAAAGGAACCTGTAGACAGGGGTAAATCTCACTCTCAAGTGGGGGCTACCCACGAAGCGTTGCCGCATCTCCCCTGTTTTAGCCATTCCCGGTTGATGAGGCTTGAGGCTACGATTACCTTTAGTGAACACATCACTTAGAATGCTCATCGTCCACCTGACGATGTTCTGAAAGCATTCAATCCATACAAGTTCATTCCGGGTTCGAACGAAACTGAAGGCATTATCTCATTACACTCAACTTGGAATCACCCTCAGAGTTAACGACGATAACCCTTGCACTCTAAACCACCATAACTTGAAATCGAGTGCAAAAACCCAAACCTGGAAAACACAAATCAGGTTTCTGCTTCAAACCTGTCAACGACCATCTCTCGCCGCTCCGTCCACCTGACAGCTAGCCACTCCGGCCTCGAACTCATCCCCGACCAATCTAACACTTCCCTAAACATCATAGCACTCGGTCACTCCTACATACCAAAATGATTGATTCTTCCTACCCCTTTCAAACTAGGGTTTAAAAATAGATTTCAAAACTGCATCCTCTCTGACAAATTATATCACCATCCAAGATTTTTCTAAGCATCTACAAAACCTCCTCTACTACTCAGAAGAACCCCGAGCTTCGTCTATCCAAAGGTCATCAGAAAATACATAGATTCCATTTTTAGTTCAAGAACTAACTGCAACTTTAACTATACCCTAAAAATTCTGATTTTTGATTTAAAAATCAAGCTTCCGTTAGTGTTATTGATTTATGATACTGAAATACAAAATTAATATGATTGGGTTTTTATTTTTTGCACTGATGTTTCTTTCAGTGTTTCCCTGAGACAACTACTCATATTTTAACTTACTTAAAGTTTTAGTTATTAACTTCAGACAATTAAACAACTCTACTAAATAAATTTCATCATATCAGAAAACCAATTAAAACATAAGGTTTTAAATAAAAAAATTGCCTGGAAAATCAAAAAAAACAGAACATGTAATAGAAGCAACAGCATGCACACGTTACATTTTCATCAATACAAAAACACAACTTATTTATATCAAACATTCTAGCATGCAACCTATTTTTAACTTTTAAATTTTTAAAAGTTACTCACCTCTTTTCTTTCTTTTTTTAAAGAAACAGAGCCTCTGCTTGAAGGCCTTTGAACTTGCTTTAGAACTTAAGGACTGCTGTTGCTTTTAAAATTGGCTTCATTTCCAAATGCATGCAGATATGTTTTTGAATAGGCTTCAATCAGGCTTCAATGTGAGGTTGTGCAGATAACACCCAGTTCCAGATTGCAGAGAAAAGAAAAATGCAGATTTGTTCATTTCCAGGTGCATGAAGATTTGAAACTTTTGCAGGGAAAAAGGAATGATGCAGATTTTTTTGATGATGAGGGATTTGTGAAATGGTAATAATCTTGATTTGTTTACAGATTTGATTTAACAAGTATGAATGAAATGCAAGTTTATGTATAGATGTAGTTTTCAGATTTTATCAAATAAAAAAAATAAAACAATTTGACACTTGTTAAAATTACTACATTTGTCAAATTGAAAGTTTATCTTTCTAACATTTGTTAAATGAAGTTTTTAAGAGATCAACACTTGTCCTTTTAGAGAAATTAGTATTTAAATTTAAATGTTAATATATATGTATTAAGCTTAATTTATTTTGTTAGTTAACATTAAATATGTGTATAAATTTTTAAAAGAAATAATAACAAAATATACTTATAAATAAAGTTTATGATATAAAAATTAAAACAATTAAAATTTATACTTTGGAATTTTAAATTCAAATCAAATCGAAAATCAATTATTTAAAAAAAATCAAGTTACGTATATAAATTTAATTTGAAATAACAATTGCAAATTTTATTCAAAACCTGTTTGTAAAACAATACACTATTGATATTATTTTTAGAAATGACTCATTATTAAAATAAGATCATTTTTAAAAGAAATTATATTTTTATTAATAAATTATCTATTTTATTAAGCCATAAAACTTTTGTTTGTTAATTCATTCTAAATTTAAAACTCAAGCCAAATTATTTTAAACATTTAATATTTTCTTATCAAATTTAAAATCATATATTTATTTATTAAATATTTTTAAAAACTCAATACTAATTTAAATCAAAATTTCCAAATTAAAATGTATATATTAGAATTTTCAAAACGTGATTCACTTATTAAGTTTAAACCAAGATTTACTTATTTAACTTTGGAAAGCTTAAATATTAAATAAAAAAAATTCAAATTATTACAAATATTAAAATTAGAAAAATAGGCTTTATTTATTAAAATTAAAAAAATGCTAATCTATTTAAAATATAAACCATATATTTATATTAATAGAAACCAATTTATTATTTTTAAAAGATAAAATAACCAATTAAATAATTATTGAAGAAGATTATTAAATCTATTTGAATTATTATTACCAAAATATCAATATCAATTTAATTTTTAATACGGATTATTAAATTGATATTGTTAAAAATTCCGGGATATTACGATAAAATTCAAAAATAAATCTCTCTTTATTATACTTAATCTTTTAGGGAGGAAGAACATTAGGAGAGAGGGGGAACGCTAGCAACCCTAGGAAGGTTCAAACATGCCCCAGAATGAGGGTCGCTTCCATAAGCATCTAAATATCTTTTATGAAGACGTCTAATCAAGCCTCTTCTTTTTTACCCTAAGAAATAAAATTCAGTGAGGAGATTCCTAGAATTTTTTTATAGAGAAACTCTATTAGGCCTCCAGATCATCAATGAGCATCCAAAGAGAGTCATTAATTCTGCATTCTCTTTAATGATTTCATCTCAACGAAAGCAAGTTCTCTTCAAGTGAGGGGCAGCTTGCTTTTCCTTAAGAACCTAAACCGTGTAGCACTAGTGGAGATGTGTTAGTATTTGTCAAATAGTTCATTATATTCATCAATCGAGCTATCATCCTCTCTGTTTAACCGAAGCACATCCCATTACTCTTTACATGTAAAGTCTTGTACTAATATTTTGGTCTTTCTCCATAACTAAGATAACAGATTTATTAATTAAAGGCTAATAGTTAACTTTAAGTACTTAAATAGCTAATTCCATACCTTAAGTGACTAGAACTTGAGGAGCTAAGACTTGAGTCTTTTTTTGACTGATGGCTTGGAGGATTAGCCTCTTTCGAAGAAATGTTTTCTTGTGAATCACCTAGAAGGCTGGGTAAGTTTGGAAAACCTACAGCATATGAATCATGATCACCCGATCCGTTACCCCCAACTTTTAGCCCTCTAAGACCTTTGCTACTACCACCACCATCTTGATCATCGCCGTCGTTACCATTATCCTTATCATCATCAATACCACTATCATCATCATCATCTTCATTATCCTCTTTCTCTTTGTCTGAATCTCCACCTCCTTTAAGCAGAGGGTCATTGAAAGATGATAACCTCCTGGGACCGAAAGTTTCTTCTTCGGGGAATTCATCCCAAGTGATCTCTCGTCTCTATTCAGTTAGAGATCAAACTTTTATTTAAATCTAGCATTTACCTCCAAGAGGGGAGGAAAATCTAAATCTGGGATCTATCCATATTGTCGTCGTATGTCATAAGAAGAGCATTATCATAAAAAAATCTGTAAACGTAACAAGAGCTTCATCGAGGAAGAAGGCGAAATTTTCCTTAGCATCTTTTATTGTTTAATGAACATGAACCAATGCAGCGTCTTTACTTTCAAGCTAGTCCTCTAAAGTTTTTTTTTACAGCCATTTCAATCTTTTCTTTATTGGCATGCTCAAGTTCCATTTTTGTCCTACATTTGAGCAGCAACTTAGCTTTCTTCTCCTCTTTAAAGGAAGAGACAAGTTTCCCCTTTTCGAGAATAACGTTATCTCTCTCCATGGTAACATAAGTCGTGTGAGTCGTAAGAAAGGATTTTTTTCTCCTTGAGGTCTACAATTTGATTAGAAGGATCTTGAGAATCCTATTGAAGGAGAAACATGTGCTTAGCCGCCTAAAACATATGATAAACATAAGTCAAGACATACAAAGTTAAAAAATCTTTAACCAAGTAGAAAGAAAATTGTACCAATAAGAGTCGCTGAAGAATAATGTAAAGACAATCTTTCGAGAAAGTTGGAGACTATAATGGCATAAGCGAAGCCAAAGTCGTAGACTAAAAACCAAATAAAGGAGATCAACAAAGCTAGTTATGGGAGAATAGGAGCCTACGAAAGAAGAGATCCATCAAGGAGAGGAGTTAAGCCAAGCTCCTTGAATAAATAAGGGAAGACGAATGGAGAAGTAAGAAGTGAAATATTAAGGAAGGAATCAGGAGCATGAGTCTCCTCGGTTTGCTTTTGAGCCGTTCGACCTAAAGAGTTTAGATTTATTACAATAGGACTTTGAGCTGCCAAATTAGCATCTATGTTTGACTTCTCAGCAATGACAATGGAAGTCTTATCATCCTTGAGCTTAGGCTTTGTGCTCAGAGGAAGGGTCAAAATGTCAGCTGGAGCGCTAGCGTCGCCTTCCTTATAAATTTTCCAATTGTCGCAGTAGTAGATGTTTTGATAGGAGTAGATTTAGTAGGCTTAGTTAAAGGATGAACATAATATTTGGTTTCCTTCTTCTTGGAAGAAACAGTGAGTGAAGATGAACCTAAATCAGAAGGAAAAGATCTATGAGGTCACAACGTAAGAAATTCTATATAAGTTATAATGAAATTTACCAGGGGATTCAAATTAAATAGGAGAATTGGAAGAGAAAGCCTTTTGATTACCAACGACCAATGATTGCTTTCCCTAAGCATTCTCCTTCATCATTGGGGGTTCTCCTAATATCCTATGGCGTTCCAGGATCAAAGAATAATTATGAAGATTTATTTCCATCAAAAGTGTAAGTCTATCATCCATACTCTTCGATACCTGCGTCAGGGACTTAATACTATCGTCAATAGAAGGGTATGGCTGTTACAAGTAGGATCTAAAGAAAATATTCATCATAAGAGGATGACAGATGTAAAATAAATAATAGAAAACAGAAACTTACTAAAAACAAAGAAGGTTCCTAATCTTAGAGGAGTAGGATCTAACAAAGAAAAAATTGATTTTCCCCCTCCATCATCTAATTAATTGGATGGATAATTAAACTCTTCGAAAGAGGACAAAGATGATGCAGTGGACTATCAAAATTTTCATTTATCCTCACTGGATTGGCCATGGTATAGACAGTTGCAGTGCTTAAAGAAGGGAGTTTGGCTTCCCTAGCAAGAACTTCTAAGCAGCTCAGATAAGTGTATGAGTTGGGGGTCAACTGAATCAGAGCGATATTTAAATGCTGCAAGAATCACAAAAGAAAATATAGTAAAGATTAATACCCTAAATGTCGAATATGAATAGGTGTAAAGGCAAAGATCCCTCTGGAGGGTTTTCGAACCTGCTAGAGGGAACGATGGGCATGACTTTTATGTTCATAATCCAAATTGTCGAAGAACAGTATCCACTTCTTTCTGAATGGTAATATATGATTTGTTGAGACGATAATCTCCTTTATTGGCAAAGGGAATTGACCTAAAGCTCTTACCTACTTTCTTGTCTTTCATTTGCCTACCAGGTGATATTATACAAAGTCAGGGAAGTATTAAACACTTCGAAAATTTTAGAATTCTCAAGAATGCAAAATAGACAATTGAATACCTAAACAAAAGGTAGTTAAAAATTACTCAAGCTATAAAATTAAATTGCTAAAGTTCAAGTTTAACCATAACATTTGCGACAAGCCTTTAACTGTTGAATAATCCACACAGAATTCTTAAAACAATTGGAAATTTATAGTCAATTAAATATAGGAAAACAATTGTTAGATCCCATGGTAGAATAATGAATTTATAAAAAGAGATCTAACTGAAATACCATTCAAAATATATCTGGGCAAGTCTAATCGATAAGTTAATGTTAAATTTTTAGGAAGCCGTAATAGTAGCCGCTGTTAAAAATTTAGTATGATGTCATAGCGATGACACAGTGTCGAAATAATAAATAATCAAAACCAACTAAAATGTCAAAATGGTCTAAAAATTAATTTAATAAAAATATATAGTATATAAGGAGTTTATGAATTTGCCACGATAACAACAACGCTAGTTAGTGGTGTCGCATGAAATTTAAACCATAACACTGAAAATAGTTGTTGAAAAAGAATGATGACACACAGTAAGGATACTGAATTCACATGACAACTATAAATTGATGCCAAATACAAGAATGGTTGTCGCACCCATGGTTATGTACCAACATGGTAGGGATTTCACATTATAATAACTTGTAGACTTTGAATTAGTTATCGAAAAAATAAAAAAAAGACAAAATTATTTGAAGTCAAACATTAAATCGATTTCGTAGGGCATTATTTTTAAAATTAAACGAGTTAATAATGTGTTTCAGGTTCACAATAGACTATTTATTTCGTAAATAAACTATAAGCCCCTAGGCCTTTAAATTGATATAGCTCAATTTTAATTAACTGATTAAATCCCCCAGCAACATGGTAATTTGAAGTTAAAATTATTCATAAGCATAACAAGTTTATGATTAGATTATTAATTCAAAGATTAATGGTAAAATTTAATTGATAAACCCTAAGCATAAATTTAAAATAAAAAGCCCTCGCGTAAAACCCTAGCCATAATTCGAATAAATATTTCCTAATTTGATTAACAACTTAATCAATTAAAATGAAGGGCATACCTTTATTCAAGCTTCAGCGTTGAAAGATTGAAGGTTTTTGAATAATTTTAAGGATTTTAAAATTTTTGCTTCAGCTTTGAGTTGCAGGTGCAGGAAAAAATGATGAAGAAGCATGAATATTTACAGGTAAGAAGCAGTATAGTCACCATTGGATCAAATTTAAAAGAATGGCTAGATCTGGAAAATAATACTAATAGGAGACAGGTGCCAAATCAAGGAAACGACTTAAAAAGTCAATGTTTCCTTCATACTATGGGGCAAATGTTATTACCATTCATGATTTTGAAGGCATGAGTGTAGGCCGGCAACAAGAATGAAAAATTAAAGGATATCATAGCCAAAGACGATGGGGTTGTTAAATCAATGAAAGAAAGGATGTCGCACCTCAGCGATATGAAAGCTGATGTTAGACATTAGTAATCAAAAGGATTTCACATACCAGCACCACATAGAAGCATGTTGCAGGTCATCGGTATATTTGGAGATGTTGTATATCAATGATGCCTTAACTCGTCCATATCGCATATCATCAGTGAATGATGCCATTGAAAGCCATCACTATACTTCATTAAGAAAAGGATTGATGTTGAATTCTGGACGATGCCGCCTCCCTCTGATACTGCAAGTTATCAGCCTTTAAAGAATGTTGATAACGACGTTGATGTTGGAGACCATCAATATTTACAAGAGTTATCGTGTATTATCAATGTCGCATTTTATCAATAAAGAAGGCGGATGTCGTAAATAGTCCATGAATAGCAAGAATAGTATGAATCGATATTGAAAAGCAGCAATGTTATAGAAGGATGGCCACATACTTAAAAGACTGAAGGATATTGAATTCCTGCCTTCAGTTAATGTTGTTATTCATCGGACTATTGTAAGTCATCAACGTTTGGAATGTCGAAAGCCTTTATTTTCTTAGGTAATAACCAAAGCTATCTAGCCAGATGTGAATGTTAAGTGTCAAACCTTGATGCCATAACTCATCAATAGCAAAAAGGATGTCAGAAATCATCAAAGCAAAGAATATCATCGAATGCAATCGAGATAATTGATGATGCCGAAAATTAAGCATGCCAAAGGTGACACATGGTAGCCATATCGCGCCTCTCTAACCCAATAGATATGGAATTGATGGTAAGGAGGATGGGGTGATTGATTCTTCTATCATTTCTTACTTTTCAAATTTTGTAACCCTAAATCAATTTGGGGATTTTAATGCCGATTGTAATCTTGCAACCCTTTTTTGCAAATAAGGGCTTGTACATTTACAATTGCATAACATATTGAATAGAGAACCATGATTCTTTACTTATGATTCCCATGCACTTATGATTCTGATATGACCATGTCTTTGTCATTGAACACACACGCTTCTCACAAGTTGACATTGGATTCCATTAGTCGATTCCTAACCAAGTTTACACCTGTTCTGGGGTTAACAAAGAAATTTGTTAACACAATATATTCAAAGATTTACACTTATTAATTTAGGGAATTTAGGGTTTTAGATGTTATGTTTACGTTTACCAAAATTACCTAAGGCATACATCAAATCCAAATAAATATATTCAATTACAAAAATGCGAAACTCTTGATATTTTCACTCATGGAGAATTGTTTGCTTCCTAATTATACTGATTTCACCATGCCTGATTTTTTCGGATCTCCCACTTTTGGATTATACAACAAAGTGAATTGCACATGAAAATTAAATCTAGAATCAAAAACTAGAGAGGAATGGAAACAAAAATCAAAAGAATAAACATCTAAACCTCTTACCCGGAAATCCTACCTGATTATGGAATCTAAAGAAGAAGGAGATAAGATCTGATTTGTATCACTCCTAGTTATCCGTTAGATCTTCCCCTTTTAGAATATACAACGATTATATTGTGTGTACTAGTTTTCAGAAATCAAAAAATAGAGAGGAGAAAGATTGAGAATTTAATTAGAAATTAGAATTACTTACCAGAAGGTTTATTGTTCTTGAAAACCTAAGTGGAAAGATTGTGACAGAGCTTCACCATTGGTATAGAATTTTATGAAGAAAAAGTAGGGATCTAGTGGTCTATTTATATAGGTGAGAAGGAATGGTAGCTGTTAGATTTAAAATAAACAGATCTGGAATGTTCTAAATATTCAAAACCATAGTCGTCGTTTAGTGTCACTGGTTGACCGCTAGCATGAACCAATCGTAGTTCAGAGGTTGACCGGTCCCCAACCAATGACCTTGTTTCCTTCTATTCTTTTATTTATGTTATTTATTTATTATATTCCTTAATTAAATTATACGTTGCTCAAGTTACAGTTAACGTTTACTTAAATGTTAAGTACACCTTAATGTTAAATTCAAATTTCAAATTTTTGAATTTCCTCCATATTTTAATTTAAATTCTAAAACTTTAAACATCTATAACTTCTTCATTTTAACTCTAATTTCAATATTATATCCGAAAATTGATCATAAAATCGTCACAGATGCAATGATGCAACATCTGTTACCAAATCCTAACATTTTCAAATTTTTTATTTTTAACCTTATTTTAATTATTTAATTTCTTATTAAATTTTACATGGTGTTACATTCTCCCCCCTTAAAAGGGATTTCACCCCCAAAATCACGAAGGGAAGATAGTGTAACACGCACTCAACAACCATGTTATACAAATAGTTTATTTACAATAATCTACAAAATCATTCTACTCGATAAAAATGCAATTTTGATTATGTATGCAACATACTATTGGTGAGCTCAATCATAGCGTGAATGCAAGATCGTGAAATATA
This sequence comes from Allium cepa, assembly GCA_030765085.1. Classification (NCBI taxonomy): domain Eukaryota; kingdom Viridiplantae; phylum Streptophyta; class Magnoliopsida; order Asparagales; family Amaryllidaceae; genus Allium; species Allium cepa. The sequence goes on from CM060928.1 coordinate 349,887,098, forward strand.
AGCATGTATGCAAACATCCTAAATATATATAAAATTCTATATGAGTGCAGAAATGACAGTAAAAACTGTGGCAACATCTCCTACCATCCAATCTAGCAACCATGATACAACCAAACACCTATGCTTTTGCAGAGAAAAGTTTACCAGAGAAAACATTGGGATGAGAAACATTCACCTTTGGTTTCCCATGTGCTTTCTGTTGGGTTATCTCCCCATTGAAATCAAACTAACCTAATACCTTTGTAACGAAGCCTATTAATACCATGCTCCATAATGCGTTTGGAGACATGGGGAGGGGGACCGTTGGGTTCCATTTCAACATTAATTAACTGACCAGGCTCTATTACAGAGGCAATGTCGTGCAGACATTTCCTCAAGTGTGGAACATGAAGGACATCATAGACTCTCTTTAACTAGTTTGAAAGTTCCACTTTATAAGCAAGTGCTATACCTTCTCTAAAATCAGGAAGACCCAACAAACCTTGGCACCAACTTCCCAGATGTACCAAACCTCATTATCTTTCCAAGAGGGGAAACCTGAACGAATACCATGTCCATAACTGAAAACTCAATTTCTTACTTCACCTATCGGCATAAGACTCCTAAATATCCTATGAAATCTTCATTCGCTTCCTAAGCACTTCTACGTATTCCAGAATCCTCCAAAGTCCATGACGCAAGCTCTTAGAAAATCTTCTAAATTCAAAGTCATTTCCAAAGTAGATTGCAAATCCCTCCAAAATTCACAAGTGAACAAAGGGTCTTTATCTCAAGAATGCTATCTTGAACTCCATGTAGTCATTTCTTCCTTATAATAAATCTGTGCTAGGGATGTTGTAGCATTATTACTTCCAGCAGAAATGAAATGAACCAATCTAATATAATATAAATAGCATCATTTCACTTTGGACTCCTAGGTAACCCATCTATAAAGTCCATCTTTATATGCTCCCAATTCCAATTCAGAACCTCCAACGGTAATAACAACACTTCGGTATTCCTTGCTCGATCTTAGACCTTCGACACGTCAAACATCTGGAAGTAAACTCTTCATCCTTGACCAATTAGAAAATTCTCTTCATACCCTTTTACACCTTATCACATTCAGGATGAAAGGTGACACTCCACAAGTTATGGGTATGAAGCATTCTAACCTAATTTTCTTATTTACTTCCAGTCTGATCTTAGGTGCATCGCTAGTTAAGTGTCCTTATGAAATTTTCCATATTTGCGATGTTCCTCAATACACACACACAGATATATATATATATATATATATATATATATATATATATATATATATATCGATCTAGTTCCATCCCTAAAATCAACACAGTGATGAAACAGGATCATGCCTTATACCTTGTAAAAAAACTTTTTCTAAAGGAGACAGCTGGCGTTTTCAACCCAAAAACTATAAAAGAAAATTTTGTTGGAAGTTGCACTTAGTCATTAACTGGTGTTAATGATGTTGGGGTCCTAGTGTGTGACAGCCCGCAAATCCGTACCCCTTGAATCAACATTATTATACCCTAATTGACTCAAGTGGAACAGAAAAACGAACCATTGAGGTTAAAAGAAAAGAGATAGAAGAAGAAGAAACTAAACAATATCAGAATCTCACAGTCGCAGCGGAATAAAATATAATAGCAACTATATATCTTTACACAAAATGAAATCTATAACTGTTTATACAACATATCATCAGAGTAACTCATACATCAATCATCACATAACAGACATACCATACAACATAGCAGCGGATATATATATAGGTACATATAATACGTCTCGAACTCCAGCTCCTCTCCTGCTCCATAGCAACCTATCCTGAACATATAATACTCGGTCTGACCCGAGCATTATAATGAAATAACACCCGAGTCAGTCTGGCATACCAGCTGATAATAATGCACACAATTGATTATTAAAGTTTCAAAAATCCTTTTGAAAACAAAAGCATCTCGTAAGACCACGCCACAAATAAACATGTCGGGTTTTTACCTTACGATAGCTAAAACACTTTTTATAGAAATCCTCTTATATTATAATAGGGTCTATTTACAAATACTTATAAAATAGCCGAAATTGTTACATTCATTAAATTCCAGCTACTAGCCACCGAAGTGGGTAATACAAACAAAACTCGTAAAAGGCTCGTAGGGAAAATGGATTTCCAACAATGACTAGGCACTGGGGTACCACCTGTCACAGTACGTGGTCTAGATCACAGTACCGAGGACTACTCCCTTCGTCCCCTGCAACACAAGACCGGAATCACCTATGGGCAATTCCGAATAAGATCACCCCGCGGTTGGGATCAGCAACCGCACCACTAAGCCGAAATAAAAAGGAACCTCTAGACAGGGATGACCTTACTCTCCAGTGGGGGCTACCCACGAAGCCTTGCTGCATATCCCCTGATTTTCAGTCATTCCCGGTTGGTGAGGCTTGAGGCTTAACGTTACCTTTAGAACGTTTCACTTAGAATGCCCATCGTCCGCTGACGATGTCACGAAGCATTCGTCCATACAAGTTCGGCCATTCCAATTCATAATTACTACTACAAATTCATATTCACTTCAATATAAATGAATAGTGCTCCTTGCCAATCTAAGATGGACATTCCTAGAATGTCATTCCACCATTACTCACCTTTCTAAAATTCCTTCTTAGTTCAAATGAGTATCTCTTACTCAGAATAATCGGTCATTAATATCAAAATTGACAATCTCTAACCAATCCTTATTAAATCTATTTCAGTTTATTACCATTTCAAAATTTACTTGTTATGAGTATTCAATTCCTCCATAAATACCATATGAGCTTCCTTGATCCATCAATCATTTAATCCTTTTCATCCTCTATTAATTATAAATTTATTGCCTGTTAAATCTATAATTAATGTCCATAAATCTTTGTCCTGTACTTACTATGCTATTTATAATTAATATGAATAATGTTGTAAATTACGATATTTATATATTTCTTATTTCTAATTATTACTAACTAAACTAGAACATTCCTTTCTATATTTTGTTTTATTAGAGGCATTCTTCCAAATAGGATTACCATTAAGAAATTCCATAAATTAACCACAAGTGATATTTTTTGCTTTGTTTGAAATTACAAGAGATTATTTCCTTTATTCTATTGAAGTTCATAGTGTAAACTACAGAAAAGCATATCAACAACTTATAATATCTTTTTCCAATTTTGGTATATCCTTTGTCAATTCAGATACCACATTTTTATGCACTTAAGGAATTAGATAATTAACGAAAATTACATGGAGCCTACTCCCAATAATTCAAAATATGGAAATTTCCATTCCAAGGGCAACCTAATCTTACAATCCAATTACAGATCTAGAATATCTTTATACCTTACCAACGTTCTATAAATAAATGTTTGTGATTGATTTCAAATTTCCAGATCAAGTTGTACATACTATTCTTCTATTATTCATATCCTGAAATCTTTATCCTTTCTTTTCTAAATAGTGATCTCTATCTACTCCATAAACTATAAACTTATAAATCCACATTACGCTAGTATGTGACATTTGAAATTCGAACTTGCAAAAGAATTTCAACATTTCAAAAGAAAAACTTTAAGCATACTTTCAAAAAAAAATTCCAACTTGCAAAACAGCTTAGGGAATTGAATTTCCAAAAGCATTTAAACATCATATTTTATTTTATTCCATATATCTACTCCATTTTTAATAAACGTTTGCACAAATCCTTCCAAAAATATTTAAACCCAACTTTTCAAAATTTCCAAACATTTCATAGTAAAATAATTTCCTTTCTCAAATACTTACTTCTTTAAAGTAGGGTCTTTTAACCCACTACATTCAAAAACTCAATTATTAAACCAAGCCATCAAAATGGCGCGAAATAATTTCCATCTGTCAAAAACTTTCAACATTAAAGATTTATTCCTTCAAAAGTTAGTCTTTTTATTCGAAATACTCAAATACATCTTTTCAAGCTTTAAATGATGAAAAGTGGAGTAGACAAAGATAGCTTATATCCTATTACATTCCTATCCTATCTTCATTACTTCTCTCCTACATTATCTTCAACTGGATTATTGTTCCCATTTTATAACTTCCTAACGCCATTCCTATCCAAATCTTCCAATATTAATTCTATTTATACTTTTCCTTCTTAAAATAGCTTCTACATCATTATAATCAACTTCCATTTTTATTTTTATTTTTATGAAGAATTTTAAAAGAACTTCCAAATTTATGAAATAAGAAAAATTATCAAGTCCATCTTATATTCTATTTTACATTTATTTCAAAACAAAAAAAAAATTCCTTTATTGAAAATCTTTAAACAAAAAATATTTTGATCCAACAAAATTTTAGATTAAGAGTTTCAAAAATGAAAAACTTTTTTTGCCAAAAATCTTTTAAGCGAAACTTTTGACTCCACAACTTCTTTTTATGCTATGATTTTCCTCAACTTCTTAATAAATCTTTTGAAAAATCCACTCAAAACATTTCAAGGAGGTTTCCAAAGAAAATCTTTTTATCAAATTCTTTCACATGGTGTTAGATTTTTGAAATTTGACTTTAATTGTCCTTTTTATTAAATTTTCTTCTTCTATCAACCCATTCCGTTGGATGTTTACAACTTATGCTATCTTGTAATATTTAATTACTATATAACATTCTTATTTTCTATTTCTATAAATGTTGATTGTCTCTAGTAAATGAGTATTATCATAGCCGGACAATTTCTAAAGACATTTAATTATTCATCCAACTTTTTCTATTAAAACTTCTTTAACTCTCCATAATTACCCTAATAATCTCTTTAATTAGTCCATTTATATCCTAATTAAATTATTGTAACTCTCTATTTATTGCATACTTATTTCCCAATTAATTTTAGAGTTACAATATTTTTAATTTACATTCCTTATGGAATGACCTCTGTCACACATTCCCTGCTCTATTTATTTTTCCAACCGTTAGTCGCCATGCTCATCCTTTCCGAATAAGGTTGAGACTACTTCTATAGTCTATATAGAGTAAACTCAAATTAAATATATATATATATATACATATATACATATATATATATATATATTAGATTTTTGAAAAGTACTTTCAAAAATAACAAGTATGCCACTCACACGAATACCTATCCCAGTTGATAGGGTAACCTAATATTCTGATACTAGTTGTAAGAACCCAACCCGAAATGGACCTAATTTAGACCAAATAAAAGCTCATCTAACCTTAGACCATCTTAAAGTGAGTTGTTAAGTTGATAAAATTTAAACAACACACAATACACAGAGCCATCTATCTATACTTTCAGAATCTCACAACGGAGTGGATAAAATATAATATTAGAAACAAGTACCCATTTGATAAAAGAAAAGCATTTCAAAAATATAGATATTATTATCAAATCTCATGGCATGTCTACATAAAATCTCTATAGTACAATATTTCAAGAAAAACATAATTTTCTGAAATAGATATATTTGAATTATTAAAAAAACATAAATAGATAGATAACTACCATAAGTCTTCGTCTCCACCTTCATCCCGAAAATCAGCATTGTCTCCTCTAACATGTGTGTTGTAATGAGGAGTGGGTCAGAACAACAAATGTCAGGTGAAATGAAAATCATGCTTTACCATAATTGTACTTGGGAAGTAATATATAAGAAATATTTCTTATGTATTTTAAATCTATACCATATTAATAACTTTAACTGTAAGCCCAAATGCCTTTCCAGTCCAATTCCAAAACTCCAACGCTACTAACATCAATGATGCAAGAGAAAGCATCCAAACCAATAAATAGCCTTTATTGGAGATTGGGCATACTCTAACCAATTAATACCTATTATATATGCAGGTCCCCATCACTTAATACCTAACCCATTTAAAATTTTTAAAGCAATCATTGTTAATGATGTGAAATTGAAAACCTCCAGACCACTTAACACCTCTTTCTTGGGAATTTTGGCAAACTCCAACCATTTAAGACCTATAAAATAGATAGGTCACCATCATTTAAGATCTAACCTGAGGTGGATCCCTACACGGTCCTAGCTAGCTGACATCTCAAGTAATCCCATTAGGTCACTTAATACTTCTCCTAGGAAAGAGACGACCAACTGTTGCCACTTAATACCTCTAACCCAAAGTGGACCCTAGTTAAAGATTTCTCATATTATATCAATAGCCTAATTATGACCTATAACCCAAACTGTGACATCTCATATTAGTCCGACTATTCATGGGTACTGGTAGCCAGATTGACTGGGCATACTTATCCCACATAATTGGGACTAACCTCGGATTCACTAAGATTATGTATTATAGGTGATGTCCCACATCAGTTCCTACAATTACATTGTTGTAGCACAATTTTACAGTGAAGACTTATATATAACTTTAGATTGACCTTACATTCCTATAACTTAGTCATCCTTCATATATATACTAATTATATATATACACTATCTTACATAATTAATAATTATGACCATATAAGGTAACCCTTATTATGCCTTTAATTACGGATTAGTTTCCATAATTCACACTAACGACCATCCTACAAAATTAATATTGTTTACTACCCTATTAATTTTAATCAATACATTCAATACACAACAATTATTATGTTATTATTAAAATTAATAATTAATATATTAATATTTTATATACATACATACATACATATATGCACGATATTGGAATAAAATATTTCCAGTCATACACAAAGAAAAACGCTTATTAATTTAATTGTTAAAACTCATACATGCCCCAAACTCCAAAAAAAGAATAGCTAATTTCCTAAGCCAACAACTTGACTTGTAAACAAAAAGAAATAATACCAAACTTATCTCCTATTAATATAATAAAATTAACCCCTCTATTAAAGAAACAAACTATATAACTTAAAGCTTTTATATTCCATCCAACTTTTGCAATTACATCTTATAGTGAAAAAAGGGGTTCATGCTTATTTAAATTTACAGAAATATGTTATGCAAACTACAATTAATCAAAAATCATATTTTGCATGCCATTTCTAACTTTACTTATTTTTATAATCCTTTAACACTATAAGAGAAATAAAAGGAGATGAAGTGGAAAAGGTTAAAAATTGTTGATCTCAAAAAAACCGATTCTACTATATTAATACAAAAACAGTTGAAATTCCAACATATTCAAAGATTTACATTTATTTATTTAGGGAAATTCTAAAGGTCTTAGATGTATATTTTCGTTTACCAAAATTTCCCAATGATTACATCAAATTAAAATAAATAGTATTCAACTACAAAAATGTGAAAACATTATATTTCCACTCATGGAGAATTGTTTGCTTTCTAACTGGATTTGATTCCACCATGTCGAATTTCTTTTCAGATCTGCTACTTTTGAAATATATAACAAAGTGAATTGTATATAGAAGTTAGATCCAGAATCAGAAACTAGAGAGGAATAGAATTAGAGATCAAAAGAATTAAACATCTGAACCACTTACTTGAAAATCCTAGCTGATTCTGGAATCTAAAAAAGAAGAAGAAGATGATGAGATTTGATTCTTACTGGATCTAATTCTCGATTAGATCTTCCTTCTTTTGAATATACAGCTAATAGATTGTATGTGTGTAGTTTAGTTTTCAGATTTTAGAAGATAGAGAGGAGAAAGATTGAGAATTTAATTGCAAATTTGAAATTAGAATTACTTACCAGAAAGTTTATTATTTCTGAAAATCTAAAGGGAAAATTTTTGATAGAGCTTCGTCGTTGGTACTGATTTTATAAAGGAAAAGTGGGGATATATATGGGTCATTTATGAGGTGAGAAGGAATGAGAGTTGTTGGATTTAAAATAAACAAATCCGAAACATTCAAAATAATCAAAACCTTAGCCGTCATTCAACGTTACAAGTTTGTCGCCTTGACCTACCGGTTGACCGATTGTAGTTCTTGGTCGTTGCTTTCTTTCTACCATTTTATTCATGTTATTTATTTATTAAATTCCTTACTTAATTTATACACTACACAATTAACATTTACTTGAATGTAAAGTACCTCTTAACGTTAAATTCAAATTTCAAGCTTCTGAATTTCCTCTATATTTTAAATTTAAACTTGAAAACTTCAAATGTCATAACTTCTCCATTTTAACTTCGATTTCAACATATTATATATGGAAATTGATCAGAAAATTTCCATGGACATAATGTTGCAACTTACATGACCAAATTCTGACATTTTCAAATTTTTCATTTTTAGCCTTCTTCTAATTGTATAATTTTTTATTAAATTTTATGGGTTGTTACAAAGAGCATGATCACTACATATAGAAGGATCCCAGAATTTGAATGGTACTTGGCTCCTTTGTTAGGCCTAGGATGCCTTACAACTGTATATTTCAATGGATTGTGAATTGGAGATGTACATTTCATCCAAACTGATAAGAAGTAAGAACCTATATATTGCATGCATCCAGAAGCAAGATGTTATTAAGGATTGAGCAATTTCCCACAAGAAGGTATGCATCAATCACCACAAGAGGATAGCCGAATTATTAGTATATATTCTTAATAAGGTGCGGCCAAGATAAAAGAAAAAGTACAAAAGTACAAAAGAAAAGATAATTAGAGTCCACTTTTGAGTCCTACTCCATATGAAGGAATTTTATAAAAAGATTTCTAGAAAAGCGTTCCTTGAAACATTTTGAATTGTCCATTCAAATGATTTACTGGAAAGTTATCATTTTGAAAATGTAAGAAAATTTCAAAATTCATGATTTAAAATTGGTTGAGTCAAAAGTTTTCAATTTAATGGTTTTTGGTAAAAGGGTTCTTTGTTTTTGAAATTAATGGAAAAGAAAGCGTATTTCGCATAATGATTTTTCCTATTTAAAAAATCGAAAGTTTTTAAAAAATTCTTACTTCAAGGAGTGGGTGATTTAAACGGGACATGGTGTAATAAAGGGTAGGAATGCCCTATAATAAGGATAGGAGGAATATTCCCATATAAGGGAAATATGAAGAGTAAAAGTTGAATAATTTTAGGTTTTTCAAGAAGGATAATGGCCAAAGCAATATAGTCAAGTGTGCTGCAAGATTGAAGAAGAGGGCTTGATGAACTAGACGGCGGTCTAAGGCTTTTCATATAGAAGTCCGGTATTTCTTGGAGTGGTACAAATCATCTTGGATTGAAGAAGATGAAGATAGAGTATAAAGATATCATTAATTAATTTAACCCTGTCTGAATATGGTCTAGGTTTAACTTGGACCTAAAATTCAACAACTGGTCGATTGCTTAACCTTGAGCGGTCGACAAGTTGTCGGGTAAAATGCGCAACTTAAATCTCGAATGTGTCATATAACCGCATTCAGGATTTGCCTCTATGATATCCCAAAATTTCAAGCAAATAAATATGTGATAATTTCTTTTATATATTATTTAAAATAAGCTAAATTATTATTTCCAAACAAATTTAAATATGGGTTGTTTAAGTGTGTATATATATATATATGTGAGTTGATTTTAAATAGAATTTGAACTTGAATTTGAATTTGAAAATTCAAAGAATAAATATCTTATAATAATTTATTTTATATTATTTTCTTTAAAAGATTTTATTTACATAAATTAAGGGAAGTACTTGCTAAATTGAAAATTTTATATACAAGTTTTATGAAAACATTTTGAAATATAAATAACGAATATATATAAAACTAGTATATTGTATATTGTATAACTATTTATAAGTGTATAATTGGAATTTTATATCACTACTTTTAAATTTTATATAGATAAATAGGAAAGAAAGTTTAAATATAAACACATAAGACATTAATAAAATCAATTGAAATTATAATATAAATATACATAAACATATAAAATCATATTAATACCTGATAATTACAAATGTAAACATAAGTTCTTTCAATTTAACAAGTGTGAATCAATTATAACATGCAAATGACATTTGTAAGAAAATTTAACAAATGTCATTATTTTGTTTTTGTTTTTAAATAATAAATAAAGGATAAAAGAAGATATATATACATTTCTATTTCTTTTTCTGTTTTCATCTTTCAAAACAAAGAAAACAAAAATCTGTAAATCTAAACCAGAAAAAAAAAAGAAAAAAAGGAAGAGTCAAATTCAAACTACATCAAGCTTTTGCAAGTTCCCAAACTCGAAACTCAACAAATTCAGGAGATTGAACTCAGTTTTATCAACAGCAAGCAAGGGCAAAGGCATGCAAAACTCATTTTAAAACAAAGTAGATTCAAGAATCAGGTTCCAGTTAAAATCAATTTCCAGATCAATCTTTTCCTTGTCCCCTGTTCATCAATTACAGGTGAGAAACATTTATTTTAGAGAAGATTAAATCTGTTTTAACATACTAATGCATGTGATAAATAACTGTTGTTATGTTGTGAATATAATTTTCATGGGTGAATTTTTCCTAGAATATAGTTGGATATCTATGTGTGTGTGTGTATGTATGTATGTATGTATGTATATATATATATATATATCTGTGTGAATGTCTATATGTTGATATCTAACTCTGTCTTTGTTCAAACAGACTCAATTAGTTTTAAAATTCCTAAATCTCCTTTCCCAATCTCTTTTAGTATTTGATCTCTTAATGAAATATGTTAGTACTAACTATATTTGATTTTTAAAAATGTTCTTAAGCAAAATTAGTACACAGATTTACTGGAAAGGAATAAATTTCAAAGGAAATCCTTCCAAGTCAGAAAATGAAGTATTTTTAACTCAAGTTTTGTTTATATGATCTAATTCGATATTGGAAATGATGATTTTTAAAGGTAAAATCAAAATTTTTAATCTTGAATTCGAGGGGAATTTATGGATTGATCGGAAATTGGGAAAGTGCCAATTTTCGGTGATCACGACAATCTGTCGCCTCGGGGTTTAGACCAGAGGTTGCTTGTAGATCGATGGAGTTGGGAAAAATTACTCGGTAAAATTTAAATGGGCGTGGTGATCAGTGAGATCGAAGTAGGATTTTGCTGTGCCTTGTTTAAGGGCTCAAGTCGCACGGCAAGGGTGGCATCGAGCAAGGGATAGAGAAGCGCGCATGGTGGGAGATTGAAAGAGGCGATCGTGGAGAGGATTTGGGCAGATTTGGGCGAAGTTCGGTGGGAGGTAGCGGCTTGGCGAGGAAGGGTTGTGGCTCGTCACTGTTTTTTGGGTCGGAGGAGCAGCTCGATTTTTGGTACGGAGGAGTAGCGGTGTTTGTTGGAAGGTGACTGTGTTTGGGTGGTCAGGGCCGATGTGTGGAGACGTTCGGTGACGGAAATGGATGGCCGTCGATGATATACATGTGCACGGTGTGCACAAATTTGTGCACGAAACTGGGTACGAGAAGGAAGATTTTAGAGATAAGGGAAGAAGAAGTTTTTGCTCGAGTCTGATCTCGGGGAGGTGGGGTTTGTACTCGAGTGATTGTTCGGGATATTTAGTCTTGGCTTGGGTTACCATGACATGGTGTTAAAATAAAGAAATTTAGCAAGAATCAAACCCGGGTGTTTTCGGGTTTTAAACAGTGTAAAGTGTGAACCTGGCTTTTCAAGAAATTAAATATTATAAAGTAAATGTGTTTTGAATTCAAATTATTGATTTGAAATAATTATATTTATAGGGTTGATGATAAATTAATTCATAAGTATTTCTCAAATGTGCTTTAATAATGACTTAATTAAGTAGATGTTTTAAGATAAATACGTTAGACTTAAGTTAATTAAGGGTCTAAAGAAATTTTTGTATGTTAAGTATAAATTAATTTTAAAGCATTCAATCCAAATATGATTTATATGATAGTTAAGAAATTAATTAAGATAATGATTTATCTTAGATTAATCAGGGACTTAAGTAAATAAGAATAAATTTAATTTATAATTGAGGGTTATAAATAAATTAATTAGAGATTAATTAATTGGTAATTAGGGATTGGTTTATGTAAATAATTAGAGATTAATTATTTAAATAATAATTACTTAATGAAGTAATTAAGGAGTAATTGTTAAGGGTTAATTAATTTAATTATTAATTAGAGGATAATTGATTAATAATTAAATATTAATTATTGAGGATAATTAACCAATGGAATAATTAATTAATGAAGGTAATTATGGATAATTAATGGGTAATTAGAGGATGATTAATAAATTGGTTTGTAATTAATTAATGTATGTAAGCAGGATTAAAAGGTAATTAAGGTAATTAATTTAATTATTTGAAGATTGATTAAATTAATTAGAAATTGTACATCTGATTCATCTTGCTTATGAATGATTGAATGATATTGGATGCTTTGGATTACTGGTATGTGATTGTGATGCTATGTGATATGGTGTGTGAATATGGATTATCTATTTGTAATAGAATCACTATGTGAATATATTACTCTGAGTATAAATTGATTTGTTTCCACTTAAACAACTTGGATTAAAAATGATATTGGATATCGGAGAGACTGGGGTCGGATATCAATAGATACCCGAAACCACTTCGATTTGGAATCTACAAAAATTATTTATGAATTTGACTTTGGGATAAATAGGCTGGAATAGAATAAATGATGTAAACTTGGCCATTTAATCTGAGTAATAATGCTTAGATATGATTGTAAGATGTGTATTTGACTATGGCAAGTTAAGAACTCGTAGTAAAGTACGAGTTACCCTAGATTTTTAGATAAGTTTTATGCATTAGTATTTCATGTTAGATGTGTTTACTTACGCTGGTTTTCAGCCTAGCCCAGGGGTTACTTTGATATAATGCTCGGGTCAGACCGAGTATTACAAATTTTCAGATTAGGACGTTCTGGAGCTCAGGAGGCGAGCTGGATGGCAGGAACGTATGGGTTTACCGTTGTGAATTTGAGAGTTGTGATAGTAGTTTGGGACAGGTTGATATAGTGTCTAGTCAAATTATAATGGGTGTAACTCTGATGTATTGTTGTAATAGTAATAATTACAGCTTTCTTTGTAATGCTATTATTTTGATATTATATTTTGATCCGCTGTGAAAGTGAGATGCTGTTGTTTTTCTGCTCTTCTTCTATCTTCTTCTTTTCTTTAACAATCTGAAATTTCTGGATTTCGATTGCTCGGCATTTCTACAGTGAATGTATTAATGTCGAATTTCCGAGGTCGAAATTTTGGGTCGTTACATTTTGGTATCTAAGCAAAAGGTTAAGCGAGAACCTTGGCTCTAGTGGGGAATACTCATTAAGGACAGGGTCAATGGTACCCTATAATGAGTTGAGTGTAGTATATATGAGGGCGTGTTTTTTATTTTCATATAAAATGATTTTTAAAAAATGTTTTAAAAATGATTTTTATATAAGTTTATATTTTGACATGTATAAAGCAATAGTTTTCTAATATATTAAGGTAGCTAGTTGATGTATTATTTGAATTAAAAATAATAATTAGTATTAAGTGGTAATAGAAATACAACCAAATGGGAATTGGATAATATGAACTATATAAATAAGATAAGCTAGAAATGGATTTAAAACTAGAAATAAAATCTTGAATTGGTAGAAGTGTTTTCACAAGGTCGAATTAAGTGACCCTGTTTTTATTTTCCAATAAATTATAAGATAATAATGAATTGGTTTCCAGATATGATAATCTTAGTTATTAACATAAATGGTTGTTGTGTTTAATAATGAAATGTTTGTTAATGATTAAGCAAAATGAAACATTTTAGGGAAGTAAACATTTAAGTGAGTATGACTTATAAATTGAAAATTGAAAAAGGGTTTAAATTGTGAAGTTTTAAATCTAAGTTCAGAAAATTTGGAATTTGTTTCAAAGTGTTAAAAGAAATAATAATAGTATTGCTTACAATGTAATTGAATGAAAAGGGCCTGTTTCAAACAAGAATTGTTTGGAAATTTTAAAAAAAAAATTGTTTTGAATTAAAACCAAAGGTGTTTTAAAATATAAAGTATAATTTGGTGTGCAAAGGAAATAAATATGTATATATGAGGAATATACATAATATCAAAGATGATTTGAAATAAACTCTAAGTTTGAGTTTTTAAATTTTTTTTCGTTGGAATGTGATGTGAAAACCCAAAGTGAAATAAGTTTTTAAAACTTAGGTGGGAAGATTATTAATGAGAAGTTTAAAATTTGAAATGGAAATTCAAATTGGGTAAAGTTGACTGGATTAAATAAATTGATTTTAACTTAGAAGAGGTTAAATAAGTTTAGAACAAACAACTTAATTGGAATTTTCAAGATGAAATTGGGATTTAACTTAGGAATTTAAATGGGTTGATTTGAGATAGGAGTTATGTGTGACCTCAAACGGATTTGAGATTTGGGAATGGGTAATGTATGCTATTGATGGATGCTATTGATGAATGTTTTAAATAATTTGGATGTTTATTTACTTTGGCTGATCTTAATATCATCTTGTTGTTATTAATAATCTATGAAAATGAGATTTAGATTATTTTAAATCAATTAAGAAATGGATTGAGGTAATATATATCCATTACTGAAATAAATAGAAATAAGATTGAACTTATGAAAGGTAGATTGCTTTGAACATAAAGATTTAAATGTTAGAAATAAGCTTACTAAAATTTGTTAAGAATGGGTTTTGAAGTTAAAATGGATAATAAATTAGAATCTGAAGATTAAATTGTTTTTGAACTCTTATTTGAACTTTGAAATAAGTTAAGTTGTAACATCCCTGAAATTTTAGTTAAGATAATTTGATAATTTATTTAATTTTTTGAAATTAAATTATGAATAAAAATTTAAATTGTGTTTGAATTTCCAAATTTAATTATATGTATGTTTGTTTATTTATATAAATGGGTTTTCCCAAATAAAATAAGATGTTTGGTTGTTTGTTTAAATGTTTATAAAGAAATTTCAAATAGAATCTTAGTTTTGTAATTCAAAAGAAAATAAATATTTTAAATAAGATTGGGTTTGAAAGAAAAACTCTATCTTTTAAAATTAATAGAGATTTGTTTCCAAATATATAATATAAATATGTAATAGGTATTTTGAAAGTATATTTGAATTTAATATGGTAAATTTCTAAATGTTAACCCAATATATATGTACACATATTTATTTATTTATGAATATGAAAAAATACTTATTTAAAGATATAATAGTTTGAAAATGAATAAAATTATTTAATACTTTCTTTAATTTTATATATACATAAGGATTTAAAACTAAGAATATAAATAAAATGAAACAAGGGTTTAAAATTAAAATTATAAATTAATTATAAACCAAGGTTAAAACACAAGTCTTTTTCCATTTTGACATTTGTAAAAATTTAAGTAATATGAGATAACAAGTGTAAGAAATGAATGAACAAGTGGCAAACTTGGTTTTTATCTTCATTTAAAAAAAACAAAATCTATAAATAATTCATACTAGGGACTTAAACATAAATTTCTTCGTTTTAAAACAAATGTAAGAATTTTCTTTGATAAAGACATGTGGCAAGTGGAATTGTTTTCTTTGATTCAAAAAAGAGAAAAAAATAGAAAGCATGCATAAGAATTTTTTTTTGAAACCAAGCTATCCTCATTTTCTTCTCAAGCCTAAGGAAAAAAAATGGAAATCGAAACCAAAGATCTCGAACAAAATTCAGTTTTATCAAACCTGAGAAATTCGAATCAAAACAAAATCTGAAACAAGATCTGTTCCAAAGATCAGGCATGCAAGATCAACTACCTTCTCAAACAATCAGGATCCAGATCAGGTTCAAGTGTATCCCAATCAACAAGTTGATGAAGTTCAAAATTGAAACAAAATCATAGAGCTAATCAAATAAGCAAGCTAGAGATCCAGATCAAAAGTAAATAGCATTTTCCAGACTTCAAAATCAATAACAGGTTCACTGTCCCTGTTCTCTGTTCAAACATACTATGGTGAGAAAACCCACTAAAACTATTTATATCTCTCGATTTTCTAGACTGATGATGAAAGTATGTCAGGAATTTTTTTTATTTTTGCCTGCATGTTTATATATACATTGAATATGATGGGTGCATATCAAGATATATGAATTCTTCAGCCTCTGTATGCATATCAGGACCAAATTTGATTTAAAATCAAACCCTCTTCTTCCAATTTGCTTTAGAACCCGATCTTTAAAAAGAATATGTTAATATCATCCAGATTTTACTTTTTAAAATAATCTCAAGAAGAAATATTGTGAAATTATTTCGAAATTAAGAAGAACAGTAAAAAGAATCAAATTATGTTAAAAATTAGTTGTTTAAATTTGGATTCTTACTTATATCATCTGATTCATAATTAAAAATTGGGATATTTAAAGGTAAGATTAAAAACTTTCAGTTTATAAAGTGTAAAGATTTTTGGGTTGAATAGAATCAAGCATTTGCTCGATTACTGGCGATCAACAATGGAAGGAAGGCTGAGTTTTTGGCTGAAGCAAGCTTGGAGTATGGAGTATTTGGGAAAAATAGCCCCTAAATTTTCAGACCATCGTGATGATCATGCGAGATGGAAAAAGGGTTTGACTGCTTGTTTTTGATCGACATGGAACCAGGGTTTTTATGTAGCCATTGGCGAAATGGAAGTAATCGCAGTGGGGGGAAACATTTCATGGCCATCGGCGATGATGTGGTCAGAGTTTCGCAATCTCCGGTGAACTGCGGCAGCGAATCGAGGATTTTCTTTGATGGTCTGCTTTTGTTCCAGAATTGTCCAACATGTATGAATTCAATATCGGGGACGCTTTCGAAGATCTGGTTGTTTGAGTAGGTCCATGGTGATGTTATCGATTTGTCGAAGGTAACGTGGTTGACCGAAGATTGCCGTAACATTCGTGCACGTGCACGCGTATGTAGGCATGACTGGGTGTTGATGTTATTTGGGGAAAAAGAAGGTGAAACTCGGGTCCAAGCTCGTGGAAGCGATCGTTTTTCTCGAAGCAACGAAAGTTTGGGTTGGCATGGGAAATCACTCGGGTAGATCGTAGTTTTGCTTGGGGAATGGCTCGGGTTTGCTGATGTATTAAAACAGTTTTTAACCTTTAAAACAAAATCGAGTTTAATTGAAACAATTTTGCTAAAAGCCCATTCTTTTGTAAATGATAAAAGTTTATCCTAGTTTCGATATGGTTAAAAGGTTTTAAAACAAAATTTACTAAGTTAAAAAAGTGTTAAGATACATATAACCTTTATTTTGAAATTTTATTCAATAATAATAAGAAGTAAATTAAGGAAAGATGTTTTAATTGTTAATTAATTTTAAAAGTTTAAGTTAATTTATTTGTTAAAGAAGATTAATGTCTTGAAGTTAATTACTTAATAAGAGTAATTAAGATAAATTAATTAATAATTAAGTTTAATTAATCAAGTATTTAATGAATGCTTTAATAAAAATAATAATTACTTAGTCAAAGTAATTAAGAATAGATGATTAAAGATTAAAGATTTATTAATCAAATATTAAAGGTTAATTACCTTTAAGTAAAATTAATTAATGTGATTAATTAATTAGGGTGATTAAATTAAGAATAATCAATTAATGATAATTAACTGTAATTAAGATTTAAATTAATAGTTAAATCTTATTAATTAAAGTAATTAAGTAAGGAATGATTAATTAATAAAAGTAATTAAGATTTAATTAATTACAATTAGTGGTTAATTAATTAAGATATTTAATTAAAAAATGATTAATTAATATCAATTGTAGTTAATGGTAATTAATCATGGATTAAAGATTATTAATGAAAGTAATTAAGGTATGATTATTAATTAAGGATTGATTAATTAAATCTTTGTGATTAATTAAGGATAATTAATCAAAGGATTATTATCAATTAAAGATTAATTAATGATTAATTAAATAATAATTAATAATGGTTTGTAATTAATTAGTTATTAGTTAACCATGATTAGAAATTTATTCATAGGCAATGATCTGGTTTAAAATTAATCAGATGACTTGATGATTATACTTATGAATGTATGGATAGTATGGAATGTTGTGAATTATGTTGATATCCCGTATTTGTAATGTTATGTGATATGTTTGTGCTGTGGAATATAATTTTTTTATCTATAATGCATTTAAGTTATCTATTTGTGATTTTGTGTATATAGAAAAGCGTTATAGGATTATACCGCTTATCAATATTGCTATAATTCTGTGATGATTTAGGATGTTGCACTACTATTGTGTTAAACCCCTGGACCACAATATACACACACAAATATGGGTTTCACGTGGAAATCGGTTAAATCACGGATTTTTGAATATAATTTTAAAATTGAAATCCAAATGGTTTTGGATATGGATTGGGTTTAAAACTTTTGTAAGGAATTTCAAAGATAAAAGTTATTTTTGAATAACTAGATTTAGTTTTGAAATTTGATTTAAATTTTGAATTCAAAAATTTGAAATTGAATTCTATATTTGTTAAAAAGGTTATACAAGCTATAAATGCGTTTATATGGGTTTTTTAAAACATTTTAAAAGTATGATTTTGAGAATTTGAATTTAACCCAAGTTTAGATTTGAAAGTCCTTAACTCGTGCAATTATAATCGGGTTTTCTGAAACGGAAACAAGTGGTTTTAATAATAATAGTTTTATGTAAGGAAAGAATTTCCAAATTATGATGAAAAGATTTCAAGTTAAAAAAAGAATGGCTTTGACAGCTATAATTGAATTTTTGTGAAAAGATAGTTGAACCCTAATTTGAAATTGAAGAGGATTTTAAATGGAGTATCTTTTATAAGATTGAAACAGGGATTGTTTTGAAAACTATAAAATGAGTCTTTGATTCAAAGACCGGATGAGTTAATCCAATTTAAAATGGAATTATTTTAAAAGGCTATGAATGAATTTTTATCAAAGATTGGTGAACCTTGTTTAAAATTGAAAGGGGTCTTAAAAGTGAATCTTTTGTCTAATAGATTTAAGGTGTGGAAATTTTTTTTTACAAACCATTGAAGGTTTTTGAAATGAATCTTTTTGTTTAAAAGATTGGAAATGGTAATTTGTTTTAACCATTTGAATGAATGGTTTTGACTTTAAGCTGTGATTTAACTGAGATCCTATATCCATATGTTTTTAAGTATTGCGCTCATTATTCGGTTTAGCCGGGAGAGGACCTTGTGTCATATAACCTATTCCGAATAATGATACTACGTTATGGATAGCATTTGAAGACCAGTGGTGAAGACCGGGTATTTGCGTGAACGATAGGATGACCTATCGATTGTCTCTGCGCTGAGTAGCTACGGTATAGAGATTTCCTAAGTGATGGGAAGTCCGATCGGGATTGTAGATACCCGGATTGCAAGGGCTTTTTCGGAAGTGCCTTCGGTTCTGTTCGAACCCGGAACAGACTTGTATGGATGTGTGTCTGACATTACACTCTGAGATGTAAAACCGGTTTCTATCAAATACATTTCTGTTTGGTGATGGAGATTTATTCTCTTAGCTTAACACCCTTCTCTGAGACGTACGAGCTCAAAGGTTATGTAGTTGATGATTACTAGTGATACATTCCCAATTTGGTAATGTGGCATACGAAGTGCTGCTGATCTTTTGTTGATAAAAGCAAGGCTTTGTGAAAAGCGTAGCTTTGTGGACGAGACTGCATCAGGACCTCACACCTCGGAAATGGTCGAAATAGGAAAGATGCAGCAAGGTTTCAAGGGTCGCGCCCCTAGGATATGTCCATCTCTTCTGGATAGAGGTGATATCATGGTATGGAGTCCAGATATTTAACCTATGTGGTTACTGCAAATACATTACTTTGTGGTTGTTGGTATCAAGCGCTCGGATAAAGGTTGGTTACGACCGGGAATGGAATATCTGAGGTGATACACCCGAGCAGGAGGTACACCAGCCTTGTGTTGGCAGAGAACTGAGGGATGGTTCTCGGGGCGTCCCTCCAGAGGCGTACCCATGTGGCAATGGGAAGTTCCTTGGGCTGACCATTTGTTGGAAAACCAAAAAAACAATACGCGTCCAGTACGGTTTTAGTTGTATAACCTGCCACGGAATGTGGCGGTAACCTGTTATTGAACATGGTAGCTATAGTAGGCATACGACAAAATGTTGTATGCTGGCAAAGATTAATATTATACTTTCGAAATGTTTCCCGCAATATGCATTAATAATAATATCAAATGGTTTTTGCGTATCAAGCATTTTTGGCTGTCATAAGGAGAAATCTCCTTCAAGTGTGCGTTTGCATGGTGCGTGTGGCGGGAGGCCTTACGGCAGTTTTATTTTTTCAAAAAAAAGCATTGCGGATTTTCAATGTTTTTAAATTCTTTTGTTTTTTTTAAAAGATAAACTGTTTTTGTTTGCTCATACCAGTCCCATGACTGACCCTGAGTTTATTGTTCCATTTCTAAACTCTGGGTTCCCACAATTTTCCACATGGGCAGTCTAGAGTTGGGTTTTTCAGATAGTAAATATAGATATCGATTCGGTAGCTTTCGGCTTTCCTCTTTGGTATTCTTTGGAGATCTTGGATATTGGAGTCTTTGGATTCATGGACGAGACTTGCTTATCTGGGTGAAACGAGATGGTGGTTCGAGCTTGTGGTTTGGAGTTTGGCTTTGGAGCATTGGATTTGAGTTGCAGTTGTTGTTTGGAGTTTTGATTCCGCTATTAGTTCATTTAGTTTTCCGCTGTAGCATTATTATTGTATCTCTAATATTGATTCATATTGTATCATTGTTGGATCGTATGTTGTATATCAATGATATTCATTTCTTTCTTTCGTTGTTTTGTTATACTTAATGTGTTAAAAGGTCCGGCGAACCAGATTTGACGTTTGGATCTGCCGTATTGGAATACGAGTGTCGTATTCAGTGTCGATTTTCGAAGGTCGAGTCAGGGTCGTTATAAAGTAAAGATAATTTAAAATGGAATTTTGAAATTTGGACTCAGAATTTAAATGGCTTAAAGATTTAAGATATTAAAGTAAAAGTTGATTTGATTTAAAGGATTAAATCAACATTTAAAAATTTAACTCGAGTTTGTGAAATTCGAGATGGTTTTAAGTTGAGATTTGAATAGAATTAGTTCAAACTGAATTTGATTTGAAGTAATTGGAATTGTTATTGAAGATGGATAAGCATAAAACTCAAATGGAAAATTTGAATTGAATTAATTTGAAGTGAAATTGAAGTTGAATAAGTTTTAATTTCAAATGGGAGTTGATTTGAATTTGGGATAGAAATAGAAGTTAATTTAAATTGAATTGAAACTGAATCAATTTAAATGGAAGTGTAATTGAAAGTTAATTGGAAATGGAGATTGGGAAATCGAACAGTTTGACTCTGAACTATTTTCAAATAGAGTTGTTTTAATATAACCATTTTTAAATCTATTTTTTCTAGCTATTTACTATACAACTTTTCTTTTTAAAACCCAAACTATCTTATACTTATTTTACAATTATTTTGAAAACTAATTACTATTTTGCATCTGTCTTACAAAATAATTACTATTTTACAACTATTTTGTAACTATCCAACTATTTTACAATTATTTAACTACTTTACAACTATTTTGAAAAAAATTACTTAACTATTTTACTACTATTTGCAACTAATAACTATTTTATAACTGTTTATCTATTTCAAAAAAAATTAAGCTATTTTCTTAATACAAGTTGGTCAGAGTGCAAACTGTTTATAATTGAATACCAATTGAGATAACAATTGAAGTGTTAACCTAAATGGAAATTGGGAGCAATTGTGGATGAGTGAATAGAATCAAAATGAAGGTGAATAGAATGAGAATTGATTAAGCCAATTATCAATGAAGATAAATACGTAGGATGTACATATATTATTCTATTCGTATAATGATTTGATCCAGGTTCGAGCATAGAATTTCGAGATAGTATATCAATCCGAGTAGGGATTTTTCACTTGATTTTTGACAGCGAACCCTAGATATGGATTTTTGATTGATGTGGGAAATTCTATATCATAGTTATGACTATGCAGGGAAAATGACGGTTTCTGATCAAGAAACCAGATCTGAGTCCGCACTAGGAAGTCGGGTAGACGATACTAGTTCGAAAGTGAAATTGTATGATCGAGTGAGCGATCAGATTTGATATTGCGTACGGATAGTATATGTACATCGTACGTGCTTAAATGATATTGATATTGAAATTTTGAAGAAATGAGAAATGATTTTTGAAATATATTTTAAGAAGTATATATGAATAAAGGTGGAAGTTGGATATCTTTTGAAATTCACTTTTTGAAAAATAAGTGATATGGTAAATGATTTTATAAAAGAGATCAAATTTGAATATTTGATTTGGCATGATAAATTTATATATATATATATATATATATATATATTGTGATATATAATAAGCTTCCCCTATGTTGAATCTAGAACCAGAAGAAAGGGTTTTTGAAAGTAATTGAAGTATAAAAGGGGAATCTATATAAGGGGTCCAAAGATTATTTTCAAGTTGGAAGGGATAAATTATATATATATATATGGTTTTGGAGAATGATTTTGGAAAAGGTTTTGGAACCTGTGGATTTTGGAAAGTCTTTGATTTTTGGGAAAATCAAATTTTGGGAGTTTGGAAAGCCAAGTTTGGAACTATCGATTTAAGATATCGATTTTGTGTAAAGGAGATTTTGTGTAAATCATAAAGGGTATGATTTGAAAGATACTATAAGTGTATAGTGTAAAGTGTTTTGAGATTGGTTCTGGAGAAAAAGGCGCTCCCATTGAGATGAACTTCATTAGGAGATCCACGGGGTGGGTCAACCTTGAGCCCTAAGGGGGAGGCTCTAATTGAATCCTGGGAGGAAGTCCGGACAAACTAAAGTTCCTGAGGATTATGTGTAGTGGGTAGCGAAAGTCGACGACACTGATGCCTACAGAGACATTTGGGTTGTGTTGTGACGACGGTGTAACTCGATGTCACTACGATCTACTACGGACCATAGCGGAAGTCGTGTGTGCTATAAGAGCCAACGGCATACGTTTGATTTTGTCGTGATGGCAATGCAACATCGGTAGACTGTGACCTATGGAGGCATAGTGAAAGTCGGGAGGCCGTGAGAGCCTTAGGCTACATTGGGACTTGACTGATGTAGTCTACGACCTATGTGGGAGTGGTGAAGTTTCATTTGGCAGCGAAAATCGAGGGCGCTGATGCCTACAGTTACATGGACTTTTGCTGTGATGGCAACGTAACTCGGGATGTAACTGTGATCTGTGCCGGATTCTATGGCATAATCGAGAGGCGCTGAGTGCCTACAGTTATCTATGGATTTTGCTGGGATAGCAACGTAACCATCGGGTTAACTGCGACCATGGAGGGGTGTTGATTTCAAGAGCATTCTCACCAAAGTTGTTTCCTCTATTTTCAAAAATGTTTTCTATATTTTCAACAAAATGTTTTACTAAGTACTTTCACTGGTGTTGAAAACGGGTTTGCTAAGTACTTATAGATTTTCAGTCCTACGCTTGGTCAACGTATGACTAAATTTCTATGAGAACAAGGATGGACTGGTTGAGACATCGAGTTATAAAAAGTATTTTTATAAAACTATTTTTGTAATATTATATAGATTTTAAAGTGTTTTAAAAATTCATAATAAAAGAGTTATAGTTGAAATGATCAAACAATAATTTAACTAAAAATGGCAGTATAATTAAATCTCTGGCTTCGTTCCTTTTCGAGGAGAAAAAGATTTAAAGGGAGGGAGGAATGTGATATCCTAAAATTTCAAGAAAATAAATATGTGATAATTTATTTTATGTATTATTTAAATTTAGCTAAATTATTATTTTCAAACAAATTTAAATATAGGTTGTTTAAGTGTATATATATATCTGTGTGTTGATTATAAATAGAATTTGAACTTGAATTTGAATTTGAAAATTCAAAGAACAAATATCTTATAGTAAATTGGATTTAGAAATATATGTATATGATTTTTATTAGTATATAATTTGTTTTACATTATTTTCTTTAAAAGATTTTATTTATATAAATTAAGGAAAGTATTTGCTAAATAGAAAATTTTATATACAAGTTTTATGAAAAACATTTTAAAACATAAATAAAGAATATATATATATAACTAGTATATTTGCATAACTATTTATAAGTGTATAATTGGAATTTTATATCATTTACTTTTAAATTTTATACAGATAAATAGGAAAGAAAGTTTAAATATAAACACATAAGACATAATAAAAATCAATTAAAATTATAATATAAATATATGTAAACGTATAAAAACATATTAATACATGATAATTACAAATGTAAACATAAGTTCTTTCAATTTAACAAGTGTGAATCAATTATAACATGTAAATGACATTTGTAAGAAAATTTAACAAATGTCATTATTTTGTTTTTTGTTTTTAAATACTAAATAAAGGATAAAAGAAGATATATTGTAACGCCCCGAAAATTTTCGACTTTCGAAAATTCGACATCGACACTCACTTTATCGACTGCCGAGAAATCGAAGGCCAAAAACCGGAATGTTATGGGTTTAAAAAAAAAAAAAAGAAAGAAGTAGAAAAGAAGAAGAGAGAAAAAGAGGAGAGAAAAGAAGATAGAAAATAGAGAGGAAAGAAGATAGACGATTTTTAGAAAACAGAGCATTTTTAAAATAGAACGGGACAGAAAGGAAATAACAGAACAACAACAGAATCTCACAATTCGCAGCGGAACAACATATAATAATAAATGAATAATCTTTAAACAAAGAACTATCAGTTATTACATTACATTATATTTCATTACATCAAATCATCAGAGTGTACAACAACATACAACAATCAGTGCAGCGGAAAAAGAAATACTATATAAACTAGTAATACGCCATGCCATCCAGCTTGCCTCCAGCAATTCCAGAATATCCAGAATATCCTGATAAACCTAACTCTTAACTGCCCGTGTGGAAATTGGTGGGCACCCAGAGTTTAGGAAGGAAAACAATAAACTCCGAGTCAGTCATGTGACTGGTGTGAGAACTCAAAACAGTTTATTTATCTTTGAAAACAAAATAGAGGAATATTTTTAAATCAATTCGCAATGCTTTTAAAAATGAGACTACCATAAGACCTCCCACCACACACACAATGCAAACGCAGACTTGGAGGAGATTTCTTCTTATGTGAGTCAAAGATGCTTGATACGCATTTAAAATAACATTTGATATTATTACTAGTGCATAGTGTAGAACAAATCCTTTCGAAAGTAAAGATATAAATCATAGCCAGCATAGGTACCATTATAGTATGCTTACTATAGCTACCATATTAAATGGCAGGTTCTACAACTAATACCGTACAAGTTTCGTATTGTTTCTTTGGATTTCCAACAAATGATCAGGCCAAGGAACTTCCCATTGCCACTGAGAATGCCTCTGGAAAGACATCCCCGAGAACCAAACCGGAACTCTGCCAACACAAGGCCGGGTTACCCCTTAACTGGGTAACTACTGACACGAGCACGCCATTCCCCGGTCCTTTAGGACCTTTTCAACCGAGCGCTCGATATCCAACATCACACCATAATAAATAGAGTGTTTTCAACATGAGTAAGTATCTGGGCTCCATACCATGATACCACCCCTTTCCAGAAGGAAATGCACATACCCTAAGGGGAGCTACAGCAACCCCTAATAACCTTGCCGCATCTTTCCTGTTTTGACCATTTCCGGGATGTGAGGCTCGACGAAGTCACGTCCACAAAAACATACTTTATACAAAAGCCATGCTTTGGGTCAACAAATGATCAACACAATGATCACTAAGATAGACGATCAAATAAATGATCCTATCACAATAATCAACACAATGATCATTTCAGCATCACTCAGCATGTCACACTACCAAAATGGGATATATCGCTGATAACTTCAACTATATAACCTTTGAGCTCGTACGTCTCAAAGAAGGGTGTTAAGCAAAGAATAAATTCTCCGCCACCAACAGAAATATATTTGAAAGAAATCGGCTTTATATCTCAACTTGTAATGTCAGGCATACAATCCATACAAGTCTGTTCCGGGATCGAACAGAACCGAAGGCACTTACAAAGAAGTCCTTGCAATCCGGATATTCACAATCCTGATCGGATTTCCCATCACTTAGGGAGTCTCTATACCGTTGCAACTCAGTGCAGAGACAATCGATAGGTCATCCTATCGCTTTCGCAAATACCGGGTCTTCAACACCGATCTTTAATGCAATTCACAACGACGTATCACATATTCGGAATGGGTTATACGACCCCATGGTCCTTTCCCGGTTAACCCGAATAGTGAGCGCTTATTCAAAAATAAGTGTGCATTCAAATTCAATCAATTCACATCAAATACCCATTCAAAGGGAAATACTGATATTCGGTTATTGAACTATCACTGGATATGCACACATCACCAGATTCCAAATAATTTTTCAAATTATTTATTTTCCAAAAATATCTTTACAAGATATATAATTTCAACACTTCAAAAATAAATCAATATTTATTTTTAACCAATTTCACTTTTCACATATAAATTCTATAATGAATTTATATTTCAAAATATTCGCGCATATACGATTTCAATTATTCATTTTCAATTTATCTTCAAAAAGATAAATTCTCAAAATATCCACTTTATATTGGAAAACATTTCCATACTTATTAAATAAGTAATTCACAATCATTTATTTTCAACACTTAGAAAATATTCAGTATACTTAAATCGAATTAAGTATATATTTCATTCTTTAAGGAAATCATTCACTTAACATATTTATTTGGGCCAAAACGAATGTTGCGTAAAACATCGTTACGACGTCCCAAAATCACTAGTATAGGGATTCGAATTTAAAATAGATATATAAATCCCAATATTATTCAAAAATATTTCCTTTCGGAAATCATTTACTATAACAACAGTGTTATAGTCCATCATCTCCTTTTATTTCTCGAAAACGTCTATTTCAACAATAAATGTTGAAATCTATGGTTTCGAATCTCAACACATTTTAAAACATCGTTAGATCGTTTTAATTCTATTTAAAACATCATATCTAAAACAATTTCTTTAACGTATTATTCACTATTCAAAAACGTGAATATACTACCTTAACAAATTTCATCATTTCTATTCACTTTAACTTAAAGGATTATTCACTGTTCAAAATGTGAATATAACTCTATCTCTAAGTTATAACAATTAACTTATCAAAATAAGTCATTTGCGGATTTATAAAACAACGTTTATAAATTCCGTTTCTATTTATTTATAAAAACTTCCTTTTTTATAAATTCCTTTATTAACCTATTCCAGTTTATAACTCAATTATAAACTACAAGTTCATATTATAAGTTAATTACTTATAAAACGATTATTTTACAAAATCGTTCATTTAACTTCCCAAATTATTAATCTTAACTTATAAGATTGTTTATTTATCCAAAATTCATTCTTTCGATAACTTTATAAATTTTATAAACCTATTGCTTATAAAATTTTCATTTATAACTTCACAGTTTATAATTTCATAAATTTCATTCATTTAGGAAATTCATTTTCACTACATTCAAACACTTATAAAAACTCGTTTTATAATGTCCATATTTCAATTTATAAATATCCATTTATAAATCTCTTAATATAAATTAATTTATATTATTCTTTTAAAACGTCTTTAAATTCCTTTATAATTCCACCATCTTGATTTATAAAATAATCAAATTTTATAAATCCTATTTTTAACTTTTCATAATAAATTCAAAAATCCAGTTTAAACTATTTTATAAAATCATTAATTCATATTTCTCAAAAATCAGCTTTTAACTATATTTCACAAAAACCATAATTTTTATAACTTTAAAAATTATAACGTTTATTTATTTATAATGGATCAATTCCAAAAATATAGTATATTTTCAAAATCACTTTTAAAATCATTTTAAAATCCCAAAATCTGGGTCCAATGATGCTACACACCAAATAGTCAATCACGACTACAACGATCCATCATATATCGATATGATAATCCATCAAATATCAAAATATCTGAAATAAAATAAATACTGTTGAGGAATCCAGTTGGATCCCTCCAACCTGTTTCCTGCATCCAAAAACATTAGCACAATACCAATTTCGCTCCAGTACGAAATTATCGCGGTATATGTTCTTAATAAATATTATCCGCTTAATAACGGCGTAATAGGGTCTCATCCGCTAAACAAAAAATGCGGGAAATCAACAACTGCAATATATACATATGCCAATATATATATATTGATATTATATATAATACCAATTTCACTGTTTATGAAATATTCGCGGTATATGTTTATATTAAATAACATCCGCTTACTAACGGCGCATAATGTCTATTTTAACAATCAATAATTTACAGTCATCATTCAAACATGCATTCAAATATTTTAAATCTAACTATTTAAAATAAAATCGAAATCTATTCGATTGAGTGAGAAGTTCTCACCTTGGTTTTAATTTCCGTTTTAGCTTTTATTTCGAATAAAATTAAACGCGCGTTTAATTTTACCCGAAATTCTCACTAACTCCAAACGACTCCAAACCAACTCCATCGCGTAGTGCTCGTCCATACGATTCCAACGCAACTGAGTTTGCATTTTTTCGACCTCGTATGAAAAAGTTATTGATTTTACAAGTTTACACAAATTTCAAACTAAAATTCATAACATAAATTAACCAATTTTTAACCTAGCTATTTCTGGGCCGCATGATCCTTGCCCCCTCCCATCTACACCGTACGTTTCATCTCCTCCATCTTCCAGTTAACCCACGCGACCCCTAAACCCATAGCCGCCACTTCTATCGTGAATTATCCCCCCTCCTCGTCGACTTCCAGAGTGATCAACCACCACCAAACGAACGAGCGTCACGCGAGCCACCACCGCCTACCACCACTCGAAGCTCGGTCGCCCCTAGCACGTGAAAACGCGTGCGCAAATGACCACGAACGCGGCCAAAATCGAGCCCATCCAGACCTCCATCGTTGATCATCACCGTTGAGAACGTTGCTCTCGACGAGCTCTACATCTTGTTAGTTGGAAGTTTTTCGAAACAATCAGTGGATTGAAAGAAAAATGAAGAAGAAGGAGGGATGGTACCGGCCGTTGATAGCTAATGGTGGCGGCTCTGTTATAAAACCCTAGCTATATATTTTTTTTTTTATTTTGTGAAAATGTTGGTCTATTTATAGAAATTAAACGACACTATTCATCCGGGATTTCCAAACTCCGATTTAGACGTCGTAACCAGCGTACTTAGGGTTTATCCCGCGTTCCGGACACAATGGAACAGGTTTCGGAAGCTAATTCGGAAGTATGTGCGAGTTATGGCTGCAAACGCTCAATTTAAATTAAACCGATTTAAGTCGATTTCTAGGCGTTTTAATTTGTACAGGACAAACCGTAAATCCAATTGACTTGAAATTTGAAACCTTACAATAATATCACATTACGGATCCGATGAAACTGGTTTCGTCGAATTCCGAGACTTTTTGAAAAATGGCTATTTTGACTCGCCAAATTTTAAATTAAAAACGATTCGATGCGTTTCGAGCTGCCACGATCAAACGATAGCTCCGATTGACACGAAAATTGAAATCCGGTAATAACTAACTATTACGGATCCAATGGAACTGGTTTCGTTCAATTCTGAGACTGTTCAAAAATTGGCTATTTTACAGTCGATTATTAAATATTAAAATATTCAATTTTCACAAATTAACTTTTAATTCGATTTTAAAAGTTCTAAAATATTATTCTAACTTCAATATGATAAAATAAAATTTTACAAATTATTTTCAATCATATTTAACTCAATTTTCAATTATTTCCATAATTTAACATATTAAATTATCGATTTAATTATCCAATTAAATCCAATAGTTCAAATTAAAATTTATTTGACTTAAAAATTCACTTATAAATATTTAAAATTAATTAAATATTCAAATTTTAATTTCTAAAAATTTTGGGTCGTTACAATCTTTCCCCCTTAAAAGAATTTCGTCCTCGAAATTACAAGTAAGAAAGGTACAGAATTTATTAACTTTCCAAAATTCATAATTAAACTTCTTTCAAATCTTTACTAAGTTTTCAAATCATACTTAGTTATCTTTTCAAAAACAAACTACCTATTGTTTAACTTTCAACTCTAAAACAAAGTTAAAGTTTTCAAAATTTTCCCATTTTCTCAAATTTTTCTAACGCCTTAAATTTTCGGAAAAATTCGCCATGTCTCCTTTGCGCGGCTCGATCCGAAAAATAAAATGACAGTATATATATCACAAATATACATCTCATCAAGTAATGAGGCATCCCGAAGGGAAAAAAGTGTAAAAGTACGATATTTAATCCGAGATATGTACCTTATATTTTATTAGCAAGCATATACGGCTAATATAGCGCTAAAACGAACTCCAAATGCGAAGCAACGCGATCCGCACCTACTAAACTCAACAAACAACATGAGAATCATGCATATATGTAAATAATCTCAATATACATCGTATAGCAACATAATAACTATATAAGTCACATAGCAAATGCAACCAAACAACAAATGCAAACATCAACCAACTACCATTCATAATCAAATGAATATTCATTCATATTCCCATTAATATTAAATGAAATGGTTTTCAATTTAAATCACATTTGGTTCATTAACATTGGATTTTATTAACATTCATTCTCAATTCAATTAGTTTACATTCACTAATTAAATCCAATTCACTTTCAATTCTATTCAAATTTATTTACTTTCAATTTGAATTTAATTACATGGCTTTCAATTTCATTAATTCACTTAATGAATTTTATACAACCAATCAACAATCAAGTAACAACCAATAGATATTAATTATAACCAAATTCCTTTGCTTATATTCATTCAATTTGGTTTAATTAAATTGATTTTTATTCAACCATTCAACTTCTAATAACATTAGATTTTAATGAATTAACACTTATATTCATTACTCCATTCCAATTTATTCATTCAATTCAATTACAAAGTTGAATTCTATTACATAACTCAAGTTCATATTCATTTAATCCACTTGATTATTTACTTCGATACCAAAATCAACTTAATTCAATATCTCTTAAGTTATATTCCATTTAACTTTAAATCACTTCTTATATATATAAGTTTATTTCACAATTGTAAACACTTTAATTATAATTCAATTCTTATAATTCATTTGCTTATATAATTATTCTTTTATTTAGATTATTCAAACAACCTAACAATCAACTTATATACACTTTAATAATTCTGAAAAATTATTTCTTTATATATAAAATATAATCAAGTAAAATTATTTCATTTACCCAATTTTAAACAATACTGTGCCGAATTGTTCTATTCAAGTGTTTATAGATCCCTATCAACAACGTTAATTACTCGTATTAACCAGAATCCATATACCACTCAATAAACCAATCATCACAATATAAAACAATTTTTATTCACTAACAAATACGCTCTCATAGCTATTATTACACTCAAACTCATTCTAGAGTACTACTGACTCTATCTCTAATGAGTAATACCCTACAGAACCATGGTTGTCGCTTAACCATCAGCTCTGATACCAAATGTAACGCCCCGAAAATTTTCGACTTTCGAAAATTCGACATCGACACTCACTTTATCGACTGCCGAGAAATCGAAGGCCAAAAACCGAGATGTTATGGGTTTTAAAAAAAAAAAAGAAAGAAGTAGAAAAGAAGAAGAGAGAAAAAGAGGAGAGAAAAGAAGATAGAAAATAGAGAGGAAAGAAGATAGACGATTTTTAGAAAACAGAGCATTTTTAAAATAGAACGGGACAGAAAGGAAATAACAGAACAACAACAGAATCTCACAATTCGCAGCGGAACAACATATAATAATAAATGAATAATCTTTAAACAAAGAACTATCAGTTATTACATTACATTATATTTCATTACATCAAATCATCAGAGTGTACAACAACATACAACAATCAGTGCAGCGGAAAAAGAAATACTATATAAACTAGTAATACGCCATGCCATCCAGCTTGCCTCCAGCAATTCCAGAATATCCAGAATATCCTGATAAACCTAACTCTTAACTGCCCGTGTGGAAATTGGTGGGCACCCAGAGTTTAGGAAGGAAAACAATAAACTCCGAGTCAGTCATGTGACTGGTGTGAGAACTCAAAACAGTTTATTTATCTTTGAAAACAAAATAGAGGAATATTTTTAAATCAATTCGCAATGCTTTTAAAAATGGGACTACCATAAGACCTCCCACCACACACACAATGCAAACGCAGACTTGGAGGAGATTTCTTCTTATGTGAGTCAAAGATGCTTGATACGCATTTAAAATAACATTTGATATTATTACTAGTGCATAGTGTAGAACAAATCCTTTCGAAAGTAAAGATATAAATCATAGCCAGCATAGGTACCATTATAGTATGCTTACTATAGCTACCATATTAAATGGCAGGTTCTACAACTAATACCGTACAAGTTTCGTATTGTTTCTTTGGATTTCCAACAAATGATCAGGCCAAGGAACTTCCCATTGCCACTGAGAATGCCTCTGGAAAGACATCCCCGAGAACCAAACCGGAACTCTGCCAACACAAGGCCGGGTTACCCCTTAACTGGGTAACTACTGACACGAGCACGCCATTCCCCGGTCCTTTAGGACCTTTTCAACCGAGCGCTCGATATCCAACATCACACCATAATAAATAGAGTGTTTTCAACATGAGTAAGTATCTGGGCTCCATACCATGATACCACCCCTTTCCAGAAGGAAATGCACATACCCTAAGGGGAGCTACAGCAACCCCTAATAACCTTGCCGCATCTTTCCTGTTTTGACCATTTCCGGGATGTGAGGCTCGACGAAGTCACGTCCACAAAAACATACTTTATACAAAAGCCATGCTTTGGGTCAACAAATGATCAACACAATGATCACTAAGATAGACGATCAAATAAATGATCCTATCACAATAATCAACACAATGATCATTTCAGCATCACTCAGCATGTCACACTACCAAAATGGGATATATCGCTGATAACTTCAACTATTCACGTCCACAAAAACATACTTTATACAAAAGCCATGCTTTGGGTCAACAAATGATCAACACAATGATCACTAAGATAGACGATCAAATAAATGATCCTATCACAATAATCAACACAATGATCATTTCAGCATCACTCAGCATGTCACACTACCAAAATGGGATATATCGCTGATAACTTCAACTATATAACCTTTGAGCTCGTACGTCTCAAAGAAGGGTGTTAAGCAAAGAATAAATTCTCCGCCACCAACAGAAATATATTTGAAAGAAATCGGCTTTATATCTCAACTTGTAATGTCAGGCATACAATCCATACAAGTCTGTTCCGGGATCGAACAGAACCGAAGGCACTTACAAAGAAGTCCTTGCAATCCGGATATTCACAATCCTGATCGGATTTCCCATCACTTAGGGAGTCTCTATACCGTTGCAACTCAGTGCAGAGACAATCGATAGGTCATCCTATCGCTTTCGCAAATACCGGGTCTTCAACACCGATCTTCAATGCAATTCACAACGACGTATCACATATTCGGAATGGGTTATACGACCCCATGGTCCTTTCCCGGTTAACCCGAATAGTGAGCGCTTATTCAAAAATAAGTGTGCATTCAAATTCAATCAATTCACATCAAATACCCATTCAAAGGGAAATACTGATAGTCGGTTATTGAACTATCACTGGATATGCACACATCACCAGATTCCAAATAATTTTCCAAATTATTTATTTTCCAAAAATATCTTTACAAGATATATAATTTCAACACTTCAAAAATAAATCAATATTTATTTTTAACCAATTTCACTTTTCACATATAAATTCTATAATGAATTTATATTTCAAAATATTCGCGCATATACGATTTCAATTATTCATTTTCAATTTATCTTCAAAAAGATAAATTCTCAAAATATCCACTTTATATTGGAAAACATTTCCATACTTATTAAATAAGTAATTCACAATCATTTATTTTCAACACTTAGAAAATATTCAGTATACTTAAATCGAATTAAGTATATATTTCATTCTTTAAGGAAATCATTCACTTAACATATTTATTTGGGCCAAAACGAATGTTGCGTAAAACATCGTTACGACGTCCCAAAATCACTAGTATAGGGATTCGAATTTAAAATAGATATATAAATCCCAATATTATTCAAAAATATTTCCTTTCGGAAATCATTTACTATAACAACAGTGTTATAGTCCATCATCTCCTTTTATTTCTCGAAAACGTCTATTTCAACAATAAATGTTGAAATCTATGGTTTCGAATCTCAACACATTTTAAAACATCGTTAGATCGTTTTAATTCTATTTAAAACATCATATCTAAAACAATTTCTTTAACGTATTATTCACTATTCAAAAACGTGAATATACTACCTTAACAAATTTCATCATTTCTATTCACTTTAACTTAAAGGATTATTCACTGTTCAAAATGTGAATATAACTCTATCTCTAAGTTATAACAATTAACTTATCAAAATAAGTCATTTGCGGATTTATAAAACAACGTTTATAAATTCCGTTTCTATTTATTTATAAAAACTTCCTTTTTTATAAATTCCTTTATTAACCTATTCCAGTTTATAACTCAATTATAAACTACAAGTTCATATTATAAGTTAATTACTTATAAAACGATTATTTTACAAAATCGTTCATTTAACTTCCCAAATTATTAATCTTAACTTATAAGATTGTTTATTTATCCAAAATTCATTCTTTCGATAACTTTATAAATTTTATAAACCTATTGCTTATAAAATTTTCATTTATAACTTCACAGTTTATAATTTCATAAATTTCATTCATTTAGGAAATTCATTTTCACTACATTCAAACACTTATAAAAACTCGTTTTATAATGTCCATATTTCAATTTATAAATATCCATTTATAAATCTCTTAATATAAATTAATTTATATTATTCTTTTAAAACGTCTTTAAATTCCTTT
Source organism: Allium cepa (assembly GCA_030765085.1). Classification (NCBI taxonomy): domain Eukaryota; kingdom Viridiplantae; phylum Streptophyta; class Magnoliopsida; order Asparagales; family Amaryllidaceae; genus Allium; species Allium cepa. The sequence continues at coordinate 349,922,272 of CM060928.1, forward strand.
ATAATTCCACCATCTTGATTTATAAAATAATCAAATTTTATAAATCCTATTTTTAACTTTTCATAATAAATTCAAAAATCCAGTTTAAACTATTTTATAAAATCATTAATTCATATTTCTCAAAAATCAGCTTTTAACTATATTTCACAAAAACCATAATTTTTATAACTTTAAAAATTATAACGTTTATTTATTTATAATGGATCAATTCCAAAAATATAGTATATTTTCAAAATCACTTTTAAAATCATTTTAAAATCCCAAAATCTGGGTCCAATGATGCTACACACCAAATAGTCAATCACGACTACAACGATCCATCATATATCGATATGATAATCCATCAAATATCAAAATATCTGAAATAAAATAAATACTGTTGAGGAATCCAGTTGGATCCCTCCAACCTGTTTCCTGCATCCAAAAACATTAGCACAATACCAATTTCGCTCCAGTACGAAATTATCGCGGTATATGTTCTTAATAAATATTATCCGCTTAATAACGGCGTAATAGGGTCTCATCCGCTAAACAAAAAATGCGGGAAATCAACAACTGCAATATATACATATGCCAATATATATATATTGATATTATATATAATACCAATTTCACTGTTTATGAAATATTCGCGGTATATGTTTATATTAAATAACATCCGCTTACTAACGGCGCATAATGTCTATTTTAACAATCAATAATTTACAGTCATCATTCAAACATGCATTCAAATATTTTAAATCTAACTATTTAAAATAAAATCGAAATCTATTCGATTGAGTGAGAAGTTCTCACCTTGGTTTTAATTTCCGTTTTAGCTTTTATTTCGAATAAAATTAAACGCGCGTTTAATTTTACCCGAAATTCTCACTAACTCCAAACGACTCCAAACCAACTCCATCGCGTAGTGCTCGTCCATACGATTCCAACGCAACTGAGTTTGCATTTTTTCGACCTCGTATGAAAAAGTTATTGATTTTACAAGTTTACACAAATTTCAAACTAAAATTCATAACATAAATTAACCAATTTTTAACCTAGCTATTTCTGGGCCGCATGATCCTTGCCCCCTCCCATCTACACCGTACGTTTCATCTCCTCCATCTTCCAGTTAACCCACGCGACCCCTAAACTCATAGCCGCCACTTCTATCGTGAATTATCCCCCCTCCTCGTCGACTTCCAGAGTGATCAACCACCACCAAACGAACGAGCGTCACGCGAGCCACCACCGCCTACCACCACTCGAAGCTCGGTCGCCCCTAGCACGTGAAAACGCGTGCGCAAATGACCACGAACGCGGCCAAAATCGAGCCCATCCAGACCTCCATCGTTGATCATCACCGTTGAGAACGTTGCTCTCGACGAGCTCTACATCTTGTTAGTTGGAAGTTTTTCGAAACAATCAGTGGATTGAAAGAAAAATGAAGAAGAAGGAGGGATGGTACCGGCCGTTGATAGCTAATGGTGGCGGCTCTGTTATAAAACCCTAGCTATATATTTTTTTTTTTATTTTGTGAAAATGTTGGTCTATTTATAGAAATTAAACGACACTATTCATCCGGGATTTCCAAACTCCGATTTAGACGCCGTAACCAGCGTACCTAGGGTTTATCCCGCGTTCCGGACACAATGGAACAGGTTTCGGAAGCTAATTCGGAAGTATGTGCGAGTTATGGCTGCAAACGCTCAATTTAAATTAAACCGATTTAAGTCGATTTCTAGGCGTTTTAATTTGTACAGGACAAACCGTAAATCCAATTGACTTGAAATTTGAAACCTTACAATAATATCACATTACGGATCCGATGAAACTGGTTTCGTCGAATTCCGAGACTTTTTGAAAAATGGCTATTTTGACTCGCCAAATTTTAAATTAAAAACGATTCGATGCGTTTCGAGCTGCCACGATCAAACGATAGCTCCGATTGACACGAAAATTGAAATCCGGTAATAACTAACTATTACGGATCCAATGGAACTGGTTTCGTTCAATTCTGAGACTGTTCAAAAATTGGCTATTTTACAGTCGATTATTAAATATTAAAATATTCAATTTTCACAAATTAACTTTTAATTCGATTTTAAAAGTTCTAAAATATTATTCTAACTTCAATATGATAAAATAAAATTTTACAAATTATTTTCAATCATATTTAACTCAATTTTCAATTATTTCCATAATTTAACATATTAAATTATCGATTTAATTATCCAATTAAATCCAATAGTTCAAATTAAAATTTATTTGACTTAAAAATTCACTTATAAATATTTAAAATTAATTAAATATTCAAATTTTAATTTCTAAAAATTTTGGGTCGTTACATATATACATTTCTATTTCTTTCTCATTTCTTCTTCTATCTTCATCTTTCAAAACAAAGAAAACAAAAATCTGTAAAACTAAACCAGAAAAAAAATGGAAGAATCAAATTCAAACTACATCAAGCTTTTACAAGTTCCCAAACCTGAAACCCAACAAATTCAAGAGATTCAACTCAGTTTTATCAACAGCAAGCAAGGGCAAAGGCATGCAAAACTCATTTAAAACAATGTAGATTCAAGAATCAGGTTTCAGTGAAATCAGTTTCCAGATCAATCTTTTCCTCATCCCTTGTTCATCAATTACAGGTGAGTAACATTTATTTTAGAGAAGCTTAAATCTGTGTTCACATACTAATGCATGTGATAAATAATTGTTGTTATGTTGTGAATATAATTTGCGTGGGTGAATTTTTCCTAGAATATAGTTGGATATCTATGTGTGTGTGTGTGTGTGAATGTCTGTATGTTGATATCTTGCTCTGTCTTTGTTTAAACAAACTCAATTAGTTTTAAAATTCCTAAACCTCCTTTCCCAATCTTTTTTAGTATTTGATCTCTTAATGAAATATGGTAGTATTAACTATATTTGATTTTTAAAAATGTTCTTAAGCAAAATTAGTACACAGATTTACTGGAAAGGAATAAATTACAGAGGAAATCTTTCCAAGTCAGAAATTAAAGTATTTTTAACTCAAGTTTTGTTTATATGATCTAATTCTATATTGGAAATGACTGTTTTTAAAGGTAAAATCAAAAAATTTAAGCTTGAATTCAAAGGGAATTTATGCGTTGACCGAAAATTCGGAAATTGCCAATTTTCGGTGATCACGACAATCTGTTGCCTCGGGGTTTAGACCAGAGGTTGCTTGTTGATCGATGGGGTTGGGAAAAATTGCTCGGCAAAATTTAAATGGGCATGGTGATCGATGAGATTGAATTAGGGTTTTGCTATGCCTTGTTTAAAGGCTAAATTCGCACGGAAAGGGTGGCGTCGAGCAGGGGATAGAGAAGCGCACACAGTAGGAGATTGAAAGGGGCGGTCGTTGAGAGGATTTGGGCATATTTGGGTGGAGTTCGGTGGGAGGTAGTGGCGTGGCGAGGAAGGGTTATGGCTCGTCACTGTTTTTGGGTTGGGGGAGAAGCTCGATTTTTGGTACGGAGGAGTAGCGGTGTTCGTTGGAAAGTGACTGAGTTTGGGCGGTCAGGGCCGATGTGTGGAGACGTTCGATGAAAGAAATAGATGGCCGTCGATGATGTACATGTGCACGGCGTGCATAGATTTGTGCATGAAACGGGGTAGGAGAGGGAAGATTTGAGAGATAAGGGAAGAAGAAGTTTTTGCTCGAGTCTGATCTCGGGGAGGTAGGGTTTGTACTCGAGTGATTGTTCGGGATATTTAGTCTTGGCTCGGGTTACCATAACCTAGTGTTAAAATTAAGAAATTTAGCAAGAATCAAACCCGAATGTTTTCGGGTTTTAAACAATGTAAAGTGTTAACCTGGCTTTTCAAGATATTAAAAATTATAAAGTAAATGTGTTTTGAATTCAAATTGTTGACTTGATATAATTATATATATAGGGTTGATGATAAATTAATTCATAAGTATTTCTCAATTGTGATTTAATAATGATTTAATTAAGTAGATGTTTTAAGATAAATTTGTTAGACTTAAGTTAATTAAGGGTCTAAGTAATTTATTATGTTAAGTATAAATTAATTTTAAAGCATTCAATCTAAATATGATTTATATGATAGTTAAGAAATTAATTAAGATAATGATTTATCTTAGATTAATCAGGGACTTAAGTAAATAAGGATAAATTTAATTTACAATTGAGGTTTATAAATTAATTAATTAGAGATTAATTAATTAGTAATTGGGGATTGATTAATGTAAGTAATTAGAGATTAATTATTTAAATGATAATTACTTAATGTAAGTAATTAAGGATTAATTGTTAAGGGTTAATTAATTTAATTATTAATTAGAGGATAATTAATCAATAATTAAATATCAATTATTGAGGATAATTGACCAATGGGATAATTACTTAATGAAGGTAGTTATGGATAATTAATGAGTAAATAGAGGATGATTAATAAATTGGTTTGTAATTAATTAATGTATGTAAGCAGGATTAAAAGGTAATTAAGGTAATTAATTTAATTATTTGAAGATTGATTAAATTAATTAGAAATTGTACATCTGATTCATCTTGCTTATGAATGATTTAATGATATTGGATGCTTTGGATTATTCGTATGTGATTGTGATGCTATGTGATACGGTGTGTGGATATGGATTATCTATCTATAGTAGAATCACTTTGTGAATATGTTACTCTGAGTATAAATTGATTTGTTTCCACTTAAACAACTTGGATTAAAAATGATATCGGATATCGAAGAGACCGCGGTCAGATATCAGTAAATACCCGAAAACACTTCGATTTGGAATCTACAAAAAATTCTTTATGAATTTGGCTTTGGGATAAATAGGCTGGAATGGAATAAATGATGTAAACTTGGTCATTTAATCAGAGTAATAATGCTTAGATATGATTGTAAGATGCATATTTGACTAGGCAAGTTAAGAACTCGTAGTAAAGTAAGAGTTACCCTGGGTTTTTACATAAGTTTTACGCATTAGTATTTCATGTTAGATGGGTTTACTCACGCTGGTTTCCAGCCTAACTTGGGCGTTACTTTGATTAATGCTCAGGTCAGACCGAGTATTACAGATTTTCAGTTTAGGACGTTCTGAAGCTCAGGAGGCGAGCTGGATGGCATGAACGTATGGAGTTTACCGCTGTGAATTTGAGAGTTGTATTGATAGTAGTCTGAGAAAAGTTGATATAACTGACTAGTCTAATTGTAATGGTTGTAACTCTGATGTATTGTTGTAATAGTAATAATTACAACTTTCTTTGTAAATGCTATCATTTTGATATTATATTTTGATCCGCTGCGAATGTGAGATGCTGTTGTTTTTCTGCTCCTCTTCTATCTTCTTTTCTTTAACAATTTGAAATTTTCGACATTCGATTGCTCGTCATTTCTACAGTGAATGTATTAATGTCAAATTTTCGAGGACGAAATTTTGGGTCGTTACAGCCCGCTCATTCTTTTGTCTTCCTCCTGACTCCTTCGTTCGACCCTCACTCACTTCCTCCAAAAACGTGAGCGCCCCACCTCTCCCTCTTCCACAACACTACCTACGGGATCTTCCATCCCGAGCCAAAAGACAATAGGCACGCTTCAGAACCAGCCCCTTCCTTACTCCAGATCTGAACCCATGCTCCTCAACTACGACAATTAACTTATGGCGCCCCACGAGCCACGGGTACATCCTCGATGTTGGAATTGGACCAACCCACAGCGGAAGTCTTATGGGTGAATTTCAAAATGTTTACCATATTGGATCTTTGTTCGGCCTATGAAGTCTGCTTTATTTAGAACATTTTAAAATATAATTTAAGTATCTTTATTTCATTTAAATTTATAATAAATGAATTGTATTTTATTTAATTTATTAAGTATTAAGTATAACTGTGACGCCCCACCTCTATACCCACACTAGCCAAGAACACTACGGTGTAGTGTTGTCAACTAGCACGGAGAATAAGGCTGTTGAGGAGCGACCATCCGTGTAATTGCTTATCACACGATGGCTATAAATAATCTTCAAAAGCAAACATAGAAATAATCATAACACAAATCAGTCACAGATATCCATATCATAAAGGCGGAAGAAGATATGAATATATAACTAACACATGAAAGTGTACATCAGAGTAGTGGTCAGTAAGATCCACGATAATACAAAAGAATTGCAACACGTGCTATACAAAAGAATACAACTATGAGTCTATATCTCAAGTGTATACAACAAAAACTGCTAATCTAAACAGTTAGCCAAAAGTCAGAGTGATGAATCCCTGGGAAGAAGTCAAGCAGAAGCACCTGTAACATCTCGGTCTGACCCGAGTATTATTTAAGAAAATAATAAACGGATCAGTCTAGCTCTAAATATCAGATGACATGATATAACATAAAAGATATGGCATAAACATAAAATATCCATAATGACATACCACTATAAGTATGTAAATAATGATCAACAGAAGATCAATCAATAAGAGATAATCAATATCACAAGAATCTTCTCAAAGATTTGAAAAGGGCACCATACCCCAAACTTGTACTCATAACAAGTCAATGACATAAATTCTAGAAATCAATGCAAGAAGTCCAGTAATCATAGAAAAGAGAAAGAGGCCTATCACATGACGGTCCGAAGACCAAGGGGAGCTACCCCACATGTGTGAATGGAATCACACAAATTAAGGTCCAGACTAACCAAAAAGCAAAAAGGTATGTGTGAGTGGAATCACACAAGTGGTGTCTAGTCTAACCTCGCAATAAGAGACATCGCACAGTTGCTAGTCTAAATCATCAGAATGATCGTCATGATCAACGAGAAGTATCAATTACACTAAGCTAGTAAATATAGAAGTTTAGCTTCATGTCCCATAACCACTTGCTTAACTTAAATATTTACGAACAAACTGTAAATCTCCACTAGGAAATTGTCACAAGAGGTTCAATCGAACAAGTCCAAGAATTAACCGACGAAGTGAACGCAAGTGTTTCATACCACTTGTTTTACTAAGTCGTTTAATTAGATTTCTCATCCGAGTGAGGTAAAGGTTTGTATATACTAATAGATTGGAAAACGGTTTAAGAAAAAAGCTTTGTTATTAAAAATAGAGTTGAAATTGTTTGTTAAAAGAGTTTTGATATTTACTACTAATATTGAAACCTTTATATTATAAAGTGACAAAACACAGAAGCAATTGTAGAAACAATCAGTCACAAAGATCGCATACGAAGATGCGAATAAAATCCAAGGAAATCAGCTCAATGTTTTTCAGATAAGATCCCCTACGGAGGGGGGGTCCAGGGGGGTGGCAACCCCCCAAGGTGGGGTGCGGGGGCAACGCCACCGCTTACGGGGTTCGACCTGCCCGGTCAGGTCGCGGGGGTCCAAGGGGCAGCGCCCCGTCCAAAACGGTACGACCTAGTGAAGACAAAAAGGGGGTCTAACGACCTAAGAGGGATACGGTCGAGCGACCAAACGGTTGCGACCTAGGGGTCTAAGGGGTCGAGCGACTTAGTGGTTGCGGCCTAGAGGTGTTCGCGACCTAACGATGACTCACGACCCAACATGGCCGACTTAACAGAGGTCGCGACCTAACGGGATAACACGTGACCGACTTAAGAGTTGCGTGATTGAAGGGTTGCACGACTTAAGGGTTGCACGACTTAAGGGTTAGGCCAGGAGCGACCTAACGAGATAAGGTCCAACGACCTACGAGTTAAGGGTCCAACGACCTATCGGGATAACTCGTAACTGACTTAAGAGTTGCGTGACTGAAGGGTTGCACGACTTAAGGGTTGCACGACTTAAGGGTTGCACGACTTAAGGGTTAGGCCAGGAGCGACCTAATGAGATAAGGTCCAACGACCTACGAGTTAAGGGTCCAACGACCTATCGGGATAAACGACTTAACTCCGAACGAGCTAAAAAATGGCCAGAATGACCTAGGGTTAACTCGTAAACGACTCACGACCTATGGATGAACGACTTAACTCCGAACGAGCTAAAAGATGGCCAGAATGACCTAGGGTTAACTCGTAAACGACTCACGACCTATGGACGAACGACTTAACTCCGAACGAGCTAAAAATGGCCAGAACGACCTAAGTGCAGAAAATTCACCAAAACGCTAAAAATTGGAGTTTTTGGCCAATCCAATCCAAACCAAATGCTAACATGCATGCAAAAATGATAGGGAATCATTCCCAACAGTCCAATATAGTTATAGGCTAGAATTGTGAGATAAAAATCTCACCTTTGCACTAAAATTTATGAAGATGAAGCTTGAAAGCAAGGAGAAGCAATCCAAAGCTTGAATCCAATATCTTCTACTTGAATTTAGAGTTGAATGTTGGAGTTGCAATTGAATTTGAGCTTGAAGTTTTAATTTCCCATTCTCTTCACCATTAATGCCAAAACTTGAGTTAGTTAGGAAATTTATGAAGAGTGAGGAGAAGAGGGTTGGAACTTGGGCTTAATAGGCTAAACTAACCCAAAGTCCAAAGCGGGAAAAGTTAGTGAAATTTCGCTAACTCCAAACCTATCGATGTTTATACTTAAAAAGTTGTAAACGGCATTTCGAACTCAATGGAAGTGGTCTCGAGTCCTAATTTGACCGTTTGCAAAAAGTAGTTTTTGGGACCAAAATCCGATTAACGATTTAATATTTAAATAAAAATATTTAAATATAAACTCGATAAATATGCGGGTTGTTATAATAACGGTATACATATGTATTGTATACATATATGTATGTGTGTGTATGTGTAACATAACAATATGTGCATGGTATAACATGCCCGTATATAAATGTTGGAATTTACATCGCAATGGACATGCAAGCCCATCATATATGTATTATATGTTGTCCAAATATATATGTGTGTGTGTGTATGTATATAAATACACAAAAACTTGTTATTTTAAAATGAGTATTAAAACGATATAAACATTTGCATATATATATATAATATGTATTACATAAATATGAAATATTATTATATAAATATATGTAGATATTAAATTAGATAATAATTTGATGAATGATTATATATTATATATATGCATACTATGCAAAGTTGTTTTTATATGTATACTTGTATGTTTTACGATAATAAAATTAATGTATTTATACATATTTATGTATAATTATATTTGTGAACTACAAATATTTATAAACGTATGTATTTAAATATATATGTTTATTTTACATAATTATATCAATTATAAAATTAATTAAAATTATAGATATATATATATAACTTATAACATCATAGATCAGATACACAACATAAAAAATATTTTAATATAGTTTTATATTATTAAAGTGTTCGTATATAAATTTATTAGTTGAAAAAATTAAATAAATTTTAAAATAATTTCATGACATATTTTCAAAGTTTAAATTTTCTAAAAGTCTAGTGTGATATTATGAGTTTACAAAAAATTCCCATTTTTCGAGTTGAAATTATATTTTTTTATTATATAATTAATTTTAGGTGTAATTATAAATTATTTTAAAAAAAATTAACTTTTAAATTCTGGAATTTTGGATGAAAGTTAATATGATGCTGGAAAATTTTCATAAATTTTAAAATATAATTATCGAATCATATATTATTTTATATTCATTATAGAACCTCTATTTCGATTTCAATAATACTGAAATGGTAAATAATTACAAAAAATTATTTTACTATTACCTAAAATTATATTTAGTTCAATCTAAAGCTAAGGTGAATTGAAAAATGGCGACATTAGCCTTGGCGACTGGCGATTCGTCTCTCTCAAATCCCAAATTTCATTTTTCCTCTTTCTTTTCTTTTCCCGTCTCGTTATCAATTCCCCCTCTTGTGTCGCCTATTGATCCTCTCTCTTTGTCAGTGTTTCACCTATCGCCTATTGCTCTTTGCCCGTGCATGTTGATGCGATATGAAATTGGGTTTTTTGGCCCTTTGTAGTCCGCCTCCACAACACGTTCTGGTAAGATTCATGTGTCGCCGGCCCAGTCCAAGCCTCGACCACAACAATATTCATTTGGGTTGCCATACAATTTTCCAATCCCTGGTGCCCTTTAAGCAATCTTTGATGCTTGTGAGCCTCGTAAGTCTCTTGGTAGTGATGCTCCGACTGGTGATAGACCTACTCCTTGCGTTACAATTGATGTGCTTTCTCCGTTGCTAGATGCATCATTGCCAGATCTAGCTCCTTGTACTGCCCATTAAATTCGAGTTGCTCCTTTTGTTCTTAGCTCGACAAATCTATCGAATGTCGATGAGTTTCCCCCTTTGGGTAAAGCTAGTAATCCCTTGCTGCCTGCGTTAGGCCTTTCGAAATCTACTTCTACTAACAGGTCTTGGAAATCGTTGTTCTCTTCGAAACCACGAAATGCCGGTGGGTATATCTCTAAGCATTTCGATATTATTGGTAATTGTGATGATCTTCTTGTACCTTCGAGTGAGGTTGTTATGGCTGGAATGTCTTTTTGGAAAGATACGATTGTGGGTTTTTTGTCTATAAGGGTCTCAATTATTCTGTTGTTAAGAATTATCTCAAGAATAAATGGAAATTAAAAGGATCTCTTAAGGTTATATTTGATAATGTCATGTTTTTCTTTGATTTTTCTTGCCCGGATGAGAGGCGTAGGATTCTTGAGTCTGATCCATATGTTATCGATGGTAAAGTATCCATTTTAACCAAGTGGAGTCCCTCGGTTGACTCTGCTAGAGAGCATGTTCGGTCCATTCCTATCTAGGCAAAGTTAATGAACATTCTTCTTCTCTTCAATCGTTAGAGGGTCTCGACTGGTTGGTGTAACAACCCGGGGTTTTGCACCGGTAAATAATCGTCATTAAACGATCAATGTGTTATCTAATAGCTATTTGGAGTTGTTAAATCAGTTGAAATTCTTTTAGTAATTCGTTGAATATTATGTGAACTTTAAAAATTTAATATTGGCCAATGTTTCTATCTTTGGGATGTTTTATATCAAGAGGCAAACCGGTTCCTCCATTCATTCGTTCAAAAACCCGACCCCTTCATTCATTTTTGATTCGAAAACCCTAAACGAAAAAAAAATGGCAGCTTCGTTCTTCTCGTTCGTTCCTCCTTTCAGCTAGGGTTTCGAGCAGATTCGAAGACGCCGACTTGTTTAGCATTCCTTTCGTTCAATCGATGGTCTTCGGCTGCTTCGATTTGGCAGTCAAGGTGAGTGATCTTTACGTCACTCACATCTAATTCGACATAGTATTAAGCTTTATGTTCGAATATGTTTCGTAGATTGATGTTCTCTCTAAATTTGCCAATTTGGTATAATTTGATGCTTGATATTCACGGACTTGATTTTTATCTTGGTTCGATTTCTTGGTTTCCACCGCCCTGTTTATGCTGTGACGATTTTTGTTACTAACTTGTTTCAATCTACTATTTTTGTAAATGAAAAATTTGGATTTCAAAATTTTGTGTTCGACTGAGAGTTGTCGTCTCGGCCAGTCGAGTATATTTTGATGTTGATGATTTATCTTGGCCATTTGATCTTGTTAAAATGCTTTGGCGATGTTTTCTTGGTCATCATGGTTTTGTGAATTTGCTGGTTTTTAGTTGACTTCGGTCACTGTAAGTTTTGTTGACATATGAACTTGCTCGATTCTTTGTTTTGAAACTACTGTGACTCTTTCACTATTTTTAGACCTGATGCTCAATCACTGTCATTCTTGGAGTTCAGTTAATTGCACTGGATTCCACTAGTATATAGTTGCATTTCATGCTGGCCGTGTTGCTATATTAATCCCATCGGCCATTATATCTTTGACATGCAGTTTGAATATCACGACGGCACGGTGTATGTATATTTGCTCCTTGTTTCACTTGAGTCTGCATTTGTATTGTTTCTGGCTTCAAGTATAGATGCCTGGACTTTCATATGTGTACTCAGTATCACTGGCTGTGGTGGTTTTGTTGTTTCATAAAAGTTGAAGAGTTTCTTTCCTGCTACACACGTGAATAAGCACTTTGCATTATTGAAATGCTTTACTTCCTAGCTGCATGCTTGGGTAATTGTTTTTGCAAACATTGAAATGTTCATTTTGACTTGGTTGAGCTTGTATATGTTGTCACTTTGATCTGGTCTGCATTTATGAAGTACTCACTGACCTGAATTATTGCATTAGTTATCCACCTGACTTTGGTTTTGTTTACTGGTCTAGTTTCATTTGGAAGTTGTTGCTTCACTAACTCATCTGTAGTTGAGTTGAGATGTACTACGGCCTTTGGTCGTGAGTATGATAGTTGCATTATCCAGATTATAGTGCATACATGTTTTATCTTTGTTCATATCACTCCTTTGGTTTGTGATTTCATTGTGGCCTCGACTATGCATACATTCACTGATGTTGTCACTGCACTCTTGTACATCATGTAGTTCATTTGTGTTGGGCATTGTGGTGGACTGAGCTGCATCTGCAGTGTGGTTTCATCGAGTTTGATCATTCATTACAGCTGTCTTGACCGTTTTCCTATACTTGTGCATTTTTAAATTGCACCTATGTTGAATACTGCTTCACAACTCGGGTTTTGACCTTGTGCTGGTGTCGAGATTTTAATTATATTGCACCTGCGTTGAATCCGGTAATTCGCGTTTGACCTTGTGTTCGTTTGTGAATTTTCATTATGTACGTATGTGCACATTGTCCATGTCTGTCTGCTTTGACCATCGAGGCTGTGGCATTGATATTTGAATCTTCGTTGATTTTGGTTTGTTGATCTTTTGTGTACATCATCACTGTAGTGGCAAGGCAGTGCATGCAAGCGTGTACTGCAGCCACACGGTATGGCTTTTATTGATATTCTATTTTGTTTTGATTTATTGATCTTTTGCGTATTCCATATGCCGTAGTGGCGAGGCAGTACACGCGTGCGTGTACTGCAACCCTACCCGAATTGACGTTTTAATTGATATTTCAATTGTTTGAATTGTTTCGTGTGCCCAATTCAATATTTTGAATCATATTTTGATTTGGTTTAATTTAATGATTTTGCTGATATCTAATTGTCTTTTTGATAATTAGATTATGAGTTTCTAATTAATTATTTAATAATTAGATCCTGTTGTTAATTGTCGTTTAGGCAATTCTGTTGTTTTCTAAATTATCTTCATTGATAACCTTTTTATTTATCTTCGTTGATAATTTGAATTTGTTGGTTTGTTGTTTAACACTGTTAAGTGTTATATTTACCGTTATCTGATTCCTTATGGAAGAATCGGATAGACGAGATTTATCTTGACTGTCATCTAACTGTTATTTAATTATTATCGCTTCCGTGCATTAATAACTGAGTTTGAATTAGATTGACCCGTGTATTATTTTCTTTTGAATTTAATACCTGGGTCAGACCGAGTTATTACAGGTTGTTGATATCTTACTTTGGGTTGCTGATTGAGTTATGAAGTCTTTTCATACCTTTTGGAGAAGTCATTGTCATAGGAAGATATGTATTCATGTATATTATATACGATAATGTACTTGTATATGTAACTTCCAGAGTCGACAATTGTAGTTGTATCATATGTACTGTATCACATGTATTGTAACTGACATCAGTTATATATATATGAGACTTTTTTTATCTGTGTTCCGCATTTAGTTATCTGTGTTATTATTATACAAATTGTCCTAAACTATTATGAACCATCGTAGTTCATTTTATATTGGAATTGGGTATGTCGATGGGAGTAAATAAATAAGAGATGAAAAAAAAGTATACCACTCCTATCGAGATAACCAATACTAGTGTAAGGCCTAACTACGGATGGCCGCTCCTATCCAGCCTTATTCTTCGTGATAACAGACAATATTTCTTCTAATACTCTTTGTTATTGTGAGCATAGAGGTGGGGCGTCACAGTTGGTATCAGAGCTTGGGGTTTATGGACATAATATAAAACATAACTTAGATGGAACATGTGTTGCAACTATTTGTCGATGTTTTATTGTGCTTTGAGTTAAAACTAAAGTTTTGAAATTATGATGAAATTTTTAAATATCTTTATTTAAAAATAAAAGTGAAACTGTGTTTTAATGATTGGTTGATTCGTATTTTGTTTATCAGAGTGAGCAGCGAAAACAGTGAGACTGTCTTCGCTGAGTATAGTTGATAACCTTTTTGATTTAAAAATCAAAATATGAAATTGAAATAAATTTCATTTGTTGTTCACATAGCTGTGTTTATTTTGTTTTCTTTAAAATTTCGAATCCGATTTGAGGATCCGAAGCGATTGCAGATATGTGATTTTGTTGAGGTTTTTGTTGTTTTGAATTATCTTCATTGAAGATATATTTGAATGATTTCTTTGTTCATTTTGTGCTATACGTGCAAATATATGTTGCATGTTACTGCATTAAATTTTACGTGAACCGATGTTTGGTTTTCAACGTATTTGTTGTCGTTATTTTTATAACGGAATTTTCACACTGGTGCTAAGTTTTTGAAGCACAGTGTTTTGTTGACATTTTTAATGAATGAGAATTCACTGGTGTTATATCTAGATGCAAATTATTTTGATGAGATTTTTACGTTTAAAATTACTGTCGCTTTGACTTCGGTAATCGTCAAATTTTTAAAGTGGATTTTCAAGCGGTTATCCCGCAATGCTGATTTTGTTGTCCGTTTTTACGGTATTTTGAGAAGTGCAATTTCCTTGTCGAAGTTGCTACTGAAGTTGTTGTTTAATCACGTGTTTTAAAAAAAAATCAAAATAAAAATAGTTTTCAAAATTTTTACAGTTTACGCTTTCAAAAGAACGAGGAAGCGATTTAAACATTTCATCATAATCGAGGACTATGACCCCTTTCTTTTACTGATTCGCTTAATTCCGGACTTGTCCGTTTGAGAATGTAAATTATTACTTTTATAAAATAAATGAAATTGTTTTCAGAAGTTTTGCATTTTGCGCTTTCAAAAGAATGAGGTAGCGATTTAAACGTTTCAGCAAAATCGAGGACTATGACCCCTTTCTTTTACTGATTCGCTTAATTCCGGACTTGTCCGTTTGAGAATGTGAAATGTTATTTTTGGAATACACAATTTTGCACTTTCAAGAAAACGATGAAGAGAATCAAACGATTTAGTAAAATACGTGGTATGGGACATGTGCGTTTGCTATTTCGGTTAATTCTGGACTCGTTAATTGAAATATTTGATGTTTTGGTGATTTTGATGATTTTGTGTGCTTTCCAGCCACTATGTTGGACCTTCGGGTTATATGTTGGACCTTCCGGTTATTGTTGGACCTTCGGGTCAATACTAGTACTAGACCTTCGGGTCATTTGTTGGACCTTCGGGTCATTTGTTGGACCTTCGGGTCATTTGTTGGACGCCAAAAATATAGTACTTGGTAGGCTTCGGCCATTTGTTGAAGCACGTGCGGCGTCGCTAAAACTCGCCATCTGATGGGATCGATCCAACCTTTTATGTTGATTTTCTAGATTTTCTTAATTGATTTCTAGATATTTGTTTTTCCAATTATCTGCAGATAATTGGATATTTGTTGATATGAGTTCTAATTATCTTTGTTGATAATTAGATATTTGTTGTTTCTGGTTATCGTTTTTGATAATCGGATATTTGTTGTTTCTGATTATCGTTTTTGATAATCGGATATTTGTTGTTTCTGATTATCGTTTTTGATAATCGGATATTTGTTGTTTCTGATTATCGTTTTGGTAATTGGATATTTGTTGATATGAGTTCTAATTATCTTTGTTGATAATAAGATATTTGTTGTTTCTGATTATCGTTTTTGGTAATCGGATATTTGTTGTTTCTGATTATCGTTTTGGATAATTGGATATTTGTTGTTTCTGATTATCGTTTTGGTAATTAAATATTTGTTGATTTGAGATTTGATTATCGTTTCTGATAATTAAATATTTGTTGATTTGAGATTTGATTATCGTTTTTGATAATTAAATATTTGTTGATTTGAGATTTGATTATCGTTTTTGATAATTAAATATTTATTGATTTGAGATTTGATAATCGTTTTTGATAATTAAATATTTGTTGATTTGAGATTTGATTATCGTTTTTGATAATTAAATATTTGTTGATTTGAGATTGGATTATCGTTTTTGATAATTGGATATTTGTTGTTTTCTATCTATCTCTGTTGATGGTTAGACTTTGCTGATTATGGAGTTCGTGTTTTTCTAATTTTCTGGTTGATAACTAGATGTTAGCGGTTTTGCGATTTGTGATTTGCTGTTTTCTAATTGTCGTCTCAATAATTAGATATTACTGTTTTGTGATTTCTATATTCTAATTATCTAATTGATAATTAAATATTGCTGATAATTGTATTTATTCAGTTTTGCTGTTTTTGAATTATCTATTGATAATTAGATTTTGTCGAGAATTTGTGAATTTCTTTTATGATATTAAAAGATTTCTTTGGTGTTTCTGTTCTTGACCTTTATTTTTCTAGCTTAACCAGTTTATGTTAGAAAAATAATTGTTATTGACACCTTTAATTATGAAAATTGCGGGGACGCAATTTTTATAAGGAGGGGAGTCTGTAACAACCCGAGGTTTTGCACCGGTAAATAATCGTCATTAAACAATTAATGTGTTAGCTAATAGCTATTTGGAGTTTTTAAATCAGTTGAAATTCGTTTAGTAATTCGTTGAATATTATGTGGGCTTTAAAATTTTAATATTGGCCCATGTTTCTATCTTTGGGCTGTCTTATATCAAGAGGCAAACCGGTTCCTCCATTCATTCGTTCAAAAACCCGAACCCTTCATTCATTTTTGATTCGAAAACCCTAAACAAAAAAAAAAGGGCAGCTTCGTTCTTCTCGTTCATTCCTCCTTTCAGCTAGGGTTTCGAGCAGATTCGAAGACGCCGACTTGTTTAGCGTTCCTTTCGTTCAATCGATGGTCTTCGGCTGCTTCGATTTGGTGATCAAGGTGAGTGATCTTTACGTCACTCACATCTAATTCGACATAGTATTAAGCTGTGTTCGATTATGTTTCGTAGATTGATGATCTCTCTAAATTTGCCAATTTGGTATAATTTGATGCTTGATATTCACGGACTTGATTTTTATCTTGGTTCGATTTCTTGGTTTCCACAGCCCTGTTTATGCTGTGACGATTTTTGTTACTAACTTGTTTCAATCTACTGTTTTTGTAAATGAAAAATTCGAATTTCAAAAATTTGTATTCGACTGAGAGTTGTCGTCTCGGCCAGTCGAGTATATTTTGATGTTGATGATTTATCTTGGCCATTTGATCTTGTTAAAATGCTTTGGCGATGTTTTCTTGGTCATCATGGTTTTGTGAATATGCTATTTTTTAGTTGACTTCGGTCACTATGATTTTTGTTGACATATGAACTTGCTCGATTCTTTGTTTTGAAACTACTGTGACTCTTTCACTGTTTTTCGACCTGATGCTCAATCACTGTCATTCTTGGAGTTCAGTTGTTTGCACTGGATTCCACTTGTATACAGTTGCATTTCATGGTGGTCGTGTTGCTATATTAATCCCATCGGCCATTATATCTTTGACCTGCAGTTGGAATATCACAACAACACTGTGTATGTATATTTGCTTCTTGTATCACTTGAGTCTGCATTTGTATTGTTTCTGGCTTCAAGTATAGATGCCTGGACTTTCATATGTGTACTCGGTATCACTGGCTGTGGTGGTTTTGTTGTTTCATAAAAGTTGAAGAGTTTCCTTCCTGCTACACATGTGAATAAGCACTTTGCATTATTGAAATGCTTTACTTCCTAGCTGCATGCTTAGGTAATTGTTTTTGCAAACATTGAAATGTTCATTTTGACTTGGTGAGCTTGTATTTGTTGTCACTCTGATCTGGTCTGCATTTATGAAGTACTCACTGACCTGAATTGTTGCATTAGTTATCCACCTAACTTTGGTTTTGTTTACTGGTCTAGTTTCATTTGGACTTTGTTGTTTCACTAACTCACCTGTAGTTGAGTTGAGATGTACTACAGCCTTTGGTCGTGAGTATGATAGTTGCACTATCCAGTTTATAGTGCATACATGTTTTATCGTTGTTCATATCACTCCTTTGGTTTATGATTTCATTGTGGCCTCGACTCTGTATACATTCACTGATGTTGTCACTGCACTCTTGTACATCATGTAGTTCATTTGTGTTGGGCATTGTGGTGGACTGAGCTGCATCTGCAGTGTGGTTTCATCGAGTTAGATCATTCATTACAGCTGTCTTGACCATTTTCCTATACTTGTGCATTTTTAAATTGCACCTGTGTTGAATCCAGTTTCACAACTCGGGTTTTGACCTTGTGTTGATGTCGAGATTTTAATTATATTGCACCTGAGTTGAATCCGGTAATTAGGGTTTGACATTGTGTTTGTTTGTGAATTTTCATTGTGTACATACGTGCACATTGTCCATGTCTGTCTGCTTTGACCATTGAGGCTGTGGCATTGATATTTGAATCTTCATTGATTTTGGTTCGTTGATCTTTGTGTACATCATCACTGTAGTGGCAAGGCAGTGCATGCAAGCGTGTACTGCAGCCACACGGTATGGCTTTTATTGATATTCTATTTTGTTTTGATTTATTGATCTTTTGCGTATTCCATATGCCGTAGTGGCGAGGCAGTACACGCGTGCGTGTACTGCAGCCCTACTCGAATTGACGTTTTAATTGATATTTCAATTGTTTGAATTGTTTCGTGTGTCCAATTCAATATTTTGAATCATATTTTGATTTGGTTTAATTTAATGATTTTGTTGATATCTAATTATCTTTTTGATAATTAGATTATGAGTTTTTAATTAATTATTTAATAATTAGATCTTGTTGCTAATTGCCGTTTAGGCAATTCTGTTGTTTTCTAAGTTATCTTCATTGATAACCTTTTTATTTATCTTCGTTGATAATTTGAATTTGTTGGTCTGTTGTTTAACACTGTTAAGTGTTATATTTACCGTTATCTGATTCCTTATTAAAGAATTGGATAGACGAGATTTATCTTGACTGTCGTCTAATTGTTATTTAATTATTATCGCTACCGTGCACTAATAACTGAGTTTGAATTAGACTGACCCGTGTATTATTTTCTTTTGAATTTAATACTCTGGTCAGACCGAGTTATTACAGGTTGTTGATATCTTACTTTGGGTTGCTGATTGAGCTATGAAGTCTTTTCATACCTTTTGGAGTAGTCGTTGTCATAGTATAGGAAGATATGTATTCATGTATATTATATACGATAATGTACTTGTATATGTAACTTTCAGAGTCGACAATTGTAGTTGTATCATATGTACTGTATCACATGTATTGTAACTAACATCAGTTATATATATATATGAGACTTTTATTATCTGTGTTCCGCATTTAGTAATCTGTGTTATTATTATATAAATTGTCCTAAACTATTATGAACCATCGTAGTTCGTTTTATACTGGAATTGGGTATGTCGATGGGAGTAAATAAATAAGAGATGAAAAAAAGTATACCACTCCTATCGAGATAACCAATACTAGTGTAAGGCCTAACTACGGATAGCCGCTCCTATCCAGCCTTATTCTTCGTGATAACAGAAAGTATTTCTTTTAATACTCTTTGTTATTGTGAGCACAGAGGTGGGGCGTCATAGTTGGCTTGTCATATTGGTGAGTTAATTTGTTTTGATGAGAATACTGAGGGTCGTGAAAGGCTAGGTTTTGCTAGAGCTATGATTAAGATTACCCTTTTGCGGCTTCTTCCTACTCATCTTTCTGTTGCCCTTTTTAGGAATAGAGTGGGTCGAGTTGATATTGATTACCGGTGGTCTCCTCCGATCTGTACTTTCTGCCACTCTTTTGTTCATATCTCTCCATATTGTAGACATCGTCCTGTTGAAGGTGAGCCCCCTTCCTTGCCTCCCAAGGCCCCATACAGAAACCACCTCCTCGCATATGGAAAGCTGAAGTTGCTGACACTACTACTGTTCCTCTTTCTAATCCTATAGCTGCTCCCTCGGATCCCTTAGTTCTTTCTAGGCTGAAGACTTTTCTAGCCTCCGCTCCTGCTCGGACTATTGGTCCTCTTCCTGTTGCCTCGGATACTGCTATTGCAACGCCTTTCCTACCAGTTTCTTCTTCCACACATCCTGATGGCTTGGATGGTGGCATGGATTATTGATTAGCGGATCTTTTTCCTACTTAGCCTTTTTGGTGGTTACTTTTTTCTATATCTTTTGGTTAGTTGTTTGGGAATATTATTTGTTCTGTATGGTTATTTTGGTGCCTAACCCGTATGTGGGTTGTAGGTTGCTTTGTGTTGTTTTAACTGAAGGGGCAACTTGGCCACTCACCTATGCTAAAATTTTCATAATAAAAGTGGACGGTTCACTATAAAAACTGGCTAGTCTTCCTAAAAAAATTATATTTAGTTTAAATTTGCATATATAAAATATTAAATCAATTTTTAACATGATACAGTGACACAATGAATTATAGGTTATTTAAATTTATGCAATATAACTTATTAATATAAATATAATAAATTAATAAATATATATTTAAATTAAAATAAATAATTTTCGCTGTGTATATATCAAATCTAAAAAAAATTATATATACATACACATAACCATTCAATATGTGACAATATTTATAAATATAGGAATCTCACCTAACTAGCAATATAAATATGATATACATGTGTGTGCGCGCGCACAAGCAATGTAATATTATACATGAATTATAAGTTATATAAAATAAGAAAACATACCCAAACTATGCCTTGAAGTAAACCTTGTTGTGATGAATATCCCTTCGTAGAACCCCTCACAATTCGGTAGACTGCCAATCTTTGAATTGTATACCATTGGCTATCCAATAGTTGTTCATTTGCAACTGATTTGAGAAGATCTTTGATTAAGCTTTGTGTAGATGAGGTTGGCTAGCAAGAATATGAAAACGGTGGCAAAAAAATCAATATGCATTCGGTTTAGGTGTCTTTTAATAGTGGAAGGAATAGAGGGAAAGGTGGATCGTATCTTTTACCCTTTCTCCCTAAATCTGAGTATCCATCCAAAATACCCCTAGCCCATTTTTTAGCCATCCCTACATCCTTTTGGTAAATATTTCTAGCCCCTTTCATGGGATTTAAACCCATTTTAAGCCCAAATAATAATTATTAATTAAATCTAATTTAATTGCTTATCGGTATTGCAAATCAGTTGATATATTTATAATTATTATAAATATACAACTATATTTATTCCTCAAATCATATTCAAAATTTTATAATTAATATTTCATAAATATTTTTAAAAACATTATAAACTAATTAAATAATTTGATCCAAAGAAAATTCATAATATCGGTTGTTTGGCTCATCTGGTGTAAATTTGGTCAGTGATTAACATCGAACTATTCGAATGTTAATGTTTACACGTCACTTCATAGGTGTTATGACATTTTGGTCAAATTTATCGCTTACTTCGTTTTGTTGAAATTCAATTTTACATTGTTAAGCATTACCCGGTTGTGACATTTATTTTACACCAATTCTCTTCGTTAAAACTATATCACTTTAGACTTATGGAATTTGGTAATTGTCAAAATTCTAATATTATCTATAATCAACTCTATAGTCCAAATACAAAGTCCTTAGTTTAATATAACAATTATTATTAATCGAAATGCTCTGGCCAAAGAATTTGACTTTGAGTTGACTTGATTTGATAGTGATTCTAACCCTATATAATTAAGAAAACCTCTCTTAAATAGAGCTTCACTTCCAATACTTCCACTTGACCCAACTATAGTCAGTCGATGGACACCATGACATCATTTGACTATAATCAAAATAGAGCTTTCATATTGAAGATCGACAATATTTTCAAGTCCAGAGAACTGTGTAAATTAGTCACAACAATTAAAATGATATATTTATTTTCATTGTGATAAGTAACTCACGATTAAAAAAATTATAACTACTATCACAAATTGAAACATTTATGGATTTTCTATTAAATATACATTTAATTAACTGAACTGATTAATAAAACACATTATATCAAGTATATAATAGAAAGAAAACACCTTTTATTTTGAACAAGATTGATTATCAAGTTTGATATACATAACAAATTACATAATTTCCCATATGGCATACCCCTAACTCTATCACTCACGACACCGGGGTCGTACTCTTCAAGTTATCGCTTGGATTGATAGAAATGACTAGAAAAACTCTACCTATGAAGCCTCGAATAATTTTGCGTTTCTTCAAGAATGACCGGTGAAATTTAAGGACTTCTTTACCTTAGGACTCGTGGATCTATTCATCGCTTTAGGACTAGCACCGATCATAAGCCATGACACTTTTGAGCGGGAGTGCTACACATACTACATGCAGTTATATGAAGCTAACCTATAATACAAATTTAATGATGACATTTGTAGTCTTACGTCAGGTAAAGGGGATACCAATCAATCTAATAGATGATGATTTTGGAAATATTTTAGGGATAGTTGTGGAAGGACCATATTTGGTAAATGTTGAAACTAATATTCCAGAGATTTTGTAGCGGATCTTTCTTGGAGTTGTTTGTGTGTGGATGCTACATAACTTGCGGCCTATAGCCCGCCTCGTCATTCGCATTTTTCAGTAGAAATTCATTTCGAAGACATGGAGCTTTGACTAGATTTATCCACTGGTGCAGAGGCCACCTCTACCATCATAGGTGGTACAGTAGTGAACCAGACTCGCACTATAATGCGCAATTATGTGTTGCTAGGAGTAGAGACTACATGGAGTTACATTTTGTATTACCATCTTTTTGCTTGTGTCTTTAGGCAATATAGAGTGAACCTCCATGAAGAGAAGGTTTAGAAGAAGTCCCCTACCATATTTGATAGAACCTACCATAGGATAATTGGGATAGCATAGGCACCTACAGATATAGCGACACCGGCGACGGAGAAGCAGCCCCAACAGGTAGTGGGGAATGGACAGGTTGATACAGGTTACCGAGCCCAAGCTGGTAGCGATCTGAGACTCTTAGCTCTAGATCAACGTCGAGCTCCAGGAGATAGGAGCCGAGCAATGGCACCATAGCCACGAGATCGAATGTATAGCATCCATGCTGCACCCATTCAGGGGCCGCAGTAATGGTTTGAGCTCCCATAGGGAATAGAGACCATCCTTCAGCTCCTAGGTAGTATTTAGGATTAGTGGTACTAGTTGTTGTTACTTTTCTTCTAACATTTGCTCCTTTTCTTTTAAGTTTTTCGGGTTGTCATCGTTAGTTGTACATTATATAAAATTATGTAGGATATATTTTGAGATATGTTCATATTTATTTACTGTACACTTGTTTTTGGATATGTTGACCAAGATTCAAGCACCTATAAATACAGGCCTAGCCCCTCACTTTTCTTCTTATATTTTCTTATCAAAGCAGCGAAGCTCTACCATTTTCTCTTCTCCGCTATTTTTAGAAATGATAAAATTTTATATAATATATATAAATCGGAGAAGGACAGAAAATAAAAGATAAGAAGAGAAGGAACGAATCAATACTTCAGAGAAAGGTAATTTCTATAATTATAAATCTATATTCACTTTAACCCCAAATCTATTCTCATAGCTATAATTCGAAGAGTATGTATATATCTTGTAATACATATTCTTTGGGATCGGAAAGAAAATAGAGTCAATTGAAGAGGTGGATTCAGATTTGAGAGATTTGGAAAGCTTGGAAGGTGAGTGGGAAATTATACAATTTGTTTGTAACAATGAAATTTATATCATTGAATTTTATTTAATTACTATGCCTATATAAGATTTGAGGAGTTGTAGGCTTAAAATGAACGTATATGAATATCACCTACATATTTGGTAAGATAGGTAATTGGAATAGAAACAGTATTTACGCCCTTATCTATAAGTTTGGAAATCAGTCCCTAAATTTGTTAAAGTGGAATGTTGATATGATTATATGATCTCTTCCAGATTTAGGATAATTGGGTGTGATTTGTTAATATTATTTAGTTTTACCTAATTTGACTTAGAATGTGAATTTCTATGCTTTACTTTATTGAAAACGATATAGGTATAATTTAATTATATCTATTTCCAAGTAGTTTCCATAAATTATCCAGTTTCACAGATGTATAAGAAAATAATGCATCGTTTTAAATGATAAGGAATGCAAAAAATGAAATAGATGTATAAAATATGGATGTTCTTCCCTGTAGTTTGCGCTATCTATTTC
This sequence comes from Allium cepa, assembly GCA_030765085.1. Taxonomy (NCBI): domain Eukaryota; kingdom Viridiplantae; phylum Streptophyta; class Magnoliopsida; order Asparagales; family Amaryllidaceae; genus Allium; species Allium cepa. The sequence continues at coordinate 349,946,536 of CM060928.1, forward strand.
AATAAAAGAAAAAAGAAATAATTATTTGTAATTTCAAACAAATCAGAGATCTCACTTTTGGTTAATTTATGGAAAGTTATAACCGTAATACTCTTTAAAGGATAGCTTTAATAAATTAAAACGTGGATAGGAATGTTTTGGTTTAGGAATTAGTAGTTAGAAATAGGAATATTTATAAATATACATATGACTGCGCTTACCGATTAAAAATAAAAATATATTTATATTTTGTAATATATCGGTAGTTACATTAATTATAATTAGGATGTCTAGTTATAAATAACATAACAAAATATAGGATTAGGAGGTGTAGTTAGAAAAGATGTAGTAACTCCAAAATTAGTAAGGAAATAAATGTGTAGTTAATAGGGCGTTATAGGAATTAAATAGAAAAATAAATGTGTTTAATGGGACTGGTTAAAGTATTTAATATTGCATTTATAGGGAAATGAAATAGGCACAAAAGGTTGAATTAGAATGAGCAAATAAATGTTATTAGAGATTATCCAATTAAAATAATAATGACGATTTATGACGGACAATTGATATTTATGGAATATAGTAAATAAGTGTATAAGATAGGAATTAAATGCTAAAAGGCAATGTAATTTTCATAGCGGGAAATTATACAGCCTTAGTTAAACATTTAGAATGAGCGTGAATTAGTAGGCCTAGCCCAACATTTAAGCTTAGGATAATTGGTTTGGTTTAGTGGATTGGGATGTGAGGCCAGTATAGTTACATAGCAGAAGTCTGCCCTTCACCCAGAGGCTACTAATAGCTGTGTATACTTACTACTGATGTAGGACATCTCCAACCGTAGGACCCGTCAAGAAAGAGATATGCAGTTACATATAGTTAGGGAAACATAAACCAAGGGTTCGCCTCGGATTTGAAGTACTAAATGGCCCAGTACTTTTAAGGAAATGGGGTCTACATTAGTTCTAACAACGGAAATTAATTAACTAGAATGGCTATTTCCCTTGACTTACATTAGGTTAGTCTAAAAGGGATTTCGACTGTGGGAGGTCAGCTGGCTATGTTAGTATTATTGTTGTACCGATATTTAGTAGTAGGGTGGCATATAGAATGTGACCTCCAGTGGTCCTGAGCGATTGTTGGCAAAGACTTGGGCTATGCCCTGATAGATTTCACTTCATACTAGTGTAGAATACGTATGGGATACGCACAAACCTTAAACTTTAATTAGTTAGTTTGTTTGACGGAGGTGGCCTAGCTAACACTTTGATGAGTCTTTAAGATGCTTTACTATTATGGTAGTTAAATTATTAACCCGTATCTATAGGTTATCGGTCTCTGTAGCTAGAACTGATTGACTAGCGATTACGTTACAAAGGGCCGGCTTCGGGGTTGAGGTATTAAATGGTCGTGGGGTTTCCCTTCTCCATATTTAAGAAGTATTAAGGGCCGGGGTTTTGAGTAGTAAAATGATTTTTTATATATATGTATGTGTGTGTGTGTCTATGTATATGTAAATGTATATGTATCTGTATATGTATGCAAGCATATGTATATAGTTATACCTTCGAGGAGGTTTGATAAGCGTGAATAAAAGACAACATTTAAATAGAATCAATCGGCGTAGATTAGTGTTATGGAGAAAGCATGTAATTTTCCAGTCACCAAAATATTGTTCTAAATCCCTTCTCATTACCACGTACATGATATATTTAGAAGGATGGCTAATGGTGCAGGACGGGAACTGTAGATGGTGAAGTCTTCTCATTTATGCTTTATGCTGACAAGGCAACTAGATATCCAAGGAATATTATTGATTCCAAGGTAGTGGCCTTAGTTAGTATTTATGTTCTATTATATTTTTCTAGCTCACCGTAAGTTTATATTGATCGCTCTGTGATATGCTTATGTTTGTTATAGTTTATTAAAACCAATTGTTTGTGCTCTTGGTTTCGATTTATTTAAAATTCAGGTCCGTTAAAGTGTGGGTTGTTGCAGTCATGATAGCTATAGCCGATCCAAAATTGGCATTTTTCTAAAATTCTCGAATACTACTTTATCTTTGTCAATAATTATTGATTAATCATAATCTCTTCAAAAATCTTGCAGCAAAACTAGAGAAAAATTTCTTCATCTTTTAAAACCTTTATTTAATACCATATTTAGTTAATTATTACATTTAACAATTAATTCTTTCCTTTACTAAATAATTCATGGTAAATCGAAAATGTATGAGAAAAATCTCTAAAAATTCTCTAAAATCAGAATTTACCCCATTTTCAACATGTAAAAACTTAGGTGAAAATTTTATTTTATTTTAAATAATTAAAGTCCAAAATTTATCCGTTTTCCCAACTTAGATAATTCATTTTGATTCATAATAATATGAAATTTAAGACCCATCTTGTGACGAACCACAATTCCATACCCTTTGAGCCGATGATAAAACACTCATGTCGGACCCAAGTTGCACGGATATGTAGATGATCAAGGGTAATAAAGAAAATAAAATAGAACAGAATCTCACACGAATGGAATAATATATAATATTGAACAAATATCTTACAGTGGAAAACTTTTAAATACATATATCAGAGTCTAACCTAATTTTAGCTTGGACAATTATAAACATTTGTCCTTACAATTGCTGACAAACATCAAACTAAAACAACTAACTAAGCAAAGCGAATAATATAATATGTCCATACGTAGATGAATATCTCCAACTCTCCTTTGCAAACTTCAACCGTCTTCGACTAACCTGAAACTACTCGGATCTGACCCGAGTATTGAAAATGCCCGGATCAAACTTGATAAACCAGCGTGAGGAAAACTCAATAATGAATGATAGTGTCATATATCAGCTTTTGAATAAAATCCTTTCAAAACAAAGAGTATCTCATAAGACCACACCCACACATGAATACGAACGGGTTTTTACCTTATGATAACTGAAACACTTTTATATCAAAACCTTTGATATTATTTCTAATGACATTCTTTGAAAACATTTGCAAGTAAAAACTTATTAATCTTAGCCGAAATTGTTACCATTATTAAATTCTAGCATAATAGGCTCTATAAACAAAACCGTAGGTTCTTATTGGGGAATGAATTTTCATACAAATGACCAGGTGAAGGATCTACCTTCCAAATGGGTACACCTCTAGATGGATGTCCCGAGGACCATCACAAAGCTCCTCTACCAACAAAAGACAAGCCTACCTCTATAACTATATAGTACTGAATATGTCATCTCTCAGTCATTACTGACCTTTAACCGAGCACTCGTTTCTATACACCAAATTAATTTACATCCCAAACGTCATAGTGGGAAGAAATATATCTAGAAGGGGATGATCATACCCTACTTGGAAATGACCCATTTAGAATTGCTGCATCTAATCCTGTTTTGGTCATTTCCGGTTTGATGAGACTTGAGGCAACGATTACCTTTTCACATAGCACATATCACATCTTTAAATGCCACATTGCCATTTCCGTTGACTACTAATTACCTTCCACAAAAATACAACCCTTGAGCTCGTACGTCTCAATGAGGGTGTTAAGCTAAGAGAAGTTGCCTTCTCCTCCACCACTGATGTACATTTGTAAAAACCAATGTACGTAATCTTTAGAAATGCAATGTCAAACAAACATCCATACAAGTTGTCCCGGATAGGACAAATCAAAGGCACTCTCCTACTATCACTAGTAGCGAGTAGTCCTTGCAATCCAAAAAATCTCCACAACGAGGAGACCACTGCTATATATAAGTCTATAATGGGTGTGACCCAGAGCAAGTCAACAAGCAGTCCTCAGGCTATAAAGATGCACGGTCTTCAATAATCATCATCTTCAACGTGTCTTCACATTCGAACGTATACATTGGTTCAAAGTGGTTTTCGAATAGGAATCACCCAAATCCGACCTCGGTATCTTCAAAGCCGGTCATCAATAAAAAGAGAATATGATTATACAGGATTTATTAAGTCTCTTTTCACTTTAATTCTTTTCGGATGATTTCGAAATCTCTTTCTTTTGACTTAGAATAATTCTAAGTAATTCATTCCTTTGCTTTGGATAATATCTCAAATTATCTTAACTCCCAATCCAAATTCCTTATCTTTTAGGCGGGTCAAAAACCATGTTATTTAAGACATCGTTTACGATAAACCCTAAAATAAATCTTAGCAAACATTTTTCCTTTTGAGTAAATAGGATCATGGAAATCATTTATTTTGGAGATTACTTAAATTTTAGATAATACCAATCTTCTTTTATTTTGGAAACTTAATAGAAACTTTTTATTTAAGATCATCTGAACTTTCCTTTCGATCTATTCCACCCCTTGCCTAAGAAAATAAAACATAGGCAAGGTAACTTCATGGCACTGGTCGCTCCATCCCTAACCTTAGTTAAACACCATGTTTTATTTTCCCAGATCTCACAGGCGGGACAAATGTACTAGTCGTTTCCGCATATTCAATTATCAACTTTATTTTGGAATTGATTATAAAGATTTCAAATTATCTTTCAAACGCTTAATTTTCCTTTTAAAAAGATTCACAATTGATTCTAGAAAAAAATCGTTACATTTAAACTCGTATTCAAAAAGTTATACAATTCGCAGCATAAAAGTGCTACGGAAAGTGCTATATAAGCTTACTTGATTAAATAAATTTTTAAACATTTGATAATTCATATTTTCCAATCTAAAACTCTTTTAAACTATTTAATTAGATTTATCAATTTTGTTCCACATTTTTCACATAACTAAAAACGTTTATATAAACAGATTTCCTGTTATGGTCACTTAACTGCACTAGCGCGATTTTTCTAGAAAATTGATTTAGACTTAATTCAAAATCTACTCAACGAAACTTTTATTTTCTTTCTTCGTTTAGAAGATAAGGATATAATATTCCGGAATTTTTTTATCTCGAAGAATTCCGAGCTATATTCCACTCTACACATTCATTTGAACTTTTCGATGCGAAATCGCGAACTACTGTTGTGCGACGCACCTAGTTTTAACTTATTTTTCAATATTTGAAATAATCTATTCAAATTGGATTCTATAACTTATAAAATCATTATAAATCATTTTAAATCAATATTTTTACCTTTTCACATAGCACATATCACATCTTTAAATGCCACATTGTCATTTCTGTTGACTACTAATTACCTTCCACAAAAATACAACCTTTGAGCTCGTACGTCTCAAGGAGGGTGTTAAGCTAAGAGAAGTTTCCTTCCCCGCCACCACTGATGCACGTTTGTAAAACCCAATGTAGTAATCTTTAAAAATCCAATGTCAGATAAATGTCCATAAAAGTTGTCCAGGAACATGACAAATTGAAGGCACTCTCCTACTACCACTAGTAGCGAGTTGTCCTTGCAATCACAAAAATCTCCACAACGAGGAGACCACTACTATATATAACTCTATAATGGGTGCGACCCAGAGCAAGTCAACTAGTAGTCCTCACGCTATAAAGATCCATGGTCGTCAATAATTATCATCTTTAACGTGTCTTCACATTCGAACGTATACATTGGTTCGAAGTGGTTTTGAATAGGAATCATCCAAATCCGACCTCGGTACCTTCAAAGTCAATCATCAATAAAAAGTGAATATGAGTATACAGGATTTATTAAGTCTCTTTACACTTTAATTCTTTTCGCATGATTTTGAAATCTCTTTCTTTTAACATAGAATAATTCTAAGTAATTCATTCCTTTGCTTTGGATATCTCAAATTTCCTTAACTCTCGATCTAAATTCCTTAACTTTTAGATGGGTCAAAAACAATGTTATTTAAGACATCGTTTACGATAAACCCTCAAATAAATCTTAGTAAACATTTTTCCTTTTAAGTAAATAGGATCATAGAAATTATTTATTTTGGTGATTGCTTAAACTTTAGATAATACCGATCTTCTTTTATTTTGGAAACTTAATAGAAACTTTTTATTTAAGAGCATCCAGACTTTCCTTTCGATCTGTTCCACCCCTCGCCTAAGAAAAGAAAGCATAGGCCGGGTAATTTCAGGGCATTGCTTGCACCATCCCTAACCTTAGTTAAACACCATGTTTTAGTTTCCAGATCTCACAGGCGGGACAAATGTACTAGTCGTTTCCGCATACTCAATTATCAACTTTATTTTGGAATTGATTATAAAGATTTCAAATTATCTTTCAAACACTTAATTTTCCTTTTAAAAACATTCACAATTAATTCTAGGAAAAATCATTATGTTTAAACTCATATTCAAAAAGTTATACAATTTGCAGCATAAAAGTGCTATGGAAAGTGTTATATATGCTTTATTTGATTAAATCAACTTTTAAACATTTGATAATTCATATTTTCCAATCTAAAACTCTTTAAAACTATTTAAGTAGATTTCTCAATTTTTTTCACATTTTTCCATAATTAAAAACATTTATTTAAACAGATTTCCTGTTATGGTCACTTAACTGCTCTAGCGTGATTTTTCTAGAAAATTGAATTGGACTTAATTAAAAATCTACTCAAAAAACTTTGATTTTCATTCTTCGTTTAGAAGATATGGATATAATAGTTCGGAATTTTCTTATTTCGAAGAATTCCGAGCTATATTCCACTTTACACATTCATTTGAACTTTTCGACGCAAAATCGCGAACTACCGTTGCGCGACGCACCTAGTTTTAACTTATTTATCAATATTTGAAATAATCTATTCAAATTGGATTTTATCACTTATAAAATCAATATAAATCATTTTAAATCAATATTTTCACCTTTTAAAGTATTCAATATGTATTTTCACCATTACCATATTATAATATTATTTTATTCCTATTATTTTAATATTAAATTTTAAATTCCAATTTTAATTAAATTTCAATTCTAACTTCAAATTAAACTCATTTAAAACTTAGATTTCAAATGTAATTTCAATTTAAACTTCAATTCAACATAATCTCAACTTCAATTTCCAAAATCGATTTCAATTTCACTATTTACCTCAATTCAATTTCAATTTAACTATCCTTTTTAAATCCATTTCACTTAAAATTTAAAATTCTCTTTTATTTTTTACTTTAATTTCACTTCTAATCGAAAAGAGATTTATTTTTTCAAAGTATCTCATATCCCTAAAATATGGTCTTATTAACAGAGGGATTATTAAATCAAAATGAACATTGAAAGTTACTGTGCGGATCGTGCTATATGGAATTATATTAAACAAGTGCAAAAATAAACTATAGCAATGTAAAGTAAGTAAAAATAAAACAAGCACACCAGGAATTTTTATACTGGTTCGAACTTCCCGTTCTACGTCCAGTCCCAGACTCCTTTTTGGAATTTCACTAACAACAATCCTCTCTTAACCCGGAGGAACAGGTTTATACAACCCTTGAACAGCCGAACAAGGGACCTAAGCAGCAGAACAGGATTTCGCCTCAACAGCCGAAAAGGACTTCAACTTATACAGAATGTATGTGACACAATGTGTTCTTAACAACACGAATTTGTTTCTTTGATAGTACAAACTTCCTATAATCTTTCTCCTTTATGATATATGTGTGAATGCGTGAAGATTAAGGAAGTAGGAAACTGAATTTGAATGAAGTTGAAAGCATAAATGTATTAGAATCAAGAATTTCAAGAATATAATAATAATCAATAGAATTAGTGTCTTTATGATTCTAATGTTTTTATATAGATAATAAATTGTTGCAATTGTTCATGAAGAGTTATCATCAAGAGTTATGATTATCTGTTGGATTAAAGATTGCAACTCTTCATGAATGGAAATGTCTTTTCATAAAAGTAGTTGTTGTCATATTATTCAGACTTCTAAAATTAAAAATTCAGACTTTTGAATTTGCACGGGTTCAAACCAGAAAGAAAATAGGCTAAAAATGGCCTTATTCAGACGTCTGAAAATTTTCATTCAGACGTCTGAATATTGTGAAACAATATTCAGGTTTCAGCATTCAGACGTCTGAATGAAGTATTTCAGACGTCTGAATTTAGCTTGTAACAAAAAATTACCATAGCTCAAATGGCTAGAGCACTTGCCTTTTGAACCAGCGACCCGGGTTCGAGTCCCGCTCCATGCAATTTTTGAAAACTTGATTTTTCATTTAAAATATGAATGTATATGTGTGTATGCCATTTGGAGAAGATTTTAACATTTTTAAACTCTAGACACGACACTATATGACTAATAATACTTTGTTTGTCACCTTCGCCTTGTCTCTATCGTGTATATCTTTTCTTGTATCTCCATATACATTCTTTCATTTTTTGTACTGTATATCTTCATTTTGAACGTATTTGATTATCTCTTTTTGATGCTTATGTACCTGCAAATTAGCTTAGCGATTCTTTGACATAATTGTATAGTTGTTGTCATTAAAATCCAATAATTAAGGTTCTAACATTCTCCCCCTTTTTGATGATGGCAACTATAGAATTTTAAAAAAAAAAATATTCATTCTATATAAAAAAATTATAAATATGTTTAAAGCTCCCCCTAAGTATAACATCTCCCTCAATTAATATGCATATGAATTTCTCCCCCTTTGTCATTATCAAAAAGGATGAGGGAATATAATAAATATAGTGAGATAAACTCAATATTAATTATGGAGAAAAATAAAATAGATTTTACCATCTTGCTGAAGTCCATATTTCATTGCAAGCACGTAATTCTATTAAACATATGGATCATTCTTTAAAATTCCAAAATCTATCCTTTTCCTTTTGTTTCTCCGAGTACCTGCAATAAATAATAATCATTTTCGGTACCCACTTACTATGTTAGGCTCCGGGGGGGTTAGGTCTTTGGAAACCATACCCATTTGGGTGTGGTTGAACCTTTATAAATATAATTTTTATTACAAATCACATTCACATAATAGTTAGTAGCTGGAATCCATATCATAATACTATTAGTCATTAGCTTAGTACTTGAAGAATAATTTCTATCATTTCTAAACAAAGTACTACTGTGACTATAACTGGTTTTAAAACTATCTTGGTTACTAGCACTAGCACTAAAATTAGTATATAAGAATGCATATCTAGTCCTATTTTTACTTTTAGCTTTTTTATAGCCTAAACCACTTTTATCATTGTGAGCTTTTGGATTCTTAACATAACCTAATCCTTCTTATTTGAAGCAAGTTGAGAATTTTCAATAATCCTGGATAAATTTTCTCTCCCTTTATTAAAATTGAAAATATTTTTAGTAATGTCATCAAGTCTAGTTTTGAGACTAGTGTTCTCTAACTCAACAATTTTAATTTTTGTTTTTAACTCATGATTCTTAGAAGCTAGAGCATTATTCTTTTCTTTTTGAGCTTCTACTTCTTGACTTAATAGAGCGAGTTAAGAATTGTCAGAGAGTGAATCTTGAATTTTCTCAAGTTCTTCTTCTAATATTTTCTTCTCGTCTTTAAGCATATCTCTTTCGAATTCTGCTTTCTTTTGATTTTCCAGAGCTTCCTTATATTTTCTTTTGAGACTCTTTAAAGTGTATAGAAGTTCTGAATTTATTTCTATCATATCATCAAAAGTTAGATCACTAACCTCATTATCTTTTGTCATGAAGCACTTGTTTGTTTTCTCCTTTGATTTTTCTTTATTACTCTTCCTCTTCTTATTGCCTTGACTAGATCTCTTTGTAGCCATTTATTCTAGGATGTTGTTACGATCTCTAGAATCCCAGGCTCTGATACCAATTGAAAGTTACTATGCAGATCATGCTATATGGAATTATATTAAACAAGTGCGAAAATAAACTATAGCAATGTAAAGTAAGTAAAAATAAAACAAGCACACCAAGAATTTTTATACCGATTCGATCTTCCCGTTCTACGTCCAGTCCCAGACTCCTTTCTGGAATTTCACTAACAACAATCCTCTCTTAACCCGGAGGAACAGGTTTATACAACTCTTGAACAGCCGAACAAGGGACCTGAGCAGCAGAATAGGATTTCACCTCAATAGCCGAAGAGGACTTCAACTTATACAGAATGTATGTGACACAATGTGTTCTTAATAACACGAATTTGTCTCTTTGATAGTAAAAACTTCCTATAATCTTTCTCCTTTATGACATATGTGTGAATGCGTGAAGATTAAGGAAGTAGGAAACTGAATTTGAATGAAGTTGAAAGCACAAATGAATTAGAATCAAGAATTTCAAGAATAGAATAATAATCAATAGAATTGGTGTCTTTAAAACTTGATTCTAATGTGTTCATATAGATAATAAATAGTTGCAATTGTTCATGAAGAGTTATCATCAAGAGTTATGATTATCTGTTGGATTAAAGATTGCAACTCTTTATGAATGGAATTGTCTTTTCATAAAAGTAGCCGTTGTCATATTATTCAGACTCTGAAATCAAAAATTCAGACTTCTGAATTTGCACGGGCTCAAACCAGAAAGAAAATAGGCTAAAAATGGCCTTATTCAGACGTCTGAAAATTTTCATTCAGACGTCTGAATATTGTGAAACAATATTCAGGTTTCAGCATTCAGACGTCTGAATGAAGTATTTCAAACGTCTGAATTTAGCCTGTAAAAAAATTACCATAGCTCAAATGGCTAGAGCACTTGCCATTTGAACCAGTGACCCGGGTTCGAGTCCCACTCCATGCAATTTTTGAAAACTTGATTTTTCATTTAAAATATGAATGTATATGTGTGTATACCATTTGGAGAAGATTTTAACGCTCTTAAACTCTAGACACGACACTATATGACTAATAATACTTTGTTTGTCACCTTCGCCTTGTCTCTATCGTGTATATCTCTTCTTGTATCTCCATATACATTCTTTCATCTTTTTGTACTGTATATCTTCATTTTGAACATATTTGATTATCTCTTTTTGATGCTCATGTACCTGCAAATTAGCTTAGCGATTCTTTGACATAATTGTATAGTTGTTATCATTAAAATCCAATAATTGAGGTTCTAACAAACATAATCAATATTCGTATTTGTCACTAACATAACATCCATTCAACCAATCACATAACATATGACTTCAAATCTAACATTCACTATTAATACCATAACGGTATATATTATCACAATTCAATTATCTAACTAAACTATCAATCATCCATATTAACAATCAATTTGGTATAAACATTCATATTTTATAAGGGTATAAATGTGATTGTTTTAACATAACCAAAATATAAATTCAAAAGCGATAAGGATTTCTCACCTTCATTTCCACTCCATCAATCTTTTACGTAAGCTACGCGTCTCTCAATCTAACGTGCTATTTCTCGATCGTCTCGAATTTGTCGCTTTCCATTCCTTCTCTCTCTTTTTTCATTTCTTTTTATTTTTCTTCTTTTCTCTCTTTTTTTTTCTTTTTTTCTATTTTGGTCGTGGGCTTTAAATAGAGGGTGTGTGGCCTAGGGAGGAGGGTACGTCCAAGGGTATGGGATGTACGATCATGCATGGTGGAGGTGGAGCTCGATCATGGTGTGTAGGAGGGGGTATGGTATGGGAGTGTGGGTGGGGTTGTTTGGCCGTGAGTAGAGGAGGTTTTATGTGGAGTAGGTGGTGATGGAACTTGGTGGAAGAGATGGAGAGGTGGGAAGCTATGGAAATGAAGGTGAAGGAGATGGAGAAAGTAAAGAAGGAAGGTACAGAATGAAGTGTGCAGAAAGAAAGGTATGGATTCTTATTTATACTTGAGCTTTGGATGACAAATGACTACAATACCCTTTTTTACATTTTTGACTTTTAAACCATACTTAAACACTTTTTCCAAGATGAGAAAGGATTGCATTAATGAGAAGTGAAGGTTGGATGTGATATTAAGTCCTTAAGTAATGATTTTGTCTTTTTTCTTTACTTTTTAAATTACATAATTATCTTTTTGCCCCTTTTCCATGCATACACATAACATCATATTAATGAGACATGACATATACGTAATGATGTTGTTTATAAAGATTTAAAATAAAATTTAATTAGTCAAATCATGTCTTTTCACCTTTTATTTAATTTAACTTTTCAAAAGTAAACCTCTTTTGTCTTTTAGCGCTAAATGTAAAGTGTTTAAAAAATTTGTAAGTGTTACCTGGAGATTTGACCGGGCAACTAAGTACTCGGCATTAGCATACTGTTCGGCATTTATGAGTCATTCGGTATCCAGATCGTTCGGCATTAGAGAACGCTCGACATTTAGGATCGCTCGGTATTTGGGAGCGTTCGGCATTAGAAAGCGCTCGGCTTCCAGAGTCGTCCGACACATATGATTCGTTCGACATTCAAGTTCGTTCGGCATCTATGGGACGTTCGGCATGCGTGAGCGTTCGGCATTGAGAGACGTTCAGTATCGTATATCATTCGCATCTATGGGGCGTTCGGCATGCGTGAGCGTTCAGCATTGAGAGACGTTCGGTATTGTATATCGTTCGTCATCTATGGACGTTCGGCATGGAAAAGTCATTCGGCATTCCATACTGCTCAGCATCCAAACCTTGTTCGGCACATCACTTCGTTCAGCATAAATCTCGTTCGGCATTCGGGATCGTTCGGCATCCAGTGTCTTTCGGTAGAAATACCTCGTTCGGCAATCAGGATGTTTGGCATCACTTCGTTCGGCATGAGGATACTGTTCGGCATTTTGCCGTTCGGCATCTATGGATCGGCATACAGAGATCACTCTTTTTGGGCCAAACTACTTAGCTACCTGGCCCGCTAGGGAAGTCCAATCCATCATCGTCTATAAATAGAGAGGCAGGGGCACAGCGAAAGGGACCTTTTTTCGAGAACACCGGGGAGACTCTGCCGCATTCAAGACTCAGTCAAGACTTATCTTTTTTGCTTAGCAATTGTATTCAATATAATTGGTATACGGATTGTATCTGTAATCGATTATCGAGAAAAGCAATAAAGATTAACCTCAAAGTGGACGTAGGCAATTACGCTGAACCACTATAAATCTGGTGTTTGTATTTTCTACATTTAAATCTGCATATTATCCTCTGTTTAACTTTACTTTCTTCATTAATCTCTCTACACAATCTCTCTTAAGGGTGTTAGCGACCAATTCTGGTGCTAATAGTAAAGTTTTATTTATGCATATGTGTATGTTATAAAATGTATTATGTTGCAACAAGTTGATGACAACTTGTTTTGGTTGTAAACGGTGTTTTTGTCGACAAATTTTACAGTTAAAATTTGACGTTTTGGTTAATCTATATATTGAAGTAAACCAAACTTTAAAATGAACTTTTTACTTCTTTAAATAAATTAAAACATGTCTCCTTATATTTAAAAATCATATTTAATTAATATCAAAATCTCTAATTTTAAAATGTGTGTAAAACTGACAAAATGTGAAATTTTTTGGTTATCTTTGTAAAACGATTAGTAATATACTTTTAAATCTTTCAATGTACTTTTATTATCTTTACTAGATGTTTTAAATAAGATTTATCTTATCAAATGAATATTTAAACCTATTTATTTAAGCCTTTATTTATTTTTAACAAAACTTAACTTTTGTTGATTTGTTCTAAAATCCAAATTTATATTTTAATTATAAGAATATATAATTTCTCTATTATTATTTATTATATATAACATATTTATTTAAGATTTAAATTCCTTTTAAATTTAAAACGAACGAAATCTTTCATTTCCGAAGTAGCGAAATTACAAGTCATTACACATCTCCAAAATTTTATTCCAAACATCTTGTCAAAAATTCTAAGCATATACAGATCGAAAACATAGTTTTTGAACTAAAAATTTTTAGGAAAATTCCTCAAATATAATAAATGATAACCATAATTCTCTTAAATGATTATTAAAGTCATATGCATGATTTCACATCATATCCATTTGGAATTCACATAATTACGAATGTAAAGGCATAAAATTCATGAGATGGCAATGTTATTCTCCTTGGATTTGTTGAATGAATAGATTTTTACTTTGATTCCTTTCTTTTTCCTTTTCTTGATCTTTTCTTCTTCTTTGATTAATGGTAGAATTCAACCTAACCTTATTTTTTGTTTCAAGTTTTGAGAATGAAAACGAGTGACATGAATGAGGGGGAAAAGGATGATATAAGAGAGTTATCCCTCCATCTTTACCCCCATTCATTAATTATTATAATTGAGTTCCCTTTTCCTTAATAAAACAATCAATTTAATAATTAAATTATGGTCAAATTAAGTAAATCTTCATTTCCTAACTTACCCACAATATTTATATAACTATCTTTCAATTAAATATCCAGAATAATATGCTACAAAAATTAGGGTGTTATAGACTTCCCTCCTTAAACAAATTCGTCCTCAGAATTTCGATAAATAAAGAATCAAGCATATTAATCATGCAAACATGTGTCACAAGCACATAAAATCAACAATGGTAACATAACTGCTAGTCAAAGGTCTATGCAACAATATAGACCGTACAATCGAAATAACTCGGGATAAGCCTCTCTAATCCTATCTTCGACCTTTTAAATTTAGTCTCATTCACCGTCACACCACTGGACTTTTGTTAACTTAGCAGTATTATTTCTAAGCTCTATAATATCTCTATCCACTATACAAATGATGGCCTAACAATAGTCATATCATATTATAATACTAAATCTTCCAAAATTGTTAGCTCGGTTGTAGTTTCTAGATCATGCAAGCACTCCCTCAAATGAGATACATTAAAAACATTATGGATTCTTACCAAAGTATTCGGTAACTTGATACGACATGCTAGTTTACCAACACTCTCAATTATAGGAAATAGATCAACATATCTTGGTGCCAACTTACCCATCTTCCTGATCATATAACACCCTTCATTGATGATACTTTCACCAAAACATAGTCTCCAACCGAGAGTTCAAATTCCGTATGCCTACTATCCATATTCTGCCTTGTTTGAGCTTCCTTCATCCTTGCTCGCATTAACTCGGTCTTTTCAGTTGCTCCTTTTACCAAATCCAGACCAAGCGTTGGTCTATCGCCTATCTCCAACAATCATAATGGTGATTTAGGTGGCCATCCATAAATCACTTTGGATGGTGTCACTCATATACTAATTAATCTGATAATTATTATTATAGGAAAATTCGAATAAGTGAAAGGGTCTTCACATGACCCTTTAGAGTCTAATACACAAGCTCTTAATAAATATTCAAGTACCCTATTAACCCTTTCTATTTTACCTAAAGTATGAGGATGGTAATTAATACTCATCTTTACCTTGGTACTAATCCATTCTGTAAGCTCTTTCAGAACTCACTAGTAAGCTAAGGATCTCTATCACTTATAATGCTACTTGGCATATTGTGAAGTTTTACAGTGTTCTTCATGAATAACCTCGCAAAACTAGGTGCTGTCTTTGTCGACTTAATAGGGATAAAGTGTACACTCTTAATCAGTCTATCAACCACTACCTAAATACTTCTATTTCCCCTATTCAACATTGGCAACCCATCGATAAATCCATGCATATTGAATCCCATTTCGACAGTAGTACTTCTAATGATTGAAGTAATCCACTTGGCTTTTGATATTGGGCTTTTGCTCGTTGGCAATTCACACATTTCTTCACACATTAGCATATCACTTCATTCCTTCCTTGAAAAAATCTCTCTTCATATCTTGGTGATCTTCATACCTCCAAGATGAACAGTAAAGTTTGATTGATGACATTCTCTAAGAACTTCTTCCATACATTATCTACATTTGGAACAAACAGTCTTCCCCTCTTTTTCAACCATCCTCTTTGGTCAAATGCAAAGTTTTATCAACCTTACTTCCAACTTCTAGTCTCTTAATCTGATCGGCTAGTACTATATCATCCCTTTGCCATACAACAATTCTTCCTATCAATACTAGTTATACTACTCAACAAGAGGTCATTTTGGTACTATGACTAGAACTAGCCATCGGTCTCATCCTACTTCAAAGGAAGCCAATGCCTCTTAATTGTTCCATTCGACGAACATTGCCGATACCATATTTTGATGTGTTTCACTAAGTGCGTCAACAACTTTATATCCATTTCTCAGTGTATACTCAATCCTTTAGTCATACTTTGTTAAAATCTCTAATCATAATTGTTGTCTCATATTTATCTCTTTACGAGAGAATAATTACTTCAAGGACTTATTATCTTTAAATAATTCAAATCATCCTCCAAAAAGATAGTATTTCCATAGCTTCAACACAAAGATTACCACCCCTAACGCCAAATCATGAGTAGGATATCGAACTTCATGCGGTCCAAGCAGTCGAGAAGCAATGGCAGTGACTCTATCTCTTTGCATCAATATAGCTCCTAACCAGTTCCATATGCATCGCTGTATACCATCAAATCTTGATTCTCATCTGGAACAACTAACATACAACAAATTGGTCAATAAAAGCTTTTGCTTTTTAAGCACTTCTTCATATTTATCAGTCAATACAAACTTTACACTCTTCCTTTAGTTTAGTCATCGATGTTACAATACAAGAGAAGTCTTAATAAATCACTAATAGTAGCTAGCTATCCCTAAGAAACATCTTATCTTGGTTATGGCCTTGGTCTTTTCCAGCTATTAATAGCTTCGATCTTCGATGGATTCATGGACAATCCATTTTTCGAAACAATATGTTCAAAAAACTTCATTTCTCTTTCCTAGAAATGACATTTTTAAATTTTTGCCTTTAGGTGATGATATCTCGGCATATCTAACACTATTCTGAGATGAACATTATAGTCTCATTCATTCTTAAATATATCAATATATCATTGATAAAAACCAATATTAATCTATCTAAATGCTTTCAAAATATTAAGTTTATGAAGTCTATAAAGAAACCAGGCACGTTGGTCGGCCCAACGAGCATGACTAACCATTCAAATGAACTATACCATATTTGATACGTCTTCAATGGTACACTTTCCTTTGTCATTCTCAACTGCTGGAAACCCGTTGCTAAGTCAAACAGTGAAAACACCTTGGCTCTACTCAATTGATTAAATAAACAATCTATTCTAGGCAAAGGATATCGATTCTTTTCTTCTTTTCATTTAGCTTTCTATAATCAATACATAGTCTCGACGATCCATCCGACTACTTTATGAACGTAGTTACATCTCCCTAAGGAGAACTGCTTAGTCGAATAAAATTCTTTCCTCTCAAATCCACTAACTACACTTTTAACTCCTTCATTTCAGTAGGTGTCATCCTGCTAAATGGTCTACTTACGGGTTTTGCTCTTGATATCGGATATATTAAAGATTCTATGGCATGTTTCAGTGACAGTCTCATAACTAGCTCAAAAATATCAATGTACTCTCTTCTATAAAAAACCAGATTTATTTCATCGCCCATGCCTTCTATAACATCCAATTGTGCACATATATAGAAACTTGACTCTTTCAATGAGTGTATAATATGATCATGGCTCTTCGGTTGTCTAAAGGATACCACTCTATCTCGGCAAAATATCCTAACATCATATAGACCCCACCAATCCATACCCAAATTTGTCCCAAAAACTACAAAATCAAACACATGCAAATTGCAGGCAAACAAATAACCTAAGAAATCAAATTCTGAATGGTCACATCTCATTCGAGTTGCATAGCTACCTAATGGGTAGGCAATCCTCAGATAAGCACCAAGGTATGTCGGTTCTAGACCTTACCTATCTACAAAACATTTAAAGATAAATATTTGATGCTCTAGTGTCAAACAGCACTTTGACAAGAATGCTACGCATAAGAAGCGTACTTCCTAACAAAGCCTTTCTCTTCTTTTCAGTAGTGTGTTTGAATGCTATTGGTTCTAAAGAAAAAACCTTTGCTCATTCAACTTTGACTAGTTCAGAACACTTTCTCTTGAAATGCCCCATTGTTCGTTTGGAAAATTCTATCGATTAGAATATCGTTGGAAATATATCGTAATAAAACCGCAAGCACATGGCTTACAATTGTAGTTCGTATGCGAGTACGGCTCGATCCATGGAGAAAGAAAAAATTCTAAAATTACTCAATCAAATTAGCACAAAGTTTTGAAATTGCTTTAAATTAATAAAATTATGGAAAAAAACTAAAACAAAAGCGAATAATAATACGAGATTAAAGGGGAATTAAAAGACAAATACACTCTCATGTTTAAAAAAATCGACACACAATAAATTTGCAATCTCTCTTTTTAATCATTTGTGGAAGTAGTGGATGTATTTATTATAAGTATGGCCTAATTGTGTTATTAACTAACACACTTAACCATCAAACTCTAACCACCGTCTAACCCACTTATCGACTCTCATGAAATTGGAACGTAATTAAAAATAAAATCTATTTTAAGTATGATCTATTTACCATGAATTAGTAAAATAGAGCACCAAACTTTGATTCTAGTTTCACTTTCACTATCAAAACCATATTTAGATGAAAGAGAAATTATGTTTATGTTTGATTAAGTATGGCCTATTTGTTATGAACAATATAGCTATCAAATTCAATATTAAACAAAAAAATTCATAAACGTCGATATTTTCATTAAGCATAAAAGAGAGATTATAAATGAAATCCTTATGTTAATTTTATATGATTCATGAGAGCTTCATTACCCCTAAATCGAAAAGCCAATTTATTTATCATTGATTTTATGGCTGTAATTTGGATAAAAGAAGAGGATCGTTACATGAAACATAAAGGGGTATCTATACATGCCTAAAAGCCTAGTTCCATTTTTAGGAAACTACCAAAAATGTCCTTGAGATTGTGTAGCCTCCAAGTCATCATTAGCACTTAATTAATCCTCCACTAAAATGTGCTTTTTCTTTTAGTTGTGGTCCATTATTTAGTGGGTATGCAGGCTCCTCCATTTGCTTGAATTCTTTTATTTCCTTCATTCTTTAGCTTTGAACACTCGTGCATGCAATCATTAATGACGCCACTTCCAATATGCACTCAAATTCCTACAAAACAAAATTAAAATGTGCAAGTAAATTTTCTTCAAATTGATTTACAAAAAATTACCATTTTCCCCGTATGTTAATATATAAATGATGATTTGAAAATCTCTTTGTATTTTTGGTTTCGACGTGTAAAATCACCCTAATATGCCTTTTATTTTAACAAAATAAGACTAAATATGAGAGTATAAATATACACTTTTACATACACATCAATACCCCCACACTTATCTTTTTATTCATCCTCGAATAAACTAAAACTAGGATAAATTCATTTTCGGAGGAAACACGATTGCATTTAATGTATGCAACAAGCCGTTAAACCTCTAGGTGTTCCTAGTAGGATCAGTGTTGTGTCATGAGGTTTTTCAGCGGATACTACCCACAAAATCCAAATGTGATATGCAAATACTAATGTGACTACATGATTTAATTTTTTGAAAATATTTACAAATGAAGAATTTACTTTTAAATTGACACGAGTAATTAGATATAAGTTTTGGTTATTATCAAGAAATTTTAGACTTTTTACTCATCAAAACTTCCAATAAAAATTAAGTTGTCATCATAATTGAACTCTAGTTTGGCTAGTTGTTTCGGTTGATAACATAGTGAAACTATGAATCCTTTAATTGATTAACAAAGTTTTGCAAAGTGGCATTTTTATTTCATTTGAATAATAAGTCAAATGAATTAAGTGAAGAAAGTGCTTGGGTTTCAATTGCATGCTCTCTCTATTTCTAAAAGTATTAATAATATTATTGTTTACACACCTAACTCAAATATACTGAGGCTAAATGTACCAATCATGCACTGCTTTACGGGCTTACGTGAGAAGTGTACAGAGTGTGGAGGATGTCAACACTTGCATATGAATACATGACTTTAGGTGTTTATTATTGTTATTTTAATTTTATTTACACATACCTAACTCAGATATACTAAGGCCTGATATACCGATCATTCACTGCCTTTTGGGCTTATGTGAGAAGGGTATAAAGCGTGGCGAGTGTACACACTTATGTATGAACACATGACTCTAGGTATTTCTTATTAATATGAAAAATTTTGTCTTTGAAAAGAGAGAGTTATGAAAAATCATCTTAGCACCACTAGCATAGAAGATCAAAAATGTTATCGCCTTTACTTTAAATCAACCACCCTATTAACAAAGATTACAACTAGTATATACTTCATAATTATCACCTATGAACCTTCATATATACTAGTTACAGTATAGTTATTTATAATCAAACTTTTCTTTTTATTTTTGTTGAGACAGGTAGTTTTCAAAATTTTCAATTTAATAACCAAAAACGTATACTTATTGTATCATGCTTCTTCAAAAGTAAATCAATATGCTAAAAAAATGTTGTGGAAATTTTTTCCCTTTTTGATTTTGGAAAAAATGTAAAAGAAATATACCATGAAAAATCAAAATAAACATAAGACTCCCCGACACTTGATTTTGACTGTGTCCCCACCATCAATGCATGATATAATGAGTGTAACAGAGAAAAATATGTACATATTTACAAGAGAGGGTTAAAAATTCTTACTAAACATAGTATGGCTCATGAAGAATCATGAGCTCCTCCATTCGATCACCAGCCAACTCCAAGTAAGGTTTTAAACAATGATCGTTGACTTTAAAATCGATCCATCCTGGGGATTTTCTATTTCTATGGCACTATGTGGAAAAACAGTACGTACCATGTATGGTCCTATCCACCTTAATTTAAATTTCCTATGAAACAAATGAAGTCAAGAGTCATGCAAAAGAACTCTTTGAATTGGCGAAAATATTTTTTTAGGATTGACTTATCATGGAAAACTTTTTTTTTCTTTGCAAATTTTCTCATTTTCATATGCGTCGTTCCTAATTTCCTTTAACTCGTTGATTTGAAATTTTTTGTTTTTGCCAGCCTTTTCAAGATCAAAGTTTATGTTCTTAATCACCCACAATACTTTATCTTCAAGTTCGATAGGTAAATGGCATGCTTTACCATATATTAACCTAAAAGGAGATATCCCTAGATTACACTTGTAACGACCCGTTAAATTCAATAATATTAAATGAGTCAATTTGATATGTTTTCTAATCTAATTTAAATTGAAATAGAAGTCTTAGGATTTTTAATGGAGTAAATGTAGGGGTTAGCTAGTAACTGTAATTAAAGGTAAATAATTTAAAATGTTTATATGACATAGATTGAAATAACAAAAATTTGTGTTTGTGGTTATAAGTCATAATTAGTTGATTAAAATGGTATTAATGAAATAATAACTGAATTGAATTGCAAATATATAAACATTAGAAAAATTTATTTGGTGGATTAAATTTGTTAAAGTTCATAAGTTTTGTAATTTAATTTAGTAGAAACTTTAAATTATAAACGAAGATTGAAATAAACGCTAAATTTAATTATGTAAATGGTGACTTAAGACCTAGTTATAGGAATTGGAATATAATCCAATTTGAATTAAGTAGAAGAAGGGTTTGATTAATATGTAAGTTATTGTTCAAGGTATTGAATAAAAATTGGAAATCCAATTATAATTAATGATAATAACGCTAGTATTAGTTAATAAATATATTTCAGTGCAGTACCCAAACGAATGGAATAAAATGAATATATATTGAATAGAAATGAAATGTAAGGTAAATGACGATTGTGTAAAATCAGTACAAGTTGGAAATGCATAAACCTTAATAAACATTCCAATTTAATAAATTTATGCAAATATGGGACTTAGTGATAAGCGTGTAATTATGAGTATGATAACAATTAGTATAAAATTCCTATTTCGGTGGCATGTTGCAATGGGTGATTTAGTTTGGGATTTTTATTAAATTTTGATGGAATTATTTAAGGTTTACAATAACAGAAGTTTAGGAGTAAAGTGAGATAATTGAAAATTTTAACTATTCATATAAGTCATTTGTTTATTAATATGAGTTAGCTAATAAATTTAATTTGGGCAATACCTATATATTGGAAACACATTTGTAAAGTGTAATTAATTGAATTTGGTGAATTGGGAATGAATCCAAGGTTATAGGAATTGATGTAATACTACGCAAATAAAAGGTAACTGCATAAAATCAATGTTTCGTAATAAATTGTAATTGATAATTAAGTAGGAATGGGTATGAATTTGACAAAAAAGAAAATTTATTATTTGCTTACCCATCTATTCAATCTATTAAATTTGATCAGATCCATTTGCAATTAAACGAATTTATTTACAAGTTAGTAGGTATTTAGCTGATAACTATAAACCAATTAGGGCAATCGGATATATATATTACCAGTTAAGTTATATAAGATAATGGTTGACTTAATTAAGGGAGTTTATGTAATAATTTCATTTATTTTGTAAGTGGAAATAAAATGTTAATGATAACAAGTATTCAAAATTTACCATCTATTTAGTATATTAAGTATAATTGATAATCAACTGCAGCAAGTAATAAATAATAAATATGTAACGTTAAATGAAGTAATATTTGAAATTTAATATTTAGAAACTATGTAAATATAAGTGCAGATGAAATTGGGGATATTTACATATTGAAATATGAATCCAATGATAAATCAATCTAATTGACAATAAATAATGGAAAGTAAATTTAATTAAATTTTGGAAATTTAATATATATATATATATATATTGGTGAAATTAATGAAATTTGAGGATTTCTAAATTTAATTCAACAAGTTAAATTTTGTTTAAATTAGTATAGGTGATTGAAAATTTTATAATAATAAGAATCATCAATTATCAAAGAAATATGGGAAATTGGATTTAATTGACTAAATTTTGATTTATTTAATGAATATAAAAATAGCCGTTTTGGCCACGGACTCGGATTTCGACGAAACTAGTTTCATCGGATCCGTATTAGTGAGTTATTGTAGGGTTTCAAGTTTCATATCGATCGGACTTGTCGTTTGATCGTACGGACGCGAAACGCCTTGAAAATCAATTTTATTAAAATCAATTTGAAATCAATTTGGAAATCTTGTTTTCAGCATAACTTCTTCATACGATCAAATTTGGACGTGAAACTTTTTCCATCGCGTTCAGAATATTTTAAAATACCTATCTGGATATATGGGTTTGACAAATTTCGTTCCGGGGTCAGAATGGGCTTTTTGGGCCTTAGTTTGTTTCGTACGTTCATCTATCTAGTCTATCTACTCTAACCCAACCCTACATATATATACAGTTATAAACCCTAGCTCCATCCTATTGTCATTTGCTGTATATTCATTTCTTCATCTCCTTTTCCTCCTCAAATGGTTGCAAAACCTAGATCTACTTCAATCCAAATTTCAATGAAAATTCAAACTCTCCAGAAAAATTCCACAAAAATATATGTTAATCTTCTCGAAACACGTAATCCCATGGTGAAATTCGTTTTTCAGTTGGAGTTACCGTTTACCCAGAATAAATTCAAACAGTTCGTGGCCGTTCATCAGCGTCGCATCAAAGTTCGTCAGATCGACAAACGATTTCTGGGTTTTGTAGAGTGGACGATGGGGATCGCATCTATATGGTTTTTGTGTCGATTCAACGGTTAAATTGGGAGATTAATTCGACCTAGGGTTGCATCAAGGAGGCGGCTGGAGTTCTGTTGTGCGTGATTTTCATTCCGATGATGTCGCTAGGGGCGGTCGTGGTAGGGAGGAGCAAAGGCCGGTGGGGCATGGGTGAAGGCGTCGCGATCGAGGAGGGAGGCGGAGTACGTTCACATGGGAAAGAATATGGCTCGGCTCGTTGAAACCTGTGCGTGTTCATCTGATGAAGATGAGTGGATTCCTGTAGCGTGCGCATCAAGTGGCTAACTAAGTGAGGTTGTATTTGTGTTCTTTTTTTTATTTTATTTCATTTGAAATTCAAGCACGTTTTATCGTATAACTCTTACATACGAAGTCGGATTCACACGAAATTTCTTTTGTTAGGATCGTAATTAAATTCCAGACCCAATGACGCTGGTTTGGACAAATTATGAGACCGTCAAAATTTTGAGTTTAAATTGAATTTAAATTCGATTTAAATTCCAAAGGTGAGTGTTTTAACCCACTCACAACTACTAGAAGCTTTTATGTTTGATAAATTAATTTTAGAAATGAATTGAAATTTATTTATGAGTATTTGGCATGTTTATTTCATCATAGCTGTTGAATTGCATTTATTTAATTTAACTGTTAATTTAATTAATTTATTGCGTATAAATTTACAGTTAAAATTTATTTGTTTGTATATGAACTGCTAGTTAACAGTTATATAATTTATTACTGGATATAGACTGTAGATTAATAGCTGTTAAATTTAATTTGAATAAAATTGCCAGTATTACCTGTTATGTAGTACCAAAAATAATATTGTTATTGATTGATGATTGCGATTTGGATGATGGATGATGTTGATGAATGGATGTTTATTGTATATCATTAAATTGCAAATTATCATGCATATTTCATTTCATTCGGGATTGTGGTTTGAAATGATATACAACCGCAAAATTTTATATCTTTTAAATTGCGGATTGAAATGATAAATATCCGTATCACTTGACCATAGGATAGAAAATTATATACAGGCACCGCGGTATATATATAACTATTTGAATGTGATTTCTATGGTTTGGATGGAATACGGTTTATAATAATCTTAAATTTTATATTGTATAAATATTATTCTTCCATATATATACATATGAAGTTGAAAATTTTGAAATTAAAAGGTGTATAAATCTCTTTATTAAAAATGGGAAAAAAAAAGATTAACAAATGAAGTTTGATAATTTATATCATATGTTTAAATGTTAAGCTTGGAAATTTTAAGATATGATATTTATAATTGGATTTTTCCCAAGATAAATTGAAATGAATATCCTAGTATAATTTGAATTGAAAAAAATATATATATTTTATTACTAGAAATTGGAGTTTTTATTTATTTATGGATTTTATGTGAATATTCAAGACTAATTAATAGAACATTCGATTTGTTGAAAGAATAAAATCCAACTTTAGTTGAAATATTAATACTCCAAATGGATATACGTATATATATATATATATATATAAATTGAAGTGGTTTTGGAACTTGAGAAAGATAATACAAATTTTGGTTTAGACTTTAATAAAGAAATGTATTTGTAAAGCCATGAGAACTATTTTCTTTACAAAGTAACATCTAAGTTAAACCTTTTAATTCATATACCGTTGAATATCCAAACCATTCAAGTTTTAGAAGTTATGGTTTTAAATTATGAATTTCAAAATATTATGCTTTGAAATATTTGATTTTCAAACGTTATGAAGTTAAAGCATTATGATTTTGGAAAAGAATTATATTTGGGATAAGTGATAAAATATGGCTTTGGGTTTGAAATGATATCGTATTCATGGTTATGAAATGGAATGTTTATTCTGATTTTTAAAGTATAAGCTATTTTTAAATGACCGCAGTGTTATAATAACGATGGGTTGGCAAAGAGACCGGGATCGGATATGGACATACTCTCTGTCGATACCGAAAACCACTTTGACTAACCGTGTACGCGGTGGAGATTCTAGAATGAAGTAGGTGGTGGCGACGTTTCCTGTAAGGTAAATACGTGGACCCGACTCCCGTGAGTTGGCATAAGGTGGCTAAAACAGGAGCGATTCTCAGGCCAATGAGGTCATTCCTCTGATCGGACCCTCCTCTTCGATATTATACTTTGACTTGGATTGATTCAGTGGCCACTTCTATATTTTGATTTTGGGGAGTTAGTCCGAGGTGGGCGGTAACTGCGGCTACGCGTTTCCACCAGCCTGGATAGCAATTGGTATATCTACCCTGGCATTGCCTAGTTGTGCCGTGTCACCTACCATACCGAGCCTTTACTACGAGTTTCTATTTGTGTCGTACCTATGGAGTATCCTCTGGTAGCCTCCCGATCAGGAGGTATTACGGTACTGTATAGACTATTGGCATTTTACGTGTTAAGGTGGAAAATGTAAAGCCTTAACGCTATTTAAAAGTAAGTTTATTTTATAAATAGACACTATTATAATAGCGCAATATACTACATAGTAAATAGTTTAACGGATCCTTAGGAGATGAAAATCCCGAACATCTCTTGAGTTACTGTACTCATATTTATTTCTGTTAATTTAACTCACATAAGATCTTTTAGTCTGACTCGAGTGTTTTTGTCTTTTCAAATTCGCTCGGGTCAGTCCGAGCGTTTCAGGATCGAAGATTTTAGCTTTGGAGGACGAAGACGAAGAATCTGTATTATATTATTTATAGTATTGCACCACACTCTAAATTTCCGCTGCATTGATTGTATTGGTATGTGTAACTCTGATATTCATTGTATAAGTAAAATAAATATTTTGTAAACAGTTATCATGAACTGTATATTGATTATTATATTTTATCCTTCCGCTGTGAGATTCTGTTTTGTTTTTATTTCTTCTCTGTTTTTCTTATTTACCCCGTAACAATCCGCCCTTCCGTATGGTTTGAACTGGCACGTGTGTCGGTTTAAAGTGTGCGAAAAGGCGGGATGTTACAGTTGGTATCAGAGCTTTGGTTTAGTGATAAACCTTGGCTTTGTGGGGTTTGACTCTTTGTTAATAGGGTAGAAATATCCTATGGGAGTCGCTGAGTGTATATATATGAGAGAGCGTATTTGTTAGTGTTAATAAAAGATTTTGATATTGTGTTAATCTGTTCCGCTTTGTATTTATAAATTCTGGTTGATGCATGGGACGCTATGTCATCAATAGGGATTTCTAAACACTTAATAGGACATACCGACATAATATTTGTTTTTAATATAGGTGAATGAAATAATTTTGCCTATTATATTTTCTATATATAAAAATATTTTTATAAAAGATATATTTTGGATGCTATAGATTGGGTGTTAGGAAATAAAAATATTTATAACAATTGAAGCTAAGTTGAAATTATAATAAATCAAATTGGAGATTTTAGAACCTAAGTCCGGGATTTTTAAAAAAAATTCTGCTTTCAAAGGATTTATGAAATATAATGATTTGGTTTATAAATATTTTCTTATATAAATATTTAGTATAATTCGAAAGAATTGGTTTAAAGAGGATTTTGAAGAAAATAAGTTTGTACTTTCCCCTCTGTCGCTGGAAAATAATTTCGGTGATGACGGCCGCATCATCGACTTTCATTTTCGAGTTTCAAAGGGAAAGGCCACTGTAGTAAATTCTACTACAGATTATTTTGAAATTATTTAAAATTTTAATTGTTTAAAGGTAATTAGAGATATAAAAGTTGTAAGAAATTAATTATCTATTATTTTAAAGTAATTTTGGAATTTGACCCGGTTTTAATTCTTGAATTTCCATTAATTAGTTGTAAAAAAATAAAATAGGTTAGTAAAATAAAGGTTAAGTAATCAATGAATTAAAAGGGTTGAGATTAAACTTGTATAAGTTCTTTTGCTTTTTCTTTAACATAAATAACTTACCAAGTATAAAAAGTTGAAATGTAAATTAAGAGTGGAATAGAATATTATAATGAAGTATTCAATAAATTACTGTTATAAATAAGAATTTAATGGTATTAACTTAAGTGATGATTGGAATTTTACTAAAATTAAAGGTTGTATTATTAATAGGTGATTTTAACCGTAAGAAAGTAAAAATGAAATTCCTTAATTTATAAAGTTTGATTGTAGGGTTATTAACTTAAGTACGCCTTAATTTCCCCTATTCTAATATAATGGAAAATAGGAAAAATATAAATGACTGCAATCCATAGTTAATGAATGAGTAAAATCTTTCACTTATAGGAATGCAACTTATAAGGTTAATAAATTAAGTGTAAGTAGAGGGTTACTGTAATTAAATATAATGGAAACTTCAGCATTAAATAAATGAATGAGATTAAAAGTAAGTTGAAATTGTAATTTATAAAACAAATATATATTAATTAAAGGAATGGAGAAGAAACTTGTAAATTTTCAATTACATTCTTAAAACATACATAACTTACCATATAATAAAAAGTTGCAATGTTAGTAGGAAAATGTAAAAGGAAATCTTACAAGTGAAGAGTAAGGTAATAAAGGTATTCTATTAATTTGCTATTATTAATGAGAATTAATTGTATAGACTTAAGTTAAATTGGAAATTTTACTATAAGTAAAAGTAAGTAGTATAAATAGATGATAGAAACTTTAGTAAATAAATTGGAATACAAATATAATGAATTTTGTGATAAATGGAAAATGAAAATTTGTAAGAAATAAAGAAATCACTCCATAAATGAAAGAAAGAAAATCAAACCATTGAAGCATGAGATAAATGTATAATAAATAAATTTGGGTGTTGGTTTGGATTGTGTTGTTTGATTTATGCTGTTGGGTAAGAAATTTGAAGTGGTTAAATGAATAAGTATCTATCTTTGTTCCATCTAAGACTGTTGAGTAAAGGATGCACTTGATAGTTAATTTCATTTCATACAAATTTCAAGTTTGAACCCAAACAACTATTTGTTTGATGGATTTAATGGTTGCTTTGTTTGTGTATGTATGTTGTTTGTAAGGTTGATGATTGTTGAATTGTTTGGTTGATTAATGATTGAATCCACTTGAATAGTTCACTTTAAAATAAATATTTAACCTTTTAGATTATATAAGTGAATACAGGTGATGGAAGCAACTGCTACTGCTTTTGGTTCCAAAATAATAAGCGTATATTGCCGGACAAATAGGTACGTTTTCGGATTACGTTTAAAGCGCTATTTTTCCCGTGTTGGGATATAATATTTTGATAATATATGTAATATATTTGTATATTTTGATATTATATTTTCTCCCGAGCCTCACCGTACAAAGGAAACTCTGCCAAAAATTTTCGTAAATTTTGAACTTAGAATTTTGTTGAAAATGATTTCCAAACTTTAATTATTTAAGTATAAAAGGATATAATGATTATAAAACGAGTATATTCCGTTTAAGGAAAAATTTTTCAGTAAATTATTGATTATAAGTTAATATTTGAAATAGATGTACTGTTTTAATTCTTCCTTCTCCCTTCTTTTTCCTTTTCGGGGACGAAAAGTTTTGAGTGGGGGAGAGTGTAACGACCCATTAAATTCAATAATATTAAATGAGTCAATTTGATATGTTTTCTAATCTAATTTAAATTGAAATAGAAGTCTTTGGATTTTTAATGGAGTAAATGTAGGGGTTAGCTAGTAACTGTAATTAAAGATAAATAATTTGAAATGTTTATATGACATAGATTGAAATAACGAAAATTTGTGTTTGTGGTTATAAGTCCTAATTAGTTGATTAAAATGGTATTAATGAAATAATAACTGAATTGAATTGCAAATATATAAACATTAGAAAAATTTATTTGGTGGATTAAATTTGTTAAAGTTCATAAGTTTTGTAATTTAATTTAGTAGAAACTTTAAATTATAAACGAAGATTGAAATAAACGCTAAATTTAATTATGTAAATGGTGACTTAAGACCTAGTTATAGGAATTGGAATATAATCCAATTTGAATTAAGTAGAAAAAGGATTTGATTAATATGTAAGTTATTGTTCAATGTATTGAATAAAAATTGGAAATCCAATTATAATTAATGATAATAACGCTAGTATTAGTTAATAAATATATTTCAGTGCAGTACCCAAACGAATGGAATAAAATGAATATATATTGAATAGAAATGAAATGTAACGTAAATGACGATTGTGTAAAATCAGTACAAGTTGGAAATGCATAAACCTTAATAAACATTCCAATTTAATAAATTTATGCAAATGTGGGACTTAGTGATAAGCGTGTAATTATGGGTATGATAACAATTAGTATAAAATTCCTATTTCGGTGGCATGTTGCAATGGGTGATTTAGTTTGGGATTTTTATTAAATTTTGATGGAATTATTTAAGGTTTACAATAACAGAAGTTTAGGAGTAAAGTGAGATAATTGAAAATTTTAACCATTCATATAAGTCATTTGTTTATTAATATGAGTTAGCTAATAAATTTAATTTGGGCAATACCTATATATTGGAAACACATTTGTAAAGTGTAATTAATTGAATTTGGTGAATTGGGAATGAATCCAAGGTTGTAGGAATTGATGTAATACTACGCAAATAAAATGTAACTGCATAAAATCAATGTTTCGTAATAAATTGTAATTGATAATTAAGTAGGAATGGGTTTGAATTTGACAAAAAGGAAAATTTATTATTTGCTTACCCATCTATTCAATCTATTAAATTTGATCAGATCCATTTGCAATTAAACGAATTTATTTACAAGTTAGTAGGTATTTAGCTGATAACTATAAACCAATTAGGGCAATCGGATATATATATTACCAGTTAAGTTATATAAGATAATGGTCGACTTAATAAGGGAGTTTATGTAATAATTTCATTTATTTTGTAAGTGGAAATAAAACGTTAATGATAACAAGTATTCAAAATTTACCATCTATTTAGTATATTAAGTATAATTGATAATCAACTGCAGCAAGTAATAAATAATAAATACGTAACGTTAAATGAAGTAATATTTGAAATTTAATATTTAGAAACTATGTAAATATAAGTGCAGATGAAATTGGGGATATTTACATATTGAAATATGAATCCAATGATAAATCAATCTAATTGACAATAAATAATGGAAAGTAAATTTAATTAAATTTTGGAAATTTAATATATATATATATATATATATATATATATATTGGTGAAATTAATGAAATTTGAGGATTTCTAAATTTAATTCAACAAGTTAAATTTTGTTTAAATTAGTATAGGTGATTGAAAATTTTATAATAATAAGAATCATCAATTATCAAAGAGAAATGGGAAATTGGATTTAATTGACTAAATTTTGATTTATTTAATGAATATAAAAATAGCCATTTTGGCCACGGACTCGGATTTCGACGAAACTAGTTTCATCGGATCCGTATTAGTGAGTTATTGTAGGGTTTCAAGTTTCGTATCGATCGGACTTGTCGTTTGATCGTACGGACGCGAAACGCCTTGAAAATCAATTTTATTAAAATCAATTTGGAAATCTTGTTTTCAGCATAACTTCTTCATACGATCAAATTTGGACGTGAAACTTTTTCCATCGCGTTCAGAATATTTTAAAATACCTATCTGGATATATGGGTTTGACAAATTTCGTTCCGGGGTCAGAACGGGCTTTTTGGGCCTTAGTTTGTTTCGTACGTTCATCTATCTAGTCTATCTACTCTAACCCAACCCTACCTATATATATACAGTTATAAACCCTAGCTCCATCCTATTGTCATTTGCTGTATATTCATTTCTTCATCTCCTTCTCCTCCTCAAATGGTTGCAAAACCTAGATCTACTTCAATCCAAATTTCAATGAAAATTCAAACTCTCCAGAAAAATTCCACAAAAATATATGTTAATCTTCTCGAAACACGTAATCCCATGGTGAAATTCGTTTTTTAGTTGGAGTTACCGTTTACCCAAAATAAATTCAAACAGTTCGTGGCCGTTCATCAGCGTCGCATCAAAGTTCGTCAGATCGACAAACGATTTCTGGGTTTTGTAGAGTGGACGATGGGGATCGCATCTATATGGTTTTTGTGTCGATTCAACGGTTAGACTGGGAGATTAATTCGACCTAGGGTTGCATCAAGGAGGGGGCTGGAATTCTGTTGTGCGTGATTTTCATTCCGATGATGTCGCTAGGGGCGGTCGTGGTAGGGAGGAGCAAAGGCCGGTGGGGCATGGGTGAAGGCGTCGCGATCGAGGAGGGAGGCGGAGTACGTTCACATGGGAAAGAATATGGCTCGGATCGTTGAAACCTGTGCGCGTTCATCTGATGAAGATGAGTGGATTCCTGTAGCGTGCGCATCAAGTGGCTAACGTGGCACTAAGTGAGGTTGTATTTGTGTTCTTTTTTTTTATTTTATTTCATTTGAAATTCAAGCACGTTTTATCGTATAACTTTTACATACGAAGTCGGATTCACACGAAATTTCTTTTGTTAGGATCGTAATTAAATTCCAGACCCAATGACGCTGGTTTGGACAAATTCTGAGACCGTCAAAATTTTGAGTTTAAATTGAATTTAAATTCGATTTAAATTCCAAAGGTGAGTGTTTTAACCCACTCACAACTACTAGAAGCTTTTATGTTTGATAAATTAATTTTAGAAATGAATAGAAATTTATTTATGAGTATTTGGCATGTTTATTTCATCATAGCTGTTGAATTGCATTTATTTAATTTAACTGTTAATTTAATTAATTTATTGCGTATAAATTTACAGTTAAAATTTATTTGTTTGTATATGAACTGCTAGTTAACAGTTATATAATTTATTACTGGATATAGACTGTAGATTAATAGCTGTTAAATTTAATTTGAATAAAATTGCCAGTATTACCTGTTATGTAGTACCAAAAATAATATTGTTATTGATTGATGATTGCGATTTGGATGATGGATGATGTTGATGAATGGATGTTTATTGTATATCATTAAATTGCAAATTATCATGCATATTTCATTTCATTCGGGATTGTGGTTTGAAATGATATACAACCGCAAAATTTTATATCTTTTAAATTGCGGATTGAAATGATAAATATCCGTATCACTTGACCATAGGATAGAAAATTATATACAGGCACCGCGGTATATATATAACTATTTAAATGTGATTTCTATGGTTTGGATGGAATACGGTTTATAATAATCTTAAATTTTATATTGTATAAATATTATTCTTCCATATATATACATATGAAGTTGAAAATTTTGAAATTAAAAGGTGTATAAATCTCTTTATTAAAAATGGGAAAAAAAAAGATTAAGAAAATGAAGTTTGGTAATTTATATCATATGTTTAAATGTTAAGCTTGGAAATTTTAAGATATGATATTTATAATTGGATTTTTCCCAAGATAAATTGAAATGAATATTCTAGTATAATTTGAATTGAAAAAAATATATATATTTTATTACTAGAAATTGGAGTTTTTATTTATTTATGGATTTTATGTGAATATTCAAGACTAATTAATAGAACATTCGATTTGTTGAAAGAATAAAATCCAACTTTAGTTGAAATATTAATACTCCAAATGGATATATGTATATATATATAAATTGAAGTGGTTTTGGAACTTGAGAGAGATAATACAAATTTTGGTTTAGACTTTAATAAAGAAATGTATTTGTAAAGCCATGAGAACTATTTTCTTTACAAAGTAACATCTAAGTTAAACCTTTTAATTCATATACCGTTGAATATCCAAACCATTCAAGTTTTAGAAGTTATGGTTTTAAATTATGATTTTCAAAATATTATGCTTTGAAATATTTGATTTTCAGACGTTATGAAGTTAAAGCATTATGATTTTGGAAAAGAATTATATTTGGGATAAGTGATAAAATATGGCTTTGGGTTTGAAATGATATCGTATTCATGGTTATGAAATGGAATGTTTATTCTGATTTTTAAAGTATAAGCTATTTTTAAATGACCGCGGTGTTATAATAACGATGGGTTGGCAAAGAGACCGGGATCGGATATGGACATACTCTCTGTCGATACCGAAAACCACTTTGACTAACCGTGTACGCGGTGGAGATTCCAGAATGAAGTAGGTGGTGGCGACGTTTCCTGTAAGGTAAATACGTGGACCCAACTCCCATAAGTTGGCAAAAGGTGGCTAAAACAGGAGCGATTCTCAGGCCAATGAGGTCATTCCTCTGATCGGACCCTCCTCTTCGATATTATACTTTGACTTGGATTGATTCAGTGGCCACTTCTATATTTTGATTTTGGGGAGTTAGTCCGAGGTGGGCGGTAACTGCGGCTACGCGTTTCCACCAGCCTGGATAGCAATTGGTATATCTACCCTGGCATTGCCTAGTTGTGCCGTGTCACCTACCATACCGAGCCTTTACTACGAGTTTCTATTTGAGTCGTATCTATGGAGTATCCTCTGGTAGCCTCCCGATCAGGAGGTATTACGGTACTGTATAGACTATTGGCATTTTACGTGTTAAGGTGGAAAATGTAAAGCCTTAACGCTATTTAAAAGTAAGTTTATTTTATAAATAGACACTATTATAATAGCGCAATATACTACATAGTAAATAGTTTAACGGATCCTTAGGAGATGAAAATCCCGAACATCTCTTGAGTTACTGTACTCATATTTATTTCTGTTAATTTAACTCACATAAGATCTTTTAGTCTGACTCGAGTGTTTTTGTCTTTTCAAATTCGCTCGGGTCAGTCCGAGCGTTTCAGGATCGAAGATTTTAGCTTTGGAGGACGAAGACGAAGAATCCGTATTATATTATTTATAGTATTGTACCACACTCTAAATTTCCGCTGCATTGATTGTATTGATATGTGTAACTCTGATATTCATTGTATAAGTAAAATAAATATTTTGTAAACAGTTATCATGAACTGTATATTGATTATTATATTTTATCCTTCCGCTGTGAGATTCTGTTTTGTTTTTATTTCTTCTCTGTTTTTCTTATTTACCCCATAACAATCCGCCCTTCCGTATGGTTTGAACTGGCACGTGTGTCGGTTTAAAGTGTGCGAAAAGGCGGGATGTTACAACACTACAACAGTTTATGGGTTTCATAGCGTTTGAAAAATGCTATAACAGGCTACCATAGCGTTTCAGAGAACGCCGTGGAACCACAAGCTATGGTAGGCCGGTAGCATTACATAGCAGGAAGGAAAACGCTATAATATCTAATAGCGTTTACAAAAGGGCATAGCGTTTGCAACCTGCAATAGCATTTTTTCTCTGTTATTAAACATAAACGTTATAGGGAATATAATCCTTCATTTAACTTCTATAGCGTTTTTGAGCACATTTTATAGCGTTTAATCAAACCATGTTATAGCGTTACAATGTTTTTCGATAGCATTTCTTGTCATGCTTGCATAGCGTTTTTATTTTCTACTATAGCATTTTTGATGGAAAAATCTTACATCTCATATAGAGTTGCGATAGCGTTTGATGAATCAATAGCGTTTTTCAAACGCTATTCTATACAATATTAATTTTCAGCATTTGTTTCAATTTTCATTTTATTATATTACATATATATATATATATATATATGCACACAGGTAGATATATGTATACACATTACACACAGATATATATATATATATATATTAAAATGTGGATCCCAAAAATAACAAATCG
This sequence comes from Allium cepa, assembly GCA_030765085.1. NCBI lineage: Eukaryota > Viridiplantae > Streptophyta > Magnoliopsida > Asparagales > Amaryllidaceae > Allium > Allium cepa. The sequence continues at coordinate 349,981,764 of CM060928.1, forward strand.
AGAAGATGACAACAACTACATGTAACAATGATAACGTTGCAGTGAATTCTAATTTGGAAACACACAATCAAACCAGTGGAAAAGTTTCAAATAATTCTGCTAATATTTCAAATACTACAAGACATGGTCGCATGATAATAGTTCAAAATAGTCTAACAAATGAACACAGATACTACAAGACATGGTCACATGATAATAGCCCAAAATAGTCTAACAAATGGACACAAATACTCAGTTATGGAGACGATGATACGGAAATGGCTGCTACAGAAGATTCTTGCAAGGATCTAAACATTGCTCCAGGTTGCTTCAGTGTTTACCAAGTTCCTGCATTAAATGACAAAGTAGGCAAAGTATAAAAGTGATGAAGTTGTTGATTTAGTTACCAAAGAGCTTGGAGGTAAAATCACTAAACAGCCAGGACCTATTCCTGGAATTAATACCAAGATCACCTCTTTTCTTTTTAAATACACACACAATATGCATGTTAGGATTGTTAGCATTTACTGAACTGCAATTAATGAACTATTTGAATTAGCAAGCTTGCAAAATTAAATAATTAATTCAGTTACTATATGCATAAAATTCATGCGCGAAACATCAACATACTTAGCAGCGAAGCTCATATGTTAAGTTGTTAACCCTTGTTAATGTACTGATAAAAAAGATGTGATAATATAAAGAATTTTATAATCTTTTTAATGGGCCGATGCAGTCATTTCATTAGGCTATTGCGTTGTTTTAAACCAAGTCAAACTGCTTTGGATTAAATGTACATTATACAACGTAAAGGTAATCTTGTATTTGACGTGAGTTTTTGTTTTTACCCACATTGTTTAATTTCAAATTTTAGTTGAAATTTGAGGTGAGTGTTAATGAATTACGAATAGGGAATTTCACTCCAATCGTTTTTTTGCGTAGGATAATAAGTTTCAAAGACGGTAAAAGTTGACCATATCTACAAACATCAATCAATACCATCACCATACTTCTACACTTTCATAATCACTGCCTCACTATTACAACTGCAGCATTCAACCTTGCTCACTGCCTCTTCCCACAAACATTTCTCAACTTACCACTGCAAATCTCCAACTTAACTCCCACTAATCAACTTCCAAATCCAAACCAACTACTTCATCATCCCATATTTCATCAACACTGCAACCACACTGCTGCCTCCAAAATACTTCATCCCATACAAACTTGTCATGATCACCCTGTTTTCCATACAACTTGCACACCAATTACTGCAAACCACCCACCAAACCAACAAAACTGCCATTCTCCAAAAAACAAAACTTCATTGTGCATATCCCATAGCTACATACTCAAAACTATATATATATATATATATATATATATATATATATATTCTACCAGCTGGCGCATATGCAACGTCATAATAGCATACTGCTCGTGCAGTTCATAACTAGAAAGCATCACTGCTCCACTGAAATTCATGTCATTCTATTCGCCAGTACCATCATCAGATCCTCCATTTTTTTCCACCACTCTTGTTTACTTCAATCAATCTTTGTTCCAGGCATAGGTTCTTTATTCTAGCAACTTTTTAGTCAGCAGTTTTCTTTATTGCTTTTAAGTTTTGTTCCAGTTTTAGCCTTTCAGTATTCTCGGATTAGACGTAATCTTACAGTTTGGCTAACTCAACACTACTTGAATCGTTTTACTTCTACTTTTGATCATTGGGGATAGCTTTGTTTTGGTTTACTTTAGTTCAAAGTAGTTTCTGTTGTAGTTTACTCAGTTCAGAACAAACTTTGGTGATTTTTTGCATCAGTTCAGCATTGCACGACAATATCAGTGGTTTACTCAGTCTGACTACTTTTGTGAATAACTATAGTGTATAGTCAAGCTTCTGATTTGTTAACTGGAAAAATCATGTAACAAGATGAAAATAAGCATAGGACTATATACTACATACCTAAATCTATTATAAAAAATGCTAAGATCACTCGCCGCACTTCAACTACCCTTGAACTTTCTTCATATCAGTGCTACACCTCTGAAACATCCTACTTCTCATTTCCATCATTTCCACCTCCGTTTCACCATACACCCAACACTGCCGCATAAACTACAATGACCAGAACCATCTCTGTTTCACCATCATCCAAGCCCTTCAACTGCAAAATAAAACAGTTCATAACCACAGCCCCACCACTGCCTTGCTTCGACCAACCCAAGCTACCATTTAATTGCTTGCCTCCTCTACAGCAATCAATACAACACTTCAAAGCTGCTGCTCCATAAAGCCATCATCAATTCTATCGACCAAACTTCATCGCACCCCATTGACCATAATTACTTCACGTACATTGCACTATCAACATACACCACCTATTTCTCTGACCACCACCAGCCAACAAATACATTGCCCACATATCCAATCACTAACCGACCTTCAACTTCTTCCACCTGCACCTAACACCCTACTGCTTCAATCAAGAACATAAACATCACAGTACCTTACTGCCTCCAATATTCGACGCCTGAAATCACTTCGTACCTAAAACCCTGCGACCCGAACGAACAATGACCACAAGCTACAACAACCTGCTACAACAATTTCACCCAAACCTTACTGCCTCATCTATGATTGTCATACAACCCAACATCACCTCATCACTTGTGGTCTGCAACTCTGTTCATACTAACATCATTAAACTCCTTGCCACACACTCCAACATCACCTCACTGTGCAACTACACTGCAGACCACAAGCTGCAACAACCTGCTACAACAATTTCACCCAAACTTTACTGCCTCATCTCTGATTCTCATACAACCCACTAAACATAACCATCACCTCTGCCATATACATACCCACCATCATCACATACACATCTGCCATCGCAAAGCTTGCACACTGATGCCAACAGAGAAACCACCCAGACCATCAAACTTCACTGATCCAAACATTGACATCATCAACTGATCCAGACATTACCTGTCACCATATATCCCACAACCTCTGCCTGCTTCAGGCATTTCACAAATCGCCTAAATTCCAAGAACAAGTTCATCCAACCTGCAACCTGAAAAACAACAAATTTTCCGTCTTCATTGCCATAACAACCATCCACCCAATAACTACAACACATCCTTCCTTGCACTTCACAAAAACCAAGCAACCCCTGACACCGCACCAAGCTACCATACTCCTCCAAACACTACCAAAACCATTGCAAACCAAAATCACCACCAACGAACCCAAATCATGTGGCAACTCTTCACTTCATCCTACACCACATCATGAAAACTCATCCCTTAACTGAGACTTCCATATCATGAACAAGCTAACGTCTTCTATAGTAGTTTTATTTTCAAAGCCAAGAAATGTACAAGATAGATTCTAACTAAAAGACTCATTATTATTTGTGATATTATTTCCTAACACAAAAAGAGTATGAATATACTCTATCTTTATGAGTAACTTTTGTTCGTCCATAAGGTTCAAAATTTATTTTCTTAGTTTCAAAAACTGTCATAAGTTACATGAATAAACAAATAGAACAATTTTAATTGCAGTTTTTTCATCAATATATTAGTGAAATTTGCAAAAATGAAGGAAATAAGAATTGTAGGTTTCTTTTAAAGAAGAATAATTTTTCTCAAAATACATAAGCGAAAAATACCCATACATTTATCTTTTGTATTTATGGACAAGAAACTGACTTTGGTATTATAGTTGTTTGACCACACTAAATTAAGAATTTAACTTTGATAAGAACCAAAATATGCATATCAAACGAAAAACATAAAATGACTTTTATGCATGATGTATTATTCGTATATTTACCTAGAGTGCAGTTGTGAAGCTTTCTTTTCTTCTGATCAGTCAACAAACTTTAACAATGATTACCTATATAAAAGAAAACCATATAATGTCAAAAATTAAATCATACAATCAAATATGAATACATTTTGAAATTTTGTATATATGTATGAAAAAATTATACTTACTAGAACTTGATTCTATCACAACTTTTGAGGTTGGTCATGCCACTGTAGAGCCTACAGCATCTTCAATGCAGACAAGATCAGATGATGGTCTCCACAGAACTGCATCGGGAACTGTAGCATTCACTACCCAAACTTTAACATCGTCTCTTCCAAGTTGAACAAAATGGACCATTTCATTTGGATTGGTTGAAGCCACAACCCCTTCGGCAACTATTGTTCCTGTTCCACCAACATCAATCAGCCTGCATTTGCTTTTGGGGGCTGGCCTTCCACTCTATCAAACAAGAAAAAGAAAAGTGATGGTTTTAATAAATATATATATATATATTAATAAATTTGATAACAAGTTGCTATAATTATGTTTAAACATATTACCGTATGAGATGTTACGTTGCCACTATTAGAAACAAATGATGGTGCTTTAGCTTTCTCGACAACTACTTTTGATTTTGGCCAAGCAACTTTATTACCAACGGCATCTCCAACATATATCATATTATTTCTTGGTTTCCATAAAAAGGCCTTAGGGTTGTTTGGATTATCAATAGAAACTACTATAGCTGATGGTCCAATAGGAACGCCATTCACAAGCTGGTTTGGATCGCTAGAGTACAAGCGTCCTTCAGCAACTACTTCTTCACCTCCAACCCAATCATATAGCTTGCATAAAGGCTCTGTGCTGCTACTTTTAGTCTATTCCAAAAAAATATGTATTTATGAAATTAATAGTTGTATTTTAAAATAAAAATTATAAATAAAGTGATATTTAATTTACCGTGTTGTCGATTTGATATAGCTTATGCAAAATAACTTTATCGGCAGGCCATGCTACTAACATACCAGCAGCCTCTCCAATATGTATCGTATGAAACACGGCTCTCCATAAAAAAGCATCCAGTTTCCTTGGATCTAAACATTCTCCTAAACCTCAGAATTATTGGAAAATAACGCAACACTTTAACTGGAATGCCATGCATAATCTCCTTTGTCCGTTGATTTACTTTCCACCTCGAAAATCCACATTTTGGACAATTATTCAAATCTTTATATTCATTCCTAAAAAGACAATAGTCGTTCTCACATGTATGAATCTTCTCGAAACCCATGTCAAATTATTTAAGGAATTTCTTCAATTCATATAACGACTTGGGAAGTACGTTATTTTTTGGCAACAACAATTGCTGCACATTTAGAAGCTTATCGAAACCATTATCAGACAATCCAGTCTCACATTTAAGATTATACAAGGCAAAGATGGCAGATAACTTTGTTTGATCCTTGCAACCAGGATACAATGGGGTCTCTGCATCTTCCAAATTTTTGTGTAATTCATCCTCTCGTCTCTGTGCATCATCTTCACTTTTATCATCATCAAAGAAAGTATGATTAATAAAATCTTCGTCCTCATAGATAATGGCTTTAAGCAAATCATACGCATCACATGGCTTTGTATTTTTGCTTTTATTTATTCGCTCACCGTGATTGTACCACTAACCGTCCATGTACTTAGGATCCACTTCTCTTATAATCAAATGCTTGACAATAACTTCTCCATGAAGACGGGTAAGATTTCTGCAATCTACACAAGGGCATAAATTTTTTTCCACATTTTACAGCTTTAGCTTTGCATCGTTTACAAAATTCCAAGCTGCTTGCTCGTATTCTTTAGTGGTTCTACAATAATAATAAAAAACAAATAATAACCTTATATATTAAAATATGTTTTAAATTCAATATTATACTTAAGTACCATATAATTACCTGTTTAGACGTACCCAGTCTTTATTCATCATTTCTTGTCTTTTCAAATGGAAAAAAGTATCAAATTTATGAACAGTAAATCTCTCTTGACACATATTCATTCATTCTTTATATAACAAAAATTGCTTCCACTAGCAAAAACAGCAATTACTACAACAGTAGCATCGTTACTCATGTTTTGGAAGATGCAACTAACGACATCAAACAATATATACACAAGTTTTCCATATTTGTATCTCAAATTTTATAAATGGGTAATCTATTTATTCAGAAAATAAAGCAACTAGGGGAAGATATAATTGAAATGATAAACATTTATAAGACATCAAAAACAGTAGGCTGAAGTGAAAAAGGTAGTACACACTCACTGTTTCTTTTTTCTTTTTCTTTTTTCTAACATGGCATATTGCTAAATTTAAGAAAAAAATAAGCAAAATCGAAATAACAATTAGAAAAAATATTTGCATTTAGAACTATCGTATAATTCAATTTAGTTGAATGCAGACATAGTTTAAGTGCATTCACTGAAAATTAAACAGCAAAGGTAAACGCAATATTGGTCACCCTAGTCTTCCTAAATGGGAGAGAATTTGCCATCTCACAAAGTATCTAGTGAAATTTTCAGGATATATCATTGCAGGTCATGTCAATATCACAAAAAATGCATACAAACATAACCTATGTACTCTCGAGTAAACATGGGCAAAACACTTAGATGCAACAACGTTTTTCTGGAGCAAAAACAAAATGTGAATTTCGGGAAAAATCTACATCAATTAATTTAAATATCTAAGGTTAAAGGGAAACTGAAGCCTAACTGACATGTAGAAGTTTATTAGCAAAATGAAACATCTACAGCTGTATTTATGTATTATTGCCATCCTGCTGAAACTATGTAACCCAAAAAAGAATAGAATTCATATGGAAAACTTGAGTACTATAAGGTGCATGGATACAAATATACAACAATGTCAGAACAATATACAACATTAGCACCAAACTGTTTCCAAAAAATTTGTCATTACAACAGCACTATTTTGTAGCACCGGAGTAATGTCTATGCATTACCCCTCTCATGATACTTGGCTTGCGCCATTAACAATAATTGTATCAACTTATACAACAATGTCACCAATCATTATTACATTGCATGAAACTGGCATTAGTCATGAGTGAACCGATGCCTGAATCGTTTAGTGATGTGAATAAAAAGTATGTGTTTTAAGCTGAAAATCGTCCCATTACTGATTTAATGCAAATTATTGTACAACACCCAAACACTTTGATTGTGTGTTAACTCATTGTGCTGCAAATATTTGTTATTAGAACATGACAACCGGTATCAGTATAGGTAAGGTTTGTTTTCTTTACTTAGAGAAGTTTTAACGTCGTCGTTTTCAAACCTCTGTAGTCTTCTGACAGTGGAAAATTTGAGATTCATAATATAATGTCAGTGGAAATATTATAGTTTCTTACTAAATAGCAATGCTCCTATCACCCTATATTCTTTGATTAAGTGAGATTATACATTATCCGTTTATATGGCTGCATAACTCAGTCTTATTTGTTTTGTTTCTAATTGTTGTGGAAGTTTTTGGAATATGAAAATTAGCCATTGTCCTAATTCTGCAACTGAAATTTACTATGCATTAGATGTTGCAAGGTATGGTAAGTTGTGTTATTTGTTTTGTTGTTGCATATGAAAAATTATTTTGGACAAAATGTAATCATAGACATACATCTAACTGCATATCGAACTCCGTACCTGTAGTAAGATCAGTTTTCCGGCATCATCATCGCGTTGCGGTTTGGTTAGGGAAATCCATAGATGCATGTCATTGGAAGCAAACATGTCATGAAGAATGGTCGGGATTAAATTTTGAATAAAATTTTGGATGTTTTTACTAACTAAGCGTGTTTATCATTACTACCTATTAGTTATTCTACTGTAGTTTCTCATGTTCATTAACTATTTTGTACTTGAGATATGCATGTGTATGACCACCTTATTCACAATTTGATTTATCCAATGTATTCCGTGATCGGTCTTACTATAACGCAAAACAAAAATCTATCAACCTCTCCATCTTGTGAATCGAGTCTCTACTCCCCAAATTTATTATCTCCATAAAGGAGATTGCATCTATAGCTGTGCTTCCAACAGCCTAAGATGAAAACTCCTAATTACCATCTCTGAAATTGTAATAACAAAAAAAAAACCTAATAACCTCTCCATCTACTAAATCAACTCTCTATTATGTCAGTATATCATTCAAAAAATTCATTTGTGTCATACTTGAAATAGGGCAAACTGTTGTTCAATCTCTTCTACAATCTTTTGGCAATCACATTTTTTTACTAATATTTACTTATAAAGTTATTCCCTATTTATTCCTAGATTAGCCTCTTAATTCCTTTAAATTATTACATGTGTATACCATTCCCTTTACCAGACATTGTCGAAGTTTATGTATCTTCATTTTTGCATGTCAATTTTGTTTGCATTAACTTATGGACTGTTTACAACTGAATAATTATTTTCCTTACTAAATGACCAAATTACCAATGTTTCTTCTGCATGATTAAGTGCGCTTTGATCTAAGCATATATATGACTTATATTTCTTTTACAACCAATTAAAAATAAATGTATTTCTTTAAATTAGCACAAACAATTATATCTCTGATATTTTAGCAGCAAACATTGAGAAGGCTTCTAAATTCAAGGAAAATTTACTTATTTGCACATCATAAAGAGAGGTGTCAAATAAAGTGCAATGGATTCTTTAAAAGAATATACTTTTACTCATAAACTGTTAGTAGGAATTGTCTTTTAATTGCAAATAAATTATCTACAATGTTTTATTCATAGATATTTATGGCCAAACATTTTGACGTACTTTAAACTAAACTAAAAGTTCACCTCAAATCACTTAAACTTAAACATATTAGGTCGTTAAAAAAACCATCATAATAACAAACTGAATCCGATTTCATAAAATATTTGATTTTGAAGCATGCATGGGATATTACTAGGGTCATGTTTCTAACAAACATTACTGTCCAAGTTTGTACAGTAGTTCATAAAATTTTCAACTGTCGTAGGATAGATTGAAACTGATAATTAGTGAACATATACACACATGCATACATTCTAATACAAAGATATATTACGTGTTTTTTATTTGGTTACTAAATAATAAAAATAACTCATTTTAGTTATATTGATAATTTTCGTTAAAGCCTGTAATTTGACAATTAACCTTAACTGCCTTTCTTTCTTTCTTACAGTAAATGTTTCTTTCATTTCGGAAGTAAATTTTTGAAGGTTTGAAAAGAATATCAATGTATGAAACTATGATTTTTATTTTACCTTTTATGCTTCATACTGCTGACAACTATGTATTTTTATTTGAAAAAATTACAAAAACTAAGTTGCATATCATATGAATATTAAGTGTAAAATTTTCTATCATTAGTTTTCTATCTGCCCTAATTCCAAATTCTAAATTAAAAGATTTTCAATTGTTGCAAGCATTTGATTTACCATACTAGGCTTATTATAAACATTGTTATTAAGATGGTCGTTGCTTCTCGGATAATTTTTAATAAATAAAATCAATAATAACTTTATGATATGTATATGCATTAATGTACATATACATAAACAATTTATTGCTCTATTACTTTCATGTTTTAATACGAATCAAAATAAATAAGGATTGTTAAAATTTAGATTCATTACATGTACATAACTGAATATAACCAATATTCTTGATGTATTAAAAATGTATGCATATACAACATTGTTTCTAAAAATGCGCCTGTTCTTCCTCTTAGCTTATGCTTTTATTTGTGTTTTAGTAGCGTTCTAATGGTTTAGAAACATGTTCCGCTTTAAACAATATGTAATCATGCGTCGTACGTCTATGACAGATAATAAACTTATAAACTTACAGTCAACTCATCTTTACCATTTATTGAAGATAATCAGGGTTTCAACTGTCCATTTTCAGCAAAGAAAAACCATATAACATGATAAAAGCAATACAACATCACAGAACCCACTTCATTTCTATCATCGAGAAGGCTAGTTCCTAGCCTTCTCGAACCCATTCTTACACAACCTGTAATCCTCAAAGGCCTGCTCAACTTCCTGCCTCGTGTTCATAACAAAAGGCCATGCTGAACCAATTATCTTGAATTGTTTGGGGAGATAAAAAATGTTTGAAACCTACACTTGGAAAATCTTCTAGGTAAAAATATCCAAAAGGATTTCGCTTCGTTTTTCTAATGTTGCATTCTACCTATGGTTGGAGAGTGAACTTTACTTGTTAGATACTAACATCAAAACAGTTTAAAATTTGAAAATCATAAAATAAGTGAAAACTATTTTTACATGTTATCTATAATGTATGGTTGACTGAAGTACTTAAAAGCTATTTTTATGTGTTAATAGCTTATTGGTTGTATGATAGACTTTAACAAATTTGTTTGAATTATATGCATGAAAATAACACATCGAATTAACTTGTATTTAGAATTTCATACATTGTACATGGTTTAAATGAGACTATCTATTGAAGTACAAATGTTGTCGACTTCTTGCGTTGTCTATCATCTGAACATTCATTTCCATGGAATTACATTTATACATGAGTTAAAGAAAAAAATATCGATGAAGTAAGAATATTCTTAAAGGAAAAGATTATTTATGAAGGTATCTTAGTCAAAGTGTAGGGATGAAAGTGATTTTCATAGAAAAAAAATACTACTAACATGTTTTCTCTGCATTTTACTAGTAGGAACAAGCATAGAAAAAGCACAGAATGTGAGGAAGAAGAGAAGTGTAAATCCTGTCTTTCTTTATGTTTACGTCAATTGTTAAAATTAGACTTTCTAATGAGTAGAGTTGGGGCATTCACAAATTTAGAATATAAATCTTACTCAACCCTAAAACTCTGTAAATTTCTTAAAAAATGGTAGAAATTAAAAAGTAGATAGCCATCCTTCCTAACAAAGATAAAAAATTCAACAAGAGATTTATAACTAAAGTTGATCAATTACCATGGTGATTCCTCAACTAGTTATATAAAAGAGAATTTCATTTTACAGGACAATTCAAAATAGAACATCTTATTATTCAGACTTTTTTTTCCTAGTACCCTCAAGGTAAAGACATACAATAAGATCGACTGAAAATTGTACTAATGTCATTGTACCCTCAAGGTAAAGACATACAATTGTACTAATGTATGTCAAACCCGGTACAAAGTAATTTACTAATAGATTAAGTAGAGTTAAACGTATATCTCTGAACAATATGAACTGGTTTAATCGGACATACTTAAGAAAATGAGACATCTCTAATTTTTTGGTCCTTGAGTAAAGAAATAGGCTGGATGAGTGAACCTATGGATGGAGATTCAACAATCAATTATCCATCCATGCAACATCAATCTTGACAAAAATATCGACAAAATAAGTGAAAAGTGTTTCCCGTTGTTCAATTGTACAATAAACTGTAAATTATGTGAAAACTCAATGGAAAAATCAATCTTGTTAAAAATAAAAAAATATGTATTTGTCAATTTATAATACCTTTTTAAAATAACAAAAAATTTGATAAATTCAATCATCCAAACCATAGTTTTTAATCGAGTTTAAAACAGAGATTAAACCAAATTTCTTTATCAAAACAACGAAAGGTAAATGTATATAATTATCTATAGTAAAACACGTATATCTATTAAAACTTTAAGAGTATTATATAAATTGACGCAGTCCAAGTTTAAAGCATGTGCGTGGACTTTATAAAGGAAAGACGCTGTCCTGAGTGACATAATATCTATAGCAAATATTGTATTATGGATTCAGGATTATAATAGTTGTATTATTGAGCGCTTAGCCACATATTAATTTATTTTTAGTCATTTACACTTTTTATAGTCTTAGTTTTTAAATCACCTGTTATTTCATAATAAGAAACCAGAAATAATTTGAACAACAAATACAACACAGCTTACATATTATTTCTGAAGTATAAATATATAATACAACTGCATAACCTGTCGTGAAGCATAAATAGAATATAATAGAACAATTAATGTCCGAAGTATAGATAGACTATAATAGAACAATTGCAAGAAAACGAGTTTTTCACACAGTATGATAATTAAAATGATATGAAAATATATAATAATACCTCTCACGGAAGTTCAAATCGGAGAGTCGGAGACACTTGTCTAGGTTTCGGGATCGGGATCGACTGTGTGAGAAAAGAAATTACAGCATCAATCGAGACGGTGGTTACGGTTGATTTCGTCGAGTTAATATTTTCGGGAGGTGGATGACGACAATTAATGTTTTCTGGACGTGATAAAGCAAAAGGAAAAATAGTTTCTGAAGAAGGAAGCAACAAAGTAATACACGCTTTTTTAGTTCCCGCACAAATTTTGTTTGCCGCCTGCGTTTTATTGAATAGCGTTGTACGATCAATTTACCCAGTTAAATAGCGTTGGAAACCCTAGCTTCAAAAACGGACTGAAGGTAATATTGGAAAACGTTGTATGTTGGTGCTATCAAAAGCCCATATTGTTGTAGTGTTAATTCAGTATGCATTTCTATAAGCCCAAAGCGCATCCGTAAATTTTTGTGACCAATCTTTTCAATTTTTATATATAGTTTTCTCCAAAAATTTCTTAATTTGGTGATTTGAAACTTTGGCTTAACCACATGTTTGAGGATGATAAAGAGTGAATAACTTGCGAGATATCAAATATTTCTTCATTAGAGTTTCAAATGATCGATTACAAAAATGGGTTCCATTATCGCTTATTATTGCGAGGTGTTCCAAACCTCGAAAAGATTTTTTTATGAGTTTCACAACAAATATGTGATCATTTGTTTTACACGGAATGGCTTCAACCCATTTAGAGACGTAATCAACAAAAAAAATGTACAAATTTTCGAAAGAGTTGGGAAAGGGTCATGTAAAGTCAATACCTCAAATGCCAAAGATTTCGATCATAAGAATGAGGTTCAAAGGCATCATGTTTCGTTGAGAGGTTTTTCCTAACATTTGGCAGCGGTCACAAGTTTTACAGAACTCAAATGCATATTTGAAAAGTGTAGGCCAGTAAACACCACATTGGAGCACCTTTTCTGCTGTTTTATTAGGATCGAAATGACCAATACAAGCTCGGTCATGACAAAACAAAAGGACACTCTTAATTTTGCAATTTGGGACACATTGTGGAATGATTTGGTCGGATAGTACTTAAATAAGTATGGATCGTCCCAATAGAAATATTTTGCTTGAGAAAGAAATTTATATTTATCTCGTTTCGACCAAAATGATGGTGTTTCCTTAGTGCTAAATAGTTCACTGTATCGACAGACTATGGATCGACGGAAACGGAAAGGAGTTGTTCATCAGGAAAATACTCCTTGATCGATAAAGAAGATGGTGCATTTGGAAAACGCAACAGATGATCAACAATGACGTTGTCGGATCCTTTTTTGACTTTGATCGTAAGGTCAAATTCTTGGAATAAAGAATCCAATGGATCAAACGAGACTTAGCATTATTTTTAGTGAAAAGGTACCTGAGAGCGGAGTGGTCGGTGTAAACCTTAATGTGTGAGATAATCAAATAAAGTCGGAATTTTCGAGCACAAAGACTACCGCTAGAAGCTCTTTTTCAGTGGTCATATAGTTGAGTTGAGCATCTTTAAAGTCATACTAGCTTAGTAGATGACAAGAAGAATTGTGCTGATGCATTGTTCTAAAATAGCATTAAATGCGAAGTTGGAGGTGTCACACATTATTTTGAAGGAAGATCCCAGTTGGGTGAGCAAATGATGGGGGCAGAAACAAGTTCATTTTTGATATGTTCAAAAGCATAAACATGGTCAGAATTAAAGTCAAATAGAACATCTTTTCCAAGAAGAGAAGTTAGAGGTCGAGCGACTTTATTGAAATCCTTTATAAAACGTCAATAGAAGCCAGTGTGTAAAAGAAATGAACAAATGTCCTTAACAGATTTATGTCAACCTTCACTTTCTCTACTTCAATGCCTAGGTTTGAAATGACATGTCCTAGGATAATGCCATGCTTGATAATGAAATGATATTTTTTCAATTTAACGTTAAGTGTTTTTCTTTACATCGACTTAGAACCATCTCGAGATGGTATAAGCATTCAGAGAAAGAGTTTCCAAAGATGGAGAAATCATCCATAAACACTTCCAGAAAGTGTTTGATCATGTCGGAAAAGATGCTGACCATGCATCTTTGAAAAGTAGCAGGAGTGTTGCAAAGGCCAAATAGCATATGTCGATACGCAAAGATGTCAAGGAACTTGTGAAATTCGTTTTCACTTGATCTTCGGGAGCGATCGGATTTTAGTTTTAATTGGAAAAACCATCAAGAAAGTAATAGAATCCGTGGTTAGCAAAACATTCGATCAATAAAAGGAAGATGAAAGTGAACTTTACGTGTTACAACATTTAATTTTCGATAATCAATGTAAACACGCCAACCTGTTTGACTACGAGTTGGAATGAGTTCGATGGCATCATTCTGATAATAGTATGTCCAGACTTTTTAGGCACGACATGAATTGGGCTAACCCATGAACCAGTAGAGATGAGATATATGATTTCATTATCGAGGAGCTTAAGAATTTCGTCTCGAACTACATCCTTCATTTTTAGGATAAGCCTTCATTGCGTGTCACGAACAAGCTTAGCTTCGTCAGCTAAGTGGATGCGATTTTGAACAAGAGCGAGACTAATTCCCTTAATATCGAAAATTGACCGTCCAATTGCCTCTTTTTCGACAGAATTGAAAGAAGGGAGGCTTCTTGATCAAGAGAAAGATTTGAAGAGATTATTAAAAGAAACATTTTTTTGTCATCTAAGTATGCATACTTAAGGTGGTCTGGATGAGGTGTGAGTTCCAACCTAGGAGGTTGCTCAATCAAAGAATTTGGTAGAAGTTCTGATTTAACCGTAAGGGGTTCAAACGGAAGTGCGTTTTCGATCTCGTTAAGTCGTCTTGAAATAGTTTTTCATATTTGGTCTCATGTTCATCGTTAAGTTCAATTGTTTCGGTGTCAAAACTTTCATAAACGGAGCTAACTTCCAATGTTTGGTTAAGTGGTTCGTTTGATTGATTTTCGAGAATGAAGATGTTAAGATCCAAAGTCATGTTACCAAAAGAAATTTTCATCGAACCATTTCGATAATTGATTAAGGCATTCGAAGTGTCCATGAAAGGTTGTTCTATAATAAGTGGAATTTGACTCATGGGATTATTCACAACTAGTGTCTCTAGAACGATGAAGTTGACAGAGAATATGATTTGATCGATTTTTATGAGTACGTCCTAGATTTCTTCTACGGGTTTCTTTATTCAACAATTGACAAATTGAAGAGCTTCTTTTGTCGGTTTTAGTTCACCCAAGCCAAGCTGTTGGTAAATTGAATAAGGATTCAAATTGACACTTGCACCCAAGTCTAATAAGTATTTATGAATCGTTTTATCTCTTATCGTACACAAGATCGTCGTACATCTCGGATCTTTGTATTTATGGGAATTTATTGATACAAGTCTTCACTAGGACCGACAACTAATAAAACTTTCTTGGGTACATGAGTATGTCATTTTTGAGTACACAAGTCCTTCAGAAACTTAGCATAGGCTAGGACTTGTTGAACGATATCAAGAAGAGGGATGTTCACTTTGACTTGGTTGAAAATTTCCAACATCTTTTCCATTTGATCGGAATGTTTCTTAGGTCGAAGCGATATGGAAATGGAATTCAATACTTGATAGGTTGGTCTATTTGAGTAGAAGAAGAATTTGGATTGGAATTTGATTCGATATTTGACTCGATATTTTGTTCAGAATCGCTTGTCATTTTCGAAGTGTCAAAAGGATTTTTTGGTAAATTGTTTGGATTGACAACTTTGTTATCGATTAGTTTACTAGAATGAAAAGTCGCAATGGCATTCATTTGGTTCACATTGCTATCTTGAATGACATGAGCTTGATTCAAGTTTGTGTTTTGATTTCCAGGGTTTGAAACTGGCTGATTTGGGAACGTGCCTCATTTACGTTCACTCGTAGAAGTGGCTAATTGAATCATTTGCATTTCGAGTTTACCAATTGATAGATCTGTAATCGCATGTAAGAGGTTAACAAATTTTGCAAATTGCTATTTGATTGGAGATTTTGAGTGATCGCTTTAGCCAAAATTTCTAGACTTTTCTCAAGTAAAGTCATTCATTTATCATCTTAGGGAGAAAAAGGTTGTTGCGGCTGATTTTGATATGGAGGCGCAAATTTTTTTTAAAACTGGTTGGGTTGTGGAGGAGGATTCGAAGCATTGTTTAGACATGCTTGAAAATTTGGTCAAACCAAATTCATCTTCGAATTATTTTCGTTCCATACAAAGTTAGGATGATTTCTCCAACCGGGATTGTACGTTGGAGAAAACGAGTCATTCTTAACTTTGTTAAAAGCGCCAAGTTGTTCTAATGATTGAGAGTATTGATTGGCAATGGGATTTGGATCGTTACATTTATAACACAATGGTTGGGAAGCTTGGTTCATTTGATGGGATGAGAAAACGTTGTCGAATTTATTATTTATTGCATCGATTTTCGCTTCCAAAGCCAACGATGATCCTATCAAGTGTGCCTTCGATCGTGAATAAATGATTTCTCGGTAGGATTTGGCAAAGAGTCCATTTTTCAAAATTATGGTGTGGACATTATATCAAAAGCTCATTAAATCTTATAAAGTATTTTCCGAAAGGTTCACCCCGGAATTGATGAAAGATCACAATTTCGTTTCGTATTTTGGTTTTTTTCGAAGGGGTAGAATTTTTTAAGAAAATTTTAACGAATTCGTCCCAAGTTTTGATTGAATTTGAAGGCAAGCCATACAACTATTTTTCTACATAACTGATAAAGGCGAATGGAATTAATCTAAGTTTGATTCCATCGTCACATAGCTGTAGAAGTCTAATGGTTGCATAGACTTGTTCGAATTTTATTAAGAAGATGTATGTGTCATCATGTTTAAAATTGCCAAATTTCGGAAGCGTGGCAATATGATTTGAATGAGTTTCGAAGTGATTACCTGTTGGGGTGGGTAAGGTGATACAAGAAAGAATAGAAACTCTATCGAGAACGATTCTATCCATGAGAGTTCGGAGAGTGTTTTAATTAGCCATCGTTGGAGGTTCGTTCATTTGGGTTAAATGATTCGTCATTGTGCCACGAGTCCAGCACTCATGCACAAGTGAAACGATCAAGGAGAGAAAGACGTGGAAATCAAGGTTAAGAGAATGAAACAAGATTTAAAGAATGAAATGAAGTGAAAAATTCTTTTCTTTTATTCTTCTTAAAAGAAAAAATAATTACCAAAAAGAAATTATTTCAAAAGGAAGATTTATTTTAGTTTTTTTTCTGGATTTTTTTTTCCTTTTTTAAACTGTTTTTTTATTTAGTTTATAGTTTTGAAAAGATTTTTTACTTTTGTTTAAAAACTAAGCTAAGGGAAATGTTATGTTTTCTACTTTTGGATTTTTTTTGTTGCTTTTTTGTTTTTTTAATATATGCATGAACTAATGCTACTAAATGAATGCAAGAATTTAATTATAAATTTTCTATCCTTAGTAGCTCCTAACCAAAAGCTATATAATCACACATTGACTTAATTCAACAAAATAGTTCTTAGCAAGGTAACAGACATGAGTTATCGGTGCACCACGAATCTCGTAGCAATGCAGCCGAATGTTTAAGTAACTTCAGAGAAACAATCAGTATAATATTTACGAATCACCATAATATTTATAAATGATTATTGCTCTGTCATAACCTAGACACCAAGAAATAAAGTGTTAAAAGAAATCAACTGGTCAAGATATAATTTTGCCCTATATGAGCTCGTGACTCTCTTAATTTCAACATCTAACCGTTATTATTAGTAAAGTTCTAAGATGACATGAAATTTTTAAGGTAAGGAAGGGGTGACGAAATACACCATCTTATGTGAAGTTGTATATTGCCTTTAGAAAAGGAAATAAGATGAAATGAATGCAAAACAAAAATTAAACATATTAACAATGCAACTAAAATTGAGATTTTATTTTATTTTTATTTTTTTAAATGCAAGCAACTAACAATGCAAGAGAATTATAAACAAGAGTTAAGAACACGATACTAGAGCGTGCAGAATTATTTGCACTTTTATTTTAAAAGCAACGATTTTTTCAAGCAGCATAGCGGCTCTTTTCCTTTTTGCAACCTGAAAATTTAAACAAAAGAAACTTTTTTTACAAGTGTTGACCTAAAACAACAACAAACTATTTTTTTTAAAGAAAAACTTTAAATAAAAAAACAAACTAAAAGGAATTAAACAACTTATCACACAACACACACGTTAGTTTTTTTCAATCGTCAAAGATTGTGAACCCAACTAATCAACACAACCCAGCTAATCAAAATATTTAACTCGGAATTTTTTTTCAGAACCAAATCCTCGAATCAAAATTAAACAAAATTCGAAAAATCAAAATTCGACTAAAACATTAACGTTAATCAAAATCCTTCTAGTTCGAGTTTGAGATATCCAAATCAAGAAAGTGGATTGACTGCGATTTTGGAATTAGTGGTAGGTCGCGATTTGGGTAAATACAATTTGGGGACTGCGGTTGGTGGTGTGGCAGGTCAGAGATGTGAGGAGTTGTTCGTGTTGCTATGGGTTTGGGTCGTAGTGATTGTGAAGGCGCTGTTCGAATTGGTTGTTCGTGGATTGCTAGTTCAATGCTTTATCAATTGCGGTCATTGGTTGTGGTTGGTTGATGGAGGAGGTATATTTCTAGTTGATGGTGGACGAGGTGGTCATGATTGGGGAGTGGTGATGATGGTATTAACTAAAGTGATGGATTTAGGGGTTTGGGGAAGGAGAATAGGGTGTTGTTGAGGGTTGCATAATTATGAAAGCGATTGTTATTGGCTGTTTGAGGTGTTGAAATTTTCGGTGACGGTGGAGTTTGGAGAAGATGAAGGTGAGCTAACCAGGAATGTAGTGCAGTGTTAGGTGGTGTTTAGGTCGTTTAAGTGTAATAACAAGTGAGGTTGAAAGGGTTAGTGGTTAGTCATCAATTCCCAATTCCCAAGGTCATAAATGTAGGGTGATAGCATATAACAACATATGTGAGCATGTTAATAATCAGCATATTAAGTAATATTGATCATGATACAAAATTAGACATGTAACACGTCATTATCCATTATAATATATGTTTATATGATAGCCATTTTATATATAAAAATTACTTATACTTAAGTAATAATTTCTTTCACAGACTCTTTATAAAAATGGGCTAAAACATCGTTTCCTTCCTTTTAAAACCTTGTCCAAAACCTAATAAAACTACCTTTTTGTTATGGAAAACATTGTTGAACTAAGAATTAAAAGCTACCAAGTGTCATAAAAATAGGCTATCTTATTTCTCAGAACTTTAGGCTATCACAGTTCATAAACACATGTTATCGCATGTCAAGATTGTAGCTATCGAGCTTCAAAAATTTAGGTTATCGCATGCCAAAATCCTCGTGCTACTGCACTTTAAAATCTCATGTTGTCACGTGTCAAAATATAGTCCATCACATACACATATTACATGAAGCTATCGAGTGTCAACTATAAAGTTGTCTAGTCATTACTAATATGGAGCTAATGAGTACCAAATAAATCATAGATATTGCGTATCAAGTCTAATTTAGATATGGAGAGCTAAGCAAGTCAATGTGACACTCTATTGTTGAGTTATATCCCTTCCTGGCCCCATCTCGAAATAGAACTAACTAATCTTAAGATAAATGGTTGACAAACTCAAGGCAACTATTCTTGAACAACTTGGAGCCGAATCTTCTTTTCGCACAATTATAGACAAATTCCACTATGAAAGGTTCTTTATTGCTATCAACGGGGAAGGGAAAGCGAGTTGCTTACCAGTCTATCCTTTTGATTAGAGTAAAAGGAAGTTCATCAATTTAATTTCGTTGCATTTTCTAAAGAAGAATCGAGTATCATAAAACATGATGCTTACGTATCTTAAATCTTCAAAAACCTATCTAATGTCATAATTCAAAGCATACGACTTTTGAAACATAATGTTATCACATATCAGAAATTTATAGCTATCGTGTGTCATGATAGTGTTTATTTCCTTTTGAAATAATAACTTCTTACCAACCCAATTTCTTTGTCAAATATTTATTGGTTAATCATTATCTTTTTAGAAGTCTTGTTGTAAAACCTAAGCGAAAATTTGTCTATCTTTTAAAACATGATCTAATACAATATATAATTTAGTATTACACTTGATAATTGATTTTTTTCTTTTATTATATAATTCATAGTAAATAAAAAATGTATAGGAAAAATCTCTAAAAAATAAGAATTTACCTATTTTCAACATATAAAATTTTGAAGCAAAATATTTTTTGTCATATTCTAAATAATTAAAATCCCAAATTTATCCAATTTCTTCAATTAGAAAGTTCATGTTAAATTCAAAATAATTTATAAAATTATGAAATTTAACTTAGGTTTCCATTTTTTCCCAAACATATATCAAAAATTCAAAGTATTTGGAGATCAAAAACATAGTTTTTAAACAAAAATCCTTTAGGAAAATTCCTTAAAAATAAAAAATGGTAACCATAATTCACCTAAAAAGTTATCTAAGTCATATGCATGATCTCACTACATACCTATTTGGCACATTAAATCTGAATTTAAGGACAAAAAAGTTTTTGAGATGGAAATATTGTTCACGTTAGATTTATTCAAATGAAGTGATTTAGACTTTGGTTTCTTTTTTCTTCTTTCCCTTAGCCTTTTCTTCTTCTTTGATCAATTGTTGAGTTTGATTTAGCTATCTTGTGTTTTGTTTTAAGTTTTCAGAATGAAAATGAGTGAAGGGATGATAATGATATGAGAGAGTTTTCATTCCATCTTTGCCTCTTTCATTAGTTAATATAATTAAGTTCCTTTTTCTTTAATAAAGGAATCTATTTATTAATTAAATTATGGCCGAATTATTTTTGTTATGGAAAATCTCCATTTCCTAACTTACCTAGATTATTTATTTAATTATCTTTCAATTAAATATTGGGAATAACGTGATACAAAAATTAGGGGTGTTACATAGAGAGTTTATAGTTTGCTGGTTGTAGTTAACCTTATCAGTTAATGGTGCTTAGATGATGATGATGTCTATGATACAGTAGAAAGCTACGCTTAAGAACAAAACATAGATTTTTATGATGTTGTAATGAAGTTTGAAAGTAAATGAATTTTGTAATGATGCAACTTGAGTGATAATTTGATGTTAAAGATGATCAGATAAAGAAATATAAATTTTATATATGATTTGAGAAGATTGAAATCAAAATGATATTATGATCTGATAAAGATGAAAGAAGAAGAGCGAGAGAGTTTATACGAAGGAGCAGAAAAAAATCTTCAGCAAAATATGGGAGTGTTGAAAGAATTCTTACAAATTTGAAAATTGATATCATGTGGCACTTTATTTTTGTTGAAGTATTCTTTTGTAGGAGACTTGTTAGTATGCACTTTATCCATCAAGTGACACTTGAATGAGCATCATTTTGTACTTGCATTTTTATGTACCTAACTCCTGGAATTTTACCGCTAATGAAAAATATATCATGTAAAATTACTTCATACAACTATGCTTCTCGTATTTGTGACACTCTCGGTCAAAATGTCATTGGCAAATAATTATTTTAAATGTGTATCCATTATATTTGTATCCAAATCTCTTTGAAACCAATATCTGTTGTTATTCTTTAAATACACACAAATAAACACATTAAATACAAACATATATTTATTAACATCAATCAAAAATCATTGATTGCAATATATTACGAATCTCTATTTCGATAATAACAAACATATATTAAGATTTATAAACAAAGGGAAAAAGTGTTTAAAGATAATAGGTAACAAGTTGATTGAAAACATAAAAAATTCTTTATTGATATTCTGCCAATAACGCCTCTATATAAAAAAAATCATATACACACACATGCACACACATTTTTTATCATCAAACAAGATGCATACTGCACATACACTTCCATCTCTATTGTTTTTCATGATGTGTGGCTACTTTTTTCCAATCCTAGCCTATTACCTATACACAATGCGAGATACCCTAACAAATGTTCATCTTGGCTCCCATCCATTCATGGGTCTTCCGCTACGCCAACTTTGATGTCTTCGTCATATTGAGATTTTGTTCATGTGTCATTTTCCCAAACCTCACATAACATGATCTAACTTCACCTTAAATCTGACTATTTAAGCCTACACTGCTAACCATCACGATTTACAGATCTCTTGTGCATCAAGGTACTAACATCGGCTTTGATACCATATTAAAGAACCATGTATTATCACAAAACCAATTGGCAATGTGATGAGTGGTTCTTGGGGTGTCTTGCATTGTATGTAAGTAATAACTCCAAATTGGACAAGAATGGTCTCACATCATGAAAAGTAATAGAGTTGGTGTGGTATATATATGAGTCTGTTCGCATGTACTAATAAGAGATTCCTTTTGTTAAAAGATGTGATGAAAATAGTAGCGCTTTGCGGAAGTTTTTATCAACTAATCTTTTTCACCCAAATCACAAAGAGATAATTTGTATTGAAAACAAGACAGAACTGAAATCAAAATGCAATAACACAAAATATTCCACCCAACCACCCACTTTATTGATTCACCAAAATTTTGTTTACAATTAATAGAACAAAGCTAAAGTAAATAAAATATCATTGAATCAATAACCAAAGGGAGCAAATATCTATATGGCTAGTATTGTTGGAGAAAAAGAACAAAGATAAAGAAGAGAAAATTAGCAAATAGATTTTCCACTACACTTTTACCCTCTTTCTAGTGTCTATTTATATAATCAATTACTTAATGCCCAAGTTAACATTAGATGGAAAAAAATAATTTGATTAGCCAATTAGAGAGAGAAATAAACATACTGTAACGATCCCGTTTTTCAATTAAATTTAAACTGATAATTAAAATGTATTTTTTTAATAAAATTGTGGATTAATTTGAATTTTTCAAATTTAAATAGGATATGTATTTATTTGGACATTGATTCTACAATTTAACTATGAATTTGAAATTCTATATTTAATATCTTATAAATAAAATAAAATAAAATAACATCCTAAAATCTGTCAATATAAGTTAATAATATATTTTTAACTTTTGAAATATAATTTGAGAATAAATTGAAAAAAAAAAGTAATTATAAACTATACATAAATAAATTCCAATTGATTTTGAGTTTAAGAATCTTGAGATGATAAATATTTTAAGGAAATCATTTGAATTTAAATTCTATAATACATACTTTCTTTTGCAAAGGAAAAAAAATTTCACTAATTAATAAAAATTAGTTTTAAATCATTTGTTTCTTTAAATTGGTATAAGTTGAAATAACAAACAAAAATGTATATTGCATATGTGAGTATGTATATGGGCATAAATGGAATTTAAAATTCATTGAGATATAAGTATATATGTAAATATTGGCTAAGAAACAAAATTCTTTTAACATTGTATATGTATATACATACACACAAATGAATAAAGATATATATATTGGTTTATAAAAGTATATATAACATAGGAAATAAATCCATAAAACTTTCTTTTGCTTTGTAAACATCAAAGGCTAATTATACATTCACAATGGAGTAGAATGATCAACAAAAATCTAAGGCATAAGATATCTCTTTACAAATGGCATCAAATTGAATTAAATAATAAGATTAAAAAAATTACAAAAAAAAAACCTTTCCATTTCCCCACAAGCAATTATAATAGCTTTTTAGAAAACTGGAAACAAATAGTATCAAGGATTTGATGTCACAAGTCCAAACACCAAAGAAACAAAATTGATAAAAAAATCTGAAAAACATTATGAACCAGATTTCCAAATTCATCTCAAAAAAAAAAAAAAAGTTCAGAAAAAAAAAGAGGAAAACTGCAAATCTCTTCAATTCATTTCAAGCTAAAAATCTGAAGTGTTATCAAACTATAGTGATACCTTCATCTCAGGTAAGTTTTTAACATCAAAAGTAATAAATTTTTGGTTTCAAAATCAAGTTTTAACACAAACAAATTTCAAAACTGCAGTTTAAAATCAGCTACTGCATCAAAAGAATCAAGAAAGAAAAAAATTGCTTCAGCCTGGGAAGCAAGTGCAGGGTTTCTGAAAGTAAATAAAGGCAAGTTCTTTTCTTTAAATTTGAATTTGATGTTAATAATCAATAAATAAAACAAACATTTAAACAACTCTATTTATTAGTTGCAGGAAGAATCAAGTTCAAGGCAAAGTTTGTTTTCTGTTTCTAATTGCAGAAGGAAAATTAAAAGCCTCTGTTATACAACAAGAAAGTCAAATTGTAAGTGAAATCAAGATTGGTTGTTATTGTGAAATAAACAAATAAATACAATAGTAAAATAAGCAAG
Source organism: Allium cepa (assembly GCA_030765085.1). NCBI lineage: Eukaryota > Viridiplantae > Streptophyta > Magnoliopsida > Asparagales > Amaryllidaceae > Allium > Allium cepa. The sequence goes on from CM060928.1 coordinate 350,006,123, forward strand.
TTTCTTCTTACAACTTGCAGTTTTAACTCTGGGAATTAAAGAAAAACAAAAATTAAAAGTTCAAGAGCAAAAGGAAAAAAAAAAAAGGGGGGTCATCACCAGATTCCTGTTCTCTGTCAATATATTCCAGGTGAGCAAACTCATTTATCTACCTATATGTTCTGATTTTATGATTGACTCTTGAAGTATGATGGTTTTGATGATTGCATGTTTGAATTTATACATCTTTATGGGTGTAAATGTATGAGTATGTATCAATGCATATCCCTGTTATGAGTCAGAGTACATCTTCTCTGTGCAACAAAATCTATGAGTAAATTCCTGTTTTAAAAAACAGTTTCTACCTTTAAAAAACTAAGCTAATAAGATTTGCAGTGCTTAAAGTAATTCAAATGCCTTTCAAATAAGAAACTGTAAAACAGTGGTAAATTTAAAAAGATAAGAACTGCTCTATTCTTTCTTTAGTCAGCAACATCACTATGTATAGGTTGTTTAAAAATTTATTTGTTGTTTAAATTTTATATGTGCATGTGTTTGGATATAATTGTGACTGTTGTATCATGCCTGCATACTTGAATATGTAGATAGGTGATGCAAATTCTACAGATTTGCTACTGTTTTTATTAAGATTCTAAATACAAACCCACATCTTTATGTCTGAATTTTAGTTAGAAATTATTGTATAAACGTATGGTGTTGTTTAGCATAGATTAAGTTTGTAATTTTATTTCAGAAAAGGTAAAGACAGTTAGTTGTGTAAATCAATAACAGTACACAATAGTTTCTAAAAGTAAAATTATCAGACAACTTTAATTTATTCAATCAAGTTTAAAGCCTTAATGCATGTTAAACATGGGTATTAAAACATGCTTCAGGTCTTAAAAATTTTTCTGAGGGGTTAGTAAACTTAGTCTGTGCAGTTTTGGGCATTTTGAATTTTGGGTATCTGATCATGGAATGGATTTTGAAACTTGGATTCTTGCCTGAAGATGGAATGTTGACTGGAAGTGAGGGAGGAATAGAAGAAAGGTGGTCAGAAAATAGTGGTGGTGGCAAGCATAGTTTTTTTTAGGTTGGAGTTGATGTTGAGTTGCAGGGATTTTTGACTCGGGTTGGTCTAGGGTAAATGGAGGGGAAAACTCGAAGTAGCAAGGTAATGACTCGAAGTCATATAGAGTAGTTCAGTGTTTTGGGTTTCAGGTTTTATTAAACAGAAACTGTTCTGTTTTAGAATTTTTTAAAATAAAGTTTAAATTTAAATCTGGGATTTGAACTTAGAATGAAATATTGAATCTGTAGATGAATTCAAAATGTTGAACTCTGATGTTGAAATAATTTAAATATAAAATTCAAATTTGGTTTGAAATAAAAAAAAATATAAAAGGAGAAGAACAGGAAATTGTTTCCAGTTTTTTTAAAATTGGATAAAATTACAAACTACAATGTTAGCATTGGATTTTAAACTGAATATAATAATGAATTTAAATAAGTCTAAATTTTGTTCTTTTGAAATTATTTAAAATGTAGAAAATTTCAAAGTTAAGTTTCTAAATAAAACAGAAAACTGTTTCTGTTTTGAATGTAAAGGGTAAGTTTAAATTTGAAAGTGGAGATTTAAACTGGTTTTAAGTCTGAAAATTTGAATATGAATTCAAATTTTGTTGTCTGAGATTTGAAAATAATTATGTTTTCAAATTTAAATTTGATTTTAAACTCTCAAGTGTGGATGCTTGTGTGTTTTGCATTTGTATTGGAAGGTTAAGTATTTGAATTAGAAATTCAAAATGAATTCAATCTGAGTTTTTAAATCTGAATTTAAAATTTTAAACTTCAGTTTTAAAATAAAGACTTAAGTTTAAATTTCTTTTAAATGATTAAGTGATTTGCATTGAATGGAAGGTGTAATTGTAAGAAGCATTTTAAAGAATTTAAACTAGAATGAGAATGGAAGTTATATTTAAATTTTGAAATTTAAAGAATTTTTAAATTTGATTTGAATTTGAATTGAGATTTAAATCCTTTTCAACTTGTTTATTTAAGTATATGTTTCTTGTAAACATATAAGATTTAGATTTGTATTATTTTAGAATCTTATTTTAAATAAATTTGAGTCTTGAGTTTAAAGAGAATGTTAAATGGAATTTAATGTAAATTTAAAAATATTTTGTTCTTAAATGCATAATTTAAATAAGGAATGTTTATCTAAAGATAAAGAATTTTTTTTTTTTATGATTTGTAATTCATTTAATTATTAAGGTAGTACAAATGGATAGTTAATATAATTAATTAATTAACGAAATGGATAATTAATTAAAGTAATTAAGGGTTTTAATTTGATTAATTAAAGTTAAGATTAATTTTTCTTAGAATAATTAATTTGTAATTAAGAAATCATAAATTGAATGATATTAGATTTTAAATTAATAATTGAAGATTTATTAATTGAATAAATATGGATAGTTAATTAATTAGGGCTAATAAATAAAAGTAATTATGTGGGTAATAAATTTATAACCACACGGTTTATTCATCTTAACTAAAGATGTTTGATTGTTAATGAATATTGTGTGATGGATTGATATATTTGATATGTGATGCTATGTGATGCTTTATACTGAGCTGTTATATCTGTGATGTATATATTTTTATATGAATATGCGAACCCCTTTACCTGTAAAATGACATTTAATTTCGATGCGACAGGGAGTCGGATTCCATTTGGTTATCCGAAACCCACATCGAATTGTAATAATTGAATCTGTGCTGATTGATGATGTTGTGCACTATTGTGTAAAACCCCTGGACCACACTATACACACACAAATATGGGTTGCACGTGGAAATGAGTTAAGTCACGGATTTTGAAATTGTTTTAAAATTGAATTTTTAAATCCAAAATAGTTTTTTTTTTTAAAACTAGAATTGAAGCTTTTGAAAATGGTTATTTTTAAATAACTTGATTGAGTTTTGAAATTTAAATAATTGGATTTAAATTTGAATTCAATATTTGAAATTGAATTCTATGACTTGGAAACTATTGTTTAAAAAGTTATTCAACTTACAAATGGGTTATATGGGTTTTAAACCATTTTTCAAGGTGATGTTTTGAAATTTAAATTCAACTCAAGATTTCAACTTGTATAAATTAGATTTGCTATCTCATAAGAAATGGACTTTCAAGTTGTGTTAAAAGGATTTTCAAGTCTAAAAGGAAAATTGTTTTCCAAGTTTTAGATAAATCTTTGGAAATGTGTTTTGAAAGCTATAAATCTTTAATTTAAAGATTAAATTTGGTTAATCCAAATCGAATGAGAATTGTTTTGAAATCTATGGATAGATCTTTGTGAAATTTGGTGAAACTTTGTGAAATAAATCTTTTTGTTTTAAAGATTTAAAATGGTAATTTGTTTAACCATTCGAAAGAAAGTTGTGGATTTTATAAGTTGTGACTTAGCTAAAATCCCATATCCATATGTTTTAAAATATTGCGCTCATTATTCGGTTTAGCCGGGAGAGGACCTTGTGTCATATAGCCCATTCCGAATAGTGATACGACGTTATGGATAGCATTTGAAGACCGGTGGTGAAGACCGGGTATTTGTGAGAACGATAGGATAACCTATCGATTGACTCTGCACCGAGTTGCTCCGGTATAGAGTTCTCCCTAGTGATGGGAAGTCCGATCGGGATTGTGGATACCCGGATTTGCAAGGGCTTCTTCGGAAGTGCCTTCGGTTCTGTTCGAACCCGGAACAGACTTGTATGGTTGTATGTCCGACATTACACCTTGAGATGTTAACTGATTTTTATCAAATACATTTCTGCTTGGTGGCGGAGAATTTATTCTCTTAGCTTAACACCCTTCTCTGAGACGTACGAGCTCAGAGGTTATGTAGTTGATATTTATCGGTGATATATTCCCAATTTGGTAATGTGGCATGCTGAGTGCTGCTGTGTGATGATCATTGGTTGATCATTTGTGATATGATCATTTGTTTGATCATTTATCTTTGTGATCATTGCTTTGGTCATCTGTTGACCCAAAGCATGGCTTTGTTGCACAAAGCGTAGCTTTGTGGACGAGACTGCATCAGGACCTCACTCCCCGGAAATGGTCGAAACAGGAAAGATGCGGCAAGGTTATGAGGGTCGCTCCCTTTAGGGTATGTCATTCCCTTCTGGTAAAGGGTGGTATCAGGTATGGAGCCCTGGTATTTAACCTATGTGGTTGCTCCAATCTCATTTACTGTGTGGTTGTTGCTTTGAGGCGCCTCGGATAAAGGTCCCAAAGGACCGGGGGATGGCATATTCGTGTAGTAGTTACCTAGTTACAGAGGTAACCCGGCCTTGTGTTGGCAGAGATCTAACCGTAACGTTAGTTCTCGGGACGTCCCGCCAGAGGCGATCCCATAGACAGTAGGAAGTTCCTTAGCCTGACCATTTGTTGGAAATCCATTCATCCAATACGTGCCTTGTACGGTTTTAGTTGTAGAACCTGCCATTTACTTATGGTGGCGCCCCACTGTTTAGATGGTAGCTATAGTAGGCATACGATACTGGTCGTATGTTGGCTAGGATTTATATTATACTTTCCAAATGGTTTTCCACACTTTGCACTTATAGTAATAATATCAAAGAAATTTCTCGTATTAAGCATATTTGACTATCATAAGGAGAAATCTCCTCCAATTCTGCGTTTGCATTGTGTGTGTGGCGGGAGGCCTTATGGTAGTTTCATTTTCTAAAAAAAAGCATTGCGAATTTTCAAATTTAAATCCTTTGCTTGTTTTAAAAGACCAATTGCTTTTGTTTGCTCACACCAGTCCCATGACTGACCTGGAGTTTATTGTTCCTTTCCTAAACTCTGGGTGCCCACTATTTTCCCACACGGGCAGTCTAGAGTTGGGGTTTTCAGATAATCTATAGTAGGTGTAGATTCGATAGCTTTCAGCCTTAGGATTTGGCAATCGCATTTTGGATCGAGTTGCTTCTCTTCATCTTGATTTGGGAGTTCTCGCTATTTCTGGATTGATGCCTTGGAGATGGAGTTACTGATACTGGAGTTCTTTCTTGAAGACCACATTGGAGATTTTGTCCCGCTGCTAGTGTTATTATTATATTTCCGCTGCTATTCTTTGTATCTCTGATAATGTTGATATCTATTGTACCATTCTGTTGTATCATTCATGTTGTATCAGTTATTGTATCAAATGTTGTATATCGATATATGCTATTCATTTCTTCCGCTGTGTTGTACTTAATGTGTTATAAGCTCCGGCGACTCGAATTTGAACGGTCGAATCTGCGGCATTCGAGTACAATGTAAAGTATGGATGTCGATTTTCGAACGCGAAAAATTCGAATCGTCACACATACTCAAATATGTTTATTAACTAGAGGAAACAAAATCTCCTCTTTCTTCATTTTGCATATTTATTTTCCTCTATTTGTGATTTTGTATCACCAAAATTTAACAGATGTTGACCAAACTCTATCTTGTTCCATGGAGAAATGTGCAGACAGATCTTGAATTTAAATATAGTATCGGACCGATGGTAGCGCATAGGAAAGTAATACTGCATAAGAGATTGATAAATCATGGTGGTTAGTATATTTTTAATCGATTAGGCTTAAGATGGTGCTAGAACATGATACGTAGGGTCTGAAAGAATAGCACGTAAATAAGTCTTGATACGGTGTAGACATCAAATTTGGCATAGCAGAAGAAGCATGAAAGGATGCGAGTCAAGATGGAGATTTTACGAGGTGTCTCTCATTGTATTTGCTAATAGTCATGGATTGGAAAGAATAGTCTCACATCGTGACAAATAATAGTGGTGGAGTGGGGGTGTGTGGTGTATGTATGTGGATTTTTATATGTGTGTGGTCACATGTAATAATCATGGATTGCAGTTGTTAAAAGATATTTACCAAACTCTATAATATCCCGCAGAGTTGTGTGAACGGATCCCAAATTCAACAACTTTTTTTAATGTAAAAGTCAAATGAAATGGAAAAGTGTTTGACTCTACCATTTTAATTTGTTTCTACAATAAAACGTTAAACTCTTTATTGTTTTGATCACCGATCTTCTTGTTCATTTCACAAGCCATGAAGATGGGTTGAAATAGCAATGGAAAAGTGAACAATGCACATCATATTGCATAGTTTTTAGTTTAGTTCAACTTTTTGACTGAACAAGTCATTAATGGTTGTGATCTAACATAGGATGTCAATATTGAAAGCGTGCTGCCAAAAGCCACTTGATGTATTCTTCCTAATATCCTATATAGAAAATCCCACTAAATGTACATGTTATGCTACCATTAATGCTGTGGGAGCTATCAATTCTTGTAAAAAAAATTCAAAAATGCAAAATATTCTCAAAAAACTGACTAAATTTGTCATAAATTCGATTGATCCACTCATTTTTTGTTAACAAATCAAATTAAAGGAGATGATACGATAAAAATTTGACTTCAAATAATGATCTGAACCATCATATGTATTTTTGTGAAATAAAGTATTTCCTCTCACTTTTTTGAATAAAAAAATTAAAAATTGTATTTTCGAAATTTCACTATTATTTTAGAAAAATGAATTTGAAATATGTTGTGATTTACCTATTTTTAAATAGGATTATTTGCACAATTATTTTTATTATTATTCGAAAAAATATGTAGAAACCACCGAGTCGCAACAGATTTGTACCAAATGAATCTGAATCCCATCAAAAACGTGCTTCTGCTAAGTGGAAAATAGCCTATCAATTTAAACTGTGAGATTATGTTTAATCATTTGATAATTGTGTTGAGAATTGAGATACATTATGCTATTTGGTAGAGTACAATTATATTAAATATTGTTTAGATGTAAATGGTACTAGGAAGAACACCTAGATAGATAAAGTATGAATGTGTTCAAATTTTGCATCCTACTTGGACACTAGAAATAATGCATTGTCTCTTTCTCAAATTTTGCGTAAGAGCTGGCATCTTAATGGTGTTAGCATTTGGTTTTTATACTAGAAATAATAGTATGTGATCTAGGGGTGTCAAAAATACACCTAGTCCGTTTATCCAGCCCGTTTAGCTATAAAGAAGTTGGGTTGGGTCAAACCCAAATATCTAGGTGGGTTTGTTGGTTCAAACCGTTCAACCCAGTTATTCATTTGGTTTAAACGGTTTTGACCATTAAACCTGTTGTTTCGTCTAACCCATACGTAAAAACTTAGGGTTTCTCACTTTCTCTTCATCCTCCCTGATTCTTCCTCTAGTTAACTCCATTACTTAGCTATTAGATAATTCTTCCTCTGGTCATCTCAACTAATTTGCTTTGCTTGTATGGCGATTCCTCCTATGGCTTCTACGCGATAGATCCATTAGTGATTTCAGGGTTTTGAATTCCATAAGGTATGCCGTGAGTTGGTACTCTTCTTCTGCTCTCAAATACTCAGATTCATTTGTTTTTTTTCTAATTTCTTCTCACTTTGCAAATATTTATTTAGGGTTTTTCATCGTCACAAAACACAAATTAGCTTCTACTTCTGCTACATCTTTGGATTGTTAAGGTATTGAAAAACTAAATTATATTGTTTTGTGTTTAGAGAATTATTATGAGAATTTTGTTCTCATTTCGTTATTTCTATTTTGATGTGAACATGTTTTGAAGTTTTTCAGTTTTATTCAGCGTCATGTTCTCAGTAATCATTTAATACATTTACTTTAAACTTACACTGCTGTAATTTTAATGGGTATAAAGAAAGCCAAAATGGGTACTTGATAATTTTCATTTTTTTTATATCACGTAACTTATTTCTTAAAACTTTGATGTAGGATTAGATATTTTGTCCCTTTTTTGATCTTTGTTTAGCAAATCCTGCAAGCTTTTCTTCTTCTTCTTGGTTTAGTTCAGAAGACGTTGTTAACAATTTTGATATTTCTCATGTGGTGTAAAATGTATATTAGAATCCAAGTTTCAGCGGATCATTTATATGATATAATTCCAGTTCAAATGTGAAACAACTCTAGAGTAGTGTATGAATCTGTGAATTAAAACAGTAATCTTTAGTACATTACTAAAGTAAAGATAAAGGAAACAGAGAGAAACAAAATAAGGTAATGACCAATTAAAATACCTTGAGTTGGCTGTTGAGACAAGACAGTATTGATGTCGAGTACTGTATTATTTCCAACAGTTTTATGGTGAATTCTATAATCATTACAATTTGATGTTTTGTTCTTTACGATACAAGATAAGTGCATATTTAATATTTTCAGGCAAAGACTTCAACATAAAAACCATAAAATTAACTAAAGCCTTTGAATTAAATAAACAGAAAGAGCAGATCTTAAAACTGATTTTCACTTGGCAGTTTTTTTTTAAATAAAAAAAGGGAACATTGAATGGTATAACAAGAAGTGAAAAATGCTAGCAAACGTCAAAGAATACATACTTAGGGTGGACTACATCTTCAGACAAGGGGACAATAAAAAGCTTCTTGCATTCTTTTGGCTTAGTGATATAAGGAGGGCAATATGGGTACATTATTTTTTCAAAGTTTGGTCAGTGCCAGACTGTAACACATTTCTGAAGCTTAGTTTGAGGCATTACCTAGATTTCTCTGCAATGATTTATTACAGACATTCAAAATGTTTTGATTATCCAGTTTTCACACTTAATAGTGGATGCCCTTGTGGTGACTGAGTTATGAAATGCACGCTCAGAGCAATGATTTATTAAAGCAGGGGCTGATTCTTTCTAAGCTCTATTCATATGTATATTTAGTCCTACAAATTAGAATACCAAATGCAAAATTCTTGTTCATTGCTCCTTGAAATCCAATCGCACTTGTAATTTCTTTGCAATGATGTTAAGCTGGCTTATTTCTCGAATCTGGAGCCTTGATCATCTTTTTAAATTTGAGGTTTTTCATTAATTTCATCGTTCTTTCTCACCCGTATTTTGAGAATAGGTATAAGTTTCTGAAATCGGTTCAGATTATCAGAAATGTAAGTTTGGTTCAATTGTTTTAATTTGGTTACATTGGATTTAGCTTTGAATATTTCGATCTTCCTGGTTATATTTGTACTATTCACTGTTATCACAATGGTTTTAGGCGAAGTTTTTCACCTTCCATAATTTCATACAGTATATCCTCTTTTTTACCCAAATATTTACTGTATGGCAAACTGAATTCTTCATACTTCTAGTTAGTAATATGATAAAAAGCCACTTAAGAAATTCACTTAGCAAAACTAAAAATAAAAATTAGTAAAGTATGCAGTTGGAGGAGGAAAAGTGTTGTATATAGCACTGTTTTACTTTATTTGTTATTGTCCATAAGAATTAGGAATGGTTCTGTTCTTATGCAAATAATAATTCTTTTGCTAAATATTTGTCGGATTTTTAGGTAGTATTCATATTAGTATTTTAGTTTCTTACCATGAAACTTTATAACTTTATCACCTTATTTGATAAATTTATAATTTGAATACATGGCTTACAAAGCAATTTGATTAAGAAACAAAATAAGGTAATGTCTAGTTTGTGATGGTAGTCATTTAAAAAAACAAAAAATAAAGTATTTGTGTTGCGTTGTTGCATTTTGTGTTTAGCTCATTTGTTTGTTCACTTTTTTTTATTTACATGAGCATTTGTTTTTGTTGTTGCATTTTTCATTTGTTGACATATTTTATTTTGCTTTGTGTTGTTATTCATTAAAAAAATCATTGCATTTATTACATTTCTTTTTTCCTGTTCACTGTGCATGTTCTGTTCATTTGAATTTGCAATTTCATATTACTGTTATAGTTGTATTCCATTTGAATCTGCATTTCAGTTTCATTTCATTTCCCAAAAAAGTTTTATTAGTTTGCATTTGACTTGGCATTTCATACACAAAACTATTTCAAATCCCCAAACAAATTGCATTTCAAACTTACATTTTCTGTGCACAACCGAATGCTACCATCACCCTCTGTAACTTCACCAAAAATCCAATATCTACTGCCTCACCCAATCATCCAATCCAACCTCACTTCTGCTCTACAAATCCACTGCACTGCTGCAAGTTTACCTACAATCACAACTTCTCCTCCTCAAACTGAAAACCTCAGCACCACAACCTCCTCATCTTCTGCCTGCAAGCTTCATAACCAGCCTTCCTGAACCAACAAACCACAACTTCATCTCTAACATCACCGACCCAGTAACTACCATAACTAGCTATAGCCTTATCACAACCGCTTCCTTCCGGATATTTACCATCTGTGGTTCTCCTCGAATGTCTTTTACTAGGAGCATTAACACCACTCATTGACATGGTTGATGTTATGGTCAAACTTGTTTATACTTTGTAGTTACATAGTCTCATATTTACCTTTTGTATTCAGTTTTATCGATAATATTCATATTCTAATCATTGGTAGTATTTCTTTTTTTCCCCAGATTTCGTGCCTGTTTGTTGGCGATCTACCTCATTTTGGACAATTGTTAATTTCAGTACTATTGGGTAATCAATTTCCTCTCCTCTTACTTTACTTTTTTTCCCACATTCACCTTACTTTATTATATAGTAGTCAACATGTTTTCAATATCAGGATTCCTGTCATTTTAGCAAACAAGTAAATCGAACACATGTTAATTCTTATGAATATTTGATACTGTAGAACATGAATTCAACTGAACATATAAACATTGAAACAAAAGATTTGATTGTATTGGAAGATTCATTGAGTAGTTCGGCTGCAAAAAAACGTTGTAGAGCCACACATTCAGAAGTTTGGAACTATTTTTAGAAAAATGAAACTATTTTAGGAAAAACACCAACATGCTTTTGCAAGGGATGTAAGAAAACATACTTTTGAGAAGAAAAGCATGGAACATCTAATATGCTAAAACATATTCCAAAATGTCATCACATTACCCAAAAAATGAGTGGACTTAATGAGATAAGTAAGTTCGATCAAAGTAAGTATAGAGAATTGGTGACTAACGCCGTCGTTAGCCATAACTTGACCTTTATGTTTGTCCAGTATGAAGAAGTTCGAGAACTACATTTTTATTTGAACAAAGAAGTGCAACATATATTAAGAAATACAGTACGATCGGATGTCATGAAACTTTACGAGAAAAAAAAGTAAAGCTTAAACATTTTTTAAAATCATGTTCGGGAAAAGTAAGCTTAACATCCGATATATGGACATCAATTAATACAGATGGTTTTATATCATTGACTACGCACTTCATAGATAACGACATGGTTTTACAAAAAAAATTACTTAGTTTTTCGTTGATGCCCCCTCCTCACACGGGGGCTGCAATATTTCGGAAGGTATTTAGTATGTTAGTTGAGTGGAATATTGAAGATAAACTGTTTGCATTTACGCTTGACAGTGCATCTTCAAATGATAAATTTATTGAATTGTTGGAATCTCATCTCACATATAAGAAAGCATTGGTTGCGGATGGTGAGTTTTTGCATATTCGTTGCACTGCACACATATTGAACTTGATCATACAAGATGGTCTAAAATGCATTGGTTCCTTTTTAACGAATATTAGGGAAAGTATAAAGTACATAAAGGGCTCCCAATCAAGAAAAAAGTTGTTATGGAATGCATAGCAGATCTTTCTATGAATGAAAGTAAAAAAATATTGCAGCAAGATGTTCCAACGAGATGGAATTCAACAATTTTAATGCTTAAAAGCGCTATTTACTTCCACCAAGCACTATGCCGTTTGGAAATCGTTGATCGAAGCTATACTTATTGTCCAACCCCGGATGAATGGATAAATGCAAAGAAAATTGCGGATTTTTTGGAAGTTTTTTACAAAGTTACTTATTTATTTTCGGGTTCTAATTATCAAACATCGAACTTATTTTTTCCGAAGCTCGTGACGATTCTTTTTACATTGCAAAAGCGTATGAAAGACAATGATTTTGTATCAACTATGGCAAATGAAATGTATAAAAAATTTGACAAATATTAGAGAAAATTTAGTGTGATACTTTCCATTGCATGCATCTTTGATCCACGACATAAAATCGAATTCGTTAAATACTGTTATGAACAAATTTATGGAGTCAATTGTTATGAATTTGATGAGGTGGAGAGTAAATTTGAAAATCTTTTCAACGAATATGCAAAAAAAATGAAAAGGAAGGTGAAGCAAGTGGATCAAAATATGTGGAATCCGTTGATGCAGATATTGGTCCGTATTCACAAGAATGTGAGGATATGTTAGAAGGATTTTACAGTCATAGTAAGGTATGTTTACTGGATAGTTCTCATAAATCCGAACTTAAGTCATATCTTGAAGAGGAACTATTAGATCATAAAACACCGTTCGACATTATTTCTTTCTGGAAATCCCACCAATATAAACATCCAATTCTTTCATGAATGGCAAATGATATTTTGGTGGCTCTGGTTACTACTGTAGCATCTGAAAGTGCATTCAGTATCGGAAGCAGGGTTCTTGATGATTATCAAAGTTCTTTGAAGGCAGATGCCGTTGAAGCGTTGTTATGTTCATGTGACTGGCTATATGGAAACGGGAGAACGTCAGCTATAGAGGAGCCTGATGTGGATATTTCTTTGTCCCATATGGATGCGGAGTTGACGATTTCTACCTAAATTTTAGGTACATGCTTAACTGCCAAATTCGTTTGTTCACATTGTTTAAAGTATGCTTAAATGCCAAATTTTGCTTCTTCACATTGTTTAAAATGTTATGATAATATTTAATAAATAATTTGACTTCCATGTTGCTACAATCACGTTGTTTAAAATTTTATTTTCCAAAACTGCAGCACAACTAGTTTTTTTTATTATCCTTGAGTTGAATATGCAAGTCTAGTAACTTATTATACAAAGTTGCATCCTCTGGATTTACATCTGGTTGGAAGAAAACTCTGCTGTATTCATCTTGTAATTGTTGCATAGGATTTTTTTTTTTTTTTGAATCTTGTTTTATTCCAGAATTTCAGTTTCACTTTAATTTTCTGCAATATATTAATGAATTTTTGAACCCCATGTCAAAGATTCAAGTCCTCCCTTAATGCATTATGAGTAACCTTCCATTTGATACCACAAATTTACATATTTGAATGGTCTGCCATGTAGTAGTTTTTGAGCTGTTAGTTGCAAGAGCATTATAGTATAATCATTATACTGATCAGGCAAAGCAATAGTAACTGATCAGGAAATTTAGTTATTAGTTCATAATTGACAAGCATTTTGTCGATACTCATTGTTGTCCCTCTTCTTCTCCATGTGTGCTTGCAACCCTGTAACGCGGTTTCAACAAGGCCACAATTAAGCATACAATTTTTTAAAATTATTAATATATGAAATGATAACTATTGTCTTTCAATTGTTTAAATTTTATTCAACTTCAACTGTCTCTACAACCACTTTTAGTTAATGTTTATTTCGTGCTATTTTCTATTTGTTGTAGATGATTGAAGATTTCTGAAGCAGACAATTAGCATGATGTTGCTTTTTCAAGTGTTTGAAGTCCTTTTTGTTGTAGCAAACGTGCAGGTTGGACAACAGAGATGCAAAGGAGGAGAAAAAAACAGGTTTAGTGCTTTCATTAAACTACTTTCGTGTTTCATGCATTTTATGCCATGTAATTATATGTTGATTAATATTGCATTAAATTCTACAAAATGATGCAGTATGGGATACATTGTTTACTGTAGATCTGAAATATCACCTTATACTATGTTTTTGTATTTGAAACTGAACTGTTCTTGAACGATATTCGCTATCTTTGTACTAATTTAAATTTGGAATGGTCTTGTACTAATTTTGAATGTTTTTATATTGATCTTCAATTATACAAACTGAATTGATGAGAATGATTATACATGTTTAATGTAATTTTGTTCAAATTGGGTTAAACGGGTTGGGTTCGGTTGGCCCGTTAAATTAGTGAGTTTGGCTTGAGTTTATCCATTTAATAAATGGGCCTAATGGGTTGGGTCTAATTTTTTTAAATGGGTTGGGTTGATTTTTAAACCAATCCATTTATACCCAACCCAACCCATTCGACACCTTTAATGTTATCTGAAGGTAATAGTAAATATACTCGTTTGATGCTTAGACCGATGGCACTATTACACTTATAATTTGTATATTTAATTGGGATCCCCGGTTATGTTATTAGTCTTGCTATTAGTTTAGGGTATTAAATTTCAAACGCCCTAGTGCTACAGCGCTGTTAAAAGCAAAACGCCCAACAGTTTCAAATTTACGAGGTGGGCGAACATTAATTCTGTACAATGACGCTATAGCTTACGTATGTTTCCACTTATGACTGCATTCCTTACGTAATATCGTGTCTGATGTCTGCTAGACTGCGAAGTAAGTCACATGCACTATGCATAGCCACAATGTACTTTGTTTTCATGCATGGTAGGCATGTATAATATCTTTTTTGTTTCTGATGTAACATGGCTATTACCCATTGTTAAACCGTCCACATGCTGGCAATTTTGTTAAAAAATACATGTTAGAGCAAGATAACGGATGTTTGTTGCTGTTAAACAAATCGCATCTCACAAAGAAAATAAATATTAAGAATAAAAAAAAGAGTACTTCCAAAAGACATGCATATTTCTCTGTCCAATTGAATTAATCAGTTTATTTGTTATTGCATTATTAACTATTATGATCGGCTTTGATAAGAAAAATAAACCTAACCTTTCCAAAAATAAATGAAGGAAGAGCTCTCTCCCTCATGATATTGGATTGAAGTCACGGCCTTAGAACCTAAGTAAGATTTAGGTTCAGGTTGATTTGAAAATAAGTTATGAGTTTTTAATATAAGATATCATATATGATGAAAAAAAGATAATTTAGTTTACAAGTTTACATGTTAAAACTATTTTTTCAAGTCAACCGTTTTTTCAATATTTTATCATTTCTCTTACATTTTAAAATACATTTCTGAATCGTAAAATGAAATGCCCCCTTTCAAATTAGAGGATTGTAAATGCTTTGTTTAAAATCACCTATGAAACACGAGATATTTTGCATCTAAAAAATGATATTTATTAAAAAAATGTCTATCGGTTCGCACCGTTAAACTTGATATCAACTCCTCTGTCTTCAAATTTCTTGTATCTCGTGTCTTTTTACAATCAAAACGATTTATTTCATTAACCTATCTAATTGCTTTATTTAATTAATAAATAATAAATGACTACTTAAAGTAATAAAAAATAAATAATTCAAATTTTATGAAACCCATGGAATATAATAAATTGAAGATAGAGGAATCGAACCCGTTAAACTACGCACTTGAAAGTAATTATGGTGATCAACCTCTCCTATTACTCTTAATCGTTGAAGTTGATCCATTTTGTGATCCATCCTTTCTTTTTCTCGGATCAAATCCTCTGTTTCATTTTTTCTGTCATTCTGTAACACAAACAATCTCAGCCAATTATAACAGCAAATCAACGGATTGGTGTGTTACCGCATTCGATAAACTCTTGGTGATACAAAATTAATGGTTCAAATCATTGTGTCGGTGTGGTCGATGAATGGTTGAAGCCTCTTTTCCTCCCATTTCTCTATTGCCGTTACATGTTTTTCTTTGTGATATACAACAAATGTGTGGTCTTTTCCATTTAGTCGCTCTCTATCATTTGCTCGTCTCACAATAACAACTTGAATCAATCATTATTTGTGTGGCCCAACTTAGGTAACAAAAATAAAAAGAAATTTGACAAATCAGTTATGAGAAAAATATTTAAAACGTTTAAAGTTTAAACTAAGGTTGAAATCTGAACTTCTGCTTGGGATATAATTATCAAATGCAATGTTAATGTATTTTTGTCGAAGATTAATAGTTCTATTTTCACTACTTCCTATTATGCCACAGCATATTATCATGCAAAACATACTTGTCCCATACGCCAATTTTATTTGAATATAAAAATGTATCATCTCATATACAATTTAATTTGTTTCCTACCGATTATCGTCTATATATACACGTAACCCTCAATGACAATGCATATATTCTACAACAAAATTTGTGTACCAATGGAGCAAAATCAAGAACCACATGTCCTTCTCCTTCCTTATCCAAGCCAAGGTCACATAAATCCAATGCTCCAATTCGCCAAACGTCTATCTTTTCACGGCATAAAAACCACTCTAGCTGTAACCCGGTACATATCCAGCTCAACCCGGCCCAAACCCAGCGCGGTTTCCATCGTGTCCATCTCGGACGGGTTTGATCAATTCGGGTTCGCATCCGCTTCCAACATCCACGACTACCTTGTTCGTTTTGAAAACGTCGGTTCCAACACCTTAGCCGAGTTGATTGAGTCATTTCGGTCCGATAACAAACCAGTTCATATGTTGGTTTATGATGCGTTTTTGCCGTGGGCTTATGATGTGGGTATCAAACTTGGCTTGAAGACGGCCAGCTTTTTTACGCAGGCGTGCGCGGTTAACTTGATATACAGTGAAGTTTGGTCAGGCCGGATAAAATATCCTGTTATTGAACCGGTTCTTGTTAAACCCGGTATGCCCCTATTCGAACCAAGGGACTTGCCATCGTTCTTATCGGATCCGGTGCCTGGTCCATACCCGGCTTATTTGCACTTGGTCTTAAATCAGTATAAGAATTTGGAGAAAGTTGATTTGGTGTTGGTTAATTCCTTTTACGAGTTAGAACCCGAGGTAAATTTATATCACTTTTTCTGCTTCAAAAATCTTGAGAACATGTTTTTTTCAGTTATGAGAAAACTGTCTAGTGCCACCCATTAAACATTCTGTAAAATGCGTTTTGTAAGCATTTATAGTTATAGAAGATCATTGAATTTATACCTAGTGCTAAAAGTGAACGAAACAGCTAATGCTTGAGAGTGTAAGAATTTGCATCTGTTATAGTTAGTAACACATTATAACAAGAATTTGCTAGCAAAACTTTTCCATTTAGCACAGAACTTTCCCTAATGAAATCGATTTTAAACATTTTAAAGTTGATCTGTAATTTAATTTGACGTACAATGCAGGAATTCAACATAATGAAATCAATGTATCGAATCAAATCAATCGGACCTACCATCCCCTCCACATACATGGACCAAAACATCTCCACAGACACCGACTATGCATTTAACCTCCACCCACCGGACTCTCAACCCTACGTCCCATTCCTTTCCTCGAAACCGGCTTCATCGGTCATCTACATTTCCTTTGGCAGCATGGCCACCCTCACATCAATCCAAATGCAACACATCATGTCGGCATTGAAGAACCTAATTGCGTCCTACAATTTTCTCTGGGTTGTCCGCTCGGTGGAACTTCCTAAAATACCCTCGGATTTTGTGGAGAGTGCGAAAGGACGAGGCCTTATCGTGACATGGTGCAACCAGCTTGAGGTTTTGAGGCATGAGTCGGTCGGATGTTTTGTGACGCACTGTGGATGGAATTCGGTGATGGAAGGGATCGGGATCGGGGTTGCGATGGTTGGGATGCCGCAGTGGACAGATCAACCGGTAGATGCCAAATATGTGGAGGAGGTGTGGAAGGTGGGGGTTCGTGCGAGGGAGGGGGAAGACGGAATTGTGAAGAGGGAGGAGCTTGAGAAGGCGGTGGAGGAAGTGATGGCGGGAAGGAGGGAGGAGATTTTGAAGAATACAAGGAGGTGGAAGGAGCTGGCCAAGGTTGCTGTTAGCGAAGGTGGTAGTTCGTATGCTGGTATTTTGGAGTTTATTGATGAGCTGTGTAAGTGATCAAGAATCAGAGATTTGATAGTCTGAGTAATTATATAAATTCTATTATTATGCATAAAGAGTAGACAAGTTTAATCGAACAACTTGTAAGTATATTTGCATGTTTTTGGGTTCGTAGGGTATATCATACATGTGCTGTCAAATTCATCAATTTCTATTATTATTTTTGATGACCAGCAATGTCTAGTACAAACTTTTTGACATATCTGTTACTTAACATGAAAAAAGAAACCAACTAAGCTTAATGATGTCACATCACATTATTTTCTTTGTTTCCTATTTCTAAAGCTATAAATATAGGTGTACTTGCAGTGGAAAAAACGAACTTGATCTTGCTTCTCATAGGAAGTGCTGACATTTTTAATCTCTGTTCTTCCACTGAACCCAAAGTCTGTGTGTTTGCTTTTCCTTTTTTCTTTATTAACGTTAAATGCTACAACCATTTTCTTTGGAACTGTGGGAGGATCATGTTCAAAATTATATGTAGTTGGAGTGACGGACCTCCAACATGTGGTCCGCAGGCGGACAAATGAGTTCATCACTGCAAGATCGCTTTGACGACCTTGCCACCCAGTGGTTTACCTAATCTTATTAATGCCGAGAAATAAACCATGACAACGGTAATACACCGTTGCCGTGTTAACCAAGGTTACTAATGTCCAATAAGGCAATGGTAATATTAATTTTTATAGCTGTTTTATGTTTATAAACGAGGAAACTTCACGGCAGTACTTATTTTTTCTTTCTCTCTTAAACTACATAAAATACGTTCACTCTTATCTCCAAAAAAAAAAAATCAAACAATCGACGAGAAAAAAGCATAATGTCCTTCCCATTACAACGATTTCAAGAATATAATCAAAATTTTTATGTTTATCAAAATTTGTCATCAAATGTACAAAGCAATCAGAATTATCAGCAAAACTCTCAATATGCATTCCAATATCGTTTGCAACAACAGTCACAGCATATAAATCAAGGCTACAACGATCAATTCAACAAGCACTACTAGATAGAAGTCCACAATATCGATCATTTAATTTTAAAGGCGGTATGTGAGATAATTTGACACAAAGTAACAACTCTAGCAAGAATTTAAATTCTAATTTTCGAGTAGCTGACGGTGGATTCAATCAAAATCAAAATGATTATGGAGAATTAGTTGAAGATCAAATCTTATGGGTTGGAAATAATGATCCAAGTCAACAATCCTAATGGAATCAAAAAAGAGCAAATCCAGGAGGAATCAACATAAACGAGTCTCCAATTGCACAAATAAATGAAATTTCTATCTTAGAGTGATGCTTGTAGTAAAGGAAATGGTCAAAAGACGAACAAGCGGAACTTGTTATTTATTGACTACAACTTTCTATTGATGAAAGGAAAGGTACGTCGCAAATTGAGTTTGGCTTTTGGACGTCTGTTTCAAACATTTTACATGCTCGTCTACCCAATAGTATTCCTAAATCGATTGCTTCTTTAAAAACTCAATGGAGACGTATGAATGAGGCTTGTCAAAAATAGAATGAGTAATGGCAGTTATGGAGACGAGAAAACAAAGTGGAGCTACAGATGTTAATTTAGTGAGTTTGGTTCATCAACCATCCTTGTAGTAAATTATTTATTATTACAATTCACTAATGTTTTTTGTTTATTTTCAACTAGAACGGGCTCATTGAGCCTATGTATATTAAAACAAGGGAGACGCTTTCAATCTTTTGCACGTCTACAATCTTTTTAAAGATGAAGGAGAATTGAGCACAATAAAAAAGAAACACACTGGATTTCAGTTTGCACCAAGAAGAACGAATCATGATTCCAGTACAGGAGATTCTAATGTTTTGGAGTCGGCTGAAAAATAAAAACCTCCACCATTTTGTAGTAACAATGCAGGGAAGGCGGCAGGAAAACCGAGATTAAAGAATAAAATTGATTACAATGTTCATTATGATAAAATAGTTGAAATTATGTCTTAAGTACGCAACAACGCAAGACTGCAGGAGGAAGAAAATGAGCAGAGGATAATGCAGAAATGGAATGAGCCCAAGGCGGAGAAAGAAGAATAAAGAAGGATACATCTTCGTTTGCATGAACAGTATTTAAAGCTCAAAAGAGAGAAAATGAGGCAATGGAAAGAAGAATCCATTTTGGCTAGACATGCGACCTCTCTAATGTCGAACATGAATAACGTGACGTAATGCAGAGAAAAATAAGAGAAATCATGCTAGTCTACGGGTGCATTATTTAGTCATCTTTTGTCTTGCTGTTCCATTTTGCATGCAATTTCCAGTTATAATCGATACGTTGTTTCCAACTTTAGAACTAATTCATCCAACTTTTTTTCATCGATTTGAATCTCCATCATTCATGCAACCATATTTAGATGACCCCTCATTTGGCAAATCCATATGCATGAGATCCAGACACATAGAACATCCCATTCCAAAATTACCATCGATGGACGTTTTCAAACAATACAAACATGCAATCATACATCCATACAATCAAACAGCATTACATATATCCAATAAGGTCACATATAACATACACTACCTATTTTGGTAATTATATCAACATTTAGATCATAGATCTATAAGGAAAACAATCAATTTAAATCCTTCTAAATTCATTCATAAATCATGTTAACTCTAGATCAGTTTAAAAATCACATTATTAAGCTTAAAAAAACATTCTAAAAACAAGTTTTAAACATGCATCATCATATTCCTGCAATTGTATTAAATAGAATCACTCACTTATGACATAGACTAAACTGAAAATCATCAAAAGTAAGTACATCTAATATGAACAACGGTTGATGTAACATCCCACAAAATTAACCAGAAAATTTAATATAAGAATTAAATTTAAATATAATAAGGAAAAAATTGAATTTTCACAAACATCTGAATTTGGCTGAGATATTTGCACCATTGCATTCATAGCAATTTTCTAGGCAACTTTCATATATAATATTATTCAAGCTAGTATGAGAAAGTTATAAATGTTCGAAAATTCGTAGTCGAAAATAATTAAATAAACAAATTTGAAAACAAATATTTAGAAAACCCATCGGCCTACACTTAGATCGAGACCTATCGATCCATAGCGGTCGACAGCTTCAATCTAAAGAGGTCGATCAGTCGTAGTTAATCGATTAAACTTTTGAGCAGCTGAATGGCCCAGATTCCGAGTGTGCTAGGAAAAAGGATAGCTTTTTCAAGGTGAATGGGTTCATTATTAGTAAGATGATTTACATGCAATTGATTTCAATATATCTTATTTGATCTAGAATTATGTTGAATCGAAATGGAAACGGTTTTTTAAATTAGATGGGAAATTTAACTGTGACTAAAACATATATGAACATGAACCGTTTCTTTTAAATCAGATCTAATTAATGTGAACCTATTAATTAATAATTGGTCCAAGATTTAACATATCTTTTTTGGTCAAATTAATATGGCTGGTAACCCTATTGATGCTAAACTTTGGTTAATCTGATTTACTGAAAGTTTAAAATAATGTATATGAAATTTGGACAATTATGAATTGTAAATTTATAAATTTGGGTTCACTTAATTAGGGTTACTATATATAAATTATATTTTAAGTTTACTATAATTAGAAATGACGATGATTGGTAAACAAAATAAACAATAATTTGTAATTAAAACAATAAACAACAACTATCGATCGACCTTTACTAGAGCTAATCAACATCAAGCGGTCGATCACTCTAGTAACAAGCAGTCGACTGGTTAGCATTTCTGGGCATAGCATGAACTTTGGCCCAAGGCCCAAATATAAATTAAATTATACATATGTATGTTACATATATATATATATATATATATATACACACACACACACACACACACACACATATGTTAGTAATTGTAGAGAAGCTAGTTCCCTATGTTGGCAATGCTACAACGTTACGTGATTGGATAAATACAATTTGTCCAGCAAGGTCGATATCCAAATATGCGATTCTGACGTAATTGCACTCACGGGAGGTTCTATAGTACGCACGCAGTACAGATGATGATGCCTAATGGAGTGTGTAGCACCAACGAGATTTCCATGGTATTCATGGTGACACAACGTGAAACTGTATTGTTGGTGGATCTTGACGCGGTGCAATAAGAGGTGTTACGTTACCATTAAGAGGCAAACATAGATTCAACGATGATGAGACACTTTGATGTGTCGGCATTGCTGGCACCCCTTAAGGCGTAACTAAGATATGTGAAGTCGTAGTTATGGAAACGTACTCCCATGGTTAAAAATTATATGGAAACCTACGTGGAATAGTATAGTAGATATTAGTCGATCATTAGTTGTCTTGAGGTTCGATTAGTCATTCGGCTCTATGTATCAGAGTACATAAGTTGTTAGTGTATGTATGTATTGGGTTAAACGCCTTAGATTGAGAAAACAAGTAATTCACGGACACTTGTGGAGCAACCTAGGTCACATAGAGTATTACTAAAGTCAATTGCATGTGATCACCATATATTAATGATGTAACTCATTCAACAGACTTCATTCTCACCCACCTTTTTTTCTTTATTTTTCCCACACAAGAGGACAGGGCAGCAGGTGATAGGACCAATGATAGTGCATGGAGAAGCAAGCTTAGCTTCGGAGTTGCTTTTTATTTCTTAATACTCTCCATGTACTATTTATCATATTTAGTCATTTATCAAACTACATAATGTATTTCTGTATATTGTGGATTTGACTACACACTATTTTGAGACTGTGTTTTAGATATTTTCGAAGATCACTATTTTCATTGTTCATATTTTTCGGCCTTCCATTATGAGATTTCGAAGTGTAGTATGTCTAAGATTTTATCCTTGTATATTTAGTCTCTGAAATGTTTAATTACCCGTTAACTCGCACTTCTCGACACCGACAAGTTCGAAAGTCTTCCTAGGCTTTGGATCGGTACGTGACGCAGCGGATAATTAACAAAACGATATAGATCGATGAAAGTAGCAATCGATGGATTGAAGATACTGAAATGTTCAAATTCGTTGATCACAAAGATACCGAATTCTAGCTATCTTCGACACGTTGATCGCGCACGATACCGTGAAAGAAGATCTACAATTCTTCAAACGTTGATCAAGTGCACTTGATACCGTGAATTGGCTTCAACAATCGTTGAATCGAACGCACTCGATTAACCGAAAGTGGAGATAGGAATTTACACTCAACTACCAATTTAAGATGAAAGCACACAGCAATCAAACAAGAATTTTATTCAAAAGGAACCAAATTTACAAGTTACAACGCACGCCTATTTATAGCCCAGACCCTTAAGTCGTTGCCGACTTAACTCCTCTTAAGTCGTTGCCGACCCAGTACCCCACGACTCACGACTCAAGCATTCAGCGACTTACGACTCAAAGCTTCACCGACTCGACACTTGAACGACTTAAGGAAACACACAAGTATACAACCCTTAGGTCGTATACGACCTTACTACTCACGCGACTTAAGCAGCAAACGACATACGACTCAAATCATACAACGACTCACTCACATATATACAACACAGTGACTCAACTTAGGTCGTGAACGACTCATCACTTGCAGACCACATGACTCACGACTTAAATTCAACACAACACATAACGACTTACGACATAACATTCAAACGACTCAAGCTCCATGCAGCATCCCTCTCTTGTGTCCTGTTAAGTCGTGACTGACTTAGCGCCTCTTCCTTAGGTCGTGACCCGTTAGAGTTAGGTCGTTAACTCGGCACAACTTCCCCTCTGGTCTCCAATTAGGTCGTGGACGACCTATAGTTTGAACCTTAAGTCGTGAACGACTTAACTCCATGCCGTTAGCTCGTATTGCTTCTCCCTTAGCTCCTATAGCTATAGGTTGTAACTCCTTCCCATGTGCCCTGTTAGGTCGTGGCCGACCTTGTTTAACCCGTGAACGACCTAAGGCTTCCTCCTTAAGTCGTGTACGACTTATCCCCTGAGCTGCATCATCCTCCCCTGGTTGAGAAAAATTCGTCCTCGAATTTGTAAATTCTTCTACATCAGATTGTCCATCTCCATAATATGGTACAAGATGCTTAACATTGAACACGTCAGAAGTGTACACATCCTCCGGCAGCTTCAACTTATAAGCATTTTCATTAATCCGTTTCACAATTTCTACAGGACCAATTTTTCTGGCTTTCAGCTTGTTATAAGCGCCTACTGGAAATCGATCCTTGGTTAACACGGCGTAAACCAAATCACCCTCGTTAAATCCAACACTTCGTCGCTTCAAATCTGCCGTTCGCTTGTACTTCTCATTTGCTTTCTCCAATCGCTCCTGAACGATTTTATGACATTCAGTCAACCCATCAACAAAGTCTACAGCTCGTTTAACTGTCCCCCTTGGTTGTGGCACTGCCGCTAAATCCAACGGTCCCCTGGGTAGATTTGAATACACAATCTGAAACGGACTGTAACCTGTGCTTCTATTAACTGCATGATTATGTGCAAACTCTGCTTGGCATAACTTCATGTCCCAACTCTTCAGATTATCCTTCACAAGACATCGCAACAAATTTCCCAACAATCTATTAACAACTTCGGTCTGTCCATCTGTTTGCGGATGATAAGCGCTACTAAATTTCAGTTTCGTTCCAACCATCTTCCAAAAACTTAACCAAAAGTGACTCAGAAAACGAGTATCCCTATCCGACACAATAGATTCTGGCAATCCATGAAGTCGATAGATCTCCTTGAAAAATAATTGAGCAACATGAACAGCATCCGCCGTCTTCTTACAAGCAACAAAATGTACCATCTTCGAGAAACGATCCACTACAACATATATCGAGTCATTTCCCCTTTGCGTTCTCGGCAAACCCAATACGAAATCCATACTAACGTCTACCCATGGTTTTGTAGGTACAGGTAAAGGCATATACAAACCCGCATTTGTAGCTGTCCCTTTTGAAACTTGACAAATATGACATCTCTGAACAAACCTTTCAACTTCCTTCCTCATCGATGGCCAATAATAAGACTGAGAAATCAACTGCAATGTTCAATCTCTACCCACATGTCCTTCTTCGTGCAACTCCTTTATAATCTTCATTCTCAAGCTGCAATCTGGTACACATAATTGATTCCATTTAAACAGAAAACCATCCACTAATACAAATTCATCAGTATTTCGATCCTTAACTTTCTCAACGAACTTTGCAAAGTAAGGATCTTCCTCAAACAATTCTGGCAATAATTCAAATCCTGTCACCTCAATTTTCATTGTCGTTAATAAATGACTCCTCCTACTCAATGCATCTGCTACACGATTTGTAATTCCCGATTTATGTTTCACAACAAACGTAAATTGCTACAGATAGGCAATCCATGATGCATGCCTTGCTGAAATCTTGTCCTGCCCCTGCAAATGCTTCAAAGCTTCATGGTCTATGTAAAGAACAAACTCTTTCTGAAATAGATAGTTCTCCAATGTTTCACTGCTTGCACTACAGCATAAAACTCCACATCATACATACTATATCTCATTTTTGCTCCTGATAACTTTTCACTAAAGTATGCAATAGGACGTCCCTTCTTACTCAACACCCCTCCAATCCCAACTTTAGAAGCATCAGTGTGTAACTCAAATAACAACTGAAAGTCTGGTAATACAAGAATTGGTGCTGTCGTCAAAAGTCCTTTGATTCGTTCAAAAGCAAACCCTGCTTCCTCTGACCAAGAAAACTGTTTTCCTTTCATACAATCAGTAACTGGAGCCATCACACTACTGAAGTGTGGAATGAATCTTCGGTAGAATGATGCTAACCCATGAAAACTTCTAACTTCCGTAATTGTCCTCGGCTGTGGCCAATTTTTGACTGCTTCAACTTTATTCTGGTCCACCTGGATACCTTCTCCTGACACAACATATCCCAGAAATAAAATACTGTGCGTCATGAACACACACTTCTTTATTGCAGCATAAAATTTCTCCTGTCGTAGAATCAACAGTACTTCACGCAAATGCTGGACATGTTTTTCCATACTCCCACTGTAGATCAAAATATCATCAAAGTAAACAACCACAAACTTCCCAATGTGTGGTCTGAAAATCTGGTTCATCACCCTCATAAAAGTACTCGGTGCATTCGATAAACCAAACGGCATAACCAACCATTCGTATAAACCTTCCCTGGTTTTGAAAGCAGTCTTCCATTCATCGTCCGGTCTAATACGAATCTGATGGTATCCACTCTTCAAGTCAATCTTTGAAAACACAACAGCCCCACTCAGCTGATCGATCAAATCATCAAATCTCGGCATAGAAAACCTGCATCTCACAGTGATCTTGTTTAGAGCTCGACTATCCATACACATTTTCCACGAACCATCCTTCTTTGGCACCAATAAGGCTGGCACTGCACAAGGACTCAAGCTCTCCTGAACATGCCCCTATTCTAATAGCTCTTCCACCTTCCTTCTCAGTTCCTCATGCTCCTTAGGACTCATCCTATAATGTGGCCTGTGTGGTAATACTGCCCCTGGCACAAGATCAATCTGATGTTGAATATCCCGCAACGGTGGTAACTCCGTAAGCAACTCTTCAGGAAACACATCACTGAATTCTTCTAATACCGGTTTTACTTCCTCTGGAACTTCTACAGATTCAGTGGTTTCATGTCCAATCAACAAAAATACCTCTGGACTCTCTTCTACTTCTTCAATAAATTCCTTCAAAGTCAATAAAGTTTTCAGCTCCTCAATTTCTTCTGACTTGCTCTCTTTCTGTTGTCTCTTCTTTGGAACCAAAATGATTTTAACACCTTCAAACATAAAACTGTAGCTATTGGTCCGACCGTCAT
This sequence comes from Allium cepa, assembly GCA_030765085.1. Lineage (NCBI taxonomy): Eukaryota > Viridiplantae > Streptophyta > Magnoliopsida > Asparagales > Amaryllidaceae > Allium > Allium cepa. The sequence continues at coordinate 350,032,762 of CM060928.1, forward strand.
GCTGCACTGCTCGATCATACTGCCCTGGTCTTCCCAAAAGCAAATGACAAACATCCATCTCAACTACATCACTCCAGATCTCGTCTTTATATTTCTTCCCAATAGAAAATGGAACTCGAACTCGCCTGTCCACCTTCACCTCTCCTCCTTTTCTCAGCCACGCTAACTTGTAAGGATTAGGATGTTTCTCCGTCTTCAACTTCAGCTTTCTCACAGCTTCAGTAGAGATAATATTGTCACAACTTCCAGCGTCAATCACAAATTTACAAACCTTTCCCAGAGTAGTGCATGTTGACTGAAAGATGTTACTCCTCAACCAACTAGCTTCTTCTTCTTGCTTCGGTATTAAACAAGACCTCCTCATCATTAGATTACATCCTCCATCTCCTGACGCAATATCATGTTCATCCTCCTCTACTGGACTAGAATAACCTTCCCCAACATCCTCACCTTCAACTTCAGCAATCATAGTTCGTTTCTTTGGCTTAGGACATTCATTACTCTTGTGACCCACTTCTTGGCAATTGCAACATTTGAAACTGTTGTTGACCTTTGCCTTCGCAACTTCATTCACAACTGGTTTACTGACAGCTTTATAAACATTGGAACTCCCGCTAGCACCTTTGTTCTGAATATTGGAATTTGTAAACACACCACCTCCACGCCTTCCCTGCTTCTCCCAAGCCAACGCTTTCTGATGTGCTTCTGCTACAGATCTTGGATCAAACATATTCACCATATCCTGGATCTGTATGCTCAACCCTCCAACAAATCTAGCAGTCATCTGTTCTTCTGTCTCCATTATGTCATTTCTAGCAATGAGTTGGTAAAATTCGTCTGCATAGTCATTAACTGATTTCGTCCTCTGCCTTAGATTCTGCAATCTCTGGTACATGAGTGATTGATAGTTATAAGGTAAAAATGTAGCTCTCATCAACTTCTTCATCTTATCCCAAGACTCAATCTTTGACTTCCCCATTCTCTCTCGTAAGTTTAGTTTGCTGCCACCATGCCAAAGCTCTCCCCTTCAACCTAGTAGCAACCGACTTCACTCTTATATGCTCAGGTACCTCCTTGAAATCAATGATCTCTTCAACATTAGACAACCAATCAAGAAATTCTTCTGCTACCATTCCACCCTTAAATTCAGGAATTTCCATCTTCATACCCGATTCCCATCGACGATCATCATCTACATCCCGGTATGAATTTCGAACTTGGTCTCGTTCTCGATAATGAATGCTAGCTCTATCACCCTCTTCGTCAAAATCAAATGTACGTCTATATCGATCTCGACCATTATCATCCTTTCGATCACGCATGTCCCTTCTACTATGTCTCTCTTCATCTCTATATGGCTCATCTACAAATTCTCGTGGAGTTCTTCTCTCTTCATGTGCATAGTCAAGGTGATCTCTCCTTGAAGAAATTGATGTTTCCCTTCTCTCTCTACAAGATTGTGGTGATACCCTTCTCGCTTCCGTAACCGATGGCGAAACTCGGTTTTCTCCATGGTTCGAGATTCGTGATCTCCTCCTTTGATTTTGATTTAAATCATTCATCAACTTCTCTAGATTTCCAATGCCTTCATCAAATTTCTCATAAATGCGTTGTTCCATTTGCTCGGCTTCTTCTCTTCGATACAATGCTTCAACATTCTGATGACGATTAGCTCTACTTGGTGGCATGATTAAATCAACACAAACACTTCACAACTTCACAAATCTTCTACAAATCAAACTTCAAACTTCAACACTAACTTGTACAACAAGTCACGGCTTAAACACTTAACTCGACAATAGCAACGACCTAAGGTTAGGTCGGCTTGGCTTCTAACAAAGCTTGACTCAACTCAAGCACTTCAAACCCTTCAAACTTTGGCGCGCAAAAAATCTCACGGCCAAATTCAAACAACTTCCATACTTTGATCCAAAAGAATATGGATCGAAACTCCTAACTTGTTGCAACTTCAAGATGAACACGATGAACACCAACTTCAAACTCCTTAGCTCAAAGACTCGGTTTAGCTATGATTGGCTAAGTCAGGCTCTGATACCAAAACTGATGCAGCGGATAATTAACAAAACGATATAGATCGATGAAAGTAGAAATCGATGGATTGAAGATACTGAAATGTTCAAATTCGTTGATCACAAAGATACCGAATTCTAGCTATCTTCGACACGTTGATTGCGCACGATACCGTGAAAGAAGATCTACAATTCTTCAAACGTTGATCAAGTGCACTTGATACCGTGAATTGGCTTCAACAATCGTTGAATCGAGCACACTCGATTAACCGAAAGTGGAGATAGGAGTTTACACTCAACTACCAATTTAAGATGAAAGCACACAGCAATCAAACAAGAATTTTATTCAAAAGGAACCAAATTTACAAGTTACAACGCACGCCTATTTATAGCCCAGACCCTTAAGTCGTTGCCGACTTAACTCCTCTTAAGTCGTTGCCGACCCAGTACCCCACGACTCACGACTCAAGCATTCAGCGACTTACGACTCAAAGCTTCACCGACTCAACACTTGAACGACTTAAGGAAACACACAAGTATACAACCCTTAGGTCGTATACGACCTTACTACTCACGCGACTTAAGCAGCAAACGACATACGACTCAAATCATACAACGACTCATTCACATATATACAACACAGTGACTCAACTTAGGTCGTGAACGACTCATCACTTACAGACCACACGACTCACGACTTAAATTCAACACAACACATAACGACTTACGACATAACATTCAAACGACTCAAGCTCCATGCGGCATCCCTCTCTTGTGTCCTGTTAAGTCGTGACTGACTTAGCGCCTCTTCCTTAGGTCGTGACCTATTAGAGTTAGGTCGTTAACTCGGCACAACTTCCCCTCTGGTCTCCAATTAGGTCGTGAACGACCTATAGTTTGAACCTTAAGTCGTGAACGACTTAACTCCATGCTGTTAGCTCGTATTGCTTCTCCCTTAGCTCCTATAGCTATAGGTTGTAACTCCTTCCCATGTGCCATGTTAGGTCATGGCCGACCTTGTTTAACCCGTGAACGACCTAAGCCTTCCTCCTTAAGTCGTGTACGACTTATCCCCTGAGCTGCATCAGTACGTCGAGAGGCATGGGTTATCATATATGGTATCGGAGTCAGATTTGAAATTCCATAGGGATTAGGGGTTTATTGAGAGAATGTACTTGAAAACTTTTTGAATTTTTTCCGTAAAAGGTTTTCAAAAAGGTTTTTACAACGACCTGCTAATTTATCAGTTTGATAAATTGTATTTATTTTTAAAAACATAGATTATGATGTTTTGAACAATAAATAATAACGGTAATAAGTATTTACAAAAATATTTCCTTTGGAAATATTTAGAATATTTGGCCGAAAATCGTTTTATCGATAAACAACTATTTAAACGTCGCATACGAAGCTGGATACATACACTTATTTTATAATGGAACAAGAATATGAAATAAAATTAATTTATTTTCTTTAGGAAATTAAATGAGTATATGACATCATCATCGATACCATTATATTTAGTTATTGATTTATGAATTTAAATTGAAATTTAATGATTTAATAATTATTATAATTATTCAGATATTTGTTTTTAAATGATAATAATTCATTTTAAATGGTTATAAAGTGATATTAAATTATTTATAATAGTTTTATAGAAGTATATAATTAGTTTAAAATATAAGAAAATTGATATCACTTTATCGGTATAATGGCAATTTTTATAAATGACTGTTAATATTGATTTATAAGATTTTATAATTCAAATGGGATCATTTTATTAATAAAAAATGATGATCAATGTATTTTCAAATTATGTTTACATATATATGAAATTTAAATTATAAGTAAAAATGTGGCCGTGAATTGGTTTTTTGATTTTCAATGGTTTAACGAACGGAAGTTGTTTGAAAGTCATTGCAACCTGGTCTATATGTCATGTCCACATGTGTAACATACAAATACATCCACTAACATATACATAAACACATATATACATACATATGACGTACATACGTGCATGAATACATACACCTTACAAATATCATGATATTTTCACATTTTTTCATCTTTAAGCAACCTTAAGTCGATGCACATGGCTTGGAAGTGAATAAAGTGATTGAGCACATGGAGGGGGAGGAATAATGTGTTGATGGGATGGGAGGGGAGTGGGCTAAGGGTAGTTTTGTCCATTCACTTTTAGATATTTTCTACCATTTTTTCCTTATAAATACCTACCCATATCCTCCTTCATTCTTCACAAATTCATTCTTCTTCTTCACCATTATTGAGCTCCTTAATGCTCTTTAATGGCTTCTTCACTTTAAGATAGGTATGAGGGTTAAAAAAAGTGGAGTGCTTAAGCATCAATCTGCTAATTATTCTCTAACCTCCTCTTAATCTATTGCTTCCTCTTTTCTTCTTTAATAGCGCTTGGTCGTAAGCAATATAGAGGTGGGAAGGCATGTTGGAGGCGACGGAAAAAGCATTAGGTGATGATGAGGGCATGGCCAAGAGAAAAGTAAGTGGAGGTGAAGATGGTCGAGCACTTGGAAGAGAAGTAGAGTTGTTAGGTGATGTTAAGATGAAGTTTAAATGATTATTTAAAGTATTGTGGTGATTTGAATGTTGGTAGAAAGTTTGAGTTTGATAATGGTGGGTACTCAATGTTTATTAAATGATAAATAATCTCTGTAATATTTTTACGTATGATAATATGACGACTTAATCTCTTAATAATTTGTATGAACGTTTGATAATTTGGTTGATTATATGATCGATTTTATGGATGTTGATATGGTTGACAACTTGGTAGTGATAAAGTACGATAAATCATAACAAAAATGTTAAGTAATGGACCATGATTAAAACAAATCCACATGAATGTGTATATGGAGTTTATTTAGCCTCTTAATTGTTTTGAGAATATAAGAAGGATGAAAATGAATATTATAATAATATAATATTAGGAAATGGTTTAAAAGTAAAAAAAAGATTTAAGATTTAAAAATATTGGTTCAAATGAGTTTGAAATGTTTTATAAATATATGAAAGTCTTTTGGTGAAGTTTGAAAGATAATTGGAAACTTAGTTAAGAACATGTACGTCGTGTAACGGCAGTTCGCGATTTCGCGTCATAAAAATCAAACGAGTATATAGAATGGAATATAGCTCAAAATTCTTTGATGTAGGAGTTTTTTGAACTATTATATCCATATTTTTCAAACAAAGAAATAAAATCTAGATTTCAATAAGTAGATTTTGAAATACGAGTAAAACAAGTTTTTGAAAAATTACGGTTTTGCAATTCGGAATCCGTAAAAAGATTTCTTTGAAAATGAAATTTAAAATTGTTTAAAATTATGAAATAAATTCTAAATTTTTTTTCAAATGTTTTAAAAGTGATTTTAGTTATAAAAAATAAATTTCCAAATGATAAAAAGTCGTTTTGATCAATATAGCTTAAAAGGCACTTTCTGCAGCACTTTTTTGTAACGTTTGAAATATAGTTTTAAACGCGGCCATTTTTTCCAAATCTTTTGAATTTTTATTCAAATAATTAAAAAAGTATATTAAAGATGATTTGAAGGTTTTATGGAATGGTTAAATGTTAAATGCTTTAGAGTCGATCAAATAACTTGACCTTTTGGGTATCAAAGAGATTGTGTCTAGGCTTGAGTTTGGAAAAATAGTTTCCTGCTATCTCTGGCTATCCGAACTGGCCTGATGGATGGGATGGTAAATTTGGGTTTACTCAGATCAAAATTTCTTAGATAACTTGGATTGCATAGAAATGATTTAGAAATATTTTCCTAAATAAAAGGTGAAACGATTTGGAATTTATTCCAAGATTAAAAAGGTTTTAAAATTAACCAAATGATGATAAATGAGGCTTGATGATTTCATGTACTCTGAAAAAGCTATAGGAATGATTTAATGAATATATCTCTAAGAGAAATCTAATTTTAGTTAAAGGTTAACAAACTTAATGGATTGAATGGTGTTTCATAATCACCTATATACGTAAATGCTTTTTATCGATGATTGGTTTGAAGGAACCGAGGTTGGATTTGGGTAAATCCTATCTGAAAACTACTTCGAACCAATGTATACGTTTAAAAGTGAAGAAATGTTGAAGATGATGATTATTGAAGATTGAGGATCTTCAGAAAGCAGGGATTGCTGTCACAAATCCTAGGGGTTTACCCTATATTATATTTATATGGCAGTAATGACGGTATTCTGAAAATATTCGTTGTATTGAAGACCGAAGACCTTCATAGCAAAATGACTGCTTGTTGACATTTTTTGTGTAGCTCTCAATATATAGACATTTATTATAGTAGCGGTCCTATCATGTTTTGAAATCTTTGGATTGTAAGGACTACAAGCTATTAATGGTAGTAGAATGAGTGCCTTCGGTTTCGTTCAGTCCCAGAAGAAACTTTTATGGACGAATGTCTGACAATGCATTTCTAATTATATTAATTGATCTCTATCAACGTATTATCTGCTTGGTGACGAAGAAGGCAACTTCTCTTGGCTTAACACCCTTTCCTGAGACGTACGAGCTCATAAGTTATAGGTTAGTAGAAATCAGTTGTATGATTAAGAAATGACAATGTGGCATTCTAAGTGGAATGAGATTTATGGAAGAATAAAGCGTGGCTTTGTTAAAATTAAGCGTGGCCTCACGAGCATCACATCTCGAACATTACAGGTAATTATGTGGTCTGTAGGGTGTATATTTCAAGCTATTGGTTGTATGAGTATGGAGAAGTCTAGTGGAATCTGGATCCTTAAGGCATTTGTTTTAATATAGTGGCTTGATTGTGAAAAGCGGTAAGGCTACCAGATATTGGTAGTGTAGCAAGTGTCGTTCCAAGTGACTTACTTGAGAAAACCGATTATGGCACCGTGGGAATTATGATGTTATACATGGATCGAAGGAAAATGCCACTAGTTCCCTATCATGTTGGAAATCCAATTCCAATACGAGCTTTACATTTTTAGTTGTATCCCCAAATAACTGTAGTGCTTCGACTTTTAACCATATAGATATCTAATGAGACCACGCCGCTTGGTGGAACTGATTTTCCCCTCACTGGTATCTTAACTAGAATTTACAATAACTGTATATTGTGCACCTGAATCCACAATTGTTAAGACATAACATAATAAAATATATCATGCTGATATGCAAACATTCAATATATCTTGGATTTCCCATCCTCATTCATTTGACTATCTATCTCAGTTATAGTTTCTGGGGTCATTATTAACCTATTAGTTTTCATGGGCGGACTAATAGCCTGTTCAAAGCATATGAACTATCTCTCCGGTTTCATAGTTTTCATGAGCTGACTAATAACATGTACAAAGCTTATGGACTATCTGTAGGATCGATTTCACCCTAGAGGAAGGGTGAATAGGGTGATAGTGTTAATTATAAAAATTAATTGCGGAAGCTTATAAAATAATTTCAACACAGATCACAGAACAATAGCAACACAGATAATAGCAGAATAATAAATAGAAATAGAACGGCACAGAATTTACCCATCTTTGGCAAAACCCTGCCTACGTGCTGCCCCCAAGGTTTCTACTAGAAATTAGATAGTCCCTCGCTTACACACGTAAACTCGTGACACCCGCTATTGACTAAATCTAACTCTACGCTCAAAACCCTGCCACAACTCAGCCACTGAGTTGTGAATTCTCAAGCTACGCCACGTAGCTTGTCCCCTAGTCACACGACTAGAAAAATAAACGGTTTAAAAAGAAAATACAATTAAAAACAATTTAAAACAAAATAACCCTATTTAAAAATTTAAAACCCTTAAAATAAAGGCCGGCCCCCTTTTATATTTTAACACGTTCCTTTTAGTTTCTTCATTCCTTTGCTTGTATAATGGTGGTCGTTCCTCTTGCAAATTTTAGGGCTTCGTTCTTTTTCCAGATTTAGGGTTTACGAAGAGCCGACTTTTGTTCGATCGAATATATGTTTTCTCGTTGCATGCTTTCGTCGATCGTTTGCCTCACTGTTTTTCTCACGGCAGCTGCTTCGTTGATCGAATTCCTTCCTTACTTCGGTATGTAATTATATGCTTTTGCTTTTACTGATTTTATGCTTGCTTGAATTCGATGCATTGATTGTCGATGATGATTGGGTTATATATGCGTTCGATCACCTTTATTTTTGTTCATATAAACTTATTTGAATTTGTCAATCACGTTACCTCGGCCGTATGATTTTTCTTTGATGCTGATGATTTCTCTGACTTCTTCAATTCATATAATATTGTTGCTTGATATTCACGGTGTTGATTCGTGACTTGGTCAAATTACTTGGTTGCTACGGTTTAATTATTATCTGACTTCGGTCTTGATTTGTTCAACTTGAAATTCAATTGTGAATTCATGTGCTTGTTCATTAGCTCTCGATTTTGCACTGCAGTTGTCTTCGATGTGATTTTATACATCTAATGGCATTTAATTTTGCAGTATTGCATATCCATATAAACTTGATGTTGTCAATGAGAGTTGTTGGATTGATGTTCTTCATGTTGTTTACTGCATATGGCTTCTCTTCACTTGATCCGTCCATTCAAGTCTGCACTATGTCTTGTTTGATTTTGATGGTTGTTGCTGCGTATAACATTGTTGTAGTTTCCTTTCCATGAGTCACTTGTGCTCGGGCTCACTGTACACTGAAGCATTCTGGTTTGAATTGCTACTTGTCTCGGCCTATAGTGTTTACTTGAGTGTTGCTGAGTTTCATCATGATTTGCATTTTGATGCTCTTTGAGTTTTAGTGCTTCATTTCTGGTGACATGTGCATTTGTCTTTGCACTTGCATACTGCTGCTTGTTGTAGTTTGGTTACTTGTGTACATACTTTGTCGAATTCATTTGAGTAGTTTGGTTATTTGATTTTCACTGTCCACATGTCATTGGTCTTGATCAATGCTCGGCCATGTTGCATGTTGGACATGTTTGGTTCACCTGTTTACTGTTAGTTGAGTCTTGTTGACATGCCTGCATATCCATGTCTACTTCATATTGCTTTGTTCTGACCAGTTCATTGATACTCCTTGTGACGCCCCACCTCTATACCCACGCTAGCCAAGAACACTCCGGAGTAGTGCTGTCAACTAGCACGGAGAATAAGGCTGTTGAGGAGCGACCATCCATGTAATTGCTTATCACACGGTGGCTATAAATAATCTTCGGAAACAAACATAGAAATAATCATATCACAAATCAGTCACAGATATCCATATCACAAAGGTGGAAGAAGATATGAATATATAACTAACACATGAAAGTGTACATCAGAGTAGTGGTCAATAAGATCCACGATAATACAAAAGAATAGCAACACGTGCTATACAAAAGAATACAACTATGAGTCTATATCTCAAGTGTATACAACAAAAACTGCTAATCTAAACAGTTAGCCAAAAGTCAGAGTGATGAATCCCTGGGAAGAAGTCAAGCAGAAGCACCTGTAACATCTCGGTCTGACCCGAGTATTATTTAAGAAAATAATAAACGATCAGTCTAGCTATAAATATCAGATGACATGATATAACATAAAAGATATGGCATAAACATAAACATCCATAACGACATACCACTATAAGTATGTAAATAATGATCAACAGAAGATCAATCAATAAGAGATAATCAATATCACAAGAATCTTCTCAAAGATTCGAAGAGGGCATCATACCCTAAACTTGTACTCATAACAAGTCAATGACATAAATTCCAGAAATCAACACGAGAAATCCAGGAATCATAAAAAGGGAAAGAGGCCTATCACATGACGGTCCGAAGACCAAGGGGAGCTACCCCGCATGTGTGAATGGAATCACACAGATTGAGGTCAAGACTAACCAAAAAGCAGAAAGGTATGTGTGAATGGAATCACACAAGTGGTGTCTAGTCTAACCTTGCAATGAAAGAGACATCGCGCAATTGCTAGTCTAATTCATAAAGCGATCATCAAGATCAACGAGAAGTGTCAATTACACTAAGCTAGTAAATATAGAAGTTTAGCTTCATGTCCCATAACCACTTGCTTAACTTAAATATTTACGAACAAACTGTAAATCTTCACTAATAAAATTGTCACAAGAGGTTCAATCGAACAAGTCCAAGAATTAACCGACGAAGTGAACGCAAGCGTTTCATACCACTTGTTTTACTAAGTCGTTTAATTAGATTTCTCATCCGAGTGAGGTAAAGGCTTGTATATACTAATAGATTGGAAAACGGTTTAAGAAAAGAGCTTTGTTATTAAAAATAGAGTTGAAATTGTTTCTTAAAAGAGTTTTGATATTTACTACTAGTATTGAAACCTTTATATTTTAAAGTGACAAAACACAGAAGCAATTGTAGAAACAATCAGTCACAAAAATCGCATACGGAGATGTGAATAAAATCCAAGGAAATCAGCTCAATGTTTTTCAGATAAGATTCCCTACGGAGGGGGGGTCCAGGGGGGGTGGCAACCCCCCAAGGTGGGGGTGCGGGAGCAACGCCACCGCTTACGGGGTTCGACCTGCCCGGTCAGGTCGCGGGGGTCCAGGGGGCAGCGCCCTGTTCAAAACGGTACGACCTAGTGAAGACAAAATGAGGTCTAACGACCTAACGACTCAAGGGTCTAACGACCTAAAAGTATTCGCGACTTAACGGGTTATAGGCCTAACTCGTGAGCGACCTACGTGATAGGCAAGTGGAACGACCTAAAGATGAATGGGTCGAACGACCTAACGTGAGCACAGGTAAAGCGACCTATCGGTCCAACGACGTAAGGGGAAAAGGCAACCTAGGTCTAACGACCAACTGCTCGCGACCTAAGGGTCTAAAGGCCACGCGACCTAGAGGGGAAAACAAGGTTAAGCGACCTAAGTGGGTTTGCGACCTAACGATATAAACGGTTGAGCGACCTAACGGTGCAACGACCTAAGGCCAAACGACTTAAGGGTTCCAGTGGAGAGCGACCTAAAGGAGACGCGACCTAAAAGAGGCGCGACCTAAAGGAGACGCGACCTAAATTAGGCGCGACCTAAAGGAGACGCGACCTAAAAGAGACGCGAGCTAAAAGAGGCGCGACCTAAAAATATAAAGGTCATGCGACCTAGCGACCTAAGGTCATACGACCTAGCGACCTAAGGTCCATACGACCTACGACCTAAGGTCATACGACCTAACTCCGAAGACGTTAGAAATGGCCAGAACGACCTACGACCTAAGGTCCATACGACCTACGACCTAAGGTCATACGACCTAACTCCGAAGACGTTAGAAATGGCCAGAACGACCTACGACCTAAGGTCCATACGACCTACGATGTCATAACTCCGAGCGACCTAAAGGTATAGGCCATTTTAAGGTCGGAAACGACCTAACTCCAGTGCGACTTTTCACACAGAACGACCTAACAAAGGCAGAACGACCTAGGGGCAGTTTTTCACCAAAAACACTAAAAAGTGGAGTTTTTCGCCAATCCAATCCAAACCAAATGCAAATGTGCGTGCAAACATGATAGGGAATCATTCCCAACAGTCCAATATGGTTATAGGCTAGAATTGTGAGATAAAAATCTCACCTTTGCACTAAAATTTATGAAGATGAAGCTTGAAAGCAAGGAGAAGCAATCCAAAGCTTGAATCCAATATCTTCTACTTGAATTTGGAGTTGAATGTTGGATTTGCAATTGAATTTGTGTTGGAGTTTTAATTTTCCATTCTTTTCACCATTAATGCCCAAGCTTGAGTTAGTTAGGAAATTTATGAAGAGTGAGGAGAAGGGGGTTGGAACTTGGGCTTAATAGGCTAAACTAACCCAAAGTCCAAAGCGGGAAAAGTTAGGGAAATTTCACTAACTCCAAACCTATCGATGTTTATACTTAAAAAAGTTGTAAACGACATTTCGAACTCAATGGAAGTGGTCTCGAGTCCTAATTTGACCGTTTGCAAAAAGTAGCTTTTCGGACCAAAATCCGATTAACGAGTTAATATTTAAATAAAATATTTAAATACAAACTCGATAAATATGCGGGTTGTTACACTCCTTTCTTGATGCTGCACTGTTCACTATTGCACACGATCATATTGACTTAAGCTGTATTTCTTTGAGATGCTTACAAGCTTGGTCTCTGAGTCTTGTACATGCATTGTTCTTCTGGAGCTTGTATAATTTGAACCTGGTTTGGATTTTTGCATCGAGCATGCTTCTGGTTTGAGTGTGCTTGCATCTTTGTAGTTGCACTCCATTTTCGTGTGTTCATTCCTTTGTGTGGAGCTGGACTTGATCTTGTTTCAAGTTGGCTTGAGAAATTTCACTTGAGTTGAATCCGGCTTGGATTTGACCTTGTGCTGAATGATATTGTTTTATTGCACTTGAGTTGAATCCCGTATTTGGGTTTGACCTGTGCTCACTTGTCCCTGTAAATCGATCAAGTGTATATTTCAGTGTGCACGGCCTTGTGGCATATACAATGATACACTGTGTATGTCACAAGCTGTTCATGTATGATGAATTCAAATTTAAATAATGACGAACAACCCAAATAACTGAGGCAAACAATATTTTCAAAATCATATTTTATTTTATATTGCAAAAATATTTCTTTTTCAATTTAACTGCGTTAGTGAATATTTTTGCAGATTGCTCAGATGCTGGATTCAAACTGGAAAGAAGTTGAAGATAAAAATACGAGTGTGAGTGATATGTAGTGAGGTGAATATGTAAAATAGTGATGTAATTGAATTTGTATCAAAGTTGTATAGTGAATAGTGAGAGCTTGAATTTGTACTATTCAAAATTGTAATAAATATTTGTTTGAATAAAATATTCGTTTGAATTCAAATTCCGTATTATTTATTTTATTCAGCAAATATTTATTTAATCTGTGAAAATAAATAGTATACATTTAAATGAATGTATATATGTTTATTATCATCAAACAAAAATCATATAAGCGCATATTCAACAATCTCCCCCTTTTGATGATAACAAACATATATTTAAGATTTTGAATATGTTAAATGTATTTGATCGTTCAATTTGCTCCCCCTATTTGAATGCTCCCTCTCTACACAATACTCCCCCAACATATATGCATACAAATAAAAATATGCAAATGAGTCTAGATGTAAATTGAAAATTATTTGACCTTTGCTTGATTTTATTTGACAAAATCTTAACTTTTCTCTCCCCCTTTTGTTATCAGCAAAAGAATAATAGTAATAGAAAAGTAGAGATATAGTGATCGATATTAATTCATCATTAAAACTCAATTGAATATAAATATTAAATTTCAATAAAAAATAAAAAAAATCATAAATATTTTGTTATGCGTATATTCCACTTTTAGAATGATGAGAATTATGTCATCATATAAAACCATACGGTTATGTCTATTTGTGGTATATTTATATCAAGAATTTGAATATCTACTAACCATGCATAACCGTTAGGACTTTTAAATGAGATTAGTAGTATTCCAATTTTATTTTAAAAAAATGAATTCAAGTATCTTCTAACCACGCATAACCGTGAGGACTTTTAAATGGGATTAGAATCAACTTGTTTATTTTAAAAATTAACTTTTGATATGCGTTCCATACATGCATAACCGTGAGGACTTTTAAATGAGCATGGAAGCACATAACAAATTCCAAGTAGTTCACCCATAACCGTGAGGACTTTTAAATGAGCATGGAAGCACATAACAAATTCCAAGTAATTCACCCATGCATAACCGTGAGGACTTTTAAATGAGAGTGAATACTTTGGTATTTATTTATTATTATTATTAAATATATATATATTTTTTAAATGTGAAAATGAAAAACGAGCGATTCCTGTTTAAAGTACCACATATTGACAAACTATATAGAATTTTGATGAGTGATGGTCGTTAGAAATATAATAGATATAGAGATGGTCATGGAATATTTACCAACAAAAAGTTTTATAACTCTTGTTTAAATTTCTAAAGAAATTTTCTAATTATACTTTCTCGAGTTACAATATATGATCAATATCAACACTTATCACTTTTTCAATCACTATTTTTCTTTTTGATAAACATTAGGGAGTCAGATTAGTCAAAATAGTCATTTAAAAATCAAATTCAAAAATAAATATGAAATTAATTTTTTAAAAATGACTAATCTGAAAATATGGTCAAAAATGATTTTCTCCAGGGGGTTTTAAAAGAAAATTTTCTGCTAGTTGAAAATTGTTTGAAATGAAGAATATGCAGATATTTTCTTTGAAAAACGATGCAGTTACTAAATGTCTCAAAAATCACGTTCAACTAGTAATTTTTCTATCAACTAGATTACTAGTGTAATCTGCATCTGAATTTCTCTTTCACTCAAAATCATCATTAATTGAATTTGATTGACCAAACCATGAAGCGTGCACCAAAAATTTCAAACTCAATTTTTACAGCAATTTAAATGACATTCTTTTGAATTTGAAATGAAGCCGTGTAAATAATCAAAAACCGTGAATGTATTATCATCCAACAAAACACTATTTTTAATCCAAACTGATATATATGAAGTAATTCAAAGAATCTAGAGATCATTATAGTGTTTTTGGCATAAGAATATACTTGGCCAACTATGTTGAATAAGTCAGAATCAAAATCATCATCTTTTCATCATCTCAATATTGGCTGATTTTAATTCAGAATACGATGCAGATTATCACATTTAATATATCGTTTAAAACATACCATTACCTGTTTTACCTTTATGATATTTTTCGTCGTTGTCCATTGTGATTCTGTCACCTTCATACTAGGCTAAGGAACTTTGTTTTGTCGCCCGTTGTGTTTCTGGAACAGCCAAAATCCAGAGAACACTGTTGCTGTTCCTTAGCCTGCCACCACACCTACACGGGAAAAGATTTATGTGACCTATTTGTTTTTATAGGTCCATGGTTGTTAGTGGCAGAAAATTTTGAAAAACAATTTTGTAAAGACCCAAAATTATTTATAATTGTTCCCTTCGGCACCCAAATTTGTTTAACTTTGAGAGATTTTATATTTGTGCCTTTAGGAACCCAAATCGATATAGTTTTCACATGTTTGGGTCTATACCAACAATTATTGTGATTGTGTCCATATTTTCTACAAATTGTGCACATGGAATTAACTTGACTAAAATTGCTTTCAACAATTTTCGAACTATTATATCCAAGTCCTTGTCTAACCGAATTAACAGTTTGCTTTCCTAATAGCATATTCAACGATTTTTCACTTTTGGAAATAGTAGACAGTTGTTGGACTTGTGATTTGAGAGATTCATTTTCGTTTAACAATTGTGTGCATTTTTAATAGAATTCTCTCTTCTAGTATTTTCATTCTCCTTTAAAATCAGAATTTCATTTTCAAGTGATTTTATATTGATTTCTGATTTTTTTTAATTTCCTCTTCGAATGTTGGACACTTATCATACTTAGGGATCCTACGTTGATAGTTCTTAACTAATTGATCAATTTGTTCATTGCATTCTATCAAATTATCCTTTTGAGATTCAAGTTTGGCGTATTTTTCCCTAAGTCGTTCATAACAGCCGTTTACTTCGTGGAAATAAATTAGTAATTCAGAGTGAGTAAGTTTTGATACCTCGCTTGACTCGTCATCGTCGCTATCAGTTATATTTCCTTGAAGGCACATATCTGCTTTCTCACTCTCACTGCTAGAACTTTGATTATCTTCATCACTTGTATTCCACGTGGCTGCAAAACTTTTCCTTTTTGATTTTTTTTTAAAGTCGCGTTGATTTTGATGACAATTGGGCTTGATGTGTCCGGTGTGGTTGCACTTGTGACAGATGATCTTCTGTTCTTCAGAGTAGTCTAGTGCTTTGGTTATTCTGCTTTTCGCTTTTTGAATTCGAGCTGAATTTTCATATTTGTAATTCCATCTTTTGAATTTCTTTATTAATAGCTCCAATTCTGCTGCTGCATCATCATCGTCATCGTCATCACTTTCAGTTGTTCCTTTCGAGTATCTCCTCCTTCACGCTCTTCCTTGAATTTCATTTCTAGCTCATAAGTGGTGAGATTTCCGATGAGCTCTTCGACTTTCATTTGTTTCAAATCTTTTGGTTCTTGAATGGCATTCACTTTGGCTTCAAAACTTTGTGGAAGGACTCTAAGGATTTTTTGGACTATCTCCAACTCTGTATATGATTTTTCAAGAGCTTTTGATTTGTAAACGATATTGGAAAGTCGTCCATGCATCTCTTTGACATTTTCTTCCTTCGCCATTGTGAAGTTCTCGTATTCGCTGCTTAGCATGGCAAGGCGAGATTCTTTGACTTGAGATGTTCCTTCATGAGTCACTTCTAGAGTGTGCCATATTTCCTGCGCAGTTAGACAATGTGAGACACGATTAAATTCATAGTGATCCAATGAATAGATAATAGAATTCATAGCTTTAGCATTGGTATTTTGTAATTTATTTTCTAGTTCTGTCCATTGTTCCTTTGGTTTCTCTATTTCCTGATTATCTACAGTTATAGTTAGTATTCTATAACCAGTCTCAACAATATTCCATGCGTCAATGGTTTTCAGAAAAATTTCCATTCTATTTTTCCAATAAGCATATTCACCATTGAACCTTGGTGGTCTAACTATGGATTGACCCTCAGCAAAAGCAGTATTAAAAGAAGCCATTTTAAAAATTCAACTCTTTAAAATAAAAATTTGTTTTTGTAAAATCAAATTTTTAAAACAAAAACGGCTTTTGTTCCTTACTCTGATACCACTTGTAGGATCGATTTCACCCTAGAGGGGGGGGGGGTGAATAGGGTGATAGTGTTAATTATAAAAATTAATTGCGGAAGCTTATAAAATAATTTCAACACAGATCACAGAACAATAGCAGCACAGATAATAGCAGAATAATAAATAGAAATAGAACGACACAGAATTTATCCAGCTTCGGCAAAACCCTGCCTACGTGCTGCCCCCAAGGTTTCTACTAGAAATTAGATAGTCCCTCGCTTACACACGTAAACTCGCGACACCCGCTATTGACTAAATCTAACTCTACGCTCAAAACCCTGCCACAACTCAGCCACTGAGTTGCGAATTCTCAAGCTACGCCACGTAGCTTGTCCCCTAGTCACACGACTAGAAAAATAAACGGTTTAAAAAGAAAATTCAATTAAAAACAATTTAAAACAAAATAACCCTATTTAAAAATTTAAAACCCTTAAAATAAAGGCCGGCCCCCTTTTATATTTTAACCCGTTCCTTTTAGTTTCTTCGTTCCTTTGCTTGTATAATGGTGGTCGTTCCTCTTGCAAATTTTAGAGCTTCGTTCCTTTTCCAGATTTAGGGGTTTCGAAGAGCCGACTTTTGTTCGGTCGAATATATGTTTTCTCGTTGCTTGCTTTCGTCGATCGTTGGCCTCACTGTTTTGCTCACGGCGGCTGCTTCGTTGATCGAATTCCTTCCTTGCTTCGGTATGTAATTATATGCTTTTGCTTTTATTGATTTTATGCTTGCTTGAATTCGATGCATTGATTGTCGATGATGATTGGGTTATATATGCATTCGATCTCCTTTATTTTCGTTCGTATAAACTTATTTGAATTTGTCAATCACGTTACCTCGGCCGTATGATTTTTCTTTGATGCTGATGATTTCTCTGACTTATTCAATTCATATAATGTTGTTGCTTGATATTCACGGTGTTGATTCGTGACTTGGTCAAATTACTTGGTCGCTACGGTTTAATTGTTATCTGACTTCGGTCTTGATTTGTTCAACTTGAAATTCATTTGTGAATTCATGTGCTTGTTCATTAGCTCTCGATTTTGAACTGCAGTTGTCTTCGATGTGATTTTATACATCTATTGGCATTTAATTTTGCAGTATTGCATATCCATATAAACTTGATGTTGTCAATGAGAGTTGTTGGATTGATGTTCTTCATGTTGTTTACTGCATATGGCCTCTTCACTTGATCCGTCCATTCAAGTCTGCACAGTGTCTTGTTTGATTTTGATGGTTGTTGCTGTGTATAACATTGTTGTAATTTCCTTTCCATGAGTCACTTGTGCTCGGGCTCACTGTACACTGAAGCATTCTGGTTTGATTTGCTACTTGTCTCGGCCTATAGTGTTTACTTGAGTGTTGCTGAGTTTCATCATGATTTGCATTTTGATGCTCTTTGAGTTGCAGTGCTTCATTTCTGGTGACATGTGCATTTGTCTTTGCACTTGCATACTGCTGCTTGTTGCAGTTTGGTTACTTGTGTACATACTTTGTCGAATTCATTTGAGTAGTTTAGTTATTTGATTTTCCCTGTTCACATGTCACTAGTCTTGATCAATGCTTGGCCATGTTGCATATTGGACATGTTTGGTTCACCTGTTTACTGTTAGTCGAGTCTTGTTGACATGCCTGCATATCCATGTCTACTTCATATTGCTTTGTTCTGACCAGTTCATTGATACTCCTTTCTTGATGCTGCACCGTTCACTGTTGCACACGATCATATTGACTTAAGTTGTATTTCTTCGAGATGCTTACAAGCTTGGTCTCTGAGTCTCTGTAACAACCCGCATATTTATCGATTTTATATTTAAATATTTTATTTAAATATTTTATCGTTAGTCGGATTTTAGTCCGAAAAGCTACTTTTTGCATACGGTCGAATTAGGACTCGGGACCACTCCCATTGAGTTTAAAATGCAGTTTGCGACCTTTTTGAGTATAAGCTTCGATATGTTTGGAGAAAGTTGATTTTTGCTACTTTTCACTTTGGGTTTGGTTTTGGGCTCAGCCCTATGTTTTAACTTATACTCCAAAACTGAACCACTCTCCCCTTTCTCCCTCACTTCTTTCTCTTTTCAGTTTTCTTAGCATTAATGGTGGGAGAGATTGGAAATTAAAACTCCAAAACCCTAGTTTCTCTTGCAAATCAAATTCCTAGCTCCAAACTCAAGAAGAACCCATTGGTAAGCTTCTCTTCTTCTTCTCCAACTTGTTCTCTTACCAATTTCAGAAATTCCTAAACCTAATTTTGGGAATGTTCTTGTTTTTGAGCTTAGATTCAAGCTCAATTGGGTTGTGTTGAAGAGAGGTTGATTCTCCATTTGCTTTCAAGCTTCTTCTTGTTTGATTTTGTGAAAAGGTGAGATTTTTATCTCACATCTATGTCTATATCCATCTTTGTGGTTAGGTATGAATTCGTAACATTTGTGCATATTCATTTGCTTTTGATTTGGATCGAATGGGTGAATATTCCAATTTTTGTGAAAATCCTTTTATGGATGTTTGATTACGATATTTGGGGTGTATCGAAGAGCCTATAAGGCCGGGCTGTCATTTGACGTAAATCCTTAGTCGTCGTTGCTCGCTCGATCGCTCCCGACATCGTTTGGGCCATATGGCCTAGGCAAATTGTTGCCCTTACCAGGTTTTCAGACGTCTGGAGACCAATGCCAGACGTCTGGTTTTGCAACCTGGAGAAAAATAAAATACGGCCGAAGAATAAATAAGGCAGTGGCTAATTTCAGACGTCTGAATTATTGTTTCAGACGTCTGGAATAAGGTTAGACGTCTTATTTGTGTTTTCAGACGTCTGGTTGGTTTTCTGGAATATTCCCAGAAACCAAAACCAGACGTCTGGACTTTCCTGCAGACGTCTGAATGTTTTTCAGACGTCTTATTTTAGGTTTCAGACGTCTGGATGGTTTTCTGGGAAATTACCAGAAACCAAATCCAGACGTCTGGACAACCCCTCAGACGTCTGGAAATCCCTAGTTTTGCCTATTTGCCAAATTTTGAGTATATTTCCAACTTTAATCGATTCGTGTTGATTCCCTTTTTGTTGTTATCATTTGTTATTGACTTTGATGACATTTTCTTCGTGATTTTTGAGAATATCCATTTCTATGGATTTGGTATCGATTTCTTTGGATTTTATTCACGTCTTTGAATGTGAATTTTGGTGATTGATTGTCCTACAATCATTTTTGTGATTTGTCACTTTAAAAATGTAAAGGTTTCAATACTAGTATTAAATATCAAAACTCTTTCATCAAAACGATTCCAACACTATTTTATTTACAAAGCTCGTTTTTCTCAAACCGTTTTCCAATCTACTAGTATATACAAACCTTTACCTCACTCGTATGAGAAATCTAATTAAACGGCTTAGTAAAACAAGTGGTATGAAACGCTTGCCTTTACTTGTTCGGTTAATTCTTGGACTTGTTCGATTGAATCTCTTGTGACAATTTTCTAGTGGAAACTTACAATTTGTTCGCAAATATTTAAGTTAGGCTAGTGGTTATGGGACATGATGCTAAACTCATTTATTTACTAGCTTATTGTAATTGACACTTCTTGATGGTCATTGATGACTATTTTTGTGATTTAGACTAGCAGTTGTGCGATGTCTCTTTGTCTGCTTTGTGGAGTTTCGACTCAAATTGGTGGGGTGGCAACCCACGGTCTTCGGACCATTCGTGTGTCAAATTAATGGCTAGCTACCATGAGATAGCTTCTCGTTCGTGTGTTACAGCTGTTGGTGAGTTTTCATGCTCCCGTTCATGTGATAGGCCTTCCCCCCTATTTTGTGTGATTTCTGGATTTCGTGTGTCGAATTCTGGAATTTTCTTCTTCACCTATTTTTGTGATTTCTATTGATATGATTTATCAATTCTTGTGCATAGGTGAATTCGTGTGTCATTGACTGGATTTCTTGTGTTGATTTCTAGAATTTGTGCTTCACCAATTTTCGTGATTTCCCTTGATAAGTATTGTCAATTTTTGTGCATTGGTGAATTTGTGTGTCATTGATTTTTGTGATTGACTTTGATATAATCGTCAATATTTGTGGTTTGATGAACGAAATATGGAGTATGACATTTCCTTTGATTCTTGTGTAGATTTTGTGACATTGAATAATCCCTTGATGATTTTCAACTGCTTATATATCACAGCTTGGAATTGTGATTATTATGTGTTTAGTCATATCTCTTATTCTATATCGTTTCATCTGATATTTATAGCTAGACTGATCTGTTTATTATTTTCTTATTAAATAATACTCGGGTCAGACCGAGATGTTACAGGTGCTTCTGCTTGACTTCTCTCTTGGGATTGATTCCTCTGACTTTTGGATAACTACTTAGATTAGTAGTTTTTGTTGTATACATTTGAGGTATAGACTCCATAATGTATACTTATTCTTTTGTATAGTTCATGTAACTATTCTTTTGTGATATTGTGGATCTTTTTAGACCACTACTCTGATATACACTTTCATGTGTAATATTCATATCTATTTCCGCCTTTGTGATATGAATTGTCTGTGACTGATTTGTGTTATGTTTATTTCTATATTTGTTTCCGAAGACCTTTATAGCCACTGTATAGTAGCTTTGAGTTTGTGTCGGTATGTCGGATTTCCTCTTGAGATGAAAAGTTATATTTTTATCCGGTATATCGGTACTCGCACAAAGCAATTATACAGATGGTCGCTCCTCAACAGCCATATTCTCCGTGCTAGTTGACAGCATTCTCAGTAATGTTCTTGGCTAGCGTGGGTATAGAGGTGGGGCGTCACAGCTTTGTATCGGAGCCAAACTTCGGAACAATATGGAATATTATAACAAGGATCATTGTCCTAAGTCCATCTTAGGAGTCGTGCTTTAGAATTTTATTCGGGTCTACGTACCGTCCCATCCTATTTTCTTTTATGATTCCTTGTTTTGTCTATCAAGATTGCTTGATATTCAATTTGGTGAATAACCTTTTTCTTCTTCTTCTTTCTTTCTAAAGGAAGAGAAATGTCTAGACCTGGCCGCCCCAGAGCCGTGCCATCTAGCACTCCGCCCCAGGATGGAGTTTTCATGACTGCTCAACAGCTTCTTGATTTAGTGACGAATGTTCAAGCAGCTGGAGCTAACCCGGAACCTACTCACCCAAAGTCGGGATTTGCACGCTTGTGCAACGATTACACTAACTTGGGTGGGGAGCCATTCAAAGGTTCTGAAACTATTATTGAAGTACAGGCTTGGCTAAGGTCATGCGATCGAATCTTTTCTCGCATGAATCTTATTGACCTTCACCGAGTTCAGGTGGCCTCTAGTATGCTCCGAGAAAGAGCATTGGACTAGTACGAGCTTCTTATTTATGAGATTAATGAAGCGGATCTCACCTGGGAGAAATTCCGAGAACGCTTCGAATTGAAATTCGTGCCAGAAGCTGAGAAAGTGACGATGGCTCGTCGTTTCATTGACCTTGTTCAAGGCGATTCTTCCGTGACGGACTACGTTGCTTCTTTTGAATCACTTTCCAAATATGGGGTTGAATACATCAACACCCCTCTGAAGAAGAATTAGAGATTTGTTTATGGCTTAAACAAAAATCTCAAGAAGCCATTACTTTTAAAATTAGAAGTTTCTTTTGACCAACTCGTTGATATCGCTCTTCGTCTTGAAGAGGCGGATAGGGAGAATGACGTTGAAGTAGTAGCTTCCAAACCTAGCTTCAACAACAAGAAGAGGCCAAACAAATTTAAAGGTTCTTATCCCAATAAAAAGGGGAAGCAAGCAATTCCTACTGCTAAGACTTTTTCCTCTAGTGAAGGGAAATGCTACAACTGTGGTTCTAGAGACCATTTTGCGAACAAGTGTTCTAAGCCTCGCACTTGCCGCTATTGTAAAAGCCCGGATCATTTTATGCATGTATGTCCCAAACTTCAAAATAGGAAGGAGGGAAAGCTTAATGTTGCTCAAGCCCCTGGCAACACATCTCGTGGCCAAGGTATTTCTCATTCTATTTTGGATGGAGTTATTTTATTTCGTGATCATCCTATTCGAGTTCTTTTTGATACGGGTGCGTCCCATTCTTTTATATCGAAAGAACTTGTTGATGCCTTTTCTTTGGATGTTTTGTGTTAAATGACTTCTTTGAGAATTGCAAATCCGGTTGGTGGATCCGCAACGATCAGTTTATCGTGTAAAGATGTCGAGATTATTTTGTGTGATTTTCATTTCCTAGCCGATTTGCATGTCATGCGTTATTTAGGCTTTGGAATGATTTTGGGAATGGATTGGCTTAACCGTTATGAAGCTCATATCCTATGTCCTGAGCGGACTATTCATCTTCGACATCCTCAATCTGTTAAGCAGATTTCTATTAATCTTAAAGATTCAGATTCCAGCTTAGTTGCATCTTTATATTCTTTAAATCCTCGTGATGACGATGATGATGATGAGGGTGATATTATTTCTCTTATTCACGTCGTTCGTGAATTTTCCGACATATTCGAGCCCGTTTTAGGATTACCACCTAAGCGAGCAATTGAGTTCAGAATTAATCTTATTCCTGGAGCTCAACCTATCACTCGTCCTCCGTATCAAATGTCCAATAAAGAAAACGAGGAGATGCGCAAACAATTATCCGAATTGGAGACGAATCAATTTATTCGCTCTAGCTCCTCGCCTTGGGGAGCTTCGGCTATTTTCGTGAAGAAATCCGATGGTACGCTTAGGCTTTGCGTTGACTACCGCAAGCTTAATGATCTTACTATGAAAAATAAATATCCTTTACCTAGGATTGATGATCTATTCGATCAGCTTAGTGGTGCTAAGGTCTTTTCACAATTAGACTTAGCTACTGGATTTCATCAGCTTCGTATTGCAGAGGATAGCATTCCTTTGACATCGTTCCGTACTCGTTATGGATCTTATGAATGGCTTGTTATGCCATTTGGTTTGACGAATGCTCCGGCGTATTTCGTTGACCTTATGAATCGAGTTTTCAAAGACTTTCTCGACCGGTTTGTTCTCATCTTTATCGATGATATTCTTGTGTATTCTAAAACCGAGGAGGAGCATGAAAAACATATTCGGATTGTGTTGGAAACTCTTAGGAGTAATCAATTAAAGGCAAAATTTTCTAAATGCCACTTTTGGCAATCTCGTGTGAAGTTTCTCGGTCATATTATTTCCGAATTCGGAATTTCCGTGGATCCTTCAAAGATTGAAGCGATTCAAGATTGGAATAGACCGGAGAGTGTGACAGAGATTCGTAGTTTTCTCGGATTGGCGGGCTATTACCGTCGTTTTATCAAAGACTTTTCTAAGATTGTCGTGCCTCTCACTAGCTTAACGAAGAGAGGCGTTAAATACATTTGGTCGGACAAATGTGAAACTTCTTTTCAGAAATTAAAAGAACTTCTTTCTGATGCTCCTATTCTTGTTATTCCCGAGGGGAATCGGGATTTCGTTGTTTATACCGATGCCAGTCGCGTTGGTTTGGGTGCCGTTCTTATGCAAAAAGAACGTGTTATTGCTTATGCTTCAAGGCAATTAAAGCTTGCCGAGACTAGATATGCCACTCATGATTTAGAACTCGCGGCTATTGTTTTTGCTCTTCGAATTTGGCGTCATTATCTTTTAGGAGAGAAATTTATTCTTTATACCGATCATAAGTCCTTGAAGTATTTATTCTCTCAAAAGGAACTTAATTTGCGTTAACAGCTTTGGCTCGAATTTCTTGCACCATATGATCTTGATATTCTTTATACTCCCGGTAAGGGTAATCGTGTCGCCGATGCTCTTAGCCGTAAACAACAAGCTGTTGTTTCTATGATGATATCCGAATGGAACAATCCCGAGATCTTGTCCACTTGTGAGATTCGAGAACGCGTATCCGATTTATGCTCATCATTTGTTTTATGTAGCCTTGAGGCTCATCCTTCTCTTTTAGACCGCATTCTTGTAGCTCAAAGGCTAGATCCCGAATTGGCTCTTCTTGGCCAAAATATTAAGGATAAGATTGATATTGAAGGTTTGAAGGACTTTGATATCGATTCTCGTGGCGGCATTCGGAGATTTGGTACACTTATCGTACCAAATATTAGTGATCTTCGTAAAGAAATTTTAGAAGATTCTCATCATTCTAAATTCACCATTCATCCCGGTAGTAGTAAAATGTACGCGGATATGAAGCGACTTTATTATTGGGAGGGAATGAAACTTGACATCGCTAACTTCGTTAAGCGTTGCATAACTTGCCAACTCGTTAAAGCCGAACATCAAAGGCACGGTGGGTTATTGCAACCTTTAGAAATTCCTATTTGGAAGTGGGATCAAATTTCCATGGATTTTACTGACGGCCTTCCCCGTTCTCGTTCGGGTCATGATAGCTTATGGGTGATCGTTGATAAACTTACTAAATCCGCCCATTTTATTCCCGTTCGATCTAATCGAACCGTTCCTCTTTTGGCCAAAATCTTTATCAAAGAAATTGTTAAATTGCATGGAGTTCCTACTTCTATTGTTAGCGATCGTGATCCATTGTTTACTAGTGGATTTTGGAAGAGTCTTCAAAAAGATTTGGGAACGAAGCTTAATTTTAGCACCGCTTATCACCCCCAGTCCGATGGACAAACCGAGCGTGTGAATCAAACTCTTGAAGATCTTCTTCGTGCTTGTGTTCTTGATTTTGGTGGAAGTTGGGAAGATCATATTTCACTTGTTGAATTTTCCTATAATAATAGCTTCCAATCTAGTATTGGTATGGCACCTTTTGAGGCACTCTATGGAAGGCCATGCCGATCTCCTTCTTGTTGGCTTGAGGCCGGTGAGAAGCTGGTTTTAGGTCCAGATTTTATTTGCGATTCCACAGAAAAGATTGATCTTATTCGTCATAGGATGAAAGAAGCCCAGAGTAGACAAAAATCCTATGCCGATAACCGGAGAAGGAAATTAGAATTTTCTGTGGGAAATCTTGTGTTCATTCGTGTTTCACCTATGAAAGGTGTTGTGCGTTTCAGTCGCTCGGGAAAACTAGCGCCTCGATATATTGGGCCATTTCCTATCACCGAACGTATTGGTTCCATGGCTTATCGCCTTTTATTACCGGCTCAATTTTCTGCTATCCATGACGTGTTTCACGTTTCTCAATTACGGAAATGCCTTCGAGATTCTGATTCTGTTCTTGAGCCCGGTGTTGTGGAAAAGATTGAAGTTTCGCCTAATTTAACTTATGAGCAGCATCCTATTCGAATTGTTGCTTCGGAGGTCAAACGACTTCGAAATAAAGATGTTCCGCTTGTTAAAGTTCAATGGTCTTCAAATCCTAAGGATTGTTCTTGGGAATCTAGAGAGTACATCGAGCGAACACATCCGGACTTGCTTTCTCGTGCTCTTTGAGGTGAACTTCTTATTTCAAGTTTCTTTTGTGATTGAATATGCTTTTATGGTTGTTACTTTATGTTCCCTTCTTAAATATTGCGAGGACGCAATTTTTTTAAGGAGGGGAGTCTGTAACAACCCGCATATTTATCGATTTTATATTTAAATATTTTATTTAAATATTTTATCGTTAATCGGATTTTAGTCTGAAAAGCTACTTTTTGCATACGGTCGAATTAGGACTCGGGACCACTCCCATTGAGTTTAAAATGCAGTTTGCGACCTTTTTGAGTATAAGCTTCGATATGTTTGGAGAAAGTTGATTTTTGCTACTTTTCACTTTGGGTTTGGTTTTGGGCTAAGCCCTATGTTTTAACTTATACTCTAAAACTGAACCACTCTCCCCATTCTCCCTCACTTCTTTCTCTTTTCAGTTTTCTTAGCATTAATGGTGGGAGAGATTGGAAATTAAAACTCCAAAACCCTAGTTTCTCTTGCAAATCAAATTCCTAGCTCCAAACTCAAGAAGAACCCATTGGTAAGCTTCTCTTCTTCTTCTCCAACTTGTTCTCTTACCAATTTCAGAAATTCCTAAACCTAATTTTGGGAATGTTCTTGTTTTTGAGCTTAGATTCAAGCTCAATTGGGTTGTGTTGAAGAGAGGTTGATTCTCCATTTGCTTTCAAGCTTCTTCTTGTTTGATTTTGTGAAAAGGTGAAATTTTTATCTCACATCTATGTCTATATCCATCTTTGTGGTTAGGTATGAATTCGTAACATTTGTGCATATTCATTTGCTTTTGATTTGGATCGAATGGGTGAATATTCCAATTTTTGTGAAAATCCTTTTATGGCTGTTTGATTACGATATTTGGGGTGTATCGAAGAGCCTATAAGGCCGGGCCGTCATTTGACGTAAATCCTTAGTCGTCGTTGCTCGCTCGATCGCTCCCGACATCGTTTGGGCCATATGGCCTAGGCAAATTGTTGCCCTTACCAGGTTTTCAGACGTCTGGAGACCAATGCCAGACGTCTGGTTTTGCAGCCTGGAGAAAAATAAAACACGACAGAAGAATAAATAAGGCAGTGGCTAATTTCAGACGTCTGAATTATTGTTTCAGACGTCTGGAATAAGGTTAGACGTCTGATTTGTGTTTTCAGACGTCTGGTTGGTTTTCTGGAATATTCCCAGAAACCAAAACCAGACGTCTGGACTTTCCTGCAGACGTCTGAATGTTTTTCAGATGTCTGATTTTAGGTTTCAGACGTCTGGATGGTTTTCTGGGAAATTTCCAGAAACCAAATCCAGACGTCTGGACAACCCCTCAGACGTCTGGAAATCCCTAGTTTTGCCTATTTGCCAAATTTTGAGTATATTTCCAACTTTAATCGATTCGTGTTGATTCCCTTTTTGTTGTTATCATTTGTTATTGACTTTGATGACATTTTCTTCGTGATTTTTAGGAATATCCATTTCTATGGATTTGGTATCGATTTCTTTGGATTTTATTCACGTCTTTGAATGTGAATTTTGGTGATTGATTGTCCTACAATCATTTTTGTGATTTGTCACTTTAAAAATATAAAGGTTTCAATACTAGTATTAAATATCAAAACTCTTTCATCAAAACGATTCCAACACTATTTTATTTACAAAGCTCGTTTTTCTCAAACCGTTTTCCAATCTACTAGTATATACAAACCTTTACCTCACTCGTATGAGAAATCTAATTAAACGGCTTAGTAAAACAAGTGGTATGAAACGCTTGCGTTTACTTGTTCGGTTAATTCTTGGACTTGTTCGATTGAATCTCTTGTGACAATTTTCTAGTGGAAACTTACAATTTGTTCGCAAATATTTAAGTTAAGCTAATGGTTATGGGACATGATGCTAAACTCATTTATTTACTAGCTTATTGTAATTGACACTTCTTGATGGTCATTGATGACTATTTTTGTGATTTAGACTAGCAGTTGTGCGATGTCTCTTTGTCTGCTTTGTGGAGTTTCGACTCAAATTGGTGGGGTGGCAACCCACGGTCTTCGAACCATTCGTGTGTCAGGTCTTCGGACCATTCGTGTGTCAAATTAATGGCTAGCTACCATGAGATAGCTTCTCGTTCGTGTGTTACAGCTGTTGGTGAGTTTTCACGCTCCCGTTCATGTGATAGGCCTTCCCCCTATTTTGTGTGATTTCTGGATTTCGTGTGTCGAATTCTGGAATTTTCTTCTTCACCTATTTTTGTGATTTCTATTGATATGATTTATCAATTCTTGTGCATAGGTGAATTCGTGTGTCATTGACTGGATTTCTTGTGTTGATTTCTAGAATTTGTGCTTCACCAATTTTCGTGATTTCCCTTGATAAGTATTGTCAATTTTTGTGCATTGGTGAATTTGTGTGTCATTGATTTTTGTGATTGACTTTGATATAATCGTCAATATTTGTGGTTTGATGAACGAAATATGGAGTATGACATTTCCTTTGATTCTTGTGTAGATTTTGTGACATTGAATAATCCCTTGATGATTTTCAACTGCTTATATATCACAGCTTGGAATTGTGATTATTATGTGTTTAGTCATATCTCTTATTCTATATCGTTTCATCTGATATTTATAGCTAGACTGATCTGTTTATTATTTTCTTATTAAATAATACTCGGGTCAGATCGAGATGTTACAGGTGCTTCTGCTTGACTTCTCTCTTGGGATTGATTCCTCTGACTTTTGGATAACTACTTAGATTAGTAGTTTTTGTTGTATACATTTGAGATATAGACTCCATAATGTATACTTATTCTTTTGTGTAGTTCATGTAACTATTCTTTTGTGATATTGTGGATCTTTTTAGACCACTACTCTGATATACACTTTCATGTGTAATATTCATATCTATTTCCGCCTTTGTGATATGAGTTGTCTGTGACTAATTTGTGTTATGTTTATTTCTATATTTGTTTCCGAAGACCGTTATAGCCACTGTGTAGTAGCTTTGAATTTGTGTCGGTATGTCGGATTTCCTCTTGAGATGAAAAGTTATATTTTTATCCGGTATATCGGTACTCGCACAAAGCAATTATACAGATGGTCGCTCCTCAACAGCCATATTCTCCGTGCTAGTTGACAGCATTCTCAGTAATGTTCTTGGCTAGCGTGGGTATAGAGGTGGGGCGTCACAGCCTTGTACATGCATTGTTCTTCTGGAGCTTGTATAATTTGAAACTGGTTTGGATTTTTGCATCGAGCATGCTTCTGGTTTGAGTGTGCTTGCATCTTTGTAGTTGCACTCCATTTTCGTGTGTTCATTCCTTTGTGTGGAGCTGGACTTGATCTTGTTTCAAGTTGGCTTGAGAAATGTCACTTGAGTTGAATCCGGCTTGGATTTGACCTTGTGCTGAATGACATTGTTTTATTGCACTTGAGTTGAATCCCGTATTTGGGTTTGACCTGTGCTCACTTGTCCCTGTAAATCGATCAAGTGTATATTTCGGTGTGCACGGCCTTGTGGCATATACAGTGATACACTGTGTATGTCACAAGCTGTTCGTGTATGATGAATTCAAATTTAAATGATGACGAACAACCCAAATAACTGAGGCAAACAATATTTTCAAAAACATATTTTATTTTATATTGCAAAAATATTTCTTTTTCAATTTAACTGCGTTAGTGAATATTTTTGCAGATTGCTCAGATGCTGGATTCAAACTGGAAAGAAGTTGAAGATAAAAATACGAGTGTGAGTGATATGTAGTGAGGTGAATATGTAAAATAGTGATGTAATTGAATTTGTATCAAAGTTGTATAGTGAATAGTGAGAGCTTGAATTTGTACTATTCAGAATTGTAATAAATATTTGTTTGAATAAAATATTCGTTTGAATTCAAATTCCATGTTATTTATTTAATTCAGCAAATATTTATTTAATCTGTGAAAATAAATAGTATACACTTAAATGAACGTATATATGTTTATTATCATCAAACAAAAGTATATAAGCGCATATTCAACACTATCTATCTGGTTTCATAGTTTTTATGTGCTGACTAATAACATGTTCAAGGCTTGCGAACTATCTGTCTATTAGTATCTACCAATAAATTCATCTAATTATAGTTTGTATAGGCTCACTATGAACCTATTGGGTTCTCCGATAACTTTTTTCTTGCCATAGTTTTCATGGGTTGACTATGAACATATTGATCTCTGTCAATAACTTAATCCAGATATAGTTTTCATGGGATCACTAAGAACCTATTGGCCCCTGCCAGTAACAATTTTCAATCATAGTTTTCATTGGTTTACTATGAACATGTCTAAACTAACAACTCTTTGATCAGTCTTTGGGCATCCTATATTCTGGTCTACCCGATCTTCTGGATGTAATTTTACTCCTACAGGAGTTAGCTCAATTTATATTCACCACTGGGTCAACCTAGCAGGTTATTCTATCCTTAATACTTCAAAATGCAGTTATGAGTTGGTTATAAAGTGAATTTGTTTACAGAAGAAGCACACATGATAACTGATCATAATATAAAAATATAAACATCTTTGGCGTAATTTCCTTGTAATCATTTTTAAATGAAACATGGTTAATACCATTAACCTATTATCTTTAGCAAGGAAAGTTTCTTTAAAAACACCAAAGTCAAATGTCATTTTGAAACTCTTTCATATTGTCGTGGGTTCTTTAAAAATGAGATTGGATTCTTTGTTTCGAAAGCTAAGGATTTCGAAACCTTAGACTCTCTCTTTCAAAATCAATGAAAGATTAAAAACATCCCTTTCGAAAGCATCAAAACCATCCTCTCAAAACCATTAAACATTCCTTTCGAAAGTATTAAAGCTTACCTTTTAAACTACCTAGTTCAAGTAGGATTTATAGAAGCATAGCTTTGAAACCATACAAAATATCTCTTTCAAAATCATTAGGTTTAAGCTTGAGTGTAACTTCTGGGTCTAAGTGAACATAGGCGAAAGTAATCCTTTCGAAAGCATTAATCTCCGATAAAAGAATTTAGGAAAGAAAATGGCTTCGAAACCACCCTTTCGAAAGCAATAATCTTTAAGTAAAATAATTGGGAAAATGGTAGCTTTGAAACAACCTTTTGAAACCATTACCTCTGAAACCATTATTATAAGTAGTAAATTTAAGCAAAAAATTATAGCTGTTTAAAGTAATTTCATTTTAACTAACTTGCCTTATTTGTCAAAATACAATTGGTTGCCACTTCTTTATTAAATTTTTTTTCTAAAAGTGCTGTTGAATTCATCAATTAATTATTATAAATATTTTAGCAATGAAGCCCTTCCCCTTAACAACACAATTAAAACATTTAAGTCTTCAAACTAAATTAATTTAATTTTTGTAGTAAATCACTTGGGAAAAATCCCTAAAAATCATCTTGATTCATTTTTAATATGTTTTCTGACATATAAAAATTTCGGATCTAAAATTTTTTATATAATTGTCGTAATATATATTCAACCCAAATTATCTATTCCTTCCATTCAAAATTCATAATAAATTATCCATAAATTGGATTATTATGAAAATTTAAACCCATCTCAAAAATAATGTTTTACATAATTTATTAAACCCTTATGGCATTCAAAACCAACTTTATATGATTATAACCTTAAAATCAAGTCCAAACTTTTACAAGCATACTTGTTTGAATCAAATATGGCATATAAACCAAGCATATCGCATTTAAATCATCCAAATAGTTTTAAACTTTACCCGAAATCAAAATTTTCATTAAGACATAAATGAGATGGTATTGATTATTATTCACCTTGTTTGGATAAGAAACTTGAGATTTGATCTTGCTTAATTCTTCCTTGTTTGAGTCCTTGGCTTTAAGTTGATTTTGATGCCCTTTTCTCCTAGGGTTATGACCAGCCCTTGAGCTCCTTTGTTTATATTTTGATTTTGTGAAAAATCTGAATAAGAATGAGATAAGGGTTTAGGGTTTATGGGGTTATGGCATACGACTATTTCACATAATAATGTTTCCTTATTTTCTTGAGTAGTTAACTTATAAAACCATTTTATGAACCCATTCTTATGATTTCATTTAGTTAAGGTATGACCGTCGGCCTCTATTTTAGTTGTCAAATCTCAATCCCCTTATCATTCAATTCTCTACATTATTTAATTTATTTTATTTAATTAAATCTTCTGACAATGTTATTTAAAATTAGGGGAGTTACAATAGTCATTATGGGTGTACTATACATCAAAGTACTAAAGATGTCCAGATATCTGCATTTGCAATATCTACATAGTGCGACATTCCTAAGGTGAAAAAAATAGTCAAACAAACATAGCATCCATCATCCAACCTCACATTCACTCACTCAGTGCGTCGGATACGACACTCATATGACCACCTCCATAGAGCCAAGGACTACTCAACATCCCATTTTCTCAGTACTCGAATGCATGCCACTTAGTAGGCCAGGATACTAGAACCTTGTCTTGGCTAATCAAAGTTAAGAGATCGCCAGTAATGGAGATCAGAACCCATCCTAGCCCAAGTGGGTACCCCCACATTACCCTTGCTTTACGAGCACACATCAAAACCTATGAACATCAATGATCCATTTACACACGTCATCCATAGCAGAGCTCATCCCAAAACTGTCCTTATAACTCCTGTTTGAAGTTGTCGTGGTTGGGAACTATTCTAGATAGCCATCGTCAGTCATAGAATGTTATGGTGCATCCTAAGACCTTCCTCCAACGGTCCTAACAATCCGACTCATTATCTCCTACTCTGCATCCTAAAGTACAGCTATCCAACGTTGAAGTCGTCACTTTCCATCATGTAATAATCATCGTTGAATCACAAAATCATCGCGTCAAAGCCCCACATCCTTTTTGTGCTGCCAAAAAAAGTCGTTGAAGAGTAGTAACACAAAAATCAGATATCGATCGGATGAATGAACCATCACATCATGCTCCTCGAAGCCTCCCAATCGTCCATGTCAAAATTGGCCAAATTGGTCACCATTCTGGTAGATATCGACCACTCTAGAGTGGTCGATAACGACTATCCTTTATCATGTACTTTACCAAAAATGGTTAAATACAAACCAAATGAAAACTTCTGTTATCTTTACTAAAGTTCAAAGCATATCTCCAAAGTCCTCCGGGCTTCATCTTCAAATTAGTCGATGTGCACAATACTCTATGCATGAAATCCTATCCTACGAGATATAGTCTAATCCTATACTGCCTTCGAACAACGTTTTCAACTAACTACCAAGCAATCAACAAGTATAGAAATGTCTATAATTGCCTACAAATATCTATAATAATACAATGTAACCTATCCAAGCAACCAATGTAGGACAATGTGGGATTAATGTCGAATAGCATAAATCTATCAACATCGTCAAAATAGTTCACCGTTGGGAAAAATGCAATATTTAATTTAAAACACTTTAATTATATTTACGATATAAGGTATAGGTTTAACTATTTTAGAAATCACATTTTAAAGTTAGAAAATATTTCAAAACGTCGTTTTAATATTATACTAACAATTATAGTATGGTGAGAGACAACATTACTTACCTCAACCCAATTTATCCAAACCAGCGTTAAATCGTAGAGCTACCCATCACGAGCACAACACAAGAAACAACATTCAAAATGGATCACGTATGTAAAAGATATAGCGTATATAAGTTATTAGAGCAAATAAGAAATTGAATTACTTGATAAGTTAACTTATCTTACTAATTACCTCGATTACCGCTAATTACTTTCTTCCCCCAAGCATTGTTTTCCAGGCCTGTACGTGTATTAGTGTATCACCCCATAGCCAAATATTCAGGCTTCGATTCCTCACTCTCTAGTCGACAGGATCGCGAGTCATCTTCCCTAGTGGATCCCGTTTTGCATTCTCCTCCCCATGGACCAAATGCCATCATGACCGAACCCCCTATCCATTTTCAGCCAGACAGCCACAAGTGTGACCTTGCCTTTGATGCATGCATGGTGCACCGTGGAGCTCCAAACTTTGGTGAAAAGATGCTGCTCGACGAAATAAAAATTATGACGCACTCGAACTCACCCAAAACCCACCCATTTTCCATTAAGACCAAACCCTAAGCGCGTCTAATATGGGTTGAGCTCGACCAACGTGATCATATACTCCAAATCGGGAATAATTTTTTAGATCCAGATCATATGAATGCAATGAAACTGGTTTGGGACTTTTTCATTGAATGGATAATGAGATTTTGATTTTTGAAATCATGAGGTAAGGAGCGGCCATGTTTTTGCTAGAGAATAAAAGAAATAGTTCTTAGCCAGTGAGGACGTTAGGTTTTGGATAACATTTGTTAATATTATATCCGTTTTACTTAGTTTCCCAAATAAGATAATCGTGCGTTTTGAGATCGTATGATCAAACGACGCATTCAATTGCCACAAAACTCGTTTTCATGCATTACCTCATTTTTAAAGTCCCGATGGTATAAATTTCGTCATTATATGAAACTGTGCATTGGGATGATAATTTCAGGCTTTCCGAGACCATTTCGACCATCTGATTGCCGATCTCCAAATCTAATAATCATTATACTAATTTTAATTTGCAACGACGATACAAACTCAATGAAATTATTCTCGAGTCCTTATTTGATCATATGTGGAAAAAAAAAAATTGGGACCGTCAAATAATTAACGATTCAATATTAAATAAATTTTTGAAATAACCTATCATTAATAAAAGGGGATGTTACGGTTTTCATATTTTAAACTGGAACCAAAAATAAATATGCATGAGCAACATATGGCATTCATAATGTATCACTATACATGCCATAGGAACGAGCACATACACAAAAGGTACTTGCATCAATTAAATTTTAGGGACACATGCAAAGATCAAACCCGAAGACTCATCATAAGTGCAAATAGAAAAATGCATAAACCAAAAACCAGTACTACAAGGAGCGGTGCATGTCTTTTCAAGGCAATATTACGAAACACTCAAGGACACGCAAATGCACTTAGGCTCTTGTACTAACACAGAGATATGGTGGTGACACAACAAGTCGTACATAGTTCAAAGCCTCAATCACCAGAAATCAGAAGACAAATAAATGCATAAATCAGACAACATAGAGAGTAGTACATCAGAATGGATCAACAACAGCAACTCAAGTTCAACATGCATCGAAGCAAGGCATCACACTTGCAGCTCAAAGAAAAAGGTAGTACACACAAGCTAGATAGGACAAGTACATAGTGACATAATAACTAAACAAAGGAAAAGAGCAAAGCTTCAACAATGCAAGTAGAGACCAAATAATGTCACAAGCCAGAATTGTTTAAGAGGATGTGTATTTATACGTGTGCAAAAACAAATCAGGCAATATGCATCTGGTCAGCAAAGTAACCACATATGCACAAACTCAAGTTTAGGAATAGGGACTAGACAAACCAGAAACTAGCAAGTACAAGCAGAAGAAAGACAACAAGGGACTCACAGACATAAACGCACAATAAAACACATAATGATTCAGTGCACAGAACAGATGCAGGAAACCAAGTATGATTTCAAACCACTACTTCACAATATAAAAAGCAACCGTCAACGACAGCAAATAACCCAGAAAATTTCACACACACACACATACATATGTATTTATGTATATACATAGAAATTATTGCATCTGAAAATAAGCATCAGAGAATCAGTTGCCAGAGGTAGGAAGGAACAAAAATTCAGTCAAAGCATGAATTGAAAAAGTCAAGGTCGAAATCCAAAATTCATCAAGGGTCAAAATATATTTGAATATAAACTATAATTTTCAAATATATATCAAAGAATTGAACATGTCGGAACTGATAACACCATCGATCAAAAAATCAAACGACCGAGAAAAAGCTTCTAAACTTTTCAATGCCAAAAATGTATTCGAAATATAGGCATTCAATCCATATATATATCACCTAAATCATCAGTTGCAAAAAAAGTTGAGTTCGAATATACAAATCTAAAGGGGGAAAAAGTTCGTACCAAAATCTACAATCAAAATTAATGATAAAACAACCGATGGCAATCAAAGCAAGAAGTTTGATTGACAAGGTAATCAAAGTGAATGAATTACTTTGATCAATTAACTACTAGAATCAACGGCTTCGAGTCAATGCCAAATCATAATTTGAGATCAACAAAAAGGATCACCTGAAGGAAGTGGCAAAAGAAAGGATATGGGCAATTTTTTTATTATTTATTACTTGGGCCGTACCCTATAATTAAAATTTAGGCTATTTTTTATTGGTTGCTTATCAATTTTCTTTTATTGTATCTTGTTTTTTTTCCTTTTTATAAAACTATAGTTTTTAACTAAGTATGAACTACGAGGTATAGTTTGAGAACTTGCAGCTCAGGATTTAAGTTGTGGCAAGGTTTGAGTGCAGGGTTAGAACAACCAGGTTAGCTGTAACATCCCCCTACTTGGAGGCCCAAAACTAACGGATATGGATGCTGCAACTATCCATAAATATTAATCCCCGACGACCAAATACGACGGTACTAGATTCATTGATACATAGGAACATGAAAAAAAATTAAATAGGTAACAAATTCCACATTTCATTTCAAGACATTCCAAATTGATAACATAACCCTAGTTCGCAAACAACGTTCAGATAACATATAATTATTACAAAATACGCCAAGAGCGACATGAAGATGCCCCCTTGGATGATCAGAGCATAATAATAAGGCACTAAAACTGTTTTTCCTTTACGAACAAACACACAGCGGAAATAAAAGAACTCTAGTAATAAGCATGCCTCCTGCACGTCTTCTTAAGCTTGATTCGCCTAAAGACACCTGAAAACCTTAACACTCAACCTACTCAAAATCAATTGAGTACCTGAGAGTTTAAGGGAAAAAAACTTCAAGTTAGGCATAAAGCCTCGTATGAATAATAATTTATCATCTCAAGTCATTTATATATCTAGTGAGACCATGTCACTTAGCAGAACGGGTTTCTCCTCACTAGTATCCTAAAACATGTATAAAACCATGTACAATGCTCTTGCATCCATACTGGTTAAAAAATAGTATTTCAAAACATTATGATGATATGCAAAACATGTAAATTTAATCTGGATTGCCCATCCCATTCATCCAGACTATCTGTCTCAATTTTTAACATGTTTAAATGTTTATGGACTATTTGTCCCAATTTCATAGTTTTCATAGGTTACTAAAAACCTATTGGTAACTCTAATATCTTTTCCCTTATCCTAGTTTTCACGGGCTAACTAGAAACCTATTGACTAACTATCAATATCTTAATCCGACTATGGATTCCATGGGCTAACTTTAAACCTACTAGCCCCTGTCAGTATCAGACCAAAGTTTTCATGGGCTAACTATGTACCTATCGGCCCCTGCCAATATCATATAGTTTTTATGAGCTTACTGTAAACCTGTTGACCCCTACCAATATCATTAATTACAATTTAACATCTATTAAGTTATATATTCACTACTGGGTCAACCTAACTCGTTATTCTACCCCTATTCCAAAATAAAGTTATGGGTTAATAACAAAATGAATAACGTTTAAAAATCTTTATTGTTTATGCCACGGTTTTTCCTTAAAATGAGAATGGATTATTTGTTTTGAAATCTTAAAGCATCATTTTCGAAACCCCTGGATGAGCTCCTTCAACAACATAGAAACCTATTTTCCAAAACTTTAAGTACATATATACCTTTCGAAACCAATAAAACTTTTCGATGATATCGAGAAAACTTTCTTTAAATATAGGTTTCGAAACAGATGAAATACCCTTTCGAAAGCATTGGGTTTATTATTTTTGAAAACGTCATTTCAGTCAAAATGGTTATACATGAAATTATTTCCTTTGAAACTAGTCAAAATAAATTTTAGGGAAAAATGATGGTGCCAAAACCATCTTAGTCGAACGCAAAAGACTTAAAAATCAAAACTTCAAAGTTCTGGGTCAAAACCCCATTTCCACTCCATCTTCTTTGAAACCCTAACCCCTTTCGAAATCATTTAAGAAAAAGGTTTGGTTTAAGATAAAAACAAGTCAAACCTTTCGGAAGCATTATTGGACATCATGTTCGAAAGGTAGAGTAACTGCTAGGTCTCAACTAGGTCGAAACTTACCCTTTCGAAAGCAATATTTAAAGAATAGCAGCTCTTTTGAAAGCAAATACTTCATCATGATAACCTTCTTCGAGAGCTAAGTATAAAACAATTTCGAAAGCATATGTTTTGACTTCGGCCGAAGGTTTTAGGTAAGACTAGGCAAGTCTTAACTTAGAAAAACAAAGCAAGGTTTCGACCCCATCGAAGGCTACCCTTTTGACACCAAACCTTCCGCCCTTGTTCTAATCTACTACGTACCTTCCAGGAGAAACCATGTGAATTGGTTTCGATTAAGAAGGTTTCAACCATGATGGTTTCAACTATAATAGGTTACGACTGAGATGGGACGGTGTCATTAGGGTCGAAAAGTGCTTACCAATTAGAGATGGAACACCTTTTTTTGGTTAAAGGCTGAATTATAGCAACTTTAAGTAATCTTTTTTTTTACAACTTGCCTATGTGTAAATTATTAAATGGTTGTCATAAAAACATTTCGAATACTTTATCTTTTTAACTATCATATTAAAAGCCATTAAAATGCAAAAAAATTTAGCCCTTCTATATACTAAAACCAGTTATTTCAAAAAAAAATCCTTCATTTCAAATAATTTATTTTCCTTAATAAATTAATTACTAAAAATCATAAAAATTCAATTTCATCATGAAATTAGACATATTAAAATTTTAGTCCTAGTTTCTTTCTGAAATTCTCGAAATAGATTTTGAACCTAATTATATCATATCTTTCATTAAAAATTCATAATAAAATTTTCGTAGCTTGGAAAATTCTGAAATTTAAAAACCATCTCCAAAATCATGTTTTACATAACATAAGAATTTTGCACGACAATCTGAAATCATTTGTTCTCAATTTTATGTTAAAACCGTGTATATTCATATACAAGTGAATTAAAATAAATCATCATAATATAACCCAAGCATATCTTCATCTATATTATCACAAAAACGAATTTAAATCATTAATCCAAACCCATATAATCATAGAACAAAAATAGAGATGGTATGAGATTATTATTCTCCTTAAGCTTGATAAGGAACTTGAGATTCGATGTTGATTAATCCTTCCTAGCTTGATTCTTCACTTTTGATTATAATTTTTCCTTCTCCTTCTTTGGTAATGGTCGGCTTGTAGATTATTTAATCACGTTTGTGAAAAATTAATAATGGAACGTGAATGGACAAGAGAGAAATGTGTATAGCCATGTATGATAAAGATGGCTATTCACTAATATGCCCATGTGTAATTTAATTTAACAAATAAGCCAATTTAAAGCCTATTTATCTAGTTATTAAGCACGACCTTATATTTTTATGTAGTTTGTTCAAATCTCAATCTCCTTATCATCATTATTCTATTTAATTTGTCTAATTAAATTTCATGAATAATGTTATAAAAAATTAGGGATATTACAGGCTCTCCTCTTAAATAATTTCTTCCTCGAAATTCAGTTAGGACTAAATACTAAACATAGCAATCATCTATAACAACTCCTAACAACCATACTAGTCTGATTGACTAGCAACTATCTATATGGATCTAATAGACACATACCCTCAAAGTAGATCAGGATAAGTGTCTCTAATTCTGTCATCTGTCTTCTAAGTACAGTCCTTCTCGTTGTTGCTCCATTGAACTTTCACCAACCCCGTTGTCTTATTTCTTAACCTTTTCTCATCTCTAACTACAGCTCGGACTGGTTGCCTAACAAAAGTCAAATTAGGTTCTACTACTAAGTCTTCCAACTTTGTTGATTGGATAGTAGTCTCTGGATCATGCACATACTTATGAAGATGAGATACATAAAATACATTATGACACTTGCGAAACTGCTCGGCAACTCTATTCTATATGCGAGCCTTCCAATCCTTTTTAGAATTTGGAATGGACAAACATATCTTGGGGCTAACTTCTCTAACTTTACAAATCGCACCACACCCTTCATTGGTGATACCTTAATGAATCTTTATCTCAAACTGAGAATTCTAGGTCTTTATGCCTTTTATCTACATAACTCTTCTATCTGGACCGAGCTTCCTTTATCCTCTCTTGGATTAACTCAATCTTCTTTGATGCCTCTCTAATCTAGTTTGGACCTAAGACTAATCTGTCTTCAGTCTCCAACCAACATGTTGGTGATTTGCATGGC
Source organism: Allium cepa (assembly GCA_030765085.1). Classification (NCBI taxonomy): domain Eukaryota; kingdom Viridiplantae; phylum Streptophyta; class Magnoliopsida; order Asparagales; family Amaryllidaceae; genus Allium; species Allium cepa. The sequence continues at coordinate 350,073,335 of CM060928.1, forward strand.
CTTCCATATAAAGCTTCAAATGGTGTCATTCTTATACTAGTCTGATAACTATTATTATAGGAAAACTCAACCAAATGTAGGTGATCTTCTTAAGATCCACCAAAGTCCAATACACAGGCTCTCAATAATTCTTCGAGTACTTTGTTGATTCTCTCTGTCTATCCATCTATCTAAGGGTGATATGCAGTACTCATATTAAGATTGGTACCCATTACTTTCTATAGACTTTTCTAGAATTCACTAATGAACAAAGCATCTCTGTCACTGACTATACTATTAGGAACTTCATGCAGTCTAACTATGTTCATCAGGAACAACTTAACTAAAACAGGTGTTGTTCTGGTTGACTTAACTGGAATGAAATGGACACTCTTGGTCAATCTATCCACTATAACCCATATACTTTCATTACCTCTATTTGACCTTGGCAACCCACCTAAAAAATCCATGGATATCGAATCACATTTCCAAACTGGAATATCTAAGGGTCGAAGCAATCCACTTGGCTTCTGATGTTCGGCCTTCACTTGTTGACAAGCCACATCTTTCTTCATGCCTTCCCAGTAGAAGCGCCTCTTCATATTCTGATACATCTTGGTTCCTCCAGGATGAATCATAAACTTGGATCAATGACATTCTCCAAGAACATCCTTCCTCAAGTCCTCCACATTCAGAACACATAATTGTCCCTTCTTTCTCAGCCATCCTCTCTTATCAAGGCTAAAATCCTTTAAATCATCGACCTTAGTTCCAACCTCAAGTCTTATGATTCTCTTAGCTAACAATGGATCCTCCTTCTGCTTAAAAGCAATTCTCTCCATCAACATTGGTAGAACTTCCAAATAGGATAACAGGCCAGTATTCTGACTAAAACTAGCAGTCAACCTTAACTACACACCACAACTGGCCAAAGCTTCAAAATCCTTCCACTAAGCCAACATATCTAATACCGCATTCTGATGTCTTTGGCAAAGAGCATCCGCTACCTTATTACCTTTTCCTGGTGTATAATCTATACTAAAATCATAAGCAGCCGAAAATTCCAGTCTTATATTCAATTCCTTCTGAGAGAATAAGTATCTTAATGACTTATAATCAGTAAAAATCTCAAACCTCTCCACTAAGAGATAGTGTTTCCAAATCTTCAATGCAAAGATCACCACAGCCAACTTCAAATCTTAAGCAGGGTATCTAACTTCATGCGGTCTAAGATGCGTAGATGCATAGGCAATCACTTTACCATCATGCATCAATACTACTCTTAATCCAGTTCCACATGCATTAGTATATACCACCAAATCCTGGTTTCCATCTGGAACTATCAAAACTGGTGCATTGGTCAACAAATGCTTCAACTTAAGAAATGCTTCCTCGGTATTTTCGGACCAAACAAACTTCACCTCCTTCTTGGTAAGCTTAGTTAAAGGTGCTGCTATCCACGAGAAATCCTTAATGAATCTCTGGTAGTAGCAAGAAAGTCCAAGAAAACTACTGATCTCAGTCATCGTTCCCAACCTCTTCCAATTATTCACAGTTTTGATCTTATCTGGATCAACTGACAATCCATTCTCTGAAACCATGCGATCAAGAATTTTACCTCTTTCTTCCAGAAATGTCGCTTGGTAAACTTCGCCTTTAGATGATTCTGCCTATGCATCTCAAGTACTGCTCTAAGATGAACTTCATGCTCTCTCTTATCCTTAGAGTATGCTAAAATGTCATCTATAAACACTAGTACAAACCTATCCATGTACTCCTAGAAAACTCGGTTCATTAAATCCACAAAGAAAGCAGGTGCATTTGTTAATCCAAATGGAATCACCAACCACTTATATGAACCATATCTAGTTTGAAATGCTGTCAATGGAATACTGTTCTCCACCACCCTTAAATGATGGAAACCCGTTGCTAAGTCCAATTGGTAAAATACCCTGCCTCCACATAACTGATCAAATAGATCATCTATTTTGGGAAAAGGATACTGATTCAAAGTTGTCCTTTCGTTTAGCTTACGGTAGTCAATACACATCCTTAACGACCCATATGGTTTCTTTACGAACACCACGGCTACTCCAGAAGGCGAACTGCTTGGCCTGATAAAATTCCTACCTTCAAGTTCCACTAGCTGCACCTTTAACTCCTTCATCTTAGTAGGTGTCATTCTGTTAGGTGGTCTACTTACAGGTTCTGCTCCTGGCACAAAATCTATTTTAAACTCAACAGCTCTTTTAGGGGGTAGTCTAGTAACTGCTTAAAGACATCTGCAAACTCTTTTGCTACCTGAACCTGACTTTGCTCAGTGCCTATCTCCATAGCATTAAGTAAAGCACTAATAGTATGGTCAGATTCTTCCAACGAGATACTAAATAGACTGTGATTATCAGGGCGTCTCAGTGATATTTTCTTAACCGTGCAAAAGATTCTAGCCTCATATCTACTCAACCAATCCATTCCCAAAATGATTTCAAAATCTAAAAAATCAATAAAATACAAACTGCATGGAAATTTATAGCCCAAAAAATCAAGTTCTATCTGGTCATATCTCAATTCTAGAGTTTCACAAACTCCTATTGGATTCGCAGCCCATAAGAAAGTAACAAGGTAGTTGGGTTCTAAACATAATCTATCAACCAAACACTGAGATATAAATAAATATGATGCAACAGTATCAAAAAGTATCCTAAATAGTATACTCTGAATCAAAAACTTATCTTCCATCACAATCTTTCCTTTATCATTTGCAGTAGGCCTAGTTGGTCCCATAGCAAAAAAAATTCCTTGATCCTCCCTAACTGGCTTTGGACACTGATTCTTATAATGACCAACTTGATCACAGTTGAAGCATTTCACATTCTTCTTAACTGTAGTCTTCTTCCCATTTTCTGATCGGCATTCATCAGCAAAGTGACCCTTCTTTTCGTATGTATAACAAACTATCTCAACCTTTGACCTCTTAGCTATGTCTCCCTTTTGGGCTTCCTTCTTTTTAAAGAACTTCCTCTTTTTTCCTTGAGAACATTGGGTTTCTACTTACTTTTCTTTAGCTAGATTGGCAAGCAACTCCTCATGGCGAATGGCCATACCCACCACAATATTAGAAGGATCACAGACATGTGTCGTGGTCATTCTAGCAGGCTCGGGCCTCGGTCCTCGAATGAACTTCTCGTTTCTTTTGATGTCAGTATCCATAAGAGCATACCCATATTTAGATAGCTCTTCAAACTTAGTCACATACTCAACTACTGACATATCTCCTTGCACTGAATCCATAAATTTCATCATCGGCTCGGACTTGGCAAACTCAGATACAAACTTCCGCTCAAATTTTGTCTTAAAATCATTCCCAGTTAGCTATTCTTTCGGAACTCCGGCTGTGACACTATTCCACTAATGCAACGCTAACCCCTGCAACTGCCTACAGGCCAAACTTCTCATTTGTTTGTCATTCAGACCCATATAAGTGAATATTCGCTTACAATGCAATAGCCAATTATGAATCTCAACAGTACTTTCTTTTCCCAAGAATGGTTTCTACCTAAACTGGTGTAATCTCTACTCCACAAAGCAATATTCCCAACCGAAGCCACAAGATCAGCTCCTCCTACATTTCCAGCAACAGCTGCTCCAGCTTTAGCTAAACTAACAAAGAATGATACATCACCCCCATATCTACTGGCAGATTTCCAGCACCCACATTAGCATCGACATTTTGATTATTAGCATTTGCCGACCGACTTGAATTTCTTATGGTAGTGGGTCTAGCATTTCCATTAGTTGTGGTGCTTCCCCTACCAAGATTTCCTCTTCAGTTCCCTGCTTCCAAATCTCCTTTCTTGTAAATCTGCATACGAGCCTTAGTAAGAGAACGGTCTAAGAGAGGGGGGGGGGTACGTATGTATATGTATATATAACTATATATCGCAAACACAAGTATGTTACAGTAGCGTTAACCCAAATCTAATCTTATTATCTGATTCATTGGATTAAGTTTGGAAAATCTTTTAAGTTTAAGTTTCTTTTAAAGTATAATAAACCTATGCACTGATACTGACTTGTAACATTCACCTACTTGGAGGTACAAAATTAACAGCTACGGATGCTGCAACCATCCATAGTTATTAATCCTCAACGACCAAATACAGCAATATTAGATCCATTGATACATAGAAATACAAGAATATGAAAAAAAAATTAAACATCAAACGAATTTCACATTCCATTTCAAAACACCCCAAATTGATTAGATAATACCAGTTCGTAGACAAAGTTTAGATAATATATAATTATTACAGCATATGCCAAGAGAGACATATAAAGATGCTCTCTTAGATGATCAAAGCATAATAATAAGGCACTAAAATAGTTTTGCCTTTACAAACAAACACATAGCGAAAATAAAAGAACTCTAGTGATAAGCATGCCTCCTGCACGTCTTTGGAGGCTTTATTTAGCTAAAGACAGCCGAAAACCTTAACTCTCAACCTACTCAAAGTCAATTGAGTACCCAAGAGTTTAAGTGGAAAATAAAAACTTCGAGTCGGATATAAAGCCTGATATGAATAATAATTTACCATATCAAGTCATTTATATGTCTAGTGAGACCACGTCGCTTAACGGAACGGGTTTCCCTTCACTAGTATCTTAAAACATTAATCAGACCACATACTGTGCTCCTGCATCCATAATGGTTAAAACATAGTATTTCAAAACATTATGATGAAATGTAAAACATGAATTTCAAATCTGGATTTACCATCCCCAATCATTCGGTCTATCTGTCTCAATTGTTAACATGTTTAAACATTTATGGACTATCTATCCCAATTTTATAGTTTTCATAGGGTCACTAAGAATCTATTAGTAACTCCAATATCTTTACCCTTTTCCTTGTTTTCATGGGCTAACTAGGAACCTATTGACTTGCTATCAATATCTTAATCCGGATAAAAAATTTCATGGGCAAACCACAAACCTACTGGACCCTGCCAATATCAAATCATAGTTTTTATGAGCTGACTATGAACCTATTGGCCCTTGCTAATATCATGCAGTTTTCATGGGCTTACTGTAAACCTATTGGCCCCTACAATTATCATTAATTACAATTTAACATCTGTTAAGTTATATATTCACTATTGGGTCAACCTAGCTAGTTATTCTGCCCCTATTCCAAAATATAGTTATGGGCTAATAACAAAGTGAATAACATTTAAAAACTTTATCTATTTATACCATGGTTTTTTCTTAAAATGAGAATGGATTATTTGTTTTGAAATCTTAAAGCATCACTTTCAAAACCCCTTGACGACCTCCTTTGAAAGCATAGAAACTTTTTTTCTAAAACTCTTAGTGTATATATATACCTTTCGAAGCCAATAAGACCTTTCAATGATATTAAGAAAACGTTCTTTAAATATAGGTTTCGAAAGAAATGAAGAACCCTTTCGAAAGCATTGGATTTATTCTTTTTTAAAATGTCATTTAGGACAAAATGGCTATATACGAAAATATTTCCTTCGAAACTAATCAAAATAAATTTTGGGAAAAAACTGATGGTGGTGGAACCATCTTAGTCGAAGACAAAAGACTTAAAAATCAAAACTTCGAAGATCTTGGTTGAAACCCCCTTTTGACTCCATCTTCTTCGAACCCCAACCCCTTTCGAAAGCATTTATGAAAAAGGTTTGATTTAAAATTAAAAAAAGTGCAACCTTTTGAAAGAATTATTGGACATCATGTTCGAAAGGTAGAGTAACGGCTAGGCCTCGACTAGGTCGAAACCTATCCTTTCAAAGGCAATATTTAAAAAAGAACACCTCTTTCGAAAGCAAATACTTTAACGCATCATGAAAAACTTCTTCGAAAGCTAAGTATAAAACAATTTAGAAAGCATGTGTTTCAACTTAGGTGGAAGCTTTAGGTAAGACTAGGCAAGGGTAAACTTAGAAAAACAAAGCAGGGTTTCGACACCATTGAAAGCTACCATTTCGACACCAAAGCTTCTGCCCCTCTTCCAATCCACTACGTATCTTCCAGGAGATACCATGTATATTGATTTCGATTAAGAAGGTTTTGACCATGATGGTTTCGACTATAATGGGTTACGACTGAGATGAGGCGGTGTCATTATGGTCAAAAGGTGCTTAACAATTAGAGGCGAAACACCTTTTTTCGATTAAAGGCTGAGTTATAGCAACTTTAAGTATTCTCCCTTTTTTAACAACTTGCATATGTGTAAAACATTGAATGGTTGTCATAATAACTTTTCAAATACTTTACCTTTATAATTGCTGCATAAATACCATATTAAAAGCCATTAAAATGCAATGTTTTTCAGCCCTTCCATATAATAAAACCAGTTATTCCAAAAAAGTCCTTCTTTTCAAATAATTTATTTTCCTTAATAGACTAATTAGGAAAAATCCCCAAAAATCATAGAAATCCAATTTCATCATGAAATTAAACATATTAACTTTTTTGACCCATTTCTTTCCGAAATAGATTTTATACCTAATTATATCATATCTTTCATTAAAAATTCACAATAAAATTTTCATAGCTTGGAAAATTCTAAACATTAAAACCCATCTTGAAAATCATGTTTTATTTAACATAAAAAATTTCCATGGCAATCTGAAATCATATATTCTCGGTTTTATGTCAAAACCACGTAAATTCATGTACATATGAATTAAAACAAATCATTATAATATAACTCAAGCATATCATCATCTATATTATCATAAAAACAAATTTTAATCATAAATCCGAACCCATATAATCATAAAACAAAATAGAGATGATATGAGATTATTATTCACCTTAAATTTGATAAGGAACTTGAGATTTGATGTTGATTAATCCTTCCTAGTTTGATTCGTAGCTTTAGATTATAATTTTACCTTCTCCTTCCTTGGTAATGGTCGGCTTGTAGATTATTTGATTGCATTTGTGAAAAATGAGTAATGGAACATGAATGGACAAGAGAGAGATGTGTATTGCCATGTATGATAAAGATGGCTATTCACTAATATGCCTATGTGTAATCTAATTTAACAAATAACCCAATTTAAAGCCCATTTATCTAATTATCAAGCACGACCCTATATATTTATGTAATTCTTCAAATCTCAATCTCCTTATCGTCATTATTCTATTTGATTTTCTAATTAAATTTCATGAATAACGTTACCAAAAAATAGGGATGTTACATTAGCGTTGGTCGTGATTTTACATGATCTATAAGCGGTTGAATGTTTAATTCTAGTAGAAACCTTAGGGCAGTAGTATGTAGGTTTTGCCAAAGCAGGGTAAAATTTATGTGTCACTTTTATTTCTGCATTTACTCTGTTATTATCTATGTTGTAATTTTTATTTATTTGTAAATTTATTATAAACCCTATTCACGCCCCTCAACGGTTAATTCAATTCTACAAGTGGTATCCGAGCTAGGTAGAAAAGTTCAATTTTTAACCATGGCTAGTTTTTTAATGCTTTTTGAAGGACAATCTATTGCTAGGCCATCCTTGTTTAACGGTATTGATTATTCTTATTGAAAAACTAGGATGAAAATTTTTCTAGATGCTAAAGATGCATGGAATATAGTTGTAACTGGCAATAATCTACCTACAGTAATTATAAATGGTAATGAATTTCCTAACCCAAAAGATAAGAGGGATCCTAGCGAGCTTTGTTTACATCGGTCTAATGCAATGGCTATGATTTCTATTATTTTTGCCTTAGATAAAATTAAATACAATTGTGTTCCTCATTATGTGACTACATAAAAAATTTGGCATATGCTTGAAGTAACTCATAAAGGTACATCACTGGTCAAGGAATCTCATCGGGCCATGCTCAACAATGAATACGAGAATTTCATGATGATAAAACATAAGAATATAAAGGAGATGTATGGATGACTTTGGAATATTGTGTTTAAATATAAAACATTGGGAAAATCTTGCGTAGAAATGGAGATGGTCCTAAAAATACTAATAATCATCCAAAAAGCTTTGTAGCAAAAGTGATAGTAATTTAATAATCCAAAGACTTGAAACAGCTTAAATTGAAGGAACTAATATGAAATCTCATCACTTATGAGATTGAATTGAAGGTCAGAGAAGAACTTGAAAGTGAAGACTAGAAAAAGAAATTAGTTTCTCTAAAAGTTTCAACCGATAGTGATGATGATATTGTGGCTGAGCTAGGACTATTGATGATGCAATTCAAAAAGTGTACCCAAAAGCATGGAAATCCAACAATAAGCCAACGAATAAAAACCAAAATTATCAAAGTTCTAGATTATTATGAAGATAAAGAAATCATATGCCATAGATTTAAAAAGCCAGGCCACATCATGCCATACTATCCATAGAATCGACTGGACAAAGTGAAGAAGCAAAAAATAAGGAGTTATGCAGCTACTTAGAATGAGAGTGACGAAGAGGTGGAGAACAACGATGGTGAGAAAGAAGAAGCCAATATGTGCCTGATGGTAGAATCAAGTGATAGAGACAAGGAATCAAACGAGGTAGCTCACTTATCCCATGATGATATAATAAACTAGAATTTGAGAAAACTAGTGTAACACGCCCCATTTTAGACCCTCAAAGTCGGCACTTAATACATCCATTGTATTCAAATGTTGAGCATCCAAGTGCCAAAAAGGCATATTATTAGGATAAATAAAAAGAAAAAGAACATTGAAATTCTCATAGCGGAAGGATCTCAAATAACATAACAAAGATAGTAAAAGCCACCACTCTAAGATACAAGGTATATCATAGTTAAAAATAAACCCCATCAACCTAGAAAGTTATAACTTCCTAACCGTACAATTGCTAATGGGTATATATAATAATACATTGGAAATAAAAATACTATAGTAAGTGAACATCCAGCTTTACTCCATGAGCTCCATATCCCACCAATGAGAACCTGGAAAAACTCAACCTGAACCAAGCATTATAATAAATTAATACCCGAATCAGTTTGGAAAACCAGCGTGAGTGAACTCAAGAAATATGGTGAGCATGTAATAACTCTGTGAGACCATGCCGCTAAACATGGAATAGGTTTTACCCCACAAGAATAACATCCATATATGAAAGAATGAAAACAAATTAGAATAAAACCCAAACTTAAAAGAACGGGCGTAAATAGAATCAAATTCAGAACCTAAAGAATAGATGTAAATAATTAAACATCGTGAAGAGCTCCAAGCGCTTCTAGAAGAAATTAAGAAAACAATGCAAAGATTTTTAATCAAAAATAAGGAAAGAGAAAATTTCCAACAATATCTAGGAGATTAGACCCACCTTATCGAAAGCATTCCTCTAGACAGTATATTTGAGAGGGTCATTTACTCTATGACTCTCTCGGAAATGTACAGGCCAGACCCTGCCAATCTTACCGAGAATTAGAGTATTTCACGTCTCTACACGCATATAAGTGCGTCCATCATAGAGTAGATGTAAAGATATCCTAATAGGAGAAACCCCACATAGTTTGCTCATACACTCTGCTTTGGTTTTAGTTATTTAACGGATATGAACACTCAAATGAGTAACAAATCGTCTTAGACCGATGAAACACAAAAAATAGCAGAACCGATAGTCAATAAATCAACTATCGGGAATAATCAAAGTGATCGCATGTGGAAATTAAATCTCATACCCTTACCACTACTCTCGATTTCAAACTTATACTATCCCTCGATTGAAAATGACTCCGGGCAAGTCAAGGTGGTGGTACCTCTAAGCCTTATCTTGATTTCATTTTTAACCTTTGAGGAAGAATTATTTTTCATACCTCGATGTTTAGTGCTAAGAATATGGCTAAATCATTTCCATATAAGCGATTTCATTTATGGAAATTAAATACCTTATCCCTTCCATAACCGAATCAAACTTTTAAAAATAGAACTTCTTATTAGTTTTCACATTATAAGCATTTATAAAACACATTTAGGTACACCCTTTAAAAATGTTCTATCTAAAAATCAAATTATATTTCTAAGTGTATTAAAAAGAAGGATAAAAACAAATGTCATTAAAACATTGTTTACTATAAACCCAAAATAATTTACACTTAGCTTTATTTTTTCAACATTTCTTTTTAATGATTTTCTTATTTATAAATTTTCATTTATAAAACAACTTATCATTATCTTTAAAACAAAAATCCTCAAAATATTTAAGGATATCAATGTTTATTAAGTCAAGTAACCAGTTTTCTTAATAAATATACGAAATCATTTATTATAACGTAAGAGTTATAACCCATGAATTCTTTTCTCAATTCCCATAAAACATTTATTATAACAATGATATTGTAATCCACGCTTCCTTTTCACTTTTCAATAAACTCAGAAATACTTGAAATATAATTTAAATCATCCATTTCAAATATTACTTGGAAAATCTCAAGTCTAAAATATATTAGAATCTTTAAACATTTCTTTTTCTTATTTCAAAATAAAACTTCTTCTTCAATAATTTATATTAAACCATTTGATATATATATATATATATATATATATATATATATATATATATATCGAACCACCTTTAAAACACTTAGATATATGTTAAAAAAGTTCACTAAAAGGATCGAAGAAGAGAAATCAAGTTTAAAACCATATTATTTATCCTAAAAGAAAATTAATCAAATTTACAATCATTTTATTCAAAATAACATTAAATATCCTGAAAGAAAATTAATAGAATTTATAACTCCTTTTCTAAATTTTAATCAACACTTATTCAAAATTCACAAAATACTTAAAAGTACGGTTTAAACAACTTTCAAAGTGCACAAACGCAACCAACATTTATTTGTAAAAGTACAAGCACAAGTTCAACATAATCAGGCATAAGGAGATGATATTTCATAACTGACAGTACAACGATAATTACTATAATGACACATACTCAAATCATGTCACAAATATATCAACCAAACATCAATATTAGCAATATAATATATAAAAATCAACATTGGCGAGAAATCCCTCAAGGTCTTTCTGCAAAAGTTCTATGTAAATCACACATATATGTGTGTATTTTGAAGTGTTCCATAGCGACCTATTTTCTATGTACACTTTGACTTTCTCTTGCTTTTTTCCCTATAAAATAATGGTTATTTATACTATCACATTCCAAGCCGAAATCAAATCCAAATAAACAATCAAACAACAATGTATAAACTGTCATCCAAGCATTCGACAATAACTTATAGTAATCCAGATATCATATGGTTTATTTAGAGATGAGTAAACACACTAAAATTCTAATTGATGCTTTCGTGTTTCGGTTTGATCTAAATCGAATGGCATTCTATTTTAGCTCAAAATTCTACTAACTCAAAATTCTACTAGCTCTATATAAAGGAGTTTTCGGACTCAAACTTCATAAGTGATATTGAGTATAATGTGTCAATATAAATTCAAGTTAAGAATTTTTAAGTTGGAAATATTCTAAATAAAACATTATGGCTAATTACGAGAAGGATAAGTACAATGCCTTAAATAGCATTACGACAATAGTAGTGTATATAAATATAAATGCATAAATTGTAACTGAGCTAAGGGTGATTTAAAGTATTGAGAATTCTACATTGTTGTTATATGATAATAATGTAATAATCAGAGTTCACTAGAAGTCGAGAAACATACTCCAAATAAGTCCCGTATGATAAAGGTAGTTTATCAACATCGAAGATAGTTGATTGACAAAGCAGTTAATTTAACCAACATAGTAGATCCATTCATGAAGGGTCTAACTCGATCAGTTCTCAATGATTGAATAAATAGGATAGAGATTCTAGTAATTGACCCCAAGTGCAAATGGGAGATTGACAGAGTTAGGGTGTGCCCTAGGGGTAATTATGCAACATGTTACATATATCTAATTCGATAACCAATCTTCGCTGAAATAAAAGGTGTCTTTTCTATTATATACTTGATAAAGTATATTATATTGATTTACTAATTAAATCAAAAGCATATTTGATAGTAAATCCATAAATGGCATGTTTTATGATAGTAGTTACAAAATGTTGTAATCCTGAGTAATTTATCACAAGGAAAATAAATATATCATTTTAAATATTCTCAGTCAAAATGTATAAAGACTGAATATCGAAATATCCACTAAGATTAGATTATATAACACTCTCCAAATGTTGGGTAGTTTATTATGCATGGCCATTGAGAGCACCAAATGATTACATATTGATATTATTGGATAACTATGGAATGATTCAGCCGATAGTTTTTCGATTGGTTAATATACTAAAGTCAAATTGAAAATATCAATGTGACTGATTTACCTAGTTCAATCGACTTGAGAATACCGTCAATTTTCTATGAAAGCTCCACTTTAATTATAGCCAAATCATGGCACGGCATCCATCGAATGAAAAAGTTATAGGTAATAACCAATAAGAATAAGTATTTAAGTTGTACGTAGATCATTTTGTTCTCATAACTGTTATCGATCCAAGATTCGAGTACATGACTTTTAGGTTATTCGTGCCGACCGAATAAGAATTTATAACTTGATTCTTGACGACAGCACTTGATATGGGTACTTGATATGTTACCAAAGTTTTCTGTCATAGTTTATTATTAGAAGGAGGATAGGAGTTCCTAATTAAGGAGCCTGGTCGGAATCTGCAGTAGAGAAGTCGGACGAGCAATATAGTTTGAAAGTGAAGCTATGTATTTGAGTAGATGATCGAATTAAATATTGCATACAGATGATCTATATACATCGTATGGGCTTATGGAAAATGTTAAATATGTAGGAGGGGATTGTTTCCTGTCGTACAGTGATGGAATTTTGGGGATAGAATTTTTGTAAGAGAGGAAGAATGAAACGACCCATAAATTTTAAGGATTCGCATTTGAATATTTAATTTGTTTAAACATTTGAATTTAAAGTAAAATATATGTTTCAAATAATTTTCCGATTTTTGGTGACTATTATTAATTTAATTTATAGGATTTTTTAATTAGTTTTAATATGGAAAATAATTAAATTTTTGTTTGACGCATTTTACGGTAAACGTCGGTATTTTTTTAAAACTGTACAGAATAAGTTAACCAGTGTATTTTATTGTTGTTTTATGACTGTCTTCCTTTTTATGCATGATTTTATTTTTATTTCCGTCGTTTGTAGCTCATACGCGAATGAGATATTTTGTAGCATCATATCCCGGAACATTTATAAAACAAGTTAAAAGTTACAATACACGCACGCACGCAACAACTCACTTCATATCTTTTGTTTACCTTGCATGTTGTTTTTTATTATAGAATCTTTGGTTTACTATCTTATAAGAAATTGAAATATATTTTCCATAAATGCATACGTTTCATACATGTGAAAACTAGACCAAGTATGTTAACACATTCATTTTTCTTTTTGCAAAATGAAAGCTTAGAGATTATATTTTCATTTTCACAATTCGTTTTAATCAAATCAGCAACTCCTCGTATATTAACTATTAGCTAAATGTGTTAACATAAAAGTTTTAGAGGGCATAGAGATCTATATCTTTCATTCATGTTGTACTCAAGATTATTGAGCCGAGAGGGAGATGTGGAGGATGGAAGTTTCGGCCTTAGATGTGTGTGATTTTAGCATGTGTGTTTCTTGGTGCTATAACTTATGTATGAACATGTGTGTGCATGGCTGTCTTTTGTATGCGCGTGTTTATATATGTTGGGACATGTAGCTTGTGGTATTGAATGTGAGTGGATGGGAAATGAAGGTGGTATGGTGGAGCATGGCCATGTTCATGTAGTTATATACTTGTGAAGAAGGTAGTAGACGCGTGCAGACTTATAATTTGAGGAAGACAAGAAGGTAGGGATTGGAAATGGAGAGGAGAGGGTGCACGAGAAGGTTGTGTGCATCAACAGAAGAATAAAAACACGAAGAAGAGAAACTCATGAGCGAATGTTTTTGGAGTGCAACTTTAGATTATAAAGGATTTTTCACTTAAGTCCTTCATAATATGGCCAATTGCATGCGAATGGAGGGAGGGTAGGCGCTGCTTGCTATTTTGATTTAGTGGATAACGGGCTTGGCCCATTTAGGTTTGGGTGAGGAGCATGCATGCATGCATACACATATGCACATGCGCACACACATACACATATATATGTACGTACGTACGTATGTATGTATGTATGTATGTATGTATGTATGTATGTATGCATGTATGCATGTGTATCGTGTTTTATTTTGATTAAGTATTAATTTAATTTAGTTAATTTTAAAATGTGATATCTCTTCCTTATGAAATCCGATTAACCTATGGATTTTTGTATCGGGCTCGTATAGTCGAGTACAACATTATAGTATAACTTGTTGTTTGATTTGGTGATGTCTAAAATATTGATAAAGCGATAGGGACTTAATTTAATTATGTTAATTTAAATAATAACGTTGTTAAATTAATTATATCTTACTGGTGACATCTATTTTGTCAAATAGAACACCACCCGGTTAAATTAAATTGAATAGATTATTTTGGACAGTTATTGGGTAGAATAAAAAGCAGTTCTACTATAATTAAATTGTGTAGATTTTTTATGACATTTGTTTGGTAGAATAAATACCCATTCTGTCATTATATTAATTTGGACATTTATTCATATGTCAATGAATTAATATGTGGATTGATCATTATTAGATAATTGATGGATTAGCTAGTAATTGCTAATTGTTTTTTTTACATATATGTAGCTTATGTAAATACCGGTTATGTTACATGGAAAGTTATATTGAAATAAATTGTAGCTTGTCTAAGTACCATTTTGGTTACTAAGCCTCCATTTGAATAATGTTTAAAGTTTGTTAATTATTTTAATTAAAGTTGTTTCAAGTTTATTAATCATTTTATTTAAGTTGTTAAAAAGTGTTTAATTATTATATTGATGATGTTTAAAGAATCTATTTTTTATTAATGACATTTAGAGTAAATTAATTATTTATATTATGTTGTTTTACTGTAAGTTGGTTAATTATTCTATTAAAGATGTTTTATGTTACTTAATAAAGGGAGCATATAAATGATAAGTTTTTTTTATAAAGAGGGTTATATTAAATAAAAGGGTTAAATTAAAGGAGATTTACAAATGATATTAGGGATTTATAAGCAATATTTGATAAAGAGATTTTATAAGGAACTTTTAAAAGAGCTTGTAAAGGAAGTTTTATAAAAGATTTTTTATAAATAGAAAGGAAATTTATATGTCATTTTGAGATTTATAAAAGAAGTTTCATAAATTAATTTGAAGATTTATAAAAGGATTTGAAGTATGAAATGGGCTTATAAAAAGGGAATTTCATAAAGGGTTGTGATTTGATTTTAGTAATCAATCCTTCTTAATGATGGTGGTATCGAGATATTCTTTTTACACTTAACACCGGAGTATAGTGGTTTCGTTTATAGTATAAAATATTTTAAATAATATTTGTTTTGGCTCTTTTAAATATGATTTTGGAAAAGAGAAAATCTTCCTCAAAGTTTTTAAATATATTTATACCGTTGAGGTAAGTATATGGATATTTTTTAAGGATTGAAAAAATAATGTTGTGATAATATACTTTTACTACTGAGATAAGTATATGGATATTTTCTATGGATTGAATGTATAATGTCGTGATAACATACGTATACCGCTGATATAAGTATATCAATGTTTTCCCAACTATTGAAAAGAGTACAAGGGTTTTGGAATATATCTTTTGTGAATGTATTTTGAATCATATAATTGAAAAAGATTTTAATCAATGAAAGATTAATTAATAGAGGATTAGTGGATCCTATATGGAATTAAATCAATGTTTGATGGATTTTTTTATTTGATTATTAAATAACAAACTATTAAATCTTGGCCAAAGATAACTCTAAAAATATCGAGGAGAAACGCGGAGGTTGTATGACACAGTCATCTTCGGTTATGCTATACTATGTGTATAAATCTCATTTTGTTCTCCTAGGACAAATATTAAGGAGATTCATCCACTTAAATGGTCAGAATGTGATCTCCACTCTTATTCATTGTCTGATTATTTTAAAAAGAACTAGATTTGAGTTTTCTAAAACTATCGATTTGGTTTTGAAGCGACTGGTAAGCGAGGGTGTGAACTTATGTGAGACGACTTTAAACTCTAACCACTCCAAAACTATATGAGCATTGCTTTAGAAGAGGTTCAAGATGGGTTCGAGATAATGGAATCAAAGACAGAGTTCTTTGAAGTGCAAAGGCTATTTGCTAATAATCCTGAGGGTGATTCCGAAAATGTATGTAGTAGAAATAACATATTCGGTTGTTCTTATCTTTCACAACTTGTACAGATGAATACTAGCACTGCATTATTGCTTGGAGGGAAATATTATCATTCCAAGTGGGAATCGCTAAAAAGGAAAAATGTAATCGTGGCTTCACAGGCCTCACAATCTGGTAATGACTGTAACAAGGGATATGCGGTAGAGCTATGTGGTTTGTTATCATCAAGAGTAGTCATTCCTCGATATAGTATCATTATTTACGGATTTGGGATGCATGCCAAAGTGGGGCCATGGGTGGCGCACATTGATTTTATAGCCTTGGTCCTAGGGAATTATATAATTTGGTATGTCATGTCAAAGGGACAGCCGGCTCTATGTTGGAAGAGGGTCCATGCTTGCCCCTCGATACATTTTTCTAAAGGTGTATTGTAGTAGGAGGTACCCCTGTAGCCTTGTCATTGATGGAAATTCAATCTCCCATATGTGCTCCCTACGGGTTTAGTTATACCTATTATTCTAGAATATGATTAATGTAACAATTTTGGTTATGATTAATAATTATTTACCTAGACATTATTATAATATGACAGAGGGTTTCTTATAAATGGTTTGGTTATCGTATGGTAAAACCCGTCCGTATTTATATGCGACATGGTCTTACGGGATATCTTTATTTTAAAAGAGTTTTTAAATTATGTAAAATTCCAACTGATTTTGTTTCTCGTGTTGGCTTTACCAGACTAATTCGGTCGTTATTTTTCTTATAATGCTTAGGCCAGCCTAAGCATATTTTCTAGATTTAGTTGAACACTTTGGAGCTTTAGGAGACAAGCTAGATCCTCCAAGACGTATTTCCATATTTCTTTATTTCCACCGCATTGTTTTTGCTCTATATTTATCAGAAATTGTAAGGACATGTTGTTATAACTGTCCAGGGTCTGATGATAGGATAATTATACTCTGATTAATGTACATATATAAAAGTCTTATTTTTGTAAAGATTCATTAATATATTATAGATTACTCACCACATTATGAGATTATGTTTTATGTTTTCTTTTATTTCACCCCAATGATCCGTCTTTCCCATACTTGGATGTTCGGCATGTGAATACTGTGGCTGTATTAATATCGACTTCTTAGGATCGAAAAGGTGGTTTGTTGCAAGAGGTTAGGCATGGTAGAGGATATCTCGTGAAAGGGCGGCTTAAATAGGAAGTATTAAGCTGCTAAAGAGATTCTGTGCAACATCAGCTAAATGGTTAACGGTGAGGAGTCTGCCTAAGGATTATATGTAGTAAATGACGTGGACCTGCCTTAAATGAGGTATTAAATGGTCGAAGTTTGCCCAATTCTCAGTAAGAGGTATTAAGTGACTTGAGCACTATCTCTTACATTGATAGAACAGTCTGGACGATAAATATGCATTATTGGATTGGTAGCAAATTGGTTATCGACTTCTATTAAAGCCTTTTATTTAAGTTTGAGAAAAGCCCTTCGACTTATATTTGGAAAGACTTACGATGTAGGTAGAAAATGTAAGATATACT
This sequence comes from Allium cepa, assembly GCA_030765085.1. Taxonomy (NCBI): domain Eukaryota; kingdom Viridiplantae; phylum Streptophyta; class Magnoliopsida; order Asparagales; family Amaryllidaceae; genus Allium; species Allium cepa. Next base: position 350,091,196 of record CM060928.1, read on the forward strand.
TAATTTAAATTATATTTCCATAGTGCTAAGGTAGTAAGACCCAAGATTTTTATTCACTAGACATATGTTGTTCTGACTCCTTCCTCATTACAACACATGTTAGGAAGGACGATGTTGAAGGCGAAGATGTTGATGAGACTAGTGGCAGTGGTCTATTTATTTACTTGTTACTTTCTGATTTACCCATGAAATAAAAATGATGTTGTAATTTTGGAATATTGTACCATGGATAGGTAATGGTGATATGATATTTTGTTATGGTTTTCAATGACATTTTGAAGTTTGAATAAAATGGGTATTGTTGTTATTATTATATTTTATCCATCGGCTGTAAGATTCTGAATATGTAGATAAATAGCTCTGTACTGTTCTTTTTACCAACCAACAGCAGCCTTTGAGATGGACCTAAGTTTGAATAGGCCTTTCCTGGATTGAAATTTAGGCCCATTACTAGGTGGGTTGTTACATGTGGTATCAGAGCTTGGTTACCTGATCAACGGGTATAGGTATATGTATGAGAGGCATACTTGTTATTTTTGAATATGTTTTTCAAAAAATTTATGGTATATAAATATATATACTATAAACCTACACAAAAACACTAGGAAAATCTTTATTTTAACATATAATACTATCTTAGGAAATATAGAAGGAAAGGATTGTAACTACAAAGCTAATAAGGCAATAAATAAGCAATAAGTATGGAGGTACAAGAATTTAATAAGGATATAAATGGACCAATTAAAGAGATTATTTGGGTAATTATCGAGGGATAAGGAAGGCATACTAGAATGAATAAATGAATGCCTTTAAAAAAATTGTCCTTTAGGAAAATAATCATTTATTACAGAAACTTGATATCTATAGAAATAACAAATAAACATGTTAGGTAGTAATTAAATATTATAAGGCAAAATATTTATAAACATCCGAAAGTAAGATGTGAAGAAGGCATGAAACAAACATAAGAAAGTATACATTAACCACCCTAGGAAGACAACTAGAATTTTAAAGGTTAAGTAGGAAGGAACAATTAAATTCAATTTCTAAACCAAATTCAATGAAAAAGAATTTGACAGAAAGATATTTAAGAACTTCTTTAACGTTTTGAAAGGCTTTTCAAAGGATTATTAAATGAAGATCTTATGTATCATAAGTTAAATTTTTTTTAAAAGAAAGTGATTTTTGTAGGCTTTAGAAATATGCTACCAATTGTTTTGTGAAAAGTTTGAAAGATGATGTAATTTTAAAAGTGGTGGAACATTCTAAAAACAAAATGGTGGATGAATTTTAAAAAAGAAATTTGTAAACTAATGATTTAAAGTGTTGTAAAAAGGGTTTTTCAATTATGAATTTCTTAGATTAATTTTTTTTTGAGTTAAATTTTTTTTCGTTAAAATGTTTTTAGTTTTTTAATTTTTTGTTTTTTATTAAGTATAGAATAGACCATAGGTTGGACTTGATGATTTTTCTTCTATTTCATTAATTTGAAAGTTTCTTTTGAAAAAATTCCATCTAAAAAGAGGAATAAATGGAAATGAAACTTGTTTAAATTAAGGAATAGAGAATAAAAGGAAAAGAATTACTTGGATAAAACGAACATTTCCGTATAAAGAAGATACAGAGAATAACAGCTGAAGTAGGAGTCAATAAGTTAGGGGAAACACAAAAAAGGCAATACTAGGAGATTTGGATAGAAATAGCTTTAGAAATTTATGTAAAATAAGATCAGTAACCTAGTTAGAAATTAATAGGATAGAAGTTGTCCTTGTCTACTAAACATTTCATTGTTTAAGGATATAGAAGGTTTTTCTAATTTTTTTACAATTCGATGGATTAAATGATGATAATTAATAAATGAGTTAGGATAATTTTGTAAATGTTATAAGGAAAATTATTTATGTAAGGAGGAGAATTATATATACACATTTTTTTGTTTAGAATTTGTTCTAATAAGAATTTAAAATGGTAATAAAAGAGAAATAAATTGGTGTTGGTAAGAAAAGAATTGAGAAAGGTTATAGAGTTTAAATAAGGCTTAAAAGTTGTAAAAATACTTAGTTAAGTGATAGTTCATTTTAAGTAATAAATAAATAGATGTTGATGTATATTTTTTGGATAATATAACAACTAGAAATTAGAAATCTAGCATGCATTTGATCTACTAAAATAATTGTCTTATAAGTAGGAATATATTTGAAATAAGAAATGTCAAATAAAGTAAAATCTATTATTCTGAAATATTGTCTTTGTAATGGATTTAAAGGGATTAAATTTGAAAAATAATAATAATATATCTTTAAAATGGCAGTCAATGAAAATTTCATAAGTATAGGCCATAATTTCATTGAGTAATAAATGCTGATTTCAAATTTAATGTAATAACTTAATTTGTATTAAAAAAATTTATTGAAAATTATTTTGCATATTGTAGAAATTTTTCAAGAAGAGATTATTATGCTCCTTTACGTAATTAAGAAATTTTTGAATTTTTTATTTAATAATGGTTTGGTTTAATAATCGAGTTTTAAATGTTTTGAACTAAAAGTCCAACTTTTTAGCAAATAAATCTCTATTGTAGAACATACTTGAAAAGGAAAAGTTGGTTAGAAAAGGAAATTTTTTCATGGTTTCTTTTATGAACTGCACAATTTTTGAAAATTGGCAAAATGGGTTTTCAATTTTATAATAATAAAGATAAAGTTATGGATAAGGTATTATTTGTGAAATTTTAGTTTTAAGAATCGTGAAAGCTAAACAATTTTTTTTATGAAGACATGGACCACTACTTAGGTAAGGCAGAGCAAAGGTTTTGAGATATGAATAGTGTAACTATCTCGATTTTTGAGCCAAATTTAAATTGATAATTTATATAAATTTTTGGATTAAATTGTGGATTAATTTGAATTTTTCAAATTTAATAAGATATATACTTATTTATTTTAAAACTTATTGAACTAAAGGGCTTAAATATAATATTGTTTGTATTTACAAGTGTATGAAGATGAATATCATATATTTACAAGTATTACTTGAGTTAACAAGTGTCATACTTGTTTTTATTTTACTTTTATTTTTGAAATTAATGAATGAAAAGGAAAATAAGATATATAAATACATCCATTCCCTTCTTTCTTCAAACCCCTTTGATATCTTTCAAAAACAAAAACCTGAGAATATGCAAACCAGGCTTTAAACTTCTCATCTTCAATCGTTAGAAATAAAAAAAACAAAACAAAATGAAAATCTAAACCAAGTTCAAAACTGAAAACCAAAATCATCTCAAACATCAAAACCTCAAAAGATGATCAGAACCTGATCAATGCAACCATATCAAAAGAAATTGAATCAAAAGGTTGAGATTAATCATAGCTTTAAGAAAAAGAAAATCAAAAAGCCTGGAAAACATGCAAGAATCAGCTAAGTAAGCAAGGATTCAACCGGGAAATTCAGATCAACCCAAACAGATCAGGTTCAAATTCAAAACCTGAAGATAAATTCAAGCAAGGATTAGAAATCAATAATCAAAACAAAAACAAATCAGAAGCAAATTAGTTCAACATCAAGCTTCAACGTCAAAAGTCCAGATCAAAGACCAATTCAGTTTTCAAATAACATCTCCAGGTTCTCTGTCTTTCATAAAAAACCCAGGTGAGCAAACCCTTAAACCCTTATATACTTGACGTTGTTTGTATGTTTGTTAATGTGCATGCATGTTTGTGTGTATATTTGTTTATATTTGCTTGTGCTTGTCTGGAACAAGAAATAATTACTTCTGTTCTTAGTTCTAGGTTTCAAAAACCTGTCTAAAACCGAAACCTCTTCCTATAATTCTTGTGTGATAACCCGGGCTTTGAATATCTAATAAATGGGTAATTAACTATTTTAATCAATTGAACAGATAAAATTATGATAATAATATATATCAGGATGTGTAAATGAATTTGGAAATACAATAAGAATTGAATTATTCATGTCTGGGAAAAATAATTATTTAATAATATCCTTTATAAATTATTTAGACTTGACAAAATTGTTATTTTCAAACAATAATAATAATTGTCTTGTATATATATATATGGATTTTTAAATAGAATTATTATATATAAATGGAATTTGAATTTGTTAAAATAGTATGTATCCATCAATTGGATATTTAATTTTAATTTGAAATTTAATTTGAATTTGGATATTTAAATTGAAGTTCAAAGGATATATATATCTTAAATTGTACTTTGGTTTTAAAATGACTTTTATTTGATTTTATTAAGAACATAAATTATTTGTATTATTTTCTTTTTAAAGAAATTTATTTATATAAATTAGAATATGTATATATAAATTAGGAAATTAATTACAAAATCATTTATTAAATTAGAAATGTATTAACTAATTAGGATATTTATATAAAAGCTTTCAAAAAAATCAATTTAAAAATAAATGAAATACATAAATACATGTGTTAGCATATAAATTTACTTGATAACAAGTGTTAAGAAATTAAATGTGGTAAGGGACAAGTGTCACTCCTTTAGTTTATTTTTCTTAATTTTTATAAAATCATAAATAATATTATATAAGTGTACATCTTTCATACTTATTTCTTTTTCAAATCTTAATTCTAAACTCAAAGAAAAACTCAACCCGATCTACCCTACAAACCACAAAGAAAATCAGTAAACACTCTTCAAGTTCACAACACAAATACCTGTAATACATTTTCCAAATCAAAAGATCAATCCTGTAACTATTCTTATTTCAAAGATAAAAACCTGCAATCAATTTACTCTTACCAAATGCAAGCCTGTAACCAAGACACGGTTTCAAACTGATAGTGCAACCTTGAATCAAACAAAAATCAAGTTCAAGCTCTTTACAAATTAAAAATCAGTCACACATTTAAAATCTAGGTCTCTGTTTCAAAGGTGAGTAAACTGAAGTTTTTTTTAGTCTTAAAACCTGATACATGTTGATAAATTTTGAAGAAACTTGTGACCTAAATGATTGCATGTTTGTGTTAAGGTAAATGCAAGTAGAAACTGTGTGAAGGTCTGGAAATGAGTATGTATATGATCTTTGTTTGAACTATAGGCTTTGATCCACTAGATAAAATCCAAATTTATTCTTCATAAAACTAAAATTTGGATTGATCAGGTTTGCAGGGAAAATCAAGTCCCATAAATTTTTTTTAAGACCCTTTTTCCTCTGTTTAACAAAAAATAGTGAGTAAACATTTAATTTTAAAATAGCTATAAATCTGGAATTATATTTGATGCATGTGTGAAAGCTTGATGTTAATATGAATGCTTGGATTGCAATGCATGTGTATATAGATAAATGAAATGCATGTGTATATCCTGGTGATACCTCTCTGTTGTTTCACAATATCAAGAGAAACATCTTAACTCCACATCATTCTATCTAAATTGATCCAGGCTTTGTTTTCTAAAAACAAATTGTATGTAATAATGAAACGTCATTTTTAAAATTTGTTGCAAGGATTTATATTTGAGGAAATGTTCTGGAAATAGAGATTACAGTTAAAATGAATCAAAGTCAATAAAATCAATGTTCAAAATTTATTGTTTTGATTATATAACCCATTCCGATCTTGCAAGATATAAATTTTAATATAAAAATCTGGATTTTTAAGTTCATATATTTGGGAATTTCTGGATTGATCAAATTTTGTATTTTCGTCAATTGCCGTTGAACGGCGATGAGTGGCACGGCGAGATTTGGACTAGAGATGGTTGGGATGTCGTCGAACTCAGGAAAATTAGTATGCGGATTTGTCAGTGATCGTGGTGATCTGAGGTCGGCTAAGTAGGGTTTTGAGTGTTGATTTTGTGGTGTTGGTTGCTGAGGAAATCTCGACGTCTAGAAGGCATTGGGATTGATCGCGAGGGTGGTGACGGGTTCATCGGAGCTTAGGGTAGCTTCGGGAAGATCGATGGGTGGTTCCAAGGTTGGAATCGTCGACGACAGAGGATTTTTGGGGAATGGGTTGGTTCCAGTTTGAGTCGAGAGACTCGTTTTGATTTCCGTTGCGGTAGGTCGGAATTGGGTGGCAACTTGGGTCAAGAGGGTCAATGATGACTCGTGGAAGGTGGAGGCGATGATCGGAGGAGCTTCGATCATCTGTCTATGTGTATGTGCATATGCGGTGTGTCTATAGGTTGGGAAGAAGGAGATTGGGGTGGGACTCGAAAATGTATTTGGGAATTTTGGTTTGTTGCTCGAGTCAGTATTCGTGTCATTTGCGAGCTTTGATAAAACTGTAAATTTTGAATTTAAGTTACAAACAGAGTTATAAAGGAAGAAGAAAGAAAGAAAAAAAGAATCAGGAAGGAAGATAATTTGCTCGAGTATTGTTCGAGCAAGTTTGTGGTCGGCTCAGGTCTAACAGTTGGTAATAGAATTACAAATCTGAAGTAAGTTGTACAGGTTTTTTTTAAAAAAAAGAAAAAATTTAAGTAAATTTGTTCTTGGTTTTAAAAGGCAAAGAAAATGTTTTAGCCAAGTTTTAAAAGTTAAACAATTTTTTTTATTAATTATATTATCTTATTTTAGGAGTAAGATTTAAATGAAAGGTTAATTACATAAGAGAAACAATTTAAGAATTGTTAATAGTTTAATGAAGGTCATTAATTAGAATTGTTAAATAATTAATTAATGAGTTTAACTTAAAAGTGGAATGTTTTGAAATGTATTTAAATTTTGTTAATGATAAGTAAGTCATTAATGACAATAATAATAATAAAGATTTATCTTTAGAGATAATTAAGATTTGGATAATTAATGACTAATTAATTATTAAGAGTAATTAATTAGTTTAATTTAATAATGTTTAAATTTTATTAATAAATGGTTAGAGGTTAATCAATTAAATTAGTGACTAGTTAATTACTTAATGAAATTAATTAAAGCTTAATTGCTTAGTATAATTAATTAAGGATTGTTTAATTAAGGAAACTAATCAATGATTAGTTAAATAATGATCATCATTAACTAAGGGATGATTGATCAATGAAGTGATTATGAGATAATTAATTTGAGTAATTAATTAAGGATCAATGTAATTAATATGGATGGGCAAAGGATAATAAATTTGTGTAATTAATTAAGAGTTAATTACTTATTATAATTAAAGAATAATTAATCAAAATGATTAATTAAGAAGATAATTAGAGGATGATTAATTAATTGACTTGTAATTAATTAATGTTGAGTAAGTAGTATTAAGGATGATGGAAGTAATTAATTTAATTAGAATGGTATGACTAATCAACCTTGTGTATGGATGATCGAATGATATTGAAAGTCTTGGTTTAATTGTTATCCCTAATATGTGATTCGTGATGCTATTTATATGATATGTTCGATTTAAGCTGTGATGATGAGGTCGTTTATTAATGATGTATTACTGTGACACCCTGTGTTTAATGTTGAATTGTATTTCACTTGAATAACTTGGGTTAAAATGACATTGGATTCGAAGAGACCGAAGTCAGGTATTAGTTAATACCCGAAACCACTTTGATTTATAATCTATAATAATTCTATATAGATTTGATATGTGAAATCAATAGGCTGAAATGGAATGATTTACGTGAATTGGACCATTTAATCTAAGTTTTGGTACTTAGAAATTGATGTGAGATGTAAGTGTTGTCTATAACGATTTGTGAAGTTGTAAATTGATACAAGTTACCCCAGGTTTATATAAGTTGTATGCTTTTGTGCTCCATGTTAGATGAGTTTACTCATGCTGGTTTCTAGCCTGACCCGGGTGTTACTTTGATATAATACTCGGGTCAGACCGAGTATTACAGATTTTCAGGTAAGGACGTTCTGGAGCTCAGGAGGCGAGCTGGATGGCTGGAACGTATGGAGGGTATTCCGCTTTGTATATATTATTGTTTATCTAGGACATGTTTGTTTAAACTGTCCAGTGTTGTGTATTGGTTGTAACCCTGATGTATAAAAATGTAAGTGTGCGGATAGAGTTCTTCTTTTGTAAACTGCTATTTATGTGATATTATATTTTGATCCGCTGTGAAATGTGAGGTTTCTGTGACTTGTTCCTGTTTCTTCTTCTTTCTCTTTCTTTCTTTTCTCTAACTATCTGAAATTTTTCGGGATTGAAATTTCCGGGTCGTTACATTTGGTATCAAAGCAGAAGGTTATGCAAGAACCTTGGCTCTGGTGGGATTACTCATTAAGAATAGGGTCAATGGTACCCTAGAATGAGTTGAGTGTGTGTGTGTATGTGTGTGTGTATGAGAGCGTACTTGTTATTTTCTTATATAAAGATTTCAAATGATTTTGTATAAGAATATATTTTGATATATAAAGCAATATATCTTTCTAATAAATATTAAGGTAATTGGTTGTCAAATTATTGGAATTAAATTAAGTGGTAATAGAAATACAACTAAATTGAAATCAGATAAAGATAAGTTTGAAACAGATTCAAACAGAAATTAAAATCTTGAATTTGGAAAAGAACTTCAAAAAAGATAATAATAGATTGGTTTCCTTGGTTATTATCATTGCTGTATTTGATAATAAAATGTGTATTATTGGGTAAGCAAAATGAAATGTTTTAGGGAAGTAAACACTTAGGCAAGTATGATTTATAAATTGGATCGAAAGGTGATCTAAATTGTGAAGTTTTAAATCTAGGTCCAAAATTTGAAAATTTGTTCAAAATCATAAAGATATATTATTTAATATATTTGAATGAAAGTGTCCTATTTCAAATAAGAGTTGTTTGGAAATTTAATGAAATTTGTTTTGAATTAAAAATCAAAGATGATTTGAAATAAACTCTAAGTGTTGGGTTTTAATTTTGGAAGGTGATGTATGACCCAAAGTGATAAGTTTTTGAACTTGTAGTGGGAAAATTATTAATACGAAGTTAAATAAGTTTGAATGATCAACTTGATTTGAAAATTTCAAGATGAAATTAAGATTTAACTTGGGAAGTTAAATGATTGATTTGAATTGGGAATTTGAGTGATCTCAAAATGGGTTTGAGATCCGAAAATTAGAAATGGATAGATGTTTTAAATAAAATGGAATCATTTTGGACCTAAGATTTGAATGTTTAAGATAAAAATTCAAAGGTTTGGTTTCAAAATTTAACTCGAATTTAAATAATTCGGGATGGTTTAAATTTGGAATTTGAATTGAATTAGTTCAAATTGAATTTGATTTGAATCATTTGGAATTGTGAATGAAGATGGATAAGTTTAAAAAAAATCAAATGAAAATTTGAATTGGATTGATATGAATTGAAATTGGTTCAATTTGAAATTTATTTGAATTAATTGAAATTGTAATTAAAGTTGAATGAGTAAATTCAAATGGAATTTGATTTGAATTTAGAAAAGGAATTGAGAATTAATTCAACTTGAATTTGGGGTTAAGTCAATTTCAATGGAAATTGAAGTTATTTAAATTGGAACTTAGTCAATTTAAAAGGATGTGGAAATTTAAATTGAATTGATGGAAATAGAGATTGGAAATTAAACAGTTTGGCTCTGGTCTATTTTCAAATAAATTATTTTAATATAAACTGTTTAAAATCTATTTTCCTAACTATCTACTATACAACTTTTCTTTTTTTAGCACCTAAGACTATTTTATACTTATTTTACAATTATTTTTGAAGCTATTTAACTATTTTACAACTATTTTATAAACTAATTACTATTTCTCAACTACTTTATAACTGATTACTATTTTACAAACTATTTTACTATTATTTAAAATTTCTATAACTATTTGACTATTTTCCAACTATTTTACAATTACTTAACTATTTTATAAACTAATAATCATTTTTCCACTACTTATCTATTTTTAACCTTTCAAGCTATTTTCTGAAATTAAGCTAGACAGAGTTTAAACTGTTAATGATTGAATATCCATTTGAGATAAGAATTGAGGTGATAATCCAAATAAGTATTTAAGCAATTATGGATAAGTGGATAGAAATTTAAGTGAATGTGAATGGAAGAGAGAATTTATTTGGTTAATAGTCAATGAAGATAAATACGTAGGATGTACGTATATTATTCTATTCGCATAGTGATTTGATCCAGATTCGAGCACATAATTTCGAGATAGTATATCGATCCGAGTGGGGATTTTCCACTCGATTTTCGACTGCGAACCTGGATATGGATTCTTGATTGGTTCTGGATATTATCTATCATAGTTAGGCTATGCAAGGAGAATGATGGTTTCTGATCAAGAAACCAGATCTTAGTCCGCACTAGAAAGTCGGGTGGACAATATTAGTTCGGAAGTGAAATTGTTTGATCGAGTGAGCGATCAGATTTATATAGCGTAAGGATGATAAGTGTACATCGTATAGTTTTAAATGAAATTGATATTGGGAAGAGTAATCAAATTTGAATATTTGATTTTGAGTAAACAAAGTTAAATATCTTTGTTATATAAGATAAATCTCTCCTTGTTGAATCTATTGCCAGAAGGGAAGGATTTTGAAAGTGTTTGAAGTATAAAAGGAGTTTTACACAAGTTTGAAATGATCCAAAGTTTTAAAAATTATATATATCAGTATATATATAAAAAGGATCTTATGAGGATTTTGGAAAAGGTATTGGGAACCTTTGGATTTGGAAAGGCTTTTGATTTTTGGGTAAAATCAATATTGAAATTTGGAAAGCATAGTTTGAGAACTATCGATTTTAGGATAATCGATTTTGTGTAAAGGAGCTTTGTATGATATCATACAAGGTGTATGATTTGAAAGATACTATATGTGTATAGTATAAAGTGTTTTGATGATGGCTCTGGGGAAAAAGGCGCTTCCTTGAAATGAACTTCTCAGGAGTGCCACCGGATGGTGCTGCCTTGAGCCCCAAGGCGGTTCTAAAATTGATCTCGTGAGGAGTCCGGACAAAACTAGTTCCTGAGGATTATGAGTAGAGTGTACCATAGCGAAAGTCGTGTGTGTCGCTGAGAGCCAACAGTCTGCGTTTGATTTTATATCAGTAGACTGCGACCTATGGTAACATGGCGAAAGTCGTGTGTGCCGCTGAGAACCAACAGTCTGCGTTTGATTTTATATCGGTAGACTGCGACCTATGTAGGAGTGGAGAAGTTTCATTTTGTAGCGATCCTGACTCGACCTTCGAAAAATCGGCACTGAATACGACACTCATATTCAAATGTCGCAGATCCAAACGTCGAATCCGGTGCGCCGGAGCTTATAACAATATTAAGTAAACAACACAGCGGAAAAAAAATACATTGATATACAATATATGATACAACAGAGTGAACAATGAATATCAATATACATCAGAGATATGATACAAGAAAATAGCAGCGGAAAAGAAAAATAGATAACATCTAGCAGCGGAACAATATAACTCTAAGATAGTCTTCAAAAGAGAACTCCAGCAGCAGCAGCTCGTTTCAACAACTTTAAAATGAAATCTACTTATCTTTTAATCAATTTATAAAACTACTTTAAAAACCTTTAAAGTTGTTTCAAAAAATCTAACTTTCAAAACTTTATTATATTTTAAAACTGAGATTCCAAAACCACATTGAATCATTATCACATTTCTTTTGAAGATTATCAAGTCAAACAAATTAAATTCAAGACAATTGCTTTATGATTTATATTTGATACTTGTTAATATTTAGCTTCAAAAATCTTGTTACTTTCCTTTACTTTGTAAAACTTCCATTCTTTGTTTTTTTTTAAAAAAAAACTTATTAACAATTTCCTTTATTCAAAGTAACTTGGTATAAGTTGAAACTCCTCACAGTAAAATCCCGAACAACTCTCCAAAATCCCTGACACAGACTCGAGTCAACACTCGAGTAGCACGCTTCGCATCCCCTTTTTCCTACCCGAGACAAGCACAAGAGGAACTCGAACTGCTTCGAGTGAAAACTCGAGTTCCTTCGCTTCTTTCCCAACCCAACTGTGCACGGAGACTGTGCACATGCACCCATCACCGGCAACGCTCCGACACCTACGACCACCCCCAACAAGTCGACTTTGACTTCCACAATCCATCGAACCACCCAGAATCAAAAACTATCACGAATTCGAGAATCTAGCATATGGGTTCGACTAGAATACACCTGGGTTGCTAAAACCCGCTTCAAACCACCTTCTCTGGCCACCTGCGAACACGCCATCTTGCTCGAAACCTTCCTGATACCCAATGGTTCGAATCCCCCTGGTGCGACCGCTCCAAGTGCTTCGCCGACGTCGCGGCGATCTCATCTTCTCCCTTGATCAAAGCAGACCCTTAAACCCTAATTACAGCCCTTTCACAAAATTATTGCAATAGATAATTTTTTTAAGATTTTTCCTGGGATCGATGAGGATCAAGCAAGCTCCAAAACGAATTACAAGATCTAATATTCGTTGGATCATCAGATATTCACAAAAAAAACATTTTCGGTTCCCTTTAAAACGCATCTTGAATACTTCCTTAAAAATCACCATTTTTATGTTAAAAATCCTACCTTTGTGTATAGATTCAAGTTATATAGTTGAATCAGCAATCTAGAATATTTGAATTTAACATAAAATTTATGATTGCCCTGTAAATCATTTTCCAGTGGGCATACTCTACTGACAGGTTGAAAACAAGTTTAAAGCTTGATTTATATTCAAACATCTTGCTTTGATTTAAAAACATAAGCCTATATATAATTGAATGAAAATATTTTGTATTTTGATTGTTTACTTGACTCTGTATTTTCTTAATCTTAGGTTAATTACTGAAATGAACATTCTTAAACTATCTTTAGAATTGATAATGTATTATCATAACCATATTTCATTCATGGATCGAAGTCAAATTCTGATTGTATGAATAGATTTAGATTTTTTTTTAGATAATCCAAGCCTATGGAAGTAACAGCGATAGGTTGTATATATTATACAGATGTATACAAAATCAAACAGCGCAACTCAAAGCATTTATTCAGATAAACTCAATCATGCAAACATATCAAAACAACCTCATTTTCAATCATCATCAAAAGGTAACAAATTCAAGCCTTTAGGTTAAGAAGTTTGCTCACCTGAAACTGTTGAAACAGAGATAGCAAAAGCCTAGAAAAAGGTTCCAAAATCTGGAATTGAATTTTCATTTTGATCTGGGCTTTGATATTATTGAACTTGTATTTGATTTACTGCTTCAGGCTTGAAATTTCCCTCTGATATTGAAACTGAATTTGTTTTGCTTTTGTTATTGGCTAATGTTTCTTATCTTTTATTTTTCTTTTCTTTTTTTCTGGTATATTAGGTTGAGGACGAACTAAAGTGAGGATTGATGCATATAAAAAGAAACATGCAGTATATTATTTGTACAATAAGTATGTTAAAGATGCTTGCATTAAATGCATAAGGTATGTTGCATTAAATGCTTGAGTACCTTATGTTTTTCAACCTTACCTATTTTTTTCATCTTGCATTTGAATAACTCGGCTGAGTTATATATGTTTTGTTTTGTTTCTTTCTTTTCTTTTGCAAGCTACATACTTGTATGTATTTTTGTTTTGTTTAGCAATACTTTTTTTTTGTTTTACAAAGCAACATGCTTGTTGTATGCATACATTTGTTTATTCTTTTGCCTGGTTATTGTTATTTCTTGTTTTGTTTACTTTATTTGTTTTGTTTTGTTTGTTTGTACTGGTTTACTATGCAGTTTATTTGGGTGGCTGTAGATCACTTGTTGGTGGCTGAGATGATGTATTTTATACTTGCATTTATTTATATACTTGTTGATTCTTTTACTTGCCTTGCATTATCTCTAACTCGGCTGATGATATATGTTGTGTACTAAGACAATTTTTTTTATTATTATCGCATACATATTATTTATTTTTATACTTATGTTGATATAATAGTTTCTTATATTTATTTTTATTTTCATTTGAAGTTTAACTATCCAATCATTTAATTTACTTGTCTATTATTATTTATAAATTTCATAGTTTCTCTTATTTTATAAATTCAAATTATTTTCAAACCATTTGCTAAATATTTAAATTCAATTGATTTTACATATATTTTATTTGATTTGGAGAAACTCAGATCAATTTACCAGTTAATTTCACAATGTTTTATTCAAAAACTAAATAAATTATCAATTTAAATTAAATTAAAATCCGAGATCGTTACAGACTTCCCCCCTTAAAAGGAATTTCGTCCTCGAAATTCGCCAGAGAGAGATAACGAAGATAAATGAAAGATAGAGAAATATCTGTCCAGATCGAACTGGATATTATTTCTGCATTTGGCTCACCAAATCAGAATATCAACAATAGATACAAGAAATTATAATAGAATTTCAAATTTGGTTTTAAACGAAATCGTTTTATCGATTCAATTCAAATTTAGCTCTATATTATATTAATCAATTTAACTCAAATTAAAAACTTCAATTTATTTAAATTTTCAATTCCAAATTTCCAATTCATATTCATTAAGGTTTAAATCAAAAACCGATAAGAAACCGATGAAATACGAAGTAAGGATTTTTCTACAACGATTCGTAGGGAATCACCGCACCGAAACTTCTTCTGTAGCTGGTACGAAGAAATCAAAAGAATTTGAAAAGACGAATCAAAGAAAGTTATTTCCACTGTCGCAGGGCATTGACCATTTATAGTCGTACTTCCCTGTCTCCTACCTCGTTCTCTTCTTACACTCATACTCACTATCAGTGGATAGCAAGAGAATCTAATGAGGCATTCAGACGGATATCTTAGGGATTACTCATTCTAGGGTATACTTCACCCTATCTCTAATGACCTACTTAATGTGTTATACTCCTGAGCTAAAGTTCAACCTTAGCTCTGATACCACTTGTAGCGATCCTGACTCGACCTTCGAAAAATCGGCACTGAATACGACACTCATATTCAAATGCCGCAGATCCAAACGTCGAACCCGGTGCGCCGAAACTTATAACAATATTAAGTAAACAACACAGCGGAAAAAAAATACATTGATATACAATATATGATACAACAGAGTGATATAATGAATATCAATATACATCCGAGATATGATACAAGAAAATAGCAGCGGAAAAGAAAAATAGATAACATCTAGCAGCGGAACAATATAACTCTAGGATAGTCTTCAAAAGAAAACTCCAGCAGCAACAGCTCGTTTCAACATCACGATACGCAAAGACAAGCAAGTTTCGTCCACATCCAAAGACTGAACTAGCTCCAGATAATTCACTGAACCTAACTATCTGAAAAACCCAACTCTAAACTGCTCGTGTAGAAAAATTTTGAGCATCCAGAGTTTAGGAAAGAAACAATAAACTCCGGATCAGTCATGGGACTGGTGTGAGCAACAAAAACACTTTACCTTTTAAAACAATCAGCAAGAGATTTTAAAATCAATTCGCAATGATTTTAAAAATGAAACTACCATAAGGCCTCCCGCACACACACACAATGCAAACGCAGAATCGGAGGAGATTTCTCCTTATGATAGTCAAATATGCTTGATACGCGAATTCCTTTGATATTATTACTATAAGTGCAAAGTGCAGGAAAACATTTCGAAAGTAAAGATATAAATCTTAGCCAATATACGACCATTATCGTATGCCTACTATAGCTACCATCCAAACAGTGGTGACCACCATAAGTGAATGATAGGTTTTACAACTAAAACCGTACAAGATCGTATTGTTTTATTTGGATTTCCAACAAATGGTCAGGCTAAGGAACTTCCTACTGCCACATGGGATCTCCTCTGGCGGGACGTCCCGAGAACTTAACCAGCTCTCTGCCAACACAAGGCCGGGTTACCTTTGTCACTAGGTAACTACTACACGACTATGCCATCCCCCGGTCCCTTTGGTCCTTTATCCGAGCGCTCGATTCCAACAACACCACACAGTAATAGATATAGTGTATCAACATGAGTAAGTATCTGGGCTCCATATCATGATACCACCCTTTCCAGAAGGAAATGACCTACCCTAAAGGGCGCAACCCTCACAACCTTGCCGCATATTCCTGTTTTGACCATTTCCGGGGAGTGAGGTCTGACGAAGTCTCGTCCAAAAAGCCACGATTTAGTACAAAACCATGCTTTGGGTCAACAAATGATCAAAGCAATGATCACAAAGATAAATGATCATACAAATGATCATATAACAAATGATCAAACAATGATCATTTCATAGCAACGCTCAGCATGTCACATTACCAAATTGGGAATATATCGCTGATAACCATCAACTACATAACCTCTGAGCTCGTACGTCTCAGAGAAGGGTGTTAAGCTAAGAGAATAAATTCTCCGCCACCAACGGAAATGTATTTGAAAGAAATCTGTTTTATATCTCAATTTGTAATGTTAGACATACAAGTCTGTTCTGGGTTCGAACAGAACCGAAGGCACTTCCAAAGAAGTCCTTGCAATCCGGGCATTTACAATCCCGATCGGACTTTCCATCACTTAGGGAGTCTCTATACCGGCGCGACTCAGTGCAGAGACAATCGATAGGTCATCCTATCGCTCTTGCAAATACTCGGTCTTCACACCGGTCTTCAAATGCTATCCATAACGACATATCACATATTCAGAATAGGTTATACGACCCGAAGGTCCTTTCTCGGCTAACCCGAATAGTGAGCACAACATTTAAAACATATGGATGTGGGATTTCAATTAAGTCACAACTTAATAATTCAAAATTTTCTTTCAAATGATTTAAACCAATTACCATTTCGAATCTTTTAAACAAAAAGATTTATTTCACAAAGTTCACCCAGTTTCACAAAGATTCATTCCTGTATTTCAAAACAATTCCATTTCAATTGGATTAATTCATTAAATCTTTAAATCAAAGATTTGTCTTATAGCTTTCAAATCGTTCCTAAATATTCACAAAAAAAATTCGTTTCCAAATATTCATCTATAACTTGGAAAACTATTTCAGTTTAATTGAAATCCCTTTATTACAATTTGAAATTCATTTCTCCTATGAAAGTTTTTATTTTCATTTAGAAACAACAGTGTTATTTCGGAAAAACCCTATTTCATTTACACAAGTTACAATCTTTAGGTTAATTCAAATTCTCAAAAGAACAATGCTTTAAAAATGGTTTGACTCATATATAACTAGTATAATATCGATAATCCCTAGTTTCAGATCATAGAATTCAATTTCAAGTATTGAATTCAAATTTTAAATCAAAATATTTAAATTCCAAAACTTAATCAAGTTATTCAAAATAAATTTCATCTTTGAAATCCCATTTCAAAAAGCTTTTCACTTTAAACCCAATCCCTTTCCAAAACATTTGAATTCAAATTGTCTATTTAAAAATCACTTCAAAAAATCTGTGACTTAATCGATTTCATCGTGAAATCCATATTGGTGTGTGTATAAGTATGGTCTAGGGGTTTAACACAATAGTGCAGCATCATTCAATCATCATGGATTAAAACACAGAAATATAGTTGATAAGCGATATAAACTATAACGCTTATCTTACAGATCACAGATATATATATTAATGTAAATAAATAAATGAATCATACACAGCTCAATCCACAGTACAAAATATCACAGATCAGTTAGGACAATCAATTCAAGGCATATCATACAATACAATCATTCATAAGTAAGGTCAAACATCCAATAGTCATTTACCAGTAGGATTAGTTATTTGTTTAATCCTATTTTTTTTTCAATGCATTTTCAATTAAATTAACTACTTATGAATTAATTATCCAATCCTGATAAATTTATCACAAATCATTTGATATAAATAAATTAACCAATCACCTTAATTAATTAAATTATTCTAAATTACTTGTTAACTAAATTAATTATCCCATGATTAAATATCTCCATTAATTAATCCCTTGATTAATTACAAAGGCAATTACCCCAATTACTTCATTTATAAATCATCTTTAATGACCTTCATTAACATTCATTTAATTTCTTTTCCAAAGTAATTTAATTACATCAATCATTATTAATTATAAGTTTGATTAACCATTAATGATTCATTAATTAATTAAAATTTAATCTATATTACTTAATTCATTAAACTTTAATTAATACATTTAAACTTATAATTACTAATTTAATCTATACAAATCATCAATTTATCCATTCTAATTATCTTAATAGTTAATGAATTTAAATCCTTAATCTTCATTTACTTAAAGTAAACTTATTCTTGTTATCGATTTTAATTTCACTACAAATATGGTTGAAAACATTTATTTCAAATTTACATTTGAAATTTCTTTTTTTTATAAGTTTAAAATGAAATCTATTTATCTTTTAATCAATTTATAAAACTACTTTAAAAACCTTTAAAGTTGTTTCAAAAAATCTAAATTTCAAAACTTTATTATATTTTAAAACTGAGATTCCAAAACCACATTGAATCATTATCACATTTCTTTTGAAGATTATCAAGTCAAACAAATTAAATTCAAGACATTTGCTTTATGATTTATATTTGATACTTGTTGATATTTAGCTTCAAAAATCTTGTTACTTTCCTTTACTTTGTAAAACTTCCATTCTTTGTTTTTTTTAAAAAAAAAAACTTGTTAACAATTTCCTTTATTCAAAGTAACTTGGTATAAGTTGAAACTCCTCACAGTAAAATCCCGAACAACTCTCCAAAATCCCTAACACAAACTCGAGTCAACACTCGAGTAGCACGCTTTGCATCCCCTTCTTCCTACCCGAGACGAGCACGAGAGGAACTCGAACTGCTTCGAGTGAAAACCCCAGTTCCTTCACTTCTTTCCCAACCCAACTGTGCACGGAGACTGTGCACATGCACCCATCACCGGCAACGCTCCGACACCTGCGACCACCCCCAACAAGTCGACTTTGACTTCCACAATCCATCGAACCACCCAGAATCAAAAACTATCACGAATTCAAGAATCTAGCATATGGGTTCGACTAGAATACACCTGGGTTGCTAAAACCCGCTTCAAACCACCTTCTCTGGCCACCTGCGAACACGCCATCTTGCTCGAAACCTTCCTGATACCCAATGATTCGAATCCCCCTGGTGCGACGCTCCAAGTGCTTCGCCGACGTCGCGGCGATCTCATCTTCTCCCTTGACCAAAACAGACCCTTAAACCCTAATTACAGCTCGTTCACAAAATTATTGCAATAGATAATTTTTTAAGATTTTTCCTGGGATCGATGAGGATCAAGCAAGCTCCAAAATGAATTACAAGATCTAATATTCGTTGGATTATCAGATATTCACAAAAAAAACATTTTCGGTTCCCTTTAAAATGCATCTTGAATACTTCCTTAAAAATCACCATTTTTATGTTAAAAATCCTACCTTTGTGTATAGATTCAAGTTATATAGTTGAATCAGCAATCTAGAATATTTGAATTTAACATAAAATTTATGATTGCCCTGTAAATCATTTTCCAGTGGGCATACTCTACTGACAGGTTGAAAACAAGTTTAAAGCTTGATTTATATTCAAACATCTTGCTTTGATTTAAAAACATAAGCCTATAAATAATTGAATGAAAATATTTTGTATTTTGATTGTTTACTTGACTCTGTATTTTCTTAATCTTGGGTTAATTACTGAAATGAACATTCTTAAACTATCTTTAGAATTGATAATGTATTATCATAACCATATTTCATTCATGGATCGAAGTCAAATTCTGATTGTATGAATAGATTTAGATTTTTTTTTTTAGATAATCCATGCCTATGGAAGCAACAGCGACAGGTTGTATATATTATACAGATGTATACAAAATCAAACAGAGCAACTCAAAGCATTTATTCAGATAAACTCAATCATGCAAACATATCAAAACAACCTCATTATCAATCATCATCAAAAGGTAACAAATTCAAGCCTTTAGGTTAAGAAGTTTGCTCACCTGAAACTGTTGAAACAGAGATAGCAAAAGCCTGGAAAAAGGTTCAAAAATCTGGAATTGAATTTTCATTTTGATCTGGGCTTTGATATTATTGAACTTGTATTTGATTTATTGCTTCAGGCTTGAAATTTCCCTCTGATATTGAAACTGATTTTGTTTTGCTTTTGTTATTGGCTAATGTTTCTTATCTTTTCTTTTCTTTTTTTCTGGTATATTAGGTTGAGGATGAACTGAAGTGAGGATTGATGCATATAAAAAGAAACATGCAGTATATTGTTTGTACAATAAGTATGTTAAAGATGCTTGCATTAAATGCATAAGGTATGTTGCATTAAATGCTTGAGTACCTTATGTTTTTCAACCTTACCTATTTTTTTCTTCTTGCATTTGAATAACTCGGCTGAGTTATATATGTTTTGTTTTGTTTCTTTCTTTTCTTTTGCAAGCTACATACTTGTATGTATTTTTGTTTTGTTTAGCAATACTTTTTTTTTGTTTTACACAGCAACATACTTGTTGTATGCATACATTTGTTTATTCTTTTGCCTGGTTATTGTTATTTCTTGTTTTGTTTACTTTATTTGTTTTGTTTTGTTTGTTTGTACTGGTTTATTATGCAGTTTATTTGGGTGGCTGTAGATCACTTGTTGGTGGCTGAGATGATGTATTTTATACTTGCATTTATTTGTTTATACTTGTTGATACTTTTACTTGCCTTGCATTATCTCTAACTCGGCTGATGATATTTATTGTGTACTGAGACAATTTTCTTATTATTATCGCATATATATTATTTATTTTTATACTTATGTTGATATAATAGTTTCTTATATTTATTTTTATTTTCATTTGAAGTTTAACTATTCAATCATTTAATTTACTTGTCTATTATTATTTATAAATTTCATAGTTTCTCTTATTTTATAAATTCAAATTATTTTCAAACCATTTACTAAAAATTTAAATTCAATTGATTTAACATATATTTTATTTGATTTGGAGAAACTCGGATCAATTTACCAGTTAATTTCACAATGTTTTATTCAAAAACTAAATAAATTATCAATTTAAATTAAATTAAAATCCGGGATCGTTACACATTTTGACAGCGAAAATCGTGTGTGCCTCTGAGAGCCAACAGTTACATGGACTTTTGCTGTGATGGCAACGTAACCCTGGAATGTAACTGCGATTTGTTATGGGTTCCATGGCGTAATCGAGGGGCGTAGAGTGCCTATAGTTACATGGACTTTTGCTGCGATGGCAACGTAACCCAAGATGTAACTGCGACCATGGATGGGAGTGATGATTTCCAGAGCATTCTCACCAAAAGATATTTCCTCAATTTTAAAAAATATTTTCTATATTTTCAATAAAATATTTTCCAATTATTTTCACTGGATGTTGAAAATGGGTTTACCGAGTACTTATAGATTTTCAGTCTTACGCATGATCAACGTTTGACCGAATTTCTGTGGATATAAGGATGGACTGGTTGAGACATCGAGCTATAAAAGTATCTTCATAAAAACTATTTTCCTAATATTATATAGATTTTAAAAGTGTGTTGAAAATAATCAAAGAAATTTATCTGATTTAAGCATTTTTAATAAATTCTGCGTTCGATTCTTTTCGAGGACGAAAAGATTCTAAAGGGGGAGGAATGTGATAACCCAGGCTTTGAATATCTGATAAATGGGTAATTAACTGTTTTAATCAATTGAACAGATAAAATTATGATAATAATATATATCAGGATGTGTAAATGAATTTGGAAATATAATAAGAATTGAATTATTCATATCTGGGAAAAATAATTATTTAATAATCTTCGTTATAAATTATTTAGACTTGACAAAATTGTTATTTTCAAACAATAATAATAATTGTGTTGTGTGTGTGTATATATATATATATGGATTTTTAAATAGAATTATTATATATAAATGGAATTTGAATTTGTTAAAATAGTATGTATCCATCCATTGGACTTTTAATTTTAATTTGAAATTTAATTTGAATTTGGATATTTAAATTGAAGTTCAAAGGATATATATATATATATATATATATATATATATATCTTAAATTGTACTTTGGTTTTAAAATGACTTTTATTTGATTTTATTGAGAACATAAATTGTTTGTATTATTTTCTTTTTAAAGAAATTTATTTATATAAATTAGGAAATTAATTACAAAAGCATTTATTAAATTAGAAATGCATTAACTAATTAGGATATTTATATAAAAGCTTTTAAAAAAATCAATTTAAAAATAAATGAAATACACAAATACATGTGTTAGCGTATAAATTACTTGATAACAATTGTTAAAAAATTAAATGTGGTAAGGGATAAGTGTCACTCCTTTAGTTTATTTTTCTTAATTTTTATAAAATCATAAATAAGATTATATAAGTGTACATCTTTCATACTTATTTCTTTTTCAAATCATAATTCTAAACTCAAAGAAAAACTCAACCCGATCTACCCTACAAACCACTAAAATAATTGTCTTATAAGTAGGAATATATTTGAAATAAGAAATGTCAAATAAAGTAAAATCTATTATTCTGAAATATTATCTTTGTAATGGATTTAAAGGGAGTTAAATTTGAAAAAATATAATAATATATCTTTAAAATGGTAGTCAATGAAATTTTCATAAGCATAGGCCATAATTTCATTGAGTAATAAATGCTGATTTCAAATTTAATGTAATAAGTTTATTTGTTACAAAACAATTTATTGAAAATTATTTTGCATATTGTAGAAATTTTTCAAGAAGAGATTATTATGCTCCTTTACGTAATTAAGAAATTTTTGAATTTTTGATTTAATAATGGTTTGGTTTAATAATCGAGTTTTAAATGTTTTGAACTAAAAGTCCAACTTTTTAGCAAATAAATCTCTATCGTAGAACATCCTTGAAAAGGAAAAGTTGGTTAGAAAAGGAAAAATTTTCATGGTTTCTTTTAGGAACTGCACAATTTTTGAAAATTGGCAAAATGGGTTTTCAAGTTTATAATAATAAAGATAAAGTTTTGGACAAGGTACTATTTGTGAAATTTTAGTTTTAAGAATCGTGAGAGCTAAACAATTTTTTTTATGAAGACATGGACCACTACTAAGGTAAGGCAGAGCAAAGGTTTTGAGATATGAATAGTGTAACTATCCCGATTTTTGAGCCAAATTTAAATTGATAACTTATATAAATTTTTGGATTAAATTGTGGATTAATTTGAATTTTTCAAATTTAATAAGATATATACTTATTTATTTTAAACTTATTGAACTAAAGGGCTTAAATATAATATTGTTTGTATTTACAAGTGTATGAAGATGAATATCATATATTTACAAGTATTACTTGAGTTAACAAGTGTCATACTTGTTTTTATTTTACTTTTATTTTTGAAATTAATGAATGGAAAGGAAAATAAGATATATAAATACGTCCATTCCCTTCTTTCTTTAAACCCCTTTGTTATCTTTCAAAAACACAAACCTGAGAATACGCAAACCAGGCTTTAAACTTCTCATCCTCAAACGTTAGAAATAAAAAAAACCAAAACAAAATGAAAATCTAAACCAAGTCCAAAACTGAAAACCAAAATCATCTCAAACATCAAAACCTCAAAAGATGATCAGAACCTGATCAATGCAACCATATCAAAAGAAACTGAATCAAAAGCTTGAGATTAATCATAGCTTTAAGCAAAAGAAAATCAAAAAGCCTGGAAAACATGCAAGAATCAGCTAAGCAAGCAAGGATTCAACCGGGAAATTCATATCAACCCAAACAGATCAGGTTCAAATTCAAAACCTGAAGATAAATTCAAGCAAGGATTAGAAATCAACAATCAAAACAAAAACAAACCAGAAGCAAATTAGTTCAACATCAAGCTTCAACATCAAAAGTCCAGATCAAAGACCAATTCAGTTTTCAAATAACATCTCCAGGTTCTCTGTCTTTCATAAAAAACCCAGGTGAGCAAACCCTTAAACCCTTATATACTTGAAGTTGTTTGTATGTTTGTTAATGTGCATGCATGTCTGTGTGTATATTTTTTTATATTTGCCTGTGCGTGTCTGGAACAAGGAATAATTACTTCTGTTCTTAGTTCTAGGTTTCAAAAACCTATCTAAAACCGAAACCTCTTCCTATAATTCTTGTCTGATAACCCGGGCTTTGAATATCTGATAAATGGGTAATTAACCGTTTTAATCAATTGAACAGATAAAATTATGATAATAATATATATCAGGATGTGTAAATGAATTTGGAAATATAATAAGAATTGAATTATTCATATCTAGGAAAAATAATTATTTAATAATATCCTTTATAAATTATTTAGACTTGACAAAATTGTTATTTTCAAACAATAATAATAATTGTGTTGTATATATATATATATGGATTTTTAAATAGAATTATTATATATAAATGGGATTTGAATTTGTTAAAATAGTATGTATCCATCAATTGGATATTTAATTTTAATTTGAAATTTAATTTGAATTTGGATATTTAAATTGAAGTTCAAAGGATATATATATATATATCTTAAATTGTACTTTGGTTTTAAAATGACTTTTATTTGATTTTATTAAGAACATAAATTATTTGTATTATTTTCTTTTTAAAGAAATTTATTTATATAAATTAGAATATGTATATATAAATTAGGAAATTAATTACAAAATCATTTATTAAATTAGAAATGTATTAACTAATTAGGATATTTATATAAAAGCTTTCAAAAAATTCAATATAAAAATAAATGAAATACATAAATACATGTGTTAGCATATAAATTTACTTGATAACAAGTGTTAAGAAATTAAATGTGGTAAAGGACAAGTGTCACTCCTTTAGTTTATTTTTCTTAATTTTTATAAAATCATAAATAAGATTATATAAGTGTACATCTTTCATACTTATTTATTTTTCAAATCTTAATTCTAAACTCAAAGAAAAACTCAACCCGATCTACCCTACAAACCACAAAGAAAATCAGTAAACACTCTTCAAGTTCACAACACAAATACCTGTAATACATTTTCCAAATCAAAAGATCAATCCTGTAACTATTCTTATTTCAAAGATAAAAACCTGCAATCAATTTACTCTTACCAAATGCAAGCCTGTAACCAAGACACAGTTTCAAACTGATAGTCAACCTGGAATCAAACAAAAATCAAGTTCAAGCTCTTTACAAATTAAAAATCAGTCACACGTTTAAAATCTAGGTCTCTATTTCAAAGGTGAGTAAACTGAAGTTTTTTTTAGTCTTAAAACCTGATACATGTTGATAAATTTTGAAGAAACTTGTGACCTAAATGATTGCATGTTTGTGTTAAGGTAAATGCAAGTAGAAACTGTGTGAAGGTCTGGAAATGTGTATGTATATGATATTTGTTTGAACTATAGGCTTTGATCCACTAGATAAAATCCAAATTTATTCTTCATAAAACTAAAATTTGGATTGATCAGGTTTGCAGGGAAAATCAAGTCCCAGAAAATTTTTTTAAGACCCTTTTTCCTCTGTTTAACAAAAAATAGTGAGTAAACATTTAATTTTAAAATAGCTATAAATCTGGAATTATATTTGATGCATGTGTGAAAGCTTGATGTTAATATGAATGCTTGGATTGCAATGCATGTGTATATAGATAAATGAAATGCATGTGTATATCCTGGTGATACCTCTCTGTTGTTTCACAATATCAAGAGCAACATCTTAACTCCATATCATTCTATCTAAATTGATCCAGGCTTTGTTTTCTGAAAACAAATTGTCTGTAATAATGAAATGTCATTTTTAAAATTTGTTGCAAGGATTTATATTTGAGGAAATGTTTTGGAAATAGAGATTACAGTTAAAATGAATCAAAGTCGATAAAATCAATGTTCAAAAATTTGTTGTTTTGATTATATAACCCATTCCGATCTTGCAAGATATGAATTTTAATATAAAAATCTGGATTTTTAAGTTCATATATTTGGGAATTTCTGGATTGATCAAATTTTGTATTTTCGTCAATTGCCGTTAAACGGCGATGAGTGGCACGGCGAGATTTGGACTGGAGATGGTTGGGATGTCGTCGAACTCAGGAAAATTAGTGTAGGGATTTGTCAGTGATCGTGGTGATCTGAGGTCGGCTAAGTAGGGTTTTGAGTGTTGATTTTGTGGTGTTGGTTGCTGAGGAAATCTCGACGTCTAGAAGGCATTGGGATTGATCGCGAGGGTGGTGACGGGTTCATCGGAGCTTAGGGTAGCTTCGGGAAGATCGGTGGGTGGTTCCAAGGTTGGAATCGTCGACGGCAGAGGATTTTTGGCGAATGGGTTGGTTCCAGTTTGAGTCGAGAGACTCGTTTTGATTTCCGTTGCGGTAGGTCGGAATTGGGTGGCTGCTTGGGTCAAGAGGGTCAATGATGACTCGTGGGAGGTGGAGGCGATGATCGAAGGAGCTCCGATCATCTGTGCACGTGTATGTGCATATGCGGTGTGTCTGTAGGTTGGGAAGAAGGAGATTGGGGTGGGACTCGAAAATGTATTCGCGAATTTTGGTTTGTTGCTCGAGTCAGTATTCGTGTCGTCTGCGAGCTTTAATAAAACTGTAAATTTTGAATTTAAGTTACAAACAGAGTTATAAAGGAAGAATAAAGAAAGAAAAAGAGACTCAGGAAGGAAGAGAATTTGCTCGAATATTGTTCGAGCAAATTTGTGGTGGGCTCGGGTCTGACAGTTGGTAATAGAATTTCAAATCTGAAGTAAGTTGTATCGTTTTTTTTTAAAAAAAATTTAAGTAAATTTGTACTTGGTTTTAAAAGGCAAAGAAAATGTTTTAGCCAAGTTTTAAAAGTTAAACAAATTTTTTTTATTAATTATATTATCTTATTTTAGGAATAAGATTTAAATGAAAGGTTAGTTACATAAGAGAAACAATTTAAGAATTGTTAATAGTTTAATAAAGGTCATTAACTAGAACTGTTAAATAATTAATTAATGAGTTTAATTTAAAAGTGGAATGTTTTGAAATGTATTTAAATTTCGTTAATGATAAGTAAGTCATTAATGACAATAATAATAATAAAGATTTATCTTTAGAGATAATTAAGATTTGGATAATTAATGGCTAATTAATTAAATAAGGAAATTAAGAGTAATTAATTAGTTTAATTTAATAATGTTTAAATTTTATTAATAAATGGTTATAGGTTAATCAATTAAATTAGTGACTAATTAATTACTTAATGAAATTAATTAAAGCTTAATTGCTTAGTATAATTAATTAAGGGTTGTTTGATTAAGGAAACTAATCAATGATTAGTTAAATAATGATCATGACTGACTAAGGGATGATTGATCAATGAAGTGATTATGAGATAATTAATTTGAGTGACTAATTAAGGATCAACGTAATTAATATGGATGGGCAAAGGATAATAAATTTGTGTAATTAATTAATAGTTAATTACTTATTGTAATTAAATAATAATTAATCAAAATGATTAATTAAGAAGATAATTATAGGATGATTAATTAATTGACTTGTAATTAATTAATGTTGAGTAAGTAGTATTAAGGATTATGGAAGTAATTAATTTAATTAGAATGGTATGACTAATCAACCTTGTGTATGGATGATCGAATGATATTGAAAGTCTTGGTTTAATTGTTATCCCTAATATGTGATTCGTGATGCTATTGATATGATATGTTCGATTTAAGCAGTGGTGATGAGGTCGTTTACTAATGATGTATTACTGTGACACCCTATATTTAAAGTTGAATTGTATTTCACTTAAATAACTTGGGTTAAAATGACATTGGATTCGAAGAGACCGGATTCGGGTACTAGTTAATACCCGAAACCACTTTGATTTATAATCTATAATAATTCTATATAGATTTGATATGTGAAATCAATAGGCTGAAATGGAATGATTTACGTGAATTGGACCATTTAATCTAAGTTTTGGTACTTAGAAATTGATGTGAGATGTAAGTGTTGTCTATAACGATTTCTGAAGTTGTAAATTGATACAAGTTACCATGGGTTTATATAAGTTGTATGCTTTTGTGTTACATGTTAGATGGGTTTGCTCACGCTTGTTTCTAGCTTGACCCGGGTGCTACTCTGATGTAATGCTCGGGTCAGACCGAGTATTACAGATTTTCAAGTAAGGACGTTCTGGAGCTCAAGAGGCGAGCTGGATGGATGGAACATGGAGGGTATTCCGCTGTGTATATATTATAGTTTATCTAGGACATGTTTGTTTAAACTGTCCTGTGTTGTGTATTGGTTGTAACCCTGATGTATAAAAATGTAAGTGTACGGATACAGTTCTTCTTTTGTAAACTGTTATTTATGTGATATTATATTTTGATCCGCTGCGAAATGTGAGATTTCTGTGACTTGTTCCTGTTTCTTCTTCTATCTCTTTCTTTCTTTTCTCTAACTATCTGGAATTTTTCGGGATCGAAATTTTCGGGTCGTTACATCTTGTCAGGTTTGAAAATCTAAACAAACCATGTTTGTAAAATCAAGATTTAAGTTCTAAAAATAATCTCAAGTTGAAAACTGAAAGTAGTTCTGTCTAAGCAGAAGATAAACAATGAAGCTTCAATACATGTTAAAATTCGAGTATTAAAGTTTATTGATTCACCTATATCATCGGGAACATTTTTGAAAATGATGAATTTTAAAGGTGAAGTCACGATTTTTAAGTTTTTATTCGTGGAGTAATTACAAGATGAACGGGAAGTTCTTTTTGCCAAACTCTGGCGAACCAAATAATGGTGTAGATCGATTTTAGGCCTGAAGATAGCTGTAGAGGTAGGTGGCTCGGGAAAAATGCATGGTGAAATTCTCGATCACCATAGTGTTGTGTAGACAATGATGTAGGGTTTTGTGTGCAGTTTTGTGTCATCATGTTCTAGAAGTCGTTGTGTCGAATTGGATGATCGGGAAACGATCGCAGGTGGGGGAATTTATGCGTGGAAGGATGGAGAAGCTTTAGGGGTGATCGCAGGCTCGTCGGTGGCCGGAGGTGGCCACACTAGGCATTTTTTCGATGATCATAGTAGGTTCCAAGCGACATTGTTGCGTTCGATTTTGATTCTGGTTGTCCTCAAGAGTTTTGGGTGTTTGGTTGAGTCAAGGTGGTCGTTGATGACTCGGGTGGGGTGGCATCGATGATCGGAGAAGCTCCGATCATCGGTGCACGTATACGTGTGCATCTGGTGTCAGTCTTATTTTATTGAAGAAGAAGGAGTTTGAACTCGAAGACGTACTCGGGTATGCTATTGGGATTGGAACATGAATATGTTAGCAGGTTTAAAGTTTTAAAATAAATACAAAAAATAAAAGTCCAGCTTCAACATCAAAAGTCCAGATCAAAGATCAATTTGGTTTTCAAATAACATCTACAGGTTCTCTGTCTTTCAAAAAAAAACCCAGGTGAGCAAACCCTTAAACCCTTATATACTTGAAGTTGTTTGTATGTTTGTTAATGTGCATGCATGTCTGTGTGTATATTTGTTTATATTTGCCTGTGCATGTCTGGAACAAGGAATAATTGCTTCTATTCTTAGTTCTAGGTTTCAAAAACCTATCTAAAATCAAAACCTCTTCCTATAATTCTTGTTAGGTTTGAAAATCTAACAATAATCTCAAGTTGAAAACTGAAAGTAGTTATGTATAAGTAGAAGATAACCAGTGAAGTTTCAATACATGTTAAAATTCGAGTATCAAAGTTTATTGATTCACCTATATCATCAGAATGTTTTTGAAAACGATGAATTTTAAAGGTGAAGTCACGATTTTTAAGTTTTTATTCATGTAGTAATTGCAAGATGAACGAGAAGTTTGTTTTTGCCAAATTCTGGTGAACCAAATAATGGGGGAGATCGATTTTAGGCCTGAAGATAGATGTAGAGGTGGGTGGCTCAGGAAAAATACATGGTGAAATTCTCGATCACCACTATGCCGTGTAGACAATGATGTAGGGTTTTGTGTGCAGTTTTGGGCCATCATGTTCTGGAGGCCGTTATGTCGAATTGGATGATCGGGAAACGATCGCAGGTAGGGGAATTTATGTGTGGAAGGATGGAGAAGCTTTAGGGGTGATCGCAGGTTCGCCGGTGGCCAGAGGTGGCTATACTTAGCATTTTTTCGATGATCATAGTTGGTTCAAGGCGACACTGTTGCGTTCGATTTTGATTCCGGTTGTCCTCAAGAGTTTTGGGTGTTTGGTTGAGTCAAGGTGGTCATTGATGACTTAGGTGGGGTGGGGGCGATGATCGGAGAAGCTCCAATCATCGATGCACGTATACGTATGCATCTGGTGTCAGTCTTATTTTACTGAAAAAGAAGGAGTTTGAACTCGAAGACGTACTCGGATATGCCATCGGGATTGGAACGAGAATATATTAGCAGGTTTAAAGTTTTAAAATAAAAACAGAAAATAAAAAGAAGAGCAAAGGAAAGGGGAGGGATTTACTCGGGGCCATGCTCGGGAAAAACATGGTTGGAGCTCGGGGATTTTTGAGGGTTGGCTCAGGGTTTTATTTTTGAGTTTCCAGGTTTTAAAATTTGAAAGGAAAATTTGTTCCAGGATTTTAAAAATAAAGGAAACTATAGTTTTGAAGTTTAAAAACAAAATACATTTAGTAACAAAAAAATTTCAAAGCTATTTAGTGATAAGTTTTCAAAGTATAAATAATTATCAAGTTTCAAAACAAGTTTCAAAGATTTGTGTTTAAAATTAAATATGTTTAAAATTTGTGCTAGGGTTTTGAGCAATTATATTGGGATAATTATTTAAAATATTCTTAAGTATTTCAAACAGAATTTGATGAGGTGACTAAAATAAGTGATTAAGATAAATGATTTATCTTAAGTTAATTAAGGCCTTAAGTAATTAAAGGATCATTTATTAATGTAATTACTTAAAGGTTAATTACTTTAATGTAATTAAAAGTTGATTAATTAGTTGGTCATCAAAAGTTAATTAATGATAAGAGGATAATTAATTACTTAAAAATAATTACTTAATTAAAGTAATTAATTAATGATTAAAGTTGATTAATCAAACGATTAATTAAAAGATAATTAATTAATATGGTATTTAATTTGAAGATAATTAATTTATTAAAGGTTAATTAATTAATGTAAGTGATTAGGGATAATCACTTATTTTAATTTTATTAATAAATGGTAATTAATTAAGGGTTAATTAATTATGTAATTAACTTAAGGTTAATTTAATTAATGTAATTAATTAAGGATAATTAAAGGCTCATTAAAGGCTAATTATTTAATTATTAAAGGTTAATTAATAAAATGATTAAAGGATAATTAATTGATATGGTTTGTAATTGATTAATATTAATTAACCAGGATTAGTGGTTTATTCATAAGTAATTAATTTGATTTAAATTAATCAGATAATTAATGGATCTTACTTATGGATGACTGTATTCTATTGAACTTTGTGAATTGTGTGATGTCCCTGATGTGTGATGCTTTATGATATGGATTGTCTGATTTGAGTTGTGATGAATGCAATTTATTTTATCTGTGATGAATTAATATTATTTATCTGTGAATGAAGATAAGCGTTATATATTATACCACTTATCGATATTGCTGTATTTGAATCTGTGATGATTGAGGATGTTGCACTATTGTGTGAAACCCCTGGACTACACCATACACACACTAATATGGATTTCATGAGGATTCGGCTCAGTCACAAATATTTAGAATTTAAAATATTATTTTATTTAAAAGTTGAATTTTTAATCCAAATGGTTTAAAATGGAATTGGACTAAGTATGAAAAGTTTCTGAAAAGGACTTTTAAAGATAAAAGTTATTATGAATAACTTGATAAAGTTTTGGAAACTAAAATAATTTGATTTGAATTTGAATTCAAGTTTTAAAAAATTGAATTTTATGTTTGAAAATTATGGTTTAAAAAGGTTATATAAGTTATAAATGTGTTTATATGGGTTTTAAACCATTTTAAAAGTATTATTTTGGAAATTTTAATTCAACCCACGTTTATACTTGAAAGGCTTTAACTTGAGCAAATGTAATTGGATTTTCCCGAATGAAAACTCTTAGTTTTCAAATGATAATAGCTTTCAAAGAAAGAAAGGATTTCCAGTTTTGTTAAAAAAGGTTTCAAATTTGAAATGAAATTGTTTTGAAAGCTATAATTGAATCTTTGTGAAAGGTTTGTGAACTTTGTTTCCAAATTGAAGAGGATCTTAAAATGTATCTTTTGTATAAAAGATTTGGGATTGAAAAGGAAATTTTTCGAAAGGTATGAATTAATCTTTGTGAAAGATTAGTGAACTTTGTGAAGTAAATCATTTTGTTTAAAGATTTGAAAATGGTAATTTGTCCAAACCGTTTAGAAGGAAGGTTTTGGGTAATAAGTTGTGACTTACTAAGATCCCATACATCCATATGTTTTTAAATACTGCGCTCATTATTCGGTTTAGCCGGGAGAGGACTTTGTGTCATTAAACCCATTTCGAATAATGATACGACGTTATGGATTTCATTTGAAGACCGGTGGTGAAGACCGGATATTTTCGAAAGTGAAAGGATAACTCGTCGAATGTCTCTGCACCGGTTGATCCTCAGTATAGAGATTTGATCACCCTTTGTGATGGGGAGTCCGGACGTGATTAGAGATTATCCGGATTTGCAAGGGCTTCTTTGTGACGTGCCTTCGGTTCTGTTCGAATCCGGAACTGACTTGTATGAATGTATGTCTGACATTACACTTTGAGATGTAAAGCTAGTTTCTATCAAATACATTTCTGTTTGGTGGTGGAGAATTTATTCTCTTAGCCTAACACCCTTCTCTGAGACATACGAGCTCAAAGGTTATGTAGTTGATGGTTACTAGTGATACATTCCCAGTATGATAATGTGGCATGCTGAGTGCTACTGAGTGTTGTTGATCATTTGTTGATCAAAGCATGACTTTTGTGAAAAGCGTAGCTTTGTGGACGATACCTCGTCGGATCTCACAACCCGGAAATGGTCGAAACATGAAAAATGCGGCAAGGTTGTAAGGGGTCACGCCCCTAGGATATGTCCATTTCTTCTGGAAAAGGGTGGTATCGTGGTATGGATCCCAGATACTTAACTCATGTGGTCGCTGCAAATTTATTACTTTGTGGTTGTTGCTTTATGGTTGAGGGACCTCGGATAAAGGTCGCAAACAACCAGGGATGGCATACTTGTAGGTATTACTTCCGGACAGGGGTAACTCGATCTTGTATTGGTAGAGAGATGGGTAAGTTCTCGAGGCGTCCCTCCAGAGGCGTACCTATGTGGCAATAGGAAGTTTCTTAGCCTGACCATTTGTTGGAAATCCAAAAAAACAATACGCACCATGTACGGTTTAAGTTGTATAACTTCCATGGAATGCGGTGGTAACCTGGTATTGAACATAGTAGCTATAGTAGGCATATAATAATGGTTGTATGCTGGCTAAGATTAATATTATACTTTCGAAAGGTTTTCTGCACTGTGCACTAATGATTATATCAAAAGGTTTTTTCGTATCAAGCATGGTTCATTTTCCAAAAAGCATTGCGGATTTCCTTTAAATTCTTTTGTTTTGCTTTTAATAAAGATAAATGGTTTTTGTTTGCTCATACCAGTTCCATGATTGACCTGGAGTTTATTGTTCCCTTTCTAAACTCTACGTGCCCACAATTTTCCACACGGGCATTCTAGAGTCAAATTTTCAAATAATCAGCTAGTAGATGTAGATTCAATAGCCTTCGAAGTCTTTGGTTTGGCAATCGCGTTATGGATCGCATTTTTCTCAATTCAGCTTGATGGTGGTTCGAACTTGGAGCTTTGGCATTGAAGACTCGGTTTTTTGGATTCCCGCTTTCTCACATGAAAGACTCTATTGATAGTCATCTTTCCACTGTCGATGGTCGCAAAGTCTAGACCATCCTTGTTGTTGTTATCCTATTCTGCTGTTGTATATTTATCACTGATATTGTTGGAATTAATATTGTATTCATTGTTATATCAATGATATTGTTTTCTTCCACTGTGTTGTTTACTTAATGTATTATAAGCTCCGACGAATCAGATTCGAACGTTCGAATCTGTGGCATTCGAATACGAGTGAAGTATGGATGCCGATTTTCGAACGTGAATATTCGAGTCGTCATAAATTGATTAGGAATAGTATGTACAACCTAATTCGAAAATCAGTTCCAGATATTTAATTATTGAATATTGATAAAATTATAAAGATATTCAAGATTTATAAATGGGTTATTGGTTAGGTTTCCATAGTTGCGTTGGAATGTGAATTTATATGTTTTGATTTATTTGAAATGACATCTGTGTAAATTCCATTAACTATTCAACTCCAAAATATGTATAAAAGCGCAAGTGATAGTGGAATGACATATTAGAAATATCCATTTAATCAAGTCTAAAAATTTAGGATTTTGGAAAAAATAAATTTTTGCTTGCGAAGAGAAACCATTCAAGGATGACCTTTCACCCGAAAGGGGATACGATGAATAGGAATATGAAGAGAATTTTCTGTTGGATGGGGATGAAGAATAAGGTGGCAGAATTTTCCAACATGCGTTTAGCATGCTAAAAAGAAATTGACAGAATTAATACGGCAGCGAATATAGGATGCTAGAAATCCTATGTGGACAAACGAAGAAAAGAGTTAGAGTTTGAAGCAGGGAACAAGGTGTTTGTTGAAGTTTTCCCTCTTTGGAAGATCATGAGATTTAGAAGTCATCACCAATTTTTTTAGGCCTCTCCCGATATTTAGAATGAATAGAAAGACTTGCTTATCATGTGGAGCTATCGGATAAATTGACAGGAGTCCATATTGTTTTTACGTTTCGTACTTAAGGAAATGCTTTCCTGGCATAATTACTATTGTTGAGCCTGATCAACTGGGGTATATTAAGGCCAAGCCAATAGCATCCCATGCCACCACAAGTAGCGTGGAACATGGAATTAGGGAACTTCGCAGTAAAGAAATTAGGCTAGTTCGAGTACAATGGAAGGAGAATTCGATGGAAAGCATGAGGTCTTATAATCCTAAGCCTTTCATTGGTAAACCTTTTCTTTCTAAAATTAGGTTGCTTGATTAGATAGCATGAGACGATCGCTAAACTTTTACTCACTTTTGAGCTCATATAAACACTTTTTGCATGTTTAGGATGTTTGCATTTTGAATGGCGGTTCGGATATTGTGCATTTTGAATGTACCGAATTATATTATTTTAAACCGACTTAAATCCGACGGTTCTAATACATTTCAACCGCTATAAATAGGAGCCCAGCCCTTTACTTTTATTCATAAATTATTTTTGAAACCTATCGAAGCTATGTTAGTCTCTCTCTTGAGATTTAGAAAAAATTTTTTTAGGGTTTTAGTTAAAAATTCTAAATGCGTATTACTTTATTTCTAATTTTGCTCTCCTTCAATACTTAAATTTCTGAATCTAATATATACATATACAAATCTCTTATTTTATTAATCAAAATGAAGAGATCTGAAAGAGATTGTTAAAGGTGTCAAATCCAAATGTGGCAAAGCTAAGGATATACTGTAAGTGAAAATCTTAGCTTTTTATTATAGTAGTTGATTAGTATATTTTGAGTTTGAATGCACCTTGGAGAGTTTTGGTTTGCAAAAACATCATATTATAAATCCCAAAACTCCTTCAATGTGAGATATCGATTCTAGGTTGAAATATCAATTGTTTATATAAAAATAATTGGAATTGTGTAGATTTGCAGTTTTGATAATTTTACCTTCTATTCCACTTCTTATTCTATTTCTTTAAATTTAATTAAAGGGTTTTGATTAAAGAATACTATGTAAGATACGAATTTTATTCGTAGTTTTCACTGCTTATTCCCATGATTTAAATAGAAATTTCACCGGTTATTTTTATGTGAAAAATGAGTTGAATAGGGTGTGAAATTGAAATTGTAAGTTCCATATATCAATATATTTCATTTTTTTGATGTAATAAGTTGTGTTTAAATTTTTATTATATATGTCTATTGATTAGAATTTTTGATATGAATTCTGGAATTCTGGTATTGTTGATAATATGGGACGAGACTTGTATAATTGTTGAAAGTGTTAGCATCTAAACACTAGTTTAGGGCGTATTTTCCGCATGCTTAGAAATTACTAGGCGTATATATATGCATAATTCACATATAATTAAAACATATAATTGCATAGTTAAATAGGTTATTAATTCTATTAAATCACCCTTAAGAAAGTAATAAATGTTAAAGGCGAAAAAAGAAAGTTTTTTTTACAAGGCCTTGATTATGGAAATGGTGAGATGTGTGATAATATATATAGAGTGTGATATGGATTATGACTAAGTTATCGGGATGTGAGGTCAGCCAAAAGCACATGGAAGTCTGCCCAGCTAATCCGGCCACCAACTGTGTAACTTTGGGGCTGATGTGAGAGATCGTTTATAATAAGAAACTGCGATGACACGAGGTTAATTGCAAATTCTATAGGATAAATCTGTCCAGCTAATCTGGCTGTCAGTACTTATGAATAGTTGGACTAATGTGAAACGTCACCGTGTGGTATGGATCATAATACAAAGGATCTGCTTTAGAGATTGGAGGTAATAAGTGGTTTTGTGAGGGCTATCTCTTTTCTATGTAAGAAGTAGTAAATGGTCGAGATTGTGTGTTAGCCACAGTAGAGGATATCTCAGGAATGGACCTACTTTAATTGGAAGTATTAATCGGCTGAAGAGATTTCATACAATATCAACTAGATAGTTACTTGTTAGGAGTCCGCCTTGGGATTATACATAGTAAATGGCGTGGACCTGTTTAAATAAGATATTAAATGGTCAGAGTCGGCATAACTCCCATAAAAAGGTATTAAGTGACTTGAGTATTATCTCTTACATCGACAGGACATTCTGAAAGATAAATATAGGTTATTGGGTTGACAACAAATTGATTGTGGCCTTGTATTTGGAAAGTTTTTTGTTAAAGTTTAAGAAAAGTCCTCGGGCTTATATTTTAAAAGACTTACGATGTAGGTAGAAAAATATAAGGCATATTCTTGTTTAAATTATACTACCCAAGTATTAAGATAGCAAAGCTCGGGATTTTTATTCACCAAACATATGTTACTCTGATTCCCTCCTTATTACAACATAGGTTAGGAAGGACAATGCTGT
This sequence comes from Allium cepa, assembly GCA_030765085.1. NCBI lineage: Eukaryota > Viridiplantae > Streptophyta > Magnoliopsida > Asparagales > Amaryllidaceae > Allium > Allium cepa. The sequence continues at coordinate 350,128,418 of CM060928.1, forward strand.
AGTTGGAGATGTTAATGAGACTTGCGGCAATAGTCTATTTATGTCTAGATATGTAATGGTGATATGGATATGTAACAGTGATATGGATATTTTGTTATGGTTTTCAATGATATTTTGAAGTTTGAATAAAATGGGTGCTGTTGTTATTAAATTTTATCCTTACCTTGGGAGATTCTAAATGCATAGATAAATAGTTCTATATTGTTTTTTTTTAACCAACGAACAGCTAACTTTGAGATAGATCTAAGTTTCGATGGGTCTTTTTTGGATCGGAATTTAGGTCTCTTTCAGAGCGGGTTATTACCGAGACGAGAACGAAACATTGGTCTCAAGGGTAATGGGGTTGTATTCCAATGAGGCCAGCTCGACGATGGGGATGAATTTAGTTCTAAAATTTGAGGGGCTTGAAGACGAGCCAACGTTTAATCCGCATAAGGAGAAAACCTAGAAAGAATGAGATTGACTTTTAACGGCATTAGAAGAAACTGAAGGGACCAAAAGAAAGAGAGAGAGACTTAAAAGCCAGAAGGACAACCAAAAGAACTATAGTTAGAGTCTGTGTTTATTTAAAAAGAGCAATGCTTTAAAGAAATTAAATTAAAAAAAAATGCTTTTAGAGTTTTAGTGCAATCAGTTGGGATACATAGGGAGTATTTAATAAGAAGTGCATCATGTCTTGCGTGGAGGTTGAATTTTAAATAACAGATATTCAAATCAACATAAGTTTCCGAATCATTTCCATTCAGCCCCATTGGACAATCCACCGAAAATCACATATATAATACAATATATTTTACTAATGTTGCCGAATATATTAACATAAATTAACATAAACATGTGAAAATATAAAATGCTAAATGTTGCTAATGCGGAGATGAGAACGACCACTTTTATTTGTCTGTATAATAATATTTAACTTTATTATTGCTCTGTTATGCAGGCGGGGAGTGCTTTTCCATGAAATCTCATCAGTTTTACCTTGGATGCTCACACCATTATCACTCTTCCTTTTTAATATTATTTTAGCAATACAATACCAGATTAAAAACAATGGGGTTAAGCTAAGTCGCTTCTATCAACACATTCTTTCTCACAAACAAAGCGAATGGTAGTAATGTTATATTGCCCAATTTATCTTTCTTTCATTTATTAATTTTATGCTTTTCTGAGGAAATCATGTTCTAGTTTAGCGCTTATATCAACTGCAGGCGCTTTAGCTTCTGAAATCCCCCATCAAAATTTGATGCTTTTTATATTAGAAATGACTTAGATACATTAAATACCATTTGGGTTTTTACTGAAGCCTAGTTAAAAGAATGTTGCAACGACAGTGTTTTTTTTCTTCTTCTTTCCCTCCTTTCCAATTGGTGGTGCTAAATTTGTATTCCTTTTCAGTTTGAAGTTGAGTAGCTGAAACCATTGAGATGGAGAAGCAAAAGAGTTTCGGATTGGAGGCACTAGAAAGACTACAAAGTTTAAGGACGAAGAGTTTTAGATTAGGAACAATGGAAAAGCAAAAGAATGTGATGCAACAAAGTTCAAACGAGAAGAAGCTCAAAGACGGTACAGGAAAAAAAGGCGACACAGAACTTCATATAGCTGCAAGAGCCGGAAATCTAAGCAGCGTTGAGAAAATCATTTGCGGTTTTGATGAAGCTCAGCTGAAGGAGTTTATGTGTAAACAAAATCAAGATGGAGAGACAGTGTTGTATGTTGCTTGTGAGAAAGGGTTTCGTGGAATAGTGAAGGAGCTATTGAAGGTTCTGGATGTACAGTTAGCCTCCATTAAGGCAAGGAGCTCATACGATTCATTTCACATTGCTGCTAAGCAAGGCCATTTTGGTATTCATTTTTCCTTTTTTTTTAGCTTCACGCCCATTAACTCCTTGTCCGAGGACTCTGAACTAAATCTATAGTTAATATAGACAAAGCACATAAATTTGCCATAGTACTTATAACGTAGTCAATTTTGGCAAAAGTTGGTGATTGTTTGAGTGTGACGTGTGGTTAACCTTTGATGTCTATGATTATTACTGTTTATGTGAGTGCATCACAGCATGAGGAGAATAAAGTACATGCCATCATGGTCATTTTGGTATTTGCGTGCAGGTTAAGTGTAAAAGTATGACAGTTCACTAGGAAATTCGTATAACGGGGCAGGATCCCTTTTTACAATGGGTGGCTTGTATTGTTACAATTGGTGGCTTATAGCGTAAATAATGTTGAAACACCACATCAATTAATGGCGAAACAGAAACACGACGTGCAATGCAAAAATTTGAAACGAACGATTTTAGGGTGAGCGAAAAATGCCCTCACGCAGGATCGAACTACGGACCTCCAGTTTACAAGACTGGCGCTCTACCACTGAGCTATAAGGGCTGACGTTCTAGCATCCAAATTTTGACTAAATAAAATGAGAATAAGGTGTTATACAATCTGTGATCCGCCTACTGCCAACCTGCATTCACTATCTCGAACTAGGTCTAAGTAACCTGAAGATGATAAACTAATGTACAATGTTTATTTTAATCCAGATGACGCTAAAAAAATGACATGACTCAAAACTATAAATTTATAATGATGATTAATAATATTTTTATCCATAGATTTCATACGTATATTTTATTCATTATGTTCTATTAGAATAAATGATGTGATGTTTATTGTGATTAGTGGACTTTTGGTTTAGTTTTTGGGTTACATTAACAAATATTCATATTTATCTTTAGCTTTTTGATCGAGTATGAATCTGCATCTTTTTATTTACACCTCTTGCTGATTTGATTTTAAGTTGACACGTCGGAATCCCGACCAATCTTATCCAATTCCTGAATTTATATGTAGATAAGCCATGGAGAAACCCCATGGAGAGGTTTCAACATGACATAAGAGAAACACGAGAATTCAATAATGGAGAATTGAATTTGAGTGTTTCAGATAGATTTTAACCAAGAATAATTGAATTGAGATGAGAGTGAATAGAGCATGAAAACCCTACTGTACATTTTTTTGATCCGGGTAGGAATAGAATAAAGCAAATAAGTTGGTTATTTGTATTTATTACCGTTGTTTATTTATCCCTATTTTTTATTAATTCAATTGTGTATACGGAGTTGAGAAAATTTCTTAGCATTTTAAACTGAAACAAGTGGAGAAGATATCATAGCATTTTATCTCAATTTGGATAAAGTGCGTAGTTCTCCAGTGATACTCAGATTGCCCTTGAATTGCAGAGATTGTAAAAGAACTATATCAATCCTTCCCTGCTCTGGCGATGACAACAAATTCATCCAATTCAACTGCTTTGGACACTGCTGCAACACAAGGCCATTTAAACATAGTCAACTTTCTTCTAGACACAGGAGTTGACCTTGCCAAAATAGCGCGTAACAATGGCAAGACTGTACTTCACTCTGCTGCAAGAATGGGACATGTAGAAGTAGTAAAAGCAATAATAAAGAAAGATCCAAGCATCGGCTTCAGAACCGACAAGAAGGGTCAAACTGCATTTCACATGGCTGTAAAGGGTAACAATGTTGACATTGTCCGAGAGCTTCTAGAGCCAGACATGTCTATAGTTAATGTTGAAGATGGCAAGGGAAACACAGCTTTGCATATTGCGATTAGAAAGGGTCGACCTGAGGTATGTATTCAAGAATTTACTGTAGCTTCATTCTAGGTCATTTTGGTATTCATTTGGACTTTGAACCGTGTTCAAAATTTAATTTTGCTTGCTATAATTAACTGTTAAATTTGATAAAACCAATCTGACTAAAGTGTAGTTTTCTTTTAAACTTACAGGTATTATAGGGCTGGGTTTGTTTTTATAAAGAAGTTCTGAGTCAAACTTATGATTTTTAAATCAGAACTTTTTAGTTGTTTGTTTTTGTTTCTTTTTAATCTGCTTTCTGATTAAAACCAATCAGACCAAAGCATTCGGAGAACTTTTCTCTTGTTTATTAGTAGTTCGGAATGTTGAACGATACTTTGTTCACTTTGTACAATTATTGAAATCTACAAATGTAATGCACATTCAAACTTTTATATTAACATTTTGAAATATCTAATTTTAAGCAAGCTGTGCCGATATGTTTAGGTATGAGTTCACAACCAGATAACTTATTGCTGTCGGGAGAGCTCAGATGCTAAGCTTTATTTTTTTTTATTTTTTTTTAATAATAAGTAAATCAAACATTTTCTACCTTATCAATATATGATGCATCATACCCGCAACATACTAATCAAGGAATTTATGTCAATATATGCTTTATAGTGCATCATGATTACAAGATGTTTTAGTGTTAATGTTGAGGTGTTTCGCATTGTACACAGGTAATGTTGGAAATTGTGTTGAAAAATTCAAGTGAATTATTAAAAATGACTAAGTGTGAAGAATGGCTTTGTGAATAGTCTCACATTGTAGGACTATATGAAAGAATCAAGTATTTATACTTGATTCTTAGAGGCTAAGTTGGGCCCTTTGGGCACCCAATGATGCTCTTTTGTGAGGAGGGAGGCCATGCTTGACCACCACACACGCGCGCTGCGCGCGCCGACCGACCGACTCGACCCGACCCGGGCCGGGCTCGGGCTCGGGCTCGGGCTTGTAGTGGTGTAACACTTATATTTTTGCTACAAATTTGTTAACTGTTTTCTGACCGACCACGTCCCCTAATCAGTAAAACGTTCTTTTCACTACTCCGTCGAGAGTGCAAACTGAACCGTTTCGTTCGTGCAAACGTAACGGTACCCCAATTTATTGAGAGGCTGTTTTATCCTAGAGGCGGCGGTGATTGATTCGAACTGCTTGCACCATTGAACAGATCGCCGAAACGTCTTCAAGAAAGTGACTCCGTCCACGACTCAGCCGAACCTTGCCATTGTTCTCCAACAGGTAATGACCGCTGATTGAAAATAATAGTCTCACGTCGTAAAAATAATAGATGTAAAGTCGTGCATATATAAGTTTGGCCACATGTAACAATAAATGAATCCTTTGTTTAAAAATGTTGACCAACTCTACGTTATTCCATGAAAATATGTGTGGACGGATTCCAAAATTCAAAATCCGCTTAATGCTCGACTTAATTGGTCAAACTTACGAAAGTTAGTGTTAATCATGTACCAACAATTGAACAGATTGGTGATTTGCTTGCCAAAGCGTTGTCTACTTGATTTTTTAGTCGGTTGAAGGGTAAGATGAACTTGGTTTCTTCCAAGAATAAAGAAAGATCAAGATGAGGGGAAAAGCAATTATATAGAAGTTGTGTTTAGAGTAATAATTTAATTAGTGAACCTTGCTTTGCTCAATATTCTATATAAGGTGAGCAACTCATTTTGTATCATAATTTATTCATAATGTGCTACATTTCACTAATTCACCAAGGACACAAAGAATATACAGAAAGAGTTTCGATTCTTCTCTCTCTTTCTTAAATTTCAAATAAATTTAAGGAGTCCTCTGTTTAGTAACATTTGTTCCTTTTTTTTTTTATATATATATATATCATTTTTAATATTTTCAAGCTATGTTAAATTGGTTTTTTTTTGTCTTTTTTAAAACTAGATACTATCATATTTTCGTGTCCGTGCATCAATTTGTCTCATTTGTGTTCATACCATACATTAGTTTTCAATTGTAAATTTATCTTTTGTAGTGACGAACAAAACAAATGTTGCATTACAGATTGTGAAATTCCTTCTATCTGTCCCAAACATAGAAGTAAACTGCGTCAACCGAGCAAAGGAGACCCCTCTTTTCCTATCCAACAAGCTCTGCCTCCAAGAAACCTCCACCACCCTCCTAGAACTCGGGGCCACTCTTACCGCCCCTCAAAGCCCCAAAACCTCCACAAAACAACTCAACCAAACCATAACCGGCATCAAGCAAGACGTGAAGTCCCATACCAAGCAATCAACCCAAACGAACATACGCGTCCAAAACATCAAAAAGCACCTCAAGAAACTCCACATGGGAGGACTCAACAATGCCATCAACTCCAACACCATCGTCGCCGTCCTCATCTCCACTGTCGCCTTTGCCGCCATCTTCACCCTGCCCGGTCAATACGTCGACTCCCCCACTTCCGACTTTACACTTGGCGAAGCTTACATCGCAAATAGCACATCCTTCATCGTATTTCTAGTTTTTGATTCTCTTGCATTGTTCATATCTTTGGCCGTGGTGGTGGTGCAGACTTCGGTTGTGGTTGTGGAGCAGAAAGCAAAGAAGGTTATGGTGTTTGTGATGAACAAGCTCATGTGGTTGGCTTGCGTTTGTATATCCATTTCTTTTGTTTCACTAACTTATATTGTGGTTGGGAAACATGATATTTGGTTGGCTTGGTGTACGATGGCGATTGGGACTAGTGCTATGGTTTCGACAATTGGATCTATGTGCTATTGTATCGTTGTTCATAGAATTGAGGTGAAGAACTTGAAGATTGTGAAGAAGGCTAGTCGATCCGAGTCTTTTAATTTGAGTGCTGGTTCTGATCCTGAGATGCTGATAATTGATAGTGAATTTAAAAAGAAGATGTACGCTCTTTGATGTTTATCTTGACTTTGCATGTCACTCATTGTAGCATGTTTGAATGCTTCATTGTTTCATCTGATGTTAGGATTATATATTGATCTGTTTTATGTAGCGATTCTTCTGCTTAAGAATAAATGGGATAATATAATATCAGGAACATGTGCCAGGGAAGAACCGCTGATTCTGTATGTATGGTTAAATAATGTTTGTTCTAATTAGTTACGGTCTTATCAATTGCTGTAACTAGTTATGGAAATGGTTACTCGTGTAAATGGTTCAAGGCAGGTGCCACAAACTATGAATTCTGTGTAATAGAAACCAGTCCAGATAGAGTCTGATGTATTCTAATGTACAAACAAGTAGTTATCTATGAGTGGAACCGAATGTAATGGAATATCTGCTCTGAATGATCAATGAAATAGAAATACATCATCTCCTCTCTTAATTATGTGAATTTACCCATTTTTTGTTGTGTATTTAGGTCTTAGTTTAATCATGTCTCATCTTTCTCTTGTATGTCATATCAGTAATGCCTTCAAACACCTAAAAGGTACATGTTCGTGCGCTCACAATTGATATAAGATTTAAGGTTAGAAGGTGAAGCTAAAATTTGAAAATATTTAAATACAGAAGGATTTTTAGTCTAAGGGCTTTTTTGTGGAGGCTAATAAGTTTTAATAACAGTAATTTTGGAAAATCAGTTTTAAAGATAAATTACAGGAAAAAGATAATAAAATTTTCATTTTCGGTTGTACAAAAATAATGATAAATGAATTTATCTTTTTTCTGTACAACTTAAACGGATAAACGAATTTATCGTTTCTCTGTAAATTGTCCTTAAAACTAATTATTTAGAATTGTTGTCCTTAAAACTTATTACACTGGAATAAAAAGCCTTTCAATCTAATTTCCACAACAGGAAATTATTGTCAAGGACAAAATTTCGCAGCTTTTTATCCTCAAGGACGGACCTTCAATATTTTATTCTGAAGGACAACTTTCTGTAGGTATCAGTTTTTAGTTATTGATAGCAGTTTTTAGGTATCAGTTTGTAGTTATCGGTAGCAGTTTTTAGGTATCAGTTTTTAGCTTGGTAGCAGTTTTGTTGTCCTTATGAATAATATTGGAAAATATTTGTCCTTATGAATAATTTTTAAAAGAATGTTTGTCCTTGTGGTAAAAATATTGAGGTCGTATCCTTGAAGCAAAAAATATACAAATGTTTGTCCTTTAAATTAATTTTCCCTTTCCACAAAATACAAAGTGGATGAAGTTATAATGCTAAACAAAAGCGAATATAGTGGAAATTTGTGAAGATGCCTTACATGTAGTATTTACTTAAAATGTAGGTCCTGTTGTTTATTCTACTAAAAAAGGCATCTTTTATAAAGTGAGACCCTATAATTAGAAAATATCTAAACATTGTATATTTGAAAATGAAGCTATATTGTTCATTTATAAAACATTGATTAGATCAATTAAAATAACAGTAATCATTTGAAGAACATCCTCCATTTAAGAAACATTGCCAATTGCTTAACGTTTAAGAAACATTTGAACCTCGCGCTACAGTAATGTTTTTAAACAAAGTTTTCATGTATCGGTTTTCAAAATTGATACAGTACTGTATCATTTTTGAAAAATGATACATTATTGTATGAGTTTGAAAACTATACATTATTGTATCATCTTTTTTCAAACGATAAAGTATTGTATCAATTTTAAAATATAAAACTTTCATAACTTTTTAAAACAAAATTGTTTTATATCAATTCAACACTTACACGTTACTGTATCATATTTCAATTATCTATTTTTACATTATATTAATGCTCTTGAAATAAATTTCAATGTATCAGTTTTTGAAATGATATAATACTGTATCTGTTTTAAAAATAATACATTATTGTATCAATATGGAAAATGAGACATTGTTGTATCACTTTGAAAATGGTACAGTATTGTATGAGCTTTAAAATATTAGACTTTCGGAACTTTTTAAACAAAGCTGTTTTATATCAATTCAACACTTATATGTTACCATATCGTATTTAAATTATTTATATATTTTAATCCTATTATTAGTCTTTAAAATAAAATTGATCATTTAAAAATGATTTTTTTAATCATGGCATTTTGCGTAATTAATTTTTTATGTTATAATAATATCTACAATATTTCATTATTCAAGTCTTATTTATACATTGTCATAATGTTCTTGGAACAAAATTTTAATTTGTCAGTTTTTAAAATAGTATAGTACTGTATAAATTTTGAAAATGATATTATTATATCAGTTTGAAAACGCTACATTACGGTATTGGTTTTTGGAAACGATATAGTATTGTAACAGTTTTAAAATATTATACTTTAAAAAAAAATAAACATAGTTGTCTTATATAAATTCAACACTTAAATGTTCCTGTATTATATTTAAATTATTTATTGTTACACTATAGTAATGTTCTTGAAATAAAATTTTAATGTATCAATTTTTAAAATGATATAGCACCATATCAATTTTGCAAACGATACATTATTGTATCAATTTGAAAAACGATACATTATTGTATCAGTTTTAAAATGTTAAACTTTTAGAAGTTTCTTAACAAAGTTGTTTTATGTCAATTTGACTCATGTACGTTACTATATCATATTTAAATCATTTATATATTTTAATCCTATTATTAATTTTTAAAATAAAATTGTCCTTTTGAAAATGATTTTTTTTAATCACGCTATTTTGCATAATTAATATTTATATTATTATAATATTTCATTCTTCAAGTGTTATTTTTACACTGTAGTAATGTTCTTGAAGTAAACATTTAAAGCATCGATTTTAAAAACGATATAGTACTGTATTAGTTTCGAAAACAATATATAATTGTAACAATTTGAATGCTACAATATTGTATCATTTTCTTCAAACGATACGGTATTGTATCAATTTTAAAAATATCAGATATTTAGAAGTTTTTAAGTAAAATTATTTTATATAAATTCAACGCTCATAAGTTACTATATCAAACTTACTTTTTTTTAATAACATGAGCGATACTTTATTCAAGCACAACACTCTTTTCGACGTCTCACGTGGTCAAACTCATGACCTTTAGAACCTTTGTCTAAAGCGTCACACCCCTAACCACTTGAGCTAGAGGTCCTTGACTTAAATTATTTATTATTACACTGTATTAATGTTATTGACCCGAAATTTTAATGTATCAATTTTTTAAATGATATAATACTATTTCAGTTTTGAAATAATATATTATTGTATAGGTTTAAAAATGCTACATTATTGTATCGATTTTTTCAAACGTTACAGTATTGTTGTTAGCAAATTTCTTTGCTAAACAATATGGAAGTTAAGATTGGTTTGGATAAGGCTTAAGTGGCCTTATACAAGTTTGGAAGTATATGTAAGTTCAAGTTCGAGTCCAAATCCAAAAATCAGTCATATACAAATCTGTTGTACTAAGTCCAAGTACAAATATGAATCATTTACACATCAAAATTTCAACAATAATCAAACATTCCCATTTAATAGAAGTATATTATGCAAATTAATTGTTCAAGTTCTTATTTGCGAAAGTCATAAGAATATAATCGGCACTAAAAGTTCCCAGTTCAATTTAGGATTTACAATTTTAAAATTTGAGAAATAGAAAAGAAATGATCCCCTCCTCCTTCTTGGTATTGATGGAGACATATCTATAAGGGTGTCAACCATACGGGATGGTTGGTACGTGTCCTGGCATTGAATCAGAGGGTTTCGGTATCGTCATCTTAATGAAAATTTGGCATCCTTTGTATGACTCGACATCACTTGTTGATAGAAACTTGATAATGCGATCTTGCTTGTTGAAATTTGACAACCTTTACATCTTTAGGGCTTCAACATATTTTCTATCTGCAAAAACTTGAAATGCCCTTCTAGTGTTAAAGCTCGATATTATTTATTAGTAGATACCCTACAACGGCTATTGTTATAGTGGCTCAATAATAGTTGATGCATCATTGGCTTGTTATTCAATAATAATTGTTCAAGTTCTATCTGCAAAAATCTATAACTTTTAATGCAATGACGGATAATCAAGATTCAGATAGCGACGACGATGATGAAATTGCTTTCATGACAAGGAATTTCAGAAAATTTCTAAAATATAGGAAGATGAACAATTTCAAAATAAATGACAATAAAAATCCAGGTAGCAGAAGCGGAAGCGGAAATGGCATTACACATAACTGCGATGAACCTAGCCATTTAAAATAAGACTGTCCACATCCTGATAAACTGGAAACTACACCAAACACTGATTCCTCTAGATAATGGAGAAGAGCCTATACTGCAACATTAGATGATTCAAACGCATCCTTATGTGGTAACGAATCAGATACAGAAATTGTTAATATGTGTTTCGCAGCAATACATAATTGAGAACAAATTGGTGAAACAGATCAGAAAAAGATACGCTTTAATATATCAGAAATTTTAATTTCTTAATGAATTTTTTTAGTTGTTTTACTAGTTGTTAGGAATATCTTATAGATTAATAATAATATTTGTTGAATATTGGGTGAATATATTTTAGATTTAAATATTTTAAATATTTTAATAATATAATAATATAAAATATATTTAATTAATTTTTAAAAATTATTTTTCTATAGACAGAATAACTATAAATAGATATATATAATAAAATAGGATATAGTAAAAAAAAAATTTGATAAATTTGACTTGTATGTCAACATACACTCCAAGTATATGTCAAACACATATAGGCAAGTTTTGAATTTCAATCTCAAATTCAAAATTTGTATTCTTCCTCCACCTTTTCACGTACCCATATGTTCTAAAAATGTGTTCCTTTACCAGAGAACATGTCTTGATTCTCTATTTATTATCTTTATCTCTATCCATTCATTTCACTTTTAAATTTTAAAATTTCATTAACTTTCTTATCTCTTTAAACTCTTCATCAATGGCTTCCTCGAGCACTCCTTCATCTATGGGACTTTCCAAAAATATCAAGAATTTTCTCTTCAATGATCATGAGGCTATGAAAAGCCTATATTAGTTATATGAATTTTGAAAAGATTTATATGAGAAGATTTTCAATTTTCAATTTTCAATAATTTTTTTACTTACGAACTTGATTCTCTTTGTTTACAAAATGAAATTCTCAATTTAATTGATGCTTCTCAAAATGATTATGTTTACTACCCTATTTGGTCAAAATGTTTTATGCAAAGTTGAAAGGAAAATTTCACGAGGGTAATGAAGGAGAAGTAAGGAGTACTATAAAATGAAATTTAATAGTTCTAAATTGTGAACTTTTGGGTACTGTTCTTGGACGTAAATATACCTGAATGGACCTTACATTTTTTAAAATTGATGATCAAAATTGTGAAATATTTCACAATATTTTTGAAGGTGATAATGATTTTGAATTCAAAAACCTAAACTTTCGTCCAAAAACAAGAATTTTAAATCTTCTCCTACAACAAAGTATCACTCCTCGATCGGGAAATTTCAACAATCCAACTCTAAAAGTATACAAAGCTCTTTTTGCCTTTTATGGTCAATATTAAATAAATTGGGCTCAAATTATTTTAGATGAATTTTATCTCAAAAATCTTTCTAATCATGAAAACACTCTATTTCATGATGTGTAACTTACTCGAATCTTCAATTACTTTGGCATTGACTTTAAGAATAGGAATTTGTCTCTCATAAAGTCTTTGATCAAGCCAAAATTGCTCTTATGAATATTCCACCCTTTTTTGAGCCATATGAAACTCTATGGAGAATATGGAATGGTTAACTTATGAAGAGGTGGAAGAAATTAGAGAAGAGGAGGAAGAGGAAGAAAGAGAAGATATGGATATTGAAGAAGAGGAGGAGGAGGAGGAGGAGGAGGAAACCTCCTTAGAAAGCATTGATTTTCCACTTCGACCAAGCAACAAAGACCTTCTCAACAATCAAAAGAAGATTGTTGAAAATCAAAAGATTCTCAAGCATTCCGTTAGTAAGAAATTACTACTATTTCCAACAAAATGGAAATTCTTTAGAAAAGTAAAATGCAAGCTTGGGATATCTTCTTCATCTACATATTTCTGTTTACTATCCATCTAGTTGCTTATGAATGTGTTGTATTTGGTCATTTTAGTTTGAATTTTGTTTGATCTTATGTATCTTTTCATTATTTTAGTGTATGGACTATGTAATGATCATCTAATATTACTGGAAAATCTTTTTCCTTGCAGTTATACATTGTTTACCATCTTTGGAAAACATATAAGTATAATCGTATAAGATAAATACATTCGAATATCATAAAAATTGTTTTAATTTTTTTTTATATGTTGACATACCTTGGGTATGTATGTCGAGATTTCTTTCATTTCCTTGGTGATATTGGCAATAAGCATCCTCGAATTTCTTTCATTTCCCTGTCACTTCTTCTTTGAAGGCCAATGGCCCAACTTTCTTTAGTTAGAAAATAGATATTTTCATAGGAGCCGGTAAGCTAATGGGCTCTTGCAGATTAGAAATTCCTAAAAGATTTTGTCTTTGGTCCCTATTTGGCTTCCTTGCAATCGTGGATAGGCTCGTCAGTTCTAACAGCAAGTTTTACCTTTACATATTCTCGAGTTCTGGTTAGTGTGGGTGAGCGATTGATTACTCTATTCCACTTTTCGGCAAGTTTGTTGATATCCTTTGTTACTTCATTTTCGAAGATAGTTCCTTTAGCTTTTGGAGCTGTATAATTTTTCTCATTTTCGTGAATGGATCGTTCCTTTTCTTGTTTTCTTTTCTTGGAGTGGGATAATAGGCAAAGATTGGGTTTAGATCTTATGTGAAATGGATGTATGCTTCAGTTACTTAGATCGTAGGGAGTTACACGTCTTTTTAGCTAGAGTTACCAGTGCCAAGTTTCTTAACACTCATTCCTCGTAGAATTGAAGATTATGAGTCATTTGAGAAGTTGACTTTGTAAAGTAAGGCTTAGAGGATCCTTGTTTGGAGATGGTCATTATGCAATTTGATAAGTTATGTAGGATACAGAAAGTCCTTAGTAGAAATATGCTAGATACGGAGAGTCTTTGAATTCCTCTATAGGGATATGCATGATATAGAAAGTCCCTAAAGTCCTTGGTAGGGATATGTAGGATATGGAAAGTCCCTAAATTCCTCTGTAGAATACTCAGGAGTCAGAGGTTAAAGCCCTCCTTCTAGCACCAAAACGTTAGCAAATTTCTTCGCTAACCAAAATATGCAAGTTAAGGCTGGTTTTGATAAAGGCTTAAGTGGCCTTGTGCAAGCTTGAAAGTATATGTAACTTCAAGTTTGAGTCCAAGTCCAAAAATCAATCTTATACATATCCATCGTCCAAGTCCAAGACAAATATGAGTCTTGTACACGTCAAAAGTTCAACAATAGTCATATGTTCCCATTAAATAGGAATATGCTACGCAAAGTTAATTGTTCGAGTTCGTATTTGCAGAAGTCACAAGAATACAATCGATGATAAAAATCTCTAATTCTATTAGGGTTTACAACTTTAAAATTTTAAAAATAGAAAAAAATTAATCGCCCTCCTCTTGATGTCGATGAGGATCTATTTATAAGGGTGTCAACCATGCAGGATGGTTGATACGTGTCCTGGCATTGAATTGGAGGGTTCTGATAGCATCAACTCAATGAAATTTTGGCATCCTTTGTGTGACTTGACATCACTTGTTGATAGAAATTCAATAACACAATCTTGCTTGTTAAAACTCGACAACCTTTACATCTTTATGGCTTTGGCATCTTTGCTATATGTAAAAACTCAAAATCCCCTTCTAGTGTTAAAGCTCGATGCTATGTTGAAGCTTGATATTATTTATTTGTAGATGCCCTACAATAGCTATTGTTATAGAGGCTCGATAATAGTTGATGCATCATTGGCTTATTATGCATAGAATCTCGATATCCTCCACATATGATTAAACACTCGACATCCTTTGGTGGAGCGATATCCTTCCTTTATTATATACGTGTTGTAGAGATTTTACATCCCTATTATCTTTAGACTCGACAACCTTTGTGTCGTAGAGGATTGGCATCTCTTGTTCTACCAAGCTTGTTGTAGTCCAACATCTCTAAGTACTTACTGGTTCGATATCCTCATTCCTTTACAAGCTTCATACCCTTCTTCATTACTAATGTTCAACAACATTTGCTATCGTAGAGGCTCGCTACTCTGAGACTCGATATCCCCGTTATCTTTAGACTCGACAACCTTTGTGTTGTTGAAGATTGATATCTCTTGTTCTTCCAAGATTGTTGTCGTTCAACATCTCTAAAGACTTACTGGTTCGACATTCTCATCCTATTACAGGCTCGATACCCTTCTTCTTACTAATGTTTGACAACATTTTCTATTGCAGAGGCTTGCTAATCTTAAAGGTTCGACATATCCTCACTACTTGTTAACCACTTTAATGTTTGACGCCCTTAGAGACTCGATGCCTCTTTGTTGTTAAAAGTCTGATACCCTTAGAGGCTCGACATCTTTTCTTGAGTGTTGAATGCTTAAGAGCTTTACTTTTTCTTCAGGCATAACATCACCCTTTATTTCCAAGCTCAACATGCCCTTCTTTAGAGGCTCGACCCTCAAAATCTGTAGCAACAGTTGTATAATGACTCTGACTCGACCTTCGAAAATCGACACCCATACTTCACTTGTACTCGAATGCCGCAGATTCAAACGCTAAATCTGGTTCACCGGAGCTTATAACACATTAAGTACAACAACACAGTGTAAGAAAAAATGATATCAATATATACAGCATTGATACATATCTGATACAACATGAATCTCAACAATATTAGAGGTAAATATACAGCAGCGGAAAGATAAGCGTCAATAGAGAAACTCCAAAAGAGAACTCCAACATCAAACTGCAACTGCAACTCCATAGCTAAAACTCCAAAAGCTAAAATCCACCAACATGCCTTCCAAACGTGAAGCGAGAAATCCTCATCACGTTGTATTAAGCAAGGTCGACCCTAATGCTGGAAAGAAGCAAATGCGATCGACAAATCCAAAGGCCGGATGCTATCGAATTCTACACCCATTATTTGACTATCTGAAAAACACCAACTCTAGACTGCCCGTGTGAAAAATTATGGGCACCTAGAATTTAGGAAGGGAACAATAAACTGCAGGTCAGTCATGAGACTGGTATGAGCGAACAAAAACAGTTTATCTTTAAAACAACAACAAAAGATTTTAAAACATTAAAACCGCAATGCTTTTTTGAAAATGAAACTGCCATAAGGCCTCCCACCATACACACAATGCAAGCGCATACTTGGAGGATATTTCTCCTTATGACAGTCAAAAATGCTTGATACGCGAAAACGATTTTGATATTATTATTAGTGCATAGTGGAAAAAAATTCGAAAGTATAATATTAATCTTAGTCAGCATACCACATTTCGTCGTATGCCCACTACAGCAGCTATTTTCAATAGCAGATTACCGCCATACTCCATGGGAGATTATACAACTAAAACCGTACAGGGTGCGTATTGTTTCTTTAGATTTCCAACAAATGGTCAGGCTAAGGAACTTCCTACATCGAAATAGGTACGCCTCTGGAAAGACGCCGACGAGAACCTAACCGGATCTCTGCTAAACAAGGCCGACGATACCTCATGCTTTAACCAAGCTGTAACATAGGTAACTACCACACAAGTATGCCATCCCCAGTCGTTACCGACCTTTATCCGAGAGCTCTCAACATCAACAACCACAAAGCAAAAAATTTGCAGCAACCACATAGGTTAAATATCTGGGCTCCATACCATGATACCACCTCATATCTAGAAGGAAATGGACATACTCTAGAGGCACGACCCCTAAAAACCTTGCTGCAACGTTCCTGTTTCGACCGTTTTCGGGGTGTGTGGTCCTGATGTAGTCTCGTCCACAAAGCTATGCTTTTTCACAAAGCCATGCTTCGATCAAAAAATGATCAGCAGCACTTTGTATGCCACATTACCAAATTGGGAATGTATCACTAGTAACCATCAACTACATAACCTCTGAGCTCGTACGTCTCAGAGAAGGGTGTTAAGCTAAGAGAATAAATCTCCGCCACCAAAAAGAAATGTATCTGATAGAAACCAGCTTTACATCTCAAAGTGTAACGTCGGACACACATCAATACAAGTCTGTTCTAGGTTCGAACAGAACTGAAGGCACTTCACAAAGAAGCCCTTGCACATCCAGATAATTCCTAATCACGTCCGGACTCCCCATCACAAAGGGTGATCAAATCTCTATACCAGGGATCAGCCGATGCAGAGACATTCGATGAGTTATCCTTTCGCTTTCTAAAATATTCGGTCTTCACCACCGGTCTTCGATTGCTATCCATAACGTCGTATCATTATTCGGAATAGGTTATATGACACAAGTTCCTCTCCCGGTTAAATCGAATAGTGAGCGCAATATTTAAAAACCATATGGATAATGGGATCTGAATTAAGTCACAACGTATTACCCAAAACTTTACCTTCAAACAGTTAAAACAAATTACCATTCTCAAATCTTTTTAAACAAAAAGATTCACTTCACAAAGTTCACCAATCTTTCACAAAGATTCATTCATAACTTTCCAAAACAATTCGATTTCAAATTGGATTAACTCGTCAAATCTTTAAATCAAAGACTCAATTCATAGCTTTCAAAACCATTTCAAAGATTTATTCATAACTTGGAAAACCATTTTCATTTCAAACTTGAAATCTTTTCAACATAAATTAGAAATCCTTCCTTATATGAAAGCTATTATTATTTGGAAAAACATGCATTTTCTTAAGAAAATCCAATTACATTGCTCAAGTTAAAACCTTTCAAGTGCAACTTGGGTTAAATTCAAATTACCGGAACAATACTTTTAAAATGGTTTAAAAAACCCATATAAATACATTATGTAACTTGTATACCCATTTTAAGCCATAATTACCAAACATATATCTAATTTCAAATCTTTAGTTCTAATTCAAATCAAAACATTTAAATTTCAAAACTTTATCAAGTTATTCAAAAATAATTTTTCATCTTCAAAAATCCTTTTTGAAAGCCTTTCAAATTCAACCCAATTCCATTACCAAAACCATTTGGATTCAAAATTCAATTTAAAAACCATTTCAAAAATCTGTGACTTAACCGACTTCCTCGTGTAATCCATATTTGTGTGTGTACGGTGTAGTCCAAGAGTTTCACACAATAGTGCAACATCATCAATCATCATAGATTCAAACACAACAATATCGATAAGCGGTATAATCTATAACGCTTATCTTCATTCACAGATTCACGGATAAATAGTATAAATTTATCATAGATAAAAAAATTATATAAATCCCAGATAAATAAATTACATTACACATCTCAATCACAAATTAGATATCACGGATCAGATAGGATAATCAATCCAAGGCATCTCATACAATACAAACATTCATAAGCGATTCAAGCATTCAATAATCATTTACAAGCAGGATTAATTAATTGTGTTTAATACTTAATTACTTCAATTAATTTCCAATTAAATTAATTACTTATGAATTAATTATCCAATCCTGATTAATTAATTACAAATCATTTGATATAAATTAACTAATCAATCACCTTAATTAATTATTCTTACTTAATTAATTACTCTTAATTTATCACATTGATTAAATTAACCTTAAGTTAATTACATAATTAATTAACCTTAATTAATTACCTTAAGAAATTTGAAATTAATCCACCTTTAATAATTAATTTATTAATTAACCTTTAATTAATTAACCTTTAATTATTAAGTAATTATCCTTTAATAAATCATATTTATTAAATCATTCTTAAATTGATTTCATTAAGTAATTTTACTCAAAAAAATTCATTAAGTAATGTTCTTAATTATTTACATTAAGTAAACTTTTAAAACTTTAAACTTTGAAACATAGTAACATTTATTTTGAAAGCTTATTTTATTTAAATAACCTTAAATTCAATTATGCTTTTAGGAAAGAAAAATCTGGTTATAAAACTTTTAAAACCTGGAAACATATCTTTCTTTTAAGTGTTAAAATCAGCTATGTTTCAAAACAACCCGAGCAAGATCAACAAATACTCTCTTAACTTCGAGTTAACCACTCCCATTCTCGACTTCGAGTCGACCCTTTTATTTCACGCGCTCAACCCCGAGAATTACTTTGTCTTTCCCAATACTTCACAACCCAGACATGATAATGACATGCGTGCACGTGTACATACGATCGAAACGCCTTCGATCATCGTCGCTGGCTTCAACATATCACCGATCATTCCCTCCATCATCGCGAACATCAGTATTATCGAATCAAGCTGGAAATCAAAATTTAGCTAGTCGACACATTCAAACCCAATCTGATCATCGTAAAAACGTCTAAACTCGATGATCTTGACCACCATAAATCTTGCCCAACCACCCAAAGTTGCGCCACGCCACGATGCGCCGATCCCCCTACTCCGATAGCTTCCAGTCCTCCCTCGACCATGTTGATTCATGGGTTTTGATTCATGACACAAGCTTCAGAGATCATGCGACGAACAACAAAGAGAATACTATACAAAGGCGACAAAAAGAGAATAAAAGTATATTGTGCACTACAAAGGAGACAAGACTACAATCCAGAAATTAGTATTAATATTTTATTATATTGAGTCTTAGAATATTGTTAAAATCATTCCTCAAGTAGTCACACAAACATACAAATAGTTGTATATTGTTTTATACTTGAAAAAAATATGATCTGTGCACATAACATCAGGTCGGTCGACCGGCCAGAATTTTCGGTTGACCGAACCTGTTGTTAGTGCAAAGATATGCTCTGTTTTCTACACGATTTTAAACTCAGCTGACCGGCCAGAATTTTCAGTCAACCGACCTGGAAATAACGGCTATTTTTCTAAAGAGTTGCGATCGCTCGTGAAGAGGAATCACCTTCAATCCAAGAGATATGGTCACAACCTTTGATTGAAACTCTTCATGAAAGATTGTAACTATTCTACAACTATATAAACATGTTTAATTCATTCCTACAATTACCAATTCTTGTTTATAATTCTGAAATCTATTCTCTATTTATTTCTACAAATAAAAGCATTCATTCTCATTCAATATCGCTAGAATCTCTGAATTAATTTATATACTTCGATTCTATGAGATTATCCTTCTTCTAAATCTTCACACACACTACATATTCTTGAGGATTTGATTATAGGAAAATTGTACTATCAAAAGACAATCCTTGTTATTTAGAACACACTCGTCAACAAATTATTTGTATTAAGTTGAAGTCCTCTTTGGCTGTTGAGGTGGAAAAATTCCTGTTCGGCTGCTCAGGTGTGGTATACCTATTCCTCCGGGTTAAGTGAGGGGTTTAGTCTAAATCCAGAGGATATTCTGGGACCGGACGTAGAACGAGAAGTTCGAACTAGTATAAAAATTCTTGGTGTGCTTACTTTAATTATTATTTTACTGCTATTATCAGTTTCCGCGTTTATATATTATATTACACGATCCTTAGTACTGCACGTACACTTTCATTTGGTATCAGTGCAAGGTTATCCTATAACCGTCACAAAGTTATTTGATATTTATTTCTAGTAATATGGCAACGACACAAACTAACGATGTTGGCACTAACACTAATACTAGTTTTACATAAGGTCAATCAACTTCACAACCTCCACTTTTTAATGGTATAAATTATAATTATTGGTCAACTAGAATGAGAATCTACATGCAATCTAGTGGTTTTGATATCTGGAATGTTGTACAAAGAGAGTACACAACTCCTACTGGAGAATACTCAACTTGGAGTAACACACAAACTAGATGCTACATCAAATGCAAAGGCTATGAATATTTTATTTTGTGTATTAGATAGAAATGAATTCAATAGAGTTAGCATGTGCACTTCTAGTTATGAAATATGGAGAACACTTAAGGTTACACATGAAGGAACGAACAAAGTTAAATTAAGCAAAATTTCTATGTTAAGAAATCAATTTTAAAATTTCAAAATGAGGCCAAATGAATCTATAAATGATATGTACTTTAGATTCCGGGATATTTATCATGCTCTACTATCATTAGAACAAACATTTACTGATTTTGATGTTGTCACAAAAATCTTAAATTCTTTAACTGACGAATGGGAAAGAAAAGTCCTAGCCATTGAAGAAGCAAGTGATTTGTCAACATTAAAACCAGAAGAATTGATAGGTAATTTAATGTCCTACGAAGTAAATTTATAGGCAAAGAGAAATGTAGCACAAGAAGAGAAGAATGTGGCATTTCAAGCAGAAAAAGATGATTCCGACTCAGAAAATGAAGATATGGCAATGATTGCTAAAAATTTCAAAAAAATTCTGAAATTCAAAAGAAATAAATTCAGGGAAAACAAAAATAATTCCAACAACAATATCAACAGTTGCAAACCATCATCTTCAGCAATGGAATGTTATGAATGTCACAAGAAAGGTCACATGAAGAAGGATTGTCCAGAACGTAAAAAGAGCAATTTTAAGAAGGACGGAACCAAACGAAGAGCTTTTTCAGTCACTTGGGATGACACAGACTCATCATACTCATCAGAAAGTGAAAGTGAAAATGACAATGAAAATGAACAAGAAAATGTGTGCTTCATGGCTTCGTTAGACGATGTAAGTGATCTTAGTTTTGAAGATTTAATTGAAATTAATTCTGAATTAGTAAACTTAGCAAAGCAACTTAAAAAGAAAAATAAAGATTTACAAAGAAAATTAGATAGGACAGTCTTAGAAGTAGATATGCTGAAAGATGAGAAGAAAATATTAAAAGAAGAACTTGAAATTTCTCAACAATCAAATTCTAACTTATCTTCTCAAATTTATTTAATATCTAAAGAACTAGAAATTCAGAAAAATAGAAATGATGTTTTATTTTTTGAAAATAATAGTTTAAATTCAAAAATTAAAGATTTAGATTTAGAAAAATCTAGTCTAAAAATAAAATTTGATGACATCTCTAAAAATGTCTCCAATTTCAATGAAGGAAGAGAGAATCTTTCTAAAATACTAGAAAATTCTCAATCCGCTAACAATAAATCTGGACTAGGATTTAGGAAACAAAATAATTTTGCTAAAAGTAGGATTAATAATAATATTAAAAAGGATATTAAGAAAACAGTTTGTTCAAACACTAAAACCATTAAGATATGGATTCCAAAATCAAATAATGTTTTGATAAGAAATAAACATACCAAAATGTTCATGGAAACTATTCATAATAACAAAAACTATGTTTATAAAGGGAATTCTGAACCCGTATGGGTTTGGCTTCCTAAGATCTAACTCTTAGGACCCTAAAAAGAAAGGGGTACCAACTTTTTATAAATAAAAAATTTGCAGGTACCACATAAAAGGAGAGGAAAATGGATTTTAGATAGCGGTTGCTCAAAACATATGACTGAAAACAAAGAAACATTGTCAAATATTATCTACTCAAATGGAGGATCAGTCACTTTTGGAGATAACTCTAAATGATATATCATCGGTAAAGGCGATGTCAGCAGCAACGGTACCACTAATTTACCTCTCATTACCGATGTTTTATTAGTCAAAAATTTAAAACATAATTTATTGAGGGGTTAGTCAAAATCCAGAGGATATTCTGGGACTGGATGTAGAACGGGAAGTTCGAACCAGTATAAAAATTCCTGGTGTGCTTACTTTAATCCTTATTTTACTGCTATTATCAGTTTCCGCATTTATATATTATATTACACAATCCTTAGTACTGCACGTACACTTTCAGACCACACACAAGCTCAAGAACCACGCCGACCCAAAACTGTATGTTAAACCCTAAAACTCCATCATCTGGCAACCTCGACCTCTTGAAAATCTTCTAAGTATTTTTCCCTTACTCTATATCCTCCAGGCTACCCTTAGTGGTGATCCCGACCTAAAGATTGCCGTCGATCACCAGCAACTGACAAAAATGTCAATTCCGTTCATTCCACATTTTTCTCATGATATAGTGGACTAAAATATTGAATTTTTTTTAGCAATCATGGTTTTCCAAGGCGAACCCAATGATGTGGATGAATAAATTAATTATGAAATTCCAAATTATCATGTTTATGAATTTTTTTTCGTATATTCAAATTCCAGATAAACTAATATTTAATTATTCACAAAAATATTTTTAAAATTAAGTTTAAATTAATTTGAACACATTTTAATTTAACACCCCACTCTAACAAGGATTAGAAGCAAAGATTTGGGATTTTGGACAGGTTTTTGGAAACCTGGAACTAGAACAGGGATGAACATCCCAATATATCAACATGCACAGAGGATATATACACATTTTTGTACACATTCAAACAAATTTTCAATCTTACTCAAGCAAAAATTCAAACAATTTTTTCACAGCATTTACTTCACAAATCATTATAGATTCAAATTCAAAAAGGAATGGGTTTGCTCACCTGAGCTTGATGTTTGAGAGCAGAGAACTGTTTTAATCTTTGATCTGGAATTTTGACTTAGCCTAACTTGATTTGTTTCTGAACTTCATTTAACTGCTAGTTTGTTGAGTTGTTAAATGTTTAATCTGATATGTTTGCCTTTTAGAATTGCTTCAGGCTTTGATTCTGTTTTTGATTAAAACTGCATTTTTGATCTAAGCTTGCTACTTGTTGTTGAGATGATCTGGAAATTGCTTTTGAACTTGAGCTTTGATTTGCATCAGGCTAAAGCTTGATGTTTATCTCAAATTGATTGTTTCGGGTTTGTATATTTATTTTATGGTTACAGATAAATTTTTTTTGATTTGCTTTGCATCTTGTTTGATTTTCAGGTTTGAAGAATTGAAAAGAGAATAGCCTAGTTTGTATTTCTTTCTCATGCGTATTTTCTAATTTCAAACTAAAAGAAAAACACAAATGCCACTTATTGACACTTGTGTTACTTGCATGGCCCATAGTTTACACTTGTTAATGTTTGTATATTTATGTTTAAATCCTCTTCTCTAATTTATTTACAAATTTTGTTTTAAACCTTAATTTATTTTTAATTTATAAAACATGTTCTATCTATTTTACACTTACATACATACATACATACATACATACATATATATATGTGTGTGTGTGTGTGTGTGTGTTGTATTCTAAATCTTATACCTATATTTCCAAAAGATACATTTTTAAAACTTTTTATATTTTTTCAATTTTGGCTTTACAACCGATTTTTGTCAAATCTTATTTAAGTTGAAATTATTATACATTTAAATAAATATTTATCTATATACATTAATTTCAAAATAGGTATACATATATATACTAGATAATATGAATTTTAGCTTTACACAACTTTTACCATATTAATTTCAAAATATGACTTTCATATATATCATATATTAAAGTTAGAAAACAATTTTTTTTTTCATCTCTCTATATTCAAATCAAATTCGAATTATCATATATTGTTCATTTATATAAATAGATAAACATACATTTTATTAAATTTGGAGATTCAAACAAAATTTATATTTTATTCCCAAATCTTCAAATTAATTCTCAATTAATTCATAATTTAACCAAAATTCTATATTAATTACCTCATAAATTAGGCTTAAAAATCAAGAATGTTACAGATTCCCCCTTAGAAAATTTCGTCCTCGAAATTTGTAAGATAGGGAGATAATAAAGATAGATGAACACATCTGAGATAGAGAATTGATTTACTAGATCAAATTGAATATTCATCCTGCATTTGGCTCAACAAATCAGAATATCACCAATAATTATGAGGACAAACTCATTCGATATTAACAAGGTACTCGGGTCATCCAGTCTACGAAATATGCAAGGCATTGGTTAGTTTGAAGGATAACTAACCGTTCGTAGAACATATCAAGACCCTAGAAAATGGATTCAATCCCCACAATTCTCAAACACTAGATATGGATTCCAAACTCAGGTTGGAATACTCCAAAGTTTATACTGGCTTGTCCCTCTTCGGACTTCGATACTCATAAAAATTACAATAGAATTTCAAATTGGGTTTTAATCAAAATCATTTTATCGATACAAGTTAACCTATCTTCGTATGTTAACCAATTTCAATTTCAATTTAAAATTTCAAATTTATTAGAGTTGAAACAGAAAGCCAAGGGAAACTGATGATTAGAATACGAAATAGGAATTAGAACTTTTTCTACAACGATTTGCAGGGCTATCATCACACCAAAACTTCTTCCTGGAGCTGCCACGAAGCCATCAAAGAATTTGAAATCGAATCAGAGGAGATTGAGAATAATTGTTTCCTTGTTGCTGCAGGGTATCGACCATTTGTAGTGGTACTCCCCTGTCCCATATCTCGTCCTCTTCTTGCACTCATACTTACAATCAGCTGATAGTAAGAGAATTTACTGAGGCATCCGGACGGATATCTTAGGGATACTCATTCTAGGGTATACTTCACCCTATCTCTAATGAGTAACCTAATGTGTTATACTCCTGAGCTAAAGTTTCAACCTTCAGCTCTGATACCACTTATAACGACCCCGACTCGACCTTCGAAAATCGGACCCGTACTTCACTTGTACTCGAATGCCGCAGATTCAAACGCCAAATCTGGTTCGCTGGAGCTTATAACACATTAAGTACAACAACACAACAGAAGAAAAAAAATGATATGATACAATATCTGATACAACATGAATCTTAACAATATTAAAGGTAAATATACAACAGCGGAAAGATAAGCATCAATAGAGAAACTCCAAAAGAGAACTCCAACATCAAACTGCAACTGAAACTCCATAGCTAAAGCTCCAAAAACTCCAAAAGCTAAAATCCACCAACATGCCTTCCAAACGTGAAGCGAGAAATCCTCATCACATTGTATTAAGCAAGGTCAGTCCGAATGCTAGAAAGAAGCAAATGTGATTGCCAAATCCAAAGGCTGGATGCTATCGAATTCTACACCTATTATTTGACTATCTGAAAAAAACCTAACTCTAGACTGCCCGTGTGGAAAATTGTGGGCACCCAGAGTTTAGTAAGGGAACAACAAACTCCAGGTCAGTCATGAGACTGGTATGAGAAAACAAAAACAGTTTATTTTTAAAACAACAACAAAAGATTTTAAAACATTGAAAACTGCAATGCTTTTTTGAAAATGAAACTTCCATAAGGCCTCCCACCATACACACAATGCAAGCACACACTTGGAGGAGATTTCTCCTTATGACAGTCAAAAATACTTGATACGCGAAAACCATTTTGATATTATTATTAGTGCATAGTGGAAAACATTTCGAAAGTATAATATTAATCTTAGCCAGCATACCACATTTCGTCATACGCCTACTATAACTGCCATGTTCAATAGCAGGTTATCGCCATACTCCATGGCAGGTTGTACAGCTAAAACCGTACATGACGCATACTGTTTCTTTGGATTTCCAACAAATGGTCGGGCTAAGGAACTTCCTACACCGAAATGGGTACACCTATGGAAAGACGCCCCCGAGAACCTAACCAGATCTCTGCCAAACAAGGCCGACGTTACCTCACGTTTTAACCAAGCTGTAACATAGGTAACTACCACACAAGTATGCCATCCTCGGTCGTTACCGACCTTTACCCGAGAGTTCTCAACACTAACAACCACAAAGCAAAAAATTTGCAGCAACTACATAGGTTAATATCTAGGCTCCATACCATGATACCATCTCTTATCCAGAAGGAAATGGACATACCCTAGGGGCACGACCCTAAAAACCTTGCTGCAACATTCCTGTTTCGACCATTTTCGGGGTGTGAGGTCCTGATGCAGTCTTGTTCACAAAGCTACGCTTTTTCACAAAGCCATGCTTCGATCAACAAATGACCAGCATCACTTCGTATGCCACATTACCAAATTGGCAGTGTATCACTAGCAACCATCAACTACATAACCTCTAAGCTCGTACGTCTCAAAGAAGAGTGTTGAGCTAAGAGAATAAATATCCGCCACCAAACATAAATGTATTTGATAGAAACCAGCTTTACATCTCAAAGTGTAATGTCAGAGACACATCCATACAATTCTGTTCCAGGTTCGAACAGAACCGAAGGCACTTCAAAAAGAAGCCCTTGCACATCTAGATAATTCCTAATCACGTCCGGACTCCCCATCACAAAGGGTGATCAATCTCTATACCAGGGATCAGCCGGTGCAGAGACATTCGACGAGTTATCCTTTCGCTTTTGAAAATATTCGGTCTTCACCACCGGTCTTCGATTGCTATCCATAACGTCGTATCATTATTCGGAATGGGTTATATGACACAATGTCCTCTCCTGGCTAAACCGAATAGTGAGCGCAATATTCAGAAACAATATGGATAATGGGATCTTAATTAAGTCACAACTTATTACCCAAAACTTTACTTTCAAATGGTTAAAACAAATTACCATTTTCGAATCTTTTTAAACAAAAAGATTCACTTCACAAATTTCACCAATCTTTCACAAAGATTCATATATTGCTTTCTAAAACAATTCGATTTCAAATTGGATTAACTCATCAAATCTTTAAATCAAAGACTCAATTCATAGCTTTCAAAACCATTTCAAAGATTTATTCATAACTTGGAAAATCATTTTCATCTCAAACATGAAATCTTTTCAACATAAATTAGAAATCCTTCCTTTATATGAAAGCTATTATTATTTGAAAAACAAGTGTTTTCTTTTCAAGAAAATCCGATTACATTGCTCAAGTTAAAGCCTTTCAGGTATAACTTGGATTAAATTCAAATTACCGAAACAATACTTTTAAAATGGTTTAAAAAACCCATATGAATACATTATATAACTTATATACCCTTTTTAAGCCATAATTTCCAAACATATATCTACTTTCAAATCTTTAATTCCAATTCAAATCAAAACATTTAAATTTCAAAACTTTATCAAGTCATTCAAAAATAATTTTTCGTCTTCAAAACTCCTTTTCGAAAGCCTTTTCAAATTCAACCCAATTCTAATTCCAAAACCATTTGGATTCAAAATTCAATTTGAAAACCATTTCAAAAATGTGTGACTTAACCGATTTCCTCGTGTAATCCATATTTGTGTGTGTATAGTGTAGTCCAAGGGTTTTACACAATAGTGCAACATTATCAATCATCGTAGATTCAAACACAGCAATATCGATAAGCTGTATAATCTATAATGCTTATCTTCATTCGCAGATTCACAGATAAATAGTATAAGTTTATCACAGATAAATAAATTACATAAATCCCTGATAAATAAATTACATTACACATCTCAATCACAAATTAGAATATCACAGATCAGATAGGACAATCAATCCAAGGCATCTCATACAATATAAACATTCATAAGCAATTCAAGCATTCAATAATCATTTATAAGCACGACTAATTAATTGTGTTTAATACTTAATTACTTCAGTTAATTTCCAATTAAATTAATTACTTATGAATTAATTATCCAATCCTGATTAATTAATTACAAATCATTCGATATAAATTAATTAATCAATCACGTTAATTAATTATTCTTAATTAATTAATTACTCTTAATTTATCACATTGATTAAATTAACCTTAAGTTAATTACATAATTAATTAACTTTAATTAATTACCTTAAGAAATTAGAAATTAATCCACCTTTAATTATTAATTTATTAATTAACTTTTGATTAATTTCTTTAATTAATTAACCTTTAATTATTAAGTAATTATCCTTTAATAAATCATATTTATTAAATCATTCTTAAATTGATTTTATTAATTAATTTTACTTAAAAAATTTTATTAAATAATTGTTCTTAATTACTTACATTAAGTAAACTTTTAAAATTTTAAACTTTGAAACATAGTAACATTTATTTTGAAAGCTTATTTTATTTGAATAACCTTAAATTCAATTCTGCTTTTAGGAAAAAAAATCTGGTTATAAAACTTTTAATACCTGGAAACATATCTTTCTTTTAAGTTTTGAAACCAGTTATGTTTCAAAACAACCCGAGCAAGATCAACAAATACTCTCTCTACTTCGAGTTAACCCCTCTCATTCTTGACTTCGAGTCGACCCTTTGATTTCACGTGCTCAACCCCGAGAATTACATTGTCTTCCCCAATACATCACAACCCAGACATGATAATGACATGCGCGCACGTGTATATACGATCAGAACGCCTCCTATCATCGTCGCTGGCTTCAACATATCGTCGATCATTCCCTCCCCTCCATCATCGTGAACATCTATATTATCGAATCAAGCTGGAAATCAAAATTTAGCTAGTCGACACATTCGAACCCAATCTGATCATCGAAATTTTTTTTAGCCCCGATGATCTTGACCACCATAAATCTTGCCCAACCACCCAGAGCTGCGCCACACCACGATGCACCGATCCCCCCCACTCCGATATGTTCCTGTCCTCCCTCGACCACACACAAGCTCACGAACAACGCCGGCCCAAAACTGTACGTTAAACCCTAAAACTCCATCATCCGGCAACCTCAACGTCTTGAAAATCTTCCAAGTATTTTTCCCCTACTCTATGTCCTCTAGGCTACCCTCAATGGTGATCCGGACCCAAATATTGCCGTCGATCACCAGGAATTGACAAAAATGTCAATTCCCTTCATTCCACATTTTCTCATGATATAGTGAACTAAAAATATTGGATTTTGTTTTAGAAATCATGGTTTTCCCAGGCGAACCCAATGATGTGGATGAATAAATTAATTATGAAATTCAAAATTACCATGTTTATGAATTTTTCTTCTTCTGTATATTCAAATTCCAGATAAACTAATATTTAATTCTTCACAAAAATATTTTTAAAATTTAAGTTTAAATGAATTTGAACGCATTTTAATTTAACACCCCACACTATCAAGGATTAAAAGCAAAGATTTGGGATTTTGGACAGGTTTATGGAAACCTGGAACTAGAACAAGGATGAATATCCCTGTATATCAACATGCATAGAGGATATATACACATATTTGTATACATTCAAACAAATTTTCAATCTTAATCAAGCACAAATTCAAACAAATTTTTCACAGCAATTACTTCACAAAGCATCATAGATTCAAATTCAAAAAGGGATGGGTTTGCTCACCTAAGTTTGATGTTTGAAAGCAGAGAACTGTTTTAAGCTTTGATCTGGAATTTTGATTTAGCCTAACTTGATTTGTTTCTGAACTTCATTCAACTGCTATTTTGTTGAGTTGTTAAATGTTTAATCTGATCTATTTGCCTTTTAGAATTGCTTTAGGCTTTGATTCTGTTTTTGATTAAATCTTCATTTTTGATCTAAGCTTGTTACTTATTGTTGAGATGATCTGGAAATTGCTTTTGAACTTGAGCTTTGATTTGCATCAGGTTGAAGATTGATGTTTATCTCAAATTGATTATTTCAGGTTTGTATTTTTATTTTCTGGTTTGAAATTAAAAAAATTTGATTTGCTTTGCATCTTGTTTGATTTTTAGGTTTGAAGAATTGAAAATAGAATAGCCTAGTTTGTATTTCTTTCTCATGCATATTTTCTAATTTCAAATTAAAAGAAAAACTCAAATGCCACTTGTTGACACTTGTGTTACTTGCATGGCCCATTGTTTACACTTGTTAATGTTTGTATATTTATGTTTAAATCCTCTTCTCTAGTTTATTTACAAATTTTGTTTTAAACCTTAATTTATTTTTAATTTATAAAATATGTTCTATCTATTTTACACTTATATATATATATATATATGTTGTATTCTAAATCTTATACCTATATTTCCAAAAGATATATTTTTAAAACTTTTTATATGTTTTCAATTTAGCTTTACAACCCATTTTTGTCAAATCTTATTTAAATTGAAATTACTATACATTTAAATAAATATTTATCTATATACATTAATTTCAAAATAGGTATACATGTATATACCAGATAATATGAATTTTAGCTTTACACAACTTTTACTATATTAATTTCAAAATACGACTTTCATATATATCATATGTTAAAATTAGGAAACAAATTTTATTCATCTCTCTATATTCAAATCAAATTCGAATTATCATATATAATTCATTTATATAAATAGATAAACATACTTTTTATTAAATTTGGAGATTCAAGTACAATTTATATTTATTCCCAAATCTTCAAATTAATTCTCAATTAATTCATAATTTAACCAAAATTCTATATTAATTACCTAATAAATTAGGCTTAAAAATCAGGAATGTTACAAGTTGTATCAGTTTTAAACTGTTACACTTTTAGTAGTTTTTAAAATAATGTTGTTTATATCAATTCAGTGCTTATACGTTACTGTATCATATTTAAATTATTTAGTATTCCACTGTAGTAATGTTCTTTACTTAAAATTTTAATATATCGGTTTTTATGCATCAGTTTGGAATTGATATATTATTGTATTAGTTTGAAAATACTACATCATTGTACTTCAAATGAATTATATTGTAATATTTTTAAAATATTAGACTCTTAGAAGTTTTCTAAACAAAGTTGGTTTATATATATTTAACGCTTATACATTACTACATCATATTTATATTATTTATTATTACACTATAGTAATATCTTGATCCAAAATTTTAATGTACCGGTTTTTAAAGCGATATAGTACTATATCAGTTTTGAAAATGATATAATATTGTACTGATTTGATAAGGCTACATTATTGTATTAGTTTTTTTTCAAACGTTACAGTATTGTATCAGTTTTAAAATATTATACTTTTAGAAGCTTTTTAAACAAAGTTGTTTTACATCAACTCAATGCTTATACATTATTTATCATATTTATATTATTTATTAATAAACTTTACTCAAAATTTTAATGTATTAGTTTTTAAAAGAATATAGCACCATACCAGTTTTGAAATCGATATATTATTGTATCAGTTTGAAAATGCTACATTATTGTGTTAGTTTTTTCAAATGATACATGATTGTATTAGTTTTAAAATATTAGACTTTTAGAATTTTTTTAAACAAAGTTGGTTTATATCTATTCTATGCTTATACTTGACTGTATCATATTTGTATTATTTATTATTACACTATGGTATTGTTTTTGACTAAAATTTCAATATATTAGTTTTTAAAACAAATATAGTACTACTTCTAAAGACGATACGATATTATATCAGTTTTGAAAACGATACATCATTGTAACAGATTTGAAAATGATACCATATTGTTTTAGTTTTAAAATATTAGACTTTTAGAAGTTTTTAAACAAAGTTTTTTCATATCAATTCAATACCAATATGTTATTGTATCATATTTAATTTATTTATATATTTTAATCGTATTATTAGTTTTTAAAATAAAATTGATCTTTTGAAATTAATTTTTTTAATCATGATTTTTTGAATTATTAATTAAACCGACTGGTACGGAGGTTTGTCTACTGTAGGCTTGCTAAAACTAATTGTGTGAAACCAAAATAACAGGGAAAAATGTCTTTAAAATGTCTCCTTAAATCCCTCAAATCTAATTTACTTTATTCTCTCCACTAATGTCTCCTTAGAACTTTCCAATTTTATAATTTTCTCTATCTTGTTATCATTTGATGTGCAACTAAAATTAATGAAAAATCAAACTAAATATTTTCAAAAAAATTATAATCTAATGGTCAGATCCCCACCATTATGCGGTTATACTAGTTATTTATGTTATTATAATATTTATAATATTTTGGTAAATTAGAGTGCGTAGTTTTTGTTATTTTACCTCAGTTTTTTCAAATGAGAAGGATAGAGATACTATTATTTTGCATCGATATTCAACAGATATTTTAGAACAGATCTAAATTAATTAGAAATTTTCTTCCATGTGTGTTTCAATAGAGTAAAAGGATATTTTGGTAAATTGCTATTGACCGGGACCTAAATTTCTATTAGTTATAAATTGGGCCTAAATATTAAATGGGTTAATTAATAGGTCATATTGCTTAAAAATCATGGGATAGGGATGGTGATATAATATATCAGGGGAGGTTTACTAGTTGAGCTCTTCTGTGTCATCGTTTTTGTTACAAACTGTGTACAAAAAGAAACTCACAAATATATATATATATATATATATATATATATATATAGTGTCATCCCTCTTTTGTACCACATATTTATCATCTTTTTTTTAACCACCTTTTCTTTAAATATCCGTTGTTTAACTCTCTTAACACGCCATATTATTAATTAAAAAAACCTGTGATTGGAAAAAGAGCATTAAAGAGGTGATACAAAAGGGGGGTGTGATCGAACTTTGCTCTCATTCTCTGTAACAACCCGCATTTTATATATCGGAGGATCATAAAATATTTTTATTTTACTCTTATAAGGTCATATAACTCTAGGTTTCTAAAAGTGACTCCTAGGAACTTTTTTCACATCTGGGATTTTTTTTTTCAAATTTCTATGTGACAATTTTAACTTTGAAAATCTTGTTTAGACTATAACTTTTGATAGAGGTTGAATTAGGATCTCAAACTACTTCCATTGTTTCAAGATGAAATTTCCCATTTTGTAGAGTGGTCATAGAAGAAAAAAAGATGTGTCATTTAAAAGTTATGGAAATTTTAGGTTTTGACTGCTGCTAGCAAGTTTTAGCAGGTAATTAACTAAGCTCATGCTTTAGCCCACTAACTGAATTCGAAAATTCGTGCTAATAGAAGGTTGTAGGAACCGACCTAAGTCATTTTCTTCTTACCCAAAATAGATCCAAACCTCCGTTAACCTAAATTTCATCAAAAATCACATCTCTTCCTTACCAATATTAGCCAAATTTTGACTAGAGAAGAGATTAACATATAGAAGCTAGAGGTTATCATTTCAATTGATTTGGGTCTTTCTTCCTTGCTGTCCACTTCAGATCTAAGGAAGAAAATTGGTATTTTAGATATTTTGTGAGTGGTTCTTGACCTATCACTTATCTATACTTGTTTATTTAGATAAAATTGTTATTTTTAACATGTTTCTGGATGTAAAATGGTTTTCTAACCTTTACCACCTATTCATATATGTTTTATGACAAAAAATATGAGACTAATAAATGATTTTAGAAATGGGTTTTGAAATCTATTTACTCATATCCACATGCTAGAATAATCCACATCATTCTTATGCATATGTTTATATAAACCTTAGGTTTAGGATAAAACTAGTTTGATTATCACATTCTCATGTATCGGTTGTGTGTGTGTGTGTGTCTATATATATATGTGTGTGTTATTCCATGATTGTATGTTATGATTTGATGTTGTTTGCTAGTTTTTTGGATGTTAGGTAGATAGGTTGAGAAGGCCGATCGGAGGCTAAGTTAGCCGAAATTGGATGAAACTTGGTGAGTATGCTCTGAAACATGGTGGGAAGCCATGGGTTAAGTCTCACTTCATTTAGAGTTGAGGGCTAAACTCAATCTCGAGTTAAGAAGCTTAAGTTTGATCAAGTTTAGGCGGGAGCTCCAATGAGTCGGTGGTTGGCATAGGTGGATAGAGCTTGGCTTGATGATATGTTCCATAGTCTGTGTAGGAATTTGTCTAAGTATATGATGTGATGATGAGTTAAGTCTTGTGTTGGGGCGAGTTAAAAAGCTTGAGTCAACACCAAGTTTAGGTGCGGTAGTTCCTATGAGTCGGTGGTTTCCATGGATGGATAAAGCTTGGCTTGATGAGATGTTCCATAGCAAGGTGTAGGAAATTGGCTAAGTGTAGTAGTTGGTGACAAGTTAAGGGCTTAACTCGGCAATGAGTTTAGGACGTAGGTCTAGTGGTAGTGGAACTTCTAGGGACTGTTGGTGAGGTGTAGGTCATTCTGGATGTGTTGGCGCATTCGCATGATGGTTGATGGTGATGTAATAGCATGATGAAAGTTAGAGTTTTTGGGTGGTAACTTAATGTTGAATGGAGTTAGGTTCCGAAGATGACAGCTCGATGTAGAAAGGAGTCATAGAATGGGAAGTATAGAATGGTTCCTCAAGGACAATGACTCAATGAAGAAAGGAGTCGATAAGTGAGGAATATATAATGGTTCCTTCAAGATAATGGAAGCAAAATTGAGCGAAGGAAGGACCTACACGCGTACTAAGGGACACTGATACTCAGAGTGTTTTCTTTTGTACTTAAAGCAGCGGTATCGTGAGAATGCTCATGGGTAGTAAAGAATGGATACCTCGGATCGGAAGAATGGGTTTGTGTACCCTGTACTGGAAGGATGGGTCTAGTACCCACTTTAGGCTAAAGAGAGTGCAATTGAAAACCAAGATTTCTATTAGTCCCTATAGAAGAATGGTCATATAAGTTATCATATGTCCAGAGTACATTGATTCATAGCGAGGACCGTTTGATGGATGCTATGATTGCTTTGGTTCCTTTCCTCATAGTCTATCACTTTAGTGTAGTCATTGGAGATAGCGACACCTGGACACCTGGTATCAGAGTTTGTTGTATTATACCTTTATGACACTTAGAGTAGCATATTATATGGTTATGTGCTAACTCTTTGGTTGTAGGGATAGGTCAGGTATGATTCGTATATTTCTTTTCCTTGCTATATCGACTTGTACAGCATTTTGATATTCATTTACCTCTCACACCAAGCTGCTATCTGACTCGATATTTTAAGCTTTACTTCTTATTATCTCGGTTTCTCTTATATGAGTAGACTAGATGTCAGGTCCAGGTGCAATGTAGTAGTTGTGTAGAGGTCGAGCTGGAGGGAGCTATCCCGTATTATATATGGATTTCTATGCTTATTCCGTTGTGCAACATAGTAGAGCCTTGGAGGTGCTTGCATATTATTAGTATTATGAGATAGTTATACGAGTTTGTTGATGTGCACGTAAATATGCATATTTTTACTTCCATATTTAATCGAATTTAATTAAATAAATGAGCATATAGGGTGTTTTAACATGCTTAAACCAAAATTCGAATTAGTCTCCAATCATCATTTATTCATCTTTATTTATCGGCAAAATGGTCATTTTTGTGCATATATTAATTTGAATTTTTTTTTACTTGGACAGTTTTATGTTATTTTATAGGAATTTGGATTCAAATTACAAAAGGCTTCATGGAAAATATGCACGCACAAGAGGAAACAAAGGAATGAAGATGGAAATAAATCATTTCATGACGACATGGAGGACCCCACCTACCCACTTACCATTATGTACAATTAGGAGCTAATGCACATGCTAATGAAGATTAAAGCTACATGCACATTTAAGTAGAGGATTAATTCATGGTAATGATAACTTGGTGGCCACACTTTCTCAAGGGCAATTTTGGTAGTTCCCAAAAATCAAATTAGGGTTTCCAAATATGTATAAATACCCTATATGTTCATGTAATCAATCTCTTAGCCTTTGAGCATCCTCTTTAGTTAGTTTAGTTTTAGGCTCGATAATAAACAAAAAAATTCTCTTTTCTTTTTCGTGACTACTTAGTCGTTTTCTTTCATGTAATATTCTTTTACGCAATGTTAATTCATGCTCTTTTCTATTTACATGCTCTCTTTCTTTTCATGTTAGTAATGTGCAAGTAGATTAGTTTTTATTTTATTTTAATTAGCTCTCTTACTACTTTGCTCCATTTTCTTCTTTTTTTTATTTCATGTTGAATGCTACATTTGTTGAAATGATAACAAATATGAGAGGCTAAACTCCTTCAATTTAGGGGTAATGAAGCTCTTCTAATCATGTAGATTCAAAATTTTGATAAATTTTTTTATCTCTTTATATGCTTAATGGAAATGTTTAACTAGGTTAAAATTTGTTGTTTTAGCTTTGAATTTGATAGCCTATGTTGTTGACACCAAATAGGCAATGCTTAAACAAACAAAAACACAAACTACCTCTCCATCGACATATGATTATGGTAATGAAGTGAATTTTAAAATCAAAATTTGATGGTCCATACTTCTAATCAATAGTCAATAGGTCATTCTTAGAATAGATTTTATTTTCAAGTTCATTGTCATTTTATGAGAGTAGAAGTGGTTTAATGGGTGTGTTATAGTTTGATGGTTTATATTGGGCTAATCAATAGCATAAATATTCCTTACTTATGATAAACATATCAATTAAATTCACTAATCACCAAAAAAGAAAGAGCATAATTTCATGTTGTGTTGATTTATATGATCGTGAGAATGGATTTGCCTCTAAATTGCCTTCTACTCTCATATTTTTATCCGTTCCCTGTTGTTTGTTTATTTACATTTTCATTTTTAGCTTGACAACACTCTCAACTTTTGTTAATTTAATTGAATACAAATTTTAAAATCTAAACAATTCCCTACGAATCGACCCGTACTCGCAACATACTAAAATTGTATGCCGTGCACTTGCGGATAATTTTTAATTTGAAATTTTCTGCTATTTTTCTAATACGATAAAGATTTAGCCATCAAAAAAGTTTTTTGCACCGTTGCCAATTAATTTATTTGATTTTAATTTTCTATTCTTCGAATTATTTGTTGTTTGATTTTATTATGTGTTTTTTGTGTATGTTGAATTGCATTTAAAAAATTATTGTCGTGTGTTTGTGTGATTTTTGTTTTCATTGATTTGATGCTTGTTCTTTTTTAATTTGCATTGCATTTGCATTTTTTTTTTAAAAAAATATACACAATTTCATTTGAAAAAAAATTATTCCATTGCCATTAACATTTTACATTTTCCATTGCCATTGCTTTCCACATTTTACATTTTCCATTGCCATTGCTTTTCACATTTTACATTTTTTACATTGACATTCTCATTTTCCATTGCACATGCATTTTACATTGCTACTCCTTTTCAAACTATCACAAACAGTTTCTGCTGCTCCTAGTTGCATTCATATACCCCTCCTTCACCACCCTACAGCAACACACCTCAGAAAACAATCACATACAACTATACGGCTTGCCTTATCAAACCACTGCTCTGTCATCCACCTCGTTATCTTTAATCATCAACAATACCTTCACTGAACCCCAATACAACCATCACCACATTCAATACGTCATCCTTCAGTAAACAATTCTACCATTCCCAATTCATCAACATTGCACATCAATTCTTGTATTAACATCCACCAGAAAATTACCTTCTTCTATACCATTGTCACCTCACTCCACAGCAGCTCCTCGACATCAATTCAATTCACCACCATCGGTTACAAACTGCTTGACCTATTAGTCAACAAACTTGAATCTGTAAGAAACATAGAAGGATCGAAATGGAATAAGGTTTTGAGGTGCCCAGACACTTTCCTTAAAGAAATATTTGCCCCTACCCACTTGGAGTTTGCTGATGGTTTTGGAAAAATCTTCCTAGGATACAACAAAACCCAAACCCAAAGAGAAGCGATGTCTATGGGTTTAACTTATTTGTTTAAGAGCTGAGAGAAGGAGAAGATAAAATTAAAACTGATGTTGTATGCGTATATATAGCACACAGACGGATGCTAGACGAAGGGCGCGACCATTTGAAAATAGTCGTAACTGTTGGGATGTAACAGTTCAAATTTGAAAAGGAAAAATAAGTTTAAAAAATTGCGATAGCTGATACAGCAGTCACAATATTTTCGGTCCCCTTGTCGCATACGCTCACATGCCAAGTGCTAAGTGATTTCATGCCTGCATGTTATGGCAGTGCCCCATTTCCCTTCTCCAGCGGTTATTCTAATTGATAGAGCATGTGAGGCTTCATATATATATACACAAATATTAAAAAAATTCCCGTTATGGGACTAATATGTTTATTCTTATCTTTAAAACAATCTACCTAAACAATCCCCCACTAGATTGTTTTATTGATGATAATCAGTTTTATCTTAGCTTAAGATTACGCATCATATGTGGTACCTATTCTACTAAACTACGTATTAGTGTAAAATATCTAAAGACTTTAAAGAAGAGCTAGGTTGTCTTAACTTAAACCGAGTTTCCTTTGATTTATACAATCGGAAATATTACATATGTATCTTTATTTTACCAATAAGTTTCCCTTCCCGTGAGCACCGTTATGGCCATGTGCTCCATCCCGGCTTAATGAACTCTTACAAGAGCAAACCCAATGAAATCTTACTCGGAAGCGGCACTACTTTCAAGTTCATAAAGTTAAAGCTCTATTCTTTTTAATGTATCTATTACCAGACTACCTAGAGCTTTATTAAGAGTTTTCAACTCAATATCTTCATATCTGTAACAGTTTGCACTATATCTTAGTGCCTTCGAATCATATGATAGGTTGTTGTTACCCATTAAACCTTAAAGTTAAGTTAGTTATGATTAAGGTTGGTTACCACTATAATTGATTACCATAAGACAGGTTTTAAGACCCATTTGGACTGATGTAGACCTTACCATTTCCCTAGTCATGGCTTTTGTGAATGGGTCCGCCAAATCATTAATAGACCTTACATATAATTGGTAATTATCCCATCATTAATTATTTGTCTTACATACTCATATATGAGACTTATATTTGTTGACTTTCCACTATATATACGTTATTATATGCTCTAGACATAGTTGCTTGACTATCACAATGTAAAGTTATGGCTGGCATCGGTTTCGTTCATAATTTAATATCCAATAACATATTCGATAGCCATTCAGCCTCTTTTCCAACAGCCGCAAGTGCTATAAATTCATATTCCATCGTAGAGTGTGTAATACATGTTCGTTTCTTTGACGCCCATCAAACATCACCTCCTCCTAGTGTAAAAGTCCAACCTGAAGTTGATTTATTATCGCCGGCACCAGTTATTAAACTTGTATCAGAATAACCCTCAAATACACATGGAAATCCATTATAAAATAGTCCTGGGGTTTTAGTTTTCTAATATAGCCAATGAGTCTTTCAATTGCTTTCCAATGTTGTATTCCAGGGTTGCTGGTATATCGTGCAAGTTTGCATACTGCATATGCTATTTTAGGTCTTGTACAATGCATAACATGCATTATACTTCCAATGGCGCTAGCGTATTCAAGCTGAGCGATGCCTCTTCTCTCATTTTTACTTATATTTATACTTAATTCTATTGGGGTGTTTGCGTCCTTGATTTTTAAGTGCCTAAATTTATGAAGCATTTTTTCAATATAATGCGATTGACTTAATGCATAATTTCCACTAGTTTTGTTAACTTTTATCCCCAGAATTGTGTCAACTTCATTTAAATTTTCATTTTGAACGTGCGGATAAACATTCTTTGGTATCTTTTATGCCTTTGATATTTGTGCTAAATATCAATTCATCATCTACATACAGACAAATGAAGACTCCATATTCTTTAGTGAACTTAGAGTAAATACATTTGTCTCCACTATTATATTTGAAACCATATTCTAAATTATCAAGTCAAATTTTTCATGCCACTGTTTGGGTGCTTGCTTAAGTCTGTACTGTGATCTTGTTAATTTCGAAACCTTGTTTTCATTGCCAGGAAGTATAAACCCTTCAGGTTTCTCCATGTATAATTTTGCATTTAGTTCACTATTTAAGAAGGTTGTTTTCAGATCCATTTGATGTATGTTCAACTGATAGATTGACGCTAAGGCCATCAATACTCGAATGGATGTGATGCTTGCCACATGAGCATAGGTGTTGAAGAAATCAATTCCTTCCTTTTGTCTAAATCCCTTAGCTACCAATCTAGCCTTAAAAGTTTGAACGCTGCCATTATTGTTATGTTATCTTCGAAACACCCATTTGCAGCTGATTTTCTTTGATCCTTGAGGTAAGTCTATTGATTTCCACATATTGTTTGACAAAATTGAATGCATTTCATCATTGGTTGCTTCTTTCCAAAAGGCAGAATCTCTAGATGTTAAAGCCTCTTTATACATATAGATCATCTTCTGTATTTAGCACTATAGGTATCGTGTTAAGAACTTTGGTTCTAGTTCCTTCCATAAGAAATGTTATAGCTTGAGAAGATACGAAATCTGGACCAAAGATTTTCTCTTTTCTAATTCTCTATATCCTTATTTATGTTTGTTCTACTACCACTTTTCTTTTGTGTTTAATAGAAGGCATATGAGCATATGTTGGTGTTAATGATATTGGGGCTTGGTGACTGAACTGTAGTTGAATCATCTTTGAATTTATTTTCCATAAACTCAACATCCATTGATTTAATAACTATGTTAGATGATAAGTCTAACAATTTATATGCTTTAGAGTTTTGAGCATATCCTATGAATATACTTTTCAAGGCTCTTGGACATAGTTTAGTCTATTTTGGATCAGTCACCGTATAGAAGGCAATACACCCCCACACCTTTAGACATCGTAGATTTGGTTTTCGACCATTCCATAACTCATAAGAGGAGACTTTATTTTTACTTGAGATGATTCTATTATGTAAATGATATGTGGAGAGTAACGCTTCATCCCATAAGTTAGGTGGTAATTTATCATTTAACATCATAGAATTCACCATATCAACCAAAGTTCTGCTTTTCCTTTCAGCCAAGCCATTTTGTTGTGGCGTGAAAGGAGCTGTGTGTTGACGAATAATTTCATGTTCCTCGTAGAAATTAGAAAATTCGATGGAGAAATATTCTCCTCCTCTATCACTTCGTATGATCCTTATTTTTCTACATTTTTGATATTCAACTTCTGTTTTATAGCGTTTAAACATATAAAAGGCTTCATCCTTATTTCTACGCAAATACACACATGTGTATGTCAAGAAAT
The DNA here is from genome assembly GCA_030765085.1 of Allium cepa. Taxonomy (NCBI): domain Eukaryota; kingdom Viridiplantae; phylum Streptophyta; class Magnoliopsida; order Asparagales; family Amaryllidaceae; genus Allium; species Allium cepa. Next base: position 350,169,812 of record CM060928.1, read on the forward strand.
CGTTAACAAAGGTAATGATGTACCTTTTCCACCTCTGGTTAAAACTCCATTTAATTCACATATATCCGAGTGAACTAAATCTAAGAGTTTTGAATTTCTTTCAACACTTGGAAAAGGTTTCTTAGTAATCTTGGCTTGTATACATATTTCACATTTATCATGCTCATTATATTCAATGGAAATAAGACCATGTTTAGACATATATTTCAGAGATCTACAGTTTAAATGTCCTAAATGCGCATGCCGTAGAGATAAAAAAATCAACAGTATAAGCAGAATGTTACTTTAATTCATTAATACTAAGTTTGAACATCCCATTACAAGCATAACCTTTACGCACAAACATTCCATTCCTGGACAGAATTAAACTATCAGCTTCCAAGACTAATTTGACACCGCTTTTTCATAAGATCGATACAGAGACCAGGTTCTTCTTGATATTAGGAACATGTAGTACATTAGTTAGAGTGATCCTTTTGTTGGAAGTGAACTGAATCTCCACACTTCCTTTACCCATAACTTTTGCACCATTCCTGTTTCCCAGAAGCACTTCCTTTTTATCTGCAACCTCCTTATAAGTTTTGAAAAGACCTCTGTTGTTGCAAACATGAACCGCTGCACTGAAATCGAACTACCAGTCTGAGGTTTTTGTTTCTACAACAGCCATGTGCAAGTCAATTATCATGCCAATTTGTAAATCTTGAACCATTGCAATGATTTCTTGCATTTCCTCTGAATCAACCATATTTGCATTTGTTGAGTTTCCATTATGCTATTTTGGATGAGCACTGCACTCTCGCTTGTAGTGCCAAGTTAACTGCAGTTAAAACATTCCTTATTTCCTTTGTCTTTTGTATTAGAGTTGTTTCCCTGCTTGCTCTTCTTATTTGGCTTAAAGTTATGATTTTGATCGCTCTTTCTCTTCGTTCTAAAATTCACATTGTTCACGTTATAAGATGGAAAAATACCATCATGAATTATATTTTCTTATTCAGTTCTTAAGTGTTTTCAATCTTTTCTAATGAGAGTTTCTCATTCATGTGCAAAGCTTTTTACAATAGTTGTTCCAACTCGGTAGAAGTTTTGCAGCTATGGCCCCCACTTAGACAGATTCTTTACAGAAACAACATCTTTCGTTTGAAATTCAAAATACTATAGAGTGAGAAACTTATTTAGTTCCAATCTTTTCACCCTTGACTTTGCTTCTGGTGCATCCCAGATCTCCTTAGGGGACTTCATTGGAGTGTAAAGGTCGTATAGACTATTAGATAAGGTGTTAAGAATGTGGTCTCACTACTACAAAACAGGCCATTTGCATCGGTTGTTTACCCCCCTTTTGCATCAGTTCAACAACCGATGCATATGCAACAAATGCAACAGGCTTAACACTTTTGCATCAGTTCTGAAACCGATGCAAAAAGGTCCTTTTTGCATCGGTTGTTACTAACAACCGATGCAAAATATCATGGTTGGTTGCTTGAACACAGCCCCCATTTTGCATCGGTTGTAATGAAAACCGATGCAACAAAGGAATTTGTTGCATCGGTTGTTGTTGAAAACCGATGCAAACTAATCCCTCTATTGCATCGTTTTTTATAACAACCGATGCAAACTAATCCCTCAGAAACCATTATTACAATACTCAAATAGACTATATATATATATTATTGATAATCTTTATATATATATATATATATATATATATATATAAAGAAAAAACATACACAAAAAATTAAAAAAAAAAGGATTATTTCATTATCATTTACAAATTCTGCTTTAGTTTACAAATTTTACAAATTAAATCATGCTCAATTGCTTCAAGCAACACCTCCTTCTCAAACATTGCTTTATTGTATCAACGAATAGAACAAATAACAAAATATAACAGCTCAAATTCTGCTTTGGGATTAAAATGGAAGCCATATTTTCCAGGACTTCTCCACTGTAAGCACATCATGTAAATTAAATAACAAAATATAACAGCTAAATACCTGAAAAAAGCAACAGCTATTACAGCATTCGTTACATAGTGCCACTACAAAAGCTTATACTGGCTAAGTTCTAATTTGAAAGTTACAAAAATAAGGTTCGATTTTTTCCCTGGATGTGTAGATAAGTGAAATGAAGACCAATATAAAAAACTAGCGAACTAACTCAATATAACAATCACTGAAATTGGAAGTAGAGAAGGGGGAATTAAGTTTCTGATGAAGGTTGTCCTTATTTGCTGAGATTTCTGAAACACAAAGTTTCCCAACAGTGTTAATTACAAAACTAGATATTTTAGGCAAAAATAAGCAAGCTCTCAAATAAAAAAAACCAGTTTATCTCATATAAAATGTTGGCAATGACTGTTCAAATGCAAAAACATACTTGTAAACTTCGTCATGCTCTAAAAAAAATTCCTTATGATGTCAAAATTCATAAATATGTTGGTCTTCAAAAAAAAATGATGCTTAGATGAATTTCAAAAATTGCAACAATATGTAAATATCAGTGAATGACATGAATGAACAGATCAGATTCAATATTAATGATTATAATTTAAGAATTCAATGCAACCATAACTGTCTAAAAGAGTAATGACAGGGATAAGATAAACAGATTAATGTAAATAAAATAAGCACAAATACTAATCACTGAATGAACAGATCAGATGCAGCACATGCAGGGTCAGCCCAGCAATATAAGAGTTAAAAACTTGAAAGCCATTAGAGAAGAGAGATGAGCAAAAAGTTGAGTTCTTTAAGAAAAGAAACAAGAAAGGGAGTAAATATCTGTGTTTGTTTTAAACCACATCAACAGTAAATCGCAATAGTTGGGAAATGAATTTAGCGCGGTTTGAGGAGTGTTTGTTGTTGATATTTGGGAGAGAGAATCCTGTATATTAAGTTTGAATATAAGCGACGGATCTTAATTTTCACTAAAAAAATTGTTTCAACGTATAAAAATTTCTTACCCAAATGTAGTTTCAGAAATATCTAAGTTATTTTATATTGACCTTTTCAAAAATATCCTAAGATTTGTGTGCATGGCAGCTTCCTTCGGAGAACCTTCCACAAGCGCCTAGTGGAGTTCCAAAGCTTGCAAATTTAATATTTGTAATTTTTTGGCCATGGTTGCATGACAAATGAACTTTTGGTCTACCAGAACCTTTGTTATGCAAATCGTCTAGTGTTGGTTGCCATTCTGCGATTTCTTCACATACACTAGTCACTGCTCTTTTAACCATGGAGATCTTACTAGGATCTCCTCCCCATTCTTCTAACACTACTAGAAAGTTACCGGTTTGACTTAGCCATGATCTAGGAACATGGTACCTGCAATTGATTTTGTTAGTTCAAAGAATAGCAATAATAAATGCCCCACATGGGTAGTGCAGTTGGTTGAGCTAGCCGACTATCATCGGCGAGATCGAGAGTTTGTTCCTCGTTGGTTACACTATATATGTGAATATAACCCGAGTATGGGCTATGGGCACAATATATACTTCATTGGAGTTTACAAGCAAAGCTCGATTCTCCGAGTCCTTAAAAAATTGAAGTAATAAACCAACTTTGGTTTTCATCTTTCTTGACATATTTTCAACAAAGAATTTGACCATTTACAAAATCGACAATAATAGCGTGTCATCAAGAATAATGTATTTGATTTATTGGCACAAAACACAATCAAGACTAAATAAACTAACACGGTTTAATGTGCATGAATTAATAACGCAACATTAACCAATGATCACCGGTAATAGTTGTATTATTGTTGTCAAATATCTTAAACTTTCACGGTTAAAATTCAGTTTCAAATAGAATCTTTCCCTTTAGAATTTGATTTTCATTCCAATTCAAACCTAGTTCAAAATCGCAATTGAGAAAAATCATTCAATCCATACCAATATGTTCAATATACTTATTCGGATCCACAATTCCAATTCTAATGTTTTCTAAACAAAATAAAATTGGAACAAGAGGGAAAATTTATTTTTATGCTTAGATCTAGAAATTTAAACATCAAAATCAGTTTGAAACTAAGTACAAACACTACAATATGGATGTTTTGAATCTGACTTACGATTTAAATATTGTTTAGATTCAAGGTTTGAATCCCATTTTGAAAATCTTGGTTGTATAGCTATAGGTATTGAGTTTGGTAACTACGCATGTATTATGGTCAGATTCAAAATGTGCATATAAGATAACAACGCAACATTAGATTGAATTTCAATATACCATCTTTGTGAGGCCTCTTCGCAGTTACTTTGACACTTCTTTTCACTGTATGTTCCCCTATAATCACAATATCCACATGAGCCTAAAGCTTTATATGCAGGCCAATACCGTCCAATACTTTGACCATTTATGCATATTTGACCTTTCCCCATACTACCCATATCTAATGCGAGTGGCTCACTTCCAGCAGGTGCGTTAAAGTAAGTCTAATGGAATTAAAATAAAAGAATGAAGGATTTTCAAGAAATACAAGTATGAAACAAAGAAGAAAGTTCAATTTGAATAGGTTTGTTACCTTGTACGATGTTAAAGGTTGATTACTGTACATGTCTCTCCACTCAACATTTGAACTTCCGCCCTCAGAATGAATTCTCCTTGCCTCTCCATGCAAACCAATCTGCATTATCATTTTTTTTATGTGTAGTTTGACTATACTGAAAGTAAAGCTTTCATGGACTGGCCAAGTGGTTGAGCATCAAGCTCTGACTTGAGAAGTGAGATTTGGATAATTCAAAATTCAAGCCTTTTTTTACTAGGTTTAATTCACTAACAAGGATCCATTCTATTGAAGGAACCGAGTTGGTCGCAAACGGATGACTTAAGTAGATTTTGAATTTTTTTTCCTATTTTGGATCGACCAGACCTATGAATTCTAAAGAGTTTATTAGATCCAACCTAACATAGTTTTTAAATAAAATCTTTTTATATTTATTTTGTTTAAAAAAGGAGTCTTTAATTTATTTAAAATTTAATCAATAAATATACTCTTGTGTGTATGTGTGTATAACAGTTACTTATTAAAGTTAGCTCTTGTTTCTGGATCTGTCCATTTGAACTAAATTTCAAAGTCGAGCAACACTGAATATTACTCCTATAACTAGTAGCCTTGACTTACTATGGTGGAAAAAGTTTACCTGATAAGTCCATTTTTTCCATGAAAGGTCTCTCTTCCCTTGATTAAGTCCCGTTAGAGTTACCGGGCCTAATATCCTTGTATTCCATCTCTCAAAATGACTCCCAACGTTCTAGAGATTCATATTAGCAATCGGTTTTATGTCCACAATTATGTATGTATGATATTTGGGCAAAATAGGAAGTCTTATAGAAGAAACATACCACAAGACCAACAGAAACACTTATTTTGTTGCTTCCTGCCCATAACTTTGCACTCCCTATATATGTTAATTTTGGATAATCCAAACTACCATATGCAGTACCTACAAAAGTAGAAGTAAAAAGTATTAGACGTAAATATTTTATCAGAAAAGATAAAGTTATGCAACAAATACGTATTATGGGGATACTTGGATATTTTCCGTTGATATAAACATGCACAGCATGACCAGCTGACTTCACGGTAAGAATAGGATATCGACCGGTCCTTAGAAATTGTTCGTTGTGTTCTATGTCAACGCTGCAAATTATAAATTATACTTAGGTTGAAAGATGCTTGTAGTTTCTATTTGATGAAAATGAAGAATTATGTTTGTTACTCACTATGTAGTGTACCACAAATGGTCCGACTGATCCCATGTAGTATTTATCTGCTCTAACAATTCGAATTTAGTAAATGTTTTATCGTTAAAAGATTCATAGTCTTCGGTGTATGCTTTCCAAGAAAACCCTCCCAGCCTTTGCATGTTCACAGTTGAGCTCTGAGCTCCTATCTGCATAAAGTGCGCATACAAATAAAAAGTATACATGTAATGTTGTAGGACAAGATATGTTGAAGTTGGTTAATCCAACCATTGGCTACATAACCAAATGTCTTACTACTATTGTAAACAGTCATTGGAAGTACATGATATATGGTGTACGTTATAAACAACTAAATTCACACTTTCATGATAGAGGCAGAGTTCGAACTATACATGCTTCGCCTTGAGGCGTAGGCCAAGTCCAATTTTTTAAACTCACATAAACCATTGCTAATCAGTGCTTTGTATGTGAATCGTGAATATGTTAAAAGCATGTTTGAGATCTACTTATAGGTAGTCAAAACAACTTTTAAGCTGCTCATTTGCATTCAAGTGTTTGACAACAGCTAACAGGGATAAAATATAAGTTGGTTACAAGTGGATACGCCATAAACCAAAAAACTTACTTCTGATTTATTTCTTCTTTTACAACTACATTTTGTCAAAATAACTTGCTTTCCCAAACACGGTTACTTTTTACTATTCGGTTAAATTTACAACTCAAAACTACTTTTAAACAGTTGTCCAAAAAGTTGTTTTCAAACAGATTACGGGCTTGAATAGCCCAGGGTAGTTGTAAATTGTAACAGGGTGTAGATTTCCATAATCATTAAATGAATTGAATTTGTATCTTACCCTTGCTGTGTTGAATACTGTAGTTCTGCAATCAGGGAGAATGCTTACAGACCAAGGTGGAATATTATAATGCACGCCATTGAAAGTTACAGTAGCATAATATCGTGAATTGTAGTTGGCAAGAAACGCAGCGCAAGACGATTTTGATCTGTACACGTAAGCCTGCAAAAGAAAAATCAAAACAACTGCAAATCTATTTCTCCTAATATTTACTGTTTACATTGTATTGGAAATCATACAAGCGCGTACCTCTTGACTATGTACGAGAGAAGTTACTGTAGGGTCACTAGCAACAAGAGAAGCTTCGCATAGTTTGATTGCTTTGTGAAGATCTCGCAAATGACCCCACTTTGGTTCCCTTAACAAGCTTGTGATATATGAAACATGTATAAAATTAGTATCAAAATATGGAAAATGGACTCAATAGTTGTAGTACCATATTCATCAACTGGGGCATCATAGTCATAGCTAGTCGCAATAAAGGGCCACCAGCTGTTCGACCAAAATTTGTCCCTCCATGGTACTGTATATTAGGTTGACAATCATATCAGTTTATAGATTTCTATGTGAAAAAATATAAGTAAAGGTAGTAAAACAATGAATTTTTTTACCATGTAGTAATTAACAAAAGATCCGCCTTTTTGTATAAACCTTGCAACTGCAAAAGCCATGTCCTCTGCTGGCCTGCGTGGCACCGGCCCACCGAAGCCCGTAAACCTGAAAAGTAAAATAAGTTGATTATGACAATCAAAATAAAAATACAAGAATTAAATAGCATTTTTACCTAAGTAAAAATCGAACAGCATAACTACTCTTGCTAATTACAAATATGTAAATCCTAAGATATAAATATGAAAAACTGATATGCTATATCGATGCAAGTTGTAGATCGCATACATCAGTTTTTTTAATTTCTTATATGTAGGAATTTAGCAACTTTTAGCTAGTATGAGTGATATTTTTTGATAAAAATTACCATCCAGTCCAAGCCTCAGTCCACATCTTAGGCTTGTATGCCTTATTGGGCGAAAAATAATCACAGTAAAAACCATTGCATGTGTTGATCTGTAATGAAAAATCAAATCAAAATAAGCATGAATGATAAACTGAAAAATACTAAGCATGAAGAATTATGTCATAGTCGAAGTATTTAAATTTGTACAAAAAAATGTATAAAAAACAACAGTCATGACGAATCAGAAATTCAACACACTACTCTTTATGGTAAAACATCAATGATATAAGAGAAAACGATGTCTTAACTGTAACAACCCTGTATTTTCTGATTATTGTAATTGTATATTTTAATCATTTTAATTTAAATTCCTAATTTAAAAACTTTATTTTATTTATTAAAATGAATATATTTTGTTAATTGAAATATAAATGTTGATTTTGATGTGGATTAGAATTTCAATCATGCATAAATTGAATATTTCCAGAAAATGTGAATTTTGGTCAATCTGGTCAAACTTTTACTTTTAAATTTAAATTTTAAAAGTTTGAAAATTTTAATTTTTTCTTTTATTATGAAAGTAAATAAAATTTCAAGAACACTGCTTTTCGTTTCGTTGAAATCCGAATAATATTGTGAAAGTTATGCTTTTTACAAAATTGGGTGTAAATTGTTTTATTTAACACTACTTTTTATTTTAAATTATATAAATAATCTTTTTAATTGTCATATTTTATTCTAAATTATATTATATGTTATGTTACATATATTTTTACCTTTTGAATATTTTAAAGTGATGTTTGAATTTGTCCAAAGCTCATTGAATTTATTTTCTATTTTTAAAGGTTAGTTTCCATTTTTCTGCTATTTTCTTCATCTAAACTATATTTAAATTAAAATTTATTTATTTACTTTTGTGATTTCCTTTTTATTTTGTTTTCTTATCTTTATTTATAAATACTTTTAAGTACATAAAAATTTTCCCAAGTACATTGCACTTATTTTTCATATTTTCAAGACTAGTTGCAAATTTTGCTGTTTTATTTAATTAAACTATATATAATTAATAATTTATTTATTTATTTTTGTTTATTTACTAAATTTTCGTATTTTATCTGATTATATATATATATTTCAGTTATATAAGGTTTAAAAAGAAAATAATGGAAATTTGAAGAGTTTGTGTCTCTTTAGTTGCTCAAGGCTCTTCGTTTTTTCGCCTCTTCATTTGCTTTTGCCTTTTCCTCTCCTTGCTTTAGCCATACATCCCTCTACCCTATAGCCATGTTTCTCATCTTCAATTCATGTGAAAAATATCTTTCTCCTCATTTCAAACTCACGGCTACATCATATTAGAAAAAATTGCAAGCTAATGGCTTCTTTCTTCCATTTTTTCCCTCTTCTTCATTGATTTAGCCTTCCTCTTCCTCTTGTGTGCTCGGCCCCACTTCTCCTCCATCACCACTGACCATCTCCTCCACCATCTACAGCAGCAAATATCTCCTCCTCCTCTGACCATGACAAACCATGCCATCCAATTGAAACCATCTCCACAAAACTTTGCTTAAAACTCCAAATATTGCCTAACCGAGCCTTGTATTCCCATTTCCTTCATGTTTAGCCTTGGCCACCACCTCTAACACCACCACCACTTGCTGCCATGACCTATAGCCATCATCATCATCTCTGACCTGACCTGAAGATGCACCAGGTCGAGCCCATAGGACCATAGGCCGAGCCTATGTACACCAAAACCTTCCATTCCTTGACCCAAACCCCTTGCCTCCTTTACTTTCCACTTGTTTTGCCTTTACCTTCCACTTTCATGCCCTAAGCCTTGTCTCTAGGCCATGGCCGAGCCATGTTGACACCTAGGCTGAGCCTAGTGTGGTGAGGTCAAGCCCATTTGATCATGTGACAAGCTTATGTTGTCGTGTGCAAGTCTTTTGCTTCTAAGGTTTGGTCATCTCTCTTGTTTTGCAACTGTTCTGCAAACTAAAGTTGTTGATTATATTTGTATGTCGATATCTATATTTGTGCTTATGTATGTTATATTTTGTGTTGTTTACAAGGGTCTCCATCAATTCAAATCAAATCGTGCTTGTCGTGCCTTTGGAATCGCTCTTGTGTGTGTTGTTTGTCTCTAGCTTCGTAAAAGGTGAGTTTTTCTCACTCTGACATTTATACTTATGAAATAGTGAATTGATGACAAGTGTTTAGTAATATAAAATGTTATGCAAGTTAATGATGATCATATGATATGCTATGCCATGTTATTACCATGTTAAAACTGTTAATTATCACCTGACATGTGATATATGACATTATATTGTGACACTGACATTGTTTATATTGTTTATGCATATATTCACACTGCAAGTTCCCTGTTAGAATAGAATCACTATGGGTTGAAATGATACATACCCAAACGGACTTTAGATTAGGGAAAAAATCGTTATGGGCTGAAATGATAGGCCTAAGCGATTTTTATTGTATTTTATTTGACTTGGGATTGCGGGTTTGAAATGATAGAACCCGGGTTTTCTTTGTAAACTACGGATTGAAATGATATATATCCGTATCACTTGACCTAGGTTAGAAAATTATATACAGACCCCGTGGTATATTTTTAAATGATATTTATTAAAATATGTATTTTTAAAAGTATGAAATTTTGATTTAAAAATATATATTTTATGGTTTTAAGAAAATTAAATATTAAGTCTTGAAATTGTGAATTTGAGTACGTAAATGTGAAATAATTGAGATTTTAGACTTTAAATTTTATTTTAAAATGTAAATAAATAATTGAAATTACATTTAAAGTTTTAAAATTATATATGAAGTAAAAATTTAAGTTTTATTTAAATTATATGTTAATAAACAGTGAATTTTGACTTAATAAATGAATGAAGTTTTTAAATTGAATATTTGATCTAAAAATTTTGTTGTGTTAAATCATATGTTAAAATGATTTTAAATGTGAAATTTTAAAGTCTAGAAATATGATTTTTAAGTTATAATAAAAATTTGGAGGTTTTTTTTTTTGAAAAGCTAAAATGAAATCTGGAATTCATAGCATTTTCAAAATGTTGTAGTCTTTTGATAGCATTTTTAAATGCTATTGTTTTGAATCTAACAATGTTTGAAATAACTAAATATCTATTACGACATTTTATAAATGCCGTTATTCTTGAACTAAACCATTTTTGGAAGCTATAAGCTGCGATAGCACTTTCAAAATGCTGTCGTTGCTATAATTTGACAATGATTGAAATGTTATAGTTTTTAACACTGTTTGAGTTATATTTTAAAGTGTTAAATGATTTAAATTTTGGAAATTGATTAATTGTGAAATGTAAGAAGTTTTGAATATATTTTAATATTTAAATTTGAATTTTTAAGGAATTTAAATTTGAATTTGAATTTAAGTAAGGTTTACTTGGTTATGTGTTAAATGGAATGAAAGGTAATGAGATAAATGAATTTTTGAATGGAATTTTTAATGTATTTTGTAATGATACTTGAAATAACAAATGAATGACTTATTTGATTTAAAAATGATATTTAAATTTGAGTATTTGAATTTGAATTCAAATAATTATTTGATAATAAGGTTTGGAAATGATTTGATCTTTATTTTGATAAAGAATATGAATTAGAATGATATGTACTTTTGATAAATGAATATTTGAAGTTTATATTGGTATGAAAGGATATTTAGTTTAATTGTAAATTGAGTTTATTTAAATAATATTGGATTTATGAAATGAATATTTCAAAACTAAGTAATAATGAAACTAGATTTGAGATATATGAAATTATAAAATTTAGTTTTGAAATGCGGGATATTATAGCTTTGAAATTTATTAAAAATTGAATAGTTTAATTTGTGGATCAAATCTATATTTGAAAATGATATGATTTGAAATGATTATTGGGAAATTTAATTGAAACTGATGGTTTGAATTGAATTAAGTTGGAAATTGAAAATTTGGGATTAATTGAATGAATTGTAAAATGTAAAGAATTAAATGAATATCCCATGATTTCAAATGTATGATTTTGAAATGTTATGATTTTCAAAGTGTAATTGTTTCAAGTGTTTTTGGTTTCGAAAGAGTTATACTTTGAAAATATTATGATTTTGAAATGAATATATGTTTGAAATGTTTTTGGTTTTGAAGTATAAACTATTTTGATTGAATAAATAGTTTTGAAATAAAAATGGTTTTGGTTTCGAAGTATAAACTATTTTGAAAGAAATATAGTTTGAAATGAAATGATTTGATCTTTTTAAAGTATAAACTATTTTGAAATGACCACGGCGTTATAATAACGTTTGGTTGTTAAAGAGACCGGGATCGGAAGTTGTCATACTCTCTGCCAACTCCGAAAACCACTTTAACAACCGTGTACGCGGTGGAGATTCCAGAATGAAGTAGGATGGTGGCGACGTTCTTGAGGTATATTACGTGGACCCAACTCCCGTGAGTTGGCATAAGGTGGCTAAAACAGGAGCGATCTCGGGCCAAGTGAGGTCATTCCTCCGATCGGACACATTCCTTCGATACTATACTCTTACTGGTGATTGATTAGATGGCCATCCTCCGATTTTGATATGGGAGTGTGTTCCGAGGTGGGCGTATGTGGCTACTGCGTTACCACCAGCCCGTGTGCGTAATTGGTATATCTACCCTGGCATTGCCTTGTGTGCCGTGTCACCTACCATACCGAGCCTTTACTACGAGTTTGTTTTTCTCCCGTAGCCCGTGTGGTATCCTCTGACAGTCACCCAGAGTGGAGATGGCATGATATTGGATGGACTAATGGGACTATTATGTGTGAAGGGTGATATGGTTAGCCCGGAACGCTATTTAAAAGTATGTTTATTTTACTATAGACGTTATTATAGTAGCGCAATATTACTACATAGTAAATAGTTTAACGGATCCTTAAAGGATGGGCGATCCCAAGCATCCTTTAAGTTACTGATGCAATTTTGTTACTGTTCACTTGAGTTTATTTACAGTTCATAAGTATTTATGTCCTGACTCGAGTGTTTTGTATTTTGCTTTACGCTCGAGTCAGATTGAGTGAGTTAGCATTCAAGATTCACCTTCGGAGTTGGAGCTTTCCTTGAAGATCCAGCCATCTATTTTGCTTTCTGTATCCAGTGATTTCAGTGATGTATTCTGATTTGTACCTGATGTATCTTGTTACTTTTTGTTGTATCATGTTTCTGATGTATCTTATTTTTATATAGTAGCTTCATGAACTACTATTTCTTTTAAATTCCGCTGCATTATTAAATACTCTGTGTCTGTGATCTGTGATTATGTATTTATTGTATATTCTGAGATTTGCCAAATTTTATTTACAACGCGGTATTTTGAGCAATTCAAGTCCGACATGTGCGGATGCGAATGGTTGAAAATATCGAGTCGTTACTTTTGGTATCAGAGCTTTGGTAGCTCTAGGCAAAACTCAGCATATAGAGTAGATGTATTTACAGAATCACTTTCATTCGAGTTGAATCTCTTTCTTTTGACTCGATTCCTTGGAATTTTGGAACGTTCCCTGCGGTTCCAAAATCCATTCTTATTCCCCACTGTTCATCTTCATTTGATTTCGGAGTATCCCATAACTCCACTTCGAATAATCTTTATAGTGAATTGGCGGTCTCACCAGTGTTCTAATTTTCTTGTAAAAGGGGTGAAACTCCTTTACAATAAGCATCGATTCACCACAGATTTATATTTCTCCTCGGTTTAGATGCTAGTATCTCCTATTATCCCAAACTTTATCTCTTGAGGTCGAATGTAGATTTGCCCAGAAAATCCACATCGATCTTATTCTTTAAGTCACGGTTGACCCGGTTAAGGTTGCCCGCGGTTTATTTCAGCTTATCCACCTCCCTATTCTGTATTTTATCATCCTGTCTTTTGTTTCCAATCTATTCTTCCAAACATTTTGAATTGTACTTGTAAATCTATATTTTGTTTTATATATTGTGTTGTTTGAGTTGTTGATGTTGGGTTGGGTTTCTGATCGATTCGTCTGATCAACGCTATCGATAAGATTTCCAAAACACTTTGACAAAACAAACTGACACAATATTATTTTAAAAATTTGGGAAATGAAATAAATTTTGATATATAAGTAAATTTATGGAACTTAATAAATTGATTTAAATTGATAATTTGAAATGATAATACTTGATTTATCATTTATTGGTCTACAAATGAATTTATAAATAGTTGTTTATAAATTGATTTGGGAACTGGCATTAATTTAAAACAAGAATTCGAGAATTTAATTCCCGATGTATTTCAAACTTTGTGTTTAAAGTTTTAAAGGATATATTATTTAAAGTATTTTCGAATAGAAATTTGTTTCCAAAGAATTTTAAATTTAAATTTAGTGCTCTTCTCTTTGTCGCTGGAAAATAATTTCGGTGATGACTGCAGCATCATCGACATTCATTTTCGAGTTTCGAAGTGAAGAGACAGTTCTGTAGTCTTACTACAGCTTTGTTTTGGGAATTTAATTGATTTGAATTTCTAAAATATGACTTGATTTTAATATATATAGATATATGATTGAAATTTGATTTGACATATTATTTATATATTATTACTTATCTCTAAATGGTTTGAATGGAATCAGAAATTTAATTCTTAAAGAATAATTTCAATTATGAAAGAAGAAAAATTTATTTGAAAATTTGGATAAATGATTCAAACTTGAGATAATTAAATTTGAAAGTTTTATTTGTATAACACACAATTTCATTCCAATATAACTTACCTTAATTTTTAAAAGTTAACATTGTAATTAGACAATATACAATATAAAAGGATTTTATAAATAAAATTTGAGTGGTTATAATAAATGTTATACACTTAAATTTTAGTTATAAAAGATTAGTAGAGGTAAATAAAGAAAAAGGAATTTAAAATTTTTTATTTAAATAACTTAATAATCAAATTTGATTTAATATGGAACCTTAAGTCTAACCTAAGAATATTTTATTTATGTAATAGATATGTCTTGAAAAATGAATAATTGTGATTTAAATAGAAAATTGTATTTTTTTTTAATATCAATAAAATTTGATAATTAAGAATTTGGTTTTCAAATGGAATTTTAAGTGTAACTTATTAAAGGGCTATCTATTTATGAAATGGGTATTTTAAACGAGTGTTAGGTTATGTGTTAAATTAAGAGCTAACTAAAGTAGTGAGCTTTTGACTTAATAAATGAAGTATAGTTTATTTGGATATTCCATTCATAAAAGTTTGTTTTTAGTAAATCATAAGTTATATGATATCCAAATGAATATTTCTAAAATTGAACTGATTTGAAATACTAATATATCTACTGTAGCATATTATAAGTGTTGTTGTTTCTAAAAATACAATGTTTTGGGAATTTTATAATTGAATGAATGAACTTAGAAATGTTACAACTTTGAAATGAATATTATTTTACCTTGAATTTAAATGGTTTAAATGAAGATTATTTTAAGAGTGTTATGATTTTTAGAAGTATGATTTCCAAATAATAACATCTTTGAAGTATTATGATTTCAAAGCATTATGATTCAAATTTATTATCTTATTTTGTTTTCAAACTATCTTTTGGTTGTCCTTATTTCTCTTATCTTGTTACAGAATGGGAAGGCTATTGCTTATACCTGTCTGTTTAGAAATCTTTCTGTAATCTTTGATAATCTTTGTTACTCATCTAGATCTGAACACTGTTTTTCCATTCATAGACCGTCGGTCAAGTGAAAGGGGTGATTCAGACTCTAGAGGATTTTTCGTGTTTGTGTTCTTGATTTGATCACCTCCATCGTGTTAAACTTACCTATAGCAACAGTTATCAGGTATAATTTTAATATTCTTGTCATCTTGTCTTAATACTATTTCATTCTATCTTTTTCTGTGCTTTCCCGTACCTCATTCCTTTTCGGGGACGAAAAGTTTTGAGTGGGGGAGAGTGTAACAACCTTGTATTTTCTGATTATTGTAATTGTATATTTTAATCATTTTAATGTAAATTCCTAATTTAAAAACTTTATTTTATTTATTAAAATGAATATATTTTGTTAATTGAAATATAAATGTTGATTTTGATGTGGATTAGAATTTCAATCATGCATAAATTGAATATTTCCAGAAAATGTGAATTTTGGTCAATCTGGTCAAATTTTTACTTTTAAATTTAAATTTTAAAAGTTTGAAAATTTTAATTTTTTCTTTTATTATGAAAGTAAATAAAATTTCAAGAACACTGCTTTTCGTTTCGTTGAAATCCGAATAATATTGTGAAAGTTATGCTTTTTACAAAATTGGGTGTAAATTGTTTTATTTAACACTACTTTTTATTTTAAATTATATAAATAATCTTTTTAATTGTCATATATTATTCTAAATTGTACTATATGTTATGTTACATTTATTTTTACCTTTTGAATATTTTAAAGTGATGTTTGAATTTGTCCAAAGCTCATTGAATTTATTTTCTATTTTTAAAGGTTAGTTTCCATTTTTCTGCTATTTTCTTCATCTAAACTATATTTAAATTAAAATTTATTTATTTACTTTTGTGGTTTCCTTTTTATTTTGTTTTCTTATCTTTATTTATAAATACTTTTAAGTACATAAAATTTTTCCCAAGTTCATTGCACTTATTTTTCATATTTTCAAGACTAGTTGCAAATTTTGCTTTTTTATTCAATTAAACTATATATAATTAATAATTAATTTATTTATTTTTGTTTATTTACTAAATTTTCGAATTTTATCTGATTTTATATATATATTTCAGTTATATAAGGTTTAAAAAGAAAATAATGGAAATTTGAAGAGTTTGTGTCTCTTTAGTTGCTCAAGGCTCTTCGTTTTTCCGCCTCTTCATTTGCTTTTGTCTTTTCCTCTCCTTGCTTTAGCCGTACATCCCTCTACCCTATAGCCATGTTTCTCATCTTCAATTCATGTGAAAAATATCTTTCTCCTCATTTCAAACTCACGGCTACATCATATTGAGAAAAAATTGCAAGCTAATGGCTTCTTTCTTCCATTTTTTCCCTCTTCTTCATTAATTTAGCCTTCCTCTTCCTCTTGCGTGCTCGGCCCCACTTCTCCTCCATCGCCACTGACCATCTCCTCCACCATCTACAGCAGCAAACATCTCCTTCTCCTCTGACCATGACAAACCATGCCATCCAATTGAAGCCATCTCCACAAAACTTTGCTTAAAACTCCAAATATTGCCTAACCGAGCCTTGTACTCCCATTTCCTTCATGTTTAGCCTTGGCCACCACCTCTAACACCACAACCACTTGCTGCCATGACCTATAGACATCATCATCATCTCTGACCTGACCTGAAGATGCAGCAGGCCGAGCCCATAGGACCATAGGCCGAGCCTATGTACACCAAAACCTTCCATTCCTTGACCCAAACCCCTTGCCTCCTTTACTTTCCACTTGTTTTGCCTTTACCTTCCACTTTCATGCCCTAAGCCTTGTCTCTAGGCCATGGCCGATCCATGTTGACACCTAGGCTGAGCCTAGTGTGGTGAGGTCAAGCCCATTTGATCATGTGACAAGACTATGTTGTCGTGTGCAAGTCTTTTGCTTCTAAGGTTTGGTCATCTCTCTTGTTTTGCAACTGTTCTGCAAACTAAAGTTGTTGATTATATTTGTATGTCGATATCTATATTTGTGCTTATGTATGTTATATTTTGTGTTGTTTACAAGGGTCTCCATCAATTCAAATCAAATCGTGCTTGTCGTGCCTTTGGAATCGCTCTTGTGTGTGTTGTTTGTCTCTAGCTTCGTAAAAGGTGAGTCTTTCTCACTCTGACATTTATACTTATGAAATAGTGAATTGATGACAAGTGTTTAGTAATATAAAATGTTATGCAAGTTAATGATGATCATATGATATGCTATGCCATGTTATTACCATGTTAAAACTGTTAATTATCACCTGACATGTGATATATGACATTATATTGTGACACTGACATTGTTTATATTGTTTATGCATATATTCACACTGCAAGTTCCCTGTTAGAATAGAATCACTATGGGTTGAAATGATACATACCCAAACGGACTTTAGATTAGGGAAAAATCGTTATGGGCTGAAATGATAGGCCTAAGCGATTTTTATTGTATTTTATTAGACTTGGGATTGCGGGTTTGAAATGATAGAACCCGAGTTTTCTTTGTAAACTGCGGATTGAAATGATATATATCCGTATCACTTGACCTAGGTTAGAAAATTATATACAGACCCCGTGGTATATTTTTAAATGATATTTATTAAAATATGTATTTTTAAAAGTATGAAATTTTGATTTAAAAATATATATTTTATGGTTTAAAGAAAATTAAATATTAAGTCTTGAAATTGTGAATTTGAGTACGTAAATGTGAAATAATTGAGATTTTAGACTTTAAATTTTATTTTAAAATGTAAATAAATAATGGAAATTAAATTTAAAGTTTTAAAATTATATATGAAGTAAAATTTTAAGTTTTATTTAAACTATATGTTAATAAACAGTGAATTTTGACTTAATAAATGAATGAAGTTTTTAAATTGAATATTTGATCTAAAAATTTTGTTGTGTTAAATCATATGTTAAAATGATTTTAAATGTGAAATTTTAAAGTCTAGAAATATGATTTTTAAGTTATAATAAAAATTTGCAGTTTTTTTTTTGAAAAGCTAAAATGAAATCTGGAATTCATAGTATTTTCAAAATGTTGTAGTCTTTTGACAGCATTTTTAAATGCTATTGTTTTGAATCTAACAATGTTTAAAATAACTAAATATCTATTACGACATTTTATAAATGCCGTTATTCTTGAACTAAACCATTTTTGGAAGCTATAGGCTACGATAGCACTTTATAAATGCTGTCGTTGCTATAATTTGACGATGTTTGAAATGTTATAATTTTTAACACTGTTTGAGTTATATTTTAAAGTGTTAAATGATTTAAATTTTGGAAATTGATTAATTGTGAAATGTAAGAAGTTTGGAATATATTTTAATATTTAAATTTGAATTTTTAAGGAATTTAAATTTGAATTTGAATTTAAGTAAGGTTTACTTGGTTATGTGTTAAATGGAATGAAATGTAATGCGATAAATGAATTTTTGAATGGAATTTTTAATGTATTTTGTAATGATACTTGAAATAACAAATGAATGACTTATTTGATTTAAAAATGATATTTAAATTTGAGTATTTGGATTTGAATTCAAATAATGATTTGATAATAAGGTTTGGAAATGATTTGATCTTTATTTTGATAAAGAATATGAATTAGAATGATATGTACTTTTGATAAATGAATATTTGAAGTTTATATTGGTATGAAAGGATATTTAGTTTAATTGTAAATTGAGTTTATTTAAATAATATTGGATTTATGAAATGAATATTTCAAAACTAAGTAATAATGAAACTAGATTTGAGATATATGAAATTATAAAATTTAGTTTTGAAATGCGGGATATTTGTGACGACCGCCCATGACTCCCGCACCAAAACAAGAGAAAAGAGCGCTGAAGGGCGTGCCAGGTAGCCATGGACAGTAGTCAGGGTAAAATAAAACAGCACACTCTATCGTACAACTCACAGCGCATGGATAAAATACAATAGAGAAATATATAGTGAAGCCCCATAACAGAAAAATCATCATATAAGCATCGTAGTAGTTTTATACAAACATGAATCATCCATACATCAAAGCCTCACTACAAACACTCAATCAGATATAACAGCGGAACACCCAGTACATATAGTAAGAAAACTAGTATGCAAAGCCTCCTGCTCGTCTTCGTCATCATCAGCGTAGATCTCTAAGAACAGCACCTGTCACCTGCTACCTAGTCTGCCCATCCCAACATGGATGAACAGCCCAAGGTAATAAGAGGAGACATAAAACCTTGAGTCAGACAAAGTCTTAGTGAGCAGTAAATCAACTATCAAACATACCAAAAGAGCATAAGGAATAAAAGGAATAGGAACCAAACCATCCCACTCCACCTCTTTCTACAGTGATAGCCCCCCAGACACACACTAAGGAAAAGCAAGCATAATATAGCAGATAATTAAAGTAAAGCAATAATCACTCGAGTCAAGGGCGATGCTTTCCAAATACAAACCCCCAAGGCCTAAACCAAGATCAGATAAGCACCCAGAAAATACCGCTCTTGAGACCGAATGATAATACGACCAAACATCCATGACTCTGGCTATCACTGTTATCCTTACTTCGATTTTACCATTGATTGAATGACCATCCGTCAAGGGCTAATGGTAACCCCGGTTCTAGACATAACTCCGCACGTCGTCGCAGCCCGTGCCTAGGAATTTTCGCAACTACCCAGAGTACTAACACGTCGTCGCAGCCCGTGCCTGGAACGTCGTCGCAGCCCGTTCCAACGTACTCTTGCTTTGAGCATGCTAGAACCTTCAACAACGATAAGATCTCAGCCTCCTAGTCATCCTCCTCGACAACTATTTCCATACTAGCTCAAGCGCCTCTCAAGCTAACCATTATCACCAACCCGGATCGCATCACCGAGTTATCAATATAACTTTGCACGTCGTCGTAGCCCGTGCTTGGAACGTCATCATAACCCGTCCCATCTCAACATCACACTTTGCCTCATCGCATCATAGCAAAGTCCCATCTCGATCTCATGCTTTGCCTCCTCGCATCATGGCAAAGTCCATCATCATCGAATCCATCCATATGAGCTTCCACATCCGCTTCATATGCCACAGGCAGCTTTCACTATTCAAGAGTCTTTCCACTTAGCTTTTGAATCATCTTCAACCATCTTGTCCCAAATCAACTACTAGCTAACTTGAAACAATCAAATCAATCATTCGTCCAAACAATCAATCATTCAAACAAGATCTAATGAGCAATATTAACTATAATGGCAATTTCGTAAATAAATGAGCATAAGTCCAAAATGCATGATTCATAGGTTTTTAGCATAGATCTATCAAATATAAAACATGGGTTTTGTTTCTATAACTTAATAAATGAACTTGCATAGGTAAACATCTTCACAACAATGGATTTGTACTTGGATCTAAGGAAAATGCACAAAAATCACTATCTACAACACTCCAACAAACCACCAATCCAATATACTCCTTTGGGTCCGCATGAGAGATAACTACCACTCACCAAATCACCTAAACACCTCAAAAACTAAACACTTCAGATCTGGACAGCGAAGATCAAGGCTTGATCCGGCGAAATCTCGCTTAAAACGATGAAATCTAGCTTCGTTGGATGAAGATCTTCAACTTTGTATCTTGGATCTTCAATCTCGATCTTCGATCTTGGATGGATGTTAGAATTAGATTGGAATGGAGAAAAGAAGATGAAGAAATGTTGTAGTCGAGTTCCCAAAATGGCAGCACTTCGTTGCTTCAAAAACCGGTGCCAAAAAGTGAGCCAAACCCCCCTATTTATAGGCTGAATCAACCTTAGATCGCCCAAGGTCTTAACTCGGAGTTCGCTATTAGGTCGTTACCGACCTAAAAAGACTCCGACCTAACATAGGTCGCTGCCGACCTATGCTCTTCTACGACCTAAAACATACGTGCCTTAACCATCCCACCGACCTAACGGCTTATCCCTAGTGCCGACCTAAAGACTTAAACAGGTCTCCGACCTATCGTTATAACCAGATGCCGACCTAACTCTTAGCACAGAACCAACTTAGGTCGCATACGACCTTATCCCTCGACCGACCTAAATCCTACCGAGCTAACGATTACCTTACGACCTAACACAAAACCAAGCCAACGACCTATCAATATAACTCGTAGCTCCTTAAGCCGGTATCCCCCCTTAACGTGTTGTCCCGGTGACTTTGCTAGCTCGGCATCTCCACTAAGCCGATCACCACTAAGTCGGTCAACCCCTTAACTCGGCCATAACTCTAAACCATTAGCTCTTAGGTCGGTCACTCCCCTTAGGTCGGTCCAATCCTTAACCTGTTAACTCCTATAGCTCGGCCACTTCCTTAGGTTGGTCATACGAGCTAACCCTTAATTCGTACACAACTCATCCCATGGCTCGAACAAGACTCAGGCTAGAGACAGCATAACCAATCCTTCGACCTGTAAATTCTACAATATATCAACACGTAAAATACGGGTCGTTACATTCTCTCCCCCTTAGGAATTTCGCCCCCGAAATTCCAAGCAAACAACAGAAATCAAAGATAATCCGCATGCCTACCATCCATAGCAATCAACAAACCATGCATCCAATTCTAGCCTAGCATGCAGAATTCTAAGGCTTAGAACAAGCTACAAATTCATGAGACGTCACGACACTTTAGGGCCATACCTCGAAGAGTCCGGGATGAGCTGCCTTCATCCTCTCTTCCTCTTCCCACGTACAGTCGTTAACATCATCACTCCATTGTACCTTGAGCAACGTAATCGTCTTCCTCCTAAGCTGTTTCGTGTCATTTTCAACAACACGAAGCGGCTTACGAGGTCTCGTAACCACTGGATCAACCTTCAAGTCTTCACAGCTATCAGCAGAAACCACCGTAGTTGGGTCATGCACATACTTCCGTAGATAAGATACATGAAAAACATTGTGCACACCCGCCATCTTTTCTGGTAACTCCAATCTATAAGCGAGCTTTCCAATTCGCTCGATAATCGGGAATGGTCCAACAAATCTCGGAGTTAACTTTCCTTTCCTCCCGAATCTAATAGCACTCTTCAATGGAGAAATCTTCACAAAAACCATCTCACCTACGTCGAATTCCAAATCCTTACGATGATTATCGGCATAACTTTTCTGACGATCTTGGGCTGCCTTCATTCGTTGCCGAATGATCTCTATACAATCCGAAGTCTGTCGAATCATCTCTGGCCCAAGTATCAACTTTTCTCCAGTTTCCAACCAACATGTCGGAGAGTTACACGGTCTTCCATATAATGCCTCATATGGTGCCATACCAATACTCGACTGATAACTGTTATTATATGCAAACTCCACCAAATGAAGATGATCTTCCCATGATCCTCCGAAGTCCAAAACACAAGCTCTGAGAAGATCTTCCAAAACTCGGTTAACTCTCTCAGTCTGACCATCTGTTTGAGGGTGATAAGCTGTACTCAAACACAACTCAGTTCCCAAAACTTCCTGGAAGCTCTTCCAAAATCTACTAGTGAACAATGGGTCTCGATCGCTCACTATACTCTTCGGAATACCATGGAATCGAGCTATCCACTTAACATACAACTCAGCCAACTTCGATGCAGTCCTAGTTGATCGAACAGGAATGAACCTTGCACTCTTGGTCAAACGATCTACTATGACCCAAATTTCTTCATTTCCTGCTCTTGTCCTAGGTAGACCATCGATAAAGTCCATCGACACTTGCTCCCACTTCCATGTAGGAACTTCTAATGGCTGAAGTAATCCACTGGGCTTCTTCTGCTCAGCTTTCACTAACTGACAGTTCATACACTTGGAAATAAAATTTCCAACATCTTTCTTCATGCCTTCCCAGTAGTAAGTTCTCTTCATATCCCGATACATCTTATTTCCACCTGGATGAATTGTCAACTTCGAGTGATGACCTCCCCTCAGAACTTCATCTCTCAATCCATCAATGTCGGGAACAACCAATCGTCCTTGTTTCCGAAGCCAACCCTCTCGATCGACCTCGAATCCTTTATCCTTCTCTGGGTTCAATCCAGATTCCAAATCTCGGATAATCTTGACAAGCTTATCATCTCTCTTTTGGCTCTCGCCAATCCTTTCCACAAGAGTAGGTCTTATCGATAAGTTTGCCAACATCTCAGGTTCCAATTCGCATCTGGGCCTGAAATCAAATCCAGCCAAATATTCGAGACTCTTCCATTCCGAAAACATGGTTCCCAATCCTACATGCCTTCGACTTAACGCATCAGCCACTGCGTTACCTTTTCCCGGAGTATAGGCTATACCAAAATCATAAGATGCCAGAAACTCTAGCCACCGTTGCTGTCGAAGATTCAAATCCTTTTGGGAGAACAGATACTTCAACGACTTATGATCTGTAAATAACTCAAATCTAACTCCCAATAGAAAATGTCTCCACATCTTCAAAGCAAACACAATTGCCGCTAACTCCAAATCATGAGTCGGATAATTCCTTTCATGTGGCTTCAGTTGTCGACTAGTATACGCAACAACTTTATCTTTCTGCATTAGCACTGCTCCAAGTCCAGTGCCACATGCATCGGTGTAAACCACCATCTCATCATTCCCACTTGGAATAGTCAAAACAGGAGCACTTGTCAGTCGCTCTTTCAGGATTACGAAAGCTTGCTCACACTTGTCATCCCATCTGAACACTTGGTTCTTCTTCGTCAATCCTGTCAACGGTGCAGCTATCTTGGAAAAGTCTTTGATAAACCGACGATAATATCCTGCTAATCCAAGAAAACTCCTCACATCAGATGCATTCTTAGGTCTAACCCAATCCTGGATTGCTGCCACCTTAGCGGGATCAACCGCTATTCCATTTCTAGAGATAACATGGCCTAAGAACCTCACTTCACTCTTCCAGAAGTGACACTTCGAAAACTTAGCCTTCAGCTGATGTTTCCGCAAGATTTCCAAAACAATCCTTAAGTGCGTCTTGTGCTCTTCTTCAGTTCTGGAGTAAACCAAAATATCATCCACGAACACAAGTACAAATTTGTTCAACTGATCTCTGAACACTCTATTCATAAGATCCACAAAATATGCTGGCGCGTTAGTCAATCCAAACGGCATTACCAGCCACTCATAAAACCCGGATGGTGTCCTGAAAGCAGTCTTCGGCACACTATCCTTTGCCACTCTCAACTGGTGAAATCCCGTTGCCAAATCCATCTGGGAAAACACCTTAGCCTCGTGAAGTTGATCAAACAAGTCATCTATTCTCGGCAATGGATACTTGTTCTTCTTAGTCAACTTATTTAGCTCACGATAATCCACACACAACCTCAACGATCCATCCGCTTTGGTTGCGAACACAACTGGTGCACCCCATTCGGACACACTTCTCCGAATGAATCCTTTCTGCAAAAGGTCATCAACCTGCACCCTCAACTCTAGCTGCTCCCTAGGCGCCATCCGCCTAAGAGGCATCACAACAGGTCTGGCTCCCTCGACCAGATTGATACGAAACTCGATCTCCCTATGCGGCGGTAACCCTTTGACTTCGTCAAAGACGTCCTCAAATCCATTCACAATTGGCACCGATGACAGTCCATCCCGTGGAACAACCAGCGAATACATGAAGCTCATGAAGACGCCTTCCTCATGCTTACATCGTATCACAACCTTTCGCCCTTCCACATTCCCGACTGTCACCTCAAGCCCCTCACAATCAATCCTAGCCGCATACTTCCTAAGCCAGTCCATACCCAAAATAATTCCGAACCCCGCAAAGTTTAGAACAAAGCAATCACAAACAAACGAGCAATCATGACTCGACACAACTAGACCACGGCATATCATACACAAACATGACGA
Organism: Allium cepa; assembly: GCA_030765085.1. Classification (NCBI taxonomy): domain Eukaryota; kingdom Viridiplantae; phylum Streptophyta; class Magnoliopsida; order Asparagales; family Amaryllidaceae; genus Allium; species Allium cepa. The sequence goes on from CM060928.1 coordinate 350,194,920, forward strand.
ACCCCCAACTGGATTAGTCACAACCAATGGTCTATCAACAATATCTGGTTTCAAACCTAACCGGTCTACCAAATCATTACAAACAAAAGAATGCGACGCTCCAGTATCAAACAACACTCTAACTGGGACACCACAAATAGAAAGAGTACCTTGAACCACCACACTCTTCCCCTTCTCTTCAGCAGTAGGAGCTTTTGAAGATGACGGCACAGCTCCCAAAGCATAAGCTTGCACAATCTGCCTGTCCTTCCTCGGTTCTGGACAGTCCTTCCTGAAATGCCCTGGTTTATCACAATTGTGGCATTTCGCCGGTGCCCTTGGATTCCTACAATCCTTGGAGAGATGGCCCTTCTGCTGACAATTATAGCAAATCACCTCGCCCTTCGGCTTCTTCTGGCCATCCTTTCCCTTCTGTTGCTGCTGCTTCCTCTTTTTGTTTCCATTTTGCTGGGGATTAGATCCTTCCTTGGTTACAGAAACAATAGAACTTTCCTTAGGAAACAAACTCTCATGCCTAAGAGCTTTCTCCACCAGCTTCTCAAATGGATCGTCCAAATGATCCACTAACTGCCTCCCAAGATAAGCATCCAGACCAGTCACAAACTTTTCGTTCTTCTGGTAGGGAGAATTAATATACGATCTGGCATACTTGGACAAGGCTTCAAACTCGGAAATATACTCAAGAACAGGCCTCCCACCTTGCTTGAGCTCTACAAACCTTTTGAACAAAGCAGACTTCTGAGCAGTAGAGATGAACTTGGCTTCAAATTTAACTTGGAATTGCTCCCAAGTAATCTCTTCTTCTGAAGTATCTATGGTGATAGAATTCCACCAATCAGCAGCTCTTCCCTGAAGCTGTCTCAATGCAAGCTTCCTCTTGGTTGCATCCTCAATTCCCAAGTCCCCAAAGATTCTTCGGCAAGCATCAATCCACCTCTGCACTTCAATAGTCGACTCTGTCCCCAAGAAAGCTTTTCCTCCAAGAGAAGTATAATCCTTGCAAAGCTTGGCAAAATTCACCGGTCTTGGAGCTTGGACTTGAACTCCAACATCTACAGATGGCCCTGGAGCTGGTATCCTTCTCATGATCGAAGTCATCATCGCTTCGAACATAGTCCCATAATCAACCGCTCCTTCAGTAGCACGGCTTTCCCTTGCAGCTGGTCTCCCTCTTCGACTCATCCTTAATATCTACAAAAAGGAATGACTTAGAACACCTTGAGAAACAACTGCAAAAAGGAGTTCAAATCCTTCTAAACTACTATATTATATATAGTAATCATTCATCAAAATACAATTACGTCTCTCATACGTAGTTACGTCAGCGAGCGTTGGCTAAAATCGATTAACCTGGCTCTGATACCAAATGTGACGACCGCCCATGACTCCCGCACCAAAACAAGAGAAAAGAGCGCTGAAGGGCGTGCCAGGTAGCCATGGACAGTAGTCAGGGTAAAATAAAACAGCAAACTCTATCGTACAACTCACAGCGCATGGATAAAATACAATAGAGAAATATATAGTGAAGCCCCATAACAGAAAAATCATCATATAAGCATCGTAGTAGTTTTATACAAACATGAATCATCCATACATCAAAGCCTCACTACAAACACTCAATCAGATATAACAGCGGAACACCCAGTACATATAGTAAGAAAACTAGTATGCAAAGCCTCCTGCTCGTCTTCGTCATCATCAGCGTAGATCTCTAAGAACAGCACCTGTCACCTGCTGCCTAGTCTGCCCATCCCAACATGGATGAACAGCCCAAGGTAATAAGAGGAGACATAAAACCTTGAGTCAGACAAAGTCTTAGTGAGCAGTAAATCAACTATCAAACATACCAAAAGAGCATAAGGAATAAAAGGAATAGGAACCAAACCATCCCACTCCACCTCTTTCTACAGTGATAGCCCCCCAGACACACACTAAGGAAAAGCAAGCATAATATAGCAGATAATTAAAGTAAAGCAATAATCACTCGAGTCAAGGGCGATGCTTTCCAAATACAAACCCCCAAGGCCTAAACCAAGATCAGATAAGCACCCAGAAAATACCGCTCTTGAGACCGAATGATAATACGACCAAACATCCATGACTCTGGCTATCACTGTTATCCTTACTTCGATTTTACCGTTGATTGAATGACCATCCGTCAAGGGCTAATGGTAACCCCGGTTCTAGACATAACTCCGCACGTCGTCGCAGCCCGTGCCTAGGAATTTTCGCAACTACCCAGAGTACTAACACGTCGTCGCAGCCCGTGCCTGGAACGTCGTCGCAGCCCGTTCCAACGTACTCTTGCTTTGAGCATGCTAGAACCTTCAACAACGATAAGATCTCAGCCTCCTAGTCATCCTCCTCGACAACTATTTCCATACTAGCTCAAGCGCCTCTCAAGCTAACCATTATCACCAACCCGGATCGCATCACCGAGTTATCAATATAACTTTGCACGTCGTCGTAGCCCGTGCTTGGAACGTCATCATAACCCGTCCCATCTCAACATCACACTTTGCCTCATCGCATCATAGCAAAGTCCCATCTCGATCTCATGCTTTGCCTCCTCGCATCATGGCAAAGTCCATCATCATCGAATCCATCCATATGAGCTTCCACATCCGCTTCATATGCCACAGGCAGCTTTCACTATTCAAGAGTCTTTCCACTTAGCTTTTGAATCATCTTCAACCATCTTGTCCCAAATCAACTACTAGCTAACTTGAAACAATCAAATCAATCATTCGTCCAAACAATCAATCATTCAAACAAGATCTAATGAGCAATATTAACTATAATGGCAATTTCGTAAATAAATGAGCATAAGTCCAAAATGCATGATTCATAGGTTTTTAGCATAGATCTATCAAATATAAAACATGGGTTTTGTTTCTATAACTTAATAAATGAACTTGCATAGGTAAACATCTTCACAACAATGGATTTGTACTTGGATCTAAGGAAAATGCACAAAAATCACTATCTACAACACTCCAACAAACCACCAATCCAATATACTCCTTTGGGTCCGCATGAGAGATAACTACCACTCACCAAATCACCTAAACACCTCAAAAACTAAACACTTCAGATCTGGACAGCGAAGATCAAGGCTTGATCCGGCGAAATCTCGCTTAAAACGATGAAATCTAGCTTCGTTGGATGAAGATCTTCAACTTTGTATCTTGGATCTTCAATCTCGATCTTCGATCTTGGATGGATGTTAGAATTAGATTGGAATGGAGAAAAGAAGATGAAGAAATGTTGTAGTCGAGTTCCCAAAATGGCAGCACTTCGTTGCTTCAAAAACCGGTGCCAAAAAGTGAGCCAAACCCCCCTATTTATAGGCTGAATCAACCTTAGATCGCCCAAGGTCTTAACTCGGAGTTCGCTATTAGGTCGTTACCGACCTAAAAAGACTCCGACCTAACATAGGTCGCTGCCGACCTATGCTCTTCTACGACCTAAAACATACGTGCCTTAACCATCCCACCGACCTAACGGCTTATCCCTAGTGCCGACCTAAAGACTTAAACAGGTCTCCGACCTATCGTTATAACCAGATGCCGACCTAACTCTTAGCACAGAACCAATTTAGGTCGCATACGACCTTATCCCTCGACCGACCTAAATCCTACCGAGCTAACGATTACCTTACGACCTAACACAAAACCAAGCCAACGACCTATCAATATAACTCGTAGCTCCTTAAGCCGGTATCCCCCCTTAACGTGTTGTCCCGGTGACTTTGCTAGCTCGGCATCTCCACTAAGCCGATCACCACTAAGTCGGTCAACCCCTTAACTCGGCCATAACTCTAAACCATTAGCTCTTAGGTCGGTCACTCCCCTTAGGTCGGTCCAATCCTTAACCTGTTAACTCCTATAGCTCGGCCACTTCCTTAGGTTGGTCATACGAGCTAACCCTTAATTCGTACACAACTCATCCCATGGCTCGAACAAGACTCAGGCTAGAGACAGCATAACCAATCCTTCGACCTGTAAATTATACAATATATCAACACGTAAAATACGGGTCGTTACAATATTATAGCTTTGAAATTTATTAAAAATTGAATAGTTTAATTTGTGGATCAAATCTATATTTGAAAATGATATGATTTGAAATGGTTATTGGGAAATTTAATTGAAACTGATGGTTTGAATTGAATTAAATTGGAAATTGAAAATTTGGGATTAATTGAATGAATTGTAAAATGTAAAGAATTAAATGAATATCCCATGATTTCAAATGTATGATTTTGAAATGTTATGATTTTCAAAGTGTAATTGTTTCAAGTATTTTTGGTTTCGAAAGAGTTATACTTTGAAAATATTATGATTTTGAAATGAATATATGTTTGAAATGTTTTTGGTTTTGAAGTATAAACTATTTTGATTGAATAAATAGTTTTGAAATAAAAATGGTTTTGGTTTCGAAGTATAAACTATTTTGAAAGAAATATAGTTTGAAATGAAATGATTTGATCTTTTTAAAGTATAAACTATTTTGAAATGACTACGGCGTTATAATAACGTTTGGTTGTTAAAGAGACCGGGATCGAAAGTTGTTATACTCTCTGCCAACTCCGAAAACCACTTTAACAACCGTGTACGCGGTGGAGATTCCAGAATGAAGTAGGATGGTGGCGACGTTCTTGAGGTATATTACGTGGACCCAACTCCCGTGAGTTGGCATAAGGTGGCTAAAACAGGAGCGATCTCGGGCCAAGTGAGGTCATTCCTCCGATCGGACACATTCTGTAACATCCCGAAAATTTTGAATTTAAAATTTAGTAATATATTTGAAACTTTTTGAAATTTAAATTGAAAAGTTATAAAGAAATAAAATATGAACAAAGTTTAGTGTTTTTAGTTAAAACTTTTAATAGAATTTAAAATTGTTAAAGTAAGTTATGATAAATTTATAAAAATTCAAATCACATAATTATAATCTAACAAGTAAACATTCAAACAAATAAACAAATAAACCTATGAATAATTAAACAAATAAACAAATAATCTAACATTTAAGCAATATAAACATATAAACAAATCAAACAAAATAACACTTATAAAAAAATATAAAAACATATGAACTGTACCTATAAAAGAAAATGCAAGAAAGTAAAACATTCAAACAAATAAACATGTTACTAAATCAAATCAGGTAAGTCTAAGAACCTAAAACAAAACAAAATATGCTGAAATTAGCAAAGTAACTACAAACTAGTCAACTAAAATATGTAAGTAAAAGAAAATAAAAGAAAATAAAACAAACTCTTACATTAGCAAAATAAACAAGACAGCATGCTGAGAATATACAAAGCATGAAACACTACATACTTTCATTAAATGCAAGCATCTACAAAGAACATACCTGCATTCAATGCTTTTACTTCCAGCATGGTTTATCCTGTACTTGTTTTAATAAACTTCAGTAAAAAAAATCTGTTATAAAGAAACATCAACCTGCCTCTTTATTTCATTCAACAAACTTCTGCAAACCTGAAAAAGAAAACATCATATTTCATAAATTCAAAAGCATTCAGGTGATCAAAACAGAAAGTAAAAAGAAGTTAAAAAAAACCAAACCAGAGAAGAAGAAGCAAACTGCAGTTAAAAAGATACAAAAATAGTCTCTGTTTCTATATTGTTCAGGTGAGTAAAATAATCTTTAAAAGCTTAAATCTATTTAAACAGTTTAAATTCCATTCATAAGCTGTTTATGTATATGCTTCAGTTTATAAATAGGATTTTGTATGCTCTGCATTTCATCTTCTCTGTATTTATCATAGCAGTTGATCATTTATTCAAAGAATTAGATTTATTTACATTGAAACATTGTTAAGTAATAAAAATCTTAAACCAAAATATGTTGTGTAAACTTAACTCACAGTTTAAAATTTTATTTTAAGTTTGAAGTGAAACTTTTTGGCTGTGCAACCTCAAACCTTACAGTAAATCAAAATGGTGATAAATTCAAGTGTGATTAATCATTGATTTGATTGTATAATTTGAGTAAGTATACAAAAATGGGATTTTTAAACTAAATATGATGATTTTTACTTGGGTATCTTAGGAGCAGTTTGTATTTTAGCAAATGTTGCTTTTAAGTCAATTCCTGTAAATCAAAAGACTTTTGAATGTTGAGATTTCGCGTGGAGCTAGTTTAATACTCAAGAATGTTGGGAAAAATACAAATTTATTTTTCTATTGCGTGAATGGGGAGTACGAGCTCGAAGTAGGGTTTATTTTTCGAAATTGATACGGTCTGTAAACTGGGTGCGTACGCTACCGTGGATGCATCGAGTTCGAAGATTTTGTGGGTGATGATAGCATGGGGTGTTGTCGAACTGTGGACGAAGTTTCAGGGTTTCTGGCGGCGTCTGGTGGCGTGGCAAGGCGTTGACAGGGACGGTGGTAGTTCCAGTGTATGTTGCAGGTTTGCGTGCTCGAACTAAAATTTGAATTCGAGATGATAAATAGGTTTGGGTGATCGGGGATTGGACTAGGGGGGAGTTCTGACTTACTCATCGATGCAGCGATGCCTGAAGATCATCAATGGCATTGTGCACGTATACATGCACGAATTTATGACCTGGAAGAAATTTGATTTCCTGAAGCATTTCAGGTTTGTACTCGTGTGGGTGACTCGAAGTTCTGATCGGGGAAATAGGGCAGAGACTCGAAGGGAGACTCGGGAGGTTTCAGGGTTTTATCGTGACAAAAATTGGGACTTAGCAAAATTTGCAAAAATTTTTATCACTCGGGTAGCTTTGGGAGGAAACTCGAAGCAGGAAGTGTTTGAACTCGAGCGTGACTCGGGGGAGACTCGGGTTGGCCACCTGAAACAGCAAGTTCAGTTGAGGTTTGTCGAAAACTTAAGTTTAAACAATGTTTATAAGCATTGTTTATAAAATGAAGAAAGTTTGTAAATGGAATGTGAAGTTAATAAATTAATGATAAAATAATTTATGATTTAAAATTATTATTTTTTGTATTAATAATAATAAATAAATAAAAGCAATTAAATTAAAGTTGTAAATTTAAAAATCATTAAGTTGATAATTTAAAATGATTGATTCAAAATTGATAATTACATTAAGATAATTTATTAAGGAATAATAAATTAATATAGTCAATTGAGATTTAATTCAATTGTGATTATAAAAAAATAAATCATCGTTTTAAAGTAATCAAGAAAAAAATAATAATAATATTTATATGGTTAATTTATTAAATCCAGATACATCATTTTACCAAATTGTTTAATAAGTAAATAATGTAGTTTAAAATGATAATTAAGGTAATTGATTTATAAACAATTAAGTGTTTAAATGAATTTGTAAGTAAGAATTTGTAAATTTTGAAACAATAAATTGAGTAATCAAAATTTAGTTTATTTATCCAAATTCTCATCATTAAATTAAATTAATTTAGTGGTAAATTTATTTAAATCACATTGGGAAGTAATTAACTATTTTGTTAACTTATATAAATATCTCTGTTCTGTTTGTAATTCTGTATGATGATATTGCCATGTTATTGCACTGTGATTATGATTGTTCTGTATTGATGTGAAATCCCTGTTGTCTGTAAACCGACATTTAAACTTCGATGCGATAGGGTATCGGATTTCAGTTGGTTATCCGAAACCCACATCGAACCTGTGAATATTTGTGAATGACATCCACATGTTTTAAAATTTGACACTCACTATTCGAATTAGCCGGGAAAGGACCTGTGTGTCATATAACCCATTTGGAATATGTGATTCGACGTTATGGATAGAATGTGAAGACCGGTGTTGAAGACCGGGTATTTGCGAGAGCGATAGGATGACCTGTCGATTGACTCTGCACCGAGTTGCTCCGGTATAGAGTTCTCCATATGTGATGGGGAATCCGATCAGGATTGTGGATATCCGGATTGCAAGGACTTCTTTGAAAGTGCCTTCGGTTCTGTTCGAACCCAGAACAGACTTGTATGGATTGTATGTCTGACATTACAAATTGAGAGATAAAGCAGATTTCTTTTAAATATATTTCTGTTGGTGGCGGAGAATTTATTCTCTTAGCTTAACACCCTTCTCTGAGACGTACGAGCTCAGAGGTTATGTAGTTGAAGTTATCAGCGATATATTCCCAATTTGGTAATGTGACATACTGAGTGTTGCTGTGAAATGATCATTGTGTTGATTATTCGTGATAGGATCATTTATTTGATCGTCTATCTTTGTGATCATTTCTATGATCATTTGTTGACCCAAAGCATGACTTTGTATAAAGCGTGTTTTTGTGGACCTGACTTCGTCGGACCTCACACTCCGAAATGGTCGAAACAGGAAAGATGCGGCAAGGTTATTGGGGGTAGCACCCCTTAGGGTATGTACATTTCCTTCTGGATAGAAGTGGTATCATGGTATGGAGCCCAGATACTTAACTTATGTTGATATCGCAGATATATATATATGATTTTGTGATTTGTTGCTGGGGCCCCGGTTAAAGGTTGGTTACGACCGGGAGATGGCATACTCGTGTCAGTAGTTACCCAGTTAGGGGTAACCCGGCCTTGTGTTGGCAGAGATCCGGTTTGGTTCTCGGGGACGTCCTTCCAGAGGCGTTCTCATGTGGCAATGGGAAGTTCCTTGGCCTGACCATTTGTTGGAAATCCAATTCCAAATACGAAACCCTGTACGATTTTAGTTGTAGAACCTATCATCTAATATGGTAGCTATAGTAGGCATAGTATAATGGTACCTATGTCGGCTAAGATTAATATTCTATTTTTGAAATGATTTACTATCACTATGCACTAGTAATAATATCAAAGAATTCTTTTCTCGTACCAAGCATATTTAACTATCATAAGAAGAAATCTCCTCCAATTCTGCGTTTGCATTGTGTGTGTGGCGGGAGGTCTTATGGTAGTTCTATTTTTAAAAGCATTCCGAAAATTCTTTTATAAATCTTGTTTATTTAAATACAACTGTTTTGTTTACTCATACCAGTCCCATGACAAATCCGGAGTTTATTGATTTCTTTCCTAAACTCTGGGTGCCCATTATTTCCACACGGGCAGCCTAGTAGCAGGTTTCTGTATTTTGGAGTAGCAGTATTTTGGAGCTCTTATCTTGGATCTATCTTAGGAGCTTTTGGTGATTACAGGTGTTAGCTTTTGGGAGTTCGTTATCATCTCTCATTTGAGAACTTTTGGATATATGTTCACTGTTGTATTATCATGACGTTGTATTTGGAGTTGTAGTGTATGTATTATGTACTCTGTTGCAGTATGGATATTATGTTGATGTTGTAACAGTGATGTTATTTATGATATTGATTCTGTTCCGCTGTTTTATATACATCTAATTGTTGTTATAAGCTCCGGCGATGCGAAATTGATGTCGTTTATTGGACATCGAGTTTGGGTCGTCACAAATTGGTATCAGAGCTGTTGGTTGAGTAAGAACTTTAGCTACGGAGTATAACACATTAGATGGCTCATTAGAGATAGGGTGAAGTATACCCTAGAATGAGTATAATCAAAATTGAAACTTTGAAATTTCTTAGTCTATTTCTTTTTACTGCTGATATTCCTTAAGATATTTCGCCTGTATATCTAAATCAATTTTCTTACTAATCTCAGATAGTGAAAATGAGTGGACGCAGAGGAAGAACTAGGGGTCAAGGCAATGCTGCAGCACCCAATCAAATTCCCGCAGCCGCAGAAGCAGTAATAGAAATTCAGCAGCAGCCGGACTTGGCTGAATTATATAAGAAATTTGAAAAGCTTGGTGGCAAACCATTCATTGGCAAAGAGTCAATTATTGATGCTCAAGCTTGGGTAAGATCGTGTGAAAAGATTTTTAAAGGGCTAAAACTGCAGGATGAGCAGAAAAGACTTATAGCTTCTTGGCAACTCCAAGGAGAAGCTTCAGCTTGGTGGGAAACCATCATTATAGATGAACCTGAGGAAGAATTTACTTGGGATCGTTTTAAAGAAGTGTTTGAGAAATGTTACATGCCATCGGCGGGAGTTTCCAGAATGTATCAGGAATTTCTGGATTTGAAGCAAGGGAGTTTGTCGTTTGAAGAATACTTGAATAAATTCAGTGAACTATCTCGGTTTGGTCCGGAATTGCTAAATACACCTCTGAAGAAAAACGAAAGGTTTATCCGGGGAATGAACCAGAAATATCATGGAAGAATGACAGGTCATGTTAAAGAATCTTTTTCGGATTTGGTAGATATGGGGTACAGGTACGCTACTCTTGATATACAAGAAGCAACTGTGGAGAAAGGTAATTCAGGTAGTCAGAATTATAAAAAGCGTAAATTCGGAGGCAAGAAACCTTGGCAAGGCAATGAGAAGAAGAGGAACACTCAAGGAAGAGCAACAGAAAATGTCACTTGTTACAACTGCAAAGAGAAAGGCCACTATTCAAATGACTGCCCAAAACCGAAGAAACCAGCTAGAGAATGTTACAATTGTCATAAACCGGGACATTTAGTTAAAGATTGCCCAGTGATGAAGCCAGCACAAGTGGCAAAGGTTTACACGATAAAGGAGGACCCCTCATCTTCAAAAGCTGATAAAGGGAAAAGCGTTTTGGAAGGTAACCTTACTATTAATAATAGAACTGTTAAAGTTTTATTTGATACAGGAGCTTCACATAGCTTTATCTCCCAACAAACCGTAAATGAATTAGGACTTGAAACTAAATTTGCTGACGATCTTATTTGCGTGAAAAATCCGGTTGGAGGTCCCGTAAATCTTTGTTCATATTGTAAGAGAGTTCCTATTTCATATGCTAGCTATAAATTTCCTATCAACCTTTATGTCCTCGAATTTGATGAATTTGAAATCTTACTCGGTATGAACTGGTTAACGAGATACGATGCTAGATTGGAGTGTAGTAATCGGACAGTTTTAATCAAAACAAGTTTTGGAAATTTTATTGAAATCTCTTGTGAGAATCCAAGTCCAAGGAGCGACAGATTGATATATACTTTGGGAAATCTTGAACCCACTTTACAGTCTATACCTGTTGTTCGGGATTTTTCCGACGTATTTGAAGAAGTGAAATCTTTACCTCCTCATCGAGAAATAGAATTCCGAATCGATCTTGTACCTAATACTCGTCCTGTTGTTCACGCAAGTCGCAGGATGGCACCCAGGGAAAAGATTGAATTGGTTCATCAAACTAACGAGCTACTAGCAAAAGGATTAATTCGACCCAGTGTTTCTGAATGGGGTTCAGCCGTCGTATTTGTTGCCAAATCAGACGGATCTTTGAGATTGTGTGTAGATTACCGCGATCTAAATAAACAAACTCTCAAGAATAAATTTCCACTGCCCAGAATTGATGATTTATTTGATCAGTTGCATGGCGCTCGTTTCTTTTCAAAAATGGATCTAGCTCAGGGATTCCATCAATTACGAATCGCCGAAGATTGTGTCCATTTGACTGCTTTCAGAGGTCCTAATATGTTCTATGAATGGTTAGTTATGCCTTTCGGGCTAACCAATGCTCCAGCATACTTCGTAGATCTTATGACTCGTGTGTTTCGGGAAGTTTTGAATAAATTTGTGCTTGTATTCATTGATGACATCTTAATTTTCTCCAAAACTGAAGATGAGCATGCCGAGCACCTTAGAATTGTCTTAGAAATTTTAAGGAGAAATGTTCTATATGCAAAATTTTCCAAATGCCATTTCTGGGTCAATGAAGTCAAATTCCTTGGCCATATTGTTAATGAAGAAGGAATTTCAGTAGATCCTAGCAAAATTTCCGCTATTCTTGATTGGAAACAACCCACTACACCAAGAGAAGTTCGAAGCTTTTTGGGTTTAGCAGGCTATTATCGGAAATTCGTTCAAGATTTTTCTAAGTTAGCTAGTCCGCTGACTAAGTTAACCATGAAAAATGCAAAGTTCATTTGGACTTCAAGATGTGAGGAAGTTTTTCAAGAGTTGAAAAAGAGATTGACCACTGCTCCTGTTCTCACTATAGTTAATGGGAACCGAGGCTTATCTGTCTATACTGATGCATGTGGTGAAGGGGTAGGTGCAGTATTAATGCAAAATGGAAAGGTGGTTGCCTACGCAGGTAGACAATTACGTCCGCATGAGAAGAACTACCCAACGCACGATTTGGAACTTTTGGCTGTTGTTTTCGCTTTGAAAATATGGCGACACTATCTCCTGGGTAAGAATCTTTTCAGCTTTCTTAATAATTTGCGAAATTGACTAAAGAAATATACTTAATAAACTCTCTTTATTTTAGGTGAAAAATTCGAATTATTCACCGATCATAAAAACTTGAAATGTCTTTTCACCCAGAAGGATCTGAATCTGCGACAATAACGTTGGTTGGAATTTCTAGCATCATATGACTTAGACATTCTGTATACGCCCGGAAAGGCCAATGTAGTTGCAGACGCTTTAAGCAGAAGTTATGCTGTTCTTGCTTATCTTGTTATCACTCCTACTCTTCTTGAGAAAATCGCTAGTAAGCAACATGAAGACAAATTCCTTCGGGGTATTTATGGAAAAATTCTTCGAGGCGAAGATACAAGTTTTGAGACAAATCATAGTGGAGTTATTAGATTAAAAGGCAGGATTTGTGTTCCAGATTTCCCTGAACTGAAACGTGAAATTTTGGATGAATGCCACAAGTCAAAATTCAGCATTCATCCAGGAGTCAACAAAATGTATCGTGATGTTAAAAGAACATTCTGGTGGAAAACGATGAAGAGAGACATATCTATTTATGTGAGTCGTTGTGCTACTTGTCAGCAGATCAAGAGCGACCAAAAGAAAGCGGCCGGTTTACTTCAACCTTTAGAAGTACCGAAATGGAAGTGGGATCAGGTATCGATGGATTTCATCGATGGATTGCCACGAACCAAGAAAGGCAATGAAGCGATTTGGGTTATTGTAGATCGTCTAACCAAAAATGCTCATTTCATTCCAGTTAAATCTACTCGGACTGCGGCAAGCTTGGCAGGTATATATATAAAGGAAATTGTTCGCCTCCATGGTATTCCCAGTAGTATAGTGAGTGATCGTGACCCGATCTTCACTAGTAGATTTTGGGAAGCATTTCAGGATGCATTGGGAACGAAATTAAATTTCAGTACTGCTTATCATCCGCAATCTGATGGACAGACTGAGAGAGTTAACCGAATTTTAGAAGACCTACTGCGTGCTTGTGTTCATGATTTTGGTGGTTCTTGGGAGGACCATTTGCATCTGGTTGAATTCTCTTATAATAACAGTTATCAGGCCAGTTTAGAAATGGCTCCTTTCGAAGCTTTATATGGTCGTCCGTGTCGATCACCTACATGCTGGATCGAATCAGGTGACAGACTTGTTCTTGGACCGGATATGATAAAAGAAGCCACTGAGAAGGTAAATTTTATTCGAAAGAAGTTATTAGCTGCCCAAAGCCGTCAGAAGAGCTACTATGACCGTCGAAGGAGAAATTTGGAATTTCAAGTTGGAGATTCTGTATTTCTAAAAGTATCTCCGATGCGGGGTGTGTTGAGATTCGGGAAAACTGGAAAGTTGGCACCGCGTTATATTTGTCCTTTTCCTATTCTGGAAAGGATTGGTTCTCTAGCATATAGAGTGCAGTTACCCAGCTGGTTGTCTAGCGTACATGATGTGTTCCATATTTCTAATCTTCGAAAATATGTGCACGATCCAGATGATATTATTGAAGAAGCTGCTCAGCAGGATCTAGAAATCACTCCCAACTTGGCAGTTAGAAGGGAACCGATGAAAATAATTGATCGTGATGAGAAGCGATTGAGGAACAAAATTGTGAAATTGGTCAAAGTTAAATGGAGTGGCGATCCAAAGGACTGTACTTGGGAGACTGAAGAGAATATGAAGAAATCATATCCCAAATGCAGAATTGACATCTCGACTTAAAACTGTAAGTCATTTCCTTGTTTCCGAATTCGTATATTATTTGTTTACGTTTCTCTCTCTTTCAATTTCGAGGACGAAATATTCTTAAGGAGGGGATATTGTAACATCCCGAAAATTCTGAATTTAAAATTTAGTAATATATTTGAAACTTTTTGAAATTTAAATTGAAAAGTTATAAAGAAATAAAATATGAACAAAGTTTAGTGTTTTTAGTTAAAACTTTTAATAGAATTTAAAATTGTTAAAGTAAGTTATGATAAATTTATAAAAATTCAAATCACATAATTATAATCTAACAAGTAAACATTCAAACAAATAAACAAATAAACCTATGAATAATTAAACAAATAAACAAATAATCTAACATTTAAGCAATATAAACATATAAACAAATCAAACAAAATAACACTTATAAAAAAATATAAAAACATATGAACTGTACCTATAAAAGAAAATGCAAGAAAGTAAAACATTCAAACAAATAAACATGTTACTAAATCAAATCAGGTAAGTCTAAGAACCTAAAACAAAACAAAATATGCTGAAATTAGCAAAGTAACTACAAACTAGTCAACTAAAATATGTAAGTAAAAGAAAATAAAAGAAAATAAAACAAACTCTTACATTAGCAAAATAAACAAGACAGCATGCTGAGAATATACAAAGCATGAAACACTACATACTTTCATTAAATGCAAGCATCTACAAAGAACATACCTGCATTCAATGCTTTTACTTCCAGCATGGTTTATCCTGTACTTGTTTTAATAAACTTCAGTAAAAAAAATCTGTTATAAAGAAACATCAACCTGCCTCTTTATTTCATTCAACAAACTTCTGCAAACCTGAAAAAGAAAACATCATATTTCATAAATTCAAAAGCATTCAGGTGATCAAAACAGAAAGTAAAAAGAAGTTAAAAAAACCAAACCAGAGAAGAAGAAGCAAACTGCAGTTAAAAAGATACAAAAATAGTCTCTGTTTCTATATTGTTCAGGTGAGTAAAATAATCTTTAGAAGCTTAAATCTATTTAAACAGTTTAAATTCCATTCATAAGCTGTTTATGTATATGCTTCAGTTTATAAATAGGATTTTGTATGCTCTGCATTTCATCTTCTCTGTATTTATCACAGCACTTGATCATTTATTCAAAGAATTAGATTTATTTACATTGAAACATTGTTAAGTAATAAAAATCTTAAACCAAAATATGTTGTGTAAACTTAACTCACAGTTTAAAATTTTATTTTAAGTTTGAAGTGAAACTTTTTGGCTGTGCAACCTCAAACCTTACAGTAAATCAAAATGGTGATAAATTCAAGTGTGATTAATCATTGATTTGATTGTATAATTCGAGTAAGTATACAAAAATGGGATTTTTAAACTAAATATGATGATTTTTACTTGGGTATCTTAGGAGCAGTTTGTATTTTAGCAAATGTTGCTTTTAAGTCAATTCCTGTAAATCAAAAGACTTTTGAATGTTGAGATTTCGCGTGGAGCTAGTTTAATACTCAAGAATGTTGGGAAAAATACAAATTTATTTTTCTATTGCATGAATGGGGAGTACGAGCTCGAAGTAGGGTTTAGTTTTCGAAATTGATACGGTCTGTAAACTGGGTGTGTACGCTACCGTGGATGCATCGAGTTCGAAGATTTTGTGGGTGATGATAGCTTGGGGTGTTGTCGAACTGTGGACGAAGTTTCTGGGTTTCTGGCGGCGTCTGGTGGCGTGGCGAGGCGTTGACAGGGACGGTGGTAGTTCCAGTGTATGTTGCAGGTTTGCGTGCTCGAACTAAAATTTGAATTCGAGATGATAAATAGGTTTGGGTGATCGGGGATTGGACTAGGGGGGAGTTCTGACTTACTCATCGATGCAGCGACGCCTGAAGATCATCAATGGCGTTGTGCACGTATACGTGCACGAATTTATGACCTGGAAGAAATTTGATTTCCTGAAGCATTTCAGGTTTGTACTCGTGTGGGTGACTCGAAGTTCTGATCGGGGAAATAGGGCAGAGACTCGAAGGGAGACTCGGGAGGTTTCAGGGTTTTATCGTGACAAAAATTGGGACTTAGCAAAATTTGCAAAAATTTTTATCACTCGGGTAGCTTTGGGAGGAAACTCGAAGCAGGAAGTGTTTGAACTCGAGCGTGACTCGGGGGAGACTCGGGTTGGCCACCTGAAACAGCAAGTTCAGTTGAGGTTTGTCGAAAACATAAGTTTAAACAATGTTTATAAGCATTGTTTATAAAATGAAGAAAGTTTGTAAATGGAATGTGAAGTTAATAAATTAATGATAAAATAATTTATGATTTAAATTTTTTTTTTTGTAATAATAATAATAAATAAATAAAAGAAATTAAATTAAAGTTGTAAATTTAAAAATCATTAAGTTGATAATTTAAAATGATTGATTCAAAATTGATAGTTACATTAAGATAATTTATTAAGGAATAATAAATTAATATAGTCAATTGAGATTTAATTCAATTGTGATTATAAAAAAATAAATCATCGTTTTAAAGTAATCAAGATAAATAATAATAATAATATTTATATGGTTAATTTATTAAATCCAGATACATCATTTTACCAAATTGTTTAATAAGTAAATAATGTAGTTTAAAATGATAATTAAGGTAATTGATTTATAAACAATTAAGTGTTTAAATGAATTTGTAAGTAAGAATTTGTAAATTTTGAAACAATAAATTGAGTAATCAAAATTTAGTTTATTTATCCAAATTCTCATCATTAAATTAAATTAATTTAGTGGTAAATTTATTTAAATCACATTGGGAAGTAATTAACTATTTTGTTAACTTATATAAATATCTCTGTTCTGTTTGTAATTCTGTATGATGATATTGCCATGTTATTGCACTGTGATTATGATTGTTCTGTATTGATGTGAAAACCCTGTTGTCTGTAAACCGACATTTAAACTTCGATGCGACAGGGTATCGGATTTCAGTTGGTTATCCGAAACCCACATCGAACCTGTGAATATTTGTGAATGACATCCACATGTTTTAAAATTTGACACTCACTATTCGAATTAGCCGGGAAAGGACCTGTGTGTCATATAACCCATTTGGAATATGTGATTCGACGTTATGGATAGAATGTGAAGACCGGTGTTGAAGACCGGGTATTTGCGAGAGCGATAGGATGACCTGTCGATTGACTCTGCACCGAGTTGCTCCGGTATAGAGTTCTCCATATGTGATGGGGAATCCGATCAGGATTGTGGATATCCGGATTGCAAGGACTTCTTTGAAAGTGCCTTCGGTTCTGTTCGAACCCAGAACAGACTTGTATGGATTGTATGTCTGACATTACAAATTGAGAGATAAAGCAGATTTCTTTCAAATATATTTCTGTTGGTGGCGGAGAATTTATTCTCTTAGCTTAACACCTTTCTCTGAGACGTACGAGCTCAGAGGTTATGTAGTTGAAGTTATCAGCGATATATTCCCAATTTGGTAATGTGACATACTGAGTGTTGCTGTGAAATGATCATTGTGTTGATTATTCGTGATAGGATCATTTATTTGATCGTCTATCTTTGTGATCATTTCTATGATCATTTGTTGACCCAAAGCATGACTTTGTATAAAGCGTGTTTTTGTGGACGTGACTTCGTCGGACCTCACACCCCGAAATGGTCGAAACAGGAAAGATGCGGCAAGGTTATTGGGGGTAGCACCCCTTAGGGTATGTACATTTCCTTCTGGATAGAAGTGGTATCATGGTATGGAGCCCAGATACTTAACTTATGTTGATATCGCAGATATATATATATGATTTTGTGATTTGTTGCTGGGGCCCCGGTTAAAGGTTGGTTACGACCGGGAGATGGCATACTCGTGTCAGTAGTTACCCAGTTAGGGGTAACCCGGCCTTGTGTTGGCAGAGATCCGGTTTGGTTCTCGGGGATGTCCTTCCAGAGGCGTTCTCATGTGGCAATGGGAAGTTCCTTGGCCTGACTATTTGTTCGAAATCCAATTCCAAATACGAAACCCTGTACGGTTTTAGTTGTAGAACCTACCATCTAATATGGTAGCTATAGTAGGCATAGTATAATGGTACCTATGTCGGCTAAGATTAATATTCTATTTTCGAAATGAATTACTATCACTATGCACTAGCAATAATATCAAAGAATTCTTTTCTCGTACCAAGCATATTTAACTATCATAAGAAGAAATCTCCTCCAATTCTGAGTTTGCATTGTGTGTGTGGCGGGATGTCTTATGGTAGTTCCATTTTTAAAAGCATTCCGAAAATTCTTTTATAAATCTTGTTTATTTAAATACAACTGTTTTGTTTACTCATACCAGTCCCATGACTGATCCGGAGTTTATTGTTTTCTTTCCTAAACTCTGGGTGCCCATTATTTCCACACGGGCAGCCTAGTAGCAGGTTTCTGTATTTTGGAGTAGCAGTATTTTGGAGCTCTTATCTTGGAGCTATCTTAGGAGCTTTTGGAGATTACAGGTGTTAGCTTTTGGGAGTTCGTTATCATCTCTCATTTGAGAACTTTTGGATATATGTTCACTGTTGTATTATCATGATGTTGTATTTGGAGTTGTAGTGTATGTATTATGTACTCTGTTGCAGTATGGATATTATGTTGATGTTGTAACAGTGATGTTATTTATGATATTGATTCTGTTCCGCTGTTTTATATACATCTAATTGTTGTTATAAGCTCCGGCGATGCGAATTTGATGTCGTTTATTGGACATCGAGTTTGGGTCGTCACACATTCCTTCGATACTATACTCTTACTGGTGATTGATTAGATGGCCATCCTCCGATTTTGATATGGGAGTGTGTTCCGAGGTGGGCGTATGTGGCTGCTGCGTTACCACCAGCCCGTGTGCGTAATTGGTATATCTACCCTGGCATTGCCTTGTGTGCCGTGTCGCCTACCATACCGAGCCTTTACTACGAGTTTGTTTTTCTCCCGTAGCCCGTGTGGTATCCTCTGACAGTCACCCAGAGTGGAGATGGCATGATATTGGATGGACTACTGGGACTATTATGTGTGAAGGTGATATGGGTAGCCCGGAACGCTATTTAAAAGTATGTTTATTTTACCGTAGACGTTATTATAGTAGCACAATATTACTACATAGTAAATAGTTTAACGGATCCTTAAAGGATGGGAGATCCCAAGCATCCTTTAAGTTACTGATGCATTTTTGTTACTGTTCACTTGAGTTTATTTACAGTTCATAAGTATTTATGTCCTGACTCGAGTGTTTTGTATTTTGCTTTACGCTCGAGTCAGATTGAGTGAGTTAGCATTCAAGATTCACCTTCGGAGTTGGAGCTTTCCTTGAAGATCCAGCCATTTATTTTGCTTTCTGTATCCAGTGATTTCAGTGATGTATTCTGATTTGTACCTGATGTATCTTGTTATTTTTTGTTGTATCATGTTTCTGATGTATCTTATTTTTATATAGTAGCTTCATGAACTACTATTTCTTTTAAATTCCGCTGCATTATTAAATACTCTGTGTCTGTGATCTGTGATTATGTATTTATTGTATATTCTGAGATTTGCCAAATTTTATTTACAATGCGGTATTTGAGCAATTCAAGTCCGACATGTGCGGATGCGAATGGTTGAAAATATCGGGTCGTTACATTAACTAACCTATAAACAGCTATCTAGAAAGCACATAAATATGCAGAAAATCGGCTGAAAAGGTTGAGGCCCAGAAATACATATGATTTTGTTGGTTTATAAGACAAGGAGTTGCGTCAAAGTAATTCTAACTACAGTCAAAATAAATCTATCTTGATTTATTTTTACAAAAACAGAATAGAATAGCCTATGCTTGTATGGAATAAAATAGTCTGCTTGCTTACTCTTTGCGTTTGTTACACTCTTATCATGTGTATCCACGAGGGAATAAAAACTGGTAACTTCAATAAGCATGAAAAACTAGTTATAAGTCACTCCAAGCCACTTGGTATAACAAGTATTTCTATTTTATTGAGCATTAAGCACTTTTAATAGTTCATCAATGCAGCAATTCCAGCTTCATGGTAAATATGAAAACAGCTAAAAATATATTTACTGTTGCATGAGCATACCACTGGATTAGGTGCATCATCTTGTTTACACATAACCCAAGGCACTCCTGTGTTCAACCCGACCGCCATTTTTGCTGCCCAATTGGCATATGATCTACCAGCAGCTCCATCATAGTACTCTAATGGCCCGTATTCATTTTCAATCTTACCAAAACAACATTTATGAACATTAGTTTGCTGACAAATTATAAGGTTAGTTGGCATTGATGATTTCCTATACCTGAGAGAGAATAATTGGACCCCCTTGTGATTCATAGAGCTTTTCTGCTTTCATCATTGATACAATTTTATATGTAAACTTTGCCATTGCAGCCTGATTATATTAAAAATGGTATAAAACATTGATTACATTGTTGCACAATCATTGATTGATCTTGATAAAAAGTTAACCTTGAAAGGGCCATTATCCGTTCTGAAACTGATACCTGGAACATATTTCAGCCAAACTGGGAACCCCCTATAAATTATAATCAAATTCAAACAAAACAAATATCGGTAAAATAAAATATGAATCATAATGATTCAAATTGAAAGTTAATGATTTAATTCGTGTTTTTACCCAAAATTCCACTCAGCACATGCATAAGGGCCAATGCGAAGATGAACTAATAAGCCAGCTTGTTTGGCTAGCTTAATGAATCTTACCAAATCATATCTCCCACCAAAATAATACTTACAAAATAACCCAAAACAGAGCATTAATCACAAATACAATGCAAATTATAGAAATGCAAACTACAGGAAAAAAATCATACTTGGCCAGGAGAAGGTTCATGCCCATTCCAAATCTGATGGCATGCTTAGTGAAACTTAACTGCTACATCACTAATCAATGCTTACGACAGCACTTGATTGTCATTTGCAAAAGGGATTCAACCACTGCGGAAGCTAAACTATCGTTGCGGTAGCAAAATCTATCATTGCAAAAGTAAATTATCCCCTGCGGCAGCTCAATCAGCTATTTCAAAAGCAAAACTATCACTGTGGCAGCCAAATCTATCACCGCGAAAGCAAATTATCCCCTGCGGTAGCTCAATTAGCTATTTTCGAAAGCAAAACTCATGCAATAGCCAAATCTAATCCGCGGAATAACGAAATCAATTTTAGGGTTTTTTTTTTGTTGAAGCAGGCGAAAAATTTGGGAAAAAGAATGAGCGGCGAAAAAAATTTGGAAAAGCGGGATGTAACAGGTGAGCAACAAATAACGTGAATAATTTGAAATTGCATCGCCTCCGCTAGGAACCGATGCGAAAAGTATTATTTCAGACGTAGTTGCATCGGTTGACATTAAAACCGATGCGACTAAAACTATTTGCATCGACGTATTTGCATCGGTTGTTGTTGACAACTGATGCAAATTTGAATTTTTTTTATTGCCTATTGCTTTCCACGTACCAATTGCATTGGTTATTAAGACAGAACTGATGCAAATAGTTCTATTTGCATCAGTTTTTACTTAAACCGATTCAAATGAGGCGATGCAAATGGCCTGTTTTGTAGTAGTGTCTTGGCATAGCAGTTCATCTTCTTTGCATTTCAATCTCTGCTGTTTTAGTTCATCATTGTCTTTTTCGATCAGAGGAGGACGTGCCGGAAGGTTTCATCCAGAATGTAGGAGACCTTCATGGTGGTAAGAAGAAACTTTATTTTGTCCTGCCATTGCATGAATTCGGTTCTATCCAGTATGTCTAGCCTGACTAAGTTGGTTCATCAGTTTGAATGCTGATTCTGATCCTTTTTCCATGGCGACTATTTCTTTAAGATTGTAAGAAACAGAGAAGGATTAGAATGGAATCAGGTTTTGAGGCACACAGATGCTTTCTTTAAAGAAATATTTTCCCTCACTCGTAGTTTGCTGACGGGTTGACAACAAACTACTTTTCAGGATACAACAAAACCCAAACCTAGAGAGAAGCAATGTCTGTGGGTTCATGGGAAACTTATATGTTTAAGAACTGAGAAAAGAAGAGGATAAAAATAATAATGATATTGTATATGTATATATAATGCATGGACGGATGCTAGGCGAAGGGGCACGATCGTTTGAAAACAATCAACTGTTTGGAAGTAACAGTTCAAATTTGAAAATGAAAAATATGTTAAAAATTAGACACGACCGATTGAAAACAGTCGTAACTATTTGGAAGTAATAGTTTAAATTTGAAGAGGAAAAATAAGTTCAAAAATTGCGACAATTGATCCAACAGTGTAACGACCCAGGATTTTGGCAATAATATTTTAATAAATATTTAATCCAATTAAATAAAATGTAAACTTATCATTTTAAAATGAATAAATCTTTTGGAAATAGTTGCCATTTATTTATATAGATTTGTATTTTGAAAAGGAAATTTGATTTTGAAAATTTAAAATAAAATCTCTTAATAATATTTACAATAAAATCTCTCTTATATAATTGAATTAAAATGCTCTATCTTATTAACATTTGGTATAAATATATATATGGATGATAATGTTTAAAATAAAATCAAATTCTATCAATATAAAAATAAGTATAAAATATAAGTAAAGCATATGATATATAATTTAAATATTGATAGTTAAAATACAAATAGAAATAAAAATGAAAACAAGAATTAAGTAGGTATGGTATGCTTGCAACACAAGCTTAAATTTCGTAACAACAAATGTATAAAGTAAACCAGATAAAAATATGTATATGGTGACAAGCTAGGAAATAATAAAAACAAATGTCTTTGTACAAAATATCTTCATACAAAAAACGCAAATGTCTACCTGTAAGTGAATATTTACATACAATATATCTATATACAGCAAAACATAATAATAGTATTTAAACAACTTAGGAAATCATGGCATTAAATGCCATCATCTCAGCCAAAAATAAATCAATTCAAAATATTTACAAATCTTTTCATTTTCGGAAAATACCGATTTAGTTAAAGAAAGAAAATCTGATCGAACAAAAAAAAAGCACTTGACCAGATAATACCTCCTCTTGTACAATCTGTTTTCTTCTATATATATGTATGCATCTTGCTGTTTCAGTTCGCTCAAAACCTAAGCAATACCTGAGAATAAGAAATAAGCATCCTCAATTTTTTTCAAAGCTCACATCTTTTAAACAAAACAGACAGAAATTGAAGAGAAGATTCAAACCGCAGTTTAAAAAAAAACAGGAAGTGTTCTCTGTTCACAGAATTTTTAGGTGAGTAAACAAGAATTTTTAAAGATTTAAGTTTAATTAAAACAGTTCAAGATTCATTAATAATATGGTTTGCATATGTTATAGTTTGAATATAATTTTGTGTTGCTCTGTACTTCTCTGTTATTTGTTACAGGTTGCATATTTTTTCAAACTCAAATTTATTCTCATCAAATCATTGTAAATCTTTTAGTTTTCAATCAAACAAGATGTTTAAACCTCGATCAAGATTTTTTTTAAAGCTGATTAAAGCATGTTAGTGAAATATTACTACAGGAAATCTTGTTTACAGGTAATCAAGTAATAATTTGATAAATTTGTTTGTTATAAAAAGTTAATTCAAGTTCATAATTTGAATTCTTACTACGAATTACGATTTTTAAAACAAAAATGAAGATTTTTAGTTTAGTCTTCTAAGGGCAGTTCATATCTAAACAAAATTTGCATTTTTTTCAATTTCTAGTGATTGATCCAATAATATATGTTGAAATTTGGTTTGAAGCTAGTATGAACATCTGTGATGTCGAGAAAATTGTTGAATAATTTTTCAAATGCACGAATTGGTCGAACGAATCCAATTTAGGGTTTAAAGTTCGTTTGTGTTATGATCAGAAAATGAGGCGTGTTCATCTACTATACATGATCGAGTTGCACGAAACTCTGGAGAATGGTTTCTTAGAGTGTTAATGTGGTGTAGAAGAAGTGGAGCGTCTCTGGTGGTCGGAGCAACTACGACGAGGCATTTTGCTGAGGGGAGTTGGTTACAGATTTTCAAGCGAAATGCTTAAATTTCGTTTTGAAATTTTTGAAGGCGAATCGTGTTTTGATTTCGAGTTTGTGGGAGATTTGCGACTTGCCAGAGGTGATGGAATTCATCGGAGCTAAGGCACGTCGCCGTGCACGTGTACGGCGTGGTTTCGGTGTCAGCGTCGTTGATGTCATGTGTCCCGAGTCGTTGCTCGAGTAAATGAGGTGGTTGCTTCGAGTTTTAGACCGAGTACGTGAGAGGGTTTCCTGATGCTTAAATCTATACTTAAGTTTAAACTTAAAATTACTGGAAAAAAAGAAGAGAAGAAGATGGAGAACGAGAGGGAGAGAGTGTCTCGGGAAAAACTAGTGAGAAATGCATGGGGTTACTCGAGTTAAACATTGGGAGTTCTCGGGTTTTCAAAACTGCATTATTATAAATAAAAAAGGGGTTAAGTAAAGTGTGTTTCAACAAGTTCAAACACTGTAGACTTAATAACTGTTTAACAATTTAAGTTAAGACTTTAATACAATTTTTAATTATTTTAGTCAATACTTAACAATGTTTTTAAACTCTTAATTATTATTTAATTAAGTAATTAATTTAAGTTAAGTATAAAATTAATTAACATTAAAGTTTTGTAGTTAGTAATAAATTGATTTTCAAAGTTTAAAGAAGATTTCTTTTAAAATGTTAATTAAGATGAATAATTAATATTAATTAATTATTTTTGGAAAGTAATTAAGAATAATTGCTTTATAATTGTAATTAAAGATTGGTTACCTAATGATTAAGTGATAAATAAATTTGTAATTAACTACTTAAAGTTAATTAATGTAAGATTAGTAGTTAACTAATTAAGTAATTTAATTAAGAATTAATAATCGATTATTAAGTAATTAGTGGTTAATAAATGGGTAATTAAGTTTTATTAATTAATAATTAAGGTTATTAATTAATGATTAAGGGTAATTAATTAAGTAAATAAGATTTAATAAATTGATTAAAAATGATTAATTAATTAAATAATTTGAAATGGAATAATAAATTAATTAATAATTAATTAAACAGGGTTTAGTGATTAATTCTCAAGTAATTGATTTAAATTAAATTAATTACAGTAAGAATTAAAGATGTTTACTTATGAATGTTGTATAAGTAGGATATCTGATTTGTGATATTTATTTGATGATATTCTGTGATGCTCTGTGGTATGCCTTGATATATCCATGATGATTGTGTATGATTTATCTGTGATAAATGCTATGTGAATTCAAAGTGTTGAATTTAAACTGTTTAAACGAATAAACAACTTGACCTTTAAAATGGCGTTTGGACTTCGATGAGACCAGGATCGGGTGTCAATTATGATTATCTGAAAACCACATCGATCCAAATTAAACGTTAGGTTGTAAATCTCAAGTGAAGATTGAGATGGTGTTTCAGAATGCAAGGGTTATTGTCGTTGACTCTGAGGGTGATTCCAAAATGAGCGTATCGAGATAATGCCTTCGGTTTCGTTCGAACCCGGAATGAACTTGTATGGATTGAATGCTTTCAGGACATCGTCAGGCGGACGATGAGCATTCTAAGAGATATGTTCTGTAAAGGTAAACGCAGCCTCAAGCCTCATCAACCGGGAATGGCTAAAACATGGGATGTGCAGCAAGGTTAGTTGGGTAGCACCCAAGCAGGACGAGATATACCCCTGTCTAGATGTCCCTTTTTATTTCGGTTGTATGGGCGGTTGCTAGCTACAACCGCGGGGTTATCTTGTTCGGGACTATTCAGTAAGGAATGGTTCCGGCCTTGTGTTGTAGGGGGTCAGAAGTGATCCTTGGTACGGTGATCTAGGCCCTGTATTGTGACGGGCAGTACCCCAGTAGCCCTGCCATTGTATGTAATCCAATCTCCAATAAGAGTCGTACGTTTTGATTGTGCCCAACTATGTTGGAATGTGAGATGTAAGCATTTCAGCTATTTCTGTATTTTACTTGAAAACCCTAGACACTATTATAATATCACTGGATTTCCTATAAAATTGCTTTGGTTAGCGTAAGGTAAAAACATACCTGTATTTATGTGTGAGGGGTCTTACGTGATACCTTTATTTTCAAATGTTTTACAAAGTTAAGCAAATTTAAACCATTTACTCATACCAGACCCGTGTCTGACCCGGAGTTTATTTCTATTTTTCATAAACTCTTGGGTACTCAAATTTTTATGAGTAGCCAAGTGATAGGTTTTGGATTTTGGTTTCTGGAGGAGCTTGGAGCAGGAGTCCAAGCGTATATATCTATCTAGTTCCGCTGTGTTAGTAGATGTATGTTGTAGTTTGGAATGTATGTAGTGACAGATGTATATATGACTGTCACGTGTATGATATTATGTAACTCTGATATATGTAAACTATGTAATATTATGTGATGTATTATATTTTGTTCCGTTTCCGCTGTGAGATTCTGATGTTGTTATTCTTTCTTTCTATCTTTTCTATTTCTATTCCTTTCTTTTCTTATTGATGATACGTCTTTCTGTGAGTAGAAAGGCGGGTCATCACAGTTGTGTCACAGTTTTTTCGATCCTCTTCTCACACATGTGCACGTGCCAAGTGGTTTTCAAGCATGCGTGTTATGGCAATGCCCCTTTCCCTTCTCCAGCAGTTATTCTAATTAATTGAGCATGTGAGGTTTCATATATATATATACACAATATTAAAATATTTTCCCCGATGTGGGACTAATATGTTTATTCCTATCTTTAAAACAATCTACCTCAATAGAATCACCACCATCACCAGTCTTCATCACAAACTTGAATCACTGCTTGCTGTCACCCTGCCTCCCCATCAAACTGTGCACAATTTACTGAAGCTATCATCACCAACCAAATTCTTGTGCAATTTCCAGTTATTGCAAACTAAATCACCATAGACATAACATCACTGTTTGTGTCAAAATTGGGCACAACACTCGTCGGAAGTTTTTGAAGAGATAATAAATGAAGAAATTAAATTAAAATGTGGATTATCTAACAAAAACTCCAAATAACAGGAAGTAAATTGCACGAGAGACAACGATTTAGAGTGGTTCGACGTATTCCCTACGTCCACTATGAAGTTTTGTTACTTTATTTCTTGATATTCAGAGAATACAACTTTTTTATGTCAAAGTACAGCAAGTAGTAAGCCAAAATTCGAAATCAAAGGCAGCGGTGGTACTCTGAAGCAATTCTGGCAGCGTCCCGACGTTCTCTTACTCTAAAAATTCTCCAATCCCCTTTCTGAATGACCACGGGCTCTATTTATAGGTGTAGGAGGCTGATATTTCGCCTAAAATTTAGGGAGACCGCTTCTGGCATGTGTGGGGGCCCACATGGCCGAATTCTGTAGATCCGGGCCCACTTTGGGATCGATTCGACCCTTGGTTCGAATCGATCAAAAAATGTGTCCAATCGTGATGAAACTTGGCGTGGACATTCTTCTATGTATATGCAAGCTCCTGTGAAAATTTCATAGCATTTGGATTTGTAGATCTCGAGTTATGATCGATTCAAGGTGGAGTTTTTCGCCCCATGGATCCGTTCGAATCGATACGGTTCGAAACCATAGGGTCGAATCCATGCTTCTGTACATGAAAGTGATGACGTGCTGCGTATGCTTCGGGTCAATCCTCCTTTTTCTTCGAGTTTTCTGGGTCATATTCCTAGGTTTTAGCTGTGTGGACTTGATGGATTCGAGGTTATCGATTCGAAGAGTCGCTTCCTTCGAATCGGTCAAATACGTGTTCCTTCGTATCGATCGTGGAAGGCCGTGGTTGATCGTTACGAAGTTTCTTTGCTTATTGGATTCGAAGACAATTACGGCATGGAGTCGAAGCCATAATGGGTTCGAACGTGGGCATGTGAAGATGGATTCGAAGCAAGGCTACTTGGACAGATTCGAACCAATGTGTGGTCGATGGAGTCGAAGCATGGCCACTTGGATGGAGTCGAATTGCTTGCTTGCTCGATGGATTCGAAACGAAACCACTTCCCATTGATTCGAAGTGACACATGTATTGATGGATTCGAACTCGAGGATTGGCTCTATTGGATTCGAAATAATGTTATTCCTTCCACCTTCTACTAGCGACAACTTGAGCATACGAACTCGGATCGCCCCGAAATTTGGAACGCTGGTTTCCACAACTTAGCTTGACGTGTCTTATCAACCGTAGCCCGATCCGGACTCGGGCAAAATTCATCGATATTTGTAGTTGCCCAATCAATCATTCCAAATTGTGGACGTGTGATGTTGTCTTTTTCCAGTCAGTTCCTGGTTATCTCGGTCTTGCCAAAAGGCGGGATAATATTTGCCCCCCAAAGTATGCCTTGTGTAAACATGACATGCTTTGAAAAGCTGCAGTCTATCGTTGGACAATTAGAACATGCTTTGCTGAGAGTTGTATTCTTTATTGCTGTAGCCAACCGTCGTATGATTGTGATCGGCTGTTTGTTGTCGAAATCATGATGAAATGGTCATTTGATTCCTGTGAACAACAAAGATCAAATATTAGTCAAACATATGTGCATATATGTACCACTTTGACTTTGGTTAACGTTGCACGATTGCAAGTCGTTGCCAGTTCGGCTTGTTATCGAATTCTGCATCGGTCCTCTCCTGAACCGATTTGAGATTCGAGTTAAAACATTGTTTTTATGATTTTCTATGATCATCCTCTTGTATCGATCCTCTCCTGAATCGGTATAAAAGGTAGACAAGTAATTTCTCAAATTGAAGCGATTCGTCCGTTCTCATCGGTGGACTTTGATGGATTCGAAGTCATGTATGTTCGAATCGATTGTCTTCGAGTTGATGGTTTTTAATCCAGCCTTTGCTTAGTGCTTCCTCGAATCGATGATGCCTTGCATCGATAAAGTTGGGATGGATTCGATCGTGTAAAGGATAGGAAGCCAATGGATTCGAAGTGAAGTTATGGACTCAGCCGTGTGATGGATTCGAAGCAACGGCTCTACGCTGGGATGGATTCGAACGTAGTGGGTTATTGAGCGGTCGTTCGAATCGATGGAGCATGGCGAGTGACCGGTGGTAGAAAGTCACCACAAGCGGGAGTCGAAGGGTCACGCGCTTTCTGTGGAACCCATATAAATACTCAAAGCCAACTTCACTTTTATTTTTACTTTTTTACTGTTGCTTTAACCGTATCTTCGAATCGATCCTCCAGAGCCAAAGACAATTGCATCTTGCATGAGTCAATCCAATTTTTCCAAGTTTTCATCTGTTAATCGAATCCAACTAGGTAATTAAGGAATTTTGACTCGAGTGTAGGACGATGAAACTGGACTTTTCATCT
Source organism: Allium cepa (assembly GCA_030765085.1). Classification (NCBI taxonomy): domain Eukaryota; kingdom Viridiplantae; phylum Streptophyta; class Magnoliopsida; order Asparagales; family Amaryllidaceae; genus Allium; species Allium cepa. Next base: position 350,224,268 of record CM060928.1, read on the forward strand.
CGATTTCAATTCTTTTCATTTGAAAAATATGAAGAGTCATGAGATTTGAATGGAGTTGGTCGACTCGATGGATCTGGGGAGCGAAACCATCCAAGTTGTTTCGATCTTAAGTGTTATCATGGAGAAGCATCCTGGCTTCGCATCGATCTGCGCATGTGTAGTTCGAATCGATCAAGAATGCAAGATTTCGAATCGATCCAGGAATGAACTATTCGAATCGATATCAAGCACGAGGCTTCGATTCGAAGTAGTGATACCCTGATCGATTCGAAGGTATGTAATGTGATCGATTCGAAGCTATGCAGAGCTTATGGATTCGAAGTGCTCTTCCAACCTAAGGCTTCACCGAGTCGACCTTTCATGGAGTCGAGGTGTATGGATTCGAACGCCTTTGATTCGACTCGTACCGATTCGAGTCGATCGATTCGTACGTTCTGACATCTGAAACTTATGATCTTCTGATTTGCTCCAACATTTGAACTACGACCAATCTCAAGTTGAATTTTGATGAACTTAATGAACTTTAGCATACTTGACTCCGACGAGCTTCGGCCTTGCATAATCGAACTTGACGGTAAGACTTGACTTCCTTTTTGAAGCTCGTCGATGGAACTATGACTTAATCAAAACACAACATATTTATACTTGAATTGGTCAATAGCATCTGGATGGTGTGGAAGTGACGGTCAGTGATGACGGTCATTTCCATTCTCAGATTTCAAAGTTTCGTCATTCAGACATCTTGTTCTAGCTTGTAAAATCTGCTTAAGCTATGCACAGCACTTGCACTGCACGACATATTCATATACTTCACACCGGGGAATATACGGGCTTCTTTTGTACTTAACGCTGCTTTCTGGTGAGTTAGTTAATTATGGAGTCTTCAAGTTCTCAACAACAAGAGGTACAAAGCTCGCCTCCTCCAGTGCTTGAGATTCTAGAAATCCCTCCTAAAGTAATAGATCCGGCCCTGGACGAATTGCCGGAGGCTTTATTTATCGAGGACCCCGTTGATTCCGTCTAGTCTAATATCTCCGAAGCATTATTGGGTCAGATATGTTTGAAACATAACTTATCCCCCGACGACGTTTTGCTACCGGGCGTTGATGATAGACCTCACAATCCGCCCGAGGGGTATACTGCTTTCTATCGCCATGCCTGTGCGGCTGGAACTCTCCCTCCATTTAACCAATATATCAGGGAGATGTTATCGTTCATTGGAATCTCCCCCTCACAACTTCATCCTAATGGACATGCATTGCTGAACAGTGTTTTCGTTTTATTTATGGATCATCTCTTTCGTCCGCCAAGGCCAACTGAGATTAGACACATATTCAACTTCAAGAGCAGGGGCGATAGTCCATCTTTCACCTTTTTGGAAGAAGTTAAAAATGCCAGATTGTGACAGGAGCCTGGACCAGACTCAGTTAATTTGAGAACGAATGGTTTTTCGTTCAATGCCCCCCAGGGTTCGCTAGGCGATGGCTGTCTAGACGTAAGTGTCGTAGATCGCACAATCCTTCTTTAATAGTCGTTGCCAACGCTTGAACTAATATCAGGCGTTTTTCTTGCAGCTATCATCTCAAAGCCTGACGGTGGTCACTACAAAGGCGTTGTCCGAAGTTTGCAAGGGGTCCCGAGTGATTTGCGGCACATCGACTCAGCGTTAACTGATGATAACTTAAGGATGCTGGGTTTAATTGAGACGAATCAGAGTATTGTCATCGAGGGGTTAGCAAAACCGGCTTCGAAGACAAAGAAGAAGACGGTGAAAAGGAAACCCGACATAGTGATAAGAGAAATGAGCGATGATGAGAGGACGCCCACTGATACCGAGTTAGCGGCTGATCTTTGCCGAATAGAGGAAAAGCGGAAAGGCAAGGCTGTTGTCCCTAAACTTAAAAGACGGAAGTCTGTAGTCGTGTCTCGTTTGATCCCTGGAATTACTACCTCTGACGCTGCTCCTTATCAATCAAGAAACATTTTTATAGGACTGGATGACATTCCCATCGCGGAATACGTATCTCTCCACCACGAGTCCGGGTTGGATGAACTCCGGGAAGCGTTAGAAATAAGCGAGCCTTTACCTGTTATTGCAGTCGACACTTCTGGTTGGTCAGGGGTTTTGCACATTTGCATACACTTTCATAACACTACACGGCTTCCACACAAATTGTATTGCTTTCGCCTGGTATTTGACTGAATTGCTTCTCTTTTTCAGGTGCTATTTCTGGCCGTCACTCTACGTTGGACAAACTCCGACGAGTACATCACCCTTCGTCTTATTACGAACCTCGACATGGAGACTCCGATCGCGATCATGAACGGAGGCATCATCGCCAGGAATATTATGCCAGGGATTATCATCGCATATATTCCAGTCAGGAGCGATTGGATAGAGATCGGAGACACCGCTCCTCCTCTCGTTCTCCTCCGCCACCCCGAAGCCATATTCAGGTGTCTGAGCCTCTGCGACATCAACCGTCTTCGCAGGTATCGAGGCTCGAGCCACACCGTTCTAGAACTGAGGTCGCTACGACCACGGCTGCGGAGGAGGCCCCTATTGAACCATCTGGTGAAGGGGCCATCAGACTTGCTCAATTGAAGAGGGACTTTCCGGAGATTTGCTTCGACGCTTGTATCTTTCCTCCCAATCTTAAAAGAATCCCCGAAGATGCCGTGACCACAGCACTTAGCTACACCCGCGATTTCTATGCTCAGTACAAAGAATGGTATAGAGCGGCTGTTAAGGCTTCAAAAGCAGCCTTTGTTCGGGCCAAAATTATCGAGAAACTGGAAGCCGACTTGGCTCAGAAGAATCGTATTGTTGATATACTCCAAGCTGAGGCGGAATCTTCCCGTAAGGCCAAAACCGAGTCGTTAAAAAAGGTTGATGAGACATTAGTTGAGATGGCGAAGATGCAACAGGCACATTGCACTTTAGTTGAAGATTTGGGCCATCGATACAAAAATGTTGAAGCCGAGCGGGATGCGGCAGTCAAAGAACTAGAGGAATTAAAGGCTAAGTTTGTTGATATGAACAAAGAAAAAAACGATGCTAATACGGCCGCGCAAGAAGCGTGTGAGCAAGCTGTGTCTCTCCGAGCTGAGCGTGATGCGGCAGTTGCAAGGGTTAAGGAGGTTGAAATAGAGGTGGAGGATAGAGTCCAGGCAGAGAGGTTCAAGATGGAGGCCGAATTTGACGAACTCTTGGACACATATAATGCCAACGTGTTAGAACATAGAATCTCTCCTGGCTGGGAGATTACTCGATGCCTCTCTACAATGCCTGGAAGAAATTATTGGAGAACAAGAGGATGCCTTGCCCGGATGGAGTGTTAGATGAGTTTGAGCTCGAGTCACGTTTGCTTAGCGAGGATGAGAGAAAAACTCTTCACGAGGCAATAATTTCTGTTGAGAAAGAAAGGCTTGGCATTCATCAAGCGGAGATTGGTGAAGGTTCGGGTGTCACGCATCATAGCGAGAACATCGAAGTCCCTATCCCTACTTCATCCAAAGTCATCGCTGCAGTCGATCCACAAGTTATTCTTGCTTACAATCCGGACCAACCGGAGTTGTCTTCTGGCAAGACTGTTGTCTCGGAGCCTATTCAAGCTCCAAGGCAAGGCAAAGAAGGTACTTTGATTATTTCCCTCATGTCTTAAAGTATCGATTTTCGAGAGAATTTTCTGGACTGATTACTTTTGCTCTCCTTTGTTCAGTGATTGAGAATGTCGCATTCGTGCCCCCAGTTCCTCCGGTTCTATATCCTACGCGTGGAGTTATTGTCACCGAGGCGATCTCAACTGCTGCTATGGCCGGTGAGATGGGAGAGGGGAGCTCGATGTCATTCGATGTTCAAATGATTGAAGAGCTACTCGGTCACTCTCTTGACCCTATTCCTGATCCTTCATTCGCGACGAGTGGAGCTACTCCAGTCTTCAGTTCTGTCGTAACAACCACCAACGTATCCAGCGCAGCTCAGTTGATTTGAGAAGAAGAGATTTTAGCTGAGATAAGCGCTAAAATGGCCACGATGGTGACGGTTGGTGGTCCTGGTAGCAACACTGCTCCTTCGAGCTTATCTTCTTTAATGGTGATCTCTCCCGGTGGCACGGTAACTGTCTCGAGCGTTGCTGAACAAACACCTGTCACCTCCCCCATGCCTTCAGTTCGCCCTCATAAGACGATCTCTATCCCTTCCAGCTCTGAGGAAGACGTTGATATTATGCCAGATCCTGAGGATGTTCCAAAGAAGGACAAAAAGTCTCGTAGTAAGCCGGGTAGTGGGTCTAGCGGCTCAACTCCGAAGAAGAAACCCCGGAAAAAGAAGGAGTGAACTTCTCGTTTTATCATGTGGTTGTGAAATGGCAATTCTTTTACCTTTTCTTTTGTTCTTCTAGAGCCGTGTATATATGTTGATTCGACCTCCACTTAATTGAAACTTTTTGACTTGCCATGTAATCAAACTTGTTTTTTTCGGTTGATGGAATGGGAAGTTGTTCTTTTCTTTTACTTAAGTGTTTTTGCAATGTTTGTTTTTTTTATACGTGCCAAGTATGGAAATATAATTTCGTGTCATGATTTGATGAATGAGTTGAACTCCGAATATAGTATCACTTTGGTTAGTGACTAACTCTTAGCTTTTCTGCCCCTAGTCTCGGGGAACAACATTTGTATTTTGGTGGTTGATCACATTTTCTGCAAATCTTAAGCACATGCCCACATTCTGGGGACTTAGGATAATTTGAGATCGATAATCCGGTTCGCGTTCCGGGGATTTAAGAGTTATCGATACTTGTAACACAGTCCGCGTTCCGGGAACCTGGAATTGATGTTTGTACTCTGTTCACGCTCTGGGAACGAGCTGTTGGACATTTATACTCCAGTTCACGCTCTGGGAATTTGGAGTCCGTTTGCGCTCTGGGAACGAGTTGCTGAATGTTAACACTCCAATTCGCACTTTGGGAATTTGGGGTCCGTTCGCACTCCGGGAACGAATTGCTGAATGTTTATACTCCAATTCGCACTCTGGGAATTTGGAGTCCGTTCACACTCCGGGAACGATTTGCTGAATGTTTATACTCCAATTCGCACTCTGGGAATTTGGAGTCAGTTCGCACTCCGGGAATGAATTGCTGAATGTTTATACTCCAATTCGCACTCTGGGAATTTGGAGTCCGTTCACACTCCGGGAACGATTTGCTGAATGTTTATACTCCAATTCGCACTCTGGGAATTTGGAGTCCGTTCACACTCCGGGAACGAATTGCTGAATGTTTATACTCCAATTCGCACTCTGGGAATTTGGAGTCCGTTCGCACTCCGGAAACGATTTGCTGAATGTTTATACTCCAATTCGCACCCTGGGAATTTGGAGTCCGTTCGCACTCCAGGAACGAATTGCTGAATGTTTATACTCCAATTCGCACTCTGAGAATTTGGAGTCCGTTCGCACTCGGGGAACGATTTGCTGAATGGACTGTCGTGCGTTGGTCCAGTTTAGCCTTTGGTGTGTTGAATTGCCCCCGAGCTGGGGTTTCACTTAGTGAGTGGCCGGTCGTATCACAGTCACTCGCTATTTGAATAAATTCCATTGTTTGATGGAACTTAGCTCTTCGTGTGTCGTGATTGTTGAATGTTGTATTCGGTGAATCACAGCTCAAGCTTGAAGAGATAGTATTTTATTGCTGAAATAAGAAAATATGGCAAAGTCAGTGCCTTATTACAAATTCAAATTTCAGAATGTAAAGGAAACTGCAAGGCATTCATAGATCAAATAAAGCCTGTCATGTGTAGCAATGACGAAGGTCCTTGCTTCTCCAGGCTCTTGGCAAAATAGGACCGCCCAATGTTGACAGCAAGAACAGGTCATCCCCGAATTTTTGTTCAATCACACATGGTCCTTCCCACGTTGGTTTCACGTGCGATGGTGTTGAGTGTACTCTTCCGCAGACGAAATCACCAATTTTGAAGGCTTGGGGTTGGTCATTGACATCGTGCGACCGGGAAACTCGTTTTCGGAGTATGACAATTCTTAAGTCGGCTTGGTCTCCCATAACAACACCAACTCCTTTGTCAGTGGGGAATTTTAAGGTTAGGCACCATGGGGCGATAACGGCTCTGAATTTAGCAAGGGCTGGTCGGCCTAAGAACGCATTATACGGTGAATCTATGTCCATCACCACAAATCGCAACGTCCGGGTTCTGCAACATTGTCCAGTTCCCAACTCCATCGGTATTTCTAGTTCTCCAACGGGCATGGCCGCGCTCCCGTCGAAGTCGCGAATACTGGATTGGCATGGTTTCAAGTCTTTGGCATTCAGATTCATTTGGTCGTAGGCTTGCTTAAATATTATGTTCACAGAACTTCCGTTGTCAACCAGAATCCTTTTCATCCACACATGGCCTACCTGAGCTGATATGACTGATGGATCGGTAGCCGGGACTATGATTATATCATCATCACCACACTAAAATACGATGTCGTCAGTCATTACTTTCTGTCGTTTGATCGGAACTCTATCTTTCAAATGTCTATAGCATGCAGTATCTGCATGCCTAGTAGGACTGGCATACGAATTCATCTCATCCCAACTTCGCTTCGTTGGATGAGGGATACTTCCAACAGCATTTACTACTAACCTCCAGCCGGTGGGGGTGGAGTCTTCCTGTATCAGATGATTGGATTCATTACTTTGATTTGATGGGCCCGCTTCTCCCGGCTGCGGCGTCTGAACAAACTATTCCAGCTTCTTTTCTCTGATCAATTTTTCAACGAGATCTTGTAAGTGACGACACTCGTTTGTATTGTGCCCATAGCTTTCAAGAAACCAGCAAAACTTTCCCGTCTGGATTTGCTTTTCTGACGACGGTCTTGGTGCAGGTTTTTGATACTGAATTGTATCATGGGTTTGTAAATATAGGTCCTCTAGTGATGTATTCAGAGGAGTGTAACTATCAAACATTGGATTCTTGCGCTGCGGGCCACGTTATTGATTTCGTTTTTTAATTTGATTCACGCTCTCTCTCCGCCGAGCTTGTTTATTTTTAATGTTCAACTGAACCTCTCCGGAGCTCTCACCGGACTGTTTGATTGCAACATTGCTTTGAATCCCTTTCGTACTTGGTCCTGCATCAATTTGCTTCCTAGACTGTTTCGCGTCTTCCTGTCTCAAGAATTGAGCTGCTTTGGCATGGAAACGGTCCAATGATGCAGGTGGTTTCCCAGCTAACCAGTTGCCAAACTCAGAATCGGGGTCGATCCCCTTAGTTAATGCCATAAGGATGGAGTTATCATTTGGATTGTTGATCTCCGCACATGCAGTATGGAATCTCTCTAAGTAGTGTCTGAGTGTCTCTCTGGGAGCTTGAGTGACACTAGATAGAGTGTTGACATCTTTTGGCCTTGCGACGTGCATGCGGAATTGCTCAACGAATTTTGTGGCTAACTGGTCGAATGAAGAGATGGATCGAGGTGGCAATCGAGTGAACCACATGATAGCGATGCCCCCCAAGGATATGGGGAAGCTACGACACTTTACTGCATCGTCGGCTCTAGAAGCGGTCATCGACCATTCATATTTCAGAATATGTTGGTTAGGGTCGGAGTTTCCTTCGTACATGGGTAGAGTTGGCATCCGAAACCGCCGTGGGGGTTCAGCAGTAAATATATCGTCCGAAAAAGGAGTGTGACTTCGGGTAACCCCCCAATCGTCATTTGTGAATCCCTGGCTCTCACGGATCATTTGACGTATCATAGTTGAAAGATCCGGCATTTGCGAGTTTTGTGCGGCCTGCACCGGAGTATGATTACGTTCCATTCTTCGGGTTTGGACTGGATATTGTCGACGGTCCAAGTCTTGCCTTCGTGGCTCATAGTTTTCCGGGACGTATAATTCAGGAATACGTCCGTGTTGGTGATGGTCCAGGTCCGACTGATCTTGGGCGTCGACTCCTGGTTCAGCTGCAATGTTAGTGGTGCGGTATTTTGCGGTGTGGTGAGGAACGACACCTCCTCGGGAGGAGGGTCCGGTTTGGAAACTGGCTGATGGACCAACTCTCAGTTGTCCAACGGTCAGTGCCAGTTGATTTCCAGTGATTGGCATGCGACTCCCATCTAGTCGGGGTCGTGGTGATCGATTGTGGTAATCAGAAGATGAAGAACTCTCGCTGGAGGAGCGAGAAGCGTGGTCTCTCTTGGACCTTTTTCGCTTCTGGCGATCCAGCTTGTCGATTAGCTCAGCGTTAGCGCGTAGCTGTTCTTCTAGTTGTTGCCGACTCTGGGTCAGCTCTTGGAGTAGCAACTGCAACTCTTGTCGGGTAACCGAACCTGACGGTTCGGAGTGCCCAGTAGCATCCTGATTAGATGGAGGTGGCGGCACAGGATTCTTTCGATCCTGCTCTTGTTGATTGATAGCATTTGAGGTGGTTCTTGTATTAACCATCTTGAAAGCTGAATTCGTTTCCTAGACTTTGTACAAATCTGAATAGAAGGGAAGGAAGTTGGATTTGATGACCTGGTTCTCCCTCTTAGATTTATTCAATCCGGTATCAATGACAGATCCAAAGAGAAGGAGAAAATCTGGGTTTTCTCAGTGAAAGCACCAAAGTGTTTGTGTCAAAATTGGGCACAACACTCGTCGGAAGTTTTTGAAGAGATAATAAATGAAGAATAAATTAAAATGTGGATTATCTAACAAAAACTCCAAATAACAGGAAGTAAATTGCACGAGAGACAACGATTTAGAGTGGTTCGGCGTATTGCCTACGTCCACTATGAAGTTTTGTTACTTTATTTCTTGATATTCAGAGAATACAACTTTTTTATGTCAAAGTACAGCAAGTAGTAAGACAAAATTCGAAATCAAAGGCAGCGGTGGTACTCTGAAGCAATTCTGGCAGCGTCCCGGCGTTCTCTTACTCTAAAAATTCTCCGATCCCCTTTCTGAATGACCAGGGGCTCTATTTATAGGTGTAGGAGGCTGATATTTCTCCTAAAATTCAGGTAGACCGCTTCTGGCATGTGTGGAGGCCCACATGGCCGAATTCTGGAGATCCGGGCCCACTTTGGGATCGATTCGACCCTTGGTTCGAATCGATCAAAAAAGGTGTCCAATCGTGATGAAACTTGGCGTCGACATTCTTCTATGTATATGCAAGCTCCTGTGAAAATTTCATAGCATTTGGATTTTTATATCTCGAGTTATGATCGATTCAAGGTGGAATTTTTCGCCCCATGGATCCGTTCGAATCGATACGGTTCGAAACCATAGGGTCGAATCCATGCTTCTGTACATGAAAGTGATGATGTGGTGCGTATGCTTCGGGTCAATCCTCCTTTTTCTCTGAGTTTTCTGGGTCATATTCTTAGGTTTTAGCTGTGTGGACTTGATGGATTCGAGGTTATCGATTCGAAGTGTTGCTTCCTTCGAATCGGTCAAATACGTGTTCCTTCGTATCAATCGTGGAAGGCCGTGGTTGATCGATACGAAGTTTCCTTTGCTTATTGGATTCGAAGACAATTACGGCATGGAGTCGAAGACATAATGGGTTCGAACGTGGGCATGTGAAGATGGATTCGAAGCAAGGCTACTTGGATGGATTCGAACCAATGTGTGGTCGATGGAGTCGAAGCATGGCCACTTGGATGGAGTGGGACTGCTTGCTTGCTCGATGGATTCGAAACGAAACCACTTCCTACGGATTCGAAGTGACACATGTATTGATGGATTCGAACTCGATGATTGGCTCTATTGGGTTCGAAACAATGTTATTCCTTCCACCTTATACTGGCGACAACTTGAGCATACGAATTCGGATCGCCCCGAAATTTGGAACGCTGGTTTCCACAGCTTAGCTTGACGTGTCTTATCAGCCGTAGCCCGATCCGGACTCGGGCAAAATTCATCGATATTTATAGTTGCCCAATCAATCATTCCAAATTGAGGACGTGTGTTCTTGTCTTTTTCCAGTCAGTTCCTGGTTATCTCGGTCTTGCCAAAAGACGGGATAACAATCACAACCTTCACCTGACTGTGCATACTTCATAACTAATACCACACACCTTCCATTAACAACCCAAACATTCTACCACTCATCTACCTCATATACATCCACAACAACACTAGACAACCAGCTGCTATACAACCACTTCGTGAAAACTACCACTGCACACTCATCCTTTCCTACAGCAGTGCACACATCAAACATCATAACATGCACACCATACTCACTTCACCGCTCAACAACAGAAACTTCTCTACCTCCATACCCTCCCCTATAACCCTGCATAGTTGCATTTTATTTCATTTCCAATCTGAAACCGCGCACATTCACACTTTGACCTCCATCACAACCACGAACTGACATTAACTCCATTAAATCCACAACTGCAACCCATCCTCGAACTCGTGCCTTCCTTTACCCAAACTCATCATCATCTTCCTACAAAATCGCCCAACCTCGACCTTTGTACCACCTTCGAAACCAAAACCGCGACATCAATCCTTCTAAATTTCCCTAAATTGTTCTAGAATTTCGATTGCTAGATGCTAACTTGTTTCTGAATTTCCCTAAAATTTTGATTTGGCGAGTCTAATATTTTGCGTATGAATTTGATGTGGGTTTCTAAATTTGTGAAGTTCGCATGTTGTTTGGTGAAGATTTTGTTTTTTGAATTATAAATCTCTTGTTTGGGTCGGGCTGGTAAGCTTAAATTTAATTATTTTTTATAGTATGTTTCCTTTTGTTTTAATTTGTTTAGTTTTTATCAAAAGAAAAAAGGAGTTTGTTTTGGTTTTCCATGGTTTTTCCAATTTGTTTAGTTTTGTTTTTCCTTTGTTTTAAGTTTTCTTTTGTTATATTCTTTTTATTGTTTAAAAAAAGCAACAAGTGTTTGCAATTGTTTTAGTTTTATTTTTTTTATTTCTTATTTGTTTTAGTTTCTTCTTTGACATATATATATATATAAAGTTGTGTGTGTGTATATATATATATATATTGTTTTTAGTTTCAGGTTGCAAAAGAAGAAAATCAAAATGGTGGAAAAAGTTCTTGCAAAAAATAAATTACTTTCTTGCTTATATATAAAAAAACTACTACTTAAAATAAAATTTGCTAATAATTCTGCACGCTCTAGTATCGTACACTGACCTATTGTTTTTATTTTCTTTGCACTATTGGTTGCTTATATTTAAAAAAAAAATTCAACAAAAAACCATTCGTAGTTGCATTGTTAATTCACATATAATTTCGATTTTGCATTCATTTTTATTTTTCTTTTAGGCAATACCCAATTCACATATGGTGGAGGATTTCATCGCCTCTTCCTTGACAAACAAATTGCATTTCATCTTAGAATTTGCTAATAATAGCGGTTAGACATCTTAAGGGTATCGCGAGCTCAGCTAGGGCTTAATTGTATGTTGACGAATTATGCTCTTTCGGCAATTTAATTTCTTGGCGTCTAGGCTACGGTAGAGCAATAGCCATTTTTAAATATTACGGTGATTCATAAATATCATAGTGGTAGTTTCTCTGAAGATACTGAAACCTTCGGTTGCATTGCTATGGTGATTTGTGATGCACCGATAAATCCTGTCCGTTACCTGGCTAAGAAATATTTTGTTGGATTAAGACAAAGTGTGATTATACAATTTTGTGTTAGGAGCTTCTTAGGATAGAAAATGAAACGATCTGACTTTCTTGCCACAGAAAATTGCATCATTTTTAAGAAAGAAAGGGATAGAAAAGAGAAAAGACAGAGAAGAAGAAAGAAACAACATCAGAATCTAAACAGCGGAAGGAATAAATTATATTAATCACATAATACATTACATAGTATCATATACATCAGAGTTACAAAGCTAAACAACACATACTAGATAGTTATAAACATCAGTCTAGTTATACAACTCAATACAACTCAAAGACAACACTCAGAGGACACACAGCGGAATACCATATAGCTATATGCAGAATCCTCCTGCTTCATTGCTCCTCCAAAATTGTCAAGCCAACCTAAAATCCCTTGGCTACTCGTAAAAATTTGAGTACCTAAGAGTTTAAGAAAAACAGAATAAATTCCGGGTCAGACATGGGTCTGGTATGAGTAAACAGTTAAAGTTGCTTAACTTTTAAAACCTTTGAAAAGAAAAGGTATCACGTAAGACTTCCCACACATAAACATGGAAAAGTTTTTACCTTACGCTAACCAAAACATTTGATAGGAAATCCGATGATATTATAATAGTGTCTAGGGTTTTCAAATAAGTATGAAATAGCCGAAATTGTTACATCTATTACATTCCAGCTACTAGCCACAAAAGTGGGTAATACAATCAAAACCGTTGGCACTTATTGGATTTTGGATTCCATACAATGGCAGGGCTACTGGGGTACCGCCCGTCACAGTACGTGGCCTAGATCACCGTACTGAGGAGTATGCCCGCTCCCCTGCAACACAAAGCCGGACCCATTCCTTACTGAACAGTTCCAAATAAGACAACCCCGATGATTCTAGCTATCAATCGCCCACACAGCCGAAATAAAAGGGACCTCTAGACAGGGGTAAATCTTACTCTCAAGTGGGGGCTACACACGAAGCCTTGCTGCACCTCCCATGTTTTAGCCATTCCCGGTTGATGAGGCTTGAGGCTAAGATTACCTTTAGTGTACACATCACTTAGAATGCTCATCGTCCACCTGACGATGTTCTGAAAGCATTCAATCCATACAAGTTCGTTCTGGGTTCGAACGAAACCGAAGGCATTATCTCGTTACACTCATTTTGGAATCACTCTCAGAGTTAACGACAATAACCCTTGCACTCTGAATCACCATCTCGAACCTATAAGAACTAGTTCCCTCAAACCCATTACGGAATCACCCACAGAGTTATACTGACATATAGTCCTTACACCTCGAGTCTTCACAAAGCTCCATTTTGATTCACGACCTAACGTTAATTTGGATCGATGTGGTTTTCAGATATCCAAATATGGAAACCCGATTCCGGTCTCATCGAAATCCAAAGCGTGTCTTTTAGGTCCAAGTTGTTTTAAGGTTAAACAATTAAATTCAACTATCTATATACACACAGATAGATAATTTACAATATCACAATTGATAACCACATTATCAAAATAAACAGATGATCCATAACAAAATAGGTAATCCACATCATTATCACAATAGATAATCTATATTACTATCACAATGCAACCAAGCATTCATACCACACAACATTGCTTATCTCATTTCTGAGATTACATCTATTCAAGACAACAATGTCATCCATTCATACATAAGCAACGATTTACTAAATCACAACATAATTAATTTAAAATGAATTAAATTAACTATCTCTATTTTTAATTAATTTAAAGTGAATTAAATTAATTACTTCATCTCTTAATTAATTTAAAATTAATTAAATTAATTACCTACATCACAACAAATCTTGCTTAAATAACCATTAGTTAAACCAATTAATAAATCACCATCCTAATTAATCAACCTTGATTAATTAACTCTTAGTCAAGTAATTAATCCTTAATTATTCTCATTAACCATACCAATTAATGAACCTTAATTAATTACTTCATTAATTAATTAATTATAATTAATTACATTATTCTTTAATTAATTACATTAATCAATCAGGCATAAATTAATTACTTTCAAATAATCAACTTAAATAAATATAAAAAATAATTAATTATTCTTAATTACTTCTTAATTACTTTTAATTTACTTTATAAGTTCATTTATTTATTACACCAAGTAATAAACTCTTAATTACTTTAACAAGTAATTATTCATTTAAAAAAATTACTTCCCAATTAGTAATTTACCTTATTTCAATTACCTCTGTAATTTATCAATTACTTATCTTAAGTAATTAGCCTAATCAAAACTTTATTTAGAAATCATACTTAATCTTTTATCAAGTGACTATGTTTAATTAATTAACAAATTAATTAACTTTGATTTCACTCATCTCATAAAACTTAATCGAGTAATTCATCCTGTAATTACTCGTTAACCAAATTAATCTTTAATTAACAGATTAATTATCTTCAACTATTAAGTAATAAACCTTAATTATTAATCAGTTATTTAATACAAAGTAATTAATCACTAATTACTTTTATAATTAATTACTTAATGTTAACTAACTAATTAATCAACTCTTAATCCTTAATTAATAAACTTAATTATTAATTAACATTCTTAATTTCAAATTAACTAATAACGTTAATTAATTCTTAATTACAATTAATTAACCTTTAATAATATTTAATTAATTTCTAATTAATCTTGCATTATAGATTAATAACTTCTTAATTATTAATTAAGAAAATCTAATTATTACTAAATAAAACTTTTATTAAGTATTAATTTATTACTATTTTAATTAACTCTTAATTACTTAATTAATAAGTAATTATAATTTAATTAACCATTAGTCATTAATTAAATCATCATCTTAATTAATAGTTAATTAAATAAATAATTATACTTAATTAATCACTTAATTAACACCTTTTAAAATAATAATTAAATAAATAAATTAACTTAAAATTACTTAATTAATTTAATTAATTAATACTTAATTAATATTTAAGATAAAACATTATCTTCATTTAACCTTGAAAAAAACTTTACTCAACAAAATTCATTAATTAAACTAAGGTATAAAATAATCATTAATTACTTTCCTTAATTATTAATTAGCAATTATAATTTCAAGTTAATAAATTATCTTAATCTTTAATTGTTAATTTTAATCATTTTCCACTAATTAATTTAAATAAAACATTTACTTAAAATTCTCTTTTATATTTCAAAATAAGATTTGAAAATAACATTAACTTAAAACATTTAAACAAATCATGCAAATTCATTTATAAAAACAAATCAATTTAAAAACAAGAATTTAACTTAGCTTAAATTTTTAAAGTTTAAAACTTTATTTATTTAAATTAAAACCTGGTTGAACATTAAATTGGGTTCAACCCATGTATACTTGAATTTAAGTATAAGTACATTTTTTTAAAAACAAATTTGATTTGAATTTTTTTTTTAAAAACTGTTTAAATTTTAAATCTAAAAATCTGTTAAATACATAACAGTTTTAAACCCCTGCACACAACCCAGAACCCCTCAAGTTCCTTCCCGAGCTATCTCCCCTACTACCCAAGTTCCCCTTCGAGGAAACAAACAACCCCAAACCAAACACATCCACTGACATCAACCCACCTCCGTGCAACCTGCACCGGTGCCGGATCCATTCCGACCAACGTGAACACCTCCGACACTTCACTCCTTCATCCTACAAGCGTCCACGACCAACAAATCATCATCTCCTACCTCGATTCAAAATCGAGTACCCAGGTTGATCTGAACCCAAAAACCATCATCAGCAAACCCCAAATTTCCACGCCTCCGATCAACGTTAAGCATCACAACTCCGGCCAAAGATCACTGACCCACCATGCTTCCTTCATCCAAGATTTCACCCAACTCGATGCAGAGAAGAAAGTGCAGTAGCTCAATTTCCAGCAAGAACCCAAAACTAGGTTAAAAATGAATCTCTGGAAAAATCAAACTATTTAGTGATTTATAAATTCTTCAACTATTTTTGCTACACTCATTGATGCTTCACCTAGCTCCATCAACAATCTTGAGTCACCCGAATGCATAGAATCAACAGAATTTGCAAAAACCCAATTTGCAGGAAACCCCCAATTCCTCCCTCACTACAATTTTAAAAATTGAGATACTTGCTTCAAAAATCCTAATTTTCCTAACTGATATAATATATAAGCTTGAATTAATAAAAATTAACATTTGATTTTATTGTATTTTGAAAATTCCCACTGTTCTTTACTGTTAATTTCAAATGCAGGCATATTTTATCACTTACATACTTATTAATATTTTGAGTTTCAATTTTATGCCAATCTACTCTATTTTGTTTTCTGGATCCAAGTATCATCAGTGAACAAATAAAAGATATGAATTTAACTTTATTTGTTAATACTGCAACCTGGAACAGAATCATATCATCATGCACAATCTAAAACTAACATCACTAAAGTGTTCGTACACATATATTCACATGCAAAGATAGTTTGTCAAAGAAATCATATGAAAGCAAAAATCTAAAACTACTTAAGCTTTAATTAGAATGTTTACTCACCATTATTAAGGAATGCAGAGCCTTAAAACAGAAATGCCCACAGCCCTTTAAAATTGCTTTTCAGATTGCATTTTGAAAAACTTGGAAACACTTGAGCTTGAAGCTTTTTAAAACTGGAGCTTTGAAACTTGCATGCACTTGAAAAAAATTGAGGCAGACAAGGATATGCAGAACTGGGTTGATAACTTGCATCAACCTCTTAAAAACATTTTGCAGATTTGGTTTTAAACTAGGATACTTTCAGATTTTGGGTAAACAGAGATCAATGTTTTCAGGTTTTTTGATTTTGAGCATTTGTTTGAATTGAGGAGTAGATGCGGGCTTGAGAAAAATTTTACAAGAAAACAAAATTTGCAGATTTTTGAATCACAGTAATGTTTTAGGTTTTGGGTGTTTAATTTGAGCATGAATTTCCAGATTTTTGTTGAGGAAGATTTCATATTTTCATTTTTAGGAATTGTTTTGAAGATCTCAGGATTTTGTTTGAGGAGCTTCAGATTTTCATGCATATTCAAGTTTCCCTTTTCAGAAATGCACAAAAGTTTTTAAAGAAAAAGAAAGATGAAGAGATGGTGTTTTAAAAAGAATTTTCAGATTTTATTAACTTAAAAAGAAAATTAAAAAGAACATGGACACTTGCCCCTAATTACATTAATGTTGTAACACTTGTTATCAAAGTGTTTTAGAATTAAACATTTCTCAAAATTGAGTTTATTCTAATTCTAAAGAAATTTAAAAGACTTTTTAAATTATTTCCTAATGAACAAATATGTTTTCTTAATTTGAAAATTGCGTTTCTAATTAAATATCTAATAAACAAATGCACTTATACATTTATATAAGTATGCTAATATTTATATAAGTACAATCTTTAAAAAGAACATAAAATAAAAATCAATTATAATTTAAATAAAGTTATATAGAAATTGCAAACTCATATTAAAGATGCTATTTCAAAAGCCTTGCATTTATTTTATTAAATAACACAAATCAAATTTCTATAGATAAATTTCTATAAAAAGAAATAAAACAAATCTTATTTTTAATTAAAATATTATCTATATATTTTAAAATCAAACTATATTATTATTTTAATTTACGATGCATGTCTTTCCTTTGAATTCTAATTTATATTCAAATTAAAGTCAAATTTAGAAATCCAAATCTAAAAAATCAATTTAAATAAATAAATATCAATTTTTAAATAAGCACATTATTATTTACAAATAATTTATCCTATTTTAAAATAAATTTAAAACACACGGATATAAATATATCTAAACACAATAAATCTATTTAGAATTTATTTACACAAATAAAATAATGAATTTTATTATAAAACTAATTTATAACCAAAATTAAGACATTATATTATTATTACTTGGTTAATTATCTTTGAAAATAACAATTTTACCAATTTCAAATAATTTAAATAAGAGATTATCAACATTTTAAACTCCTGCAAATTCCGGGATATTACAGAAAATTTATAATTAGGACTTTGCATTTATTTAATTGCATTAGTTCATGCATATATATATAAGAAAAAAACAAAATCCAAAACTAAAAAAATTGTAAATATTTCTAAACATGGTTTTTAAATCATTTGAATTTTTTTCAATCAAAATCGAAAATCCAAAAAATTTAAGTTAGTTTTTTATCAGAAAAAAATTCAAAAAATTGAATCTTTTTAGAAACAAAAATAATTGAAAAAAGACATAATAAATTTCCTTTTGAAAAATAAATCACTATTCACAAGAATTTTACAATAATTATGAAAATCAATATAATCCATATAATTTCACACCAAATTCTTATGGATATTTCGATGACAACTATTATACAAACGATTTGAATTTTGAACCATAAAGTTTTCAAAATGATAACCAACCCTCATATCTTGAAAAGGGTATTGAAATGATTTCGTCTTTACTTGAACTCTCTGCACAAAATGGTCAAATGATAAATAATTTATGCAATTAATATTTATGCAATAACTTTAGTCAGGGGTTTCAAAATAATCAAAATTTGAATTCATTTCAAAATTTAAATGATTACGATTATAACCCATGCTAATTTAATTTCGAACTCCAAAATGAAATTCAAAATCAAAATGGAAACAACTGTTTAAGTGATTTTGGTAATGGGAATACCCTCAACTATAATGCGATTGATAATTTTCATTCTCAACAAGTTCAAAATGAAAATTTTTAAATTAATAATTTTAAATTTTATTTTGTTGAACAAATGGATGAAATCTATAAAGATCATAGGATTTGTTGTTTGAAAAATATATGTAATAACATGAGAAACAAAATCAAATCCCAATGATTGACAAGTCAAGTAATAATCCACCTTTTACCACAATCGACAATTTTTCAATAACAACTTTTGAAATTGAAAATGATAATCTTAATGAAGTTGTTGAAAATATGATAGACGTGTTGGTTTTCAATTATTTTGAAAGTGTGGAATCAAATTTAAAATTTGATCTTCCTTTTTCCGATATTGAAAATTTGAGTACAACAACTTTGGATTTTGAAATTGATACATGCAATGAAGTTGTTGATAATTCAACAAAGGAAGACGAATTTAATGAAAAGATTTCTTAGGAATTTTCGAAAATGAGGTGTTAAATTCTAAAAGGGAAGATTTAAATCACCATTTTGATTTTGAAATCAATAATTCGGAAGAAGTTTTCAATGATAAGTTTGAATTTCAATTTGGTGAAAATAAAATTAAACTTCAACCAATTGTTTTATCAATCCCAGAAATCATCGAAAATAAAACAACTCCCATTATTTTTTAATAAAATGACATTTATTTTTTCAAATCAACGTTCAATTTTGAAATCTTTTATGGTTTGGTTTCTGTGATTAAGTTGTGTCTCTCATACTTGATGAGACAAATGAATTGGTCTTTGAAAGACTGTTTCATTACTCTTGAACAGTGTATTTTATGATGTCGTGTAAATAATAACCCTTTAATTTTCATGTAAATATAGGTCATATTTTTAATTTTATTTTATTTTTCTCTTTCCACTTGGGTTAACTGTGGGGATATAGTCAAAATCAAGTATGGGGAAAGTCTTATCTTCATTTTTGTTTTTTCATGGTTTATATTATTTTCTTTCCAAAACATAAAAAAATTTAAAAAAATCCCAAAAAAAAGTAGCATGTTGATTTATTTTTAAAGAAATGATATAGGATAAGTATAGGATTTTGGTTTTTAAATTGAACTTTCTAAAAATTTAATTGTCTCAACAAAAATAAAATTAAGTTTGATTACAAGTAACGATGGTTTAACTAGTATATAGAAAGATTTATGGGTGATAATTATGAAGTATATCCTCATGAAAAATCTTTGTTTAAAAATAGTGGTGAATTTAAAGAAAATAATATAAATTTTTTATCTTTTAAGTCAAATGTTGCTAAGATGATTTTGCAAAACTCCCTCTTCAAAAAACTATATATATATATATATATATAACAAAAGAAAAGAATTTTTTCATATACATGTATATATTCTTTGAATACCTAGAGTCATATGTTCACACGCAAGTGTGTACACTCATCATGCTCTGTACCCTTCTTACGTAAGCCCGAAAGGTGGTGCACAATCGGTATGTCTGGCCTCTGTTTATCTAAGTTAGATGTATGTATATAAAATTCTTTATTAATAACGCTTATTGTAGATAGGTGTACACACATGTGTATTCACTCGCCACACTCTGTATTCCCCTCACATAAGTCCAAAAGGCAGTGCATGGGTAATATATTTGGCCTCAGTTTTCTGAGTTAGGAATATGTAAATATTGTTAATATCAATAAAAATTTCAAATAAGAGAGGGTAAGCAATTGAAATCCAAGCACTATTTTGACTTACGTGACTTGATATGTTATTTAAAAGAAATGAAAATACCACTTTGAAAAGGATCCATTTCATAGTTGTAATATGTTATCAACCGAAACAATTAGCAAAACTAGAGTCTAATTGTCATGATAACTTAATTTTTATTGGAAATTTTGACAAGTAAAAGTACTTAAATTTCTTGATAATGACCAGAACTTATCACTACAACAAAACAGTCTTTTTACAACGGGAAAAGCCTGTTGTAATATGGTTTTCGCAACGGGCATGTGCCCGTTGTAATAGGCCTCGTTGTAATAGATCCACCACATTTTACAACGGGCAAAGCACGTTGTAAAAACCGTTGCAGTATACCTTTTTACAACGGTCATAACCCGTTGCAATAGACTAACCATACTAATTGCATAGCCTATTTCACAACATGTATTGACCGTTGTAAAATATATATTTAACAACGTATGTTGACCGTTGTAAAATCTTATATAACAATGTGCAGTGACCGTTGTAATAAGCTCATATAACAACACACATTGCCCGCTGCAAAATGAATGCAAATTTTAAAAAAAAATACAATAGCATCTATGCATTACATCCATACTAATACTAAATATTGTCGTAAAATAATTAAAATCATATACGAAAAGACTAAAAGCTAGAGTCATAGAATTCTAACACTCCAAAAAGTTAGATAAGTTTACATGCCAAATACATAAAACATTAACACATAACAGTCCACTACAAATATCATGTTCTAAGTACAATCATACTATACCATAGACATGAGGTCCTTTTATATTCTAAAATTCTCAAGTACCACACCCTGCTACTTCACTAGCCACTACAACTCCCAGATCAACTACCACAACAATATCACCTAGATCATATTCGAACCCCATACACTTCTTGTCTCAACCACTTCAACATATCACTTCAACATCCCCTTACATAAATGCTCTGTGAAAACTACCTTCCCTCTTCATCAAACAAACCACCATCACACTTGTAACCACTGCTTCTTACCTGAGACCATCTTCAAGCTACAACAAAAACTTCACAACTTCACCCCTCACCACTTCATTGATTCACTAACAACCTCACACTCACGGACCAAACAACTGCTCATTTCATCACACTACAACAACACTTCAATACCACAATTCATTATAGTCACCCCGTTGCCATACCGCATTCCTTTCTCCCCTGCCATACAGCTGTAAGCTGCTACCATTATCATACCATTCCAACTTCCAGTGCACAACCACCCTTCAACCACATCAGATCACCATCCAATTCACTGGAAGAAAAAAAACACAAACAGAACCATCCTCTACATCATCAATCAACCTCCATCCTCACTGTCCTCCTTCACCCCAAAACCATTTCTTTTTCATCTATCACCACTCTGCTGCCATTCCATTCCCACCTAACTATCTACTGCCACCAAATTTCGCCTAGCAACAATCAAATCACCATCATTCAATATTAAGATGGACTAGTTGAGTTGTGTATCTGCCCAGCCATACAAATCAGTGGGACAGATATATAATCTCAAATTTTCTTCTGCCTATGGAATATAAGTTTAAGAATCCTAGAATATCAAGTGATTAAATATATTTAATAACAATATAAGTAAGTCTACATAGAGGATATGATTAACAATAATGTAATAAATAGGAAGGAAAGAGGTTTACAAAAAGGCTTTCATGGTGTTCATGACAGAATCAGCAACAATTTTGTTCATTTCCTCAGTTGGATGAATGGCGTCTCAGAAAACGTACTTCTTAGGGTCGGTGCACGTGAGTGGATTTCTTTTGTTCCACGTATACCCCATCTCAAATATCCCTGTTGCACAGCACCCCACCACTGCATTCTCAAATCTGCAAAATAATAATAATAATAATAATAATAATAATAATAATAATAATAATAATGCAAAATAAATTAAAAACTATACTATATCAAATTCACTACATGAATCTGTGCGTAATTTACTCTCAAAATGCATCTATATTCTGATGTGCATTCCAGTTTTAAAAGAAAAAGAAGAAGGAAAGGAAAAATAAAAATAAAAATGTTAAGAATGTATGCTTACTGTAAAATGCACCCATTGCTATTGCAGGATAAATGAAGAATTAATTGAGTAAATTCAGAGCCGCTAATCCATTCAAAATAAAGAGATTAAAAGAAACATACCATAAGATAATGGCGCATAGATAACTTGTTGCACAATTACATAAACATCAGCGAACAAAATTCTCATCCCAGGCAATTTTCTGTTCAGTTTATCAGCCATGCCTCTCAGTTTCATATTAAAATCTCTAGCAACTGTGTTATAATCTTCATTGCAGTTACTTCCTGACTTGAACTAGCCCTCTCTGTTATTCTGGGACTAACCATACTTCTTTCAAATTGTCTGATGATAAGTCCTTTCTTGTATCTTACGTAAAACTGCGTAGGGTCCAAAATCGAGAACAGGGGCTCTGAATCATTTACAAGGCCATATTTGTTGTATCGTGTACGGTGCAGAAACCAGTCGTAAATATATTGATGGCTAAAATCAAATAGATACACCTAATTCCTATGTGTTTCTCGTGGACCTAGACACAATGGCAATCAATGACAAAAATATATATCCATCAAATTCCTCAAATGATTAAATAAACAACATAATGAAAGAAATGTGCACATGAAATAACTCACGGACCACTTATGTTGAGTAGTTATTTTCATTTCCCATATACGTCGATTAAGAATGAAATCAGGGACATGGTGTAGCCACCGTCCGCATTTATGTTCACTACAATACAATATAGTCTATTTCATATGTGGTCCGCTCACTTACTTATTCTTTTACTGTCATTAATCTAATAATAATAATAAATCATAATATTTTTGTTTGGAATATCCAACTGCGTATCATAATCCATTTGCAGTACAAACATCCTGTGAACTTTGAACAAATGGACAGAATTGTGCATCATAAACCTGTAAACTGTGCATCTCTTTCATGTGGTAGTACTCTTAATTAGTGGCCATATTTATTTCCTTTCCATTACTAATATTACTCAAAATTTAATTCTATTGTTTGCAAATGTCATGTACACTTCTTAAAATTATTGAAATCAGGTATTTTTAAGCATAAATTTTAAGAACTGTGCAGTTTACAAGCCGAAATATATGGCATTTTTGGTCTATCAAATATTTCACAAATAAAAATCAAATATTAATACAAGCCGTAATGCAAGCGGAATGCAATCTCATCTGAAAGATGGTGATTAAGTTGTATATAATCATTATTTATCAGGATAATCTTTTAGTTTACATGGTAGACTGCAGGTACAAAATATAAGTCAAAAAAATTAATCCTACTAACACAGTTAAACGGGAGACCAGGCGGTAGTGCATGATAGTTCTTTCATCATTTGAAATACAGAAACTAGTATGGAATTTGTATCATCATATCTCCAATCATAACTTCGACCAAAAAAGTAAAATAAAAACTATCTACAGCAAATGGAATCAGACTGAATTATGTAAAAGCCAGTCAGCAGTGTCTGATTCTCATCAGATCTAAGACTGGGGCGGCAAATAATCATCATCATATTCCGGCAAATAATAATTATGATTTGAACCTAAGCCTTGGAAATGACGTACTGGAATCTAACATCAACCCATCGATGCCAAAGAATGTTGCAATGGCAACTAGTTATTTAATTCACGCAATCAACAGTTAACCATCTTCCCACACCCTACATACAGCCGGGCCACTGATCGATCATTTATGCTACCAATAATTAGTAAAATATCCTATCGTAATGATGTAAAACAGTACGAATATCAATGAACGGTTTTGACTTACCAGTAAAATACCATTATTTCAGCAAACATGAAATAATCATACTAACAAAACTAATAAAATAAGCTATTCATCTATAAATAAAAAAACAACTCCACAAAACGTATAAAATCACAATTTTAAGTTTCAATTTCTGTTTCCTTTTTCTGAATGATAACACAAATTTCAATAAAAAATTAGCAATTAACAAAAAAAATATAGCAGCAACCGGTAACCAGTAACCAAGATATTTTGACTAAACAATTTATGTTCATTTACGTCAAAACACCTGTGATTGAAATCCCTGCATGCATCTGGTGAACAACAATATTTTTCAAGATATTCCACTTCGTTAAAATTCATCATTACTTATTAAATAATCGGATCTATGACTGAACCACTAACTATTCCAACTCATTTCAAACGAAGCAACCAGTCAAAACTACCTGAAATATTCTTCATTTGCACAGGATAAGATCACCTTTCTCAAATGAATGTGCACTACTCAATTGAGGAACTAACCTCATGCACCCAATTATTTGCTACAATTGCCATTGTATTATTTACTTAATGAAATAATGGGCAAGAGCGAAGACTTCATGGTTCATTTCAAACCTTTGATGGAATAAAAATCTTGTGTAACAAAGGTGCATCTATTCATATATTAGCATATGAAAAATTAGCGGCATAACATAAATTACGCAACTAGAAAACATCAATAAAAATTAATAAAAATACCATTTCAGACAATTCAAATTAATAAAATGTAATCAGGAATGAGGTAACAAGAAGCTTACGAAAACAAAGCAACTAGTGTCGCAGGCCTAGATATTTAATTTTTGCCAACTAAACGAGAATCTTAGCAACCTTCTCCCCATGTTCTAAAGCTCTCGCCTCCCCTTCCGTCCACCTCAGCTCCAACCTAATCTGCTTCTCCCATTATCAGCCGTGTCGTTCTCCCTTATTCTACTTTTTTTAAGATGCGGTGAATTGATTTAGGTTAAAAAATAATGGGCTAGGGTTATGGATTTGAGGGAAATCGGGATCTAATAAAAAATGAACCGATCATATTTAGAAGCTTGGAAGGTAGTTGGAGTTCGATTAGGTGAAAAATTGGAATTAGGTTTGGATGTGGAATTGGGAGCGATTTTATTTTAAGTTGGATTTGGAATCGAGGAGGATGGTATGAAAAAGAACAATGGTTAAAATTTGGGAAGGGTGGAACATAAATTTGCCTGGAGCTAAATTTTTTAGTTTGGAGCCAAAATTTTGAGTTTGGAGCTTAAATAAAACTTGTAATACTTTGTGTCATACAAAGTTGTAATACATTTGCAATAAATTTTGATTTCTAAATTTAATGAAAATATTAATTATTCAATAGTTTAATTATTTAATATTAATTATAATTGAATATTAATCAGTAATTATTACTTCTTATTTATTAGTTATTAATTATTACTTCTTAATTATAATTGAATATTAATTATTTATTATTTAATATTAGTTATTTATAAATTTATGGATCTTTTTTAATTTTAGAAAATTTTTATTTCTAAATTTTTAAACTATAGTAAATTATTTAATATTAATTATTAAAATTGTAAATTTCTAAAATATTAAATATTAAACATAAATTACAAAATATCAATTATTAAAAGTTTATTATTAATTATTTAATATTAATATGTATATATTATTAATTTTTAATAGTAACTATTAATCATAAATTATTAATATTTATTATTAATTATAAATTATTATATTTTAATATTAATTACTCGATATTACTTACTAATAATTGGAAAGTAAAATTAAGCCCGTTGGAATACTGATTATGTATAACAATTAGTAATTAGTGATTATTTAATAATAATCATTAATTATTATAAGTTATAAATGATTAATATAATATTATTAATGATTAATTATTAAATATTAATAAATAATATAATATTATTAATGGTTAGTAATTAGTAATATAATATTATAATTAGTAATTAGTAACATATGATTAATATAATATTATTAATGAATAATTATTAAATATTAATAAATAATAAATATTAATTTTAAGAAAGCATTGTAATTATTAATTATTGGTTGTCAAAAATTGGCAACAAACATTTATTACAACGGGCATTTTATGTCCGTTGTAAAATTGGCACCTATTACAACGGGCATTTTTAGCCCGTTGTAAAATTGGCACCTAGCCCGTTGTAAAATTGGCACCTCTTACAACGGGCATTTTGTGACCGTTGTAAAATTGGTATCTATTACAACGGGCCTTTTGTGAACGTTGTAAAATTGACATCTATTACTACGGGCATGAAAGGACCGTTGTAATATCATTCTATTACGACGGGCACTCGTCGCCCGCTGTAAAAAAGGCGTTGTATAGGGCATCTATTACAACGGGCCTGAATTGACCGTTGTAATAGCCTACTATTACAACGGGCAGCCAATGCCCGTTGTAAAAAGAGGATTGTAATAGAGCATTTTTGTTGTAGTGTACATTTAACTTATTTGTATCAATTTAAAAGTAAATTCTTCATTTGTAAATATTTTCAAAAACTTGCATTCGTCCCTTTGTAAATAAATCCTTCATTTAGGAATTTTCTATGTTGTATTTGGATTTTGTGTTTAATATCCGCTGAAAACCCTCACGAGACAACACTCATTCTACCAGAGACGCCTAGAGGTTTAACGGCTTGCTGCATAGGCTCAATGCAATTGTGTTTCCTATGAAAATTGGTTTATCTTTGTTTTAGTTTATTCGACGATGAATAAAAAGATAAGTGTGTGGGTATTTGATGTGCACGTAAATGTGTATATTTTTACTTTCATATTTAATATAATTTAATTAATAAATGAGCATATAGGATGTTTTAACATGTTTAAACCAAAATTCAAATTATTTTCAAATCATCATTTATTCATATTCATTTAGGGGCAAAATGGTCATTTTTATGAATATATTAATTTGATAATTTTTACTTGGACATTTTTATGTTGTTTTATAAGAATTTGGATTCAAATTACAAGAGGCTTCATGTAAAATATGCATGCATAAGAGGAAACAAAGAAATGAAGATGGAAATAAATCATTTCATGACAACATGGAACACCCCACCTACCCACTTACCATGATGTACAATTAGGAGCAAATGCATATGCTAATGAAGATTAAAGCTATGTGCACACTTAAGTGAAGGATTAATCCATGTTAATGATAACTTGGTGACCACAATTCCTCAAGGGTAATTTGGGTAGTTTCCAAAAATATGATTAGGGTTTCAAACATGTATAATTACCTCATATGTTTATGTAATTAATCTCTTAGCCTTTGTGCCTCCTCTTTAGTTAGTTTAGTTTAGGCTCAAAAATAAATAAATAAATTCTCTTTTCTTTTTCATGGCTACTAGACATTTTCTTTCATGTAATATTCTTTTATGCAATGTTAATTCATGCTTTTTTCCGTTTACATGCCCTTTTTCTTTTCATGTTAGTAGTTTAGATCTTTTTATTTATGCAAGTGGATTAGTTTTTATTTTATTCTAATTAGCTCTCTTACCATAGTGCTCTAATTTTCTTCTTATTTTTATTTCATGTTGAATGCTACATTTGCTAAAATGATAACAAATATGAGAGGCTAAACCCCTTTAATTTAGGGGTAATGAAGCTCTCTTAATCATGTAGATTCAACATTTTTATCTCTTTTTATGCTTAATGGAAATGTTTGAATGGGTTAAACTTTGTTGCTTTAGCTTTGAAGTTGACAGCCTAAGTTGTTGACACAAAATATGCTATGCTTAAACAAACAAAAACACAAATTACCACTTTATCTACATATGATTATGGTAATGAAGTGAATTTTAAAATCAAAATTTTATGGTCTATATTTCTAATAAATAGTTAATACATCTTGCTTATAATAGATTTTATGTTTAAGTTCATTGTCATTTTTTGAAGAGTTAAGAAGTGGTTTAATGAGTATGCTATAGTTTAAAAGTTATATTGGGCTAATTAATTGTACAAATATTCCTTCCTTATGATAAAAACATCAATCAGATTCACTAATGACCAAAGAAGAAAGATCATAATTTCATGCTATGTTGATTTGTGTGATCATGAGAAGGGATTTTCCTCTAAATTACATTCTACTCTCGTATTTTTATCCATTTTCTTTTGTTAGTTTATTTACATTTTCATTTTTAGCTTAAAATACTCTCAACTTTCGTTAATTTGATTGAACGTAAATTTAAAATCTAAACAATTCCCTACGGATCAACCCATACTCACCACGTGCTAAATTTGTATATCATGCGCATGCAGTTAATTTTTAATTCAAAATTTATGGTATTTCTCTAATACGATAGAGATTTAGCCGTCAAACATTTTCTTTTGTTGTATAAACTCTATTTCATGATGTATAACTCTATGTATCTGTACTTTGTTATTTGGATCACTTTGTTATTATCGTCTCTCGTATTTTATATCAACGATATTACATTATATTTTATGCACCATGGGATATACTACATGTTCTATGTCATTTCATTTTAAACTCAGATGATCATCATATATCAATCGGCACGACAACAACACGTTATCTTATGTATATTGGGTGCCGATAGGTATAGGGCGGTCTACTCACTCTCTTTCTACACACACTATGACGCTTAAACATCTAAAGTTCGTATAGTGGTTAATACTCTAATGACGCTTGCAATTACGAAATATGATCTTTGAATTCATTTAGTTCAATGCGATAACATTCATCAATCAATAGACCTACTCGAATCAAAGATTTATCATCGAATTCCAATTACGATGACACTAATCTTTTGTATCAAATGAAACAAATCCTTGTTTAAGTATTGTTTCACTTCATACGTCTCATGTAACACCCCTAATTTTTGATAACATCATTCAGAAGATTTAATTAGATAAATTAAATAGATTTACTTAAACAAGAACAAAAATAGGTTTACATCAAAAAATTGGTTCCGCCTACTTAGGAAAGTACCTTTCGGCACAGTTGCCTTCTTAGTCGAAACCCACCCTACCGAAACCAATACGTAAGGTATCACTGAGATGGTACGTAGTGGATTGGAGATAGGCAGAAGGTAGGGTGTCGAAAGCATAGCTTTCGAAGGGGTCGAAATCATGGTTTGTTTTTAAAATGAAAGCGCTTACCTATGTTTTGTTTTAAGCCTTCGATAAAGTTGAGGCATAAGGTTTCGAAAGAGGTTTTAAAAGGGTTTCGAAAGGGGTTGCCGATAACTTATAATTGCTTTTGATCGAGATACTTACTTATGAAAGAAGATTTTAAAAGATGTGGTTCTGACCTAGTCGATACCCTGCTGCCGTCCTAAAGCCTTTCGATGGTGTGAACATGTCAATGTTGTTGAAAGGATACTTTGTTTTATAAAGTTTAAGCTACTTACTAAAGCATTCTAAAGGGGATTAGGGGTTTCAAAGGGGATGGTTTTGGAAGGGGTTTTAACGCCAACCTTTCAACATTTTACCCAGATGTTTTATGCTTTTGAAATGGATGGTGCCAATGCCATCAAGTCTCCCCTAATGTTTTTATATTTGTTTCAAAACAGATGCTTTCGCTTATATTCACTTTGAACCAAATTATGTTTTTATGTATGAGCCCAATGCTTTTGAAAGAGGTACTTTCAATGTTTTTGGAAAGGTTACTTCCAATAGTGTTGAAAGGGGTACTTTCAACTGGTTTCGAAGTTAAGCTTCTAAAGTAAAAATACTAATACTTTAATGTATTCAAAAGGATAGTTTTAATGTATTATAAGGCAGAAGCTTAATATTTTTAAGAGCTTTCGAAGGAGGTCATCCTATGAAGTCAAAAGCTAGGTTTCGAAGGTATCGAAAGGTTTTTGACCCAAACTCTATTATTAAAGGGAAAAAAACCCATGGATATATTTTAAAGAAGTTTTTATAATGGTTTTCAGAAGAAGTTTTTTTTGTTAAATTTAAACCGCAGAAGTGATATTGCTATGTTGCTATGTTCCTTCTTCAAATATGAATATATTTACTTTATATTGCGCCCATAACTACATTTTGGGGAGAAAGGGTAGGAGAACCAGTTAGGTTAACACAATAGTGAATATAAATTAAATAAACTCCGGAATGAGTAGAATTGCATCTAGGAGGTTAGAAAGACCAAAATATAGGATGCTAAAATATAAAGGAAAGATATTAGCAGGGGCTAGTAGGTTTATAGTAAGCCCATGGAAACTGTATGATATTGGTCGGGGCCAATAGGTTCACAGTTGGCCCATGAAAACTATATATAGATAAAGATGTTAGATAGACAGGTTCATAGCTGGCCTATGAAAATGATGTATAGAGAAAGATGTCTGATAGATAGGTTCACAGTAACCCCGTGAAAACTATGATTGGATATTGGTAGGCCAGTATCATAAAACTATATGCAGATGAAATATTATTAGATGTCAATAGGTTCCTACTCAACCGATGAAAACTAGGATAAAAGAAAGGATATTGGAGTTAATAATATGTTCCTAGTCAACCCACGAAAACTAGGATGAGAACAAGATATTGGAAATACTAATAGGTTCTTAGTAATCCCATGAAAACTATATGATTGGACAGCGAGTCCATAAATGTTTAACTGGTTATTAGTTAGCCCATGAAAACTAATAGGTTAATAGTAATCCTAGAAACTATAGTTGAGATGGATAGTCTAAAAATGAATGTAGATGGGTAATCTAGGATTGATTCATTTGTTTTGCATATCATCATGTTATACTGCTTTGAATTGTTTTAACCATTTGAATGTAGGAGCATGGTATATGGTTTTATAAAGGTTTTGAGATACTAGTAAGGGGCAACCCGTTCCACTAAGCGGCGTGGTCTCACTAGATTTCTAAGTGATTTGAGACGGTAAAATATTATTCATACAAGGCTTTATGTTTGACTTGAAGTTTATTTTTTCGTTTAAGCTCTCGTGTGCTCAATTGATTTTGTGTAGTCTGAGGGTTGAGATTTTCAGGTTCCCCAATAGACGAATAAGTTTCTGGAGACATGCATGAGGCATAATAGCTATTTAGAGTTCTCTTTTTTTTTTTGATTCTGCTGTGTTGTTTGTAATGGCAAAGTTGTTATATTGCCTGTATATACTCTGAACATCCCAGGAGGTATCTTCATATGTTGCTCTGGGCATATGTTGTAAAAAATATATTTTCTCTGAATGTGATTTACGAATGTGGGATTATGTAATAAATTGAAAATGTTTTGATAGGAAATATTATTTCAGTTGAAATTTAAACTTTTCCATATTCATGTGTTTCTGTGTATTAATGAATCTAACATCGCTATATTTGAACACCGAAGATTAATAATTATGGATGATTGTAGCATCTGTAACCATTAGCTTTGGACCTCCAAGTAGGGGGATGTTACATCTCGACACTTACCGATTAAAGATTATAACGTGAATACATATCACATGATTAACATGGTCAACGTAAAGCTTTCACACATAAGAATCATCGTACTCTCAAGTGGAAAGACTATCGCAAATCATTATATAAGATCTTTTATTTAATTAGATACAGTAACGCACAAAAGACTCTCGATGAGTCGTTATACAATCATTCTAGTGTGTGTGTGTTTGTGTGCATGTTATGTATGTATGTAACATTATTTATGTGTAATTTCAGCTATAACAATATTTTTCTATTTTACAAACCGAAAAAGAGAAAATTACGCACGCATGCTTATTTTTATATGTATGTACATGTGTGTGTATTATTTATGTATAATGTCGGCTATAATAATATTTTTCTTTTTATAAAACCGAAAAAATAAAAAATTGCACACGCACATTCATGTTTATATATACATATGTGTGTGTGGGTGTGTGTATGTAATGGTTAAAAAATAAGACATAATTCTCAAATTATTATCATATGTACACGTATGTGTATTTATAGGGGTTTGAATCGATGCCAACTGTTAGATTAAATTATTAAAATTCAGGTCATTCGGCTAAGGATAATTCAGAGTTGATATTCAAATAGTGGTCGACCGCTATACATCTACTGATCGACCGCTAGCGGTCAGCCAGGCCCATCTAGGGATCGTGTACAACCCCCATTTTGAGGCCCGAAACTAAGAGCTACGGATGTTGCACGGTATTAATTTCTGATGACAAAAATGCGGCTATGTTAATAATATCAATAATCAGAAGCACATGAATATGAAAAATATTAAACACAATTTTATAACAAATTTTCACATTTCATTTCACAAATGAAATTTCATATTCATTTCGTAATCTCATGTGAAAACCCACATTCATAAAAATTATAATTATTATAAAATACATCAAGAGTGACTCAGGTAACAATTTGCACAATTATTTAAGGGGAAATACAAAAACTTTGGGTCAGATAATAGTCCGATGTGAATAATAACATACCATCTCGCATCAAATAGATATCTAGTAAGACCACACCACCGAGTGGAACGGGTTTTCCCTTCACTAGTACCTTAACCAAAACATGTTTACCATATATAGTGCTCCTACATCCACAATGGTTAGAACATAGCAAATAACCTTTACAATCACATAACTTAGCTAAGTCTGACTAATATGTGTTTATGGTATTTCTCACACCCTTACCCACTCCTCAAAATTATATAATAGATTATCCATCCCAGTTTAATTAACTATTCATCTCACTTTAATCTAACTACCAGCCTATGTATATATATCTGTATGTGTGGATAGGACCATCCATCTCACATATGAACATTTTTATGGATTATCTATCCCTTCCTATGTGGACACCCCATCGCAAATTGTTTCATTAACAAAATTATATGGATTATCTATCTCACATGTAATTATTACTTGGATTACATATCCTCTACCATATGGACTGCCCATCATACATGGTTTTGCTATTTAAATTATGTGAACTATCCATCACACATGTTCCATTCATTTGAAATGATGTAGACTATCCATCGCACATTCCATATTTTTTCTAGGTTAACTATAAACCCTTCATTAACCTCATAGAGACTATCCATCTTCGACATGAAGTGGACATCCATCTCATATCCATATTTTTCTAGGATAACTATGAATCCATCACATATTCATTTAATTCATGTTTGACCCACATGTCCAACCTATTTACCGCTTAAGCTTATAATATTTTAAAGTAATATGCATTGGTATTCCCAATGATCTATATCAAACTTTTTAAAGCAAGATATTGGTATCCCAATGAGTAAAATAAAAATCAATAACTATATGGCTCGCAGCCGTTCATTAGTACAACATAGTATATTTTCGGCTTTGAAACAATATCTGTTGAGACTTGGTTTTGATTCATGACACAAAGCTATCGCTACAACATACAAATTTGATGGCTCCTACGAAAAAAGGAGAATACATACTACAGGGAGACAAGACTTCAAAACCGATGCATCAATTATATTATTTTAATTTTGAGTCTTAGGTTAATCTTGTTAAAATCTCTCCTCGATTACGTATATGTTAGCTTATATATTAATCATCTTATTCTCAAATATTTTATACATATATAAGCATACAAAATATATAAAAGTGTTTTAAAGTTATATATATTACTATACTTGTAAAAACAGTGCAAATTTCATAGCTTCTATAAGGTCGGTCGTTTCACCCAAAGGTTCAATCGACTGACCCTGGAAAATCTGTGCAACATGCACAAGTGCACAAATATTCAAATATGTGTTTTAAAATTCATTTGAATATTCAGTCGATTGACCCAAAGGCTTAGTTGACTAAATTTCTACAACGGCTACTTTTTGAAAAGACGCGACTATTTGTGAAGAGTTATGAACTTCTACGAAAAGATTTGGACGTAACACTTCAGTCGAAACTCTCCACTAATAGTCACTGCACTTTCACCTCTATAAGTACATACTCTAACTTGATTTAAAATTATCGAATTACAACTGAATTTTCTTATATCTCTAATCTAACTCTCTGGAATCTATTTGCTAATATACTGTCAATTACTCTGCATTTAAGCGATATTATACCTTTCTATTCTTCATAAATTTCAAATATATATATATACACACTCGAGGAGAAGATTATAGGAAGGGTGTACTACAAGTGACAAATCTGTGTTATTAGAACATACAAAGTCAAACAATCGTTTGTATTTGTTGAAGTCATGTTCTGCTACTCAGGCGTGTGAAGTCCTCTTCGGCTGCTGAGGCGAAATTCTGTTCTGCTGCTCAGGTTCCTGTTCGGCTGCTTAGGGGTTGTATAGACCTGTTCCTCCGGGTTAAGAAAGGGTTGTTGTTTTAGTGAAATTCCAGAAGGAGTGTGAGACTAGACGTAGGACGGTGCTCCGAACCGGTATAAAAATTTCTGGTGTCATTTTACTTATACTGCTTTTATATTCTGCATTATTTACTGTATTACTATCATCACTATACTCTGTATTATCATATAACCATATTACACGATTCATAGCCAACTTTCATTTGGTATCAAAGCATTTTCATTCGGTATCAATCACTTTCATTTGGTATCAGAGCCTAGAATTCTATCGATCGTCACAACATCATAGAATAATGGCCAGAAAATGATCCAATCGAAATACAAAAGGCAAAATCCCTGTCAAAGCCACCAGTGAGGACTACAAAAAGGTACTTTCTGATTTATAAATCTCAGTAAAAGATGATAATGAATTAGTTATATAAGCGATAAGGTTTCAAGCTTAATTTTATTATTTTGAAAAATATGAAATCTATAGAACATGAAAATGAGAAATTAAAAAATGAGAAGTTAAATTTAGAAAATCAACTTGGTGCTTTAAAGAATAATTTTATAACTGTTAAAGATTTTCTAGATGAACAAAACATCATAATTGAAAAAGAGAGAGAGAAATTTTCAAAAGAATTTTTGAATTGAAAAGACAAAATGATTTATTACAATCCTCTTTAGATAATTCGGAATCTCAAAATTTTCTTCTCAAAAATGAGAACTGTACGTTAAAAAAGGAGAATTCTGAATTAAATGAGAAAATTGATATTTTAAAAAATAGTAATATTTCTTTTGAAAATAATAATTGTGACTTTAAAGCTAGATTTTATAAACTTAACACTGAAGTCACAAAATTTAGTAAAGGTCAAAATGATTTAAACACGATTTTATCTAGTTCTAGACCTTTATACGATAAAAGTGGTTTAGGGTAAAATAAAACTAATCATCGAAATAACACTAGATACGCATTCATGTATAGTAAAAATGTTAGTGCTACTACTAAATTTCTAGTAAAGTCTAAATCCAATTTTTATATAAATTCAAATACTGCTATGACCAATAATGTTTATAATTTCTTTAGAAGTACAAAATCATTGACGGAAAATATGAATAAAGATTATCTAAATATTTGGGTTCCTGTTAGATAGAAAAATAGAGAAAAATACATAGATGATTATTTTGATATGCTAGTTAATAATGAAAATTATATTTTTAAAGGTTTAACCGCACCCAAATGGGTATGTTTTTCTAAAATTTAAGAAACTATAAGAACCTTGGGTATCACATGCTTTAAATGTTAAGTTTTTCTGATACCTTACATCATAAGTAGCAGTTATTTGGTTCTATATTGTTAATATTCTTTATTCCTTTTTGTTGATGACAAAGGGGGAGAAATATTATTACTAACATTAAGAATGCATGATATAGAGCGTCAAAGATTTAGGGGGAGTAGTATTTATATTATATATATAGTCGAAATCTATATTTATTTACAAGTGGTCATCAATCAAAAAGGGAGAGAATGCTGAAACTTGGTTTGATTCATGACACAAAGCTATCACTACAACATACAGATTTGACGACTGCTATGACAAAAGGAGAATATATACTACAAGGAGACAAGACTTCAAAACCGGTGCATCAATTATATCATTTTAGTTTTGAGTCTTAGGTTAATCTTGTTAAAATCTCTCATCGATTACTTATATATTAGCTTATATATTTGGTCATCTTATTCTCAAATATTTTATACATATATAAGCATATAAAATATATAAAAGTGTTTTAAAGTTATATATACTACTATACTTGTAAAAACTATGCAAATTACATGGATTCTACAAGGTCAGTCGACAGATTCAGAACTTCAGTCGACTGATCCTGGAAAATCCATGCAACATGCACAGGTGCACAGGTATTCAAATATATATTTTAAAATTCGTTTGAATATTCATTCGACTGACCGAGAGGCTCAGTTGAATGAATTTCTACAATAACTACTTTTTGAAAAGACACGACTATTTGTGAAGAGTTACGAACTTCTACGAAAAGATTTGGACATAACACTTCAATCGAAACTTTTCACCAACAGTCGCTTCTCTTTAACCTCTATAAATACGTACTCTAACTTGATTCCAAATTACCGAATTACAAATGAATTTTTTTATCTCTCTAATCTAACTCTCTGAAATCTATTTGCTAATATACTTTCAATTACTCCGCATTTAAGCGATATTATATCTTTCTATTCTTCATAAACATCAAATATATATTTATACTCGAGGAGAAGATTATAGGAAGGGTGTACTACAAGTGACAAATCCGTGTTATTAGAACACAGAAAGTAAAATTGTATTTGTTGTAGTCCTGTTCTGCTACTCAGGCGTGTGAAGTCCTCTTTAGCCGCTGAGGCGAAATCCTGTTCTGCTGCTCAGGTCCCTGTTCAGCAGCTTAGGGGTTGTATAGACATGTTCCTCCGGGTTAAGAGAGAGTTATTGTTTTAGTGAAATTCCAGAAATAGTCTGGGACTGGACGTAGGACGGTGCTCCGAACCAGTATAAAAATCTCTGGTGTCATTTTACTTATACTGCTTTTATATTCCGCACAATTTACTGTATTACTATCATCACTATACTCTATATTATTATATATTCATATTACACGATCCATAGCAGACTTTCATCTGGTATCAGAGCATTTTCATTCGGTATCAGTCACTTTCAATGTCGACTTCTGTTGTCGAAAACAAAAGGTTAAAACTCTTTTAAGCATAAATATTCATATCGAAAATGATGTTGACAACTTACATAAACTATAAGTTATCCTCCTATTAAAACAAAATTTTAATAAGGCATATAATCTTAACAATGGCCTTTAAATTCCAATGTCGACACCAAGAGTCACGGCGACGATGACACACTGCATCATTTCCAAAAATAATGCAAGAGAAACCTTGCAACCTTGATGAACATCAGCAACAAAACTGGCAACGTCATTATTAAACTTTATATTTAGCTTACTTTGGCTGTTATGCTGCTGTACATAAAGGATTTGAAAACAGGAGGCGTCATTTAAAACATATGTGAATACACATGGCATTGAAATGCGGTTATGATATGCAGCAATAAGACAAGCGGCGTCAATAAGCGCGACATTAAATTTTAAACACTTAAGTGAATTAAAAGAATATGATGCTACCAATGATGGATTGCCCCCGATGTCCATCTCCACACGGATGGAATCACTCCATCACTATCTAAGTAGTTATCACATGCTCCCCTCGTTATCATCGATGCAGCATTATATTACGCTCGATGATAATAAAAACGGCATGACATTATCGTAAATTTCATGAAAACTGATTTGTTACTAACAAAAGTTATTTCTTTTTACCAAATCTTAGTTCTTATCCAATTTCTATTGAATATCACATTACTTTACTCAATTCTTTTTGGAAAATCTACTACACGTCAGTTTTACATTCCCAAAGCATGTTCCAACTTAATTAATTAGTAGCTTTAATCAATTAATAATTTAAATGCTTTTTAGCATATTAAATTCATAACAATCCATGATTACTTGGAAAAATTCCCTAAAAATCACAGAAATTCAAAAATACTTTATTCTTCACCATATCAAAATTTCAAGTCGATTTTTTTTAAATAATTTAAACCCGAATAAACATCATTTCCTCTATAGGAAATTCGTATAATACTTATTTAAATTCAGAAAATTATGAAATTAAAAAAAAGTCTCCAAATGAATGTTTTATATAACACATCAGAAAATCAAAGCATTTGCCAATTTAAAACTTAGGTTTTACCCTTAAAACTCATTCAAACAATTCCATGCAAATCCCATAAATCACTATTCTATCCAAACAATAATTAGATAACCATATCTTGGCAAACAATCAAAATAATTCGGATATTACCCATAGCCAAATTCAAGAATAAAAATAGAGATGGTTCGTATATTTTTCACCTTAAATTGTTTGTTGGAATTGAGATTGCTTTAGCTTCCCTTGATCTCTTCCTTGAGTCTCCTTGATTTCATCCCTCTTTTCCCTTGTTTAATGGCCAACCTTGGCTCTTTTACTTTGATGGTTTTGATGTTTTGTAACTTGAGAATGATATAAGGGGGAGAGGGTTTATGATTTAAAAGATGGATCTACCTATTTTGCCCCACTCATACATTCTCTTATACGTTAAGTTTTTCAAAACAATCTCAATGCTTAATTTATTAAGGCACGACTTTGTTAGTAACTTAACCTCATTCTCCTTAATCATTTATGTTATTGTATTTAATCTATCCAATTAAATATCCTAGGTAATGCTTTTATAAAAATTAGGGATGTTACAGGTCGACCGACTGTCAATTACGGTTGATGATAATTTCTTTATTTTGTTTATAATTTTAGCAGATTTGACTAATGTTAAACCCGTTTGAAAATAGAAAATTATTTTTTTGACTGATTTAAACATAACAATTCATGCGCGAAGTACCTGTCGTAACACCCGTTAAAGGATATAGCGGAGAATCAATTATGTCTATAAATAACTTTTGATCAAGATAGTGTAACTTTATTTAAAGGTCATACAATATAAATCTTTGGTTAGAAAAGAAAAAACACAGTTTGGATTGTTCTATTGGTTGTT
The DNA here is from genome assembly GCA_030765085.1 of Allium cepa. NCBI lineage: Eukaryota > Viridiplantae > Streptophyta > Magnoliopsida > Asparagales > Amaryllidaceae > Allium > Allium cepa. The sequence continues at coordinate 350,263,162 of CM060928.1, forward strand.
ACGCTCAATTCACGGTTACACCACGGTTAAATTGCCCTATACAAAAGATGCAACGTTTACATATTTATAATGTACATACCTACATTAATACGCTTTCTAACAACTATTTTTTATGTACTTTGCTTCCACTTGTTATCCACTTCTTTCATCACAATGCCTCTAGCTTTATTGATAGTCATAGAACACAGAAATAAATGCTCCTCTAATTCATCCAACTTCTGATCGAAACCCACATCATTCCTCAGTATTTCTTTCACAACATCCTCGACCACAGCGCTCTTCTCCATCGAAAACCTAACCAGTCCCACTATGTGTTCAACTTCGTCATGCATTCTTTCAACCAGCCTACTGATCGTATCCAAGTCTCTATTCAAAATATACATCCCTTTAGTCGCCGCATCTAACTGGGCCAATACCCGGTTCAGCCTACCCGACCCAATTACCAGGCCTGGAATCACAACCAATGCAGCCAGCCCGTGAAAGAATGCACCCATAATAGAAGTTGAAGTCACAAGCACAACGAAAAGTACAGCTAGCCCCTGCTTCGCACGCGTAATGAATCGTAATTTGCTTCTGGTCTTCTTCCGGTTCTGCTCTAGCTGTTTGAACAAGTGGGCCGAACCAGCCTGGACTAATTTCAATTGGGCCGACGTCAACGAATTAAATGGGTTTAAGCCCGTCAAGATTTGCGCAACTGATTTCAAGTTGTTGGACCGGATAGCGGGTTTAAGCGGGCTGTAACAGGTTCGGATATGATCAATGTTTTTCAGTAGAAGACCGCAGAGGAGGGATGCGTTGGCCGTCTCCGTGAAGAAGTTGGTCAGAAGCGTGTAGGTCCCACTGGTCGAGAGGATGCGTGATTGGGTGAGAATTCTGGTGACTGTAGGTTGGTCAGGGTCGAGGAGGTTTTCGGTGAAAAGACGGTAGGACGGAAGGCGGGCGTTGGCTGACACAGGCTTGAGATTGGATCCGTGGGGTGAGGTCAGGCCCATGACCCGAGCCCAGAACTCGTTGTACGACTCTGTACGGAATGCGTTAGCATATTCTTCACGCAAGTTGACGCTTGAGTATGATAACGGTGCCACAGTGTCACTTTTCTCTGGTAAACAAATGATCGACTGTTTAGTTTATATTTCTTGTAGTATACTAATAATGATTTGATTTAATGAACTCTTTTTTGATTTTAGAAATGAATCCACATGTGAAATGATTATAATGATAAAGTGATATCACATGAGATATATGTTCCAGTAAATAAGATAGTACCTTGTGATCGATCTTGATGAATACAGCTTCGGGTGAAAATGCCAAATTTCATAGGCATATTTGTTGTGAATATAGTCAGAATTAGAATGTGCGGAAAACGGATAAGATGGAGAAGGTAGAAGGGATGAATATTAGAAAGAAAATGATGTTGCCGATGTATTATATAGCAGTATGAGCATATATAGATATAGTGTAAGATTGAAGATGCAACGACCCACCAACTTGTGCAAGTTTTAAGGAGGCTTGAATAAAAAGGATTAAAAGTATATGCCCGCTTGAGTATAGTTTATGTATATACACGGGGGCCAGGGCTTGTGAGGATTCGATGAATTGCTAGAGTCCATTGTTGTAGCTTGGAAGGAAAGCAAAAGGTTCAACTACTCAAGGGAAACCTGTGATTATTACATATGTTGAACTTAGCTTCTCGGTTGGACATAATTGTGTCTTTCTCCAATAACGGGGGAATTTGAAGTTTTGATGTTTTTCGCCACTATACGTCACATAAATTCACATGTATATAAATATCTATGAAAACACATCTCGAAATGCCTACAAAAAGTGTAGGAAAAAAAGTGATTAGCGTAAAAGCTTGACCAATAAAAATTTCTTTATATAAATTTTCGTTACTTTAGTCAAACACGTAAACTTTCATCAAAAATTATTTGCATTACCAATAACAAAAACATATGATTAATATAATGCACAGTAAAAAGTAATCTTTCTTTTCTCATGGTATGTTCTATTTTTCCGCCAAAATATCTTTGTTATCCACTTTACTTCAATTCAATGGTAAATTGCAAGATCCTGCATGGAAACGGCAAGGAGACCCTTTTTTAGGTGGTTCATTAGTATGTTTGAAGATAAGTACTTAACTAATGATTAGGCCCGTCAATGTCACTGTTATGGGTTTCCGTCCAAGACTAACCTGAACCCGCTTTGTTAATACGAATACGGTTGTGCCTACAAATATCCAATTCCGATTCTGATCCGATCCGAATACTATTACAATCAGGTATGGATTTATCAAAATCCAATCCAATTAGAACTCAATCCAATTATCAATTTTCCATCTTATTAAAATATAAGCGTGTATAACCATTTTGTTTGTTTGCATGTATATGTTTTTGAATACTTCTATTGTGAACATTTTTTTTTGAAAACCCACGAGAAACCGACGGGCCGGTAAACTCCCGAGAAGGGTATAGTAAAGTTGTCCGCTGATTCAAGCCCCTATACCTCCAGGTAAATTTATATAGAATAGGAAAGCGCGTGGTGAGAATCGAATTTGGGTCTTTTTACCAAAACCGAAGCCACCTTTCCACTGCGCCGCACCCGCGGACATTTTGTTGTGAACATGCCCACATCACCATCCAATATGTATGTTAATTATTTGTGTATAAAATTTACAAGTTTAGAATATGGTTTTAATATAAATATTATGATTTAGATATATGTGTATTACCCAGCGGACTTTCGACAAGCTGGGTCCAAGTCTCGATTTTGAAACACCCTATACATTTGGATCGGGCCTAGGTTTTGATTATTCTAATCGGACTCGGGTCTAGATTTTAAGATGTCCGGACCGAACATGATGTGTTGTCAACCTTACTAATGATAGCTTATTAAGGAATTCAAGTGTAGGGCTATCAATGGATACTCGAAAAATCCAAAATCCGTCCACATCCGCATCCGAAAAGTGGATAAATATCCGATATCCGAAAAAACGGATGCAGATACGTATACAAAAACATCCACATTCGAAAAATATCCATCCGATTTCCGTCAAGATTATAGTTCAAATTATGTGTATTTTAGCGTAGTGAAAAATATTCGTTTATTATTTTATTAAGTTAGTAATTTATATTTTATGCATAACTATTCGAAACTATTTATTATCATCATATTTGTCAATTTTTAACATTTTTATAATCAATGAGATTGAAAAATATTTATGCTAAACTAAAATTTTCATTTTATAATTTTAGATTTATTGGTCGTTAGCGGATAGGATAATTATCCGATATCCGTCCGTATCCACGGAAGTGGATATCCGATATCTGAAAATGATTTCAGATGGGATGCGGATATGACACCGTCCGCATCCGAAAGCATATATATCAGACCAATTTAGGAGTTTGTTTGTTGTGTAAGTGCATCTTTTAAGATTAATATACACTGGTATATTGTATTAGTTTTGTAAAAAAACACATTTATGTTTAGTTGTAAGTACGCATTTATGTTGGAAATATATTAATTTTTTTATAACCATTTTAGCACAGATCAATTTATTATGCATGGTCTAGACATTCTAACATCTACTTCTGACCACACGATTCAGTAAATTATAAAATTTATTTGATCTATCTAAATTATATATACATACATACATATACATATATATATAACACATAAATGGGTTATCATTAATATCGAAGAAATTTTGATTTTTTTTTTATTTTATGATAATACAAAGACCAAGTATAATCATTTGATCACATCTCTACTATTAATAAAGAAAATTCTTTCAACTAATTTACTCGATGTCATTTTGAAATTACAAAAATATCCTTACTTTCCATTTACATGACCTTTCTAAAATGCACACACCACACTACAACAACCCAATCAAAGCAATAGTTGGTAAATACTACATGATAAAATATTTTATAACAGAATTTGTTATTGACAACTGATGGTTGCTCCGGTCTGGAGGTCATCCTATTCGTATGAACTTAACAGCCTGCCCCCAAGGCTGCTCTCAATGAAACAACAATTGATTTATAAAGCTACGCTAATAGTTTTGTTGTGATAAAAATGAATTATGTGACTATTTGTTTTAATATAAACGAAGATATGTTAACTATAAAGAATGGTTTAATAAATCATTTTTTAGCTTACTATTTAATTGTCAAAAAGACTTTTATGAAAAGTAATACCATTTTAACTCTTAGTTGCCATTATAATAATGTTTGAAATGAAAACTTTAATCAATTCCAAACCAGTAAAGAGTGATTGGAAGTATCATCATCTCTATCTCTACTACTAACAATCTCTACTACTAATAATGAAAATTCGTTCAACTAATTTACTCGGCGTCTTTTTGAAATTACAAAAATATCCTTGCTTTCCGTTTACATGTTTGCGCTAAAACAAAATACCAGTATATGCAATAATACAAACAGTCCGTGTGCGAAGCACGGGCCCATACTAGTAAGTAATAATAATAGTTTGCTAAAGAGAGAGAATTATATGTGTGCGCCACTCTACCATCTTTGTTTATTATCTAGGTCATGAAAAGCGCGCTTAAGCGATAAATGCTTGTACATTACTTATTTTTTTGAAAAAGCAATAGATGCTTAAATGCGTTTAATTGACGCTTATCCGTGCTTCACTTAACTTTAAGCAATGGTTAAGAACTACTAATTATTATTATTTTAAAAAAAGAAATCTGATTATGGCAAAAAATGACGCATTCCCTAGCAAAAATTTTCGTTTTTTCTATCATATGGGCCGATGGATAGTAAATAGTTTTTTACATCAATATATGATTATATTTATTTGCCAAATGTGCACGGTCTATACGCAACCCGAGTGTGCTTACTTTTAATGAATAGCGAAAGTCAAATCTAGCTTTTGCAACCTATGAATTTATAAGTTAAACTTTACTTTTTTGTGATCAGTTTGTGAATACACAGATGATGCACTTAGTATAATCACTTTACATAAATTTATATTGATATGAATAATTTATGCTAAAAGTTAAGCAATGTTTAGACGATACTTAAGCGGAGTTTAAGCGGCATTAAGCGAAGCAGACTTCTAACGTCTCGCCTCGCTTAGCGCTTAATATAGCATAGTTTATAATTCCAATAAGATTTAAATTAAATTCTATTATCCTTTAAAAAGGAGAATAAATATCACATATCTAATTCAATACATAAAAATTTTTGAATAAAGAACAACAATTTCAATCTGCTTACAAAAATCTTGTGTGCTTAGTGATCTCCGCCTTCTTCTTTTCATAAGCATTTTATAATTCTGTTTTATCCTTTAGATAAGTCTAGAACCCTAATTAATAACTTTAAAAAATTATGTAGTTTAAATAGATCATTTTGTGCATAACTTGTAAGCACGAATCCTTCTATTTTTAGGTCAAGAATACACTTATCTATACGCTTATCTGCAATCTACAAAGAACAAAAAAGTAATGATTAGCCTGAATGTAACTAAGAGTTTATGATGAACAATACACAACAATGAGACTTCATTACACAGTTCATTTTAAAAGTTTTACAATTCAAACAAAACAATAAAACCAAAGCTCCATCATTTAATAACAATATGATCATATATTTAGGCATAAATTCGAATATATAACCACACTAAAGTATCTCATAATGCCAAAGAATATACCATAACTGTATTACCTCAAATTTATTTCCTTCATCATATAATAGCCATATGTAGTGTACTATTTTAGTTTGATTTACCAAGCAGAATCTAGAAGGTAGAAAAAATCAATCAAACTATTGTATCTTTTGTTTAAAACGGTGAACACTAATTACTGACTGCTGAACATTGAATACTGATTGTTGAATGCTAATTGTTGCATACTTAAAATATTGTTTGTTTACATTCTGATTAAAAATTTGTTTTGTAAACATAAATTACTACTTTGACAATATTAACATTCGAATTAAAATTAATTATTCTTCGGCTAAAAATTATACAAAACACACTTAATCATCTTATCTTATGTCTTATATTTACAAAAAAAATGCGCAAGTACTACAAATTCTACAAAACGCGTCGAAAGTAGAAAATTTGATGATGTAAATATATTTTATAAATGTTAGGCCGATAAGAAAATATTTTATTATAATAAAATTGAAGCTTGTATTGTGTTTGGATTATTAATTAATGTTTTCAACATTATCAATATACATGTGTTCAACTTGTTGAACTAAGTTATTATAAAATATCAAATGATTTTGTCCAACTTTTCATATTTTTCACTTACCTTAAATAAATCGGTATTGTTCTGCACACCTGCATTACATTTTTCAAATTAATTATTATTTTCATTTTTATTCTTATTAACCAATTTATAAATTATCATATTTTAACTTCGAATTGTATGCAAACGTCGCAGTGAGTTGGCGTCAAAAAATAATTTTAACTAGTTTTTAATATATTTTCGATAATAACAGTGATACTTATACAAGCAGAACACTCATTATGACGTCTTAGGAGCTCGAATACATGACTTTAGAACCTTTATCTAAAGGGACATACTCTAACCACTTAAGATAGAGGTCTTTGATAGTTTTTAGTATATCTACTCTATTATATATAAAGTTCAATATGTGATCATTTATATTCTTGCTTCACATTCAATCTTACTTCCAATACTCTTCTTTGGTTGATTTGAGAGAAAAAGTTTCACTTACCCCTCTAATAATTACTTTCAATTCCAAGTACTAAATTAAATTTCCATTATATACTAATAAGAATACGCCCTTTCATTTTCTATTTCAGTTGTTCAGTAATGTTCCACATTCATTTTCTCTTCTTACTTTCATTTTCTCAACTCTTATCTAAAATAAATCATTTTCTATTTCAACTATTCAGAAATGTTCAATGCTCATTTTCTCATATTATTTTCCTTTCTCAACTTCTTATCTTAAATAAAATTTTAAATCCTTAAATACTATCATATCCTATATGTTTTTTCCCTTTAAATCCAAATGGAAAATTTGCTCATTCGGCTGTAATCATATAATTCACTTTTCCACGTTTTAAGAGCGCTTCATGCTTTTGAGTATGTTATATTTATTTGATTTTATATTGATTAATATAAATTAAAGTGGCTTGGTATTGGTATTAAAATGAATTAATATATTAAACAAAATATTGCTTAATCTGTAAGAAATGGCCTTTTTTATAGATCCTGGTTGGAAAATTCAGGTTAACAGAAATTGTTCCTCCAAAAACTTACTTAAATCATTTTTCTTTGGTTGTAAGTAAGAGATTTTGATTTTATTTCCATGATAAATCCTATACACAAGTTTTGATTGTCTTTTGTACTTTTTTATTCTAACTAGAATTTGATTGGCCAACCGTTCTTAACTTTGCAATCATCTTAAATTATTTATGATTTTATTGATGCTTTGCATTGTATTTCTACCTTACTTTCAATGTTACTGATAGAAAGAACCCCAAAAAATATTTGCTGGCTGGATCAAAAAAACCCAAAATAATCTTGGTTTGAACTGTATTTTGTTATTTTACTTTTCATTTAATTCGATGTTGAATTATTATTTTTGTTCAAAATTGCATCTTTTCTTCGATTTTTATGCCTAAAGTTATGTCTCCTTATGATTTTTGTTTTCGATTTGTGGGATTGTGAGTTTGATTATTTATTTATAATAGGTTACTGAATTTATAAATGCTATTTTTAGAATAAAATCTTACTTTATAGCATATTGCTCTTTATTTTATGTATTTCCCTTTGTAACATTTTTATTTCCATGTATAATAATCCTGCAATTATTTTTCCTTTATATTCTAACAATAGTTCTTTCGTCTTCTCTACGTTTTCAATATAAGAATTTTTTTGTATTTCCTCAGTTATTTCCCATGGTCAATAGTTTCAATACAAGCGTTCTTTTCAAAAACCTTTGATCGACATTTATTTCTTTTATATTGATTAGAATTCAGTTTAATCACTAACGGTTTTTCACTTTGCCTTTATCTTAACTTATGCGTGAATAATACATATATTTTGTAGCGATTGCGTTTCTACCTTACTTTCAATGTTATTGTTTTTATGGAAACATTATTAATGACCTCCAAAAAAACTCTAATTGAATTGAGATCGATTAATAAGTTTATTTTTTTTAATGTCTTTTCATTTAATTCGGTGTTCAATTTGTTGTTTCGTTTGATTCCATTGAGATCGATTAAAAATTTTGACTTTTATTTCTCTATATTTCTTTTCGTTTCATTCGATGTTGAATTTGTGTTTTTCTATTCTAAATTACTAATTTCATATCTTTGCTTACGATTTTTTGCATCAAATTGTGTTTTCTTTTGATTTTTTTCTCATTTCGTAAGATTATGAGTTTGTTTCCTTCATTTGTTTTCTAGAAGGTTGCTTGATTTATAAACAAGTGGATACCATAAAATCTTTTGTTATTTCTAAAATCAATTATACGTAAAGTAGAACTATTTTGTACTATCAAATTCCATTTTATTTTTGTTTATTGAGTAAAAATATGAACTTTGTTTCCTATATTCGTTTTGTATGTTATAGCTGGTTTATTACTACGTGGACATTGAATAATCTTCAATTTGTATAAACTATTAGATGTAAGGTTGATCTTTATTCAATTCTTAATGATCTTACAAATGAGAAAATTATCTATTATTTTCTACATAGTTAGTTAGAAATTATGCTATTTTAAATTTTACTTTGGTTTATTATAGAAAATATTGGATTGAATATGTAGATAATAAAACATTTATAAATAGACTAACTTTGACTATAAAGGTTCGTATCAAGTGATATTTCCATGCAAATGAAAAAAGAATAGAAAGTTATCAATTTCATTTAATTTGAATTTAAACCAATCAGAGAACTAATTACAGTTAAATTAGATTCATCGAAATTCAATCTAATGTGAAAATCGACCACATAAATTCAAATCAATGTAACGACCTGGATTTTCTAACAATTTATTTTGAATATTTAAATGGTTTTGAATATTGGATTTTGGAATATAAATTGATTTTTGAATATGAAGATTTTGGTTGTAGAATGAATTTAAATTTCAAATACAACGATTTGTCAAAATATGAAAATGGTGAATAATTGAAATTTGAGTTGAATATGAATCGAAACAATTTGTAATGTTACTATAAATTCTATTTGAATTAGAATTGAGTTAATAAAATTTTTAAACAGAAAATTCGAGTGATTTCACCAATTTTTGAAACCGTTGATTTAATCGACACGTAAAAATAGCAATCCGGGACACAGTCTCGAAATTCGACGAACTAGTTCTATTAAATCGTAATAGTATATTATTATCGGATTTCAAATTTCGTAGTGTTTGGAGTTATCATTTGATCGTACAAGATAGAAACGCGTTGAAATTAATTTTAAAAATTTAATATAATAATTGGATTCAAAAAACTATCTTCCACATACGATCGAATTAGGACTCGAAACTTATTTCATTGGGTTTGAAATAGCGGTATAACATAAGAACGCCCTGCGACATGCCTCGACAAGAGATCGAGATTTTCAAGTTATATATAACGAGATATTTTTGAATATAATAATATAAATTTTAAATCAACAGCCACCTATAACCTATCTTAGACGACCTAATTGTGTATTGATAGCCGCCCTCTTTTGTTTAAATCACGCTTTTCTCCTACCAAATCACGAATCAATTCAAGCTTCAATAAAAAAAGATAAACAAACGCGATCGGTGGCCTGGAGCGCGATGGCATGAGCGCACAGGTCTTTGGATGGAGGCGTGTTGTAGTGGCTAGAGTTGGAGGTGATGGCTAAAGACGTGTGCGATTGTACGCGTATGGAGAAGGTGTGGGTGGAGATGAGTGCGAAGAGGGGAAATCTAGAGTTTTAGTCATGTGAGTGATTTTGGAGGTCACGTTCGATTTGGAGTCCCAAGTGTTCTGGTGGTGTATGCGAGCAAGGGGCGGTGGGCAGTCGTGTGGTGGTGGTCGCGTTTCCATTGCAGTGTTGGTTACATCTTTGAAGTCGGCTCTGAGGCGGAGGAGATATTGATGGTGGGAGTTGCTTGCTTTTCGGTATCTCTGTACAGGCATGTACAGGCTAGGTGGGGAGAAGAAGATGTTTATGAAGGTAATTATACTATAAAATGTAATTAGTTAATTTAATTACTGTAATTAGGGGAGTAATATTATTTTTAAAATCCAAATCTCATAAATATTTTTACCTATTTATTTCGAGGTCATAATAGAACAAAGCGAATAAATTTGTAATTGGAACGATTAACATATTCGAAAATTAAGTTGAGCACTCATTTGGATTACTGATTTTAAATGTTAAAGATTAATTATTGGATGATTGGTAGAATTGATAAATTATTATCAATTGAATGTTATATTATATATATTAGTATATATATTAGTAGTTAGATATATTTCCCGCCTCTTGGAGCGGATGAGACACTATGCGTCTAGCATAACATCGGATTATCCTATATTACCGCGATATGCCGCCTCGAAGTGGGATTGGTATTTCATGTTATATAACATCTGTGGATGCAGGAAAACAGGTTGGAGGGATCCAACTGGATTTCTTAAAAATATATTGATTGTTTATAAAAATAAATATATGATATGTGTGAATATCCTATTATGGATTGTGATATGTTTGATTTATTGGATGCTATAGTAGCACTGACTTTAATTTTGGTATTTTAACTACCATGAATATTAATTTTGAATTTAGAAATAAATTAAAAGGCGATTTTTAAAATGAAAGAATTTATATTAAATTTTAGGACTTATAAAAAAAATTGATTTGAATAAAATAAATAATTTGATTTTGGATATTTATTTAGCTATTTTGTAAAATGGTTTCAAACAAAGAATTTTAAATTAAGTATTTTTAAAACAACGGATTTTAAATGAGATCTCTTAAAATATGAAAGGGAAGGCGAAAATGAGATTTTGAATTAATTTGGAATATAATTAGGATTTATTAAGAAAAAGATTTCTTAATGGGTTTTAAATGGAGGTCGATTTATAATTGGATCTAGTAATATGAATCTGTTATTTATGAGAGGAAGAATGGGAAATGAGTTTATAAGTTTATAAACGATGTTTATAAATAAGGGAAATAATATCAATTGATAAATTAGAAGTATAAATTCACAATGTAAATTTATATCGAGATATGGAAATAGGTTTTTGGAAATAATAGTGGATTCTATTTTTTGAAAAGTGAGAATGGTTAGGCAATTAGAATGAATGAATCAAGAGGGATTTATAAATTGAAATTGGTTATTGAAATTTTAAAAAAATATCTTTATCGAGAAGTTAAGTTTTGTTTAAAAGGGAAACTTTATTTATTAAACTACATAATTTAAAGCTGTTGTAGTATTAAAATACTTCGAAAAGTGGATTTTTAAAATATCTAATATTAATTGAAATAAATTCTAATTTTTAAAATCATTTTTGTAAATCGGTTAGTTTTATTTGAAAAGGAATTGGAAATGATAATCAATGTTTATTTAAAATGTTTAAATATTCTAAATAATAACTTAACATGTTTTAAAAATAAATTATTAATCTTTAAAGATACTTATTATTGTATATATGGAACTTAAAGGCAAGTGATTGGGATGTCTCTCGAGATTTTAAACCAAGTTATTTAATGGAGGTGTTCATAAGGGAAATTTTATAATGGAAATTCTGGAAACTTAAGTAAATTTCCAAGGTGTTTAAATAAAGAAGACTTCGAAAATGAACTAGAATTCATAGAAAAGTTAGAAATGGGTGGTTGGGATTATAGACAAGTGTAATGGATTTCGAAAATTTTAAAGGAAAGTAAATTATGAATCCTGGAAACTTATAAAATCCGTTATAAATGCGTTAAGGAATTTACAAATAAATGGTAAAGAATTTTGGAGAAGTACGAAATAAATGGAAGATTTCCTTAGCATTGGAAATAGAATAATTTTAGGAAAATATACTTATTAATACTTCCTAAGTATTGAACCAGAGGGATTTGAAATATTTGAACGACGATGTTATTATTATAGAAATATTTATTAAAGTGATGAATTATAAATGGAATTAGAAAAATATTTCTAAGTATTGATATGATTCGAATATATCCTGTCATGTATATAAGAATTTGAATTCGTTTTCAAATATTGAAATACTAGAAGAAATTTTAATATATATATTTGCAAAGAAATTTTTAAATGGGCCTAATGATTGCTTTTGTGTGTAATTTGATAGTTAAATAATCGACTATCAAATCTAGCAAAATTCATTGATCGTTTCGAAGAAACCGAGATTAGATTTAATTATTTGAAAACCATTTCGATCCAACTTGTGCGTTACGATTTATTGTATCACGAGATAATGAAGACAGCGGTCTTGGAAATTTGATTTGTTCAGACCCAGATTAACTTGTATGGAGGAATGTTATCATTTGCATCGTTTCCTAGAAGGCAGTGATCGAATTCCAAGTATGAATGCTATTCAAAAGGTAAAACGTAGCCTCAAGCCTCATCAACCATGAATGAATAAAACATGGGAGATGCAGCAGGGCTAAGTGGGTCGCACCCAAGTAGGGTATGTTATCACTTTTCTAGATACCCTTGGATATATTATAATTATGGATATGGTTGTGCAAGGAAAAGAGAGCGCTCGATTAGGGTGGGAACACCCGGGGTGACAACATATTCAATACTATCTAGCAAGGGGCAGGCCGGTCTTGTGTTGGCAGAGGTCATTAGGTACGATCTCGGTACATTTTTCTAGAGGTGTACTGTGATGGACGGTACCCCAGTAGCCTAATCATTGTATGGAACCCAATATCCACTACGGGTCTGTATGGTTTTGATTATGCCCAACTATGCTGAAGTGTGAGATGCAAGCATTTCGGCTATTTTATAGTTTATTTTCTTAAGACACTATTATAATATCAAATGATTTTGATATAAAATGTTTTGGTTATCGTAAGGTAAAAACCCATCGTATTTCTGTATGACGTGGTCTTACGAGATACCTTTGTTTTAAAAGGATTTTAATAACTGTAATAATTCAAATTGAGTGTGTTTTCTCACGCTGGTTTTCCAGACTGACTCGGGTGTTATTTTATTATAATGCTCGGGTTAGACCAAGTATTACAGATTCAGATTAGGATGCTATGGAGCTTAGGAGATGAGATGGAGGAGTCTTAGACGTATTTCACGTGTTTGATCTTATTCTTCCATGCGAGTCATGCTGTATATTAAGTATTTGTGAGGACAAGTTATTGTAACTGTCCAGATTGAATGTTGATTGTTGTACTCTGATGTTGGTATGTATAAAACCAATTATATTTCTCTTTGTGTAAAGATCTGTTATTATGTATTATATTTTGTTCCGCTGCGATTGTGAGATTCTATATTGCTGTTCTGTTTTCTTCTATCCCTTTTCACGTGTTGACCTTATTCCTCCATGTGAGTCATGTTGTATATTCAGTATTTGTGAGGACAAGCTATTATAACCGTCCAGATTGATTGTTGATTGTTGTACTCTGATGTTGGTATGTATAAAACTAGTTATAATTCTCTTTGTGTAAAGATCTATTATTATATATTATATTATATTCCACTGCGATTGTGAGATTCTATATTGCTGTTCTGTTTTCTTTTATCCTTTTTTCTTCTTCAACCCTAAAGATTCATATTTTCTTTCCATTTTAGTTGGACACGTGTGATTTATTGTCAACTCAAAAGGTACGAAGATATGGACCTTTACAATTGGTATCAGAGCTGAAGGTTAAGTGAGAATCTTGGCTTTGGTGCGGTAACTCATTAGAGATAGGGTCATAGTACCCTAGAATGATTTTTGAGTATATAATAGATATGTGCGCGTATTTGTTGGTGAATATAACATGTTTTATATTATGTTGAATCAGTTGAGTGGTTTACGAATTCTGGTCGAATAATGAGACGCCATGAAACCGAAAGGAAATTTTAAACACTTGAACTAGGTAAACCGACACAATATTATTTTGAAGTAGGTAAATAAAATAAGTTTACCCAAATTATATTTTGATATAAAAGAAATAATTTTCTGAAATTATCATAGTATATTAATGTGTTTGGTTGCTATTACTATAATCAAAACAAGATTATAAATTAGAATGGTTTATATAACCAAATAAAATTTGTATAAATATGATTTATATAAATGAGTAAAACTAAAATTGGATTCAAACTAGAATTTGGAAATTTAAATCTCAAAATTTTCGAAAATGTTTACCAAGTGTTTGAAATAAATAATGGTAATTTATTGTGAAAATAATTTGAATAGAAAATATTTTTAAATGGATTTTGGATAAAACACTGAACTCGCTCCATTCGTTGGAAAATAATCCTGGTGATGACTGCGCAACATCATCAGTATTCATTTTCGAGTTTTTAAGTGACGGATTGCTACTGTGATTATTTGGCTTCAGAATTGTTTTGGAAAAATCAAGTTTTAATTTAAAATTCCAAAGGTAAGGTTTAATATACAAAAGGAATATATATTTATATATGGGATTTCTAAATGATTTGAAATGAAACCGGGTGTTTGAATTCTAGAGTTTCCATTTAAATGATTAGTGAAACCGAAAGAAGATAAGTTTTTGAGCTTATAACCTGGAAATGTGAATTTCGATATGAAATTAAAAATCTAACATAAGCCAGTTAAATGGATTTAACTAGTAAATGGATGGAATGAATTAAAATTTAACTTAAGCTAAGTTAAATTAGATTAGATTTGAAACGATAATTGAATTGAATATAAAATTAGGTCGTAAAATGATTATATAACTATAAGTTATAAATTTTAAACGGAATAAAATTTAACTGAAAATTATGAAAACATTGTTGGTTGATTCATAAACATTAAAATTCAAGGTTATTGTGGTTTCTTGTTTATATTTATCTTTGCCCATTATCTTCCTTATGTCCAAATTTCTAAACAAATATACAATTTCACGATCTGTCCAAATTTCCTCTAGATTATAAGTGAATAGTTATAACTAATTCGATATCTTTTCTTATAGATTAGTATTCTATGTTGTTACTTGCTGATATTAATTTCAGCTCCTTACCTTTCCTTCCTTTCTCTGTTATTCCTTCAGTATTTGCTAATTTCCTTTAGTTATTCCCTTAATTGTTGTTGACTGCTTCATGTTGCTTAGGGAGTAAAAATTTGACATTACATGTGCATAATGTATATCTTGAGTCCCTTTAACATGATGGAATATGATCAGTTTGCCTACTAAGTTTAAATCTATCGTTTGTGCATTATTTTCACTACTGCACTATATCCATATATTGGTATATGCTAGATGGACTAATAGGATGAACCATTGATATATTGAGCAATCATTCGAAGGGCATAAGCAATTGAATAATGTTTATATTTGTAAACAAATATACAATTTAATGTTAGGAGGAAGTTGCTACCGTTAATCAAGTTGAAAATTTGCTATATTAAACTACACTAGCTAAACTTCTATTGTTCGGTGGATTTGCTACATGCTATTCAGTAATCTTTATTTGGTTAAAAATTTAGGTGGTTCAATTAACAAAAGCATTGATGAAATAGGATTTGATTGGAAGTTTAACTTTGCAAAGAAGATTTAATTTAAAATAAGTTAAATGGAATCAACTCAAGTATAGAATTTATATAATTGAGAAAAATAAGTTGTGTAACTTATAAATTGGAAAAATGGAATAGAAAAACCAAAATAAAAATGGTTGGATATTTGGTAAAGAAATATAAAGCCAAATTTGAATTATTAAATGAAAGTGAACTAATTAGACAAATAAATTGACATGGAATGAAACAACGTTAATATAAAATGAAGTGAACATGATTTGGGAATGAATTGAATGTGAATTAATTAAATTTGATAAATTGATTTTGAACCAGTTTAAAATAGCTATAAGCATAAGTGGTTATTTTATTAAAGGAATACTGCCGAATTTGCATGGAAAGAATTTTCGTTTTACGTAAACGGAAGAATTTTTTTTTGTGAATTAATAGAAAGTGTATAAGTTGATTTTGAATCAATTTGAAATAAATATGGGTATAATATTTGTTGATACAATTGAATGCTAATAAATTTTTTGTGAGCCTTTCGAATTGAATGAAATGGTATATAATACGATCGAAAGTAACTAAATTAATGATGGAACCCTATGATTGCTTATAAATACCTGATATGACATTCTGAAACTGTGTTTAAAGTAGTAAAATGCATGTAATGTTATAAGATTTCATAAATTATGAAACTAATGTGTTTTAATTGAGCAAGTGCAGGTACATGGAGCTATTTGGCTTGATTTTGGTTCCGTGATTGCATATAAACTGAGCGAGCTTGCTTAATAACGCTAAAATAAGATACGCTTACGATTTAGCGTGCGAAAATATTAAAATATTGTGTTTTCGAGCCATGAGAGACGATGTATATCTTATTTTTTTCATATTTTTCATATTGCAAAAGGCTCTCCGTAGAAGGGAGACTTTGCCAAAAAATTCGGCATTTAGGGTGTTAGAATTTTTTTTAAAATTTTTAGAAGTTTTTTGTTAACCAAAATTTGATTTCAAATTGAAATAAGGGATTTAGATTTAGAAATGAAAATTAATTGTTTTGTATGGAACAAAAGGAATAGGAAAGCGAAATAGCATTTGAATACTTAAATTGTTTTAAATATTGGATTTTGGAATATAAATTGATTTTTGAATATGAAGATTTTGGTTGAAATTATAGAATTAATTAAAAATTTCAAATATAGCGATTTATCGAAATACGAAAATGGTGAATAATTGAAATTTGAGTTGAATATGTATCAAAACGATTTATAATGTTAATATAAATTCTATTTGGATTAGAATTGAGTTAATAAGTTTTTAAAACTAAAAATTCGAAAGATTTTGCCAATTTTTGAAACCGTCGATTAAAATCGACGCATAAAAATAGCGATCCGGGGTACAGTCTCAGAATTCAACGAAACTAGTTCTATTGGATCCGTAATAATATAATATTATTGGGTTTCAAATTTGGTAGCGTTTGAAGTTACCGTTTGATCATACGGGATATAAAAGCATTGAAATTATTTTTGAAAATTTTATATAATAATTGGATTCAAATGCTATCTTCCACATACGATCGAATTAGGACTCGAAACTTGTTCCATTAAGTTCGGAATAGCGGTATAACATTCGAAATGCTAGGTAGCACGTCTCGGTAAGAGATCGGGATTTTTAAGTTATATATAACGAGATATTTTCGAGTATAAAAATATAAATTTTAAATCAACAACCACCCTATAACCTGTCTCAACCGACCTAGTTGTGTATTTGTAGCCGCCATCTTTTGTTTAAATCATGCTTTTCTCCTACCAAATCATGAATCGATTCAAGCTTCAATAAAAAAGGATAAACAAATGCGATCGACTCACGTTCAATTAAGGAAAGAGGGCGACGATGGACAACGGTGGCCTGGAGCACGATGGCGTAAGTGCACGAGTCTTTGGATGGAGGTGTTTGGTAGAAGCTAAGGTTGGAGGCGATGGCTAAAGACGTGTGCGACTATGCGCTTATATGGAGGAGGCATGGGTGGAGATGAGTGCGGAAGAGGGAATGGAGTTCACGTTCTAGGGTTTCAGTCGCATGTATTATTCTAGAGGACGTGTTCGATTTGGAGTCGCGAGTGTTCTGGTGGCATACGCAAGCAAGCACTACACCAGAAATGCCATTTCGCAACGGCTTAGAGCCGTTGCAAACGAGTTTCGCAACGGCTTAGAGCCGTTGCGAAATTGGCAGTGGTAAAAATTTTGCAATGGCTCAAAGCCGTTGCAAAACTTAATTTTACAACTGCTAAGAGCCGTTGCAAAATTTAATTTCGCAACGGCTAAAAGCCGTTGCATAACCTTGTTGTACATGGGTTGTTAATTTGGTTTTGCAACGGCTCAAAACCGTTGCTAATTTTAATTTATTTTTAAAAAAAATATTGTTTTTTCTGCCCTCCTATAGCGACAGTCATTTGATTATCATACTCAATACAAAAATTTGCAAATTTAACACAATATCACAAAAGATAGATTATTAAACCAAATATTTTTCATAGATTCAACACAAAGACCAAACATAACAAATCTTTTAATTACAATGTTCAACAACAATACATTACACTACACAGTTTAGCACGAACAACAACTGTTCAAACAGCAAACCATCCACTTCCATCTTTGACAACAGACCATCAACCATATCCACATTCTCCTCAGTTCAAACCCATCTTGCCACTGACATCCACCACTTCAAAACACATTTCTAACATTCACCTCATATTTCTAAGATTTTCAGTTTCTAACATTCACTTCAACTGTTCAAACTCCTCCTTGCTACCTCACATATCCATTACACTGGTTTCTGCTGCAGCATCCTTCAAAACTACTCAACCCACCAACAATTCTGCCATACATCACCCAAAAACCACTGCATCTCTTCACATCAACCGACTATCCACCATCCTTCTACAAGCCATTGCATAACTCGTCTTTCACATACATTTACATACTAAGGTCATCTCCTCCTGATCATATCTACTGCACCTTCCTGACCACCGACAGTTCCTTGCCAATTCTTACTTCAAACTTCTGCACTTCTTCATCGCCATAGGCTTCATCTTTATCACCACAGTCACAACATACAACCTGTCATCAAACCCCTTTTACACAACATCCACTCTTCTCAACTGCATTACTTCATTACTGTTGCACTGCCTCCATCCCCTTCCCCGTAACCCTACAGCACTTTCACTACTAACTGCCACAATCCAACCACCAATTCTACCACCACCCCCCTTCAATTCATACATTCCTGAACTGCCATACACCACTTCAATACATAAATTTCACATGCCCTCTGTCAATAGTGCTCAACTCCCCTCTACATTACAAGTGCAGTCATCAACTCAATCATCCCATACTACTTTTGCAAATACACTACCACACACTTACCTTCACACAACTTGGCATATCATCTTCCAATGTTCGCATATCAACATATCAGACTGTGTGCATCTCCATAACCATACAACTGTGTGCATATCCCTTACTGCCACCCACTGAATCGACTGCAACACCTCTGCCACAATTCAGCACCTCGCCGCAAATAGTTCACAGTCACATTTCAACTATATCTTTTTAAATTTCCATCACATTGCCTTCATCTCCACCATACTTACCACTTTAACAACCATTTTCCTCTTCAACCCATACTTTAACAGTCCACAACTTCAAATACTGCACGGTGCACTCCACAAACAACCGCCTTAACACCACCAGACCAGACTCCCCCCACACTCAGCCAACCATCATTTCAAACCAAGAAAAAGAATATATATATATATATATATATATAACAGCCTACATAACAACGAGTGATAAGTTTGCATCTCCTTCGACCAGAGCCTCAAACTGACACCGCAACTCTACGAAGCTTGCCCTCGTCAAAACCCACACCACAACAGCAATCGCGAGTTCTCTGCCTGCAACAAAATTCACTACTGCAACCACCTCCGACTTCAACCGAAACACTTCTGCAGCCATTCCTCCATCATCCACCACTCTTATCGCTACCTCCAAGTTCAAGTTCAACCGAAACACCTTTAAGTGGTAAGTATGGTGGTTCTTTTAATCACAATGTATTACAGTATACAAGGGCTCCAAAAATTGCTACAGTTACAAGGGCACTCTTCCAGTTTGGTCCCAGAGATAGAAGCAGCGCCCCTCGGAATAGTAGCTCCTTCCAATTCAACATTATCCAAATAGAGGTAAATATTTACTGATTGAGAATGACATTTCCTCCTAATTTGTTACTTGATCAAATGTTTACCTCACTAATTCCAGGCAGAAATGCCACAAGAAGGTAGTCTAAAGGCTGCAAGGAAGTAAGAACCTGAAAATATACCTACTGTTTTAAATACAAGGACCGTTAAAAGAAGAAAATATGATCAAACAGCAATACTACCTGTTCATTTGCAGCTGAACTAGACTCTGAAAAATCTGGCCATGTCTTTAATAACACGTAGCGGTAGGAAGTTATGAGCAGAATAAGACCTATGATCAACTCTACGTGCCACACTTCGAACCCAACTAAAGATTGTGTATGCAATGTTAGCATTATTTTAAGTAGACAATTCCTTTAGTTAGCATTAACAAGGGAAAGAAAAAAAGAGCGTATGTACATGACACTTGTGTAGATGCATCAATGTTTTCCCACTGTTGAACAAATGCAATGTGTGATACCTGCAATTAAAGTGCACTAAAGCTAAACATACAAGCATAAATTACCTTTTAGCAGTATTCTCTATGCTGAAATAGAATAAAATGTGCACCTGACGAATCGATAGACCTAGTGCTAGTAGTGCACCAAACGTGATGGTCGAAGCTTTTAAAACAGAACTCCTTGTCGTAATTTTCTTTGTAGTATCACCAGCATCGACATCATTTTCAGTAATATTGCCAACTATTTCTTTGGACACAATTGAAGGTTGTTTGTCTCCTTTTAGATTTCTTTGTTTGGATAATGCTGTTCCCTCAATTTGTTTGGACACAACTGAAAACATAAAAGTAAGAGTAACATGAATAAAATATCGTCCCTGTAAATACCAACTATCAATATTTGTATCTTTTGTAGTGGTTGCAAACATGTGATACTACCAAAAGTTGATATCAGAGAAAAATAAATCATGCATAGTTGGTTGAGATAGTGGCAGCAAGCATATTCGTTGAAAATGTAGCAAACAAGTCAAAATTGGTGTGTTAAACAAATCATGTGAACTGATGTACAGATGCAACTATATTCGGTAAATTATCACAGGAGATATAGGCCCAGTTCTAATCCCTATTATTACTTAAACAGGAGCATACAGTTTTGATAGTGTATTAAAGCAGTGATACTCAATCCAACCTCCATGTTCCAATACACCTTGTTGTGTGATCTTAATTTTCATTTTGTTAATGTGCTTGTTTTTCTTGTTTTCTTTTGTATTTGCATTGCATTTCTATTAAAAAAAATATACAATTTTTTTTTTAAAACAATGCATTTCATTTCATCTTCAATTTTGTTACATTTCGATTACATTTCATTTCATCTACATTTGCATTTCTATGCATTTTCAATTTCTATTTAAAAATAAAAAAATAATTTTTTTTACATTGTGTATACTTTTCTCTATGCACAGTGCACCAAAACCCCTTTGCCTCAAAACTTCCCACTGTCACTGCACTTCAGCTTCAAAACTACAACTACCCTACAGCAAAACAACGTCATCCTCATCCACACCAGTTCATCACTGCCCTTCCTTGCACCTAGTCTCCTACCTTGCTCTGCCTGCTATCATCTACAACAACTTCTACTATCACATTTCAACAACTTCTACTATCACAGTTGACAGCTCAACCATGGGTTTCCTAGAAAATGAACGTGTTATGTTTTGCAGCCTGGGTAAATTTAGAAAAGAATGCCTGACATATCTATAATAACATGCACCCATGTCCAAAAGAATTGGTGCAAACACAATTGAATGTAAGTTCGCTTAAGAAGATGCCAAGAAGAAGAAGAAGAAATAACCATTGCGTGGTGGCTTTGCAATTCCTGGTGAATGAATATAAGCATCACTAAGTATAAGTTTTACTATCACCTGAGATAGACTGAGTGAGTTTAAAATCGCCCGAGAATAGGCTACAGGAATCTCATTTGTAGAAACATGACCACTCCTTCTCGTAACATGTTTTCATTCTCACCAGGCAACCGCATCAAATTCAAACCTCTATCAAGTTTCTACAAACTCAACCAATACAAAGTGCATTACAATCTCTA
The DNA here is from genome assembly GCA_030765085.1 of Allium cepa. Lineage (NCBI taxonomy): Eukaryota > Viridiplantae > Streptophyta > Magnoliopsida > Asparagales > Amaryllidaceae > Allium > Allium cepa. The sequence continues at coordinate 350,285,098 of CM060928.1, forward strand.
AATCAAACTCAACCAAGATTCTACAAACTGCATCAAACTCAACCAAGCTTTTCAAACATTTTCCTTACCGTTCACAAACCTGCACAATCTCTGCATTACAATCGCAAAACCACCTCCTACAGCCACTCGCCACCTCTCTGCCTTACAAACAAACTTCTAAAGATCACTTGCTCTACACCTGTCGTATAGCATAAGAAGTAAATTCAATTAGTAGTCGATTATGTTGTATAATAAAGTATATTTTAATAACCCAATTCATACCTAAGAGATGAGCGCTTTTCATAAATAATATCAATGATCCTAAAACACAAAAATAATCAAATTGTGGTCTTGAATAAGTTAATCGCAGATCATAAATTTATTTAGTTGCAATAATTGTACACCAACACACTATATCAGTATTGCAGGCACTAACCCGGTAGTTTATAATGTCATATTGATTATATAATCCAAATACACACTGATTATCGCAGGACGAAAGACAAAGTTTATATTGAAAAGCAAAGAAGCAAATGCATTGGTCACGCAAAAAACTCATGACTCACATAGTGTTAGGTTTACAAATATCAACAGTTTAAATGTGACTGAGTACGGTTGGATTATACAGCCTCCTATTTTCCTTCCCCTCAATTTTCAGATCCGCACCGTTTTACTAATTAATTTTGGTCATTCTAGCATTCCCCCTTATAAAATAGTGATAAATCAGTTGAAAACCCCTATCATGAATAATAAAATAGTGATGAATTAGTTGAAAATCTCACCTCTAAAATGAAAATCGAGCATCACCACCATCCATAAAGGAACTGAGTATACTTATCCTTAATCCACCTAACGCTTTTAGGAAAAGATTCCTTAACTTTTCCTTCCATCACATAAACCTTATAGCTAGCAACCCATTTCTCTGCAGCTCGGGATCATTAATTCCCCAATTTGACATACTTTTCCCTTTCTTCAATTTCGGATTTTCGTACTTGTAGACGTTATCTTCATAGACGAAAGACGGAGCGTATGAAGTGTTGTAGCTTCGGAAACTGTATGGAGAAACTGCATTGTTGCTGCGCTACCGTATACTTCAATTTCCACCATCAAGGTAAGATTTTGATTTGGAGAACTCCTCCATGGATCATTCTAAGAGTAGGAAGACGTAGGAAGAAGAAGCAATGATGATTTGCAGTCTACTTTCAAAACTTAGGTCGATGATGATTTGCGGTTAGGGCAAACGCGGAGGGAAATGGGGTGATTAGGGCAAACACGCAGAGGAGGGAAATGAAATTAAGGGGCGTAATGTTTTTGGAAACGGGGGAGGGGGGTTTACGTACGAAAGTGGTCAACAAATAAATAAAAAATTAAGAAAACTACAAACGGCTTCCAGCCTTAGCAAAATTGAAACGGTCCTTAGCCGTACTTAAACATTTTACAATGGCTGCGAACCGTTGCTATTTAGCAACGGCTCGGAACCGTTGCGATTCTTCCGCATCGGGGTGTTACAAAACTGCCAATATGGTGTAGTGAAGGGGCAGTGGGAGTCGTGTGGTGGTGGTCGAGTTTCCATTGCTGTGTGGATTACAACTTTGAAGTCGGTTCTGAGGCGGAGCAGATATTGATGGTGGGGTTGCTTGCTTTTGGGTATCTCTGTACAAGCGTGTACAGGCTAGGTGGGGAGAAGAAGGTGTTCTGGAAGGTAAATATACAATAAAATATAATTAGTTAATTGAATTACTACAATTAGGAGAGTAATATTATTTTAAAAATCCAAATCTCATAAATATTTTTACCTATTTATTTTAAGGTCATAATCGAACAAAGCGAATAAATTTGGAATGAGAATGATTAACAGATTCGAAAATCAAGATGAGTAAATCTCACTCATTTGGATTACTGCTTTTAATTTTAAATGTTAAAAATTAATTGTTGGATGATTGGTTGAATTGATAAATTATTATCAATTGAATGTTATATTATATATATATTAGTAGTTGGATATATTTCCTGTCTATTGGTGCAGATGAGACACTATGCACCCCGTATAATAGCGGATGATCCTAAATTACCGCGATATACCGTCTCGAAGCGGGATTGGTATTTTATGTTATAAAACATCAGTGGATGTAGGAAAACAAGTTAGAGGGATCCAACTAGATTTCTCAAAAATATATTGATTGTTCATATAAATAGATATATGATGTGTGTGGATATGTTGTTATGGATTGTGGTATGTTTGATTTATTGGATATTATAGTAGCACTGACTTTAATTTTGGTATTTAAAATACCATGAATATTATTTTTGAATTTGGAAATAAGTTAAAAGGAGATTTTGGAAATGAAATTATTTATATTAAATTTTGGGATTTATAAAAAAGAATTGAATTGAATAAAATAAATAATTTGATTTTGGATATTTATTTGGCTATTTTATAAAATGGTTTCAAATAGAGAATTTTAAATTAAGTATTTTCAAAAAATGAATTTTAAATTAGATTTCTTAAAATATGAAAAGGAAGGCGAAAACGAAATTTTAAATTAATTTGGAATATAATTAGGATTTATTAGGAGATAGATTTCTAAATGGGTTTTAAATAGAAATCGATTTATAAATGGATTTAGTAATATGAATATGTTATTTACAAGAGGAAGAACTAAAATGATTTTATAAATTTATAAACGATGTTTATAAATAAAGGAAATAATATCAGTTGGTAAATTAGAAATTAAAATTCATAGTGTGAATTCATATCAAGATATGGAAATAGGTTTTTGGGAAAAATAGTGCATTCTATTTTTTGAAAGGTGAGAATGGTTGTGGAATTTGAATGAAATCGAGGTATTATGAATCGAGAGGGATTTATAAATTGAAATTGGTTATTGAAATTAATAAAATATCTTTATCGAGAAGTTAAGTTTTGTTTAAAAGGGAAATTTTATTTATTAAACTATGTAATTTAAAGCTGTTTTAAGATCGAAATACTTCGAAAAATGGATTTTTCAAATATCTAATATTAATTGAAATAAATTCTAATTTTTAAAATCAGCTTTGTAAATCGATTAGTTTTATTTAAAAAGGAATTGGAAATGAGTTATCAATGTTTATTTAATTTTTTTTAATATTTTAAATAATTACTTAACATGTTTTAAAAATAAATTATCAATCTTTAAAGATACTTATTATTGTGTATATGGAACTTAAAGGCAAGTGATTGGGATGTCTCTCGAGATTTGTACACCAAGTTATTTATGGAGGTGGTTGTAAGGGAAATTTTATAATGGAAATTATGGAAACTTAAGTATATTTCCGAAGTGTTTAAATACAGAAAACTTCGAAAATGAATTAGAATTCATAAAAGAAGTTAGAAATGGGTAGTTGGGATTATCGACAAGTGTAATCGATTTTGGAAATTTTTAAGGAAAGTAATTTATGAATCCCGGGAGCTTATAGAATCCGTTATAAACAAGTTAAGGAATTTACAAATAAATGGTAAAGAACTTTAGAGAAGTATGAAATAAATGGAATATTTCCTTATTATTGGAAATAAAATTATTTCGGGAAAATATACTTATTAATAATTCCAATGTATTGAACTGGAGGGATTTGAAACATTTTAACGACGAGGTTGTTATTATAGAAATATTTATCAAAGCGTTGAATTATAAATGGAATTAAAAAATAGTTCTAAGTATTGATGTGATTCGAAAATATCCTGTTATAGATATAAGAATTTGAATTCATTTTCAAATATTGAAGCACTGAAAGAAATTTGAATATATATCGTTGCAAAGACATTTTTAAACAAATGTTTTGAAGATTTATTAAAAAGGGCCTAGTAATTGCTTATGTACGTAATTTGATAGTTAAATAACCGACTATCAAATTTGGCCAAATTCTTGATCATTTTGAAGAACCAAGATCGGATTTAATTATTCGAAAACCACTTCAATCTGATTTGTGAATTGTGATATTATGAGATAATGAAGACATTGGCCTTGGAAATTAGGTTTGTTAAGACCCAGAACAACTTGTATGAAGGAATTCTATAATTTGCATTGTTGCTTGGAAGGTAGTGTTCGCATTCCAAGTATAAATGCTATTCAAAAGGTAAAACGTAGCCCCAAGCCTCATCAATCGAGAATGACTAAAACATGGGAGATGCAGCAAGGCTAAGTGTGTCGCACCCAAGTAGGGTATGTTAACACTTTTCTAGATACCCTCGAATATACTATAATTATGGATATGGTTGTGCATGGAAAAGAGAGTGCTCGATTTGTGTAGGTATACTCGGGGTGATAAACATATTCGGTACTATCCAGTAAAGGCTAGGTCAGTCCTGTGTTGACAGGGGTCGTTAGGTACGATCTCAGTACATTTTTCTAGAGGTGTACTGTATGGGCGGTACCCCAGTAGCACCGTCATTGTATGGAATCCAATATTCACTCGAGCCTGTACGATTTTAATTGTGCCCAACTATGCTGAAACGTGAGATGCAAGCATTTCAGTATTTTATAGTTAATTTTCTGTAGACACAATTATAATATCATATGATTTTGATACAAAATGTTTTGGTTATCGTAAGGTAAATATGGCGTGGTCTTACGAGATACCTTTGTTTTCAAAGAATTTTGATAGCCGTAATAATTCAAATTGAGTGTGTTTTCTTACGTTAGTTTTCCAGACTAACTCCGATGTTATTTTATTATAATGCCCGGGTCAGATCGAGTATTACAGATTCAGATTAGGATGCTATGGAGCTTAGGAGATGAGCTGGAGGAGTCTCAGGCATATTTCATATATTTGACCGTATTCCGCTATGTGGGTCATGCTGTATATTTAGTACTTGTGAGGATAAGTTATTATAACTGTCGAGATTGGTTGTTGATTGTTGTCCTCTGATGTTGGTATGTATAAAAATAGATATAATTCTCTTGTGTAAAGATATGTTATTATATATTATATTTTGTTCCGTTGCGATTATGTGATTCTATATTGTTGTTCTATTTTCTTCTATCCATTTTTTCTTCTTTAACCCTAAAGATTCGTATTTCCATTCAATTTGAGTTCGACACATGTATTTATTGTCAACTCAAAAGGTACGAAGATACGGGCCTTTACAATTACTTTTGATTTTGTGATACCTTAAGATTTATTTTTAATTTTACTTACTTACATATTTTATACACCTTTATTATATCATGTTGTATAATCCGTACTCATATTATTTGCGCATATTTTAATATGCTGTTGGAATATTAAAGTTGTACAATGCGTAGTTCATGTTTAAGTTTCCATAACTCTAGGAGATTTTATTGGTAGGACATTAATGTTTAAAGGGATACGAGGATAGAGAAGAAGTCAACCGATAATATGATGGTTTGCGCAAAGATAAATTTCTAAAAAATTGATCATATCAGTTTGTTGTTGATGATATTATTCCTTTCGTTTGTAATAATTATATATAATTTTCTTATAAAATTCATTGCAATTGGTAATAAGAATATCCACTTTCAGTGAAATTGTACATTAAAACACTATTTGTTTTAAAAGAAACTATAACAGTTTTGGTTCTTATAATTGTTAGTATCAATCGAATAAATATGACATATTATATACGCACCTATCAAATATACGTTTTTATATATTATCTAACCATCTATTCTATAATATAAGCACTTTAATTTTTAATCATTCTTCCTTTTTCTCATTAGTTAGAGAGTTAAATCGACAGTTAAAATTTTTGTTTACACATTTCCTATCCCTACATTAACTACTACATTTATAATTACTTTGTAACCTACTCACTTCATTTCATATTCTTCACCTTCCTAATATGTTTTTTTATTACATATTATTGAAAGTACATTTAACCTTTTCATATTCATCCTTCTTTTTATTTTTCTTCACCTTTTGAATTAATGTTATTTTATTACTCTTTACACCCTTTCAAATCCATTTCTCCATTATTTTAATTTCATATCTTCCCTGTTCATCTTCATTCTCCGTTACCGTAATATCCTTATTTGCATTAATCCAAACTTTATTTATACCTTATTTAACTGACTTTATTACCTGCTAATTTATTTACGCAATATATAATTAGGATGAAGGTTTTATTCTACTTATGTTGTTGATTGCTTAAAATCTGTTTAGACACCTTAATAATATTTTAACGGTCCTACAAATATTGTAAAATTATTACTTATGAGGATGTTTCTACATTACGATAAAAAATTGCTTGTGTTTCATAAGTTTGAATCTTATATTATTTTCTTTAAATTTTTTACCAAAAATATATATTAATTGCACACGGTGGTTCAATATTTTTTTCTCCTTTCAAGGTATTTAATTTCAAGACCACCCATGTGGTTCAATGTTGCACAAAACGTACAAACCTTAGGAGCATGGTTTAGTGGTTGGTATAACTTATTCTAATTATACTAAAGCATTTTAGTTGTTATTTAAAGACCGCTTCTTCTTTCTCTCTCCATCTTTTACGGCATTGGATTTTAAAATTATCCATGGTGGTTGAACGTTGTGCTAATGGTAAAAAATTGAATGCATTGTTAGTAGTAGATTTTGATTTATACCCCACTTTTTATTTATTAGTTGGGTGAATCATAATTTTACTACATAAGATTAATAAATGCAATGATTCCTTACATTGATAGAAGGAGCAACAATTATTTATAGTGAATTGTTTAATAGTTAATCATTCTGTCTAAGGAGAATGGAAAGAGTTAATTTTTATATTGAAAAGGTTTTATTGAGGAAAGAATCAAACAAAACATTTTCCTCTTATACAATCTTTGTAAAACACTAAATTGTCATTTCTATAATATATCTTTATTTTTCTTTTTAGTTTCCAATTTATGTACATTATTGCATCATAAAATTTGTCATTTCATCTTCAAACCCTAAACCCTAAATATTTATTTATGACTATGGAGGAAAACTTTATCTGTAACGATCTACCTTTTTAGACGGTTTAAATCGACAATAAACCACACATGTCTAATTCAACCATCCAAAAGGGATGATTGTTAATGAAGTAAATAAGAATTTAAGAGAAAGAAAGAAGAAAAATATAGAATCTTGCAGCAGAATGATAAAATATAATAATCAAATAAAACAGTTTATGAAGCTATTTTACAAATAACATTTGATTACACTTAACAACATTTATCAGAGTTATACATACAACAGGAATAAACAAATAATACAGCGGATCAACGTGATACAGTAGAATAATAATATAAATAGTAGACCCATCTCCCTCTTCATCCTCCAAAATAAAACGGTCTTCACTACACTGAAAAGCTCAGACTGACCCGAGCGTACTGAAAAAACAAAACACTCGAGTCTGAACTAAAAGTTCTTATGTAAGTCAAATCAAAATAAGTAAAAAAGAAATATTACTGCAATGGCTTTAGAGATGTTATGGGATTTTCCATCTCCTATCAAGTGAACAACATGAATATAATTATTAAGATATTTCAAATAATTCGAAATATCAATTTTAACCACTTTAACTACTTAAATGAAAACTTAAACCTTTCAAATAATTCAATTCCAATACATTAATCCAAATTCAAGAAATAATATCGGCATATTTCATTTCAAACAGTATCCCAAATCAAAATTTTCAAATCAATAAAATCGCTTTGGTTTATCATTTCAACCGACAATAATTTTCCCTAATCTATAAGTTCGTTCGGGTCTATATCATTTCAACCCATAGTGATAACAAAGATATAGGCATAAATAAAATCCAACCATCCAAAATGTCAATCAATAACATCCATCACAATCAACATCCAAATCAGCCAATAAATCACAACAATTAATTGATTATCATTATCAGGTGTTTAACTAGCGATTTATATTCAATATTAATTAAATGGCAATTTGATTCAATATAAATTTAAATTAAACTTAAACGATAATTTAAAATACCAAACAGCAATCAATAAATTTCTAATCACAGCAAAAATTTAATTTAACTAACATAAGATGAGTTAGTATTCGTGAATGGGTTAAATCACTCACCTTTGATTTTCATTCGATTTCAAATCCAAATTAGACCCTAAAATTTAACTATTTCAGAATGCAGCCAAACCAGTTCCATGATTTCCAAAATTCCAATGCGATCGCAACGGATAAAACCATGCGTCAATCTGAGCTCGTATGTGAAGTTTTAAAATTCAATTTTAATTTAAACTAAAAGAAATGGGCATTATTGAAATCATACCTTCCTCCACAACCTACTGTATGCATAACCCTACAATATATAAACATGCCTGAACCAACCTGCCGTCGACCCTACTCCAGATCATTGTTGATACAGCCAGCCGTGGCCTTGCCTCCACCACTAAACGCAGCGTCGACCACGCCCAAAACCTCACGACCATCGAAACTTCCCTCCGAACGCCACAGATTTGTGACGTCGCCACCATACTTATAAACCCCAATTGATTTTTGTCGTCGATCTAACTGTCACCTTCCCAAACGATCAACTGCGATGAACTCCACACGTCCATCTCCACACTGTAGCACCCTTGAATCGAGGCATCACCATCGATGATCTAACATCAAAATGAATAGCCGAGAATGTTTTGGTCATTTTTGGACAAACCAAAACTCAATTGCAAAAACGAACAGCGGATTTAGATCGCGGTCGTCGAGAACTTTCCAACGATATATAATATGACATAATTTGAAGAGCTAATTTTTTTTTATTTGATTTGATTTGCAATTGACTTTGGGAGTTAGGGTTTTTGCCATTTGAGAAGGGGGAACAAGCAGATAGAATTGTACATACAGGAATAAGGAATAAAAAGGTTTCTAGGGTTTATAACAGCCTATATATATGCAAAGATGGATAAGAAAGAATGGACAAAACAAACTGGGTCGAAATGATAACGATGACCCGATAAGCCTGTTTCATTTTCGAAACGAAGTCAAATCGTCCGATATATCAAAATATTGGTTTTTGATAATTTTAAACCCAATGGAACTAGTTTCAAACCATATTTCAAAAGTATATAGAAGTTATCTTTCAAAATCAGATAATATTCATTTGAATTCCTTTAACTGATTTCTACGGTTTCGAGCCTGTACGATCAAATGACAAATTCGATCATTATGAAACTTGAAATCCTATAATAATTCACTGTTACGGACCCGATGAAACTAGTATAGTCGAAATCCAAGACAGTGGCCAAAATGGCTAATTTTCACGTTAAATTAAATAAATTATTATTAAATTGATCAATCACCTTTTAAATTCTAAATTAAAAAGTTAACAATTTAACATTCTTGATTACATATTAATTTATAATCTTTTTAAAGTAAATTTCCATGTTAAATTCAATATTTAAATAGTACATAAATTTCAAAGTTCAATCTCAATTGTAATAAAATTCTAGTTAATTATAATTTAAATTCCAATAAATTCTTTTGTTTTGATTTACACTCTTTTTATTAAATCATTTAATACCATATGAATCAATTTAATACTAATTTATATTTTATTACTTTCTTGTTCTATAGTTATTATCTTTCCCCGTATTAACTACGATATTTAATTACATTAAATTTCATTGATTACCAATTTAATATTCAAACAGATTAATTAATGAGACGATAATTAAAATAATTGTTTTATAATAATAATAATCCATGTCCATTGTCTTATTGTTTACAACCAAGGGTTATAATTTCTTAGCAAAACTGATTTTATATTCTATGTTAACCTATTTCAGTTTGTAACAAAATAATTTAACATTGAATTAACATCTAATTTATTCCCTATTTACAATCATAACCAAATTTACATTATAATTATTTCAATTGATTGCAGTTACATTAAAATAGTTGTCAATAACATTCAAACAATAATATTAAATCATATTCTAATTATTATTCTCATTTATAAATCATAAATTTTAATTTCTCACAATATTAAATTTCAAAATCTTATTTAATTTTATATTTTTAACTATCGAAAATACGGTCGTTACACTATCTCAACCTCAGTCTTAATTAATATGTACAATAGACAAAATAACATGGGTTTTAATTTCTTTCCATCTATTTAAGATTCTAATTATGTTGTTGATAAATTTTAGTATCTTTAGTTTTGATTGAATATTAGATTAAGGTATAAGATTTTGAAATGCTAGAGGAATATTATTCTCCATTAAACAATTCCTTTTTATAATATTTCTCTTTTTAAAGGATAATATGTCAAAAGAAATCTATCTGGTAACAGCTAACGAAATAATAGGTAGCTATTTTTTCTAAGAATAAAAAGAAAGATCTGTATTTTATTCTTATTCTTTTATGATAATATTATTCTTTTAGAAGATGACTATATAAGAATTATCTAATTAAAATAGGATTATTATATGAGAAAATTAAGCATAATCTTTCATATGTGAGCCAAAATTAATTTAACATGAGTTGTTACTTACTTAAATTCAATCAAACTAAATTTAGGCATAAATGCAATTGATAAATTCATTAATAAATGCAATTAATATGGTGATTAATAAGGTAATTAATGTCAAAATGGGTTACTTCTCCATTTATTTTAAATTAACTTGACCTACAAGGTATTTTGAATAAACGAAATAAAATAAGGAAAAGACATAAAAACTTTGTATGTGTAAAAAATGAATAATGTTTGGTAAAATATATATTCAAGCTGGTTCAATGACTTTGATTTCCATAATGCTATAAAAATACTGATTTATTTCTTCTTAAATTACCTTTTACATGGTGGATATATATAAGATACATAAAACTCAAAATATCACTTGATTTTGTTTTTATGCTTTGGGATATGTAAACATGTGTTCAAAGTGACTTTTATACTCAAATTATATTATATGATTGTAAATTAAAATAACTTACTCTTCTCCTTTTAATTCTCTCATAATATTTTCATTTACATTGTCTATATTTCCAAATTTTTGGCATATTTTCTTGGTCCACTTATAATTATTTTAAACTAAGTTCTTTATATTCTAAATTCTTATCCAATTACTTCAAAGTCATTATAGATATTTTCACTTAAGTGTTTACAAATTTAAAACTCTAAGAATTTGAATAATAATATTTCAACTACAAATTTGTCATTCATTTATCCAGAAAAATTTGTTATGAAAAATAAGAAACTTGAAATTTATCGAAATAATTATTTAATTTAGCAAAAATAAATAATTTTAGATTCAAATTGAATAATAATATGATAACATTCACGTAACAAATAAAAGCTTTATAAAAATAAGAAAAAATTCAAATAATATCTTGCTTACCTAATGTAATTTATTTTACGTACACAATCTTAACAAAAATTAAACCTCTAAAAAAATACGTAAGTTCCAGATTATATTCTGCATTCAAGCTATGTTAAACCTTAGCTAGACATGGACATTCCTCAAATATTCATATACTAAAATTTTACTACTTACCTTTTGTTTTTATACTTTCATATAAGATTGGGATGAATTTTATAAATTTCGAATATTGAATAACTTTATAGATCCAATAATAGTTATTTCTAATCCTTTTGTTGGTTACTTGATACTAATAAAGACAAGGAAGTAGTAAAGGAGAAATGAGAGAAGGATCAATTCAAGGATTTGAGAAGTTCTAGTGTCATTATTTCCAATTTAATTTGTTCTTTCATATTTTAATCTTTCCAGTACTTTACATTGTAATATCAACCTTTGTATTGTAGTTTCATCTTAGTGAATAGCAATATTAATTCCTTAGCAACTGAAATTGTGGGATATGAAACAGTGCCGGGAAGAGTAACCAGATAATTATGTATTATCATTGGATACTCATAAGTTTTTTAGTTTTGTTGCAATATGTTTTATTGCTCAAATTTTTTGAGCGTTTAACATTGTTCCTTTATGTCTACTAATCACACGTAGACTAATTTATAAAAATTTCATTTTTAAACAATGATGGCATATGTACGAAGCAATTTCTTTTTATGTTTTTCTATATATGTGCATAGTTACTTGAATTAAGCCATTGTGTATGAGTTATTTTTATCAATAATGATCTCTCGAATTAATATTTTAGTTTTATAGCTTAAAATTTATATTTGATTTGTGCATCTACAGAATTATTTATAGATGTATTACGTAATTATTTTAATCTTTTTTTCTATGGTGTATAAATGTAGTTGTATATACATACGCAATGACATACAACTATGTTTTTTGAATAAAAATTTTGAATATTCAAAATATAAAGAATATTTAAATGTAAAATATATTTCGGAAATAATGGTTTTACTTGAGTTAATTATAAAAATATAGTAGCAATCCGTATGCGTAGCATGAGTTCGCACTAGTTTATTTCTAGTGATTGTAAACTACACTATAAAATTAAATCAAAACAAAACGAATAATATCACCTCACTGTAGAAGAAGGTAAAACTGAAAACAAAATTGATGTTATATTTGAATTTTTCTAATTGTTTGGTATAATTGAAAAACTTCATAAAACACTTACATATTATGTTGCATATGGGTATAATTGAAAAATGTGGTATAATAAGTGGTCACCATACAATAAGCATTAAAATTTTACTTATTCAATTAAGTGAATAGAAGAACTTAATGAAAGCACTTATTTGAAAACAAACAAAATAACAACCTCTTATCACTTATTTAATTAATCATTCAGCCCTTTTCATCCCAAAACAAACACAGCCTAAGATACACAATGACACCTTGGAAATACAAATAAGAAACTTTAATATTTTTTCTCTAAAGAAGACGTCACATATATCTATTTTGTCTAGGAGTTATAATTACAATATCAAATGCCTTCAACCTTACATAATTCAAAAAATATCTAACCACAAACATTAACATGTATAGGACATCTATTATTCTATTATAGCCTTTGGGTTCAAACCAATTTAAGTTATAGTTTTATGTAATACATCTACATACTTGTACATTTGGTTGTTCAAAATGAAACACATTAAGGTGGTTGGATTTTCAAAGACTTCAACAACCCTGGGTGGCCTGTTGGAAGCATAAGTTGAAGTTTATAAGATGATGGAACAAATTAACTAATTTAGAAGCTAAGGAAAAACATTTGAAAATAAGGATAAAATTTGTTCCGGTAACCTTTTGATATATTCAAAATTCTCACTACAAATTAATCTGCCATGTAAAGAATGAAATCATACTTTAAAGTTTACATAAGTGATCCTTGTTGTTGTAAAATAAAAAGAACAAAAGCCATTAGAGAGAGGTGACATTTTTATTCATTTAGATATAACTATAATACAGATGAGCTCTCTATTTATAGACTCCAAATGCAATGAAAATTACAATAATGTCCTTTGCCATTTAGCATATTCATCCATATATATTACTAATATATATTACAATATTCCCCTTTTAATATGCATCTGATAAGAATAATTGCCTCATTAAAAGCCTATGTTATGAAAAACCAGTGGGAAAATCATAAGAAAGGAGTGCAATTTTATTTCATCTTTAGGTAACATATTTTACAATGTTGTTATGAGGGTTGATGCTTCTGGATCAAAATAATGCCTCATTGGAACCTTGCTAACAAAAACCGAGTGGGAAAAATATTAGTGCAAAAAAAGAGTGCATTATAACATACTTTTGAGTGCTCCCCCGATTTATAACACATTATTCAGTTAGTCTGTTGATGCAGCTGACGCATACAAATTTTATAGCGCCATCTTTTAAAACGTTGATTTTGGAAGTGCCTTTGTGAATAGATCTGCTGGATTTTCTTGGGACTGGATTTGTTTTACCTCTATTTTTTTGTCCTTTTTGTAGTTCATGTGTGAAGAAAAACTTAAGAGAAATATGTTTCGTCCTATCACCCCTGATGTAACCCGCCTGAATCTAAGCTACGCGAGCTGCATTGTCTTCATAAATAATAGTTGATCCTTCTGCAACCAAAGGGAGCTGACACATATTTCGAATATGCTCAATTAATGATCTTAACCAAATAATTATCGACTTGCTTCGTGTAGTGATAGTATTTCAAAATGATTGGATGATGTTGCTACCAACGTTTGCTTCGTAGATCGCCGTGAAATAGCTGTATTACTGTTACTAAACACATACTCAATATGCAGTCTTGCTTTATGTGGATCAGAAAGATAACCTACATCCTCATAGCCAACTAGATTTGGATTATTACCTTTGTCAGAATAAAACAATCCTAAATTTGTCAATCCGCGAAGATATATGTCATGATATGTTTTATACCATTACATTATCTTTTCATTGATGCTGAACTGTAATGTGCTTGAAGATTTACCTAGAATGCAATATCTGGTCTTGTGCATTGGTTAAATATAATAATGCACCAATGGCACTGAGATATGGTACTTCCGGACCAAGCACATTTTCATCATCTTCTTTTGGGCAGTAAGCTTCAGTTTTAATATCCAAATATCTGACAACCATAAGCGTACTAAGTGGATATGCTTTATCCATTTGAAAATGCTTCAGGATTTTCTCAATGTAGTTTGACTGATGGATCAGTATGCCATTAGTACTATGCTCGATTTGTAGACTGACAGAACATTTATATTTGCCAAGATCTTCCATTTCAAATTCTTTCTTTAAGTAATTTACTGTTTCATCAATCTCTTCAGGATTCTCAATCAAATTTATATCATCATCGTAAACTGCTAAATAGCAAATCCCTTTACCGATTTCTTTATAAAGACACATGGAAAAATGAAGTTGTTTTTATATCCGGCTTTTACCAAATATTCACTAAGACGGTCATACCGCATTCTTCCTGATTGTTTCAAAACATGTAGTGATAGTCTCAGTTTTAATGAGTACATCGACTTTGATTTTTCTTCAGGAAACCTATATCCATCTGGGATCTTCATGTAAATACTGGCATCTAATTCACCATAAAGGTAAGCTGTCACAACATCAGTTAATCTTATATCTAGTTTTTCAGAAACTAGAAGGCAATAAGTACCAAAATGTTATGACATCCATAACAAGAGAATATGTTTTTAAAAAATCAAAACATGGCCTCTGTAGAAAACCTTGTGTGACAAATCGTGCCTTGTATCTCATGACTTCATTTTTATCATTTCATTTTCTAATGAGTACCCATTTATAACCTATTGGTTCAATATTTTCTGGCGTTTTCTCTATTGGTCCAAACACACCATGTTTTTGAAGTGAATCTAGCTCAAATTGGATAGCATCTTTTCATTTTGGCAATCATGTCTGTTTCGACATTCATTTATGCTAGTTTGTTCATTACCATTATCTCATTATAGTCGTCACTTTCATTTATTTCAGTAGCTACTGCGAATGAGAATACATCATCAATTATTATTTTACTTTGATCCCACATTTCTCCATAGTTCGTATAAAATATTGAGATCTCATTATTATTAGGTACCATTTTATTTTTGAAAGCTTATATTATTTCTTCTGGGATAATAGTTTCTTTAGCATTTTTAGGAGAATTGAGATTTTCATTTAAGTTATCTTTTAGTTCACTATAACCTCTTCAGGAGGTTTATCAATTGATGATTTTTCATTAGACTTTTCTAGATGCCAAGTCTTTTGAACCAATTGGTCTTCCACGCTTTTGTCTTGCTTTAGATTCATTTGCTGCTTTTGGTCATTTTGGGATTTCAATTCTAGCCGTTGCATTTACTGTTGGAATGTGAGATTCAGTTACTTTTGCAGCATTACTAAATACATCTTGCATTTGATTTGTGAAATTCCGATGATACAAAATTCTTTATACCTCATATTGGCATTGTTTGATATGCGGATCCAAATGAGATACAGATGGATTATTCCATGATATTTCATGTCATTCTACTAGAACGGTCTTTCCTCCTCCTAATAGTAGGAAAATTTTCTTATCAAATTTACAGTATAAAAATCTACAGTGAAGACATCACCCGTGAGAGGTTCAAGATAACGAATTATCGATGGTGAATCAAATCCCATGTAAATTCCCAACATACATTGAGGACCTATATTAGTACAAAGTGGGAGACTAATTGGCACATGCACAGTGCAACCAAATTTTTCATAAATGTGAAATATTTGATTGAGATCCGGTTAAAAGATATGATGGTGAAAATTGATGATAAGCCGTTGGTCTAATTTTAACCAATTTTGATGTATACAAAATTGCATGTCCCAAAGCTAAAACAGGTAGATTTGATTGCATAAGCAACGGTCTTGCAATAAGTAGCAAACGCTTAATTAATGATTTTGCCAGACCATTTTGAATGTGAACATGTGGTACTGGATGTTCAACTTCTATTCCCAATGATAAACAATAATCATTAAATACTTTAGAAGTAAACACTCCTGCATCATCTAGACAAATTGATTTAATCCGATGGTCAGGGAAGTGCACTCTTAATTTGATTATTTTGAGCAAGTAATGTGGCAAATGCCATGTTTCTTGTAGAAAGCAAACATGCATGTGACAAACGAGTTGATGCAACAATTAATACCATAAATATTTAAATGGTCCATATTTTTGGTGGATTGGACCACATATATCACCTTGAATTTTTTTGTAGAAATTTTGGAGATTCAGAAGTGATTTGAGTATATGTAGATCAAGTGATTAATTTTCCTTGTGCGTGTAAAGCACATAAGTAATCACTTAGTAAATTCAATTGGTTTGATAAATCATGGCCATTTGAATTTCTAGCGATTTTATGCATCATAGTTGACCCAGGATGATCCAAGCGATCTTGCCAAAGAATCAATGTCTTTGTATTTGTGAACTTCTGGCTCATGTTTATAGAATGAGATTCAACTATACCAATTTTCGTTAAATATAAACCAGTCGAAATTGCTTCAAGTTTTTCTAAAATAAGCTTCTGGCTTTCAATTTTAGAAATAATACAAGGATATTCTTTATTTTTAATTTATAATTTCAATATGATCACCATTCATTCTTATATCCTTAAAGCTTAGTAGATTTCTTTTAGAATTGCTTGAGTATAATGCATTTTGAATGAAGACATGTGTATCATTTGGTAAAACTATAGGGGCTCTTCTGGACCGTTCAATTATGTTAGTAGATCCAGCTATGGTGGAAACTTTAGCTGAAATATTTTTAGATAATTCAGAGAAAAATTTCTGGTTTTTAAAAATCGTATGAGTAGTTGCACTGTCTAGTAGACATATATTATCATTCAAGTATTGATGGTCCATACCTTAATAATTAAAGACAATATAGTTAGTCAATTATTGAAAATAATTCCGAACATAAATAAATGCTAATGTATTCTCAAAGGGATTACAAAGCAAACTACTAACTCAAATCAATATCCATTAGTACACATTACTTCAACTAGTTCTAGAAAAATAAAACAAATAAACAAACATCAACTTCAAACTAACTAAGATAAAATGAAAAAACCACACAACACGCTTCAGGCTACTTCTAATTGATCATATCGGTTATATCATCAATCATCGCACTGAGATTTTCATCATTTATGAAATTTCCATCATCATCTTCGACGAAATCATCTAATTTCAAGTTAGTGTTATCAAATAATCATTCAACATTATTTGTTTCAATGTTCTTCGAATGTTGGTATTCTTCAACTGTTTTCTTTGATGATCTACATGTACGCAACCAATGGCCAAAGCGTCCACATTTATAACAGACTTCCTATTAGTGCTTTTTATTTTTTGGAGTAAAATCATTAGTCTTTTTGGCCTCATTTTTCTTCTATTGCTTTTTAAAGCTGGTAGTTTTGTTGTCTTTAAAACCACCACAACCGCCTCTACTGGAGTTATGTCCATGTCCATGGCCACAGCCACGACAAGTTCCTCTACCTCGACCTCTGCCTTTTTCGAAGTGGGAAAAATTAGCATTAACTTCTAGTAATGCAGCCGAACCAGTTGGTCTTGAGGAGTGATTTTTAATAAGCAGTTCATTATTTTCTCAGCAATTAATAAACATTCTATGGGTTTAGAATATTTTGTAAAATGAAGCTCTCAATATTTCTGCCACAAGAGTATGTTCAAGGAATGAAACGTTGAAAATATCTTTTCAAAAATTTGTGAATCATCTACCTTTTCTCCATATAATTTCAGTTTTGAAGTAATTCTAAACTTAGTAGAATTATACTCCTTTATAGATTTGAAATCTTAAAACTTCAGGTTCAACCACTCTTGCCTAGTATTTGGAAGTATGACCGTATTCTATTGGTCATAACGCTCCTTTAGGGAGTCCCATATGTGGAGAGGATCCTTTTCCGTTAAATGTTTCATTTTTAGATCATCGTGGATATGACATCTTAAAAATACCAAAGCCTTTGCTTTTTCCTGCTAAGACATATTATTACCATTTTTAATGGCATTTTCTAAGCACTGAGATTGCAAGTGGATCTCAACATCCAATATCTATGACAAATAGTTTTCTCCTGATATATCCAACGCTTTGAATTCAAGCTTAGCAATGTTTTCCATGAATTCTGTTTATTGTCAAGAACAATTGACGGGGTAAGTTCAACAATAAGAAAAATAAATGAACCAAAGGTGTTGGAAAATATAAACGACACTAAAATAAAAAAAATTATAGTCTTAGAAATTTAAACCAAGAGAGAGTAAGGAAACGTGAACATAAATAGTAATGTAAACAAAATTAAGTGAAAGATAAAAAACATGCTTTAAAAAAATGTTTTCATGTTATGACAAGGACACCACCATACTGTAAAAATGGTATATGTTGCGGCTACCCAAAATTGTTTAATGTCATATCACTTGAAAAATGTGTACTTAAATAACTTATTAAATATCTACGTAAGCATCACAAAATAAAATCACTGAATGTGTACTTGTTAATCTATGTACTTGAGCATCACAAAATAAACACCACAAATAACTTAAAATGTAAATAAAACATTCATAGGGTATTAAGGTTATGAATGAATAACATAAAGTTGCCAGAACATATAAATGTGTATTGACTGCATGGGTGATCAAAAAACTAATATATTAATGATGCATATATTAATGCAGTAGATGAAACTATGTTTAAGCAAAAGACAGATTGCAAATGGCCTAAAGTACACTATGTAAATTAGTACAGGAAAAAAAAAATTCATGTCTTTGATGTGATAGAATGGATAGAAAAATATGTATGGATGGAGTAGGAAACTAACGCCAAATGTTTAGATGATAGTTGCAACAAAAAAATGATATAACAATAAATTATAACCTTCGTTAAAGAAATTTAAATAAAATAGGTAGAATTCGATTTCGAGAAATAACGGTGAAGACTTTATAGCATAATACTATAGTATTATAAGGTCATAAGCTAAAAGGTAAAACAATACTATAAATAGAGAGATGTTTTGTATTTTATTACCTTGTTTTTACGAAAGCAGAGAGATAAAAAGAAGCGAGTATTATCACATTGTATCAGTATAAGCTACAATATATAGTTGGCATAGATGATTAAATCCACCTAGAGAATAGGTAGTACAGTAGAATAGTAGCAATGGATTTTTATTTTCATAAAGTAAGAGAATGGGTATGTTTGGCTCCAGGTTCAAATAAACAAAGAAGAATTGACGAAAGACAAATAAAAATAAAATTATGTCTAGAGCATCGTGCTGATAATGTGTTATACAATAAAAAGAACATAAGCCATTCGAGAGAGGTGACATTTTTATTCATTTAGATATATCTATAATACAAATCAGCTCTCTATTTATAGACTCCAAATGCAATGTAGATTACAATAATGTCCTTTGTCATTTAGCATATTCACCCATATTACAAATATATATTACAACACTTATGATATTTTTAATATTTAATGTATTATTCTAATAACACTTTTCACCATTTATAGCATTGCTCTTCTATGCTGCAATTCAAGGTAGTCAATAGTGAGTTGCTCAAGGCTTGCGCTATATGCTATAGTGCGTACTATATTTGTTCACTGTTAAATTTTGCAAATTTTTACTCAAATATATAATGCCTGTTCAAAAGTTAATGTTATTTTTGTAAAATTAGTGTCATAAGTTCAAGATGACAAATACAAACACTACCATACTTCACGCATGTACTAAAAAAGTTGATGCAAAATGCAATTATTAGAAAAAAGTTGATGATTTCATATTGTACATTCAAAATAATTGATTGGTATAACATATTTGTTCTTTAAGGATTTAAAATTTATTCTTATATTTGTGAGTTGTGAATTTGTGATGAGATAAAATTTTATAAATAAATGCATGGAAAATTCAATTTTGCATAAAATGCATAAGATTTTTTTACTGATAAGGACTAAGAAAAAGTATAAATAAGAAAAGTCATAAACTGAAAATATGTAGGTCAAGCGAAAACCATGTACCATGAATTCTACAGCGAGAGTACTCAAATAAACTAAGTCAAATATTTTTGAAGTCTACGATAACGAAACTTAGAAATTATATTATACTTCTAAGTTTCTAAAACTTAGTCAGTAATTCATCCAAATCGTAAGTATCATCATTTTCCAAATCATGCTTTATTTCTTCTTGTTCTTTGAGTCATAATCTACGTTGTCTTCCTCTGAATCACCTTCAAAGTTAGCCTCTTCTTCATCATCAATATACATAGGCCTTAAACTAGAAGCTAAAACATTTCCTTTTTACTTCAACTTAGTTTATTATTGCCTAGTCTTGTGTACTCTTTCTCCAGATCCCGACATCCATGATACATTACCACAAGTCAGTGTATCTTTCTCAAAAACCAACTCATCTTCTACGTCTGAATTATCCTCTTTCATAAAACCGGTCATCCCTTCATTTGAATCATCTATATCTTCTAAAGAAATTTGATCCACCATATCTCTTCGCTTGAAACAAGTTTTCAAAGTTTGATTATGCTTGATTAAGACAAGGCTTTGTAGTCTTTCGTGTTCAAGCCTATTTGTTCTATTGCAATTAATCTAGTTCAAAAACATATTTTAGGCTAGTTTTGGGTTTTATTCACTATACATATCTAAAAGGAAAAAAATAGTACGCTATTTTGGGCTATGCGCTATTTACGCTTTGATAAAATAGCATGTTATTTTGTGCTATAGATGACAAGTGTGCTATTTATAAGTGAAATAGTATACATCTTGGATATGCACTATACTATAGCACGCGCTATGATATAACTCTACCGAAATCTACAGTAAAAGTTTCGTTAGTTGGTTGTTATGTGTTTAATTACCTACAACCAAAAGTTTCCTTTTCAGTGAAGTACTGCATTTGATAGTTAAAATTTATAGTACAACACCTCACCTCAATCATCTAGTAAAATAAGTTAGCTGCATAGAGATTACTTTATCCACATTTTTCAAATATATGTTGATACTTCTTCCATACAGTCCAAGAACAAAATTTGTTGCCATCCTCTATTGACATGCACTCTTAAACATTAACAAGTGCTATAGTAATTTTATTTATTTATTTTTTGTATTAGGTCTAAAACAAATTGCTTTTCTGGTTATAAAATTAGAGATGGTTTTTGGTTAGATTTGAAGATGGTTTAGATAAAATTCTACACTTGCATTCAAATATTTCTAGAAAGTGGCAGGTATGATTGTTTTTCTATGTTTGTATACAACATGTGAAAAATAATAACTAATGTCCGAGGCCTTGGTGCAGTGGTAAAAACGCCAGGCTGTTGACGACAAGGTCGGCAGTTCGATCCCTGCCTCTGGCATATTAAACTGTGCGCCATGATGATTCTTGCAGACTTGTGTGCTGCCTACTTTGTAAATATAAGTACCCAGTTTCAAAAAAAAAAAAAAAAAATAATAACTAATGTAACATTCCCAATTTTTAGGCCAAATTCAATTTGAAAATTAATATAATATTTTGGATTAAATTGTGAATCTATTTGAAATTTTTTGGAAATAAATTGAATTTTAGTTGGAAATTCAAAAATAAATGTTTTGATATAATTTGAATTTGAAAACTCTATAATATATAATTAATAGAAATTTGTTTTCTAATTAAAATATATATATGTAATATATATTTTGAAAGTTATATTTTGAATGTTTTTCAAAATTTGTTTAAAGCTAAATTTTGTATTATTTAATATATAGATATGTGTATATGTGATTATTTATTTAGTATAAATAGATTTTAAAAATTGTTTTCCTTAAGATTTAAATTCAAATATATACATATTCATATATTTATTTATTAGTGCTTGATTAATTTTCATGTTCTTTAAAATTATTAATATATATATGAAAAAGGAAATGGATTTTATTTAAATTGAAAATATAAATAGGAAACTATATTTATTTTTTTATAGAAATATATTAACTCATAATGCATGTAATTAAACAAGTGTAAGGATAATTTTAAACATGTGTAACTATTTTAAGTATGCATTTATACAAGTGTAAGTATTTTAGAATATATTTAAAACATTAATATATATAAAAAGACATGTGTAAGCATTTTAACAATAAAATTTACATTTGTAAACATTTTGACAAGCATTTAAACAAATGTAAAAAATATGTAAATATAAAATTAAGTAATTTATAAAATGAAAGGGTTTAAAAATAAAAACATAAATAAAGGTTTAAGACATAAAAATGCATTATTATGACATTTGTAAGATAATTTTAATATGCATATAACAAGTGTTAACATAATTTACAAGTGGCATATCATACATTCTTTTAATTTAAAGTATAGATAACATGTATTATGAAGAAGAAATCAGGTTTCTCAAAAAATTTCCTACCTCTGTCATTTATCTTGAAAACCTGAAAGCAAAATGAAATCAAGCAGCAAAAGAAAGATCATCTCAAGCTAATCCAAAACCAGAAAAGCGTTAAAGCAAAAAAAAACCTGAAAGCAATTTAAGGATCTAAATTCAAGTTCAAACAACTCTTTCAATTTTAAACCTAGAGGCATGCAAAGTCATCTAGATAAAAATTCAGTTTCCAAAATCAAACAACTACAACAAAGTAAGAATTCAACTGGAATCAAGCCGCAGATCAATTCATAGCAGTTTCAAATTCAATCCAGTTTAATCAACAATTAAGATTAGGATCAAATTCCAGTTGCAAGAATTCAAAACTGTCCTCTGTTCTTTGTTCTCTGCTTTCAAACTGAAATAGGTGAGTAAACTACCAGCTTAAAGACCTAAATCTTGATATCTATGATGGATAATTGAGTTGAAGTGATGAAAAATGATTGTATGGATGTGAATGTGTTATATATATATATATATATATATATATATGAAGTTGTTTATATGTCTATACATACATACATACATACATATATGTAATTATGTTCTTAGTTTACAGGCTAAAAATCAACTTCAAAGAGAAAAAAATTTGAAAATTCATTCTCCAATACTTTTTAGGTTTTGATTTCTGAAAGTAAAATGTTTATATGTATGTAAAAACATTTCAAAAAATAATTTCAAGAGAAAATATTGAGTATATATTTTGAAAAGGAGGAATACAGTATAATCTTTTCAAGACAGAAAATTCGATCATCATGATTTTAAGTTTTGACTTTACAATCTATTTCGTATTTGCAAAAGATGAATTTTAATAATTAAATTATGATTTACAAGTTTGGGAATGTAGGGAAATTTTTAGTTGAACGGAATTGTAAAAGTCGTCAATTTCCGACGATCAACGAGCAATCGATCATCAAGCATGATGTTAGAGGGAGTTTATGTGATGAAGGTTACAGGAAAAATGATCAAAAAAATTTTCGATCATCAGAGCGATAGCACGGTACCAATTTAGGGTTTTAAACCCAGTTTTCTCATCGAAGTTTGAAGAGGAAGTTCGTCTGCATGAGTGACTGCAAGAGGCCGTACCTAAGGGGATCGAAGCTAGGGGTTGTGATGTTGCTCTAGATGGGATTGCAGGGATTCTGGTGAACTAGATCAATGAGGCAAAGAGGATTTCGTCGGAAGGTGGGTTCCAGTTTTGAGTTGAAATGCTCGATCTCGATTTTAGCTCGAGTTCACTGATCTAGGTAGTTGATTGGGCAGTGGTGATCAACAAAGACTTACTGATGGTAACAAGGTTGGTCGGAGGGAGGCCGTCCGGTCATGCATGTACACAGGTTCACGTTGGTGTTAGTGTTATTTATGGCTTCGGGAAGGATGATGGTATCTCGGGATTTGCTCGAGTTATTTGTGTGAGTGACTCGAAGTAGGAAAGGGAAGGATGAAACTCGGGTATCGGCTTGGGTTAAACCAGTGTTCGCCACGGGTTTGTAATGTTACAGTTTTAAAATTTTAAATTAAACAAAATTTTCATTTAATCAAATTTTAAAAACTTTTTGTTGATTCGTTCTATAAGATAATAAATGGTTACTTTTAGTTTTGAATAAATTATAGGTTTTAAAATATTTTAATTAATCAAGTTTGAAGTGTTTTAATCCTTTATTTATTTTTTAAATTTATTTGAAATGTATATATAAAATAGTATAATTAAGAATTTAATTAAGAAGGTTAAATATTTTTAATTTACTTAAAGGCTTTGAGTTAAAATTAGGGGATAATGATGATTTATCTCAAAGATTGTTTAAAATAAGATTTAAATGATGATTTTGTAATTAATTAAGATAAATATGAAATCTTAAGATTTAAGGATCATTAGTTTTGAAATTTAATTATAATTACTTAATCAAAGTTTACTTAAGTATTGATTAAAGACTAATTAATTTGTTAAGAGTTAATTGATTAATGATAAGTAGTTAAGGATAATTGATTTGTGAGATTTGATTAAGGATAATTAATTAATTAAAAGATAATTAAATAGTGAAAGTAATTAACAGTAATTAATTTCTTAAGAAAATTATTTAATTAAAAGTAATCAATTAATGATTAAGGTTGATTAATCAAGTAATTAAAGAATAATCAATTAAAAGATAATTAATGTGATTAATTAATCGAGGTAATTAATTTGATGATAATTAGTTAATTAAAGGTTAATTAATAAATGAAAGTGATTAAGGAATGATTAATTAAGAGTTAATTAATTAAGTAAATAAGGATAATTAATTAAAGAATTATTAAAGAATTAAGGTTAATTATTAATAATAAAAGATTGATTCATTTATTAATTAATTAAGGTTGATTAATTATGATTAAAGGTTAATTGATTTATTATTAAAGGTTAATTAATAAATGAGTAAAGGTTAATTAAAGATTATGGTTTGTAATTAATTAATGTTAATTAACCAAGATTAGTAATTTATTCATAAGTAATTAATCGGATTTAAATTTATCACATAGTTGATTAATCTTACTTATGGATGTTTGGATTATATTGAATGTTTGAATTGTTTGATATCCTTTATGTATGATATTCTGTGATGTAAATTTTTGATTTGAGCTGTAATGAATGTAATTTATTTATCTGCGATTAATTTATATTATTTGTCTATAAATCCGTGAATGAAGATAAGCGTTATAGGATTATACCGCTTATCAATATTGTTGTGTTTGGATTATGATGATTGATGATGTTGCACTATTGTGTAAAACCCCTGGACAACACCATACACACACAAATATGGATTTCATGAGGATCCAGCTAAGTCACAGATATTTGAATTTAATGTTATTTAAAATTGAATTTTGAATCCAAAATGGTTTGGAAATGTAATTTGGTTAAATATGAAAAACTTTGAAAAGGAGTTTTTAAAGATACAAATTATTTTGAATAACTTGTTTTGAAATTTAAATAGTTTGATTTGAATTTAAATTCAAGATTTTGAAGTTGTATATATATTTATGTATGTATGTATGTATATTTATTTGAAAATTAAGGTTTTAAAAGGTTATACTGGTAATATAATGTATTTATATGGGTTTTAAACCATTTTAAAAAATATTATTTTGAGAATTTGAATTTAACCCAAGTTTATACTTTAAGGGCTATAACTTGAGCAAATGTAATCGAATTTTCCCAAAATGAAAACTCTTTGTTTTCAAAGAACAATAACTTTCCAATAAAGAAAGAATTTCCAGTTTTTGTTGATAGGGTTTCAAATTTGAAATGAAATTGTTTTGAAAGCTATGAAGGAACCTTTGTGAAAGATTGGTGAAATTTATTTTCAAATTAAAGAGGTTCTTCATGGGTGAATCTTTTATTTAAAAGATTAAAGTGGAAATTAGTTTAAACCATTTGAAAAAGAGGTTTTGGTTTAAAGTTGTGACTTAACTAAGATCCCACTATATCCATATTGTTTTGAAATAAGCGCTCATTATTCGATTTAGCCAGGAGAGGACTTTGTGTCATATAACCCATTCTGAATAATGATATGATGAAATGGAAAGAATTTGAAGACCGGTGGGGAAGACCAGGTATTTTCGAAAGCGAAAGGATTACTTGTCGAATGTCCCTGCACCGAATGGCCCCGGTATAGAGATTTGATCACCCTTTGTGATGGGGAATTCGAACTTCATTAGGGATTATCCGGATTGCAATGGCTGTTTTTGAAGTGCCTTTGGTTCTGTTCGAACCCGGAACAGATTTGTATGGACGTATGTCTGACGTTACACTTTGAGATGTAAAGCT
The DNA here is from genome assembly GCA_030765085.1 of Allium cepa. Lineage (NCBI taxonomy): Eukaryota > Viridiplantae > Streptophyta > Magnoliopsida > Asparagales > Amaryllidaceae > Allium > Allium cepa. The sequence continues at coordinate 350,311,696 of CM060928.1, forward strand.
GGTTTCTATCAAATACATTTCTATTTGGTGGCGGAGAATTTATTCTCTTAGCTTAACACCCTTCTCTGAGACATACGAGCTCAGAGGTTATGTAGTTGATGGTTACTAGTGATACATTCCCAATTTGGTAACGTGGCATGCTAAGTGCTGCTGATCATTTGTTGATCAAAGCATGGATTTTGTGTAAAGCGTAGCCTTGTGGACGAGACATGTAATGGTCGAAACATGAAAGATGCGGCAAGGTTATCGGGGGTCGCGCCCCTTAGGGTATGTCCATTTCATTCTAGATAGAAGTGGTATCGTGGTATAGGACCCAGATACTTAACTTATGTGGTTGCTGCAAATCTATTGCTTTTTTGTTGTTGGTGAATCCCAAGATAAAGGTTGGTTATAACCAGGGGATGGCATACTCGTGTAGTAGTTACCTCATTATTCTATTTATCTCCATAAACATTTTATAATTTTAAATTTAGGTGAATAACATTTATTATACGCACTCACATTTTATTTATGAAGAAAATTTTATATTGTATATTATCAAAGTTTCTTAAATTAACAATTCCAAGATCATAAATTTTGAATAGTTATTTATTATAATCATACTTTATTCGAAAATTTTGATTCTTCTTTATTCCAAATATTATTAAAATAATTTTACTTAATATATCTTATCACATTTATATTAAGTATATTTACATTTAATATAAATACTCAAATTTATTAAAAAAATCCTTTGAATCATTTTATGTAGTATAATATTCAATTACATAATTAAATTTTGAAAATTTAGGTAAGTTATATATAATGCAATTGAGTATTACACAAACAAATTTTGCAATTTAGTTATTTCAAATTAAGTATTTATATGAAAAGAATTTGGCTTCATTTATAATTGAAAATCATCCTTTAACAAATTTTAAGAACTAATTTTCGATTAATTTCAAACCATTTTAGAGATACTTATATACATACAATATATATCCAAGTTAAACCTAAATCAAATAATAATTATATATATATTTTTAAATTAAGTCATACATTAGAAATTCAAACCAAATTCATTTCAAAACCCAAGTGTAGCAAACTACTGATGGTCTCTTCACTTCGAAACTCGAAAATGAATGTCGATGATGCGGCCGTCATCACCGAAATTATTTTCCAGCGACAAAAGAGAAGAGCTCTAATTTTATCATTTAAATTCTTTGAAAAACCATTCCTATTCGAAAATATTTTAAACAATACACATTTTAAACTTTAAAACCATAACTCGAAATTATGGGAAACTAAACTCTCAAATTCTAATTTATATTCACTTTAAATTCCAAATCAAATTATAACTAAGTTTTAAAAATTCATTTATTTGTATTGCCAAAGTCAATGATTTACAAAACAATAAATGATAATCAAATATTATCATTTCGGACAACAAATTCATTAACAATTTAATTTCAGAAAAAATTTATACTTATATAATCAGTCAAAATTATCTTATTTATCAAATTTGAAACAATATTGTGTCAGTTTGCTTTGTTCAAGTGTTTTGGAAATCCTATCGATAGCGTTGATCAGACGAATCGATCGGAAACCAAAATCAACATCAACAACTCAAACGACACAATATATGTAAAACATTTTTAATATTAATTTACAGATACACTTCCCCGCTCGACGATACAATAATGGATTTCAAAGAAAGGGTAGAAATTCAAATTGATGGACTCAAATCAAAGAGAATTTTGATTCGATGATAAGTTCGAAACATTAGATAAGATAATTCAATTAACAGAATTGGGAGATGGATAAGTTTATTTAATTCACGGGCAACCTTAATCAGGTCGACCATAACTCGGAAGATAGATAGCATCGTAAACCGAGATACAGAAATCTTCGGTAAATCGATGCCTATTATACTGGAGTTTCGTCCCTTTACAAATCATTCCAAGTTCGGCGAGACCGCCGATTCATTATAAGGGTTATTCGAAATGGAGTTATAGGATGCTCCAGAATTGAAAGAAGACGAATAGTGAGGGACACGAATGAATTTTAGAACCGCAAGGAATGTTCCAAAATTCAAATGAAGAGATTGAAACTCGAATGAGAGTGATTCTGTAAATACATTTACCCTATATGCTAAGTTTTTCCTAGAGCTACCAAAGCTTTGATACCAACTGTAACTACCCGGTATTTTGGACCATTCACATCCACACATTTCGGACTTGGAAAATTCAAAATGCCGAATTGTTAATTTTAATTTGGCAAAACTCAGATATACAGTAAATAAATAATCAAACAATCATAGACACAGAGTAATAATATGCAGCGGAAGCAAAAGATAGTAGTTCATGAAGCTACTATATAAACAACAGAGTTAAACAAGTTACAACAGAAATCTCTAATACAATAGTCAAATACAAGAATCAGAATACATCACTGGAATCAACTGAATATATGGAAGCTGGATAGATAGCTGGATCTCCAAGCGAAGCTCCAACTCCAAAGGCGAGTCTCAAAAGTTAAACCACTTAGTATGACCCGAGCATAAAGCAAAACGCAAAACACTCGAGTCAGGATTAATATTCTTATATCAAAAAATCCAACTCAAGTGAAATAACAATTGAAATGCAAGTACCTCAAAGGATGTTGGAATAACCATCCTCTAAGGATACGTTAAACTATCTACTATGTAGTAGTGTACGCTAAGTCGATAATGTCTATCAGCAATATAAATATCAAAATAGTGTTAAGGCGTTACCGTTATCCCCCTTAACACATTTTGTATAAGCGTTATAGTCTATACAGCACTATAAACTCCACTATAAACAACGTTCTTCCAATAATTACTTTGTTAATATTTCATTTCAGATTTTCAAATATTAACATTACTTTTCATAAAATTTCAAATTTCAACTTCATTTCAAAACTTTATTGTCTATTCGAATAAAATCTTTATTTTATTTTTAAATCATATTATTGACCAATCGGGTTTTATTTAATTCTCTATCCTAGGTCAAATTCATTTGGGTATGTATCATTTCAACCCGATTCCAATTCCATTCAAAAATCAAAGCATAGCAATGGGAACTTGCAGTGTGATAACTGGGATGGTGTCAAGGTAAATAAACAAGCAATAACAACCATCAATAACAATCTAATAATTAATTCAAATAATACTGAAATAATCGTATTAATTTACATTGTTGTTTGTGTAAATTAATATAATTATTTCTAGAATCTACACTATATATTCATGTAGATTAAAGATTATTACATTATTATTTTATGTGGTTCTACACTTTACCTCAATTATTCAATTTCATACAACTTAAATTCAAATGGTTCAAGGGTGATTAACCATTCTACTTGTCAAATAATTAAACATTTAAAGGGTCATAATATTAAATTTTACTAATAAAATTCAACACATATGTCGATTCAAAATTTTAAACTATCCTACGTCAAATTCAATTGCATAATATTATCACTTTATACATTACAATTTACATCCAACATAAACAACAAAAATCAATCAATCATCAACCAAACGGGATTATCATCGTATAGTTAACAGATAATGGTGTCAGATGTCACAGGTGAACTGATACATGTGATAACGTATATAACAGTGTAAATAACCAACAGCAGCAATATTTCAATGGTCGTTTCAATTGAAATCAAATTTAATAAATAAAAGAATATTAATCGTGAGTGATTGCTCACCTTCCGAGGCTAGTGGAATTTTGATGACGAAACGAGTTACGAATCCAAGCACAAATTTCGAAGTAAAACTAGATTGGCACGAGTTGGACGGGTAGAGCTGATAAATAGAAATCGATGAGAACAGTCAACTAGCTTAATATAACTGAAACTAATATCCATATTATATTATATACATATGTTCACAAAAATAAATTTTAGAAACCTAGGCTCAAATAAAATCTATGTGAAAATTTCAAATCAGCACATATTTTAACATAACATATCCAAAATCTCCATATTATACATAAAATAAACTAACATCCTTTTATATATATGTACTTTAGAAGTACAGCTACTATAAAATTATACACAAAATAATTATATATAATTATTATTTTTGGCTGAAAGGTAGACAGTAAGTTAAGTTTACACTCTTCATATATTTGTATGAATCATACATATATATATATATACACTACAATAGGTCATCAATTTTTTCATACAACTTTTATATACAAACTATATATATAATATATAAACTAAATCCAATAGCATATATATCATAGTAAATCCATATTTTTTCTGTAAATATATATGGACAGACGAACTTACATATTAGTATCATATATGGCTTATAAAATACTTTTAAAACATAATATATAAACTAACATTCAAATATAACTTACTTTCCAGATAAAAAAAATGTAGTTATATATACAGTTTTATAAGGTAGATCTATATAACATGTAAACTGAACATTCATAGGTTATAAAATTAAACTATGATAGCCTTCTTTACACAACACTTTATTATCCAAAATTTTCTTTACTTTATACATATAAACAGTAGCAACACTAGACAACCTTCGCCTTATATAAACATACCTATTATTATATACATACCCACATACACATTCTTATAAACTATAACCATACAACCTACTGTATATACAACTCCAGCAAACTCATATATTCATACTGCACATATAACTAACAAAACCACTTTAGGCATGCACTGATTTGAATGACGTTTAAAAGATTTTGTAGAATAACGGCAGTAAACATGTTAATTGTTTTTTTTATTTGTGAAGTTCGATTCCGTGTATATATTATAATTTATTTATTTTAAAAATATAACCTATCATATATATATACTAAAGATACTAACATACTATATATTACAGATATATTTCGCAGAACCACCACAATCGTATTTATATTTATCTACCTCAAATTTAGACTGTAAGTTGTCAGCACATGCAAAGTGTAGCGGCTGGAAAATGGAGGCGGAGGTGAGGGGTGAGCTTGCAACACTGGAAGCTTGGGTGGCCGTGGGCAGTGGTGTCGGAGATGTGGAGGCACGACGGGTTTACGGAGGAAGGCGGAGACATGGGTAGGTGGAGGGACAGCCGAGTATGGGTGATAATGGGGTCGGTAGGCTGTTGCGCGCGGCTGACTTGGTGGAGGACAGCGAGGTGGGGGTGCACGTGCTCCGGCATGTCGGGCGAGTAGGCCAGTGGACACGGCGTCGGCGTATGCGGAGGAGAGAGGGTGGTGAATGGGTGCAAAGGCTCGGCTATTGGGTGCGTCAATAGCAGCCGATTTATCACATACATATAATATTTTCCTTTTCTCTTTTATTTTTTTTGTAAGAAGGAAGAAGGCAAAGCAAAGAAGAAGAAAGGAATAAGTGCTGCAATAGAGAAGGGATGACATGTAGGCATGGCCAATTGGAAAGAACAGTAAAAGGAAAAGTGGTCTTCACGCAAATAGTAGTTTAGTTCCTCTATTTCAAAATGAAGTACCGATGGAAATGAACGGACTAAAATATTTGTTGAAATTATGGAAGTAGAAAAGCCAGGACCTGAATTCAGGAAATAATAAAAGCTGGTATCCATTGGAATTTACATGGTGGGATATTGAAAGGTCAAAAGAAATGAAAAGTCGTACCGATACAATTAACCGTTACCGTGGATTCCGCTGCGAACCGAAATCCGAAATACACAATTGAATATACTGTGAAGATCAGGACGACGAGACGGTCAAAACGGTATACTTCTATCAGTGATTCGATTGAATTATAAAAATTTGATTTTTTCTACTAACGAAATATGCATGAAAAACTCAGAAAAATAAGATCGATGGGGCTAAAGATGTCCGAATTTGGAAAAACAAAAAATAACATTTGCTCAGAAGATGTTTTAGAATTTTTCTATGTAAAAATATTCAGGTTCCGAAAACATTTTATTTTCATCGTTTTTTTAACTGATTAAATTGAAGTAAATTTACGCACAAAATAAACTTTCGTATTTTCGGACGAAAATTTACTGGTTGTTATGTTTAACTGGACGCATTCCAAATATCAATTTTATATTTCAAAATTTTATCGTTTATATTATTTTTTCTTTTCACACAAAAACGGTTAATTAAATTAAATAAAATCGTTAAAATATCCGGCTTATTACACTCTCCCCCACTCAAAACTTTTCGTCCTCGAAAAGAGAGGAGGTAGGAGAATAGAAACAACCAAAGAAAATAGACTTGAATCACATAATAAACAATTAATTTAAACCATCTAAATTTCAATTTATAATGAACAATTTGTTTCAAATTTAAGGTTTCCATTAAATTTGACTTGATTTCACATTTACTAATGTTAGGTACAAAAGGTTTCTTTCAAATGAAACTCAATTTAAATTCAATCAATCCCTCATTGATTTAATTTCAATTTATTAACTTTCGAAACAAAATTTATTTTATTAATCACATTTATTATTCAATTAACTCATTATTCTATTTATCTCCATAAACATTTCATAATTTTAAATTTAGGTGAATAACATTTATTATACGCACTCACATTTTATTTATGAAGAAAATTTTATATTGTATATTATCAAGTTTCTTAAATTAACAATTCCAAGATCATAAATTTTGAATAGTTATTTATTATAATCATACTTTATTCGAAAATTTTGGTTCTTCTTTATTCCAAATTATTATTAAAATAATTTTACTTAATATATCTTATCACATTTATATTAAGTATATTTACATTTAATATAAATACTCCAATTTATTAAAAAAAAATCTTTTGAATCATTTTATGTTGTATAATATTCAATTACATAATTAACTTTTGAAAATTTAGGTAAGTTATATATAATGCAATTGAGTATTACACAAACAAATTTTGCAATTTAGTTATTTCAAATTAAGTATTTATACGAAAAGAATTTGGCTTCATTTATAATTGAAAATCATCCTTTAACAAATTTTAAGAATTAATTTTCGATTAATTTCAAACCATTTTAGAGATACTTATATACATACAATATATATCCAAGTCAAACCTAAATCAAATAATAATTATATATATATTTTTAAATTAAGTCATACATTAGAAATTCAAATCAAATTCATTTCAAAACCCAAGTGTAGCAAACTACTGATGGTCTCTCCAGTTCGAAACTCGAAAATGAATGTCGATGATGCGGCCGTCATCACCGAAATTATTTTCCAGCGACAAAAGAGAAGAGCTCTAATTTTATCATTTAAATTCTTTGAAAAACCATTCCTATTCGAAAATATTTTAAGCAATATACATTTTAAACTTTAAAACCATAACTCGAAATTATGGGAAATTAAACTCTCAAATTCTAATTTATATTCACTTCAAACTTCAAATCAAATTATAACTAAGTTTTAAAAATTCATTTATTTATATTGCCAATGTCAATGATTTACAAAACAATAAATGATAATCAAATATTATCATTTCGGACAACAAATTCATTAACAATTTAATTTCAGAAAAAAATTATACTTATATAATATAATCAGTCAAAATTATCTTATTTATCAAATTTGAAACAATATTGTGTCAGTTTGCTCTGCTCAAGTGTTTTGGAAATCCTATCGATAGCGTTGATCAGACGAACCGATCGAAAACCCAAATCAATATCAACAACTCAAACAACACAATATATGTAAAATATTTTTAATATTAATTTACAGATACACTTCCCCGCTCGACGATACAATAATGGATTTCAAAGCAAGGGTAGAAATTCAAATTGATGGACTCAAATCAAAGAGAATTTTGATCCGATGATAAGTTCGAAACATTAGATAAGATAATTCAATTAACAGAATCGGGAGATGGATAAGTTTATTTAATTCACGGGCAACCTTAATCGGGTCGACCGTAACTTCAAGAATAAGATCGATGCTGAATTCCGAGGCAAATCTACATTCGATCTCAAGAAATAGAATTTAGGCATAGCGGAAGATAGATAGCATCGCAAACTGAGATACAGAAATATCCGGTAAATCGATGCCTATTATAATGGAGTTTCTCCCTTTTACAAATCATTCGAAGTTTGGCGAGACTGATTCGAAATGGAGTTATGGGATGCTCCAGAATTGTAACAAGACGAATAGTGAGGGACACGAATGAATTTTAGAACCGCAGGGAACGTTCCAAAATTCAAAGGAAGAGATTGAAACTCGAATGAGAGTGATTCTGTAAATACATTTACCCTATATGCTAAGTTTTTCCTAGAGCTACCAAAGCTTTAATACCAACTATAACTACCCGCTATTTTGGACCATTCGCATCCGCACATATCGGACTTGAATAATTCAAAATACCAAATTGTTAATTTTAATTTGGCAAAACTCAGATATACAGTAAATAAATAATCACAGAATCACAGACACAGAGTAATAATATGCAGCGGAAGCAAAAGATAGTAGTTCATGAAGCTACTATATAAACAACAGAGTTAAACAAGTTACAACAGAAATCTCGAATACAATAGTCAAATACAAGAATCAGAATACATCACTGGAATCAACTGAATATCTGGAAGATGGATAGATAGCTGGATCTCCAAGTGAAGCTCCAACTCCAAAGGCGAGTCTCAAAAGCTGAACCACTCAGTCTGACCCGAGTGTAAAGCAAAACACAAAACACTCGAGTCATGATTAATATTCTTATATCAATAAATCCAACTCAAGTGAAATAACAACTGAAATGTAAGTAACTCAAAGGATGTTGGAATAACCATCCTATAAGGATCCGTTAAACTATCTACTATGTAGAAGTGTACGCTAAGTAGATAATGTCTATCAGTAATATAAATATCAAAATAGTGTTAAGGCGTTACCATTATCCCTCTTAACACATTTTATATAAGCGTTATAGTCTATACAGCACTGTAAACTCCATCGTAAACTAGTGGGATATCAGAGAGTACTCCATAGGTATAACATAAAACAAATTCGTAGTGGTCGCGTAAATAGGGATACAAGTATGACAAGGCACATGAGGCAATATCCAAGGTAGTGTACCGTTTGCCTGATCCGGACTGGTGAAAACGCATCGCTGCAACGATCGCAACACCGCGAAACAACACTCCTGAAATTCCGAGGGTGCACCAATCAATAACAAGTAATGGGTAGTAGTTACGAAGAAGTGTGTTCGCTCGAGGTGGCTAACCCCATTTGGCCCGGCACAGCTCCTGTTTTAGTCATTTCCAATTTGACACAAGTGTCAAGGCTATCCATTATCGTTCTCTTTCTTCAGTCATCACGTTCACCATTCCAACCACTTCATTCTGGATCACCCTCCGCGTATAGTTATTAAAGTGGTTTTCGGTTTAGACTGAGAGTATGTCCATAACCGATTCCGGTTTCTTTAATAACTTTCGTAATTATTACACCGATTGGTCGTTTATTAATTTCAAAACCAAATCAAATTCAATTTAAATTAAAATTCGTAAACCATCATTTCATTTGTCTTTCGATATCCATTTCCATAATTTATGTTTCAAATCTTCTAAATTACCATTTCAAATCTTATAGTTTAATTTCAATTTTATTTAAAAAAAATCAAATATTGATTCAAGTTCGTATATAAATTTCATTCCGAAAAACATTTAAGCAAATTCAACTTAACATTCAAATCAATTTTAAATTCATTGATCGATTTCATTCAATATTCATTAAGTAAATTTAACATTCAAAACAATTTCTATTTAATTTCCCATTTCATGAAATCAATTACTTAAGTTCAACTTCATTATATCAAACTTACAAATTTAATTAAATTAAATTCATCAAATCAAATTCTCTAAATTACAAGTCTTACATTAATCCCAATAAATCACATTTTATTTCTTGTTAAAGAAATTCGATTTCACTTATTTATTTACTTAGTTACAAATTTCAAAACTCAATTGATACAGAAACTAAATTTCATGTATTCAACAGGTTCAATTCACTTATTAACTTACTTAAATAATTATCCAAAACTTAATAAATAAAGAAACCAAATTTCATTTTATTAACGAAGTACAAGTTCACTTATTCAAAAGTTCAATTTCTTTTATCAAATAATACAATTCTTATTTAATTATCAAACAATTCGATCTTATTCAATTATTAAATAATTTGAACTTAATTAATAATTTCAAACTTAATTATTAAATAATTCCGAACTCAATTATTCATTTTTAAATTAAACAACGTTCTTCCAATAATTACTTTGTTAATATTTCGTTTCAGATTTTCAAATATTAACATTACTTTTCATAAAATTTCAAATTTCAACTTCTTTTCAAAACTTTATTGTCTATTCGAATAAAATCTTTATTTTATTTTTAAATCAAATTATTGACCAATCAGGTTTTATTTAATTCTCTATCCTAGGTCAAATTCATTTGGGTATTTATCATTTCAACCCGATTCCAATTCCATTCAAAAATCAAAGCATAGAAAAGGGAACTTGCAGTGTGATAACTGGGATGGTGTCAAAGTAAATAAACAAGCAATAACAACCATCAATAACAGTCTAATAATTTATTCAAATAATCCTGAAATAATCATATTAATTTACATTGTTGTTTGTGTAAATTAATATAATTATTTCTAGAATCTACGCTATCATTTCATGTAGATTAAAGATTATTGCATTATTATTTTATGCGGCTCTACACTTTACCTCAATTATTCAATTTCATACAACATAAATTCAAATGGTTCAAGGGTGATTAACCATTCTACGTGTCTAATAATTAAACATTTAAGGGGTCATAATATTAAATTTTGCTAATCAAATTCAACACATATGTCGATTCAAATTTTTAAACTATCCTACGTCAAATTCAATTGCATAATATTATCACTTTATACATTACAATTTACATCCAATATAAACAACAAAAATCAATCAATCATCAACCAAACGGGATTATCATCGTATAATTAACAGATAATGGTGTCAGATGTCACAGGTGAACTGATACATGTGATAACGTATATAACAGTGTAAATAACCAACAGCAGCAATATTTCAATGGTCGTTTCAATTGAAATCAAATTTAATAAATAAAAGAATATTAATCGTGAGTGATTGCTCACCTTCCGAGGCTAGAGGAATTTTGATGACGAAACGAGTTATGAATCCAAGCACAAATTTCGAAGCAAAACTAGATTGGCACGAGTTTGACGGGTAGAGTTGATAAATAGAAATCGATGAGAACAGCCAACTGGCTTGATATAACCGAATATCCATATTATATTATATACATATGTTCACAAAAATAAATTTTAGAAACCTAGGCTCAAATAACATCTATGTGAAAATTTCAAATCAGCACATATTTTAACGTAACATATCCAAAATCTCCATATTATACATAAAATAAACTAACATCCTTTTATATATATGTACTTTAGAAGTACAACTACTATAAAATTATACACAAAATAATTATATATATAAAAAATTTGGGCTGAAAGGTAGACAGTAAGTTAAGTTTACACTCTTCATATATTTATATGAATCATATATATATACACACACACTACAACAGGTCATCAAATTTTTCATACAACTTTTATATACAAACTATATATATATATAATATAAACTAAATCCAATAGCATATATATCATAGTAAATCCATATTTTTTTCTGTAAATATATGTGGACAGATGAACTTACATATTAGTATCATATATGGCTTATAAAATACTTTTAAAACATAATATATAAACTAACATTCAAATATACCTTACTTTCCAGATAAAAAAATGTAGTTATATATACAGTTTTATAAGGTAGATCTATATAACATGTAAACTGAACATTCATAGGTTATAAAGTTAAACTATGATAGCCTTCTTTACACAACACTTTATTATCCAAAATTTTCTTTACTTTATATATATAAACAGTAGCAGCACTAGACAACCTTCGCCTTATATAAACATACCTATTATTATATACATACCCACATACACATTCTTATAAACTATAACCATACAACCTACTGTATATACAACTCCAGCAAACTCATATATTCATACTGCACATATAACTAACAAAACCACTTTAGGCATGCACTGATTTGAATGGCGTTTAAAAGATTTTGTAGAATAACGGCAGTAAACATGTTAATTGTTTTTTTTATTTGTGAAGTTCGATTCCGTGTATATATTATAATTTATTTATTTTAAAAATATAACCTATCATATATATATACTAAAGATACTAACATACTATATATTACAGATATATTTCGCAGAACCACCACAATCGTATTTATATTTATCTACCTCAAATTTAGACTGTAAGTTGTCAGCACATGCAAAGTGTAGCGGCTGGAAAATGGAGGCGGAGGTGAGGGGTGAGCTTGCAACACTGGAAGCTTGGGTGGCCGTGGGCAGTGGTGTCGGAGATGTGGATGCACGACGGGTTTACGGAGGAAGGCGGAGACATGGGTAGGTGGAGGGACAGCCGAGTATGGGTGATAATGGGGTCGGTAGGCTGTTGCGCGCGGCTGACTTGGTGGAGGACAGCGAGGTGGGGGTGCACGTGCTCCGGCATGTCGGGCGAGTAGGCCAGTGGACACGGCGTCGGCGTATGCGGAGGAGAGAGGGTGGTGAATGGGTGCAAAGGCTCGGCTATTGGGTGCGTCAGTAGCAGCCGATTTATCACATACATATAATATTTTCCTTTTCTCTTTTATTTTTTTTGTAAGAAGGAAGAAGGCAAAGCAAAGAAGAAGAAAGGAATAAGTGCTGCAATAGAGAAGGGATGACATGTAGGCATGGCCAATTGGAAAGAACAGTAAAAGGAAAAGTGGTCTTCACGCAAATAGTAGTTTAGTTCCTCTATTTCAAAATGAAGTACCGATGGAAATGAACGGACTAAAATATTTGTTGAAATTATGGAAGTAGAAAAGCCAGGACCTGAATTCAGGAAATAATAAAAGCTGGTATCCATTGGAATTTACATGGTGGGATATTGAAAGGTCAAAAGAAATGAAAAGTCGTACCGATATAATTAACCGTTACCGTGGATTCCGCTGCGAACCGAAATCCGAAATACACAATTGAATATACTGTGAAGATCAGGACGACGAGACGGTCAAAACGGTATACTTCTATCAGTGATTCGATTGAATTATAAAAATTTGATTTTTTCTACTAACGAAATATGCATGAAAAACTCAGAAAAATAAGATCGATGGAGCTAAAGATGTCCGAATTTGGAAAAACAAAAAATAACATTTGCTCAGAAGATGTTTTAGAATTTTTCTATGTAAAAATATTCAGGTTCCGAAAACATTTTATTTTCATCGTTTTTTTAACTGATTAAATTGAAGTAAATTTACGCACAAAATAAACTTTCGTATTTTCGGACGAAAATTTACTGGTTGCTATGTTTAACTGGACGCATTCCAAATATCAATTTTATATTTCAAAATTTTATCGTTTATATTATTTTTTCTTTTCACACAAAAACGGTTAATTAAATTAAATAAAATCGTTAAAATATCCGGCTTATTACACTCTCCCCCACTCAAAACTTTTCGTCCTCGAAAAGAGAGGAGGTAGGAGAATAGAAACAACCAAAGAAAATAGACTTGAATCACATAATAAACAATTAATTTAAACCATCTAAATTTCAATTTATAATGAACAATTTGTTTCAAATTTAAGGTTTCCATTAAATTTGACTTGATTTCACATTTACTAATGTTAGGTACAAAAGGTTTCTTTCAAATGAAACTCAATTTAAATTCAATCAATCCCTCATTGATTTAATTTCAATTTATTAACTTTCGAAACAAAATTTATTTTATTAATCACATTTATTATTCAATTAACTCATTATTCTATTTATCTCCATAAACATTTCATAATTTTAAATTTAGGTGAATAACATTTATTATACGCACTCACATTTTATTTATGAAGAAAATTTTATATTGTATATTATCAAGTTTCTTAAATTAACAATTCCAAGATCATAAATTTTGAATAGTTATTTATTATAATCATACTTTATTCGAAAATTTTGGTTCTTCTTTATTCCAAATTATTATTAAAATAATTTTACTTAATATATCTTATCACATTTATATTAAGTATATTTACATTTAATATAAATACTCCAATTTATTAAAAAAAAATCTTTTGAATCATTTTATGTTGTATAATATTCAATTACATAATTAACTTTTGAAAATTTAGGTAAGTTATATATAATGCAATTGAGTATTACACAAACAAATTTTGCAATTTAGTTATTTCAAATTAAGTATTTATACGAAAAGAATTTGGCTTCATTTATAATTGAAAATCATCCTTTAACAAAATTTAAGAATTAATTTTCGATTAATTTCAAACCATTTTAGAGATACTTATATACATACAATATATATCCAAGTCAAACCTAAATCAAATAATAATTATATATATATTTTTAAATCAAGTCATACATTAGAAATTCAAATCAAATTCATTTCAAAACCCAAGTGTAGCAAACTACTGATGGTCTCTCCAGTTCGAAACTCGAAAATGAATGTCGATGATGCGGCCGTCATCACCGAAATTATTTTCCAGCGACAAAAGAGAAGAGCTCTAATTTTATCATTTAAATTCTTTGAAAAACCATTCCTATTCGAAAATATTTTAAGCAATATACATTTTAAACTTTAAAACCATAACTCGAAATTATGGGAAATTAAACTCTCAAATTCTAATTTATATTCACTTCAAACTTCAAATCAAATTATAACTAAGTTTTAAAAATTCATTTATTTATATTGCCAATGTCAATGATTTACAAAACAATAAATGATAATCAAATATTATCATTTCGGACAACAAATTCATTAACAATTTAATTTCAGAAAAAAATTATACTTATATAATATAATCAGTCAAAATTATCTTATTTATCAAATTTGAAACAATATTGTGTCAGTTTGCTCTGCTCAAGTGTTTTGGAAATCCTATCGATAGCGTTGATCAGACGAACCGATCGAAAACCCAAATCAATATCAACAACTCAAACAACACAATATATGTAAAATATTTTTAATATTAATTTACAGATACACTTCCCCGCTCGACGATACAATAATGGATTTCAAAGCAAGGGTAGAAATTCAAATTGATGGACTCAAATCAAAGAGAATTTTGATCCGATGATAAGTTCGAAACATTAGATAAGATAATTCAATTAACAGAATCGGGAGATGGATAAGTTTATTTAATTCACGGGCAACCTTAATCGGGTCGACCGTAACTTCAAGAATAAGATCGATGCTGAATTCCGAGGCAAAACTACATTCGATCTCAAGAAATAGAATTTAGGCATAGCGGAAGATAGATAGCATCGCAAACTGAGATACAGAAATATCCGGTAAATCGATGCCTATTATAATGGAGTTTCTCCCTTTTACAAATCATTCGAAGTTTGGCGAGACTGATTCGAAATGGAGTTATGGGATGCTCCAGAATTGTAACAAGACGAATAGTGAGGGGCACGAATGAATTTTAGAACCGCAGGGAACGTTCCAAAATTCAAAGGAAGAGATTGAAACTCGAATGAGAGTGATTCTGTAAATACATTTACCCTATATGCTAAGTTTTTCCTAGAGCTACCAAAGCTTTAATACCAACTATAACTACCCGCTATTTTGGACCATTCGCATCCGCACATATCGGACTTGAATAATTCAAAATACCAAATTGTTAATTTTAATTTGGCAAAACTCAGATATACAGTAAATAAATAATCACAGAATCACAGACACAGAGTAATAATATGCAGCGGAAGCAAAAGATAGTAGTTCATGAAGCTACTATATAAACAACAGAGTTAAACAAGTTACAACAGAAATCTCGAATACAATAGTCAAATACAAGAATCAGAATACATCACTGGAATCAACTGAATATCTGGAAGATGGATAGATAGCTGGATCTCCAAGTGAAGCTCCAACTCCAAAGGCGAGTCTCAAAAGCTGAACCACTCAGTCTGACCCGAGTGTAAAGCAAAACACAAAACACTCGAGTCATGATTAATATTCTTATATCAATAAATCCAACTCAAGTGAAATAACAACTGAAATGTAAGTAACTCAAAGGATGTTGGAATAACCATCCTATAAGGATCCGTTAAACTATCTACTATGTAGAAGTGTACGCTAAGTAGATAATGTCTATCAGTAATATAAATATCAAAATAGTGTTAAGGCGTTACCATTATCCCTCTTAACACATTTTATATAAGCGTTATAGTCTATACAGCACTGTAAACTCCATCGTAAACTAGTGGGATATCAGAGAGTACTCCATAGGTATAACATAAAACAAATTCGTAGTGGTCGCGTAAATAGGGATACAAGTATGACAAGGCACATGAGGCAATATCCAAGGTAGTGTACCGTTTGCCTGATCCGGACTGGTGAAAACGCATCGCTGCAACGATCGCAACACCGCGAAACAACACTCCTGAAATTCCGAGGGTGCACCAATCAATAACAAGTAATGGGTAGTAGTTACGAAGAAGTGTGTTCGCTCGAGGTGGCTAACCCCATTTGGCCCGGCACAGCTCCTGTTTTAGTCATTTCCAATTTGACACAAGTGTCAAGGCTATCCATTATCGTTCTCTTTCTTCAGTCATCACGTTCACCATTCCAACCACTTCATTCTGGATCACCCTCCGCGTATAGTTATTAAAGTGGTTTTCGGTTTAGACTGAGAGT
The DNA here is from genome assembly GCA_030765085.1 of Allium cepa. Lineage (NCBI taxonomy): Eukaryota > Viridiplantae > Streptophyta > Magnoliopsida > Asparagales > Amaryllidaceae > Allium > Allium cepa. The sequence goes on from CM060928.1 coordinate 350,328,464, forward strand.
ATGTCCATAACCGATTCCGGTTTCTTTAATAACTTTCGTAATTATTACACCGATTGATCGTTTATTAATTTCAAAACCAAATCAAATTCAATTTAAATTAAAATTCGTAAACCATCATTTCATTTGTCTTTCGATATCCATTTCCATAATTTATGTTTCAAATCTTCTAAATTACCATTTCAAATCTTATAGTTTAATTTCAATTTTATTTAAAAAAAATCAAATATTGATTCAAGTTCGTATATAAATTTCATTCCGAAAAACATTTAAGCAAATTCAACTTAACATTCAAATCAATTTTAAATTCATTGATCGATTTCATTCAATATTCATTAAGTAAATTTAACATTCAAAACAATTTCTATTTAATTTCCCATTTCATGAAATCAATTACTTAAGTTCAACTTTATTATATCAAACTTACAAATTTAATTAAATTAAATTCATCAAATCAAATTCTCTAAATTACAAGTCTTACATTAATCCCAATAAATCACATTTTATTTCTTGTTAAAGAAATTCGATTTCACTTATTTATTTACTTAGTTACAAATTTCAAAACTCAATTGATACAGAAACTAAATTTCATGTATTCAACAGGTTCAATTCACTTATTAACTTACTTAAATAATTATCCAAAACTTAATAAATAAAGAAACCAAATTTCATTTTATTAACGAAGTACAAGTTCACTTATTCAAAAGTTCAATTTCTTTTATCAAATAATACAATTCTTATTTAATTATCAAACAATTCGATCTTATTCAATTATTAAATAATTTGAACTTAATTAATAATTTCAAACTTAATTATTAAATAATTCCGAACTCAATTATTCATTTTTAAATTAAACAACGTTCTTCCAATAATTACTTTGTTAATATTTCGTTTCAGATTTTCAAATATTAACATTACTTTTCATAAAATTTCAAATTTCAACTTCTTTTCAAAACTTTATTGTCTATTCGAATAAAATCTTTATTTTATTTTTAAATCAAATTATTGACCAATCAGGTTTTATTTAATTCTCTATCCTAGGTCAAATTCATTTGGGTATTTATCATTTCAACCCGATTCCAATTCCATTCAAAAATCAAAGCATAGAAAAGGGAACTTGCAGTGTGATAACTGGGATGGTGTCAAAGTAAATAAACAAGCAATAGCAACCATCAATAACAGTCTAATAATTTATTCAAATAATCCTGAAATAATCATATTAATTTACATTGTTGTTTGTGTAAATTAATATAATTATTTCTAGAATCTACGCTATCATTTCATGTAGATTAAAGATTATTGCATTATTATTTTATGCGGCTCTACACTTTACCTCAATTATTCAATTTCATACAACATAAATTCAAATGGTTCAAGGGTGATTAACCATTCTACGTGTCTAATAATTAAACATTTAAGGGGTCATAATATTAAATTTTGCTAATCAAATTCAACACATATGTCGATTCAAATTTTTAAACTATCCTACGTCAAATTCAATTGCATAATATTATCACTTTATACATTACAATTTACATCCAATATAAACAACAAAAATCAATCAATCATCAACCAAACGGGATTATCATCGTATAATTAACAGATAATGGTGTCAGATGTCACAGGTGAACTGATACATGTGATAACGTATATAACAGTGTAAATAACCAACAGCAGCAATATTTCAATGGTCGTTTCAATTGAAATCAAATTTAATAAATAAAAGAATATTAATCGTGAGTGATTGCTCACCTTCCGAGGCTAGAGGAATTTTGATGACGAAACGAGTTATGAATCCAAGCACAAATTTCGAAGCAAAACTAGATTGGCACGAGTTTGACGGGTAGAGTTGATAAATAGAAATCGATGAGAACAGCCAACTGGCTTGATATAACCGAATATCCATATTATATTATATACATATGTTCACAAAAATAAATTTTAGAAACCTAGGCTCAAATAACATCTATGTGAAAATTTCAAATCAGCACATATTTTAACGTAACATATCCAAAATCTCCATATTATACATAAAATAAACTAACATCCTTTTATATATATGTACTTTAGAAGTACAACTACTATAAAATTATACACAAAATAATTATATATATAAAAAATTTGGGCTGAAAGGTAGACAGTAAGTTAAGTTTACACTCTTCATATATTTATATGAATCATATATATATACACACACACTACAACAGGTCATCAAATTTTTCATACAACTTTTATATACAAACTATATATATATATATAATATAAACTAAATCCAATAGCATATATATCATAGTAAATCCATATTTTTTTCTGTAAATATATGTGGACAGATGAACTTACATATTAGTATCATATATGGCTTATAAAATACTTTTAAAACATAATATATAAACTAACATTCAAATATACCTTACTTTCCAGATAAAAAAATGTAGTTATATATACAGTTTTATAAGGTAGATCTATATAACATGTAAACTGAACATTCATAGGTTATAAAGTTAAACTATGATAGCCTTCTTTACACAACACTTTATTATCCAAAATTTTCTTTACTTTATATATATAAACAGTAGCAGCACTAGACAACCTTCGCCTTATATAAACATACCTATTATTATATACATACCCACATACACATTCTTATAAACTATAACCATACAACCTACTGTATATACAACTCCAGCAAACTCATATATTCATACTGCACATATAACTAACAAAACCACTTTAGGCATGCACTGATTTGAATGACGTTTAAAAGATTTTGTAGAATAGTGGCAGTAAACATGTTAATTGTTTTTTTATTTGTGAAGTTCGATTCTGTGTATATATTATAATTTATTTATTGTAAAAATATAACCTATCATATATAAATACTAAGGATACTAACATACTATATGTTACAGATATATTTCGCAGAACCACCACAATCGTATTTATATTTATATACCTCAAATTTAGACTGTAAGTTGTCAGCACGTGCAAAGTGTAGTGGCTGGAAAATGGAGGCGGAGGTGAGGGGTGAGGTTGCATCACTGGAAGCTTGGGTGGCCGTGGGCGGTGGTGTCGGAGATGTGGAGGCATGACGGGTTTGTGGAGGAAGGCGGAGACGTGGGTAGGTGGAGGGGCAGCTGAGTATGGGTGATAATGGGGTCGGTAGGCTGTTGCACGCGGCTGACTTGGTGGAGGAAAGCGAGTTGGGGGGTGCACGTGCTCCGGTAGGTCGAGCGAGTAGGCCAGTGGACATGGCGTCGGCGCATGTGGAGGAGAGAGGGTAGTGAATGGGTGCAAAGGCTCGGCTATTGGGTGCGTCAATAGCAGCCGATTTATCACATATATATAATATTTTCCTTTTCTCTTTTATTTTAGTTTTGAAAGAAGGAAGAAGGCAAAGCAAAGAAGAAGAAAGGAATAAGTGCTGCAATAGAGAAGGGATGACGTGTAGGCATGGCCAATTGGAAAGAACAGTAAAAGGAAAAGTGGTCTGCACGCAAATAGTAGTTTAGTTCCTCTATTTCAAAATGAAGTACCGATGGAAATGAACGGACTAAAATATTTGTTGAAACTATGGAAGTAGAAAAGCCAGGACCTGAATTCAGGAAATAATAAAAGCAGGTGTTCATTGGAATTTACACGGTGGGATATTGAAAGGTCAAAAGAAATGAAAAGTCGTACCGATACAATTAACCGTTATTGTGGATTCCGCTGCGAACCGGAATCCGAAATACACAATTGAATATACTGTGAAGATCAGGACGACGAGACGATCAAAATGGTATACTGCTATCAGTGATTCGATTGAATTATAAAAATTTGAAATTTTCTACTAAAGGAAAATGCATGAAAAACTCAGAAAATAAGATTGACTGGTCTAAAGATGTCCGAATTTGGAAAAACGAAAAACAGCGTTTCCTCAGAAGATATTTTAGAATTTTTCTATGTAAAAATATTCTGGTTCCGAAAACATTTTATTTTCATCGTTTTTTAACTGATTAAATTGAAGTAAATTTACGCACGAAATAAACTTTCATATTTTCGGATGAAAATTTACCGGTTGCTATGTTTAACTGGACACATTCCAAATATCAATTTTATATTTCAAAATTTTATCGTTTATAATATTTTTTCTTTCCACACAAAAACGGTTAATTAAATTAAATAAAATCATTAAAATATTCGGGTTGTTACAAGACCGATGGGGAAGACCAGGTATTTTCGAAAGCGAAAAGATTACTTGTCGAATGTCCCTGCACCGAATGTCCCCGGTATAGAGATTTGATCACCCTTTGCGATGGGGAATCCGAACGTGATTAGGGATTATCCGGATTGCAAGGGCTGTTTTTGAAGTGGCTTTGGTTCTATTCGAACCCGAAACAGATTTGTATGGACGTGTGTCTGACGTTACACTTTGAGATGTAAAGCTGGTTTCTATCAAATATATTTCTATTTGGTGGCGGAGAATTTATTCTCTTAGCTTAACACCCTTCTCTGAGACATACGAGCTCAGAGGTTATGTGGTTGATGGTTACTAGTGATACGTTCCCAATTTGGTAATGGTTGAAACAGGAAAGATGCGGCAAGGTTATCGGGGGTCGCGCCCCTTAGGGTTGTCCATTTCCTTCTGGATAGAAGTGGTATCATGGTATAGGACCCAGATACTTAACTTATGTGGTTGCTGCAAATCTATTGCTTTGTAGTTGTTGGTGAATCCCAAGATAAAGGTTGGTTATGACCGGGGGATGGCATACTCGTGTAGTAGTTACCTAGTTACAAAGGTAAACCGGCCTTATGTTGGTAGAGATCCGGTTAGGTTCTCAGGGCGTTCCTTCAGAGGCGCACCCATGTGGCATATGAAGTTCCTTAGACTGACATTGTTGGAAATCCAATCGAACAATACGCACCTTGTACGGTTTTAGTTGTATAACCTGCCACCTCAAGTGGTTGCTATAGCAGGTATAATATACGGGTGCCTATGCTGGCTAAGATTAATATTATACCTTCGAAAGGTTTTCTGCACTATGCACTAATAATAATATCAAAAAGGTTTTTGCGTATCAAGCATGTTTGACTATCATAAGGAGAAATCTCCTTCAATTTTGCGCTTGCATTTGTGCGGGGAGGTCTTATGGTAGTTTCATTTTCCAAAAAGCATTGCAGATTTCAATTTTAATTTCTTTAGTTTTCTTTTGTTCAAGATAAACTGTTTTCGTTTGCTCATACCATACCCATGACTGACCTAGAGTTTATTGTTCCCTTTCTAAACTATGGATGTCCACAATTTTCCACACGGGCAGCCTAAAGTTAGATTTTCAGATAATCAGCTAGTAGATATAGATTCAGTACCCTTCAGTCTTTGGCAATCTTCTTCAATGTTTGGTTTGGTGACGGCATTTGGTTCACTTTAACATGATCATGCACTGGACTTGCTTAATACATCGTGATGATGGTTCGAGCTTCTGGTTTGGAGCTTTGGCTATGGAGTTGCATTCTATTGGATTCTCTCTTTCTCTTGGAGTCTATGAAGATATCTTTTCCGCTGCTGTTCTTTCCGCTATTGTATAGATCTCTGATGTTGTTCATTTTTTGTTGTAATCAACTATTATATATCAATGATATATTCATTTCTTTTTCCGCTGTGTTATTGTACTTAATGTGTTATAAGCTCGGGCAAACCAGATTTGACGTTTGAATCTGCGGCATTCGAATACGGGTGAAGTATGGATGTCGATTTTCGAGCGTTGGAATCCGGGTCGTCACTTGGTATCAGAGCTGAAGGTTGAGTAAAAACTTTAGCTTAGGAGTATAACACATTAGGTAACTCATTAGAGATAGGGTTACAAATTCCCTAGAGTGAGTATCCCTAAGATATCCGTCCTTGTGCCTCAGTAAATTCTCTTACTATCCACTGATAGTGAGTATGGGTGCAAGAAAGGACAAGGTAGGGGACAGGAGAATGCCACTACAAATGGTCAAAACCTACAACAACAAGGAAACAACTTTCTCTATTAATCTCTTTGATCGTCGTTCACTTTCAATTCTTTGATGGCTTTGTGGCAACTCCAGGGAGAAGCTTTGGTGTGATGATGGCCCTACGAATCGTTGTAGAAAAGGTTCTAATTCCTATTTCATATTTTCTTTATTGGTTCGCTATCAGCTTTTTGTTTTTAAACTTTAATGAATTTGAAATTTCTTTGAAATAAATTGGTTTATTAAATATGAAACTGAATTGAATTGTATCCATTTGTCTATTTTGTGGGGTCCAGATATATTGTACGAATGGTTAGTTATCCCTTCGAACTAACCAATGCCCCAGCATATTTCGTAGACCGGATGACCTGAATATTTCGTGAAAAATTGTATAAGATCATTCTCGTATTTATTGATGATATTCTGATTTGGTAAGCCAAATGCAGAATAGATACTCAGTTTGATCTGGTAAAACATTCTCCATCTATCCTTTGTTTGTCTCCCTATCTAGCAAATTTCAGGGACGAAATTTTCTTAAGGGGGAATTTGTAACATTCCCATTTTTAGGCCAAATTTAATTTGATAATTAATATAATATTTTGGATTAAATTATGAATCTATTTGAATTTTTTTGGAAATAAATAGAATTTTAATTAGAAATTCAAAAATAAATGTTTTGATATAATTTGAATTTAAAAACTCTATAATATAAAATTAATAGAAATTTGTTTTCTAATTATAATATATATGTAACATATACTGTGAAAGTTATATTTTGAATGTTTTTCAAAAGTTGTTTAAAGCTAAATTTTATATTATCTAATATACATATATGTGTATATGTGATTATTTATTTAGTATAATTAGATTTTAAAAATCATTTTCCTTAAGAGTTAAATTCAAATATATACATTCATATATTTATTTGTTAGTTTTTGATTAATTTTCATGTTCTTTAAAATTATTAATATATATATATGTAAAAGGAAATGGATTTTATTTAAATTGAAAATATAAGTAGAAAACTATATAATTTTTTTATAGAAATATATTAACTCATAATGCATGTAATTAAACAAGTGTAAAAGATAATTTAAACACGTGTAACTATTTTAAGTATGCATTTATACAAGTTTAAGTATTTTAGAATATATTTAAAACATTAATATAAAAAAAACACATGTGTAAGCATTTTAATAATAAAATTTACATTTGTAAAAATTTTGACAAGCATTTAAACAACTGTAAAACATATGTAAATATAAAAATTAAATAATTTATAAAATGAAAGGGGTTAAAAATAAAAACATAAATCAAGGTTTAAGACATAAAAATGCATTATTATGACATTTGTAAGATAATTTTAATATGCATATAACAAGTGTTAACATAATTTACAAGTGGCATATCATATATTCTTTTAATTTAAAGGATAGATAACATGTATTATGAAGAAGAAATTCGGTTTCTCAAAATATTTCCTACCTCTTTCATTTATCTTCAAATCTGTAAACTAAAAAGAAATGAAAACCTGAAAACAAAATGATATCAAACAGCAAAAGCAAGATCATCTCAAGCTAATCCAAAAGCAGAAAAGCATTAAAGCAAAACAAACCTGAAAGCAATACAAGGATCTAAATTCAAGTTCAAACAACTCTTTCAATTTTAAACCTGGAGGCATGCAAAGTCATATAGATAAAAATTCAGTTTCCAGAATCAAATAACTACAATAAAGTAAGAATTCAACTAGAATCAAGTAGCAGATCAATTCATAGCAGATTCAAATTCAACCCAGTTTAATCAACAATCAAGATTAGGATCAAATTCCAGTTTCAAGCATTCAAACCTGTCCTCTGTTCTTTTTTCTCTGCTTTCAAACTGAAACAGGTGAGCAAAGTACCACCTTAAATACCTAAATCTTGATATCTATGATTGATAATTGAAGTGAAGTGATGAAAAATGATTGCATGGATGTGAATGTGTTATATATGTGTGTGTATATATATATGTGAAGTTATTTGTATGTCTGTACACATATATGTAATTCTGTTCTTAGTTTACAGGCTAAAAATCGACTTCAAAGAAAAAAAAATTAAAAATTCATTCCCCAATCCTTTTTAGGCTTTGATTTCTTAAAGTAAAATGTTTATATGTATTTAACATCTTTTCTAAAAATAATTTCAAGAGAAAATACTGAGTAAATATTTTGAAAAGGAGGAATTACAGTATAATCTTTTCAAGACAGAAAATTCGATCATCATGATTTTGAGGTTTGACTTTACAATCTGTTTCGTATTTGCAAAAGAGGAATTTTAATAATTAAATTATGATTTACAAGTTTAGGAATGTAGGGAAATTTTTAGTTGAACGGAATTGTAAAAGTCGTCAATTTTCGACAACCAACGAGCAATCGATCTTCGGGCTTGATGTCAAAGGCAGTTTAGGTGATGAAGTATAGGAAAAATGATCATAAAATTTGTCGATCATCAGAGCGACAACACAGTACCAATTTAGGGATTTAAACCCAGTTTGCTCGTCGAAGTTTGAAGAGGAAGTTCGTCAGCATGAGTGGACCGAAAGGGGCCGGACCTAGAGGGATCGAAGCTGGGGATTGTGATGTTGCTCTGGACGGGATTACAGGGATTCTGGTGAACTAGATCGACGAGGCGAAGAGGATTTCGTCAGAAGATGGGTTCCAGTTTTGAGTTGAAATGTTCGATCTCGATTTTGGCTCGAGTTCATCGATCTGGGTAGTCGATTGGGTAGTGGTGATCAGCGATGACTTGCTGATGGTAACGAGGTTGGTCGGAGGGAGGCCGTTCGGTAGTACATGTGCACAGGTTCACGTTGGTGTCAGTGTTATTTATGGCTTCGGGGAGGATGATGGTATCTCGGGATTTGCTCGAGTTATTTGCGTAAGTGACTCGAAGTAGGAAAGGGAAGGATGAAACTCAGGTATTAGCTCGGGTTAAACCAGTGTTCTGCTCGGGTTTGTAATGTTACGGTTTTAAAAAATTTAAATTAAACAAGTTTTTCATTTAATCAAATTTTAAAAACTTTTCCTTGATTCGTTCTATAAGATAATAAATGGTTATTTTTAGTCTTGAATATTAAAGGTTTTAAAATATTTTAATTAATCAAGTTAGAAGTGTTTTAATCCTTTATTTATTTTTAAAATTTATTTTAAATATATATAAAATAGTATAATTAAGAATTTAATAAAGAAGATTAAATATTTTTAATTTACTTAAAGGCTTTGAGTTAAAATTAGGGGATAATGATGATTTATCTTAAAGATTGTTTAAAATAAGATTTAAATGATGATTTTGTAATTAATTAAGATAAATATGTTATCTTAAGATTTAAGGATCATTAATTTTGAAATTTAATGATAATTACTTAATCAAAGTTTAATTAAGTATCAATTAAAGACTAATTAATTTGTTAAGAGTTAACTGATTAATGATAAGTAGCTAAGGATAACTGATTTATGAGATTTGATTAAGGATAATTAATTAATTAAAAGATAATTATAAAATGAAAGTAACTAAGGGTAATTAATTTCTTAAGAAAATTATTTAATTAAAATTGATCAATTAATGATTAAGGTTGATTAATCAAGTAATTAAAGAATAATCAATTAAAAGATAATTAATGTGATTAATTAATTGAGGTAATTAATTTGAGGATAATTAATAAATGAAAGTGATTAAGGAATGATTAATTAAGATTTAATTAATTAATATAATTAATTAAGGACAATTAATTAAAGAATTATTAAATAATCAAGGTTAATTATTAATAATTAAAGATTGATTCATTTATTAATTAATTAAGGTTGATTAATTAATAATTAAAGGTTAATTAATTTATTATTAAGGGTTAATTAATAAATGATTAAAGGTTAACTAATGATTATGGTTTGTAATTAATTAATGTTAATTAACCAACATTAGTAATTTATTCATAAGTAATTAATCCGATTTAAATTTATCAGATGGTTGATTAATCTTACTTATGGATGTTTGGATTATATTGAATGTTTGATATCCCTTGTGTACGATATTCTGTGATGTAAATTGTTTGATTTGAGTTGTGATGAATGTAATTTATTTATCTCTGATTAATTTATATTATTTGTCTATGAATCTATGAATGAAGATAAGCGTTATAGGATTATACCGCTTATCAATATTGCTGTGTTTGGATTGTGATGATTGATGATGTTGCACTATTGTGTAAAACCCGTGGACTACACCATACACACAAATATGGATTTCATGAGGATCCGTTAAGTCATAGATATTTGAATTTAGTATTATTTTATTCAAAATGGTTTTAAAATTGAATTTTGAATCCAAAATGGTTTGAAAATGTAATTTGGTTAAATATGAAAAGCTTTGAAATGGAGTTTTTAAAGATAAAAATTATTTTGAATAACTTGATAAAGTTTTGAAATTTAAATAGTTTGATTTGAATTTGAATTCAAGATTTTGAAGTTGTATACATATATGTATGTTTATTTGAAAATTATGGTTTAAAAAGGTTATACAAGTTATATAATGTATTTATATGGGTTTTAAACCATTTTAAAAAGTATTATTTTGAGAATTTGAATTTAACCCAAGCTTATACTTTAAGGGCTATAACTTGAGCAAATGTAATTGGATTTTCCCAAAACGAAAAATCTTTATTTTCAAAGAATAATAGCTTTCAAATAAAGAAAGAATTTCCTTTTTTTGTTGAAAGGGTTTCAAATTTGAAATGAAACTATTTTGAAAGCTATGAAGGAATCTTTGTAAGAGATTGGTGAAATTTGTTTTCAAAGTAAAGAGGATCTTCAAGGGTGAATCTTTTATTTAAAAGATTAAAGTGGTAATTGTTTAAACCATTTGAAAGAGAGTTTTTGGTTTAAAGTTGTGACTTAACTAAGATCCCACTATATCCATATGGTTTTAAAATAAACGCTCATTATTCGATTTAGCCGGGAGAGGAATTTGTGTCATATAACCCATTTCGAATAGTGATACAACGAAATGGATAGCATTTGAAGAACGGTGGTGAAGACCGGATATTTTCGAAAGCGAAAGGATTACCCGTCGAATTTCTCTGCACCGAGTGACCCTGGTATAGAGATTTGATCACCCTTTGTGATAGGGAATCCGGACATGATTAGGGATTATCTGGATTGCAAGGGCTTCTTTTGAAGTGCCTTCGGTTCTGTTCGAACCCGGAACAGACTTGTATGGACGTATGTCTGACGTTACACTTTGAGATGTAAAGCTGGTTTCCATCAAATACATTTCTGTTTGGTGGCGAAGAATTTATTCTCTTAGCTTGACACCTTTCTTTGAGACGTACGAGCTCAAAGGCTATGTAGTTGATGGTTACTAGTGATACATTCCAAATTTGGTAATGTGGAATGCAAAGTGCTGCTGATCATTTGTTGATCAAATCATGGCTTTTGTTAAAAGCATAGCCTTGTGGACGAGACCATATTAGGACCTCACAACCTGATAATGGTCGAAACAGAAAAGATGCGGCAAGGTTATCGGGGGTCGCGCCCCTTAGGGTATGTCCATTTCCTTTTGGATAGAAGTGGTATCATGGTATGGAGCCCAGATACTTAACTTATATGGTTGCTGCAAATCTATTACTTTGTGGTTGTTGGTGAATCCCGAGATAAAGGTTGGTTACGACCGAAGGATGGCATACTCGTGTAGTAGTTACCTAGTTACAGAGGTAACCCGGTCTTGTGTTGGTAGAGATCCAGTTAGGTTCTCGGGGCGTCCCTCCAGGGGCGTACCCATGTGGCATAGGAAGTTCCTTAGCCTGACCATTTGTTGGAAATCCAATCAAGCAATACACACCCTGTACGGTTTTAGTTGTATAATATGCCACCTCAGGTGGTGGCTATAACAGGCATAATATAATGGTACCTATGCCAGCTAAGATTAATATTATACTTTCGAAATGTTTTCAGCACTATGCACTAATAATAATATCAAAAAGGTTTTTGCGTATCAAGCATGTTTGACTATCATAAGGAGAAATCTCCTCCAATTGTACGCTTGCATCGCGTGTGTGCAGGGAGGCCTTATGGTAGTTTCATTTTCCAAAAAGCATTGCGGATTTCAATTTCAATTTCTTTTATTTTCTTTTGTTCAAGATAAACTGTTTTTGTTTGCTCATACCTGTCCCATGACTTACCTGGAGTTTATTGTTCCCTTTCGAAACTTTGGGTGCTCATAATTTTCCACACGGGCAATCTAGAGTTAGATTTTCAGATAATCAGCTAGTAGATATAGATTCGGTAGTCTTCAATCTTTGGCAATCTTCTTAATCTTTGGTTTGGCGATCGCATTTGGTTCATTTCAACATGATCATGCACCGGACTTTCTTAATACATCGTGATGGTGGTTCGAGCTACTGGTTTGGAGCTTTGGCTATGGAGTTGCGTTCTATTGGATTCTCTCTTTCTCTTGGAGTTTATGAAGATATATTTTCCGCTGCTGTTCTTTCCGGTATTGTATAGATCTCTGATGTTGTTCATTTTTTGTATCATTGTTGTAATCAACTATTATGTATCAATGATATATTCATTTCTTTTTTTGCTGTGTTGTTGTACTTAATGTGTTATAAGCTCCGGCGAACCAGGTTCGACATTTGAATCTACGACATTCGAATACGGGTGAAGTATGGATGTCGATTTTCGAGCACTGGAATCCGGGTGTCACAACTAAGGTTATGGTACCTTTGAATATAAAATATACAAACATAACTGCCTCCTCAACATGTTTGGTGTCACCAACAATGAAGTCCTTCATCTTGGATCGATGAAACTACTTGATTATGCAGCTAGAACAACGGAGATCATCCATATATCTCTGTTTAATGCTATTGCAACTTCATATGCATTGATAATGAATACATAATTGTATGTCACCATTATAAATAATCTATATTTAACTTAAAACGATTAAGTCGACATGTAGTTAATGTGTAATTACTGTTTGCACACCAACCCCAGTAAGATGCATGAAATAAGGCCATATATCTTGAGATCCATGTACTCACAACATTTACAGTAAGATAGAGTAATGTAAGCCTTTGTTTAATTATCCATTTTAACCAATATATATCATACAAGAAAAGCTAAGGGTCCATTTGATTTTATTTCGAGTTTTACGTTTTGCGTTTTCAACCTGCATTACAAACTATGATGAGAGCGGAAGATATGACTTAAAATTCTAAGTCATTCGGACCAACGATTGATGTGCATTGAACGGGAAAAATAATTTTCAAAACGTACACCTTCCTTAGTTTGTTAATGTATAAATTAATTATTTTCTGCCAAAAAAGGAATGCGAGCAATAAATTAAGATTATGAACAAGAAACTATGTACAAAAAAATATTTGTAGCATATTTATAACATTGTCCAAACAAAGGATATCATAATAGTTAAACATGGACAATAATAGCTCAACTTTTGAGTCAAATTCTCATAATACTGAATGCATCCTAACATCAAGGTTTTCTATGGCAGTATATTCAAGATTTGATGGTTAATACAAATGGTATGTTCGTATGAAACATTGACCTTAAATTAAAAAACAAAAGAAAACATTAAAAAAACTTCACAAAAAAAGATAAAGGTGATCTAATTTTGCAACAACCACATTCAATGATACTAAGGGGATACTAAAGGGACACCAAAATAAACTGCTGAAATAATCAGCATAAAAATGTTGAAAAATTCCAACATGTGGATCATATATGTAAAATAAAATATATTGTGTTATTTTAGTGTAACGCTTAAGTAAAGTGATCAAGTTATGAATTAAAGTTAAAAAGCTTACAAGTACAATCATCATGGTATTAATGTGTAGATACCGGGACAATTCTAATTGGTTGAAGAGCCAAATAAGAAAATGTTAACATTATAAATAAAGGGTTATGGTTCCCTTATTAGATAAGCTTTGTTATTCTCCTATATTCTTCTGTGGAAATAATTCAAATCTAGGGTTTATGTCAATTTGGAAGATCAGATCCAACTTTTATCTTTTAGATATATCTCTTTCTCTTAGAAACTATGGATTCAGATCTAATGCAAGATTTAGGGCTTGTGTCAATATGAAAAACCAAACCAAAAATACTTTTCCAATCAATAACTAAGAATTCAGGTATGGTTAAGCTAATCATTCACTTACTCTGATTTTTTTCTCAATCAAATCAATATGGGTTACTTATTTAGATCTAGGGTTTCATGATTAATCAATCCTAAAGTATATTGAAATCCTAAAAATTATATCAAAGCCATCCATCATTGATTTCATTGAAAAAAATTATGCATTTTTTATGAGTAAATTTTGAATTGAACTTCTTTTAGAAGTCCTGTAATTTCTTGCTCAAGTTATAGATCTATTTGGTCTATATATCAAGGATTTTCTATTGACTATTTTGGATTTGATTTAGTATTCTTTTAATATTATAAATTGAATGGCTGATTTGTGAAACTATTTCGATGTAGAAAGATAGATCTAAATGATTGAATGTCATTTTGAAACAAGTTAGAATTTTGAAATCACTAAACTATGGGAAATAATCTAAGTTCCTCTAAATTTCGAAAACACCTTATATGGTTAAAGATTTCACATGTTTATTCTTGAATATTTTATAAATAAGCTGTGAATTTTAATGTGTGGAATGTTTTTGATTTGACATGTATAGTCATTTTTTAATGTTTATAAATGGTATAAACAAATATTTATAGTTTACAACCATTTATGCAAGAAATATAAATCCGTTTCTTTGGTTATTCTACATTACTTAGTTAAGTAATTTGGATATTTGTAAAGGTATTTGGGCTATTTTAGAGATTTTGATTAGTTAGAAATAAAATATGCTCCTTTATTGAGTTTATATTCATTTTATTATTGAAATAAATTTTAACATGACGCTAATTTACATTTTGGACCACATAACAGTCATTTACATTTATTTTTATCATAATTTCATCAAACATGGTTGTTATGGTATTAAATTAATTAATTTATTATCATAAATGCAGTAAATGCGTTAGTTGTAATAAATTTAATAATGCAACATGTTTGTATTTAAAATAAGAAAAGACATATAGTTTATTATTTGATGCACTTATGTTTAATAGTTACATATATTTTATATATTTGACCCATGCTTGTTGAAAACATGTTTCATTTCCGCATTTCGGTTAGCATAAAATAAATGGAGCAGCAGTTTTCTATTTTTCCAAAATGCATGTTTACTGACCTTAATTAAGTATTCAAATCTAAACTAAAGATAAAGTGACACGGTAGCATACTGTACAGCTATATTATGGTTCAGATATACATCACAGCTACTGCATTCATTTATGTTATTTAGTATGACATTTACTATGCTATTTATACATAATTTTATGTGTCATTTAACTCCGATTTTCATACATGACATGTTGTAACGACACAGAATTTTAGCCGTCGGATATTAGGCAATTAACTAATTTTTATTATTGGAATATAAATTTTTTATTAGTCGAATAAACAAATTGTCTAATGTTTAAAATATCCGAATATATAAACTGATAAAACTATATAAATTTTTAGTATATATATATATGAATTCTGGATATGATAAATTATATATATATGAACTCCACCATAAAAATTCAAGGTAGGATATCCATATATTTGTATATAAAATATAAATATATACAAGTTAATGATGTTTAAATATATATATATATATATATATATGTATGTATGTATGTATGTATGCATATAAGTATATTGCCCATATGAAGTAACGTATATAAAAGTTTATATAAATGTAGATATATATAGAGATATGTGATGACAAGATAAATGTAAGTATATGTGTATGTATATATGCTTAAAAGATAGTGTAAATGAGATTATATGTAGATATATAAAGTAAAAGCTTCATGATAATAAAACTCCTAACTTTGGATGAAATAAATATATGTGGATATGTGAGCAGATATGTATGTTAAATTAAAATGGTCGGTGGTTAAACCTATATATATATATAAATGAATGCATACATATAATTGTACGTATAAACATATTCGGGGACATCATAATGGCAAACTTCATTTCAAGCACAAGAAAATGGCTAATCAACATAATAAATCAAATCAAGCCTAAATCAAATCAACTTTATATTTAAATCAAGTCAATTATATTTTCAAAGAAATTGGAAAATAAGTAGAAAAAAAGTACCGTGCAAGTGCAAAGGCTTAAGGCTTGTTCTCCTCTATATGTATGCGTTGCCTTTGGGTATATACGTATACCATTTAGCAAAAGAAAAAAGTAAACAAAACAAAAGATGAATCTGCTATTTCAAAACCTAAAGGAATTAAGCACTCAAGCTCTGTAAGTAAATCAAAACAAAGAAAAAGTGTCTCATTTTCAAAAGCTTGTGAGTAAAATATAAACCTTTGATACTGTAACTCTTGTATGCGCTTATAGATCTTGAAATTCATATGAATCCTTGTATTTAGTCAAGTAAGCATGTGTTAATTAGTTTTATGCTACAAATATGAGTGTTAGTCATGTTGTATACCTGGAAAACTCACAATAACATATAACACACCTCTTTTTTTAGAAAAGGTCGATATTTTGCAACTTTAAAAATCAATATCTCTTGCTCCATTCAGTTTTAGCTTATAGTTCCAAAAGCAAAAGTGATTTTTTTTGAATATATATATATATTATTTTAATTTTTGTTTCGTTGGTTATCATAAAGCACCGGGGAAGAAAAGTTTAGTTTACAGTAAAAAACATCGGAATGGCCAAAATTTGATTTTCATAATTTAATAGATTGATTATGTAGGTGTGGTTGTCTCTGGAAATGGTGATTTTTGAAAATAGTTTGGTGACTTTTCATCAGTGTGAAGCGAGAAAATGAGAGATGGCCAAAAATTGGGTCTTGAGCAAATTAAGAAGGTCGAGGTGATTAGCGGCTGGTCGATCGGGTGTGGAGGTGGCTTAGGCGATGGGTGAGCTAGGAAAATTGGTGCGGTGGCTTCTGGTGGTGTGTGGCGTTGAGGCGTAGTCGTTCTAGGGTTTTAGGGATCGTTTACTTGTGGTTCAGTTTTAGAGAAACTACGGCGACGAGAGGCCAAGGGAAACATGCAGGATGGAGGGAAAGCAAGGAGAGATGGCCGCGAACGTTTTTGCAGGGCTTAGTGGTAGATGGTGGCATATGGTGGCGAATCGAGGTGGTTTAAAGATGTGGTGTTGATCGAGTGATGGTATGCTGTTCAAATTTTTGAACTAGAGGATTGGATAGCATTCCAGGTGGTTGGACGTGAAGCGGTGGACATGGGTGATGTGCTTGAAGGGTCAGTGGCAGGAGAGAGGTGGTCGGCGATACATGCATGTGCGTGGTGATGTGCACAGTGTGTTTGCAAAAAAAGAAGGAAAGGAAAGAAGAAGGAGTAGTAGGGAAATAGAAGAGAAGAAAGGAGGGTGAGTTTGGGCCGGTGGGCATGGGCTGAAGAAAAAGAAAAGGAAAAAGAAATAAAAGAAAAGAAAAGGAAAAGGAAAGGAAAAGGAAAGGAAAAGGGAAAGGAAAAAAGAAAGGAAAAAAATAAAAGGAAAACGAAAGGAAAAAAGAAAAGGAAAAGAAAGAAAAAGGAAAAAAAGAAAAGGAAAAAGAAAGAAAAAAGGAAAAGGAAAAGGGAAAGGAAGAAAAAGAAAAGGAAAAAGAGGAAAGAAAATGGAACTTATATATTTTTATATGATAACTTAATTTTTTTTAAACTCTAATTATATGGCCATTTTAAATCCAAGCCAACATGGAGATTTTTGCATCTTAATCCTATTTCCCGACATTATAACTTAATATTATGGATTTTTTATGTAATTTAAAGTTTAATGATATTTTAATTAAAATGGATAATTAATTATATTATTATTTGATTTAAAACTTATGTAAATGAACAAATTAGATATTAAATAGAGTGTTTAATTTTGTTTAATTAAAAATAAATTGTCTCATAATTTCTTTACTTCGTAATTAGTTTGGATTAAAATTAAAATGGATTCGGTTAATTAAAGTTAATTAGATCTAGATGTGTGAATTTTTTTGATATTGGTTATTGATCATTAAATTAGCAACAATCTATTTCTTGGCTTAATCCTATTAGATATTTATTACAGTATTTTTGTATTTGCGCTAAAATTGGTCACAAACACCCAATTGTCGGTTAAAGCACCAGTTCACAATCACAGATCACAGATAACAAGTATGTAGAGAACAAAAATGAAGATCATTCAAAAAAATTAGTAGGAAAGCAGTGAAGTAAAGAGCACAGAATTTATAGTGCTTCGGAAATCCGGCCTACGTCCACTTTGAAGTTGATCACTTTATTGAAGATTGCTTGCTGATTACAATGAGTCACAGCGGATTACAACAATAGAATTCGAGTATAGTGATGATTCCAGCAGAGTCCAGACGTAGAAAAGCCCAAAAGATCCCCTTTCTAAAGCCTTTGGGATGCTATTTATAGACGTAAGCTGCAAATATCTCGCTTAGATCTTGGGAGACTTCTTCTGGCACATGAGTGGCCTAGGCGATCGATCCCAAGTGATTTCGACTCGATCTGTGATCAATACTATAACGATCCTGACTCGACCTTCGAAAATCGACACCGAATACGACACTCATATTCAAATGCCGCAGATTCAAACGTCAAATCCGAGTCACCGGAGCTTATAACACAATTTAGTATAACAACACAGCGGAAGAAAAACAATAATACATTGATATACAACATTGATACAATATCTGACACAACAGATGATACAATAGATATCAATATACATCAGAGATATGACACAATAGAATATCAGCGGAGAAGAAAAATAGATAACACCAGCAACGGAACAAATAACTCTAAGATGGTCTTCAAGGAAGAACTCCAGCAGTAGCTTGAACTCCCAATGACTGTAACACTTGAATGAACTAGCTCCTAATAACCTACTAAACCCGACTATTTGAAAAACCCAATTCTAAACTGCCTGTGTGGAAAATAATGAGCACCCAGAGTTTAGGAAAGAAACAATAAACTCCAGGTCAGTCGTGGGACTGGTATGAGTAACAAAAACAGTTTATCTTTAAAAACAAACTAAGAAATATTTTAAAATAGATACGCAATGCTTTTGGAAAATGAAACTACCATAAGGCCTCCCGCACGCACACACAATGCAAACGCAGAATCGGAGGAGATTTCTCCTTATGATAGTTAAACATGCTTAATACGCAAATTTCTTTGATATTATTACTATAAGTGCAAAGTGTAGGAAAACGTTTCGAAAATAGAATATAAATCTTAGCCAACATAGGCATTTCACACTTATGCCAACTATAACTACCATGTTCAATAGCAGGTTACCACCACATTCCATGGCAGGTTATACAACTAAAACCGTACAAGGCTCGTATTTTTTATTTGGATTTCCAACAAATGGTCGGGCCAAAGAACTTCCCATTGCCACATGGGTACGCCTCTGGAAGGACGCCCCGAGAACCTAACCGGATCTCTGCCAACACATGGCTGGGTTACCTCTAACTAGGTAACTACTGACACGAGTATGCCATCACCCGGTTGTAACCAACCTTTATCCGGGGCCCCAACAACAATCACAAAGTAATATATATATCTACGATATCCACATAAGTTAAGTATCTAGGCTCCATACCATGATACCACTTTTATCCAAAAGGAAATGAATACACCCTCAGGGGGCGCTATCCCCAAATAACCTTGCTGCATTCTTCATGTTTTGACCATTACCGGGTTGTGAGGTTCGACGAAGTCTCGTCCACATAGCTACGCTTTTCACAAAAGCCACGCTTTGATCAACAAATGATCAGTAGCACCCAGCACGCCACATTACCAAGTTGGGAATATATTACTAATAACCTTCAACTACATAACCTCTGAGCTCGTACGTCTCAGAGAAGGGTGTTAAGCTAAGAGAATAAATTCTCCGCCACAAACAGAAATGTATTTGAAAGAAATCTTCTTTATATCTCAAAATGTAATGTCAGACATACAATCCATACAAGTTTGTTCTGGGTTCGAACAGAACCGAAGGCACTTTCGAAGAAGTCCTTGCAATCCCGGTATTCACAATCCCGATCGGAATTCCCATCACTTAGGGAATCTCTATACCGGCGCGACTCAGTGAAGAGACAATCGATAGGTCATCCTATCATTCTCGCAAATACCCGGTCTTCACCACCGGTCTTCAAATGCTATCCATAACGACGTATCATTATTCAAATGGGTTATATGACACAAGAGTCCTTCCTCGGCTGAACCGAATAACGAGCGCAATATTAAAAATCGTATGGATACTAGGGTCTCAGTTAAATCACAGCATAAAGCTCAAAAGTTTTCATTCAAATGGTTAAAACAAATTACCATTTCCAATCTTAAAAAAAAAAGATTCATTTCAACAACCTTCAATGGTTTAAACAAATTCCTCGCTTTTAATCTTTTAAACGAAAGATTTAATTCACAAAGTTCACCCCGTTCACAAAGACCCATTCATGGATTTCAAAACAATTTCCATTTCAATTGGATTAACTCGTTAAACCATTAAATTAAGATTTAATTTATAACTTTCAAACTCGTTTCCAAAGATTCATTCATAGCCTTTCAAAACAATTCCAATAGAAGTTGGAGTAACTCATTCGGTCTTTGAATCAAAGACTCGTTTCATAGCTTTCAAAACATTTCAATTCTATTTCAACTTGAAACCTTTCAACATAATTTGGAAATCTTTTTTTTTAAATGAAAGCTATTATTATTTGAAAATAAATAGGTTTTTTTTTGGGAAAAACTGATTACAATTACATTAGTTAAAACCATTCAAGTATAAAACTTGGATTTAGATTTCCCAAACTATAATTTTTTTTCAAAACGGTTAAAACCCATATAAACACCTTTATAATTTGCATAATTATTTTAGACTAAAATTTTCAAATCATTGAATTCAATTTCGAATATTGAATTCAAATTCAAATCAAATTATTTAAATTTGAAGTTTTATTAAGTTATTTAAAATAACTCTTATTTTCAAAACTTTCAATTCCAATTCCAAAACTATTTTGGATTCAAGAATTAAATCTTTAAAATTGTTAAAAATCAGCGACTTAACCGATTTCGTCGTGAAATCCATATTGTGTGTGTAGGGTGTAGTCCAGGGGTTTTACACACAATAGTGCAACATCATTCTATCATCATAGATTCAAATACAAAAATATGGTTGATAAGTGGTATAAGCTATAACGCTTATCTCTCATACACACACACACACACACACACACACGCACACACACACACACACAGATATATATATCACAGATAATTAATTACATTCGTCCCAGATATATGAATTACAAATCACAACACAATCAGAATATATCACAAAGCATCACATATCAGGGATATCAAACAATTTGACAATTAATTCAATTCACCATCCAATATAATCCAAACATCCTATTCATCCCAGATAAATGAATTACAAATCACAACACAATCAGAATATATCACCAATCATCACATATCAGGGATATCAAACAATTTGACAATTAATTCAATTCAACATCCAATATAATCCAAACATCCATAAGTAGGCTCAATTTATTATTTGATTAATTTAAATCATGTAAGTCGTCAATCATGGCTAATTAACATAAATAAATTTCAAATCATTTGATTGATTTTCCTTCAATCATTTATTACTTAAATAAATCAACCTTTAATTATAAATCAATTATCCTTTATTAATGAATCAATTGACCTTTAATTATTAAATAAATCTTAGTTACTGACCTTCATCAACAATAAAAAATTCTTTAATTACCTTGCCCAAGAAATTTACCTATACTAAATCATCATTGATTATAAATTGATTAACCAATAAGAACTCATTAATTAATCCTAATTATTTAATTAATTAAATGCTAATTGTAACTTAATTATCTCTTACTTACAATTTAATATTTCCTAACTTAATTAACTCAAACCTTAATTTATAACTTTAAACTTGTAGTTACTCATTTGATTATTACAAATCATTAATTATCTATTCAAATAAATTTAATAATTTATAAATTCCAATCATTAAATCTACTTAAATTTAGGGTAAAACTCATTCTATTTAATAATTTAGTTATCACTTATAAACATGTTTGAAAACATTCATTTCCAAATTTTCTTTTAAATTTCATTTTAAATTTCAGGATTTAAAATGAATACCAATTGATTTTTAGTAAAGTTTTAAAATTAATTGTTTGCTAAAGTATCACTTTTGTTATAAAGAAGTTTAAAGAATAAAATTCCACTTCTCTTAGAATTCACATAACAAAGGGTATTCTAACATTTTTAAACTTATTTAAATATTAAAATTTATAAAACTTCATTTTATTTCAAACTCTAAAATTCAAACTCAGACTCACGTCCAGGATTCAGATTTTGTTTTAACTTTGCCTAAATCTTTCTTTTACCAATCAGATTCAAGGTTTTAAATTCAACTCTTTTTAAATTGCTTAACACTTTAAGGTTATGAAAACAAATTTGAAAATAAATTAGAACTTTGTTTCTAACTAAGTTTCAAACTACACTTAAATTTTCATTCAAACTTTGATTTATATCCTCAGTTTAAACTTGATTTATATCCTCAGTTTAAACAGAGTAGGTTCTGTTTTTATTTAAACCTGGAATTTCATATACCCGAGACTAACCTATTTTGCTTCGAGTCCAACCTGTCTTCTCTTCGAGCAAAGCATTGCATTACTTCGAATTCACTCAGTTCCCCAACACCGATACACCACCAGCCTCGTGCACCTACACCATTGACCTCGACGACTCGGACCACCGCCGACGCTTCCAATACAACGACGATCACCACTACTCATGATCCCACCCACTCAATATTTGAATCCAGGTCAAAATCAAAATCGAGCATCAAAGCTCAAAACTGGAACAACATCACAACCTAGAACAACACTTGAAACCAGGAAATCCCCTCGTTCTTCCTGCTCCGATCACCGAAAATCATGAAACTTTGGCCATCCATTTCTCAACACCTCCTCCACCAATTCCCCAAACCACGTCGAACTCGATCACCAACACAAGCCATGGTGATCGATTCATTCAACTCATTAAAATTTAGGGTTCCATAACAAATCTTGCATTAGCACCTTCCATGGTGGATTGCATCACTGTCCACCATTTTTCCTTGATGCTACAATCACTTCTTCGGCATTAGGCAGAACCCCGACCTCTCTAGTCACGAAGATCATCAGAGAAACCCAAATTTCATATTTTGTTCAACCCAAAAATGCTCCTATAATTCCAAACTAAAAATGATGATGTTTGGTTTAAAAATCATGTTATAGGTTAAGGATTTAATTTATGGTCCTGAATTAATAAATTAAAATGTTTGAGTTTTACTCTTATTCAAGTTCACCCTGCTGTTTTGATTTTCCAGAGCAAGATTCACATTTATTTCAACTTAAATAAAAATTTAAAATTTTAAGCTATGATGAAACAAGCAAATTTGGTTTGTATTCTAAGTCCCTAAAGTTATCAGATCAAGAGGTAATAAGTTTGAACCAAAATTCGAGCTTGGAAACTACAACAGTTTTGTTACAGAGACTATAACCTATACACAACCATCATCCCTATACATAGGAAAAATACACATATACTAGAGTACTTATTTCAGATCTTAACCATGCAATCAGATTCATATGCTAAAGTTTTTTTAAAAAAAAGATGTTACTCACCTTCCATATCTTTGTTTTAGAAATGACAGAGCCTTCTTTTTCTTTTGAAACAGTCTTTGAAACTGGAAGCTAAAATCTTCTTTTTATTCTCTGGCTTGAGATTTGTATTGATATAAATTGTAATTTATGTTGAAGTTTTGAAATGATGTTTACTTAGCTTGATGAACGAACTGAGAAGGCTAACATATATCAAAGAAAACTTTACAGATTGATATCATCTTTGTACAACAGGGTATATTATTTCTGTTTGTTTGTACAATAGGCATGGATGAAAATGCTTGCATTATGGAGAAGTTGCTACTTGTTTGTACAACAGGTACTTTTTCAATATGGACCTGAAGAGATAGGGTATGTTCTTAGAAATGCAAACACTAATTGCTAGAGTCCTTTGCTTTAGTTGAATATATGGTTATTGCTTCATTATGCTTACCTCTTTTGTTTTGAATGATTTGTTTCTTTTGCATTGCTTATACATATGAATTTTATTTTGTTTGTATTTCTTCTTTTTGTCTTATATATATATGTCTTATGTTGAATTTTGTTTTGGTCTTGTTAATTTGAAATTTTAATGAAGTTCTATTTTTATTAAGTTGTTATAATTTAACAAATTTGTTTACTTCATATTTTGTAATTTATCTTATGTGTATAATTATATTTCTAACTTAAGTATTTAAATTGCCTTACATACACATTTCCTTATATATTTATTTTTCTACTTAGGTCACATATATATAAGATTTAATTTCAAATGAATTAACACATATTAAATTTAAATTCGGAGAAACTCAAATCTATTTACCGATAAATTTTGCAATTTTATTCAAAAATTAAATTAATTCCCAATTTAATTTAGTCAAAATCAGGGATTGTTACAGGTTCCCCTCCTTAAGAAATTTCGTCCTTGAAATTTGCCAATTTTAGTTTTATAAATTATCCAAAATACACTTTATATTAAGTGTTATAGTCATTCATCCAACCATACATATACATACATCTTGCTTTCACGACATCCTGAGTCAAAATACATATATAAAGCATATATTACCCAAAAGGAAACATCCTAATCATTTTGCAGATCCTCACTATCAGAGCTTCCCCTCTCAGGTCCTGATAATTCTCTGATCTCCGCCTCACTGTCTAATTCCGAATCTTCCACTGGATCAGGTACTACAGGGATAAAACCTCCACCATCTAGCTCCTCAATGTCATCATCCAAATTCCAAATAATTGCTTCATCATCTTTTGACTCTACATAATATTCCTCATCTTTAAATTCTTCTTCGTCCTCAAACTCTTCCTCGTCCTCATCGAGTCCTTCCTCGACCTCGAATTCCTCTTCATCGTCGAATACCTCCTCGATTTTTTCTGTTACTTCCTCATCCATAGACGAATCATGAATCTGGCTAGCCGAACCATAATCACCAACTCTTCTGGCCTTTGAGGTTGCTCCGCCTCGGCTGATGCTATGGGTTCTCTACAATCAAAATTAAAATCCAAAGATAGATGAAAAATGATTCATCAAATCAAAGTGAATATCTATTCTGCATTTGGCTTACCAAATCAGAATATCAACAATAGATACAAGAAAGAATCTATTAAATTTTTAACAATATACTCGGGTCATCCATATCTACGAAATATGAAAGGCACTGATTAGTTTGAAGGGACACTAACCATTCGTAGCATATATCGAACCCCAAACAATAGATAGATATATGGATACAATTTGAAAACTTTTAGTTTAAAAACCAAAGTATACCTATCAACCATAGGAACCAAAACAATCAATTACATCCAAACAATAATTCTGACCATTTGGAGTTTATATCTCATTCAAATATATCCAAAAAAAATTCCTGGATCTACCAGAAACTATCGAAGAATTGAGAAAAATGCTGAACAAAAGAGATTGATAGAGAAAAGATCATTTCCTTGTTGTTACAGGGTATTGACCATTTATAATCGTATTCCCCTGTCCCCTATCTCGTCCTCTTCTTGCACTCATACTTACTATTAGTGGATAGTAAGAGAATTTACTGAGGCATAACGATAGATATCTTAGGGATACTCATTCTAGGGTATACTTCATCCTATCTCTAATGAGCTACTTAATTTGTTATACTCCTGAGCTAAAGTTTTTAACCCTCAGCTCTGATACCAATTATAACGATCCCGACTCGACCTTCGAAAATCGGCACCGAATACAACACTCATATTCAAATGCCGCAGATTCAAACGTCAAATCCGAGTCGCCGGAGCTTATAACACAATTAATATAACAACACAGTGGAAGAAAAACAATAATACATTGATATACAACATTGATACAGTATCTGATACAACAGGTGATATAATATATATTAATATACATCAGAGATATGATACAATAAAATAGCAGCAGAAAAGAAAAATAGATAACACCAACATCGGAACAAATAACTCTAAGATGGTCTTCAAGGAAGAACTCCAGCAGTAGCTCGAACTCCTAATGACTATAACACTTGACTGAAGTAGCTCCAGATAACCTACTAAACCCGATTATTTGAAAAACCCAACTCTAACTGCCCGTGTGGAAAATAGTGAGCACCCAGAGTTTAGGAAAGAAACAATAAACTCCAGGTCAGTTGTGAGACTAGTATGAGTAACAAAAACAGTATCTTTAAAAACAAACAAAGAAATATTTTAAATTAGATACGCAATGCTTTTGTAAAATGAAACTACCATAAGGCCTCCCGCACACACACACACACACACACACACACACACAATGCAAACGCAGAATCGGAGGAGATTTCTCCTTGTGATAGTTAAACATGCTTGATACGCAAATTTCTTTGATATTATTACTATAATGCAAAGTGTAGGAAAATGTTTCGAAAATAGAATATAAATCTTAGCCAGCATAGGCATTTCGCACTTATGCCTGCTATAGCTATCATGTTCAATAGCAGGTTACCACCACATTCCATGGCAGGTTATACAACTAAAACCGTACAAGGCTCGTATTGTTTCTTTGGATTTCCAACAAATGGTCAGGCCAAGGAACTTTCCATTGCCACATGGGTACGCCTCTAGAGGGACGCCCCGAGAACCTAACCGGATCTCTGCCAACACAAGGTCGGGTTACCTCTAACTAGGTAACTACTGACACGAGTATGCCATCTCCTGGTCATAACCAACCTTTATCCGGGCCCCAACAACAATCACAAAGTTATATATATATATATATATATATATATATATCTATGATATCCACATAAGTTGAGTATCTGGGCTCCATACCATGATACCACTTCTATCCAGAAGGAAATGAACACACTCTCAGGGGCGCTATCCCCAAATAACCTTGCTTCATTCTTCCTGTTTTGACCATTACCGGGTTGTGAGGTTCGACGAAGTCTCGTCCATAAAGCTACGCTTTTCACAAAAGCCACGCTTTGATCAACAAATAATCAGCAGAACTCAGCATGCCACAATACCAAGTTGGGAATATATTACTGATAACCTTCAACTACATAACCTCTGAGCTCGTAGGTCTCAGAGAAGGGTGTTAAGCTAAGAGAATAAATTCTCCGCCACCAACAGAAATGTATTTGAAAGAAATTTGCTTTATATCTCAAAATGTAATGTCAGACATACAATCTATATAAGTCTGTTTTGGGTTCGAACAGAATCGAAGGCACTTCCAAAGAAGTCCTTGCAATCCCGGTATTCACAATCCCGATCGGGCTTCCCATCACTTAAGGAATCTCTATACCGGCACGACTCAGTGCAGAGACAATCGATAGGTCATCCTATCGTTCTCGCAAATGCCCAGTCTTCACCACCGGTCTTCAAATGCTATCCGTAACGACGTATCATTATTCGAAATGAGTTATATGACACAAGGGTCCTTCCCCGGCTAAACCGAATAACGAGCGCAATATTAAAAATCATATGGATACCAGGGTCTCAGTTAAATCACAGCTTAAAGCTCAAAACTTTTCATTCAAATGGTTAAAACAAATTACCATTTCCAATCTTTTGAACAAAAAGATTCATTTCAACAACCTTCAATGGTTTAAACAATTTCCTCGCTTTTAATTTTTTAAACGAAAGATTTAATTCATAAAGTTCACTGCGTTCACAAAGACCCATTCATGGATTTCAAAACAATTTCCATTTCAATTGGATTACCTCGTTAAACCTTTAAATTAAGATTTAATTTATAACTTTCAAACTCGTTTCCAAAGATTCATTCATAGCCTTTCAAAACAATTCCAATTCTAGTTGGAGTAACTCATTCGGTCTTTGAATCAAAGACTCATTTCATAGCTTTCAAAACATTTCAATTCTATTTCAACTTGAAACCTTTCAACATAATTTGGAAATCCTTTTTTTAAATGAAAGCTATTATTATTTGAAAACAAATTGGTTTTGTTTTGGGAAAAACTGATTATAATTACATTAGTTAAAACCATTCAAGTATAAAACTTGGATTTAGATTTCCCAAACTATAATTTTTTTTAAAACGGTTAAAAACCCATATAAACACCTTTATAATTTGCATAACTATTTTAGACTAAAATTTTCAAATCATTGAATTCAATTTCGAATATTGAATTCAAATTCAAATCAAATTATTTAAATTTGAAGTTTTATTAAGTTATTTAAAATAACTCTTATTTTCAAAACTTTCAATTCCAATTCCAAAACTATTTTGGATTCAAGAATTAAATCTTTAAAATTGTTAAAAATCAGCGACTTAACCGATTTCCTCGTGAAATCCATATTTGTGTGTGTAGGGTGTTGTCCAGGGGTTTTACACACAATAGTGCAACATCATTTTATCATCATAGATTCAAATATAGAAATATGGTTGATAAGCGGTATAAGCTATAAAGCTTATTTCTCATACACAGATATATATATATATATATATATATATCACAGATAATTAATTACATTCATCCCAGATAAACGAATTGCAAATCACAACACAATCAGAATATATCACAAAGCATCACATATCAGGAATATCAAACAATTTGACAATTAATTCAATTCAACATCCAATATAATCCAAACATCCATAAGTAGGCTCAATTTATTATCTGATTAATTTAAATCAGGTAAGTCGTCAATCATGGCTAATTAACATAAATAAATTTCAAATAATTTGATTGATTGTCCTTTAATCATTTATTACTTAAATAAATCAACCTTTAATTATAAATCAATTATCCGTTATTAATGAATCAATTGACCTTTAACTACTAAATTAATCTTAATTAATGACCTTCATCAACAATAATTTTTTTAATTACTTTCCCCAAGAAACTTACCTATATTAAATCATCATTGATTATAAATTGATTAACCAATAAGAACTCATTAATTAATCCTAATTATTTAATTAATTAAATGCTAATTGTAACTTAATTAGCTCTTACTTACAATTTAATATTTCCTTACTTAATTAACTCAAACCTTAATTTATAACTTTAAACTTGTAGTTACTCATTTGATTATTACAAATCATTAATTATCTATTCAAATAAATTTAATAATTTATAAATTCCAATCATTAAATCTTATTAAATTTAGGGTAAAACTCATTCTATTTAATGATTTAGTTATCACTTATAAACATGTTTGAAAACATTCATTTCCAAATTTTCTTTTAAATTTCATTTTAAATTTCAGGATTTAAAATGAATACCAATTGATTTTTAATAAAGTTTTAAAATTAATTGTTTGCTAAAGTATCACTTTTGTTATAAAGAAGTTTAAAGAATAAAAATCCACTTCTCTTAGAATTCACATAACAAAGGGTATTCTAACCTTTTTAAACTTCATTTTATTTCAAATTCTAAAATTCAAACTCTAAAATTCAAACTCAGACTCACGTCCAGGCTTCAGATTTTGTTTTAATTTTGCCTAAATCTTTCTTTTACCAATCAGATTCAAGGTTTTAAATTCAACTCTTTTTAAATTTCTAACACTTTAAGGATATGAAAACAAATTTGAAATTAAATTAAAACTTTGTTTCTAACTAAGTTTCAAACTACACTTAAATTTTCATTCAAACTTTGATTTATATCCTCGGTTTAAACTAGATTTATATCCTCAGTTTAAACAGAGCCGGTTCTGTTTTTATTTAAACCTGGAATTTCATATACCCGAGACTAACCTATTTTGCTTCGAGTCCAACCTATCTTCTCTTCGAGCAAAGCATTGCATTACTTCGAGTTCACTCAGATCCCCAACACTGATACACCACCAGCCTCGTGCACCTGCAACATTGACCTCGACGACTCGGACCACCGCCGACGCTTCCAATACAACGACGATCACCACTACTCACGATCCCACCCACTCAATATTTGAATCCAGCTCGAAATCAAAATCGAGCATCAAAGCTCAAACCTGGAACAACATCACAACCTGGAACAACACTTGAAACCAGGAAATCCCCTCGTTCTTCCTGCTCAGATCACCGAAAAGCACGAAACTTTGGCCATCCATTTCTCAACACCTCCTCCACCAATGCCCCAAACCATTTCGAATTCGATCACCAACACAAGCCGTGGTGATCGATTCATTCAACCCATTAAAATTTAGGGTTCCATAACAAATCTCGCATTAGCAACTTCCATGGTGGATTGCATCACTGTCCACCATTTTTCCTTGATGCTACAATCACTTCTCCAGCATCATTCAGAACCCCGACCTCTCCAGTCACGAAGATCATCAGAGAAACCCAACATTTCATATTTTGTTCAACCCAAAAATGCTTCTATATTTCCAAACTAAAAATGATGATGTTTGGTTTAAAAATCATGTTATAGGTTAAGGATTTAATTTATGGTCCTGAATTAATAAATTAAAATGTTTGAGTTTTACTCCTATTCAAGTTCACCCTGCTGTTTTGATTTTCCAAAGCAAGATTCACATTTATTTCAATTTAAATAAAATTTTAAATTTTAAGCTATAATGAAACAAGCAAATTTGGTTTGTATTCTAAGTCCCTAAAGTCATCAGATCAAGAGGTAATAAGTTTGAACCATAATTCGAGCTTGGAAACTACAACAGTTTTGTTACAGAGACTATAACCTATACACAACCATCATCCCTATACACAGGAAAAATACACATATACTAGCATACTTATTTCAGATCTTAACCATGCAATCAGATTCATATGTTAAAGTTTTTTTAAAATAAAGATGTTACTCACCTTCCACATCTTTGTTTTAGAAATGACAGAGCCTTCTTTTTCTTTTGAAACAGTCTTTGAAACTGGAAGCTTAAATCTTCTTTTGATTCTCTGGCTTGAGATTTGTATTGATATAAATCGTAATTTATGTTGAAGTTTTGAAATGGTGTTTACTCAGCTTGATGAACGAACTGAGAAGGCTAATATATATCAAAGAAAACTTTACAGGTTGATATCATCTTTGTACAACATGGTATATTATTTATGTTTGTTTGTACAATAGGCATGGCTGAAAATGCTTGCATTATGGAGAAGTTGCTACTTGTTTATACAGCAGGTACTTTTTCTATATGGAGCTGAAGAGATAGGATACGTTCTTAGAAATGCAAACATTAATTGCTAGAGTCCTTTGCTTTAGTTGAATATATGGTTATTGTCTTCTTTATGCTTACCTCTTTTGTTTTGAATGATTTGTTTCTTTTGCATTGCTTATACATATGAATTTTATTTTGTTCGTATTTCTTCTTTTTGTCTTATATGTATGTCTTATGTTGAATTTTGTTTTGGTCTTGTTAATTTGAAATTTTAATGAAGTTCTATTTTTATTAAGTTGTTATAATTTAACAAATTTGTTTACTTCATATTTTGTAATTTATCTTATGTGTATAATTATATTTCTTACTTAAGTATTTAAATTACCTTACTTACACATTTCCTTATATATTTATTTTTCTACTTAGGTCACATATATATAAGATTAAATTTCAAATGAATTAACACATATTAAATTTAAATTCGGAGAAACTCGAATCTATTTACCGATAAATTTTGCAATTTTATTCAAAAATTAAATTAATTCCCTATTTAATTTAGTCAAAATCCGGGATCGTTACAAATACGAATGAATTTCGTATCGATCAAGATCTTGTCCAATCGAGTCGAGATCGATCGTGGACATTCTTTAGGTTGTGCATAAGCTCCTCTGAAAATTTCGTAGCATTTGAACTTGTAGATTGTGAGATATGATCGATGCAAGTTTCTAGTTTTTGATGGCTGTTTCGTTCGTATCGATCCCCCTCGCAATGATCTGTTCATACTGCTTTTTGGGCACCTGCTTGCAGGTTGACATGGTACTAGCTTCTCGGATCGATCCACTTTTTATGTCAAACGATCGAGTCTTTCCTACGTATACCCCCTGTTCGTATCGACCCAGTCGAGCTTTGTTCGTATCGATCATAACTGTCTTGTTCGTATAAATCGTCATAGCTCTATTCGTATCGATCGCTTTCATTTCACTTTATATCAATTTTATGCACTCCACTTTGTATCGGTGGAAGATGTGGATTTCGTATCGATGACCTGTGTTTGTGTAGTATCGATCGACTTACATGAATTATGGGTATGACGATCGATACGGAATCGCCGCTGATGATCGATACGAAGTAAGAGACCTTGTATCGATACAAAGTGGCCTTGGGTTATCGACATGAAATGATTCTCTACGACCGATGCGAAGCATACTTGAGATTGGACCGATATGAAATGGGCTACCGTACTACTGCTGTTGGATTCGAACAAGGTCGATGCTATTGGATTCGAACAAGGCCGATGCTGATGGATTCGAACAAGACCGATGCAAAGAAGGACTTCGTTTGGTTGCTTGATGGATACGAAGAGATACTCGCTAATGGATATGAACAACAGATGACGCAGTGACTTGATGGGCACGAATAGATGGATGCGACTGTAATGAGTTCCTTGACTTGTATGATCATATATTGAGCATTCGAACTCGGATTGACTTGAAATTTGGAAGTTGGCTTTCATGGCTTTGCTTGTCTCGTCATATCCATTGTACCCTGATCCGGACTTGGATAAAATTTACCAACGTCCATAAGCTGCCTATACATAACTGGTAATCGAGGAGAACTATCTTTGATTTCCAATCAATCTTTTGGTATCACGGCCTTGCTAAAAGGCGAGATAACACTTGTCCCCCAAAACATGCCATGCGATAGGAAGGTGTGTTTTGTAATACTATAAGCTGGATGTTCATATCCTGTTGATGACCTGTAAAAGATGATAGTCTTACCAGACTTTGAATGACGATCGTTCAAGATCGTATGCCTGTTTGAGGTGGTAAGTGACCATTCGCGGTCAGATGCCATTAGCGGGCGAATGGTGACCGTTCGCGGACGGGGTGCCGTTCGAGATAGTTTGTGATTGTTCGCGATCGGGTGCCATTCGAGGTGATTTGACCATTTGCTGTCGGGTGCCGTTCGAAGCGAATTGTGACCGTCCGTGGTCGGGTGCCGTTCGAGGCGAGTGGTGACCGTTCGTGGTCAGGTGCCGCTCGTGGCGAATTGTGTGTGCTCGGGGGACTTAGTATCATTAACGTCGGGTTTCACGTTCGAGTGAATTTCTGAATTGTTTGTTATGGCGGTTTATCGGCACCTTAGAGCATGCCTAAGGACCCTTCGCGATCTCGTACATGTGTAAGTGACTTGGCCGTTATAGAATCATCAAAACCAACTTTACATTCAGATGAGTCTTCCAATAGAAATGTCCAACAAAATCAAGTCCAAGCATAAGAAATGGAAAACAAAAGCAACACAGAGACATTAAAGTGCAAACATCTACATCGATGCGATTAGTGGTCGTATCAGAGCATGCTTGAGGATCGTTCTCGGTCTTGTACATGTGTAAATGACTTAATCGCGTTGGTGTGGAGTTTGTCACTTATTTGTTATTATTTCAATCAGTTGATGACAAGTTGACGCCCCGATCCTGAGCCGTTCCCAGTTGATGTTGGTGGTGGTCGCTCTCGTTCCATTGTTGTTGCTCCTTTTTTCACATACCGCGATAGTAGACTATTTCGGATATGCCCCTCAAACTCATCCTTCAAATGCCTGCAATCATCCGTGTTATGAACGTTCAACTCATGAAATAAGCAATACTTGTCTGATCTTCTTTCTTTGTCGGTCGGATCCCTTCTCATTGGCTTTCGATAAGGAATCTGCCCCTTATATCCTGGTAGATTCGCTCCAAAGTCTCATTCAACTCCATATAAGAGGTTAACTTTGGTTCCTTCTGTGGTTGTGTTGGTCCATCACCGTTATCCTTGGCCTTCCATTTCCCTTTATCAGTTCCTGAATCTTTTTCAGGAGGATTTCTGCCCTTAACTACATAAACATCAACTCCTTCTTCTCTTTCAGCATTTGCATCCTCTAATCGTAAAAATCCTTCAGCCTTATGATAAAATTCTCCTAGATCCATAGGGCATTCCTCGTCAATGAATTCTTGAATTTTGTGCCATCAGCTATGCCAGATACAGCTGTCATCAAAACCATGGATGGATCTGGTCGATCTGTCGATGTTGCCGCTGCATTGAATCGCGTCAGAGAGCTCCTCAAAGATTCTTCGGTTCTTTGCATTAGCGTTGCCAAACTCATCACATTCTTGGGTCTTGAAATGTGAACTCCAAATTTACTCATAAACTTCTCTATCAAATCGGTCCATGTTTCGATGGAGCCGCTCTCCAGTAGTCTGAACTATAGCGCTGCAATGTTTGTCAAATAAAATGGGAAGCATCGGGCCATGACCTCCTCCAATGGCCCCAATACCTCCATATGCCTCTTATACTGTGTCAGGTGAACGGCTGGATATGTCCTTCCATCATACATCCCTAGTGTTGGTAGATTGAATATTGTGGGTTCCTAGCCTGTCTAATTGCGGAAGCGAAGGGGCTCCTGTTCACGTCTTCCAGATCTCTATTCACTAGTCCACCTCTCATGGCTCGCCTGACCATCTCCACCAGTCTGTCGCTGTTTCCAAGTAGTGTTCCTTATCCTTTGCCTCTGACCTTCCCCTCGAGTTCATGAGGAAATCCTGGAATCTGGTCTCCTGGGCGGGTGTCCATCACTCTATCAATGCCATGTTGAACAGCACCACCCGGTATCCTGCCTGAGATTGGATCAACACACGCCTGGTGAGTGCCTCTTGCTCTAGGGCCGCTGCTGATGGTCCCTCTCTATTCTGGGTCCTGATTGCTCCATGCTCCTAGCTCCTATCTCTAGCATCTCCTGCAGCTGCGTTAGCTTGATTCTGCACTCCAGTTTGTCCAGCTTGTCGAAGCATATTCTCCATCATCTCTTCTTGCCTTTTTAGAAGCTCTTCATGCATAGCTCCCATCATCATCTCCATCTCATCTCTGGTAATGAAGACTGAGGCTTGGTTCACTCCTGAGGAAGCCTCATGACTCCCTTCATGCTGACTCCTCTCAGTCCTCTGTCTTCTTGTTGATTGTCTTGCCACAACTTTCCAGATCCAAGTCTTTAAGCTTTCAGATTCAAAGTCTAAGTTGTAGAATCCCTGAGTGCTAGCATTCTCGGTGAAAGCACCAAAATGTTTACGCCAAAATTGGTTACAAACATCCAATTGTCGATGAAAGAACCAGTTCACAATCACAGATCGTAGATAACAAGTATGTAGAGAATAAAAATAAAGATCACTCAAAAAAATTAGTAGGAAAGCAGTAAAGTAAGGAACACAGAGTTTATAATGGTTCAACAATCCGGCCTACGTTCACTTTGAATTTGATCACTTGATAGAAGTTTGCTTGCTGATTACAATGAGTCAATGCGGATTACAACAATAGAATTCGAGTATAATGATGATTCCAAAAGAGTTCGGATGTAGAAAAGCCCAAAAGATCCCCTTTTTGAAGCCTTTGGGATGCTATTTATAGGCGTAGGCTGCAAATATCTCACTCAAATCTAGGGAGACTTCTTCTAGCACGTGAGTTGGCCCACGCAATCGATCCCAAGTGATTTCGACTCGATCCGTAATCGATATGAACGAATTTCGTATCGATCAAGATCTTGTCCAATCGAGTCGAGATCGGTCGTGGAGATTCTTTAGGTTGTGCGTAAGCTCCTCTGAAAATTTCATAGCATTTGGACTTGTATATTGTGAGATATGATCGATGCAAGTTTGTAATTTTGATGGCTGTTTGGTTCGTATCGATCTCCCTCGCAACGTTCTGTTCGCATCTCTTTTTGGGCATGTGCTTGCAGATTGATGTTGCGCTAACTCCTTGGATCAATGCACTTTTTATGCCAAATGATTGAGTCTTCCCTACATATACGCCCTGTTCGTATCGACCCAGTCGAGCTTTGTTCATATCGATTGCAACTGTTTTGTTCATATCGATCATTATAGCTCTATTCGTATTGATCGCTTGCATTTCACTTTATATCAATTTTATGCACTCCACATTGTATCGGCGGGAGATGTGGATTCCGTATCGATAACCTGTGTTTATGTACTTTCATATCGATCAGCTGACATGAATTATGGGGTACAACGACCGATACAGAATTGCCGCTGATGATCAATACGAAGTACGAGACTTTGTATCGATACGAAGTGGCCTTAGGCGATCGACATGAAATGATGCTCTATGACTGATGCGAAGCATACTTGAGATTAGACCGATATTAAATGGGCTACTGTACTACTGCTGTTGGATTCGAACAAGGTCGATGCTGTTGGATTCGAAAAAGGCCGATGCTGATGGATTCGAACAAGGTCGATGTGAAGAAGGACTTCCTCTGGTTACTTGATGGATATGAAGAGATACTCGCTGATGGATACGAACAACAGATGACGCCGAGACTTGATGGACATGAATAGATGGATGCGATTGTAACGAATTCCTTAACTTGTATCGATCATATCTTGAGCATACGAACTCGGATTGACTAAAAATTTGGAACATTGACTTTCATGGCTTTGCCTGCCTCGTAATATCCATTATAGCCCGATATGGACTCGGATAAAATTTACCGATGTCCATAATCGACCTGTGCATAACTGGAAATTGAGGAGAACTGTCTTTGGTTTCCAATCAATCTTTTGGTATCACGGCCTTGCTAAAAGGGGAGATAACACTTTTCCTCCAAAACATGTCTTGCGGTAGGAAGGTGTGTTTTGTAATACTATAAGCTGGATGTTCATATCCCGTTGATGACCTGTAAAAGAGGTTGATAGTCTTACCTGACTTTCAATGGCGATCGTTCAAGATCGTATGCCGTTTGAGATGGTATGTGACCGTTCGCGGTTGGATGCCGTTCGCGGCGAATGGTGATCGTTCGTGGTCGGGGTGCCGTTCGATGTGGTTTGTGATCGTCCGTGATCGGGTGCCATTCGAGGCAAGTTGTGACCGTTCGTGATCGGGTGCTGTTCAAGGCGAATTGTGACCGTTCGTGGTCGGGGTGTCGATGGAGGCGAGTGGTGACCATTTGCAATCGGTGTCGTTCGAGGCGAATTGTGACCGTTCGTGGTCGGGCGCCGTTCGAGGCGAGTGGTGACCGTTCGCGGCTGGGTGTCGCTCGCGGCAAATTGTGTGTGTCAGGGGGGACTTAGTATCATTAGTGTTAGATTTCACGTTCGAGTGAATTTCTGAATTGTTTGTTATGGTTGTTTATTGCCATCTCAGAGCATGCCTAAGGACCGTTCGCGATCCTGTACAAGTGTAAGTGACTTGGCCATTATAGAATCATTAAAACCAACTTTACATTTAGATGAGTCTTTCAACAGAATTGTCCAACAAAATCAAGTCTAACCACAAGAAATGGAATACAAAAGCAACACAGAGACGTTAAAGCGCAAACATCTACATCGATGCGAATGGTAGTCGTATCAGAGCATGCCTGAGGATCATTCGCGGTCCTACACATGTGTAAATGACTTAATCACATTGGTGTGGAGTTTGTCACTTATTCATCATTATTTCAATCAGTTAATGAAAATTTGACGCCCAATCCTGAGCTGTTCCCAGACCCAATTGATGCTGGTGGTGGTCTCTCTCGTTCCACCGTTTTTCTCCCCTTTTACATAATGCAATAGCAGACCATTCCGGATATGCCCCTTAACCCATCCTTCAAGTTCCTGCAATCATTCGTGCTATAACCATTCAACTCGTGAAATAAGCAATACTTGTCTGATCTTCTTTCATTACCGGTCGGATCCCTTCTCATTGTCAATGAATTCTTGAATTCTGTGCCATCAACAATGCCATGTACAGCTGCCATCAAAACCATGGATCTGGTCGATTCACCAATGCTGCCGCTGCATTGAATCGCATCAGAAAGCTCCTCAAAGATTCCCCGGTTCTTTGCTTTAGCGTTGCCAAACTCATCACATTCTTGGCTCTCGAAATGTGAACTCCGAATTGCCTCATAAACTTCTCAATCAAATCGGTCCATGTTCCGATGGAGCTGCTCTTCAGTTGTCTGAACCATAGCACAGCAATGTCTATCAAATACAATGGAAGCATCGGGCCATGACCTCCTCCGATGCCCCCCAACACCTCTATATGCCTTATATACCTTGTCAGGTGAACAGTTGGATCTTTCCTTCCATCATACATCTCTAGTGTTGGTTGCTTGAATTATGGTGGTTTCCTAGCCTGTCTAATTGCGGGAGCGAAGGGGCTCCTGTTCATGTCTTCCAGATCTCTATTCACTAGTACTCCTCTCATGGCTCGCTTGACCGTCTCCGCCAGTTTGTCGCTATTTCCAAAAGTGTTCCTTGTCCGTTACCTCTGACCCGCCCCCCGAGTTCATGAAGGAATCTTGGAATCTGGTCTACTGGGCAGGCGTCCATCCCTCTATCAATGCCATGTTGAACAGCTCCACCCGGTGTCCTGCTTGAGGTTGGATCAACACACTCCTGGTGAGTACCCCTAGCTTTGGGCCGCTTCTGATGGTCTCGCTCTATTCTTGGTCCTGGTTGCTCCATGCTCCTAGCTCCTATCTCTAGCATCTCCTGAAGCTGCGTTTGCTTGATTCCGCACTCCAGTTAGTCCAGCTTGTCGAAGCAGATTCTGCACCATCTCTTATTGTCTTTTCAGCAGCTCTTCATGCATAGCTCCCATCGTCATCTCTATCTTATCTCTGGTAATGAAGACCGAGGTTTGGTTCGCTCCTGAAGAAGCCTCCTGACTCCGCTCATGCTGACTCCTCTCATGCTGACTCCTCTCGGTCCTCCATCTTCTTGTTGATTGTCTTGCCATAACTTTCCAGATCTAAGTCTTTAAGCTTTCAGATTCGAAGTCTAAGTTGTAGAATCCCTGAGTGCTAGTATTCTCGGTGAAAGCACTAAAATGTTTTCGCCAAAATTGGTCACAAACATCCAATTGTCGATGAAAGCACTAGTTCACAATCACAGGTAACAAGCATGTAAAGAATAAAAATGAAGATCACTCAAAAAAATTAGTAGGAAAGCAGTAAAGTAAAGAACACGGTGTTTATAGTGGTTCGGCAATCTAACCTACGTACACTTTGAAGTTGATCACTTTATTGAAGTTTTCTTGCTGATCACAATGAGTCACAACAGATTACAATAATATAATTCGAGTATAATGATGATTCCAGAAGAATTCAGACGTAGAAAAGCCCAAAAGATCCCCTTTCTGAAGCTTTTGGGATGCTATTTATAGGTGTAGGCTGCAAATATCTCGCTAGGATCTTGGGAGACATCTTCTGGCATGTGAGTGGGCCCACCTGATCGATCCCAAGTGATTTCGACTCGATCCGCGATTGATACAAATGAATTTTGTATTAATTAAGA
This sequence comes from Allium cepa, assembly GCA_030765085.1. Taxonomy (NCBI): domain Eukaryota; kingdom Viridiplantae; phylum Streptophyta; class Magnoliopsida; order Asparagales; family Amaryllidaceae; genus Allium; species Allium cepa. The sequence goes on from CM060928.1 coordinate 350,368,117, forward strand.
TCTTGTCCAATTGAGTCGAGATCGATTGTGAACATTCTTTAGGTTGTGTGTAAGCTCATCTGAAAATTTCATAGCATTTGGACTTGTAGATTGTGAGATAAGATCGATGCAAGTTTGTAGTTTTTGATGGCTGTTTGGTTCGTATCGATCCCCCTCACAACGATCTGTTCATATCGCTTTTTGGGCACGTGCTTGCAAGTTGACATGGCGCTAACTCCTCAGATTGATCCACTTTTTATACCGAACGATCAAGCCTTCCCTATGTATACGCCCTATTTGTATCGACCCAGTCGAGCTTTGTTCGTATCGATCGCAACTGTCTTGTTCATATCGATCGTCATAGCTCTATTTGTATCGAGCGCTTGCATTTCACTTTATATCAATTTTATGCACTCCACTTTGTATCAGCAGGAGATGTGGATTTCATATCGACGACCTATGTTTGTGTGCTTTCGTATCGATCAACTGACATGAATTATGAGGTACGACGATCGATATGGAATCACCGCTGATGATCGATACGAAGTAAGAGACTTTGTGTCGATACGAAGTGGCCTTGTGCCATCGACATGAAATGATGCTCCACGACCAATGCGAAGCATACTTGAGATTGGACCGATACGAAATGGGCTACCATACTACTGCTATTGGCTTCGAACAAGGTCGATGCTGTTGCAATCAAACAAGGCCGATGTTGATGGATTCGAACAAGACCGACGCGAAGAAGGACTTCCTCTGGTTGCTTGATAGATACAAAGAGATACTCGCTGATGGATATGAATAACAGATGATGGCAAGACTTGATGGACACGAATAGATGGATGCGATTGTAACGAATTCCTTGACTTGTATCGATCATACCTTGAGCATACGAATTTGGATTGACTTGAAATTTGGAACGTTGGCTTTCATGGATTTGCTTGTCTCGTCATATCCATTTTAGCCTGATCCAGACTCGGATAAAATTTACCGATGTCCATAACCGACCTATACATAACTAGCAATCAAGGAGAACCGTCTTTAGTTTTCAATCAATCTTTTGGTATCACGGCCTTGCTAAAAGGAGGGATAACATCTTGTCTGTGCGATCAAGGGGTCAAATGAGTTAAAATAGTTAGATTAAAATGATGATACACTTTGTTTGAAATAAACATCTATAATAAATTCTCATATATGAATATTGTCGTCCTAAAAATAAATTTTTTATTTTAAACAACTTACCCTTTTAAATTTATTGTTTGGATTCGAAGAGACCGGAATCAAATATCAGTGTTATCCGAAACCACTTTGATTTGATAATCACTACGAACCTTTACGGGATTGATTATAGAGTTTAACATGCTAGAATTGGATTAAGTTCACAAGTTCAACTATTTTAAATAAGTAATTGTACTTAGACATTGTCAAGATAACGATGGATTTCTATAAGAGCGTTTGGATTAAAATAAGATGATAACTCGTCGTGTTTGTACGAGTTACCTTGGTTTTCATAGAATTTTTATAACTTAAGTATTTCAATTTTAGTGGGTTTTACTCACGCTGGTTTCCAGCTTGACTCCGGTGTTACTTTATTGTAATGCTCGGGTCAGACCGAGTATTACAGTTTCTAGGTTGGTTGCTTTGGAGCTCAGGAGACGAGTTGGATGGCAGAGACGTGTTGCACGTATTTGATTATATCCTGTTGTGTATTGTAGGCTGTATATTCAGCATTTAAGGACAAGTTATTATAACTGCCTAGGTTTAGTTGTTGATGATTGTACCGATAAATTGTATGTATGTTAACAGTTATAGTTTTTCCCTTATATAAAATGCCGTTATTATATATTATATTTCATTTCGCTGCGATTGTGAGATTCTGTGTTGTTGTTACTTCTGTTTCTTCTTCTATCTTTGTTTCTTTAACTCTAACAACCTGGTACTTTCAACACTCGATTGCTTAGTACTATATACAATGAACGTATTAGTGTCGATTTTCGGAGGTCGAAACAGCCCGGTCGTTACATGTGGTATCAGTGCTGAAGGTTAAGCGAGAATCTAGGCTCTGGTGGGGATTACTCATTAGAGTTAGGGTCGGTAGTATTCTAGAATGAGCTGAGTGTAATATATGAGGGCGCACTTGTTATTTTCTTATATAATGATTTTAAATGAATTTTTATATAAGATTATATTTTGATATATGAAAAGAAATAATTTTTTTTGAATTATTATAGTATGTTGAGGTGATTGGTTGTTATTATAATCAAATAGGATTATAAAATTTAAGTGGTAATATATATATATATATGTATGTATGTATGTATGTATGTATGTATGTATGTATGTAACCAAATAGAAATTTGGGGAAGAATGAATTATGTAAATAAGTTAAGCTAAATATAGATTTAACCTAGTATCCTACAAAATTCGAAAAAGTTTTCAAAGTGTTTTGAAATGAAATATGTTTACCTTGATTGTATTTTATATATAGAAATAATTTTCTAGAAAATTATTATAGAATATAAGATGTGTTTGGTTTATAGATATGGTAATATTGATTATTATCATAAGTTGGTTGTTGTTCCTTAATGAAGGGTGTTTATTACAGAATAAACAATGATGAAACAAGGTGAAATGTTTAAAGGAAAGGGATTACATAAGCTTCATTTATAAGTATGACTTATAAAGTAAAATGGATTTAATTTGAGGAGTTTTGAAACAACGTCCCAAAAAATTGAAATGTATTTCAAAGTCTTTAAGAAAATAATAAATAATATTATTAGACTATTTTGATATGGAATTTTTTTCTTAAAACAAGGGTTGTTTGGAAATTTCGAGAAAATTTGTTTTGGATAGAAACCAAAAAATTAATCACATTTATTAACTGTTAATGACTTCATTAACATTTCTTAATTACTTAATTAAGAGGTTAACTTAAATTAATCATCATTAGTTATTAAGTAATTAATATTTAATTACTATTTAACTAATCTCTAATCATTAATTAACTAAGTGTTAATTAAAATCTAAATTATTATTAATCACTTGATTAAATAAATCTTAATCATAAATTAAAATTTAGTTAACTATCCTTAATTATAGATTAATTAAACTTAATTAATTAATCTCAAATCAAATTAAAAATCATTAATTATTTAATTAAACTTCTCCATTATTAATTAATTAAATAATTAATATTCATCTTAATTACCTTCATAATTAATGAATCCAATCATTAAACATTTATTTATCTTTTAGATAAATATTTCTTATTTAAATCATGCATTTAAAAACAAAATGTTTTAAATTTACTTTAAATTCCATTTGACATTTCTTTAAACTTTAAAACTCAAACTTATTTAAAAATAAGATTTTCAAGACAATACAACTAAATCTTATATGTTTACAAGAAACATATACTTTGTTAATAAGTTTAAAAAGAATTTAAATTTCAATTCAAATCAAATTCAAACAAATTTAAAAAAAAAAACTTTAACATTTGAAATTCAACTTTCAAACTTATTTTAGCTTTAAACTCTTTCTATAATTTATACTTTCAATTCAAATGTAAGTCATTTGAAAACAATTTAAATTTAAATTCTTTTTAAACTTATTAACAAAGTATATGTTTCTTGTAAACATATAAGATTTAGTTGTATTGTCTTGAAAATCTTATTTTTAAATAAGTTTGAGTTTTAAAGTTTAAAGAAATGTCAAATGGAATTTAAAGTAAATTTAAAACATTTTGTTTTTAAATGCATGATTTAAATAAGAAATATTTATCTAAAAGATAAATAAATGTTTAATGATTGGATTCATTAATTATGAAGGTAATTAAGATGAATATTAATTATTTAATTAATTAATAATGGAGAAGTTTAATTAAATAATTAATGATTTTTAATTTGATTTGAGATTAATTAATTAAGTTTAATTAATCTATAATTAAGGATAGTTAACTAAATTTTAATTTATGATTAAGATTTATTTAATCAAGTGATTAATAATAATTTAGATTTTAATTAACACTTAGTTAATTAATGATTAGAGATTAGTTAAATAGTAATTAAATATTAATTACTTAATAACTAATGATGATTAATTTAAGTTAACCTCTTAATTAAGTAATTAAGAAATGTTAATGAAGTCATTAACAGTTAATAAATGTGATTAATTTTGATTATTAATACCAAGATGTTTACAAGAAAAATAAACTTAATTAATAAGTTGAAAAGGATTTAAATTCAATTCAAATCAAATTCAAATCAATTTAAAAACATCTTTAAATTTCAAAATTGAAATATAACTTCCATTCTCAATTTAGTTTTAAATTCTTTAAAACTCTTTCTACAATTCATACCTACAATTCAAATGTAAGTCATTTAAAAGCAATTTAAATTTAAATCTTTAATTTAAAAACTGAAATGGTTTGAAATTTAAAGTGTGACTTGATATGTAAATTGGATATATATGTATATATGTGTGCATATATATATATATATATATATATATATATATATACACGATTTCAAAGTTGACTTGAAATAAATATTAGGTGTTGAATTCTAGAATCACCCTGAGAATGAGGAGTATAACTTAAAAAAGGAAAGGTAAGTTTTTGAACTTATAAGTGGAAAGTGATATTAATAAGAAATTTAAATTTGGAAGGTAAAATTTAAATTGAGTAAGTTTAAATGGACTGAACGAATTGGGAATTTAACCCAGGCCAAGTTAAATAAGTTTTGAACTTATAACTTGAAATTGGAAATTTCAAAGGGTGAAATTGATATTTAACTTATGGAAGTCAAATAGATTAAATTGTAAAGGAAAAGGTATAGATTTGAGAAAAATTTGAAAAAGGAGTTATATGTGTGTAAATGATTTCAAAACGATTTTTAAAATAAAATGGGTTTCGTATTCTGGAAATTAAAAGGAACCAGATTATCGAATTAGTGGATTAAATTATAAAAATGACTAAGAACAAATAAAATAATATTTGGAAATAGGAATAAAGCTGAAATTTCAACTAATCGAGGTTTTAATCATAGGTTAGGAAGTCCTACTAGAACCTAGTCCAAGTTAAGCGATGGCAAAGGGAGAAGAATGGAAGGCAAGGCAGAGGAAGCGGAGAGAAATTGCACGTAAAGCACATGAAGAAACGATAATGGAACATGAGAAACGAGTTAGGGAAAGGGGTGGACAGGGTCCTTATGATAATGTCATATGCTATAGATGTTACAATAAAGGAAATTATGCAGTTAAGTACAGTAAACCAAGAAAGGAAAAGAATGAAGAAGTCAAATGATGTCGCCCTGAGATTTTATGCTTTAAGTGTCAAAAGAAAGGTCATTTTCTAAACCATTTCCCTAAAGTGAGGAAGGTGAAACATAAACCCATAATACCAGTCGACGGGTCAATCATTTGTGTGACGACCTAGAATTTTGAACATTTGAAATTGAAAATATTTAATTAATTTAAATATTTAGAAGTTGGTTTAGCATGAATTTCAAATATAACTATGAATTTGGCAATTAAATTATTGAATTTAATTTATTGAAGTTGGGTGAAATATTGAATCTTGATTTTTATGTTGATTAAAAATATTTCAAAGGCTTGAGAAATTTATATTTATAATACTAAAGATAGTGAAAGCTTTAGAACTGAAATTTGAAGTGATTTGTTTAGTTTTGAATTTATATTATTTAAATTGATATTTAAAAATAGCCTTCTGAGGTCTCGGAATTCGACGAAACCAGTTCCATTGGATCCATAATAGTGTATTATCGTCGGATTTAAATTTTCATAGTGTTTGGAGCAATCGTTTGATCGTACGATAGACAAATGCGCTTAATTTATATCGAAAATTTAATATAATAACTGGTCCAAAATGCTATCTTCTCCATACGATCAAATTTGGACTCGAAACCTTTCCTTTGCGTTTGGAATAGGCATATAACATTATAAACGCCTGGCGGCACGCCTCGATTGGAGGTCGAGACTTTTGGCTCGATTTCGGAACGTCTAAATTCAAATTTTTTTATTTATTATATTGTTACCCATTTAAAACAAATTATCGTGATTCAACTTGTGGCCCGCGTCTTCTAACACTTGTCCTTCATCTTGCAACACCCGTCAAATTTTTTTCATGCGTTTAATTAAAAAAAATCGAGTTAATTTACAAAAAGAAATCGCTCCGTCTATTTCTTTTTCGTTCCTCTTCACCTCAGACTAAAAGAATCGAAATCAAATTCTCAGAAGAAGAAAAATGGCCACATTCGAAAAGAAATTAAGGCCGAGCCTTTTCCTAAAATTTTACGCGATCGAATGGCAGTCGAATCGAACATGGACCATTCATTGGGATCGTCGAAATCGTGTTGTTGGGTTCGTCGATCAAGTCACAAGAAGATGGTGGTCGTATTGGCAAGGGTAGGTCACGAAGCAGCAGCGGCCATCGCGATGACGACATGTATCAGAGGAGGGTCGTCGAAGGCAATCGAGATAGTACGATGGAAGAGGGTTGTCGAAGCTCGGTCAAAGTAGGGTGGTGCTCGCAGTGATGATCAGGGATTCGTGGTGCAGTTTCGAGTGAAAGACAGTTTTAGGGTTTAACGAATGCGAGAGGCCGTGAAGCATCGAGGTGCAGTGGGATGAGCTTGGTTGCCTATCATCATCGACTTCGGCTGTGGGATGGTCGGATGCTCATAATCGAGCACGAGAGTTTAGACGGTGAGGTATATTTACAGTAAGGTATTTATATACTGGCTAATTTTTTAAGAAATAGATTATAATGAATTACATGTTTAATCAACTTGTACAATTTCTTTAATTACGAAAGACAATTTATTAAAGGGAAATTGGTTTTAATTAAATTAGTGGTCAGTCATATAATTAAAAGGCAATTAATTTTTCGATTAGTTAAAAAGGGAATAAATATACCTATACCCATTTTAAATTTACTAGTTTAGATTAAAAATAATTTTATTAAGGTAATTTATGTGGCTAATAAACTTATTAATTTTTTTAGTTACTAAGATGATTATTTAAAAGAAAATTTATTGAAAGTTAAATAATTAGTTAAGTAAATCTGTATAGATTATTTTATATGTACATCGATTATATTTTTTGTATATGGGTTTCAAAAAGAAATATTATATATAATTAGAAAATTTGTTTAAAAAGTAAATTAAATCATTAGTAAAATGAATTGATTTAATGATGCTTGATTGTTCGATTGTTCAGAATGTTAATAAACCGTATAATATTTATATAAGGTCAAAATCTGAAAGGGAACAAGCCGGTTATGACTGGAATTGCAAAATAAAAGAAAAGTTGAGATCTTCTCACTCAACTGAAATAATTAGAATTTCAATTTTTGATTGATTGTTTGGATGTGTTAGTATATATATGATAGTGTGTGTATATATATATTAGAGTGATTGATTTCCCACATTATATAGCGGATGAGACCCTATGCGCCCCATAATAGCGGATGGTATAAAATAATCCCATATATCGCGATATTCCACCACGAAATGGAATTGGTATTTAATTGCTGTGCTAACATCTGTGGATGCAGGGAAATAGGTTGGAGAGATCCAACTGGATTACTCAAATTGTTAAATTTATTTTAATATATTGTGATTATTGATAATCTGTGAATGAATATATCGGTGATTGAAATTTATTGAAGGCTATAGTTAAGCAGAATATATTTTTGGTATCGTAGGATACTAGAAATATAAAATTGCATTTTTGGAAATTAAAGTAGAAAATTTTAAATAAATTCATTTTACAGAATTGATTAAATTTAAAAGAAGGAATTTAAAAGTATAAAAGTTGATTTTTGTAATCCTATCGAATTAATTCCAAAATATGGGTAAAAGATTCTAATAAATGGATTTTGAGTAATATTGTTTAAAAGTTGAAGAATTTATTTAAAATTCGGATTTTAAATAGTTTGGGAGAAATAAGGGAATTTATTTTAAAAGGTAGTGATTGTGGAAATCGATTTGAAAATTGGTTTGGTGTTTGAAAATAAATCTTTAGAAAATCGATTTAAAAATCGATTTGGTGTCTAAAATAAATTTGGGAATCAATTTGGAATTTGATATGGTGTTTGAAATAAATTTGGAAATCAATTTGGAATTTGATTTGGTATTTGAAAGTGAATATTTGAAAATCGTATATTAGTGGATATTTGAAAATTTAAATTCAAACGAAATTATTAAAAAAGGGGAATTTGTTTTAAAAATAAATATTGGTTTATTTTTAAAAAGTGTGGAAAGAAAATTTATGAATTTGGAATGTAAATTTTAGATAAATCAAGAAGGATTTATTAATTGATTTAAGTGAACCATTTTAGAATGGAAAGTGTATTTTTCCTGGGAAGCCGAGTATGTTTTTTAAAGTAGCTTTCAAATATAAATTAAAAGTTCTAAAGATTTAAAAAGAATGTTTTTAGAGAAATTATTTTTGTAAATTATTTTTAAATCTTTAAAGTGAATATTTATTAATTTAATTATAAAAGTGATTATTTTAAAGATTTAATTGATATTTGATTTAGAAAATGGTTATTTAAATAATTATACTCTATCTAATAATTTTATTTTTAAAGATACTTTGGACTTGAGTTTTATATGAGATATTGGTATAAAATTTTATAACTAATATTTTAAATAAAGTGTTTAAAAATAGTTTTTATTTTAAATATTTCCAAGTATATATTTTTGGATAAGTGATTTAAATTATTTTAAACTATTCGGATTCGGCAATTTTTCAGTGGAAATAAATAATATTTAAAAATTTATTCCGCGTAAGGAAAGCGATTAGAAATTTGTTTTCCAAAGGTTGAAGTGTGAAAATATATCTTGCAAAGGTATTTGAATATAAATAATTTGGGGAAAATTATTTAAATCTGGTGATGTTGTGAATGTTTTTTGATAGTTAAATAACCGACTATCAATATTGGCCTTTAAACAGCATTTGAATTTCGATGTGACCGGGGGTCGGATTCCAAATGGTTATCCGATAACCACATCGAATCTTTGTGATGGATCTTTTGTTTAAAAGATCAAAGTGAAATTTTTTTTTGATTTACTTAAAATCTGAGTGTAACCACTTATTTTTAAAATAAGCTCTCATTATCCGGTTAAGCTGGAAGAGGACTTTGCATCATAAAACTCATTCCGAATAAATGATACGATGAAATAGGATTGCATTTGAAGATGTTGTTGAAGACCGGGTGTTTTTGAAAATGAAAGGATTACCTGTTGAATGTCTCTGCACTAAGTTGCTCCAGTATAGAGATTTATATCACCCTTTGTGGTGGGGAGTCCGGGAGTGATTAGTGAATATCCAATTTGCAAGGGCTTCTTTCCTTAATTGGTGGAAGTGCCTTCGATTCTGTTCGAACCCGAAATAGACTTGTATGGATGCATGTCTGACGTTACACTTTGAGATGTAAAGATGGTTTCTATCAAATATATTTCTGTTGGTGGTGGAGAATTTATTCTCTTAGCTTAAAACCCTTCTCTGAGACGTACGAGCTCAGAGGTTATGTAGTTGATGGTTACTAGTGATATACTCCCAATTTGGTAATGTGGCATGCTAAGTGTTTCTGGTCATTTGTTGATCAAAGCATGAATTTTTTGAAAAGCGTAGCTTTGTGGACGAGACTTCGTCGAACCTCACACCCCGGAAATGGTTGAAACAGGAAGGATGCGATACGGTTATGGGGGTCGCGCCAACTCGGGGCATGTTAATTTCCTTCTGGATAAAAAGTGGTATCTGGTATGGAGCCCAGATATTTAACTTGTGTGGATAAAAAGTGGTATTCTGGTATGGAGCACAGATTATTTACTTAGTGGTTGTTGTTTGAGAGGCGCCTCAGATAAAGGTCGGTCTAGACCGAGGGGTGGCATACTCGTGATAGTTAGTTACCTAGTTACAGAGGTAGCCCGGCCTTGTGTTGGCAGAGAGCTGGTTAAGTTCTCGGGACGTCCCTCCAGAGGCGTTCCAATTTGGTGAGGAAGTTCCTTAGCCTGACCATTTGTTGGATATCCAATCATTCAATACGCGACTTGTACGGTTTTAGTTGTAGAACCTGCCATTTAATATGGTAGCTATAGTAGGCATACTATAATGGTACGTATGCTGGCTAAGATTAATATTATGCTTTCGAAATGTTTTCCACACTATGCACTAATGATAATATTAAAAAGATTTTGCGTATCAAGCATGTTTGACTATCATAAGGAGTAATCTCCTCCAATTGTGCGCTTGCATTGTGTGTGCAGGGAGGCCTTATGGTAGTTTCATTTTCCAAAAGCATAGCGGATTTCTTTTTCTTTTCTTTATGCAAATAACTGTTTTAAGATCTCACACCAGTCCCATGACTGACCTGGAGTTTATTGTTCCCTTTCTAAACTCTGGGTGCCTACAATTTTCCACACGGGCAACCTAGAATCAGGTTATTAGTTATTCTGGAGCGATGTCAGAATAGTATGCTGTGGAGATCAGGAGGCAAGATGGATGGCGAGACGTATCACTTATATTATATAGTATCCGCTGTGTATGGTTTGTTGCAAAGTCAATTTCCATGTGGGCAAGTTATAATAATTGCCAGTGTTGTGTTGTGTTGTATATACTCTGATGATGTATTGTGTAAACTGATATAGTTCAGTTGCTTCAAAAATTATTCATTTATCTAATATATATTGTTCCGCTGCGAATGTGAGATTCTGTTATGGTTTCTGTTTTCTTCTTCTATCTTCTTCTTCTTTAATTCTAACGGTTTGGTTTTTCGGCAATCGATTATTCGGAAATTGATATAGTGGACGTATTGATGTCGATTTTTGGGCGTCGAAAAATTAGGTTGTTACAAATTTGTTAGTTACCTAGTTACATAGGTAACCCAGCTAACTAGGTACCCCGGCCTTGTGTTGGCAGAGAGCTAGTTAAGGTCTCGGAGCGTCCCTCTAGAGGTGTTCCCATTCGGTGAGGAAGTTCCTTAGCCTGACCATTTGTTTAAAATCCAATCATTCAATACGCGCCTTGTACGGTTTTAGCTGCAGAACCTGCCATTTAATATGGTAGCTGTAGTAGGCATGCTATAATGGTACGTATGCTGGCTAAGATTAATATTATACTTTTGAAATGTTTTCCACACTATGCACTAATGATAATATTAAAAAGATTTTGCATATCAAGCATGTTTGACTATCATAAGGAGAAATCTCCTCCAATTGTGCGCTTGCATTGTGTGTGTGCGGGGAGGCTTATCGTAGTTTCATTTTTCAAAAGTATAGTGGATTTCATTTTCTTTTCTTTGTCCAATTAACTGTTTTAAGATCTCACACCAGTCCCACGACTTATCTGGAGTTTATTGTTCCCTTTCTAAACTCTGGGTGCCTACAATTTTCCACACGGGCAGCTTAGAGTAAGGTTATCAGTTGTTTTGGAGCGAAATCGGAAAAGTATGCTGTGAAGATCAGGAGGCAAGCTGGATGGCGAGATGTATCACTTATATTATATAGTATCCATTGCCTATGGTTTGTTGCAAAGTCAATTTCCATGTGGGCAAGTTATAATAATTGCCAATGTTGTGTTGTGTTATATATACTTTGATGATGTATTGTGTAAACTGATATAGTTCTGTTGTTTTAAAGATTATTCATTTATCTATTATATATTGTTCCGCTGTGAATGTGAATTCTGTTAGGGTTTCTGTTTTCTTCTTCTATCTTCTTCTTCTTTAACCCTAACGGTTCGGTTTTTCAGCATTCGACTATTCGGTAATTGATACAGTGGATGTATTGATGTCGATTTTCGGGCATCGAAAAATTGGGTTGTTACAAATTGGTATCAGAGCAGTTTGTTAAGCGATAACCTTGGCTCTGGTGGGGATTACTCATTAGAGATAGAGTTAGTAGTACTCTAGAATGAGCTTGAGTGTAATAATAGATATGAGCGCATAATTGTTAGTGAATATAAAATTGTTTTATATTGTGTTGATTGGTTTGTTGAGTGGTATATGGATTCTGGTCAATACGAGTAATTAACATTATTGATAGGAATCTCTAAACACTTGTACAGAACAATTCGACACAATATTGTTTTGAAATAAGGTAAATGAAATAATTTTACCCAAACTATTTTCGTATATAAATGGAAATAACTTTTTGTAAATTATTATAATATATGGTTGCTTGATTGTTGGGAAGTAATAATATTAAAATTATTATCATTATTATTAAATAAAAAATTAAATTCATATACAAATGGGACTTGTAATGTAAATTGTAAATGTGATTTATAATTTGAAATAAAATTCCAGAGAAATATTTGAAAATGTTTTTGAAAAGATTTGAAATATGGAAAATTTGGGAATTAAATCCCTTTTGAGTTTGAAAATGATTTTCAAAGGTATGGAAAAATATGGTGATATTATTTTGGGAAATATTTTTTAATTGGATTTGAAATCTGGTGCAATTTGGATTTAAAAATATTTGGAAATATTTTTGAAGGGATAAAAGCACTAAACTGTTTTCGGTCGCTGGAAAATGATTCCAATGATGATTGCAACATCATCGGTGTTCATATTCGAGTTTCTAAGAGAGGAATTGCTGCCAAAATGTTTTAAATTGAAATTGCTTGCAAAACTAGGTTTGGTTTTGGAAGTTCAAAAGATAATTTGAATTGATTTCAAATTTTGAAATGTTGGAAAGACTCTGGAATCCTATTTAAAATATTTATGGAATCATAAGGGGTTTAATAATTTATTAAATTTGAAAATTTGCTTGGAATGAAAATAAGCTGGCAAACTTATAGAAGTTAAAAAGTTAAATTAAAATAATTGTGAAACAGAAATAAGTTTGAAAACTTAGAGAAATTCAAATTGAAACTGAATTTAACTTGGATTAATTTGAACATAAGTAAATTTGAAATTGAAATTGAATTGAGTTAAATTAAGTGAAATGGGAAATATGTCAAGTTGAACCCAATGAAGCAAAGCATTGAAATAAAATTTGTATGTGAAACTAATTGAAGAAATGACAAATTAAATATGGTTTCAAATGAATTGAATCCAATATTTATAAATGAAAAGTAAATTGAATTCATACGGAATTGGAGATCCAATTTAAATATAAGTAGTTATAAACCAAGGCGGTGAAATTGAAAATAAATATAAGAAGTATATATAATATTTGTATTAAACTTAAGTAATAATGGTGAAATTCTTAAGTAAAAATTTGGAATTGTGGAAATATTCTAAGTTAATAAGTGAATGAAGGTTAAACTTAAATTTGTAAAATGGTGATTGTGGATAAGTGGATAGAAATCAATATAAATGTGAATAAAAAGAAAATTGATATAGCTAATAATCACTTGGAATAAATATGTGGGATGTACGTATATTATTTTATTCGAATAGCGATTCGATCCGGTATTCGAGCACATAATTTCGAGATAATTATATCGATCCGAGTTGGAATTTTTCACTCGATTTTCGACGACGAACCTGGATATGGATTTTTGGTTGATTTTGGAAATTCTCTGTCATAGTTTGCGGCTATGTAAGAAGAATGACGGTTTCTGATCAAGTAACCAGATCTTAGTCCGCGCTAGGAAGTCGAGTGGATGATACTAGTTCGGAAGTGAAATTGTATGATCGAGTGTGCAATTGGATTTGGTATTGCGTACGATGATAAGTACATTGTACGGGATTAAAAGAATATTGAAACTTTTGTAAGAAAATGTGCAAAATGATTTTGGAACGTAGAAATTGGACATGGTTGTTAAATAGCATACAGGTGTCATAAAGGAAAAGGGAATTGGGACTTTTGATTTCGAAGATAATTTAAATTGCTCGACATAAAGGTATGTATTTAAATTCCTATATGAAATTTTATGATTTTCTTGTCTAGCCACTTAGCGTTTTGTTTTCTTTTTGAAATCTGGGAGCCAGTAGTGGCATTTTGTAGTTGTACCAAGGTATTCGCGCAAAAGAGACGCTGGCGAAATTTTTTGAAAATTTAGGGAGTTAGAAAAATTTTGAGAATTTAAAATTTGGATTTGAATTTAAATTTGAATTGATGAGAAAATAATTTTGTTTGAAAACTGTTACCTGGATGTTTGACCATGTAACAAGAGGCTCCGCATAAGTACCATTCGGCATTAGGAGTATCGTGCGGCATGAACTTCGTTTGGCATGAACCTCGTTCGGCAGAAGCCTCGACCGGCATGAAGCTTTGTTCGGCATTGAGCCTCACCCAACATCCTCCCTCGCTCGGCATAGAGCCTCGGTCAGCATGGAAGGGTCGTTTGGCATTGCAAGGTCATTTGGCATGAGCCTCGATCGGCATTCCAGCCTCGCCCGGCATTCATACCTCATTCGGCATTCCAGCTTCGCTCGGCATTCCAGCCTCGTTCGGCATTCCAGCCTTGCCCGGCATTTATGCCTCGTTCGACATTCCAGCCTCGTTTGGAATTCCAACCTCGTTCAGCATTAAGCCTTGCTCGACATAAGTACATCATCCGGCATCTCCCCTCGACCGGCATCGGGTCTCATTCGCCCTACATACTTCACTCAACACACTGCCTCGTTCGACATAGTGGTACCGTTCGGCTTGGATATGTCGCTCCGCATCTGTGTAGCTAATGCCCCGCTATTACCCCACTATATCTCATAGAGGATTTCTACCGCTACGATTTTTCCATATAGCCCTAAAATATAGCATTTCCGCTTTAATCCCCGCTATTTTCGCTATATCCCGTTATTCCCGCTATATTTTGCTATTTCCGCTATATATTCTTTAATAAAATGAATTAAAAAATTGCATTTATACATTATAAAAATTATGAAACTAATTTATTTGATTTAATTTTTAATATATTTTCAGAAATGAAAATACTCTAATATTATACTAAATTCAATTATGTTATATAACTGTTTTAGGTTTATTTAAAGTATATTTGCACATGTTTTTATTTAAAATTATTTATGTATTAATTATAATTCAATTGAATGATAATTTTTTATTTAATTACCATTTATATATTTGTAAAAACATTAAGTACGAGTTTTATATGCTATTTTAGAGCCATCCGCTATATTCCGCTATATCCTCGATGTATCCCCGCTATGACTTTTTGCACCTCCACCGCTTCGAATCTGCCGAGCGCTTTAACTGCAAAGCTCGGCATTTGCCGTTCGGCATTTGCGGCTCGGCACATAGAAGTCAATCACTACAGTCCGAGGTATCTTGCTCCTAGGCTCATTAGGCTAGTCCAGCCTATCTTCGTCTATAAATAGATGGGCAGCGCCACAGTGAAAGGGAACCTTTTTTGAGAACACTGGGGAGACTCTGCCGCATTCAAGACTCATTCTTTTTACTTAGCAATCGTATTCAAGTAGTTGGTGTATGGATTGTATCTGTAATCAATCGTTGAGAAAAGCAATAAAGATTAACTTTAAAGTGGAAGTAGGCAGTTACGCAGAACGACTATAAATCTGGTGTTCTTGTCTTTGCATTTAACTTAGCATACAATTCTCTATTTTAATTTACTTTCTTCATTAATCTCTCTACACAATCCTTCTCAAAGGTGTTAGTGACCAACTTTGGTGCTAACATTTTGGTGCTTTCACTGAGAATCGAATTCTCAGGCCGTTAGGATCTGCTTTGTATCTACTGGATTGAATAAATCCCCCGAAGGAGATCTAACTTATTGACAGAACGTCCTTTGAATCTACTTAGAGTTTCGATCAACAACTCTACTATGGGAAGACCATGCACCCGATCAGCCTCTCATAACGCGGACGTCAATGAGACTGCTAGCGTACAACATATAGGACCTAGCAATCAGCAAGTTAATCCCGGCGTAGGGACTGCCGGAGCTCATAACCAAACGGAAGTTGTCACCAGGACAGAGTTCAACGACCTAATGAGAGAACTCATGGAAAGTAGAAGACAACTCGCTGAACAGATTCAAGCTAACGCTAACCTGATGACTCAGCTTACTCAACAACAGCATCAGAATGCTGGAGGTAGCCCAGCTCCTTATTCTTCGTTTGATAGCTCGACTTCATCCAACGAACCTCTCAGGCATAGATGCCGTAAAACTGAAACTGCAAAAGCAGGTGCTACTGATCGATCTGTTGGGGATGCGGATTAAGGATCTTAAGGCAGAAATAACACTAGAGGGGGGTGAATAGTGTTTTAAAGAATATATGAACTATATGACTAAATTAAAACTTTCAACACAAATCTAAACTGAATTCTAACACAGAATGATCACAGAACATATAACAAATGCAGATAGTAAAGTAAAGCGAGTAAAAGGAAAGAACACACCGGATTTTATACTGGTTCAGAATCCTCCTACATCTAGTCCTGCACCAAGGCAATTTCCTTGTACAGATTTTTATAAGCCAATATCCAAATTACAACCCTCAATTTCTAAGGCCTTGAGGAACCCTCCTATCTCCGAGTCTGGGGTAAACTCTCTTGATTTACGGGACAAAAGATCACCCTAATACTTCTTAATAACAATCCTTTTGAATGGACAGACTCTATGGACTTTTTGAATACAAATTAATCCTATAACTCTGAATAGCACTTTGATCTTTAGTAGAATGATGGAGAATCAAATAGAGAGAGTATCTAAATGATTTCCTATTGAGAATTTGGCAGAATGATGGCACGATCTTGAAAATATGAAGTTTTATGGATATGGAATGGTGGAGAAGAAAGAGTGAAGAAAATAAGAAAGTAGTTGTTAAAAAAATTTGTTTTGGAAGCCTTTATATAGATGCACAACAGTCATAACCATTGGCGAAAGGTTTTCGAACGAATGGACACTTCTTTTGAAAATTGAATTTTGAATCCAACGGTCACCATGTCGACATGGGGTATCCCCTTATGTCGACATCCCTCAGTTCAAAATTATAGAGATGTTGTTTTGTAAAGGCATTTGAATTTAAAACAAGTTGAAACTTCTCTGAAGCAAAGTAAAGTGTTTAGTAATATTTAAAATCATAATAAGTTTTGATGTTTTAAAAATAGAAGTTTTTAAAATCAGAATAGAGGAATATTTCAAGGCTAAAACAAAGTTTGAAAACATTTTTGAAAACATGATTTTGAAAGCTAAAACATTTTGAAAACAAATTTAAAAAACATTTTGAAAAATCTATTCAAACTGAAATTGCAAGAACCTTCCTACAGAGCTCCTCTATAGGACTCGAGAACTTGTACAAAGTAGTTTAAATGATTTTGATTTTCGTGGGTTTGTAAGCCACTTGTCGTAGGTTTGTAAGCTACTTGTCATGGGTTTGTAAGCCACTGGTTTCGATAGAAATTGGGTTCCATCCCAAAAGAAAATTGGAAGAAAGATGAGAGTGCTATTGTGAAGTTTTAACAAAATACTAGACACTTATCTTGAGATCTTGAAATCTTGATTCTCTAGAGTCTTGAATCTTGAATCTCTAATATTCATCTTGATGCTTAAGTCTTTATACTGATCAGTCTTCGATAATACCTACATATACTTCCTATATACATACATATATATATATATATATATATATATATGTATATATATATATATATATCTATATGGAAATGTTAGTATATATTTTATAAAGTAAAGTATAATAACTATATAAGGTTTTTGTCATCAAAACATCATCAACTCAGTTCCTAACACGATCAACTAGGGATCATTCACATCTTGGAGACCACACCCAAGCCGGAACAGGAAACTTAGGAGCTGGAACGCGTGTGGAGACAGGATGCCCGGCTCATCAAGACCCTAATGAAGCTGGTCTTCGAGATACACGTCTGGAAGATCGCCAACAGAGGGAACATCAACCCGAGCGATCCCGTAGAACAAAGCCCAACCTTCCATCCTCCATACAAACTTCGGACTTATCAGCTATGGTCAGGCAGTTAATGAGAGAAAATCAAGGCTTAACCAACGAAGATTGGGGGATATCCAGAAGTCATACTACATTCACTGATACCATTCTACAGGCTGAGTATCCCAGGAAGTTTAGCATGCCAACTATCCCGGCCTACGAAGGAAAGACCGATCCCAGGCAGCATGTGATGAGGTACGAATGGATGATGGATTCGGCTAGAGCAAATGACACGACCAAGTGTAGATGCTTTCCAATTACTTTATCCATAATCGCCGCCATGCGGTTCACTCGACTTCCCCCACGGTCTATATCCAGCTTCGACGAATTAGCAAACGAAATTTGTAGAACAGTTCAGCATACACGCCACTCGTCCCAAGGATGTGATGTCCCTATCTAGTGTAATCCAGGTTCCAGGGGAGTCGTTGAAAGAGTACATGTAGAGATTTCATGATGCGGCTACTGAAGTAAGCAACCGTAACGACCATGCAATTCTGATGGCGGTAATGGGAGGAGTAGATCCGGATTCAGAGTTTGGAGATTGGTTGCCAGGAAAGCCTCCAACAACGCTGGAGTGCTTCTATTCAAAGGCTCATCAATTCATAAGAAGAGAAGAAGCTCGATGGACGAGGCGAGATAAGGCACTAGGGCATGTTCAGGAGACTGTGAAAAGCAACATCGTCGTAAAACAATCCGACGATAACTCGGGAAGGGTTCAAGTCAACTCCAGAACAAGCCTGGGCAATCTAAAGGGTTCGGAGGAGGAAATCCCGGAAAGAAAAGAGAAGCAGGGAAATGGAAGCCAAGGATTCCAACCTAAAACGAATACATCCCACTGAATGCATCTCTTGAGAATATTTACCTGTCAACTTGTAACACTTTTCAATATAAAAAGCCACTCCTAATGGAGTCCACAGAGGAACAGAAGCGGACGGGGAAGTACTTTCGCTTCCATGAGACTTACGGGCACAATACAAAGGAGTGTAGACACCTCCATGACGCCATAGAAAAGTTGATCAGACAGAAAAAGCTGTAGGAATTCATCAAGAATACACAAGAGGGTAGGAAAGGAACATCAGATCCCGGACGTGGGCCGGCTCCACACCAACTAGAGGTACCTACCCGAACTGTGGGTAGATTGGTCATAAACACGATAGTCGATGGACCTCACCCTGTAGACAAGAATTGGCAGAAGATGGAGCGATATGCTAACTCCTTGAGGCATGCGGATTATGAGTGTTGTTCGAATGTGGAGGATGGGACCCCTGCAAAGCAGCAACGCATGATGACAGACGATATAGTGCTTAGGAGCCGAGATGTGGACAAGGTGGAGGCTCATACCATCGACCCGATGGTCATATCTACGACAATCGGGCCAGCATATGTCAAAAGAATTTTAATTGATTGTGGAAGTTCCATTAACATCATTTTCAAAAAGGAATACAACCAAATAAAGATGGAGACAAAAGATTTAAAGCCATCTGAAGCCCGTATCCATGGCTTTAATGGTGCTGCGACTGATGCGGTGGGGTATGTTGAGTTGCAAGTTGAACTAGGAGAAGATGAGCATAGGAGGGTGCGAATCCTACCGTTTATAGTGTTGTATGTTGATTCTCCATATAATGTGTTTCTAGGTCGGCCGGCCCTAGCGAAGTTTAGGGCAGCTTTGGCCCCGTGGTGTTTGACGTTAAAATTTCCGACCAACAAAGGAGTCGGTGTGGTGAATGGCGATTAGGCGACCGGCCGCGCATGTTATGTGGCTGAGATGAGAGAGGCCCAGCAGCGAGAGAAAAGAAAGGTTGCGGACAACTCCGTCCGCATTCGGAATACTAGCGATTGACAAGTGGTGCCCGAGCCCTGGCTCGGGCGACACTCTCGGATCTATCGAGACATAGATCCGAGAGATGATGATGGGGAACCCAAAGAAGCAAAAGCAGCACTGGCTGAACTGACGATTGACATTCCAATTAGCTGGGATGACCCATCATGAGTTCTTAAGATCGGATCGTAACTCGACCCATCAATGGCCGAGGATCTCATTGATTTCCTCCGAGCGAACCTGGATGTTTTCTCTTGGACACATTTTGATATGCACGAGATTTCTCCCGCTATTGCGAGTCATATGTTGAACATAGACCCGAAATACGTTCCTGTAAAACAGAAAAGGAGAGGCATGGATCCGAAGAGGTCCACTGCTCTCAAAGAGGAGGTGGACAAACTCAAATCCAATGGGTTCGTCCGTGACGCCCTCTACCCTGAATGGGTGTCCAACCCTGTGGTAGTGAGGAAAGCGAATGGAAAGTGGAGAACTTGCGTTGACTACTCTGATTTGAACAAAACTTGCCCGAAGGATTGTTTTCCTTTACCCAGAATCGACCAGCTCGTCGAATCAACGGCTAGACACAAGTTATTGTCATCTATGGATGCATACTCAGGACATAATCAGATCCCGATGCACATTCTAGACCAAGAACACACCAGTTTTTCACAGACATGGGGCTATATTGCTATGTAGTAATGCCTTTCGAATTGAAAAACGCGGGAGCAACTTATCAGCGTATGGTGAATCGAATGTTTAAAGACCAGATTGGTAGAACAATGGAAGTCTATGTGGATGATATGCTCGTGAAGTCACGATAGTCAAACGACCACATTCGAGACTTAACAGAGATGTTTGATATACTCAAACATTATGGGATGAAGATCAATCCTTTGAAATGTTCCTTTTGCGTCACGGAAGTTTTTTGGGTTTTATTATGAATGCGCAGGAAATCGAAGCTAACCAGGAAAAGATTAAAGCTATTCGAGACATACAAGTGCCTAAAACTATGAAAAAAGTGCAAAGCTTGAATGGGAAGGTGGCCGCGCTTAGTCGATTCATATCCAAAGCCACAGATAAGTGTATTCCTTTCTTCGATGTAATAAAGAAAGAAAAGAGAAATTTTGAGTGGACATCCGACTGTGAGGAAGCCTTTCGAGCTCTGGCAAGGCATTTGGAAAGTCCCCCGATACTGTCGAAACCGTTAGACCATGAGATGTTGTACGTGTACTTGGCTGCAACCCAACATGCTATCAGTACGGCTCTGGTTCATGAGGAGGACCGAGTTTAGAAGTCGGTGTACTATGTCAGTAAACATTTAACGGGAGCAGAAAGAAATTATCCTAAGATTGAGAACTAGCCTATTGCTTAGTGATTGCATCACGCAAGTTCCGGCCATACTTTCAGGCACATTCAATCAATGTTTATACCGATCAACCCTTGTGGTAGGTACTCTAACGACTGGAAACTTCTAGAAGGATGTTAAAATGGAATATCGAGTTGAGTCAGTTCGATATTACCTACCTGCCATGAAGGGCCATACAAGGGCAAGCGCTAGCAGACTTCATTGCTGAATTCACCATGTTAGACGAATCAGACGGTAACAATGTCATACCTTCCATTCAATGGAAGATGTATATCGATGGGGCATCTAACGACCGTTGTTCGAGGCTAGTATAGTTCTTGTGACTCCTAAAAACCAATCAGTTTCTTATGCTTTGAAGCTTGAATTCCCAATGACAAATAACGAAGTTGACTATGAAGCATTGGTTGCTGGCCTGAGATTTTTCTGAGAGCTGGGGTTAAAATTGGTTGAAATCTTTTACGACTCGCAACTAGTATTATACCAGGTGTGCGGGGACTATCAAGAAAAGGGACAGAGACTTGCCGCATACCTTGCATAGGTTCAAGAGATGCTAGCAAATCAAGAATATTACGATATTTTGCATGTCCCACGTGAACAAAACAGAGAACCGATTCATTGACAAAATTTGCGAGCACCAACGATGCACAACAAATGGGATTGGTTCCCATTGAATCTTTACATACTCCGAGTATAAATATGATCGAGGTAGATTTCATGTTAGAAATAGAAATCGAGAAGGAATCATGGATGACCCCATTCAAGCAATACTTGCTACATAGGGTCTTGCCTGAAAGAAGGAGGGAAAGACGACAGGTCATTCGTAAGGCTTCACGATATGTAATGCAAGACAAAATAATGTATCGGAAGGGATTCTCAACCCTTTTCTCCAATGCATTGCCCACGATGAGATAAAACGAGTCCTGAAGGAAGTCCATGACGGAGAATGCGCTGACCATACTGGGGGGCAGACATTGGCAAAGAAAATCCTCCACTACGGATACTGGCCAACTGTAAATCGGGATGCTGCAGACTATGCAAGAAGATGTGACAAGTGCCAGAAATGTGCAAAAATCCCGAGAGCTCTGCCGACGAAACTCACACAAATGGTTAGTCCCTGGCCGTTTGCAATGTGGGGGATCGACATAGTCGGTTCTTTACCCATATCCAAAGGTGGTGTGAAATATGTGATAGTTGCGGTTGATTACTTCACCAAGTGGCAGAAGCAAAGCTTTTGGCCATGATCGCCACCAAAAAGGTCATTAATTTCATTGTACGAAACATTATATGCCGTTTTGGCCTTCCACGGACTATCATTACTAACAATGGAACTCAATTCGAAAGCAAAGAGTTCAAAGAGTTTTGCCAAAGATATGGCATTAAGAAAAAGTTTACAACAGTTGCTCATCCAAAAGCCAATGGACAAGTGGAAGCCGTGAACAAAATAACCAAGTCCATATTAAAAAGCATTTGGAAAAGGCTAGAGGAAAGTGGGTGGATAAACTTCCGACAGCGCTTTGGGCTTATAGAACCACCCACAAGTCCACGACTGGCCACACTCCATTTGCATTAGCATATGGCATGGTGGCTGTTATACCCATAAAACTTGAAGTTCCGTCACATCGGGTAACTTATTACGACCCTGAGTTGAATCGGGATCTTTTGCTGGAATCACTGGACTTCATTGATGAGAAACGTGAAGAAGCTGATTTAAGAGCGGCTGCATACAGACACCGAGTCGCTCGATATTACAATGAAAAGGTCCAGCCGAGAATCTTTGATGTGGGTATCCTCGTTTTGAAACGAGTTTTCCCAGTCCCATCGTATATGAGTCCTGCATGGGAAGGTCCATACGTCATTGAACGAAAGCTTGAAGAGGGAACTTTCAAGCTACTGACCGTTGATGGCGCGACACTCCCCCGAGCATGGAATAGCGAGTATTTGCGGCATTATTATACTTAGTCCATTTCTTTCATATTTTAATTGCAATTATTTCCAGCATATTTTTATTCTTAGTTTTTGGTATGTAATAAGAAAATTTAGCTTATTTTCATTAATAAAGGCTTGAAGCCATCTTTTCCATGATTATTGATGTTTCTATGTATGATAATTCTATGGCAAACCACTAAATTACATTATTCTGTCTGACGTATGAACGCGCACGAACATCCCAAAATCTCCAAGTCCCTTGAGTGCGGACTGGAGTACTCTGAGTCCCCTGAGTGCGGACCAGAGTATAAACAACTCGAAATCTCTAAGTCCCCTGAGTGCATACTGGAGTACTCAGAGTCTCCTGAGTGCGGACCAGAGTTTAAATGACTCTAAATCTCCAAGTCCCCTAAGTGCGGACTGGAGTACTCTGAGTCCCCTGAGTGCGGACCAGAGTATAAACAACTCGAAATCTCCAAGTCCCCTGAGTGCGAACTGGAGTACTCTGAGTCCGCTGAGTGCGGACCAGAGTATAAATGACTCTAAATCTCCAAGTCCCCTGAGTGCGGACTGGAGTACTCTGAGTCCCCTGAGTGCGGACCAGAGTATAAACAACTCGAAATCTCCAAGTCCCTTGAGTGCATACTAGAGTACTCTGAGTCCTCTGGGTGCGAACCAGAGTACAAATGACTCTAAATCTCTAAGTCTCTTGAGTGCGGATTGGAGTACTTTGAGTCCCTGAGTACGGATCAGAGTATAAACGACTCGAGATCTCCAAGTTCCCTGAGTGCGGAGTGGAGTACTCCGAGTCCTCTAAGTGTAGACCAGAATATAAACGACTCGAAATCTCCAAGTCCCCTGAGTGCGAACTAGAGTACTCTGAGTCCCCTGAGTGTGGACTAGAGTACTCTGAGTCTCCTGAGTGCGGACTAGAGTACTCTGAGTCCCTTGAGTGCGGACCGGAGTATAAACGACTTAAAAACCTCTAAGTCCCCAGAGTACGGACTAGAGTACTCTGAGTCTCCAAAGTGCAGACCAGAGTGTAAACGACTTAAAACTTCTAAGTCTCCTAAGTCCGAACTGGAGTACTCTGAGTCCCCAGAGTGCGGACTAGAGTATAAACAACTAAAATCACCAAGTCCCTTGAGTGTGGACTAGAGTACTCTAAATCCCCAGAGTATGGATTGGAGTGTAAACAGTTTAAAATTCTCTAAGTCCCCGGAGTGTGGACTAGGATACAAATGACTTGAAGTCATCAAGTCCCTAGCATATGGACTGAAAAATATTCTAAGTACCCGAAGCATGGAATAAAAGATGTACAATTCAAAAGAATTTCCGACTTATATGAAGATGAATTGAGGAGTTTATGTAACTCACAATAGCTTGGATTTCGACCACGATTATACTGAAAGCTGAATGATAAAAGTCTTTTGAAAGACAAAAGAACTAAGTTTTATTTATCCAAAGTAGGGGTCAACCACAACTCCTCCAAAACTCGGAGTCAAAAGTCTATTTACGTTGACTATGAAAATAAATAAAAATAACTACATAATCTAAACTAACTCTCGTTGAACGAGAGCAACAACTACTTCTTTGACTTCCTCGGTTTCTTGTCCTCTTTCGTCTTCTCTGACGACTCCTCCTCCACGTGTTTTCACTTGGAAGTTTTGCTTGGTGGGGAGGTGGCAACTAAGGAAGTACGAGGGACCGCCAGTGTCCTAGACCCATCAGGGAGGATGACCTTCAAAGGCTTGTTCAAAGGATCATCTAGGTCCACGACTCGAGGATCGACTTTGATTTCTGCTGTCGTTTTTATTTCCTCCGCGAGCTTCTTCTTCATGCTCATTTTAGAAGTGTGCTCATAGGCGCTTGTGATCTCAATTTCATAGCTATCTTCGACAGGAGACGAAGTCTCAAATTTATCATCATCAAGCGCCTCAATCACTTGAGCATCTAGAACGGGAGTCTCTCCCTCATGAGTGGCCTCACTTGTTTTCCCCTTCTACTCCTTGGTGTCATCACTCCGTAGAGTGGGTTCGGGATCAGAACGGCCTATGCAAAATCACAGGAGACAAATATTAGAATACAATAATCTTTCACCGAAAACGAAGGCCCCTTGAACTTTAAAAAAAGGAGAGTTATGTACCGGCTTCTTGCTGGCTCTCAACCGTCTGGGGAGTTTCACCCTCCGGAATGGGAGATAGAATGTGGATGCCGAGAGCAGGGTCTTCTAGGTCATAACGAGCATGTTGCTCGAATGGATCGAGTACTGGCCGGTCAGCTGATTGAGTAGGAGGAAGGACCGGAGACTCGGTTCCAGACAAACCAACAATGACGTCTTTTCCTTTGGATGAGGAGGAACCTTTACAGTAGAGTGCCTTCACTGCAGACAAGTCCGAAGGCTCGTTCCCTTTGATAAATTCTTTCACCAAGGCCTCCTCCTCAACCTCTTCGGTGCCCAGCTTGACCTTCCTGGTCTTTATTAAAGTCTCACATGCCTTGGCAGAGATTCAAGGTAGCCCTCGCCAAGAAATGTTAAGTCCCGATGCATGAGGACACAAACGTTGAACTCTGCTATCAGTGGGTCAAACATGCACTTAATCTCCTCCCTGCTAGCCTCTGTAGCCGCCTCAAGGCGAGAGTCAATCTCCACGGTTGCTAATCTCTTGCCCTCTTTACGGGCCTCATCCTTCAGCATCCCGACCATAGAAGGCTCATCGTCGAGCTTTGCCTTCAGAAGTCGCGTAGCAACGATCTCGTCGCAATATCGTCGCAACTCTTCCTGGGAAGCAGTTTTCTCCTCTCTTTCTTTGCGGAGTTGATCTTCCAGCTCTTTGACTAGGAGGGCAAATGCATCCCTTTCCTTCTGAACTGAATCCTTCTCTAAAGCTAAGGCCCCGTAGCGTTGGACCGCTTCGTCAAGTTCTTTCTTATGAGTTGTCTCCAAACGATTGATGGCCTCCGCAGTATCTTTAGCACTTTTTTGGGCGGCTTCGAGCAGAGATTTGTACGAAAAGAGCTCTTCATCTTGAACTTTGATAATGTCTTTATCATGAATAGCCTCAAGCTTCAGGCGATCAATCTCGTATTGATGCTCAACAGAGACTTCTGAGACTTTTTCGGCTAAGTAGACAAATGCATCATGCTGGACGTAGACGTCATTAGTACAAGAAATAACGCTTTGTTTGACATGTCCTGGAATCTGTTGAATCGACGGGAGAAATTTTAAGACATCAAAGCATTTCTTTAGGAACGTGGCTTTAAGCTCAGTAAGTCGCTCTGCTACCGATGGATCAGATACAGGAGCGGAAGGAGTCTGTCTGGAGACTACGGGTGTTTTGTAGGGATCCCATGATTGCCTGGTACTGGATGAAATAGAGTATTGATCCCAGTGGGCCTCAGGCTGTGACCCCTTGTGTGCGGGCTTCTCTCTGCTTTGGTCCAATTGAGGAGGAGGACCGCGAGGATAGGAAGACTGGCTATAGGTTTTCCTTCGTTAGGATGATTCTCGGTGGTAGTAGTCTCGATCATCGGCGCCATCCCTGACGGAGTGGTGAAAAATAGATGAACCTCGAAGGCAGTCAAGTTAATGTGTACGTCCCATGTCACCTGCACAAAATTTAGATAACGACAAGTCAGCAAAGAGTAGAGTGATGGCAGAAATTTAAGTGCAAGGTGAAGTGCACGTGTTTGTGTGTGTCCAAATGTTCCCTCCAACGGACCAGTTTCTTTATCTTTACTAATAGAAGTTGTTTCTCCTTGGTTTTTGGCTTGAGAAATCGTATCACTTCTCACGGGTGAATGAAGTTTAAGAGCCTCTGGATCGTCGAAACCGTAGTTAAGCAGATCATCAGGTGTAGTGAGGTTCGACAGACCTTTTAAAGAACTCTAAGTGTTGTGAGAAAGTCTCTCTCTCTCCACTGGAATAAGGGTGACCTTAGAAGTTCCACCCACTGTTTTCTTCCTTAAGTTGTAGGTCAATTTCTTCTTTCCCTTCGAAGGGGAAGGTGTCATTTCAGTGTCATGAACCTTGACTATCGGGTCTCGAGCGGTACTAACATTTTCACCCTCTACTTCGGGCGTTTCAGTTTCTTTGATCTCCCTCTCCTCTAGTGTGTCAGGGGCATTATGTGCTGAAGGCCCAACCTGCTTTTTTCCTTTGCCTGAAGCAGGCTTAGTTATATTGATGCCTGGAGGGAGGCTTATTCGGCGACCTTCCACCAGCAGCTCAAACTTCGTGAGCGATTCATTTGAAATGAGAGATCTGATGTCCCAATCTTCTACTGAGTTAGTGAAATAAAGTTAGGCTTCGATCATTCAAATATAAGTCATCGCTGACCGTCTACGAGAGCTTATCTAAGAAGGTTTATGTTTCAAACTCGACATCGTCACTGTGTGTTGAAGGTTGTTATCCGTTTTAATCAAGTTAAATTCAATCTTATAGTTGTCAAAACAGAGTAGTTATTAGTCTGGATTGTCCGATATGCTTAATTGCTTAAGTCCATGTACTTGTTCATTGCCATATGTTCGAGCATAAAGAATAGGTTGAGTCAACTATGCATTATGTTCGACTAGTGTTGTTGTTGTACACCACTCTCCTACCATCCATCATCACCATTCAACATACGGCCAGACATGCCGAACTGCAATCATGCCGAGCCGCATCGCTCGGCACTTCACCCTCAACACCAACTCCCTTCCTATACACCCTCTCTACCACTCGGCACAAACGAGTCATCCAGCAAGTCATGCCAAGCTGCCTCGTTCGGCACTCTACCTAGCTCCTACTTCTCTCCCGCATTCCCTCCTACATCGATCGGTATAAGGGAATCATGTCGAGCCATGGCCGTGCCGATCCACATCGCTCGGCACGTTGAACCTTAAACTCCAACTTCATTCCTGTACTTCCCCTCCATCGCTTGGCATAGGGAAGTCATGCCAAGCCACATCAATACGTCTTCCACCAACTCCCTTCTTCAAACACCTCTGACATCCTCTTCTCTCCTCCACTTCGCCTAGCCTTAAAACATGTTCTAACCACGATTCGATTCCCTCATCCGCACGATTCCTAATGACCTTGATTTTGTAGAGATTCACGAACATTGAATCTCGTGCTAAGTTTCCTAGTCAGGATAAAGCGTTTGAAGGAGGAGTCATTACCTCATAAATGACTCAAACTCGGAGAGATTCTAGAATAAGAAGCGTGATTCTGTTCAGTTTCCTTGTTGGGGAAGGATGTGGGGCAGCGTATTGAGTTCGAGAAAAAAGAGAAAGGGTAAATTGTTAGCTTAAATCTGGTCGAAGATGAATTTGTAAGTCTTGAAGAGCGGAGTAAAAGTAAAAGGGAGGGGAAGAAAAAGTATCGGCTTATATAGAGAGAAGAGAAGTCGAATGGACAGTGACCGGTAGAACCGATCAAGGCACCTCCATCGTTCGGCATCAGTGTCGTTCGGCATTCGTATGTCATTCGGCATTGGTATGTCGTTCGACATACAGTGCCTCGATCGGCATTCGAGAGGTCGAAGGAAAACGCTATCAAAAAGACAGAGTAGGGGCTCGAAGAGAAACTCGAAGTACTCATGATTCAAAGGGCATCATGTTCATCCACATGATGCACTTTGAGGGGGCAAGCATTACCTAGATGTTTGACTATGTAACAAGAGGCTCGACATAAGCACTGTTCGGCATTAGGAGTATCGTTCGGCATGAACCTCGTTCGGCAGAAGCCTCGACCAGCATGAAGACTCGTTCGGCATTGAGCCTCGCCCGACATCCTCCCTCGGTCGGCATAGAGCCTCGGTCGGCATAGAGCCTCGGTCGGCATGGAAGGGCCGTTCGACATAGCAAGGTCATTCGGCATGAGCCTCGTTCGACATTCTAGCCTTGCCCGTGATTCATACCTCGTTCGGCATTCCGGCCTTGCCCGGCATTCATGCCTCGTTCGGCATTCCAGCCTCATTCGGCATTCTAGCCTCGTTCAACACTCCAGCGTCGTTCGGCATTCAGCCTCGTTCAGCATTAAGGCTCGCTCGGCATATGGCCTCGCTCGGCATAAGTACGTCGTCCGGCATCTCCCCTCGACCGGCATCGGGTCTCTTTCGGCTTACACACTTCACTTAACACACTGCCTCATTCGTCGTAGAGGGACTGTTCAGCTTGGAAATGTCACTCGGCATTTGCGGCTTGACACGCAGAAGTCAGTCACTACGGGCTAAGGTATATTGCTTCTAGGCCCATTAGGGAAGTCCAGCCTATCTTCGTCTATAAATAGAAGGGCAGGGGCACAGTGAATGGGACTTTTTTTCGAGAACACTGGGGAGACTCTACCGCATTCAAGACTCATTCTATTTACTTAACAATTGTATTCAAGTAGTTGGTGTACGTATTGTATCTGTAATCAATCGTTGAGAAAAGTAATAAAGATTAACTTCAAAGTGGACGTAGGAAGTTACGCCGAACAACTATAAATCCGGTGTTCTTGTCTTTGCATTTAACTTAGCATACAATTCTCTGTTTTAATTTACTTTCTTCATTAATCTCTCTACACAATCTTTCTCAACGATGTTAGTGACCAATTATGGTGCTAACAAAAACTGTGGAAGATTTTGGAAATTTAGTTGAAGTAATAATGGGTCTTCAATAAAAAGATTTGTTTGGACAAGTTGATAAAACTGTTTGGTTTTGTGAAAATGATAAACGGGTTAAGGATCATTCTTCTTAACAAGTAATTTCGGGACGAAATTCTTTTAAGGGGGTAAGAATGTAACGACCCATAATTTTGAACATTTGAAATTGAAAATATTTAATTGATTACAAATATTTAGAAGTTGGTTTAGCTTAAATTTCAAATACAACTATCAATTTGGCAATTAAATTATTGAATTTAATTTATTGAAGTTGGGTGAAATATTGAATCTTGATTTTTAAGCCGATTAAAAATTATTTCAAAGGCTTGAGAAATTTATATTTATAATACTGAAGATAATGAAAGCTCTAAAACTGAAATTTGAAGTGATTTGTTCAGTTTTGAATTTATATTGTTTAAATTGATATTTAAAAATAGCCTTCTGAGGCACAGTCTTAGAATTCTATGAAACTAGTTCAATTGGATCCGTAATAGTGTAGTATTGTCGGATTTCAATTTTCGTAGTGTTTGGAATAATCGTTTGATCGTACGATAGACAAATACGCTGAATTTATATCGAAAATTTAATATTGTAACTGGTCCAGAAAGTTATCTTCTCCATACGATCAAATTTGGACTTGAAACCTTTTCCATTGCGTTCGGAATAGGAGTATAACATTATAAACGCCTGGCGACATGCCTGATTGGAGGTCGAGACTTTTGGCTCGATTTCGGGATGTTTAAATCCAAATTTAAAATTTTATATTATATTGTTACCCATTAAAAAACAAATTATCGTGATTCAACTTGTGGCCTGCGTCTTCTAACACTTGTCCTTCGTCTTGCAAAACGCGTCAATTTTTTTTACATGCTTTTAATTAAAAAAAATCGAATTCTTTTACAAAAAGAAATCGCTCCGCCTATTTCTTTTTTGTTCCTCTTTATCTCAGACTAAACGAATCGAAATCAAATTCTCAGAAGAAAAAAAATGGCCGCGTTCGAAAAGAAATTGAGGCCGAGCCTTTTCCTAAAATTTCAAGCGATCGAATGGCAGTCGAATCGAACATGGACCGTTCATTGGGATCGTCGAAATCGAGTTTTGGGTTCGTCGATCAAGTCACAAGAAGATAGTGGCCGTATTGGCAAGGATAGGTCGCAAAGCAGCAGCAGCCATCGCGATGGCGACGTGTAGCAGAGGAGGGTCGTCGAAGGCGATCGAGGCAGTATGATTGAAGAGCGTTGTCGAAGCTCGGTCGAACTAGGGTGGCGCTCGCAGTGATGATCAGGGATTCGATGTGTAGTTTAGAGTAAAAGACAGTTTTAGGGTTTAGTGAATGCGAGAGGCCGTGAAGCATCAAGGTGCGGTGGGATGAGCTTTGTTGCCTATCATCGTCGACTTCGATTGTGGGATGGTCGAAGGCTCATACTCGAGCACGAGAGTTTAGGCGGTGAGGTATATTTATAGTAAGGTATTTATATACTATTTAATTTTTTTAAGAAATAGATTACGATGATTTACTTGTTTAATCAACTTGTACAATTTCTTTAATTACGAAAGATAATTTGTTAAAGGGAAATTGGTGTAAATTAAATTAGTGGTCAGTCAGATAATTAAAAGGCAATTGATTTTTTGATTAATTAAAGAGGGAATAAATATACCGATACCCATTTTAAATTTACTAGTTTAGATAAAATATAATTTTATTAAGGTAATTTATGTGGTTAATAAACATGTGTAATTATTTTAGTTACTAAGAGGATTATTAAAAAGAAAATTTGCTGAAAGTTAAATAATTAGTTAATTAAATCTGTATAGAATATTTTAAATGTACATAGATTATATTTTCAGTATATGGGTTTCAAAAGGAAATATTATTTATATTTGGAAAATTTGTTTAAAAAGAAAATTAAATCATTAGTAAATTGAATTGATTTAATGATGCTTGATTATTCGATTGTTCAGAATGTTAATAAACCGTATAATATTTATACAAGGTCAAAATCTGAAAGGGAACAAGCCAGTTTGGATTGGAATTGCAAAATAAAAGCAAAGGTGAGATCTTCTCACTCAATTTAAATAATTAGAATTTTAATTTTTGATTGATTATTTGGATGTGATAGTGTGTATATATATATATATATATATGATATTGTGTGTGTGTGTGTGTGTATTAGAGTGATTGATTTCCCGCATTATATAGTGGATGAGACCCCATGCGCCGCATAATAACGGATGACATAATATAAGCCCATATACCATGATATTCCACCACGAAGTGGAATTGGTATTTAATTGTTGTGTTGACATCAGTGGATGCAGGGAAACAGGTTGGAGGGATCCAACTATATTCCTCAAATTGTTAAATTTATTTTTATATATTGTGATTATTGGTAATCTATGACTGATTATATTGGTGTGATTGATTATATTGGTGATTGAAATTTATTGAAGGCTATAGTTTAGCCGAATATACTTTTGGTATCGTAGGATACCAAAAATATAAAATTGGATTTTTGAAAATTAAAGTAGAAAATTTTAAATAAATTCAATTTAGAGAATTGAGTAAATTTAAAAGAGGGAATTTAAAAGTATAAAAGTTGATTTTTGTAATCCTATCGAATTAATTCCAAAATACGGGTAAAAGATTTTAATAAATGGATTTTGAGTAATATTGTTTAAAAGTTGAAGAATTTATTTAAAATTCGGATTTTAAATAGTTTGGGAGAAATAAAGGAATTTATTTTAAAAGGTAGTGATTGTGGAAATCGATTTGAAAATTGATTTGATGTTTAAAAATAAATCTTTGGTAAATCAATTTGAAAATTGATTTGGTGTTTGAAATAAATTTAGGAATCAATTTGGAATTTAATTTGGTGTTTGAAATAAATTTGAAAATCAAATTGGAATTTGATATGGTGTTTGAAAGTCAATATTTGGAAATCAATTTGAAAATTTTATATCAGTGGATACTCGAAACTTTAAATTCAAATGAAATTATAAAGAAAGGGAAATTTGTTTTAAAAATAGATATTGGTTTATTTTTAAAAAGTGTGGAAAGAAAATTTACGAATTTAGAATGTAAATTTGAGATAAATCAAGAAGGATTTATTAATTGATTTAAGTGAACCATTTTAGAATGGAAAGCGTATTTTCCCTGGAAAGCCGAGTATGCTTTTTAAAGTAGCTTTTAAATATAAATTAAAAGTTCTAAAGATTTTAAAAGAATGTTTTTAGAGAAATTATTTTCGTAAATTGTTTTTAAGTCTTTAACGTGAATATTTATTAAGTTAATTAAAAAAGTGATTATTTTAAAGATTTAATTGATATTTGATTTACAAAATGGTTATTTAAATAATTATACTATCTAATAATTTTGTTTTTAACATTAGTTTGGACTTGAGTTTTATATGAGATATTGATATAAAATTTTATAACTAATATTTTAAATAAAGTGTTTAAAAATAGTTTTTACTTTAAATGTTTCCAAGTATATATTTTTGGATAAGTGATTTAAATTATTTTAAACTATTCGGATTCGGCAAATTTTCGGTGGAAATAAATAATATTTAAAAATTTATTCCACGTAAGGAAAGTGATTTGAAATTTGTTTTCAAAAGGTTGAATTGTGAAAATATATCTTACGAAGATATTTGAAAATAAGTAATTTGGGGAAAATTATTTAAATCTGGTGATTGTTGTGAATGTTGTTCGATAGTTAAATAGCCGACTATTAATATTGGCCTTTGAACGGCATTTGAATTTCGATGCGACCGGAGGTCGGATTCCAAATGGTTATCCAAAACCACATCGAATCTTTGTGATGGATCTTTTGTTTAAAAGATCAAAGTGAAAATTTGTTGTCATTTACTTGAAATCTAAATGTAACAACTTATTTTTAAAATAAGTGCTCATTATTTGGTTAAGCCGGGAGAGGACTTTATGTCATAAAACCCACTCCGAATAAATGATACGACGAAATGGAATTGCATTTGAAGATGGTGTTAAAGACCGGGTATTTTCGAAA
This sequence comes from Allium cepa, assembly GCA_030765085.1. Classification (NCBI taxonomy): domain Eukaryota; kingdom Viridiplantae; phylum Streptophyta; class Magnoliopsida; order Asparagales; family Amaryllidaceae; genus Allium; species Allium cepa. Next base: position 350,401,768 of record CM060928.1, read on the forward strand.
ACGAAAGGATTACCTGTTGAATGTCTCTGCACCTAGTTGCTCCGGTATAGAGATTTATATCACGCTTTGTGATGGAGAGTCCGGACGTGATTAGTAAATATCCGGATTTGCAAGGGCTTCTTTCCTTAATTGGAGGAAGTGCCTTCGGTTCCGTTCGAACCCGAAACAGACTTGTATGGATGTATGTCTGACGTTACACTTTGAGATGTAAAGCTGGTTTCTATCAAATACATTTCTATTCGTGACAGAGAATTTATTCTCTTAGCTTAACACCCTTCTTTGAGACGTACGAGCTCAAAGGTTATGCAGTTGATGGTTACTAGTGATACACTCCCAATTTGGTAATGTGGCATGCTAAGTGTTGCTGATCATTTGTTGATCGAAGCATGGCTTTTGTGAAAAGCATAGCTTTATGGATGAGACTTCGTCGAACCTCACACCCCGAAAATGGTCGAAATAGGAAGGATGCGGCAAGGTTATGGGGGTCGCGCCCCTCGGGGTATGTTCATTTCCTTCTGGATAAAAAGTGATATCTGGTATAGAGTCCAGATAGTTAACTTTTGTGGATAAAAAGTGGTATTCTGGTATGGAGCCCTGATGATTTACTAAGTGGTTGTTGGTTGAGAGGTGCCACGGATAAAGGCCGGTCTAGACCGGGGGATGGCATACTCGTGACAGTTAGTTACCTAGTTACAGAGGTAACTCGGCCATGTGTTGGCAGAGAGCTGGTTAAATTCTTGGGGCGTCCCTCCAAAGGCGTTCCCATTCGGTGAGGAAGTTGTTTAGCCTGACCATTTGTTGGAAATCCAATCATTCAATACGCGCCTTGTACGGTTTTAGTTTTAGAACCTGCCATTTAATGTGGTAGCTATAATAGGCATACTATAATGGTACGTATGTTGGCTAAGATTAATATTATACTTCCGAAATGTTTTCCACACCATGCACTAATGATAATATTAAAAAAAATTGTGTATCAAGCATGTTTGACTATCATAAGGAGAAATCTCTTCCAATTGTGTGCTTGCATTATGTGTGTACGGGGAGGACTTACAGTAGTTTCATTTTCCAAAATCATAACGGATTTCTTTTTCTTTTCTTTGTGAAAATAACTTTTTTAAGATCTCACACCAGTCCCATGACTGCATTGGAGTTTATTGTTCCCTTTCTAAACTCTGGGTGCTCATAATTTTCCACACGGGTAGCCTAGAGTCAGGTTCTCAATTGTTCTGGAGCGAAGTCAGAAAAGTATGCTATGGAGATCAGGAGGCAATCTGGATGGTGAGACGTATCACTTATATTATATAGTATATGTTGCGTATGGTTTGTTGTGAAGTCAATTTCCATGTGGGCAAGTTATAATAATTGCCAGTGTTGTGTTGTATATACTCTGATGATGTATTGTTTAAACTGATATAGTTCTGTTGTTTTAAAGATTATTCATTTATCTATTATATATTTTTCCACTGCGAATGTGAGATTCTGTTGTTGTTTCTGTTTTCTTCTTCTATCTTCTTCTTTAACCCTAATGGTTCAGTTTTTCGGCATTCGAATATTCGACAATTGATACAGTGGATGTATTGATGTCGATTTTCGGGCGTCGAAAAATTAGGTTGTTACAATTTGATACCATTGTAAAATTACGGGACACGTCACTTGGGATTGTCCCAAGAGATGGAAGAAAGAGAAAGTTGTGGAATGCCCCGCGGGACGTGTGAGAATTATCTAGGAAGATAGGAGTGTAAAATTCTTTTGTGGCAAATGCAATAAGTAGGGACACTCCGTTAAGTCCTTAAGGAATTTTTTATGAAGCATGCTAGGGCTCTATTCTTTTTAAAACCCTAGGCAGTTGTTAAGGTGTCTAGGTTTATGACCTTTTGTAAGATTTTTTATATGGATAAATGGATGTATTGTTCTAACTCGCTGGTGTTGTAAATACGATCTAATATAAAATCACTTTTTATATTGATTTGAATGAAAATTTAAAATTACTTAATTACTAATGTGAAAATTGAAATTGATTTAAGTTGGAAGATTGGGGATTGAATTAGTTTGACTTTGAACTATTTTTAAATAAATTATTTTAATATAAACTGTCTTAAATCTATCTTCTTAGATATTCAAATTATTTTGATTTTCCAAGGTATTTACTATACAAACCAATCTCTTTAATACTCAAACTAACCTATACTGATTATTTAACTATTTTAAAATTACTCAAGCTACTTTCTAAATTCAAACTTGTTAGAGTGGAAATTGTTTATATTTAGATCATGGATTTGAATAAGAATTAGTATAAATTAAAGTTATAACCCAAATGGAAATTCGAAGAAATTTTGAATTAGAACCGAAATCGGGATATTAAGGAAAAAAATTTGAAGTTAAATAGTATATTTTGAGTAAATACGATGATTTTGAAAAGGGAAGACTTAGTAGTTACCATAACTGAAACTTACTTTATAAGAGGTAAGAAATGTGACAGATGACTTTGTAAAGAAACCGAGCTAGGAAATACTTGATTTGGAATAAATAAGATTATACATATTAGTTATATATTCAAACTCCCCTTATTGAATTTATAACCAAAAAGAAATGATCTTTGAAAGATAGTTAAAATAATAAATGGAGTTTATATAAGTATGAAGTGGACTCAGAAATTTTTGATCCGAAAATTATTCGAGTGGGGAAGAATGATTTTATATGTATATAAGAATGGAACCGAAATAGTTTTGGAACCCATTAATTTTTAAAAACTTTTAATTTTGGAAAATTGTCAATTTTAAAAATTGGGTAAACCAAGTTTGCAATCTATCGATTTTGAAGATATCGATTTTGTATAGATAAAGTTTATTTGTGATACATATAAAGAGTATGATTTGAAAGGTACTATGTATATAGTATGACATATTTTGAGACAAAAGCATGGAAAGGCACCCCATGAAAGTCAAAACTTAGAGTAGGAGATCTGCTGGGTGATTCTACCTAGGAATCCACAGGGTGGGTTCAATGAGAATTGGGATCCTAGAGGACGTCTGGACAAACCCAATGAGTTCCTAGTGATCATTTATTGGATAGCGTAAGTCGAGAAGTGCCGATGCCTACAGTTACATTGGGTTTTGCTGTGATGGCAAAGTAACCTTTGTGTAACTATGATCTATCGTAGTTCCATAACGTAAGTCGGGTGGCGGTGGTTGCCTACAATCTACCTTTGATTTCGCTGGGATAGCGACGTAACATCGGTAGATTACGATCTATGTGGTTTGGTTCCATAGCATAATTCAGGTGGCAGTGAGTGCCTACAGTCTACATTGGATTTCACTGGGATAGTAATGCAACCTTTGTGTAGCCTGCGATTTATGTGGTTTAGTTTAGTTTGGTAGCATAGCTTGAGGGACAGAGAATGCCTACAGACTACTTACGGTTTTGTTATGATAGCAATGCAAACTTTGTGTAGCTGTGAACTATGGTGTTCCCATGGCGTAAGTCGAGGGGTATTCATGCCTATAGTTTTCTTATGATTTTGCCGGGATGGCGACGCAATCATCGGGTTAACTACGATCCATGGTGGGAACGAGGGTGATACTTTCCCTATCATTTTTGAAAAAGGTTTTCTTTCCCAAGTATTTTCACTGGGTGTTGGAATGGGTCTACTAAGTACTTATAGATTTTCAGTCCTACACCTGATCAACGTATGACTAAATTTTTGTAAGAACAAGGATGGACTTGTTAAGACATTGAGTTATAAAAAAATATTTTAGTATCAAACTAGCTAGGTAATACAATGTAATTTAAAGTGTATGTATTTTTAAATTGTATAATCAAGGAGTAAGGAGTTTAAATGTTTTAAAAAATGATTTAATTAATAATACACATCAAAATTCAAATTTCTCGTTCGTTTCTTTTCGAGGAAGAAAAGTTCTAAGGGGAAGGAATGTAATGACCCAGAATTTTAGCCGTCGGATATTGGAAAACTAACTAATTTTAATTATTGGAATATAAATTTTATTAGTCGAATAAATAAATTGTTTGATGTTTAAAATTTCTGGATATATAAACTGATAAAACTATATAAAATTTTAGTATGTGTATATATATATATATATATGAATTCTGGATATCATAAATTATATATATATATATATATGAACTCCACCATTAAATTTCAAGATAGGATATCCACATATACGTATATAAATGTAAATATATACAAGTTAATGATGTTTATATATACATATAAGTATATTAGCATATATGCCCACTGAAGTAATGTATATAAAAATTTATGTAAATGTAAATATATATAGAGATATGCGATGACAAGATAAATGTAAGTGTATGTTATGTATATATGCTTAAAAGATAGTGTAAATGAGATTGTATATAGATGTATAAAGTAAAAGCTTCATGATAATAAAAATCCTAACTTTGGATGGAATAAATATATTTAGATATGATAAAATATAAACAAGTATATGAGCATATATGTATGTTAAATTAAATAATGGGTGGTTAAATATATGTGTGTGTGTGTGTATGAATGTATACATATAATTTTATGTATAAACATATAAGGGGACATCATGATGGCAAACTTCATTTCAAGCGCAAAAAATGGCTAATCAACATAATAAATAAATCAAGCCTTATATTAAATCAACTTTATATTTAAATCAAGTCAATCATATTTTCAAAGAAATTAGAAAATAAGTAGAAAAGAAAAAAAGTACTGTGTAAGTGCAAAAGTTTCAGCCTTGTTCTCCTCTATATATATGCACTGTCTTTGGGTATATATGTATACCATTTGGCAAAAGAAAAAAAAGTAAACAAAACAAAAGAAGAATCTGATATTTCAAAACCTAAAGGACCTAAGCACTCAAGCTCTGGAAGTAAATCAAAACAAAGAAAGAGCATCTCATTTGCAAAAGCCTATGAGCAAAATATAAACCCTTGATACTGTATGTAACGACCCGGAATTTTGGTCGTTAAGTTTGAACATTTAATCCATATTAAATGTTGAATGTGGATTGTTAATTGATTTTGAAATATGGAGATTTGGGTAGAATCAATCAAATGAGTTATAATTTCAAATATGGCAATTTAATTAGATTTGGATAAATAGTGATTTAAATATTTGAAATTGGGATAAAATGGGAATCTGGGAATAAATGGATATGAAAATGGGTTCTAAAATTTATCTAAAGTCTAGTTGGATTTGAATTATAGTATTATACTTTTGGATGGAATCAAAAGTCGATAAGTTAAAATTGGAATTTTTATATTAATTTAATAATGGAATTTAATATATAGTAATTTAAATAGTCAGATTTTGATTTAAATTGAATCGGGATGATTTCTAATGTGAATATAAATCCTATATGACCTATAATTAAGTTAGTAAAGTTTTAAAAGTGAAATTTTAAACGATTTCGACGATTTCGAAAATCGCTCGATTTAATCAACGAGTTAAATAGCTTTCCGGGCCACAGTCTCGAAATTTGACAAAATCAGTTCTATTGGATCCGCAAAAGTTAATTATTATCGGATTTCAAGTTTCGTAGCGTTTGGTGTTAGGGTGAGAAAAGCATTGAAATCAAAATTGAAAATTGAATATTTAAAATCGATTCAAAAGGCTAACTTCCACATACGATCAAATTAGCCTCCGAAACACATTCCATTGTGTTTGGAATACAGGTAAAACATTATAAATGCCTGTCATCATGCGTCATTTGGAGATCATTTGAAAAGTTGTTTAAAAATGAATTTAATATTAAAATATTATATATGCTTATATATGTGTGTGTGAACATCAGACACCCTAGTTCGTTCTCATGGCCGCCACAATTAGAAATCAATGGTCCCCTCGAATTCTGGAAAATCCACTCACATATAGCCTAAAGCTCCAACATGGAAAAGATAGAGCTCACCGAGCTCTTGCAATCCAACGGCTGAGATCGTCGGAGACGCTGCGTAGAGGGAGGGGAGGGCTACGTTTTCTTTGCATTCGGGGGTGGGTTTCGTGTAGAAGTTGGAGCCAAGCTCACCGCGACTACTGGTGGTAGCGCGTGGAGGTTAGGGCGATGCGGGGGTAGTTACCGATCGGCGTAGAGGTGGTTGATGTGGAGGTCTTTGTCGGTCAAAGATTTGGGTGCATGGGTTTCTTCGGCCTGGAAATCACGTTAGGGAAAGAACATTTTGCATGGCTTTCATTTGCGGTATTAATTTTTGATGGCCAACCTGTGTTGGTAAAATAATAATAAAAAGAAAACTATAACTTATTTATATTAATATATATTCAACCTTTAACAATCTATAACTTTTGCATGCATTATCAGAATTCGACGAAACAGGAAATGCCGGAACCACAGTGACGAGCTCTATGAGCTATAGCAGATCCGGAGGCAATTTGAGCAAGTGAAAATTTTAGATTAAATCGAACGGGCTCGATTTAGTTTAAAATTGAAACGCCGACTCAAGATGAGTTGATCTCATTCACATCTGGATGACTAGTTAATTTAATAGTTAGAAATTTATAATATTGATTGATTAATTGAATGTGATATTATATATAGTAGTGTGTGAATATATATTGGAGTGTTGATATTCCCACATTATATAGCGGATGAGACCCCATGCGCCCCGCATAATAGCGGATGACCCATTATACCGCGATGTCCCCCTTGAAGTGGGATTTGGTATTTTATCTATTGTGCTAACATTTGTGGATGCAGGAAAGTAGGTTGGAAGGATCCAACTGGATTCCTCAAAATATTATAATTATTTTTCATATCTGTGATATGTTATGTGATATCCTGTGATAGATTAAATTGGAAATTAAGTTATTCGGTGCTATGGTTTGGATGAATATAATTTGGTATTTTAAAATATATAATAGAATGAATTGAGCTTTTTAAAGGAAATGAAAAGAGGTGAGTTGCTGCATCTTGTTGTGGTGGCACAGGTTCGATTCCCAGCGGCCACAAGTATGAGACATAAGTGCACGGCCACTTTAAAACCGGCTTAACCAAAGGTCAGGGCGACATAGTCTCCCTGTCCCCAAAGTTTAAAAAATGTTGAATCATAGTGTCCTTCCCCCATCCCTTTCTGTACCTTCATCTTCAATTCCCATGCGCCCCGTTCATGTCACATCTTCTCCCCATCGTCCTTCCCCCGACTCTGATTTGTCCCCTCTCCCTCCTCCTCTTCAGTCACCCATTGTCGCCAATTCTGCTCTGCCATCTTTATACAGTTCTATTCCTATCCTGCCCATACCCGCTACCATCCCCATTAACCTCCTTCCACCACCTCCTCCACCAATTCCTCCTCCTCCTGATATTATTCCTCCTCCTACATCTCTTATCTCGTCCTTGCCTTCTGGCTCTCCTCTTTCTTCTGATCATTTCCCTACCCTTGGTGCTGCATCTTCCTCATCTCATTCTGCTTCTTGGTCCTCCCTTTTTAACTCAAAACCTCGGAATGCTGGTTCTTACATTCCAAAGCAATTTGAAGTTGAGTACACTGGATCCCCGATTGAACCTCCTCAGGAAGTATTGAATGAGGGTATTAAGGCCTGGTCTGATTGCCTTGTTGTTTCCTTTTTGGCTGGAAATGTTAATTACATGGCAGTTAAATCTCATCTTCAAAAAGTATGGAAGTTAAAAGGATCTTATGACATCTTTTTTGATAACCAAAATTATTATTTCAAATTTGCCTCTGAGGAAGACAAGATTAATATTCTGCGTCGTGATCCTATGTTCATAAAAGGTCAGATGTTTATCATTACTAAATGGAATCCCACCCTGTCTTCTGCTCATGCGGCAGTGAGATTAGTGCCAATCTGGATTCATTTATACAGAATTCCAATAATGCTATGGTCATTGATGGGTATCAATTGGATAGCGTGTCACCTTGGGAAGCTTGTTTGCTTTGATGAGAACACTGAAAGGATGAATAGATTTGAATATGCTAAATGCTTAATTGAAGTTTCTCCAGAAAAAGAATTGCCTGATTACATTGTTGTTGGGGATGATTCCTGTCCTAATATTCAGATTGAATACTCATGGAAACCCCTCATTTGTGTTTACTGTAAAGCTTTTGGCCATGCTACTGAACAATGTGAGAGGAATAAAAGTCAGCAAAATGGAGTTAAGAATGATATCTTGTGTACAAGTAATGTTGCAGTTGATGACATAGTCAGGGATGGTGAAAAAATTCATGATGATAAAGATAAAAGGGGTTTTTTGATACGAAGTAAAAAGAGATTTAAAGCCGGTCAAAAGATTTGGAGAAAAGTTAATAGGGACAAAAATAACAATAGTGAAATGGAAGGAAGTCTGGTAAGAGTACCTACTGAAGTGAGTCAAAGAGAAGATGTTGATTTACAGGCGTCGAAACAAAATGAACCAATAATTGTTACTGCATTGGAAAATATCAGTAGTGCTAATTTGGTTAATGATTTTAATCAACAGTTGAGTACCATTGAGGAAGTCAGGAAGCAAACTGTGAATATACCTGAATATGATAAATGCAGTAATGGTCAAATAGATGGTGGAATACAGAATGTAACAGAAAAGCCTGATAATAATGTTGTAATTCTTGATAATACAAATCATGATTGCTGTGTTGTGTCAACACACAATCCTTTCTCAGTCCTTCAGGATATTAGTGAAAATGAAGAAGTTAATCAACATGTCTCTCCTCAAATTCCAGATTTGCACAATACTGTATTGTGCACTGACATGCACAATCTTTCTCCACATGCAATTACCACTGCCATTAACTCTCCTCCCAACAATGAAGTATCTCCTTATTCTTCCCTCTCTCTTCCAAACCATATCTTCAAAGACATTTCTGCTTCATCAATTCCTCCCCTACCCTCTCAACCTACCAATCCAGAATCCTCTGGAATAAAGAAGAAAGGAAGGCCAAAGAAATCGATTAATATACAGAGAAATGACTTGGACAATGGAATCAATTTCTCAATTGAACAAATTGGTCTTGAAGTTTTGTCTCATAATTCTAAGGCAAACTTGTCCTCTGGTGTTCAAACCAGAGCTTCATCCTCAATGTTATCATGATGTATGATAAAATAGGATTTTGGAATGTAAGGGGTGCTAACTCCATTGACAAGCAACTTGAAATCTCTAACCTTATTTCTACTCACAACATCCAACTTATGGCCATTTCTGAAACTAAACTTAATCATAATACTACTCAACATGCTCACTCCATCATCAGACATAATTGGAGCAGTATCCATAATTTATCCCAAGCTCCTTTTGGTAGATTGTTAATTCTATGGAATCCTCTTATCTATTCCCTATCCCCTATCACTGTCCATAGACAGTTCATTCACTCTGAAATTCTTCACATTCCCTCTTCAACTTCTTTTATCCTTACCACTGTTTATGCTGTCAATAATGCTACTCAGAGGCAAATCTTTCTTGACATTCTACCTTCTCTTCAGCAGTCCAATCTGCCTTGGATTTGTCTTGGTGATTGGAATTGCATGCAACTATCATCTGAAAAGAGTGGGGGTTCTCCATTATCTTACAGTCAAACACGCCCTTTAAACAAAGCAATTTATGATGCTAACCTTATTCCTTCCAACAGTACTGGGGCTTTCTTTACTTGGAATAACTCAAGTAAATTGAGAAGGAGAACGTACTGTAAACTTGATAGAGTTTATACTAATTACTCCTCTATTCTCAAATGGCCTAACCTATCTACCTTTATCCCTCCGCCATCATTATCCGATCACTCCCCTCTTATTCTTTCCTGGGGAAAGGACACTGTGAGAAGACGCTCCTCATTTTCTTTTTTTAATAACTGGTCTAAACACCCTGATTTCCTTGAAATTGTTAAAAATGGCTAGAATTTTCATACATTTGGAAACCATATGTTTGTTTTGCAGGCTAAGCTCAAGCACTTGAAGATTATTCTGAAGGACTGGGCTCAGCAAACTTATGGTAATGGGAGCAGCTTGTCTTCTTCAATTCGTGAAAAGCTTTTTCAAGTTCAACTGGAAATACAAAGATGTCCTGACCATCAACAGATGATACATACTGAAGCTTCTCTTCATAAGGACCTCTCCAAAGCTCTCACTGAAGAAAATAAGATGGCAAAGCAAAAATCTAAACATGAATGGCAGTTGAATGGTGATAAAAATTCTGCAACCTTCCATAAAAGATTAAAAATTGAACAATCTTCAACAAACATTTTTTCTATTCTTGACATACATGGTCAGCCATGTGATTCCCAAGTTTCAATTCAAGATGCATTCATGGAGTATTTTCAACATAACCTGGGGAAGCCTCAGATTCCTTCCATCTTCCTGCATCAGTTCGCTCAATACCAACTCCCTAAAATTCCTGATGACATGTACACTGACTTAGTTAAGGAAATTTCGGATGATGAAATCAAGCATGCTATTTTTGGATTAAACTCCAACAGTTCTCCTGGTCCTGATGGATATAATGCTCATTTTTTCAAAATCACTTGGGATATAATTGGTAGGGACTTTGTCAAGGCCATTAAGAACTTTTTTAGTCACAGCAAGCTTATCTCTGGTATTAATGCTACTAAAATTGCTCTGATCCCTAAAATTAGCCACCCAACTTCTGTTGATCAGTTCAGGCCCATTGCATGTTGCAATGTTATATATAAGTGCATTGCTAGGATTTTGGCAGCTAGGATGAAAACGCCATTGGATGGATTGATATCTGCAAATCAGAGTGCTTTTCTACCTGGCAGGGACATAACTGATAATATTCTTCTTGCTTCAGAACTTATGAAGGGGTATAATAGGAAAATCATTTCTCCTAGGTGTGTCCTTAAGCTTGATATTCTGAAAGCGTATGACTCCATTCAGTGGAAAACTATCATATATATTTTGTACAAGATGAATTTCCCCATCCCTTTCTTGTGTTGGTTATATACATGCATTTCCACTGTCAAATATTCTCTTAGCATTAATGGTAATATCTTTGGCTACTTTGGTGCCACTCAGGGTATCAGACAAGGAGACCCGGTCTCTCCTTATCTCTTTATCTGTGTTATGGAGCTGCTCAATACTATGCTATCTGCTGCTATGCGTAATAAGCTTCTGGACTATCATCCATTATGTAGAAAGATCAGTATCTCTTCGCTCCTTTTTGCTGATGACTTACTTTTATTCACTAAGCCTAATTCTAAATCGATTAGTGGGGTTTTAAATGTGCTTGATTCATTCACAACCTTAACTGGTCTGGTCATAAACAGCAGTAAATCTAAATTGCTCATTGCTGGCCTTCCAGAGGAAGATAAAGAGATGATTTACACTATGTCTGGCCTCTCTCCTTTCAATGACAATGAATATTATCTTGGGATGCCTATATGTAATTCGAGAATCAGGACTATCCAATGCTTACAACTTTTTGAAAAAATTACTGCTAAACTTGCTAGCTGGAAAGTTTCTCAATTTTCGATGGCTGGTAGACTTATTATTGTTAAGTCCATAGCAATATCCATGTGTGTTTATTATGCCAGGGTCTTCATTCTTCCAGCCAAACTCATTTCCATGATCAACTCGGCTCTTAATCATTTTTTATGGCATGGTAATCCCTTCTCTTTGAAAATGATACCCATTGCCTTTGGTAAAATATGTTGCCCTCAGGAAAAAGGTGGGCTTGGAATAATAAATATTAAGAATTGGAATTTTGCTATGCTCTCTTCAAGAATTGACAAGCTGTCAAGGAAGGATGGAAATTTGTGGTCTTCTTGGTGTAGGCATTACCTTATACGTCATAGCAACTTTTGGTGTATGTCAGCTTCTTCTGACTGCAGTTGGACATGGAGGAATATCTTGAGAGGAAGACCGTTATTCCTTCCTATGGTGCAACAGAGAATGAAAGAGATTAACAAAGTGTCTTTTTGGTTTGATCCATGGTCTGCAAAAGGGGTGATTTTAGCGAATATAATTGATTATGACATGAGAAGATCCACTGGCATTGGAAATAATGCTACTCTTGCAAGATATTGGGCAGATGATTCTGTTTCTCTCCCGAATAGTAGCTCTGCAGTGATTACTGGAGTGTGGACTGATATACACAACACCACTTATAAGCTAAGCCCTATTCATATGACTTGGAATGACAGAGAGCACTCTATTAAAACTGTTTATAAGGCCCTTGACTCATCCATGCATTTTCCTTCTTTTCCTTGGTATTCTCGTATCTGGGATCATAAGTCTATTCCTAAGGAAAACATTTTCATGTGGAAGGTGCTGAAGAATGGTATCCTAACTCTAGGCAGGTTGAAAGGTCATGGGGTTATTCAATGTGATAAATGTATCTTTTGTGGTGCTGTTGAGGAAACTGTTGGCCATTTATATTTTGAATGTCATTACACTTATCATATCTGGTGTACCATTGCTCAGCACTATGGATATCATATGCCTATGAGAAGTTCCTGTATGGAATGGTTCAACATATTTAAGGCAACGAGGTGGAAGAATGATAGAAGTAGAGGGCTGCTTAGAATTATGAAGAAGGTCTTGTATTTTATTTGGTTGGAGAGGAACAATAGAGTGTTTAAAGGGCAAGCTTCCTCTAAACATGTATTGGTCCTTTCTATTACTAGTAATTTATAGTTCCCGCTTTGCTTTCCTCTATCTTGTGGTGGTCAGTATTTTGTAATCTTATGCGGTACAATTTTTGGTTAGTAATAAAATGGTAGGGGACCATTCAACCCCGCTTGCTTTGCAAAAAAAATAATCGTTGGGAATTGGATAAATCGAGTAATAAATTTTAAAGGGAATTTAAACCAGGAAATCGGTTTGAAATTGATTAAGTGTTTTGGAAACTGCGATTTAAAGGAAAACGAGAAATGGAAATTTGTAAACTGGGTTTATGAATGAAGTAGAATATTTATCCGTGAATAAATTTAGAAGTATAGATTCCGGTGGAATTTATAATAAAAGGTGCGATTCATTTTAAAAATAGAAAAATTGTGATTTTATTTTTAAAAATTGGAAGGTATATTTTTCCTAGAAAACTAAGTATATTTTCAAAGAAAAGATTTCAAAGTATAAACTAGAAGTTTAAAAATGTTTTTTAAGAATGTTTTAGAAATTTTGTTATTTTAATTATTTTTAAGTGAAAAGTAAATATTTTTTTAAGTTAATTATGGTAGTTAATTATTTTTAAAGGTAAATTAGTATTTTGATATAAAGGTAATTCTAATATAAATATTTAAAAGGAAATTTTGGTTTAAGTTTTACTCAGAAACTCTTATAGAATTTCTTAAGTGTTATTTTATTTAAGCAATTTTAGTTGCCTTAATGTAAATAATTTAAGTATTTTTTTTAAAAGCGATTATAAGGAGATGGGAAATGTGTTATTAAAAATAAAAAGTGGTTTTATTTTTAATGTGTTAAAAGAAATTTATGGGATTGGGACGTAAATAAAATTGGGATAAATCGAGCAGGATTTATAATGGATTACATGGGTTATATTGAAATGGAAAGTGTATTTCCCTGAAAAGCCAAGTATATTTTCATAGGAGATTTTTATGTATAAGTTTAAGGTTTTAAAATTGTTTGAAAAGAATGTTTTAAAGAAATTTATTATTTTTAACTGTTTTAGGATTTTATAGTAGATATTATTCAAATTAATTTTATTAGTAATTATTTTAAAAGTTAAATTAGTATTATGTTTTTAAAAGAAATTTTCTAATATTTATACTTCATATAAAACTTTGTTTTAAAAATAGTTTGTGGCATAAGTTTTACTTGGAAATTTATTATAGAATTTCATAGCTATTATTTTGAGTACAGTGATTTAAGTAGTTTTTTTTAAATGTTTTGAGTATATATTTTTGGGTAAAGTGATTTAAATTATTAAATATCTAATTTAATAAGATTTGGAGTTTTTCAGTGGAAATAAAATAATCGGTTGAATTGATTGTTTATTTGATAGTTAAATAATCGAGTATCAAATCTGGACCCAAATAGGACTTAGGAAATATCTAGGAGGAGTACGGGAATTATGTGTTACAGTTACCAATCGAGGTGTTATACTATACGTATAAACTCGTTCGTTCTTCTAGGACGTTTATAAGGAAATCCGTCCACTAACGGTTAGGAGGTGAACTCCGATCTTATTTTCGTCTGTTTATTTCCTAAAGAACCAAGGTTGAGTTTACTGGGAAATAACGAACGTCATTTCAAAGAGACCGGGATCGGATTTGATCCGAAATCCGCTTCGATCCAAGGAGTACGTTTTCATGATGAAGATAAGAGCTTGGAGTCGAAGATGGAGCAATGAAGTGCAAGGGCTAATCGCTACTAATCCTGAGGGTGATTCCAAAATGGATGTAGTAGGAGTAGTGTCTTCGGTTCTATTCGGACCTGGAACAGACTTGTATGGATGAATGCTATCGGAACATTGTCGGAGGACGATGTGCATTCTAAGCGAGATGTCTTCTAAAATGGTAACGCATAGCCTCAAGCCTCATCAACCGAGAATGACTGAAAATCAAGGGTTATGCAGTAAGGCTAAGTGGCTAACAACCAATTAGGGTAAGGTCATCCCTGTCTAGATGTCCCTTTTATTTCGGTTGTGTGGGCGGTTGCAGATCACAATCGTGGGGTGATCTTATTCGGACTATCCAGTAAGGGGTAGCTCCGGTCTTGTGTTGCAGGGGATCAGGGTGGATCATCGGTATGCTGATCTAGACCAGGTACCGTGATAGGTGGTACCCCAGTGCCTCGTCATTAGTTGGAAATCCATTCTCCCTACGTGCCATTTACGGTTTTGGTTGTAGGGCCTAGTATTGCTGGAATTTAATGAATGTAAAAATTTCGGCTATTTGAATAAGTATTTGTATTTAGACACTATTATAATATTAGAGGATTTAAAATAAATGTTTTGGTTATCATAACGTAAAACCCGACATGTTTATTTGTGGCGTGATCTTACGAGATACCTTTGATTTTCAAAGGATTTTGGAACTTTAATAATTAAGTTGAGTGTATTTTTCTCACGTTGGTTTTCCAGAGTGACTCAGATGTTATTTTATTATAATGCTTTGGTCAGACAGAGTATTATAAATACAGGATATGATGTTGTGGAGCTCAGGAGACGAGCTGGATGACGAGACGTATCGCACATACTTGATGTATATTTCGCTGTGCAGCATAAGCTGTGTATTCAGCTTGTAAGGACAAGTTAATATAACTTTCCAGTATTTTTCTATTTACTGTCTTGTACTCTGATGATGCAATGTGTAAAACAGATATAGTTCTTTTGGTATAAAGATCAGTCTTTTATCTATTATATATTGTTCCGCTTCGATTGTGAGATTCTGATGCTGTTTTTTCTCTTCTTCTACCTCCTTCTTTCTTTCCCTCAGCAATCCATCTTTTCAGGCACTCGATCGTTGACATATTATACAGTGGAGTATTTGTGTCCATTTTCAAGGGTCGAGAAGGGCGGGTCGTCACATGTGGTATCAGAGCTTAGGTTGGCAATAACCTAGGCTATGGTGGGGGAATTACTCATTAAAGATAGAGTTAGTAGTATTCTAGAGTTTAAGTGTAATAATAGATATGGTTGCGTATTTATTAGTGAATATAAAACTGTTTTTATATTTTGTTGACCTATCGGTTGAGTGTTTATGAATTCTGGTCGGTACGAGAAGTACAACTGTATCGGTAGGGGTTTCTAAACTCTTAAACAAGATAAACTGACATAGTATTGTTTTTAAAGTGGGTAAATGAAATAATTTTACTCAAAATTTTATTTTGATCTAAAAAGAAATGGTTATTATTATATATATATTTGGATGTTTGGTTGTTAATATTATAATCAAATAAGAATCTAAATTTTGAAATGGTCTATATTTATAACCAAATAGAATTGTATAAGTATGAAATAGTATAATGGAACATAACCAAAATTTGATTTAAAACAGAATTTAAATTCTGGGAATTTTGGAAAATGTTTTTAAATGAATTTGAACAAAAGTTTGAGAATTTTAAATCTTGGAAATTTTGAAATGTTTTCCAAAGTGTTTGAAGGAAATAATGGAGTATTATTTTGGGAAATAAAGAAGCACTGAACTCACTTCAGTCGCTGGAAAATAATCCTGGTGATGATGGCCACATCATCGATATTTATTTTCGAGTTTCTAAGTGATGGATTGCTACCAAATGGTTTGGAATAATTATTTGTTAGGACCTGTTTGATAAACAAGTTTGTTTTAGAATTTCCAAAGAGAGATTGTTTTGGTAAAACCAAGTTTTTTTGAAATCCGGAGGTTCGATTTGATATACCAAGAGGGTATGTGTTATTTATGATTTTAAAATGGTTTTGAAATAAAATCGGGTAATTGAATTCTGGGAATTCTATTTAAATGATGTGAAAAGTAAGACAAATCAATTATTGAACTTATAATGTGAAGTTGATATAGTTAAGAAAGGAAATTGAAATTTTAATTTGAGTAAACAAATATGGATAAGATATATTGGAATTTAACTTAAGATAAGTTAAATAAAATTTAATTTGGATTTGGATTGAATTGGATATTAAACGGAAAGGTAGGATAATTGTATAAGTATAAGTTACAATTGGATGAATACACTTAAGTCCTTACGTGAAATATAAATATGGATGGGCTTAGGTAAGTAAATAAGTTTTTGAACTTATACATTGGGAAATGAAAATTTAAGTTGGATTGAGAAATAAATTGGATCGAATTGAATTTAACTTAAATTAAATGAATTTGAGTTGAATTTGGATTGAATTGAAATACAAATTCAGATGAGCTATAAATAATATTAAATGAAATTAAATACTTATTTAGATTAGTGGAAGAAATGGTATGGATTTAAGTTGGTTAAATAAAGTTTAGTTAAATTTGAATTAAATAAAAAAAAGAATTGAATTGAAAGGAGATTTAATTAAGTTGAAATGATATGGAATGAATTAAATCCTTACTCAACTACATTCAAAAGAATGGCATGAAGATGAATCTAGCATAGGTTAAATTAAATAAAAATGGTTTGAGCCAGTTTGGGTATAGAATAATTGAAAATGGCCATGTTATTAATAAAATAAATTCAGGAATGAATTGAGGAGGTGAATTAGAAAATGGATTGGGATTTGATTGAATAATAATCAAATTAAAATGATAATAGAATTGATGCAAGAAGAAATGGAATTACTATGAAATTGAAATGCCAGTGAAGGGATTTAAATTAATAATGTAATGGAAATGAGAATGTATGGGTTGTGAATAATTCAGAATGGAATAAAATTAATAAATTGAGTTAGAATCAATTTAAAATGGTTATAAGTTTATGTAATTGTTATTTGCATAAATAATATCAAAATTTGCATAGAAAAATTAGTCGTTTGGTCGTAAACGAAAGTAAATGAATTAAAAAAATGAATAAGATTGATTTTTGAATCAATTGGATGAGCATGGGTTGTTTAAAATTAAAAATGGATTGGATGTAAGCAAGGGGGTTGTAAACCATTCAAATTAAATGAAAATGGTACGTGATTTAGTTGTGAGCAATTAAAATTGGTGTTGAAACCTTATATGTGCTTATGAAAAATTATATAGCTTACATTGCTTAGGAAGTTCATGTGTTGTAGTTGTTTGAAAGAGTATAATGTAGTAAACTTCTTACATGGTGCTTACTTGTTTTGAATTGAGTAAGTACAGGTATGGGAGGCAATCAGATAGAGTTTGGAGCACGTAAATGCATAATAAATTAGCCGCTTGCTTAAAAAGGCTAATATGAGGTACGCCTACGCAATAAAATGGAGAAATAATAATATATTGCTATATATTTTGTTTTCCGACCGTGTGGATCGATGTATATATATCTAACATATATGTGATATTGTAAAATGCTCTCCGTACAAAGGAGAAGCTGTTAAAAAATTTCGAAATTTTTGGTGTCAGAAAATTTTTGAAAATTTTGGAAGATTTTGGTTAACTAGAAAAGTTAATTTTTGGAACGATGTTAGAAATCAAAGTTTTGAGCCAAGAATGGAAGCTAATGGTTTTGGATTAAACTAAAGGGTTTTGAGAAGTGGATGTAAGCTTTAATTAAGTGGGTTTTGGGTAAGTTAATGGGTTTAGGAGCATTTTCCTACCTTAGCAAATTTCGAGGATGAAATTTTTATAAGGTGGAAGGAATGTAACGACCCAGAATTTTGGTCGTTAAGTTTTAACATTTAATCTATTTTAAATGTTGAATGTGGATTGTTAATTGATTTTGAAATATGGAGATTTGGGTTGAATCAATAAAATGAGTTATAATTTCAAATATGGTAATTTAATTGGATTTGGATAAATAGTGATTTAAATATTTGAAATTGGGATAAAATGGGAATCTGGGAATAAGTGGATATGAAAATGGGTTCTAAAATTTATCTAAATTCTAGTTGGATTCGAATTATAGTATTAGACTTTTGGATGGAATCAAAAGTCGATAAGTTAAAATTGGAATTTTTATATTAATTTAGTAGTGGAATTTAATATATAGTAATAATTTAAATAGTCAGATTTTGATTTAAATTGAATCGGGATGATTTCTAATGTGAACATAAATTCTATATGACCTATAATAAAGTTAGTAAATTCTTAAAAATGAAATTTTAAATGATTTCGACGATTTCGAAAATCGCTCAATTTAATCGACGAGTTAAATAGCTTTCCGGGGCACAGTCTCGGAATTCGACGAAACCAGTTCCATTATATCTGTAATAGTTAATTATTATCGGATTTCAAGTTTTGCGGCGTTTGGTGTTACCGTTTGTTCGTACAGGTGAGAAACGCGTTGAAATTAAAATTGAAAATTGAATATTTAAAATCGATTCGAAAGGCTAACTTCCACATATGATCAAATTAGCCTCCGAAACACGTTCCATTGTGTTCGAAATATAGGTAAAACATTATAAACACATGTCGGCATGCATCGTTTGGAGATCGTTTAAAAAAGTTGTTTAAAAATGAATTCAATATTAAAATATTATTATATATGCTTACGTATATATGTGAACAAAGAAACCTTTGTTCGTTCTCACGGTCGCCACTATTAGAAATCAGTGGCCGATAAACTCTTGCCTTTCCCCTCGAATTCTGGCAAATCCACTCACCTATAGCCTAAAGCTCCAACATGGAAATGATAGAGCTTACCGAGCTCTTGCAATCCAACGACCGAGATCGTCGGAGGTGCGGTGTAGAGCGAGGGGGGCTGCGTTTTCTTTACATTCTGGGGTGGGTTTCGCATAGAAGATGGAGCCGAGCTCACGGCGACTTCTGGGGTTAGCGCGTGGAGTCTAAGGCGGCACGGGGGTGGTTGCCGATCGGCGTAGAGGTGGTTGATACGGAGGTCTTTGTTGGTCAAAGATTTGGGTTTATGGGTTTCTTCGGCCTGGAAATCACGTAAGGGGAAGAAGGGTTTGCACGGCTTTGATTTGCGGTATTAATTTTTGACGGCCGATCTATGTTGGTAAAATAATAATAAAAAGAAAACTATAACTTATTTATATTAATATATATTCAACCTTTAAAAATCTATAACTTTTGCATGCATTATCAGAACTCGACGAAATAGCAAACGCCAGAACAGCAATGATGAGCTCTACGTGCTGCAACGGATCTGGAGGCAATTTGAGCAAGTGAAAATTTTAGATTAAATCGAGCGGGCTCGATTTAATTTAAAATTGAAACGCCGACTCAAGGTGAGTTAATCTCACTCACATCTGAATGACTAGCTAATTAATAGTTAGAAATTTATAATATTGATTGATTGATTGGATATGATATTATACATATATTGGAGTGCTGATATTCTCCTATTATATAGCGGATGAGACCCTATGCACCCCGCATAATAGAGATGACCCTTTATACCGCGATGTCCCCCTCGAAGTGGGATTTGGTATTTTATCCGTTGTGCTAACATCTGTGGATGTAGGGAAACAGGTTGGAGGGATCCAACTAGATTCCTAAAAATATTGTAATTATTTTTCATATCTGTGATATGTTATGTTATATCCTGTGATAGATTGAATTGGAAATTAAGTTATTCGGTGCTATAGTTTGGATGAATATAATTTGGTATTTTAAAACATAGAATAGAATGCAATGGGTTTTTAAAACGAAATGAAAAGAAAATTCTTTAGTGAATAATCATAGGGAATTGGATAAATCGAGTAATAAATTTTGAAGGAAATTTAACTAGTAAATCGGTTTAAAATCGATTAAGTGTTTTGGAAACTGCGATTTAAAGGAAAATGAGAAATGGAAATTTGTAAATTGGGTTTATTAATGAAGTGGAATATTTATCCGTGAATAAATTTGGATGTGTAGATTCTGGTGAAATTTATAAGAAAAGGTGCAATTCATTTTAAAAGCAGAAAAAAGATGATTTTATTTTTAAAAATTTGAAGGTATATTTTTCCTGAAAAACTAAGTATATTTTCAAAGAAAAGATTACAAAGTATAAACTAGAAGCTTAAAAATGTTTTTTTAAGAATGTTTTAGAAAATTTATTATTTTAATTATTTTTAAGTGAAAAGTAAATATTTATTTAAGTTAACTATGGTAGTTAATTATTTTTGAAGGTAAATTAGTATTTTGATGTAAAGGGAATTTTAACATAAATATTTAAAAGGAAATTTTGGTTTAAGTTTTACTAAGAAACTCTTATAGAATTTCTTAACTATTATTTTATTTAAGTAATTTTAGTAGCCTTCATGTAAATAATTTAAGTATATATTTTTTTTGAAAGTAAGGAGATGAGAAATGTGTTTTAAAAATAAAAAGTGGTTTTATTTTTAAAGCGTTAAAAGAAATTTACGGGATTGGGATGTTAACAAATTGGGATAAACTGAGCAGGATTTATAAAGGATTATATGGGTTATATTGAAATGGAAAGTGTATTTCCCTGAAAAGCCAAGTATATTTTTAGAGGATATTTTTATGTATAAGTGTAAGGTTTAAAAATTATTTTAAGAGAATGTTTTAGAGAAATTTATTATTTTCAACTGTTTTATAATTTTAAAGTAAATATTATTCAAATTAATTTTAGTAGGAATTATTTTAAATTTAAATTAGTATTATGTTTTTAAAAGAAATTTTCTAATAATTATACTTTATATAAAACTTTTATTTTAAAAATAGTTTGTGGCTTAAGTTTTACTGGAAAATTTATTATAGAATTTCATAACTATTATTGTAAGTAAAGTGATTCAAGTAGTTTTATTTTTAAATGTTTTAAGTATATATTTTTGGGCAAAGTGATTTAAATTATTAAATATCTAATTTAATATGATTTGGATTTTTTCAGTGGAAATAAAATAATTGGTTCAATTGATTGTTTATTCATAGTTAAATAACCGACTATCAAATCTGGACCCAAATAGGATTTTGGAAATATCTAAGAGGAGTATGAGAATCATATGGTACATTTACCATTTGAGGTGCTATACTGTACGTATAAACTTGTTCGTTCTTCTAGGACATTTATAAGGAAATCCGTCCACTAACAGTTAGAAGGTGAACTCCGATCTTATTTTCGTCTGTTTATTTCCTAAAGAACCAGGGTAGAGTTTACTAGGAAATAGCGAACGTTGTTTCGAAGAGACCGGGATCAGATTTGATCCGAAAACCACTTCGATCCAACAAGTACATTTTCATGATGAAGACAAGAGCTTGGAGTCGAAGATGGAGCAGTGAAGTGTAAGGGCTAATCGCTACTTATCCCGTGGGTGATTCCAAAATGGATGTAGTAAGATAGTGCCTTTGGTTCCATTCGGACCCGGAACAGACTTGTAGGGATGAATGCTATTAGAACATCGTCAGGAGGACGATGAGCATTCTAAGTGAGATGTGTTCTAAAAAGGTAACGCACGGCCTCGAGCCTCATCCACCGGGAATGACTGAAAATCATGGGTTATGCAGCAAAGGCTAAGTGGCTAGCAACCAATTAGGGTAAGGTCATCCCTGTCTAGATGTCCCTTTTATTTCGACTGTATGGGCGGTTGCTGATCCCAACCCTGGGGTGATCTTATTCGATCCATCCAGTGAGGGATAACTCTGGTCTTGTGTTGCAGAGGATCGGGGTGGATCCTCGGTATGCTGATCTAGACCAGGTACCGTGACAGGTGGTACCCCAGTGCCTGGTCGTTAGTTGGAAATCCATTCTCCCTACGTGCCATTTACGGTTTTGATTGTAGAGTCTAGTATTGCTGGAATTTAATGAATGTAACAATTTTGGCTATTTGAATAAGTATTTGTACTTAGACACTACTATAATATCAGAGGATTTTATAAGAAATATTTTGGTTATCGTAAGGTAAAAACCCGACATGTTTATTTGTGGCATGGCCTTACGAAATACCTTTGATTTTCAAAGGATTTGGAACTTTAATAATTAACTTGAGTGTATTTTTCTCACGCTGTTTTTCCAGACTGACTCGAGTGTTATTTTATTATAATGCTCGACTCAGACCGAGTATTATAAATACAGGATAGGATGCCGTGGAACTCAGGAAACGAGCTGGATGGCGAGACGTATCACACATACTTGATGTATATTCCATTGTGCAGTATAAGCTATGTATTCAGTTTGTGAGGACAAGTTAATATAACTGTCCAGTATTTTGATGTTGATTGTGTTGTACTCTGATGATGTAATATGTAAAAAAGATATTGTTCTTTTGGTATAAAGATCAGTCATTTACCTATTATATATTGTTCTGCTGCGATTGTGAGATTCTGATGTTGTTGTTTTTTCTTCTTCTACCTCCTTCTTTCTTTCCCTCGGCAATTTGTCTTTTTTGGCACTCGATTGTCGGCATATTACACAGTAAAGTATTTGTGTCGATTTTCGAGGGTCAAGAAGGGCGGGTCGTCACATTGTAACTCTTGCATGCACCTATAGATCTTGAAATTTATATGAATTCTTCTATTTAGTCAAGTAAGCGTGTGTTAGTTAGTTTGTATGCTACATATATGAGTGTTAGTCATGTTGTACACTTGGAAAACTCACAGTAACATATAACACACCTCCGTTTTTTGGAAAGGTTGATATTTTGCAACTTTAAAAATCAATATCTCTTGATCCAGTCAGTTTTGGATTATAGTTCCAAAAGCAAAAGTGATTTTTTTTTAGTATATTTTATTTTAAAATTTGTTTCGTTAGTTATCATAAAGCACAACGGAAGAAAAGCTTAGTTTACAATGAACAACATCGAAATGGCCAAAATTCGATTTACATAATTTAATAGATTGATTATGTGGGTGTAGTTTTCTATGGAAATAGTGATTTCTGAAAATAGTTTGGTGATTTTTCATCACATATGGAGCGAGAAAATGAGAGATGGCCGGAAATTGGGTTTTGAGCAAATTAAGGTGGTCGAGACGATTAGCAGCTGGTTGATTGGGTGTGGAGGTGGCTTGAGTGATGAGGGAGTTAGGAAAAATGGCGCGGTGGCTTTTGGTGGTGTATGGTGTCGAGGCGTAGTAGTTGTAGGTTTTTAGGGCTCGTTTACTTTTGGTTCGATTTGGGGAAAATGCGGCGACGAGAGGCCAAGGGAAACGCGCAATTTGAGGGGAAAAGCAAGGGGAGATGGTGGCGAATGTTTTGGCAGGGCTCGGTGGTAGATGGTGGCGTATGGTGGCGAGTCGAGGTGGTTTAAAGAGGAGGTGTTGATCGAGTGATGACCAATAGTTTAAATTTTTGAACTAGAGGATTGGATCGCGTTCTAGGTGGCTGGACGTGAAGCGTTGGGCTTGGGTGATGTGCTCGAGGGGTCCGCGGTAGGAGATAGGTGGTCGGCGATGCGTGCATGTGCACGGTGATGTGCACGTTGTGTTTGCAAAATAAAAGAGTGAAAGGAAAGAAGAACAAGGAGTTGTAGGGAAATAGAAGAGAAGAAAGGAGGGTGAGTTTGGGCCGGTGGTTATGGGCCAAAGAAAAAGAAAGGAAAAGGTAAGGGAAAAAAAGAAAAGGAAAAAGAAAGGAAAAAAGAAAAGGAAAAGGAAAGGAAAAAAGGAAAAAGAAAGGAAAAAGGAAAAGGAAAAAGAAAGAAAAGGGAAAAAGAAAGAAAAAAAGGAAAAGGAAGAATAAGAAAAGGAAAAGGAGGAAAGAAAATGGAACTTATATATTTTCATATGATAAATTAAATTTTTTTAAACTCTAATTCTACGGTCATTTTAAATCCAAACCAACAGGAAGATTTTTGCATCTTCATCCTATTACCCGGCATTATAAATTAGTATTATGGATTTTTTCCATAATTTAAAGTTTAACGATATTTTATAATTAAAATGGGTAATTAATTATATTATTATTTTAATTAAAACTTATGTAAATTAACAAATTAGATATTAAATAGAGTGTTTAACTTTGATTAACTAAAAATAAATTGTCTCATAATTTATTTAATTTGTAATTAGTTCGGATTAAAATATAAATGGATTTGGTTAATCAAAGTTAGTCAAAACTAGATGTGTGAATAGTTTTGATATTGGTTGTTGATTGTTAAATTAGTGACAATCTATATCTTGGCTTAATCCTATTGGATATTTATTTCAGTATTCTTGTTTGTTCCATCAAGGGGTCAAACGAGTTAAAATAGTTAGATTAAAATGATGATTCGTTTTATTTGAAATAAACATCCATAATAAATTCCCTTATATGAATTTTATCATCCTAAAAAATTGTTTATTTTAAACAATTTACCCTTTTAAATTTATTGCTTGGATTCGAAGAGACCGGAATCGGATATCAATATTATCTGGAACCACTTCGATATGATAATCACTACGAACCTTTACGGGATTGATTACAGAGTTTAATATGCTGGAATTGGATTAATTTCACAAGTTCAACTATTTCAATA
Source organism: Allium cepa (assembly GCA_030765085.1). Classification (NCBI taxonomy): domain Eukaryota; kingdom Viridiplantae; phylum Streptophyta; class Magnoliopsida; order Asparagales; family Amaryllidaceae; genus Allium; species Allium cepa. The sequence goes on from CM060928.1 coordinate 350,426,673, forward strand.
AGTAATTGTACTTGGACATTGTCAAAATATTGATCGATTTCTATATAAGCGTTTGAGTTAAAATAAGATGATAACTCGTCGTGTTTCTACAAGTTATCTTTGTTTTAAAGAATTTTTATAACTTAAGTATTTCAATTTTAGTGGGTTTTACTCACGCTGGTTTCCAGGTTGACTTGGGTGTTACTTTATTGTAATGCTCAGGTCAGACCGAGTATTATAATTTCCAAGTTAGGACGCTTTGGAGCTTAGGAGACGAGCTGGATGGCAGAGACGTATTGAATGTATTTGATTATATTCCCTTGTGTATTGTAGGTTGTTTATTCAGCATTTAGGGACAAGTTATTGTAAGTGTCCAGGTTTATTTGTTGGTAATTGTACTTTGATAAATTGTATGTATGTTAAGAGTTATAGTTTTTCCCATGTATAAAATGTTGTTATTGTATATAATATTTTGTTCCGCCGCGATTGTGAGATTCTATGTTGTTCTTACTTCTGTTTCTTCTTCTATATCTTTTTCTTTAACCCTAACAACCTGGTATTTCCAGCACTCGATTGCTCGGCACTCTTTGCAGAACGTATTAGTGTCGATTTTCGAGGGTCGAAACAGCCTGGTCATTACATTTATTATGTGATTTATTAATGATGCCTAACATCTTATTTATTTAGGAAATGCCACGAATATAATCACATACTTAAAGTAAAAGATTATAACAGCTATGACTAAAACATATTATGTCACAATTATAATTTTGAGATTTTCAAGTGTCATACAGACTTGATTTTGGGAGTATTTTATAGCACTCAAAATATTGTAAATACACTAAGAAATAAATTCAAGTATATTTTCGGTGACTCTTTGCAAATTAATTTTGCATATCCTACATTCCAAGTGAGCAAATTGAAATAACATGTCACCAAAGTGACCTCTCTTTTTGTAGTTGTTCATGAAAATGTTTGATATTTGTGAGTATTTATTCATGCAGATATTAACCAGCCAAAAGGAAGATTAATATTTGATTGAATAAATTACACATGTGTGATGATAAATATGTAACAATTATAAGGTTTCACAAGTGAATAACTACTCGACCTAATGGAAGATTGTTATTTAACTTGAATTTATTGTCAGTATTTGATGATTACAACAAGAGTACCACTTCTAGTTGATATTACCGCCCAAAAACTTGATATTAATGTTGTGCTAGGTATCTTGAGAAGAGAAGTACCAATTATTTGAATTTACTATGGCAGATATTGGATATAAGCATATACGGTCAATCCTTAATTTTTGTTCAATTTTCAACTAATTTGACTAAAGTGTCTGCCAATTTTAATGTTCTCATCTTGTTTGAGACTATTCTAAGGATTATTATAAGAACATGTTGTTTGTTCTTAACTTCATGGATCTACTCTTGCTATTAGGATGGTTACACCCACCCATATTATGGTTGTAATCTTATAATATTACGAAGAACATTCATAGGTGGGATAATTCAAAAAAAAACAAGAGTCAAAAGGCCATAAAGTATAAAAAATCAGAAGATTTCAAGGATGTGGTATCCGTGACGAAAACCAATTTTAAGGAGTTCTTTGCTGAGAATGAAAATCGTTTTGTCAAAATGGTAAGGAGATACAAGCACGCTTTATATTGCTTGATTATATAAATTCAAAATAAAGGAAAATAAATGAGCACTATATGGAAAGTCGCTGCTTCAAAAGTTAAAGGCACTCAAGTTATTATAATTTTTTTGTACTCTCTTTATTCACAATATAGCCATTTTAAGGTTATTGTTAAATTATTTTTTAAGGATAAAATGACCTCTTATTAAGTTCATTTAGCATTGTGGTAAGAAGAAGAGAGGTTTAACCATGTAAGATTGCAAGTACTCATTCACCATACATTGTAAATAAATGTATAAATAAGGATAAAGAAGTCGCTAAGGACCTAAACAAAAGAAATAACGTAAGGGTATATTTATACTTGTTTCTTTTATGAAATCTACTGACATATAAAGTAAGGTATGTTAGATATTTTTGAGTTATTATTGAGATTTCAATTATACTGTTTGGATTTATTTGACATTTTTGTTATGTTGTCACTTAGATAGATTTCAGTTTCTAATTTTGATATAAACAAATTTGGTTATTATTTCTCTTTTAGAAATAATAAGATTAATTTATGAATAAATTTAAATATCATGGGAATTAAAACTCCTAATGTTTAAAATATATCTTATATCTATTTAAGATGATTACCTTTTATAATAAAGTCTCAAATTTCGATTTGATAATTAATATGATTATTATTTTTCAGCTTGCTAAATAATTCTAGATTGAGGCACTAAAGATAACAAATATTTTATTGGTATTCTAAGTGACTTAAAAACTATAAGTTTTATAAACCCATGCTAAGAAATATTTTAAGATGGGAAATGCTATAATTTTTGAGGATGTTGAGTTTGGGGGTGAAAAAAAAGTACGGATTATTGTTTTTAAGGGGAATAATTATCTTCGTTTCAACTACAGTGACTTCTTTGGATAATGTATAGGATTTGTTTCTTTACATTAATAAGAAGTAAATTAATAACTATAATAAGATAATGTTAAAAAAAACTTTAAGGTATGTATCATTATCTTTAAAGAGAATCATTATCTTGAACTCAATTACAGTTACTTCTTCGGATAATGTATATGACTTATTTCTTTTCATTAACAAGAAGTAAATTAAGAACCGTAATAAGACAATGTCAAGCAAAATTTTCTTTACACTAAGGTAATTGTTTTAATAAAACAAACTCAACAACCTCAAAGTGCAAGATCATTAAGAAAATTCACTTGAAAAGGAAGAAATACTATTTCAGATGATTATATTGTATTTTTTCATAAATATAAATATTGGATTGATGAAGATGATTCTTTGGACTTACATCGATCCATATAAGGTATTAATTTGAAATGTGGATTTAAGGAATGAATATATAATCTAAATCTATAAGGACAATAAAGTTTAAGATCGTTCCCACCACCTTAAGGTAACAAGATCATTGGTTATGAATAACTATTTAAAAAAACAGACCAAGTGGGTAATATGGAATGGTATAACAAGACTCATTATAGAAAAGACCATACTCAAAAGGAATTTTTTTTAAAGAGGCTTTGATGAAACAACTTAAGGAACGCAGTCATGGATTACTCTTTTGTATTAGGGATTTAAATACACCATTATTATTCATGGGGTGATATTTTGATTATCACAAAAGGGCTATACAGATAAGGCTTAAAATGAAAATAAAAATAAAAAAGTTTTGGTATGCAAACTATGAATCAATTGATTCTCTTACGCTAAAATAGAAAATTGTTGTTTCATATAGTAGTATAAGAGCATCTTTGAAGCTAAGAAATGCAAAAGATTCCTCGTGCATTTCCGATGTGGAATCTAATGCATGCTACGACATAGACATATATGGATATTGCGCGTATTATTTGGCAGATATCTTACTGACGTTAAAGGTGGATCAATGGTTTGTAACCAAAATGGTTATAGAATATCTTTAAGGAACAAAAAGATTATATGCTATGACATGCACCATTGTCACAGTGGTTAAGTGATTCGACTTTGGTGCGAGAGGTCACAAGTTCGAAACTTGTGTAGCGTGATTCAAACATTTATTGACATGTGAGTTGTGATATGTTGTCCCAGTGACAAGTTGTACCTAAGTATCATTTCAAAAAAAAAAGATCGGATTGATTGGAAATCATTAGGTATTACAATCCAAATATTTTGGGTGCCAAAGGTACAAAAGATCCACTTCAGATAATAATAATATATTTTTGTTACTTTTTTTGGATGAAGCTATATAAAGAAAGTTATCATACAACACTTATATCCTTCTTTATTATTTTCTATTATGGGGCATCCAACGATGGAAAATAATTATAAAATTTTGTCATAAAGTCATGGATTATTGAATAAAGAAATTGAAAGACCATTAAAGTAATATTATGACAATAAACAACATATTATTTTTTAATAATTAGAGAGTGCAAAATAGATTGCAATTCATAGAGCATATTGTGACAAACTCCGTTGTGGCGAATCCGCTTACAAAAGGAATATCCCCCAAGGTCTTCATGAGCATCTTGCTCAATTGGTGTAACTTTATGTAGCAATATTTTGGTTCAGGGGATATTGTATTTGTACTGTCATATGACACATTGCTCTATACTTTGGTTATATATATGTATCAAGTTCTCTTTTTTGATCAATAATAAATTAATAAAGTTTTTTTTGCACTCTAGGTTGTTCAAATATTAAACGTTTTGATCTTACTAAAGTAGGACCAGTTAGAAATAGTCATGTATAGATCAGATCTCATGTAATTTCCATGCTAGACATCCACGACCGATCTATGTCATTTAATTGTGTTGTTATATGTGACCGTTAATGGTTCTTGTTACGCTAAAAGTAATGAAAGCGGTTTTGATCCTTTGCCGGCATAGTTAATAAATGAGAATGTATCGAAAACACCTTGTTATAGATAGCAAATTTGAAGCTCATAAAGTTATACACATTTATAAGGTTATTACATATATGGCCCGGGGAGATTGTTGGAAAATTCCAACATATGGGCTATATATGTAAATAAAATATGTTGTGTTATTTTGGTGTAAAGCCTAGTTAAAGTGATCAAATTATGAATTGAAGTTAAAAGGCTTATAGGTATAATTGTCATGGTATTAATGTGTAGATACCGAGACAATTATAATTTGTCAAAAGACTAAGTTAGAAAATGCCAACATTACAAATAAGAGATTATGGTCTCCAAATTATGAATCTCTTCTATGGAAATAATTCAGATCTATGGTTTATGTCAATTTGGAAAATCAGATCCAACTCTTATTTTTTAGATCTATCTCTTTCTCTTAATCAGTTTATGAAAGCAGCAACTATGGATTCAGATTTAATGTAAGGTCTGGGACATGTGGTAAAATGGAAAACCAAACCAAATTTACTTTTCCAATCAGCAACTATAAATTCAAGTATGGCTTCCTCTAATTCATTTACTTTCCTCCGATTTCTTCTCAATCAAATCAATATGGGTTTCCTACTTAGATCTAAGGTTTCATGATTAATCAATCCTAAGATATATTGAAATCTTAACAAAAAATAATACCTTCTAAAATGGATTGATGGAGGCAAAATCAAGTGGATCTAATGGTGATTTCAGCGATAAAGACAATAGATTGGAAGCAATGATAGGTCGTTCAGTAGATCAGTGGATGACGTTAGTGATGGAGCAGTTGTAATTCAGTGACGCTAGTAGTTTATCGCGTGTATTAGTGGCAGATCTGTCCATGATGGTAAAGAATGACTGGGTAGTTAGGGTTTAAACGCTAATTTTAGGGAGGAAAGTAAGCTGAAATTAAAGAGAATTTAGAATTTAGAGAGAATTAATTTTTGAGGGGAAAACAAAGGAAACATTGGGACTTTTCAAGGAAGAAATTAATATAAAGATTTGATTTTGTCTGCTAAAAAGGCCCACTCTTAAGAACTATAGGAACATTGTTAATGGTGGATTTGATAATACCTATAATGACAGTAGGGGTTTGGAGTGTAAACCCGATGCGCCGGCCCTTATTCTGGCCTATGAAAACTCAGTCCAACTAATCATTGAGGCAGATAGATCAATAATCCGCGCTAGAGTGCATTGAATCTAGGGTCTTATTGGGGATTTGGCAAACCTATCATAATGCGACCTGCATTATTAGGGTTCCATAATAAACTTGATTACAATAGTGATGATTGTTGATCTATTTGAACTAAAGTGGCCAAAGATACCATAATGTTTTACTAAAATTTTTTAGCATTTTGATACTATTTTGATGCATCGTTGCCAATTTTATGGCAAATTCTACATAATTTTGAACTTTAGTATAACGCTTAATTTATTATTTTACCGTATCATTGTATATTTGTAGTCATTCATATTTAATATATTACTTATGTTCATATTTCTTACACATAAAAATATGAGTATGTGTCAATTAGTAGACAATTTTTAAGAGAATATACAAAGTGCACTGGGTATTGGGCAGGTCAGATCTTACACTGACCTATATAAGTCCTGTGTTGGGGTGAAAATCCAGATTTGCACAGGGCCTATAGGGAGGTTCCGGTGGGATTAAAAAAATAAGGGTGGATCTAAGGGATGAAAAAACCACCTAAACCTACCCTATTGTCATCCCCAAAATACCTCCGCATTGAAAAGAAGAAAACAAGGTTAAAACCCAAGCTGTCAAGTTCATGTAAAATCGACTTTGTCATTCGAACCACTTTAACTTTTGCTAATTTTTTACCATACTTCATTTATTATGATATGATTTAGTAAAATTGGACCCTTTATTTAAATTAGGCTATGGGTCATAGTCATGACATTCCAGGCCTATGATCAGGTTTGTTCTTTTATCATAAGGATCGGTAACATGGTAAATTGTGCTTTCTACAATATTTATACAGTCATGTACCTTCATTGGGTGAATTTTAATGGCATATGGATTGAAATGATTCTTAATGTTGATAACAATGTGACATCGATTACAAGATGGTTATGTCCATTGATGATATGGAAAACCCAAATGGCTGATAGACTACAAATTTACAACATGGATGAGGATTGTTTTTTTTGGCAAGGGAAGTCAGTTTTATAGTATTTTGTCTACTTTTCATAAAATATATTAATAAAGGGGAGAGGCAACCCACCTTTAATACTTCAGCATATACGTCCAAGAGCAAAATGACTTATACGAACACACTTATAACCACCACAATGGCATAAATAACTCTTGAAAAACTTGCCACCGCAATGAAAAAAAATATCTCAACACAAGAGAAGCTAAAACATTACAACTAATATCAAAGTTCAAGAAAGCATATTCATGAATTATTTTCATCAAAAAGAAAAGGTTCAAACATTTCATAAAAAGAAGCACTTTCTAATCCAAAAAAATAACTAAAAGATAACTAACAAAATATCAAGCCAAAAACCAAAAGTTTAAGAACACTGGCAAATCCAAACTTGCCACCATCCACTACAATGCTCAAAAATAATGACACTGAACTTCAATAAGGAAAACATGACTTGTTGCAACAAGGCAATCCCTATGGTGTTACATTAAAGAAAGGGAAAAGCGACAACAATGGATATTGGGAGCACAAGTACAAGCAAAACAGAAAGCATGACAAAATGAAAAAACCATTAAAAATTAAGGAACTAGAAAATCCACTAATGGTAGACAGTACACTCTATAAACCAACAACTAAGATACAACACCAATAGCTGCTAACCTAAACAAGACCCTTACCCATTCACAATTACACTACCCCACAACCCCAAAACGTTCCAAGAGTTGAAAATATGGGGTGGAAAAGCATGATAGAAAAGATGTCTACAACATGATTATAATACCTTGAAAATTTTAATAACAAATTAAAATATTTGTAAGGATAAAAATATAGTTTTACATAAGGGGACAAAATAGTAAATTTTTGAAGATAAAGATTTTGGTTAATATAAATTTTCCATTATGTCAAGTAGATTTTTTTTGCCAAATTCATATATAAGTTATTCAAAATGGATACTGTATGAATAAAATATGGGTTGTTTACCGTAACGCATTTCGTGATTTACACTTATTTTGGAAATTAAGTATAAGAATCAATTACGAGAATAAATTAAAACTTAGTTATTAAGTAATAAATTAAATACGTATGGATTGCTCTAAAAAGAGTGTAATCTTGTTAATAAATATTGAAAGAAAAGAAAGAAGGTATGTAATGCAAAGAAAGAAAGCATTAATAACCGTGTTATGAAATTTATTGCTATAATTAATGGAAACATATGTTACATGTGTTATATAATAATATATTTTGAAAGAAAGGACATATCTTACATTGTATGTTTGAAAAGTGAATGTGAAAGTGAAGGGTTATTTTAAAAGAAATATATTTACATGCACAGAAGTAAAGACATTAATTACCGGGTTAGTGATGGAATTTATTATTAAATATATGTTGCTTATATTAGAAAAGAGATACAACAATATATTTAAGGAGAATAATGATGGATGTAATGTTGTAGAAATAAAGACAACAAAATATGGAAATAAATTGTTATTTTAAAAAGGAAGAAAAAACACGAGATTTCTTTTTTAGTAAAGGATAAGGGTAAGTTTGGTTTTAAATTTAAAAATATAAATACCTAAGAATTAATGTAATTGATTGCATAATTAATGGTAAAGGATAAGGTTTCTAATTAACACACACATATATACATTTGAATATAAATCTAGGATTCCCCATAAAGTTAATAATGTGTGCGTATAGGATTCCAGTTAATGAAATTGACTCGAATTATAATTAATGAACTCGGTTTCAATTTGGAAACTTTAATACAAATTAATTGGTAAGGGATATGATTTCCAATTAATACAAACAAATAAACACATACATGTGTATATAGAATATCAATTAAGATTGTTGATGGGAATTATAATTATTGATATCTATTTAAATTGTAATTAATTGACTTAAATTATTATTAGTAGCATTAATTAAGGTAATGCGAGCATTATATTAATAACGGAAAAGAGAAAAAGCTTTATATGTATGCAAGGGTAAAAGGATATGAAGCAAGAAATGGTTGTTTTAGAGATAGACTTCACTTAATTTACATCTGTAAATACAATGCAAATAAATATACATATATACACATACATATGTACTTTTGAATACAAATACATGATTCTATGTTATATTCAATAATAATAATAATAATAAAGGTGCAAAACATCAATAAAGAAATTTAATTAATTTAAACAAATGGCTACTTATGACATTACAAAAATGTTACCTTCTTTAAATGAAACAAAAATAAATATATTTCTTGTAACAGTAAATAATTTTTGGATAAACATGTAATTTTTCTAAACCTAGATTTAGACTATAAGTATATAGTCAGACCCATTTCTTTTCATTTTAGAAACCCCAGCCTCCATCTTCTTCTTTCTCCTCGTAAAATTCTTAAAATATTTCATTTTCTCTTCTCAAAGTTTTCTTAATAAAATTAAAAGGAATACATGTCAAATTAAAGGAGAGAGAAAATCAAAATACGAGAGGAAGTGAGAAAGAAAACAAATCAATAAAGGAGAGAAGCTATGAAATCAAATAAAATTAGAAGAGGAACCCCTTCGAGATGAGTGGATTCATTATCAATACGCTGATTTATATATTATCAAATTTATCTATACCTATTTGATCTAGAATTTGTCCAATTTGGTTTGGAATATTGTTTATTTAGAAATTGCAACTGAATTGGAAATATCAAAATTATATGAACATGATTCTATTTAACGATTAAAGTAAATTGAAGATCTTAGTTGATTTTCTTTAATTGTATTATGAACCCCCTTTTCGTTCACCTTTAATATTGAATCTATAATTTAAAGTGCGTAAAACTATACCCTTTTGATGGTGATTGTCCCGATCCAAATTCCAGCGTTTGAAAATCAACATCCGTACTCCACTTGTACTTGAATGCCGCAGATTCAATCGTTGAAATTCGAATTGTGCCGGAGCTTATAACACAATTAAGTAAAACAACATAGCGGAAGAAAAAGAAATGAATATCATATACAACCAATGATACAATATCCAGAATGATACAACAATGGTATATATATGATACAAGAAATATCAGAGACAAGATAACAATGCTACAGCGGAAAAGAAACAATATGATATAGCAGCGGAAAACGAATAGCCAAGAGATAACTCCAATCCAATGATCCAAGCCATAACTCCAAACCAAGAGCTCGAACCACTATCACATTTCACCAAGATCAGCAAGTCTCGTCCACCAAAGACTCCAATATCCAAGACCTCCAAAGAATACCAAAGAGAAAGCTAGAAGCTACTGAATCGATATCTATATCTGAAAAACCTAACTCTAGACTGCCCGTGTGGAAAATAGTGGGCACCTAGAGTTTAGGAAAGGAACAATAAACTCCGGGTCAGTCATGGGACTGGTAAGAGCAAACGAAAACAGCTCATCTTCTAAAACAAACAAAAGAATTTAAATTTTGAAATCTGCAATGCTTTTGGAAAATGAAACTACCATAAGGCCTCCCGCCACACACACAATTCAAACGCAGACTTGGGGAAGATTTCTCTTTATGATAGTCAAATATGCTTGATACGCGAAAACCATTTGATATTATTATTAGTGCATAGTGGAAAACATTTCGAAGTATAATATTAAATAGCCAGCATAGGTACCATTATATTATGCCTGCTATAGCTACCTCCTGAGGAGGCAGGTTATACAATTCAATCGTAAAGGGTTCGTATTGTTTCTTTGGATTTCCAACAAATGGCCAGGCTAAGAAACTTCTTGGGCCACATGGGTACGCCTCTGGAGGGACGCCCCGAGAACCTAACCGGATCTCTGCCAACATAAGGTCGGGTTACCTCTGTAACTAGGTAACTACTGACACGAGTATTCCATCCCCCGGTCGTAACCAACCTTTATCCGAGCGCTCGATACCAACAACCACAAAGTAATGTATTTGCAGTAACCACATAGGTTAAATATCAGGGCTCCATACCATGATATCATCTCTATCCAGAAGAAAATGAACTTACCCTCAGGGGGCACTACCCCCATATAACCTTGCCGCATCTTTCCTGTTTCGACCATTTCGGGTTATGAAGTTCGACGAAGTCTCGTGCACAAAGCTACGCTTTTCACAAAGCCTTGCTTTGATCAATAAATGATCAGCGGCACTTCGTATGCCACATTACCAAATTGAGAATGTATCACTGGTAACCATCAACTACATAACCTCCGAGCTCGTATGTCTCAGAGAAGGGTGTTAAGCTAAGAGAATAAATCTCCGCCACCAAACAGAAATGTATTTGATAGAAACCGGTTTTACATCTCAAGGTGTAATGTCAGACACACATCCATACAAGTCTGTTCCGGTTTCGAACAGAACCGAAGGCACTTCCAAAGAAGCCCTTGCAAATCCGGGAATCCACAATCCCGATCGGACTTCCCATCACTTAGGGAATCTCTATACCATAGCTACTCATTGCAGAGACAATCGATAGGTCATCCTATCGTTCTCGCAAATACCCGGTCTTCACCACCGGTCTTCAAATGCTATCCATAACGTCGTATCACTATTCGGAATGGGTTATATGACACAAGGTCCTCTCCCGGCTAAACCAAATAGTGAGCGCAATATTTAAAAGCATATGGATATGGGATTTCAGTTAAGTCACAACTTTAAAACCAAAAACTTTTCTTTCAAATGGTTAAACGAATTACCATTTATATATCATTTTTAACCAAAAAAATTCACTTCCAGAAACCTTTCAATGATTTAAACAATTTCCACATTTAATCTTTTAAACAAAATATTCACTTTTCAAGATCCCCTTTCAATTTAAAACAAAATTCATCAATCTTTTAAACAAAAGTTCATTCATAGCTTCTCAAGACAATTCCATCTCAAATTGGATTAACTCGTTAAATCTTTAAATCAAGATTTAACTTATAGCTTTCAAAACTCGTTTCCAAAGATTCTTCCATAATTTGGAAAATCATTTTAAATTAAAACTTGAAATCCCTTTAATATAAATTGGTAGTTCATTAATCATATGAAAGCTTTTATTGTTTGAAAACAAATTGTTTTTATTTCGAAAAATCCGATTTTTATTTTTACAAGTTAACATTTTTGAGGTTAATTCAAATCCCCACAAAACTTATTAAAAATGGTTTGAAACCATATAAGCTTATATACCGTTTTAAATTATAAATACCCAATCTAGAATTGAATTTCAGATATTGAATTCCAATTTAAATCAGATTATTCAACTTTCAAATCTTTATTAAGTTACTCAGAAAAAAAAAATCATTTTTAAAACACTTGTTTTCAAAAGCCTTTCACTTTAAATCAAATCTATTTCCAAAACCATTTGAATTAAAAATTCAAATTCAAAACTATTTAAAAATCTACGACTTAACCGATTTCCACGTGCAATCCATATTTGTGTGTGTATAAGTGTGGTCCAGGGGTTTACACATAATAATACAATAACAATCATCACAGATATATCGATAAGCGGTATAACTTATAACGCTTATCTTCATTCACAGATCACAGATAAAATAAATTTATCAATCACAAAGATTCATTATTACAATTCGATGTGGGTTTCGGATAACCAACAGGAATCCGACTCCCTGTCGCATCGAAATTCAAATGTTGTTTAACAGGCCAAGGAGTATTTACACAGAAACATATCACAAACATCACAAATCAATACACAGCAACTCACATCATAAAGCATCACATATTGAGGAATATCAAACCTCCAAACATCAAATAGAATCAAAACATTCATAAGTCAAAGTAAATTAAATTATCTGATTTAAATTAAATCAGGCCAGTTACTTATGAATAAATTTTTAATCTTGGTTAATTAATATTAATTAATTACAAATCAATTTGATTTATTACTCCTTAATCATTTATTAATTAAATTTTAATTTAAAATTAATACTCTGATACAAGTCCAACAACTGTCAATAACTTTAGATAAATTTTCAAAAAGTGAGAAATCGTTGAATATGTTATTAGGAAAACAAACTGTTAATACAGCTAGACAAGGACTTGGATATAATCAATCTGAAAATGTTGAAAGCGATATTAATCAAGAAAATTCCATGTGTACAATTTGTAGAAAATATGGACATGATCACAATAATTGTTGGCATAGACCCAAACATGTGAAAACCATACCAATTTGGGTTTCAAAAGGCACAAATATAAAATCTCTCAAAGTTAAACAAATTTGGGTGCCAAAAGGAACATATATAAACAGTTTTGGGTCTCCACAAAATTATTTTTCTAAATCTTCTGCCAATAACAACCATGGACCTATAAAAACAAATAGGTCACATAAATCTTTTCCCATGTAGGTGTGGTGGCAGGCTAAGGAACAACAACAGTGTTTTCTGGGTGTTTGGCTGTTCCAGAAACACAACGGGCAACAAAGCAAAGTTCCTTAGCCTAGTACAAAGGTGACAGAATCACAATGGGCAATCACGAAAAATTATCGTAAAGGTAAAACAGGTGAAGGTATATTTGATCGATATATTTAATGTGATAATCTGCACCATATTCTGAATTAAATCAGCCAAAATTGTGATAATGATGTGATGATGATATTTTTTTTATTCTGACTTGCTCAATATAGTTGGCCAATTACACTTATGTCAAAAACACTATTCTTTGATTTACTTCATATATATAAGTTTGGATTAAAAATAGTGTTTTGTTGGATGATAATATTTTTGGTTATTTTTGGCTAACTCTATATTCACGGTTTTATGATTATTTACATGGCTTCATTTCAAATTCAAGAAAATGTCATTTGACAAGCTGTTAAATTTGATGTTGAGATATTTTGTTTCATACTTCATGACCTGGTTTATCAATTTTAGTTAGTGATTTTTTGGATTGAAAGAGAAACTCAGATGCAGATTACACTGGTAATCTAGTTGATAGAAAAATTACTAGTTGAACGTGATTTGCGAGACATTTAGTAACTGCATCGTTTTTCAAAGAAAATATCTGCATATTTTTTCATTTCAAATAATTTTCAAATAGCAGAAATTATTTTCTTATATAACCCCCTCGAGAAAATTATTTTTGACCATATTTACAGATTAGTAATTTTTATTTGATTTTAAATGACAAATTTTGACTAATCTAACTCCCTAATAATTATCGAAAAGATAAATAGTGATTGGAAAAAGTGATAAGTGCTGATATTTAAACATACATTACTCAAGAGAGTATATTTGGAAAATTTCTTTAGGAATTAAAACAAGAATTATAAAACTTTTGTTGGGTAAAGATTCCATGACCATTTCTATATCTATCATTATTTCTATCGACCATGGTTTATCAAATATTCAATATAGTTTGTCGATATGTGGTACTATAATCAGGAATCATTTGTTTTTCATGTCACATTTTTTTAAATAAATAAATATCCAAAGAATTCACTCTCATTTAAAAGTCCTCACGGTTATGCATGGGTGAATTACTTGGATTTTTGATTATGTGCTTCCATGCTCATTTAAAAGTCCTCACGGTTATGCATGTATGGAACACATATCAAAATTAATTGATTAAATAGACAAGTTGATTCTAATCCCATTTAAGAGTCCTCACGGTCATGCGTAGTTAGAAGATACTTGATTTCATTTAAAAAAAATTAAATTGGAATACTACTAATCTCATTTAAAAGTCCTAACGGTTATGCATGATTAGTAGATATTCAAATTCCTGATATAAATGTACCACAAGTTGATACAATCGTATGATTTTATATTAGAACATCATTTCCATCATTCTAAAAGTGGAATATGCGCCTAACAAGGGTAGTTATGATTTTTGTTTGATTTTTATTGAAGTTTAATATTTATATTCAATTTGAGTTTAATGTTGGATTAATATTGATCACTTAATCTCTATTTTTCTTTAACACTATTATTCTTTTGCTGATAACAAAAGGGGGAGAGAAAAGTTAAGATTTTGTCAAATAGAATCAAGCAAAGGTCAAATAATTTTACATTTGCATCTAGGCTCATTTATATATTTCTATTTGTATGCACATATGTAGAGGGAGCATCATGTAGAGAGGAAGTATTTAAATAAGGGGAGCAATTAGAGTATATCATTGATCAAATACATTTAACACGGTCAAAATCTTAAATATATGTTTGTTATCATCAAAAGGGGGAGATTGTATGAATATGCGCTTATATGTTTTTGTTTGATGATAATAAACATATATATTCATTTAAATGTATTTGGTAATGTACTATCTTGTTTTTCATAGATTAAATAAATATTTGTTGAATAAAATAAATTACACAGAATTTGAATTCAAACAGAAATTTTATTCAAACAAATATTTATTACAATGTTGAATAGTACAATTTCAAGCTCTCACTATACATATACAGTTTTGAATACATCACGATTTCATATTTACATTAATAACCTCACTACATATCACTCACACTCGTATTTTATCTTCAACTGCATTCCAGTTTGAATCCAGCATCTGAGCAATCTGTAAAAATATTCACTAACGCAGTAAAATTGAAAAAGAAATATTTTTGCAATATAAAATGAAATATGATTTTTGAAAATATTATTTGCCTCGGTTATTTGGGTTGTTCGTCATCATTCACACTTGAATTCATCATACACGAACAATGTGACATGCACAGTGTATCACTGTACATGCCACAAGGCCGTGCACACCGATATACACTTGATAATGTTACAGGGACAGGTGAGCACAAGGTCAAACCCAAATATAAAGACAGGTTCAACTCAGGTGCAATATAAATGAAATCACGACACGAGAACAAGGTCAAACCCGAGTTTTTAAAACTGGGTTCAACACAAGGCTACGTGAAGACTGAAACAACATGCAAATGCATCAAAACAATGTCAAAGTTATTCCAGCAAAATGACGGTACAAACAAGTGCACATTGAAAGCTACAAGAACACAAGGCATAGCAACTGCATAGGACTGCAACAACCAAATGGATGGAAGCAAAGACCAGAAGTACAACATGACCAATGAACAAAGAACAGATGACACAGACTCAAGCAAGTTACAACAACAAACCCAAATGTCCAGCAAACATGAAGTGAATCAAGTTCAAGGCAATAGTGTACATGAATACAACTCGACTACAAAAGCACCACAAGTATATCAACTCAGCAACAGCCAGTGCAATGACCAGAACACAAGTACAAGCAGCAGTGTGTAACTCGAGAGTGTACACAAGTGAAACCAGGAAAATCATGACATCAAGTATGATCAAGACCAAATGCAAACAGCAGTATACAAGTACAGGCCACAACATGTCAATGCAAGCACAGCCTCAAACATGAAACAAGACTAAAACCAGGCAACAGTGAATGAGAAGACTACTATGCAGTGTACTGTAATACAACAGTGACATGCACATCAACTACAAGCCCAAGTGAAACCAAACCGAACATGTCCAGTTACAAGCTACAAATACCAATGATACAAGAGAGGCAACAGCATGGTACAATGCATAAATGACTACAGAATATAAATGAGACTCAGTGGTGAATCAACAATCTCGGCAAACATCAACAAGTTAATGTATGCATCAGTGATCAAATATGAAGTACACAAGTACAAGATCAACACAACAGTCTCAAGTGACACAGTTGCAAACAACATGAATATCACAAGTAACAGTATGGTTAAATGTCAAAAGCATGAACAATCCAGTATGGAAAATGAATGGAGCAATGAGCAAGTGCAACATAATGGATGCAGTGATATCAGATGTAAACAGTGAACAACAATGCAATGAAGACAATACTTGAAACCTAGTAAGTATAAGCTGATACATGATAAATCAAACAAGCTCGAAGTCAAAAACCAAGAAGTGTCGAAATCGTGAAAATATACAAAAGTCAAGTGATAAAAATTCAAGTGCGTATGCAGTATTGACGAAGTCAAAAGTCAACACCGTAATGACCACGAAATTGATTTAAAGCCGTATCAATCAAGTAAGTATCGAACGCATCGAAATCAAAGTCGTGAGCATCAAGACAGAAAGTAAATCAGGAAAGCCGTGCGCATGAAGGAATGAAAATTTTGGAAAGTATCGAACTAATACGAATGAAATCAAGTGATTCGAATTCATATAAATACCAAACCCAAGTGATCATCATCGGCATCGAGTAAAAGGCAAACAATCAAACCAACAAATAGAGAAATTACATACCGAATCAACAACGAACTCGATCATTAGAGAACGAGCGAGCCAAGCAACCAGAATCAATCATCAGAGAACGAGCGCGAGCAAGAGCATCACAAACCAGAGTCGAAGCCCTAATTCGAGAAAGAAGCTAAAGCCCTAATTCGACAAAGGGATCGGCCGCAATTGCACTCAGAAGGAAGAATAAAGAGGCCGACATTTTTCACAAGAATTGGATCGGGCTAAAAATAAAAGGGCCATGATTTGTTAAAAAAGGGGATTATTTTGTTTGGGGTTTTATTAAAAAAGGGTTTTTTATTTTGAGCAAAAATTAGGGATTAAAGTTTATATTTTAATTTTTGCTCCTGGTTTTATTTTTGAAGTTGTTTTTTTTCTTTTCGAGTCAAAGAATTTGTGAATCACCACCTAGGTTGTAGGTAGTGTCAGATTGTCTAGTTAGAATTAGTTCAGTGAGCAAGGTGTGCGAGTTTGCAAAACTCTATAGGCGGGAGCAGAGTTTGCGAGTAAACGAAACTCTATAGGCGGAGCAGGGTGTGCGAGTCTAGTAGAGTGTTTGTGAGCGGGAGCAAAGGTTCGCGAGTCTAGTACAGTGTTTGTAAGCGGGATACTGTTTAATTCTAATAGAAATCTGGGAATGCAGCAGTAGGCAGGGGTTGCCGAAGCTGGGTAAATTTTGTGTGTGATTTACTTTTCAGCATATTTATTTCTGCAATTTGTTTTTACGTTTAAATCAAGAAAATTTGCTATAACCCTATTCACCCCCCTCTAGGGTTAATCTAGATCCTACAAGTGGTATCAGAGCACGATATTTTTCTTTAACTCTAGAGTCATGAATCCACCAAATAATACTTTTGTTGAGGGTCGTTCCAATATTATCCCTTCTATTTTTGATGGAACAGATTTTTTGAACTGGAAATTGAAAATGGAATTTTATTTAAAATCTGTTAATATTAAATGTTGGGATATTATTGAAAATGGGTGTGATATAACAAATAAGGAAATTCTCTCGATTAATGCTCTTGCTATGCGTATATTATATTCTCATATTAATTGTGATAATTTTTATTTCGTCTCTCATTGTGAAAATGCATAGAAAATCTGGAATACTCTCGATGCAATATATGGTGCAAAAGTCAACAGTAATGAGATGTCCTCCACAACCGACTCAGTTAAAGAAATGTGCTTAACAGGATTGGTAAATAGCAGTTGTGATGAGGATGATGATGATGATGGAGCAGCCGAGCTGACATTACCAATGAAGAAATTCAAAAGGAGGAACCGCAAATACGAAAATCCAGCTCTAAATCAAAAATTAAAAAAACAGAGAGCACAATACGAAGCCAAGCGAGGTATCAAAACTCACTCACTCTGAATTACTTATTTATTTCCACGAAGTGAATGGCTGTTTTGAACGACTTAGGGAGAAGTATGCCAAACTTGAATCACAAAAAGACACTTTGATAGAATTAAATGAACAACTTGGCCAATTAGTTAAAACCTATCAAAGTAGGATCCCTAAGTGTGATAAGTGTCCAACATTCGAAGAAAAAATTAAAAAATCAGAAATTAATATAAAATCACTTGAAAATGAAATTCTGATTTTGAAAGAGAACGAAAATACTAGGAGAGAAAATTCTATCAAAAAGTGCACACAATTATTGAACGAAAATGAATCTCTCAAAATACAAGTCCAACAACTGTCAATAACTTTAGATAAATTTTCAAAAAGTGAGAAATCGTTGAATCTGTTATTAGGAAAACAAACTGTTAATACAGCTAGACAAGGACTTGGATATAATCAATCTGAAAATGTTGAAAGCGATATTAATCAAGAAAATTCCATGTGTACAATTTGTAGAAAATATGGACATGATCACAATAATTGTTGGCATAGACCCAAACATGTGAAAACCATACCAATTTGGGTTTCAAAAGGCACAAATATAAAATCTCTCAAAGTTAAACAAATTTGGGTGCCAAAAGGAACATATATAAACAGTTTTGGGTCTCCACAAAATTATTTTTCTAAATCTTCTGCCACTAACAACCATGGACCTATAAAAACAAATAGGTCACATAAATCTTTTCCCATGTAGGTGTGGTGGCAGGCTAAGGAACAACAACAGTGTTTTCTGGGTGTTTGGCTGGTCCAGAAACACAACGGGCAACAAAGCAAAGTTCCTTAGCCTAGTACAAAGGTGACAGAATCACAATGGGCAATCACGAAAAATTATCGTAAAGGTAAAACAGGTGAAGGTATATTTGATCGATATATTTAATGTGATAATCTGCACCATATTCTGAATTAAATCAGCCAAAATTGTGATAATGATGTGATGATGATATTTTTTTTATTCTGACTTGCTCAATATAGTTGGCCAATTACACTTATGTCAAAAACACTATTCTTTGATTTACTTCATATATATAAGTTTGGATTAAAAATAGTGTTTTGTTGGATGATAATATTTTTGGTTATTTTTGGCTAACTCTATATTCACGGTTTTATGATTATTTACATGGCTTCATTTCAAATTCAAGAAAATGTCATTTGACAAGCTGTTAAATTTGATGTTGAGATATTTTGTTTCATACTTCATGACCTGGTTTATCAATTTTAGTTAGTGATTTTTTGGATTGAAAGAGAAACTCAGATGCAGATTACACTGGTAATCTAGTTGATAGAAAAATTACTAGTTGAACGTGATTTGCGAGACATTTAGTAACTGCATCGTTTTTCAAAGAAAATATCTGCATATTTTTTCATTTCAAATAATTTTCAAATAGCAGAAATTATTTTCTTATATAACCCCCTCGAGAAAATTATTTTTGACCATATTTACAGATTAGTAATTTTTATTTGATTTTAAATGACAAATTTTGACTAATCTAACTCCCTAATAATTATCGAAAAGATAAATAGTGATTGGAAAAAGTGATAAGTGCTGATATTTAAACATACATTACTCAAGAGAGTATATTTGGAAAATTTCTTTAGGAATTAAAACAAGAATTATAAAACTTTTGTTGGGTAAAGATTCCATGACCATTTCTATATCTATCATTATTTCTATCGACCATGGTTTATCAAATATTCAATATAGTTTGTCGATATGTGGTACTATAATCAGGAATCATTTGTTTTTCATGTCACATTTTTTTAAATAAATAAATATCCAAAGAATTCACTCTCATTTAAAAGTCCTCACGGTTATGCATGGGTGAATTACTTGGATTTTTGATTATGTGCTTCCATGCTCATTTAAAAGTCCTCACGGTTATGCATGTATGGAACACATATCAAAATTAATTGATTAAATAGACAAGTTGATTCTAATCCCATTTAAGAGTCCTCACGGTCATGCGTAGTTAGAAGATACTTGATTTCATTTAAAAAAAATTAAATTGGAATACTACTAATCTCATTTAAAAGTCCTAACGGTTATGCATGATTAGTAGATATTCAAATTCCTGATATAAATGTACCACAAGTTGATACAATTGTATGATTTTATATTAGAACATCATTTCCATCATTCTAAAAGTGGAATATGCGCCTAACAAGGGTAGTTATGATTTTTGTTTGATTTTTATTGAAGTTTAATATTTATATTCAATTTGAGTTTAATGTTGGATTAATATTGATCACTTAATCTCTATTTTTCTCTAACACTATTATTCTTTTGCTGATAACAAAAGGGGGAGAGAAAAGTTAAGACTTTGTCAAATAGAATCAAGCAAAGGTCAAATAATTTTACATTTGCATCTAGGCTCATTTATATATTTCTATTTGTATGCACATATGTAGAGGGAGCATCATGTAGAGAGGAAGTATTTAAATAGGGGGAGCAATTAGAGTATATCATTGATCAAATACATTTAACACGGTCAAAATCTTAAATATATGTTTGTTATCATCAAAAGGGGGAGATTGTATGAATATGCGCTTATATGTTTTTGTTTGATGATAATAAACATATATATTCATTTAAATGTATTTGGTAATGTACTATCTTGTTTTTCATAGATTAAATAAATATTTGTTGAATAAAATAAATTACACAGAATTTGAATTCAAACAGAAATTTTATTCAAACAAATATGTATTACAATGTTGAATAGTACAATTTCAAGCTCTCACTATACATATACAGTTTTGAATACATCACGATTTCATATTTACATTAATAACCTCACTACATATCACTCACACTCGTATTTTATCTTCAACTGCATTCCAGTTTGAATCCAGCATCTGAGCAATCTGTAAAAATATTCACTAACGCAGTAAAATTGAAAAAGAAATATTTTTGCAATATAAAATGAAATATGATTTTTGAAAATATTATTTGCCTCGGTTATTTGGGTTGTTCGTCATCATTCACACTTGAATTCATCATACACGAACAATGTGACATGCACAGTGTATCACTGTACATGCCACAAGGCCGTGCACACCGATATACACTTGATAATGTTACAGGGACAGGTGAGCACAAGGTCAAACCCAAATATAAAGACAGGTTCAACTCAGGTGCAATATAAATGAAATCACGACACGAGCACAAGGTCAAACCCGAGTTTTTAAAACTGGGTTCAACACAAGGCTACGTGAAGACTGAAACAACATGCAAATGCATCAAAACAATGTCGAAGTTATTCCAGCAAAATGACGGTACAAACAAGTGCACATTGAAAGCTACAAGAACACAAGGCATAGCAACTGCATAGGACTGCAACAACCAAATGGATGGAAGCAAAGACCAGAAGTACAACATGACCAATGAACAAAGAACAGATGACACAGACTCAAGCAAGTTACAACAACAAACCCAAATGTCCAGCAAACATGAAGTGAATCAAGTTCAAGGCAATAGTGTACATGAATACAACTCGACTACAAAAGCACCACAAGTATATCAACTCAGCAACAGCCAGTGCAATGACCAGAACACAAGTACAAGCAGCAGTGTGTAACTCGAGAGTGTACACAAGTGAAACCAGGAAAATCATGACATCAAGTATGATCAAGACCAAATGCAAACAGCAGTATACAAGTACAGGCCACAACATGTCAATGCAAGCACAGCCTCAAACATGAAACAAGACTAAAACCAGGCAACAGTGAATGAGAAGACTACTATGCAGTGTACTGTAATACAACAGTGACATGCACATCAACTACAAGCCCAAGTGAAACCAAACCGAACATGTCCAGTTACAAGCTATAAATACCAATGATACAAGAGAGGCAACAGCATGGTACAATGCATAAATGACTACAGAATATAAATGAGACTCAGTGGTGAATCAACAATCTCGGCAAACATCAACAAGTTAATGTATGCATCAGTGATCAAATATGAAGTACACAAGTACAAGATCAACACAACAGTCTCAAGTGACACAGTTGCAAACAACATGAATATCACAAGTAACAGTATGGTTAAATGTCACAAGCATGAACAATCCAGTATGGAAAATGAATGGAGCAATGAGCAAGTGCAACATAATGGATGCAGTGATATCAGATGTAAACAGTGAACAACAATGCAATGAAGACAATACTTGAAACCTAGTAAGTACAAGCTGATACATGATAAATCAAACAAGCTCGAAGTCAAAAACCAAGAAGTGTCGAAATCGTGAAAATATACAGAAGTCAAGTGATAAAAATTCAAGTGCGTATGCAGTATTGACGAAGTCAAAAATCAACACCGTGATGACCACGAAATTGATTTAAAGCCGTATCAATCAAGTAAGTATCGAACGCATCGAAATCAAAGTCATGAGCATCAAGACAGAAAGTAAATCAGGAAAGCCGTGCGCATCAAGGAATGAAAAATTTGGAAAGTATCGGACTAATACGAATGAAATCAAGTGATTCGAATTCATATAAATACCAAACCCAAGTGATCATCATCGCATTGAGTAAAAGGCAAACAATCAAACCAACAAACAGAGAAATTACATACCGAATCAACAACGAACTCGATCATCAGAGAACGAGCGAGCCAAGCAACCAGAATCGATCATCAGAGAACGAGCGCGAGCAAGAACATCACAAACCAGAGCCGAAGCCCTAATTCGAGAAAGAAGCTGGAGCCCTAATTCGACAAAGGGATCGGCCGCAATTACACTCAGAAGGAAGAATAAAGAGGCCGACATTTTTCACAAGAATTGGATCGGGCTAAAAATAAAAGGGCCGTGATTTGTTAAAAAAGGGGATTATTTTGTTTAGGGTTTTATTAAAAAAGGGTTTTTTATTTTGAGCAAAATTAGGGATTAAAGTTTATATTTTAATTTTTGCTCCCGGTTTTATTTTTGAAGTTTTTTTTTTCTTTTCGAGTCAAAGAATTTGTAAATCACCACCTAGGTTGTAGGTAGTGTCAAATTGTCTAGTTAGAATTAGTTTAGTGAGCAGGGTGTGCGAGTTTGCAAAACTCTATAGGCAGGAGCAGAGTTTGCGAGTAAACGAAACTCTATAGGCGGAGCAGGGTGTGCGAGTCTAGTAGAGTGTTTGTGAGTGGGAGCAAAGGTTTGCGAGTCTAGTAGAGTGTTTGAAAGCGGGATACTATTTAATTCTAATAGAAATCTGGGAATGCAGCAGTAGGCAGGGGTTGCCGAAGCTGGGTAAATTTTGTGTGTGATTTACTTTTCAGCATATTTATTTCTGCAGTTTGTTTTTACGTTTAAATCAAGAAAATTTGCTATAACCCTATTCACCCCCCTCTAGGGTTAATCTAGATCCTACACTAATTATAAATTAATAAATGTTTAATTACTTAATTAATTAACCCTAATTATTAAGTTAATTAATTATCTTTACTTAATACCATATTAAATTAATTATCCTCTTATTAATTACTTTAATTAACAACCTTTAAGTAATTATCCTTAATTATTTTCATTAAGTAATTATCTTAAATTAATAAGTTAACCTTAATTTATCACATTAATTAATTAACTTTTAATTAATTATCTGTTAATTAATCATCCTAATTAATTGACCTTTAATTTATAATATAAATAAATTAATCACCTTAATTAATTATCCTTTAGTTAATCACATGATTACATTCTTTAATTTATCAAAAACTTGGTAAATTTATCACAAACTTAATTACCTCATTTAAATTTTCTTTAATGAACTCTTGAACTAGGTTTATTTATTATCCTAAATTAACTAAAGACTTTTAAGTTAAATTACAATAAACGTTTCCCTTTTTTTCCTTTTTATATATCAATTAATTATACATTTAAGTAAACTTAGATTAAAACAATTCCTCAACTCTCATTTATTCTTATACTTAATTTTATACCCCAAACAAATTAGAAAGCATTTAATTACAACCGAGCCACCACACGAACTATACTCGAGCAGATTTGCAAAATACTCGAGATCGACTTCGAGTTTGTTCCCAGAACGACCCGAGCTCTTTCTTTCTTTCCTTTTAAACTTTGTTCCAGTTTACTTTTTTTTAAAGCTAACAAAACAACCTGATGCTTCCTTCGAGCCAACACCGTGCTTTTACTCGGGCCATCAACCCATTTCCACGAGGGTAGACTAGAGCTTCCTATCTTCTCCTTCTTCTTCTATCTCTACCCTACTGACATCATTGTACACTTGTGCATCATGCACACCAACCGAGACTTCTCCGATAATGGCTCCAACCATCATCATGTCGACTTCGGCCCCACCTACCTGTGCAACCACCCAGGTCATCAATTTTGACAAAGAATCGAAATTTGGCATTTCAAATCGAACTGTAACCCATCTACGCCAACGCAGTTGCCTTGCGTCGATGATTCCCATCACCAGAATTCACGCGAACTCGACCTCCGCTTCGATACTCACTCACGGTCCTCCTCCTTTTGGTCCGATCCCTTGAAACATTTCGACGACGATGCAGTTCTACTTCAAAAACAAACAAGCACACAAGCCTTAAAACCCTAAAACATCATCGTTCCCATGCCTTGATCAATTATAAAATCAAATTGTATTTTTCCCTTGATCATTGATGCTCATACAACCTTCACCAATGACCACAACATCCAATTCATCGGAAATTAACGAAAATTTAAAAAAAATCCCTTTTTAGTTCAATCCCAAAATTCCCAATCGATACTCACCTAAAAATCTTAATTTTTCCCTTAAAATTCATGATTTTATAATACGAATCCATTGGTAAAGCCAAAACACAAAATCAAAATCATAAAATTTTGACTTAAATTAAGCTATTACTGTAAATTCTAATTTTTGAAATAATTGTTCACTGAATCCACCTGATTTCATTTTAAAAACGATATTACTAAGTTACAATCATTTTACTTTCAAAGATCAATCACAATATCAAAAATATAAGCAGATGTAAGGGAGTTTACTCACTAATAAATGAAGATCAGAGGCTTGAACTTGTTTTGAAATCTTGCTTTCAAGTTGAATAGTTTTTGGATTTGAGGCAAACTGTTGTTTCCAGTTTTTTTTTCTGAAATGCTTTCTGGTTTTAGTTTGATTTTGCATATTTTAAACTTATCCTATGTCTGTAAACAGAAATCAATAGCATATACATGCATGCCCATTCATAACTTTATATTTAAATAACATGCATGCATTTTTAAACAATCACACTATAAGTATAGAACAGAATATCAAGGCACAGAGGTAGTTAAGTGGGTTTACTCACAGTATTTTCCAGAGAGTTTCTGATGGTTTTTCAAAAGAAAGATGAAGCCAGGATGATTTTTCCTACTTTGATTCTTGAAGTTGAATCTGCCACTTGTAATTATAAATCTTTGCTTAAATCACTGTTGTATACTCTTCTTTATTTATTTCATCAATAACAAACAAAGATTCAAGCCTACTTACATTTGAAATATATATATATATATATTTGAACAAAGCTTCCTTCTTTTTTCTTTGGACTTGAAAACCGCAAATAGCTTTAAGCCTTTGATCTTGATTACTTTGCTGTAAATGATTTATGGATACCATAGTTTAATTCTTGTTGCATTAATGTTTAACAGATTCAATTTAAAATCTTTAAAACAAAAATTTACTTGCCTTGAATTTGTTTCAAAAAAAAAAACGACTACACTGTTTTTTTTTCTTTTCTGGCCAAAACCTGAAGCATATGTTGATGTTAACCTGCACATTTGAATTTGTTTATATTAAATCTTGATTTGAAAATCATAATTTCAGTAAACAATAAAGCTTTAAACTTGCCTGAGGGATGGAATTATAAACTATAGCCTGAGCTTGTTTGTATGATTTCAAATTTTTAAACTTGAATTAAGGAAGAGAGCATTTTTTTCTTTCTGTTTTATTTCAGTTTCCTTTGTTTTCCTGGTTTGAATCTTTACAAGTTTCTCCTTTTTTTTACAAATTCTAAACCAAAAGAAAGATTTCATTTAATTGACACTTGTTTCTTCATTCCTTACACTTGTAATTTGTTTTAACACTTGCTAATTTATTAAAGGAAAAGTTTACATTTGTTAACATAAAGAAATTTATGTTTAAGTCCTTGGTTCAATTAACTTTTAAAATTTATTTTTAAACCCTTACGTTAAATTAATTTATACCTTTTGTTTTTAATCCTTTTGTAAAATTTAATTATTTTTATTTGCAAATCATGTTTTAAATCTTTATTTGATTTCAATTTATAAAACATATTTATCTATTTTATTTTCTTATGCACATATTATTATTTTTAAAAGAAACAACATTAAACGTTTTTGTTAAACTTAGATATTGTATATATATACATATAAATTATACTTGCATAATCTTTCAAAAGAAAATTTTATTTAAAATAAAGTTATACATAAATAAACCTCTAATTTATCACTCTAATAAATTTACCTTTAATTAATTTCATAAATTAATTCTTTTGAAATTAAGTAATAATTTTTAATTACTTGCAATCCAATTATTAAAACAATTCAAAGATATTTAACTTTAAGCATTTTAAATCTTCTTGTAAATACTTATTCTTAAATTTTCAAAATAAAGTTTATTTATAATCCAAATTATTTATTTATTCTAGAATTTTCAAATTAATTCATAATTAAATTCACAATTTAATTTTCAAAATTAAATAAATTGTCAAATTCAACTTGTTCAAAATTCGGGAATGTTACAGTGATTTTGCCCTTAGTTAATTGAAATACAAATATACCAAAATAATTATGGAAATCATTGAATTTGTAGATTTAACAAAATAGGGTTTATTAATGAAATTGTATAGAAAGAAGAAGGGTAATTAATTAACAAATGAATGATTTAGAATAAAAATTAACGATAAATCGATTGTTCAATAGGTTTACTAGGGCCGATCGATCGCTCAGTAACAGGTGGTTGATCGGTCATCGACTTTCAAGTGTGATTTGAACCTTGACCTAAGACCACAGTTTATATATATATATATATATATATATATATATATATATATGCATGTTAGTATATTATTAGGAAATTAATTCCCTAATCCACGACTCTCGGACATTATGAAACTTGTGAGGTAGAGTAGGCGGGCCATTCGACTAGCCTTGACACTATCCATTCTACTAAGGCAATTCAATCACTAGAAGCACTCACAGAAGATCTCCCAGTGGATACACAACACTTTTGATGGATGGCTATAGGAATGTGAGGCTCAACACTAACAAGAGATTCTTGGCATGGTGCAATAAGTGGCATGATGTTACCATAGAGCTCCGAAACGGATGCAACGACCTTATGACATCCTTGGCATGTATCGGTATTGCGGGCTCTTCCCAATATGCAAAATACGATACATATAGTTGTAGTTTGGTAAAAGTTATCCCAAGGGCTAGATTGTATGTAGTCTAATATTAGGAGTGGTCCTAGGGACTACCAGTCCGATCCATAGCTGACTTGAGATTTGATTAGCTATTCAACCCTAAGTGTAAAACTTTATAAGGTGTTGGGTATATGTATATTTAGAATTGAATTCCATAGGTTAATATGACCAACACTAATAAGTAATTCACAAAAAAAAAGTAGGACGCACTAGGTCACATAGATTATAAATGAAGTCAATTGCATGTGATCACCATATATTAAAGATGCAACTCATTCACCAGAATTTTTTCTGATCCACTCTTTCTATTTTACTTCATCCCTAGGATGACATTTCATTTAGGTATAATACATGTAAGAAGGAGCTAAGCGTTGGAGTCTCATTATTTTTCTTTATTCCTCATGTAGCTATTTATCGTATTAAATGTCTTTTAGACTTTATATTGTATTTTAGAAACATTGTATCTTAACTAAATGTTTATGAAAACTATTTTTCTAAAATGTCTATTTTTATTACTTATATTTTAATTTCTTCCACTGTGAGATCTAAAAGTGTAGAATATTTTAGATTTTATCTTAGTCTCTGTAATGCTTTAAAACCCGATAACTCGTACTTCTTGGTATGAGTGAATCTAAAAGTTACCCTAGATTTTGGATCGGTGTGTCCGGAGGTGCGAGTTGTCACATGTAGTGTCATGGTTTAGGTTCAGGATAACTTAGGGACTAGGTATGTATTAAGAGAACGTACTTATGTATTTTGGAGAAGTTTTTCAAAATGTCTTTCAAAAGGTTTCCATATACATATGTATGTATATGTATATGTATGTATGTATGTATATGAAATGTTTTTCAAAGGTTTTATACATACAAAAGTATAACACAAAAAATGCATTCACTCTATTTGTATTTAGCACTATATATGAAAAAGTTGCTAATAATTCCTGATCGTAGATGGAGAATATGAGCATATTTATAATTTTCTATTAAATATTTATGTACACAAAATACCTTATACATTTTGACTCGTAAGGTAGTTATTGGCTTTTCCCTTATACTAATAAACAACTATGAGTTAAAGTTAAGATTATAACAGTTGCGGTAGAAAAATAAATGCTTCACATTTATTATAATCTACTCCATGAAGAAATATTAGTAGAGGTTTACTGTACTAACTAGCAATGGTAACTAAATAACGGATTTTGAGGGTGAATATAAGAAGATCAGTACCATTGGACCCATATAATAAAAGTGTGACGTGATAAGACGTAATGGGAACATGAAAGGACTTCATAAACTTAGTGCAAATTTCCCAGTTAAAATGAAAATCCTATTCTTATATCGGAAGTTGTTGCAAAAACTCCTTTTAAATTACAATTAATAGTTAGCGTGTTCCCATATTAGAATGAGATACTATATCGTAAGATAAACTTAAGTTAACCATCTCTAAAGAAGAGGAAACATAAACCCTATAAACTTCAAGCATTTTTAGGTATAATCAGGCTTGCGTAATTTGGGTTGTTTTTATCTACTCCAATTTAAGTGTTAAACCAATATAAATGTTTTCTAATAAGTTAGATATTTGATATGTTAAGAAGAAAAATCAATTTTCCACAACTGCTTCAAAAGCTTTTATTTTTATGAAAAGTTAGTGTAGGGTGCATAGTTGCGCCTATCTTTCAATATATTTGTCTTTGGACAATGAAACATTTGAAAAGTAAATTGGAATGCATGAAATTTTTGTAGTATTCTATAATATTATACTTTTTAGAATATTTTTATAATATTTTGACGAACTTTAAAAAAAAATGTTACAATACGCTTTTGTGACATAATTCTTATTTATAAAAGTAGTATTTTAAAAGGAATACACTTTACATATCTTCTTTTCTATTGGACAATTCAAAAGGGAAAAAACATTTAAATTAAATATTTTTATGATTTTTGGTAAAAAAAGAAAACACTTGCTAAAATTAACAGAGTATTTTAAGGTTTTAGAAGTTTGCTAATTTTGTGAAATGATGTTAAAATCAAGCTTTTGATTTAAAAAGCTAAATTGAAATTATGACTACCACTTAGACAAAAAGAAAAGAATTAAATTTGGGTTAGATTAATAAAATTACACAACCTATAAGGACTAAATTGGCTATGGAATTCTAAAACATAGAATTAAAATTGTAGAGGACTAAATCAAACTTCTCATAATAATGAAGAAATAAATAACACTTTGTATTTTTCTATCCAAGTATTAGTTATTTTAACATCATCGGAAGAGGAAGATGATTTGGTTATTTGTGGATAGGTGGTGTTGATCAACATTTTGGGTAAAATTATGCTACACATGTTGATTTTGGCTTGGTAAGTTATAGGTACCAGGCATGTTCCTTTGACTTGGTGAATTATAGGTAATCAAGCAAGTAGGTTGTCGTCATATAGTGTACGTTATATGACGATATTTATACCATATTGAACATTATGTCTATTAGATTAAAATGATAAGGAACCTTCCATCTTGAGTTGTCTCGACAATAAGACAGTTGGAATAAAAGGAAAAGAAGTTATGTTTGGAAAACAATTCATTGGTAGGATTTTGTTTAATGACAAATTTTCTATCGATGATAACCGCAAGCACACAGCGTACAAATATTAGTACGTAGTGAGTACGGGTCGTTCCGCATAAAATTTTCTAATTAATCAAATTAGACCAAAATGAGGGAAGATTGCTAACTACAAATAAAATGAAGTTAAAACTAGAATGAAAATAAGATTAAAAACTATGAGATTGGAAAACAATTTAGATGCCAATCCACTTTCATATTTTTGTAAATCAATAAACAAATAATCAATGATCTCTATTTTTGATATTAAGTGAAATAATTGTTGTATTTATAATAAGTATGGTTTATTTATTTTATTCATTAACATAACTTAAACCATCAAACTATAATACAATAAATAAACCACTTATCAATTAGTATGAAAATGAAGCCAACGCAAAAGCTATTTTAAGTATGATCTATTTACTATTGTAATTAGTAATATAGATAGTCAAATTTTGTTTTTACTTTCATTTCAAATCGAAAATCAATTAGCAAATGTTGATGTAAATTGTGTTTATGTTGAATAAGAATAGCTCATTTGCAAATGCAACATAAGCTATCAAACCCACTTGTATAAACTTACATCAAAATCTACTTTCATGAATCACAAATAAAAGAGACCATAAATCATAGAAATGTTGAAATTACATAATATTTGAGAGTTTCATTGCCCCTAAATTAAAGGGACTCATTTGTGTTATCATATCAACATGTATATTTTAACATTAAAAAACAAAAGAAATAGAAAATAAGCAAAGAAATAAAATGAGATTAACTACTAACTACTTGCATAAAAAATAAAGCTACACTACTTGCATGAATGTAAACCTAATCTACTAATAAAGAAAAGAAGATAGCATAGAAGTAAAAATGAACATAAAAGTAAAAAGAAGCATGTAGAAAAGAAAAGAGAAAGAGGCTAGGAAGCCATTTTTATTTCATGAAACATTGAGCTTACAACTTGCATTCTAATTTTCTAAGTAATTTGAAGGAGTAAGAAGATATCTACATGTACATAAGTTGGTTATTTATACATGCATAAAACCCTAATTCACTTTTTAGGGTGCTTCCCAAAATGCCCTTTAGAAGTGTGGTCACTAAATTATCATTAGCCTCTAATTAATTCACCATCAAATATGCATGAAGATTTAACCTCCACTTGGTTGTCAATTAGCTTCTAATAGTAGATTTTGGTAAGTGGGAGGGGTCCTCCATGATCATGAGTTCGAATTATTTCCATCTTCCCTTCTTTGCATTCTCTTGTACATGCATATATCTTCATGAAACCCTCTTCCATATGCATCCAAATTCCTATAAAAATCATAAAAAATGTCCAAGTGAAAATTCTCAAATTAACACATGCACAAAAATGACCATTTCGCCCCTGTATGAAGATGAATATATGATGATTTATAAATAAATTAATTTTGGTTTAAACATATTAAAATACCCAAATATGACATTTATTTAAATAAAAATAGATAAAATATGGATGTGTATATATATGTGCACATTTACGTGCACAACAAATACCCCCACACTTATCTTTTTATTTTTCCTCGAAAAAAGAAAAATATCATGATAAATCCATTTTCATAGGGAGCATGATTGCATTGAGCATATGCAACATGCCGTTAAGCCTCTGGGTAACCCCAGTAGGACGAGTGCTGTCTCACGAGAGTTTTCGGCGGATAATACCCACAAAATCCAAATGCAAAGTGAAAACATTTACAAAATGCAAGATTTATTTACAAAAGGATGAATGCAAGTTTTTGAAAGTATTTACAAATACAGGATTTACTTTCAAATCGACACTAATAAGTTAAATATAAGTTCTGGTCATTATCAAGAAATTTAAGTCCTTTTACTTGTCAAAATCTCCAACAAAAATTAAGTTGTCATTACAGATAAACTATAGTTTGGCTAGATATTTCGGTTGATAACACTATGTAATTATGAAATGGATCCTTAATTGATTGTCAATGTTTGTCAAAGTGACATTTATTTCTTTTCAATAATAAGTTAAATCAAACAAATCAAAATAGTTTTTGGATTTCAATTGCTTACCCTCTCTTATTTGATAATTTTATTGATATTAACAATATTAACATATTCTAACTCTGATAAACTGAGGCCAGGTAAATCACCCATGCACTGCCTTTCGGGCATACATGAGGGGAATACAGAGTGTGGTGAGTGAACACACAAGTGTGAACACTTATTAACTGTATGCGTTATTAGTAAAAGAATTTTTATATACTTACACCTAACTCATGTAAACTGAGGCTAGATATACTGATCATGCACTGCCTTTCCAGCTTATGTGAGAAGGGTACAGAGCATGACGAGTGAACGCATGAGTGTGAACACATGACTCTAGGTGTTAAAAATATATATACATATGTACAAATGTTTTTTTACTTTTATATATATATATATACATATATATATATATATATATATTTAAGAAGAGAGAGTTTTGCAAAATCATATTAGCACCATTTAACCTAGACGATAAAAATGTTATATCCTTTACTTTAAATTTACCACTTTTAAACAAAGATTTTCAATTAGAATATACTTCATAATTAAGACATATGAACCTTCCTATATACTAGTTAAACCATTGTTATTTGTAATCAAATTTCATTTTTACTTTGTTAAGACAAATAAATTTTCAAAAATTTCAATTTAATAACCAGAACTTATACTCATCCTTTAGTGTTTTTTCAAAAATAAATCGAAATGCTAAATGATTTTTTTTTTTTGAAAATTCTGGGTTTAAAGAAAATGAAAATTCAAAAATTCCATGAAAATTAAAAAAAAATGAAAATGATACTCCCCTCCATGCTTAATTTTGGCTGTGTCCCCACAATCAATGCACGATAGGGGAAAATATGCACATATTTACAAAAGAGGGTTAACATTCTTACTAGACATAGCTTGGCTCATGAAGAATTATGAGCTCCTCTTCTTGGTTACTTGACAATTTCAAGAAAGGCGTCGAACGAGGACCATTGACTTGGAAAATCGATCCATCCCTGGGGTTTTCTATTTCTATGGCACCATGTGAAAAAATAATTCGTAGCACAAATGGTCTAGTCCATCTCGATTTAAGTTTCCCAGGGAATAAATGAAGTATAGGGTCATATAAAAGAATTTTTAGTTAGGTGAAAACGTTTTTCTTAGGATTGACTTGTTATGAAAAATATTTTGGTCTTTCTTTGTAAATTTTCTTCTTTTCATATACGTCGTTCCTAAGTTCTTCTAGTTCGTGGAGTTATAGTTTTCAGTTTTTGCCAGCTTTATCGATATCAAAGTTTAAGTTCTTTATTGCCCACAATGCTTTGTATCAATTTCAATGGGTAAATGGCAAGCTTTTCTGTAAACTAAACAAAATGGGGACATCCCAAGGTTAGTTTTAGAAGTAGTACGGTAAGCCCAAAGCACATCAGTCAATTTTTAAGACTAATCTTTTCGATTTTTGTTGACAATTGTTTCCAAGATTTGTTATATTTGACGATTTGAAATTTTAACTTGCCCACAAGTTTGAGGATGATATGGAGTGGATAACTTGTGGGTTATCGAGTATTTCTTCATTAAAGTTTCAAAAGAAGATTGCTAAAATGGGTTTCGTTATGACTGATTATTGTGCCAGGTGTGCCGAACCTCGAAAAGATGTTTTCTTTGAGAAATTTCACAACAATTCTATGGTCATTATTTTTACAAGGAATAGTTTTGATCCATTTTGAGACATAATCAATAGCGAGAAGGATATACACTTTTTCAAAAGAATTGGAAAAAGGTCTCATAAAGTCGATACCCCAAACATCAAAGATTTCGATTGTGAAAATGGGGTTTAGAGGCATTATATTTCGTCGAGAAATTCATTTAAGAATTCGACATCGATCACAAGTTTTACAAAATTCAAATGAGTCTTTTAAAAGAGAAGGCCAATAGAAACCACACTGAAGCACATTTTCCATAGTTTTTCACAGATTAAAATGTCCACCGCATGCTTGATCATGGAAAAACGAAAGAACCCTCCCGATCTCATTATCCATGATGCAACGTCGAATGATTTGATCGAGACAATAGTTGAACAAGTATGGATCGTCCCAATAGAAATATTTCACTTGGGGCATGAATTTGCATTTGTTCTGTTTGGACCAAGATGAGAGAGTTTGGACCAAGATGAGAGAGTTTCATTAGTGACTAAGTAGTTCACTATATCAGAGTACCATGGGTCGATAGAAATCAAAAAAAGTTGTTCATCGGGAAAGTTTTCATTGATGGGCAAAGATGATGGTGCGTTAGGAAGATGAGACAAGTGATCGGCTATGACATTGTTGGATCCTTTTTTGTCCTTGATTGTAAGATCAAATTTTTGGAGTAAAAGGATCTAACGAATTATGCGAGATTTAGCATCCTTTTTACCAAAGAGATATCGAAGCATTGAATGGTCCGTGTACACAGTATTGTGACCTTATCAAATATCGTCGAAATTTTTCAAGAGCAAAAACTACAACCAGAAGCTCTTTCTCAGTGGTTATGTAGTTATGTTGAGTGCCGTTCAGAGTCATGCTAGCGTAGAAGATAATGTGAAAGTTCTTGTTGATGCATTGTCCTAAGACAGACCAACTACAAAGTTTGAGGCGATACAGATTATTTCAAATGGGAGATCCCAATTGCACGTGCAAATAATTGGAGCAGAAATGAATTCGTTCTATGTTCAAAATAAGAGATACACTCAGAGTTAAAATCGAATGGAACGTCTTTTCCGAGAAGGGTCGTAACAGGTTGAGCAATCTTGCTAAAATATTGCACAAAGCGTCGATAAAATATAACATGTCCAAGAAATGATCGAATGTCTTTAACAGATTTAGGAATCGGTGGATTTGCAATGACATCATTTTTTGCTTTATCTACCTCAATGCCTTTTTTGAAATGACGTATCCAAGGACTATGCCATGAGTGACCATGAAGTGCCCAATTAATCATTAAGTGTTTATCTTTGCATCATTTAAGAACAAGTTCAAGATGGTGTAAACACTCAGAAATGGAGTTTCCAAAAATAGAAAAATCGTCCTTAAACACTTCAAGAAATCATTCGATCATATTAGAAAAGATGCTGACCATGCATCTTTGAAACATAGCGGGAGCGATACAAAGGCCAAAGGGCATACTTCGATAAGAAAAAGTGACAAAGGGACACATAAAAGTTGTTTTCTCTTGATCTTCGGGAGCGATTGGAATTTGGTTATAACCGAAATAACAATCAAGAAAATAGTAGAATTCGTGACCGGCTAACGTTGGAGTATTTGGTCGATGAAAGGAAGAGGGAAGTGATCCTTACGTGTTGCGGCATTTAGTTTTCGATAGTCAATGCAAACCCGCCAACCTGTTTGAGTACGAGTTGGAATAAGTTCGTTTGAATCATTCTTGACAATGGTAAACCAGACTTTTTCAGTATAACGTGAATTGGGCTAACCCATGAACTATCAAAGACTAGATAAATGATTCCGTTGTCGAGAAGTTTAAGATTTTCATCAAGCACCGCATCTTTCATTTTTGGATTAAGTCTTCGTTGCGCTTCATGAATAGGCTTTGCATCGTCAATTAAATGGATGCGACGTTGAACAAGAGACGGACTAATTCTCTATATCGATGACCGACCATCCAACCGCTTCCTTGTTTTTGGACAGGATTGAAAGTAAATAAGTTCCTTGATTGAGAGAGAGAGAGTTACAGAAATTATGACGGAAATGTTTCGTTATCACCTAAGTATGTGTACTTAAGGTGATCGGGAAGTAGTTTGAGGTCCAACTTCGGGAGTTGCTCGATTAAAGAATTAGGTTAAGATTCGGACTCAATTGGAAGCGATTCAAAGGGAAGAGTGTACTCAACCTTATTAGGAATTTCGTGAAATAATTTTTCATACTTGGGCTCACGTTCATCGTTAAGGCCAATCATCTCGTTTTCGAAGTTTTAGTAAATGGCACTAACTTCCAACGTTTGGCCATGAGGTTCATTCAGTTAGCTTTCAAGATTGAAAATGTTAAGATCTAAAGTCATGTTCCAAAAAAAAAATTTCGTCGAACCATCGAGACAATTGATTAAGGCATTTGAGGTGGGTAAGAATGGTCAGCCTGAAATCAATGGAATTTGATTTGCAGGGTTTGTCACGGGTTGTGTTTCGAGAACGATAAAATCAACCAAAAATATGAATTGCCCTACTCGAATGAGCACATCCTCATTTCTCCCACGACCTTCTTAATGGAGCGATCGGCAAATTGAAGCGTGACTTTTGTAGGTCTGAGCTCACCTAATCCTAATTGTTTATACATAGAGTATGGAATGAAATTGACACTCGCGCCTAAGTCTATTAAGCGTTTGTTAATCATCTTGTCTCGAATTATACACGAAATCGTTGGGCGGCTAGGATCTTTGTATTTAACAGGCATTGATTGGGACAAGTCTTCACACCAATTGGTGGCTAAAAAGACTTTTTTGGTCACTTGAGTGTGTCACTTTGGGTGCAAAACTCCTAAAAAAATTCCACGTAAGTGGGGACTTGCTCAATGATGTCAAGAAGAAGAGTGTTCACTTTCACTTGTTTAAAAATTTCCAATATCTTTTCCATTTGGTCCCAGTGTTTCTTTGGTCGAAGACGATGTGGAAATAGAATATGATACTCGATAGGCGGGTCTACTCGAGTAGAAGAAGAACTTTGATTGGCATTTGATTCAACGTCTGACTCCGCATTCTGTTCCGATTCGTTTGTTGTTTTAAAAGTGTCAAGAGAGGTTTCTGGTAAATCATTTGGATTAATGACATGATTATCGATTTGTTTATCGGAACGTAAAGTTTAATAGCACTCAATTGGGTGATGTTGCTATCTCGAACAACATGGGATTGATTTGAATTTGCTTTTTGATTTTTGGAGTTCGGAATGGGCTGGCTTGTGCATGTTCCTTGTTCATGTTCACTTACAAACGTGGATAATTGACTCATTTGCATTTTAAGTTTTGCAATCGATTGGTTTATGTTTTGCATATATGAGGTCAATGAATTTTGCAAATTGTTGTTTGATTGACGGTTTTGAGTGGTTGCTTTAGCCAACGTTTCAAGAGTTTTCTCAAGTGAACTTAAATGTTTTTCATCTTGGGGAGGATGAGCAGAATTTGGTTGAAAATTTGATTATTGCAGTTGATTATGAGATGGACCCTCAAAATTTGGTTGAAAATTATTGGGTTGAAAGGGAGGATTCGAAGCATTATTCGGGAATGCTTAAAAACTGGAACGAACCGTATTCGTGTTGGGATTGTTCTGGTTCTAAGAAAAATTTGGATGATTTCTCCAACCAGAACTGTATGTTGGAGAAAACGAGTCGTTTTTGGCTTTATTGAAAGCATTGATTTGTTCAACAGAATTAGGGCACTGATCAGCTATATGATTAGGATCGTTGCATTTATAACACATGAGTTGGGAAGCTTGATTCATTTGGTTTGATGAGAAAACATTGTCGAATTTGTTAATCATTGCGTCGATTTTAGCTTCCAAGGCCAAAGATGATCCTATCGAGTGTGCGCTCGATCGTGAGCAAATTGATTTTTCGTTTGAACGTTCCCATTGGGACGACTTTTCAGTGAGGTTTTCAAGAAATTGCCAAGCATCATCGTGATGTTGGGCAAGAAAGTTGCCTTGGCACATTGATTCGAGCATGGTTCGTGAGCTGTTTTGGAGTCCATCTATAAGATTTGGCAAATCGGACATTTTTCCAAGTTATGGTGTGAAATTTTATCAAAAGCTCTTTAAATCTTTCAGAATATTTTCCAAATGGCTCCCTTGAATTGATGAACATTTCCAATTTCGTTTTGGATTCTACTCATTTTTTCCAAGGGGTAGAACTTTTTTAAGAAATCTTTTACGAATTCTTCCCAAGTTTAATCAAGTTCGATGGTAAGGTATACAATCATTTTTTAGCTTAGCCGTAAAGAGCGAATAGGATTGATTGAAGTTTGATTCCGTCATCAGAAAGTTGTTGGAGTTTCATGGTTGCTCAAACTTGTTCGAATTTAGTCAAGAAAATGTATGGGTCATCGTGCTCGAAATTGCCAACTTATGGAAGCGTGGCAATATGCTTTTAGTGAATTTCGTAATGGTTACCCATAGGGGTGGGTAACGTAATGCAAGATGGAATAGAAACTCTATTGACAAAGATTCAATTCATAAGAGTTCGAGGGGCGTTCTCATTCATCATTGCGGGAGGATCCTTTGTTCGAGTTAAATGATTAGTTGCTAAATCACGAGTCCAACGATTTGTTGTTGTGTCACGAGTCTAAGCATTCATGCACAAGTGAAAAAAATGATAAGAGAAAGAAGTTAGAATCGAGTTTGGAAAATGAAACAAGATTTGGAAAATGAAGTGAAAAACTGTTTTTGTTTTTGCTTTGTTTTTTTTTCTTTTGCTTTGTTTTCTTTTTCTTTTTCTATTTTTAAAGAAATAAAGAAAAATATTTACCAAGTGAAATTTATTTTAATAAGAGGAGTTTGATTTTTGTTTTTGTTTTTTTGGCTTTTCAAATTTTTATATATACTTTTGTTTTTGTAATTTTTTTTGTTTTTGAATTTTCAAGTTTTTAGATATTTTCCAAAACGAAAATTTATTTATAGAATGGGATTTTTTTGGTTTTGTTTTTGAATTTTCAAATTTTTGAAAAGATTTTATATATTTTTTTGGATTTTTTGTTTTTGATTGAAAAATTTCAAAGGAAAGGGTTTAAAAAGGAAAAAAACTAAGTTAAAGAATTTTTACAAATTTTTTGTTTTTATTTTTGGACTTTTGATTTTTTTTTAAATATGCATGAACTAATGTAACTAAATAAATGCGAACGACTTAATTATAAATTTTCTGTCCTTAGTAGCTCTTAACCAAAAATTATATAATCACACTATCTTAAATCAACAAAAATATTTCTTAGCCAGGTAATGGACAGGGGTTATCAGTGCACCACGAATCATCATAGCAATGCAACCGAAGGTTTAAGTACTTTAAGAGGAAGAATCACAATGATATTTACGAATCGTCGTAATATTTATAAATGGTTATTACTCTGTCGTAGCCTAGACACCAAGAAATAAACTTGTTCAAAGAAGACAACTGTCAAGATACAATTAAGCCCTAGGTGAGCTCGCGACTCTCTTAAGTCAAATGTCTAACCGTTATTATCAGTCAAATTCTACAATGAAATGCGATTTGTGGGCTATGAAAAGGGTGATGAATTCCCCCACGTTATGTGAATTGGGGTATTGCCCTTAGAAAATAAAAAAAAGATGAGATGAATCCAGAACAAAATTTAAACGTGAATTTACGTGCAACTAAAATGAAGTTTGTTTTTGTTTTTGGATTTTGAAATTTTTTCATGCATATAAATGCAAATGCAAGCAACCAACAATGCAATCAAATAAAAATAAGGGAAAAGGGCACGATACTAGAGCGTGTAGATTATTAGTAAATTTTTTTAGCGGCGATTTTATTAGCAAAGCAAGCAATTCTTCTTGATTTTATCTGCTTTGACAACCTAAAAGAAATTTAAATATATACAATTGTTTTTATATATCAACGAAGAAACTAAAATAAATTAAAAACAAAACAACTTAAAATAAAAACAATTGAAAACAATTGCTTTTTTGGTGTATTTGATATTTTTTCATTTTTAAAGAGAATAAGGAAAAGAGAATTTTTACAAAAAAAAAGGAAAATGTTTTTTTCTTTGTATATAAAAGAACCAAGACAAAGCAAATGAAAACCAAACATTTTTTTTTTCTTTTTTTAGGAAATTGAAAACTTAAAGCTTAACAAATTGAAAAGAAGAAAAAGGAAAGATAAAACAATAAAAAAAATCCAAATCACAGCCCGGCCCACTTCAAAAACCAAGACCTGAACAAAAAAAAAAATCTTTTTAATAATAGTTCTCAACTCTATGTAAAACCAAATCGTCGAATCCCTCTTTTCTTCTTCTTCAAATTTTTTTATTGAAATCAAAGAATTTTCAGAAAAAATCAAAATCTAAACGAAGGTTCGATGTGAGATTTCGAATTTGAGTGTTTGAGGCCAATGAGAGTATCAGATTCTGGAGTCCAGAAGTCGTTTTGATTTGGCAATGTGAGGAGGTTGTTCGATTTGGTGAGGCGGTTTTGGCTTTGAGGGATTCGATGCAGTCGCGATCGAATTTGGTGGTGATGTGAGGTTTTGGGATGAATTTGGCGTTGATGGAGTTGCGAAGGTGTTTTTGGGTTGAGGGTGGTCACGGTTGGCGATTCCAGAGGTTGTGGGTTCGTGGAGATGGATGCTACAGTTTGGGGAGTGTGAGCAATGCTGCTGATGTTTGATTCATGTTGTGTCTGTTGTATGATATGCGACAGTGGTGGGTTGATGAACTGTGTGTTGTTGAGGAGTAAAGGGGATGGTACAGGTTGCAGAAAGTGTGTGGTTTGGATTTGGTTATAGAGAAGTGGATGGGCAGTGGGGGTGTGGTGGTGGATTTGTGCAACAGGCAGGGGATGACAGTGGGAAATTGATGGAGTAGTTGCTGCTGGTGAGCAGGCACTGTTTGGACAGAGGAGGGGTTCGGGATAATGGGTGGTGACTGGTTGAAAGCAGTTTGAAGGTGTGAACAGAAAAGAGGGTGATGGCAGTTTGGTATTGAGGGTGATGCAGTGATAGAAAATTGGTTATTGACTGTGAGTGGCTCTAATCAGTTATGAAGACTGAGTTGTTGGTGGATTGTGATGGAAGCTGCAGTTTGGATCTCTCTGGTAGTCAGTAAGGACAGAGCAAGTTGGAAATGATGGGATTGTTGTGGTTGCGACAATGCAAAGGTAAAGAAGGGTGTTCGTGGAGTAGAAAAGGCTGTTGTTTGGGGTATTGCTGTGATGAATTGGTATGTTGTGAGAATGTATGTGATGAGTTTATAGTGCAAGGCAGGGGGTGGTAGAGGAAGGAGGAGTTGTAGGCTATATAGTGTTAGGCAAGTTTGTATTGAAGATTAGCAAGAGCGACTGTGGTTTGTGTTGAAGGCAAGTGTAGCAGTTGTTTGGTTTCGTGTCTGGAGGAGGGCGAATGGGCTTGGTGAGGAGGGGTGTTAGGCAATTGCAGCAGTTGTTTTTTTGGTTTTGATGGGAATGAAGAAGTGAGGCAGAGAGTTGTACTTGTTGCAAAAGTAGTTTGGTTAGCTTATGGTAAGTAAGGAGATATGCTTGTGGTAATGGGTAATGAAACAACAGTTGAGAATGTGGTGACTGGAGTGAAACTGAAGTGTTCTGGTTTGTTTGATGGTTAATGGTAAGGAGATGGTGCAGCTGTATTGAAATGGTGAGGGGATGGTGTTTTGAAGTTGTTAACTAGTGGCAGCAAGGTAGTGTAAAGACAGGTGAAGTGAAATAGTGGTGGGAAGTAATTGTGATGGAGAGCACAGTCGAACAATGACAGTATGTGAAGGCTGTGTGCATAAAGATGTGCACAGATATTTTTTTTTAAAATGTAGAAGAAGAAAATGAAAATGAAATGTAAATGTAAAAGTGTAAATGCAATAAACTAATTTTTGTTTGAAATTGTGTATGCTTTTTATTAATATATAAAATGCAAATGCAATGGAAACTAGAACAACAAATGCAAACTAACACACAAACAAATGCAAGCAACAATCGCACAAACATGCAACAATTTTTTTTTAAATGCAAACAAACACACAAAAATCAAACAAAAATAATTCGAAGAATAGTAAATCAAAATCGAATCAAATTCTTCGGCAATGACGCCAAAAACTTGTTAAACGATGATTTTTCTATCGAGTTAGAAAATTGTCGAAAAGTTTATAATAAAAATAACCGCAAGTGCACGGTGTACAAATGTTTGTACATGGCGAGTACGGATCGATCTGTAGAGAATTTTTAAGATTTTAAAATTTTCGAATCAATCAAATTAGACCAAAATGAGAGAAGATTGTTAACTACAAACAAAATGAAGCTATAACTAGAATGAAAATAAGATTAAAAACTATGAGATTAGAAAATAATTTAGAGGCAAATCCACTCTCATATTTCTGTAAATCAACAAACAAATAATCTATGATCTCTATTTTTGATATTAAGTGAAATAATTGTTGCATTTATCATAAGTATGGTTTATTTATGTTATTAATTAACATAACTTAAACCATCAAACTATTATACAATAAATAAACCACTTATCAATTCTCATAAAAATGAAACCAAATGCAAAAGCTATTTTAAGTAAGATTTATTTACTATTGTAATTAGTAATATAGATTATCAAATTTTGGTTTTACTTTCATTTCAAAATCAAAAATCAATTAGCAAATGATGATGTAAATTGTGTTTATGTTGAATAAGAATAGCTCATTTGCAAATGCATCATAAGTTATCACACCAACTTGTATAAACTTACATCAAAATCTACTTTCATGAAGCACAAATAAAAGAGACCATAAATCATAGAAATGTTGAAATTACATAATATTTAAGAGCTTCATTACTCCTAAATTGAAAGGGTTTAACAACTCATTTGTGTTATCATATCAAC
Organism: Allium cepa; assembly: GCA_030765085.1. Taxonomy (NCBI): domain Eukaryota; kingdom Viridiplantae; phylum Streptophyta; class Magnoliopsida; order Asparagales; family Amaryllidaceae; genus Allium; species Allium cepa. The sequence continues at coordinate 350,469,616 of CM060928.1, forward strand.
ACATGTAAATTTCAACATTAAAAAAAAAATAGAAAATAAGCAAAGGAAGAAAATGATATTAACTACTAAATAACTTGCATAAATAATAAAGCTATACTACTTGTATGAATGTAAATCTAATCTACTAACAAAGAAATGAAGAGAGCATAGAAGTAAAAACGAACATAAATGTAAAAGGAAACATGTAGAAAAGAAAAGAGAAAGAGGTTAGGAAGGCATTTTTATTTTATAAAACAATGAGCTTACAACTTGCATTCTAATTTCCTAAGTAATTTGAAAGAGTAAGAAGACATCTTCATGTACATAAGTGAGTTATTTATACATGCATAAACCCTAATTCACTTTTTAGGGTGCTTCTCAAAATGCCCTTTAGAAAGTGAGCCACAAAGTAACCATTAATCTCTAATTAATCCATCATCAAATATGCATGAAGCTTTAATCTCCACTTAGTTGTCCATTAGCATCTAATGATAGATTTAGGTAAGTGGGTGGGGTCCTCCATGATCACGAGTTTGAATTATTTTCATCTTGCTTTCTTTGTATTCTCATGTGCATGCATATATCTTCATGAAACCCTCTTTCGTATGCATCCAAATTTCTATAAAAATCATAAAAAAGTCCAAGTAAAAATTCTCAAATTGACATATGCACAAAAATGACCATTTTGCCTCTGTATGAATATGAATATACGATGATTTAAAAATAATTGAATTTTGGTTTAAACATGTTAAAATACCTAAATATGATGTTTATTTAAATAAAAATAAATAAAATATGGATGTATATATACACACATTTACGTGCACATCGGATTGCATTAAGGAATGGTAAATTTTGGTAGTTCAAACTACCAAAGATACCCAAGATGAAGTTGAAGTTAAGATTGCGCAAAGGATAATTAATTCAAGGGTTTGGGTTCCATTAAGTAAAATATATTACAGTGTGCACGCATTAAGGATGCATATTAGACTTTTTTAGAAATGAGATTTGGAAGATTTTCGTATGATTTTGAGAAGAAAATGATAGGATTCCTTTCAATCATCTCTTAAATAAAAAGGAGATTATTTATTTAATAAACTATCATGGATCACTGACTTGAGTAATAGTTGTACGTACATTACCCAACCGATAATCTTTTTTTAGGCAAGGCAAACCGGTTTTTAAAGTGGATCGTCTACTGTATATTATAGAAATTTATCAGGTGAGAGGCAAAGGTGCCACGTCAGCTACAAACTCACACAAAACCATACAAACCCAAACAAAAGAAAATACATTGCTTCATAACACAGAAGGCTACACCATAAGATAACAAATTAGGTAGAGAACAAATTTGCTATTCCAAACTTAACGCCATTATCCAAAAGTGAAAGTCTATATGAGTGGATCGTATATGATATATATGCAAGTATGAACAACTAACTATATAATATAACTTGATAGATAATAATTGCAACGTAAATTAAAATAATCACACCAGGATTTTATACTGGTTCGGACCTGCCATCCTACGTCCAGTCCCGAAGCTCCTCTTCGGAGTTTCCTTTCAACCAACCCTCACTTGATCCGGAGGAACAGGTTTACAATAGCAGAGTTTCTTTGTCAAGAATGTGTTCTATAACACGAATGTTGACTATTGAGTACAAGTGCTTCCAATATATATATATATAGAGGATATTGAATAATGAGTTCTGAATATGTGGAAGTGTTAAATATAAGTAGTTGATTGTTAGAGAACAGGTATAAGTCAGAGTATATGAATTAAGAGCATAAGTAAGTAAGGTGAGATCTTCTCTTGAATTCCCGATGCTATTTATAGTGGTAGAAAGATTCTTCATGTAGTTGCATCCATTAACGATCGTTGTATAGTTGCTCATGTTGGTGATGAAGAGTTGCAGTGAAGAGGAGCGAACATGTCTTTTCGGATGTGACAGTTGGTCTTTGAAATTACACAACCGAGCCTATAATCAGACGTCTGGAAACTATCCTCAGATGTCTGGCCTTCATATATTTTTTGCGTTGGTAGCATTTCAAACGTCTGTGTTTATTAATCAGACGTCTGGTTGCTATTCAGACGTCTGAGTTTATTGTCAGACGTCTGTTTCCTTCTGAGTTGTGAACCAGAGAGTTTAACCAGACGTCTGAGCATATTAACCAGACGTCTGATTCTGTCTGATTTACAAACTAGAGAAAACATTCAGACGTCTGGCTAGTGCACTCAGACGTTTGAAAATATGCATGTTTCTTTATTTGTGTCTATGCCACACCTTTTCAACTTCTACCGATTTGAAGTCTTTTGATACTTCTCTTGAGTCTTGTTTTTGTCTCTTTGGTGATGTTATTCTATCATCTACCTGTAAATATAAATAAATATGTACATTCGATTTTCATTGTATAGTTGTTATCATCGAAACCATAGAATTGATTTCCTAACAATCTCCCCCTTTTTGATGATGATAACTATTCAATGTACTTATATATATATTAGAAATCTCCCCCTGAATATGTGCTTATTTTTAATGTTTTATGATTCTATCTATGTTTCTTCCCCTTTGACATTATCAAAAAGAATGTACAATATGTAAGCCAATCGTCAAAAAGAAAATTTTCATTAATAACATGAAGTAGTTACATACATAGATTTGTATAAAATATAAACACTACAATTCCTAAATTCTTAGAGTTCTTTTGGAGAGGCTTGATTTGGATCATCCTCCTTTGGTGAAGCTTGATTTGTATCACCCTCATTTGGTTCTTCTTTTGTAGAAGTGCTAACTTTTGAAGGAGATGTCAAAGCTTCCTTTGGAGGTTCATCCTCAAATAATTTGGAATGTTTTGCAGGAGGAGAAGGTACAGGGGTTGCCCAATCCTCAGAGGGTGGTGTTGAACCACGAACTCGTTGTAAAAATTCTTTAAGAACCGATAAAACAGTCGAAAGAGATTCTTCAACTGTGGCTAGTCGTGTAGCAAATGAACTTTCAAATTTGTCAATTCGCCTAGCCCAAATTTTTTGATTTTGGGATAATGTATGTTGGTTTCGAACTATGAGATCTCGAATACTTTCATTTACATTTGTTTCCCATCGAGTCTCTATAATTTCGTCCTGTCCCGGATAATCTAATGGCGCGGGAGGAGGAGTGACTTCTCGATGTTGTTCTTCCTCTTGGGACGGATCAATGTGTGGTTGAGGAGGAGGCTCAACTCTTCGAGATTGACGATTATGCGTCCAATCTTCGAAGGACATAATATCTGGAGGAATTTTTGGTAGATGCATCAAAGAAAAGAATTTTGTGGAAGCATATTTTGGCGAAATTTCTTCGAACGTCGATAGATAGGAAGGAATATTATATGCACGAAGAAGTCTCATAATATAGGTAGGGTAAATGATTGGTGGCCTTGAGCGAGTCCAAAAGTGTTTGAGCTCGTCGAAGATGAATTTTGCCCAATTTACCCGAGTTCCACTAAAGAGAGTATACAGAGCTTTGTGCTCCATTTTCGTTATTTGCTCGTGACTCCCCATACGTGGAACCACTGTATTTATTATCATTTTTGTCAGGAGCCGGGATTTTGGACGTAAATATTTTGAAGCGAATTTCTGCATTTCGTCCTCCCATATTTGATGAGTAATACTATTCCGTGGCTTAAAACGCTTATCCAGAATGTTGTGCAAATCCTCTCCGGTATCGGAGCATCCTAAGGTTCTGGCTATTAAACCCGAAGTTAATCGAATAGTATTCTCATAGACGCTTGACCATAGCCAGTTGTCCTCATCTTCGGTATTCCAAACTAAAGTACTATCTAGATTGGCGTAGAATAAAAATATAGCTAACCGATCTATTTGAACATCATTAGGAGTAAACGAGATTAGGGTTTCCAAACCAGCATTTTCACAAAGTTCATCTAAATCATACATGGGGAATTTAAAAAGATTATAGAATGGTCCTGTATGAAGTTTCTTCTTTTGAATATCTTCATACCTTTTTATAGAATGGGGAGCTTTATTCATCCACCGCTCGATTTGGTCGTCGGAGCAAACCTGGGGATTTGAAGATGTGGTGGGTTGATCTTGCTTTCTTTTCGTCATTTTAGGATTCTTAGTGCGAGGAGACACCTTGATTACATTTGTTGTAAGATAATGTTTGGGTACGAAAATTGATGTTGAGAAAATCGTAGGATGTAGTAATTTTGGGATAGAAGAATAAAAATGACGTTATCGGCTTGAATTTAAATGGTCGATTGGGAATCAGACGTCTGGATCAAAAATCAGACGTCTGGTTTGCCCTAATTTTTGTCCAGAGGATAAAATCAGACATCTGCTTTGTGACCCAGACATCTGGTTTTGAGCGTAGTTATAAAATTGTAGATACAGCGAGATTTTTCAGACGTCTGGAATTGAAAACAGACGTCTGTTTTTGTTTAATTTCAAAACAGAAAACTAAGGCAGACGTCTGGATCTTATTTCAGACGTCTGGATTGGTCTAAATTTTATTTGGAGGAGACAGAACAACATTTCAGACGTCTGGAGGGTATATCAGACGTCTGATATATGCACACTCCTAAATTTTGAATAGTATATCCTTGTGTCAGACGTTTGGAAGTTGTTGATAGACGTCTGAAAATTGCAGATGGGCTAAAAATGACTTAAAGTGTGATGATTTCACTTTATATATCGAATGTAGATAACAAATAACTTTATTGTTGTAAAAATATAATAACAAATAAGTTTAGATACATTTAATACTTAATATAATTTATTTATTTAGATGGAGATGGAGTTTTTGGATTTTCTGACTCATTATCCTTCCATGGTCTAAGTGGGGACCATATATTTCCACGTTCGTGAGTCTGTGGAGAGCCAGAAAATCGTCTTGGTGAGGGATCTGAAGAAGTACGATACGAAGAAGATGGATCCAATGAACTACAAGGTTTTGGTAGCGGTTCATGAATATCGTTCTTTCGGGACGAACAAAACTTCATCACCACTTGCTCGAGAAAGCTTAACCTTCGTGCTGTAACTTTTTGTTCGAAATAAAGCTCTCGTTGAAGATCCATCTATTGTTTTTGGTAATGATGGATTTCATCAATTTTCTCCTTTGTGTTAGAGGAAATAAATAGAGAACTTTTAGTTTTCTTATTATCCGGAGTAAATCCCGTACGATATGAAGACCACCTATATGTTGGCTCTTGCTTTGGTGTAGGTGTCGGAAGTCGTTGTGGGGTGTCAACCGAGCTATCCCTTGTTGGTGTTGAGACGGAGATAGATATATATGAATCTTCTGACGACATTGTTATATTTTGATTTTTTATTAAAAAAAATTAATTGTTTGAATGTAGTTTTTGTGTTTGGCTATATTTATATGCTGAAAATATTAAAAATAGGCAAACTAATTTTCTAGAAGTTTGAAGGTGTAGAAATCAATGATATAAATTGTGGTGTTTACTATGGTGACTAATTTTAGCCTTAAAAAATTATTTTATATATATATATATATATTATTAAGGAAGAAAGTCATTTAGAGAGCAAATACCTAAACTTCGTCGGTGTTTAGAGAAAGTTTGTTCATTTAATGGTTTTGTAAATATATCGGCTACTTGATTTTCGGTATTTACGTATTCTAACGAAATGGTTCCTTTTTCAACATTGTCTCGTAGAAAATGATGTCGTATATCTATATGTTTGGTTCGTGAGTGATTAACAGGATTTTTTGATAAATTAAGTGCACTTGTGTTATCACAATAAATTGGAGATTTGGTGATAATTTTTTCGAAATCTGTTAATGTTTGTTGCATGTATATTACTTGCGCACATGCTAGAGCAGCGGAGATGTATTCGGCTTCGCAAGTTGATAGAGAAACAAAATTTTGTTTTTGTACTAAACCATGAAACTAAAGATTGTCCGATAAAATGAAAAGTTCCACTAGTACTCTTACGATCTGTTCTACATCCACCGAAATCCGCATCGCTATATGAAACAAGTTCAAACGATGATCCTTTAGGGTAGAACAAACCATAATCTTTAGTTCTAAATAAATAACGTAAAATTCACTTAACCTCTCTTAGATGAGATTCTTTTGGTTTTGCTTGAAATTGAGAACAAAGATATACACTCATCATAATATCCGGTCGACTAGCCGTTAAATAAAGTAGAGAAACAATCATGATACGATATAATTTTTCATCAAAATCTTTTCCGTTTTCATCTTTTTCTAAGTGAATAGTGGTACTCATTGGTGTTGGTTTGCTTGATGTTTTATCCATTTCAAATTGTCGTAATAAATCGTTACAATATTTTTCTTGATGAATGAAGATTCCATTTTCGAGTTGTTTTATTTGTAAACCTAAGAAGAAATTTAATTCTCCCATGTGTGACATTTCAAATTCATTTTTCATAATATTAGAAAATTGATTACATAGTTTTTCATTGGTTGAACCAAAGATGATATCATCAACATAGATTTGTACAACCAAAATATCGTTATCTTCTCTTTTAATAAATAAGGTTGTATCTATTTTTCCTATATGAAAACCAGATGTTATTAAGTGATTTTTAAGACGTTCGTACCATGCACGAGGTGCTTGTTTTAATCCATATAGTGCTTTATGTAATTTAAAAACATGATCAGGATATTTTTCGTGAACAAATAGTGGTGGTTGTTCGACGTATACATTTCCTTTAATAAAACCATTCAAAAAGGCACTTTTGACATCCATTTGAAATAGTTTAAAATTTTTATGAGTTGCAAATGCGAGTAATGTACGAATGGCTTCTAATCTTGCTACTGTAGCAAACATTTCATCGTAATCTATGCCTTCTTCTTGATTATAGCCTTGAGCAACCAAACGTGCTTTATTTCTAACAATATTTCCATTCCATCTGCTTTGTTTTTAAATATCCATTTTGTTCCTATTACCGATTATTTTTCAGGTCTTGGTTCTAATTCCCATATGTTATTACGTTCAAATTGATTTAATTCTTCTTGCATAGCTATTATCCAAAAATTATCATTTGATGCTTCTTTATAATTTTTTGGTTCAAAATTTGACACAAATGCTATATGGATTATATGATTGAGTTGATTTCTAGTTACTCTTGAATTAATATCTCCAATAATATTATATATTGGATGATCCTTAAGAATTCTAGGAGATGATATCAAAGTATTATTTTGACTATTTGTTTCATTAGAAATAGAGTTTGTTGAATTTGTTAGTGGAATAATGTCTTCTTCATCATTAGTATGATGTTTAAAAAGATTTTCGTCGAATGAGACATGTAAGCTTTCTTCAATAGTATTATTTCGTTTATTAAAAATTCTATATGCTTTGCTACGTTCCGAATATCCAACAAAGATACCTTCATCGGCTTTTGGATCAAACTTTCCTAAATTATCTTTTGTATTTAATATGAATCATTTTGAACCAAAAGTTTTAAAGTATGATACTTTAGGTTTTTTTACCAAAAAATATTTCAAAACAAGTTTGTTTCGTCATAGGGCGAATAGTTACTCGATTTAGTACATAACAGAATGTTGCAATAGCTTTAGCCCAAAAGTGTTTTGGTAATCCACTACTATTTAGTAATGTTCGTGCACATTCTTGTAATGTACGATTTTTTCTTTCTACGATACCATTTTGTTGAGGTGTACGAGGAAAAGAAAAATTATGAGTTATACCTTTCTTATTGCAAAAGTTTGTAAAAAGATCATTTTCAAATTCTCCTCCGTGATCACTTCTAATATTTTTAATTTTTAAATTCATTTGAGTTTTAATTCTTTTAGCAAATATTTTAAACATACCAAAAGTATCGCTTTTATGTTTTAAAAATAAAGTCCATGTATATCTTGAAAAATCATCGACTATTACGAACACATATTTGTTGTGATTTATAGACCGTACTTGTGTTAGACCAAATAAATCTAAATTTAATAATTCTAATGGTTATTTTGTAGAAATATTATTTTTAGATTTAAACGAGCTTTTCTTTAGTTTTCCAATTTGACAATCATCACATAAATTTTCTACTTTGTAATTTGTTTTAGGTAATCCTCTTACTAACTCATATTTTGCCAATTTATTAATACTTTTAAAATTGATATCACAAAGTCGTTTATGCCATAACCATGGATCATCATGTTTGACGGTTAAACATAAGTTTGAATTTTTATTTATATTCATGTTTAATACATATATATATATATATATATATATTTGTTTCTAAATCCTTCAAAAATGAGTTGTTTGTTATTATCTAAAATATTACATCTTTCTTTTCAAAATTTATTTGAAAACCTTTATCACATAATTGACTAATGCTTAGCAAGTTATGTTTTAAACTTTCTACTAATAAAACATTTGTAATAATAGGAGAGTTAGATATACCAGAGTTGATGACTTCTCCAATTCCTATGACATATCCTTTTGAATTGTCTCCAAAGGTTACCGTTCCACCATCAATGTATGTTATATTTGATAACATTTTTGAATTTCCGGTCATATGCTTGGAGCAACCGCTATCTAGTATCCATTTCTCCTTATTTTTTATTTTGGGTACCTGCAAAATAAAAAATATTTTAATTGGTACCCATATATTTTATTAGGGTCCTATTTGTTAGAGGAAGGTAGCCATACCCAAGATGGTTTGGTACCTTTATAAATATAATTTTTATTATAGACTACATTTTCTAAGTAATTATTAATATGCTTTTGTCTAATCAAATTATTATTTGTTTTAGGAATCCAAATTTTCATATTATTGGCATTCAATTTAGTCTTAGACAAACTTTTAGATTTTATATGTCTACTATTTTTAGCATTATTTTTTTTGTTTAAAAGAATTTTTGAATCCTATTCCATTTCTATTACCTGATGGTTTTGAGGTTTTGATAAGATTTTCCAAATCTTGTTTACCTTTATTAAATTTTGACACATTATTGATAATTTTATCTAATTTTTCTCTCAACTTTATATTTTCAATTTTCAACAATTCAATACTATTTTTAAAATCAATATTTTCTTTTAACAAATTTTCTTTTTCTATAGAAATTTTCTCACTTTCTATCATATTATTTTTGATTTTTTGTTGAGATATATCAAGTTCTTCTTCTAGAATAATTTTTTCATCTTTCAACATTCCTACCTCAAGTTCTAATCTATTTATTTTGACTATATATTCTTTGTTCAATTTTTTTATTTGTCTAAATTTATCGTCTAGTTCCATGCTAAGTTCTAATAGTTCATCATAGCTAAGTTCAGGACATACCTCTTCAGTTTGTGCCATAAAACATACATTAGCTTGTTCTCCGTCACTATCACTATCACTTTCAGAAGATGAAGAATCAGAATCATCCCAAGTTACTTTAAAAGCCTTCTTCTTATTGAATTTTTGAATTTTGTTATTCTTTTTGTCATTATTGAGTTTAGGGCAATCCTTCTTCATATGTCTGTATTGATTACATTCATAGCACTTGATTTGTGATATGTTTGTTGTGTTGGACTTCCCTTCTTTTTGAAACTTGGTCATCTTTCTAAATTTCTTGAATCTATTATAATTCTTGGCAATAAAAACTATTTCTTCTTCATCTAGATCAGAGTCATCATTTTTTGTTGCTTGAAATGCTATATTCCTTTTATCCGAATTAAGTTCTTTTCGTGCCTGCAAGTTAGCTTCATGGACATTAAATTTCCTATCAACTCTTCAACTTTGAGAGTGGAAAGATCATTAGCTTCTTCTATAGCTAAAACCTTCCTTTCCCAATCTGATGTCAAAGAGTTGAGTATTCGAGATATTAACTCAAAATCAGTGAATTTAAATCCTAATGCCATAAGATCATGTTGGATAGTTTGAAATCTAGAATACATGTCAACAATAGTCTCATTTTGCTTCATTTTAAATGAAGAAAATTGGTTTTGCAAAATCGAAATCTTAGTTTGTTTGACCTTTGTTGTACCTTCATGTGTAATTTGTAAGGTATGCCAAATATCAAATGCAGTGGTGCATAACATGACAAGTGAAAATTCATTTTTGTCTAAAGAACAAAATAAGACGTTCATAGCTTTAGCATTATTTGATGCTAAGGTCTTTTGTGCATCGGTCCAAGTGTTCATAGCAGTAGTAGGTGCTTCATATCTATCTTGTGTGGCTGACCAAATTTCAAGGCCATTAGCTTCCATAAAAATTCTCATATGTGTTGATCAATATGCATAGTTAGATCCATTAAAAAGTGGGGGTCGTGCAGTGGATGTCCTTCTTGAAAAATACTTGCCATATTAAATTGATTCAAAAACGTGTTACTGTTATTTGACCAAAACCTTGCTCTGATACCAATTGAAAGTCTATATGAGTGGATTGTGTATGATATATATATGCAAGTATGAACAACTAACTATATAATATAACTTGATAGATAATAATAGCAACGTAAATTAAAATAATCACACCAGGATTTTATACTGGTTTGGACCTCCCGTCCTACGTCCAGTCCCGAAGCTCCTCTTCGGAATTTCCTTTCAAGCAACCCTCACTTGACCCGGAGGAACAAGTTTACAATAGCAGAGTTTCTTTGTCAAGAATGTGTTCTATAACACGAATGTTGACTATTGAGTACAAGTGCTTCCAATATATTTATATATCTATCTAGAGGATATTGAATAATGAGTTCTGAATATATGGAAGTGTTAAATACAAGTAGTTGATTGTTAGAGAACAGGTATAAGTCAGAGTATAGGAATTAAGAGCATAAGTAAGTAAGGTGAGATCTTCTCTTGAATTCCCGATGCTATTTATAGTGGTATAAAGATTCTTCGTGCAGTTGCATCCACTAACGATCGTTGTATAGTTGCTCCTATTGGTGATGAAGAGTTGCAGTGAAGAGGAGCGAACGTGTCTTTTCGGATGTGACAGTTGGTGTTTGAAATTACACAGCCGAGTCTATAATCAGACGTCTGGAAACTATCCTCAGACGTCTGGCCTTTATATATTTTTTGCGTCTGGTAGCATTTCAGACGTCTGTGTTTATTAATCAGACGTCTGTTTGCTATTCAGACGTCTGAGTTTATTATCAGACGTCTGTTTCCTTCTGAGTTGTGAACCAGAGAGTTTAACCAGACGTCTGAGCATATTAACCATACATCTGATTCTGTTTGATTTACAAACCAGAGGAAACATTCAGATGTTTGTGCCACTCCTTTTCAACTTCTATCGATTTGAAGTCTTTTGATACTTCTCTTGAGTCTTGTTTTTGTCTCTTTGGTGATGTTATTCTATCATCGACCTGTAAATATAGATATATATGTACATTCGATTTCCATTGTATAGTTGTTATCATCGAAACCATAGAATTAATTTCCTAACAAAAAGTACCTTTCGATTTAGATGGAGAAGAAGGCAAGAAAGGGCTCATATTTGCATTCGAAGTATCTACATCATCATCAACGAGGAGAGCATCAACAGCAGCAATATCAGAAAAATGAGCTGGTGTAGAAGCAATAAAGGATTGAGCCTAGACAGGGCCTCGGGATCTGGGGGAGGCACGAGGGGTTCGGACTGGATTTTCATGGAAGGGAAGGATTTAACTTGCCAGCTACGAGGATGGGTTTTCTAAATGGGAGCTTTGGGGGGATGGAGATGGCAACACCAATAGCAAGATGATGGCTACAGGTAGGAGAGGTATGCTTAAAGGAGTGGCAGAAACTACAGATGGGTGGAGACCATTGATACTCAATATCAATCCGACCAACTCTATTCCCGAAAAGAGCAACTAAAAGGAGCAACTAAAAGGAGAGACAGCATAAGACGCAAGGGGGTAATCTCAATCATGGAACGAGCAAAACCCAGCCGATCTCTACACTCTATATGTTCATCAAAACAAATAAGATCCCCAATATGACATGCCAACCAGTCCAAACCTTCTAAAGACTAAAGAGAAGATGAGATATTTGAAAACTTAGCCCAAACTGGAATATATAGGACATTCTCCCTCGTAGAGTCCATAGAGGGACTATACTTGGTGATAATAAATATTTTACCATCAATCACACAAGGGTCAGCTCTAACACCTTACGTCTCTCTTTGGGGTATGAAAAATCAAAGAAAAACATATTTTTATCAAATCTAACTTTAAGAGAACAATGTATCTTCCATTAGATCCTAAGGTAATTTCTAACAACACAATACTTAAGCCCTTCGTCAAGGAAAAAACCAACTAGCATGTCTCTCCAAAATAAGTTACCTGCCTCAACAACCTCGAGAGAAGGCACAATCAGTTCATCACAATTACCAACAATCCCAAATCGTTTAGAAATATACCTTCCTGCTTTGCTCGGTTTAAACGTGAAAGGAGATTTCCATGAGGGGAGAGTATTCATACAAGCAACATCAGCACATGCAACATCTACGGATGGAACTGATTTGGAGGGGGCTTCTAACACAGGACTTGAACGCGTAGATATAGCGCAAGACAATGGGACAACAGCAGCTACCTTGCCTATTGAAGCGCAAGCACCAGAGGAAGGATCACTAGACTTCATGCAGTCAGTAGAAGTAGATACCGATGCAACAAAGGTAGAGCTGGCATCACAACCAACGGAAGGACCACGGATGTCGGAGGCAAAATAAGGACCGCATGCATCAAAGATATCTTAAATTAGGATGTGATTTAAATTAAATTTAAGACTTCATTTAGACATAGGATTTTAATTGCTATATTTTAATAGAATAGTATGGTTAGGATTACCATACTTGGATGCTTGAATGATCATTGCCCGTATGCTATGAAACTTATAAAAGAAATTTTCTTACAGATTAGATAAGGAAATATTATGTGAAATGAGATAGCTAAGTTGAATCAAAATTAGAAAATAAGTTACACTATCTTGACCAATTTAATAGATCACCAAATTTTGATGTCCTTAACTAAAATGAAGAATAGTAAGAAATTATGTCACTTGATGCTAGGTAAGACACCGTCCGTTTTCAATATACTAATTGGATAATTTATGATAATCTGTATGTAGGTTGAGGGTTTCATAAGGCTACATTTTGTTAAGAGAATACGTGTGCTTAAGTTATCAAGTATGGAGCATGTTGATGTCCTTTTAGTGAGTTAGTAGTAAGGATTACAGAGGTTTACCTATGCACATGCATTTGTAGTGGTTTGGATTGAGTTTACATAACAGTGGTAAAATTGATAATTTAAGATGGAAGAATGATCCAGCTAAGAGTATTTTGGAGTCCTGGAAGGAAATTCGAGCTACTCATCTAGAGCTCTTTTATGGTACGTTTCCATTTTATCTAGTATAATTGCTTATGCACATAGTGTTTAGCTTAGGACATTCCATATGTAGGAATGTTTGGATGATAGGAATGGTTGTCAATGTGTCACTAGGACACGTTTTGGACGATGATTACTAATGGATGTATTTTATTAATCAGTATTGCATATATGGGTCAATTTGTTCATATTGGCCTATGATACACATCACCTTTTCTATTTTATTTTATCAGTTATACATATAATGGTTATTGTATTTTTGCATATGTATTGAATGGTTGCTCATCCATATAGAAATACAAGCATAGGACGTAACACATATCTTGGATTCATGGTATAAGCACTTGCATTTCAGGAGGTCGACTAGTTCAGAAGATAATCTAATTTTGCATTAGTTATAGGTTCACATGCATTCCATACCTATATGTGCATGTTGCATTAGAAATTTTAAACTAAGACAATGGTTGTAAGTGGTCGATGGTTGAGTAGATGGTTGTGGATATTGGTTTCTGAATCTATGAATTATATTTTTCCATCCTTGAAGATTTTGGGAACGAAATCCATTTACGGGGAGAATATAGCACCCTAAAATTTTTATTAGCAAATTAAAATTTTAATAAGGGTTAAAATATAATTTTATGTAAAGGAACAAAATAGTAAATTTTTATAAATAAAGGAATTTAGGGAATCTGACTATTCCATTGTGCCAAGTAGATTTTTCTATCCCAAATTCATATATAAGTTGTTAGAAATGGATACTGTATGAATAAAATATGGATTGTTTACTATAACGCGTATTATGTGTTTCACACCTATTTTTGAAATTAAGTATAAGAATCAATTATGATAATAAATCAAGCTTAGCTATTAAGTAATGATTAAATATGTATGGATTGCTTTAAAAGGAGTAGAATCTTGTTAATAAACATTAAAAGAAAATGAAGAAGGTATTTAATGTAAAGAAAGAAAACATGAATTACCATGTTATAATTTGTTGTTATAATCAATGAAAATATATGTTACATGTCTTAGAAAGAGAATGTAGCAATATATTTCAAAACAAAAGGATACATCTAATGTTGTATGTTTGAAAAATGAATATATATGAATAAGGTTTCTAATTAATAAACACATGTATATACGTTTGAATATAAATCCAGGATTCTCCATAAAGGTTATAATACACACACACCCATGTGTGTAGGATACCAATTAACGAAATTTATTACAATTATAATTAATGAAACCGGTTCGAATTTGGAAACTTTAATACCTATTAATTGGTAAGGGATATGGTTTCCAATTAATATAAACAAATAAACAATATGTATATGTATATGTATATGTGTGTGTGTATATGTATATATATATGTATGTATGTATGTATGTATGTATGTATGTATGTATGTGTATGTATATCTACATGTGTAGGATACCAATTAATGAGATTTATTGCAATTATAGTTAACGAAAATCGGTTTGAATTTGAAATTTTAATACTAATTAATTGGTAAGTGATATGATTTCCAATTAATAAAAACAAATAAGCACAATTCATATAAACAAATAAACAGTCACGCATGTGTATGTATGTAGAATATCAATTAAGAATGTTGATTGTAATTATAATTATAAACATATATTTAAATTGTAACCAATTGACTTAAATATAACTAACAACATTAATTAAGGTAATGTGATCGTTAGATTAACAAAGGAAAAGGGAAAGAGCATTATATGTATGTAAGGGTAAGCAAGTATAAATGAACGAATGGTTTTTCCATAAATAGAATTCACTTAATTTCCATCCATAAATACAATACAAATAAGTATACATACATACACACATGCATGCATGCATACATACATATATACATACACATACACATGTACTTTTGAATACAAATACACGATTCTCTGTCATATTCAACAGAAATATAGGTGAAAAACATCAATACACACACACACACATACATGTACTTTTAAATACAAATACACGATTCTCTATCATATACACATATACGTGTACTTTCTAGAAAAAGACTTCACTTAATTTAGCGTTTAGAATCATTAGAATATATTGTTAAAGTCCTTTATCGCAATTTTTGATCCTTATCTCCAATTTCTGGTCTTTGATATTTCAAACAAAAAATAAATTATTTTTATTTCAAAACATATTTTTAAATATCTTATAAATGTTTTTAAGAGTTCAAAAATATTCAAAAACTATGTTCAAGTTATTTTACAGATGTAGTATTTTCAAAACAATTTAAAAAGAAAAAAATTCAAATTATCTAGCATATGTCGACATATTGATTGTTACTTTTTTTAAAATTTTGAATGGGGTTGTCTTTTGGACACAACTCTTTATAATTGGATACATCTGTTCACTCACTTTATAAAGGGGAGTGCAAATGAATTTTTAATCAATTAATAACTTACTTTCTTCTCACTCCTTATCCACTTGGAACTTCTCATGAAAAATACACTCTATACTCTTCACAATCATATAGAATTAATTCACAGTCCATTGTATTGATTCACCACCACTTGCTTACTGTTTTGCAAGCATCTCTCTCTCATTTTAAAGATCAAAGTGCTATAGGAATAGCTAACAGATCTATTATATCCAAAGTACAACTATTAGTTTTTGGAAAATCATCAACTCTACTCTTACTTGTGTAGGTATGCTTGTAGACCGGTCAAATCAAGAGAGTGTGCTTTGTAACGAGGTAAATCTAGTGGGTGATCTTATTGCCTAGTCAAATCAATAGAGTTTGCCTTTGACTCATGATACAGGAGGATGTGTCTTATAGCCTTGAAATCGAATTTGCATTTTGGTTTGCCTTTTACTTGGTTTAAAGTAGCGATTGTAAATAAATCCGTACAAGCAATTATATTGGACTGGATGTAGGATTGGTTAATCCAAACTAGTATAAAATTCCTGATATCTTCTCTCTTACTTTGCTATATTGCTTTTATATTTATCCGTGATTTCATATGTGACTGATTGTTAGTATAAACCTGTGTTGTTAATATGTGATTCGATATTAATATAGAAAGAATTTTAAAAATATTTACATAAGTTAGAAAATACTATTTGTTACACTTGCATTCCCCGAATCCTGTTGAAGGCAATAGACATAACCATCAAGTTCGAAACGGGATGCCCTAACAATAAAAGATGAACTACAGGGAGGAAAGGAAAAAATGAAGCAAAGTCAATAAAATACCGCACTTGAAAATTATAAGACAGTAGCGAAAGTTCAAACAGCATCGATCCCTTTAATCCCATTGTTACATTACGATACTGAGACCAAAACCAAATATAGTCATAGGGTCCAGTAAACAATCTACAACTATAATACACGAAACTACAGCCTAACCAAAGCGTTAATGCTGAACTGTGACACTATAAGTTATATAAATGGTGCCAAAGCATAACACACCTCACTTGAAAAAGACGCACACAATTAATGACATACCGAGCCAAAATATATATATATATATATATAGTAGAACTGTACTAACAATCTTGCATTGATGGAAAATAAAGATGCGTTGCCCCCTATTTCTGACACTAGAAATGATTCCAAGACAACTCAAAACAGAAATGAACCACCATCGAAACGTAAGTATAAGGAGAAGGACTGCGCTACACTCAAAGGGCCGAATAAACCCCAATATCATTCCCAGAGATTATAAATTGCTAATATCTCCCAAAATAGATCTGCACTGCACTCATTGAGCGCTGCCTAAGCAGTACCATGTAGATTCAAAAACAATCCAAGGGTTGCCCACAAGGCCACTCAAACAATGTACTAACAAAGATACATGCTCACGAATAAATAGCAAAGATATAAGTCTGCCTCATTAATAACTCACGCAGTCCATCGCTTAGAGTTGCTCGGCACAGAATTGCATAAAGCGATTATCTTCACACATGGAGGCTCAATCGCCCTAACCAACCTTGTAAATATCATCAATTCGTAGGGAAGATCCAAGGATCAACCATCCTTTGAGGCAGAATTAATAAAAGCGGCAGAATTCACCCTACAAAAAAAAGGTACAACAGCTTGTGGTACACACATCTACAAAAGTAAGTAATACCTAAGTTATTCACCCTTCGTTGAGGGGGAACTTAGAGCCCATTCATATTTGGAACCTCCCGCCTCAAATTCAAACATTCTCGCTTCAACTTAAGGTCTCTTGCCAAAATCAGAATTCAACTGCTTAAATAAAATTTTACCACCAAAGACACGCCAGGAATCCATATGCATCTAATATATAATATGGATGGCTGACGCATGGCATGATCAAAAGGCGAAAACAAAATGATGGAATAAGGATAGTGGCGATCCATGTGCATCTCTGTACTATAAATAGAAAATGCACTGTAGCAAGAAAGGGATCTTTTTTTAATTTTTTATTTTTAAGGTTGAGAAAGCAAAAGCATTATACTCTGCCATTAAAATATGTATCAAGAAATATAAAGAAGAAAGTGACATTTCCCCATAGATGTAGGATTCCTTAATATCCGAACACGTAAATTCTCTTTCTTTTAATTTTCTGTATTTTTATTTGTTTTTACCTAGATTTTTCAGTGATAGATATTGTCCTGTTTTATTTGAGTTAAGTACTAGTTCTAAATCCTTAAAGTAATTATTGTTAAAGTTTCTTTAGGTTCATACATGTGTAGTGAGACAAAAATTCTCACTAACATTTGGCGCTGGAAGAAGGGTCTGAACTTCCGTTCATTTCCTACATTTAGTAAAATTTTACTCATATTTATTTCGCATACCATCGATCCCACCGGTTCACCTATCTCTCTTGCTCAAGAACAACTATACCTAGCTTCAAAAAATGTAAAGAAGCCACTTATAACCTCAAAGTGCAAATTGAGGTGAGAGCCACAGTTGAGGTCCCCAATGACTCCATCCTGGCCGCATTCCAATCTTTTACAAACCAAATGAACTACGCAAAGAGGCGTTGGAGAAAATAACGGCCCAACATGTTACTAACGAACTATCCTTGCCTCTGTAGTCCATAACTCACCACCATTGTTCACCCACTATGCTGGTTATTCAATGAGGGAATGATAACGACACTCCCAAAGGTAGAAATAGTGACGTTGGCCAAAAATCTGACACCAAGCTGAAAAGCGAAATCCAGGCTAATCCTTATATCAAAACAAAATCGGCCAATATTAACCCACTATTGCACGAAAACAAACCCAATATACCTTGGACGATGAAGACACCACTTATAAGGGTAACGTATCCCAGATTGACCCAAGAGATAGTGAAATCCATGAACTAAAGGCTAGAGTAGAGCAGCTAGCAAAGATCTACCAATAAAGCACTGGAGAAAAATAGGGGAAGGGTTTTTTCCTCATTTAGTAAGATCGTTATTGAGGCAGATTTTCCTGATAACTTCATAACCCCTTCAATTGCAAGTTCGATGGAACTACCAACCCTAACGACCACTTTTGTACCTTTGAGTATTATATGGACATCCTGAAGGTAGGAAGAATGGTCCGATTATGTTGTTCCCTATCTACTTAGTCGTCGCAGACTCCTGATGGTTCAAGAGCTATGGACCAAAGAAGGTCCAATCTTAGAGACAACTATTTGGCGAGTTTCTAAGGCAATTATATTCGTGGAGAGAAGCTTCCTTAGGTGCTAATACATGTGATGTGTAAAGCAGGATGAAAATGAAAGCCTGTGCAATTTCATTATATGCTTCAAAGCCGAGGCATGGTGTGACTAGTGAAGAAGAATTGCTAATGGTAGCAAACCCTAAAATTAGAAGAGGAACTACTATATAGGATAAAAACAATAGAAAGTCATGCATAACATGAAGACTTTCTACGAAAGAGCAGCCGACTATATCAAGATGGAGGAAGCTAGATCTGCAGCACAACCTCAGATAACTTCTGCCCCAGCTATGATAAGTAAAGAGGGGCAGAAGGATACTACCCACCGACGAAGCGAGAAATGGAATTGAATCTATCCACCAAAAATCACACCTACCCTCTTGGGGAGATATATGATATGACCGAGGCTGAGCTCGCATACAACGTACCGAATAAAGGGAAGAAAGAAGAGCATAATCGGGGTAGAGCATACTGTCGCTTCCATAGAGCTATCGGTCATCACACCGACAACTATAGGCATTTGAATAATGAAATAGAAAGAATAATCTAGAAAGAGTATCTGGCAGCTTTCAAATGGCCGACAATGAAAACAGAAGCAAAAACCTCATTCCCGACTGTTGTCTAGCCTTGTAACTAGGCCATATTCGGACAGATTGGACGATCGAGTTATCCAAGCAGGAATCCCAGAGAGATAGTTTAGGAGCATAGAAACCAAACACAGAAAAAGTCGCAAGACCAATACCAAAAGCACTCAAATCAAGACAATAACGGGATCACCCAAAATAGGGGTCGGTATAGACCCCATACTATGGGTCGGTACTGACCCCATACTATGGGTCGGTACTAAGTCTTATCTCCACCTCAATTGGACCCCATCTTCTACTTGTGACCTTTGCTCGATGCCAGAAGCCTACTTCCAATGTCGATTTGTTGATTCAATACAATTCTTCATCAATCTCCATGAACACTTAAAGATGGAATTCTTTTCTTTAACAACTCCATCATTTAGACCCAGAAACAAGCTAATATTGTTGCAACAAAGTATGGAATCACGAAGCCAATAACAAGACAAGTCAAGATGAAGACTTAAAGACAACCAATATGGCCATCTTATGGATCGGTACCGAACCCTACTTCCTAATAATGTGGCACCTACTTTTGTAGGAGAATTGGTCTACGTCATAGATAGCGGCTTAGAGATATTTTGTGCGAGATATTAGGCTCTCTACCTCTACGAATAGGAGAGTAGGGTTCAATTTTAGGAATCTTCTGGCTCTAGTTCTTCCCTACTTTATATTCTTGTAATTCTGAAAATCTAAGTATCAGAGTTGTACCGACCACTAAGAACTTTTTCCTGCAAATCAGATATAAGCAATAAAATCTTGAAGTGGACCCAGGCCTTGCTTTGCCGAATCACTATAAATGATTGTAGCTTGTTTATTTCGTATTTTCATTTACATTTCTTCATATTTAATTCTCTACATAAACTTCTGTGTATTTGTGCTATTTTTGGTTCAAACATTTTAATGATTTCACTGAGAGCCCCACATTCTCAAGCTACTTGGATCCATCATCTATTATTGGATTTCCTATATCCAAGAGATAGATCCAATTTATCAACCTTTTAATACTACAACTCAGATTTGCGAGGATCTATTAGGAGCTTGCTGCAATGGCCCCATCAAGAAGAGATCGTTCTACTAATTCCACAGCTACTACTGAAGTTGAGAATCAGAATCCTCAAAAGGTGATGGAGTTGTCCAACTTACTCAAATAGAGATCCAGACTGCAACTGATGTCATGACCATAATGGAGATGGATAACACGATGAAGTAGTTGGAAGATAGATTCTAGGCTAGTTAGAATGAGATGAATCAGATGACACAGTAGAGCTTGAGACTGTTGAATGAGCTAGCTCAAACAACCATAGAGTAGAGCTTGAGACTGTTGGATCGATGACTTGATTTTGGAAACGTCTTCCATCATTATCTATCTCTGGTCGATGGTAAGTCCCTCCTTTCATTGCCTAACTTCGTTTCGCCCGTTTTGTTATGATTCGACAACTATATGCAAAACTCTTCATTTTTGGGCGGAACCCTTCACTTCTAGGTTTCAAACTCCAGGTTCTTATAGAAAATCTAAAATTATTAAGCAAGTCATCACATTGCCCCTAGTATGACAGTGTTCGTTCCTATACTGATCATGGACCGGTAGAGTTCAGTAGTGTTTGTCTTGAATCCGTGGCACTTAACCTTTCTTGTTTCAGGCCATATGCATTATGCTGGACTAATAGCATTGTTGCGGATATCAACCTTATTCATTGGTTCCAATCTTCAGGAATCAATGGTTTAGCTGCTCGATTTTGTGCGTTCTATCCTTGCCATTGTCTGCCTTTGAAGAACAGCTGGGTTTTTGTAAATTAAGGTTTGAGACCTTATTCGAGCATCTGCTTCTGTCTTTTGAGGTCGTTGGGTCAATGACTTGATTCTAGAAACGTCTTCCATCATTATCTATCTTTGGTCCATGGTAAGTCCCTCCTTTCATTGCCTATTTCCAAGCGATGGTGAATTTTAAGGAGTTTGATTTTCCTATCGATATGACAGTCTGGAGTTCTTATGGTGCTAAGGCAATATCGATGTCTAGCAGGTTTGAGCCATTTCCTTTTTAATTCCACATTCGTCTAGCCTACTATACCGTTTAGTTTAGTTATGATTGCCGAAATTCTCTGTTCAGCATAACAGAATAATGGAATGATTTTTTGTCCGGACCGAGTGTTAATGTGTTATGTGTTGCCGGTC
The DNA here is from genome assembly GCA_030765085.1 of Allium cepa. Classification (NCBI taxonomy): domain Eukaryota; kingdom Viridiplantae; phylum Streptophyta; class Magnoliopsida; order Asparagales; family Amaryllidaceae; genus Allium; species Allium cepa. Next base: position 350,491,336 of record CM060928.1, read on the forward strand.
CACGGGGATGATTACTATGAACGCTTGATGCGAGACTTGATGTTCTGGGCGGATCTCTGGATGCCCCCCATCAAAGTTGTGTCACAGCTCCTGTCTTTGAGAGCTCATGATTTAAATGTCTTAACTTTTGAAATTTTGGTCAAAAGTCAAAATTCATTATTGCAATCTTGGTTTGGGAACTTTATGGCATTGCCGGAGCAATTTCGGTCCTTTTGGGTGGTACGGATCGGTTCGTGTTAATCTTAAAATAAACAAATTTCCCAGTGCTGTCAAGACAATACCGATACTTAGAGAATTTTGACGGTCCGGTAATGATGCCGGAGCGACATTGAGCAATGTTTGTGCAACTTACGAGATGCAAGGCTTATGAGAGTGTGCGACTTACGAGATGCACAGCTTTTGGTAGTGCGTAGCTTATGGCTGGCCCGGCTTTTGAGAGTGCACGACTTATGGCATGCACGGCTTTTGGGGGTCTTGGCTTATGGAATCGATACGACCCGTTGATTAAAAATGGTTTGGAACTTCTCTATGTTGCCAATCTTCGAGCAATGTGAGGAGTTGGTGGTTTGAGTCAATTTGCTTTCTTCAACTCGACGAGTTGATGGAGCATACCCGGATGTAGTTTGATCGATCCAAGCAGCTTAACAATGATTTTCGCGTCGATTTGACCCGTCGACTCAGTAGGTTGCTAACATGAACACGGTTTTATTGGTTTAAGAAGCTAAACAGTTTTTGGCTCGGGTAACCATGGCTTGGATGATCCTTCCATGTTTTCAGAAGATGTACACATCCAAATAAATCATGTTTCCATGGAGGAGAGATCTATAGCCAACCGCATGAAGACAGAAAGAAGAAAGAGCCCATGGGAGTTCAGGGCACGACTCTTAGCTCTTGCTCCAAGCCGCGTTTAGAGAATGGGTCTTTAACTGGCTATTGTCTAAGAGGAAGAGAGTGTGGTCTCCAAGAGTGGTAAAGTAGTAGTTGGAAAGAAGTGGGCAAGTATTATGCTATATTTTGTTTATTGCACTAGGTAGGTCATTAAGATGCAGTTGTCAGAATGCCAGAATTTTGATCGGGCATAACAAAACTGTGGTATGATTAGTCTTGGCCTTTCTTATGGCTATTCAAGTGTGTGCGGTGCCCTCCATGCCATAGGTCCGTTGGCGTGCTTGCACTGTATCTAGAGTCTCTCCACAACTCGTTTGGTTGCCTCTGGTCTAGTGGGTAAGGTTATCCCGAGATCTAAGTCTTGGCTTAATTCGAGTCAGCCTCTGATTAACCACAAGGTCGGTTCAGTTTTGGCTTAGTTCCTTTGAGTAACTTTAAAGATCTGGAGTTCAGCATATTTGTTTCATTCGTCGTTGGAAGTGATTACGTTAACTATGTGGAGTGACTGATATGATTGTCGATTTGTGGCCCTAAAGCATGACTTCATTGACTTCAAGGGGCTCTGGATCAGATGATTGATGATCTTCCAGTTCACCTTCGTGGATATCAGTCATACATAAATTTTTCTGAACTACCGGTTCGCCTTCATGACGCTTTTGTTCATGAAAGATCTTCCCATTCACGAAGATTTTTTTAGATCATATGACCGCTGATCTACCGGTTTACCTTCACGACGCTTTAGTTCGTGGAAGACCTTCACATTTGTGAAGGGTTTTTGGATCAGATGACTGTTGGTCTACTGATTTACCTTCACGACGCTTTAGTTCATGAAAGACTTTCACCTTCACGAAGGGTTTTTTGGATCCGTTGATTGCTGATCTATCGGCTTGCCTTCAAGATGCTTTAGTTTGTGAAAGACCTTCACGTTCGTGAAGGGTTTTTTGGATCAGATGACCACCGATCTACCTGTAACATCCTTTATCTAGAGGACCAAAACTAAGCGCTATAGATGCTGCAGTCATCTATAGTATTAACTTCTGGCGACTAAATACGGCTATGTTAATGGTATCTATAATATCAGAAGCACTTGAATATGAAACAAAACACATATTTCAAAACAACATTTTCTTTATTACATTCAAAACAAATATTCCATATTTGTTTTACATAATCCCAATACAATCCTAGGTATAGATAATATATTTATTACAAAATGCGCCAAGAGCGGTATATGAAGAAACCCTCTTGGGTGATCAGAGTCATATAGTCATAATAGACTTAATACAAACACAGCGAAATATAACAAAACATAAAACTACAACTCCTAAATAGCTATCCGTTTGCCTTTTGCATGCCTCCGGTAGCCTTATTCATCATCCTACTAAAACCTGAAAAGACCTTAACTCCTCAGCCTACTCAAAACAATTTTGAGCATCCGAGAGTTTAAGGGGAAAACATAAACTTCGAGTCAGACATAAAGCTTGGTGTGAATAATACTATACATCCTGGCATAATATTGTAAGTGAGACCATGCAGCTTAGTGGAATGGGTTTCCCCTCACTAATATCCTTTTCAAAACGTATGTTTTGCAAATCTTTTCCTGCAACCAAACTGGTTAATCAAACTAATTATAATCAAATAATAATTGCAAGATCAGTTATGCTATAAACAGGTAATAAATGGACTAATTGTCCAAAATCTGGGTCGGCTGCCCTCAACTGGACTAACTGTCTACAATCTGGACCAACTATCCTCAAACTTGGCTAACTACCCTTTGGTTGACTCGGGCCTACTAGACAACATATCAAAATAATCTAACATCTCTTAGATACTACTTCATATGGATGATCTTTCCTTAACCATCTGTTAAATGCTTCTCTTTTGAACGGTCTGTCCCTAACTTACCATCTCCCAGGTCTTTCTGATCCTAATGGTTTTGCAGGTTCACCAATAACCTATTTGTATATAAACATATATTCCTTTCTGTATGTAATCATAATTTTAGTCTTATCTGTGACTAAGTACTAATCTAACTCCGGTCTCTAACCAACAACTGGAGATTTACAAGATCTTCCATATAAAGCCTCAAACGGTGCCATCCCAATATTAGTATGATAACTATTGTTATACACAAACTTGACTAAATGGAGATGGTCTTCCCTTGATCCCCCGAAATCCAATACAAAAGCTCTTAACAAATCCTCCAAGCCTTTGTTAACACTTTCCGTTTGCCCATCAGTCTGTGGATGGTAAGCAGTACTCATGTTGAGCTTGGTTCTTAAAGTTTCCTGTAGACTCTTCCAGATCTCACTAGTAAATAAAGAATCTCTATCACTAACAATATTACAAGGAATCCCGTGTAGTCTAACCACATTCTTCATAAACAACTTCGCCAGACTAGGTGCCATCCTAGTCGACCAGACGGGAATGAAATGGGAACACTTGGTCAACCTATCCACTATAACCTATATAATTTCATTCCCTCTATTAGATCTTGGCAAACCATCAATGAAGTCCATAGAGATAGATACCCATTTCGACATTGGAACATCCAACGGTTGAAGCAATCCACTTGGCTATTGATGTTCGGATTTCACCTGCTGACATTTCATACGCTGTTTCACCCATAAGCCTACATCTTAGTTCATTCCTTCCCAAAAGAAACTTCTCTTCATGTCTTGATACATCTTTGTTCCCCTGGGATGGATATTGAACTTTGAACAATGGCTCTCTTCTAAGACTTCTTTCCTTATGTCTCCTACACTTGGAACACATAATCTACCCTTCTTTCTCAACCAACCATTCTGTTCAAGACTAAAATCTTTCAAGTCGTCGCACTCGGTTCTTTCTCTTAACCTTCTGATCCTATCAGCCAATAATGGATCCTCTTCCTGTCTGGAAGCAATCTTCTCTATCAAAACTGGACGAAATTCTAAACAAGATAACACAACATTCTCCGCAGTCGATCCTGCTTCTGATCTCCATTGCACTCTAAAATCAGATAATGCTTCTAAATCTTTCCACTCTGCTACCCTAGCTAATACTGCATCCTGACGCTTCCTGCTAAGTGCGTCTGCAACCTTGTAGCCATTACCCGGTGTGTACTCAATTCTAAAATCATAAGCAGCAATAAACTCAAGCCATCTTTGCTGTCTCATGTTCAGCTCCTTCTGAGAGAACACGTACTTCAGCGACTTATGATCTGTATAATGCTCAAATCGCTCCCACAAAAGATAATGCCTCCACACCTTCAAAGCAAATATAACGACAACTAACTCCAAATCATGAGTTGGGTACCTAACTTCATGCTTTATGAGCTGTCTAGAAGCATAAGCAATCACTTTACCTCTTTGCATCAACATAGCTTCCAATCTAGTTCCACATGCTTCGGTATAAACAACTAAATCTTGATTCCCCTCCGGAACCACCACGACCGGTGCATGGGTCAATAAGTGTTTCAAGCTCTGGAATGATTCCTCACACTTATCAGTCCATACAAAATTCACAAATTTTCGCACAAGCTTAGTCATTAGTGCAGCTATCCGTGAAAATTATTTATGAGCCTTCTATAATGTCCGACTGTCCTAGAAAGCTTCTTATCTTAGTCACGGCTTCTGGCCATTTCCAACCATTCATGGCCTCGATCTTAGTAGGATCTATTGCTAATCCTCTCTTAGAGACTATATGACCAAAAAGCTTAACTTCCTTCTTTCAGAAGTGGCACTTCGAAAACTTCGCCTTCAGCTAATACTCCCTCAAGGTCTCAAGTACTACTTTGAGATGAACTGCATGCTCCTTCTCATCCTTAGAGTATATCAAAATATCGTCTATGAACACCAGCACGAATCTATCCAAGTGCTCTCTGAAGATTTGGTTCATCAGATCTACAAAGAATGTCGGCGTATTAGTTAGTCTGAATGGCATAACTAACCATTTATATGATCTATAGCGGGTCCTTAACACCGTCAATGGTATACTATCTTCCGTAATTCTAAGTTGATGATACCTGGTAGCATAATTCAACTGAGAAAATATCTTCACTCCACACAGCTGGCCGAACAAATCGTCAGTTCTTAGCAATGGATATCGATTCTTTATCGTCTTCTCATTCAACTTCCAATAATTGATACATAGCCTTAACGATCCGTCCAGCTTTTTAACAAAAACAGCGGTTGCTCCCTAAGGCAAACTGCTTGGTCTAATCATATTCTTTCCTTTTATGTCCACCAACTACACCTTCAATTTTCTCATCTTGGTGGGAGTCATTTTACTTGGTGGTCTACTTACCGGTTCTGCTTCAGGCACCAAATCTATCTGAAACTCAATAGCACGTATCGATGGCAATCCAGTTACTGGCTCAAACACATCTACGAATTCTCCTACCACAAAAACTCAACTTAACTCATATTCCAACTCCATAACACCCAATAAAGCATTAATTTCACAATTAGGGCTTTCTACGGTATAAACAATTTGCTCACTGCAACCAGGGTGACTAAATGATATTCCTATCATGGCAAAATATCCTAGCATCATACTCACTTAGCCAATCCATACCCAATATAATTCTGAACCCTACAAAGTCAAATACATGCAAACTATAGGAAAAGGTGTAACCTAGCTAATCAAACTCTAAGTGGTCACATCTCATCCCAAGTGTTGTATATCCTCATATCGAATTTGCAACCCTTAAGGACGTAACTAAATATGAGGGTTTTAAGTTAAGCTTATCTACCAAACATCGAGACATAAAAGAATCTGATGCACCAATATAAAATAGAATGTTAATAGACATACCGTGAGTCGGTAGCGTACCTCCCAGAATAGACTTTCCTTTCTCCTATGCCCTTGGTCTCGAAGCAACTGGCTCCACAACATACACTTGGCCCTTTCCATCCTTTGTTGGATCTTTGCACTGATTCTTGTAGTGGCCGATTTGATCACAATTAAAGCATTTGATATTCTTCTTTCCAGTTGCTTCTTTCCCTTTTCCCTTTCTAGAATGACACTCATGAGCATAGTGTCCTTTCTTGTCGCACTTATAACAGACTACCTCATATTTTCCCTTCTTCTGTACTCCTCCCTTCTGAGCAATCTTCTTATGAAATTTTTTTCTTTTCTGGCTTTGCCCACCCTGAACCCTTTTCACCATACTCTTTTCCAGTTCATTCAGTATCTCTTCATGCCTTAATGCCATTTCCACAACTACATCACAAGGATCTCTTATGTTAGATAAAATAGTTCTTGCCAACTCGGGCTTCAGTCCTCCAATAAACTTCTCATTCCTTTTCATCATCGTGTCGACGATAGCATACCCATATCGGGCTAACTCTTTAAATCTTCTGGCATATTCTAGGACTGTTATTTCTCCTTGCACCAACTTTGCAAACTTTCTAACCAATGCAGACTGCGCCATAACAGAATGAACCTTTCATGAAACCTCCTCTTAAACTCATCCCACGTCATCGTTTCCTCATCCACACCAGCAGTTACAGAATTCCACAAGAATAAAGAAGCTCCTTGAAGCTGTCTTGAAGCAAGTCTCCTTTTCTGCTCATCGTTGAGCCCCAAATCAGCGAAAATCATTTCATAATGTAATTGCCAATTTTCCACCTCAATTGCATCTTTAGTGCCAACGAACGACTTCCTTCCAAGCTTGGTATAATCTCCACTTAACTTAGTATAATCATTGACAACTGGAGCTCCCTAAACTCCTACTCCAGCAGCATTTCCTCCACCTACACCAGCTGAAATTCCATCTTGCATCATGTTTACGGAAAACTGATACATGGCTTCCATATCCACTTGGGGAACCCCAGCTCCAACATTTTCAGCTTGAGCCTGACCTAGACCTCTTCTAGCATTTGGTCAGGCATTTCCATTAGTGGTGGTGCTCTCTCCTCCACGATTAACTCTGCTCTTCTTCCTTCCATATCTGTATTCAAATGAATAACCTAACTAATATAGGAGTCTAGAGATATGGCGTATACTTATATATATAACAAATACAAGTATGTAACTATAGCGTTATCTCATACCTCGATCTTAACTCTAATTACCAAGGATTATGTATTCAAAACCATTTTTTGTTAAAGTATTTCATAAACCATGCTTTTATACCAAGCTGTAACTCCCCTATCTAGAGGTCCAAAACTAAGCGCTACAGATGCTGCAATCATCTATAGTATTAGCTTCCGGCGACTAAATACAGCTACTTAAATGGTATCTATAATATCAGAAGTACTTGAATATGAAATAAAACACAGATTTCAAAACAACATTTTCTTCATTACATTCAAAATAGATGTTCCATATTCTTTTTACATAATCCTAATACTTTCCCAAGTATAGATAATATACTTATTACAAAATACGCCCGAAGCAGTATATAAAGATACCCCATTGGATGATCAGAGTCATATAGTAATAATAGACTTAATACAAACACAGCGGAAATATAAGAAAACATAAAACTGCAACTCCTAAATAGCTATCTGTTTGCCTCCTGCGTGCCTCCGGTAGCCTTATTCGTCATCCTACTAAAACTTGAAAAGACCTTAACCCCTCTGCCTACTCAAATCAATTTTGAGCACCTGAGAGTTGAAGGGAAAAACATAAACTTTGAGTTAGACATAAAGCTTGGTGTGAATGATATTATACATCATGGTTTAATATGTTAAGTGAAACCACGCCGCTTAGTGGAATAGGTTTCCCTTACTAATATCCTTTTCAAACCATATGTTTTGCAAATCCTTTCATGCAATCAAATTGGTTAATCAAACTGATTATAATCAAATAATAATAGCAAGATTCGTTGTTCTATAAACATGTAATAAATGGACTAAATGTTCAAAATCTAGGCTGGCTGCCCTCAACTGGACTAACTATCTACAATCTAGAATAACTGTGCCCAAATTAGACTAACTACCCTTTGGCTGACTCGGGCCTACCATACAACATATTAAAATAATCTAACATCTATTAGATGTTATTGCTTCTAGACGATCTGTCCTTAACTATCTGTTAAATGCTTCTCTTCTAGATGGTCTGTCCCTAACTTAATCATCTCCCAGGTCTTCCTGATCCTAATGGTTTTGCGGGCTCATCAATAACCTATTTGTATATAAATATATATTCTTTCTATATGTAATCATAATTTTAGTCTTATTTATGACCAAGCCCTACACACCAGAATTTTGGAATTAATTAGCTGGGGCCAATAACTAATGTATAGGGAGCAACCCTATACCAGTCTCATCTGGTATTCTAATATCTGAGTCATTTTCACTTAGGGACAACTTTCCATAATTTTCCTTGAAAAACCTTTTTCAAAATGATTTAAAACCTTTAAATCAACTCACACAAGGAAAATATATATGCTTTATATTTTACACAAAATCACCTTGCCATGCTATATATACTCTTACTCAATTCTTTGTTGATGAAAACGTTTTACATTAGAAAATACCCCTTTCAATCCCATTGAAAGTGCCCCTTTTAAACCATTGAAAGCATCTCTTTCGAAAACAAGTAAAATCTTTTAATTATCTAGGCCAAAAGGCCAAAACCTTTACTTTCGAAATCATACTTCAAACCCTTTCAAAAGCATTGAAAACCTTCCTTTCGAAAGCATTAAAACCATATACATCCTATCTTAAAACATTTTTAAACACTGCCTTAGAAAACCTTGGAAAACCTTCCATTTCAAACCTTTCGAATACAATTAGAAAAACCACCTTTAGACTTCGTCGAAAGTTGAAGGAAATCACCCCCTTTAAATTATTTTAACACCTTTCGAAAGCATCAAGAAAAACCACCTTTCGACTTCATCGGAAGCTTAAAAACAATAACTTTCGACTCCGTCGATAGCTTCAGAAGAATGATACCTTTCGACTTCATCGAAAGCTTTATAATATAATACCTTTTCAAAGCATTTAGGTTCGATTTAAAACACATGGAAAAGCCTCCTTTAAAACCTTTCGACTAAGACCTTTTGACTCCTTTATAAACTTTGCTTTCGACCCCTTCGTAAGCTTTGCTTCCGGCCCCTTCAAAAGATAAAAACATTTCTTTCAAAACAATAGGCTCTAGCCTAATTAATACTTTGAAACATCTCTTTCAAAATCTTGGGTTATACTTCAATTAGAATAAAAGGGTAAAACATCCAAATCGACATCTTCCTTTCGAAAGCATGGGAGAAGCGGCTGATTCATAAAAGACAAGTTTACCTTTAGACCTTGTCAAAAGCCAATGACTTTGAAAGGTAGAAAGGTGGCAGCTAGGGGATTCGACCCCTTCGAAAGCTTTAAACCTTATATTATTCGACCTGATCGAAAGCAACCAAGTCGAAAGCTTCTTTTCAAAAGAAAAGTAGGCATTACTTTTGGCTTATAAAACAAACATACTCCAACCTTTTTAGAATTTAAGGTTTTGACCAAGTACCCCTTCGACCTTGTCCAATACGTTACGCACCAAGTAGCTTGATACCATATGCATTAGCTTTGAAAGCAATGATGTCAAAAGGTCTAGGTTGGAACACTTAATGCCAAAAGTGGCCGAACATGCTAAAAGAATGATTTTCTTGTTTTTAACTTAAAAGAGAAAACTTTTCAACTAACCCGCCTTTATATGTCAAATGCTTATTGGTTACTACATACCATTCAACAAAAGCTACCAATAATTTTAGAAATAAACAAAACATATAAAAATTTCAAACCCAAATAATTATTTATTGAACCATAAATAATTTATAACCCAATAAATCATTTTCATCTTTAGAAAATTTATGTAAAATCAACATTAATTCAGAAATTATGAAAACTGAAACTGTAACAACCCGAAATTTAAGTTATAGTAATCAATTAACAAATTAATTAAATAATAAAATAACTTTATGAAATTATTATAATTGGACCATGGGAGTTGCACCAATGTGTCCGTGGTAATTTTCTGGTCAATTTTCATATATAGATTGTCAAAATCGAAGCTAAAACGAAGAAGTTACGGAATAAACGAGAAAAGCAAAAGAAAAAACATAAAAATAAATAAATAGGCAGGGTCGACCCTAAGGTCAACTCTCACCATAGCTAGGTCAACCCTAGCATATATGGGTCGACAGGTAGGTCGACCCGCCTTGCATTGTGTGGCTTGTCCAGATCTATTCGAACATGTCATTTTGCTACTTTTATTCCATCTCGCGCATCCGTTCTTCCATCCGACAGTTCCCATCGAGCCTATGAAGTGGTTGCACCAGATTTAAACTCTAAATTCAATAGTCTGAGATCCATAAGTGACATTATAAATAAGACCCTAGGCCTAGCTATTTTTCTCATTCATATTTTCTCCATCTGAGTTCATTGCCTTAGGCTGGACCCTAAAAGTAATATTTTCCCAAGGAGAAGATCTTCTTAAATTAAAATATTTTATACCCTACAAGTGGATCCGAGAAGGCCAAGAAAAAGAGACAAGGACCATAGGTGAGTGTTTAAGTAATTATTTTATATTTTAAAGTAATTTAAAATAATAGGGTTTCCAATAGGTGTAGTTTTTCTATTTTGGGGTAATCTTTATGCAGGTTTATTTACAGTTTATTTTTAAGTAAATTTTAGACTTGCTTTCCAGTCTGTTTTCTTTTAGCTATTCTATTTCAGTTATTTGCAACTATTTATTGTTAATTATAGTTTTCCCAATTATTTACTGCTATTTATATTATTTTTTTGCATCTATTCTACGTTGGGATTTATTATGTAAATGTTAGTTCTTTTTAATTCCCTTTTTATGTGAATGGAATAATTAGAAGAGAATAGTTTGCTAATATGGACTAAAATATAATAACACTGAATTTGCAAAAAATTAGATGTAAAATAAGAAGAACTATAATAAATTGGACATAGACTAAAATAGGAAAATTTAAGATATTTGCAGGTTTAGTTATAACATGTAATTATAACTGAAAAGAGAACATAGAAGAAACAGCAGAAGAAGCTTATTTTTATACTTAGACCTTAGGTTAAGTTAATAAGCAAAATTATAACACACAGGTTATAATTAGAGACAACATAAAAGGCTTATTTTAGAACTTATATTTAAGTTAATAAGCAAGCATAGCATAAATAATAAAAGAGGCTTATTTTAAAACTACATTAAATTAATAAGCAAAGATAGAAATATGACCCGTACCAATAGCATTCCCCTTCAGTCAGGAACTGGTGGTCTCATAATAGATTAGGTGGGGCTGGGCACGCTTATGGAGTAATGGTAAATGAGAGGTCAATAAATAGAAGCTCAATCGGGGGATTTGGGCGAGGGACGCAACTAGATTTTGTTTGTTGGGATCCGTACCAACAACATTCCTCTTCAGTCAGGAACTGCTGGGCTCACAACACACTCAGGTGAGGTTGGGCAAACTTATGCCAAGTAATGGTAAATAAAAGGTTAAAAGAGAGAGCAACAGATAGCACAAGCCGGCGGTGGTTGAGCATGCGGCTTCAGTGTAGGGATATAAGTCTCTACTGAGTTCTAAAGCGCTAAACATGTGTCTTTTGCTGTAGGACCAATATGATGGGACTAGCTCATAATGGAATAACAGAGACAGAAGGCCGATTAAAGGGTAGAATTAGGACTTCAGCCTAATTAAACTAGGATTGGGATTTCAGCCTAATCAAAGCAGTTTTAGAAAAGTGAAAATGATCAAATCGAACTATCTGAGCAAAGCAAACAGTTAAACGTATTTTATTCTAGATTTATCTTTTCCTTTATTTTGTTTTATACTAGAACTTTTGCTAAGTATATTATCTTTATCTTACTTAAAAATGCTAGTAATTACTTCCACTCACCAGACTTATAGTCTGACCTACTCCTCTATTTCCTCTTTTCTCCTTCTTAGTCCAGCAGAGGCAAGGATAATAGATTTGGATTTCTTGGAGACCCATTTGCAGACCTTTTCCATTCTTCATGTATTCTTCTTCTTTTCAGTTTCATATGACTTTTAATGTACTGGTACATTGTGAGAAGGATGATTATTTTTCTGTACTTTGATGATGTGACTGAGATGGTGTTTTTCATGAGACTTATGTATTCGGATTTTAAGATATAGTACGTAATTGGTTTTATGACTTATTTTATGGAGAAATGAAATTTAATTTTAAATGTTTCCGCTGTTTTATTTATTTTTTCTTGTGAATCTTAGTCTCTGCAAAGTTTTTTTAGCTACCTATAATGCACCATATTCTTTAGTGTGTCCTTTTGGGTATACTAAGGGATGTCGGGTGTTTTAGAAACCCATCTCTAAAATATCATTTCTAATCTATATTTAAATTTTCAAGGCATTTGGATATCATTTATTAAGATTTTCATATCAAACATATCATAGCAACTAATATGAACATGTATAATTCATCAACAAGCATATATATATATATATATATATATATATAACTTTAATCATTCAAAACATTGTGTAAACTTGCAAAAACAATTTGGCTCTAACTTGAAATGAAATACTATAAGAAAATGGGATGTTGTAATCATTCATCTTAGCTTTGTGAATAGGAATGAGATTTGATCTTATTTAAAGTTGATTTGAATCTTCTCCTTGAAATTCTTAGCTTTTCTTCTCTTGTGATTGTTAATGGTGGCCGACCTCCTCTAATGTTTTTTGTTTGTGAAAATAATGAAATGAAGTGTGTATCCAACTTCCTAAGTGTTTAGGGTATAAGAAAGCCTATTTCCCATTATGCCCTCCTTTATTCCCTAACACTTATTTCAACTTAACTTTTCATTAGTTTCTTTGTTTACTCCTTTATATGGCACAGCTACCCCTATAAAATTCATAAATCTCAATTCCATAATCAACCAACATTATTTTATTTTATTTAACTAGTTAAATATTATAAAAAATGTTACCAAAATATGAGGTGTTACACTACCGGTTTGCCTTCACGATGCTTTAGTTCATGAAAAACCTTCACGTTTGCGAAGGGTTTTTAGGATCAGATGACCGCCGATCTACCGATTCACCTTCACGACTCCTTAGTTCATGAAAGACCTTCATGTTTGCAAAGGGTTTTTTCGGTCGGAGTCTAATGACTAGACGGCCTTAGAGCAATAACTCATCAACTTCATGGGGAATTTTGGGATTCGGCTCATGGGAACATAGTTTTATTTGTTCCCGAAGACAAAGGGATTGGGTCTATTTGTTTGACGATCCTTTAGGCAAGCCTCCTCGACGTTACTAGAGCAACGCTGTTCTGAAAAGGGGGATTAACCTGACTCTTTGAGGGCATAGAAGCATTTTTTTGTTGTGCTATCTGCAATGCCCCCTGTGTCCTGGTACGACTCATTTGGAAAAGGAAAGTAAATAAGGATGGATGAGAAGGGACCGATTTAGGTTGCCGCCTCATTCCTTAGTAGCTAGTTAGCCACAGTGTTATTTGACAATAATCCTTTTATCTAATTTCGTCAATTAACCAGGGTGCTTTTCTACTAGGTCTTAGTGGCCTTGCTTGGGAAGGAGGTCCCTGAGGTCGTATAGCTCCTTCCCCTTTTGGTATGTTCTTTATGAAATTGTCGGTTTTTCTTTCTTCCAATTGCACTACTTTTAGTATTTAGAACTGGTTTTCCTTCCCATAGAATTCTTCTATGGTAGAAGGTTGTTTTATCCTTTAACGATTCCCAAGGGACTTGCAGTAGACTACAACTGTCGCCCTCGCCTCGTTCATATGCTAGTCATACCTATAAAGAAATAATTTCGAATCAGTTGTACAGTTGTATAAAAGGTATAGTTGGCATGATAAACTTCTTTGGATATTCTGCATGTTGAACGACTTCGGTGAATGGGTTTTGATTGGGGAAGATGCTCCAATCATTATCAGATCGGTCCGTTTTCAAGTTACAGCTGTTTATAATGCTTGAGAATCATATATGCATGATTGTCTATGCTTGAGTGATTGGAAATGTCAATTGAATGACAAATCACTTATGATGGGGTCATAGATCAACGACGAACCCAAAAATTTTCAAACTAGGTGAGATCGGTCTGGGGTGATAAAGAAGGCCCTATAAGGTTGCATCCTTAATCTCAAGGTATTTGGATTTCCCACATTCGAGCTTTGGGCAAAGGAAGATGGATTGGCATCGATGGATTGGTGGTATTTTACTTGGAGTCCGACCTGAGAAAATTTGTTGTTTGTGTGGAGTCATCACATGGTTCGCTTGAAGTCACAGAAATTGAATTGCTGGATTGGTGATAAAAAAATTCTTGGAGCTATTTGCATGTTTGCTTGGAGAAAATCTTGTTTTACCCGAGCCTGATTTCGGGCCAGAATTTCCTAGATTTACTTCGAGTCAAATAGGTTATTACCTGAATTCGACTTCAAGTCAGGACTTCCAGAATGTGCTTCGAGTCAAATGGGTGATTACCTGAGTTCGGCTTCGAGTCAATCGTGATGTGAGTTTTTAACGATTATTTTGATGATTTTCGACGACGACCATTCTTGACAGGAGCTCCATGATGAGATTAGAAGCTGGTCAGTTGGGAGTGGTCACCATATCACATGGGAGCTTGGCTTTGTAATCGATTATATCCCCTACGAATGACCCAGACGAGGGTCTAACTTCTAAAACTATTCTCAACGGCAAATTGTCTAAGCAGGAATTGAGGATCTAACTTCTGAACCTATCTGATCCAAAGTAGATAGTTAGATCTAAGCCTGAGTTGGGTTCTCGGTGAAAGCACTAAAATGTTAACAAAAATGGATCAGCGTCCTGGATTGGGCGTGAAAGCGCCAGCCCTGTTCTTAATAAGCAATAATAAAGAAATAATTGTAAAAAAGCAGAAATAAAAATGGGATAAGAAAATTTTTAGAGTGGTTCGGCTGTTAATGAAGCCTACGTCCACTTTATAATTTTTATTATAGACTGATTTCTGTTACAAGATGTATTTGGTTATAAAGCTCTTGAATATCCTTAGTTAGATTGAATCTTCAAGGTTGGAATCCACTGGAGAACCACAATGAACCCCTTTGAAGACTGTTGTGAGGAGGATGAAGAGTGAAGAAAGCTTTCAGCACAGTTTCCGCAACCAGTCCCGAGGATCACCTTTATGTTGCAGGCAAGATGGTATTTATAAAGGTTGTAGAGTGTTGGGCCAAGCCCGTTTACCAGATGCTTGCAGATGATCATAGGAAGGAACAGTGGAAGTACTGTCGTGGCCCGAGCCAAAAGTGTGGATCGCTAACAATCCATAGAATATGCCCGAAGGCGAACTAATTCCTTAGCACTTCCCTTTGATCTGTTCCATTTGAGTCACAACGATCTTATGATGATGTATGGATCGCTGGCCATCCATACACTTAGCCTATTTTTGGATTTTGGTGTCTGGAGACCTTCGTTGTCTTGCGTCGATGTTATTTGCGAACTCCCGAGTTGATGCTATGGATCGCCGGCGATCCATTGGCCATGGATCGATCCATGTCCTTAGAGTATTTTTCTTCACCTTCTTCCAACTTCTTATGACTCCTTATTCCAGTCCTTTCGGTTGACCTCAGAGCAATTTTGACTCGATCAAGCTTTTTCGACTTCTATTGGATTCTGCTAGGTTAAAAAGCCAGATAATAGTGGGTGTTTGGTCGATATCTTGTTCAAGAGAGCTTATGGTCAAATGATGCTGGAGAGAAGGATTTGAAACCTTGTAAATCTTGAATATAGGGGTTCAATGGGATGACTACTGAGGCCGTAGGATTTGTTGAATTACCGGTGTACTTGGCGAAGGCGACCGTAGGCGAGTGTGGGTAGTGATTTTTTAGTGTTGGACATTAATTTAGCTTACAACGTTTTCTAGGCCAATCGGCCATGGCTGTCTTAAGAGTGGCAATCGCTCCCTAGTGCTTAACTATGAAGTTCCGTATAGAGAATGGAGAAGGGATCATGCAAGGGGATCAGGTGACTGGCTGTGAATGCTATCACTACAACAAACATGACCTTTAACAGCGTTTCAAAAACGCTATAAAAGCTAATAACAGAGTTTTTACATACGCTGAATATCGACATGCAATTA
Organism: Allium cepa; assembly: GCA_030765085.1. Taxonomy (NCBI): domain Eukaryota; kingdom Viridiplantae; phylum Streptophyta; class Magnoliopsida; order Asparagales; family Amaryllidaceae; genus Allium; species Allium cepa. The sequence continues at coordinate 350,507,279 of CM060928.1, forward strand.
TATGTCAGAGATATACAATTATAAGGAATAAACGCTATCAAATGTCCTTTTTTACAGCGTTTTCCTGGTGTCATGAAATCATTTAACAGCGTTTGGCCTAATTTAACAGCATTTTTAAAAAACGTCGTTAAACCAATTTAACGGCATTTTTAAAACGTTGTTAAAACATTCAATGGCGTTTAAAAAATGTCGTGGAATGTTTTAACAACGTTTTAAAAACGCCGTTAAATTGTATTTGGTTATGTTTTCAGATACAATTTAACGGCATTTTTAAAACGTAGTTAAAACATTCAACAGTGTTTAAAAAACACCGTGGAATGTTTTAACAGCGTTTTAAAAATGCCGTTAAATTGTATACAAAGCTAAGTCAATTAGGCTTTTTCTACTTTTTTGTAAATTCCATTTCAGTAGACATCAGTCACAATGTGTATATATACCACGTTTCAAAATTAGCATATTACATCAATTATCAATACCACATTTCAAAATCAACATATTGTATCAGTTCCAAATTTTGGACACATATTTGATAACCAACGTATGAAATTTCATAATCAAAATACCCAATATTCTTACACCAAACGTAAATAGTTCATCATCAATAGTTCGTAAACAAAATATAGAACAAGTAGCAATAGCAAAACAAAAGCAAGTAGTACATATGTTAAAACCAAAAAGTAGTTCTAGTAGCAAAAATAACTTCGATTCATAACTCGTTGCAACCTTTTTTTGCATCATAGTCATCTATATACTATAAAGCAAAAGTAATGCTTGAGAATCAATTCATCAAAAAAGTGTACACAAAGTTAAGTCGGATTCATAACGCATACACGAAATATTCATCACACTATTTCATTAGGCGATTGACTAATACAAAGTATACAACATGCTATAAAATCAAGTAGCATTTACAAGTGAAGTAGAGTAAGAAATAATAAACGAACTCGGTAATTTACTTGGAGTAAAATCAAGCTGCATATTTTCGACGTATGAAGTGGTTGTTTACAAATCACGTAAACTAGTCGTCGATGTTGTTAACTAAATGGTCCTCTTAGTATACAAATATAGGTGTAGTCAATTTTCAAAACTTAGACTCGGTTTTTAAGTTGGACTTGGTTCTTGAAACTGAGAATCAGCTAAATTGAGTCTCAGTTGAAACTGAGACTCGGCTAAACTGAGTCTCAGTTTAACTGATACTCAGTTAACCGAGTCTCCATTGAAACTGAGTTCAACTAAACCGTGTCTCAGTTTAACTGAGGCTCAACTAAGTTTGAGACACAGTTAGCAGATACTCAGTTAACCGAGTCTCAGTTAAACTGACACTTAACTGAGTCTGAGACTCAGTTAACCAAGTCTGCTTCTTTGAAAAAAAATTGGTACCCAGACCAACTGATTCCCAAACACCTTAACAAGACTGTGGTCCAAGCGTTCAATAACAACCCTTGAATCCAATGCAGCCACATATTATAAAATTTATAAAAATATGTTGGCTTATTTAATTATTATAAAACTTAATTAACTTAGTAACTCATTTTAAACTTAGTTAATTTGTTGCTTACAGTTGCTGTTATATTATTATATTATTTATTACAATTATTATTATATTATATTATATTATTATTCTTCTAAATTTAGTTAATTTTTATAAACTTAATTAATTTTTATAAAACTTAGTAACTTGGTTAATTTTTATAAATATTAGATTGTTTTTATAAAGCTTGGTCCATTTTATAACAATTTAACAAAGATTTCAAAATAAAGACCATGATTTTTATAAAAATAATTATTATAAAACTTAATTAAATTTTATTAGCTTATTTAATTTTAAAAAAACAGTTAGCTTATTTAATTATTATAAAACTTAATTAACTTAGTTAATTTATTATTATTATTATTATTATTATTACGATAATATTATTTTATTACTACTACTATTATTATATTATATTATTATTCTTCTTTTAAATTTCGTTAATTTTTATCAACTTATTAATTTTTATAAAGCTTAGTCAAGTTTTATAACAATTTAACAAAGATTCCAAAATAGAGAACATGATTTTTATAAACCTAAATTGATTTTCATAACTTTAGTTAAGTTAATTAAAAATATTCAAATTTTGTTGATTTTTATAAAATTCAATTAACTTAGTTAATTTTTATATAACTTAGTTAATTTTTATATCCTTTAATTAATTTTTATAAAACTCAATTAACTTGGCTGAATATTTATAAGACTTAGTTTGCAAATTAGTTAAATAATTTTAGTTATTTTTTATATAACATAGTTAAATTTTATAAGAATTAGTTAATTTTTATGAACTTTTAATTAGTATAGTTAAATTTGTATAAAACTTGATAACGTAGTTAACTTCTATAAAAATTAGTTAATTTTTATAAATTAAGTAAAAAAGATTAATTTTAATTATTTTTTATATAACTTAGTTATCTTAGTTAAATTTTTATACTTAGTAATTTTCATAAATTTATTTAAATTTTATAAAAATTTATTAATATTTAGATATTACTTTAATTTTATAAAACTTAGTTAAGTTTTAGAAAATTATTAATTTTTATAAAAATTGGTTAACGTAGTTAATTCTTATAAACTTTGCTGATTTTTTTAAACTTATCGGATTTCATGAATTTTCGACAGCACCTCCTTTGTGCGGTTAGTGCTTTCCCACACACCCCAATACAATATAAATTTACACGATCAAAATAAGATCGGATTTATATTATATATAAAAATATACATTTCATAATAGCGTATACATTCAAATGCATAAAAACATACATTTTATTAGCTACTTTAGCTACCAATCTTCCATATAGCAAAGGAATATTTTATGTACCTATATAGCAAAGTAAAGGGAATAATTAGGGTGCAAATCTACAAAAGAGTAATATAATTTGCTCTAGTAAATATAAAGAGACTATTATTCGCATTGACTATTGGTTTTGCAAAAAACGAATTAGCTTAGTAAAATGCAAAACAACGTAGCTCAATAAAATGTTAACAGTGCATAACCGACATAACGTCCGCATCACCCAATTTTTGTCAATAAGCATGTTAATATCTTATGGTGAGCTTTGCCAAAAAGTTTACAAGTCTGGAAATAACATATTCTCGTCAATTTTTTTCAAAAATAGTAACAGTTTAAAATACCTTTCAACTATACAAGTGATAAACTGGCCAATATTAGCATGTTTATCCTGTTCTTCACAGGCCATATCTACCATACTGCAACCCTGAACCTCAATACCATGTTACGTGATAATAAAAGGTTAGAAATTGCAGATTTAAAGTAAGCAATAATTTAATCGTTAACTTACTTCATAACTTCTGAGTTGTCCATCCAAACTCTGGCAGCTTTAACTGAATGTGGATAAGTTGCACCTAATGCAGTAATAATCCAATGTACTAGATTTTTTGTTTTCATAATAGCAAGTTATCAAAAAAAATTATACTCCTTAACTCAGTTAACAAAATCACAGATTTAAGGCAAAGAAACTAAGATGCACCACTTGCTTCTAGCTTAACTGCTAAACCAATGGCTGCAAATTTGAAGATGCTAATAATAGTTTAATCCATTAGAAGCTAAGCTTAACATAAAGTTTAAATAGCATCAGCTACATAAAAAATTTTTATCCTTTTTTCTTCACGATTTTACGATTTCCATACTTCACCTCAATCACGACCTACTAAGACCATCGATACAGTCAACTTGCTTACCCTACAAAAATCCAAACATTTTCATCCATTAGCTATACAAGCGTAAAACTTCTAGCACAAATAGGGAAATGATGGAGCTACACTTACCAAAATAAAAGATCATATTAAATTATTAAAATTTTAATAAAACTACCGACTTGTTTATCTTCAGTAGTTGATCAGACTGGCGCCACCCATGTAGCAACACTGTGCATGCTTTTGGTTTCCCCATGCATGTCCACTACTATTTACGTGCATGCCCCCTCTGTCTCACTCCAAGCATGTTCTGGCCACAGCTTACACTTGATTGCAGCACATAACTACATCGTGCATCCCTTACACCCTCAGCATCTTGTGCTTGCTGCAATGTTCAGGGCCAACGCATATGGCCTCATCTTCATGCAATCTCATGTAGCAATTATGTATTGTGCAACTAGATTATACAGAATGACCACATCTGACAGATACATCATGCAATTATATTTTCCTTGTGAAGTTGATTCCCTCACAGAATTTTTTAATGAAATGCTAAGAGAATTTCAATCTATATATTCTTAGCAAAAAGGAACAACAAGGTGCTAGTTTCACTTTTGAAGATGCCATAAACTATAAACATGTTTTCCCTTGTAATTCAAAAATTCATATATTATATTACATATTACATATTACAATTATCATGCAATATAGCCAAGATACTACATATTGCAGTGTTGACTAGGTAACCCAGTAAAAGTTTTTAATCAAAATTAATCCGGTGGATGATATCAAAGGCAGCACAAAGGAAAAATATAAGATCATAAAATTTTCTCACTCAGGAATTAAGACAGTGGTGAGATATACTTTTAATGTTGATTTGCTTCTTACTTTTTGTAGTTTTATTGTAATTATTGCTGTTGTGACATAACAAATAAAACATGTGCTAATGAAAGTGTAGATATGAAAGAATCTCCTTGTCGACCGCCAGTATTCACCATATCAACAATACTCCAATTCATCATGTCTCAGTGGCTCTCTTACGTTGGCTTCCTCCATGGTTTTTCTTCATATCAACATTTTATGTATAGAGAGTATTGATGCTTACAGATGCAAACGGAATCAGAATGCTAGGAACCCTACAGGAAGTAGTCAACTGCATCAAACAATAGCAGTTGTTATATGATGGTACACATAATAGTTCACAAATTTAATGTATTACTCACTTTTATTTTGCATAATAATGGACATATAGGAAAAATCGAACTGCTCCTCTGTAAATGTTGGAAAAAGTTACCCCAAATTGGTTGAATTTCCCAAGGTAAGCAAGAAAGGAAACTCTGGGTCACCGGGATCCAAGCCAAGTTTTCTCTCAAACCCTTCAATTATTATGTATGCACACATGAAGAAATTTTGTTCAAACGCAAGACAAATTGACAAGACAAAAAATAATAGTCTTACCCCAGAGTGATTGTATCTAGTTCCTGATAATGATGTGGAATTATCAAAATAAAAAATGCTTATTACTCACACTTATTTCCCAGACTTGTTCACTCCATCCTTATAATGAACAACAATTAACAGAGAGTGAATTGGATAACAAAAAGGCAATGGTTGCAAATCAACAATTACAGTAAAAAGCGATTTCCTAAAGGAGCCTTTTAATATCCTTTATAATATCGTTCTTTAGAACTATCCCATTACAGATCATCAGCATGAGTCTGCAATCTCGACCTACGTCCACTTCGAATTTCATTTATTCTTCATTTGATTACAATTACATGAGTTGTTGGATTGGCTAGAATCCATCGATATAATTTTATAAGAAAAATAGCCATGGAAGAGTCTCCCTAGAGTTCTTCAAAAAAAAGGTCCTTTCAATTGTACCCCTGCCTCTGTATTTATAGACGAAGATAGGCTGGACTTCCTTCGCAGGCCTAAGAGCAAAGTACTTCGGCCCACAATAGGCAACTTCTGTGCACCAATGCAGGCATATCGAACGGCAGTTGCCGAATGATGGTAGCCAAATGAGGGTGGCTGAACGAGAGTGACCAAACGATGGTTGTCGAACGAACCTTGGCCTAGCGACCTCTCCTTGGACGCCTAGACCGAGCCATCTAGTTTTCCCATTCTTGATCGAGCGATATGTGCTGAATTCACATAGCTTCCTTTCTCGGCCGAGCGATATGTGCCATCCTTCAAGGCCGAACGATACACATAGGCCGAGCCATGCACATAGGCCGGACTACCCGAAACGGATTAATCCCTTACGTCTCCAATCTCTAGATAGCTCGAGTCTTATCCAGACTCAATCAAAGCCTTTGCAATTATCACCTTGTAGCCGGGCCAAGTGATTAAATAACATTTGCCCCCAAAGTGCGTCGTGTGAACCAACATGACGATCTTTGAACCAGTAATCAGTCCTTCTTTCCAGAAAGAAATCCATCATGTTTCCTGAATAGTCATTATCCTTCAACTTTATCCTCCCAAGGTGTCGTATCCTTCTTTGGTCGTCATGATGCTTGGTCGATTCCCAATAGTATAAATTCAGGGTTGTAGTTCATCAGTAGCCATCCGTGTCAGGTTATACAGGGCTAGTAAGCTTCGGCTACATGAATTAGTCTTTTCTTAATAACCCTAATTGAGAATTCAATTTCTATTGATTTCAAGAAGTCGAACTTTTTCGAGTATACACATGCATGTTCGGGTACACGTTCTTGCCATTGGATCTCGAGTGCGTTTTATATGCTCATAAGTCATCAACAATTCCATCTAGTTTAATTGCAATTCAATTGTGATTCCTTGTTTGCTTTTTGTGAAATAAGGGTCGTAATGAGCTACTTGATAAGAGGGGATTTCAAGTTCTACATCGATGACGACCTTGGAGCAGTAAATAAGGGCGAATGGAGTACGACACTCACAGACTCATGGGTAGTTCTATAAGCCCATAATGCTGTTGGGAGTTCATTCACCCATTTACCTCTAGCCTTTTCCAAACCTCTCTTCAGAACAGATTTTATGATTTTGTTCACAGCTTCAACCTGCCCATTTGCAGTTATAATGGATCATGGAAGGTCATAAGGACAGATTACGTTACGGATGCGATGCTTAAGCTTATGAAGGAGAACATTCGGAGTAGGGAAGGTGATAATTAGAAGGAGTTAGGAGCACCGATTGTTCAGAATGGAGTTTTGAGAATTAATGGCCGGATTTGTGTTCCAAATGTTGATGGGTTGAGACAAGAAGTTCTTAGGGAGAATTATCAATTTAGACTCTCCATCCATCCAGGTGTTACGAAGATGTTTCAGGATATGAAGAGATTGTATTGGTGGAATGGTATGAAGAGGACATTTTTTCTTTGTCAGTAGATGTGCCACTTGTCAGTAGATTAAGGCTGATCACCAGAAGACCACTGGATTGCTGCAACCCCTTGAAATTCCTATTTGGAAGTGGGATGAAGTTTCTATGGATTTTGTCGATGGTTTATCGAGGACTAGATAGGGTAATGAGAGTATTTGGGTAGTTGTAGATCGACTGACCAAGTCTACGCATTTTATTTCGGTCAAGTCAAATCGAACTGCTTCGAGCTTAGCTGAGATATATATGAGGGACATTGTCCGTCTCCATGGTGTTCCTTCTAGCATTGTTTGCGATCGTGACCCTATTTTTACCAGCAAGTTCTAGAAATCCTTTCAGGAAGCTTTAGGTACTCATTTGAACCTTAGTGCGGCTTATCATCCCTAGACTAATGGTCAGACGGAAAGGGTGAATCAGATTTTGAAAGATCTTCTTCGTGTTTGTGTTCCTGACTATGGAGGATCTTGAAAAAATCATCTCCATCTCGTTGAATTCACCTATAATAATAGTTATAGGGTATAACTATGTTCTTGAATCTGAATCTTCTTAAGCTTAATCAATCTATTTATCCCAATCCTTTGAATGGCAAGTACCGAGATATCTTCATTTGCCGCTCTTTACGGACGATCCTGCAAATCTCCATCTTGTTGGATTGAGTCCAGTGATCATTTGGTTTTTGGCCCTGATATGATTCTGGAAGCATCCGAGAAGGTCGAGGAGATTAGGAGGAAGATGAGGATTGCTCAGGATAGGCAGAAGAAGTATGCTGATAGGCGTAGAAGGGATTTGGAATTTTCAATGGGTGACCAGGTCTTTCTCAAGATCTCGCCGCTGAAGAAGGTAGTTCATTTTGGTCGAAGAGGAAAGCTTGCTTCCAGATTCATTGGTCCTTTCCGCATTTTGGAAAGAGTTGGTCCTTTGGCTTATAAAGTTGATTTGCCGGAGGAACTAGCGGGTGTGCACAACGTGTTTCACGTATCTCACCTTTGCAGATATCTTCATGATCCATCCTTAATTGTTCAGCCTGCTTTGTTGGAGAATTTGGACGTTGAGAAAAATATCACCATCGAGAGGAAACCACATCGTATTGTCGAAAGAGGTACAAAGCAGCTTCGAAGAAAATCTGTCAGCCTAGTCAAGGTACAAGGAGTACGGATGACTGGGATTGCACCTAGGAAACCGAGGAATCCGTATGTGCTTCAAACTCTGAATTGTTTGACTCAGATACTATTCGTGTCTTTTTTTACCTTTTCAGTATTTGTATTCTCCTATCTCATTTCTTTTTGAGGACGAAAAGTTTTAATTGAGGGAGAGTGTAATGACTAGGGTGTTTTAACCATTTTATAACGTAATTAACTAAAATTTTCTTGAAATTTAAATAATAAAATTTTAAAATAAAAATTTGATATTTGAAATGCGTCTATCTAATTATAGCAATTGTTAAATTTTTATTGAGAAATATTAAAGTTAGTTAAATGGCAAATTTTAAATTATAAACTGAATATTTTTATATAATAAAAATGTAAACCGCTTTTCTCTTTGCCTTTCAAACCTTAGCGTGTACTGAAAGCATCAACAAATTACTTTAATAATTTTCAGCTGAATTATAGGGCCTGACCATTGGAATTTCTTTCAAATTTTTTTCTTATATAAACATTCGTTCAAGCTTAGCATTTTTCTCACTGTTCACTTCAGAGGCAAAATGGGTACGTTTCTTTTTTCTTTCTTTCTTTTCATTTTCTTCTGTTCTTTCTCCTCTGCCGTTTTCCTCTCTCCCCTAAATTGCATAGCCTTTTGTCCACTCCTCACAACTGAAAGAAGAACATGCACGCGCATCAACAAAATTAAAACTGCAGCCACCCTTGCCGAGCCTTTCCTTCCCTCCCCTCTCTGCCTTCACATTACCACCTCACCCAGATCCTTCCCCAACCCACCATCGCATTCGCCTGACAACAGATCCACCCGCCTTCGAGCCTAAGCGCCAAAAACCCTCCAAGCTTTCGCCCCTGGTTGCGTACACGCATGTATATATTTACCTCCTTGTTTTCCATTTTTCGTTGTTGCACTTGCTCTGTGATCTGCTCATATTCTAGAATCTCGGTTGCTGCTGTATAGGATAGTGTGATGGGGTAGGGCTAATATGAGTGTAAAATCATAGGTGCCTTAGAACTGGGAACATGTATATACAGCATACATACATACATACATATATATATATATATATATATATATATATATATATATATATATATTTCTATATATACACTGTGTATTTACACGTTCGGTACGTTTATATTATAGTACTTTATGTTATTATATATGTTGTTTTGTTTAACACATATATTATTTTCAAATACATATAGATTGTTGAGGAAGCTTGATCTCTATTACATATATATAATAATGAATATAGTATAATGTATATATAGTTAATCCCGTCACCTTACTTTTTTTTTTACCTAGGCTATCTTGACCTATGATATATATTGTATAGTTATTTACGTATTCTGTTTACAAATATTATGTATGGATTTTAATGTATATGTATATATAAGGGGCTGAAAGTGAGTCATATATGTGTTATTAAAATTTTGTTCTTATGAGTCGATATATCTGTAGATATATACATTGATTTCTTTTTTTTAGATCTGTTGCATACAAAAGGTGCACATAAGTGTATAATTATAATACATAAACACGTGTTGTATATAAGTGTGATATGGTTTCAGTGTTTATGATCTATGATATATATATAGTCCAGATAATAGCTTGTACTTATGCGGTTCTTTTATGTTTGTTTGGTGGGTAGATATTCACTCATATATGTTGCAGGTCGCATATATGTTGTATATACGAATCGGCTACACATTAACTATATATAGATTTATGTTTTGAAAAAAGATAGATATAGAGATTTATAAAATGTAATGTATAAATATTTTGATCCTTATATTACATAGGTTTGTTTCCATAGCTGAAGAACTGTTTGATTTTTGGTAGCGACTTTTAAATACGATATATAAAGATTTGGATTTTGATAAGGGTTTTAAATTAAAATATTAATTTTTATTATAATAACAACGAATATATATATATATATATGTGTGTGTGTGTGTGTGTGTGTGTGTGTAAATTTGTTTACTCCATCATCGTACTAAAATCTATCCTTACTTGTCGCAGCAAACAGACTTATCGTGTCTGCTTAGTGCCAGTGTCTGTTACATCATTCTTTTCCGTAGCTGTTTTCCATCGTCTTCTAGCCTCGAAAGATGAGCAACCACTCACGATTAATATTCTTATGCTCATTAAATTGATTTCATAGGAAATGACAATTTAAATGTATTGTTAAAACTGAATTGCCAACTATTAATTGTTAAATATGATTATTTGTGGCCACCTCTGAAAATTTACACTGTTATATGTTAATTTATTGCATCAGTAATTGTTATGTTATGTTATGCTATTTATCGTTCTCACTCTGCAAGTTCCCTTAGTTTAGAAATCACTATGGGTTGAAATGATACATACCCGAACGGACTTTAGAATAGGAGAACTTCGTTATGGTTGAAATGGTAGACCCAAACGATTTTCGGCTATTATTGTAATTTTGGGATTGCGAGTTTAATAATATAAACCCATAAATTTAAACTATTACAGATTGAAACAACAAATATCCATATCACTTGACCATATGATAGAAAATAATATATGGACACCGTTGGTCTATTTTTGAAAAATGATTTCCAAATATTTGGAAGGAAATTTATGAGTTTCTAAATGCAATATGTATTTTATTTTATTTTGGGGAAACATTTTATAATCTTAAATGTTGATTTTGGAAATATAAAAGTATGAGTTTAATTTAAAGGAAATTTGTAAATTTTTACTTATAGTTTTATATTTCCAAAATATATACAATAAGAATTTAAATAGATAAATAAAAAGGCTTAATTTATTTTAAGCTATGTAAAATTAGTTTCTATTTAATATATATGATATTTTTGAAAAGTTCATTTAATTCATATTTAAAAATGGATTTTCCAACTTAATAAATAAAAAGCTCGGGAAAGTACATTGGAATTTGATTTGTAACTCAAAATGGTTATTAATTTATTTAAATAAAGATTCATTCAGAACTTAATGATTTTTGAAAATGATTTATGAATTGTTTTGATAAAGGTGATTTAATAAATACTTTAAAATTTAAATAGAATCAAATTTGAATATTTGGTTGACTTAAGCTTTTACTTGAGGTTTATTTAAATATTTATAAAGAAATTTTTTTAATTATCACGGTGTGAAATAAGCGTTTCGTTGTTAAAGAGACCAGGATCGGATATTGTCATACTCTCTACCGATACCGAAAACCACTTTAACAATCGTGCACGTGGTGGATATTCCAGAATAAAGTAGGATGGTTTGGTTATGATTCTATATGGTATTTACGTAGTCCTTTCCCCCGTGGGTCAGCTTGATGTGGGTAAAACAGGAGCCATGCCGGGCCAAGTGAGGTCGCACCTCCGATCGGGCCCATTTCTTCGAAACCATATCTATTGCTTTTGTGATTTGATTTTGGTGTACACACCTTTGATTTGGGAGTGTGTCTCGAGGTGGGCGGTAATAGCTTCGATGCGTTACCACCAGTCCAGATATGCAAACGGTATATCTACCCTGGCATTGCCTCACGTGCCATGTCACATGCCCTATCGTGCCTTCTACGATTTTGGTTTGTACCATACCTATGGAGTGCCCTTTGATAACCCTCCAATTTACGGAGGAATTACGGCACTGTATAGATTATGGGAATATATAAAAATGTGTTAAGGGGGATATGGGTAACGCCTTAATGCCAGCTTGATATTTTACTTTACTGTAGACATTATATATGTAGCGTATTGTACTATGTATGTAGATAGTTTATCGGATTCTTAAAGGATGGAATGCCAACATCCCTTTAAGTTAAATTGCATTTACTTGACATTTCACTTGGACTTGATTTATCTGTATAAGAATGTTAATCCTGATTCGAGTGTTTTGGTTTACGCTCGGGTCAGCCTGAGTGTCACAGTTCCGAAACTCATCTTTTGAAGCTTGAAGTTTGCTTGGAAGACCTATCTTATCTATTTCAGCTTTCTGTTTATTTCTGTTATTTTCAGTTGTATGTCTCAGATTTTCCATTTGTTCTATACTAGAACTTCTGTGTAATGGGATTTCTAATGTATTCTGTTTTCAGACTATGTTATTTCTACAGTAGATTTATGAACTACTATTTATTTTATTCCGCTGTTTTGTTGTAAGCTCTATGTCTGTGATTCTATGATTGATTCATTTACTGTATATGCTAAGTTATGCCAAATAAATATATTTACAATCTGTTATTTGGAGCAATTCAAGCCTGACATTGTCAATTTAGATGGTTCGAAATAGCGGGTCATTACAAAATTTGTCTATCAAAACAAATGTGTAGCAAACTTTAGTAGTCTTCCCACTTTGAAACTTGAAAATGAACGTCGATGATGCCGCGGTCATCATCGAAATTATTTCCCTGCGACAAAATGTGAGAGTACAGAACTTACTTCCTTTAAACTTCTTTTAAAACATTTCTTTCAAATCTCTTTAAAAATACTTCTATCCGAAAATACTTCCAAATAATAATAATAATAATAATAATAATAATAATAATAATAACAACAACAATAATAATATTTCCAAAAATCCTTGAAAACCAAATTCAAAACACCGGGGCGTAAGTTCTTAAAATTTCCAATTTATGTTCATTTTATATATAAGTGATAATTTATAAACCATATTTATAACACTACATTTCTTATAATATACAATAGTCAATAGTTTTAAGAACCTTGACTAGCCAACAATAAATGACAATAATCGAAAATATCATTTCCTAACAACAACACACCAAAAATAACTATATCAATTTATGAAAAATTATATATATATATATATATATATATATATATATATATATATATATTATACAAATATAATATTAGGTAAAATTATTTCACTTATCTATTCTAAAAAACAATGTTGTGTCGGTCTACCCTATTCATGTGTTTAGAAATCCCTATTGATGTCATAGCGTCCTACTTACCGACCTAAATTCATAAATACTAAAAAGAATAAAGTAACATGATATAAAACATTTTTATAGCACTAACAAATACGCTCTCTTATATATATACACGCAAACTCATTCTAGGGTATTACTAAACCTATCTTTAATGAGTTAATTCCCAACCGGCTAAGTTATCTCTAAACTAAATCTCTGATACCAACTGCGACGACCCACCTTTTTGGATAGTTAAAGTCGATAATAAACCACACATGTCTAACCTAAACCATTCAAAAGGACAGATTATCAATGGGGTTTAATAAGAAAATAAGAGAAAAGAAGGAAAGCAAATGCAGAATCGCACAGCGGAGTGGCAAAATATAATAATCAAATAAACAGTTCACGAAGCTGTTTTACAATATACATTTGATTATGCAATTTTTACAAAATCATCAAGGTACAATCAACAGACATACCAAAATAATGTACCGGAAAACTAATTATAAATACGGTCTAGAAAACTTCATCTTCAAGGAACAATGTCTTCAACACTGAAACACTCAGACCGACCCGAGCGTAAAGAAAAGACAAAACACTCGAGTAAGAACTAAAAATTCTTATGTAAGTTAAATCAATAACAAGTAAATATGAGTATAATAGCTTCATAAATGTTTACGGGATTTTTCATCTCCTATCAAGTGTACAACGTATGTGCAATAAATTAAGAGATGTTACGGGATTTTCATCTCTTAATGATCTGTCAAACTATCTATATGTAGCAAGATACGCTATGTATGTAGTGTCTATTAGTAAAGTAGAGTATTAAAATAGCGTTAAGGCTTTACATGTATCCCCTTAACACATTTTTAAGCAGGTAGTCTATGCAGGTCCTGTAACAGAACCAGTAACGTCGGTAGCAAAGGAGTCCCTTATAGGTACCATACTAAAACAAAATTGAAGTGGGCGTGTATAAAGATAAAAGTATGATAAGGCATATGAGGTAATGCCCATGGTAGGATTCTACCAGTTTACCCTTTCTGGCTGGTCATAACACATTGTAGCAACGACTACCGAATCGAGTCACCACTCCAAAATCAAATCAATGTGCATCGATCAAGTCAAAATCAATATAATACGAAGGGGTAATAGCCCCTAAAGGTAGCTAACCCCTTGGTCAAACATAGGTTCATGTTTTAGTCATTTCAAATTGACACAAGTGTCGGGGTCAAACGCCACCAATTCAACCTATACATTCTGGATAACATACACGACATACACATTTGTTAAAGTGGTTCTGGTTTTGACAGAGAGTATGCCAATATTTGGCCTCGATCTATTTAACAACCAAACGTCATTTTGCACACCAGTTGGTTCTTTTAAATTTCAAAAACAAGTCATACTTCATATCAAAATATCAAATTCACCTCAAAATCATTTCGAATTCAAAACAGGTTATACCTTCAAAACATCCGTTTTTAAAGCAATGATCTAAATCAAATAATTCCCCTTTAAAACAGTTTGAATACTGAAAATGGTTTTAAATAATTAAAATAGAATGACACTGAAATTAGTTTGGATAATTAAAAACAGTTTTAATATTGAAAAATAGTTTGGAATAATTAAAATAGTTTTAAAGATTGGAAATAGTACTGAATATAACATAGTTTAGTATTGAAAATAGTTTTGAATAATTAAAATAGTTTGAATAATTAGAGTAGTTTATATATCAAAATAATTTGATAATTAAAATATTTTTTATACTAAAATAGTTTATACTAAAACTATTTCTTTCTTTCACAATAAATTCAACTCATGTTCCAAACCACAAAGAAATCAAATTTTCGACTTCCAATTCAAATCAACTTCATATTCAAATTTCAACTTAAATCAGTCTCAATTCAAAAAAATTCAACATTACTTCAAATTCAATTTAAATTGTTCTATCCAAATGGCTGAAAGTTTCAATTCAATTTCTCATTTTTAAACAATTTAGTTTAAACCCATTTCACGTCCAAACTTGGAAATACCAATTTAAACCATTTTAGTTAAAATAAATTCAAAGTTTAAATTAAAAATTAAAACTTTAGAATAATTCACTTTCGATAGATATAATTTATTTCTCAAGTTTCGACTTAAGATTTCAAATTGAATCCTTTAAATAATTTCATTTTAGCAGTTACGATTTCAACATTTCAAACTCAAATTAGCAATAATTTAATTCATATAAATCAAAGTTTCATTTTCTTTAAAATAATATCATTTAAAAAATCTAAATTCAAAATTTTAAACCACTTTATTTAACCAAATCCGATGTCCATAAATAATTTTCTACCCTATGGCCAAATGATCAGTTATTACATTTTTTAATTACATGGATGGATATATATCATTTAAACCCATAATTAAATGACATAGATATATAACATTTCAACCTATTTATTAGTTTATTTAAAATATTAAAAATGACAATTTATAAGATGTCAAATTATAAATATGGTAATCACAAGAATATGTCCAAATAAATAAATAACCATGCGTCCAACATCGATAAATAGGCATCCAATAACAATCAACATCCAAATCAACCAACATATCACAATAGTTACAAGTTATCAATTGTTGGTGTTTAACTAGAAATTAAATTAAATATTAATTTATATGTCAATTTAATTCAATAAAAATTCAAATTAATTTAAATGTCAGTTTAAACTATAAAACAGCAACCAATAACATTTTATCACTTCATAATTTCAATTTAGCTAACAATAGAAAATTTAGTATCGCGTGAGTGGGTTAAACCACTCACCTTTAATTTTAAGCCCGTTAAAAATCCAACAAAATCCCAAAATCTCAATAGTCTCCAAATTCAGCCAAACCTATGTTACATTATCTGAAATTTCAATATGAGTCCAACAGAAGAAACCGCACGTAAATTGGAGTTTGTATGAAAAATTTATTCACGTTATAAGAAATATTATTAAAATAATAATTGGTACATATTAAAAAAACAAAGTTTAATACTCACGTTTTATTAAGATGAGCCTTCAGGCAAAGATGGAAGAACAAACTAGGATAAGAGTAGGATGTGTAGGAAAAATGGAAAATGAAACTCATGTTTTATAAAAGAAAGCTTTGGAATTTGCAAAAATGGGAGCTTTTGAATTGCAATCTCATGTTAAAATGGTTCGAGGAAAGGAAAATTTGAAGAAGAAGAAAAAATAAGAGAGAAGAAGATTTCAAGAGGAAAAATAAAAAAAATTAGAATGAAGGCTAGGGTTTCATTTGCATCATATATTATTTATAAGGTTAGAGTTAGGTTTATGTCCATTGAAATTTGAAAAGAGAGGCCGTTGTTAATTAGAAATAAATGAAATGAGGCTTCAGGAAATGAAGTTTGAAAATGAACAAAAACAAAATAAAGTAAATATGAACAAACTAGGTATTGAAATAAAATAAATATGAACAGCTTTTGTAAAAGTAGCAGGTATTAAAAAAAGGTGAAGGAATTAAAAATATGAAAAGTAGTTCACGTTTGCGAAATGAAAACCTTCAGACAATGTAAATGGAAAGAATTAATGGAACAAATAAGGAAACAATGAAAAGGGTGTGGCAATTATTAATTAGAAAAGGAATGAATGGACCAACTCTATACTGTAAACAAACTTTTGGAATTCAAATTTCAAAAACAATTGTTCATTTAATTAATTTTTTTAACCCAATACATACCGAAATTGACGTCCGTTAAAGATTTAATCAACACACAGTAAATAAAAATAAATTCGCTACACAAATTTCTGTAATTAATTAAGAGAATATACAGCATTAAGAACTTTTCAGTTCTATCTTTCTCTATAATTAGATTGGGAATTAAACAAACATGTTAACATTTCGATTGAATGTTTTACTACGAATGCATTAACATACATTCAAAAATATGGTAGCATAAATGAGGTGATAATAACAGGCGTGTGTGTATATATGTACATCTTTATCGCCACTTATAGTTTACGTTCATAAATAAAAGGTATGAAAATAATCCATATATGGAGGCAATCAATGTAAGAACAATTAGAAGAGTGAAGATGGAATGGTAAATTATATTGCAATTAAAATCTAATCAAGTCTAAGTGAAAAGGAAATAGTCACGTGAAAATGTATTTTACCCTCATTACAATCTCCTATTAACATTTAGTTTAATATTGTATGAGATTTCAAACCTAAATAACCCTTTTTTATGATATAATTGGATTTGAAACAAAAGTTTACATTTAGGTATAAACATATATGCAGTAAACTGACATTAAATTTTGAAACATGAACTGAATCAATTGGAAATAAATCGCGTAATTTAAATTTATTTCAATATATGTTTACAATTAACGTCTTCCCTCTTTTTTATTAAAAGATTCCAATCACATTAATGGACATTGATTTCTATGTTAAATTTAAAAAAATAAATGAGACAATTCAATTCTTTTTATAGTAATTTAACATGTTTATGGAATTATTACAAACCAAAAGTTATTAATTTCTTACAAAATAATTGATTTCTTATTCTTGTAATCAATTTTTCAGCTACCAACATTTCAAATAAATAAACATATTATTTCTTCTTTAATAAAGTAACATATATTGTTCTTTTTTAACATTTATTATTCCAATTAGTTGGAATTTACATTCATATAGTCATTTATTTTCTTCCTTATTAAACTTTACAATTATATCCAAATTATACTTTACAATTATATTCCAATTAGAGATAAACATTCATTTTATTTTTTACCACATTAATAATTATTATTTCAAATCTTATTGTTAATATGCAACCCAACATCGTTTTACGTTTGACTGATTTGGGTTATCATCTTTAAAATTCTTGAAATTTGTGATTTAAGGATTTTATATTAGATTCTAACATACATCTAATAAGATTTCCATTAATAAATCATAAAATCTTTATTTCTAACCATCTCCATTCAACAATTATATTAGATATAATATTTCTAAATGGTTGAAAATACGGGTCGTTACAACCTCCCCCACTCAAAACTTTTTCGTCCTCGAAAAGGAACAAGAAAGAATCAAGAAATTTGATATATTTTATTCGAAATAGTCAAGTTATAAATAATTAAACCTACATATTTAAGTCTAATAGAAATTTGAAAATAACCCAACTTCTACAAAAATTTCTAAGTCCTAAATGTATGAAAAAATTTGGCAGCATTTCCTTTGCGCGGGTAGGTCCGGAAAAATAAAAATATTAATAATTACATTATATATATCATTTTTTTATATTAAAGCACCCAAATCACGGGAAAACTATAATATACTACTACCCAAAACCATAGTCCAAAAATGTAACTATTTGTCGGGCAAACAAAACTCTATTTATGAAACCAAAAATGACAGCTATTACTTCCATAAACATGTGTCTTACTTACATAATCCAAAGGAGTTAAAACTATGTAAAAAGAACAATATATTAGCTGTTCCAAACAATAGCATAAGCAAAACAACATTTATAATAATCATGCAGAAGCACCATGACCATTATATGCTACCAAAGAATCCATCACACATCCGTAGCAACCAAAAACTAATAATTTGTCCAGGTTCAGAAACTTTTCATCGCAAAAGGGTGATAAATAAACTATAAAGTTTACTTTACGCTCAACGGCTTAGGTAATTACCCAATAGATTATTCATACAACCTCAAACAATTTGAAGTATCATTTTCCAAACTTTCCATAAGCCAAAGTTTAAATGTTATTTAAGTTTGTACGATGCACATATATCATTTGTACACAAATATCAATTCTGATCACATGCATGAATACACATATTTCACTTTTTAACTAGTATTGATGACCCGACAATCTAATGCGGACTTTGATCCGATTTCTTGATAAGAAATGTCCATTTTCCTTGCATAGCTGTAAACTATGATAGAAAACATCAAATTCATATCAAAAATTTGTATCAAATGCTCGCCGTCAAGAATCGAGCGAAAAATCCAAACTCGGACTGGTGTGAATTTCCAAAAATCATGTATTCAAATCTAAATCTGAACAGATATGCGAATAATACGATCTATGCATAATTTACATACTTTATTATTGAGACGACCCACCTTTCTCTCCACAGAAAGACGCGTCATCTTTAAGAAAGAAAGAGGTAGAAATAGAATAGATAGAAGGAAAGAACTCAACAATATCAGAATCTTACAGCGGAACGGAACAAATTGTAATATATAACATAATCTATTACATATCAGAGTTATACAGATACAACAACACAAAATAGACAATTATAAAAGTCTGTCGATTCTACAACTCAAATACAACACATACATCACAGAGATACGTCACAGCGGAAACACAACATAACTACAAACGCTGAAGCCTCCTGCTCCATATCTCCTCCAGAATTCGTCAAAGCAACCTGAATCCCTTGCCTACTCGTAAAAATTTGAGTACCCAAGAGTTTAAGAAAAACATAATAAACTCCGGGTCAGACATGGGTCTGGTTTGAGTAAACGGGTTAAAGATTGCTTAACTTTTTAAAAACCTTTGAAAACAAAAGGTATTACGTAAGACTCCCCACACATAAACATGGGTAAGTTTTTACCTTACGCTAACCAAAACATTTTATAGGAAATCTAGTGATATTATAATAGTGTCTAGAGTTTTCAAGTAAATAAGAAATAACCGAAATTGTTACATTCATTAAATTCCAGCTACTAGCCACAAAAGTGGGTAATACAATCAAAACCGTAGGGGAACGTAGGAAGAATGGGTTTCCATCAATGGCAGGGCTACTGAGGTACCGCCCATCACAGTACGTGGCCTAGATCACCGTACCGAGGATTACTCCCAATCCCCTGCAACACAAAGCCAGAACCATTCCTTACTGAACAGTTCCGAACAAGACAACCCCGACGATTCTAGCTAGCAACCGCCTACACAGCCGAATAAAAGAGGGACATCTAGACAGGGGTAAATCTCGTCCTACTTGGGCATGACCCACTTAGCTTTGTTACAACTCCCCTGTTTTAGCCATTCCTGGTTGATGAGGCTTGAGGCTACGATTACCTTTATAGAACACATCTATCTTAGAATGCTCATCGTCCACCTGACGATGTTCTGAAAGCATTCAATCCATACAAGTTCGTTCCGGGTTCGAACGAAACCGAAGGCATTATTTCGTTACACTCATTTTGGAATCACCCTCAGAGTTAACGACAATAACCCTTGCACTCTGAAATCTCCATCTCGAACCTGAAAGCACTATCTCCGTTATACTCGTATTGGAATCACCCTCAGAGTTTTTAACGACAGATAGTTCTTACACTTCGAGTCTTCAACTCGATCTTCACATGAATTTACGACCTAATGTTTAACTTGGATCGATGTGGTTTTCGAATAATCAAATTTGATACCCGATACTCATCGAACCAAACGTGTCTTAAAGGCCAAGTTGTTTAAAGGTTTTAATAATTCAATTCAATTTAATTCAATATAATTCAATTCAATGCTTTGAATTCACACAGCATTAACACAGATAAATATCACACATTTATCATTGATATAACCAATATCATATCACAGAATGTCACAACATATCATCAATAGATATCAATCCAAAAGATATCATCCAATTTAGACATTCAACAATAATCATCCATAAGCAAGCATTATCATACCATAATTAATTTAATTACTTAAATTAAATTAATCCCTTAAGAATTTAATCACTTAATCCTGCTCATACAATCATTAATTAATTACTAACCTTAATTAATTAATCACTTCTTGATTAACTAATTAATGAATCCCTAATCCAGATTAATTATCCTTTAATTATCAATTAATAAACCTCAATTATTAATTAATCTTCTTTAATACAAAGTAATTAATCCTTAATTACTTTCATAATCAATTAATTAACCTTTAATTAACTGATTAATTAACCATCAACTATCGATTAATAACCTTAATTATTAACCAATATCTCTTAATACAAATTAATTAATCCATAATTACTTTTATAATTAATTAATTAACCATTAATTAACTAATTAATTATCTCTAAATTATTAATTAATAAACCTAATTATCAATTATTAATTAACAACTTAATTACAGATTAATTACTCGTTAATCATCAGTTAATTAACCCTTTGCTCAATCCTTAATTAACTGTTAACTTATCCTTAATTAGCAGTTAATCAATCCTTAATTAGCAGTTAATCAATTCTTAATTATCATTTGATTAATCCTTGATCACCATTGATAAATCAATTAATTACCATTTAACAATTTCTTAATTAATCCTTAATTACGTATTAATTTTTTTATAAATTAATAAAACCTTAATTATTAATTAATAAAACTTAATTACAAATTAAGCACTTCTTAATTAATAATTAAGTAAACTTTATTTACTTAATTATCTACTCATTAATTACTTAATTAATAAATATTATCCACTTGATTAATTAAGTTTAATTACATTAATTACTTGATTAATGAATCTCTAATCATTAATTAATAATCTAATTAATGATCTTTTTAAATTATAATTTAATTAATCTTAAATAATTAACCTTTAATCCTTAACTATTTATTAATCAAGTAAATTGTTTTTCCTTAATAAATTTATTAATCAATCCTTTATAATTAAACTAATTAATTAAACTTAATTTCTTTAAATTAACTTAATCAAAATTAAGATATTAAAACCTTAATTAAGATAAAACATTATCTTATAAATGCTTTAATTACCCTTAACATATTTACATCATTTATCTTTATAACTATCTTTACTTAATTAAAATTATTAGTTAAGTTTTTAAAATAAAACAATCATTTAACTTGATAAGTTAAAGTTATCAAAACACGACTTTAAATAACTTAAAACATTTATCAATTTATAATTTTAAAAACTAGTTTCAATTTGAATTTAAAACTTGTCTTTTTATATAAACTTTTAAAATTACTTTCATAACTCAAATTTGAAATCACTTTAAATCTTAACAAAGTTTAAATTTAACAGACTTCAAAACTTCTTAATCAAATTGTTTAAGAAAACATTTATTAAACATCAAGTAATTTGTATAAGAGTTTTAAACCAATTTAAAATTTTAAATTTCAAAAAAACAAGTTTTTAAAACCTTGTAAACCTTAATTACTGTTTTTAAGCTCCTGCTTTGGGTCAAACCCAAAGCTTACTCGGGTCATACCCAAGTTTCACTTCTTCTCCTTTTTTTTAAAAAAAACTTTGATTAAATTTAGGTTCAAAATCTACAGGCTAACCTTACCCAACATTCTCGAGAACGAACTCGAGCTTCCCACCCCAATACTCGAACACGACTTCGAGACATCTCACAATCCCAAACACTGACACGACCTTCCTCCCTGTGCACATGCACCACCGCTGGAACCACTTCCGACCCACGACGTACCCTCTGTCACATCACTCTACGATACTACAACCTCTAATGATCATCCAAACATTCGCACGCACCACGAATTGAAATCGAGCATTCTGATGGACCTAAACCCAAAACGACCTCCAGCATATTTGCTTCGTCCTCAATGCTCTGACCACCATAGGTCAGACCATTCTGGCCACACCCTACCGAACCCTTGCGCCACCAATCCCCTGTGTTTCGCCACGCTCGATCACCCTGAGACAAAGCACTAACCACAAACTCAACTCCAACTAAACTAGGGTTTAAAACAAATTCTCGACCATTGCCGACACCACAGGAGATAGTAAACCCTCCTAGCATTTTTGCATGGACCCCCATTATCTCCTCCACCTCCAGTAGTAATTTCGACCACCCCAAATGCTCCAGCCTCCAAAAATCACCCAAAACCCATTTTCCAGTAAACCCCAAAATCCACATCCATTCCAACATTAAAAATTTAGATTTATGTTTTAAAAATCATAATTTTAATGATGATTTGATATATATACATGAATCAATATAACTTGACATTTTATTTATTACATTATTCGAGTTACCACTGCATTTTTCTTGTTTACAGGAAATTTCTAAACTTAAATTACTTAAACATATTTTCAAAATCTAGATAGGGTTTAAACTTGACTAGTTTGTTTGAAAACCCAAAGATGCAAAGTGTTTATATGAGAAGTTTTGAATTTTGGTTTTTTTTAACCTCTATAATCAGGTATGAACAGAGAAACACAAATATCAAGTCATGCAGATTCAAATGCATTCATAACTACAAATTTTATACTACTATCTACACATGCAGGAATCATTATCACAGTAATCACTTAAGCAACAATATTAACCTACTTAAGTTAAAAATTAGATGTTTACTCACCTTTTTGAATTAGCAAAGAGTTTCAGAAACTGGATTGAACTGAGCCCCTTTTTGAAAGTTTGAAAACTGTGTATTGATATTGCTTGATTCCTGAAACTTATGTTGCTTGACTTAAGAATGAAATTCTTTGAAGCTTGAACAGTTGAAGCTGAAATGCCTGACTGTACAGGAACAAGATGATGATGGCTCAAGACTTTGAAAATTTGTTTTTTCAAGGTTTTTGATAACAGAAAGTTTTCAAGCTTTCTCTTTTTTTAGTGCTTCTACAGGCTTTGAAAATAATTCTGGTTTCAGGCTTTTGATAAAAGAAGTTTTTCAGGCCTTTGAAAATGCTTTGATAATAGAGGATTACAGAGTTTATTATTTTCGTTTGAGGAATGAACTTCAGGTTGAAGATAAACATTTTAGGTTTTGAAATTGTTTAGATAAAAATGGTTATAGGTTCTAGAAATGCTTGCAGTTGGAAAGAATGCTACAGGTTTTTAAACTTGAGGATTTGAACATTGTTTTCAGGCTTGAAGTTACAGGGTTTTGATTTTCTGGTTTGCATATGAGAATATTTCAGATTGAGTTTTTTTCTTGAGGAAACTTTTTCAGATTGTGGCCATTGATTACTTGTTTGAATTCAAAGAAAAAGAATGAAGAAAGAAAAAATTGAAAGTTTTATATGATAAAATTTATGGTTTAATAAAATTAAAGAAAAGGAAAACCAAATAAGGACACTTGTTAAATCTTCTTACATTTGTCAAAAACCATTGTTTAATCTATAACACATGTTAATCAACTAGCTTTAAAAATTAACACATGTCATGACTTATTTTTTTTAATTATTTTTAAATGATTTTTAAAAGCCTTTATTATTAAATTTCCTAATATGTAAATACTTTACTAATTTATAAATGCTTTTTCTTATCTTATAAAAATAAAACTTTTAAAAGAAAATCAAATAAAAACCAATTATATTCTTAATAAAATCATATAAAATTATTTGATCCATTTTAAATGCTAATTTAAATGCTTTTGCATTTATTTACTATCAAATAAATATTTTATAAATTTAT
Source organism: Allium cepa (assembly GCA_030765085.1). NCBI lineage: Eukaryota > Viridiplantae > Streptophyta > Magnoliopsida > Asparagales > Amaryllidaceae > Allium > Allium cepa. The sequence continues at coordinate 350,531,813 of CM060928.1, forward strand.
ATAATAAAATTCTTCTGTTTTAAATTAATATAAAACAAATTTTATTATTATTTTTTTAAAATAAAAACTTTATTAATAAATCCTTTTATATCCAAAATTATTTTCAAGATATAAATTCTTTTTAAATTACAAATTTCAATTCAAATTTCAAATTTTAAATCCAAATTCAGTTTAAACTTAAATTTAAAATCAAATCAAATATATCTACATTAGATTAAACAAACACATTATTAAATTTAGAAATATTAAATTCAAATTTTAAAGTCAACTTTTAAATAAATATATATTCAAACAACACTTTAAATTGAAATGTTAATTCTATCAAAATCAAATTTATAAAATAACACAAATTAAATAATTATTCTATTTAAAATTAATTTATCTCTAAATTTAAATACATCACATAAATTTTATTTTGGTTATTTATATTTGAAGATAACAGTTTTATCAATTTTAAATGATTAAATTAAATGATTATCACATTTTAAATTCCTCGAAATTCCGGGATATTACAATTATATTAGTATTTTTGTAATGACCCGTAAATTTCGATAATTAAAATTGGTTAATTCAATGAGATTCTGGGATTAAATATTGAAAAAAATAGAAAGTAGTAATTTAATAATGAAGTAATAACTAAATGACTGGTAAAAATGATAATTAAAGCTAATTATTGACAATTTGGATGTAATTCAAAATAAATGGAATAATGTAAAAGTTGTACTTGGTTATAAAATTGAATATAAGAAACAAATGTAAATATTTAATTATTATATAAAATGTATAGTTAATGGTAATCGAATAAAATCAGTATTATATAAGAATTGTAACATTTGTTTGTGAATAATGAATTCATAAGTGTAATTAAAAGTTATGGTAATGATTATTATGTGTTACCTATTTAATTGGTATATAAAGTTTAGTTGGAAATCAATTGCAATCAATCCACTTAATTTGTGTAGTTAATGTAGGTTAAGTTGATAATTTAAATGTTGGTTAATTAATGGAATAAGGTGTAATTGATTGTAATTTAAATTAGTAGTACCTATGATAATTTATTTGTAAATAACAAACTTACATGTGTTAAAATGTAGTAATGGTGGCGATTGTTGTTAGTTAACAATATATTTAATCAATTTGAATTAAATGAACTTTAATGTTACATTAATAAGATTAAGACAATAACTGAGACTGTGAATGTAACGAAATGAATAAGAAATGCTAATTTTATTCATAAAGTAATAATTGATGTAATAAAGGAATGGAACTAAGATAAAATAATTAATTGGATTTAAAATCTCAATTAATGTGTGAAATTGACAAAATTACAAAATAATTGAAATATAGTCATTAATACAAATAAAAGATGGGAATTGGAATATATTAATGTAATGAAATATAAAACAATGTAAAACCATGTCTATAGAATCATAACTGGTTTAAGTATAAGATTGAAACCAAATAAAAATAATTTATTGGAATTAAATTATAATTAATAGAATCAATGGCAGTGTAAATCAAACGTTGTAAATTTTGAAATAGTCAATTATGAATTGATATAGATTTTTTTTAGAGGATTATAAATTAATAAGTGATTTAAGGTAATAGAAACCGTGATATAAAATTTGAATTGAAAATTTGATTTAATTAATTTAATATTAATTAATTTAATATTAATTTACTTAATTAATGTGAAAATAGCCATTTTGATCACTGTCTTAGATTTCGACGAAGCAAGTTTCATTAGATACGTAATGGTGAATTATTGTAAGGTTTCAAGTTTCGTAGCGATCAGAGTTGACGTTTGATCGTACAGACTCGAAATGCCTAGAAATTAGTTTAATTGAAATCAATTTGAAATAAGCTGATATTATCATAACTTCTTCATATGATGGAATTAGAACTTGAAACCTATTCCATTGAGTTTAAAATATTTGAAAACGTCTATTTTGATATATGGGTTGACCCATTTTCATTACGGAGTTGGAACGAGCTTTTCGGGTTGTTTATCATTCAACTTTCCAAACCAATTGAGCCCATTCATTTATATATTGTTCTGCCTATATATATATATATATATATATATATATATATATATATATCATAATAGACCCTAGGCCATTTCTTATTTCTAATTTCAGTACGTAAAATTCCATTTGTTTTTCTCTTTCCAATGGCTGCTAATCCTAATTCCCAATTGCAATTTCAAATCCAAAAATTCATACTCCTCCATTCCAAACAAATTATATATCGATTTGAAGCTCTCGAAGAGCGTTATCTTTTGGTACTATTCATTTTCCAATTCGACACATCATTTGTCCGAAAATTCAAGATAAACCTCGGCCGTTCATAGGCCACTTGCTCGATCAACGGTGGATCTTCGTTGTTTGGTCGATCAGGGAGTTCGTGCGTGTAGAGGGGGCTAGGGGCAGTCGATCTAACGGTTGCTTTTGGCCAAGGGCGTCGGAATCCCCCAGAAACGGCGTTGAGAGCTAGCAAAGGCGGGGCATTTTTTGGATGCCGGTGGTGGCTGCGCTCGGCCTAGGGGGTCGACATGGAGTGGGGTGTTCGGCGGTGGTGCCAGATTGCGATGGAGTTGGATGAGGTTGCGGCATTTTTGGGTCAAAGGTTAGGGCATGCGGCGGCTTCATGATGCTCGACCGTTATTTAGGGCTTGGTAGTTGCTGACGTGTTGGGTAACTGTGGTTTGTTGTATTTATTGTTTTATTTATTCCAATTTAAATCACGTAATGTTCTAACTCGAATAACTTCTGCATACGAGGTCCAATTCACATGCGGTTTTCTCCGCTAAGATCATATTGAGATTCCAAACATTTTGACGCTAGTTTGGATGAATTTGGAGACTGTTCGAATTTTGGGTTTAAATTGGATTTAAATTCAAAGGTGAGTGTTTTAACCCACCCACAAGTTCTACAATTTCTTAAGTTCGTTAAAGTAAATTTATGATGTGATTGGAAATTTGTTTACGACGGTTTGGTATATTTTAAATCATTGTCTCAGTTAATTTGAATATATTTGAATTAATTTGTTATTTAATTTATTATTGAATATAAAATGCCAATTAAATACCTGCTATTGATTATCAGTTCTATATTGATATTTATTGATTGATTTGGATGATGATGGTGATGGATGTGTGATTGTTGATATTAGATGATTGGATGTTGTATTTTATACTGTTATAAACTGCAAGTTCATTATGGGTTGAAATGATACATACCCGAATGATATATAGAATAGGAAAAATCATTATGGGTTGAAATGATAGACTCGAGCGTTTTGATGGATTTTATTGTTAAATTCGGGATTGTGGTTTGAAATGATATATAACCATAAAATATTAAATTGTGGATTGAAATGAAATATCTGTATCACTTGACCCTAGGGTAGAGAATTATATACAGACAACGGATTGGTTAAATTAAATGATTTTTTAATCATTAATTTTTTAATTTGATTGAAAGATATTTTAAAATAAACTTGTTTTGTGTAAATTGAATCATTATTGAAATCAAGTTATGTTGAAATTTGAATTGGTTAAAGGAATTGTTAAAGAAATTGGATTTAAAATTGTAAGTTGAATTTTCAAGTATAAATGGAATTAAACGGAATTGAGTTATTGAAATTGTTTGAAATATAACTTTGAAATACATTGGAATGTGAGTAATTTAAATTGATATTTCAAATAGGGTTTTGGAAGCGATATTGAATTTAATATTGTATTGAGAACTTGAATAGGAAAATTTGAAATTTGGTTTTGGATATTGAATGGTCCAAATGTGTTGGGTTGAAAAGAAAGTTTAAAATTGATATAAATTTCAGATTCATATTTTTAATATAAACTATTTTAAAAATGTATTATTTTAAAGACTTTAATTATTAAGATTTTCAAACTAAATAACCTATTTTAACTTATTTTAAATCCAACCAATCTAATTTAAAGCTATTTAATCTACTTTAATTATACTTAATCTATTTCAAATCTATCTAACTATCTTAATTCAATTTAACATTACCTTTAAATCTATAACTAAACTATTTTAGAGTATTTTAACTAATTATAACTATTTATAATTATTTAAACTATTTTCTAAAAATTCCACACTAAGTAAAGTAGAAGTGGTTATATTCAATTTATTGATTTGATAGAGAATACGGTTAAATGATGTTATAACCTAAGTTCGGATTTAAAAGTCATATTATTTGAATACGATGATTTTGAAGAAAGGATTTAGCCTATTTTTGGAATATGATTTTTTGGAAGAAATTATGATTTTGGAAATGATATGATTTGAAAGTGAATATGGTTCAAAGTGAATATGATTTCGAAAGTATTATGGTTTTGAGAATATGATATTTTGTTATAAATTGTGAATTGACTTTTGAAATGTAAAAGAACCATCCCGTATGAAATAAGCGTTTGGTTGTCAAAGAGACCGGGATCAGATATTGTCATACTCTCTGCCAATACCGAAAACCACTTTAACAACTATGTATGTGGTGGAGATTCCAAAAATGAAGTAGGATGGTTTGGTGAACGATTTCTGTATGAGGTTTGAAGTGATCCTGACTCCCATGAGTTAGCTTAGATGTGACAAAAATGAGGAGCCATGCCGGGCCAAGTGAGGCCATTCCTCTTATCGGTCACACTTCTTTGATATTATATTCTGATTTTGTGATTGTTGGTCGCCACCCCTCGATTTTGATGGCGAGTGTGTTCCGAGGTGGGCGGTAGTAGCTGCTATGCATTACCACCAATCCGAATACGCAAATGGTATATCTACCCTGCCATTTCCTCGTGTGCCATGTTCACATACCTAGAGCCTCTTCTATGAGTTTGTTTTGTACCATATCTATAGAGTGCCCTCTGATAGCCCTTTAGTTTACGGAGGAATTACATTACTGTACAGATTAAGGGAATATATAAAAATGTGTTAAGGGGGATATGGGTAACGCCTTAACGCTATTTTAATACTTTACTGTAGACACTATTATAATAGCGTATTGTACTACATAGTAGATAGTTTAACGGATCCTTAGGAGATGTGAATCTCGAGCATCTCTTAAGTTACTGCACTCATGTTAGGCACTGGATAAGGGATGTCTGATTCCGTAAACATCTCCGACGTCGTTCCACTCATATTTATGTACCGTTGATTTAACTTACATTAGATCTTTTAGTTCTGACTCGAATGTTTTGTGCTTCAATTCGCTCGGGCAGCCTGAGCATTTTAGGATTAGAAGACCTTATTCTAGGGGACGAAGACGAATATTTTACTAGTATTGTTTATTATATTCCGCTGCATCATGATATTCCGCTGCATTTATTATTTATTTATTTCTGTTTATCTAACTCTGATATTTGTGTTGTAAAGAATAGTCAATTGTAAACAGCTTCATGAACTGTTATTTGATTATTATATTTTATCATTCCACTGTGAGAGTCTGTTTTGTTTTTTTCCTCTGCTTTTTCTTATTTACCCCAATAACAATCCGCCCTTCTGTATGGTTTGAGTTGGCAAGTGTGTTTGCTTAAAACATACAAAAAGGCGGGATGTTACAGTTGGTATCAGAGCTTTGATTTAGCGATAACCTTAGCTTCGTGGGGTCTGACTCTTTATTAATAGGGTAGTAATGCCCTAGAATGAGTCGTTGAGAGTATATATTGAGAGAGCGTATTTGTTAGCATATAGAAGGTTTTATATTGTGTTTATTTGTTCTGTTTGTATTTATAAATTCTGGTTGGTGCATAAGATGCTATGACATCGATAGGGATTTCTAAACACTTAATAGGACAGACCGACACAATATTTGTTTTGAAATATAGGTAAATGAAATAAATTTGCCTATTGTATATTTTATATATATAAAATAATGATTTACAAATTATACATATTTGGTTGTAACATATTGGTTGTTAGGTAGTGAAATTTATAAATATTGGTTGGAAATAAGATTTGAAAGTAAAATAAATGAAAAATGGAAATTTAGAACTTAAGTTTCGGGGTTTTGAAAATTTCTTTTGAATGATTTTGGAATATAATATTAATATTATTAGGAAATATTTTCTGATATAAATATTTCAAGTTGATTTGAAATAATTGTTTTAAAGAAAATTTGAAAAGAAATAAGTTCTATACTTCCCTCTCTGTTGTTGGAAAATAATTTCGGTGGTGAGTGCACACATCATCGACATTCATTTTCGAGTTTCAAAGTGGGAAGACTATAGTAGTAGTAACTACACAATTGTTTGATAAATAAATCTTGATTTTAATTTCTAAATATGATTTGAAAGATATGTATAAGGATACGGTTATATATTATTTTTAAATGATTTGAAATGGAACCCGACATTTAGTTCTTAAATTTCTATAAATTAGAGATTTCAATTATTGTAATGGAATAAATTTTTAACTATTTAATAACTGGAACTTCTAAAGTGGAAAGTAAGAAATTAAAATGCTAAGCTATAAAGGAAATATATAAGAAATTTTGAATTTGTAACCTGTAAGTAATAAGAATATGAAATTCAGAAAGATGTGATTATTGAACAATTTTGTTAATTAAAATAATTGAGATAAACTTGTGTAACTTTCAATTGCATTCTTAAAGGCATATATATAACTTACAAATTATAAAAAGGTTGAAATGTTTAACAAGAAAATGTAATATAATATTATACAAGTAAAACTTAAAGTAATGAAAGTATTCAATGAATTACTTTTATAAATAAGAATTTGATGTTATAGTTGTTATAAACTTAAGTTATAATTGAAATGTTACTATAATAAAGTGTGATAGAAAGAAAGTATTGTAAGTAAGTAATTATAAACTTAAGTAAATGAATTGATGTGCTAAGTAATTGAATTTAACATGAATACTATAAATAAATGGATGTAAATAAATGAAATCAAGTAATAAGAATGAATGAATATAATGCAATAAAAAGAAACTGACATGATATGAATAAATGAAAATGAATTTTTTTAGTAATAAATGAAATAAACACTGAATGAATGAATGGGAACAAAATTTTGTAAGAAATAAATGTAAAATTAAAGAAAGTAATCACTGAATGAATGAAAAAATGAACAACAAATCTTGTGAAAAGAAATTAATAAGAATACACTTAAATAATGTTAGAATCTGTTGTTTGTTTGGTTTATGGATTGTTTGGGAAATGGTACTTCTAATTGTTTGAATGTATGAATAATCTATTGAGTTTTATCGAAGACTGTTGAGTAAATGGTATACTTAGTAGTTATTTGTCATTCTAAATGATTAAAAGTGTCTTAACCTGAACAAACTATTTATTTTGGTTGATATGGATAGACAATTGATTCGTATTGTTTTCATATGATGATTGTATGCTGTGGTTGCAAGTGATTGTTGTTTTATATTGATTTGTTTGTTAGTGGTTGAAACAACTTTAAATATTTCGTTTCATATAATTACTAACTCATTTTAGATTATATAAGTGAAATACAGGTTATGGAAGCAATTGCTACTGCTTTTGGTTTCATAAATAAGTGTTAATTGCTCGACAAATAAGTTCGTTCTCAGATTACGGTTTTCTAGCAATATTATATTATTCTTCCCGCTGTTGGAACATATTATTTTGAAAAATTATGATATATATTGTTTTATTGATATTATCCCGAGCCTCTCCGTACAAAAGAGACTCTGCCGAAATTTTTCATAAATTTTGGACTTAGAAAATTTTGTGAAAAGTTTTCCAAACTTCTGATAACTTGAGTTTAAAAGGAATTAATTGTTATAAATTGATATATTTTGTTTAAATTATTTAACTTTGTAAATTTATTTGTTATAAATTTTATATATTGAAAAAGATATATTGATTTCTTAATTCCTTTTTCCCTCCTTTTTTCCTTTTCGGGGACGAAAAATTTTGAGGGGGGGAGAGTGTAACGACTCATAAATTTCGATAATTAAAAATGGTTAATTCAATAAGATTCTGTGATTAAGCATTAAAAGAAATAGATATTAGTAATTTAATAATGAAGTATAACTAAAATGAATGGTAAAAATGATAATTAAACCTAATTATTAACAATTTGGATGTAATTCCAAATAAATGGAATAATGTAAAAGTTATACTTGGTTATGAAATTGAATATAAGAAACAAATGTAAATATTTAATTATTATATAAAATGTATAGTTAATGGTAATTGAATAAAATCAGTATTATATAAGAATTATAACATTTGTTGGTGAATAATGAATTCATAAGTGTAATTAAAAGTTATGGTAACGATTATTATATGTTACCTATTTAATTGGTCTATTAAGTTTAACTGGGAATCAATTGCAATCAATCCACTTAATTTGTTCAGTCAATGTAGGTTAAGTTGATAATTCAAATGTTGGTAAATTAATGGAATAAGGTGTTATTAATTGTAATTTAAATTAGTAGTAGCTACGACAATTTATTTGTGAATAATAAACTTACATGTGTTAAAATGTAGTAATGGTGGCGAATGCTGTTAGTTACCAATATATTTAATTAATTTGAATTAAAAGAACTTGAATGTTACATTAATAAGATTAAGACAATAACTGAGACTGTGAATGTAACAAAATGAATAAGAAATGCTAACTTTATTCATAAAGTAATAATTGATGTAATAAAAGAATGGAACTAAGATAAAATAATTAATTAGATTTAAAATCTTAATTAATGTGTGAAATTAACAAAATTACAAAATAATTGAAATATAGTCATTAATACAAATAAAAGATGGGAATTAGAACATATTAATGTAATGAAATATAAAACAATGTAAAACCATGTCTATAGAATAAAAACTGATTTGAGTATAAAGATTGAAACCGAATAAAAACAATTTATTGGAATTAAATTATAATTAATAGGATTAATGGCAGTGTAAATCAAACACCGTAAATTTTGAAATAGTCAATAATGAATTGATATAGAGATTTGTTTTAGTGGACTGTAAATTACTAAGTTATTTAAGGTGATGGAAATTGTGAATTATAAAATTTGAACTGAAAATTTGATTTAATTAATTTAATCTTAATTTGTTTATTAATGTGAAAATAGCCATTTTAGCAACTGTCACGGATTTCGACGAAACCAGTTTCATCGGATCTGTAATGGTGAACTATTGTATGGTTTCAAGTTTCGTAATGATCTGACTTGTCGTTTGATCGTACAGACTCGAAACGCCTAGAAATTAATTTGATTGAAATCAATTTGAAATAAGCTGAATTTATCATAACTTATTCATACGATGGAACTAGGACTTGAAACCTATTCCATTGAGTTTAAAATATTTGAAAACATCTATTTTGATATATGGGTTGACCCATTTTCATTGCGGAGTCGAAATGGGCTTTTCAGGTCGTTTATCGTTCAACTTTCCAAACCAATTGTGCCCATTCATTTCTATTTTATTCTGCCTATATACATATCATTATAAACCCTAGGCCATTTCTTATTTCTAATTTCAGTACGTACAATTCCATTTTCTTTTCTCTTTCCAACGGCCGCAAACCCTAATTTCTAATTGCAATTTCAAATCAAATTCAAACTCCTCCATTCCAAACAAGTTATATATCGATTTGAAGCTCTCGAAGAGCGTAATCTTTTGGTGCTATTCATTTTTCAATTCGATACACCATTTGTTTTGAAATTCAAGATGAAACTCAGCCGTTCATAGGCCACTTGCTCAATCAACGGTGGATCTTCGTTGTTTGGTCGATCGGGGAGTTCGTGCGTGTAGATGGGGCAAGGGGCAGTCGATCTAACGGTTGCTTCTGGACAAGGGTGTCGGAATTCACCGAAAATGGCGTTGAGATCTAGCGAAGGCGGGGCGTTTTCTGGACGCTGGCGGTGGCCACACTCAGCCTAGGGGGTCGGTTTGGAGTGGGGTGTTCAGCGGTGGTGCCAGATTACGATGGAGTTGGACGAGGTTGCGGCGTTTTTGGGTCAAAGGTTAGGGCAGGCGGCGGCTTCATGATGCTCGAACGTGATTTAGGGCTTGGTAGTTGCTGACGTGTTGGGTAACTATGCTTTGTTTTATTTATTCCAATTTAACTCACATAATGTTCTAACTCGAATAACTTCTGCATACAAGGTCCAATTCACACGCGGTTTTCTCCACTAAGATCATATTGAGATTCCGAACATTTTGACACTGGTTTAGACAAATTTGGAGACTTTTTGAATTTTAGGTTTAAATTGAATTTAAATCCAAAGGTGAGTTTCAACCCACTCCCAACTTCAAAATTTTCTTATGTTTGTTAAATTAAATTTATGATGTGATTGGAAATTTGTTTATGACTGTTTGGTATATTTTAAATCATCATCTCAGTTAATTTGAATATATTTGAATTAAATCGTTATTTAATTTATTATTGAATATAAATTGCCTGTTAAATACATGTTATTGATTATCAGTTATATATTGACATTTAATGATTTATTTGGATGATGATTGTGATGGATGTGTGATTGTTGATATTGGATGAATGGATGTTGTATTTTATACCGTTATAAACTTCAAGTTCACTATGGGTTGAAATGATACATCCCCGAATGACCTATAGAATAGGAAAAATCGCTATGGGTTGAAAAGATAGACTCGAGCGATTTTATTGTTAAATTCAGAATTGCGGTTTGAAATGATATATAACCGTAAAATATTCAATTGCAGATTGAAATGATAAATATCCGTATCACTTGACCCTAGGGTAGAAAATTATGTAAAGACACCGGATTGGTTAAATTAAAAGATTTTTTAATCATTAATTTTTGAATTTTATTGAATGATATTTTGAAATAAACTTGTTTTATGTAAATTGAATCATTATTGAAATCAAGTTATGTTGAAATTTGAATTGGTTAAAGGAATTATTAAAGAAATTGGATTTAAAATTTTAAGTTGAATTTTGAAGTATAAATGGAATTAAACGGAATTGAGTTATTGAAATTGTTTGAAATATAACTTTGAAATATATTGGAATGTAAGTAATTTAAATTGATATTTCAAACAGGGTTTAGGAAGTGATATTGAATCTAATATTGTATTGAGAATTCGAATTGGAAAATTTGAAATTTGGTTTTGGATATTGAAATGTTCCAAATGTGTTGGGTGGTTTAAAATTGATATAAATTTCAGATTCATATTTTTAATATAAACTATTTTAAAAATGTATTATTTTAAAGACTTTAATTATTAAGATTTTCAAACTAATTAACCCATTTTAACTTATTTTAAATCTAATCAATCTAATTTAAAGCTATTTAATCTACTTTAATTATACTTAATCTATTTCAAATCTATTTAACTATCTTAAATCAATTTAACAGTACCTTTAAATCTATAATTAACTATTTTAGAGTATTTTAACTAATTATAACTATTTTTACCGTTTATAATTATTTAAACTATTTTCTAAAAATTCCAGACTAATGTAGAAGTGTTTACATTCAATTTATTGAATTGATAGAGAATACGGTTAAATGATATTATAACCTAAGTTGGGATTTAAAAGTTATAATTTATCTGAATATGATGATTTTGAAGAAAGGATTTAACCTATTTTGGGAATATGATTTTTTGGAAGAAATTATGATTTTGGAAACGATATGATTTGAAAGTGAATATGGTTCAAAGTGAACAGGATTTTGAAAGTATTATGGTTTTGAGAATATGATATTTTGATATAAATTGTGAATTGACTTTTGAAATGTAAAATAACCATCCGGTGTGAAATAAGCGTTTGGTTGTTAAAGAGAACGGGATCGGATATTGTCATACTCTCTGCCAATACCGAAAACTACTTTAACAACTGTGTATGTGGTGGAGATTCCAGAAATGAAGTAGGATGGTTTGGTGAACGATTTTTGTATGAGGTATGAGGTGACCCTGACTCCTGTGAGTTAGCTTAGATGTGACTAAAATCAGGAGCCACACTGGGCCAAGTGAGGTCATTCCTCCTATCGGGCTCACTTCTTCGATATTATATTCTGATTTTGTGATTGTTGGTCGCCACCCTTCGATTTTGATCGGGAGTATGTTCCGAGGTGGGCGGTAGTATCTGCTATGTGTTACCACCAGTCGGATATGCAAATGGTATATCTACCATGGCATTTCCTCGTGTGTCGTGTTCACATGCTTATAGCGCCTTCTATGAGTTTGTTCTGTACCATACCTAGAGAGTGCCCTCTGATTGCCCTCTAGTTTATGGAGGAATTACAGTACTGTACAGACTATGGGAATATATAAAAATGTGTTAAGGGAGATATGGGTAACGCCTTAACGCTATTTTAATACTTTACTTTACTGTAGACACTATTATAATAGCGTATTGTACTACATAGTAGATAGTTTAACGGATCCTTAGGAGATGTGAATCTCGAGAATCTCTTAAGTTACTGCACTCATGTTGGGCACTGGATAGGAGATATCAGATTTTGTAAACATCTCCGACGTCGTTCCACTCATATTCATGTACCGTTGATTAACTTACATAAGATCTTTTAGTTCTGGCATGAGTGTTTTGTGCTTCAATTCGCTCGGGTCAGCCTGAGCATTTTAGGATTAGAAGACTTTATTCTGGAGGTCGAAGACGAAGATTTTACTTGTATTATTTATTACATTCCGCTGCGTCATATTGTTCCGCTGCATTTATTATTTATTTCTTTTTGTTTCTGTAACTCTGATAGTGTTGTAAAGTATTGGTAACAAAATTGGGCATGAAACTCTTCGGATGTGTTTGAAGAGATAAAATGAAGAGAATAAATGTAAAATGAAGCAGATCTAACAAACACACCAATAAACATATAAGGAAATGCACAAAAACACATGGATTTAGAGTGGTTCGGCGTTTAGCCTACGTCCACTATGAAATTGATGACTTTATTGATGTTTTCTTACGGATTACAACAGATTACAGTGAACTATAGTCGTAATTTTCGAGTACAACAGTGGTCTTGGAGTGCAAAGATAAATTTGGCATAGCTGGACGTAGAAGAGCCAATAGAGATCCTTTTTCTGTAGGCCATGTGGCTCTATTTATAGACGTAGGGGGAAAATATCTCGCTCAGATCTCGGGAGACTTCTTTTGGCACGTGGGTGGGCCCACACGATCGATCCCAGGCGATTTTGGCTCGATTCGTGATCGATACGAACGAATTTCGTATCGATCAAGACTTTCTCCAATCGAGTCGAAATTTGGCAGGAACATTCTTTAGGGTGTACGCAAGCTCCTGTGAAAATTTCATAGCATTTGAACTTGTGGATTGTGAGTTATGATCGATGCAAATTGGAGTTTTTCTGTCCATGATCGATACGACTGAATTTCGGATCGATTAAGACTTGCTCCAATCAAGTCGAAATTTGGCAGGAACATTCTTTAGGTTGTACGCAGCTCTTGTGAAAATTTTGTGGCACTTGGACTTGTAGATCTCAAGTTATGTCGATGCAAGTTTGGATTTCTCAACTGTGATCGATCAATATCTTGAGCATATGAACTCCGATTGACTTGAAAATTTGAAACATTGGCTTTCATAGCTTTTCTGGTCCTGTCATATCAATTATAGCTCGATCTAGACTCGGACAAAATTTACCGATATCCATAGTAGACCTATGTATTAACGATCCCCAGGACGAACTATCCTTGGTTTCTAGTCAAGTTCTTGGTGTCACGGCCTTTCCAAAAGGCAGGACAACATTTGCCCCCTCAAAATACGTCTTGTGTGAACATGACGTGCTTTAAAAAGATGCCATCTTCATTATGAAAAGTTCTATTCGATTTGTTGAGTAGTCGCTATCTTTTCGTCAAAAGATGTAGCCTTTGGTTGATATTCAGTGATATAGATGTCAAACTGTTGATTGTCAATGATCATGCGGTGTTTGGTTGTAAATGAGTGTTGAGCACTAACGATTTGTTGTTGATCGTTCTGATCGTCACTAGGTAAGCATTCAATTAGTGTTAATTTCGAAAATTGAATGCTAGTTTTGGCATACATGTACATATGTTAATTTAATTCATGTTCATGTTTGCAGATTTGCGGGTCGTTATCAAGTTCTTTAGTTTTTGTTGGGATTGAGTTTCGTATCGATCCTCTCCTGGATCGAAGTGAAATTCGAGTTGTAACAACGTTCAATGGTTGTTTTAAGTCCTTCCTTTGTATCGATCCTCTCATGGATCGATTTGAGATGTTAGAATGTATGCTTCGTACCGATGGATACGTAATATTGGGTCTCGAATTGATGGATATAGGAGTAATGCTTTGTGTCGATGGAGTCGAACGATCCAGACATAATCATGTAGTGATGTTTCGTGGAGGATATGCCATCTCTCATTCCTCTATTCAAGAAGAATTCCCCATAGTAGATAGTCTTTGACAGGAGTCATCCATGGCCCTTTCCTGGCTCCATCTCTAAGATCCAGTCGATCTTCATCTGTCAATACATGGAATAATAAGTATTTCAACTGGGACAAAGTCTATTTGTCATGCATTCCTAGAGCTGACTAGCTTGGCCGATGACTTAGCTTTTTCATTTTGTTCTCCGAGGGTGTTTGTAACGTTGTAATTTTCGAAGTCAGCTGGCAGCTTTTGGATCTAGCTAAGGCATTGAACAAGATGTTGCCCCTAGTCTGATAATCCTCCATGCCTTAGCATACCACTAATCGGAAATCACATAAGATATGTAAAGTTTCCACTCCTAGTTTTCTTTTAAGTTTGAGCGTGGTGACCAAGGCTTCATACTTAGCATCGTTATTTGTTGCAGGGAAGTTGAGTTTCAGGGCTTAGCAGATTTATCATACCTCAGGAGTCGTTAACGCAATTTCGACATTAGAAAGCCGATTATTGGAAGTTTCATCTATGTATGTTCTCCATTGGTTGGACGGTTCTCTACTGTTTTTGGATAATCGTCTGATGTAGTGAATTCAGACATGAAGTATGCTAATGTTTGACTATGGATAGCTCTCTGAGGGAGATAAGTGATATCAAATTGGCTTAGCTCGATATTCCATTTGAGTAACCTTTCAGACATCTAAGGTTGCCATTGGACCTATCATAACGGTTGGTCGATACAGACATTAACAGGGTAAGCTTGTCAATAGCTAGCTTTCATCATATACTGGTCTTTGGATTAATTTCTCAACACATAGCTTTGCGATGCTTATGGCGTGTGTTGGCATGACCCAATTAATTTATAGATCTTCATGATCCAACGATTTGGGTAAAATGGGAGGTCTCTCTGAGCGATCTATCAGAGCTGCTTGATTTTCTCGGTACATGGATGACTCTAATCTTCAGCATTTTCTGACATTAGCATCAATCCTACGAGAATTGATGACGAAACCCAAGAATTCTTTTGATACAACTCTGAAAGAGCATTTAAAAGGATCAAGTTTCATTCTACAGTTGTTGGAGCGCACTGAGTATCTTTGCCAAGTCATCGAAGTGGTCGTTCGATGGTCGTGATCTCACGAGCATATTAACCACATATACTTTCATCGATTGGCCGATCTGATTTTTGAATGATCTATTAATCATCCTTTGGTAAGTAGCATAAGCGTTCTCAAGTTTGAATCCAAGGATTACAGCATAACACTATAGGCCCAAGTCAGTAATGAAACAGTTGTATTCCTGGTTTGGGACATGCTTCAGTATCTGATTGTATCTGGAGTTTGCGTCCATGGATGAGATTAATTCAGGTCTAGAGGTCGTGTCTATTAGTTGGTTGATCATTGGAAGTGGAAAGTTATGCTTTGGCATGCCCCATGCAAATATGAGTACTTGACGTATATCCACCACTCTCTATTCGTTTCTCTCATAAGTAAAGGATTGGATATCCATTTTGGGTAGAGGAACCCATCGGTTTTGAGTAGATTCACCTCCTTTTTAAGTGCAACAGACCTCTCCGGATCCACGTCGCATCGTTTTTATTCACCGAGACATGCGTCGGGTTGACATTTAATGCAGGGTTCTCAATGGTTGGTGAGAGTCCATATATACACATGAGATTGAGTCCAATCGGACATATCATATTCACCTGGAGCAAAGCAGTTGACTCTTTCATCATCATTGCACTAAGTTGTGATCTGATCTACAATACTCGTAATGGGTTGTAGGCGCTTCATGTGCTTATTTGCAATGGTAAATGATTAGGCTTGTATGGGCGTCGAACCAAAGGCTCAGTAGAGTTTAGCCTTGTATCGCACGCTGCAGCATAGTAATCTACTTGTGTTTCCGAGCAATGCACTTTCCATTCAATGTACTCGCGATTCATTGCTCATTGGAAGGGTCAGAATGATGATCAGTTGCCCATAAGTCTGGGCGTCATCTGATGATTCTATCCCTAAGCATCCTTTCGGTCGTAACTTCAAGTTGTTATAAATACTAGGCATGAGCTATATGATTGAGTAGTCGTATCCAGCTCTTGGATGATCACACTCACCCCCAGTCTTGGGTTGATGGATGTATTGTGCGAATAATCGAGCCTAGCTTCTACTGTGTTTATACTGTAGTCCAAGCTGTAAGAGCCAGAGTTGTTTGATGAATATCAAATTATATTCATCTTATTTCTCATGCGTGCCCCTAAGTCTGGGTAATATCTCGATAAGTGGTAAGGTAGATAATGTTCGCTTCAATTTCACATTTTATCCCGTTGAACCACGGGATCGAGTTAACGGATGGAAGGCTAAGCTGTGCCTTATCCTACATTCTGTCCTAGTTCTTTCCTCTAGTCAGAATACTTCATTGCCTCGCCGACATTCACTTTGCTTCTTATGTCGTCATACTCTGGGCAAAAATTGAAGATTGAATTGTCCAGTCGGATCCAATGCAGGATTGATGCTTCCCTTGTCGAATCGAGGGTAAGAATCGGTGCGTAGACATTTAGGTTGCACTTGTTGTGAATTGCTCATTTAGTCGGATCATGGTACGAGTCAAAGAATGAATGGTTGCATTGCATTCTTTTGGAGTTGGACGATCAACCACACCCATTTCGATTTACGTTCTCCCGTCAGATTTAGGGATAAACTCAGCTCAAATGCAGTCAGGTCATGCTCATCCAGTCTTATGCTCTTCATGGCAGATCGAAGGAAGGTGATGGAGGAAGAATGGTCAAATCACACTCACTCGTGATTTTATCCATGCTCTGTTGGTTGAAGGTATTCGATGTGCACCTGTGTCACATCGATTTGTAGTCGAAGTAGATCGATATTGGTCGTCGATTAAGCGACACAATGTAGAATGCATGGACTTCATTGCTTATCGGTCCATTGGTATGATAAGGTGCAGATCGATATTGCCCATCGATCCGGCGGCATGGTATAATTGGTTTCTCGTAACTTTAGGCATCATTCTGATTGGTTTGCATTAAGGCCTCCTTGCAGTTGTTGCCTTAAGTTGTAAAGGATGCTAAGCTATCGATGTAGCGAGTCACCTTTCTTTTCTTTCAGTGATTTATGCCTCTGCCTCCAGTCTTGGGTTGGCAGAGTGAGTTTGTGGATGGTTTAATTGCACCTGTAGCGAGTTTATACCCCTTCTGTTGAGTTTAGGTCAAAGCTGGTGAATGAATGGTCGAATCATATTCATTCATCTGTCTACACTCGTAGTCGCATGTTGTGGATCAGAGTCAGCTGAAGGGCCATTCGTCACACCTATTTGATGTTTATACCCCTCTCCACACTTTGGGGACTAAGATTTTACAGAAAATGGTCGAATTGCATTTTCCTCGGTCAATTCCTCTGCCCCAAGTCAAGGGAAAGAGTCGAAATGTGATCGGTCACATTACAATAACTTTAATTTGATGCTTCTCGCACTGAACTGTCGGAAGGAATTTATTGGCAGATGGTTGGGTCACATCCGTCCACGTTGCATGCACAACCCATCGGATCATAGGCAACTGTTAACAGATGAACGGTCATGCCACGTTCATTTGTGGTAAGATGGGTAATCACATCCATTTAGAATAGGACGTTCAGCTAGGTCCGTTTTGTGAATCTACGTCTCCCTGTCAAATCAAGGAAGAAATTTTGTCTTGTAGGGTTGGAGTGCATCCTTATAAAATTATGTTATGGGTCCTATGTCGGGGACAAGAGTTGATGCATGGACGGTCGAATCGCATCCCTTCTGGTATTTATATTTTAATCCATACTTTGAGGACCGGAGTTGGTTGATGGGCGATTTGCCACACTCATTAGGTCTTTATACTCCAGTCTGCGCTCTCAAGACCAGAGTTAGCTAATGTTTATAATCCAGCTCTCACTCTGGGAATCTGGAGTTAGTTGATGGATGGTCAGTCATACCCATTTGGCATTTGTGCTCCATTCCGCGCTCTCAGGACTTGAGTGAGTCGGTGTTTTATATTCCATTTCGCGTTCTAGGAATCCAGAGTTAGTAGATTGGTGGTCAGTCACACCCATTTGGTATTTTAAGATTATGTCCACACTCCGGGGACTTAAGTTGATTTATGGGCGGTCGGTCACACCCATTTTGATGTTTATACTCCAGCTCGCACTTTGGGAATCTGGAGTTGGTTGATAGGTGTTAGTCACACCCATTTTAGTGTTTATACTCCAGTCCGTGCTATGGGGACTTAGAGTTTGTTAATGTTTATACTACAGTTCGTGCTCTGGGAATCTGGAGTTAATTGATGGGTGGTCAGTCACACCCATTGTAGTGTTTATACTCTAGTCCACCCTTTGCGGACTTAGAGTTGGTTAATGTTTATACTCCAGTTCGCACTTTGGGAATCTGGAGTTAGTTGATGGGTGGTCAGTCACACCCATTGTAGTGTTTATACTCCAGTCCATGTTTTGGAGACTTAGAGTTAGTTAATGTTTATACTCCAGTTTGCAATTTGGGAATCTGGAGTTAGTTGATGTTTATACTCCAGTTCGCACTTTGGGAATCTGGAGTTGGCCGACAGAAGGTCGGTCACATCTGTTTAGGCATTTGAATCCCGTTTGCACTCTGGGAATAGGAGGTCGATTAAGGTTGTGGATGGTCAAATCACATGTACATTGAGTAGGCAAGCGAAGTCGTTAGATGGACGAATCCACCCTCCTCGAGCTTGTAAATATGGAAGGCGAGATCGTGAGATGGACTGATCCATCCTCCTCGGGTTTTGGTTAAACACGGGCAAAGTCGTTAGATGGATGGATTCATACTCCTTAGTCCCATGTCCGTACGTTTATACTCCAGCTCGCACTCTGGGAGCCAGAGTTAGTTAGAGGATTGTTGTGTTTCAATCCCTTTTGATTTAAGTGTGTCGGCCCCCGAGCTCGGGTTTCACTTAATAAGTGATTGGTCGGATCTCGATCACTTCCACTTATCCGCCCTCAACGAAGGATAAGATTTAGTTGATGGACGGTCGAATCATGTATATGTTCATTTGTATTCTGCTTCTCCAAGCCTAAGGAGTAAGATTAGTGTTCTGGAAAGCGTTGAGCTCGAGGAGAGGAGAGGATGGTCGAACTACATCCACTTTGAGCTATGTATTTTCCATTAAGTCAGGGACAAGAATTGGAGAGGGGGCGGACAAGTCACATCCACTTTATACTTTGGGTTCTTCCGATTGGGCTGAGGAAGAGAGTTGAAATGATGGCACATGATGGTTAGTGAATAAGCAATCAGTCGTTGATGATTTTAAATTGAGGGTTAGCCCCTGATGAAGTCGGTTTAAGGCACTATTGTTTTGCGGAACCACAGATGCTAACTGGGAAGTGGATGGACAAATCATATCCACTTTAAACATGTGTTCTTAAATAACCCCAAGTGTCTAACGCAGGTTTGGATGTATAGATGGTCACATCATGTCCACCCCTGTTGTGGTTTTGATTTTACTGGGCATCAGAAGAACCATAAGTATTTTAGCGAGCTTCAAGTATGAGATGAGGAGTGCATATATGGGACATATCACCTCAAGTCTTTTTTTAGATCTCCAATTAAATTGTATATGCGGATGAGTGGATGGATGGTAGTATCCACATTGTACTGGAGTCCTGACCTTGTCAGTCTCTTCTTCTTTGATGCCCTGCCCCCAAGTCAGGTGCATACAGCAACTGATGAGTGGTTGAATCATGCTCGTCATGATGATACCTCAATAATTTGATCATAGTCTGTAGAGGTTGTTTTGCACCCATCCTTAAGTACTCGATTACCTGCATCATTTGCAAGTAGTTTAATTCGAATCGGTCATAATTCGCAACATAAATGAAATTGAAATAAAAATAATTCAAAAGAGATCGGATTAAATCTCATTGGTAAGTGAAGCGGCATCGTATGCCTGCTATTGCACTTTGGTCCAACCCTTCACACTTGGAAGTCTAATGCAAATGGTTCAGTTTGACTAAAGTTCTTGATTGATAGGGGTCGAGGGTTCCCGACCCTTCATTTTATGGGGCTCGAACATATTGTCAGAGCTATCCTTTTCGAAATAGCCTTATGGCGTTGGCGTCTACGGTAGCCATCTAAAGAAAAGGAGTTTTCCAATTTAGAGTATGGAGTAGGTTCCCTCCTTATCTTGCCAAGTTGATCATTCATATGATTCATCAACTCAATATTGGATATGATATGTTGGTGTACTTATTGGCAGCTATCCATCAGTTCTCTTATCAAATCTGGAAATCTCTTGTAATGAATCCATTTATGGGAATTGGCAGCAACTGGATGTGGACTTTGGATAAATTCATTGGCTGCCGGCTTCTTTATTCCCTTCAGCAATATAAGAAGTAGAACCGGTATGTCTAACCATGACTGACAGTGTTCTTTGAGGAATGGGGGAAGACATCTGCATTTGATGGCCTTCATCACTCTTGGTGGAGTCCATGCCCCATTCTCACTTCGTGAGGTAGTGTCGGGAGTTGTATTTCCATAGTATACCGACATAGTCAATATATTAAATTTTCACTGGAAATTTTGCGGGTAGGATGGTTTCAATGAATAAGTCTCCACTTGGGAAGATTCTTCAATTGTCATTATGACTAGGTCCATTTTATGGCTATGTGATCTTGTAATACTAGTGAATGATGCGTGCATGATTGTCCAATATTTGAGTGGTTGGTAACGCCGATTGGACGGTGAGTTGGTTAAAATGGGCTAAGAGATTGGCGATTGTCCCAAACTTTCATCCAGATAAGAGACCTATATAGGTACTAAGGAAGTCCTCTTGAGGTTGTAGGCCATGCTTCTAGTCATATGGACACAGTATGATTAAGATGCGGGCATTTGAAGATGGTTCAGTGGGGATCAGTTGTGCTTTGAGTTGGCAAAGTAGACAATGGAGGGAAGTCGTCATATTAGCCATCATACCATAGTTGTCAATTTAGGAGTTTAAAAGCTGGCCAATTGGGGGAAGTTGCAGTCCACCTTAGAAGCATGATATATTAATCAACTCTAGTTCTTGGCATATTAGCTAGGTTCTCCAGCCTCTGGGAGCACGGTTGAGTAGTATTTCTTTACCTATTCCTTGATTACAATTCAGCATTTTCTGTTGTAATCCCATATGTCCCGTTCAGTCATGGAACGATCAGAAGCGTAGGTGGAATGTTCCTTCATTAAATTGAGCTTTGAATTCACTATGCGGGTGCCTCTTTTTTTGAAATTTGGGTTGTATTCGATTTTTTTTTGAAATTTTGTGATCATTCTCGGTAATGTTTAAATGATACGAAGTGTTATTTGAGCATCGATACGAAATGCACATGGCCAGATCGATACGAAGTGGTATCTGAAGATCGATACGAAATGCATGCAGCTGGATCGATATGAAGTGGTATCTGATGATTGATACGAAATGCACGCAGCTGGATCGATACGAAAATGGTATATGCTGATCGATACGAATTAGACGCAGATGGATCGATACGAACTGCATGTGAGTATTGATACGAATTGGACATAAATGGATCGATACGAACTGCATGTGAGTATCGATACGAATTGGACGCAGATGGATCGATATGAACTGCATGTGAGTATCGATATGAATTGGACGTAGATGGATCGATACGAACTGCATGTGGGTATCGATAGGAATTGGACACAGATGGATCGATACAAACTGCATGAGAGCATCGATACGAATTGGACATAAATGGATTGATACGAACTATATATGAGTATCGACGCGAATGTTGCTCGAAACGAAAAATGATCGATATAAAAACTAATTGATACGAAAACTGATTGGTATGAAAGTCAATCGATACGAAAGCTGATCGATACAAAAAGTGATCGATACGAATGTTGTCATATTTTCTGGATACGAAGGCATGGATACGAAAATCATCATATTTTCTGGATACGAAACATGGATGCGAAAATCATCATATTTTCTGGATATGAAAACATGGATATGAAAATCACCATATTTTCATGGATATGAAAATATGGATACGAAATTCCTCATATTTTCTTGGATACGAAAATATGGATACGAAATTCATCATATTTTCTGGATACGAAAATGTAGACACAAAAATCACCATATTTCATGGATACGAAAACATAGCTACGAAATTCATCATATTTTCATGGATACAAAAATATGGATACAAAAATCACTATATTTTCATGGATACGAAAATATGGATACGAAATTCATCATATTTTCATGGATACGAAAATATGGATATGAAATTCATCATATTTTCTAGATATGAAAATCATCATATTTTCATGGATACAAAAATAGGGATATGAAATTCATCATATTTTCATGGATACAAAATATGGATACGAAATTCATCATATTTTCTGGATACGAAAATCTGGATATGAATCACCATATTTTCATGGATACGAAAATATGGATACGAAATTCATCATATGTTCATGGATACGAAAATACGGACACGAAATTCATCATATTTTCTGGATACGAAAATATGGATACGAAAATCACCATATTTTCATGGATACGAAAATAGGGATACGAAATTCAGCATATTTTCATGGATACGAAAATATGGATACGAAATTCATCATATTTCTTGGATACAAAAATCTGGATATGAAAATCACCATATTTTCATGGATACGAAAATATGGATACGAAATTCATCATATTTTCTGGATATGAAAATATGGATACGAAATTCATAATTAATGTAGTTCCTCTTAGATCTGGAGCAATCTGAATAGAATAGAAAGAACCAATGATCGACATATCTGGACCTTCTCCTAAGATTTTTGCAATCCAACGACGGTAGTAGATCCATAGAGCAGGAGAAAAGTAGGGTTTTCTCGGTGAAAGCACCAAAGTGTTTGTACCAAAATTGGGCATAACACTCTTCGGATGTGTTTGAAGAGATACAATGAAGAGAATAAATGTAAAATGAAGCAGATCTAACGAACACACCAATAAACATATAAGGAAATGCACAGAAATACACGGATTTAGAATGGTTCGGCGTTTACCCTACGTACACTATGAAATTGATGACTTTATTGATGTTTTCTTGTGGATTACAACTGATTACAGCGAAATACAGTAGTAATTTTCGAGTACAACAGTGGTCTTGGAGTGCAAAGATGAATTGGGCAGAGTCTGGACGTAGGAGAGCCAAAAGAGATCCTTTTTCTGTAGGCCTTGGGGCTCTATTTATAAGCATAGGAGGAAAATATCTCGCTCAGATCTCGAAAGACTTCTTCTGGCACGTGGGTGGGCCCACGCAATCGATCCCAGGCGATTTCGGCTCGATTCGATCCCAGGCGATTTCGGCTCGATCCGTGATCGGTACGAATTAATTTCATATCGATCAAGACTTGCTCCAATCGAGTCGAAATTTTGCAGGAACATTATTTAGGTTGTACGCAAGCTCCTGTGAAAATTTGGTGGCATTTGGACTTGTAGATCTCAAGTTATAATCGATGCAAATTGGAGTTTTCGATCTGTGATCGATACGAACGAATTTCGTATCAGTAAAAACTTTCTCCAATCGAGTCGAAATTTGGCAAGAACATTCTTTAGGTTGTACGCAAGCTCCTGTGAAATTTTGGTGGCATTTGGACCTGTAGATCTCAAGTTATGATCGATGCAAGTTGGTTTTCACAACCGTGATCGATCAATATCTTGAGCATACGAACTCCGATTGACTTAAAATTTAAAATGTTGGCTGTCATAGCTTTGCTGGTCTTGTCATATCAATTGTAGCTCGATCTGGACTCATACGAAATTTACTAATATCCATAGTAGACCAATGCATTAACGATCTCCAAACGAACTATCCTTGGTTTCTAATCAAGTTCTTGGTGTCACGGTCTTGCCAAAAGGCGGGATAACATAAAGAATAGTCAAATGTTTTTTGTAAATAGCTTCATGAACTATTATTTGATTATTATATTTTTTCATTCCGCTGTGAGATTCTGTTTTTTTTTCTCTGCTTTTTCTTATTTACTCCAATAACAATCCACCTTTCTTTATGATTTGAGTTGGCTTGTGTGTTTGCTTAAAACATACAAAAAGGCGGGATGTTACATTTTTTACACATCATTTATTTTTCATTTATTTTTAATTCTCATTCATCCATACAGGATCATCTTTTATCAATTTACATTTATTTACTTACATAAATTATTCCCCATTAAATATTTCAAATCATTAATGATAAATTCTTAAAGCATTACTTAAGTTTCTTTGCAATTTAATTCACATTTTTTATTTACTTGTACAACTTGATTTCCATTTACTATTAATATTCATTAGTGAATCAATTCATACTTAAGTTTTTCTACTTTTTAATTCATATTTACTTTCACCATAATATTTCTTTTAATATTAAATCTATTTATGAATCATTTCAACATTTTCTTAAGCTTATGATCATTTACTTAGAAAGTATTCTCTTTTAACTATTCAATTTAATTATTAAGAATTTCAAAGCATTAACTTAAGTTTATAACATTTCTTTTACATCCTAATTCTTTATTTATATATGGATATAATTTCATTTTGAACATTTTAATTACTTAAACTTCAATTTAATATTTTCATTGATAACTTAGCTTTTAATTTTTGATTTCAATTGGGAAGTATCCAACCATTTTGAAATCGTCGAAAATTCCATTATGTTACAATAATTGAAAATCATTGATTAATAGAACTTAAGAACTAAATATCGGATTTCATTTCAAATTATCTTGAAATAATATATAATTATACATTTTTTATATATCAACTCATACTTAATGGAAATTTAAATCAAAATTTGTCTATCAAAAAAATGTGTAGCAAAGCTACTTTAGTCGTCTTCCCACTTTGAAACTCGAAAATGAACGTCGACGATGCCATGGTCATCACCAAAATTACTTTCCAGCGACAGAAGATGGAATTACAGAACTAACTTCCTTTAAACTTCGTTTTAAACATTTCTTTTAAATCTTGTTGAAAATACTTCTATCCAAAAATACTTCCAAATGATAATACTAATAATATAATTTTTTCTCAAAAATCATTGATAACCAAATTCAAAACATCGAGGCTTAAGTTCTTAAAATTTCCAATCTATGTTCATTTTATTTGTAATCATAATTTATAAACCATATTTATAACATTACATTTATTATAACATATAATAACCAATAGTTTCAAGAACCTTGACTAACCAATAATAAATGACAATAATCGAATAGTATCATTTCCTTATAACAACACACCAAAAATAACTATATCATTTTATGAAAAATTAAAAAAAAAATTATACAAAATATAATACTTGGTAAAATTATTTCACTTATATTTTCAGAAACAATGTTGTGACTGAAATTCATAAATACTAAACAGAACGAACTAACACAATACAAAACATTTTTATAACACAAACAAATATGCTCTCTCATATATACACACAAAACCAAACTCATTCTAGGGTATTGCTAACTCTACCTCTAATGAGTTAATTCCCAACAGGCTAAGGTATCTCTAAACTAAAGCTCCGATACGAACTGTGTCACGACCCACTTTTCTGTACAGTTTAAACAAACATTTTAACCACACTTGTCTAGCCCAAATTGCACTGAAAGGGGCATAGTTAAGAAAAGAAAGTAGAAAGAAGGCAGAAAGAAGATAGAAAGAAAACAAAACAACAAAGAATCTCACAACGGAAACGAATAATCTATAATATAGAACAAATTCTTACGTAAAACAAAACTATAACTTATATATTGTAACGAGCCGAAAATTTTAATGGTTTTATTAATGTAATTAACTGAATTTTTATGAAATTTTAAATAATTAAATTTTGAATTAAAAATTTGACATTTCGAATATGTCTATATAAATATAGTAAATGGTAAATTTTCATCTGATAATATGGAAGTTTATTTTATTTTGTAATTTATTTAAATTTAAATCAGTTAATATTTGATGACTATAAAATGTTTTCCAAACTTGAATATTTTTATACAATAAATTTGTAAATCACCTTCTGAGTGAGATGGCACATTTCGTTTCGAAAAATTCGGACAGCTATCGCTTCGTTTATCTTAATTCCGGTGTTTTAGCAGAATTTTCGATACCGATTTTCGACTTTTGATAGGATGGTCCTACCACTGATATTTATATACCGTTTTGATCGTCTCATCGTACTGATCTCTACGGTATATTCATTTTTGCATTTCGGAGTCCGGTACATGGTGGAATCCAAAAATGGTTAGCCGTATCGGTACCACTTTGGAGCTTGTTGATGTTGTGTGTCCATTCATTTGTCAAACGGCTGATATTTATGGCTAAATGTTTATATTCACGGAAATTTATTACTTGACCGTCAACATTCCTAGAATTTATTATGTAACATTTGATATTCCCATTTGTTTCAAAATATATTTGTTTTCTTTCTCCAGTTCTCATTCTCTTCCACTTTTCTAGTAATATGTTCGTTCCACTCTCATAAATTTTTCCATATCTTCGTTCTTTTCCTATTCAAATTATAGAGGTTATAAAATACAAGTTATATCAAAGGGTTTGCCAGTGCAATTAGATTCGGCCATCATTTTTCCTTGTGCTTGAAAAAAAAGTTTGCTATCATGGTTCTAGAAGCCGACCACATCTCCTCATTCAACCCACGCAACCCCTCACCAGAACCCACGCGACCACCTCCAGCCACCAATTTCTAAAGCAACCACACCTTTGGCCACACCCACCCTCACAGACTCATTCGCCGGCAAATGCTTAACTACCGCACTCCATGCCTAGCTCCACTCGATCTACACAAGCATGGCAGTTCGCTTCCACTGACCCTCCACCCCTTCTTCTTGTGTTCACTCATGTGTACATCAGTCTATAGCATATATGCAAGGCTTGCTTGTTTCATTTATGGTATGTATGCTATATCCTATAGTTCTGGAACCAACTTGTATTTCACTTCGATAAACTTTGCTCATGAATTTATTCGTTTAGGTAGAGCATATATTGTGTTTAGTATATTATATTATAAAAAGTATTATACATATCAAACTATTAAGTTACAGACCAGTTTGTTTAAAGTATATATCGTTTTAAAATATAGCTTGTAAGTAAGTTCATATATAACCTGTTAGTTATATATAAGCTATATATAGCTTTTGTTTATTTATATGAAGTGTATATATATATAGGCAAGTTATATATATAGCTGTGTATACATATGTTGCACATATACAAATTTTTATATATATGTTAATGTTCAAAAGATTTTTATATGTGCTGTTGCATATATATTCTCGATAAAAAGAATATGCTAGTGTACATATGTACTTTGATTAAAATATAGTATGTAATGGTTATGAAGGTTTACTTTATATGTATATGTTTTGATCTGGGAAATGGTCAGACAAGGTTGCTTTCCTTCTTTGTAAATTTATGATATGTTTAGTGTGAGTGTAGCACATGTTAAAAGTATCTATTGAACGCATGTCTTATTTATAGTCTAGTTATATATATGTTTACTATAACTATAATCTGCATATTTCATTTATAGTCTGATTTTTATAAATATTTGCATAAGTATAATCTGCATGTTGTTATAGTCTGGATATAAAATATACTTTACATTTGTTTAGAATATAGTCTGCATATTGTTCCATCTGATCGTTTGTAGATATACAAGTTTATATAAGTGTATATAACTTATTTGAGTTTATAGATGTATTATAATAAAGTAAGTTATTTTAATTTTTATAAGAGATATTGATTTCAAAATATATATTAGGTATATATTCTAAATATATGGGTTTAAATTTAATAATGATTTTTGTATATACCTATAAACATTTTGATTTTAATATATAAATGTTTTAAATTTAATATTGGGTTTTGTATAAAGGAATTTATTTTAATATGAGTAAATATCAGACTTTAAATTTTATAATATATGTTCTCATCGATTCTTCTTATCAGTTCTATTCGTCGAATTTGTGCCAATCTTGCTTTGCTTTGGAATTCGTTCTTGAATTCGTAACTCATCTCATTCTCGTTCATCTCTAGCCTCGAAAGGTGAGCAATCACTCATGTAACGGTTCACCTGTGACATCTGACATCGTGATTTATTATTTACATTTTATCTGTTATTGATGATATATGCTTGTTATTGATATGTTATATTATATTCATAATTGTTCTCACTTTGCAAGTTCCATGTTAGTATAGAATTCCCTATGTGTTAAAATGATACATACCCAAACGATCTTGTAGTATAGGAGAAAATCGTTATGGGTTGAAATGATAAACCCAAGAGATTTTTACTGACATTGAATTTAGGATTGCAGGTTGAAAAGATATATACCGGTAGATATTTAAATTGCGGATTGAAATGATAAATATCTGTATCACTGAACCATAGGATAGAAAATTATATATACAAACACCGTTGGTCTATACATATTTTGAAATGATTTCCAATGTTTTAAAAAGAAATATATATATATATGGTTTTATATAAATATTGATTTTAAAATAATATATATATAAATGTTATTTTATATATGTTTAAATTTCTTGATTTTTAAAATTTATTTGTTTTGGTAAATTTAAATTTATAGGTTAGTTTTGAAAATATAATTTTAAGAATTTACTTATAATTTTACTATTTTTAAAATATGTATAAATTAGTTTAAATATAAAGTAAATTTAATGATAAGATGTAATTTAATAAAATTGGATTTAATTAGTATATAATATGTTTTAAGTATTTATAAAATTTAAAATTTTAAAAATAGATTTTATAATAATTTCTAATAAATTAAAGTTGGGAAGATAAATTTAAGTTGATTTAAAATAGTATTCTTTTAAAATTTATATATAAATAAGATCGATTTGAATCTTATTAAATTTGAGATTTTAAAGATATGGTTTTATAACTTGATTTGATTAAAGATGATTAAATGAATATTTTCAAATTTAAATAAATTGAAATGGGATATTTAGTTTATTTGTAATTTGAGATTTTATTTAAATGTTATCGGATTGATTTATTGAATATTTCAAACTAAATAATAGTAAAGTGAATTTGAAATATATATGAAATTATCAAATTGAGTTATTGGAAGGGTTGAATATTAAAGCTTTGAAACCTATTGAAATCGAAATGGTTTGATTTGTAGTTCAAATCTATTTTTGAAATCGATGTAAATTAATGATTTATTGAGATGTTGAATTAAATTTACTTTATAAATTATTTTGATATATATGCACTATTTTTAATATAAAACTATTTAATATATATATATATAAATTAATTTAATATAAACTATTTTTAATATAAATCATTTTTAATATAAACTTTTTTTAATATAAAACTATTTTAATATACTAATTATTTTAATATAACTATTTTAACTTATAACTATTTTTAATACACTAACTATTTATTTCATAAATATTTTATTATATATATAATTTTCTATATCTAAACTGTTTAAGTAGGAAGTTAGGTTTTCAAAGTATTATGTTTTCAAAGTGTTACGATTTCCAAAGTATTATGTTTCCAAAGTGTTATGTTTTCAAAGTGTTATGTTTTCAAAGTGTTACGATTTCCAAAATATTATGTTTTCAAAGTGTTATGATTTCCAAAGTATTATAATTTATAAGTTTTATAATTTTGAAAATGTTATAACTTTGAAAATGCTATGATTTTTGGAAATGGAAATATTTTAAGTAAAAATGATATCGTATTGATATGGTTTTGAAATAGATATGATATTCTGGTTTTTAAATATGAAATATTTGAAATGAATGACCACGGTGTTATAATAACATTTGGTTGTTAAAGAGATCAGGATCGGTTAGCGTCATACTCTTTGCCAACACTGAAAACCAATTTAAAAACTGTATACGTGGTGGAAATTCCAAAATGAAGTAGGATGGTTGGCGACGATCCTATATGAGGCATATACAAGGACCTGACTCCCGTGAGTTTTCTTAAGGTGGCTAAAACAGGAGCAATTGACGAGCCAAGTGAGGTAGCTCCTCCGATCGGACACACTTCTTTGATACCATTCTATTACTTTATGATGGTTGGGTGCACCCATGTATTTTGCACGGTAGCTGCGGCTATGCATTACCAACAGACCGGAAGTGTAATTGGTATATCTACCCTGACATTTCCTAGTTGTGCCATGTCACCTACCTTATCGACACCACTATGAGTCTGTTTTGTACCATACCTATGGAGTGCCCTCTGACGACCTACAGTACGAGGGAGATTACTGTACTGTATAAACTATGAGAATATATAAAAATGTGTTGAGGGGGAAATGGATAATGCCTTAACGCTATTTTAATAGTTTATCTTACTCTAGACATATTATAATAGTGTATTGTACTACATAGTCGATATTTCCATGGATCCTTAGAGGATGGTTATCCCAAACATCCTTTGAGTTACTTGTATTTCAGTTGATATTTCACTTGAGTTAGATTTATTGATATAAGAATGTTAATCTTAACTCGAATGTTTTGTGTTTTGCTTTATGCTTGGGTCAGACTGAGTGTCAAAGCATTTGAGACTCACCTTTGGAGTTGGAGCTTCGCTTGGAGATCCTTCTATATCTATTCAGCTTTCAGTTATTCAGCTGACTCTAGTGATATATTCATATTTTGTTATTTGACTATTGTATTGAGATTTAGACGTATTCGAGACTTCTGTTGTATCTTGTTTTAACTGTTTTATATATATAGTAGCTTCATGAACTACTATTCATTTGTTTCCACTGCTTATTGTTATATTACTCTGTGTCTGTGATTCTATGATTGGTTTGTTTACTGTATATGCTGAGTTTTGCCAAATATAAATTAGAAATATGATATTTTGAGCAATTCAAGTCCAACATGTGTGGATGCGAACAGCGTGAAATACTAGGATGTTACATGTGGTATCAGAGCTCTGGTTTTAGGCAAACTTAGCATATGTAGTAAATATAATTATAGAATCACCTTCGAGCTTGAATCTCTTCCTCTTTGATTCAGATTTCCTTTGAAGTTTGGAACTTTCCCCTTTATTCTGAAATCCATTCTAGTCTCTCTCTGTTCGTGTTCTCTTGATTCTGGAGCATCCTATAGCTCCACTGTATGATTTGTAAAGGGGTGAAACACCTTTTACAACAGACATCGATTCACCGAAGATTTCTGTATCCTCGGTTTAGATACTATTATCTCTTGCTATGTCCGAATTCTCTCTTTTGTTGATTTGCCTTGGAATTCTGCATCGATATTATACTGGAAGTCGAGGTTGACCCGATTAGGGTCGCCCTAGATTTATATAATTCTATCCATCTCTTCTCTTTTGTTATTGAATTATCTTATCCGTTTCAAGCTTATCTTCTAGTTAGAATTCTATTTGACTAGAGTTCAACTAAATTTGAATCTCTATCCTTGCTTTGAAATCCATTCTTGTATCATCGAGCGAGGGAGTCTATTTGTAAATTGTACTAAAATATTTTTTATTTTGTTGTTTGAGTTGTTAATGTTGATTTGGGGCTTCGATTAATTCGTCTGATCAATGCTATCGATAAGAATTCCAAAACACTTGAATAGAGCAAATTGACACAATATTGTTTTCAAATTTGGTAAATGAAATAATTTTTGTATGATTATATTATATATAAAAGTAAATTTTCTGAAATTAAATAGTTAAATGAATTAGTTGTTAGAAATAATAATATTTGATCTTCATTTATTGTTTTGTAAACCATTGACTATTGCCACATAATATAGATAAATGAAATTATAAGCTGATTTGGAATTGAAATGAATCTAAACTAAGAATTTGAGAATTAAATTTCCAGTATATTTTTGAAAATTTGTTTTTAAAATTTTAAAGGCATATTATTTAAAAGTAGTTTCGAATAGGAATTTCTTTCAAAGGATTTAAAAGTTTTAAATCAGTACTCTCCTCTTTTATCGCTGGAAAATAATTCCGATGATGACTGCAGCATCATCGACATTCATCTTTGAGTTTCAAAGTGGAGATACCAATTAGTAGCTTTGCTACACTTTTGTTTTGGAAAATGGATTTGACTTGAATTTCTTAAGTATGATTTGATGTATTATATATATAGGTATATGATTATATATATATATATATATATATATATATATATATATATATATATATATATATTGTGACGACCCGGCCTTCGGCGTCTGAAAATTGACATCCAATGCATTACTCGTATTCAAATGCCGGAGATTCAAACATTGAGTCCGGTTTGCTGGAGCTTATAACACATTAGGTGACAACAACACAGCGGAAAACAAAGAAGAATTTTTATTGATACACCACAATGGATACAACATCTGATAACAAATACCCAACAACAATTGACCACCAACATCGGAGATCTAACAGCGGAAATAACAGTGGAAAAATATCTACAACAAAGTCTTCCAAAAGAGAGAGAGTGAGAGAGCGAGAGAATCCAACATAATGCGCCTTCATTCCAAAGCTCCAAAGATTTCCAAACCAGAAAGCTCAAAGCCACCATCATGCTGTAGTGAAGCAAATGTGATCCCCAAACCAAAGACTTCTAGATTCACATCTACTATCTAAACTAGCTCCACAACCTACTGATAACCTGACTCTAGGTTGTCCATGTGGAAAATTATAGGCACCCAGATTTTAGAAAGGGAAAAATAAACTCCAGGTCAGTCATGAGACTGGTGTGAGCAAACAAAAACAGTTATTTGTGCCAAAGAAAGAAAAATAAAATCCGTTATGCTTTTTGGAAAATGAAACTACTATAAGGCCTCCCGCCACACACACAATGCAATCGCACACTTAGGGGAGATTTCTCCTTATGATAGTCAAACATGCTTGATACGCGAAAATCCTTTTAATATTATTATTAGTGCATAGTGTGGAAAAACATTTTGAAAGTATAATATTAATCTTAGCCAGCATACGTACCATTATAGTATGCTTACTATAGCTACCACCTAAGGTGGCAGGTTCTACAACTGAAATCGTAAAGGGCTCGTATTGAGTGATCAGATTTCCAACAAATGGTCAAGGTTAAGGAACTTCCTTTCCGAATGGGTACGCCTCTGGAGGGATGCCCCGAGAACCTAACCGGATCTCTGCCAACACAAGGCCAGGTTACCTATGTAACTAGTTAACTAAATGTCACGAGTATGTTATTCCCCGGTCGTAAACGACCTTTATCCCGAGATTCCAATAACAAAATTCCAACAAATCCACATAATTTAAATATCTAGGCTCCATACCATGATACCACTTTTTATCCAGAAGGAAATGCATATACCTTAAGGGGCGCGACACCCGTAACTTTGCTACATCCTTCCTGTTTCAACCATTTCTGGGGTGTGAGGTTCGATGAAGTTTCTTCCCACAAAGCTACGCTTTACACAAAAGCCATGCTTCGATCAACCAATGATCATCACTTAGCATGCCACATTACAAAATTGGGAATATATCACTAGTAACCATCAACTACATAACCTCTGAGCTCGTACGTCTCAAAGAAGGGTGTTAAGCTAAGAGAATGAATTCTCCGCCACTAATAGAAATGTATTTGATAGAAACCAGCTTTACATCTCAAAGTGTACTGTCAGACATACATCCATACAAGTCCATCCTGGGTCTGAATGGAACCAAAGGCACTTCAAAAGAAGTCCTTGCAAATCCAGATATCCTCAATTCCGACCAGACTCCCCATCACTTAGGGTAATCTCTATACCGGAGCAACTCAGTGCAGAGACAATCAACAGGTCATCCTTTCGTTTTCGAAAATACTCAGACTTCAACCGCCGTCTTCAATTGCAATCCAATTTTGTCGTATCATTATTCGGAATGGGTTTTATGACTTAATGTCCTCCCCCGGCTTAACCGAATAATGAGCGCTTATTTAAAAATATATGGATACATTAGGATCTTAGTTAAGTCACAACTTTTAGCCCTTATTTCCCAAAACCTTTCCTTTTGAATGGTTTAAACAAATTTCCATTTTTAATCTTTTAAACAAAAGATCCATCTTTAAGATCCTCTTCAGTTTGAAACAAGGTTTACCAAATCTTTAACAAAGATTCATTCATAGCTTTCCAAACTATTTCCATTTGATTTAAATCCTTTCAATAAAAACTGAAAATTCTTTCTTTATATGAAAGCTATTATCATTTGAAAACAAAGGTTTTTCGTCAGGAAAATCCGATTAAATTTGCTCAAGTTATAGTCTTTTAAAGTATAAACCAAAAAATCAGCGAACTACCGCACCCTCGGCAAGCTCTAATTGAGTTAAATTTAAATTTCCAAAATAATACTTTAAAAATGGTTTAAAATCCATATATATACACACATTATATAACCTGTATAACCCTCTTTAAATCATAGTTTCCAAAATTTCAAATTTTAAACTTATATATAGAATTCAACTTATAATCTTGAATTCAAATTAAATTATTTTAATTTCAAACTTTAACAAGCCATATTATATCCAAAATAATTTAGTTTCAAAATCTCCTTTTCAAAACCCATTTTCACTTCCAAACCATTTTGGATTCAAAATTCAACTTTTAAAATTTTCACCATATTAAATAAAATAATATTAAATCCAAAATACCCGTGACTTAACCAATATCCTGCGAAATCCATATTTGTATGTGTGTGTTGTCTAGGGGTTTTGCAAGCAATAATCAAATATCACAATCATCACAAATTCAAGCGCAACAATATCAATAAGCGGTATGATCCTATAACGCTAATTTTCCATTCACAGATAAATATGTAGATTCATCACAGATAAATAACTTACATTTATCACAGCTCAAACCAAAACAATTCATATCACAGAATATCACATATTAGAGATATCAAACAATTCAAGGCATTCAATGTAATACAATCATCTATAAGCAAGATTAATTATCACACAATTATAATTAATTGCCTAACCCTGCTTAATTATCATTAATTAATTACAAACCATTTGTTATTATTTTAACTAATTAATGAATTTAATTAATCATCCTTAATTATCCATCTTAAGTAATTATCCTCAATTATTTACATTAATTAAATATCCCTTAATTATCCATCTAAATTAATTAACCTCAAATAAATTAATTAATTAACCTTTAATTAATTATCCTTTAATTACTTACATTAATTATTACATTAAATTAACCCTTAATTAATTACATTAATAAACTAATCCTTTGATTACTTACATTAATTAATTAACTTTTAATCAATTAATTATCCTTAATTAAGTAATTACCCCTTAATTACTTACATTAATTAATCGAGCTTTAATTAATTATATTAATTAATTAGCCCTTAATAAATTAATTATCCTTTATTTAACAACATTAATTAATTAAAATTTAGTTAATTAATTATTCTTTAATTACTTACATTAAGTAATTATCCTTTAAGTAATTATTCTTTAATTACTCATATTTATTGATTAATTATCCTTTAATTACTTAATTAATTAACCTTTAATTAATTCCATTAAGTAATTATTCCTTGTAATTAATTATCATTAACCAATTAACTTAGACCAAAAACTTAATTGACCTTTAAAAACATTTTTTTCTTATTAATTAATTCCTTAATTACATTATTAAGTTTATTTAAAATAAACTTTAAAGTAAAGGTTATATATATTAAAACACTTTAAACTTTATTAATTAAAAATAATTTATTTTAAATTCTTTCACTAATTCCAAACTTAAATGAAACAATTATTATTTAAAAGATTTAGTAAGGAAATTGTTTAAACTCAATTTGTTTTAACTTTAAAACTTGTTTTACTCAAAAATTTAAAACCTGGTTAACAATCTAACCTGACCCGAGACAATTCGAGTCCATCCTGAAGCAAAATGCAGATTTTCCGAGCCTTTCCCGCTTCTTCTTCCTTTTTTTCTTTAAAACTTTGATTTAAATTTTAAAACCTGTTAACAGTTAAATACACGCGGACGAACCTGAGGACACACTCGAGCCATCACCAAACATTCCCGA
The DNA here is from genome assembly GCA_030765085.1 of Allium cepa. Taxonomy (NCBI): domain Eukaryota; kingdom Viridiplantae; phylum Streptophyta; class Magnoliopsida; order Asparagales; family Amaryllidaceae; genus Allium; species Allium cepa. The sequence continues at coordinate 350,568,298 of CM060928.1, forward strand.
GTATGACTTCGAGCCCATCTTTTCTTCCCCAACCCAAAACATCCTGACACACCCAGAGACATGTGCATGTGCACACGAGTTCTGGTCATCTCTGACAGGTGCCGCGATCATCCACAAGTTATCAACGACCATCTCCATCCAAGCAACCACCCATAACCCTCATCGACTTCCTGAATCGAAATCGCACAATCATAAAGTTCTACTGAAATAAACCCGATTGATGAAATCCCCTCGTGCTGACACCCTAGATCACCAGAGACCACGGTATTCCGACCAAAGCTCCACCGAAAACCTACGCACCGATTCCCCCTCATGCGATCCACTCTGATGCCTTGACGACGTCGTAGACGCCACTTAAACCTGGTCAACTAAACAGGTTGCAAAACCCTAAATCGATGTCGTTCATCCACCACGGTGAACCATAAAATTACTGGCCATTTTTCCTCTGACCCACAGCGCACAAGAAACCTCCAGCCATGATCACGAGGCCCATCCTTTTGCCGATCACCAGAAATCGATGAAATACCCAATTCAAACCAACTCGCAACTTCTCACAAATCACAATCTTAAAAATCATGATATGGTTATCAAAATTCATTAATTTCAAATACGAATCAGGATATATATATTCAAAACATGAATTTTAATCCATCGATTTTCCTAACTTTATCCATTTTCACTGTAATTTCTTTATTTCCAGTAAATCTACTTGTTAATTATACTTTGAAATATTTTTAAAAATAAAATCAGGTTAATACTAACATGTTTCTTTTAGAGATCAAATTCTAAAAGAGACTAGGGGATGAGAATTTGGATTTTGAATAAGTCTTATAACATATAAACTAAGAACATAGGCATGTTTGCCTATTCCCAGACATGCACACACACACACACACACACATATTTGTATACATGCAACCATATTTCACAATTTCACTTCAAATATTCATCATAGACATCAAGTTATAGATCAGGTTAAAGTAGTTTACTCACATGTTGATGATGAACAGAGAGCTGGAACTTTATTTTGATTTTTAAAACTGGAAATTGCTTTGATCTGTTTGAGATGATTTCTGCTTTGAATTGTTCCCGAGTTTAAATTTTTTTTTAGCCTGATCTTTGAACTGCTTCAGGATATTGAGATGAATCTACTTGTTTGAACTGAGTTGAATAGTTTCTTCTTTTGATTAAGTTAGAATTGAACTTTGCTTTGTTTTGGAATGTTGTTTTGAGATGAACTTGCTTTGGCTTCAGGTTTTGAATCTTGAAAAAGTTTGTTTGCTTCTGTTTTTAATTTTATGGTTTGTTCTCGGGTTCTAATTTTGAAAAAGAAATGAAAGAGTAGGGAAGTAGAAATATATATATAGGAATGTTTAATTATCTGTAAAAATGAAAGAAAATAAATTAAATCATGACACTTGTATTTTCTAGTTGAATTTAAACTAACACTTATTAATCTTCGTATTTAAAATAATTACACTTGTTCATTTTCATGTTACTTGGCCTACACTTGTAATTTGCATGTGTTAATATTTTTAATATGTTTTCATTATATTTTCAATTTAGTTATATATATATATATATGTTTTTTATATTTTCGTTCATTTATTTTATATTTTAATTAATGCATTTCTTTTTATTTATATAATCTTTAAAGAAAATGATTAAAAATTGGATTATACATTAATAAATAAACACACACATATATATTATATATAAATTTTTAAAATATAGAATTTAATTCATTTGAAAATTGTTATATTTTTAATTCAAAACATAACTTCCAAATCACAATGTGTGTGTGTATATATATTATTAGAAAACAAATTTTTATAAATTTTTAAAAATAGAGTTTTTCAAATCCAATTTATTTTTGAATTTCAAATTCTATTTATAAACATATAAAAAACACATATTTTATTTATTTTAGAAAAGTTTCAAATTAATTCACAAATTTAACTCCAAAAATTATATTAATTACCATGTTAAATTCGGCTTAAAAACAGGATCGTTACATATATAATATACATACATACATACATACATACATACATATATAAATGGTTTGAAGTGGAATCGGAAATTTAACTCTTAAGTTTTGAATAAATATTTAAAACTTGAAATAATTGAACTAGGAAACTTTCACTTGTATAATACTCAATTGCATTCCAATATAACTTACCTAGATTATTGAGATGTAACTGAATAAACTCAAGTAAAATCAAATTGATAAAATAAATGAGATAGACAAAATGAATTTTGTTCGAAAGAAACCTTTTTGTAACAAACATTAATAAATTGAAATTAAATCAACTGAATGAAAATATCTTGAACTGAAATCAATTAGTTGAAAATAAACCAACATAAAAATAAATGAAATTTATATGGTTTTAAATTAATTGTTTTCTTTTGAATTTAAATCTATTTTTCTTTCTGGTTGTTTCTATTCTCCTAACTCATTCCTTTTCGGGGATAAAAAGTTTTGAATGGAAGAGAATGCAATGACCCGAAAATTTTAATGGTTTTATTAATGTAATTAACCAATTTTTTATGAAATTTGAAATAACTAAATTTTGGATTAAAAATTTGATATTTGGAATGCGTCTATATAAATATAGTAAATGGTAAATTTTCATCTGACAATATGGAAGTTTATTTTATTTTGTAATTTTATTTAAATTTTAATCAGTTAATATTTGATGATGATAAAATGTTTTCCAAACTTGAATATTTTTATATAATAAATTTGTAAATAATCTTCTAAGTGAGACGACTCATTTCTTTTCGCCAAATTCGGACTGTTATCACTCCATTTATCTTAATTCTGGTGTTTTAGCAGCATTTTTAGTACCGATTTTAAACTTTTGATAGGATGGTCCAACCACTGATATTTGTATACGTTTTGATCGTCTCGTTGTGCTAATCTCCACGGTATATTTATTTATGCATTTTGAAGTCCGGTACGCGGTGGAATCCGTGAATCGGTTTGCCGTATCGGTACCATTTTGGAGCTTTTTGATGTTGTGTGCCCATTCATTTATCAAACGGCTGATATTTATGGCCACATGTTTATATTCACGGAAATTTAATACTTGACCATCAACATTCCTAGAATTTATTATCTAACATTCACTATTCCCATCTGCTTTAGAATATATTAGTTTTCTTTCCCCATTTCCCGTTCTCTTCCACTTTTCTAATAATTTGTTCGACTCTCATAAATTTTCCCATATCTTCGTTCTGTTCCTATTCAAATTATATAGGTCATAAAATACAAGTTAGATCAACCATCATTTTTCCTTGTGCTTGAAAAAAAATGTTTGCAATCATGGTTCTGGAAGCCGACCACATCTCCTCATCCAACCCATGCAACCCCTCACCAGAACCCATGCGGCCACTTCCAGCCACCAATTTCCAGAGCAACCGCACCTTTGGCCACACCCGCCCTCACAAACTCATTCTCCAGCAACTGCTTGACTACTGCACTCCATGCCTGGCTCCACTCGACCTATGCGAGCATGGCAGTTCGCTTCCAGTGACCCTCCACCCCTTCTTCTCGTGCTCACTCATGTGTACATCCATCTATAGCATATATGCAAGGTTTGCCTGTTTCATTTAAGGTATGTATTATATATCCTATAGCTATGGAGCCAACTTGTATCTCACTTTAATAAACTTTGCTCATGAATTTATTCGTTAGGGGTATAACATATATTGTGTTTAGTATATTATATTATAAAAAGTATTATACATATTATACTATTAAGTTACTGACCAGTTTGATTAAAGTATATATTGTTCTAAAATATAGCTTGTAAGTAATTTTATATATAACCTGTTAGCTATATATAAGCTATATATAGGTTTTGTTTATTTATATGAAGTATATATAGGAAAGTTATATATATATCTGTGTATATATATGTTGCACATATACAAATTTTATATATATTAGTGTTCAAAAGATTTTTATATGTGCTGTTGCATATATATTCTCGGTAGAAAGAATATGGTAGTGTACATATGTACTTTGATTTAAATATAGTACGTAATGGTTATAAAGGTTTACTTTATATGTATGTGTTTTGATCTGGGAAATGGTCAGACAAGGTTGCTTTCCTCCTTTGTAAATTTATAATATGTTCAGTGTGAGTATAGCACATGTTAAAAGTATTTATTTGAATGCATGTCTTATTTGTAGTCTAGTTGTATATATGTTTTCTAAAACTATGATCTGCATATTTCCTTTATAGTCTGATTTTTATTTTGTATAAGTATAATCTGCATGTTGTTATAGTCTGGATATAAAATATACTTTACATTTCTTTAAATATAGTCTGCATATTGGTCCATCTGATTGTTATAGATATACAAGTTTATATAAGTGTGTATGACTTGTTTTATTTTATAGATGTATTATAATAAAGTAAATTATTTTAATTTTGATAAGAGATATTGATTATAAAATATATATTAGGTATATATTATAAATATATGGGTTTAAATTTAATAATGATTTTTGTATATACCTATAAACATTTTGATTTTAATATATAAATATTTTAAATTTAATATTGGGTTTTGAACAAAGGAATTTATTTTAATATGAGTAAATATCAGACTTTAAATTTTATATATATATATATATATATCTGTGTGTGTATGTGTGTGTGTTCTCATCGATTCCTGTTATCAGCTTTATTCATCGAATTTGTGCCAATATTGCTTTGCTTTTGAATTCGTGCTTGGATTCGTAACTCATCTCATTCTCATTCATCTCTAACCCCGAAAGATGAGAAATCACTCGCAATTAACATTCTTATTTATTAAATCTAATTTCACTTGAAACGACAATTGAAATATGCTGCTAGATTTAACTGTTATTTATATAATTTCTATATATGACATGCCATTATCTGTAACAGTTCACCTGTGACATCTGACACCATGATCTGTTATTTATATTTTATCTAAAGATAATATGCCTGTTATTGATATGTTATATTATATTTATACTTATTCTCACTCTGCAAGTTCCATGTTAGTATAGAATTCACTATGGGTTGAAATGATACATGCCCGAACGATTTTGTAGAATAGGAGAAAATAGTTATGGGTTGAAATGATAAACCCAAGCGATTTTCATTGACATTGAATTTAGGATTGGGGGTTGAAAAGACATATACCCATAGACATTTAAATTGCGGATTGAAATGAAAAATATCTGTATCACTTGACCATAGGATAGAAAATTATATATAGACACCGTTGGTCTATACATATTTTGAAATGATTTCCAATGTTTTAAAAAGGAAATATATATATATATATATATGGTTTTATATGAATATTGATTTTAAAATAATATATATATAAATGTTATTTTATATATGTTTAAATTTCTTTATTTTAAAATTTATACGTTTTAGGAAATTTAAATTTATAGGTTAGTTTTGGAAATATAATTTTAAGAATTTACTTATAATTTTACTATTTTTAAAATATGTATAAATTAGTTTTAATATAAAATAAATTTAATGATAAGCTGTAATCTAATAAAGTTTGATTTAATTAGTATATAATATGTTTTAAGTATTTATTAAAATTTATATTTTTAAGAATAGATTTTATAATAATTTTAATAAATTAAGGTTGGGAAGATAAATTTAAGTTGATTTGAAATAGTATTCTTTTAAGAATTATATTTAAATAAAATCAATTTGAATCTGATTAAATTTGAGATTTTAAAGATATGATTTTATAACTTGATTTGATTAAAGGTGATTAAATGAATATTTTCAAATTTAAATAAACTGAAATGGGATATTTAGTTCATTTTTAACTTGAGATTTTATTTAAATGTTATTGGATTGATTTAGTGAATATTTCAAACTAAATAATAGTAAAGTGAATATGAAATATATATGAAATTATCAAATTGAGTTATTGGAAGGGTTGAATATGAAAGCTTTGAAACCTATTGAAATCGAAATGGTTTGATTTGTAGTTCAAATCTATTTTTGAAATCGATGTAAATTAATGATTTATTAAGATGTTGAATTAAATTTACTTTTTAAATTATTTTAATATACATACACAATTTTTAATATAAAACTATTTTAATATACATATATATATAAATTATTTTAATATAAACTATTTTTAATATAAATCATTTTTAATATAAAATATTTTTAATATAAAACTATTTTTATATACTAATTATTTTAACGTAAACTATTTTAACTTATAACTATTTTTAATATACTAACTATTTATTTTACAAACTATTTTATTATATAAACTATTTTCTATTTCTAAACTATTTAAGTGAGAAGTTATGTTTTCAAAGTGTTATGTTTTAGAAATGTTACGATTTCCAAAGTATTATGTTTTCAAAGTGTTATGTTTTCAAAGTGTTACGATTTCCAAAGTTTCATGTTTTCAAAGTGTTATGATTTCCAAAGTATTATAATTTCTAAGTTTTATAATTTCAAAAGTGTCATAACTTTGAAAGTGTTATGATTTTTCGAAATGGATATATTTTAAGTGAAAATGATATCGTATTGATATGGTTTTGAAATAGATATGATATTTTGGTTTTTAAATATGAATTATTTGAAATTAATGACCATGGTATTGTAATAATGTTTGGTTGTTAAAGAGACCGGGATCGGTTATTGTCATACTCTTTGCCAATACCGAAAACCACTTTAACAACTATATATGCGGTGGAGATTCCAGAGTGAAGTAGGATGGTTAGCGACGATCCTATATGAGGTATATACGTGGACCTGACTCCCGTGAGTTAACTTAAGGTGGCTAAAACAGGATCAATTGACAGGCCAAGTGAGGTAGCTCCTCCTATATGACACACTTCTTTGATATCATTCTATTACTTTGTGATAGATTGGGTGCACCCTCGAATTTTTGGGAGTGTGGATCGAGTTGGGCGGTAGCTGCGGGTATGCATTACCAACAGTCCGGAAGTGTAATTGGATATCTACCTTGGCATTGCCTAGTTGTGCCATGTCACCTATCTTATCGAGACCACTACGAGTTTGTTTTGTACCATACCTATGGAGTGCCCTCGGACAACCTCCTGTACGGGGGAGATTACGGTACTGTATAGACTATGGGAATTTATGAAAATGTGTTAAGGGGGATATGGGTAATGCATTAACGCTATTTTAGTACTTTATCTTACTATAGACATATTATAATTGCGTATTGTACTATATAGTAGATAGTTCCATGGATCCTTAGAGGATGGTTATCCCAAACATCCTTTGAGTTACTTGTACTTCAGTTGATATTTCGCTTGAGTTAGATTTATTGATATAAGAATGTTAATCCTGACTCGAGTGTTTTGTGTTTTGCTTTATGTCGGGTCAGACTGAGTGTCACAACATTTGAGACTCACCTTTAGAGTTGGAGCTTCACTTGGATATCCATCTATATCTATTCAGTTATTCAGTTGACTCCAGTGATATATTCATATTTTGTTATTTGACATTGTATTGAGACTTCTATGTATTCGAGACTTCTGTTACATTTGATATTTTGTGCAATTCTAGTCCGACATGTGTGGATGCGAATGGCATGAAATACCGGGATGTTACATACATATATAGACATCAATCAGAGTATACTAACCTATTCAGCACGGACAGTTATAACACATGTCCTTACAATTGCTGATAACTACAACTAAAATGCAACGGAAATATAATCATCTACGTTAATACGTCTCTGGCCTTCAGCTCTTCTCCTGAAGTTCAAATCTTCCAGCTAACCTGGAAATAATGCTCGGTCTGACCCCAGCATTTAGAAAAAACCGTGCTAGGGTCAGTCTAGTAAAATCAGTGTGAGAATTTAAATCACAAGGAATTTTATTCATTATAACTTTCAAAACTCATTTTAAAATCAAATGTATCTTGTAAGACCATGCCACGCATAAACATGACGGGTTTTTCCCTTATGTTAACCAAAACCTTTTATAGAAAATCCAATGATATTATAATAGTGTCTAAGTACAAATACTTACTCAAATAGCCAAAATTGTTACATTAATTAAATTCCAGCGTACTAGGCTCTACCGCCAAAACCTCAAGGGTCGTATTGGAGAATGGATTTTCATAAAATGACTAGGCACTTGGATACCACCTACCACAGTACACCTCTAGAAAAATGTACCGAGGACCTCGCCAGGATCCCCTACAACACAAGACCAGCCTACCCATAACCTAGATAGTACCGAATATGCTATCATCCTGGGTGTTCCCACCCTTATCGAGCTCCTTCCCATGCATCGTATTTATAATATCCGAGGGTATCTAGAAAGGTGACAAACATACCCTATTTGGGTGCGACCCACTTAGCCTTGCTGCATATCCCTTGATTTTTAGTCATTCCTGGTTGATGAAGCTTGAGGCTATGATTACCTTTTATGGAATTTATACACGGAATGCTTATTGTTCTCCGATGACAATGTGCTGATAGCATTCATCCATGCAAGTCCATTCTAGGTCTGAACGAAACCAAAGGCACTATTCCTACTACATCCATTTTGGAATCATCCTCAAGATTCGTAGCAATTAGCCCTTGCACTTCAATGCTCCGTCTTTTATTCCATGCTTTTGTCTTCACTTCGAAAACGTATTCGTTGGATCGAAGTGTTTTTTGGATAAATTATCCAATCTCGGTCTCTTCGAAACAACTTTCGGTATTTTCGGTAAACTCAACCCCGGTTTTCTAGGAAATAAACAGAAGAAAATACGATCGAAGATGTAGCGATCTAGAATTTTGGATATTTGAAATTGGAATATTTAATTGATTTTAAATATTTAAAAGTTAACTTTTGGCTTGAATTTCAAATATAACCATTTGTTGGATAATTTAATTATGGGATTTAATAATTAAAAATTGGGTAAAATGGTGAATCTTGAGTTTAAGGCTTGTTAAAAATAATTTAAAGGCTTGTAAAACTTATATTGATAATAATAAACATAATAAAAGTTTTAAATTTGGATTTAATAGTGGTTTGTTCAGTTTAAAAAATATATCGTTTAAATTAACATTTAAAAATAACCTTCCAAGGCATAGTCTCGGAATTCAACGAAACTAGTTCCATTGGATCCATAATAGTGTATTATTACTAGATTTCAAGTTTTCTAGTGTTTGGAGTTATCGTTTGGTCGTACGGGATATAAACGCGCTGAAATTTATATCGAAAATTCAATATAATAATTGGATCCATAAAGCTATCTTCTCCATACGATCGAATCAGGACTCGAAACCTTTTCCATTGCGTTTGGAATAAGGGTATAACATTATGAACCCCTAGTGGCATGCCTCGATAGGTGGTCAAGACTTTAAGTTGAAAAATCGATACGTTTTAAATTTAAATTAATATATATCTATATAATTGATTTGGAAAATAAATTCACATCAGAACTTTTCCCTTTCTCTTCAAATCACTGTAATAAGTCAGTGTAGTAAGCTTATGTAGACACGCTAATATTTCAAACATGCAATCTCCCTCTCCTTTAAAACCCAAGGTCGAGCATCAAACAAAAGGAGGAAGAAAAAATGAAAGGGGAGTGCACCAGCTTTCAAAAAATAAAATAAATGTAGGTTCCATTCAAAAATTCAAAATCAAATTCTCACTCCACCTAAATAGAAAATATATATAAAAGGGAAGAACGGAATCAAAAGAAACTCGTTCGAAAAGAAAAAAAAAGAAGGGGCACGAGTGTCGCGACCACGTCGAGGAGCAATGAGTGGAGGGGAAGGATATGACGACCTGGAATTTTAGGCATTTGAAATTAGAATATTTAATTGATTTTGAATATTTAGAAGGTTAATTTTAACTTAAATCTCAAATATCTCCATTTATTGGATAATTAAAGTATTGAATTTAATATGTGGAAATTGGGTAAAATATTGAATCTTGATTTTTAAGTTTGTTAAAAATATTTCAAAGGCTTATAAAATTTATATTGATAATACTGGAGATGATAGAACTTTTAAAATTTAATTTGAAAATGGTTTATTCAGTTTTGAAATATATCGTTTAAATCAACATTAAAAATAGCCTTCCGAGGCATAGTCTCGAATTTCAACGAAACTAGTTTTATTGGATCCGTAATAGTGTATTATTATCGGATTTTAAATTTCGAAGTGTTTGGAGTTGTCGTGCGACCATACGAGATATAAAAGCGCTGGAATTTATATCGGAAATTAAATATAAAAACTGGGTCCAAAAAGCTATCTTCTCCATACGATCGAATTAGGACTCGGAACCTTTTCCATTACATTCATAATAGGGGTATGACATTATGAACGCCTGGCGGCATGCCTTGATAGGAGTTCGAGAATTTAAGTTGCATTTGCAGTGATAATTTGAATTTAATTATATATATATAATCAGCTGTATTTTTATTCACTTCGTATCACTGTAGCATGTTTAACCCAACACGCCAACATCTCATCCTTGTCTCCTTGTTTCTTTTTACAAATCTCACGCATGCATGTAGACAAAAAGGGGCAAGTGAAAGAAAATCAAAAGAGAAATAAAATGGACGAGCGCTCAAAAAAAAAAGAGGGAAATGCAGTACTCGAAAATTTAATGGCCGAACTATATGAATTCAAAATCAAAAATGAGTTCTCCCTCTCTTCAGCCGATTTGTGAAATCGACTAATAAATAAATAGAGGGATCGAAGCCAGTTTCGACTTCGACAAGGGAAATCACGAGTCGGCGAATGGCGTCAGGGTGAAGCAAGTCACGACCGTCAAAAGGGCGAGGAGGGAGGCAGGCGGCGTTCGATCACCAGCGACTTAGGGAAGCTCGTTCGAGAGCGCAGACGGTCGTATGGGGACGAGACGATAACAACAATGGTCAGGCTCGACAAGGGAAGGTGGGGCGTGAGCTCGACAACGTTCGGCCGAGAGCGGCGAGGTATTGTTTTTTTATTCAATAAATATATGTATAGAGGGAAAAGTTGTTATAATGAAATATAAACACATTTTGGTTCTAGGTATATGTATAAGTTAGAAAATATAGAAATATGCAGAAAGAGAAATATTTTTCAGTAAGGTTTATATATGCAGATTTTTCAATTTGTACAGAAAATAATAATATTTACTTCAAGGCAAAAAGGATTCTGTTTTTAATGTAACAAATACACACACACACATCCGCATGCATATTTTAAATTAAAATGGTAAATATATGTATAGATAAGATTTTGAAAAATATATTGGAATTTTATTTATTAGATTTAATGTGTATATATATATTTATAGATAAGCAGAAAAATTATTTTTACATAGATAAAGTTTGGGAAAAAGGGAATTGTAAAATGTTGCAAAGTCTATATATAAATCTGATTTTTATGAAGTTTATATGGATTAAATTTTTTAGTGTATATGTAGTTCCAAAAATAAATAAATATACATTTTTAAAACTACTAGTTATTTTAAAAATATGTATTATGGAGGTCAATTTGTTTAGTTAACTTATTTAATCATTTTAGAAAGTGTTAAGGGGAAATTAGTTTAAACCAAAATGTAATTTGATTAAATTTAAATAAAATTGATTGTTCGATTATTTCGAGTATTAATAAACTGTAAATGTCTATACAAGGTCAAAAATCGTGAAATCGGTTAAGATTAGAGTGGACTGTAAACAAAAATCAAAGGTGAGTTAATCTCACTCATTTGGATTACCATTAAATTTATATCGATAAATTTAAATTATTGGTTGAATGATTGAATTGACTGGATGTGATATTATATATAATATTTTGTGTGTGTGTGTATATTGGAGTGATTGATTCCCATATTATATAGCGGATGAGACCCTATGCGTCCCGCATAATAGCGTATGACCCTATATATCGCGATATCCCCCTCGAAGTGGGATTGGTATTTTTATATTATGCTAACATCTATGGTTGCAGGAAAAACAGGTTGGAGGGATCCAACTAGAATCCTCAAAATATTGAATTTGTTTTCATAATCTATGATATGATTCATTGATTATCTGTGATAGATTGTTGATTATATTGGGAATTGAAAATATTGGATGCTATGGTTTGATTGAATATATTTGGGTATATCGAGTTATCAAAAATAAATATATTGGATTTTTGAAGGGAAATGTAGGGAGAATTTTTAAGTAAAATAGTTATGGAGAATTTGGATAAATTAAAGAATGAATTGGAAAAGGATAAAAGTTGATTTTTAAATTCTAATAAATAAATTCCGAGCACGGGGAAGGAGTTTTTTTTGAATAAATGGGAATGAATGAATTTTTAAACTTAAGTGGTATTATTTAAAGGAATAAAGGATCTATTTTTAAATCCACGATTTAAAATAGTTTTGGAGGGATAAAGAATAATTTTGGGAAAAAGTATGAAATTGGCATTTTCGGTTTGAATAAGATTTTAAATCATAATAAAGAAGTAAAATATGAAATTAATGGGTTTTGAAATAAAATTGGGCAAGTGAAGGAATTTATTTTAAAATGGAGTAAATTTTGAAATTCGATTTGGAAATTGATTTAGTGTTTGAAACTGTGTTTTAAAAGGAGGATGAGACTATGGACTTTATAAACTGGGTTTATAAAGTGAAATAAGATATCAGTGGATATTTGAAAGTATAAATTCACGATGGGAATTTATAAAGGAATGGGTAATTTATTTTAAAAATAAATAGTGGTTTTATTTTTAAAGGTGTGGGAAAGAAATTTATAGGTTGAGACGTAAATTAAATTGGGTTAAATCGAGAAGGATTTATTAACTGATTAAATGGACTATTTTGGAAAGGGAAATGAATTTTTTTTAAAAGCCAAGTATGTTTTCAATGCAGATTTTCAAGTATAAGTTAAGAGTTTAAAGTTGTTGAAAAGAATGTTTTTGAGAATTTATTATTTAAGTTGGTTAAAATTTTAAAGGCAAATATTTATTAAGTTAGTTGTAGTAGTAATTATTTTAAAGGTTAAATTGGTATTATGATTTAAAAGTAATTGTTAAATATTTATATTTTATAAAGTAGTTTTATCTGGTAGTTTGGCTAAAGTTTTTATTTGAAAAATTAGTATAGAATTTCATAACTTTTATTTTAAAATTTGTTTTGGCTTAAGTTTTACATGAGAAATTATTATAAAATTTCATAACTGGTATTTTATATAAAGTGTTTTAAGTAGTTTTTATTTTAAGTGTTTTAAAGTATATATTTTTGGATAAAGTGATTTAAATTATTTTAAAAATCTAAAGTATTAAGACTTGGTGATTTTCAGTGGAAAGAAAACATTTGGGTGGAAATTTATTCCGCGAGAGAAAAAGGTGTTTTGAAAACTATTTTCAAAGGGTTGAAGTGCAGGAAAATATATTGCGAAGATATTTTGAAATAAATAATTTGGGAAATTATTAAGGCTTGATGGTTACTTGTGGATGTTATTTGATAATAAAATAACCGATTATCAATATTGGCCAATGCGCTGATCGTTTCGAAGAGACCGAGATCGGGATTAATTTCTCGAAAACCACTTCGATCCGGTTTGAACGTTTTCGTGAGGAAGACAAGAGCTTGGAGTCGAAGATGGAGCAGTGAAGTGCAAGGGCTAATAGCTACTAATCCTAAGGGTGATTCCAAAATGGATGTAGTGGGAGTAGTGCCTTCAGTTCCGTTCGGATCGGGAACGGACTTGTATGGACGAATGCTATCAGAACATCGTCAGGGGGACGATGAGCATTCTAAGTGTATGTGTGCTAAAAAGGTAACGCATAGCTCGAGCCTCATCAACCGAGAATGGATAAAACAAGGGAGGTGTAGCAAGGCTAAGTGGATAGCAACCAATTAGGGTAAGGTCATTCCCGTCTAGATGTCCCTTTTTATTCAGCTGTGTGGGCGGTTGCTGATCCCAATTACGGGGTGATCTTATTCGAACTATCCAGTAAGGGGTACCTCCGGTCTTGTGTAGCAGGGGATCATGGGGGATCCTCGGTACATTGATCTAGGCCACGTACCATGACGGGCGATACCCCAGTAGCCCTGCCATTAATGGAAACTCAATCTCCAATAAGTGCCTTCGGATTTGTTTGTATACCTATTATGCTGGAATTTAATGAATGTAACAATTTCAGCTATTTGAATAAGTATTTGTATATAGACACTACTATAATATCAGAGGATTTGATAAGAAATGTTTTGGTTATCGTAAGGTAAAAACCGACATGTTTAATTGTGGCGTGGTCTTACGAGATACCTTTGATTTTCCAAGGATTTTGAGAACCTTAATAATCCAATTGAGTGTATTTTCTCACGCTTGTATTCCAGACTGACTCGGGTGTTATTTCACTATAATGCTCGGGTCAGACAGAGTATTATAGGATGCATGATAGGATGCTATGGGAATTCAGAATACGAGCTGGATGGCGAGACGTATCACACTTACTTGATGTATATTCCGCAGTGCAGTGTAAGTTATATCTTCAGCTTTAAGAGGACAAGTTATTAGTACTGTCCTGAATAGTGTTGTTGGTTTGTGTTGTACTTTGATGATGTAATGTATAAACAGTTACAGATTCTTTTGTATAAAATTCTGTTGTTATCTATTATATATTGTGCCACTCCGATTGTGAGATTTTGATGTTGTTTTGTTTCCTCTTCTTCTACCTCCTTCTTCTTTAACCCTAATAGTTCGTATTACCATCCACTTTGAGTTGTTCTGATGGAGAATATTGTCGATCAAAGGGGTATGGATTTGTGGGCCGTTACAGGCGCGGTACGAGTTGAATGGGGGTGAGGCACTTTGCTCGTTGGCGAAACTAGGGTTTGGGGGGGTGTTGCGATTGGGTTTTGAGGAAGTTGACAGTAGTGTCGAAGTAGTTTTTCTTCGCCTGGAGTTTGACTTTAGGGGTTGTTAAGGATCGACGGCGGCGATATCGGCTTTGGTTTGAAGGGGCACAACTGTGAGCAGATGATGGTGAGGCAATTGGTAGGGAGTCGCGATTTCGGCATTGGAAAAGGAACGACGAACGAAACCTTATGGTGGTGATGGTTCGAGCGTTGATCTACCTAGGCACGCGATGGAGAAGAAGCAGTTGCATGCACGGCTCGTTCGTGAGGAAGAAGTTGTTAGTGAGGGTAATTAACCGTGTTAATATTGATTAATTCAAATATATATATATGTATGTATATGTATGTATAAATTCAAGTACTTACAAAACGATTATCCCTGCGTATGAGGTCTAAAAATGACGAAGAACTGGTCATGATGGATTCGTAGTTGAAATTCAACTTAATGAAATAAAATTGGAAACAATTTCGAGAGATCAAGTTGAGTTAATCTCACTCCAATTTGGATTACAACAATTTATTTTAAATAATTAAAATTAATTATTGTTTGATTGATTGAATCGATAAATTATCGGTTGGATGTGTTATTATATATAGCAGTGTGTATATATATATTGGAGTGATTGATATTCTCGCATTTATATAGTGGATGAGACCCTATGCACCCCGCATAATAGCGGATGACCCTATATACCGTAATATCCCCCTCGAAGTGGGATTGGTATTTTTATATTGTGCTAACATCTATGGATGCATGGAGATTGTAACGATCCCGGTTTTGAATCAAATTTAAATCGGTAAATTAATATAAATTTTTGAATTTAATTGTGAATTAACTTGGGAATAAATATATATATAAATATAATTTTAAACAGAATTTAAATTTGAAAAGTCCAAAAATAAATATTTTTAAAATTATATTGGATTTGAAAACTCTATATTTTAAATTAATAAAAGTATATTTTCTAATATATATGAATATATGATATAAATTATGGTTTGTAAATATAAAAGAATATTGAAAACATAATAGGTAAATTTATATAAACATTTACAAAACATAAGATGAAAGGGTTTAAAAACATCATTTATAAATTAATTAACATAAGGGTTTAAACATAAATATATGAAAATTTACAAGTGTAAAATAATAACATATACCTTTAAACATTTGTAAACCATGTAGTATGAAGATTAACAAGTGTTAGCTTAGAAAAAATACAAGTGGTAAGATGTATTTGTTTTTCTTTTTAAATTTATAATGTAAATAAACATCAAAATAAAGAAAACCAAGCTTCTCAAATCTTTTGCATTCATTTTCAAAGAAACAAAATGCCTGAGATCAAATGAAAACCTGAAACAAAGAATCAAAGAAACCTGATCAAAAGCAAAACTAAAAATAAAATAAAAAACAAAACAGATCAAAAGATAAAGGAAACCAAAAACCTAAAATAAAAATCAAACAACTTCATCTGTTCAACCTGAATCAAACAACAAAAATCTAAAAGCAAACTACAAACCAGAGAGAAGATCAAGCAAGCAGATCACACTACAATTTCAAAATCTGGAAGCTTTAAAATTGAGACAAAACAAATCTTTAACAATCTTCAACCTGTAAATCTTGAAGCATGTAACAACCTCAGTTTTAAGATCAAACTCAAGGAAATCAATTTCCAGTTCAACATCAAAACGATCAGAGCACCAAAAACCAAGCTTCTGTTTCAAATTAAAAATTCCATGCCTAAGCATAAGTACTTTTCTCTGTTCTTTGGAATCAGGTGAGCAAACTTTCAACCCTCAATATATTTATATGTTGTTGCTTCATTTTGTATGTCTGTGATGATGATGACCTGAAGAATGTTTTTATGAATATCTGCATGTGTGTGTATATATATATATGTATGTATGTATGTATGTATGTATGTAGATTTAGATGTGCATGTCTGTATTTATATACACAGACCTTTGTTTGGTTTTACAGACCCAACAAATTCAAAAGAAATTCAATTCTCTTCAACCAATTACTAATAGATAATGATGTCTTAAGGAGATGTGTTTTTCAACATGAAAATTTATTTTTAAAAGTATTTTCAAGTTAAACTAGCAAGTAAAACTAGCAAGTAAAACTAGCAAGTAAAACTATCTGGAACAAAGAATTTATAGTGAAAGTCATATATATGTTAAAATTTAATGATCATAAATTTATGTTTCAATTTCATAACTCGAATCGAAATTGAAAATAATAATTTTTGAGGATTATTTTAAGATTTTTAATTTATTAAATTGTGAGAAAATGTGAGATGAACGAGATTGACATTTTCGTCAATCTCTGGTGATCGCTGACGATTCTTGGGTTGTGCTTTATATCGAAGACAGCTTAGAGATTGATGAACCTAGGAAAAATACAGATGGATTTTTTAACCACTATGGTGGCTGAACGTTGGCCATGTAGGGTTTTAAACCCAGTTTGCTCGTCGAGGTTTGAAGTGGAAGTTCGTCAACATGAGTAGGCCAGAACGGACCGGACCTTGGGGGATCGATATGTTGAAATGTGATGCAGCTTTGGACGAAGTCGAGTGATCTCCGATGGACTAGATCATCGGCGCGAGGTAGAATTTCCGATTGAATGTAGTTCCAGTAGGTTGCTGTTCAACTCGTTTTCGATTTCACTATTGTCTCGTCGATCTGGGTTTTTGTGATGATAGAATAGATGATCGGCGATGTATGGATGATCGCGGCAGGGATCGATGATGATCAGAACGATCGTACATGTGCACGATATATCAATGGTGTCTGTGTTGCTATGGTATTTGGGGAAGAAAGGTGTGGCTCGGGTTCGAGCGCGAGAAAAAGAAGATTTGGCTCGAAGTCGAAATGATGCGGGGTAACTCGGGGTTTTTGCTCGAAAAAAAATTAAAATGACCCGGGTTTGTAAGAAAGTTGAATTAATCAGATTTTTAAAGTTTAAAAGAATTAAAGCATTGTCAAGTTTTAAAGTTATTAAAGTAACTAAGTTTTCAAGGAAACATTACCATGTTTCAAAATAAAGTATTAATAAGTTTAAAACAAGTTTTCAAAGTTTTTAAAATGTTTTGACATTATTTGTTCAAAAGGTAATTATATAATAGTTTGATTTCTAAATGTTTTTCAAAGGTGATTTAATGATGTAGTTAAATAATGGATATAATTACTTAATAAAGGATGGTTAATTAATTAATGTAATCAGTTAAGGGAATAATTAATTAATTTATTAAGGTGAATTATTTAAAGGTTAATTAATTTAGGTAACTAATTTAAAAGATTGATTTATTAATGTGACGAATTAATTAAGGTGATAGATTAAAGGTACAACAAAGAAGCGAGCTCTACAACGAAGCGCAACCCCTTTGCTACCTACTAAAATGCTCAATAACTAAGTTAGAACCATGCATATAAAGATAGATCGATATATTTAGCCTACACAACATATATATAACCTATTTAGCTTCAAAACTGAGATTCCAATTTAAGGAAAGCAAACAAATCTCAGTTTTAGGTCACCTAAACTATAAAATTTGGCAACAGAATCTAAACAAAAGTTGTTGTATTCATTTCAAGCTTTCCGGAATGTCCAAAATCATCGAATTCGGACCATACATTCAAAAGTTACGGCCGTTTTACTTAGAGGACACGCCTCAGCCTGGGCAATGAATTGCGCAGGTCAGCGACGTTCACCCACGTTTTCGACCTTCTAAACGATATCAAAACACAAAACACTTAAAATAAAAGTTTAAGCTTAAGTTCTTAGCTTTCCATAAAGTGCACGATCATCAAAATCCGAAAAACCAGTCAAATGATATGGCGAAAATACTAAGGGTGTATACTACTGATTTTACTTATTTTTACACAGGACAACGAGTAACATTCAAGTTTTTAACCAAGCAGACGAAGAAATTTTCTCAAGTTATCTAAACAAAAGTTGTGCTATAGTTTCTAAGATTTCCGAAAAGTCCAAAATCGTCGAATTCCGTTTAGCCATTTAAAAGTTATGGTTGTTTTCGTTTCAGCATATATTGGACAATGTTGGATTTTTTTTTTCTTCAAAAATTTGCTTTTATTATTTCAAAGTACAAAACATCAAAACTTCAAATTTTCTAAAGAACAATCATAAACACAAAGTCATCTATTTTCTTATTCATCCATGCAATAGGTTTACATTCAATTTGTTTCCGATTTATTCAAGTTTGTTTCATTCACATTTTTAATTCAAGTCAATTTGCTCCCAATTTGAATTTAATTTTTAAAATTTTATTCCGTTTATTCAATTCCATTAACACTAATGAATTCTACTTAATCAATTATCATCCATCTAACAACCAATGCATATCAAACATTAACATCCATCCAAAATCTACACTAAATCAATTATACATTTCCAAGTCAATTTTAATTTCATACACTTCCAAGTTTATTGACATTTAGTTATATTCAAATTTAATTAGTTTCCATTTACCAATTTTATATTTCATTAAGTTTAAATTTTATTCATTCACTTATACATGTATCGTTCATTTTATAGCTTAAATTTCTTTTATATTTACAACTATCAGTAGATCTTTACATTTTATTTTTCACTCTCACACTGGTATATTATTTCTCTACTTATCCTTATTAGCATTTTAAACCCTTTAAGTATTTGGTAAGTTATAGTTATGCAAATAGAATGTAGTTAAACAACATACAACTTCTTTTCATTTAAAGTTGAATTTTCAATTTATCAATTTTAAGTCATTACTTAAATTTCACTATAATTTAATTTCACATTTACATTCACATATAGTATTTTCATTTTATATTAACATAATTGTGAATCACCTTTAAATGTTAATTTAAATTCCAATTATTTACTAACAATTTTATTTATATTTGCAAACCATTAATTAAATGCATATTTCATTATTCAAACCTATACTTGTATATTATCCAATTAACAATTCAAATAACATTTTTTGAACTTCTTAAGTATTTTGGTAAGTTATATCTAAGCTATAGAATGAAATTTAATACTATGCAAGTTTTACAGTTTCAATTTTATTTTAAGTTCATAATTTCCTAATTCTAAGGATTTCTACTTCAATTGATATTTTCACTTAGCTCTTAGGTTCATTTCTCATTTCACAATTCAGAAGTTCCTTAATGATTCAAGTCTAAATTCATTTCAATCATAAAAAAAAATCATTAATTATTAAAGAACTTAAGAATTCCAATCCCGGTTTCATTTCAAATCAAGGTTTGAAATAATATATACTTATATAATTTATATATCAAATCATACTATAGAGAATGCAAAACAAAATAAAATTTGAGTCAAAACAAGGTTTAGACAAGCTATTAAGTGGTCTCCCCCACTCGGACTCTCGAAAATAAACGCCAATGATGCGTGCACACATCATCGAAATCATTTTCTAGCGTCAAGAGAAGGGAATATAACACTTATCATAAAAAAATCCTTCGAAAACAATTTCAACTCAATTATACTATCATATAATGCTCATATTATATTTTTCAAATTCTTGTAAGTCAATCTCAAACACCGGAATTTAAATTCCCAAATCCAAGTTAAAATTTATTTATATTCATTATCAATTGTGTTTACAAGATTTCATTTTCCTAAATCCATTGTTATTTAATCAATTGTTGTAAATATTGACTGATCAAACAATAACGATAATAATCTAATATTATCATCTCCTAACAATCAATTCAATCAAAATGAATAAATATTCAAATAATTCTTTTATATAAAATATATTCCAAAATGATATTGTGTTGGTTTGTCCTATTCGAGTGTTTAGAAATTCCTATCGACGCCTTGGCGTCCCAAGTATCGACCAGAATTCATAAATACTCAACGGAACAAATTAACACAATATAAAACCATTTTATATCAAATAACAAGTACGCTCTCTCATATACACTCAACTCATTCATATAGTTTACCTCTATTTCAATGAGTTATTCCCCACTAGAGACAAGGTTTATCGCTAAACCAAAGCTCTGATACCAACTGTAACGATCCGCCTTTTTGGACAGTTTAAACCGACGATCAAATACACATGCCGGTTCCAAACCATTAAAAAAAGGCAGATGGTTATTGGGGTAATTAAGAAAAGAAAAGAAATAAAGGAAATGAAACAACACAGAATCTCGCAGCGGAACGATAAAATATAATAGTCAAATAAACAGTTCATGAAGCTGTTTACTATACTTAGACAATTATTTATACAACATTTATCAGAGTTATACATATACAACAGAACAAATAAATAATGCAGCAGACAACATGATGCACAGATAATAATAGTAATAGTATACCAAATCTTCGTCTTCGTCCTCCAGAATAGATCTTCAAAAATCTGAAAACTCAGGACTGACCCGAGCGTAATGAAAAGACAAAACACTCGAGTCAGGACTAAAATATCCATATGAAAGTTAAATCAATCGTAAATAAATATGAGTGTGACGGCGTCAGAGATGTTTACGGGGTTTGACATCTCATATCCAGTGTCAACGTGCATGCAATAACTTAAGAGATGTTACGGGATTTTCCACCTTTCAAGGATCCGTTAAACTATCTACTAGGTAGTAATGTACGCTAAGTAGATAATGTCTATCAGTAATATAAAGTATCAAAATAGCGTTAAGGCGTTACCATAATCCCCCTTAACACATTTTATATTCCCAAAAGCATATACAAGACCGTAGTTTCCCCAAAACCGGAAGTCACCAGAGGGCAATCTATATACTCAAGGTACAAACCAAAACGTAGTGGTCGCGAATAGGATAATCAGTATGACAAGGTACATGAGGCGATACCAACTAGGATACTAGTAGTTGCGTGATCCGGACTGATGTTGAGCATAGCAGCTACTACCTCAACACCGCGAAACAACACTCCCAAATCAAGGGGTGCACCCAAATCAAATCACAAATGTAATAGATATGGTATCGAAGAAGTGTGTCCGCTAGAGGTGGCGAACCTCAATGGCCCGGCGCGGCTCCTGTTTTAGTCATGTCAGGGGTCATCCAATATCGTTCTCTTTCTTCAGTCAACGCGTTCACCAAACCATCCACTTCATTCTGGATCAACACTCCGCGTATAATAGTTATTAAAGTGGTTTTCGGTATCGACAGAGAGTATGTCCATATCCGATCCCGGTCTCTTTAATAACTACGTATTATTACACTGATGGCTCTTTTATATTTCAAATTGATTCATGATTGATAACAAAATATCATATTCGCTTTAAAATCAAATCCATTTCAAAATCATCATATATTCAAAATTATCAATTTTGTCCGATAAATCAATTTCACTTCAAAATTTGATTCGAATTCAATTTAGGTTATAATCTCTACTTTAACCTAGTTCGTATTTAAACCAAAGGTTTAAATATAAACATTTCCGTCTCTTTAACCAGTTTGAATTTAAGAAAATAGTTTAAATAGTTTAAAATAGTTAAATAATTCAAAATAGTTTAATAGAAAATATTTAAATAGTTCAATCGAAAATAATTTGAATATAAAATGGTTTATATATAAAATAGTTTGGAAAAAATCAAAAATTATTTGATAAATAATTCCAAAGTCAAACCGGTCAACTTCCCAAATTTCCTATCCAAATCAAATCCAAATTCCATTTCGATTTAATCGATTTATTCCAATTTCAACTTGAATAAATTTCTATTCCACGTAAATTTCGATTTCAATTCACAAATTTCTTTAAATTTCAATTCAATTCCAAATTAATTTAAATCTAAATTTCAAATAAATTTTCAATTCCAAACTCAAACTTGAAATATCATTTCATATCAATTTTCTTAGAAATATTCAGAGTTCGATTAAAAGTCCATTCTTTTAAAACAAATCAACTTTCAAAAATTTACACCGTATTTCAATTTTCAATTTAAATCTAAACTTCGATTTTATTTAATAATTTTGTTTACCAAGTTTAAATTCTAACATTTCGAGCTCCAATTCAAAATAATTCA
The DNA here is from genome assembly GCA_030765085.1 of Allium cepa. Taxonomy (NCBI): domain Eukaryota; kingdom Viridiplantae; phylum Streptophyta; class Magnoliopsida; order Asparagales; family Amaryllidaceae; genus Allium; species Allium cepa. The sequence continues at coordinate 350,591,194 of CM060928.1, forward strand.
ATTTCCATAAATTGGATTTTATTCTTAAAATCAATTCATTTAAATAATTTCAAAACAACTTTTAAAATCATTTAATTTATCCAACTCGGTGTCCGTATATAATTTTCTAACCTATGGCCAAGTGATTAGTTATTACAATTAAATGTCAGGGATGAATATATCATTTAAATCAATCACAGTGTCATATGTATGCATAGCAAGATATATATAAACAAATAAACATCCAAACATTTAAATATCAACCAATAACATCCATCGAAATACATCATCCAATAGGCAATACAATTCACGGCAATTTCATATTTATTAATGTCAGGTAATTTAATCGCAATTCAATTTTAATTTAAATTTAACTATCAATTTAATTTTTTTAACGGTGAATTCAAATGACAATCAATATGATAATTAAATTTTATCAAACAACAACAAATAAAAATCATAACTATGCATAATGTCAAATTTAACTAGCATAAAGATATTCAGTACGTTGTGAGCGTTATAAAACACTCACCTTGATTTTACGATTTTAAATCAAATCGAACGACGTTCGATTTAACATAAAATTTTAATGAGCTCCAAACACTTTCGGAGGCTTCTTCCCCAACGTGAAATTCATGTATGCAAACCCATTAGCCGCCGATCTTCAAGCAATTTTCATGACCACCTCGTCGACTTACAGAACGATCAGCTAGCGCCACCACGAAGCCCTTCACCAGAGCCACCTACGCGCCAAGTTTCATCCCGTCATTCGGCGTCGTTTGCACGCAATCCAAGGAAATACGTACACACTTCCAAGTCAGATCTGGACGAATCCATGAAAAATTAGCATACATCAACCGTATGGATTTGAAGATCTCGTCGAGATTTACACTTTTGCTTTTGGAATTTTTCGATTTCGTCGAACGGATTGAGAGATATTAAGGAAAGAAGATCGGCAATTTTCTGGCCATGGAATAGGTGGCGGCCATGATTTAGAATTAGGGTTTCTGGATTAAAATAATAATAAAACTGTCTCGGTTTGCGTGTGTATTTATATAGGTAGGTCCAAAATCATCCGAACTCCAATCGAGACGTGCCACCAGGCGTTTATAAGGTTTTACCCCATTCCGGACGCAATGGAACTAGTTTCAAGGCCTAATTCGATCATATCTGGAAGATAGCTTTTCGAAGTCGATTATTTTAATTAAATTCGAAATTAAATTTCTACGCGTTTCAAGCTCGCACGGCCAAACGACAAGTCCAATTGCTACGAAAATTGAAATCCTACCATAATTTACTATTACGGATCCGATGAAACAAGTTTCGTCGAAATCCGAGACTGTTTGAAAAATGGCTATTTTAACTCGTCAAATAAATATTAAAATATTCAATTTTCACAAATTTACTTTTAATTCGATTTTAAAAGTTCTACAACATCATTCTAACTTTAATATGATAAAATAGAATTTTACAAATCATTTTTAATCATATTAAACCCGTTATCCAATTATTCAAATAATTTCAAATATTAAATTATTCAACAAATTACATTAATAATCATTTTCCTTCAATAATCACCTTAAATTTTCTAATTAAAATAGCTAAAAATACGGGTCGTTACACTTAACACCCTTCTCTGAGACATACGAGCTCGTAGGTTATGTAGCTGATATTTATTGGTGATACATTCCCAACTTGGTAATATGGCATACTAAGTGCTGCTGATCATTTGTTGATCAAAGCATGACTTTCGTGAAAAGCGTAGCTTTGTAGGACGAGACTTCATGAGGACCTCACAACCCGGAATGGTCGAAACTGGAAGGATGCAACAAGGTTATTGGGGGTAGCGCCCCTTAGGGTATGTCTATTTCCTTCTGGATAAAAAGTGGTATCATGGTATGGAGCCTAGATACTTAACTTATGTGGTTGCTGCAATTCTATTGCTTTGTGGTTGTCGATGTAGAGGTACCTCAGATAAAGGTCGGTGATGACCGGGGGTTGGCATACTCGTGTAGTAGTTACCTAGTTACAGAGGTAACCCGGTCTTGTGTTGGCAGAGATCCGGTTAGGTTCTCGGGGCGTCCCTTCAAAGGTATACCCATGTGGCATAGGAAGTTCCTTAGCCTGACCATTTGTTGGAAATCCAATCATCCAATACGCCCCCTGTACAGTTTTAGTTGTAGAACCTGCCATTTAACATGGTAGCTATAGTAGGCATACTATAATGGTACGTATGCTGGCTAAGATTAATATTATACTTGCAAATGTTTTCCACTATGCACTAATAATAATATCAAAAGGATTTTCGCGTATCAAGCATGCTTGAGTGTCATAAGGAGAAATCTCCCCCAAGTGTGCGATTGCATTGTGTGTGTGCCGGGGGCCTTATGGTAGTTTCATTTTCCAAAAAGCATTGCGAATTTCTTTTAATTTCTTCTTGTTTTTATTCAAGATAAACTGTTTTCGTTTGCTCATGCCAGTCCCATGACTGACCTGGAGTTTATTGTTCCCTTTTTAAACTCTGGGTGCCCATAATTTTCCACACGGGCAGCATAGGGTCATATTTTTAGATAATCAGCTAGTAGATATAGATTCGATAAATTTTCTTGTCTTTGGTCTTTAAAGCCTTTGGATTTGGCAATCGCATTTTTTTCATTCTGTTACCTAGTTTGCTATATCACAACGTGATAACAGTGGTTCGAGCTCCTGGCTTGAGTCTTGGAGCTTTGGCAATGGTGTTGCAGTCAGTTAGAGTATCTATCTTGAAGACTTTTGATGATGTTATCTTTCCGCTGCTATTCTTTCCACTGGATCTTGTATCTCTGATAATATTGATTAATTCTTATGGTATCATTTGTAATCAACTATTGTGTACCAATGATATATTCATTTTCTTCCTTTGTGTTGTTGTACTTAATGTGTTATAAGCTCCAGCAAACCAGATTCGACGTTTGAATCTGCAACATTTGAATATAGGTGAAGTATTTGGGTGTTAATTTTCAAAGGTCGAGTCAGCGTCGTCACAGAAACAGGTTATAGGGATCCAACTGGATTCCTCAAAAATGTTGAACTTGTTTCATATTTAGTGATATGATTTATTTGAATAATTTGTGATAGATTATATTGGAAATTGAAATTATTGGATGATATGGTATTGCTGGATACATTTTTTGCATTTTAAAATATCAAAATATGAACACTGAATCTTTAAAGGAAAATAAAAAGGGGAATTTTAAAGTAAAATATTTACAGTAAAGTTAGATAAATAAAAAGTAATGAATTTGGGGAAAATAAAAAGTTTGATTTTAAAAATCCTATCTAATAATTCCGGGATATAGGAAAAATAGAGATTTTGAATAAATGTGAATAAAAGGGTTTTTAAAAAATTAGAACTTATGTGATACTGTTTTTAAGTATAAAAGGATGTATTTTTAAGTTCAAGATTTAAATAGTTTGGGAAACAAAAGGGGAATTTTGAAAATAAATATGAAATTAATGTTCCAGATTTAAATAAGATTTTAAATCATAAAAAGTAAGTGAATATGAAATTAGTGGGTTTTGGAATAAATTTGGGTTAACTAAGAAATTTATTTAAAAATGGAATTTAATTTGGAAATCGATTTAAAATCGATTAAGCAATGTAAAAACAGTGATAAATAGGAAAAATGAGATTATGGGATTTATAAACGAAGTTTATATATAAGGTAAAGTAAATTTTCAGTGGATAAACTGAAGTGATAGACTCACAGTGAGGATTTATGAGGAAATAGGTAAATTGGTTTAAAAATAATGGTAGATTTATTTTTAGAAATTGGAAAAGGGGTTTGCGGAATTGTGACGTAAATTAATTAGAAACAAATCGAGAATAATTTATTAATATTGGACTGGCAATATGAAAGTTAAAAATATTTTTTTCTGAGAAGTTAAGTTATTCAAAAAGGAAATTTTGAAGTATTAATTAGAAAATTTAAAGTGTTTAATGAATATTTCAGAAATTAATTCTTTAGTTGTTTTGAAATAGGTTTAAGTGTATGTTAAATTAGGAATTAAGATAGTTATATTAAAATAATTATAATTTAAGAAGTAATCAGTATTATTATTTCAAAGGGATAAATTGTTTAATATTAATTTTATTTTAATAATAGTTATCTAAAAAATAGTTTTGTTTAAAGTTAACATGGAAATTTTTTACAGAAATTTCACAAGTATTATGTTGAATTTTTTTAAAATAAAGTTTTGGGAAGTATTGGTGTACTCACATGGCGTAAATCGAAGGTAGTGAGCGCCTGCAATTAAGTCTTGGATTTCTCTGGGATAGAGACGTAACCATTGAGTTGTGATCCATTGTTTAATACCGCAGTGGTGCTATCCAAATTATTTTAAAGGTTTTCCAAATATCTTTGAAAGAATAGCTTTGGTGAATTTACTTAACTCGATAAGATAAGTGTATATTTTTGGATAAAGAGATTTAATTTATTCAAAATTTGAACTAAATAAGACTTGGGGTTTTCAATAGAAATGAAATATTTGGTTGAATTGATTTTTTATTTGACAGTTAAATAACCGACTATCTAATCTGGACCTAAATATAACTTTGGAAATATCTAGAAGGAGCATGGGAATTATATGGTACAGTTATCGTTCAAGGTGTTGCACTGTACGTATAAACTCATTTCGTTCTTTTAGGATGTTTTAAGAAAATCCATCCACTAACGGTTAGGAGGTGATCTCCAATCTTCTGTTTATTTCCTAGAGAAATAGGGTTGAGTTTACCAAGAAATAGCGAACGTTGTTTCGAAGAGACCATGATCTGATTTGTTATTCGAAAACTACTTCGTGTTTGAAATGCGGATTACGGATCCTACGGCTAGGATAAACACTAGAGGGAGGGTGAATAGTGTTTTAAGAAATTACTAAATCTTTTAGAGTTTTTGTTAATTTAGACACAAATGTATGCAATATTCAAACACAGATATGATCACAGAAATAAACACAGATGTAGAAATAAAGTAAAAGCAATAAAGGAAAGAACACACCGGATTTTATACTGGTTCGGAGTTACCCTACATCCAGTCCCGCACACAAGTACGTATTTCCTTTCAAAAGCAATCTTTACAATTACACCCTCGATTTCAAGGCTACGAGGTACACCATCCAGATTCACCATCCTCTGGGTAGAGATACTTGATTTCACGGGCAACAAGTTCACCGAATTGATTTGCAGGGCTACAATCACACCTTTTCTCACTTGATTGATTTCCAAGGCTACAATCACACCATTTCTCACAGAAATGATTACAAAGAAGCCTATAACTCTGAATAGCACTGAAGATCTTGTTGAGATAGTGATAGAGAATCAAACCAGAAATGATCTAGTTAGATTCAATGTTGATTTCAGCAGAGTAATTGTAATAATATGTATAAAGAAATATGGAAGAAGAAGAGGAGTGAAAACCAGAAAAATATGATTAGAAATTCGTTGAAAACAACCCCTATTTATAGAAGAACAATAGCCATGTCCATTCGTGAAGGGATATAACGAATAGACACTTCTTTTGAAATTCAAATTTTTTAAATCAACTGACACTATGTCGACATGGGTAACTTGGGTATGTCGACATCCCAAACGAAATTTTGGTGTATTGTTTTTCTTTGAAAATAACTTTTATCTTATATTAAAACTATTTTAAACTTTTATAAATATACTTAACTATAGTTAAAATACATAAATAAATATAGAGAATAATATTTTGGTATATATAAAATTTTACTATAATTTTATATTTTAATCTAAGTATAAATATTAAAAGTTAGATGTATTATTATTAAAAGATAGTTTAAAACTAAGGATAATTTTATTTTGAAATTAAAGATTATTTTGAGGCTAAAAGTATTTAAAACCAGGATAGATGATTTTGATTCTTTTAAAAGGAAGGTTTTGAAATCATTTTGAAAACAATATCTAATATTGTAAAAACATTTTGAATAAAAGGTTAGCGGATACAAAACGATGTTCCACTAGATTTTTCGTAGGTTCCATCCTACTTAGGTTTCCGTCCCTTTAACAGGCTCGAAGTGGATTCCATTCCACGAATAAATTTGATTTTAAGATGCCAGTGCTTTTCTAGGAGTTTTAACAAAATTCATAATTAAATTACTCATTCTTGAAATCTTGAACTCTTGATAATCTAGATATTCTTGATACTCATGAGTCTTCAATCTTGATATCTTGAATCTCTATACAGTACAGTCTTCATTCTTGGTACCTGCATGGTTAAATCCTGTATATACATATATATCTAAACTATAATATTAGTATTTATATTTTATAATCTTATTCTAAGGTTGTTGTCATCAAAACCATCATCTCAAGGACTAACAATCTCCCCCTTTTTGATGATGAAAACTTTTGTTTATAAAATATTACTTCTATCCTAATAACTCCCCCTTAATCTATGCCTAACTATCCTATTTTATATTACTCCTCCTTTGTCATCAACAAAAACTAACTCCAATCTCTATAACTCCCCCTCATTCTTGGACTAAAGTACCTGCATTTATAAACTATACAATGAAGTACATAATAGATAGATTAAGAGATAATTATAATGATAGACATGATAATTAGTTAAGGATCATATAAATATCAATGCATATTTATAAATGTTTTTCACACCAAATATCAATCCAAATCAAATCAAAGCAAAGCAAACAATTTAAATCAAACAAACCAATCAAATCAAACATTATGAGGAACTTCCACCCATCCTTCTTCTCCAAATATAGGGTCTGCTTTAATGGCATCCTAATTTTCATTATCATTGGCGAGAGAGACTGGAGGATGTGCTTCGTTATCATCCTTGTGCAGGGAGGAAATCATCCATCATATTGCATCAAAATTCCTTTCTTGCTCCTTAATCATCTGCATTTGGCTCAACTCTAAGTGTCGCTAGTTTCGAAGAATGAACAAAAGAATATTCTTGGAAGAATTAAGAGCCTCTTCAAGATTCTTGGATAAATTATGAATTGGATTGGCCATATTTTAGTTTGTGAGAAGAAAGACAAAGTAGATAAGAAATAATATTGAGTAATGAATTCTGGAAGAAATAGGTATTTATAGGTGTAGAAATTCGTTTGAAATGAAAAGACATAAGGTAGTTATTCAAATTTCAAATTCAAAATGAAATGTCATTTCTGACCAGTACATGTCGACATGGTCATAGAGGGGATGCCGACATGGTGTAGTGAATTTTGATGGCTTATTTTGAATTTTGTGTATAATTGTGTGTGTGTGTGTGTGTGTATATATATATATATATATATATAATATACTAACATTTATTCTGGAGATAAGATAAGCTAGATACCAGAAAGGAAATTCAACTTCATTTCATACTAAGACGATACAATGATTAAACATTAAAAACTACACGAACATTTAAATTAAAACAAACTAAACTAATAAAACTTGAAATGAAAAGATAGAACTAGTTAGAGGATGATGAAGATGAAGATAATCCAAGCTCCTTGCTGACTTTGGAAATAAACTTGTTCATCTTGGATGAAATTTTTTCCAACTTCTTACTAACGGATCGTTTAAGAATCCGTTGATTCTCAACAATGGTCTTTTGGTTTTTGAGAAGGGTTTTGTTGGTTGGATTAGGAGGGTAATCAATGCTTTCCAAAGATGTTTCACCTTCATCTTCTTCTTCAATTTCCATTTCATCCCCTTCTTCTTCTTCCTCTTCCTCCTCTTCCATCTCCTCATGAGCCAAACACTCTTCTTTTTCGGTAAGAGTCTTATAAAGTTGAAAAACAAATGGAATTTACATAAGAGAAATATTGGAATGATTGAAAACCTTTCTTGAAACAAATTCTTCTCCTTTGAAATCTACTCCAAAATAGTTAAAAATCTGAGTGAGATAGATTCCATGATACAAAGTATTCTCACCCATTTCAAGACTTTTGGGACGAAGTTCATCCAAAATAACTTGCGCCCAATTAATATCATAATTTCCAAAAATAGAAAAAAAGTGCTTTGCAAACTTTTGAAGTAGGATTGTTAAAATTCCTCGATCTTGGCGTCAAAGTATGTTGTAAAAGAAGATTGCAATTCTAGCTTTTGGTCTAAAGTTTCGATTTTTGAATTCAAAATCATCATTTCCTTCGAAAATGTGATGAAATGTCTCATGATAATTTTCATCAATATTAAAACTAGAAAGATCCATTCCCATACTCTTGCAATTGAGAATGGTACCCAAAAGATCATAATTCAAAACAATTCTAGTGCTTTTGACACTACTCCAAATTTCATCATCATTTTCAATATAAAATCCATGATTAAGATTTGCATAGAAAATTTTAACAAGGTTTGGATAGCAAACAAAATCATTTTGAGAAGCATCAATAAGACTAAGAATTTGATTGTTTGCAAAAAGAGAATCAATTTCATAAGAAGAGAAATCTTGAAATATAGCAAACTTTCTGGGATTCCATAGTTAGCATAATTGAGGTATGCTTTTATGGCCTCCGGATCATTGAAGAGTTGCTCTATTATCTTTCTGGAAATTCTCATGGTGGAGGGGATGCTTGAAGAAGCCATTAAAGTAGAGAGTAGAGAGCTTGAAGTTTTGAAGAGAGAGTTTGAATTTGAAAATGAGAGTGAAAAAAATGTGATAAAAGATAGTGAATTAATAGATTCTTAAAGGACATGTTCTCTGGTCAAAAGATGCCTTTTCAAAGAATTGAATGAAGTGAAAAGGTGGAGGGAAATTCAACCATTTGAATTCAAATTTTGAATTTCAAATTCTATACCCATGTCGACATCATGGTGGGGACCATGTCGACATGTGTTTTTGAATTTCTATGATTTATTTTTCCTAAGTATTCTAATATATATATGTACTTATTATTTTTAATGTATATATATATATATGGAATAATTCTGAAATTATAGTATATTCTATAAAACATTATAATACTATTAAAAATAAAAATAAAATAATAGTAAAAAATAAAAAATTTAAAATTCAAACAACACACCAATTCAAAATCAATCAATCAAGCAACCAATTCTAATCATGCAATTTCAACCAATTGTATTGTAAATGCGTACCTTTTTCTGAGTCCGTTTCTCTGAATTCGTCAGAGTCGTGAACTGCTGTGAAACACATATTTGAATTATCTGTCTTCTGACCATCATCGCTTGAGGACGAGTCTGAGTCATCTAGAGTAGCAGTAAATGCACGTTTTCGTTTCTTTACGGAATCATTGTTTATAGGAAGATTTTTCCTATCTGGATACAGACAGTCTCTTTTGATATGGTCTGGTTCGTCACAGTTGAAATATTTGATATTGTTTGGCACTACATTCTGATTTCCAGAATTCTTATACTTGTTTCTCTTGAAATTATTCATCTTTCTACATTTCAGGAATTTTCGAAAATTCTTGGTCATAAGATCTATCTCTTCATCATTATCGCCGTTTGAGTCTGATCCATCGGTCAATGCATTGAATGCCATTGATTTCTTTTCAGATGTTTTGCTTTCTCTTCTCCCAATCATTTGGACTTCAAACGACATTAGATTTCCAATTAATTCTTCTATCTTTAAGGTACTGATGTCATTTGCCTCTTCGATCGCAAGTGTCTTTTGATCCCATTCCGGAGTAAGAGAATTTAAGATTTTTCGGACTTGATCTTCTTTCGAAAATTCCTTTCCCAAGGATATTAGAGAATGCACGATATCCTGAAATCTATTATACATATGTGAACTAGACTCATTAGAATTCATTTTAAATAATTGAAACTGATTTGTGAGCATGGAAATTTTGGTCTGTTTAACTTTGCTTGTTCCTTCGTGAGTAACTTGCAAAGTTTTTCAGATTTCGTATGCAGACTTACAAACTGACACTCTATTAAATTCTTTCCTTTCAAGTGAACAAAACAGAATATTCATTGCTTTAGAATTATTTTGTGCAACATTCTTTTGCTCAGTGGTCCACTGTGCAAAATCAGTTGTGGGTTTAGAATATTCAGTCCGTGTGATATTCCAAGTGTCTAATCCTACAGATTATAAATATATTTTTCGTCCTACATGCCCAATATACATAGTTACTGCCATTAAAAAGTGGTGGTCTGACAGTAGACTGATACAAATGAACTAGTGATAGGGATGATAGAACTAGTGTTGGTAGTGTTACCAGTACCAGTGTTGGTAGCCATTTTGAAAAATTTTCAAAATTCAGATTATGAAAACTTTGAAAACCTTGCTCTGATACCAAATGCTAGAAATGCGGATTACAATTCTTAAGGCTAGGATAAACACTAGAGGGGGGTGAATAGTGTTTTAAGAAATTACTAAATCTTTTAGAGTTTTTTTAATTTAAACACAAATGTATGCAATATTCAGACGCAGATATGATCACAGAAACAAACAAAGATGTAGAAATAAAGTAAAAGCATTAAATGAAAGAACACACCGGAATTTATACTGGTTCGGAGTTACCCTACATCCAATCCCGCACATAAGTACGAATTTCCTTTCAAAAGCAATCTTTACAATTACACCCTCGATTTCAAGGCTACGAGGTACACCCTTCAGATTTACCATCCTCTGGGTTGAGATACTTGATTTCACTTGCAACAAGTTCACCCAATTGATTTCCAGGGCTACAATCACGCCTTTTCTCACTTGATTGATTTCCAAGGCTACAATCATACCTTTTCTCACAGAAATGATTACAAAGAAGCCTATAACTCTGAATAGCACTATAGATCTTGTTGAGATAGTGATAAAGAATCAAACCAGAAATGATCTTGTCAATTCAATGTTGATTTCGGTAGAATAATGGTAAGAATATGTATAAAGAAATATGGAAGAAGAAGAGGAGTGAAACCCAGAAAAATATGATTAGAAATTCGTTGAAAACAGCCCATATTTATAGAAGAACAACAACCATGTCCATTCGTGAAGGGATATAACGAATAGACGCTTCTTTTGAAATTCAAAATTTTGAAATCAATTGAAACTATGTCGACATGGGTAACTTGGGTATGTCGACATCCCAAAGGAAATTTTGGTGTTTTTTTCTTTGAAAATAACTTTTACCTTATATTAAAACTATTTTAAACTTTTATAAATATACTTAACTATAGTTACAATACATAAACAAATATAGAGAATAATATTTTGGTATACATAAAATTTTACTATAATTTTATATTTAAATCTAAGTATAAATATTAAAAGTTAAATATATTATTATTAAAAGATAGTTTAAAACTATGGATAATTTGATTTTGAAATTAAAGATTATTTTGAGGCTAAAAGTATTTAAAACCAGGATAAATGATTTTGATTCTTTTAAAAGAAAGGTTTTGAAATCATTTTGAAAACAAGATATAATTTTGTAAAAACATTTTGAATAAAAGGTTAGTGGATACTACTTAGGGTTCCATCTGCTTAACGGGCTCGAAGTGGATTCCATTCCACGAATAAATTGGATTTTAAGATGTCATTGCTTTTCTAGGAGTTTTAACAAAATTCCTAATTAAAATTACTTATTCTTGAAATCTTGAACTCTTAATAATTTGATATTCTCGATACTCATGAGTCTTCAATCTTGATATCTTGAATCTTTATATTGTACAATCTTCATTCTTGGTACCTGCATGGTTAAATCCTGCATATACATATATATCTAAACTATAATGTTAGTATTTATATTTTATAATCCTATTCTAAGGTTGTTGTCATCAAAACCATCATCTCAAGGACTAACACTTTGATCCAACGAGTAGCCTTTCGAAATGAAGACAAGAGCCTGGAGTCGAAGATGGAGCAGTGAAGTGCAAGGGCTAATCGCTACTAATCCTGAGGGTGATTCCAAAATGGATGTAGTAGGAATAGTGCCTTCGGTTCCTTTTGGACCAAGAACGGACTTATATGGATGAATGCTATCATTACATTGTTATTGGAGGACAATGAGCATTCTAAGTGAATATATCTGAAAAGGTAATCGTAGCCTCTAGCTCATCAACCGAGAATGACTGAAAAGTAGGGGAGATGCAGTAAGGCTAAGTGGATAGCATCCAAGTAGGGTATGTCTATCACCTTTCTAGATTACCTTCGATATTATCACTACGTGTGAAAGGAGTTCGGAATGGGTGGGACACCCGGGGTGAGAGCATATTCGATATATCCAGGTCAGGGATAGTCTGATCTTGTGTGGCAGGGATCGATAGGTTCGATCTCGGTACACTGTTTCCAAACATATACTATGACAGGTGGTACCCCAGTGTCCAGCCATTCAAATGGAATATATTCTCCAATAAGCGCCATATGGTTTTGATTATGCCCACTATGCTGGAACGTGAGATGCAAGCATTTCAGCTATTATATTTATTAAACTCTCTAGCCTCGAAAGGTGAGTAATCACCCACGATTAACGTTCTTATATTTATTAAATCTGATTTCAATTGAAACGACAATTGAAATATGCTGTTGTTAGTTATTTACATTGCTATATTTATGCCATTATCTGTAATTGTTCACCTGTGAGATATTACACCATATCTTGCTGTTTATATTTTATTCAGTTCGTTACTAATGATATATGCATGTTATATTATTATCATATCAGTTATCACTCTGCAAGTTCCCTGTTTGTATAGAATTCCCTATGGGTTGAAATGACACATACCCGAGCGATCTGTAGAGTAGAAGAAAATCGTTATGGGTTGAAATTATAAATCCAAGCGATTTTCATTGAATTGAATTTGGGATTGCGGGGTGAAATGATATATACCCGTATATATTTAAATTTCGGATTGAAATGATAAATATCCGTATTACTTGACCATATAATAGAAAATTATATACAGGCACCGTTGGTCTACACACACACACACACACACACACACACACACATATATATATAAAGGTTTTGAAATGATTATTTTGGTTTTAATAAATATTGATTTTTAGATATTATATGTATATGTTATTTTATAAGGGTTTAAAATATAGATTTTTAAATTATATGTTTGAAAATTTTAAGGTTATAAGTTAGTTTTGAAATTTTATTTTAAGATAGATTTATAATGATTTTTATAAATAAGGTTGGGAAGATAAATTTGAATTTATTTGAAACTGTATTTAATTAAATCGATTTGCAACTTATTGAAATTTGAGATTTCAAGGAATATGATTTCATAACTTGATTTTTGGTTTAAGGTAATTAAATGAATATTTCAAGTTTACATAAATTAAAGGAAATATTTAGTTTATTTGAAATTTTGGGTTTTATTTAAATGATATTGGATTTATTAAGTAAACATTTCAAAACTAAGTAATAAAAAAGTTAAAGTTTGATATATATGAAATTATCAAATTTAGTTCTGAAATGTATAAATATTAAAGCTTTGAAATATATTGAAATTTGAAAGGTTTATTCTGTGGTTCAAATCTGTATTGAAATCGATATAATTTAAAATGATTTATTAAGAAACTGAATTGAATCGAAGTTGAAGAATAGAGATTGAATTAAATTTAAATTTTGGAATTCGAGTTGATTTGAATCGATTTATGAAATTTGAGGAAACTATTTTATTATATAAAGTATTTTTAAATTATATTTTACTTTATAAATTGGCTTAATATAAACTATTTTAATATAAGCCATTTTTAATATAAACTATTTTTATATAAACTATTTTATAAAACTATTTTATTATATATTATTATTAATACCTAAAATATTTATGGTGGAAGTTATGGTTTCCAAAGTATTATGATTTCAAAGTGTTATGATTTCCAAAGTGTTATAATTTCAAGTGTTATGGTTTCGAAAGTGTTATAACTTTGGAAGTCATATGATTTTTGGAAATGGGTATATTTGAAATGAAAATGATATCATTTCGATATGGTTTTGAAATGGAAATGACATTTTGGTTTTGAAGTATAACCTATTTTGAAATGACCGCGGTGTTATAATAACGATTAGTTGTTGAAGAGACCAGGATCGGATCTTGTCATACTCTCTGCCAATACCGAAAACCACTTTAACAACTGTGTATGTGGTGGAGATTCCAAAATCAAGTAGGATGATTTGGTAACGATCTATATGGTATTTACGTACCCTTGACTCCCGTGAGTCAGCTTGATGTGGCTAAAACAGGAGCTATACCGGGCCAAGTGAGGTCATTCCTTCTATCGGACACATTTCTTCGATACCATTTTATTGCTTTTGTGATGTGATTGGGTGCACCCTTTAATTTGGGAGTGTGTCACGAGGTGGGCGGTAGTAGCTGCTATGCGTTACTACCAGTCCGGGAGAGCACATGGTATATCTACGCTGGCATTGCCTCGAGTGCCGTGTCACATTCCCTATCGCGCCTTCTATGTGTTTACTTTGTGTCGTACCTATGGAGTGCTCCCTGATAGCCCATCCACGGGTGGAGTTTACAGTATCTGTATAGACTATGACATTATATAAAATATGTTAAGGGGGATATGGGTAACGCCTTAACGCAATTTTAATAGTTTACTTTACTATAGACATATTATAATAGCATATATTACTACATGGTAGATAGTTTCACGGATCCTTAGAGGATGATTAACCCAATCATCCTTTAAGTTACTTGTATTTCAGTTGATATTTCACTTGAGTTGGATTTATTGATATACGAATGTTAATCCTGACTCGAGTGTTTTTTGTTTTTGCTTTATGCTCGGTCAGACTGAGTGTCACGGTATTTGAGACTCACATTTGGAGTTGGAGCTTCGCTTGGAGATCCATCTATATCTGTTCAGCTTTCAGCTATCCAGTTGCTTTGTCCAGACTCATCGGTGGCTTATGTATTAGAGTTTCATCTGTATTTGAGATTATGCTGTATTTTATTTCAAACTCAGTTGTTTATATAGTAGCTTCATGAACTACTATTTATCTATTCCGTTGCATATAGTTATATTACTCTGTGTCTGTGGTTTTGTGATTTATTTATTTACTGTATATGCTGAGTTTTGCCAAATATAAATTAACAATATGATATTTTAAGCAATTCAAGTTCGACATGTGCGGATGTGAATGGTTGTAAATATCGGGATGTTACAGTTGGTATCAGAGCTCTGGTTTTAGGCAAAACTTAGCATATATGGTAAATTAAATTACAGAATCACCTTCGTTCGAGCTTGAGTTCATTCCTCTTCGACTTGGTTTCCTTTGAATTTCAGAACTCTCCCATTCGTTTTGAAATTCATTTCTTGTCTCTCCCTATGTGTGTTCTTCTTGATTCTAGAGTACCCTATAGCTCCACTAAATGATTTGTAAAGTGGTGAAACTCCTTTACAAAAAGCATTGATTCACCGGGGACTTCTGTATCCTCGGTTTACGATGTTATTATTCCTTGCAAAGCCCGAACGGTTCTCTAGTGGACAACCCAGGTAATTCTCTTCTTATTGGATGTCGAATGACTCGGAATTAAGCGGACAGCTTTGTCTTTCACTTGATACCCAGCCTAGAAATCCTGACTCCACCCGATAATTAGGGAGTACCCTGATGTTTGGTAAGGTCACTTCTTTCCCTCCCAAGCGGGAAATTTGAATTTCTACATCGATCTTATTCTCAAAGTCACGGTTGATCCGATTAAGGTCGCCCACGATTTATATAAGTCCATCCATCTTTTCTCTTATGTTATTTAATCATCTTATTTTCATTTCAAGCTTACCTTCTAGATTAGAATTTCTCCTTGATTAAGGTCCATCTAAATTTGAATCTCTATCCTTGTTTTGAAATCTACCCTTGACTCGTCATGTGAGCGAGTGAATTTGTAATTAATATTAAAATGTTTTATATATTGTGTTATTTGAGTTGTTAAGTTTGAATTTGGGGTTTCGATTGATTTGTTTGATCAATGCTATCGATAGGAATTCCAAAACACTTGAACAAAGCAACTAACACAATATTGTTTCATAAAAAATCTGTATGATCATATATATATATATATATATGTAAATTTTCTGAAATTGAACAGCTAAGTGAAATGGTTGTTAGAAATGATAATACTAAAATTTTCATTTATTATTTTATTTACATTTATAAACCATTAACCATTATTGTATATTATAGGGAATGAAATTTTAAAGCATGGTTTATAAATTAGATTTGAGATTGAAAATCAATTTAAAATCAAGATTTAAGGATTAAATTCTCGGTACATTTCAAAGTTTGGTTTTAAAGTTTTGAAAAGTATTATTGTTTAAATGTATTTTTGAATAGAGATTGTTTCAAAAGAATAGTTTTTAAAGTTTAAAACCTGTACTCTCCTCCATTGTCGCTGGAAAATAATTTCAGTGATGACTGCAACATCGTCGACATTCATTTTCAAGTTTCAAAGTAGAGAAACGAGTTAGTAGGTTTGCTACACTTTTGATTTGAAAAATGGATTTGATTTGAAATTATTGAATATAATTTGATTCATCTAATATGTATGTATATAATTATTTCAAAATAGTTTGAAGTGAAATTGGAAATTTGAATCTTTAGTTTATATTAAGAAATGGTTTCAACTATTGAAATAAATTTGAATTTTTGAATAATTGGAATCCCTAAAATGATAAATGAAATTTAACCAACTTGAAATAGTTTAATTTGAAGAAAAAAAAACTTATTTGTATAATACTAAATTGCATTTTAATATATATAACTTGCCTAAAATATTCAAAAGGTTAAAATATTAGGATATAATAAAGGGTTGTACAAGAAGAAAACTTAAGTAATAAATTGTCCAAACTAAAATCTGACTTAATATCAATGTTGTAGATAGAAGGGAAATTTATATAATATAACTTACCTAGAAAGTTTAATCTATATAATATAACTTATCTAGAAATTTATATAATATAACTTACCTAGAAAGTTTAAATGTTGTAGATAGAAGGGAAATTTATATTTAATTACACTCTGAGACATTAATATAACTTACCTAGAAAGTTTAAATGTAATTAGAATGAAGTTGGATAATATACACTATAGTATAAGTAATAGGATATCAAAAATGATATTTATTAAGGGAATTTACTGATAATAAATTGGATAATAAAAAGGATAAGGGAAATCAACTTAACTAGGGTCAAAGGGATTTAATAAATGGGTAAATAAATGAGTTAAATCAAATAAATTTTGTTTCGAAAAGGAAATTTTGTAACAAATGCTAATAAATTGAAGTCAAAGCTATTGGTTGAAATACATTAAATTGAATCTATAAAATATGGATATAATAAATAGTTATTGATTTAATAAAATGGATTAAACCAAATTGTTGAATGTTAGTTTATTTAAAGTTGAAATCTATATGTATTTGAATAGTTAAGTTAACAGTTGGGGTGGAATTAACTATAGTTGATCAAATAGATTTAATAAATGAGTAAGACAAAACTAATTTTGTTGTGAATTTTTTGCAATAAATGATTAATGAATTTGAAATAAGTCAATTGGAAAATATAGGGAAATGAAACCAATCAAATGTGAACACAATAAACTTGATTGATTAAATAAAATGAATTGAAATCAATTAATCGAATATAAACCAATTTAAAATAAATGTAGTTTATAAGCTTTTTAATGAATTATTGTATTTTCATTTCAATCTATTTTCTTCCTAGCCGTTCATATTCTTCTACCTCCTTCCTTTTCGAGGACGAAAAGTTTTGAGTGGGGGAGAGTGTAGCGACCCGTAAATTTTTAATAAATTTTATTTGTTTTAATAACGTAATTATCTGAATTTTTATGAAATTTTAAATGATTGAATTAGGAATAAAAATTTAATATTTGTAATACGTCTATTTAAACATAGCAACTGGTAAAGTTTTATCAGTTAATATGGAAATTTATTTTATAGTGTAATTCTATTTTAATTTAAATCGGTTAATATTTGATGATAATAAAACGTTTTCCAAACCTGAATATTTTATATATTAAATTTGTAAATCATCTCCTGAGTGAGACGACATAATTCGTTTCTTCAAATTTGGACTTCTCTAGCTCCGTTTATCTTATTTTCTGCAATTTTGCAGCATTTCCGATAGCGGAAATTCGAATTTTTATAATTCAATCGTATAACTGATATCTGTGTACCGTTCTGTTTGTCTCGTCGTACTGATCTCGTTGGTATATTTATTTATGTATTTTAGAGTCCAGTACACGACGGAAATGATAAAAAATACGTTGGATCGGTACCATAAATTGTGACCGTTAGCTTTCCTTTGCCTTTCAAATTTGGACGTGCAACCCAAGCAATCTAATAAATTGCTTTAATAACTTTTTGCTTAATCACAGCATGACCGTTCATATCATATTTATTCTTTTTGGTGTATATATTCATTTTGCTTTAGAAACCGGCCATTGACATTTATTTAATTTCAGTTTTTAACTTTTGTTGTTCCCTACGTTCATTTTATTATTCGTTTGCTTGTATTGGTTCCATTCTCTAAAAATAATATATTGTAACATAATATCGCATGCGTTGTCTATATGGTCATTTGAGAGTATATATACATTAGCGTAAAGCATATTTTGGTTTGCTTTCTTTTGTCTGTAGCTCACTCTCTCCTCTTCGTTCTCAATCTACTTTACAGCTACCCACCAGCCTTCACAACTTCCCCTCCGATCTACCTTGGCTAGCAAGCCCAGGCACCTTCATCACTATTCCACCTTATCCTCCTCTGGTTCGCATTTCATCAGAATGCAACCCAAAGCCTTGTTGAGCTCCAAACCTTGCCACCTAAACCCGCTTCCATTCCACCACCACGTCCCTCTCTTCTCCGCAACGCCGAGCGTCCCTTCGGCCCCCACCCTCACACACCACCCTCACAGCCTAAGCTTCACCACAATTTGCCCATACCCGACCTCTTGGATTCCTTCCCCTCTTCTCCAGGCTATTCCAGTGAACCGAACCCCTCCCTACCCTAACTCATCCCTCTGCATCATCTCCTCCTCTCCGAGTGAGGCAACAACCCAAAGCCACATCAATCATCAACCTGCTCCGAAACCCATGCAAACAACCATAGCCACCACCTATATCACCCTTCCGCCTTGCTTCATTTGCCGAGCACCAGGTCACGGTTCTTAATCCTATTATATATGAAGTATATATATGTATATATTTAGTTAGATCTATTGACCAACGCCTTGCTCGTCTCTTCCAGTTTGCAATATCTCTGACCCTAGCCCTTCTCTTCTTATTATTTGACAAAGGTGATAGTAAAGGTAATTTTATATATATATATATATATATATATATATATATATATATATATATATATATATATATATATATATATATTGATCTCTAAATATTTGTGTAAGTTATTTAAGTTTGTACATATATTTTTGAGGCTGTATAAGTCATGTACTTGTAATATTGTTGAACGTATTTAAGGAAGTTATATATAGTAGCATTATATATATAATATGTATAAGAAAGTTTATATCTGTTATATAATGTAAAAACTAGTTTCGATGACTATCATATATTGTATATATAATGTATACTCTGGGGTAACTATCTATTATAAAATATATATACTTATAAATCTAGGCTTGCTGCTAGTACATATTTTATATATATGTATACTATACAGTTGACCTTTCTTTTCTGTTCCATAAATATATATAATATGGGAATATTGGTTTCTGTTATTTTGTGATTTGTTACATTAGTATTTTATATATAAACAGAGATATAGTTATCAGTTATATATGTTGCACGAGTACTTTATATAAGTGGTTTCATATAAAAGTTGTGTGTCTGCGTGCATGTTTTATTTTAAGCTAGTTATATGTATTTGTTATAACTGTGAATCTGCATGTTTGTTTATAGTTTAGATATATATACAATATGCATTTGTTTAAAAATATTAGTCTATATATAAGAATATATGAGCTTGGTTCATGCATATATGTATATAGGTTAATATAAACATCTACAAGAGTTGTGTGGTCTGTTGTATGTGTGTGTGTGTGTATATATATATATATATATATATATATATATGTTACATTATATAACAGATATATTGCTATTTGAGTACCTGTTACAGTTTATATATATATATATATATATATATATATATATATATATATTTTAAACCATAGTATTATAATAGAATGGAGAAACAAGCCTTTCTCCAACGGCTCACAAAATGCAGCAAGACTTTCAGAGTATGCGACCGACATACCCGATAAACAAAGAATCAGAAAAAATAAGAAAAAGCTAAGCTAACAGGAGCACCAAAATACAAAGCTAAAATGACTGAAAAAGCAGCCGCTCAACCAACAATCCCGCTACACCCAAAGGTGTAGGCCAGTCCACCTCACAGAAAACCACCCACCGACAAAGAGTGCAAGAACCACATGGGACCGCAAGCCATCACTCGAAAACCATAGAGAACCATAGTAGCAGGCCTCAAACAAACCCAACCAGCGAAACAGCAATACCAGATGAGCTCTGAGAACCAACATCCGACTAGAATAACAGAACGCTGAAGTGCAACCAATGGAATCAAACCTAGGAGAAAATAAAACTCCCACCAAAACCTGGACCTGAAAAACTAGCGACCACATCAAATCAAACAAAAAAAGGGGGGGAGGGAGAGTCAGGAACGTTGGATGTAGACCAACGCCCTGACAGGAACACTCAACCGACTCCCAATCTAGCGGAACTCATCGCACAAGTAATTGAAAGAAGACCCACTAGAGGAAGGATACTGGGGCTAAATCGTCCCCTGAACGGCCGACCACGAAAAGCTAGGAATACATCATTCCTGACTCGCCTAATAATGGTCACGGGCTCCATAGGAGCACAATCGAAGATAGCCTTGTTCCTAGCACACCAAATGTGCCAGCAAAGAAGACAAGGAATTAATCGATGAATGATCGCACGAAGAGATTTCCTGGAGTTCCCAGACCACCAAGTTGAAGGAAGATCGTTAACTGATCTGGTAATTCCACGGACACCTACCAAATTTCCGAAGAAGTTCCAGCAAGATCTGGCCGTAGAACCAGTGAAGAATAAATGGTTCAAGGATTCCGAATCCCTGTTGTCGCAGCAACTGCAACGGGAAACTAATGGGATGCCTATCCGCTGAATGTTCTCGTCTAAAGGAAGGCCATCATGGAGGATACGCCACATAAGGGTCGAAACTTTTGGTGGAGATCGAGAATCCCAGATGAAAGAAAACAAAGGGCGAATGGGGGAAGGAGTACGAATCGAAGTCCAAGCTCTGAGGATGGAAAAAGGAGCGCCGTCCCATCCTAAAAGACCGCCGTGGGAGTCAGATAAGGATTTCACTGACTGCATGTGCTTCCACGTCTCGCTAGCATAGGACGGAGAACCCGTATAATTTGTGCCCGCAAGCCTTCGGTACTTAGCGTGAAGGAAAGAGGACCATAAAGAGTTGTTAGCACCGAATCTGTACCACAGTTTGCAAGCGAAGGCGGAGCAAATATCCTTGGGGTTGCGCAATCCCAAACCGCCCTCGTTCTTGGGGCGACAAACCGAATCCCAAGAGATCCGATGATGGCGGCGATCGCCTTCCTTGTTGCCCCAGAAAAAGGAAGAGGCCAAAGAGCGATACGACCTAAAGAAGGAGGCGGTAGGGGTCATAGTCGCAAAGACATGAGTTCCCATAGAATCTAACACGGACTTTATGAGAACCAGTCTGCCAGCCTGAGAGAGAAGAGCCGCATTCCAACGAATGACCTTTCCCCGTACCTTGTCAGCTAACGGATCAAAATAAGCATTAAGCTTCCTACCGCGGTACAGAACTATACCCAGGTAGGGAAGAGGAAGCGTGGTCTCGATGAAACCAGAAATTGTCTCAATCCAGGAAGCTCTAGAAGGGGGGCAATCCTTCGCCCGGACGAAACAACTTTTCGAAGAGTTAACGAGCTGACCGGATGAACTCTCGTAAAGATGAATGAAACTAAGGAGCTTCCGAATAGATGAGCGACTACCGTTCGAGAAGATAACAATGTCATATGCAAAGGACAGAGACGATATGAGTGGACAACCCCTCGGAATCCCGAAACGCTGGATCTGACCGTATACCGTCAAGCAATGTAGACCGCGAATGAAAGCCTCAGCCGCGATCACAAAAAGAGAAGGCGATAGCGGGTCTCCTTGGCGAATACCTCTCCCAGCCCTGAAATACCCATTAGCCGAACCGTTAATGAGCACAGAGAACCAGCAGTTGGAGATAAGCCTCCAAACAAGGTCAATAAAAGTTTCCGGGAAACCGAAAGTTCTCAAGACCTTAATGATGAAAAACCACGACATACGATCGTAAGCCTTAGCCATGTCGAGTTTGAAAACAACATTCGAGCCCCGCACTTTCCTATCTAACTGGGAAATAAGTTCCTGAGCCAACAACACATTGTCAGAAATTAAGCGCCCTTTAACAAATCCCGCTTGGGATGAAGAGATAATACGCTCAAGGAAAGGGGCCAACCGGGTAGCTAAAATCTTGGAGATAACCTTGTTAGAAAAGTTACAAAGGCTGATAGGCCGAAAGTCGCCACAGGAGCGCGGCAGGTCGCACTTCGGGATGAGAAAAAGGTTGGTGGAAGTCCAGCTAGAGGGGAGGAAACTACCAACGAAAAAGGACTGAACAGCACGACAGAAGTCATCCTGAATAATAGGCCAGCCGCAACGGTAGAAGGAACCGTTGAAACCGTCTGGACCGCTAGCACTATCCTTACTCAGAGCAAAAGCATTAGCACGGATTTCCTCCGCCGACGGGAAATCCGACAGGATATCACTTTCAGGCGAGAGGACCAACCTGGGAATGAAAGCTAAAAGAGAAGGATCGGATTCGGAAACCGAAGGCGAGCCTAGGAAGGATTGGAAGTGAGTCACAATAGTATCTATGACTTCCACCGGCGACGATGCTAAAGATAGATCAGGGCGCATGATCTCACGAATGGTAAGAAGGTTGTTTTTCTTGCGAATGAAAGAGTGGAAGAATTTGGAGTTCGCGTCGCCGTCAACTACCCACTTGACTCTAGCCTTTTGGCGAAGGAATTCATTCTCAAGACGAAGTTCCGAGGCAAAAAAAGATTGAGCAGAAGCCCACGCCTCCTTGTTGGGTAATGACGGAGACTCATCAACCAAAGCTTCCGCAACAATTAGAGCTTCTTCGGCAGTGCGAACACGGTCGAATATGTTCTTGAATACGTTCGTGTTCCACACTTTAAGACAGCCCTTGAGGCGTTTCAGCTTGCGACAGAAAACAGAACAGGGAGGACCGATGATGGGAACTGACCAAGAATCAGCTACCACTTGAAGAAAAGTATGGTGAGATCTCCACATACTTTGGAAACGAAAAGACGAGGGCCCAAACAGCGAGAAAGGAGAGCAACGAACTAATAGCGGGGAATGGTCAGAGAAGGTCCGATGAAGGTGGACAACCGAGAAAGTGAAAGGTAACCGAAACCAATCCTCCAAACCAAAGACCCGGTCTAGCCTGGATAGGATACGACTAGGGCCAACCTGGTTATTAGACCAGGTGAACGCCGATCCCATGAACGGTAGCTCAGAGAGACCAGATCCGACTATGAAAGAGTTAAAATCCGTCATAGCAAGACGGTTGATGGCAGCTCCACCCCGTTTCTCTGCCTGGCATGCGACAATATTGAAATCGCCGCCAATAACCGAGTAAGAAAAACCCAAAGGACTGAGACCTAAAATATCGGACCAAAGAGATAGCCTCTCTGACCGAACACATTTGGCATACACTGCCGAAAACAGAAAAGGAGAACTAAAGAAAGAAGAAGAGCAGGCTACCGAAAAGAGTTGGGAAGAGTCGAAAATAGGGTGGACCGAATAGGATTTGGACCATAAAATCCAAATCTTACCCGATACATTGACAGACCCTCCGCCAAAACCTAAGGATAAAACCGTACTGGTAATTTCCACCGAGTGTAGAAGAGGTTCCAGGATTGCTAGCACACCGACCGAATGTTTCCGAACAATGCGTTTAAGCCTAGCCAAGGAATCAAGGTTCCCAATACCGCGAACATTCCAGAAGAGAAAATTCGACATGACGAGACAAAAAGAAGAATGATAAAGCAGACTACAACAAGGAAAAAAAAACAAGCGAACTCAGACAAGATATAGTGAGTGCCGATAAGATCTGTCGACCTGCTCTGACGCCGCTATAGAGCGTGTACGGATGGTACGAGGAGTAGAATGGACTCTGCGCACTCTGCGACGGAAAGGACGAGCCAGAGATACCGCAGGCTCAACAGAAGCCGTAGATGACTCCTCACAATCGGTCGATGATGACCGATAAGCCCCAGCAAACTCCGAACAAGAGTTCCTGGACAGACAATCAAGGCGCTCATTCAGAAGCGCAATCTCTGCCTTACTCATCATCGGGATGGTAATGGACAGAGAGCAAGAAGAAGAGGGAAAGGAGCACTCTGCAGAGCAGAACGCTGGAGATGGACGCGAAAGTACAGGAGGGGCAGAATCAGCAGAAGTAAAACGTAAGCAAAAGGGAAGGCGAAAAAGGCGAGCAGTGCCCTGCCACCGGCTCTGATCTGAAACGGGGCAGATAGGAGCTGCTAAAGAGCGAAAGAATGATGAGGCCGGGATGACAGGATCTGATACCCCCGACTCAGCTAAAATACGGGATAGACCACGGTAAAGGCGTACCGGAAGAGCGATACTGGGAAGACAGAAATAAAACCCATCAAATGTAAGGGAGCTATCCAGAAGCGTCCCATCTAGCTGTGGGAATCCTACCATAACGAGACTGTCACTAAAAGTACAGCCCCGAATCGAAAGTGAGATTCACGCGGCGCGCCAATCTGCGGAACGATGATAACGGAGCTCCGATGGCTGACGGTATACCCTGCTGTCCATATAGTGATCACCGACGATCCCTATACTCACAGCGAAGAAAGAAGGATACCGCCCACGCCAGTCACTCCCGGCCCACAGAGCAGATCGATGGCCCCGATAGATTACAGAAAACATCGCCGCACGAAAAATCAAACAAGTCACTCGCAACACCATAATGCAGTCGTAGTGTCTCAAAACCAAAACCCAACAAAAAGTACCGGACGAAAAGTACCAGACTAGGGACGAGAAAAGGACAATCATACTGCTGAAAGCCATCAACACCAACGAGAGCCTTACGTTCGACAGAAAGCTACCAATCAAACATAAAGACGATAAGGCGAATAAGTCACCACAGTGACCTGACACACTACCAGGCCCGGCATAGGCGTAAGTGTCAGGGAGCTCACACCTAAGTGTGTCATGGCTCAAGAAAACTAAATCAACAACAAAGGAAAACCCCCAACCGTCACAAGGAAACCCAGCATAAACTGCCACCAAAGAAAGCGAGCAAGAAAAACATACCTTCCAACAAAGCTCCTCAACTACGGCAAGGCAAGGGGCAGCCGAGCCCTTGTCTGCTGAATCGCCCAAGAACGAAACTGCAGACAAATTCCCACCACCTACCTTAAACCAATCTACAGAACCACTCTCGAGACCTGGAGAAAAACCACACTCAACCGATGCTGGCACCATCGGAAGGCACGGGGATGGAGACAAAGTGATCAAATCTTCATCTGCCAATCCACCATAAACCTTACCAAAGCTGAAATCGACAGAGGTAGGGCTAGAAACCGCACTACCCAGAATAGATAATCGAGGAGAGAAAGGAGCGGTGAACTCTCCCTTCTTCCTATACACTGACTCATCCTCAAGGTGCAAACCCATCCGACCACAGTCGAGAACAGCATCAACGGAGCCAAAAGAGAAAGCAGACGACAAAGGTAGCGACAAACCCAACGCCTCCCCATAAATCAATTTGGGGGCAAACTGGATCTGAAGATCGCTAACCTCCATATCAGCAGATCTAAACGAAAGCTGGGAAGACTTCACAAAGCAAGGCGTCAAAACCATGAACTGACCATCCACCAACAAGAACTTGTGACGAGCCAGAGCAGAGAAGGCCCCGGTGGAATAAACTTCAATGGAGACCGATCTATCGCTCGAGATACAAACCGACACCGGAGAAGGGACAATCGCAAGCAAGGCGTCAGCGACGACAGCGAAAGGAGGACATCGCCTTACAAAATCGCCCGTAAAAGCGAAAATCCCCAAATACATAAAATAACCCATAGCCTCCCGCGGAGAAGCAAAACAAGAAGCAGAAAAGGCGTAATGAAAGTAGGAAGAGAAACAGGGGGGAGCAATCGGAGAAGAGAAAAAAATTTAGGCAGCCATTAACGGGAGTAAGAAAATAAGACCGTTGCTTATCTTATGAAGGTAAAATTGTTACAGTTTATATATATGTTACATATCTATTCATATAAACCAATAATGTAGTACCTTAGATATAATACTGTTTAAGTACCTGTTGGGCTTTAAATATATATTTTATAATAGTTATAAACATAAAGTTTACTTATGTTTATGATTATGTAATAGTTATATATATAATCAAACCTATTATTATATGATATAGATATTCGATTTTATTAAATGTGTTATAAGAAAGAAGAAAATGATTTTTTGAAATATATATTTTGTTGTGTTTGAATTTTAAATATGATTCTATATATAGTTATATATATAAAAGTTAACTTATATCAATTTTCTTCATCGATCCTGTTCTGATTTTGTTTTGGCTATTCCTATATATCAGCTTTGATTCGATTTCGTCAATTCCAAACTGTTAGCTTTGTTCGTCAAATTCGTGCCAATCTTGATTTGCTTTACAATTCGTAGCTTGTTATGTTGTTAAACTCTCTAGCCTCGAAAGGAGAGAAATCACTAATGATTAACGTTCTTATATTTATTAAATTTGATTTCAATTGAAACGACAATTGAAATATGCTGTTGTTAGTTATTTACATTTCCATATTTATGCCATTATCTGTAATTGTTCATCTATGAGATATTACACCATATCTTGTTGTTTATATTTTATTCAGTTTGTTACTGATGATATATTCCAGTTATATTATTATCGTATCTGTTATCACTCTGTAAGTTCCCTGTTAGTATAGAATTCCTTATGGGTTGAAATGATACATACTCGAATGATCTGTAGAATAGGAGAAAATCGTTATGGGTTGAAATGATAAACCCAAGCGAACTACGTTGAATTTAATTTTGGATTGCGGGTAGAAACGATATATACCCATATATATTTAAATTTCGGATTGAAATGATAAATATCTGTATTACTTGACCATAGAATAGAAAATTATATACAGGTACCGTTGGTCTATATATAAAAATATTTTGAAAATGATTTCCAAGGTTTTGAAATGTATATTTTGGTTTTAATAAATATTGATTTTAAGATATTATATGTATATGTTATTTTATAAGGGTTTAAAATTTAGATTTTTAAATTTATATGTTTGAAAATTTTAAGGTTATAAGTTAGTTTTGAAATTTTATTTTAAGATAGATTTATAATGATTTTTATAAATAAGGTTGGAGAGATAAATTTGAATTTATTTGAAACTGCATTTAATTAAGAATTTTATTTAATTAAATTGATTTGAAACTTGTTGAAATTGAGATTTCAACGGATATGACTTTATAGCTTGATTTTTGGCTTAAGGTAATTAAATGAATATTTCAAATTTAGATAAATTGAAGGAAATATTTAGTTTATTTGAAATTTTGTGTTTTATTTAAATGATATTGGATTTATTAAGTAAATATTTCAAAACTAAGTAATAACGAAGTTAAAATTTGATATATATGAAATTATCAAATCTAGTACTGAAATGTTTGAATACTAAATCTTTAAAATATATTGAAATTTAAATGGTTTATTTTGTGGTTCAGATCTATATTTGAAATCATTATAATTTGAAATAATTTATTAAGAAACTGATTGAATCGAAGTTGAAGAATTGAGATTGAATTAAATTTAAAATTTGGAATTCCAATTGGTTTGAATCGATTTATTAAATTTGAGGAAACTATTTATTATATAAAGTATTTTTAAATTATATTTTACTTTATAGATTATTTTAATATAAACTATTTTAATATAAACCATTTGTAATATAAACTATTTTTATATAAACTATTTTGTAAAATTATTTTATTATATATTATTATCAATACCTAAACTATTTAAGTGGTGGAAGTTATGATTTCAAAGTTATGGTTTCCAAAGTATTATGATTTCAAAGTGTTATGATTTCCAAAGTGTTATAATTTCAAGTATTTTGGTTTTGAAAGTACTATAACTTTGAAAGCGATATGATTTCTGGAAATGGGTGTGTTTGAAATGGAAATGATATCGTATCGATATGGTTTTGAAATGGAAATGGTATTTTGGTTTTGAAGTGTAACCTATTTTGAAATGACCCCGGTGTAATAATATCGACTGGTTATTGAAGAGACTAGGATCAGATGTTGTCATACTCTCTGCCAATACCGAAAATCACTTTAACAACCGTGTACGCGGTGGAGATTCCAGAATCAAGTAGGATGGTTCGGTGATGATTCTAAGTGGTATTTACATAGCCCGGACTCCTGTGAGTCAGCTTGATGCGGCTAAAACAGAAGCTATACTGGGCCAAGTGAGGTCATTTCTCCTATCGGACACATTTCTTCAATAACATTCTATTGCTTTTGTGATGTCATTGGGTGCACCCTTTGATTTGGGAGTGTGTCACGAGGTGGGCGGTGGTAGCTACTATGCGTTACCACCTGTCCAGGAGTGCAAATGGTATATCTACCCTGGCATTGCCTCGAGTGTCGTGTCATATGCCATATCGCGCCTTCTACGAGTTTGTTTTATGTCGTACTTATGGAGTGCTCCTTGATAGCCCACCCGCGGGTGGATTTTACAGTATCTGTATAGACTACGACATTATATAAAATGTGTTAAGGGGGATATGGGTAACGCCTTAATGCTATTTCAATAGTTTACTTAACTATAGACATATTATAATAGCATATATTACAACATAGTAGATAATTCCACGGATCCTTAGAGGATGATTATCCCAAACATCCTTTAAGTTACTTGTATTTCAGTTGATATTTCAATTGAGTTGGATTTATTGATATAAGAATGTTAATCCTGACTCGATTGTTTTGTGTTTTTGCTTTACGCACGGGTCAGACTGAGTGTAACCGTAACAGCCCGCAAATTCGTACCCCATGAGTCAACACTACTCTACATCAATCAACTCAAGTTGAACAGAAATGCGAACCATTATGGTTAAAGAAGAAGAGGTAGAAGAAGAAAATAGAAAACAACATCAGAATCTAACCATCGCAGCGGAATAAAATATAATAGATTATAAGTGCTCTTTACACAAAAACAAATATATATATATATATATGTTTATATATTACATCATCAGAGTTCCACATCAATATCATACAACTAGATACACAGCGGAATAACAATCAAATACGAAAGTATGTATCGCCATCCAGCTCGTCTCCTGAGCTCCACAGCATCATATCCTTTATTCTATAATACTCGATCTGACCCGAGCATTATAGTTAAATAACACCCGAGTCAGTCTGGAATACTAGCATGAGAAATCACACCCAAATTGATTATTAAAATTTCAAAAATCCTTTTGAAAACAAAAGCATCTCGTAAGACCATGCCACAAATAAACATGTCGGGTTTTTACCTTACGATAGCTAAAACACTTTTTATTAAAATCCTCTGATATTATAATAGGGTCTATTTACAAATACTTATTAAAATAGCCGAAATTGTTACATGATTAAATTCCAGCTACTAGCCACAGAGTGGGTAATACAAACAAAACTCGTAAGAGGCACGTAGGGAGAATGGATTTCCAACTAATGACTAGGCACTAGGGTACCACCTGTCACGGTACCTGGTCTAGATCAGCATACCGAGGATCACTCCCGACCCCCTGCAACACAAGACCGGGAATAACCCTTATTGGATAATCCCGAGTAAGATCACCCCACGGTTGTGATCAGCAACCGCACCACTAAGCCGAAATAAAAGGGACATCTAGACAGGGATGACCTCACCCTGAAGTGGGTGCTACCCACCTAGCCTTGCTGCATAACCCCTGATTTTCAGTCGTTCCCGGTTGATGAGGCTTGAGGCTAAGCATTACCTTTTAGATCATTTCACTTAGAATGCTCATCGTCCACCTGACGATGTTCTGAAAGCATTCATCCATACAAGTCCGTCCCGTGTTCGAACGGAACCGAAGGCACTATTCCTACTACATCCATTTTGGAAATATCCTTAGGATTAGTAGCGACTAGCCCTCGCACTTCACTGCTCCATCTTCCACTCCGAACTTGTTCTTCCCACGAAAACGTACAAACCGGATCGAAGTGGTTTTCGAGAAATTAATCCTGATCCCGGTCTCTTCGAAACAATCAGCGCATTTGGCCAATATTGGTAGTCAGTTATTTAACTATCAATTAACATTCACAACAACCATCCAACATAAATAATTTCACCAAATTATTTATTAAACTCAAATTATCTTCGCAGGATATATTTCCACTTTTCAACCCTTTAAAAAATAGCTTCAAACCATACTCTTCTGATGGAATAAATTTCCAAATAATTATTTACTGAAAACACCAAGTACAAAGCTTTAGATTATTAAAATAATTTAAAACACTTTATAAATAAAATATATATTTTAACATTTAGATTGAGAACTACTTCAATACTTTATTAAAAATATACACTTTAGGAATATTTAAAACGAGGTTACTTTTATAAAATATAAAAGTAGATTTTCTCTTTTAAAACAAATACCAAGTCACTTTTAAATAATTACTGCCATAATAGATTAAAAGAAAATACTTACTTTAGAATTTAAATATTTTAGAAATAATGAATTTTAAAAAAATTGCTTTTTAAAACAACTTTAAAACCTTTAACTTATATTTAAAAATTCACTTTGAAACATACTTTGTTATCCAGGGAGAATTTCCAATTTCAATCACTTAAATCAATTTTCCAAATTGATTTCCAATTTACTCCATTTGAAATAAATTTCTTTACTTACTCAATTCATTTCAAAATCCATTAATTCGTAGACTTTATTCATTTATTTTTCTTTGGTTTTGATTTTAAATCCTTTAGCTGAAACATACCAATTTCAGATTTTCCATATTTCCACTTATTCCTTAATAATTTAGATCTTAAATTTATAATAATGCTTTATTCTTTTAAATAATAACACTGAAGTTAAAAATTCATTATTTTCTTGTTTATTCAAAATCCACTTTTCATATGCAGAATGTATTTATTAGAATTTTAATACCACTATTATTCTTATCCAGTTAATTCTTAATTTATTTAAATTTTCAAAAATTATTTTACCTATAAATTCTCTTCCTTTTATTTTCAAAAATCCAATTCTATATATTCTGATAACTCAGAGTACTGAAACATATTCAAGTAAACCATAGCATCCAATATCACGACTATCAATAATATTCATTACAGAATATCGAGTATTCATAACAGAGAATATTTAACAATATAAATAATTTTGAGGAATCCAGATGGATCCCTCCAACCTGTTTCCCCGCATCCACAGATGTTAGCACAACATAAAATACCAATTCCACTTCGAGGTGGAATATCGCGGTATATGGGTTTTAAATATAAAATCAATCCGCTATCATGTGGCGCATAGGGTCTCATCCGCTATATAATGCGGGAAAACAAACATTCCAAGATGTATTATATACTATAATAAACATATCAAATCAATTCAATCATCCAACCAATTATTTAAATTTAATCATTTAAATTTAAATTCAGCTGAGTGAGATTAACTCACCTTTGCATTCGTTTGTAGTCCACTTCAATTCTGTCTTGGTTCCCGATTTATAACCTTGTATAAACATTACATATTGTTTTATCAACATTCGAGTCAATTTGAATAATTAAATTTCCATTTATAATTTAATTAACTACACAATTTATTAACATTAACAGAATTTAATTTACTAATAAATTAATTTAATCCAAACTAATAACTCCCCTTTTTAAAAATCTTTAGTAACTAAAATAGGTTGATAAAACAAGTTAGTCACCTTAATATATCCTTTTTAAAATTAAGCAGCAGGTTTACGGTGTGTGTGTGTGTGTGTGTATTTCTTTTCTAATCTATAAATATTCATTAAATTAAATTAAACAAACAGATATACCTTACTGTATCTATACTTTCTTATTTATAAATTCATATATTTTTCTAAAACTGCTATACATCTAACTGTAAATATCTTCCTTTGATTTAGTGTGTGTGCATATATATATATATATATATATATATGAAAATTAAAATATATAAGCATATTTATATAAAACGGAATTGTTATACAAATTTTCAAAATTTAAATTCCTATATATGCACAATATTAAATAAAATAAAATTGAAAAATTACAGCAATACCTTTCTGAAGTTCGGCCAGAACGCCAACGCTCCAAAATCGAGTCACTCGCGAGCTCGTGACAACCCAGCTCACGGTGCAAAAATCCTCACAGCAAAATGCCCAAATTAGTTTTGCCTCAGGAATCACTGCGACTCTCCCCTGCCGCACCATCATTCCTCGATCACCGAATCTTGACAAATCCACCTCCATCGCGACATCCCATCCCTTCCGTACGAACGACTCCACTATCGACTTCCCCGCGACTCAACACAGCCCTTCAACTCGCGAGGTACCGCTCCGTCGATCGAGATGAACGAGGAGGACGAGCGATTCAATATCTAGTGGGAAGGTGCTCGGATTCGCGATAATACTCATGAATTCGCAGAGGAAGAAGGCTCGAAAAATATTTTTGATTATAAAGAGAGTCGCTGATACGAAAGGAAAAGGTTGGGTTAAATTTGAAAGGAAGTGTTTGATTCAATCTTGGAACAAAATAGATGAAGATGGGAATAAGGTACGGAAGATAGACATTTTTCCCAAAACTTGGCCATTATTCTTACTTTAAAGACGTGAGTGGAAGCTTCAGAAGGAAGACAATGCGTGACTATATTTCTTAACGTGTCAAAGCTTAGTATAGTGTTCGATTATATTATTTATTTTCGAATTCAAATTTAAATTGTCCAAAAATTACAACACAAAATTCTGAACTCTTATCAAGGCGTGTTGCTAGGCGTTCACAATGTTATACACCTATTCTGAACACAATGGAAAAGGTTCCAAGTCCTAATTCGATCATAAGAAGAAGACAGCTTTTTGAATCGAATTAAAGTATTAAATTTTCGACATTAATTCTAGCGCGTTTATATATCGTACGCTCACACAAAAACTCCGATCAATACGAAATTCGAAATTCGATAATAATATAATATTACGGATCCAATGGAACTAGTTTCGTCGAATTCCAAGACTGTGCCTCGGAAGGCTATTTTTAAATATCGATTTAAAAGATATATTATTAAAATTTAACAAAACATTCCAAATTCAATTTCAACACTTTTACTATCTTCAGTATCATTAATATAAATTTTACAAGCCTTTAAATTATTTTTAACATTCTTAAAATTCCAGATTCAACATCTTACCCAATTTCCAATAATTAAATTCAATAATTAACTTTCCAAATAATGGTGATATTTGAAATTTAAGTTACAAATTAACTTTTAAATATTTAAAATCAATTAAATATTCCAATTTCTAATGCCTAAAAATTCTGGTCGTCACATTCCTCCCCCCTTAAAAGAATTTCGTCCCCGAAATTACTAGTTAGGAAGAATGGTCCAATACCCATTACTATTTTCCAAAACCAAACAGTTTTATCAACTTGCCATAACATATCTTTTATTAAAGACCCACTATTACTTCAACTAACTTCCTAAAACCTTCCATAGTTTCCAACAACATTATTTACTTCACTTATTCAAACTTAAATTTAAAACCAAATTTAAATTATCAAAACTTTCTCAAAAATTTTCTAACTCTCTAAATTTTCGAAATTTTTTGCCAGCGTCTCCTTTGCGCGACTTGCTCGGTACAACTACAAATGGCCTCTACCGGATCCCAAATTCCAAAAGAAAACAAAATGCCAAGTGGCTATATCAAAAACCCAATCAAATTTCATACTAAAATTTAAACACATAGCTTTTTGGTCCGGCAATTGAAATTTATCATCTGAAATCAAAACCAATTTTCCTTTCCCTCTGCATATCCTACATAGCAATAATATCCAATCACAATATTCCAAAAACATTTTATCGACTTCCTTACAAAATGTCAATATTTATTCATTCAAATATCAACTTAGAATATATTTGTAATATCAATTTTCCATTTAAGAATTCACCATTCCTTTCTTAAGTTTAGTAGAAGCATTTTATATACTTTTTTATTTATTTTCACTTCACCACTTTAGTTTATATGTATTTTTATTCAAATTGGTTCTCCCAATTCCATATGAATTCAATTTATTCTTATCTCCGAATATAAAATTTTATCTTCCATTTATAACTGATTCATATTATTATTTTAAATTAGTTTCATTCACTAATTTATTTCAATTTCCAGTTTGAAATCGTTTTGTCGTTAACAAAATCTTCCAAAAATTTACAAACTCCCAAAATTTTCGAAATTTTTTGACAAAGTCTCATTTGTACGGAGGAGCTTTTGCAATTTTACAAAAGATATAAATATATATACATCGACCCACCCGGTAGGAAAAACAAAAACAATTCATGTTTCCTATTTTTATTGCGTATGCGTACATTATTTAGAATTGTAAGCAAGCGGCTTATTATTTTAGCAATTAGTGCAACCAAATCCAGCCACACGGCTTTCCGGTACCTGGACTTACTCAATTCAAACATGTAAGTGCAATATATATAAAGCTTAACAATATTTCACTTATTTGCAATAGTTAAACACATGAATTCTAACAACAATGCACATTAAACACTTTCCATAAGCAATTTATATAGTTTTTAATACTGATTCAACAGTTTTCAATTTATTCATATACCATTTTCATTAAATTTGCATAGTTTACAACCCACTTGCTTATATTCAATTCATTTTTAAGTTTAAACAAACCCATATTATTCTGGTTGATTTAAAAATCAATTCTATCCACCTCTGTTAATACATTTACTTTCGTTTACGATAAAATGACTAATTTTCTGTGCAAATTTAATGTTATTCATGCAAATAACAATCACTTAAACTTAAAACCATTTTAAATTGACTCCAACTCAATTTATTATTATATATTTTTTTATTCTATTCTTTCTATCTTAAATCATTCACAACCATTTTAGTTAGCCCGACACATTCCATTTCAATTTTATTCACGATCCACTCATTTGCGTTTTATTTCTTATCCGCATTCATTTAAAACCATTCTATTAAACTTGAAAACATTCTACTTTTCTTATTGTCTCTAAGTTATTTCAATTCCTTAACAATTTAAATGGTTTACAATTATTTATTTAAGAATTTCATTCCATTAAATATTATCTATAACTCACCGAATTTTATTTCGATTAAAATTTATTTTCACTTGATTCAAGTCCAGTTCAATATCATTAAACTTAGTTTAAGTTGAATTCAATTCAACTCTCCTCCATCGATTTAGCTTAAGTTAATTTACTTCAATTTATTCAAATTTTATACTTATGCTCATTTTCATTTTACAAGTAAATTTTCTTTTCTATTCTACTTACTTCTATCTCAATCAAATCTCATTCTAAATCTACAATTTCATTTGATTAGTTATTATAAAATTTAAATTTTCAGATTCAATTCATTCAATTGATTACAAGGCCATTTTCAATTTATTCCTAAATTCATTTGGGTTTTATTTGCAACCAAAACAATTCCTACTTTAATCTATTTCCAATCATATTTACTTCACTAACAATTCAAGTCGAATTTAATTTATAACTTGAGTTTTATTTTCAAACTACATTATTAACTCACAAATCCAGCTTTTATTTGACTACATTAGGTTCCATTTACACATTTTATTAACTAATTTATTATCTAATTAGTTCTCTCCCGGTTAAAATTCAATACTTGATTTTTAATTCCAAATATCACTTCATTTAATTTTCTTAAGTTTATTTTATTTTATAATTCAAGTTTGGATTTTTCGTTTTATTTTCCAATTCATTAAAAATATTAATTTTGGGTTTTCTATCCCACTTTTCAATTTTATAAGTCACAACTTATTATTTTACACATTTCCATTCATTCTAGGCTTGAATATATTCATCTCTTATTTTTAACTCAAGATTTACGCTATTTATAGCCCAAGTATATTTTATTCTATGGATTTTTAATTCTTTTATAAGATATTCTAATTTATTTATTCCAAATTATTTCTTATCCAACTTACTTCCATTTATTCAGGTAAGAATCTAATTCCATTCAATAACTCAACTGAATTTTTATTCCAATACAGTTTTATTTTAACTCGGATTTATTTAATTCAATTCAATTCAATTTTCTTCATCAATCCAAGTAAATTTTATTTTTAACTTATCACTTTAAATTTAAATTCCAACATTCAAAGCTTATATTTCCTTCGTGATTTAAAAATCATCTCAATCTATAAGCTTACAACTTATCTCATCAGGATTTTTAAACACTCGGCTTTTGGTTTCAAATCATTTTGAAATCTCTAACATCTCAAATCACAGTTCTCAAAAATTTAAAACAATCCTGGTTTTTATCCCCAACAAATTTCCTTTGAAATTTTCAAAAACAACTAGCTTTTCTGAACAAATCAATTTGGCAGCAATCCGTCACTTAGAAATTCGAAAATGAATACTGATGATGCGGCCGTCATCATCAGAATTATTTCCCAATAATCCAAGTGATTTCAATGCTATATCACTTTCAAAATCCATTTTAAACAAATTTACTTTCAGAAATACTTCCAAAATAATAATGCTACTATTTATCTTCAAGACACTTCGAAAAACACTTCCAAAATCTTCAAGATTTTAAATTTCCAAATCCTGCTTAAATCAATTTTAACTATAATTTATTTGTATAAATTCCCATTTGATCATATTTTGATTTATAAATCACGTTGATAATGTATATTTATAAATTTCTTTTCATAAATGAATTTATTTTCCTTAACCTTTGGTTACATTTTCAATTTCTAGTTAAATTTCCGCTCAACAATGATAATAATTTAATATTATTCTTCCTAACATCCAAGCAACCATATATTAGCTAAAATAGTTTGCAAAAACTTTTCTTTATATCAAAATATATTTTTGGGTAAACTTATTTCATTCACCCACATTTGAAACAATACCGTGTCAAACTGTTCTATTCAAGTGTTTAGAAACCCCTTCGATACAGTTGTCCAGACTATGCCGATGAAGGTTCATATGCCACTCAATAAACCAATCAACACAATATAAAACCATTTTTATATCCACTAACAAATACACGCTCATATCTATTAATACGCTCAAACTCATTCTAGAGTACTACGGACTCTATTTAAATGAGTAATTCCCACCAGAGCCAAGGTTATCACCAACCTAAGCTCCGATACCAACTGTAACAGCCCGCAAATCCATACTCCTTGAGTTAACACTATTCTACATCAATCAACTCAAGTTGAACAGAAATATGAACCATTAGGGTTAAAGAAGAAGAGGTAGAAGAAGAAAATAGAAAACAACATCAGAATCTAACCATCGTAGCGGAATAAAATATAATAGATAATAAATGTTGTTTACACAAAAACAAATATATCTGTTTATACATTGCATCATCAGAGCACATCATCAGAGTTCCACATCAATAACATACAACTAGATACACAGCGAAATAACAATCAAATACGAAGTATGTATCGCCATCCAGCTCGTCTCCTGAGCTCCACAGAATCATATCATGTATTCTATAATACTCGGTCTAACCCGAGCATTATAGTTAAATAACACCCGAGTCAGTATGGAATACCAACGTGAGAAATCACACCCAAATTGATTATTAAAGTTTCAAAAATCCTTTTGAAAACAAAAGCATCTCGTAAGACCACGCCACAAATAAACATGTCGGGTTTTTACCTTACGATAGCTAAAACACTTTTTATTAAAATCCTCTGATATTATAATAGGGTCTATTTACAAATACTTATTAAAATAGCCGAAATTGTTACATGATTAAATTCCAGCTACTAGCCACAGAGTGGCTAATACAAACAAAACTCGTAAGAGGCACGTAGGGAGAATGGATTTCCAACTAATGACTAGGCACTAGGGTACCACCTGTCACGGTACCTGGTCTAGATCAGCATACCGAGGATCACTCCCGACCCCCTGCAACAAAAGACCGGGAATACCCCTTATTGGATAATCCCGAGTAAGATCACCCCACGGTTGTGATCAGCAACCGCACCACTAAGCCGAAATAAAAGGGACATCTGGACAGGGATGACCTCACCCTGAAATGGGTGCTACCCACCTAGCCTTGTTGCATAACCCCTGATTTTCAGTCATTCCCGGTTGATGAGGCTTGAGGCTAAGCGTTACCTTTTAGATCGTTGCACTTAGAATGCTCATCGTCCACCTGACGATGTTCTGAAAGCATTCATCCATACAAGTCCGTCCCGGGATCGAACGGAACCGAAGGCACTATTCCTACTACATCCATTTTGGAAATATCCTCAGGATTAGTAGCGACCAGCCCTTGCACTTCGCTGCTCCATCTTCGACTCCGAACTTGTTTTTCCCACGAAAACGTACAAATCGGATCGAAGTGGTTTTCGAGAAATTAATCCTGATCCAGGTCTCTTCGAAACAATCAGCGCATTTGGCCAATATTGTAGTCGGTTATTTAACTATCAATTAACATTCACAACAACCATCCAACATAAATAATTTTACCAAATTATTTATTAAACTCAAATTATCTTCGCAAGATATATTTCCACTTTTCAACCCTTTAAAAATAGTTTCAAACCATACTCTTCTGATGGAATGAATTTTCAAATAATTATTTCACTGAAAACACCAAGTACAAAGCTTTAGATTTTTAAAATAATTTAAAAAACTTTATAAATAAAATATATATTTTAACATTTAGATTGAGAACTACTTCTTTTATTAAAATATACACTTTTGGAATATTTAAAATGAGGTTACTTTTATAAAATATAAAAGTAGATTTTCTCTTTTAAAACAAATACAAAGTCACTTTTAAATAATTACTGCCATAATAGATTAAAAGAAAATACTTACTTTAGAATTTAAATATTTTAGAAATAATAAATTTTCCGAAACTTGCTTTTTAAAACAACTTTAAAACCTTTAACTTATATTTAAAAATTCATTTTGAAACGTACTTGGTTATCCAAGGAGAATTTCCAATTTCAGTCACTTAAATCAATTTTCCAAATTGATTTTCAATTTACTCCATTTGAAATAAATTTCTTTACTTACTCAATTCATTTCAAAATCCATTAATTCGTAGACTTTATTCATTTATTTTTCTTTGGTTTTGATTTTAAATTCTTTAGCTGAAACATACCGATTTCAGATTTTCCAAATTTACACTTATTCCTTAATAATTTAAATCTTAAATTTATAATAAATTCTTTATTCTTTTAAATAATAACACTGAATTTAAAAATGCATTATTTTCCTATTTATTCAAAATCCACTTTTCATATACGGAATCTATTTATTAGAATTTTAATACCACTATTATTCTTATCTAGTTCATTCTTAATTTATTTAAATTTTCAAAAATTATTTTACTTACAAATTCTCTTCCTTTTATTTTCAAAAATCCAATTTTATATATTTTGATAACTCAGAGTACCGAAATATATTCAAGTAGACCATAGCATCCAACATCACAACTATCAATAATATTTATTACAGAATATCGAATATTCATAACAGAGAATATTAAACAATATAAATAATTTTGAGGAATCCAGTTGGATCCCTCTAGCCTGTTTCCTTGCATCCACAGATGTTAGCACAACATAAAATGCCAATTCCACTTCGAGGTGGAATATCATGGTATATGAGTTTTAAATATAAAATCAATCCGCTATTATGCGGCGCATAGGGTCTCATCCACTATATAATGCGGGAAAATAAACACTCCAAGATGTATTATGTACTATAATATAACATATTAAATCAATTCAATCATCAAACCAATTATTTAAATTTAACCATTTAAATTTAAATTAAAATTCAGCTGAGTGAGGTTAACTCACCTTTGCATTCGTTTGTAGTCCACTTCAATTCTGTCTTGGTTCCCGATTTATAACCTTGTATAAACATTACATATTGTTTTATCAACATTCGAGTCAATTTGAATAATTAAATTTCCATTTATAATTTAATTAACTACACATTTTATTACCATTAACAGAATTTAATTTACTAATAATTTAATTTAATCCAAACTAATAACTCCCTTTTTTTAAAAACCTTTAGTAACTAAAATAAGTTGATAAAACAAGTTAGTCACCTTAATATACCCTTTTTGAAATTAAGCAGCAGGTTTACGGTGTGTGTGTATATATATATTCTAATCTATAAATATTTATTAAATTAAATTAAACAAACTGATATAACTTACTGTATCTATACTTTCTTATCTTTAAATTCATATATTATTCTAAAACTGCTATACATCTAACTGTAAATATCTTCCTTTGATTCAGTGTGTATATATATATATATATATGTAAATTAAAATATATACGTATATTTATATAAAACGGAATTGTTATACAAATTTTCAAAATTTAAATTTGCTATATATGCACAATATTAAATTAAATAAAATTGAAAAATTACAGCAATACCTTTCTGAAGTTCGTCAAGAACGCCAACGCTCCAAAATCGAGTCACTCGCGAGCTCGTGACAACCCAGCTCACGGTGCAAAAATCCTCACAGCAAAATGCCCAAATTAGTTTTGCCTCAGGAATCACCCGACTCTCCTCTACCGCACCATCATTCTTCGATCACCGAATCTTGACATAGCCGCCTCCATCGTGACATCCCATCCCTTCCATACGAATGACTCCACTATCGACTTCCTCGTGACTCAACACAGCCCTTCAACTCACGAGGAACCCCTCCGTCGATCGAGATGAACGAGGAGGACGAGCGATTCAATTTCTAGTGGGAAAGTGCTCAGATTCGCGATAATACTCATGAATTCGCAGAGGAAGAAAGGTCGAAAAATATTTTTGATTACAGAGAGAGCCGCTGATACGAAAGGAAAAGGTTGGGTTAAATTTGAAAGGAAGTGTTTGATTCAATCTTGGAACAAAATAGATGAAGATGGGAATAAGGTACTGAAGATAGATATTTTTTTCCCTAAAACTCGGCCATTATTCTTACTTTAAAGACGTGAGTGGAAGCTTCAGAAGGAAGACTATGCATGACTATATTTCTCAACGTGTCAAAGCTTAGTATAGTGTTCAATTATATTATTTATTTTTGAATTCAAATTTAAATTATCCAAAAGTTACAACACAAAATTCTGAACTCTTATCAAGGCATCCCGCTAGGCATTTATAATGTTATACACCTATTCTGAACAAAATGGAAAAGGTTCCAAGTCCTAATTCGATCGTAAGGAGAAGATAGCTTTTTGAATCGAATTAAAGTATTAAATTTTCGATATTAATTCTAGCACGTTTATATATCGTACGCTCACACAACAACTCCGATCAATACAAAATTTGAAATCTGATAATAATGTAATATTACGGATCCAATGGAACTAGTTTCGTCGAATTCCGATACTGTGCCTCGGAAGGCTATTTTTAAATATCGATTTAAACGATATATTATTAAAACTTAACAAAACATTCCAAATTCAATTTCAACACTTTTACTATCTTCGGTATTATCAATATAAATTTTACAAGCCTTTAAATTATTTTTTACAGGCTTAAAATTCCAGATTCAACATCTTACCCAATTTCCAATAATTAAATTCAATAATTAAATTCCCAAATAATGGCGATATTTGAAATTTAAGTTACAAATTAACTTTTAAATATTGAAAATCAATTCAATATTCCAATTTCAAATGCCTAAAAATTCCGGGTCGTCACAGTCACATCATTTGAGACTCACATTTCGAGTTGGAGCTTCGCTTGGAGATCCATCTATATCTATTCAGCTTTCAGCTATCCAGTTGCTTTGTCCAGACTCATCGGTGGCTTATGTATTAGAGTTTCATCTGTATTTGAGATTTTGTTGTATTTTATTTCAAACTCAGTTTTTTATATAGTAGCTTCATGAACTACTATTTATCTATTCCGCTGCATATAGTTATACTACTGTGATTCTGTGATTTATTTACTTACTGTATATGCTGAGTTTTTCCAAATATAAATTAACAATCTGATATTTTGAGCAATTCAAGTTCAACATGTGCGGATGTGAATCGTTGAAAATATCGAGATGTTACATATACAAATCAAAATCTCTTGGAAAATCATAAACAGAGTTGGAGATAGTTCGACAAAATCCTCAGAGTCCTTCCATGGAATTTTGAAGCAAAAGTTAGGGCTATTCAAGAATCAAAGGATATGAAACAGATTAAAGTCGAAGAACTCATCTGAAATCTTACCACTTACGAAGTAGAAATGAAATTCAAGGAAGAATGAGAATGAGGTGATAATCGAAAAAATCAATAGATCTTAAAGGAACAACGGAAAGTGATGATGATGATAGAGCAGCTGAGCTGGCACTACTAATAAAAGGATTCAAAAAGTGGAACCGCAAATATAGAAATCCAGCTCTAAATCAAAAACTGAAAAGCAGAATAGTTAAGGTTCTAGACAACCCAAAAGAACGGGAAATCATCTGTCACAAGTGCAATAAACCTGGCCACATCAAGCTTAATTGTACTTTAAATCGACTCAGCCAAGAAAAGAAATCCAAAAGGAGAAGTTTTACAGCCACGTGGAATGAAAGTGATGATGATTATAAAAGCACTGGTAGTGAGAGTGAAAAAGCAAATCTATGCCTTCGAGGTGATAAAACTGATAGTCATGATGATGAGCCAAGCGAGGTATCAAAAAGCACTCACTCCGAATTACTTATATATTTCCACGAAGTAAATGACTGTTTTGAACGACTTAGGGAGAAATACGCTAAAATTGAACCACAAAGAGGCACTTTGATAGAATTAAATAAACAACTTGATCAATTAGTTAAAAACTATCAAAGCAAGAGCCCTAAATGTGATAAGTGTCCAACATTTGAAGAAGAGATTAAAAAATCAGAAATTAAAATCAAATCACTTGAAAATGAAATTCTAATTTTGAAAGAAAGTGAAAATACTAAGAGAGAGAATTCTATCAAAAAGTGCACATGATTATTGAATGAAAATGAATCTCTCAAAATACAAGTCCAAAAATTGTCTACAACTTTAGAAAAATTCTCCAAAAGTGAAAGGTCATTGAATATGCTATTAGGGAAACAAACTTTTAATACTGTTAGACGAGGACTTGGATATAATCAATCTGAACGTGTTAGAAACGAGATTAATCATGTCAAATCTGAGTGCACAATCTGTAGACACAATCACAATAATTGCTGGTATAGAGCAAAATACGTGAAATCAATTCTAATTTGTGTTTCGAAAGGCACGAATATAAAATCCCTCAAAGTTAAACAAATCTGGGTGCCAAAAGGAACATATATAAATAGTTTTGGGTCTCCACAAACTCAATTTTCAAAATCTATTGCCACTAACAACCATGGACCTATAAAAATAAATAGGTCACAAAAATCTTTTATCGTGTAGGTATGGTGGCAGGCTAAGGAACAACAATAGTGTTACCTGGATTCTGACTGTTCCAGGCACACAACGGACAACAAACCAAAGTTTCTTAGCCTAGTACAAAGGTGGCAGAATCACAATGAGAAATAATGAAAAATTGTCGACAAAGGTAAAATAGGTAAAGGTATCGTGAACGATATATGTGAAAATCTGCACCATAATTAAATCAGTCAGTTATTGATAAAGAAATGAATGCTGATTTTGATTATGACTTTTTCAAAAGTGTTGGCCAATTATACTTTTTACACTGAGAACACTACAGGTACCTCTAGAGTCTTTGAACTACTTCATATAAATTTGTTTGGACTAATGAAGGTTTTTTATTGATTGATGATTACTCTCGATACAGATAAATATATTTGTTTATCCTACGGCTTCTAGATCTGACACTATGTCCGTTATTTGTTTATTTGCATGATTTCAATTCAATTTCAATTCAATTTCATTTAAAAACTATAAAAATGATTTTACGAAATTTTGTTGCACACTTCATGGTCTGGTCTATGACATCCAATTAATGATCATCTTGGGTCAAAGGGAAATTCAGATGTAGATTACACTGGTAATCTAGTTGATAGAAAAATGATTGGTGGAACGTGATTTATGTTGAGACATTTAGTAACTGCATCGTTTTTCAAAGAAAATATCTGCATATTTTGCATTTGAAATGATTTTCAAATCGCAGACATTTTTATAAAACCCCTTCCAGAAAATCGTTTTGTTGACCTTGTTTCATATTAGTCATTTTAGGAAATATGATTTTATAATTATTTTTAAATTTGATTTTAGATGACTACATTTACTAATCTGACTCCGTACTTTATCGTAAAGATAAATAGTGATTGAAAAAGTGAAGAGTGTTGATACTAA
The DNA here is from genome assembly GCA_030765085.1 of Allium cepa. NCBI lineage: Eukaryota > Viridiplantae > Streptophyta > Magnoliopsida > Asparagales > Amaryllidaceae > Allium > Allium cepa. The sequence continues at coordinate 350,635,914 of CM060928.1, forward strand.
TCATATATTGTAACTTGAGATAGTATAATTAGTGAATTTCTTTAGAAATTTAAACAAGAGTTATAAAAACTTTTTGTTGGTAAAAATTCCATGACCATCTCTAATTTTATCATATTTCTATCGACCATCATTCACCAAAATCCAATATAATATGTCAATACGTGGTACTTAAACGGGAAATTATTCGTTCTTCATTTTATTATATTTTTAGGAATAAAAACATCCAAAGTATTCACTCTCATTTAAAAGTCCTCACGGTTAAGCATGGGCGAATTACATGGAATTTTTTATTATGTGCTTCCATGCTCATTTAAAAGTCCTCACGGTTATGCATGTATGGAACACATATCAAAATTGATTGATTAAATAGACAAGTTGATTCTAATCCCATTTAAAAGTCTTCATGGGTATGCATGGTTAGAAGATACTTGAATTCATTTTTTTAAAAAGAAATTGGAAATACTACTAATCTCATTTGAAAGTCCTAACAGTTATGCATGGTTAGTAGATATTCAAATTCCTGATATAAATATACCACAAATAGACACAACTATATGGTTTTATATGATGACATTATCACAATCATTCTAAAAGTGGAATATGCACCTAACAGAGTATTTATGATTTTTGTTTCATTTTTTATTGAAATTTAATATTTGTATTCCATTGGGAATTAATGTTGTATTAATGTATATCTCTATTTTTCTAACACTATTACTCTTTTGCTGATAACAAAGGGGGGAGAGAAAGGTTAAGATTTGGCATATATGAAGGGGGAGCTTTGTGTAAAGATGGAGCATTCAAATAGGAGTAGCAAATTGAATGATCAAATACATTTAATATATTCAAAATCTTAAATATACGTTTGTTATCATCAAAAGGGGGAGATTTTTGAATATGCAAGTATATGATTTTTGTTTGATGATAATAAACATATATATATATATATATATTCATTTAAATGTATTTGTTAATGTACTATTTTATTTTTCACATAATTAAATAAATATTTGCTGAATAAAATAAATAACACAGGATTTAAATTCAAACGGATATTTTATTCAAACAAATATTTATTACAAATTTGAATAGTATAAATTTGAGCTCTCACTATATATATACAAATTTCAGTTACATTACAATTTCAATCACATCACATTTTTCACCATACATACATTTGCACCTCACTACATTTCACTCATACACTCGTATTTTTCAACTCTATTCCAGAATGAATCCAGCATCTGAGCGATATGCAAAATAAACACTGACATAGCAAAATTGAAAATAAAATATTTTTGTAGTGTAAAATAAAATGTATTTGTGAAAATATTATTTGCCTCAATTATTTGGGTTGTTCGTCATCATTTAATTTTGAATTCATCATACACGAACAACTTGTGACATGCACAATGTATCACTGTACATGCCACAAGACCGTGCACACCGATATACACTTGACAAAACTGTAGGGACGGGTGAGCATAAGGTCAAACCTAATCAAAAGCTTGGTTCAACTCAAGTGAAACGCAAATAAAGTCATGACACGAGCATAAGGTTAAACCCGAGCAATAAGCTGGATTCAACACAGGTGCAATCTAAATGTACACATAATAGCTATGATCAAAGATAATAAGTGAAACAAGTTCAGCTACACATATCAAGAATATGGACATGTACTTGATACTACCCAGAAACTTAAAGGCAACCAAACCTGAGTATAGGCTCAGAGGCACCAGAGAGCATGCACAAGTGAGTCGAAGCAATAAAATCAGGCAAGAAGGTCAAGTGCACTAAAATATACAGAACATGCATAGTCACACTACACCAGACCAAAAAACAAAGACCACAATTATGAACTGATCAGGTGCAACAAAGGTCATAGCAGTGAAACTACAAGTGAAGGCCTCAACATCAATGCAGTTCACATATGAATATAGTGAATCCAGATGAAAGTGAGTACACATGAAGACAAACTCAAGTGAAGCAAAAGTCATGTGAACCATGAAGTATACAAGACACACAGTTGCAGAATCAAAGTGAACATAATCAACATGTGCACCAAACAGTTAAAATGTTCAGACTAGTAGTAGTGCAACCCAAAGTCAAAATGCAAACAAATGAACATCAACACAAAGATTAGACTCAAGTACAAAATGTATGAAATCAGTGCACAAAGTGGTGAACATCACCTAGAGAAGACCATAACAAGTAACATATATGCAACCAGACTAGTTTCAACATGCATCATATACATGAGGACCAGAGCACCAGTGAAACAAAAAATGGAGGCAAAGCTCAAACACACATACATATGCATATGGAACAAACATGATGAACATCACATGAAACAAACTACTGGACAGAGGACTTCAAACTAGCAGTAATAGTGATCAAGCATTAGGTTGGAAAAACTACAGAGCATGTAACAGTTATAACAAAGTTAAGTAGCAGTTTTGAACAAAGAACAAAGAATTGAAATGGTCAGCAAGTAACAGAGAAACTCAGTAACTAACAGCAATTCAAAGGTCGCAGGAAATCGCAAAATAACCATCTCAAGTACAAAGCACAATCAAGGTCGAATACAAGCATATGTAATCAAGTACAGACAAGCTATATAAAGACTAGAGAATAAATGGAACAACAAAACTATGATGATCTAGGTGGTAGCAAGAAACCGATGTTTCAAATCAAATCAAAGCAGTGAGTCAAACAATTTCAAAAAGAGGTATATACTGTAAATCGAACAAAGTCCAGAAATCATTTCAAATGGCTGAAGTCAAGCACGACTAAAGTCAAGTTTAATCAAAACCGTGGTGGCCAAGGAAGTCGAACAATTCAGAAACCAAAACCGTGATAACCAAGTAATCAGAAATGTATGCACTGAAAAGGTTAGGATTAATCTCAAGCATTCAAGCAAAATCAATGGCTGAGTTAGATTAAATGACAAATTCGATTGAACGAAATTATAGGAATTTGATTCCTATTTAAACGTAACATCATCGGCATACGAGAGCATTCGAGTTCAAGCAAAACAGAGACCAATAAATCATTAAAGTCGAATCAAAGTCGAGTATTATCAAATATCGAACTACATACCATTTTAACAAACGAACTTGACTTAATTGAAGCAACGGTGTGTATAACAAAGAGACGATCATTTGACAGAGCAAGCAACGCGATATTATTCAAATGATCAATTAAAGCGGCGCCTCAATTTCCAAAGCCCTAATTTGAGAAGAAGAATGAACGAGTTAAAAAAGAAGCAGCCATTTCTTTGAAGAACAAAGGCCGAAAGAAATATAGTAAAAAGAAAAAAAGGAGCCGACATTTTTTTTATTGTGATAATTTTAGGGCCAAATTATAATATATCTCTTGGGCTTTAGAATTTTAAATTAGGGTTTATTGTATTTTTAAAATTGTTTTTAAATTTGTATTTTTCTTTTAAACAGTTGTAAATTCTAGTTGTATGACTAGGGATAAACTACGGTGGTGTAGTTCGAGAAATCGCAACTCAGTGGCTGAGTTGTGGCAGGGTTTTGAGCATAGATTTAGGTTATTCGATAGCGAGTGTCGCAAGTTTACGTGTGTAAGCGTCTAACTACTTAATTTCTAGTAGAAACCTTAGGGGCAGCATGTAGGCAGGGTTTTGCCAAAGTTGGGTAAATCTATGTGTTCTATTTTCTGCTTTTTATTATTCTGCTATTATCTATGCTATTATTATTCAACTGTTACCTATGCTGAAATTATTTTATATACTTCCGCAATAAATTTTTATAATTAATAGTATCACCCTATTCACCCCCTCTAGGGTGAAGTCGATCCTACAACAATCTTCCTCCCCCTTAAAACCCAGGACCGAGCATCAAACAAAAGGAAGAAGAAAAAATGAAAGGGGAATGCAACAGCTTTCAAAAAATAAAATAAATGCAGGTTCTCGTTCAAAATTCAAAATCAAATTCTCACTACACCTAAAATCAAAAATATATATAAAAGGGAAGAATGAAATCAAACGAAATTCGTTCGAAAAGAAAAAAAAAAGAGAAGGGGCACGAATGTCGCGACCACGTCGAGGAGCATTGAGGGAAGGGGAAGGCACGGTACGAGTTTAATGGGGATGAGGCACTTTGCTCGTTGGGGAAACTAGGGCTCGGGAGGGAGGGGGGATGGGTTTCTCTTGGGGTTTGAGAAAGTCGACAGTAGTGTCGAAGTAGTTTTTTTTCACCCGAAGTTTGACTTTGGGGGTTGTTAAGGATCGACGGCGGCAACATCGGCTTTGGGTTGGAGGGGCACAGCTGTGAGCGAATGATGGTGAGGTGCGACGGTTGGTAGGGAGTCCTAATTTTAGCATTGACAAAGGAACGACGATTGAAACCTTATGATGGTGATGGTTCGAGCGTCGATCTGCCTGGGCACGTGATGGAGAAGAAGCAGTTGCGTGCAAGGCTCATTCACGAGGAAGAAGTTATTAGTGAGGGCAATTAACCGTGCTAATTTTGATTAATTAAAATATATATATTTATATTTAAATTTTAATACTTAAAAAATGGTTATCCCCTACGTACGATGTCTAAAAATCATGAAGAACCGCTCACGATGGATTCGTAGTTGAAATAGGTTGGAGGGATCCAACTGGATTCCTCAAAAAATGTTGAAATTATTTCATATTCAGTGATATGATTTATTTGAATAATTTGTGATAGTTTATATTGGAAATTGAAATTATTGGATGCTATGGTATTGCTGATACATTTTTGGCATTTTAAAATATCAAAAATCTAAATACTGAATCCTTAAAGGAAAATAAAAAGGGGAATTTTAATGTAAAATATTTATAGTAAAATTAGATAAATAAAAAGTAATGAACTTGAGGAAAATAAAAGGGTAGATTTTAAAAATCCTATCTAATAATTCTGGGATATGGGAAAAATAGAGATTTTTGAATAAATGTGAATAAAAGTGTTTAAAAAATAAGAACTTAAGTGATACTGTTTTAAGTATAAAAGGATGTATTTTTAAGTTTAAGATTTAAATAGTTTGGGAAATAAAAGGGGAATTTTGAAAATAAATATGAAATTGATGTTCCAGATTTAAATAAGATTTTAAATCATAAAAAGGAAGTGAATCTAAAATTAGTGGGTTTTGGAATATATTTGGGTTAACTAAGAAATTTATTTGAAAATGGAATTTAATTTGGAAATCGGTTTAAAATCGATTAAGCAATGTGATAGCAGTGATAAATAGGAAAAATGAGATTATGGGATTTATAAAAGGAGTTTATATAAATAAGGTAATTAAATTTTCAGTGGATAAATTGAAGTGATAAACTCACGGTGAGGATTTATAAGGAAATGGGTAAATCGGTTAAAAATAAATGATAGGTTTATTTTTAGAAATGTTAAAAGGGATTTACGTAATTGGGGCGTAAATTAGTTAGAAATAAATCAAGAAGGACTTATTAATATTGGACTGGCAATTTGGAAGTTGAAAATATATATTTTCTGAGAAGTTAAGTTATTTAAAAAGGAAATTTTGAAGTATTAATTAGAAAATTTAAAGTGTTTAATGAATATTTCAGATATTAATTCTTTAGTTGCTTTGAAATGGGTTTAAGTACATTTTAAATTACGAATTAAGATAGTTATATTAAAATAATTATTATTTAAGAAGTAATCTATATTATTATTTCAAAGGGATAAATTATTTAATATTAATGTTATTTTAGTAATTGTTATCTAAAAAGTAGCTTTGTTTAAAGTTAACTTGGAATTTTTTTGTAGAAATTTCATAAGTATTCTTTTGAAAATTTTCAAAATAAAGTTGGAAATATTGGTATGCTCGCATGGCGTAAATCAGAGGCAGTGAGCGCCTAAGTCTTGGATTTCTCTAGGATAGAGACGTAACCATTGAGTTGTGATCCATGGTTTGATACGCAGTGGTACTTTCTAAATTATTGTAAAGGTTTTTCAAATATCTTTGAAAGAATGGTTTGGTGAATTTACTTAACTCGATAAGATAAGTGTATATTTTTGGATAAAGAGATTTAATTTATTCAAAATTTGAACTAAATAAGACTTAGGGTTTTCAATTGAAATGAAATATTTGGTTGAATTGATTGTTTATTTGATAGTTAAATAACCGACTATCAAATCTGGGCATAAATATAACTTTGGAAATATCTAGAAGGAGCACGGAAATTATATGGTACAGTTATCGTTCGAGGTGCTATACTGTACGTATAAAATCGTTTCGTTGTTTTAGGACATTTTTAAGGAATCTGTCTACTAACGGTTAGGAGGTGATCTTCGATCTTATCTTCGTCTATTTATTTCCTAGAGAACCTAGGTTGAGTTTACCAAGAAATAGCGAACGTTGTTTCGAAGAGACGGAGATCAGATTTGTTATTCGAAAACCACTTTGATCTAACGAGTACGTTTTCGAAATGAAGACAAGAGCTTGGAGTCGAAGATTAAGCAGTGAAGTGCAAGGGCTAATCACTACTAATCCTGAGGGTGAATCCAAAATGGACATAGTAGGAATAGTGCCTTCGGTTCCGTTCGGAACGGGAACAAACTTGTATGGATGAATGCTATCAGTACATTGTCATTAGAGGACAATGAGAATTCTAAGTGAATATTTCTAAAAAGGTAATTGTAGCCTCTAGCCTCATCAACCTGGAATGACTGAAAAGTAGGGGAGATGCAACAAGGCTAAGTGGGTAGCATCCAAGTAAGGTATGTCTATCACCTTTCTAGATAACATTGGATATTATCACTACGTGTGAAAGGAGCTCGAAAAGGGTGGGAACACCCAGGGTGATTGCATATTCGATCTATCTAGGTCAGGGATAGTTCGATCTTGTGTGACAGAGATCGATAGGTTCGATCTTGGTACAGTGTTTCTAGACACGTACTATGACAGGTGGTGCCTAGTCATTCAGATGGAATCCATTCTCCAATAAGCGTCGTACGGTTTTGATTGTATCCAACTATGCTGGAACGTGAGATGCAAACATTCTAGCTATTTGAATAAGTATTTGTACTTGGACACTATTATAATATCAGATGATTTTGATAAGAAATGTTTCGGTTATCGTAAGGTAAAAACCCATCGTGTTTATTTGTGGCGTGGTCTTATGAGATACTTTTGATTTTCAAAGGATTTTGAAAACTTTAATAATTCGAATTGAGTGTGTTTTTCTCACGCTGGTTTTCTAGACTGACTCGCATATTATTTTATTATAATGCTCGGGTCAGATCAAGTATTACATATACACAATAGGATGCTATGGAGCTCAGGAGACGAGATGGATGACGAAGACGTGTATCATGTGTCTTATTTATATTCCGCTGTGTGCGGTATGTTGTATATTCAGCTTTTGTGAGGACAAGTTATTATAACTGTCCAGTATTGTGCTATTGATTGTGTTGTACTCTAATGAAGTAACGTGTAAATAACAAGTTATAGTTCTTTTGTATAAAGATCAGTTGTTTTCTATTATATGTTATTCCGCTGCGATTGTGAGATTCTGTGTTGTTATTTCTATTTTCTTCTTCAACCTCTTTCTTCTTTCCCTAACGGTCTGGTATTTCTGGCATTCGGTTGTTCGGCATATAATATAGTGAATGTATTGATGTCGATTTTTAGAGGTCGAAAATCTGGCCCGTGATAGGAGATCATCTCCTAACCGTTAGTGGATGGATTTCCTTATAATCGTCCTAGAAGAATGAAATGAGCTTATACGTACAGTATGGCACCTCGAACGGTAACTGTACCACATAATCCCTGTGTTTCTTCTAGATATTTCCAAAACTACATTTTGGTCCAAATTGATAATCGGTTATTTAACTATCAAACAAACAATCATTCAACCAAAGATTTCATTTCCCACTAAAGTCACCAAGCCTTATTTAATTTAATTTCAATAAATTAAATTTCTTTTTATAAAAAAGGTATATGCTTATCTCACCGAAATAAGTATATTCTCAAATCATCCCTTTCAAAAATGCTTGAAAACTTTTAAGAAATATATATATAAGAATAATTGGAAAGTGCCATTTGGTATCGACCATGGATCATAGCACGATGGTTGCGTTTCTTTCCCAGATAATCAAACTTAACTTAGGCAATCTTTGCCTCTCGATTTCCGCCATGAAATTGTACCATTACTTCTCGAAATCTTTTATTTCAATAATTATCTCAAAATAAGGCTTATAAAGTTTCTATAATAATTTCCATGTTTAATTTACGTAAATACTCTTTAATAAAATTTATTATATAAAAAAATATTAATATTGAATATATTTTCCTTTTGAAATAATAATATTGACAATTAATTAACATTATATCACATCATTATAAGATAACTTTAATAATTTAAAATATACTTTTAAAACATTTTAAATAATTAAATAACTTTGAAAACGACAATTAAATACATTTTAAATAACTTTTATGAATCATAAAATAATTATCCTTAAAACAGCCTTGATTCAAAAGCCAACTTCCAAATATGAAAAGAGGCTTATTAATTCCAATGGTACTTAATCAAATCACCATTTGTTCCATAATAGTCATGAATAACATATTTAAATATTCACACCAATCTATCTTTAACAATCAATTTAACATCATATTGCCCAATATAATTATCACGATGATAAACAGATGTCCATATAAATATGATAGCAGAATAGGGTATTATTTCTGATAATCATTATCCAAAAATTCACATATTCAGTAGTAATGGCAGAACGACGATTTATTCTACCAAAAGGGTCCAATTAATTTAATTAGCAAAACAGTGTTTTATTCCACTAAACAGATGTCAAAACATCGTAATTAACATGAATTAACTCATCATTATTTTTACTTGGGAAAATAAATTAAATGGACAGGTCATATAAATTTAAACGACGTCATTTGTTTGAATCGGTTATTTAAATTTCTATCCGTTTTAATATACCATAAATTTTCACTTATTCAAACTTGACAACCGACTTTACAACAATGTAGTGTTGGTTGATACGAACCCATCGCAGCAAATTTTATGTTAATTGGTTCTCGTATGCATTTGTTATCACATTTTTAAACTTACAAATATTTATAAAATTAAAACATTTAAAATTTTAAACCTCCTTCACCACTTTCTTCAGGCCGAACCCCATCTGCTTTAAACCGCTACCACTTTCTTTTCCTCTTCTCCTCCCACTTGCTTCCATTTTTCTATTTTAACTAAGAACCCAATCCAAACCAAATTTCCTCGAACAACCCATGGTTCTTCACCGATATCTTCACCCACTTGCACGTGCCTCTCGATCCAAGCCAAATGCTTCAACAGCACACTCTCTGCCTTCGATCATCCTCCCACCTAAATCATGCCTGCACACACGTGTACATGCATGTGCACGAACGAACCCTGCCGCCGTTCGGCCAACCGAGACCACCCACCAATGCCCCTTCCTAAGCTCGACTATCTCCACACCCACACTTCACCTCCGACCCCCTCTGGCGAAATTCAAACCCATGCTAAACCCAGATTTTCGACCACCGACCCTAAATCGGCCTCACCTTCCTGCACCTCACTCACCTTAGCCACCGTCGCCATTAGGAAGCCCATTCCCTCTAACTTCTCCAGTCGAAGACCGAATGCCTCTCGTTGCCCCTCATTGCCGCAGTTATGTTGTGTTCCAGCTTTGAAAATCCACCATTCCCAACCCTAAATTCCCTCGCCAATGCCAACGAAAGCTGAAGTCAAGAATTGGCCATGGTGAACCCCTCGGCCTCATCACCGTGGTTCCCCTCGACCAAGCCGTACCTTCCCTCGACGACGCTATAGCCAAAATTTAATTTTTGATCGAATTCCAATCATCTTTGCATCTCTCACAAACCAAGCCACTAAAAACTATGATTTCTTCGTTAAAAATCATAATGTCATACGACAATCATGATCAAATACATGAATCAATGTTTTAAGGGTGTTGAAAATTGAAAAAACCTAGGTTGCTTGCTATATTTTCACAATTTCACACAATATATGGAAGAAACACACTTCAAACTATTTTTAATGTAATCTATGCTCGAAAACAAACAATTCCCTAGTTTACATCATCCACAAATTCAAATTGAAAAGGGAGATATTGATTTTTGAAAAACCAGAGCATATATAAATTTAAACTCTGTTAACTTAACAGAGTGATATTTCGACATGTACAGGCATTCAACTTTAAATCCTCACCATCAATGTTGTTGAGATCTTTGAAACTTCTAGTTGATCTTTAGTCTAGGATCTGGAACCTTGAAAGTCTTGTTTTTTCTTTTGGATTCGACAGAGTAGGTTGTGTATATTTTTCTTTCTTCATGGTATTTTGTTTTATAGGCTTTTGAAATCTAAAGCTAATACACACGCACACCCCTATACACACACACATGTTTAGGCAAGACAAAATGATGCATATGTACATAATTTTGGGGCTGAAGAAGACTTGCAGGCCTGTACAAGGTTTTTCTTTTGATGGATTTGATGTACAAGGTTTTGGACAGTTTGACATTGAGGTGTTGGGGGTTGAAATGAGTTGAGGTGAAAAGATATTTTCAGCCTTCTTCTTTTTGTTTGTTTGACTAGACCTTTGCTTATTTTCTTTCATCTGACTAGGCAATGCATATGTATTTATACTTTATTTACTTGTAAAATTTGATCAGGCAATGTTTTTATTTACTAGTAAGTTTTTGGTTCTACCTTTTACTTGTTTACCTATGGTTATAATTTTTTTTATGTTTTAGTTTTTACTTGATTTCCTTTTGGTTATTTACTTTTACCAGGCAAATGCATATGACTTGTAAATTTCATGTTTTACTTTTCACTTCCATTTGATTTTAAACATGCTTCACTATTTTTAAACAATTGTTAAGTGGTATTGACTAAAACAATTTTAAGTGTTCATATTCCTATTTATTCCTATTTAAAATATATAAATCAAAACAATAAAAGTTTTATTATTCCATTTTTATAAAAATAACGTTTTCCTTAACACTTCTTATAAAAGATTTCTTATTAAAATGTTTAAAATGATTCTATAAATTTTATCATATTCATCTTATAATATTTTCATATATATATATATATATATATATATATATATCTTCTTTCATTTTTCACTTACCATTTGTGCATTGTTTATGACATACTATTTTTATTTAGTTTATACATTTCTTCTTTTTTAGCTAATAAACAATATATTTTCATATGTCATATTCATTTGATACAACAATATATTTTCATAGATATATGAAAATCCTAAATTTTAAAACTCTTTCTATTGATACAACAATATATTTTCATATGTCATATTCATTTCTATTTTTCATGGATTTATTTCTATTCAATTTTATTTGTTATGCATTTGTTTTCAGTTTACATATAAATTCTTTCGTTGTCATAAATATATGATAAGTTCCATTTTAATCAATTTTCTATTTTGTAAATAAAATCTGGAAAATTCAAATTATTATCTGGGTTTTAAAACTATATGTTTTTACCAATCGTTATTTAACGAGGATTTTTATTTTGATTACAGGACCTTATTATTGAATATTTAAAAATAAATATTCATATTCAGGACGATAAAAATCCCGGATCGTTACAAATTGTGACGACCCATTTTTTTGGACGGTTAAAGTCGATAATAAACCATACATGTCTAACCCAAACCATTCAAAATGGTAGGTTACCAATGGGGTTTAATAAGGAAATATGAGAAAAGAAGGAAATCAAACACAGACTCTCATAGTGGAATGACACAATATAATATTTAAATAAACAGTTCATGAAGCTGTTTTACAATATACATTTGATTACAAAAATTTTGCAACATAATCAGAGTACAATTGTAAGGACTCGGAATTTTAGTCGTTGATTTTGAAATATTAAATTGATTTAAATATCAAATTGATTTAAATATTAAAATGATTGGTTTAAAAAGGTTGGATAACTCAAAATTCTAAATATTACGATTTTATTACAGTTAATAATTGAAATTCAAAAACAATGATTATTAAAATATTTGAATTGAGGGATTTAATATTGAATAGTGATTCAAATAATTGGATTTCAAATTGATTATCAATTCAATTAATTCAATGGGCTAAAACTCGTTTTAAATGAATAGATAATAATGGTAAATTCAACCTTTAATTCAATTGCGGTAATAACGGTTCGAATAAATAATCAAAAAAATTTATTGTTAATATAACAACTCGATTTCTATTGATGTATTTTTAATTTAATTTATTTTATTTTTCCATAATTTTTAATTTGAAAAATATTGAAATTCTCGTTTGATGTTTTATCAGTTTTGTAATTTTACAAAATCCAATAAGTGTATATTATTATTGTTTTTGGATTGTATCGTTGTTCTGAGCACGATCGTATTTTTATTCTGTCGACTCGGGATCTGTACTTGAGTGGAAAATGATGCAGCGAAACACCAAAAATTTCAAATATATAAGTCAACCTATAAACCCAAGGTTTCTCCGAACCTTTTCATTACCATTCTAAACAACATTAAAACAAAATTGAATATGAACAAAACTTAGACATTAGTATAAAACTAAGCCACAAATTTTTTTGCCTTGTCCCCAAACATTTTCCTGCTCTTTTTCCGTTTGGTTCCCTTTTCGTACCGTACCCATTGTGCAAAAACCAAGGCAAAAGAAAACATATATCTTCATATGCCAATAAGTAAAATCAGATCAAAGAAGAAAACAAACACTTAGCAAAAATTTATCTTGTTTCCTCATCTCCTCCCTCTTTATTTTTGTTGCTTTCAAACACAAGAAAACAGAAGAAAAAAAAGCTAGTCTTTTAACATTCTAAAACAAATAAACTAAAATCAAATTAAATTGAAAGTTTGCATCTTTTGCCTTGGATGGACTAGATCTTCACACGGATGCACTATGTGATAGTCGTGAAGTTGTTTGAATTGAGTTCGAGAGTGGAGGCCGATTCTAGGGTTAGGGATTTCGAAGGCTATAGTTGTTGGTTGTTGTTTTGGAGAGGATGGTTGTGGATCTTGGGGAAAGAGCATCTCAAGCCGGGATTTGATGATGATCGATGAACTCTGGTAGCTGCATCATTTTTGTGGATCGACAAGAGGGGTAGGCTATCACGTTTTATGGGGGAGTTCGGATTGGAATTGAATGGCATAGTCGAGTGGAGCTCACGATGAGGTGGAAGACGGTGAGATCGAGTTGAAGGGTCATGGTGGATGGGGCGTGCAAGGAAGGGGAAGGTTAAGGGCATGGCAAAAAGTTTTTGGGCATCAATATCAGAAGCGAGATTTTAAATATGAGGAATCAAACGCCGTCAGTTACGTCGGAGTCGTGTCATCATCCTCTATTCGGTGGAGTTGAATTAGTTGCATCGGAAACTAGCCGAATCTAGAGCTACAGTCGAGCGTTGTTCAACCATTGACCAAACTGAATGCGAAAGCGACAACTAGAATAAAAGCGAGTTAAACCCACCTTTCTGATTTACCAATTTATTATTGTGTATATTAAATTTATTTATTTTTGCTTGAATTGATTTAATTGGCTGGTTGGTTGAATATGATCTAGGGTGATGATATAGCATCTTGAAATGCTATTAGATTATTTGAACATGTTCTAGGATGACGATGTAGCATCTTGGAATGCTAGTAAAACGTATTTAGGTTTATTTCTGAATTATTCCAAGTAATTGAATCATGTATGGAGTTGATAAATAGAATTTATTTAATTACATTGTTTAATTTTAACGTAATTGAATTTAAATATGCTTGGTGTTATTTATTTGGCCAAATAAATACCGTTGAATAATAAACAAAAGAGTTTTATTATGAATGACCATTGGGTAGCAGAATGAATCCCCGTTTTGCTATAAGATTAATTTGGACATTTATTCAAGCGTCAGTTGATTTATATTGGATAGTAGATGTATTAACAATTGATTGTAAATCATGGATTGGTTTACATATATGCATGTTATTACGTAAATGCATGTAATTTAACTTCGAAAGTTAAATTGAAATTAAATGGTAGTTTGTTAACTACCATTGCGATCGTTAAGCCTCTTTCAGAACTTGGGAAGCTACGAATGTTGTTCGCTTCAAATTTTAAACTTTGAAGTAAAAGGTTTTGTTAAATTATTACATATACAAATTGTTTTGTTTAATAATTATTTTACAAATATTTGTAAAAATCATGTCTTTATTAAAGTTAATTATATTTTAAAATTAATTGTATATTTGATTTTTTTTAAGGATAATAAATTATTTTATTATTCGTTATTTGAAGCTAGATGATTATTTCATTAATAATGCTGTTTAAAAGTTAGTAATTTTTTTAAAAGTTGATTAAATTTATTTTATTAGATTTCAAATTATTAAAGGTTAAATTATTAACTATTAATAATGTTTTAAAATTTTATTTTTATACTATTAAAAATGGTTAAGATATTTTTTATGATGTTTAAAATCTTATTAATTATAATTATATAATAAATTGTTTATAAAAGAAATTTTTTATGTAAAAGAATTGGTTAAAGGAGTTTATAAATTTGAAAGAGGTTTGAAATTTGAAAAGGGAAGTTTACAAATGGTTTGAAATTTGTAAAAGAATATTTCTTTAAATTAAACTTTGAAATTTATAAATAAGCTTTATAAACTTATTTGAAAATGTTCATAAAATAAAGAGATTTTGGAAAGAAATTTTTGATTTTCATAGCGTAATTTGAAGAGGCAAATATTGTCTACAGTTTGTTATATTTTCCCAAGGATAGCGACGTAACCATTGTACAAATTGCGATCTACGAAATTTCATGGCGTAATTCGAGAGGCAAAGATTGCCTGCTGTTAAGTTTGGATTTCTCTAAGATGGAGACGTAACCACTGAGCTGCAATATATGGTCGATACCGAATGGTACTTTCCATATCAATTTTAAAAAAATCTGAAGTATTTTTGAAAGAAATGTTTTGTGAATATATTTATTCCGGTGAGATAAGTATATGACTATTTTTGAAAAAGAACTCAATTTATCGAAATATAAATTAAATGACGCTTAGTGATATCGGTGGGAAATGAAATTTTTGGTTGAATGTTTTTTTATTTGATAGTTAAATAACCAACTATCAAATCTTGGCCTAAATATATAATCCTTCTTAAGTTTGGTGGTAGGTAAACGATTCCCTACTTAACACCGAAGGATTTTAACTTTTAAAATATTTAGGAGAAACACGAGAATTATATGGTATAGTTACCATCGATGGTGATATACTGTAAGTACATCCTCGTTGTTCTTCTAGAATAAACGATGAGGAGATTCGTCCACTTAAACGGTTAGGGGGTGATCCTCGCTCTTATGTATTGTCTGCTTATTTCTTAAAGAACCGGTATTGTAACGACCCGTAAATTTTCGATGATTTAAATCTGTTAATTTAATAAGATTTTGGTAATTTAATATTGAAATAAATGAAAATTTGTAGATTATTAATGAAATAAAAACTAGAATAAGAAATAATAATGTTAATTTGAGTTAATCACTAACAACTTTAATGAAATTCCAATCAATGAAAAATAATGTAAATGTCATAACTTGGTTATAAACTTAATATAGGAAAACAAATGTAAATATTGCATAAATTAATAAAATATTATATAATAAATGGTAATTGAAAAAATCGATATTATTTAAGTAACTATAATAATTGTTTGTAAATAATAAACCCTTGCAAGTGTGAGTAAAAAAGATAAATAGTAACAATTATTATATGTTACCTGTTTGTTTAACCTGTTAAATTAAAATTGAAATCAATTGCAATTAATTCCCTTAATTAGTGCAGTTAATGTGGAGTAAATCGATAATTGTAGAATGCAGAGTCAATAAGATATAACCAATGCAAATTCTATTTCATGATATGATAATTGATTGAATAAAAATAATTGAAAATCAGGTTTGATCAATTTAATGGAATTTAAGATATAATAAATGGATTTATTTTAAATAAATGAAATTAAGTATTACTTAATTGAAAGTAAGATGAAATGGGAAAATATTAATGTACTAAGATATAAACCAAAATTAATTATAACCATAAGATAATAATTGATTGAATAACAAGGTTTAAAAATCTAATAAATGGGTATATTGGAATTTTAATTTATAGTCAGTAAATTTACTGAAATTGGAATTAAACATTGATATTGGAAAATTAATTAAAATTGAATTGATATCTAGATTTGTTTTGAATTATGGCAAGTGTCTGAGAAATCCAAAAGAACAGAAAGTGTAAATTATCAAATTTGGATTGGAAAGTGATTTAATTAATTTAATATTAATTTATTTAATTAGTGTGAAATAGCCATTTTGGCCACTTACTTGGATTTCGACGAAACTAGTTTCATCGGATCCGTAACGTTGAATTATTGTAAGGTTCCAAGTTTCGTAGCGATCGGACTTACCGTTTACTCGTACGGACTCGAAACGCGTAGAAATCAATTCAATTGAAATCAATATGAAATAAGCCGATTTCAACATAACTATTTCATACGATGGAATTAGGACTTGAAACCTGTTCCAATGAGTTTAAAAATATTAAAAATATCTATTTTGATATATGGGATTACCCATTTTCGTTCCGGAGACAGAACGGGCTTTTCGGGTCGTTTATCGTTCAACTTTCAAATTAAATCGTGTCCATTCATCTTTATTTCTGACCTACCTATAAATAGCCCGTTATAAACTCTAGCTACTCCTTATTTTCATTGTCTATGTGTACAATTCTCTGTGGCTTCTCCTTTCTAATGATAGACAAGCCAAACAAATTCTTCAGTTTAATTTCAATTCAAAAAAACCAAATCCAAACATCAAACTTCCCCAAACCATATCCAATTTTATATCGTTTTGAAGCTCTTGATGTTACGAAGCGACGGAAAGTGTTCGATTTCAGAAATAGTGCTCAAGTCAGTAGGAATTTACGGTCAAAGCACATAAATCGCGAAAACCTAACTCGATTTGGGCGTTTTTTATTTCGGCGACGATTGGCAAAATTGGTTGAGGGGTTTCACAGAGCATGCTGCGTGGAGTCGATTGGTGGTAATGGCATCATCTATGGTGATGGAGGGCGGTTGAAATTGTCTGATTAGTGTTTTGAAACCCTCACTCGAACGGAGATGGCGACGACGTCGCGGGAGGCCACGTCGCCTTTGGTAGGGGCGGTTTGGATGGGCGAGCGTATGGGTAAGGTCGGCGAGCGCGTGGATGGCGTCTGGAGGCGCACGGTAGAAAGTTTAGAGTGGTGAAGGGTTTCAAATGTGGATTGGGTTGAAGGTCGCGTGATTTCTTTTGTGACGTGGCGCTGGTGATGCTTTGCTTTGTTGTTTAATTTAAATTTAAATTTAAGTTTTAATTGTTCTAACTTACGTATCTTTGGTGTACGAGCTCGGATTCACGCGTGGTTTATTCCGCTAAGATCGTATCAGAATTACGGACATTTTGACGCTTGCTTGGATGAATTCTAAGACTGTCAGAATTTTGAGCTTAAATTGAATTTTAAGTCGATTTAAATCCGAAGGTGGGTGTTTTAACCTACTCACAATTACTAAACTATCTTATGTTAGTTAATTTAATTTATGGTGTGACTAGAAATTTATTTATTGATGTTTGGTATGTTTAAAATTTTCATTCTAGTTAAATTTGATTATTATTTCATTTATTCATCGTTTAATTTTAATATTGAATTTAATTTGTTAATTTAATACCTGTTACTAATTTCAGTTATCTATTGATGTTTATTGACTGATTTAGATGATGATTGTGATAGATGGCTGATTGTTGATTTTGATGACTGGATGTTGTATTTATATGGTTATAAACTACAAGTTCACTATGGGTTGAAATGATATATACCCGAACGATCTATAGGTTGGGCTGAAATGATAAACTCGAGCGATTTTGTGGATTTTTATATTTTCGAGACTGCGGATTAAAATGATATACACCTCTTAAAAATAAAATAATTACGGACTGAAATGATAAATATCTGTATCACTTGACCCTAGGGTAGAGAATTATATACAGACACTAGATGGTTAAATTAAATGATTTTAAAATCCTTAACTTTCGAATTTAATTTACTGGTATTTTGGAATAAATTTTGATTTATATAAATTTAATTATTATTGAAAAACCAAGTTTTATGACCGAAATGTGGATTGGTTTAAAGGAATTGCTTCCATAAATTTAATTGAAATTTTAAGGTTGAATTTGAAGTATAAGCGAAATTTATCGGAATGAGTTGAAATTGTTTGAATATAACTTTGAATATATCTGGAAATTGAAGTAGCTTCTACATTCCAAACATGAATTAAATCGATGAAAAAATTAATATTTTATTTGGAAATTAAATGGAGATTTGAAAATGAATTTTGTCGATTTAGATATGGGATTGGTTGAATTGTGTTGAAATGAAATAAATAGTAGATTGGTATTAACTTCAAATCCATATTTAATATAAACTGCTTTCAATATATATTAATTTAAAGATTCTAATTATTAAAATTTTCAAATTTCAAACTATTTCAACCCTATTAACTATATTAAATCATTTTAACCTATTTTAAACTATGTTAATTTTATTTAATCTATTTTAAATCTACTTAACACAATTTAATTTATTATTAAACCAATTAAACCATTTTAATTTATTTAAATCTAGTTAATCTAGTTTGAAGCTATTTAATCTATTTTAATTATATTTAATTTATTTTTAATTTATTAAACTATATTAAATCAATTTAATAGTATCTTTAATCTATAATAATTTTTTTACAGTATTTATGTAACGACCCAATTTTTCGACTTTAGAAAGTCGAAATCGATACGTCCACTGTATCCAATGCCGAACAATTGAATGCCGAAAAACGGAACTATTAGGGTTAAAGAAGAAGAAGATAGAAGAAGAAATAGAAACAATAACAGAATCTCACATTCGTAGCGGAACAATATATAATAGATAAATGAATTTCTTTTAAACAAAGTACTATATCAGTTATTACAATACATCATCAGAGTATATACAATACATCACAACAATGGCAATCATTATAACTTGCCCACATGAAACTGAACTTGCGCCAACCCATGCGCCGCGGATACTACATAGTATGAGCGATACGTCTCGCCATCCAGCTTGCCTCCAGATCTCCACGGCATAACTTTTCTGACTTCGCTCCAGAACAACTGATAACCTGACTCTAGGCTATCCGTGTGGAAAATTTTGGGCACCCAGAGTTTAGAAAGGGAACAATAAACTCTAGGTCAGTCATGGGACTTGTGTGAGATCTTAAAAACAGTTATTTTCACAAAGAAAGGAAAAGAAATCCGCTATGCTTTTGGAAAATGAAACTACCATATGGTCTCCCGCCACACACACAATGCAAACGTAGAATTAGAGGAGATTTCTCCTTATGATAGTCAAACATGCTTGATACGCAAAATCCTTTTGATATTATTATTAGTGCATAATGCAGAAAACATTTTGAAAGTATAATATTAATATTAGCCAGCATACCACCATAATGGTATACCTACTATAGCTACCAATTAAACGACAGGTCACCACCATAAGTATAAGGCAGGTTATACAATTAAAACCGTACAGGGCTGTATTGTTTCTTTGGATTTTCAACAAATGGTCAGGCTAAGGAACTTCCTATGCCATATGGGTACGCCTATGAAGGGACGCCCCGAGAACCTAACCGGATCTCTGCCAACACAAGGTCGGGTTACCTCACGCTGTAATACAGTTGTAACTAGGTAACCCTACGAGTATGCCATCCACGGTCGTTACCGACCTTTATCCGAGGATCCTCAACCACAAAGCAACAACCATAAAGTAATAAATTTGCAGCAACCACATAGGTTAAATATCTAGGCTCCATACCATGATACCACCTTTTTCCAGAAGGAAATGGACATACCATAAGGGCGCTACCCCCAAATAACCTTACCGCATCCTTCCTGTTTCGACCATTTTCGAGTTGTGAGGTCCGACAAGGTCTCGTCCATAAAGCTACGCTTTTCACAAAAGCCATGTTTCGATCAACAAATGATCAGTAACACTTAGCATGCCATATTACCAAATTGGGATGTATCACTAGTAACCATCAACTACATAACCTATGAGCTCATACGTCTCAGAGAAGGGTGTTAAGCTAAGAGAATAAATTCTCCGCCACCAATAGAAATGTATTTGATAGAAACCAGCTTTACATCTCAAAGTGTAAAGTCGGACACACATCCATACAAGTTTGTTCCGGGATCGAACGGAACCGAAGGCACTTCAAAGAAGCCCTTGCAAATCCGGATACTCACTAATCACGTCCGGACTCCCCATCACAAAGGGTGATATAATCTCTATACCGGAGCAATTTAGTGCAGAGACATTCAACAGGTAATCCTTTCGCTTTCGAAAATACCCAGTCTTCAACACCATCTTCAAATGCAATCCCATTTCATCGTATCATTATTCAGAATGTGTTTTATGACATAAAGTCATCTCCCGGCTAATCCGAATAATGAGCGCTTATTTTAAAAATAAGTATTACATTCAGATTTCAAGTAAATCACAACAAATTTCCACTTTTTATCTTTTAAACAAAAGATCCATCACAAAGATTCGATGTGGTTTTCGGATAACCGTTTGGAATCCGACCTCCGGTCGCATCGAAATTCTGATGCCATTTAAAATCCAATATTGATAGTCGGTTCTTTAACTATTAATCAATATTCACAACAATCAGCAGATTTTAAATAATTTTCCCCCAATTATTTATTTTCAATATCTTCGCAAGATATATTTTCAACACTCGAACACTTTGAAAACAGATTTCAAATCACTTTCCTCGTGCGGAATAAATTTCCAAATATTTATATCTTTCCTCTAAAAAAATTTCCGAGTTCGAATACTTTAAAATAGTTTAAATCATTTATCCAAAAATATATACTTGGAAACATTTAAAATAAAAACTATTTTAAAACACTTTATTTAAACATTAGTTATGAAAAAAATTTATATCAATATCTCATATAAAACTCAAGTCCAAACTAATTTTAAAAATAAAATTATTAGATAGGGTGTAACTATTAACCATTTTCTAAATCAAATACCAATTCAATCTTTAAAATAACCACTTCTATAATCAACTTAATAATATTCGCTTTAAAGACATAAAAACAATTTCCGAAAATAATTTCTCCAACAATATTCTTTCGAAACCAATTCTAGAACTTTTAATTTATATTTTAAAAGCTACTTTGAAAACATACTTGGCTTTCCAGGGAAAATACACTTTCCATTTCAAAATAGTCCATTTAAATCAATTAGTAAATCCTTCTTGATTTATTTTGCTTTACATTCCAAATTCGTAAATTTTTTTCCACACTTTTAAAACAAACCAATATTTATTTTTAAAACAAATTTCCCTTTCCTTTATAAATTCTCATTGTGAATTTAAATTTCCAAATGTCCAATGATATACGATTTTCAAATTGATTTTTAAATATTCACTTTCAAACACCAAATCAAATTCCAAATTGATTTTTCAAATTTATTTCGAAGATTTCCAAATTTATTTCAAACACCAAATCAAATTCCAAATTGATTTCCAAACACCAAATCAAATTCCAAATTGATTTCCAAATTTATTTCAAACACCAAATCGAATTCCAAATTGATTTCCAAATTTATTTCCAAACACCAAATCAAATTCCAAATTGATTTCCAAATTTATTATCTTTTAAAAAAAATTCCTTCATTTCTTCTAAACTATTTAAAATCTGAATTTTAAATAAATTCTCCAACTTTTAAACAATATTACTCGAAATCCATTTATTAAAACTTTTTCCCATATTTTGGAATAAATTCGATAGGATTACAAAAATTAACCTTTACCCTTTTTAAATTCTTTCTTTTAAATTTACCCAATTCTTAAAATCAATTTATTTAAAATTTTCTATTTTAATTTCCAAAATCTAATTTATATATCCTGGTATTTTAAAATACCATAATATATTCGGCCAAACCATAGCCTTTAATGATTTCAGTCACCAACATAATCATTCACAGATTATCAATAAATCAACACACAACATATGAAGCAAATTCAAATATTTGAGGAATCCAGTTGGATTCCTCCAACCTGTTTTCCTGCATCCATAGATGTTAGCACAACAATTAAATACCAATTCCACTCTGAGGTGGAATATCGCGGTATATGAGATTATATAATATCATCAGCTATTATGCGGTGCATAGGGTCTCATCCGTTATAAATGTGGGAAATTAATCACTCCAATACACACACACACATACTATCATATATAATATCACAACCAAACAATCAATCAATAACTAAAATTCCAATTATTTTATTTTGAGTGAGAAGATCTCACCTTTGCTTATGCATGTAATACATTTCCGAACCGGCTTGCTTCTTTACAGATTTTGACCTAGTATAAACAATTCATGATTTATTAACATTTGAATTGGTCGAACAATTAATTACCATTTTATAATTCGACTTAACTAATAATTAGTTTAAACTAATAATTTGATTTTTACATAAACTTTACCATTATAAAAATTCCTATATTATATTCTCAAAATCTTTCTATATAAAAATAATTTTCTATTTTTAACTTTATAAATATATATATATATTTATATATATATATATATATATCCACACAATAAAATTCCTACTCTAAAAAAAATCTCTTTTGACTTTACTGGTTTCTTTTCACTGTAAATTCAAGTAATGAGTTTATATACAAATTTTTTTCGTATATACTTATACATACATATAAATTAAGTTATAGAAAATACATGTCTGACCTATCAATGCAAACCCTAGCCTTGCCTATCACCGCCCAGCTCGAACCCTAATCAGACCCTGTCATGATGCCTCGCCGTTGCTATATCGTCTTCAGCCCTCACGCACATTACCTATATCAGAATCGTATGCGCCAGCCTATGCGACCACCTCAAACCCTAACCGTCATCGCCTTCATCTACTGACGATCATTGTGAACGACGCGATTGCCACGAGATCGAATCCTCCAACTGCTCGAACATGTGAATCCCTAGCTCGATTTGATGTCGCGATAGCCTAGACAGCTTGCGATTCGCTCGTGTAGTTTCAAAAATCCCCATCGCCAACCCTCATTATCACTGCCTCCATCAAGTTTTCGAACACACCCAATCCTTTGCCGCCTAGATTTGAACACGGCTTTAATCCTCATGAAATTTATTCAATCCCAACCCAAAATCTGAAAGAGGAAAGCCAGCTCTAATTTGATTCACGAATGAAATTGAAAAAAGGGAGGGAAGGAGACGAGAAGGGCATAGCAGCATTTGTTTTATTTTTCTTCAACCATTATTCATACATACCGATTGATTTTTTTCGTCTTGAACGAGATCATTTTTCATTCTATATTTTTTTTCTTAAAAAAAATGAAGACACATGGTGAAGTTAAACAGGAAAAAAAGAGCACGTGTCTCAAAGTGGACAAGTGGCTAGTGTGTAGAGTTTTGAAGTTTAAAATAAATTGACCAGCCAAATTATTTAAATTTTTGAATTCAAATCGTCACAATTACACATCATAATCTCGACCTCCTATCGAGGCGTGCCGTCAGGAGTTTACAAGGTTATACCCCTATTTCGAACACAACGAAAAAGGTTTCGAGTCCAAATTCGATCGTTTGGAGAAGATAGCTTTTTGGACCAGTTATCAATTAAACTTCGATAAAATTTTCAGCGCGTTTTCAATTCGTAAGACCACACGATCATTCCAAACACTATGAAAATTGAAATTCGATTATAATACAATATTACAAATCCAATGGAATTGGTTTCGTCGAATTCCGAGAATGTGCCTTGGAAGGCTATTTTTAAATATCGATTTAAACGATATAATTTCAAAAATAATCAAACCATTTCCAAATTCAATTCTGAAGCTTCTATTATCTTCAGTATTATCAATATGAATTTTCTAAGCCTTTAAAATATTTTTAATCGGCTTAAAAATCAAGATTCAATATTTTACCCAACTTCAATAAATTAAATTCAATAATTTAATTGCCAAATTCATATTTATATTTAAAATTCAAGTTAAAATTAACTTCCTAATATTTAAAATCAATTAAATATATTTTATTTCAAATGTTCAAAATTCTGGGTCGTCACAATTTAACTATTTATAACTATTTTAACTATTTATAACTATTTAAACTATTTTCTAAATTTTCAAACTAAGAAAAGGGGAAGTGTTTATATTCCAATTCATTGGTCTAAAAACAATGTTGTTAATGATGTTATAACCTACGTTGGGATTTAAGTGTTATAATATATTGATTATGATGACTTTGAAGTAAGGATTTAACCTATTCGGAAATATGATTTTTGAAAGAAATTATGATTTCGGAAACGATATGATTTCAAATGTTATAAGAATTTGAAAGTGAATAAAATTTCAAAAGTGATAAGGTTTTGAGAATATGATATTTTGATATAAATTGTGAATTGACTTTTGAAATGTAAAAGAACCATCCAGTGTGAAATAAGCATTTGGTTGTTAAGGAGACCTGGATCGGATATTGTCATACTCTCTGCCAATAGCGAAAACCACTTTAACAACTGTGTATGAGTGGAGATTCGAGAAATGAAGTAGGATGGTTTGGTGAACGATTCCTGTATGAAGTATTTACGCGACCCTGAATCCCAAGAGTGAGCTTGATGCGGCCAAAATCAGGAGCTACGCCGGGCCAAGTGAGGTCATTCCTCCCATCGGGCACACTTCTTCGATATTATATCCTAACTTTGTGATTTGATTTGGTGGCCACTCTTGAATTTGATTTGGAAGTGTGTTCCGAGGTGGACGGTAGTAGCTGCTATGCGTTACCACCAGTCCGAATACACAAATGGTATATCTACCTTGGCCTTTCCTCATGTGCCATGGCGCATGCCCTATCGAGCCTACGAGTTTGTTTTGTGTCGTACCTATGGACTGCTCCGTGATAGCCTACCTGCGGGTGGAGTTTACAATATCTGTATAGACTACGGCATTATATAAAATGTATTAAGGGGGATATGGGTAACGCTTTAATGCTATTTTAATAGTTTACTTTATTATAGACATATTATAATAGCGTATTGTATTACATAGTAGATAGTTTAACATATCCTTAGGAGATGTGAATCCCGAACATCTCTTAAGTTATTGCACCCACGTTAGACACTGGATAAGAGATGTCAAATCTCGTAAACATCTCTGACGTTGTTACACTCATATTTACCGTTGATTTAATTTACATAAGATCTTTTAGTTCTGACTCGAGTGTTTGGTCTTTTCAATTCGCTCGGGTCAGCCTGAGCATTTCAAGATTTGAAGACCTTATCTCTGGAGGACGAAGACAAAGATTTGCATTATTATTATTTACTATATTTATTCCACTGCACTCATATTGTTCCGCTGCATTATTTATTTATTTATCTCAGATATGTGTAACTCTGATTATGTATTATATTAGTATAATAAAATGTTTTGTAAACAGCTTCATGAACTGATATTTGATTATTATATTTTGTCATTCTGTTGCGAGATTCTATATTTTTTTTATTTCTTTCTCCTTTTCTTATTTACCCCATAACAATTCTGCCCTTTTGTATTGTTTGAGTCTGGCATGTGTGTATGCTTAAAACGTCCAAAAAGGCTAGTCGTTACAGGTATTGAGCATTTCAGAAAATCGACGAATGTTTTATGTAGCGCCCGGGAAGTGTAAGAGTGTACTCATAAGACATACTCAAAGCTGTAACCACCTCGAAACCATATACGGTTTTATGGAGAAGTTTTGTGTTATATTAAAATGTTGGAAAACATGTGTGGTTCCGAGAGCCGTTAGGGTGTGGGAATCTATATGTGTTTCCAAGATCTATTTGAGATGTGGGAATCTATATGCAATTCCAAGACCATTATGGTGTGGAAATCCGTGTGTGATTCCGTGATCAATTTTGGTGCGGTACATAAGCTAGAACGTCGGACGTAGCCTCATCAGCGGAAATAACTAAAACCAGAGATAGGAGACATGGCTAGCAGGGTTGGAAAACCCATAGGGTGTAGTCCACTCCCTTTTCAAGCATTATCTATCTATCGGTTTTGGCATGTCGGGAGCGATGCACTCGGTCTTAGCAAGACCAGTTATGTTTTTTCTATAATACCCCGGCTAGACGGGATGATTCTTTGAAAGGATATTTCTGGTCCTTGTACAGGAGGACCATTCTCGAAGTACTAAGGGCCCCTCCATGGAAATCTTACACAATTATCGAACATGCCTTATCGAGTTTTGATTTTATACCTAGTATTGTTGTGATGTTGTAACGACCCGGATTTTACGACGTTTGATTTGGAATATTTAAATGATTTTAAATATTGAATTTGAATTATAGATTGATTTTGAATATGGAAATTTGGGTTTTTATTTATAAAATAAATTCAGAATTTAAATATAGGGATTTATGAGATAATTTAATTACTGAATTTTATAATTGAATATTGGTTAAATTATTTTATCTTGAGTTTTAAGTTATATACAAATAATTTAAAGGCTTGTAAAATTTATATTAATAATAATGAAGATAATAAAATTTTTGAAATTGAATTAAAAAGTGATCTATTCAACATTAAAAATAGCTTGTTTAAATTTACTTTTAAAAATAGACTTCCGAGGTACAGTCTCAGAATTCGACGAAATTAGTTCCATTGGATCCGCAATAATAAAATATTATTGAATTTAAAATTTCGTAGCTGTTGGAGTTATCGTTAGCCGTACGAGATGTAAACGCGTTGAAATTATGATAGAAATTTAATATAATGATCGGGTCCATAAAGCTATCTTCTCCATACAAGCGAATTAGGACTCAAAACCTTTTTCATTGCGTTCGAAATAGGGATATAACATCATAAATTCCTAGCAGCATGCCTTGATATGAGATCGACATTTCAAGATGCTAAACGATATATTTTATAATTAAATTAAATTATATTAAAAATCAAAATCAATAGGTCACCTTGCCTTCAAAAACACGCCACCATCCTTATACGCAACCGTTCTTTTTAAATCACCTCATACCCTCCTTTCTCCTATCAGAAATGAAATTAATCATTTTTCATTCAAAAAAAGAAAAATGTGGAACGAGAAGGAGATCTCGTTCCTTTATATATAAAAAATCGAATTCCATTTGAGTCACGATGGAGGAGTACTCACGCATGCGAAAGGGGGAGTGTAATGGGCGAGGCGAACTTTGGCATGCAGTGGCAACACAATAGTTGAGGGCTCGAGCTCGAGCAATGTTGAATCACGATGGGAGGAGAGGCTATTAGCGAAGAAGTTTGTTAGGGTTTCAGGAATGGGGACGCAAGGAGTATCGATGGTCGTGATTATGATGAAGGTTTCCACATGGAGCTGTTGGCTGGGGATGTTCAACGAGGATGATGGGTGGGCCGGTAGCGTGATGGGCTTGGTAATCGGTGTTGTTTTTTCTATTTAACTTAGGTTTTTATATATATATATATATATATATATGTTTAAGATCGGTTAACCTTATATAAGAATTTTTATATATATATAAATCAGAAGTGAATGAAAACAAGTTACATTTACACTCGTATTAACAAGACGCACGCTATGAAACCGGATTAGAGTAGTTTAGAGCTTCTGTAAATTTTAGCTAAATTCAAACACATTCGAATTTAGATTGGAAACGGAATGCGGAAGGGACAATAAAAAAATCAAGGTGTGTAAAATCTGACTCATTTGGATTGCTAGAATAATTTAAAAATGTTGAATTTAAATTATTGGTTGTTTGGGCGACTTTACAAATTTATTGTCCGTTGAATGATATAATATATATATATTGTAGTTTATATATTAGTATTGGGAGTGATGTTCTCGCACATTATAGCGGATGAGACCATATGCGCCCCGCATTATAGCGGATGACCCTTTATACCGCGATATCCCCCTCAAAGTGGGATTGGTATTTATTAACATCTACGGATGCAAGGAAATAGGTCGGAGGGATCCAACTGGATTCCTCAAATATATTGTTCATTTTTCATAAATAGTAATATATGATTTGTATAGAATAATCTATTATAGATTATTATAGTGATTGAAATTATTTGGTACTATTATAGCACCGGCATGAATTGTGATAATTTAAATAATTTAAATATTTTTCTTTAAATTTATGAAATTGAAGGGAATTCGATAATAAAAATATATATTGGGATTGGAGTTATTTTAAATAAATTGAATTAGGAAAAAAATATTTGAGTTTGGTTATACTTAGCTACGGTGAATTTGCAAATGGAGATTTTTTTTAAAAATGAATTGTAGAAAGGAATTTATAAATGATATTCTAGAAATATAAAAAGAGGGTTAAAGTCACTATAAATAGATTGGAAGTATAAAAGGAACTATAAGAAATGGATTATATAATGGAATTTTTTTCTAGTAAAACTAGAGGGGCTATAAAATTTATAAGTGATGTTTATAAATAAAGGAATACGTTATCATATGACAATGTAAAATATAAATTCATAGGGGAACGTGTATTAGAAGGTGGAAACAGGGTTGAGAAAAATAGTAGATTCCATTTTTGAAATGGAAATGGTTAGGAAATCGACAATGAATCGATATGTTGTGAAATCGAGAGAAAATTGTAAATTAAATTGGTTATTGAGATTTTAAAATTATATTTTAAATTTTAAGAAGTGAGTTTGTTTTAAAAGGAAAATTTTATTATTTTGAAAACTATGGAATTTTAAACTAGTTGAGATTGAAATACTTGGGTAAGTCGGTCTTCAAATGTTAAATATCTATTTAATAAATTCTACCTTTTAAATTCAACTTTAGATTGCACCTAAAAATGAGTTATAGATGTTATAAAAGTGTTTTACATATTTTAAATAATAACTTAAACATATTTTTAAAATAAAACTCCTATTCTTTAAAGAAATACTTGTTATATATATATCATTTTGACATGATTGAAAATTTATTTATAAATTCTCTCGAGATGTGTAAACGGATTTATTAAGATCAGATTTTTGTAAGAGAAATCTTATAAATGGAATGTTAGAGAATTAAGAGAATTTCCGATGTTTAGACGGGAAGATTTTGAATTCATTTAAAGAAGTTGAAAATGGTTGGTTGGGATTATAAAATAAGCATAATTGGTTTGGGATTCGTAAGAAGAATTTATTAAAAACTCCGAAGATTTATGATATAAGTATGAAATGTTTCTAAGTTAAAAGTTAAAATGATTTTGGAAATTCTGCGTATAAATATTCTCCAAAGTATCTAAAGGGAAATTTTGGAAATATTTTGTGGGAAATGATTGGGAATAGAAATATTTTCCAAATGTTGTAAAAATGGGAATTGGGAAATTTTATAAGTATGGAAGATGGTGAAATATTCTGCTAAGGATACAAGCGGTGAAATTGTTTTCGAATATAGAAATATTGAAAGAGGTTGAATTTATATCTTGGAGAAGAAGTTTTGAAATAAATATTTTTCAGATTTATAAAAAATTGGGCCTAGTGACTACTTATGGATATTTTATTGATAGTTAAATAACCAACTATCAATATTGGCCAATTTTGTTAATTGTTTCGAAGAGACCGGGATCGAATTTAATTATTGGAAAACCACTTCGTTCTGGTTTGAACGTAACAAATGAATTTCGTGGAGATGATGAAGACGGTGATTCAATTTGTCCCGACTCAGGACAACTTGTATGGACGATTGCTATCAGAACATCGTTATTGGAGGGCGATGTTCATTCTAAGTAAAATTGTTCTTGAAAGATAAAGTTTAGCCTCGAACCTCATCTACCAGAAATGACTAAAACAGGGGAGATGCAGCAAGGATAAGTGGGTCGCACCCAACTAGGGTATGTTATCACCTTTCTATATGTCCTCATAAACCTATTATTATGGATATGGTTGTGCATGGAAGCAGCGTTCGATAGTAAGAGTGGGAACACCCGGGGTGATAACATATTCGATCTATCTAGGTCAAGGGTAGGCTGGTCTTGGGTAGGAGGGTATCCCGGCGTAGTCCTCGGTTCATTGTTCTAGAGGAGTACTGCTGTTGGCAGTACCCCAGTGGTCCAGTAATTCGTTGGAATCCATTCTCTAATACGAGCTTACGATTTTGTTTGCAGAGCCCAATATGCTGGAATTTAATTAATGTAACAATTTTATAGCTATTTGATTAAGTATTTGTATTTAGACACTATTATAATATCGCTGGATTTTCTATAAAATTGTTTTGGTTATCGTAAGGTAAAAACCCGTTGTGTTTATGTGACGGTTTTGTTTGTAGAGCCTAGTATGCTGGAATTTAATTAATGTAAAAATTTTAGCTATTTGATTAAGAATTTGTATTTAGACACTACTATAATATCACTGGATTTCTATAAAATTGTTTCGCTATCGTAAGGTAAAAACCCGTGTGTTTATGTGTGGCGCGATCTTACGAGATACCTTTGTTTTCAAAGGTTTTTGATAAATCTAATAATTAAATTGAGTGTGTTTTCTCACGTTGGTTTTACAGACTGACTCAGCTGTTATTTTATTATAATGCTTGGGTCAGACCGAGTATTACAGATTCAGGTTTAAATGCTATGGAGCTCAAGAGACGAGCTGGGGAGTTCAGACGTATATCGCGTACTTTTTTTATTCCACTGCATGGGGACAAGTTATTATAACTGTCCAAATTGATGTATTGATTATTGTACTCTGATGATTGTAAGTATAAAACAGTTATAGATTCTTTTCTATAAAAATCCGTTGATATATTATATTTTGTTCCGATGCGTTTGTGAGATTCTGTGTTTGTTGTTCTATTTTCTTCTACCTCTTCTTTTTCTTTACCCTACTTATTCGCTCTTTTGTACAATTTGGATTGAACAGGAGAGAATTATTATCAACTCAAGGGGTACGGATTTGCGGTTCGCTACACTTGGTATCAGAGCTGAAGGTTAAGCAAGGACCTTGGCTTTGGCGGGGATTACTCATTAGAGATAGAGTCAGTAGTACTCTAGAATGAGTTGAGTGTAGTAAGAGAATGAGCGCGTATTTGTTGGTGAATACAAATGGTTTTATATTGTGTTGAGTGACTTATAAATTCTGGTCGAATAGTGGGATGCCACTGAATCGATAGGAGTTTCTAAAACATTTGAACATGATAAACTGACACGGTATGGTTTTGAAGCAGGTAAATGAAATAATTTTACCCAAATTATATTTTATATAAAAAGAAGCAATTTTCTAAAATTATTATAGTATTTGGAGTGTTTGGATGATAATAATATAATCAAAACAAAATTATAAAACCTGAAGTTAGTTGTATACAACCAAATGGAAATTCTATAAGTATGGATTATACAATTAAGTTAAAAACTAAGACTTGATTAAAACCAGAGTTTGAAAAATATAAATTCGAAGATTTTGGAAATATTTTGTGAAGTATTTTGAAATAAATAATAATATTGCTATTTTGAAGATATTTTTTAAATAGAAAAATGGTTTTAAATGGATTTTGGAAGTAATATAGCACTGAACTCACTTCAGTCGTTGGAAAATAATCCTAGTGATGACCACAACATCATCAGTACTCATTTTTGAGTTTCTAAATGACGAATTGCTACCGAAGTTGATTTGTTGGGAAGAACAAGTTTTGTTTTGGAAATTTTGAAGGGAAATTGTTTTGGATAGAAACCAGTTTGGTTTAAAATATGAAAGGTGTGATTTTGGGATAGAAACCAGGGTTGGTTTAAAATATGAAAGGTGTGATTTTGGGATATTGTGATTTAAAAATGATTTAAAATATGATAGGTGTGATTTTGGGATAGAAACCAGGGTTGTTTTAAAATATGAAAGGTCTTGTCTTCAAATTGCTGGATATCAGATTGTAGAGAGGTCATCAGAGTAGAGTTTCTTCATCCAGGACTACTAGCAATAATCTCCTCAGATATAGGATACTGCTATCTTCATTATGGAGTACTTTTTTCAGGAGGATCGATTCTTCAATTCGACACTCCTTCTTGTTCAGAACCTTCAGAGTGGTATCTCTATTCAGTAGATCCACTTCAGGGCAGTTGCTTCTCCACCCCTTCTGTTTCAGATGTTTGGAGATTTCTTATTAGTTTGTGACGTCATCCAGTGTTTTGTTTTTTCTTTAGTCTTTTTTAGTACTTTTAACCCCATAATATTGGCGGTGGCCATGCCGGAGCTCGATATTAAGGTGCGATGGGTGGTGGCCTTGTCGGAACTCATCTTAGGAGCACCTGAGTTTTGATATATATATTTGTTTTTGTTACCTGCGAGGCATGTTGGCAGCACCTTATATCTGTGATATATATATATATATATATATATATATATATATATATATTCACATGTGTGCTCTCCTTTATTCGTAGAGGATCACACATTTTTCTCAAAATGATTTGAAATAAAAAATGAGTGTTTGAATTCTGGAATCCTTATTTAGATAATTTAGAGATAATCAGGAAATAAGTTATATTGTAACGACCGGGCATTTTTTGACCCACGAAAATCGACACTAATTTGTTCACCGTATAGAGTGCCGAGCAATTGAGTGCCAGAAATACCAGGTTGTTAGGGTTTAAGAAAAATAAGATAGAATAAGAAACAGAAATAACACCACATAATCTCACAATCTCAGCGGAACAAAATATAATATACAATAACAACATTTTATACAAAGGAAAGTTATAACTGTTAATATACATATGAGTTATTAGAATACAATCATCAACAAATAAATCTGGATAGTTATAATAACTTGCCCCTAAATGCTGGCTATACAGCCTATAATACATAGCGGAATATAATCAATTACGTGTAATACGTCTCTTCCATCTAACTCGTCTTCCGAGCTACAAAGCGTCCTAACCTGAAATCTGTAATACTCGGTCTGACCCGAGCATTACAATAAAGTAACACCCGAGTCAGGTTGGAAACCAACGTGAGCAAAACACACTTAATTTGAGATACCTAAGTTATCAGAATCTTTTGAAAAACCAGGGTAGCTCATACAAACCTGATGAGTTTTTATCTCATTATAACCAAAACACTTTTCAGAAATCCATCGATATTTTTAACCATGTCCAAGTACAATTACTTATTTAAAATAATTGAATTTGTAAAATTAATCCAATTTCAGCATATTAAACTTTACAATAAAAAACCGTAAAGGTTAGTTGTGATTTTCAAATCGAAGTGGTTCCGAATAACATAAATTTTTGACCCCGATCTCTTCAAAATCCAAGTAATAAATTTTAAAAGGGTAAATTGTTTAAAATAAACAATTTTTATTTAGGGTGACAATATTCACATATGGTGATTTATTACAAATGTTTATTTCAAATAAGA
Source organism: Allium cepa (assembly GCA_030765085.1). Classification (NCBI taxonomy): domain Eukaryota; kingdom Viridiplantae; phylum Streptophyta; class Magnoliopsida; order Asparagales; family Amaryllidaceae; genus Allium; species Allium cepa. The sequence continues at coordinate 350,669,473 of CM060928.1, forward strand.
CGAAATCATCATTTTAATCTAACTATTCTAACTCGTTTGACCACTTGATGGCACAAAACAAAAATAATTTAAATAAATATCTAGTAGGATTAAGCCAAGATATGGATTGTTAACTAATATAACGATTAATAAAAAATGTCAAAATAATTCACACATTAGGATTTTATTAACCTTGATTAATTGAATCCATTTATATTTTCATCTAAATTAATTACAAATTAAAGAAAATATGAACAATTTATTAATAGTTAATAAAATTAAACAGCCAAATTTATGCTAATTTTATTAATTAACATAAAATTCAACAAATTAAGAATTTAATAAATTACTCACTTTAATTATTATAAATAATTTAATTTTTATATTACCAAAATAAATTAAGCTTAAAACATTTGGAAGTAAAATTATAACGCAAAGGACTTCATGTTGATTTGGGAATAGAATTAGAGTTAAAAAAAAATAAAAGTTCCATTTTTTTCCTTTTTTCTTTCCTTTTTTCTTTCCTTTTTTTCCCTTTCCATTGGCCCATCCCCGACCCATCCCCTTTCTCCTTTCTTTTCCCAGTTCCTTTTCCTCCCCTCTACTCCTCTCTTTCTTTTTCTTCTCGCGTGTACAACCTATGCACGTTCACCTACACACGACACTGACCACCCAATTCTCGACGCCGACCATCCCTCCATATCACCTACGACTAGCGCAACTCGCTGCCACATGGAAGCACTGCAAAATCCTCTAGTTAAGAATTCCGAGCATCTCACTGAAAACTGGAACCAGACCTTACCACCAAACCGCCTTGCCTCGCCACTTACGATCACCATCCATCATTAAAAGTTACCCAAAGCTCCGCCATCAATCCCTCTGCCAAATACACTCCATGCGCACGTCCCTATGCCTCTCTCGACATCACCATTCACCTTCAACCGAATCCAAAAACCCACACGCCTTAAACACTATTTCCGCCTCGTCTGACCACCATAGGCCAAAAAAAACCCACGACATTTTTCTCGAATTCCACATTGCCTATGCCTCCTCCAGACCCAATCTCGGCCCACGAAAATGACTGGGTTGTCGGAATTTAGCCGAACCCCCAACAACGATCAACTACAAATTTCTTCCTCTACATAGCACAAAAAAACCCCAAACCAGTCTTAAAAATCATGTTTTTCACTAACAAACACAGTTATGTAATCTACTGATGAAAATATGACACTCGAATTTCAATCATTTATAAGTTGTTTACTGTAAACTTAAATTTTCTCCCTCTGTACTCGATGATAGCGACTACAACGAATTTTAATATCAACTACACAAAGAAACAATCAACTTTGCTTTTGGGGTCATGATCTAAAATCAATTGTATTGAGATGTAATTATTTTAAAGTTGGAAAGACTATTTTTTTCCTTTGAAATGGAGGCTGTACATGCTTCTTTTTTTACAGGTTTCATTAATATGATTGAAACATAAGTACACGCAGCATAACAAAGTTAGTAACACATAAGTGCTAGATAAGTAAAAGGATTCATTCACATCTACAAATATACGAAAACATACATGATTCACAATAAGTAATGGTCATGTTTACTCACATTCTTTTTTTCCAAAGATGAACTACTGCTTCCTTTTTGATGGTTTTGGCTGTAGCTTTAGGAATATGTGGATTTAATATGCAAGTATGAATAGGTAAACATATAAGGCCGTATATATAGATTAAGAGTGAAGTGTGTGGTGCAAGCAATAAGGTGGCTTTGTTCAGATGCATAGGGAGACTGAACTTGCATGTACAGGCTTTTTATTTTCTATTTTTTATTTATTTTAGATTTGAAAATTTATGACTTGATTTGATAAAATGGCTGATTTGATTTTGATTTATATAAGTGATTTGCTATTTTTTGTTGATATAATGTTGCATGTGACTTGATTTTTGAAATTTGTTATGATGATGTCTCCTTGCATGTATACATCCTTTCATATATGTGTATATATATATATATTTCTTCAAATTTTACATCTATATACACACACACACTACTCTTATGAACATATATATATATATATATAGAACCAATATAACCATTCATATAAATATTGTTGTCATCATGCACATATATTTTTATACTCATACATATTTTCATATACTTATATATATATGTAGTTACATATACATACATACATACATATATATATACACACACACACACACTTACGTATTCATCTATACATTACATATACACATGTTTACATATGTATAGATATTTATATTTCCTTATGCACTTTTATATATATGTATACATATACTTGTACTTAATTACTTTTTTACAATTTCCATATATATTAGTTCATATGGCATATACATATATATTACTTATATGCTTGTATATTTTTAATTATCATGAAGCTTATATATATATCCATACATACATACATACATACATACATACATACATACATACATACATACATACATACATACATATATATATACTTTTATGGATATTCCATCTTAATTTTTAATGGAGGAGTTTATATATATATATATATATATAATTTCTATCATATCCATACATTTAAAATTTCAAAATAAACATAGTTTCCAATATATATATACACACACATATATAGGTTCAGAAATTTTAAACATCGAGAACTTATTTATACGACTAATTGAAATTAATATTTTAATAATTTAATCAGTTAATTGCCCAATATTCGATGGCTAAAGATCCGAGTCGTTACATCCTCCCCCTTAGAACTTTTCGTCCTCGAGAAGGAACGAATGAGAATTAGAATTTTGATGTGTATTATTAATTTAATCATTCTTAAACATTTTGACTCCTCATTCTTTTATTATACATTTTATAACACTTTAAATCCCATAGTATTACCAAACTAGTTTTATATTAAAACATTTTTTTCATAACTCGATGTCTTAACAAGTCCATCCTTGTTCTCATAGAAATTTAGTCATACGTTGATCAGGCATAGGACAGAAAATCTATAAGTACTTAGTAGATCCATTTTCAACACCCAGTGAGAATACTTGAAAAACGTCTTTTCAAAAAAGCTATGGAAAATAAACCACATAGATTGTAAGCTACACAAAGGTTGTGTCACTCTCCCAGTGAAATCCAATGTAGACTGTATGCACTCGCTGCCACCCGAATTAAACTATGGAACCAAACCACATTGATCGCAATCTACGATGTTACATCGCTCTCCCAGCGAAATCAAATGTAGATTGTAGGCAACCAATGCCACCCGACTTACACTATAGAACTGCTATAGATTGTAATTACACAAAGGTTACGTTACCATCACAGCAAAACCCAATGTAACTATAGGCATCAGCATCACTCGACTTACACTACCTAATAAATTATCATTAGGAACTCATTGAGTTTTGTCCGAACGTCCTTTGGTATCCCAATTCTCATTGAACCCACCCTCTGGATTCCTTGGCAGAACCACCCAGTGGATCTCCTACTATAAGTTTAGACTTTCATGGGGGTACCTTTCCATACTTTTGTCTCAAAACATATCATAATATATACATAGTACCTTTCAAATCATACTCTTTATATGTATCACATATAAACTATATCTATTAAAAATTGATAGTTTTCAAATTTGGTTTACCAAATTTCCAAAATTGACTTTTTGCCAAAATCAAAAGTCTTTAAAAATCAATGGGTCCTAAAACCTTTTCAGTTTCATTCTCATATTCATATAAAAGCATTTCTTTCCACTCGAAGAATTTTTAGATCAATAATCTCTGAGTCCACCTCATACTTATATAAATTTTACTTAGCATTTCAAATATCTTTCAAAGATTCATTTCTTTCCGGTTCTAAATTCAATAAGGGAAGTTTGAATGTGTAACTAACATTTATATTCTTATTAATGTCCAATCAAATTTCCAAGTTCAATTTTCTTTACAAAGTTATTTCTCACGTTTCTTACCTCTTATAGAGTAAATTTTAGTTATAGTAATTACCAAGTCTTCATTTTAGAATCATCATATTTATTCAAAATATACCATTATACTTCAAAATCATTTTTACCTTAATATCTCGATTTCGATTCCAATTCAGAGTTGCTTCGTATTTCCATTTGGGTTATAATTTCAATTTATCCCAATTAGTATTTTAATCCATGATTTAAATATAAACAATTTCCACTCGGACCTATTTGAATTAAGAAAATAGATTGAATTGTTTTAAAATAGTTAAATAGTTAATATAAGATTTGGGTTTTAAAAAGAATGGTTTGTATAGTAAATAGCTTGGAAAATCAAAATAATTGAATATTTAAGAAGATAGAATTTAGACAGTTTATATTAAAATAATTTATTTCAAAATAGCTTTAAAATCAAACTAATTCAATTTCAAACCTCCAATTCAAATCAATTTCAATTTCCATTCCCATTTAATTTAATTCAGTTCTGATTTCAATTTGAATTAACTTCGATTCACATTCTAATTCAAATCAATTCCCATTTCGATCTCAAATTGATTCAATTCCGATTACAATTCCAATTAATTCAATTCCAATTTGAATTAATTTCAATTCCATTCTCAATCTTTAACCGTCTCGATTTATATAAATTCGAGTTCGGTTTTCAAAGTACCGATGTAATCACTTAAATCAAATTAACCCTTAATGTTTAATTTCACAATCTAAATCTTTAATAATTGAACGCCGAGCCCAAGTTTCAAATATTCATTTAAATTATCTTTACTTAAACGTACTTCTTGGTTCGAGTGAGAGTTCAAATCTTTTTAGAACAAATAAATTTTTGGAATTCAATTTATTACCCAATTGTAACTTCGAAATTTTAAACCTGATTCTTTAAACAATTCCAGTTGACAAGTTCATTTTTAAATTTCAAATTTTAGTTTGAAATGATTCCATTGTCATAAATTTATTTTTATTTCTTAAAATCAATATCATTCACATATCAAGTAACATTTTAGATTTTTAAACCAACCTTGGTTTCTATTCAAACCAAATTCCTTCGAAATTTCAAAACAACCCTTATTTCAGACAAAAATTTTCATATCAAATTATTCTAATAATATTACTTATTATTCCCTTAAACACTTTGAAACACATTTTAATTTTTTTTGGGTACTTAGTTTCAAATCCTCACAATTTAGATCCATTTTAATTTTTAAGCCACATCTATAACTTATTCTTATAATTTCACTTCCTTAAACATTTCGCGCTGTTTTATCATTGGTTATTCTATATTCAACATCCTTTATTAAGATACAACAACCAATTTATGATAATAATCGATATTATCATACCTAGAAACCAAACACAGTTCAAAATTTCTTGAAAAATTATTTTCTTAAAAATATAATCAGGGTTCAATTATTCCATTTCAAAATACTTTGAAAAACTCTTTCGAAATTCTCGGAATTTAAGTCCTAGTTTGAGTCTACTTTCAGCATAACTTATTTGCATAATTCACTATTACCCAAATTTCTATTCAGTTATATAGATATTACCACTTAAATTTTATAATCTTATTTAATAATAATAATTACAGTCAATCACCTTCATATACTATTATAATCTACAAAAATTATTTCTTTTATATCAAAATATAATCTTATATAAAAATTATTTTAAAATCGTTTACGCCCTCATATAAAATACACTCAACTCATTCTAGGGTACTACTGACCCTATCTCTAATGAGTAATTCCTACCAGAGCCAAGGTTCTCGCTTAACCTTCAGCTCTGATACCATGTGTAACGACTGGGCGTTTTTCGACCCTCAAAAATCGACACTAATAATCGAGTGCCAGAAATACCAGGTTGTTAGGGTTTAAGAAAAATAAGATAGAATAAGAAACAGAAATAACAGCACAGAATCTCATAATCGCAGCGGAACAAAAAATAATATATAATAACCGCATTTTATACAAAGGAAAGTTGTAGCTGTTAATATACATACAAGTTATAGGAATACAATCATCAACAAATAAATTTGGACAGTTATAACAACTTTCCTGTCACGACCCGCCCTTTACGAGCCTCGAAAATCGACATAATACGCTCATCGTATAGCATGTCGAACGATCGAGTGTCGAAATGGCAGATTGTTGAGGGAAAATGAAGTAGGTAAAAGAAGAAGGAAACTAAACAAAATAGAATCTCACAGCGGATAGGAAAATATATCGTATCAATGGTTCTTTACACAAAGCAAAACTATAATATACATATCTCACGCCAAAGTACACAAATAAATAATTACCAGCCTGGACAGTTATAATATCATATCCTTGCAACTGCTGGTAATTTCGATCAACACTGCAGCGGTAATAAACAAGTATGAGAATACGTCTCGGTCTCCAGTTCGTTTCTTGAGCTCCATAATATCCAATCCTGAACCTGTAACACTCGGTCTGACCCAAGCATTGTAATAAAATAACACTCGAGTCAGTTCAGAAACTAGCAAGAGAAAAACACACTCAATTTGAATTATTAAAGTTTCAAAATCCTTTGAAAATCAAAGGTATCTCATAAGACCACGCCACAAATAAACACAACGGGTTTTTACCTTACGATAACCAAAACATTTCATATCAAAATCCTCTCATGTTATAATAGTGTCTAAGTACAAATACTTATTCAAATAGCTGAAATTGTTACATTAATTAAATTCCAGCAATACTAGGCTCTACAATCAAAACCGTAAAGGGCACGCACTGGAGAATGGATTCCATCTAAATGACTAGGCACTGGGGTACCACCTGTTATGGTACACATCTAGAATAGCGTATCAAGATCGAACCTAATGATCCATGCCAACACAAGACCAGACTATCCCTGACGTGGATAGACCGAATATGCTATCATCCCGGGTGTTCCCACCCTTTTCGAGCTCCTTTCACACGTAGTAATAATATCCAAGGTTATCTAGAAAGGTGATAGACATACCCTACTTAGGTGCGACCTACTTAGCCTTGCTGCATCCCTCCTAATTTTCAGTCATTCCTGGTTGATGAGGGTAGAGGCTATGATTACCTTTTCAGCAAGATTCACTTAGAATGCTCATTGTCCTCCAATGACAATGTACCGATAGCATTCATCCATAAAAGTACGTTCTCGGTCTAAACGAAACCGAATGCACTATTCCTACTACATCCATTTTGGAATCACCCTCAGGATTAGTAGCGATTAGCTCTTGCACTTCACTGCTCCATATTCGATTCCATGCTCTTGTCTTCATTACGAAAACGTTTTTGTTGGATTGAAGTGGTTTTCGTATCACAAATCTGATCCCAGTCTCTTCGGAACAACGTTCGATGTTTCCAGTAAATTCAACCCCGGTTCTCTAGGAAATAAACAGATGAAAATAAGATCAGAGATCACCTCGTAACCATTAGTGGACGGATTTTCTTGAAACGTCCTAGGAGAACGAAACGAGTTTACACGTAAAGTATAGCACCTCGAACGGTAACTGTACCATATAATTCCCATACTTCTTCTAAATATTTCCAAAGTTATATTTGGGTCTAGATTTGTTAGCCGGTTATTTAACTACCAAATAAAACAATCAGTTCAACCAAATGCTTCATTTTCACTGAAAAACACCAAGTATTATTTAAATTAATTTTAAGTAAATTGAATCTCTTTATCCAAAAGTCATGTACTTATCTTATCAAAATCAGTGTATTCACAAAGTATCTTTTCAAAAATATTTGAAAACGCTTTTTAAAATAATGTGGAAAGTACCACTGTGGTATCAAACCATGGATCACAGCTCAATGGTTACGTCTCTATCTTAGAGAAATCCAAGACTTAGCTACAGACACTCACTGCCTCCAATTTACGCCACACGAGAATACCATTACTTCCCGAAAACTTTATTTAAAATTTATCTCAAAATAATACTTGTATGTTTTTAAAATAAATTCCAAGTTTAATCTAGGCAAATATACTTAAACAAAGGCTATTATTCAAAGCCATGTTAATATTTAATAATTTCTTTTAAAAATAATAATGCTGACTAATGCTTAAATAATAACAAATCTTTAATAATCATTATAAAGTAACTAATTAATAATAAAATGTGCTTTAAATAGTTTTAAATAATTAAATAACTAATTTGCAGAATATTCTTAACACTTTTTAAAATTTCCAATTTAATAAATTAAAATCCTCTTTTCAAAACAAGTCCAATTTCTCGATTACAATTCCATTCTGTATGTTTGGAAATCTTACTTGAACTTCCAGTTTAACCGATTTTTTCTTATTTCCCAAATTCACTTCTATCTTTACATTATTTAAAATCTAGATCTTTAAAAAAACTTCTTTTATTTTTAAACAAGTACCAATTGAGAATTTATCGTCTAAATTTCTTTTATAAGTTTTATTCCAAATTCTCTTTCCACAATAACTCAATTTAGTTAAGTACAAATTCAAAAACATTTATTTTATCCAATTTATTAACCCAAATTCTTTATAAATATTTTACTTCAAAATCCTTTTTAAAATTCTTCCAAATTCAACCATATTTTTATTGGTATTTAAATAAAAAAAATCAAGGCCAAACAACCATAACATCCAATCAATATAAATCCCACAATAATCTATCATAGATTATTCCAACAAAACATATATTATTATATAAGAAATTAAATTCAACATTTGAGGAATCCAGTTGGATCCCTCCGACCTGTTCCATACATCCATAGATGTCAGCCCAATATAAAAATACAAATCCACTTCGAGGTGGAATATCGAGGCATATAGGGTCATCCGTTATCATACGGGGCGCATAGGGTCTCATCCTCTATATAAATGCGGGAATATCAATCACTCCAATATATATATATATACACACACACACACACACACACTACCATACATAATATCACATCCAACTAATAAAAATGCATCAATTTAACAAATCAATCATTTATTAATTTTAACTATTTAAAATTAATCATTAGCAATCTAAAATTGAGTGAGATTAACTCACTTTGAGTTTTTATTCACCAACGTTCCAATTTTAAATTAAATCAAGCATGTTTGATTTAACCTAAAAATTTTGCTCACTCCAATCGACTCCATATCTATTCCACTGCGTAGAGCTTGTTGCTATGATTCCGGTGCCGCTTGTTTCGTCCGATTCCGACCTCGTATGAATGAGATATGCAATTTATAAGTTTCAATACAAATTTATAGACAAATTTCTTCTCTTCTTTTGCAAACCCTAGAAATCACGACCGTTCTTTTAAAACAAGAAATCGTGGCCGATACCTGCTTCTTCCTTCATGCACTGGTTCGATTAAGAATCCATCATCTCGCGACGTTCAACAAGGCGACGCATCACCTAACTCGTTGAAAAATCGATCGGCCACCTCCATTTAAAGCGCCAACTCGAGCTCCACCCACGCCTAGAACCATGCAACGCTCGGTCATCCCTAAGCTCTAGAATTTTAGCACGAACGCACGCCCTTCAATATCGATTTGCTGATAATCCAAAGCTTTAATTTCGTTCATAGCCGTTCACAATATAGAGTTCGACGAGCTCTACGATCTTTCACTTGAAATTAATGAGTAGATGGGAAGAAAATGGAGGAGGAAGAGGATTGTTTTTCAGCCATTAAACAAAGAATGGCGGCTCGATATAAAACTAGGGTTTTGTTACTGTTGAAACGCATATATATATATATGTACATGTATATGAATTATTTTAATATTATATCCAATTTTAACATGCTTTTTCAAACGATCTCCAACTGAGACGTGCCGCCTGGAGTTTATAATGTTTTACCTCTATTCCGAAAACAATGGAATGTGTTTCATAGCCTAATTCAATCGTATGTGGAAGATAGCTTTTTGAATCAAATTTAAATATTAAATTTTAGATATTTATTTCAACGTGTTTCTGTTTTGTATGACCAAACAGTAACTCCAAACACTACAAAATTTGAAATCTGATAATAATGCACTATTATGGATCCAATGGAACTGGTTTCGTTGAATTTCGAGGCTGTGCCTCGAAAAGCTATTTTAACGTGCCGATTAAATCGAGCGATTTTCAAAGTCATTGAAATCGTTTAAATTTTTCAAAATTTAAAATTTTACTAACTCAATTATAAATCACATAAAACCTATGTTCATATTAGAGGTCATTCCAATTCATCTTAAATCAAAATTCAATTATTTACATTATTTCCATATATTCATTTCCACTTAAATTAATATAAAATTTTCAAATTTTAACCTGTCGACTTTTTATCCCATCCCAAAGTCCAATCCTATGATTGTAATCCAAATAGAATTTAAATAAATTTTAGAAATCATTTTCCACTTCCATTTAACTCCAGATTCTCATATTTCCCAATTTCAAATATTAAATTTTATATTCACCCAAATCTAATTTATCACTATATTTGGAATTTTAAACCCATTCCAGAAATTCTTCCATATTCAAAATCAATTTATAATTAAACTTCAACATTTAAAATAAATTGAATGTTCAAAATTAACGACCGAAATTCCGGGTCGTTACATTGCCCCTTAATGCTGACTATACAGCCTATAATACGCAGCGGAATATAGTCAATTACGTGCAATACGTCTCTTCCATCCAGCTCGTCTTCCGAGCTCCAAAGCATCCTAACATGAAATCTGTAATACTCAGTCTGACCCGAGCATTACAATAAAGTAACACCCGAGTCAGGCTGAAAACCAGCGTGAGTAAAACACACTTAATTTGAAATACCTAAGTTATACGAATCTTTTGAAAAACCAGGGTAACTCGTACAAACATGACGAGTTTTTATCTCATAATAACCAAAACACTTTCCAAAAATCCATTGATATTTTTAACCATGTCCAAGTACAATTAATTATTTAAAATAATTGAATTTGTAAAATTAATCCAATTCCTGCATATTAAAATTTATAATCAAAAACCGTAAAGGTTGGTAGTTATTTTCAAATTAAAGTGGTTCCAGATAACACTGATATCCGACCCCAGTCTCTTCGAATCCAAGCAATAAATTTTAAAAGGGTAAATTATTTAAAATAAACAATTTATATTTAGGGTGACAATATTTACATATGGTAATTTATTACAAATGTTTATTTCAAATAAAACTAAATCAACATTTTAATCTAACTATTCTAACTCGTCTGACCACTTGATGGCACCGAACAAAAATGTTTTTAAATAAATATCCAATAGGATTAAGCCAAGATATGGATTGTTAACTAATTTAACGATCAATAACAAATGCCAAAATAATTCACACATCATGATTTTATTAACCTTGATTAACTGAATCCATTTATATTTTCATCCAAATTAATTACAAATTGAAGAAATTATGAACAATTTATTAATAGTTAATAAAATTAAACAACCAAATTTATACTAATTTTATAAATTAACATAAGACTCAACAAATTAAGAATTTAAAAAATAACTCACTTTAATTATGATAAATAATTTAATTTTTATATTACTATAATAAACTAAGCTTAAAACATTTGGAAGTAAAATTATAACGCAAAGGACTTCATGTTGATTTGGCAATAGAATTAGAGTTAAAAGAAGAAAAATATTAAGTTCCATTTTTTTCCTTTTTTCTTTCCTTTTTTTTCTTTCTTTTTTTTTTCTTTTTTTTTCTTTTTTTCCCCTTTCCTCTAGCCCTTACCCGGCCCATCCCCCTTCTTCCCCTTCTCCTTTCTTTTCCCAGTTCCTTTTCCTCCCCTCCGCTTTGCTCTTTCTTTTCCTTCTCGCGTGTACACCCTGTGCACGTTCACCTGCACACGACACCGACCACCCAATTCTCGATGCCGACAATCCCTCCACATCACCTATGATTAGCGCAACCCACTGCCAAATGGAAGCACTACAAAATCCTCTAGTTAAGAATTCCAAGCATCTCATCGAAAACTAGAACCGGACCTTACCACCAAACCGCCTCGCCTCGCCACTTATGACCACCATACATCATTAAAAGTTATCCAGAGCTCCGCCATCGATCCCTCTGTTAAATACACTCCATGCGCACGTCCCTTTGTGTAACGATCCCAATTTTGAATTAATAGTTAATGTAAATTTTGGAATAGATTTTCGAATTAAATTGAATTTGAAATACATATGTAAATGAAGTATGATAGAAAAAAGTGTAGGCAAGTTAATAAAAAAATGTATGCAAGAAGAAAAAAAATCTACATATACAAAAAAAATCAAGTGAGATGAGGCTATAAACATATATGGAAACATAAGCATTAAATGAAATCATCTCAGCACATACAAAATAACATCATCTCAGCCTCCAAAATAAAAATCTCTCTGGTCAAAAATGGAGGCAAGGAAAATATCTGATTAAATATAATAAAAAAAACAAAGAAGCTTACACCAGTAAACACCTTCCCTGTTTAAACACTTATCTTTTCTATATATACATGCTCTATTTCATTTCGTTCATCAAAACTCAGCAAAACAAAGCCAGAAAAAACAAGAAAAAGAAAAACAGAGGCTTCATCATTCAATTTAACAACAAAGCAGGGTTAAGGCAAAAACAAATCTGCAGATTTTCAAAAACAAAAGAAAAAGTGCTTTCTGTTCACAAAAACATTTCAAGTGAGTAACATTCACTTTTTAAAACTTAGATATTGGGATTAGTTGCATATAAATCTCTGGAAGACGTGTATGTTAGAAATCTGTTTCTGTGTATATATGTGGATGTGTAAATGTATGCATACCTGATATCTCTGTTCTTGTTTTCTTTTAGACCCAGATGTGCAAATAAATTCTTTTCTCTTGATCTAATAACTATTAGCACTTGGAATATAAACAAAGATTGTTTGTCTGATCATGAACTAAGTTTTAACAATTCATCCAAGTCAAAACAACTTAGCACTGTCCCTTGGAAACCCAAAATAACTGAGCGAACTTAAGATAAGTCAAATTTTAAACTTTTTAATTCACGATTTCAAGTATATAATCTGAATTCTTATACCTTTTTTAAAGCAAGAATTATAATTTTTAGACCGAGGATTGAGGAGCAGTTTAGGATTGTCGAAATTTCATAATTTTGGCAATTTCTGGCGATCTACTGTCTCGTGATGGTCGGGGATTTGGCTGGTGATGGAGGGACGAAAGGCGGGTCAGGGAAAAATACTATGGTGGTGAGCAGTTGAACGTGGAAGCGGCGATGACGAGTTCTAGCTCATAAACCTAGTTTTGACGTGGGTTTGTATTTCGATTCGTTCGTCACCTATGATGGATCGAGTGCTGCGTGTTTTTAGGAGGTGGTAGAGGAGGCGTTGACGAAGTGATGACCGGAGTTTCGAGTATTCTGATGATCTCGATGTCGAGAACGATGAGTTTCCCAGGTTTGGAGGTGGTTCCAGATTGCTATCTCCAGGTTTCGATTTTTGACTCGTTTTCGAATTTGAGAAGTCGACGAAGTTTTGGTGGTCGGGAAATGGAGCATGTGTGATCTTCGACTTGTTTGACGAGGTGGTGTCGGCTGGTGATGGGTGGCCGTGCCGTGCATGTGCATGGTGCACGAGTTTGGTAATCTAGGAATTTTGATGGATTGGGTGGTTTCAGGTTGCTCTCGCGTATTTGACTCGAGTTTTACTCGAAGTTTTTGGGTGCTGGACTCAAAGCCGGGAGTGGTCATAGCTCAGGTTGAATGTTTGTCCAGGTTTTAAAACAAAGCCTGTTCTTTTTTGAAAAGTTTTAATTAAATTCAAGTTTTAAACCGAGTTTATAAATCAAAGATTAATTATAAACTCCATTTCAGTTTGGAAAACTTAGTTTAGGAATAAATAAAGTTTTTAAAATTCAAACTTGTTTAATAACTTTAAAGTGTTGAAATGATTAAAAGAACTTGAACTTAAAATTTATTTTGAATTGTAAAGAAAGAATTTAAACAAAGTCAAATTAAATTTGAAATCTGGCTCTTAAATCTAAATTTGAATTCTAGATTTTGAAATTAAATAAAGTTATATAAATTTAAATGTTTAAATAAGTTTAAATGTAAAAGTATTCTTTTAATATGTGAATTTAAAAAGGGTTTTGACTTAAACTCTTCAAATTTCTTTTATAATGAAATTGTTACTTAAACATGGGAATTTAACGGTTTTTAAAATTAGTTTTTTTAATTTATATAAGATATATTGGTATTCATTTTAAAACTTGAAATTAAAATGAAATTTAAGCAGTAAATTTGAAATAAATGTTTTCAAACATATTTGTGAGTGATAAAGGAAATCATTAATAAGAATAAGCTTTCTTCAAAGTTAATGAAACTTATTGATTTGTAATTCATAAATCATTAAGTTAATTAGAATGGTTAATTAATGTTTGGATTAATTAAATTAGTAACAGTTTTAAAGTTATTAATTAAGGTTTAAGTTAATTAATTAAGGAATAATTCATTTGTAATTAAGAATCCTAGATTAGAGTGGATAATTAATGATTAGAAATTAATTGATTGTAATTAATAACTAATTAAGTTACAATTAACACTTAATTAATTAAGTAATTAGGATTAATTAATGAGTTATTAATGGTTAATCGATTTTAATTAATGATGATTAATGTAAGTAATTTCTTTAGCAAAGAAATTAAAGAATTGTTATTAGTTAATGAAGGTCATTAACTAAGGCTATTTAAATGATTAATTAATGTGATTAATTTTAACAATTAATTAGATTAATTAATTAATGATAATCATTTATGAAATTGTGTAAGTGTAATTACTTTATGAAAGTAATCAAGAAATTAATGCTCATTGTAATTAATTGAGTTTAATTTGATTAATTTAAGTTAATTGTCAAATATTGTGTATTGGATTGATATTTCTGATATGTGATTGTGATGCTATGTATGTGAATTGCTTTATGCTGAACTGTGATTTGTGATTTGTTTCTATGTATATGCGAAAACCCTTTTTGCCCGTAAACGGCATTTAAATTTTGATGCGACAGGGAGTCAGATTCCAGTTGGTTACCCGAAACCCACATTGAATCGTAATGGTGAATCTTTGTTACTTTATTTGTGAATGAACATAAGCGTTATGTATTATACCGCTTATCGAGATTGTTATGATTGAATCCACGATGATTGATGTTGTTGCACCATTGTGTAAAAACCCCTAGACTACACCATACACACACCAAAATGGATTGCACGAGGAAATCGGCTAAGTCACAGATTTTTAACAATTTTAAAGGTTGAATTTTTGAATCCAAAATAGTTTTGGAATTGGAATTGAAAGCTTTTGAAAATGAGTTTCAAAAATAAAAGTTATTTTAAATAACTTAATAAAACTTTAAATTTAAATAATTTGATTTAAATTTGAATTCAATATTTGAAATTGAATTCAATGATTCGGAAATTATGGTCTAAAAAGATTATACAAGTTATAAAGGTGTTTATATGGGTTTTTAACCATTTAAAAAATATGGTTTTGGAAATTTAAATTTGAATCCAAGCTTTATACTTGAACGGCTTTAACTTATGTAAATTGTAATCAATTTTTCCCAAAACGAGAACTATCTGTTTCAAATAATAATAACTTTCATAAAAAGAAAGGATTTTCAATTTGTATCAAAAGATTTGAAGTTTGAAATGAAATTGTAAATAGTTTGGAAAAACTATGAATTAACCATTGTGAAGATGATTAAATCTTGTTTTGAAACCGAAGAGAATTTTGAATGGTGTATCTTTTATATAAAAGATTTGAATTGAAAAGGGTTTGAAAGTTATGAATTAAATCTTAAACTAAAAGATTGGATGAGTTAATCCAATTTGAAATGGAAATTGTTTTGAAATCCGTGAATGGATCTTTGTGAAACTGGGTGAACTTTGTGAAATGAATCTTTTATTTAAAAGATTTAAAATGGTAATTTGTTTAAACCATTTGAAAGAAAAGTTCTGGACAATTAGTTGTGACTTAACTGAAATCCCATATCCATATGTTTTAAATATTACGCTCATTATTCAGTTTAGCCGGGAGAGGACCTTTGTGTCATATAACCCATTCCGAATAATGATACGCCGATATGGATAACATTTAAAGACCGGTGGTGAAGACCGGGTATTTTCGAGAACGAATGGATAACCCGTCGATTGTCTCTGCACTGAGTGCGTCGATATAGAGATTTCCTAAGTGATGGGAAGTCCGATCGGGATTGTGAATACCCGGATTGCAAAGGCTTCATTGGAAGTGCCTTCGGTTCTGATCGAACCTGGAACAGACTCGTATGTATGTGTGTCTGACATTACACTTTGAGATGTAATGCTGGTTTCTATCAAATACATTTCTGTTGGTGGCGGAGATGCATTATCTTTGCTTAACACCCTTCTTTGAGATGTACGAGCTCAGAGGTTATGTAGTTGACGGTTACTAGTGATACATTCCCAATTTGGTAATATGGCATGCTAAGTGTTGCTGTGTATTGATGATCATTTATTGATCATTTGTGATCGAAGCACGGCTTTGTGAAAAAGCGTAACTTTGTGGACGTGACTTCGTCGAGCCCACAAGCAGTAATAATCGAAACATGAATCATGGCAGCAAGGTTATTTGGGGGTAGCTCCCCCTGAGGATATGACCATTTCCTTCTGGATAAAAAGTGATATCATGGTATGGAGCCCAGAATTTACTTATGTTGATTTTTGAAAGTGGTATCACGGTATGGAGCCTAGATACTTTACTGTGTGGTTGTTCGATTGAGGGCCCCCGGATAAAGGTCGGTAACGACCAAGGATGGCATACTTGTGTCAGTTGTTACCTAGTTACACAGGTAACCCGGCCTTGTGTAGCAGAGATCCGGTTAGGTTCTCGGGGACGTCCCTCCAGAGGCGTTCCATTTTATGTGGAAAGTTCCTTTACCTGACTATTTGTTGGAAATCCAATCAAACAATACGAGCCTTTTACGATTTCAATTGTATAACCTGCCACCTCAGGTGGTAGCTATAATAGGCATAATATAATGGTACCTATGCTAGCTAAGATTAATATTATATTTTTGAAATGTTTTCCACACTATGCACTAATAATAATAATATCAAAGGATTTCGCGTATCAAGCATTTTAGACTGTCATAAGGAGAAATCTCCTCCAAGTTTACGCTTGCATTGTGTGTGTGTGGTGGGAGGCCTTATGGTAGTTTCATTTTCCAAAAATCATTGCGGTTTTCAATCTGAATTCTTTTGTTTGTTTTAAAGAATAAAAAATCGTTTTTGTTGCTCACACCAGTCCCATGACTGACCTGGAGTTTATTGTTCCTTTCCTAAACTCTAGGTGTCCACTATTTTCCACACGGGCAGTCTAGAGTTGCTTTTTTTTCAAATGGTCGAATAGTAGGAATATGGATCGCATTTGCTACACTTCAGCTTTCACGGCTGACCTTGCTTATCTTGGTGCAATTTGATGGTTGTTCGAGCTATCTTTAGTTTGGAGATGGTGTTGCAGTTGCATTTTGGGAGATGTATTCTAGTGAAGATGTTCTTTTCCGCTGCTATTCCTTGTATCTCTGCAACATCCCTGAAATTTTAGTTAAAATAATTTGATAATTAATTTAATTTTTTGAAATTAATTTGTGAATTAAATAGAGTTTTTCAAAATAAATATTAGTTGTTTATAAAATATTAGTTGTTTATAGATGTTAATTTTAAATATAATTTAAAAATGTGAATTTGAAATTCAAATGTTAATATATTGGAATTTAATTGCGGATTTATTTGAAAATTTGAATGAATAAATATATCAAAAGATTGTGAATAAAATTAATTGATATGAAATCAAATGGATTATAAATAGAATTTGATTTGGAATTTAAGAGAAATAAATGATAAATGGAATATAAAAATATATTTATAAAAAGGTATTTGATTTTTTATTCATTTATAAGTACAAATTGATTGTATATTAAATTTTGAATTTGAATTTAAGATGTAAAATTAGATTTGAATATAAAAGTAGATTTGATAAAAAAAATTTAAAAACATTGGAACATATAAACAATAGTTGTATATTCATGAAAATAAAATGTAAAAACATTTACATATATATATATATAAAAAGGTAATTAATTAAAGGATTTAAAATACAAATTTCAAAATTTATGAAATAAGGTTTTAAAACAAATTTAGAAAACATTTATAAATTTATAAATGTATTGGTTTATTAGGAAAATTGATTTAAAAACTTTTAAAAAATCATAAAAAAAATATAATATAAGAATAAATTATTACAAGTGTTAAAATTATAAACCTCTTAAGTACATGTGTTAACATAAATATACAAGTGTAAGTTTATTTTAAACTAAATGAGACAAGTGGCAAATTGATTTAAATTAAAATTTAATATCATGTTTAAGGAAATCTGTCCATTCCATTCTTTTACTCTCCATCTAAAAATCAGAAAACAAGAATTATCTCAAAATCAAAAGAAAAGTAAAACCAGACCTGAAACAAAAAAGAAAAAAAATCAAAAGCTCGAAGCCTGAATACATTTCAAAATTTATCCAGGAAAAGCAACAAATAACCATCAAAAAGCATCTGGATCGAAGCAGAATCAAACTGAAACAAGAATTTGAAACCTGAAAGTTTTTAAACCTCAAACTGTAAAACCTGGAAACTTAAGCCTGTGTTGAATGAAACAAAACAAATACAAGAATCATCTCAGGAATCAAATCAGTACAAGCCTGGAAACAAGAGTAAGTTCAAGCATGTAGAATAAAATCTGCAACCTGATCATCAGCAAGCAAAAGAAAAAGCTTAACTCAAACAACAAAAAGATCGGATCAAGTTTCCAGGTTGATCTATTCTCTGTTCTAAAAAAATTAAAGTCTGAAATCAGCAAGTAGTCATGCAAAATTCAAAGTGATAGTTTGAGTTCAGGTCTGGAAATCAAGGCATGCAAATTCAAAATCCAAATTCAACTCAAATACAATCATAGTGACAGATCATCTTAGCAATCCTCTGATTCCAGTTTGAAGTTAACAGGTTCCTGATCAATGTCTTCTGCCTTCATTAATATGTGAGTAAAACATTTTTTTTAAAAGTATTAAGTAAGTAAATGTTTATTTCTTGTGAAATTGCAGCGATGATGATGCCATGCATGTGTGTCTATATAAGTATAAAATCTGTGTATATAAGTATGTTTATGTGTGCATGACTGGTTGCATTCACCTTCTCTGTTTCCTTGGTACTGAGTTTATAGTATAAAAAAAAATTCATGATCTTTTATTTAAATAACTATTAGGACTTGGATTCAAAACAAAATAGTTTAGTTTGATCAAAATCTAAGTACTAAAAATAGATTCAAGTATCTTATGTTTGAAATTTCTCTGAAAATCAAGAAATGCAGTGACCAATGTAGCATCATATTAAAATTAAATATCTAAATTGGATGAATCAATTATATAAACTGAATGGTCACTAGAAGATATGAATTTTAAAAAGAAAATCAGAATTTTTAGCAATGCATTGAGTATGCATTTTTGTGGTGACTGGAAATTGGGTTTGGGCCAATTTCTGGCGATCTATGGGTGAAGAAGCTTTGGGGTTTTGTTTGAAGCAAGGTTGGTAATTGGAGTGTTGGGAAAAAATAGAGGAAGTGGCAATTAGAGGTCGTGGCGATGGCGGTGAAGCAATTTGGTTTTTAACCCTGGAATGGGTCAAGTCTGGAAATATGGTTGTGGCGGCGTCTACAAGGCATCGAGTTGCATCGCGTTGGGGTGATGGCTGTGTGGAAGGTTTGTGGTGATGTGGACGAAGTTTCAGATGTTCATATGATCGACGACGAGGGTTTGAGACATTGTTCTTACATAGATTTGGTTCCATCTTAGCGCATGAATGCTTGATTTTGACTTGAGGGCAAATTTGAATTTCTGGGTGCATTGGAAGCTTAGGGGGGTCATCGTCGACTTGGTAGTGGGTGGCGACTTGATCGGTGATGGCGAGATTGGTGTGCATCGTGCACGCGGTGTTTTGTGTATCAGGAAATTTAGGGAAGGAAGAAGAAGGGTAGAACTGGGTAGGGGATTGAAGTCGAACTCGAAGCATGTATCGTGCGTGAAGGGTTTGAGCTCGAGTTATAACTCGAGTAATATGTTAGCGCATCATTGTAGAAATATTTAAAAAAAATTATTTGGAAAACGTGGCTCTCAAGTTGAATTTGCAGAAAACTCGAAGCAAAGGGGTAATCGTCTCGGATAATACTCGAAGCTGACTCGGGTGTTAAAACATCCAGTTCAAAACTAAAAAAAACCGAGTTAACATGATTCCTAAACTATTTTTTAAAATTAATTATTGTTGTTAAGTTAAAAGAACATGTAATTAAAGGTTTTAGAATAAGGATATTTTGATTTATTAAGTTCAAACTGTTTTAAAACTTCAAATTCTAAAAAAAAAGTTACATTTAAATAAACTTAACAAAGAAATTATTTTTAGTAAATCGATTAAGGGTTAATTACTTAATGCAATTAATTTAAGATTAATAGAGGATAATTAATTTAAAGATAAATTTATTGATAGAAGTAAATTGAAGATAATTACTTTGAGTAAGTAAATAAAAGCTAATTACTTATTGAAATAATTAAGGATAATTAATTAAAGGATAATTAATTAATAAAGGTGAAGAAGAAATGAAAATTTATTGAGGAGTAATTAGTTAATGAAGTTAATTAAGAATAATTTATCGAAGAATAATAAATTAATTAAAGGATAATCATTCAATGATTAGTGTTGTTCAACTAATAATTTTAGTTTAATTAATTTATTTTTAATTGTAAATTAATAAATGATTAAAGAATAATTAACCAAAAATGGTTTGTAATTAGTTAACACTAATTAACCAAGATTAGTGACTAATTCCGATATAAATTAATTAGATAATTAATTGATATTACTTATGGATGTTTGGATTGGATGATTTAATTGTTTGATATCCCTGATATATGATGCTTTGCGTTATGAATTATCCTGATTTGTGATGTGATCTGTGATGTAATTTATTATCTACAATGAACTTATATTATTCATCCATGATCTATAAATAAAGATAAGCATTATAGATTATACCGCATATCGATATTTCTGTGTTTGAATCTGTAATGATTGATGATGTTGCACCATTATTGGGTAAAACCCCTGGACCACACTATACACACACAAATATGGATTTCACGAGGAAATCAGTTAAGTCACAGATATTGGAATTTAATATTTTGAAATGGTTTTAAAGTTTGAATTTTGAATCCAAATGGTTTTGGAAATGAAATAAGGCTGAATTTGAAAATTATTTGAAAAGGAGTTTTGAGGATAAAAGTTATTTTAAATAACTTGATTTAGTTTGAAATCTGAAATATTTTGATTGAATTTGAATTCAATATTTGAAATTGAATTCAATGATTTGGAAATTTTGGCTTAAAAAGATTATACAAGTTATAAAAGGTATTTATATGGTTTTTAAACCATTTTAAAATTACGGTTTTGAGAATTTGAATTTAACCCAAGTTTATATTTAAAGGCTTTATATTTAAAGGCTTTAACTCGTGCAAATATAATCGGGTTTTCCAGAAATGGAAACAAGTGATTTCAAACAATAATAGCTTTTATATAAGGAAAGAATTTCCCAAAATTATAATGAAAGGATTTCAAATTTGAAATGAAATGGTTTTGAAAGCTATAATTGAATCTTTGTGAAAGATAGTTGAACCCTATTTTGAAATTGAAGAGGATTTTTAAGATAAATCTTTTGTTAAAATATTTAAGTATGGAAATTGTTTTAAAATTGAAAGGTTTCTGGAAGTAAATCTTTTTGTTTAAAAGATTTCTAAATGGTAATTCGTTTAAACCATTTGAAAGAAAAGTTTTTGGTTTTAAAGTTGTGACTTAACTGAGATCCCATTATCCATATGTTTTTAAATATTGCGCTCATTATTCGGTTTAGCCGGGAGAGGACCTTGTGTCATATAACCCATTCCGAATAATGATACGACGATATGGATAGCATTTGAAGACCGGTGGTGAAGACAGGATACTTTCGAAAGCGAAAGGATGACCTGTCGAATGTCTCTGCACCGAATGGCCCCGGTATAGAGATTTGAGCACCCATTGTGATGGAGAGTCCGGATGTGATTAGAAATTATCCGGATTGCAAGGACTGCTTTGGAAGTGCCTTCGGTTCTGTTCGAACCCAGAACAGACTTGTATGGATGTGTGTCTGCCGTTACACTTTGAGATGTAAAACCAGTTTCTATCAAATACATTCTGTTTGGTGGCGGAGATTTATTCTCTTAGCTTAACACCCTTCTCTGAGACGTACGAGCTCAGAGGTTATGTAGTTGATGGTTACTAGTGATACATTCCCAATTTGGTAATGTGGCATACGAAGTGCTGCTGATCATTTGTTGATCAAAGCATGGCTTTTGTGAAAAGCGTAGCTTTGTGGACGAGACTTCGTCGAGCCTCACACCCTGGAATGGTCAAAACAGGAAGAACGCAGCAAGGTTATAGGGAGTAGCGCCCCTTAGGGTATGTGCATTTCCTTCTAGATAGAAGTGGTATCATGGTATGGATCCCAAATACTTAACTTATGTGGATATCGCAAATATATATTACTTTGTGGTTGCTGTTGTTGAGGATCCTCGGATAAAGGTTGTTTACAACCGGGGGACGGCATACTCGTGTCAGTAGTTACCTATTTTTGCAGAGGTAACCCGGCCTTGTGTTGGCAGAGACCCGGTTAGGTTCTCGGGGCATCCCTCCAGAGGCGTACCCATGTGACAATGGGAAGTTCTTTGGCCTGACCATTTGTTGGAAATCCAATTACCAATACGCGCCTTATACGGTTTTAATTGTAGAACCTGCCATCTAACATGGTAGCTATAGTAGGCATACTATAATGGTACGTATGCTGGCTAAGATTAATATTATACTTTCGAAATGTTTTCCACTATGCACTAATAATAATATCAAATGGTTTTCGCGTATTAAGCATATTTGACTATCATAAGGAGAAATCTCCACCAAGTGTGCGATTGCATGGTGTGTGTGCCGGGAGGCCTTATGGTAGTTTCATTTTCCAAAAAGCATTGCGGATTTCAAAATTTAAATTCTTTTGTTTGTTTTTAAAGACAAACTGTTTTTGTTTACTCATACCAGTCCCATGACTGACCCGGAGTTTATTGTTCCCTTCCTAAACTCTGGGTGTCCATAATTTTCCACACGGCCAGTCTAGAGTTTGGTTTTTCAAATAGTAGATATCGATTCGGTAGCTTTTAGCTTTCTCTTTGGTATTCTTTGGAGATCTTGGATATTAGAGTCTTTGGATTCACCATACCAGTCTTGCTTATCTTGGTGCAACGTGATGGTGGTTCGACCTAGTGGTTTGGAGTTTTGGCTTTGGAGCATTGGATTGGAGTTGCAGTTTGATCATTGGAGTTATCTCTTTTGCTATTCGTTTTCCGCTGTTGTTTATTGTATCTCTGGTATTCTTGTATCATTTTGATATCATTGTTGTATATCATTGGATATTGTATTCATTGGGGTTGTTTATGTTATTCATTTTTTTCTTATTCCACCGTGTTGTTATACTTGATTTGTTATAAGCTCCGGCGAACCAGATTTGACGTTTGGATCTGCGACATTTGAATATGAGTGTCGTATTCAGTGCCGATTTTCGAAGGTCGAGTCAGGGTCGTTACAATCTCTGATAGTATTGATATCTAGTGTATCATCATTGTATCTAAATATTATATCAAATGTTGTATATATATTATTCATTTTCTTCCGCTGTGTTGTACTTGATGTGTTATAAGCTCTGGCGACGTTTGGATCTACAGCATTTGAATACGAGTGTCGTATTCGGTGCCGATTTTCGAAGGTCGAGTCAGGATCATTATAGTGGTATCAGAGCTGAAGGTTAAAACTTTAGCTAAGGAGTATAACACATTAAGTAGCTCATTAGAGATAGGGTGAAGTATACCCTAGAATGAGTATCCCTAAGATATCCATCTATATGCCTCAGTAAATTCTCTTACTATCCACTGATAGTGAGTATGAGTGCAAGAAGAGGACGAGATAGGGGACAGGGAAATACCACTGCGAATGGTCAATACCCTGCAACAACGGAAACAAACTTTCTCTATCAATCTCCTTTGATTCGTCTTTTCAATTCTTTGATTGCTTTGTGGCAGCTCGAGGGAGAAGCTTCGGTGTGATGGTGGCCCTACGTATCGTGTAGATAAGTTTCTATTTCATATTCCATTTGTTAAATTTCTATCAGTTTTTCATTTTTAACTTCAATGAATATGAAATTCTATTTGAAATAAATTGGTAAATTAAATATAAAGTCGAATATGAAGATTTGTATTGATAAAACGATTTTGATTAGAACCAAATTTGAAATTCTATTGTAATTTCTTGTGAATATCAAAGTCCGAAGAGGGACAAGATATATATATATATATATATATATATATATATAATTTGGGATATTCCGACTTGAGTTTGGAATCCATATCTAGTATTCGAGAATTATGGAAGACTAAATCCATTTATTTATTGTTTGGGTCTCGATATACTCTATGAACGGTTAGTTATTCCTTCGAACTAACCAGTGCCCCTGCATATTCGTTGATTTGATGACCCGAATATCCTGTGTAGTATTGAATGAGTTTGTTCTCATATTGGTGATATTCTGGCATGGTGAGCCAAATATAGAATAGATATCCAGTTCGATCTGGAAAACTATATCTCTATCTTTGTGTATCTATCTTTGCTGTTTCTCTGCCTGCAAATTTCGAGGACCAATTTTTTTTAAGGGGGAATCTGTAACGATCCCAATTTTGAATTAAATTTAAATTAATAGTTAATGTAAATTTTGGAATAGATTTTGGAATTAATTTGAATATGAAATACATATGTAAATGAAGTATGTTAGAAACAAGTGTAGGCAAGTTAATAAAAAAAATATGTATGCAAGAAGAAAAAAAATATCTACATATACAAAAAAAATCAAGTGAGATGAGGCTGTAAACATATATGGAAACATAAGCATTAAATGAAATCATCTCAGCACATACAAAATAACATCATCTCAGCTTCCAAAATAAAAATCTCTCTGGTCAAAAATGGAGGCAAGGAAAAAATCTGATTAAATATAAAAAAACAAAGAAGCTTACACCAGTAAACACCTTCCCTGTGTAAACACTTATCTTTTCTATATATACATACTCTATTTCATTTCGTTCATCAAAAATCAGCAAAACAAAGCCGACAAAAAAGAAAAAGAAAAATAGAAGCTTCATCATTCAATTTAACAACAAAGCAGGGTTAAGGCAAAAACAAATCTGCAGATTTTCAAAAACAAAAGAAAAAGTGCTCTCTGTTCACAAAAACATTTCAAGTGAGTAACATTCACTTTTTAAAACTTAGATATCAGGATTAGTTGCATATAAATCTCTGGAAGATGTGTATGTTAGAAATTTGTTTCTGTGTATATATGTGGATGTGTAAATGTATGCATACCTGATATCTCTGTTCTTGTTTTCTTTTAGACCCAGATGTGCAAATAAATTCTTTTCTCTTGATCTAATAACTATTAGCACTTGGAATATAAACAAAGATTGTTTGTTTGATCATGAACTAAGTTTTAACAATTCATCCAAGTCAAAACAACTTAGCACTGTCCCTTGGAAACCTAAAATAACTGAGCAAACTTAAGATAAGTCTAAATTTAAACTTTTTAATTCACGATTTCAAGTATATAATCTGAATTCTATACATTAACATGATTTTTAAAGCAAGAATTATAATTTTTGGACTGAGGATTGAGGAGAGTTTAGGATTGTCGAAATTTCATAATTTTGGCAATTTCTGGCGATCTACTGTCTCGTGATGGTCGGGGATTTGGCTGGTGATGGAGGGACGAACGGTGGGTCAGGAAAAAATACTATGGTGGTAAGCAGTTGAACGTGGAAGCGGCGGTGCTGAGTTCTAGCTCGTAAACCTAGTTTTGACGTGGGTTTGTATTTCGATTCGTTCGTCACCTATGATGGATCGAGTGCTACGTGTTTTTGGAAAGGTGGTAGAGGAGGCGTTGACGAAGTGATGACCAGAGTTTCGAGTATTCTGATGATCTCGATGTCGAGAACGATGAGTTTCCCAGGTTTGGAGGTGGTTCCAGATTGCTATCTCTAGGTTTCGATTTTTGACTTGTTTTCGAATTTGAGAAGTCGACGAAGTTTTGGTGGTCGGGAAATGGAGAATGGGTGTTCTTCGACTTGTTTGATGAGGTGGTGTTGGCTGGTGAAGGGCGGCGGCGCCATGCACGTGCATGGTGCACGAGTTTGGTGATCTGGGAATTTTGATGGCTTAGGTGGTTTCAGGTTGCTCTCGCGTGTTTGACTGGAGTTTTACTCGAAGTTTTTGGGTGCTGGACACGAAGCAGGGAGTGGTCATGCTCGGGTTGAATGTTTGTCCAGGTTTTTAAACAAAGCATGTTCGGTTTTGAAAGGTTTTAATTAAATTCAAGTTTTAAACTGAGTTTATAAATCAAAGATTAATTATAAACTCCAGTTCAGTTTGGAGAACTTAGTTTAGGAATAAATAAAGTTTTTAAAATTCAAACTTGTTTAATAACTTTAAAGTGTTGAAATGATTAAAAGAACATGAATTTAAAATGTATTTTGAATTGTAAAGAAAGAATTTAAACAAAGTCAAATTAAATTTGAAATCTGGATCTTAAATCTAAATTTGAATTCTAGATTTTGAAATTAAATAAAGTTATATAACTTTAAATGTTTAAATAAGTTTAAATGTAAAAATATTCTTTTAATATGTGAATTTAAAAAGGATTTTGATTTAAACTCTTCAAATTTCTTTTAAAATGAAATTATTACTTAATAATGGGAATTTAAGGGATTTTAAAATTAGTTTTTTTTACTTTATATAAGATAAATTGGTATTCATTTTAAAACTTGAAATTAAAGTGAAATTTAAGCAGTAAATTTGAAATAAATGTTTTCAAACATATTTGTGAGTGATAAAGGAAATCATTAATAAGAATAAGCTTTCCTTAAAGTTAATGAAACTTATTGATTTGTAATTCATAAATCATTAAGTTAATTAGAATGGTTAATTAATGTTTGGATTAATTAAATTAGTAATTCTAATTTTTAAAGTTATTAATTAAGGTTTAAGTTAATTAATTAAGGAATAATTCATTTGTAATTAAGAATCCTATATTAGAGTGTATAATTAATGATTAGAAATTAATTGATTGTAATTAAGAACTAATTAATGTAACACTTAATTGATTAAGTAATTAGGATTAATTAATGAGTTATTAATGGTTAATCAATTTTAATTAATTATGATTAATGTAAGTAATTTCTTTAGCAAAGAAATTAAAGAATTGTTATTAGTTAATGAAGGTCATTAACTAAGGTTATTTAAATGATTAATTAATATGATTAATTTTAACAATTAATTAGATTAATTAATAATAATAATCATTTATGAAATTGTGTAAGTGTGATTACTTTATGAAAGTAATTAAGAAATTAATTGCTCATTGTAATTAATTGAGTTTAATTTGATTAATTTAAGTTAATTGTCAAAAATATTGTGTACTGGATTGATATTTCTGATATGTGATTGTGATGCTATGTTATGTGAATTTCTTTGTGCTGAATTGTGATTTGTGATTTGTTTCTATGTATATGCGAAAACCCTTTTTGCCCGTAAACGGCATTTAAATTTCGATGCGAAAGGGAGTCGGATTCTAGTTGGTTACCCAAAACCCACATCGAATCGTAATGGTGAATCTTTGTGATTGATAAATTTACTTTATCTGTGAATGAAGATAAGCCTTATGGATTATACCGCTTATCGAGATTTTTATGATTGAATCCATGATGATTGATGTTGTTGCACCATTGTGTAAAAAACCCTAGACTACACCATATACGCACAAATATGGATTGCATAAGGAAATCAGATAAGTCACAGATTTTTAACAATTTTAAAGATTGAATTTTTGAATCTAAAATAGTTTGGAATTGGAATTGAAAGCTTTTGAAAATGAGTTTCAAAAATAAAAGTTATTTTAAATAACTTAATAAAACTTCAAATTTGAATAATTTGATTTAAATTTGAATTCAATATTTGAAATTGAATTCAATGATTTGGAAATTATGGTCTAAAAAGATTATACAAGTTATAAAGGTGTTTATATGGGTTTTTAACCATTTAAAAAATATGGTTTTGGAAATTTAAATTTAAATCAAGTTTTATACTCGAACGGCTTTAACTTATGTAATTTGTAATCGGTTTTTCCCAAAACGAGAACTATTTGTTTCAAATAATAATAGCTTTCATAAAAAGAATGGATTTCCAATTTGTTTCAAAAGATTTCAAGTTTGAAATGAAATTGTAAATAGTCTGTAAAAACTATGAATTAACCTTTGTGAAGATGATTAAATCTTGTTTTGAAACCGAAGAGAATTTTAAATGGTGTATCTTTTATATAAAATATTTGAATTGAAAAGGGTTTGAAAGTTGTGAATTAAATCTTAAACTGAAAGATTGGATGAGTTAATCCAATTTGAAATGGAAATTGTTTTGAAATCCGTGAATGGATCTTTGTGAAACTGGATGAACTTTGTGAAATGAATCTTTTATTTAAAAGATTTAAAATGGTAATTTGTTTAAACCATTTGAAAGAAAAGTTTTGGATAATTAGTTGTGACTTAACTGAAATCCCATATCCATATGTTTTAAATATTACGCTCATTATTCGGTTTAGCCGGGAGAGGACCTTTGTGTCATATAACCCATTCCGAATAATGATACGTCGATATGGATAGCATTTGAAGACCGGTGGTGAAGACCGGGTATTTTCGAGAATGAAAGGATAACCCGTCGATTGTCTCTGCACTGAGTCGCGCCGGTATAGAGATTTCCTAGGTGATGGGAAGTCCGAGATTGTGAATACCTGGATTGCAAGGGCTTCTTCGGAAGTGCCTTAGGTTCTGCTCGAACCCGAAACAGACTTGTATGAATGTGTGTCTGACTTTACACTTTCAGATGTAAAGCTGGTTTCTATCAAATACATTTCTGTTGGTGGTGGAGATGTATTCTCTTAGCTTAACACCCTTCTCTGAGACGTACGAGCTCAGAGGTTACGTAGTTGATGGTTATTAGTGATGCATTCCCAGTTTGGTAATGTGGCATGCTAAGTGTTGCTGTGTATTGATGATCATTTGTTGATCATTTGTGATCGAAGCATGGCTTTGTGAAAAAGCGTGGCTTTGTGGACGTGACTTCGTCGAGCCTCACAACCCGGTAATGGTCGAAACAGGAATCGTGGCAGCAAGGTTATTTGGGGGTAGCTCCCCCTGAGGGTATGACCATTTCCTTCTGGATAAAAAGTGATATCATGGTATGGAGCTCAGATATTTACTTATGTTGATTTTTGAAAGTGGTATCATGGTATGGAGCTTAGATACTTTACTGTGTGGTTGTTGGATTTAGGTCCCTTGGATAAAGGTTGGTAACGACCGGGGGATGGCATACTCATGTCAGTTGTTACCTAGTTATAGAGGTAACCCGGTCTTGTGTAGTAGAGATCCGGTTAGGTCCTCGGGGACGTCCCTCCAGAGGCGTTCCATTTTATATGGGAAGTTCCTTTTCCTGACCATTTGTTGGAAATCCAATCAAACAATACGAGCCCTTTACGATTTCAATTGTATAACCTGCCACCACAGGTGGTAGCTATAGTAGGCAAAGTATAATGGTACCTATGCTGGCTAAGATTAATATTATATTTTCGAAATGTTTTCCACACTATGCACTAATAATAATAATATCAAAGAATTTCTATCAAGCATTTTTGACTGTCATAAGGAGAAATCTCCTCCAAGTTTGCGCTTGCATTGTGTGTATGGCGGGAGGCCTTATGGTAGTTTCATTTTCCAAAAAGCATCGTGGTTTTCAATCTAAATTCTTTTGTTTGTTTTAAAGAATAAAAAATTATTTTTTTTGCTCACACCATTCCCATGACTGACCTGGAGTTTATTGTTCCTTTCCTAAACTCTGGGTGTCCACTATTTTCCACACGGGTAGTCTAGAGTTGGTTTTTTCAAATGGTCGAATAGTAGGAATGTGGATCGCATTTGCTACACTTCAGCTTTCATGGCTGACCTTGCTTATCTTGGTGCAACTTGATGGTTGTTCGAGCTATCTTTAGTTTGGAGATGGTGTTGCAGTTGCATTTTGGGAGATGTATTGTAGTGAAGATGTTCTTTTCCGCTGTTATTTCTTGTATCTCTGATAGTATTGATATCTAGTGTATCATTCTATTGTATCTGAATATTGTATCAAATGTTGTATATGTATTATTCATTTTCTTCCGCTGTGTTGTACTTGATGTGTTATAAGCTCCGGCGAACCAGATTCGACGTTTGGATTTGCAGCATTTGAATACGAGTGTCGTATTCGGTGCCGATTTTCGAAGGTCGAGTGAGGATCGTTATTCTTTGCCTCTCTTGACATCACCATTCGCCTTCGACCGAACCCAAAAGCCCACAAGCCTTAAACCCTAGTGCCGCCTCGCCTAACCACCGTAGGCCAAAAAAAACCCATAACATTTTTCTCGAATGCCATATTGCCTACACCTCCTCCAAATCCAATCTCGGCCCACGAAAATGACTGGGTTGCCGGAATTTGGCCGAACCTTTAACAACGATCGACTGAAAATTTCTTCCTCTACATAGCATAAAAAACCCCAAAACTAATCTTAAAAATCATGTTTTTCACTAACAAACACAATTATGTAATCTACTGACGATAATATGACACTCGAATTTCAATCATTTATAAGCTATTTACTGTAAACTTAACTTTTCTCCCTATGTACTCGATGATAGCGACTGCATTGAATTTTAGTATCAACTACACAAAGAAACAATCGACTTTGCTTTTGGGGTCATGATCTAAAATCAACTGTATTGAGATGTAATGATTTTTGAAGTTGGAAAGACTATTTTTTCGTTTGAAACGAATGTTGTGCATGCTTCTTTTTTTACAGGTTTCATTAATGTGATTAAAACATAAGTATACATAGCATAGCAAAGTTAGCAACACATAAGAGCTTGATAAGTAAAAGGATTCAATCACATCTACAAATATACGGAAACATACATGATTCACAGTAAGTAAAGTCATGTTTACTCACATTCTTTTTTTTCAAAGGTGAACTGCTACTTCCTTTTGGTTTGTTTTGGCTGTAGCTTTAGGAATATATGGCTTTAAATGAAAGTATGAATATGTAAACATATGAGGCCATGAAGAGTGAAGTGTGTGATTCAAGCAATAAGGTGGCTTTGTTCAGATGCATATGGAGGCTGAACTTGCATGTACAGGCTTTTTATTTTCTTTTTATTTTACTGTTTTATTTTAGATTTGAAAATTTGTGACTTGATTGATAAAAAGGCTGATTTGATTTTGATTTATATAAGTGATTTGCTATTTTATATTGATTTAATGTTGTGTGTGACTTGATTTTTGAAATATGTTATGATGATGTCTCCTTGCATACATGCATCCATTCATATATGTACATATATTTCTTCAAATTTTACATCTATATATACACACTACTCTTACAAACATATATAACCATTCATATAAATATTGTTGCCATCATGCACATATATATTTATACTCATACATATTTTCATATACTTATATGTATATAGTTACATATATATATATACACACACACATATATTTACATATTCATTTATACATTAGAAATACACATGGTTACCTATGTATAGATATTTTTATTTCCTTATGCACTTTTATAGATATGTATACATATACTTATACTTAATTACTTTTTTACAATTTCCATATACATTAGTTCATATGGCATATATATACTTGTATATTTTTAATTATCATAAACCTTATATATATACATACATGCATACATACATACTGTAATGACCCAGAATTTTTGATCTTGAAAATTCCAGATACTTTAGAAAAGAAGAAAAGAGGTAGAAGAAGAAACAGAAAACAAGTCACAGAATCTCACATTCGCAGCAGATCAAAATATAATATCAAATGATAACAGTTATACAAAAGAAAACTGTATCTGTCAATTTACATTTATTCACATTAGAGTTACAACATTTACACATAACACTGGACAAATAAAATCAACATGTCCCAAATAAACAACAATATATCTCAGCGAAAACACTCCATACGTTCCTGCCATCCAGCTCGCCTCCTGGCTCCAGAACGTCCTCACCTGAAAATCTGTAATACTCGGTCTAACCCGAGCATTACATCAAAGTAACACCCGGGTCAGGCTAGAAACCAGCATGAGTAAACCCATCTAACATGAAATACTCAGTATAAAACTTATTTAAAACCCGGGGTAACATGTTCATCACTACAAGTTCACAACTTGCTATAGTCAACACTTATATTCACAATCAATCCCCAATTACCTTTACTTAGTTTTAAATGGTCTGGTCATTTAAATTATTCCATTTCAGCCTATTGATTTCACATATCAATCTATAAAGAATCATTGTAGGTTACAAATCGAAGTGGGTTCGTGTATTTACTAATACCCGACCCCGGACTCTTCGAATCCAATATCATCTTAAACAAAGCTGTTTAAATTTAAAACAATTTCATTTATATCCAGAGTTACTGTAGGATCGATTTCACCCTAGAGGGGGGGTGAATAGGGTGATGCTATTAATTATAAAAAGTATTGCGGAAGCTTATAAAATTATTTCAACGCAGATATATCAAAATAATAGCAACACAGATAATAGCAGAATAATGAATGTAGAAATAAAACGACACAGAATTTACCCAGCTTCGGCAAAATCCTGCCTACGTGCTTCCTCTAAGGTTTCTACTAGAAATTAAACAGCCAGACGCTTACACACATAAACTCGTGACACCCGCTATCGACCAGCCTTAACTCTACGCTCAAAACCCTACCGCAACTCAGCCATTGAGTTGCGAATTCTCAAACTACGCCACGTAGTTTGTCCCCTAGTCACACGACTAGAATTTACACAATTTTAAAAGAGAAAATACAAAAAAACAATTTAAAAACAATTAAACCCTAATTTCAATATTAAAGCCCAATTCAAGATTGAGAGAAGCCGACCCAAAACATGGATTTAAGAAAACTTAGTTCGTTTCCCCTTTTATTTTTTTTGTCCTTCGGCCTCTTCCTTCTTGGTGAAAATGGCGGTTCGTTCTTGCTCGAAAATTAGGGCTTTTGTTATGAAGTCGCCGGCTTTGTCGATTTGATTAATGATGCTTCGATTTCTTTCTTCTCTCTGTTGATCACTTTCGGCTACTTCAATTCGATCGATTTCGAATCAAAATTGGTATGTTATTTTCCTTTTTTCTTTTCTGGTTGATTGCTTGAAATCGATCTTGATTCGAGTTAAATGATTATTGTTCTCTTTTGCTCAAACTCGAATACCCCTTTGCCGATGATGTCTAGGGTTTATATAGGATTTGAATTCCTATTTTCCCTGTTCGTTTGAATTTTCCATTTAATTTATCTCGGCCGGTTGATTTTGTATTGATGCTTGAGATTGATCTCTGACATGTTCAAATTACTTGAATAACATGGTTTTGATTTCTGACTTGGTTCGATTCCTTGATTACCAAGGCTCTGACTTTACTGTGACGATGATTTTTTTTTGTGTTTGTTAACTTGATATTCTGCTGTCACCATTACTGTTAGTTTGAAAAATACTTTGATGACCCATGACTTTGACTATGTTTATTTGGTATCTGTGACTTTGTGCATCGGCCTTGACTTTTTAAACTTGATTTTGTCTTTGCTTTGATTACGTGATAATGTTTGATGATGTTTTAAGAAAAACAAACTGTTACATTGTTGGTTTATCACTTCGTTCATTTGCTTTGGCTTCATAAAGTTTTTCAACATCACCGGACTTTGGCTTGTACCTTATTTACTTGTATCCTTGATTTCTGATGCATTGTGGCGTTGTGTATTTCATCTTGTATTTGTGTCATGAGTATTTCATCTTGTATTTCATCTTCATGTAGTTTGTTCCACTTTGTTGGTGATGCTTTGACTGTTGAACTTGGTTTGGATTTATGGTCTTGAGTTTGTATTCTACTGTCACCATGTGGTTGTATACATTTGTTTTGTCACCTTTTTTTGTGGTG
This sequence comes from Allium cepa, assembly GCA_030765085.1. Classification (NCBI taxonomy): domain Eukaryota; kingdom Viridiplantae; phylum Streptophyta; class Magnoliopsida; order Asparagales; family Amaryllidaceae; genus Allium; species Allium cepa. The sequence goes on from CM060928.1 coordinate 350,703,732, forward strand.
GTCTGCAGCTCGAGTTGCATTCATTAGTAGCTTATCACTGATACGATGCAGTTTGACCATGTAGTTTCACTTTGTTGCCATTTACTTTGTAACAACCCTATATTTTGCTTATATTTTTAAATTGACTTTATTTTTATTTTAAGTTATTTTCAATTTTTTTTATTTCAAACATTTTATTTTTAAATAAAAATTTTGATTATTAAGTGATTTATAGTTTAAACTAGTATAATTTGAATATTTTACTGTAAAGTGAATTTCTGGTCAAACTGTTCAAACTTTGACTTCTAAACTTCAAATTTAAATTATTTTAAATCTTAAATTTTATCTTTTATTATGAAAATAGATGAAATAACTTGAACACTGCTTTTCGTTTCGTTGAAAACGGAGTTAAACTGCAAAAGTTATGCACATTTCAATTTTGAGTATAATTTGTTTATTTAACAATTTGTCTATTTTTAATTATATAAATTATATTTCTCTTTTCATATTTTATTTTAATATGTGTTAATATGTTATTTCATGTATATTTTTTCATTTTAATATTTTTAAAATGATAATATAATTTTTCTAAAGTTTATTTCAATTTATTAAGCCTAGTTTCAATTTTTCTCCTATTTTCTTCGTTTAAATTTTATTAATTTAAAATTTATTTATTTATTTTTGTGAATTAATTTTTATTTTGTATTCTTATCTTTATTTATAGATATTTTCAAGTACACAAAAATTTTCCAAAGTTCATTGCATTTATTTTTCATATTTTCAAGACTAGTTGCAATTTTTGCTGTTATATTTAATTAAATTATACATAATTAATATTTATTTATTTATTCTTATTTACTAAATTTTTGTATTTTTATCTGAATTTATGTATATATTTCAGTTATATAAAATTTAAAAAGAAATAAGAGAAATTTGAAGAGTTGTGACCATTGATTTGCTTATGTCCTTTTGTATTCCACCTTTTCAATTTCAACCATTACATGCATTCAATTATGGTCGTTCCTTCACTAACTTCGGCCGACTTCTATTCATTTTTCATGTGAATTATCTTTATCAAACCTGAGAAAAAGGTTCGGCCTCCATCATCTCAGGAAGCTTGGTAAAATTCCTCTTTTCTTTTTCCTTTTTTTGCTTGAATTTATGTTATTTGCTCTTACCTTCTTCCATGTAGCTCAGCCCCTTGCTCCTACTTCACTATGGCTGCCGCCACCACCACCTGAGCCAGCCTCCACCACCTCCTCTATAGCCCCAAGCCACTAGCCATGCACTCATGTGACCAAATCCAACAATATCTACACAAACTTCACCTATATGCACCATAGCCAATCACCTATGCCTTCATCACCTTCAACCACCCCTTGCCGCCACCTACTCCACCTCCACCACCCATGGACGACCTGAAACCATCTACGACACCATCCTCCAGCCCACTACAGTGATGGCCGTGCCTGGTCTTGCTTGGGCTGAGCCCAATGTTGCATTGTATCTATGTAGTTTGCCTTTGTAGTTGTTTTATCCATGCACTAATTCCTTTGCACTGCTTTTGCTCCATCACCATGCATTTTCGGCCGACCCAATTCAACCCAAAACCAAATCAAAACCCACTCCTTAGCCATGTGTTTCTGACCTATAGCTGAAGCATAGGTGGTAGAAGGCAAGTGCAAGTGGTTTGGAGATGATTTATGCATTCATTTCTACTATTGTTTAATCGTATTTTTGGTTGAAACTTATGTTATATATATTTGTTTTGTTTGAATGTATCCAAGGCTATTAATCTTTGGATCTCCACTCTCAAATCATATTCATGCTTTCGTGCCTTCGAAGATATTTGTTGCATATAGTTGTTTGTCATCTCCAGCTAATACAAGTGAGTAAATCTCACCAGACTAATATGTACTTATATAGTGATAAACAGACATCATTTGAATCTGTAACTTATATCATCTTGTTATAACTCCTATATTATTATCACATGATGTTCACACATGTTATTACACTTGTTATATCATATGTCACTGTTATTATATGTTATTCTGTTATTTATATCAGTTATCACCATTGCCAGTTTCCTATAGACTAGAATCACTATGGGTTGAAATGATACATACCCGAACGGACTTTAGAATAAGGGAAAACCGTTATGGGCTGAAATGATAGGCCTAAGCGATTTTCAAAATCATTCATTTTACTTGGGACTGCGGGTTTGAAATGATAGAATCCGGGTTTTGTTTGTAAACTGTGGATTGAAATGATATACATCCGTATCACTTGACCTAGGCTAGAAAACTATATACAGACTCGTGGGTTATAAATTATTTTCTAAAATGTTTTAAAATTATTTTTAAAAGTAAAAGTATAATATTTTGAATTAAAATGAATAAAATGATTTTTTATAAAAATAAAAGTGATTTTTGAATAAATGAAAATGTGAATAAATGAATGTTTTAAGTCAAAATTTTGAAATATAACTTATTGTGGGAAATTTTGAACTTTTGTTAAAAATGACATTTTTATTAAGTAAAATAAATAGAAATAAGTTATAATTTGGTAATTTAAAAATTAATGGTTAAGTAATAAAATTAATTAAATAAATGAGATTTAATACTTTAATTTAAATAAGAAATTATGTTAAAATTTGATTTTTTTTGGATGAAATTTAACTGTATAAAAATCATAAAAATAAGAGTATTGAAATGATGATTTTAAAATGTGAAATTTTATGATTGTATAAGTTAAATGGTTTAAATTAAAATTAACTGTTGGTGAAATTTGTATTGAAGCCTTGAATTTGATTTAACAGCATTTTTTGAAATGTAATGTAAGGGTATTACAGCATTTTGTAAATGTTGTAGTTGTTTTAAATAAACTAAAAAGTTAAATTGAAATAAAGGCTATTATAGTACTTTGTAGATGTTATAGTGGTTAAACCTAACATTTAAGTTTATTTGAAATTTAAAGGAAATCTATTACAGCACTTAAACGCTGCCTTTTGTCAAATGAACTATTTTAAACTATAACTTTACGTAGCATTTTTAAGTGCTATGGGAAACTATATTTTTGTTGTTTTAATAACTTTTATGGAGAAATAATATTTGGAAAAATGATAAAATTTTGGAAATTAAATGTTAAATTTCTAAGGATAATGAAGTGACATTTATATGGCTTTAAATGGAAGGATTTAAGTTTTGGAAATTTAATATTTAATTAATAAATATAATGAATTGACTTTAAATGATTTAAATGGAGAGATTTAATTTTTGATATAAATCTTTTGAAATGTAAGTTTGAAATGGTAATTAATTCCTAAATAAAATGAAGGGATTTAAAAGTTATTTAAATGAATAAAAATGAATGATGTTTTGAATAATATTTGACATTTTGATATTTTGAAAGGAAATTTGATTTCTGATTTATTTAATTTATTTGATAAATGAATATTTGAAGTATATATCATTTGAGTTTATTTAAATGATATTGGATTTATGAAAGGTGGGATATTCAAACCTTGAAATATACTAAAGATTGAATATTGTATTTTGTGGATTAAACCTATATTTAAATTTGATAAGATTTGAAATGGGTTGTTAGTAAACTGAATTTGAATTGAAAATGATGGTTTGAATTAAATTAAATTGAAATTTAAATTAGGGTTTAATTTAATAAATTTGTAGATGTATAGAATTAAAGGATGATTGCAAATGTATGATTTCAAAATGTTCTGATTTTTAAAGTGTAATGATTTCAATGTTTTTGTTTCGAAAGAGTTATAACTTTGAAAGTATAAACTATTTCGAAAAGTGAATATATGTTTGGAATGGAAATGATATTGTTTTTGAAATAAATATAGTTCTGAAATAAAAAAATGATTTTGGGTTTTCGAAGTATAAACTATCTTTGAAATGATATTTTGATATTAAAATGATTTGTAGTGAAGTTTTGAAAGGATATGATATTTCGATATATTGAAATGATTTGAAAAGGAAGTTTTGAAAGGATATGCTATTTTGATATATTGAAATGGTTGGAAAATGATTTAATCTTTATTTTGATAAAGATTTGGATTTGAAATGATATTCTATTTTGAAGTATAAAATATTATATTTTAAAATTATAACCATGGGTTATAATAATGATTGGTTGTTAAAGAGACCGGGATCGGATATCTGGCATACTATCTGTCGATACCGAAAACACTTTAACAACTGTGTACGCGGTGGAGATTCCAGAATGAAGTAGGATGGTGGCGATGTTCTTGAGGTATATTACGTGGACCCAACTCCCATGAGTTGGCATAAGGTGGCTAAAACAGGAGCGATCTCGGGCCAAGTGAGGTCATTCCTCCGATCGGACACATTCCTTCGATACTATACTCTTACTGGTGATTGATTAGAAGGCCATCCTCCGATTTTGATATGGGAGTGTGTTCCGAGGTGGGCGTATGTGGCAGCTGCGTTACCACCAGCCCGTGTGCGTAATTGGTATATCTATCCTGGCATTGCCTTGTGTGCCGTGTCACCTACCATACCGAGCCTTTACTGCGAGTTTTTTTTCTCCCATAGCCCGTGTGGTATCCTCTGATAGTCACCCGGTGTGGAGATGTCATGTTATTGGATGGACGCTGGGACTATTATGTGTGAAGGGTAATATGGGTAGCCTGGAATGCTATTTAAAAGTAAGTTTATTTTACTGTAGACATTATTATAATAGCGCAATATTACTACATAGTAAATAGTTTAACGAATCCTTAGAGGATGGGCAGTCCCAGACATCCTTTAAGTTACTTGTACTTTATTACGGTTCACTTGAGTTGGTTTACATTATATAAGTATATATTGTCCTGACTCGAGTGTTTGTATTTTTATTTACGCTCGGGTTAGCCTGAGCTATTCACATATTTGGATTCCACTTTCTGGAGATTGGAATCGCTGGAGATCATCTGCTTATCTCGTTTTATCTATTCCAGTTTTGTTGCTCTATTCAGCTTGTACTTGGTTATCATCTTGAGACTTCTGTTGTACTTTATTTATTCTGTTGTATTTTATTTACCTCTAATATATTTACATAGTAGCTTCATGAACTACTATTTCTTTTACTTCCGTTGCACTATTATTACTCTGTGTCTGTGATCTGTGATTATTATTTACTGTATGTTCTGAGATTTGCCAAATTTTATTTACAACGCGGTATTTTGAGCAATTCAAGTCCGACATGTGCGAATGCGAATGGTTGAAAATACCCGGTTGTTACAGGTGGTATCAGAGCTTTGGTAGCTCTAGGCAAAACTCAGCATATATGGTAAATGTATTTACAGAATCACCTTCATTCGAGTTCAAATCTCTTCTTTTTTGACTCGATCCCTTTGAATTTTGGAACGTTCCCTGCGGTCCCAAAATTCATTCGTTTCCCTTACTATTCGTCTTCCTTTGATTCTGGAGTATCCCATAACTCCACTTCGAATGAGTTTTGTAGTGAATTGGTGGTCCTTCCAATCTCAAAAAAAAAAAAATCATTTGTAAAGGGGAAAAACTCCTTTACAATTTGCATCGATTCACCAGAGATATATAGCTATCCTTGGTTTAGATGTTAATATCTTTTGTTTTTCCAAACTCTATCTATTGAGATCGAATGTAGATTTACCCTAGAAAATCCACATCGATCTTATTCTTTAAGTCACGGTTGACCTGGTTAAGGTTGCTCGTGATTTATTTAAGCTTATCCACCTCCCTATTTTGTTATTCAATCATCTTGTCTTTTGTTTCCAATCTATCTTCCAAACATTTTGAATTGTACTTGTAAATCAATATTAATTATTTGTTTTATATTGTGTTGTTTGGGTTGTTGATGTTGATTTGGGTTTCCGATTGATTCGTCTGATCAACGCTATCAATAAGATTTTTAAAACACTTTGACAGAACAAACTAACACAATATTATTTTAAAATTTGGTTAATGAAATAAATTTTGATATATAAGTAAATTCATGGAACTTAATAAATTAATTTAAATTGATTATTTGAAATGATAATGCTTGATTTATCATTTATAGTTCTATAAATGAATTTATAAAGAGTTGTTATATATTGACTTTGGAACTAAAATGAATTTAAAACAAGAATTTGAGAATTTAATTTCCGATGGTTTCAAACTTTGTGTTTTCAAGTTTTAAAAGGATATCTTATTTAAAGCATTTTGAATAGAAATTTGTTTCCAAAGAATTTGAAAAGTTAAAGAAATTTGTGCTCTTCTCTTTGTCGCTGGAAAATAATTTCGGTGATCAACCACGGCATCATCGAATTTCATTTTCGAGTTTCGAAGTGAAGAGACCGTTCTGTTGTCTTGCTACATTGTTGTTTTGGGAAATCTAATTGATTTGAATTTCTAAAATATGATTTGATTTATAATATATATAGACATATGATTTAATTTTGATTTAACATATTTTATACATATATTTATTTATCTCTAAATTGGTTGAAGGAATCGGAAATTTTATTCTTAAACTTTATCTTAAAGAATCATTTCAATTATAGAAAGAGAAATCAAAATTTTAGATAAATGATTCAAACTTGAGATGAGGGAATTAGAAAGTTTTATTTGTATAATACTCAATTGCATTTAAATATACTTACCCAAATTATACCAAAGTTAACAATGTAACTGGATAATATACAATATAAAAGGATTTTATAAATAAAATTTGAATGGTTAAAATAAATGTTATACACTTAAATTTTAGTTATACAAGATTGACAGAGGTAAATATAGAAAAAAGGGTTAATTGAATAATTTACAATATAAATGATGTTAAAGGAAATAAGAATAAGTTAAAACAATTATAATAATGTAAGTATATTTAACATAGGTGATAAAATGTATTGAGAGGAATAAATTTAATTGTAATTAGGAATAAAGAAGAATTAAATTTATTAAGTACATTATGAGTATAATAATGATTTTTCAAATCCATGATTTTTGGAATTGTTAGTTTAAGAAAATTGGATGATAAGATAATGAAATTAGAGATATTTAAGATTTATTTAACTTGTGTAAAAAAATAATTAATTATCAATTTAAGTTGAAACCATGGAAATTTCAAACCTATTATCTTATTTTGTTTTTCTAACATAGTATCCTATTTTGTTTTCAAATTGTATTTAGTTGTCCTTATTTTCCTCATCTTACTATAGACTGGTATAGGCATCTTTTTATAATCTTTCTATAATCTTTGATAATCTTTTAATTTGAGCACTGCTTTCCATCCACAGACTGTCGGTCAAGCGGAAAGAGTAAATCAGATTCTAGAGGATCTTTTCATGCTTGTGTTCCTCCATCTGGAGAATCTTGTGAAGATCATCTCCACCTTGTTAAACTTACCTATAACAACAGTTATCAGGGATAATTCCAATCTTCTTGTCATCTTGTCTTAATCATATTTCACTCTATCTTTTTCTGTGCTTTCCCGTACCTCATTCCTTTTCGGGGACGAAAAGTTTTAAGTGGGGGAGAGTGTAAAAACCCTAGATTTTGCTTATATTTTTTAATTGACTTTATTTTTATTTTAAACATTTCGTTTTTAAATATAAATGTTGATTATTAAGTGATTTATAGTTCAAACTAGTATAATTTGAATATTTTACTGTAAAGTGAATTTCTGGTCAAACTGTTCAAACTTTGACTTCTAAACTTCAAATTTAAATTATTTTAAATCTTAAATTTTATCTTTTATTATGAAAATAGATGAAATAACTTGAACACTGCTTTTCGTTTCGTTGTAAACGGAGTTAAACTGCAAAAGTTATGCACATTTCAATTTTGAGTATAATTTGTTTATTTAACAATTTGTCTATTTTTAATAATATAAATTGTATTTCTATTTTCATATTTTATTTTAATATGTGTTAATATGTTATTTTATGTATATTTTTTCCTTTAATATTTTTAAAATGATAATATAATTTTTCTAAAGTTTATTTGAATTTATTTCAATTTATTAAGCCTAGTTTCAATTTTTCTGCTATTTTATTCATTTAAATTTTATTAATTTAAAATTTATTTATTTATTTTTGTGAATTCATTTTTATTTTATGTTCTTATCTTTATTTATAAATATTTTTTAAGTACACAAAAATTTTCCAAAGTTCATTGCATTTATTTTTCATATTTTCAAGACTAGTTGCAATTTTTGTTGTTTTATTTAATTAAATTATATATAATTAATATTTATTTATTTATTTTTGCTTATTTACTAAATTTTCATATTTTTATCTGAATTTACATATATATTTCAGTTATATAAAATTTAAAAAGAAATAAGAGAAATTTGAAGAGTTGTGACCATTGATTTGCTTATGTCCTTTTGTATTCCACCTTTTCAATTTCAACCATTACATGCATTCAATTGTGGCCGTTCCTTCGCTACCTTCAGCCGACTTCTATTCATTTTTCATGTGAATTATCTTTCTCAAACCTGAGAAAAAGGTTCGGCTTCCCATCATCTCAGGAAGCTTGGTAAAAATCCTCTTTTCTTTTTCATTTTTTTGCTTGAATTTATGTTATTTGCTCTTGCCTTCTTCCATGTAGCTTAGCCCCTTGCTCCTCCTTCACTATGGCTGCCACCACCACCACCTGAGCCAGCCTCCACCACCTCCTCTACAGCCCCAAGCCACTGGCCATGCACCCATGTGGCCAAATCCAACAATATCTACACAAACTTCACCTATATGCATCATAGCCAATCACCTATGCCTTCATCACCTTCAACCACCCCTTGGCCGCCACCTACTCCACCTCCACCACCCATGGACGACCTGAAACCCTCTGCGACACCATCCTCCAGCCCACTACGTGATGGTCGTGCCTGGTCTTGCTTGGGCCGAGCCCAACGTTGCATTGTATCTATGTAGTTTGCCATTGTAGTTGTTATCCATGCACTTATTCCTTTGCACTACTTTTGCTCCATCACCATGCATGTTTGGCCGACCCAATTCAACCCAAAACCAAATCAAATCCCACTCCTTAGCCATGTGTTTCTGACCTATAGCTGAAGCATAGGTGGTAGAAGGCAAGTGCAAGTGGTTTGGAGATGATTTATGCATTCATTTCTACTATTGTTTAATCGTATTTTTGGTTGAAACTTATGTTATATATATTTGTTTTGTTTGAATGTATCCAAGGCTATTAATCTTTGGATCTCCACTCTAAAATCATATTCATGCTTTCGTGCATTCGAAGATCTTTGTTGCGTGTAGTTGTTTGTCATCTCCAGCTAATACAAGTGAGTAAATCTCACCAGACTAATATGTACTTATATAGTGATAAACGGACATCATTTGAATCTGTAACTTATATCATCTTGTTATAACTGCTATATTATTATCACATGATGTTCACACATGTTATTACATCTGTTATATCATATGTCACTGTTATTATATGTTATTCTGTTATTTATATTAGCTATCATCATTGCCAGTTCCCTATAGACTAGAATCACTATGGGTTGAAATGATACATACCCGAACGGACTTTAGAATAAGGGAAAACCGTTATGGGCTGAAATGATAGGCCTGAGCGGTTTTCAAAATCATTCATTTTACTTGGGACTGCGGGTTTGAAATGATAGAACCCGGGTTTTCTCTGTAAACTGCGGATTGAAATGATATACATCTGTATCACTTGACCTAGGCTAGAAAACTATATACAGACCCGTGGGTTATAAATTATTTTCTGAAATGTTTTAAAATTATTTTTAAAAGTAAAAGTATAATATTTTTAATTAAAATGAATATAATGATTTTTTATAAAAATAAAAGTGATTTTTGCATAAAGAAAATGTGAATAAATGATTGTTTTAAGTCAAAATTTTGAAATATAACTTATTGTGGGAAATTTTGAACTTTTGTTAAAATGACATTTTTATTAAGTAAAATAAATAGAAATAATTTATAATTTGGTAATTTAAAAATTAATGGTTAAGTAATAAAATTAATTAAAGAAATAGTATTTAATACTTTAATTTAAATAAGAAATTATGTTAAAATTTGATTTTTTTGGATGAAATTTAACTGTATAAAAATCATAAAAATAAGAGTATTGAAATGATGATTTTAAAATGTGAAATTTTATGATTTTATAAGTTAAATGGTTTAAATTAAAATTAACTGTTGGTGAAATTTGTATTGAAGCCTTGAATTTGATTTAACAGCATTTTTGAAATGTAATGTAAGGGTATTACAGCATTTTGTAAAAGTTGTAGTTATTTTAAATGAACTAAAAAGTTAAATTGAAATAAAGGCTATTATAGTACTTTGTAAATGTTATAGTGGTTAAACTAACTTTTAAGTTTATTTGAAATTTAAAGGAAACCTATTATAGCACTTAAACGCTGCCTTTTGTCAAATGAACTATTTTAAACTATAACTTTACGTAGCATTTTTAAGTGCTACGGGAAACCATATTTTTGTTGTTTTAATAACTTTTATGGAAAAAATAATCTTTGAAAAAATGATAAAATTTTGGAAATTAAATGTTGAATTTCTAAAGATAATGAAGAGACATTTATATGGCTTTAAATGGAAGGATTTAAGTTTTGGAAATTTAATATTTAATTAATAAATATAAGGAATTGACTTTAAATGATTTAAATGGAGAGATTTAATTTTTGATATAAAATCTTTTGAAACGTAAGTTTGAAACGGTAATTAATTCCTAAATAAAATGAAGGGATTTAAAAGTTATTTAAATGAATAAAAATGAATGATGTTTTGAATAGTATTTGACATTTTGATATTTTGAAAGGATATTTGATTTCTGATTTATTTTATTTATTTGATAAATGAATATTTGAAGTATATATCATTTGAGTTTATTTAAATGATATTGGATTTATGAAAGGTGGGATATTCAAACCTTGAAATATACTAAAGATTGAATATTGTATTTTGTGGATTAAACCTATATTTAAATTTGATAAGATTTGAAATGGTTTGTTAGTAAACTGAATTTGAATTGAAAATGATGGTTTGAATTAAATTAAATTGAAATTGAAATTTGGGTTTAATTTAATAAATTTGTAAATGTATAGAATTAAAGGATGATTGCAAATGTATGATTTCAAAATGTTATGATTTTTAAAGTGTAATGATTTCAATGTTTTGGTTTCGAAAGAGTTATAACTTTGAAAGTATAAACTATTTTGAAAAGTGAATATATGTTTGGAATGGAAATGATATTGTTTTTGAAATAAATATAGTTTTGAAATAAAAAAATGATTTTGGGTTTTTGAAGTATAAACTATCTTTGAAATGATATTTTTATATTAAAATGATTTGTAGTGAGTTTTGAAAGGATATGATATTTCGATATATTGAAATGATTTGAAAAGGAAGTTTTGAAAGGATATGCTATTTTGATATATTGAAATGGTTGGGAAATGATTTGATCTTTATTTTGATAAAGATTTGGATTTGAAATGATATTCTATTTTGAACTATAAAATATTATATTTTAAAATTATAACCATGGGTTATAATAACGATTGGTGTTAAAGAGACCGGGATCAGATATCTGACATACTCTCTGTCGATACTGAAAACCACTTTAACAAATGTGTACGCGGTGGAGATTCCAGAATGAAGTAGGATGGTGGCGACGTTCTTGAGGTATATTACGTGGACCCAACTCCCGTGAGTTGGCATAAGGTGGCTAAAACAGGAGCGATCTCGGGCCAAGTGAGGCCATTCCTCCGATCAGACACATTCCTTCGATACTACACTCTTACTGGTGATTGATTAGATGGCCATGCTACGATTTTGATATGGAGTGTATTTCGAGGTGGGCGTATGTGGCTGCTGCGTTACCACCAGCCCATGTGCGTAATTGGTATATCTACCCTGGCATTGCCTTGTGTGTCGTGTCACCTACCATACCGAGCCATTACTACGAGTTTGTTTTTCTCCCGTAGCCTGTGAGGTATCCTTTGACAGTCACCCGGTGTGGAGATGTCATGATATTGGATGGACTGCTGGGACTATTATGTGTGAAGGGTGATATGGGTAGCCTGGAACGCTATTTAAAAGTAAGTTTATTTTACTGTAGACATTATTATAATAGCGTAATATTACTACATAGTAAATAGTTTAACGGATCCTTAGAGGATGGGCGGTCCCAGGCATCCTTTAAATTACTTGTACTTTATTACAGTTCACTTGAGTTGGTTTACATTATATAAGTATATATTGTCCTGACTCGAGCGTTTGTATTTTTATTTACGCTCGGGTCAGCCTGAGCTATTCATAGATTTGGATTCCACTTTCTGGAGATTGGAATCGCTGGAGATCATCTGCTTATCTAGTTTTATCTATTCCAGTTCTGTTGTTCTATTCAGCTTGTACTTGGTTATCATCTTGAGACTTCTGTTGTACTTTATTTATTCTGTTGTATTTTATTTAACTCTATTATATTTACATAGAAGCTTCATGAACTACTATTTCTTTTACTTCCGCTGCACTATTATTACTCTGTGTCTGTGATCTGTGATTATTATTTACTGTATGTTCTGAGATTTGCCAAATTTTATTTACAACGCGGTATTTTGAGCAATTCAAGTCCGACACGTGCGGATGCGAATGGTTGAAAATACCCGGTTGTTACATACTTGGTGCAGTAGTTTCCACTGTGCATTCATGTGTACTTCGGTTTCATGATGTACTCTGGTTAGCATATTTAGCTTGGTTGTCTTGAGCACATTTGTATATATGTTCATTGTGTTCTGGTAGCACTCGAGTCTTGCTGCACATATATATGTACACTATGTATATACATATTCACTTGGTTGTCACAGCTTTGACTTTTGATTCTTCGATCACTTTCCTTGACTCTCTACATATTGAAGTCTTCTTGCCTCACTTTTTGGTATTTGCAGTTTCACTTCATGTATTTTGATATTGCATATGAGCTTGTGCATGCTTATGACGAGTTTGTCGAAACCACAGTGACATTTGCGTATGTATTCATCCTTTATAGTTGTTGTTGCCACTGCCTGTTTCAGTTTGTATATGGTTTTTTATATTTGGATTTTGGTCGACGCTTGTTTTAGTTGTCTTGACCATTTTCATGAACTTGCACCTATGTTGAATCCAGCTTGGAGCTCGGGTTTGACCTTGTGCTGATATTGCGACATTATTTTTATTGCATTTGAGTTGAACCCGACTTTTCATTTGGGTTTGACCTGTGCTCACCTGTCCCTGTAATTTTATCAAGTGTATATATTGGTGTGCACGTCCTTATGGCATGTATAGTGATACACTGTGCATTTCACAAGCTGTTCGTGTATGACGAATTCAAATTTAAATGATGAAGAACAACCCAAATAACTGAGGCAAATATTATTTTCAAAGTCACATTTTATTTTATACTACAAAAATATTTTATTTTCAATTTTACTGCATCAACGTATATTTTTGTAGATTGCTCAAATGCTGGATTCACATTGGAATGAAGTTGAAGATATATACGAGTTGAGTGAATGAGCGATATGTAGTGAGGTCAAATGTAAATTAGAAATTGTGATGTAATCAAAATTGTATTGTAATTGAAGTTGTGTGTATATATATATAGTGAGAGCTTGAAATTTGTACTATTCAAAAATTGTAATAAATATTTGTTTGAATAAAATTTCTGTTTGAATTCAAATTTTGTGTTATTTATTTTATTCAACAAATATTTATTTAATCTATGAAAAATAAAATAGTACATTAACAAATACATTTAAATGCATATATATATATATATATGTGTTTATTATCATCAAACAAAAATCATATAATCACATATTCAACAATCTCCCCCGTTTGATGATAACAAACATATATTTAAGATTTTGAATATGTTAAATGTATTTGATCATTGATATACTCTATTTGCTCCCCCTATTTAAATGCTTCCTCTCTACACAAAGCTCCCCCTTCATATACGCGTACAATTAAAAATATGCAAATGAGCCTAGATGCAAATAGAAAATATTTGACCTTTGCTTGATTTTATTTGACAAAATCTTAACTTTTCTCTCCCCCTTTTGTTATCATCAAAAGAGTAATAGTGTCAGAAAAAATAGAGATAAAGTGATAGACATTAATACAACATTAAAACTCAATCGAGTATAAATATTAAATTTCAATAAAAAATCAAACAAAAATCATAAATGCTTTGTTAGGCGCATATTCTGCTTTTAGAATGATGGGAATGATGTCATCATATAAAACCATATAGTTGTGTCTATTTGTGGTATATTTATATCAGAAATTTGAATATCTACTAATCATGCATAACTGTTAGGATTTTTAAATGAGATTAGTAGTATTCCAATTTTATTTTATTTTAAAAATGAATTCAAGTATCTTCTAACCACGCATAACCGTAAGGACTTTTAAATGGGATTAGAATCAACTTGTTTATTTAATAAATCAATTTTGATATGCGTTCCATACATGCATAACCGTGAGGACTTTTAAATGTGCATGGAAGCAAATAACAAATTCCAAGTAATTCACCCATGCATAACCGTGAGGACTTTTAAATGAGTGCGAATACTTTGGATTTTATTTTATTTCATTTTATTAAAAATATAAAATAAAAAACGAATTATTCCTGTTTAAAGTACCACATCGACAAACTATATAGAATTTTGATGGGTGATGGTCGATAGAAATATGATAGAAATAGAGATGGTCATGGAATTTTTTACCAACAAAAAGTTTTATAACTCTTGTTTAAATTTCTAAAGAAATTTACTAATTATACCGTCTTGATTCGTAATATATGATAAATATCAACACTCATCACTTTTTCAATCACTATTTATCTTTTTGATAATTAGTAGGGAGTCAGATTAGTCAATGTTATCATTTAAAAATTGAATGCAAAAATAATTATAAAATTCATTTTTCAAAAAATGTCCAATCTGAAAACAAGGTCAAAAATGATTTTCTAGAAGGGTTTTATGAGAAAAATTTCCGCTATATGAAAATTATTTGAAATGAAAAATATGCAGATATTTTCTTTGAAAAACGATGCAATTTCTAAATGTCTCAACATAAATCACGTTTCACTAGTAATTATTCTATCAACTATAGTACCAGTGTAATCTGCATCGGAATTTTTTTCTTTCACTCAAAATTATCATTAATTGAATTTGATAGATCAGACCATGAAGTGTGCATCAAAATATCTAGAAATCAATTTTAACAGCTTTTTAAATGACATTCTCTTGAATTTGAATTAAAGTCGTGTAAATAATCAAAAACCGTGAATACAGAGTCAGCCGTAAAATAACCAAATGTATTATCATCCAATAAAACACTATTATTAATCCAAACTAATATATATGCAGTAATTCAAAGACTCTAGAGATTTTTATAGTGTTCTTGGCATAAGAATATAATTGGCCAACAATTTTGAATAAGTCAGAATCAAAATCATCATTTATTTTATCATCACATCATTAGCTGATTTAATTCAGACTACGGTGCAGATTATCATATTTAACATATCGTTTAAAATATACCATTACATGTTTTACCTTTACGATAATTTTTCATTGTTCCCCATTGTGATTCTATCACCTTTGTACTAGGCTAAGGAACTTTTCTTTGTCGCCCGTTGTGTTTTTGGAACAGCCAGAATCCAGATAACACTGTTGTTGTTCCTTAGCCTGCCACCAGTCCTACACGATAAAAGATTTTTGTGACCTATTTGTTTTTAAAGGTCAATGATTGTTAGTGGCATAATTGTAACGATAGCGATTTTTCGTTGCCGAAAAACCGAATAGTTAGGGTTTTAAGAAAAATAAAAAGACAGAAGAAAAGATAAGAAGATAGAACATAGAGAGAAAAGAAAATAGAACGGAAAGAAAACAGCATAACAACATCAGAATCTCACAATTCGCAGCGGAACAACATATAATAAATAAATGAATAATTCTTTAAACAAAGGACTATATCAGTTATTACATTTTATACATTACATTACATCATTACATCATATCATCATAGTGTACAACTACAAACAACAACGAACAGCGGAAAAGAAATACTATATACTAGTAATACGCCATGCCATCCAGCTTGCCTCCAGCAACTCCAGAAAATATCCTGATAAACCTTAACTCTTGACTGCCCGTGTGGAAATTGGTGGGCACCCAGAGTTTAGGAAGGAAAACAATAAACTCCGAGTCAGTCATGAGACTGGTGTGAGAACTCAAAACAGTTTATTTATCTTTAAAATCAAAATAGAGGAATATGTTTAAAATCAATTCGCAATGCTTTTAAAAATGAGACTACCATAAGACCTCCCACCACACACACAATGCAAACGCAGACTTGGAGGAGATTTCTCCTTATGATAGTCAAAGATGCTTGATACGCATTAAAATCAAATCAATTTTGATATTATTATTAGTGCATAGTGTAGAAGATATTTCAAAAGTAGAATATAAATCTTAGCCAGCATAGGTACCATTATATTATGCCTACTATAGCTACCTCCTGAGGAAGCAGGTTTTATAACTAAAACCGTACAAGTCTCGTATTGTTTCTTTGGATTTCCAACGAATGATCAGGCCAAGGAACTTCCCATTGCCACATGAGAATGCCTCTGGATAGACATCCCCGAGAACCAAACCGGATCTCTACCAACACAAGGCCGGGTTACCCTAACTGAGTAACAACTGACCGAATATGCCATCCCCCGGTCCTTTGGGACCTTTCACCGAGCGCTCGTAATCAATTCACACAATCATAAAGTGTTTTCAACATGAGTAAGTATCTGGGCTCCATACCATGATACCACCCTTTTCCAGAAGGAAATGCACATACCCTAAAGGGCGCTACCCCTCATAACCTTGCTGCATCTTTCCTGTTTTGACCATTCCCGGGGTGTGAGGCTCGACGAAGTCACGTCCACAAAAACATACTTTATACAAAAGCCATGCTTTGGGTCAACAAATGATCATAGAAATGATCACCAAGATAGACGATCAAATAAATGATCCTATCACAAATAATCAACACAATGATCATTTCACAGCAACACTCAGCATGTCACATTACCAAATTGGGAATATATCGCTGATAACCTTCAACTACATAACCTCTGAGCTCGTACGTCTCAGAGAAGGGTGTTAAGCTAAAAGAATAAATTCTCCGCCACCAACAGAAATATATTTGAAAGAAATCGGCTTTATATCTCAATTTGTAATGTCAGACATACTATCCATACAAGTCTGTTCCGGGCTCGAACAGAACCGAAGGCACTTACAAAGAAGTCCTTGCAATCCGGATAATCTCTAATCACGTCCGGACTTCCCATCACATAAGGAGCCTCTATACCGTAGCTACTCGGTGCAAAGACAATTGACGAGTTGTCCTTTCGCTTTCAAAAAGATCCAGTCTTCAACACCGGTCTTCAAATGCAATTCATAACGACGTATCACATATTCGGAATGGGTTATACGACCCCATGGTCCTTTCTCGGTTAACCCGAATAGTGAGCGCTTATTCAAAAATAAGTGTGGCATTCAAATTCAAACAAATCACATCAATTACCCATTCAAAGGGAAATATTGATAGTTGGTTATTGAACTATCAATGGATATGCACAACATCACCAGATTCCAAATAATTTTCCAAATTATTTATTTTCCAAAATATCTTTACAAGATATATTATTTTCAATACTTCAAAAATAAATCAATATTTATTTTTAAACAAGTTCCCCTTTCTTTTATAAATTCCATAGTGAATTTATATTTCACAATATCTACTGATATACGATTTTTCAATAGGTTTCAATATTCCTTTTCAATTTATCTTCAAAAAGATAAATTCTCAAAATATTCACTTTATATTGGAAAACATTTCCATACTTATTAAATAAGTAATTCACGAACCTATTTATTTTCAACACTCGGAAAATATTCAATATACTTAAATCGAGATTAAGTATATATTTCATTCTTTAAGGAAATCATTCTCTTAAACATATTTATTTGGGCCAAAACGAATGTTATGTAAAACATCGTTACGACAACCCAAAATCGACTAGTATAGGGATTCGAAATTAAAATAGATATATAAATCCCAATACTATACAAAACATTTCCTTTCGGAAATCATTTACTATAACAATAGTATTATAGTCCACCATTTCCTTCTATTTCTCGAAAACGTTTATTTCAACAATGAATGTTGAAATCTATGGTTTCGAATCTCAACACATTTAAAACATCGTTAGATCGTTTTAATTCAATTTAAAACATCATATTCAAAACAATTTCTTTAACATATTATTCACTATTCAAAAACGTGAATATACTTCGTTAACCAATTTCATCCTTTTATTCATTTTATTTCAAAGGATTATTCACAGTCAAAACGTGAATATAACTCCATTAATAAGTTTCAACAATTTACTTATCAAAATAAGTCGTTTGCGAATTTATAAAACAACGTTTATAAACTCCATTTCTATTTATTTTATAACAACTTCCATTTATAAATTCCTTTATTAACCTATTCGATTTATAACTCAATTATAAACTAAAGGTTCATATTATAAGTCAAATACTTATAAAACGATTATTTTACAAAATCGTTCTTTTAAACTTCATAATTATAAATCTTATAACTTATAAGATTCAATTATTTATCCAAATATATTCTTTAATAACTTCACAAAATTTATAAATCTTACTATTTATAAATTTCATTTATAACTTCACCATTTATAATTTTATAAATTCCATTCACTTATGCAATCCATTTTCACTTCATTCAAACACTTATAAAAACTCGTTTTATAATTCAAATGTTTTAATTTATAAATATCAATTTATAAATCCTTTATAAAATCAATTTATACTATTATTTTAAAACATCTTTAATCTCCTTTATAATTTCACCATTCTCTTGATTTATAAAATAATCAAATTTTATAAATCCTATTTTTTAACTTTTTATAATAAATTCAAAAATCCAAATTAATTATTTTATAAAAACATTAACCCATATTTCTCAAAAATCAATCTTTAACCGTATTTCTCAAAATCATAATTTTTATAACTTTAAAAATTATAACGTTTATTTATTTAAAATGGATCAATTCCAAAAATATTTTATAAACGTATACTTTCAAAAATCACTTTAAAATCATTTTAAAATCCCAAAATTTGGTTCAATGATGCTACACACCAAATAGTCAATCACGACAACAACGACATCATATATCGATATGATAGTCCATCAAATATCAAAATATCTGAAATCAAATAAAAACTGTTGAGGAATCCAGTTGGATCCCTCCAACCTGTTTTCCTGCATCCAAAAACATTAGCACAATACCAATTCCGCTCCAGTACGGAATTATCGCGGTATATGGGATTTAAAATATTATCCGCTTAATAGATGGCGCAATAGGGTCTCATCCGCTATACAAATGCGGAAAATCAATAACTCCAATATATACATATGCCAATATATATATATATATATTGCTATTATATATAATACCAATTTCACTGTTTATGAAATATTCGCGGTATATGTTTTTAATAAATAACATCCGCTTACTAATGGCGCATAATGTCTATTTTAACAATCAATAGATAACAATCATCATTCAAACATGCATTCAAATATTTTAAATCTAACTATTTAAAATAAAATCGAAACTGATTCGATTGAGTGAGAAGTTCTCACCTTGATTTCAATTTCGTTTTAGCGATTTATGGACGTTTAATTTTACACGAAATTTTCACTAACTCCAAACGACTCCAATCCAATTCCATCACGTAGTGCTCGTCCATACGATTCCAACGCAACTGGTTTCGCGCGTTTTCGACCTCGTATGAAAAAGTTATGATATTATGAAGTTACACGATTTTAACTTAATAAATTTACAACTTTAATTAAAAATTTTAAACCCTACACAACCCTGGCCGCTAGATCTCACCCAACAACATCATGACCGTGCATATGCCTCTCCCCCATCTCCCTCACGTTACTTCACGCATCAGGAACCCATAGAGCACGCAACAACCCCTCCAGGTCGCGACCCCCACGATGCCGTTTGCCTCGATCAGACACCCCCACCACGTGCGCCTCCCCCAGAGCCACCACCGGCCCAAACGCCTTGAAGTCCGGTCGACCATAGCTCATGAAAAACGAGCTCGAACGCCAGCTCTTCAAACCCCTCCCCACGTCGATCCATGGCTCCAAACGCGATCATAACCGTTGAAGACGTAGAATTCGATACCCACTACAAGTCTCTAGTTGAACGTTTGTTGAATCGCTGCGCCGATTTGAAGAAATCAAGGGGAGAACGTGGGTGCTTTCTGGCCGTTCATAATATAGGAGGCGGCGGCTGGCTAGGATTAGGGTTTGGATTTATTTTTTTTATTTGTGAGAGGTTAAGGGTTATTTATAGGAAATTATTCAAAACACTATTCATTCCGGAAATTCCGAACTCCGATTTACGCACCGAAACCAGCGTTTCTAGGGTTTACCCCGCGTTCCGTACACAATGGAATAGGTTTCGAAAGCTAATTCGGACATCTGTGCGAGTTATGGCTATAAACGTTCAATTTAAATTAAACCGATTTAAGCGATTTTCTAGGCGTTTTAATTTGTACCGGACAAACGGTAAATCCGATTGACACGAAATTTGAAACCTTATAATAATATCACATTACGGATCCGATGAAACTAGTTTCGTCGAAATCCGAGACTTTTTGAAAAATGGCTATTTTAACTCGCTAAATTAATAATAAAAACAATTCGATGCGTTTCGAGCTGCCACGATCAAACGATAACTCCGATTGCTACGAAAATTGAAATCCGGTAATAACTAACTATTACGGATCCAATGGAACTAGTTTCGTCCAATTCTGAGACTGTTCAAAAATTGACTATTTTCACTAGTCGATTAAATATTAAAATATTCAATTTTCACAAATTAACTTTTAGTTCGATTTTAAAAGTTCTAAAATATCATTCTAACTTCAATATGATAAAATAAAATTTTACAAATTATTTTCAATCATATTAAACCCTATTTTCAATTATTTCCATAATTTCACTTATTTAAATTATCGATCTAATTATCCAATTAAATCCAATTATTCGAAATAAAATTTATTCGACTTATAAATTCACTTATAAATATTTAAAATTAATTAAATATTCAAATTTTAATTACTAAAATTTCTGGGTCGTTACAATCTTCCCCCCTTAAAAGAATTTCGTCCTCGAAATTATTAAGTAAGAAAAGTTACAGAATCTATTAATTTTCCAAAATCCGTAGCCAAACTTCTTATAATAACTTACTAAGTTTTCAAATCATACTTAGTTATCTTTTCAAAAACAACTACTTATTGTTTAACTTTCAATTCCAAATAAAAGTTATAGTTTTCAAAATTTTCCAATTTTCTCAAATTTTTTTCTAACGCCTTAAATTTTCGAAAAAATTCGCCATGGTCTCCTTTGCGCGGCTCGATCCGAAAAAAAAATGACAGTATATATATCACAAATATACATCTCATCAAGTAATGAGGCATCCCGAAGGGAAAAAGTATTAAAGTACGATATGTAATCCGAGATATGTACCTTATATTTTATTAGCGAGCATATACGGCTAATATAGCGCGAAAGCGAGCTCCAAATGCGAAGCAAACGCGATCCGCACCTACTAATCACTCAACAAACAACATGAGAATCATGTATATAGACAATAGTATCGATATACAACATATAGCAACATAATAACTATATATGTCAACATAGCAATTGCAATAAAAGCAATATATTCAACCATCAACCAACTATCATCCAAAAATTCATAACCAATAAATATTCATTCATATTCTCATTAATATTTAATGAAATGGGTTTTCAATTTAAATCACATTGATTCATTAACAGTGGATGTTCTTACTAACATTCATTTTCAATTAGTTTATATTCACTAATTCATAATCAAGTTGGTTCACTTCCAATTCAAATTCAATTCTATTTAAGATTCACTTAACTTCCAATCGAATTCCAATTACTTTAGCTTCCAATTTCATTAGCACTTAATGAATTATATACAATCAATCAACTAACAACCATATAACAATCAATGTATATTAATTACAACCAAATTCCTTTGCTTTTCAATTGGTTTAATTAAATGATTTTCATTCAACTATTCAACTTTCAATAACATTAGATTTTAATGAATTAACACTTACATTCATTATTCCCTATCAACAAAATTTACATTTAATTGATTTACATTCAATCCATTCATTCAATTCAATTACAAAAGTTGAATTTCATTTATATAACTCAAGTTCATATCTATCACTTAACTTTACTAATTTACTTTGATACCAATATCAACTTCATTCAACAACCCTTAAGTTATACTTCCATTTCTAAAGTAAATTTCCATTTTAACTTTAAATTCATTTTTTATTTACAACACATGTTTATAAATATATTCATATAGTTTCACTTCTTATATATATAAGTTTATTTCACAATTGTAAATCACATTAATTATAATTCAATTCTTATAATTCATTTGCTTATACAATTCTTCTTTTATTTAGATTATTCAAACAACTAAACAATCAACTTATATACTTTAATAATTCTGAAAAATTATTCTTTTATATATAAAAATATAATCAAGGCAAAATTATTTCATTTACCCAATTTAAAACAATACTATGTCGAATTGTTATATTCAAGTGTTTATAAACCCCTTCGGCATAGTTGTACAGACCGTGCTGACGAAGGTTCATATTCCACTCAATAAACCAATCATCACAATATAAAACAATTTTATATTCACTAACAAATACGCACTCATAGCTATTGTTACACTCAAACTCATTCTAGAGTACTACTGACTCTATCTCTAATGAGTAATACCCAACAGAACCATGATTGTCGCTTAACCATATGCTCTGATACCAAATGTAACGATAGCGATTTTTCGTTGCCGAAAAACCGAATAGTTAGGGTTTTAAGAAAAATAAAAAGACAGAAGAAAAGATAAGAAGATAGAAAATAGAGAGAAAAGAAAATAGAACGGAAAGAAAACAGCATAACAACATCAGAATCTCACAATTCGCAGCGGAACAACATATAATAAATAAATGAATAATCTTTAAACAAATGACTATATCAGTTATTACATTTTATACATTACATTACATCATTACATCATATCATCATAGTGTACAACAACAAACAACAACGAACAGCGGAAAAGAAATACTATATACTAGTAATACGCCATGCCATCCAGCTTGCCTCCAGCAACTCCAGAAAATATCCTGATAAACCTTAACTCTTGACTGCCCGTGTGGAAATTGGTGGGCACCCAGAGTTTAGGAAGGAAAACAATAAACTCCGAGTCAGTCATGAGACTGGTGTGAGAGATCAAAACAGTTTATTTATCTTTAAAATCAAAATAGAGGAATATGTTTAAAATCAATTCGCAATGCTTTTAAAAATGAGACTACTATAAGACCTCCCACCACACACACAATGCAAACGCAGACTTGGAGGAGATTTCTCCTTATGATAGTCAAAGACGCTTGATACGCATTAAAATCAAATCAATTTTGATATTATTATTAGTGCATAGTGTAGAAGATATTTCAAAAGTAGAATATAAATCTTAGCCAGCATAGGTACCATTATATTATGCCTACTATAGCTACCTCCTGAGGAAGCAGGTTCTATAACTAAAACCGTACAAGTCTCGTATTGTTTCTTTGGATTTCCAACGAATGATCAGGCCAAGGAACTTCCCATTGCCACATGAGAATGCCTCTGGATGGACATCCCCGAGAACCAAACCGGATCTCTACCAACACAAGGCCGGGTTACCCCTAACTGAGTAACAACTGACCGAATATGCCATCCCCCGGTCCTTTGGGACCTTTCACCGAGCGCTCGTAATCAATTCACACAATCATAAAGTGTTTTCAACATGAGTAAGTATCTGGGCTCCATACCATGATACCACCCTTTTCCAGAAGGAAATGCACATACCCTAAAGGGCGCTACCCCTCATAACCTTGCTGCATCTTTCCTGTTTTGACCATTCCCGGGGTGTGAGGCTCGACGAAGTCACGTCCACAAAAACATACTTTATACAAAAGCCATGCTTTGGGTCAACAAATGATCATAGAAATGATCACCAAGATAGACGATCAAATAAATGATCCTATCACAAATAATCAATACAATGATCGTTTCACAGCAACACTCAGCATGTCACATTACCAAATTGGGAATATATCGCTGGTAACCTTCAACTACATAACCTCTGAGCTCGTACGTCTCAGAGAAGGGTGTTAAGCTAAAAGAATAAATTCTCCGCCACCAACAGAAATATATTTGAAAGAAATCGGCTTTATATCTCAATTTGTAATGTCAGACATACTATCCATACAAGTCTGTTCCGGGCTCGAACAGAACCGAAGGCACTTACAAAGAAGTCCTTGCAATCCGGATAATCTCTAATCACGTCCGGACTTCCCATCACATAGGGAGTCTATATACCGTAGCTACTCGGTGCAAAGACAATTGACGAGTTGTCCTTTCGCTTTCAAAAAGATCCAGTCTTCAACACCGGTCTTCAAATGCAATTCATAACGACGTATCACATATTCGGAATGGGTTATACGACCCCATGGTCCTTTCCCGGTTAACCCGAATAGTGAGCGCTTATTCAAAAATAAGTATGGCATTCAAATTCAAACAAATCACATCAATTACCCATTCAAAGGGAAATATTGATAGTCGGTTATTGAACTATCAATGGATATGCACAACATCACCAGATTCCAAATAATTTTCCAAATTATTTATTTTCCAAAATATCTTTACAAGATATATTATTTTCAATACTTCAAAAATAAATCAATATTTATTTTTAAACAAGTTCCCCTTTCTTTTATAAATTCCATAGTGAATTTATATTTCACAATATCTACTGATATACGATTTTTCAATAGGTTTCAATATTCCTTTTCAATTTATCTTCAAAAAGATAAATTCTCAAAATATTCACTTTATATTGGAAAACATTTCCATACTTATTAAATAAGTAATTCACGAACCTATTTATTTTCAACAGTCGGAAAATATTCAATATACTTAAATCGAGATTAAGTATATATTTCATTCTTTAAGGAAATCATTCTCTTAAACATATTTATTTGGGCCAAAACGAATGTTATGTAAAACATCGTTACGACAACCCAAAATCGACTAGTATAGGGATTCGAAATTAAAATAGATATATAAATCCCAATACTATACAAAACATTTACTTTCGGAAATCATTTACTATAACAATAGTATTATAGTCCACCATTTCCTTCTATTTCTCGAAAACGTTTATTTCAACAATGAATGTTGAAATCTATGGTTTCGAATCTCAACACATTTAAAACATCGTTAGATCGTTTTAATTCAATTTAAAACATCATATTCAAAACAATTTCTTTAACATATTATTCACTATTCAAAAACGTGAATATACTTCGTTAACCAATTTCATCCTTTTATTCATTTTATTTCAAAGGATTATTCACAGTCAAAACGTGAATATAACTCCATTAATAAGTTTCAACAATTTACTTATCAAAATAAGTCGTTTGCGAATTTATAAAACAACGTTTATAAACTCCATTTCTATTTATTTTATAACAACTTCCTTTTATAAATTCCTTTATTAACCTATTCGATTTATAACTCAATTATAAACTAAAGGTTCATATTATAAGTCAAATACTTATAAAACGATTATTTTACAAAATCGTTCTTTTAAACTTCATAATTATAAATCTTATAACTTATACGATTCAATTATTTATCCAAATATATTCTTTAATAACTTCACAAAATTTATAAATCTTACTATTTATAAATTTCATTTATAACTTCACCATTTATAATTTTATAAATTCCCCACTTATGCAATCCATTTTCACTTCATTCAAACACTTATAAAAACTCGTTTTATAATTCAAATGTTTTAATTTATAAATATCAATTTATAAATCCTTTATAAAATCAATTCATACTATTATTTTAAAACATCTTTAATCTCATTTATAATTTCACCATTCTCTTGATTTATAAAATAATAAAATTTTATAAATCCTATTTTTTAACTTTTTATAATAAATTCAAAAATCCAATTTAATCATTTTATAAAAACATTAACCCATATTTATCAAAAATCAATCTTTAACCGTATTTCTCAAAATCATAATTTTTATAACTTCAAAAATTATAACGTTTATTTATTTAAAATGGATCGATTCCAAAAATAATTTATAAACGTATACTTTCAAAAATCACTTTAAAATCATTTTAAAATCCCAAAATTTGGTTCAATGATGCTACACATCAAATAGTCAATCACGACAACAACGACATCATATATCGATATGATAGTCCATCAAATATCAAAATATCTGAAATCAAATAAAAACTGTTGAGGAATCCAGTTGGATCCCTCCAACCTGTTTTCCTGCATCCAAAAACATTAGCACAATACCAATTCCGCTCCAGTACGGAATTATCACGGTATATGGGATTTAAAATATTATCCGCTTAATAGACGGCGCAATAGGGTCTCATCCGCTATACAAATGCGGGAAATCAATAACTCCAATATATACATATGCCAATATATATATATATATTGCTATTATATATAATACCAATTTCACTGTTTATGAAATATTCGCGGTATATGTTTTTAATAAATAACATCCGCTTACTAACGGCGCATAATGTCTATTTTAACAATCAATAGATAACAATCATTATTCAAACATGCATTCAAATATTTTAAATCTAACTATTTAAAATAAAATCGAAACTGATTCGATTGAGTGAGAAGTTCTCACCTTGATTTCAATTTCGTTTTAGCGATTTATTTCGAATAAAATTAAACGGACGTTTAATTTTACACGAAATTTTCACTAACTCCAAATGACTCCAATCCAATTCCATCGTGTAGTGCTCGTCCATACGATTCCAACGCAACTGGTTTCGCGCGTTTTCGACCTCGTATGAAAAAGTTATGATATTATGAAGTTACACGATTTTAACTTAATAAATTTACAACTTTAATTAAAAAAATTAAACCCTACACAACCCTGGCCGCTAGATCTCACCCAACAACATCATGACCGTGCGTATGCCTCTCCCCCATCTCCCTCACGTTACTTCACGCATCAGGAACCCATAGAGCACGCAACAACCCCTCCAGGTCGCGACCCCCACGATGTCGTTTGCCTCGATCAGACACCCCCACCACGTGCGCCTCCCCCAGAGCCACCACCGGCCCAAACGCCTTGAAGTCCGGTCGACCATAGCTCATGAAAAACGAGCTCGAACGCCAGCTCTTCAAACCCCTCCCCACGTCGATCCATGGCTCCAAACGCGATCATAACCGTTGAAGACGTAGAACTCGATACCCACTACAAGTCTCTAGTTGAACGTTTGTTGAATCGCTGCGCCGATTTGAAGAAATCAAGGGGAGAACGTGGGTGCTTTCTGGCCGTTCATAATATAGGAGGCGGCGGCTGGCTAGGGTTAGGGTTTGGATTTATTTATTTTTATTTGTGAGAGGTTAAGGGTTATTTATAGGAAATTATTCAAAACACTATTCATTCCGGAAATTCCGAACTCCGATTTACGCGCCGAAACCAGCGTTTCTAGGGTTTACCCCACGTTTCGGACACAATGGAACAGGTTTCGAAAGCTAATTCGGACATCTGTGCGAGTTATGGCTATAAACGTTCAATTTAAATTAAACCGATTTAAGCGATTTTCTAGGCGTTTTAATTTGTACCGGACAAACGGTAAATTCGATTGACACGAAATTTGAAACCTTACAATAATATCACATTACGGATCCGATGAAACTAGTTTCGTCGAAATCCGAGACTTTTTGAAAAATGACTATTTTAACTCGCTAAATTAATAATAAAAACAATTCGATGCGTTTCGAGCTGCCACGATCAAACGATAACTCCGATTGCTACGAAAATTGAAATCCGGTAATAACTAACTATTATGGATCCAATGGAACTAGTTTCGTCCAATTCTGAGACTGTCCAAAAATTGACTATTTTCACTAGTCGATTAAATATTAAAATATTCAATTTTCACAAATTAACTTTTAATTCGATTTTAAAAGTTCTAAAATATCATTCTAACTTCAATATGATAAAATAAAATTTTACAAATCATTTTCAATCATATTAAACCCTATTTTCAATTATTTCCATAATTTCACTTATTTAAATTATCGATTTAATTATCCAATTAAATCCAATTATTCGAAATAAAATTTATTCGACTTATAAATTCACTTATAAATATTTAAAATTAATTAAATATTCAAATTTTAATTACTAAAATTTCTGGGTCGTTACAATAATATTTTGAAAAATAATTTTGTGGAGACCTGAAACTATTTATATATGTTCCTTTTGGCACCCAAATTTGTTTAACTTTGAGAGATTTTATATTTGTGCCTTTTGGAACCCAAATTGGAATGGTTTTTACGTGTTTGAGTCTATACCAACAATTATTTTGATTGTGTCCAAATTTTCTATAAATTGCGCACATTGCATTGACTTGATTAATTTTTCTTTTAACAGGTTCAGATTGATTATACCCAAGTCCTTGTCTAACTGTATTAACAGTTTGTTTCCCTAAGAGCATATTCAACGATTTTTCACTTTTTGAAAATTTATCTAAGGTTGTTGATAGTTGTTGGACTTGTGTTTTGAGAGATTCATTTTTGTTTAACAAAGTGCACCTTTTAATAGAATTTTCTCGTCTTGTATTTTCATTTTCTTTCAAAATCAGAATTTCATTTTCAAGTGATTTTATATTAATTTCTGATTTTTTAATTTCTTCTTCAAACAATGGACACTTGTCACACTTAGGGCCCTTATTTTGATAGTTTTTAACTAATTGTTCAAGTTGATCATTTAAATCTATCAAAGTATCTTTTTGTGATTCAAGTTTGGCATACTTCTCCCTAAGTCGTTCAAAACAGCCATTTACTTCGTGGAAATATATAAGTAATTTGGAATGAGTAAGTTTTGATACCGTGCTTGGCTTGTCATAATCGCTATCAATTATATTACCTTGAAGGCACATATCTGCTTTCTCGCTCTCACTGCAAGTACTTTGATTATCTTCATCACTTGTATTCCACGTGGCTGCTAAATTTCTCCTTTTTGATTTCATTTCAAAGTCGTGTCAGTTTTGAGGACAATTGGACTTGATGTATCCGGGTTGGTTGCACTTGTGACAAATGATCTTCTATTCGTCTGAGTTGTCTAGTGCTTTGACTATTCTGCTTTTCATTTTTTGATTTAGAGCTGGATTTCCGTATTTGTAATTCCAACTTTTGAATTTCTTTTTTATCAGCTCCAATTCTGCTGCTCCATTATCATCATCATCACTTTCTGTTGTTCCTTTAAGAGCTATTGATTTCTTTCGAGGGTCACCTCCTTCAAGCTCTTCCTTGAATTTCATTTCTAGCTCATAAGTGGTAAGATTTTCGATGAGTTCTTCAACTTTGATTTGTTTTAAATCTTTTGATTCTTTAATGGTAGTCACCTTTGCTTCAAAACTTCATGGAAGGACTCTGTGGATTTTTCGGACTATTTCCAATTCCGTGTATGATTTTCCGAGAGCTTTTGATTTGTATACGATGTTGGAAAGTCGTCCTTACATCTCTTTGACATTTTCTTCCTTCGCCATTGTGAAGTTCTCGTATTCGCTGCTTAGCATGGCAAGGCGAGATTCTTTGACTTGAGATGTTCCTTCTAAGTCACTTCTAGTGTGTGCCATATTTCCTGCGCAGTTAGACAATGTGAGACACGATTAAATTCAAATTGATCCAATGAACAGATAATAGAATTCATAGCTTTAGCATTAGTATTTTATAATTTATTTTCTAGTTTTGTCCATTGATCCTTTGGTTTATTTATTTCCTGATAATTTACAATTATAGTTGGTGCTCTATAACCTATCTCAACAATATTCCATGCGTCAACGATTTTCAGAAAAATTTTCATTCTATTTTTCCAGTAGGCGTATTCACCATTGAACATTGGTGGTCTAACTATGGATTGACCCTTCACAAAAGCATTATTAAAAGAAGCCATTTGAAAATTTCAACTTTTTAAAACAAAAATTGATTTTTGAAAAAAAAAATCAAATTTTTTAAAAACAAAAGCTGACTTCTAATCCTGCTCTGATACCACTTGTAGGATCGATTTCACCCTAGAGGGGGGTGAATAGGGTGATGCTATTAACTATAAAAATTATTGCGGAAGCTTATAAAATTATTTCAACACAGATATATCAAAATAATAGCAGCACGGATAATAGCAGAATAATGAATGTAGAAATAAAATGACACGGAATTTACCCAGCTTCGGCAAAACCCTGCCTACGTGCTGCCCCCAAGGTTTCTACTAGAAATTAAGCAATCAGACGCTTACACACGTAAACTCGCGACACCCGCTATCGACTAGGCTTAACTCTGCGCTCAAGACCCTGCCACAACTCAGCCATTGAGTTGCGAATTCTCAAACTATGCCACGTAGTTTGTTCCCTAGTCACACGACTAGAATTTACACAATTTTAAACGAGAAAATACAAAAACAATAATTTAAAAACAATTAAACCCTAATTTCAATATTAAAGCCCAATTCAAGACTGAGAGAAGCCGACCCAAAACATGGATTTAAGAAAACTTAGTTCGTTTCCCCCTTATTTTTATTTCCTTCGGCCGCTTCCTTCTTGGTGAAAATGGCGGTTCGTTCTTGCTCGAAAATTAGGGCTTTTGTTATGAAGTCGTCGGCTTTGTCGATTTGATTGATGATGCTTCGATTTCTTTCTTCTCTCTGTTGATCACTTTCAGCTACTTCAATTCGATCGATTTCGAATCAAAATTGGTATGTTATTTTCCTTTTTTCTTTTCTGGTTGATTGCTTGAAATCGATCTTGATTCGAGTTGAATGATTATTGTTCTCTTTTGCTCAAACTCGAATACCCTTTTGCCGATGATGTTTAGGGTTTATATAGGATTTGAATTCCTATTTTCCCTGTTCTTTGAATTTGCCATTTAATTTATCTCGGCAGGTTGATTTTGTATTGATGCTTGAGATTGATCTCTGACATGTTCAAATTACTTGAATAACACGGTTTTGATTTCTGACTTGGTTCGATTCCTTGATTGCCAAGGCTCTGACTTTACTGTGATGATGATTTCTTTCTTTGTGTTTGTTAACTTGATATTATGCCGTCACCATTACTGTTAGTTTGAAAATTTCTTTGATGATCCACGGCTTTGACTATGTTTATTTGGTATCTGTGACTTTGGCACAGTTTGATTTGAACTGTAGTTGACTTTGTGCATCGGCCTTGACTATTTAAACTCGATTTTGTCTTTGCTTTGATTACGTGATAATGTTTGATGATGTTTTAAGAAAAACAAACTGTTACATTGTTGGTTTATCACTTCGTTATTTGCTTTGGCTTCATAAAGTTCTTCAACATCACCTGACTTCGGCTTGTACCTTATTTACTTGTATCCTTGATTTCTGATGCATTGTGGCATTGTGTATTTCATCTTGTATCTGTGTCACGAGTAGTTCTGCATTGTTGTGGCTATGCATTTGTTCGAACTTGCCACCACTGTCTGGAGCTTCTGGCTTCACTGAATCTTCATGGACATGTATGCTTTCATTCTGCTGTGTCTTCATGTAGTTTGTACCACTTTGTTGGTGAAGCTTTGACTGTTGAACTTGGTTTGGATTTATGGTCTTGAGTTTGTATTCTACTGTCACCATTTGATTGTATACACTTGTTTTGTCACTTTTTCTTGTGGTGGTCTGGAGCTCGAGTTGCATTCATTAGTAGCTTATCACTGATATGATGCAGTTTGACTATGTAGTTTCACTTTGTTGCCATTTACTTGGTGTAGTAGTTTGTGCTGTGCATTCATGTGCACTTCGGTTTCATGATGTACTCTGGTTAGCATATTTTGCTTGGCTTTCTTGAGCACATTTGTATATATGTTCATTGTGTTCTGGTAGCACTCGAGTCTTGCTGCACATATATATGTACACTGTGTATATACATATTCACTTGGTTGTCACAGCTCTGACTTTTGATTCTTTGATCACTTTCCTTGACTCTCTGCATATTGAAGTCTTCTTGCTTCACTTTGGTATTTGCAGTTTCACTTCATGTATTTTGATATTGCATACGATCTTGTGCATGCTTGTGACGAGTTTGTCGAAACCACAGTGGCATTTGCATATGTATTCATCCTTTATAGTTGTTGTTGCCACTGCCTGTTTCAGTTTGTATATGGTTTTGTACATTTGGATTTTGGTCGACGCTTGTTTTAGTTGTCTTGACCATTTTCATGTACTTGCACCTGTGTTGAATCCAGCTTGGAGCTCGAGTTTGACCTTGTGCTGATATTATGACATTTTTATTGCATTTGAGTTGAACCTTGGTTTTCATTTGTGTTTGACCTATGCTCACCCGTCCCTATAATTTTATCAAGTGTATATACTGGTGTGCACGGCCTTGTGGCGTGTACAGTGATACACTGTGCATGTCACAAGCTATTCGTGTATGATGAATTCAAATTTAAATGATGAAGAACAACCCAAATAACCGAGGCAAATATTATTTTCAAATTCACATTTTATTATATACTGCAAAAATATTTTATTTTCAATTTTACTACGTCAACGTATATTGTTGCAGATTGCTCAGATGCTGGATTCACATTTGAATGAAGTTGAAGATAAATACGAGTTGAGTGAATGAGTGATGTGTAGTGAGGTCAAATGTAAATTAGAAATTGTGATGTAATCAAAATTGTATTATAATTGAAGTTGTGTATATATATATATAGTGAGAGCTTGAAATTTGTACTATTCAAAAATTGTAATAAATATTTGTTTGAATAAAATTTCTGTTTGAATTCAAATTCTGTGTTATTTATTTTATTCAGCAAATATTTATTTAATCTATGAAAAATAAAATAGTACATTAACAAATACATTTAAATGAATATATATATTTATTATCATCAAACAAAAATCACATAATCGCATATTCAACAGTTACATATTTACATAGCCATTTATCACAGATAGACAAACCATACAGTTTTACCCAAACATATCATATCACATAGCATCACAAATTACATAGAGATATCAACTAATCTAAGGCATACAATATCACTCAATCATTCATAAACAAGATTAATTAGTCACACCATTTCTAATTAATTTAACAAAACTCCAATTAAATTAATTTCCAACTTAATCACTTGGATTACCTTAATCCTGCTTACTTAACATTAATTAATTACAACCCAATTAATTAATTATTCTTTAATCATCCATCCTAATAAATCATCCTTGTTTAATTATTCTTTAATTATATTAAGTAATTAACCTTTAGTTACCACACAAATTAATTAGCCTTATCCATCCATATTAGTTAAGTTTTAATTAATCTCCTTAATTAATTAATTACATTCATTAGTGATCCTCTAGTCATTTCCTGTAACTAATTATTCTTTTAATTAATTACATTTAACAAGTAATCTTTAAATAAATCACATTCACTAATTTACCTTAATTAATCTCATTCAGTAATTAACTATTCCTTAATTACTTACATTTATTAATAAGTCATTAATTACTTAAGATCTTAATTGATTTAAAAGATAAACCATTTACCCAATTTTTTAATTATCTTTCAAATCCTTATTAAATAAACTTTGAAAATAATTTATCACCATTCTATTAACTTACACCTTTAAGTTGAATTGAGGATTTAAAATCACTTCATCCTCTTAATTATTACTTAATTACATTATTAATTAAGTTTAAATTAAACTTAAGAATTAATCTATTTAAATTAAAATATACAACTTTAACTTAATCAAATATTTAAATAACATCATTATTTAAAAGGATTAGTTTTTAAGAAATTAATTCAAAGTTGATTTTGCTTTTAACTTAATACTTGAAAATCTCTAACATTTTTACCCGAGAAAAACTGGTGCAACCCCACACCCAAACCCGAGTCCTTTCTTTTTTTTTACTTGTTAAATTTTAAACAAGATTACTAAAATTCCTCCGCTAACACCCCACTAAAACTCGAAAATGACTCGAGCAACACCCACAATTCTTCCGAGTCACATGCGAAGCCCACACGAGATTCCACCCAAGAAGAGATCGTCTTCTTTATCACTTTACATCATTCAGATACAAATGCACAGGTATACGTGCACACGGCATCGGAGCAATGCCGACCAACTCCGACGACCTCCCTGAGTCGCCGCCAACCACCCTCCTATACTTCACCTCCTGGATCATAGCCAAAATCCCCAAAACAAAACTTCGAACATCCACTGTCTGGAAGGAAAATTCCGTTCACTAAAATCCCCTCGTTCGCCACCATCCCAATGCAGACCATCGTTCTAAGTTCACTAGTAAGAGCGCCATTCCGACCTCTTCCCTTTCCCTCATGACTGATCACGACCGATGCAACTACAACGCCTCATTTGCTTCGAGAACAACCACTACCCAA
This sequence comes from Allium cepa, assembly GCA_030765085.1. Lineage (NCBI taxonomy): Eukaryota > Viridiplantae > Streptophyta > Magnoliopsida > Asparagales > Amaryllidaceae > Allium > Allium cepa. The sequence continues at coordinate 350,738,464 of CM060928.1, forward strand.
ACCCAGGCCTAAACCCTAGATCAACCATTCACCCTCGCCACGGCGAACTAAAAATTCGCCTCCCATTTTTGCCGAGCTCACAAACCCCTAGGCTAGCTATAGTAGTGACCCCGACCTTCCCGATACACTCGATCACCAACAATTATCCAAAACCCCAAATCTGATCAACTACGAAGGAAACACTCGATCAAGCATTAAAAATCTGGATTCACTTCTTAAAATTCATGATTCTTGATGGCGAACAAGATTTTATAAATGAATCTAAGTATTTTGATATTTGGTTTTAACATGTTACCAAAGTTTTCACTGTCCTTTCCACTAACCAGATGATATTCAAATCTATTCTACTTAAATATATTTTCAAATTTTAATTTATGTTTAAACGAACATACTTTGTTCAAGGTTCAAAGCCTAAAAATCATTCAGTTGAATGATTTAAATTTTTGAATCAAGATTAAACCTGTAATATTTTGAATAGAGGCATGTTTTGCCTGTACTCACAGATACTAACACCCATATATATTCATAAAAATCATTTTTTAACAACATGCACACAAAATTCGTATCATACTTCAATGATTCATCACATGCCAATTCAATATATATCAGATTCTAAGAGTTTACTCACCTCTTTTGTTTGAACAGAGCAGGTTTTGAAGCAGTTTAAACTTTGAAAACTTGAACTGTTATTGAACTCTGAAACTTGTTTATCTAGAACTTTAATTTTCTACTGATCTAAGTTGCTTGAAACTGAGAAGAATTTGAATAGCTTGCTTCAGCGTTAAATTTGTTTTCAGATTTTGAATTTGAGAAATTATTTCTTGATTTTGTTTTGCTGGATTGTTCCAGATTTTTTTTTTCTTGGTTTGTTTTTGAAAATGAAAGAAGGGAAAAAACGAAGAGAATGGGTATATGTTTATATTGGTTTAATTAGGCTTTATTAAAAATAAAGAAAATAAAAGAAAAAAAATAAAGTAATGGCACTTGTCTTTTACAATAGTTAATCACTTTACACTTGTTATATAAAAAGAATAATCTGCTAACTCATGTAATTATGCATGAATTTATTAATTTTTAAATGATTTAAAAAGCTTTTATAATTAGTTTTCTAATTAATAATTACATATCTTAATTTATACAATAAAATCCTTTAAAAGAAAATAATATAAAAAAACTATATTCTAAATTAAATCATATATAATATATTTCTAAATCTAAAATGTATTTTAGATATATATCTTTTGAATTTCAAATTTTAAAATCCAAATTCAAATTTAAATTTCAATTTTAAAATCCAATTTAAAATCAACTCATATATATATATATATATATTTAGACATACACAAATTTAATTTAAAATTTTTAAGTAATTATATAAATATTCATCCAGATATAATATTATTATCAGGTTCATTTGTTCAATCTATAAATCAGTATTTTTCAATAGTTAAATCAGATAATTATCCAATTATCTGATGCCCAAAAATTCGGGTTATCACATTCCTCCCCCTTTTGAATCTTTTCGTGCCCGAAAAGGAAAGAAGCCAGAATTTTATTAAAATACTATTTATCAGTTAAATTACTTTTTGATCCTTTTTAAACTATAAACTCCCTTTTTATTTAATAATTTTTGAAACACTTTTAAAATTGACATAGTATTACAAAAATTGTTTTATAAAAATACTTTTTATAACACGATGTCTTAACCTGTCCATCCTTGCTCTCATTGAAATTCGGTCATACATTGATCAGGCGTAGGACTGAAGATCTATGAGTACTTTAGCAGACCCGTTTTCAACATCCAGTGAAAATACTTGGAAAATAATTTTATTGAAAATATAGATAACATTTTTGAAAATAGAGGGAACATCTTTTGGTGAGAAAGCTTTAGAAATCATCACCCCCATCCATGGTCGCAGTTAACCCGATGGTTATGTTGCCATCCAGGCAAAATCCATAGATAATTGTAGGCACTCCGTGCCCCTCGATTACGCCATGGAACCCGCTACAGATCGCAGCTACATCTGGGGTTACGTTGCTATCACAGCAAAACCCATATAACTGTAGGCATCAGCGGCCTCGTATTCCGCTGCCAAAAAATGAAACTTCTCCACTCCACTCGACCATAGATCGTAGTCTACCGATGTTACGTTGCCTTCCTAGCAAAATAAAGCGTAGACCGTTGACACTCACCTCCACGCGATTTCCGCTATGGTCCACAGTAGACCGCAGCGACATCGAGTTACACTGTCGTCATAGCATAACCCAAATGCCTCTGTAGGCATCAGCGCCCTCGACTATCGCTACCCAATAATCCTCAAGAACTTTAGTTTGTCCGGACTTCCTCACAGGATCCACTTTAGAGCCTCCTCCCTTGGGGCTTAAGGCAGTACCAACCTATGGTATTTCTGAGAAGTTCATTTCAAGGGAACGCCTTTTTCTCCAGAGCCATTTTCAAAACACTTTATACTATACACGTATAGTATCTTCCAAATCATAAACCTTGTATGAATCCTATATAAATCTCCTTTTCTCAAAATCAATTATTCCAAAATCAATAATTCTCAAACTAGGCTTTCCAAATTTCCAAAATTAATTTTTCCCCAAAAATCAAAAGCCTTTCCAAAGTCCATAGGTTCCCAAAACCTTTTTTCCCAAAATCATACTTGCATAAATTCCCTTATCACACTTCAAATACTTTTCAAAAACCCTTTTCTTCTGGAAAAAGATTCAACAAGAGGAGTTTTATCATATATATAACAAAGATATAAAACATTGTTTATTTCAAATCAAATATTCAAATTTGATTACTCTTTTATAAAGTTATTAACCATATTACTTTTCTATAAAATGACTTCTAATCATACAAATATCCAATTTCCACTTTATTTCATCATATATTTCACAAAATATACTTTTCATTTCAAAAATCCTTTAGGGTTCTTATCCACAAATTTTCAATATCAATTTCATTCAAACCCGTACGATGTACACATATCATCCGTACGCAATATCAATCTGATCGCTCACTTGATCACACAATTTCTCTTCCGAACTAGTATCGTCCACCCGACTTCCTAGTGCGGACTCAGATCTGGTTTCTTGATCAGAAACCATCATTCTCCTTGCATAGTCATAACTATGATAGAGAATTTCCAGAACCAATCAAAAATCCATATCCAGGTTCACCGTCGAAAATCGAGTGAAAAATCCTAACTCGGATTGATATACTATCTCGATATTCTGTGCTCAAATCTGGATCAAATCACTATGTGAATAGAATAATATACGTACAACCTACGTATCTATCTTTATTGATTATTAGCTAAATCAATATCTCTTTTCTATTCACATTCCCTTAGATTCTTATTCATTTATTCACATTTCCTCAATCCCCATTTGGATTATCACCTAAATTCTTATCTCAAATGGATATTTAATCATAAAAAGTTTGCACTCTGACCAGCTTAAATTTAGAAAATAGCTTGAAAAGTTAAAAATAGATAAGTAGTTGAAAAATAATTATTAGTTTGTAAAATAGCTGTAAAAAAAGTTAAGTAGTTATAAAATAGTCAAATGGTTACAAAATAGTTAGATAATTGCAAAATAGTTGTGAATAGTAATTAGTTATAAAGTAGTTAAAAAAAATAGTAATTAGTTTATAAAACAATTGTAAAATAGTTAAATAGTTCCAAAAATAATTGTAAAATACGTATAAAATAGTTTTGCTTTAAAAAGAAAAGATGGTATAGTAAATAGCTAGAAAGTTTACATTAAAACAATTTATTTTAAAAACAGTCCAGAGCCAAACTGTTCAACTTCCCAATCTCCATTCCCATCAATTCCATTTAAATTTCCACTTCCTTTTGAATTGATTCAATCCCAATTCAATTTGAATTTTACCCTCAACTTACTTTTAAATTCAAATCAAATTCCATTTGAATTTACTTATTCAACTTTAATCACAATCCCAAATTATTCAAATCAAATTTCAATTTGAATTAACTTCAAATTCCATTTCACTTAAAACCATCTCAAATTATATAAACTCGAGTTCAATTTTCAAATGTTGATTTAATTCCTTTAAATCAAATTAACCTTTACTTTTAATTCAACAGCCTAAATCTTAAAACAATTTAATTCTTAGTCCAAATCTTTAAAATTTCCATTTTAAATTACCTTTACTACTTCATAAACCTATTTCTTGGTTCAAATAATAACTGAAATCCTTTTTAAACAATTTAATCTTTGAAACTCAATTCAGTACCCAATTTCAATTTTTGAAACCAGTCCTTAACAATTTCAATTTCCAAGTTCCTTTTGAACATTTAAATCTTAATTTCAAAGTAATTTCATCTACACAAGTCCAATTTCCTGATTAAAGTTCTATTTCCATTTAATTTCTGCAATGGACATATATATTACTCCAATCCATTTCTTAATTCATTTTAAACTACACAATTCACAATTTCAAAATTATTGATAATAACATGATGATATTAGGATAAATAAATATCCAATTTATTCAAAAACATCAATCAATAGCATTCACTACCCCTTCCCAGATCTCAAACCTGTTTGAGATCACACATAACTCCCTTCCAAACAACCCATTTAACTTCCCTAAATTAAATCCAATTCAAGTCCTGTTATCGTTACTCAAATTTGAATTCCCACTTCAAATTTCAAAAATTTTAAACCCCTTATCAGTATTCTTTCCCACTTATAAGTTCAAAACTTATATCACTTTGGGTTTTCATATCACATTCCAAAGAAAAATTTAAAACTCAACACTTAGAGTTTATTTTCAAATCATCTTTGATATCATGTATATCCCTTATATATACAAAGTTATTTCCTTTGCACACCAAGTTATACCTCAAAATTTAAACCACCTTCGGTTTTAATTCAAAACAAATTTCTTTATAAGTTTCAAACAACTTCTTATTTTAAAATCACATTCAAAATATTTTGAATATTATTTATTATTTCTTTGACCTTTCAAACAATTTCAAATGTTTCTAGACTTAGAATTCAAAACTTTAAAATTTAAAACCCACTTCAATTTACAAATCATACTTATCTAAAAGTTTACTTCCCTAAAACTTTTCATCTTTCTTTATCAATAATTATTAGAAAACAAACATCATAATAACCATTTTATTTTTTGGTTTAAATCCATTTCTAATTTATCTCATTTGCACAGTTCATACTATCCAATTCCCATTTTGATATGTATGTATATATTTATCACTTAATTCTTATTCGGTTTCAATATCTAACAACCAGTTATTTCTTTATATATAAAATATAAGCTTTTATAAAAATCATTCATTAAAACCATTTTTAAAGCCTTTATATAAGAAAATGACAAGTACGCTCTCATATATATACACACTCAACTCATTCTAGGGTACTACTGACCCTATCCTTAATGAGTACACCCAACAGAGCCAAGGTTCTCGCTTAACCTGGCTCTGATACCAAATGTAACGACCCGGAATTTTCAATCCCGAAAATTCCAAATAGTTAAGAAAAGAAGAAAAGAGGTAGAAGAAGAAACAAAAAACAAGTCACAGAATCTCACAATCGCAGTGGATCAAAATATAATATCAAATAATAACAGTTATACAAAAGAAAACCGTATCTGTCAATTTACATTTATTTACATCAGAGTTACCACATTTACACATAACACTGGACAGATAAAATCAACATGTCCCAGATAAACAACAATATATCTCAGCGGAAACACTCCATATGTTCCTTCCATCCAGCTCGCCTCCTGGCTCCAGAACGTCCTTACCTAAAAATCTGTAATACTCGGTCTGACCCGAGCATTACATCAAAGTAACACCCGGGTCAGGCTGGAAACCAGCGTGAGTAAACCCATCTAACATGAAATACTCAGTATAAAACTTATTTAAAACCCGGGGTAACTCATTCATCACAATAAGTTCACAACTTGCTATAGTCAACACTTATATTCACAATCAATTCCCAAGTAGCTTTACTTAGTTTTAAATTGTCCAGTCATTTAAATTATTCCATTTCAGCCTATTGATTTCACATATCAATCTATAAGAATCATTGTAGGTTACAAATCGAAGTGGGTTCGGGTATTTACTGATACCCGACCCCGGTCTCTTTGAATCTAATATCATCTTAAACAAAGTTGTTTAAGTTTAAAACAATTTAATTTATATCCAGAATTACATATTTACATAGCCATTTATCACAGATAGACAAACCATACAGTTCAACCCAAACATATCATATCACATAGCATCACAAATTACATAGAGATATCGACTAATCTAAGGCATACAATATCACTCAATCATTCATAAACAAGATTAATTAGTCACACCATTTCTAATTAATTTAATAAATCTCCAATTAAATTAATTACCAACTTAATCACTTGGATTACCTTAATCCTGCTTACTGAACATTAATTAATTACAACCCAATAAATTAATTATTCTTTAATCATCCATCCTAATTAGTCATCCTTGATTAATTATTCTTTAATTATATTAAGTAATTAATCTTTAATTACCACACAAATTAATTAGCCTTATCCATCCACATTAGTTAACTTTTAATTAATCTCCTTAATTAATCAATTATATTCATTAATGATCATCTAATCATTTCCAGTAATTAATTATTCTTTTAATTAATTACATTTAACAAGTAATCTTTAAATGAATCACATTCATTAATTAACCTTAATTAGTTCAGTAATTAACTATTCCTTAATTACTTACATTAATTAATAAGTCATTAATTAATTAAGATCTTAATTAATTTAAAAGATAAACCATTTTATCCCCTTTTTTTAATTATCTTTTAAATCCTTATTAAATAAACTTTGAAAATAATTTATCACCATTCTATTAACTTACACCTTTAAGTTAAATTAAGGATTTAAAATCACTTCATCCTCTTAATTATTACTTAATTACATTATTAATTAAGTTTAAATTAAACTTAAGAATTAATCTATTTAAGTTAAAATAAAATATACAACTTTAACTTAATCAAATATTTAAATAACATCATTATTTAAAAGGATTAGTTTTTACGAAATTAATTCAAGGTTGATTTTGCTTTTAACTTAATACTTGAAAATCTTTAACATTGTTACCCAAGAAAAACTGGTGCAACCCCACACCCAAACCCGAGTCCTTTTTTTTTACTTGTTAAATTTTAAACAGGCATACTAAAATTAAACTCTGCTAACACCCCACTAAAACTCGAAAACGACCCGAGCAACACCCACAATTCTTCCGAGTCACATACGAAGCCACACGAGATTCGACCCGAGAAGACATCGTCTTCTCCATCATTTTACATCATCCAAATACAAGTGCACAGGTATACGTGCACACGGTGTCGGAGCAATGCCGACCAACTTCGATGACCTCCCTGAGTCGTCGCCATCCACCTTCCTATACTTCACGTCCTGGATTATCGCCAAAATCCCCAAAACAAATATTCGAACATCCACTGCCTGGAATGAAAATTCCGTTCACTAAAATCCCCTCGTTCACCACCATCCCAACGCTGACCATCGTTCTAACTTCACCAGTAAGAGCACCATTCCGACCTCTTCCCTTTCCTTCATGACAGATCATGACTGATGCAACTACAACGCCTCGTTTGCTTTGAGAACAACCACGACTCAAACCCAGGCCTAAACCCTAGATCGACTATTCGCCCTCGCCACGGCGAACTAAAAATTTGCCTCCTATTTTTACCGAGCTCACAAACCCCCCAGGCTAGCTATTGCAGTACCCCAACCTTCCTGATACACTCGATCACCAGCAATTGTCAAAACCCCCAAATCTGATCAACTACGAATTACACACTCGATCAAGCATTAAAAATCTGGATTCACTTCTTAAAATTCATGATTTTTGATGGCGAACAGATTTTATAAGTGAATCTAAGAATTTTGATATTTGATTTTAACATGTTACCAAAGTTTTCACTGTCCTTTCCATTAACTAGATGGTATTCAAATCTATCCTACTTAAATATATTTTCAAATTTTAATTTATGTTTAAACGAACTTACTTTGTTCAGAGATCAAAGGCTAAAAATCATTCAGTTGAATGATATAAATTTTTGAATCAGGATTAAACCTGTAATATTTGGAACAGAGGCATGTTTTGCCTATTCTCACAGATACTAACACCCATATATATTCATAAAAATCATTTTTTAACAACATGCACACAAAATTCATATCATACTTCAATGATTCAACACATGCCAATTCAATATATACCAGATTCTAAGAGTTTACTCACCTCTTTTGTTTGAACAGAGCAGGTTTTGAAGCAGTTTAAACTCTGAAAACTTGAAATGTTATTGAACTCTGAAACTTGTTTATCTAGAACTTTAATTTGCTACTGATCTAAATTGCTTGAAACTAAGATGAATTTGAATAGCTTGCTTCATCTTTAAATTTGTTTTCAGATTCTAAATTTGAGAAAGTATTTCTAGATTTTGTTTTATTGGATTGTTCCAGATTTTTGTTTCTTGGTTTTTTTTCTGAAAATGAAGGTAGGAAAAAAATGAAGAGAATAGATATATGTTTATATTAGTTTAATTAGGCTTTATTAAAAATAAAGAAAATAAAATAAAAAAATAAAGTAATGACACTTGTCTTTTACAATAGTTAATCACCTTACACTTGTTATATAAAAAGACTAATACGCTAACACATGTAATTATGCATGAATTTTTTAATTTTTAAATGATTTTAAAAGCTTTTATAATTAATTTTCTAATTAAGAATTACATATCTTAATTTACACAATAAAATCCTTTAAAAGAAAATAATATAAAACAAACTATATTCTAAATAAAATCATATATAATATATTTTTAAATCCAAAATGTAATTTAGATATATATCTTTTGAATTTCAAATTTTAAAATCCAAATTCAAATTTCAATTTCAATTTTAAAATCCAATTTAAAATCAACTCAAATATATATATATATGTGTGTGTGTGTGTGTGTGTGTGTGTGTGTGTATTTAAACAAACACAAATTCAATTTAAATTTTTTTAGTAATTATATAAATATTCATCCAAATATAATATTTATTATCAGATTCATTTGTTCAATCTATAAATCAGTATTTTTCAATAGTTAAATCAGATAATTATCACATTATCTGATGCCCAAAAATTCGGGTCATCACACATACATACATACATACATATATACATACATACATATATATATAATTTTATGGATATTCATTCTTAACTTTTAATGGAGGAGTTTATATATACATATATACATATATATAATTTCTATCATATCCAAACATTTAAAATTTCAAAATTAAACATAGTTTCCAATATATGTATATAGGTTCGGATATTTTAAACATCGGGAATTTAGTTATTCGACTAATAGAAATTAATATTTCAATAATTTAATCAGTTAATTGCCAAATATCCGATGGTTAAAGATCCGGGTCGTTACATATATACTTATAAATTGAGAATGATTCTAAATAAGGATGGGAAAATATGGAATTTGAGTTGTGGAAATTAATTTTAACATGAGTAAAGGGAAAATGGATAAAATTAAACTTAAGCAAGCAAATTGAAATAAATAAAATGAATTGAATTTGACTCATGAAAGTTAAATAGATTGAATTGGTAAAAGAAAATTTGAATTTAACTTAAGCAAAGTAAAGGAAATCAATAAATGAAGTGATTGGAAAAATGGGATTTTAATTTAAGTGAGTTAAATTAAATTGAACGAATTAAATTTAACATAGGCTAAGTTAATAAAAAAATTGGTTGAATTTGGATTGAACTGAATAAACTTGAATCGAGTTATAAATGATTTTGAATGGAATGAATAAACTTCAATAGCTTATAAAAAATTTGAAACGAATCAAATAAAATTATACTTGGGCTATAAATAAGTGTATAATCTCGAGTTAAAAAGGAAGTGTGAATATATTCGAGCATAAAATTGATGGAAATAGGAAAAATAAGTTGTGTGACTTATAAAATTGGAAATTGGTATAGATAACCCAAAATAAAAAGAGTTTGATATTTTGGTAATGAAATAAAAACCCAAACTTGAATTGTAAATAAAATTGAACTCAAGAAAGTTAAACAAAGTGAAATAAAAAAATTAAGTATTGAGCTATAAAGTGGAAATGAACTAATTATTTAATTAATTACTTAATTGGATGTGGATATTAACTGGGTTGAATAAAGTTTGATTGTGGAATAAAAATGGATTTTTGAAGTGAAACTTAAGTAATTAATCAAATTCGAGTTATATTGTAAGTGTATTAAATATGTTTGCAAATGTGTCAAATAAAATGGAATTTTATTGAAAAAGTTATGGCATAGGTTACGAATAAACTCAATTTGAGTTTGGATAAATTGAATTTAGCTTTGAATATCACTTAAAAAAATCGAGAATGGATTGAGTATGGAATTAAAATGTAAAGAGGGATTGATTGAGGAAAATTAATCCAAATAGGAATAGAATTTGTTGCAAAAGGAAATAAACATAAGTCATATGGTTGTAATAGTTAGAAATAAATAAATTAAATTGAGTTAATATTTTAATGGGGAGCTTGGCTTAAATTAAATTGTGAAATGGTTATTTAATATAACAGCATGGAATGTTTCCTAGGCTAAATAAAATTGGATTTGAGTATGGTGCAACTGAATTGATTGTGAATGAGCTTGAAATGAAATGGAATTAAAAATAATATGAGTTGGAATCAAATTAAAATAGTTATAAACTAAATAGATATTCTATTAAATAAATATCATCAAATTTTCATGTAAATGAATTGTCATTTGACGAAAAGAAGTAAATAAAATTCCTGTGAATATATGGCAGGTGAATAAATTGATTTTTATTCAATTTGAATGGATGTGAGTTTGTTTGGTTTAAAAATAAACTGAATGTGTATAAAGTGAGTATAAATCATTTTAGATTGAATGAAATGTTATATGAATCGATTGAAAGCAATTAAATTAGTATTGGAACATTTGGTTGTTTATGAATAATTGCTTAGCATGTTAGTTTATGGAACTTATGTGTTCGCACTAGTTAGATAAATGAAATGTTATTAAAATTTCATATATTTGTATTTACGTGTTTAAATTGAGTAAGTATAGGTACCCGGACACTGCCGGGCTAGATTGGGGTTACGTATTTGCATATGGAGTAAATGCTTGCTTAATAATGCTTAAAAACGCTAAATAAGGTACGTTTTCGGATTAAATACTACGAAATTAAAAATATTGATATATATATTTCGTTTTCCGACTGCATGGGTCGATGTATATATATTTATCTCTCATGTCATATTGCAAAATGTCCTCCATAAAAGGGAGACTCTGTCAAAAAATTTCGAAAATTTAGGTAGTTGGAAAAATTCTGAAATTTTTTGGAAATTTTTTGTTAATGACAATTTACTTTCAAATTATAGTTGGAATAAGATGTTTTGGGTTTAGAATTGAAAACTAGTTGTTTGGGCGAAACAAAGGATTAGAAAGGTGAATATCAAATTTTCACAAAGTGAGTTTTGATAAGTTAATGGGTTTGGAGCATTCTTCTGCCTTAGCAATTTCGAGGACGACATTCTTTTAAGGGAGAGGAATGTAACGACCTGGATTTTTCGACGTTTGATTTGGAATATTTAAATGATTTTAAATATTGAATTTGAATTATAGATTGATTTTGAATATGGAAATTTGAGTTTTTATTAATAAAATAAATTCAGAATTTAAATATAGCGATTTATGGGATAATTTAACAATTGAATATTATAATTAAATATTGGTTAAATCATTCTATCTTGAGTTTTAAGCTGGATAAAAACAATATAAAGGCTTGTAAAATTTATATTTATAATATTAAAGGTGAAATTTTTTTTGAAATTGAATTTATAAGTGATCTGTTCAATTTTAAAAATAGCTTGTTTAAATTGACTTTTAAAAATAGCCTTCCGAGGCACTGTCTCGGAATTCGACAGAACTAGTTCCATTGAATCAGTAATATTGAATTATTATCGGATTTCAAATTTCGTAGCTATTAGATTTATCGTTTAGCCGTAAGAGATGTAAATGCGCTGAAATTAATATCGAAATTTAATATAATAGTTGGGTCCAAAAAGCTATCTTCTCTATACTATCGAATTAGGACTCGAAACATTTTCCATTACGTACGAAATGGGGGGATAACATTATAAACACCTAGCGGTATTCCTCGATAGGAGATTGAGATTTCAAGTTACTAAAACAAGATATTTTATAATTAAATGAAATTATATTAAAAATCAAATCAACACGTCGCCTTGCCTTCGAAAACACGTCACCTTGCCTTCGAAAACACGCCACCATCCCTATATGCAACCATTCATTTTAAATCACCTCGTACCCTCCTTTATCCCATCAGAAATGAAATCAATCGTTTTCATTAAAAAAAGAAAAAGAAAAATAAGAAAAATCGGATTCCATTCGAGTCGCGATGGAAGAGCACTCGCGCACGTGAAAGGGAGAGTGTCATGGGCAACGCGAACACTGGCAGACAATGGCAGCACGATGGATGAGGGCTCGAACTCGAGCTATGTTGAATCACGATCGCGATGGAAGGGGAGGCTATTAGCGAAGAAGTCTATTAGGGTTTCAAGAATAGGGACGCAAGGAGTATCGACGGTCGCGGTTATGTTGAAGGTTTTCGTGTGGATCTGTTGGCTGGGGTTGTTCAACGAGGATGATGGGTGGGCCAGCAGCGTGATGGGCTTGGTAATCGGTGTTTTTTTTCTATTTAGCTTAGGTTTATATATATATATGTGTGTGTGTGTGTTTAATATCCGTTAACCTTATATGAGAAAAAAAAATTATGTATAAAAATCAGATGTGAACGAAAACAAGTTACATTTGTACTCGTATTAACAAGATGTACGCTACGAAATCGGATTGGAGCAATTTAGAGCTTCTATAAATTTTAGCTAAATTCGAACACATTCAAATTTAGATTAGAAACGGAACGCGGAAGTGACAATAAAAAAATCAAGGTGAGTAAAATCTCACTCATTTGGATTGCTAGAATCATTTAAAAATATTGAATTTAAATTGTTGGTTGTTTGGGTGATTTTATAAATTTATTGTTTTTTGAATGACATATAATATATATATATATATATAGTAGTTTATATATTAGTATTTGGGGTGATACTCCCGCACATTATAGCGGATGAGACCATATGAGCCCCGCATAATAGCGAATGACCCTTTATACCGCGATATCCCCCTCAAAGTAGGATTGGTATTTATTTTATATTGTATTAACATCTATGGATGCAGAGAAACAGGCTGGAGGGATCCAACTGGATTCCTCAAATATATTGTTCATTTTTCATATATAGTAATATATGATTTATGTAGAACAATCTATTATAGATTATTGTAGTGATTGAAATTATTTGATGTTATTATAGCATTGGCCTGAATTGTGATAATTTAAATACTATAATTTTTTCTTTTAAAATTTATGGAATAGAAAGGAATTTGATAATAAAAATATATATATTGGAATTGGAGTTATTTTAAAGAAATTGAATTAGGAAAAAATATATTTGAGTTTGGTTATACTTAACTATGGTGAATTTGTAAATGGAGATTTTTTTTAAATGAATTATATAAAGGAATTTATAAATGATTTTCTACAAATAAAAAATGGGTTAAATTCAATATTTAAAATAGATTGGAAGTATAAAAGGAATTTATAAGAAATGAATTATATAATGGAATTTTTTTTGGTAAACTAAAGGGGTTATAAATTTTTTTAGTGATGTTTATAAATAAAGGAATTCGTTATCAGATGATAATTTAAAATATAAATTCATAGGGAATTTATATTAGAAGTTGGAAACAGGGTTGAGAAAAATAGTAGATTCCATTTTTGAAATGGAAATGGTTAGGAAATGGACAACGAATCGATATGTTATGAAATCGAAAGAAAGTTATAAATTAAATTGGTTATTGAGATTTTAAAAATATATTTTAACATTTAAGAAGTGAGTTTGTATTAAAAGGAAATTTTATTGTTTCTAAAACCGTGGAATTTAAAACTAGTTGAGATTGAAATACTTGGGTAATTAGATCTTCAAATGTTAAATATTTATTTAATAAATTCTAACTTTTAAATTCAACTTTGGAAATTTATTTGTGCACCTAAAAATGAGTTATAGATGTTATAAAAGTGTTTTAAATATTTTAAATAATAACTTTAACATATTTTTAAAATAAAACTACTATTCTTTAAAGGAATACTTGTTATATATATATATATATATATATATATATATATATTGTTTTGAAATGATTGAAAATTTATTTATAAATAGACGGGTTTATTAAAGAATCAGATTTTTATAAGAGAAATCTTATAAATGGAATGTTAGAGACTTAAGAGAATTTCCAATGTATAGATGCAATAATTTCAGGAAGATTTTGAATTCATTTAAAGAAGGTAAAAATGGTTGGTTGGGATTATAAAATAAGCATAATTGGTTGGGAATTCGTAGGAAGAATTTTTTAAAAACTCCGAAGACTTATGATATAAGTATGAAATATTTCCATGTTAAATATTAAAATGATTTTGGAAATTCTACATATAAATGTTCTCCTAAGTGTCTTAAGGGAGGTTTTGGAAATATTTTGTGGGAAATGATTGGGAATTGGGAAATTTTCTAAGTATGGAAGATGGTGAAATATTCTATTAAGGATACAAGTGGTGAAATTGTTTTCGAATAGAGAAATATTGAAAGAGGTTGAATTTATATCTTGGAGAAGATGTTTTGAAATAAATATTTTGGAGATTTATAAAAAATTGGGCCTAGTGACTACTTATGGATGTTTTATTGATAGTTAAATAACCAACTATCAATATTGGCCAATTTCGTTAATCGTTTCGAACAGACCGGGATCGGATTTAATTATCCAAAAACCACTTTGATCCAGTTTGAACATAACGAATGAATACCATGGAGATGATAAAGACGGTGATTCGATTTGTCCAGACCCAGGACAACTTGTATGGACGAATGCTATCAGAACATCGTCATTGGAGGGCGATGAGCATTCCAAGTAAAATTGTTCTTGAAAGGTAATGGTTAGCCTCGAACCTCATCAACCGAGAATGACTAAAACAGAGGAGATGCAGCAAGGCTAAGTGGGTCACCCCCAAGTAGGGTATGTTATCACCTTTCTAGATGTCCTTGGAAACCTAGTATTATGGATATGGTTGTGCATGGAAGGAGCGCTCGATAGTAAGGATGGGAACACCTGGGGTGATAACATATTCGATCTATCCAGGTCAGAGGTAGACCGATCTTGTGTAGTAGGGGATCCCGGTGTTATCCTTAGTACATTTTTTTAGAGGTGTACTGTGGTGGGCGGTACCCCAGTGGCCCAGTCATTCATTGGAATCCATTCTCCAATACGAGCTTACGGTTTCTTTTGTAGAGCCAAGTATGCTGGAATTTAATTAATGTAACAATTTCACTATATGATTAAGTATTTGTATTTAGACACTGTTATTATATAACTGGATTTTCAATAAAATTGTTTTGGTTATCGTAAGGTAAGAACCCGTTGTGTTTATGTATGATGTAGTCTTACGAGATACCTTTGTTTTCAAAGGATTTTGATAACTATAATAGTTCAAATTGAGTGTGTTTTCTTACACTAGTTTTCCAGACTGACTTGGGTGTTAATTTATTATAATGCTCGGGTCAGACCGAGTATTACTGATTCAGGTTTAAATATTATGGAGCTTAGGAGACGAGCTGGAGGAGTTCAGACGTATGTCACAAACTTTTTTTTTATTCCGCTGCATGGGGACAAGTTATTATAATTGTCCAGATTGATGTATTGATTATTGTACTCTAATGGTTGTAAGTATAAAACAGTTATAGATTCTTTTGTATAAAAATCTGTTGATATATTATATTTTGGTCCGCTATGTTTGTGAGATTCTGTATTTGTTATTCTATTTTCTTCAACCTCTTCGTTTTCTTTTCCCTAGTTATTCGCTCTTTTGTACAATTTGGGTTGAACGGGAGATAATTATTATCAACTCAAGGGGAATGGATTTGCGGTTCGCTACAAATGTACACCCATAAGCATCACAGCTACTTGATTATTATTATTTTCACCTTATATATTATTATAATATCACTGGACTTTCGTATAAATGGTTTAGTTATCGTAAGGTAGAACCCGTCCGTGTTTATGTGCGGTATGGTCTTACGAATACCATTATTACAGGAAGGGTTTTGGTAACTTTAAAATCAAATTGGGTGTCTATTTCTCACGCTGGTTTACTAGACTAATCCGTGTGTTATTATTTTATAATAATGCTCGGCTTAGACCTAGCATGTTATAAATTTAGATTTGTATGCTTTGGAGCTCAAGAGACGAGCTGGAGACCTAAGACGTGCTCTCGTACTTGTTTATTCCACTGTAGCATTTGTTTAAAATTGTCAGCATTTGTGAGGATAGGTTGTTATAACTGTCCAGGCTGATGATTTAGGATTTGTGTACTCTGATTGTAGGTATGGATATTACAGATTTCTTTTGTGTAAAGATCCGTTGTTATATTATATATTATTCATTCCACTGTGAGATTCTGTGTTGTTTAGTTTCTTCTTATCTTCTCTCTTTTCCCTAACAATCCGCATTTTCATTCAATTGAGCTGGACATATGTGGTTTATTGTTGGCTTAAATTTGAGAATTGGATAGTTGAAATTGAAATTAATTTGGAATTGAAATTGAAATTAATTTGGAATTGAAATTGAAATTAATTTGGAATCGAAACTAATTTGGAGTTGAAATTGAAATTAATTTGGAATTGAAATTGAAATTGAAATTAATTTGGAATTGAAATTGAAATTCAATTGGGATTGAATTGAAATTAATTCAAGTTGGAATTGGAATCGAAGTAAAATTTGATTGGAATTGAATCGATTAAATCAAAATGGAAATTGAAAGTGATTTGAATTGGAAAATTTGAAACTGGATCAGTTTGACTTTTGCAACTATTTTCAAATAAATTATTTTAGTATAAACTGTTTAAAATCTATTTTGTTAAATATTCAAATTATTTTGATTTTCCAAACTATTTTATTATATAAACCATTTTCAGTACTCAAACTATTTTCTATTAAACTATTTTAACTATTTTAAAATAGTTCAAACTATTTTCTAAAAATTCAAACTAGTTAAACGGTGGAGTGTTTATACTTAATTAGGATTAAATATGAAATAGGTTGAATTGAAGTTAACACCCAAATGGAATTCGAAGCAATTTTTAGTTGGAACTGAAATCGGGATATTAAAACGGAAATGATTTTGAATTGAAATAGTATATTTTGAGTAAATATGATGATTTTAAAATGAATTTGATTTTGAAGCGAATATGATATTTTGATATCTGGTATGAACCGTTTTCGAAATATAAAAGTACCAACTTGTGTGTAAAACGATGTTTGGTTGTTAAAGAGACCGGGGCCTATTATTGGCATACTCTCTATCAATATTGGAACCGCTTTTACAACTGCGTAAGCGGAGGAGACTCCAGAACGAAGTGGTTGGATTTGGCATCATTTGTTGGATTTGAAGAAAGGGAATGATGATGGATATCCTTGACACTTGTGTCATAATTAAAATGCCTAAAGCAAGGGCCTATCTCTGGCCAATTAGATTAGCTACCTCTAGCGACGTTGATCCCTCGTATTACTATTGTATTTTCGTACTCGATGGGTGTGCACTTTTGTTTGGATTGATGGTCGCGGTCGGCCACGTATGGGTTATGACCAGCCAGAAAGAGTAAATTGGTAGAATCCTACCTTAGGCATTGGCTCACATGCTTTGTTATACTTATCCTTTTATGAGCCTGTTACGACTTTGTTTTAGTATTATACCTATAGGGGACTCACTGGCTACCGACATTACTGTTTGTATTACAGGACCTGCATAGACTACATGCTATAAAAATGTGTTAAGGTGGATCAATGTAAAGCCTTAACGCTCTTTGATATTTATTTTAATGATTAGACATTATATATGTAACGTATTCTACTATATACAAATAATTTCATGGAATGTTAAGAGATGGAAAATCCCGTAACATCTGTTGAGTTATTGCACGCACGTTATACATTAGATAAGAGATATGAAATCCCGTAAACATCACTGACCCCTTGGCACTCATGTTATATGCAATATCGATTTGACTTACTTAAGAATATTATAGGCCTAGCTCGAGTGTTTTTCCTTTTCATTACGCTTGGGTCAACCTTGAGTTTTTCAGTGCATTGAAGATCATTTTTACGGAGGAGGAAGACATAGATTTGGTATGTTATTACTACTATAATTCTCTACATCATGCTATTCTGCTGCATTGCTCATTTATCCTTGAGGTATATATAACTCTGATAAATGTTGTATAGATTATAATCAAATATATAGTAAATAACTTCATGAATAGTTTGTTTGATTATTATATTTTGTTATTTCGCTGTGAGATTCTGTGTTTGTTTTATCCTTCTTTCCTTAATTTCTTAATTATCCCCATTGATTATCTACGCTTCGGATTTTTTAAGTTGGACAAGTGTGGATTATTGTCGATTTAAACCTTTCGAAATGTGGGTCATCACAATTGGTATCAGAGCTTTGGTTTAGCGATAACCTTGGCTTTGTGGGATTTGACTCATTAGAGATAGGGTAGGAATACCCTAGAATGGGTCCGTTTGAGTGTATATATATGAAAGTGCATGGTGTAACGACTCGTAAATTTTAGTGGTTTTATTTATTTAATTAATTGAATTTTTTTGAAATTTTAAATAATAAAATTTTGAAATACAAATTTAATATTTGAAATACGTATATTTAAACATAGTAAACGGTAAATTTTCATCTGATAATATGTAATTTTATTTTCTAGTGTAATTTTATTTCAATTCAAATCAGTTAAATTTGATGAAAATAAAATGTTTTCCAATCCTGAATATTTTTACATAATAAATTCGTTAATCATCTTCTGAGTGAGACGTCATACTTCGTTTCTTTAAATTTGGACTGTTATTGCTTCATTTATCTTATTTTCGGCAAATTAGCAGCATTTCTGGTACCGAATATCTTTTGACCAGATGGTCGTATCACTGATATCTGTATACTATTTTGATCGTCTCGTCGTGCTGATCTCCACGGTATATTCATCCGTGTGTTCCGGTGTTCAGGACACAATAAATTCGATGAACCAATTAACCATATCGGTACCCGTTTTGAGCCTTTTAAATTCTTTATTCAATTATATTCTGCCGTTTAAACCAATAACCACAACTCTTTATATTCCTAACGTTTCTATTCCCTATGGCCATTTATTTCTAAATTTTTCTCCTGGTTTTAATATGTTTTCTTGTTTGCTTCTTCTTCTATTCGTTTATCTCTGAGCCTCTAAAAAATTATAATATATTTACGTTTTTTCACCGTGATTGCATCTTGAAGCCTGTTCTCTTTCATCTACCTCGCCTCGGCTCAAACTTCACCGTGCTTATCTCTACCCACCATCACAACTTCAGCCTATTTTCCTCCGCTCATACTCGCGGCCCTAACCATACATCGACATTCACATCATCAACCATACCTCTGCTTGACTCATCTCCGCAAGCCAAGCAAGCCTGGCCGTAGTAAATCACCCTCTCTCCTCTCGCATTCGGTGCCTTGCCTCTCCCTCTCTCACGAGCCAACAACCCAATCCCAAGACCTCCACGACTTTTTCCCTTCCTGTCCGTCGTGCTTCAGCTGAGTCGTGCTTGCTTTTGGGTTTTTCTTTTTCCTAGCCGAGAGCCAGTTATCACCGTGTATTATAAAGGTATATATATATTATATAGTGCGTAAGTCTGTTTATATTTTTATGTTTATACTAGTTATTTATACTCTGTAGAGTTGTAAGTTTATATATATATATATATATATATATATATGCATGTTTACCTCAGCATAGATCTATAAAGTAGTTTAAGTGAAGATAGGTATATGTTTTAGTTGATATATATATATATATATATATATATATATATATATATATATATATATTATACTAAGTTATACAAGTTATATTTTCTACTTTAGATTTTTATTTATATATTTACACTATAAGTTCACAAAGAAAGACTTGACGTTGATGTATGTAAGATATAGAATATATATTTCATTATATTATAAATAAGGTATCATCTGTGTTTTGTTTTTACTGTAACAACACGTTAATTATATATATAAAGGCGTTTGTACTTGCATATATTTTTGTCTGATATATATTTGTTTATAAAGTGAATATACACATAACTATTTACAATCTAATTTGTATATATATTATAAAAGTTTGTTCTATTTATGCATATTTATGTTTAAAAGTAGTATTATTATTGTATATTTGCCAGTCATTCGTACACACACACACATATATATATATTAGTTTTAGATAGTTGATTTTATATATATAGTATTGATTTGAACTAAAATATGAAGTTTGGATATAATAGTATTTTATGAGCTGCTATTTATATGTACAGGCATGTCAGCCACATATGTAGAGTTTATATTATATTAGTTTACTTTATACATAAGACTTGTTGGCTGGTACATATTATATAAAGTTACCATCGTACATATTAAAGTTTATATATATATATATATATATATATATTGTTATGTAAGATAGTTTATAAATTTACATATATATTCAGTTCGAATATATATCAGTATTGTTATTTCGAAATATACAAATGGTGTGCTGTGGAAGAAGTGAAGTATTTATTATATATAGTGTAAATTATAGTTGTTTTTTGTACCAGACTATATATAAAATGTTATACATATATATATATAAATAGTTATATGTTTTGTAAGTTTGCATATATGTGTATATTTATATGTTAGTTCACACAGATGAGTATATGCGGATTGGGGTTTCCAATATATATAGTTTATATTTGAATTCTATATTAGTTTATAAAGAGATAGGTTTAAATTGAATATTGATTTATATAGGTATATATGTCATAATAATATTGGTTTTAAATTGTACGTAGATATAAAGCTGTATAATGTATAAGTTCTTGTTTGTGTGTGTGTCTATGTATATGTATGTATGTATCTTGCATTTTTAAATATGCATATATTTTATATTATATATTGTTTGAGTATTGTTTCAAAATATATTTAATTGAATATATGTTTGAATTTAGAATATGATTTTATATATATAGTTATATATAAGTCCACTTATACCATTGATCTTCTTCAATATAGTTTGATTCGATTTCGTCAATCCCAAGCTGTCAGCTTTGTTCATCTAAATCGTGCCAATCCTGCTTTTGCTTTGAGATTCATGCTTGGATTTGTAACCCATTTCAGTGACAAATCTCTAGCCTCGAAAGGTGAGCAATCACTCACGATTAACATTCTTATATTTATTAAATTTGATTTCAATTGAAACGACAATTGAAATATGCCGCTGTTAGTTATTTACATTGCTATATATATGCTATATGTTCACCTGTGACATCTGACACCATTATCTGTTATGTATATTAATGATGCCTGTTATATTATTATCATATCTGTTATCACTCTGCAAGTTCCCTGTTAGTATAGAATTCACTATGGGTTGAAATGATACATACCCGAACGATCTGTAGAATAGGAGAAAATCGTTATGGGTTGAAATGATAGACCTAATCGATTTTCACTGAATTGAATTTGGGATTGTGGGTTGAAATGATATGTACCTGCATATATATTTAAATTACAGATTGAAATGTTAAATGTAACGACCCAGAAATTTCGATCCCGAAAATTCCAGATAGTTAGGAAAAGAAGAAAAGAGAGAAGAAGAAGAAGAAACAGAAAACCAAACTTAGCATCTCACATTTGCAGCAGATAAAATATAATATCAAATAATATTCTTTACACAAAAAAAACTATATCAGTCGATTACATTTTAATACATCAGAATTACAACATTTACAAACTCACTGAACAGTTAAGATTAACTTGACCCAGATAACTAACAGTATACCATAGCAGAATACACTCCATACGTTCCTGCTATCCAGCTCGCCTCCTGAGCTCTAGAACGTCCTTACCTGAAATTCTGTAATATTCGGTCTGACCCGAGCATTACATCAAAGAAACACCCGGGTGAGGCTGGAAACCAGCGTGAGTAAACCCATCTAACAAGAAATACTAATGCATAAAATATACTTAAAACCCGAGGTAACTCATACTGCTTTACAAGTTCACAATTTGTTAGTCAGTGCTTATTCCACAAATCCGATCCCTTAGTTTCAAGGTCCATATTATTCCATTCCGACCTATTGATTTCACATATCAATCTATAGGAATCATTGTAGGTTAAAAATCGAAGTGGGTTCGGGTATTTACTGATACCCGATCTCGGTCTCTTCGAATTCAATACCATCTTTAATTCCAAGTTGTTTTAAAGTCAATTTGATTCAATTTATTATCTACATTCACACCGATAGATATTTCACAATATCATAAATAGATAATCCATATTATCATCACAAACAGATAATTCACATTATCATCATAATTCAACCAAAGCATCCATATTGTAGATCAGTACATATCTCATATCAAAGATATCAAATAAAGCAAAGCATTCAATATCATTCAGCCATCCATAAGCAATGATCTATAACATCTCTAATTAATTTAAAGTGAATTAAATTAATTACTTTATCTCTAATTAATTTAAAATAGATTAAATTAATTACTTCATTTTATAAATCCTGCTTACTTAACCATTAATTAATTACAAATCAATTAATTAATCACCATCTAATTTCCATCTTAATTAATCATCCTTGATAAATCACTTTTGAGTAATTAATTACATCATTTAATTATCTTTAAATACTTTATTAATTAATTCTTAAATTAGTTACACCAAGTAATTAATTATTAATTACTTTCACTAAGTAATTATCCTTCTTATTAATTACATAAAGTGATTAAACTCCAAACTACTAACATTCCTCAATTAATTACATCATGTAATTACCATCACTAATTACTTCACCAAGTAATTAAACATTAAGTAATTATACTTAACAAATCATCCAGTGATTATCTTAAATTAATTAAACTTAATTAATTAACTTAAACTAATCACATTAAACTCAATTAATTACAATAAGTAATTAATTCCTTAATAACTTTCATTAAGTAATTATCCTTAAACAATTTCCATAAATGATTATCTTTAATTAATTAATATAATTAATTATTAAAATCAATCACATTAATTAATTATCTAATAATCCCTAGTTAATGATCTTCATTAATTATTATTAATTCTTTAATTACTTTCCTTAAGTAATTATACTTTAATTAACCATTATTAATTATAAATTAATTAATTTTTAATTAGCGATTAATTAATCTCTAATTACTTAATTAATTAAGTGTTTAACTGTAACTTAATTCATCTTTAATTACTTGATTAATCAATTTCTAATCATTAATTAATAATCTATACTTATCTAATTAATGATCCTTAATTTTCAAATTAATTAACCCTTAATTAATTAAATTAAACCTTTAATTACTTAATTAATTAATCCTAAATTATTAACTAAATTAAGTAATTACTCTTTAATTAACTTTAATTTAATTGATCTTAATCATTTAATCTTACTTAACTTTAAGATAAAAAAAACACTATCCTTATCTATGACTTAATTGTCATTTACAAAAGCCTTTGAAACCTTTACTTCAAATTGACCTACAAATTTCATTTCAAATTTAAGTTTTAAAAATGATTACAAATTTAACTCTAACAAAATTTAAAACAACTTAAAAACTTTCAGAATTAAATACCAAAGAAACTCCTGTCTTATAAAGAAATTTAAAAGAGTTTAAAAACCAAATTATTTAAATTCAAAACTTGTTTTTTTTTTAAAAACTTTTAAAAAAAGCTGTTTAACCAACTGCTTCGGGTTCAACCCTAACCCCACTCGAGCTCTTACTCGAGAAAACCATTTTTTCCTTTTGTTCAAAATTTTGTCTTAAAATTTTTAAAGTTTAAAAACCTGGAAACCATTCACACATGTAACTCGAGTCATTCGTGTACAAATGCTTCGAGAAAACCCTCAAACCACATGAGACAAACCCCGAGGAACAGCAACTTCCCAAACCCACTTCAACTACCTAACATCTTGTGCACATGTGCACCTACATCGGCGAACCACGCCACTCCGACCATCCTCGATGACCCTCACATGACGACCATCAATCTTGCACCAGAATCCGACTTCCAGAACATCGATTTACCCTGTAAACTAAAATCGAGTAACACTGTACTAATCTGAACTAAGACCAAAACCTGGAAACCCTCTCGCGCTCGCTTCTCCGGCCACCAGAATGTCAGAAGCTCCAGCCACCACTTCGCTGACGTCCAAGCTTTCATCTCCCAGAGTTTTGTTGAACTCGATCATCCAAGGTTTTGATGAACAAAAACCCCGACCTAGTCAAAACTAGGTTTACATATTAAAACGATCAACCACCACCGCTACAGCGCCTTGCTCCTCCATCTAACATTTTCCCCTAAGTCTTCGACCATCCCTGCATCTCTAGTGAGAACCACAGCTATTCCGATCAACTAGATCGCCAGAGGCAACCCAAATCTTCCAATACTGATCAACTTGAACTGCCCACTCAACCTTAATCTAAAAATTATGATATTAGTTTTAAAAATCATGATTTTGAATAAGCTTTCAGATTATATACTTAGATCAGTGAATTAATATGTTTGAAATTTAACATTAATCAAGCTTGCACTGTTTTACTGAGTTTTCCATAGAAGATTTCAAATTTAATTTTTTTAAATCAAATTTTAAACTTTACTTCTTGATCAAACAAACAAATTTAGTTTATATTCTAAATCTTAACAGAAACTAGATCAAGAGGAAATGAATTCTGTTTGAATTCTTAGCCTTGAAACTGAGCACAGTCAAGACACAGTTACCACAGCCATATACATATCCACACGTTCATATATGTACACAGAAATGCATTTATAAATATACACACAAACATGCATATTTCCAGAGATGATCAGGCAACCAAATTCATACTTAAGATTTTTAAGAAAAATGTTACTCACCTGCAAAACTTTGAACAGAGAAAATAGAGGACACGACACTTTTAATCTAGAAATTGCTGCTAATTTTAATTGGAAGCTTGATGTTTGATTTTTGAAATCTACCCAGTTTGAAAAACTTGAATTGTACTTTTCTTATTTTGCTTTGATTACTTCAGGTTTGCTTGCTTTGAAACAAAGATGAAAATGCTTGTAGGCTTTTGGATTTTCATCTCAGGTTTTGAATAAAAATGTTCAGGCTTTGAGTTTTCTAGTTTGTATTTTGTTTTATAGATTTTGTTTCTCTTTGCTTTTGAAAATTTGAGGATAGAAAAAAGAAAGAAAAATAATGAAGAGAAAAGAAGGATGAACATATAGACTTAAATTATGATTTTCTTCCAAATGTAAAAGAAAATAAATTATAAGTGACACTTGTTAACATTTGACATTATACTTATTAATCTACCCACATTTGTTATTTAGATGTTTTATAAGCTAACACTTGTCCTTATGCATTTTTTTTATTAAATGTTAATAAAAAGCTTTTGTATTTATTTTTCTAATTACTAAATACTTTTTCTAAATATATAGTAAAATTCTTTAAAGAAAATAAAATGAAAACTAATTTTATTCTAAATAAATCATATATATAATATATTTTAAAATCCAAAATATATCTAAGATATATATCCTTTAAATTTCAAATTTTAAATTCAGATTCAAATTCAAATTTAAAAATCTAATCTAAAATCAACTCAAATATATATATATATATAAACAAACACAAATTCAATTGGTAAACGATAATTCTATTTAAAATCTATTTATATATATATATATATATATATATATATATATAAACAACACATTCTTATTATTGTTTTGAAAATATCAATTTGCCCATTTATCCAAAAATAATTATACCAGAAGGATTATCAAACCAATACTTATTTATATATATAAACTTATTACCAGAATTGTTTATCTAACTTATAAATCAGTATTTTTACTAATTAAATCCAGTTAATTTATCAATTACACATACTCTAAAATCCGGGTTATCACATTAAATATCTGTATTACTTGACCATAGGATAGAAAATTATATACAGACACCGTTGATCTATATATAGATATTTTGAAAATGATTTCTAAGGTTTTGGAAAAGAAATTATGGTTTTATATAATACTAATTTTAGATATTATATAAATGTTATTTTAGATATAATTAAATTCTTGATTTAAAGCTGTGTATAAATTTGTTTTAATATAAAATAAGTTTGATAATAAAGTTTGATTTTATTAAAATATAATATGGTTAAGCATTTATTTAAATTTTATTTTAATACAAAGTTTATAATGATTTTAATAAATTAAGGTTGAGAAGATAGATTTGAAATTGGTTTGAAATTATATTTAATTAAAATCGATTTGGAACTTATTGAATTTGAGATTTTAAAGGATATGGTTTTATAACTTGAGTTTGATTAAGGTGATTTAAATGAATATTTCAAGATTGATTAAATTGAAGGGAATATTTAGTTTAGATTATTCGAGATTTATTTAAGTGATACTGGACTTATTAAGTGGATATTTTAAAACTAATAATGAAGTTAAATTTAGATATATATGAAATTATCAAATTTAGTTTTGAAATGTTTGAATATTTAAAGCCTTGGAAATATTGAAATTGAAATGGTTATTTTGGGGTTCGAATCTGTTTTGAAACCAATATAATTTGAAATGGTTTATTGATAAATTGAATGGAATTGAATTTGATGATTTGAGACTTGATTAAATTTGAATTTTGGAATTTGACTTGACTTGGAATTGATTTGTGAGATTTGAGGAAGCTATTTTATTATATGAAGTATTTTAAATTCTATTTAAAACTATTTATATATTTATTTATATATTTCACTTTATAAACTATTTTAATATAAACTATTTTAATATAAAATAATTTAATATAAACTAATTTTAATATAAACTATTTTAACTTATATCTCTTTTACATAAATTATTTTACTTTATAAACTATCTTATTATATACTATTTTAATATCTAAACGGTTTAAGTGGTAGAAGTTATGATTTCAAATTATGATTTTCAAAGTGTTCGATTTCAAGTGTTTGGTTTTGAAGTGTTATAATTTGAAAAGACTATGATTTTGCAAAGTGGATATATTTGAAATGGAAATGATATCATATTTGGTGTTGAAATGGAAATGATATCGTATTGTTTTGAAATGGCAATGATATTTTGGTTTTGAAGTATAAACTATTTTGAAATGACCATGGTGTTATAATAACGTTTGGTTGTTAAAGAGACCGGGATCGGAAGTTGTCATACTCTCTGCCAACTTCGAAAACCACTTTAACAACTGTGTATGCGGTAGAGAATCCAGAATGAAGTAGGGTGGCGGCGGCATCCTATTGAGGTATATACGTGGACCCGACTCCCGTGAGTTGGCATAAGTTGGCTAAAACAGGAGCGATTCCGGGCCAATGAGGTAGCTCCTCTGATCGGACACACTTCTGCGATACCATTCTATTACTTTGTGATTGATTGGGTGCACCCTTTGATTTTTTTGAGAGTGTGGCTCGAGGTGGGCGGTAGTTACGGTTATGCGTTGCCACTAGTCCGGATGCGTAATTGGTATATCTACCCTGGCATTGCCTAGTTGTGCCGTGTCACCTACCCTAGCGTGCTTTACTACGAGTTTGATTTGTGTCGTACCTATGGAGTATCCCCTGGCTTCCAATCAGGAGGGACTACGGTACTGTATAGACTATTGACACTATAAAATGTGTTAAGATGGAAAATGTAAAGCCTTAACGCTATTTTTAAATATTATACTTTAATTTAGACATTATTGTAATAACGTATATTACTACATAGTAGATAGTTTAGCGGATCCTCAAAGGATGATTATCCCAAACATCCTTTGAATTACTTATATTTCAGTTGTTATTTCACTTGAGTTGGATTTATTGATATAAGAATGTTAAACCTGACTCGAGTGTTTTGCGTTTTGCTTTACGCTCGGGTCAAACTGAGTGATACAACTTTTGAGACTCACCTTCGGAGTTGGACCTTCATTTGGAGATCCATCTACATCTTTTTAGCTTGCAGTTATTTAGTTGATTCCAGTGATGTATTCTGATCTTGTATTTGACTATTGTATTTGAAACTTTTGTTTAACTCTGAAATATATATAGTAGCTTCATGAACTACTATTCTTCTATTTCCGCTGCATATTGTTATATTACTCCATGTCTGTGATTCTGTGATTATATATTTACGGTATATGCTGAGTTTTGCCAAATATAAATTAACAATCTGGTATTTTGAGCAATTCAAATCCGGCATGTGTGGATGCGAATAGTTGAAAATATCAGGCTGTTACACGTGGGATGCCATGTTATCGATAGGGATTTCTAAATACTTAAAACGAGGCAAGTCGACATAATATTATTTTAAAATAGGGTAAATGTAATAATTTTACCTAAAATAATATTTTACATACAAAATGAATATTAATGAATGTTAGTAGTTAGGCGAAGATAATATCTAGTTATCATTGATTATTGATTGAATTAAAATAAATATTTTATAAAGCATTTGATAATTAAATTGAATTGAATCTAATTATAATAAAAAGATTAAAATAACAAAAATGTAAAGTAATGAAGTATTTTCACAATAAGGAAATGGAATTGTATAAGCTATATTATTAACAAAAGGATTTAAAAATTGAGAATTTTAGAATTTGAATCCCTTTGTTTGCAAAATTGTTTTCAAAACTCCAAAATAAATGATAATATTATTTGAAAGTGTTTTGACTAGAAATATATTTTGAAAGGATTTTTGAAAGAAACAAAACGTTAAACTCGCTTTAGTCGTTGGGAAATAGTTCTGGAGATGACTATAGCATAGCCAGTACTCATTTTCGAGTTTATAAGTGAGAATTGCTACCAAAAGAAATTTATTTTCGATCATAACAAGTTTTGATTAAAAATATATTCTAAGTATGATTTGATTAATATATGAAACACTTATGAATTGAAATTATTATATATAAGCAACAAGTTTATAACTTATAAATTTGAACAGGAAAGTAAATCTAAATTTTGAAATGGTTGCACATTTTAGTTTAGTAAACAAAAGGGAAAAATTTAATTTGAGATATGAGATAATAGAATTAATTTAAGAATGTTAATAAATTAAGTTGGTAAAATGAAGTCTAACTTAAGAAACTTAAATAAAATGAATTGTTTTTAAATTGAATTAGATAAAATAATAAAATAAAATTTTAAATGAATAAATTGTATAACTTATAGATTTGAGAACTATTAAGCTAAAAACAAATTTAAATTTGCTGAATGTGAATGATAATAGAAGAAAAAGTTTACCTTAAATAAAATTTAAATTAAGTTGTTATCAGAAAATGTATAAACTTAGCTAATGTTCTAAGAAAGTAAACAAATGATAAATAAATTCATATCTTTGTAAATTGGTTGAAAAACAAAAGTATATTTGCAAAAAGGTGTTTGAAATATAATTGCAACTTTCTAAAATGATTATTAATTGAAATAAAACAAACTTAAGGAAATAAGTTAATAATATTGATTTTGAAATAAAATGAACTTGGGTTACGAAACAATTTTTTTAACTTAAGTAAAGATAAATGAAATGGATGCACGAAATGGGTTAATAAAAGGAATGTATGAAATGAGTTAAATAAAGTTGAATTTAATTTGGAATAAAGATGAACTTAAGTTGTGAAATGAATTGAATGTAAGTAAGAATAAAGGAAGTAACCGAACTAAAGTAAAAAATGATATTAATTGTGATTTAAATTAATAATGAACTTGAGTTATAAAATGAATTTTTTATATTAATGATTGGAAAAAAAGAATTAATTGAATGAATCGATGAAGTAATTCAGTAAATTGAATATGGTTTGAAACGTTGTTGATGAATTAAAAATAAACTTAAGTTATGAAGTAGTAATAAAAATGGGCTGTATAGCATAAATTGCTTATATTAAACTTAAGTAAAATTTTGGAATGTTTGCTTGAGTAAATTGTTTTGAATGAGATATGCTAAGAAAATGAATATGAATAAATGAATACAAATGAATGGGATGAAAATTCATTGGACGATAAATAAAATGTATGTCATTAAAATAAATATTAATCAATTGAAAGTAAATCGATTGAATGTAAATACATAGAATTGTAATCAATCAAATGTGAATGCAATGAATATCAGTTGATTGAATAGAAATGGATTGAAACCAATTTAGTTGAATGCAAAATCAATTAAAAGCGAATGAATTGAATATAAACCCATTGTATGATTAACGAAATGAATATAAATAGCCGAATGTTAATCAATTAAGAAGTAAATAAAGTGAATGCAAATAAATTGGATGTGGATTAATTGAAACTGAGTCGATTAAAATGTTAATGAAATGAATGTTAATAGAAATGGAAGTGTATGAATTGAAATATCGACATTGAATAATAGTATGGTTATGAATGAAATTTGCCTGAATATGGTTGTTTGGATGTTTCTTTTATTGCATGGCTATGTTTGCTTATATAGTTGTTGTATAATTATGTTATAATTTCCTTTTCCATATACATATTCTCATCTATTATTAAGTTTTTAGTAGGTACAGAGGGCGTATGCTCGCTTTTGGAGCTCGATTTCCTGTATGTTGTTTTTGCTCGCTTAAATATAAGCTAACTTGCTTATAACAATAATAAAAGGTACACATCTTGGATTACAAACTGTATTTTGGTATTATATACTGTTTCCCCATGATTGGGATGTCTCATCATTGAGATGAGATATATATTATATGATTATATAGATATTGTAAATTTTGCCGATTGGGCCGCATAAAAGAGACTCTGTTGAAATTTTTCGTATATCCAGGATTTAGAATTTTTTTTTTGAAGTTTTAAAATATTTATAGTTTGTTTTTATATGTAAGTTATATTTTCCATAAAACCGATATCGAAGTGGCAAGGCGAGAACGTAGTAATGATTTTGTGAATAAGATTTTGATGTTTTATAAGTTGATTGTTTTGAATAACATATATCCAGTGTTAAATTCCATACTTAATCCCTTTTCAAGGATGAAAAGTTTTGAGTGGGGGAGAATGTAACTACCCGTATTTTTAATTATTTTAAATTATTAAATTTAATGTGATTATTGGATAAAAATGGGTAGAAATAAAATTTAATGACTTATTATTGTAGTTTATTGAATATAATAAAATTTAAAATAAACAATTACAAATATTTCGGCAATAACAAATATTGAAATGAAATTCTATATATTAAACGTGTTTATAATCCAACTAAATAATGAATGGTGAATTTTCGAAAAAATGGAAGTAGTTGTTATTATTTGAATTCGGGTTTAAAAGTCAAATTTTACAAGTTAAATGACTTATATTTCAATTATAGTGATTTATTGGATAATTAAATTGTTTAAATTTAATATTTGAAATTATTTGAATAATTGAATTCTGGATTTAATGTGATTGGAAACGATATCAGCAATTGATTTAAAAAAAATTCAAATATGAATGAAGATTGTTAACATTTAAATTAGGATTTAAAAGCGAATAATTAGAAATTGGAAATTCTATATTATAATTAACAAGCAAAAATAGCCATTTCGGCCACTGTCTCGGATTTCGATGAAACTAATTTCATCGGATCCGTAATAGTGAATTAGTGTAGGATTTCAAGTTTTGTAGCGATTGGACTTGTCGTTTGGCCGTGCGAGCTTGAAATGCGTAGAAATCAATTTAAGGAATTCGATCAAAATAAATTGATTTTGAAAGCTATCTTCTGAATACGATCGAATTAGACCTCGAAACTAGTTCTATTGTGTTCGTAACAAGGGTAAAACATTAGGAATGCTAGCTAACACATGTCATTTGGATTTTAGAATTTTCGAGCGCATTTGGTTAGATATTTTCAAATATAATAATACATAAAAAGGGTCAACACATAACATCAGGACACTGACCTATATGTATGCCATATCTTTCTCCTCTCTCTCTCCTTTTAAATCACGCATATGAAAAAATGAATCACCAGATCTAAAAAAATGAACAACAATCGAAGAATATAAAAAAAAGAATCGGAGTCGCGATTCTCTTTTCGAGACGCGCGTGGGAAGCTGTTGGAGGCTTGGGCGCGGAGGCGTGAGGCGGCGTTGAGAAGAGGGGAATTCACGACAATGGCTGAGGGAAGTTTGGCGACCTAAAGAGTCGAGCGCAGGGGTGTTGTCACGTGTGTATTTGGTGGAGCACTGTCTGAATGACATCGGTGGTAGTTCGACTAGGGCAGAGTGACGTTGGGTTCGTTCACGTGAAATTGGTTAGGTCGTGAACGAAGAACTGTGGTCTGGGAAGGTGGATGTGCGCAAGCTGGTGCGTGCATTTCCTGGGAAGCCTACGGGCTTGAGAAAGTGAGGTTTGTTTTTTTAGTGAATTACTTTTGTCAATTAAGTTTATAAATTTTATTTAATAATATCGATATTTATAAATTCGTAATTTCTGCATACGAGGTCCATTTCACGTGAAATGAGTTGTTGAGGATTCGTATCGATGTCATCTACGATCTGCGTTTAAGCTGGAATTTATTTGAAACTGAAACAAACAAAGATGAGTGTTTTATACGCTCATAGTTGACTAAATAAATTTTATATTGGTTAAATTAATGTCGTGAAGTAATTTAATTGCATTGGCTGATGTTTGGTAAATTAATTGACATTAGATAGATATAAGAATTGAATTGATAAGGATTTAAACTGACAGTTAACTTTGAAAATGGAATTTATTTGCCTGTAAAATACCAGATATGGACAATGAAGTGATTGTTCTGAATTATTGGCCGATTTGGTTATCAATTGAAACTGAACGCTATTGGTTGATATATTAGATGGTTGGATGTTTATTTATATTATATATATCCTGTTATATCATGTGGCAGTATATAATTGTTATTTGAATTATTTCGAATAAATTAAGAAATAGGTTGAAATGATATATACATATGACATTTATTTTGGATTGAAATGATATATATCCATATCTGAAATTATATTGAAATAATTGATTCACTTGGCCATAGGATAGAAAATTACATACGGACACCGGAATGGTTAAATTAAATGATTTTAAAAAGTTTGTTTTGAAACTATTTAAATGATTTGATTTTAAGAAATAAAAATCGAATTTATGGGAATCGAATTATTTTCGAACTTGAACTCGAAATGTTGAAATTTAAAGTTGATAACAGGAATGATTTAAATAATTGAAGTTGAGTTTTGAAGTTATGATTGAATATGATTTGAATTTCAGAAATTGATTTGTTTTAAAAGATTAGACTTTTAATTCAGACTTTGAATATTGATAAGTAAAAGTAATATAAAATGATATTTTAAAATTGAGCTTGGAATGGAACTATATTTGAAGATTTTGATTTTAAATTGAACATTAAAGGTTAATTTGATAAGTGATTCGAATCGATATTTTAAAAATCTAACTCGAAATTGATATAAATCGAAATGGTTTAAATTTGAGAATTGAGTTGAAATTTAATCCTTGAACCGGAAGTTGAAATTGAAACTGAAATTAATTTGGAATTGTTATTGGAATTAGTTCAGAATTTAAATTGAAATTAATTTGGAATTGAAATTAAAATTAATTTGTAACTGAAATTAATTTGGAATTGAAATTGAAATTAAATTGTGATTGAATTGATATTAATTCAAGTTGGAATTGGAATCGAAGTATAATTTGACTTGAAATTGGAATTGAATCGATTAAATCGAATTGGAAATTGAAATTGATTTGAATTGGAAAATTTGGAATTGAATTAATTTGACTTTGAAACTATTTTCAAATAAATTATTTTAGTATAAACTGTTTAAAATCTATTTTTTAAAATATTCAAATTATTTTGATTTTTCAAACTATTTTATTACATAAACCATTTTCAATACTCAAACTATTTTAACTATTTTTACTATTCAAACTATTTTCTAAAAATTCAAACTGGACAAAAGGTGGAATATTTATATTTAATCTTGGATTTAAATATGAAATGGGTTAAATTGAAGTTATAACCCAATGAAAATTTGAAGCAACTTTTAGTTGGAACTGAAATCGGGATACTAAGACGGAAATGATTTTGAATTGAAATAGTATATTTTGAGTAAGGATGATGATTTCTAAGTGGATTTGATTTTGAAGCAAATATGATAATTTAATATCAAGTATGAACCGTTT
Source organism: Allium cepa (assembly GCA_030765085.1). NCBI lineage: Eukaryota > Viridiplantae > Streptophyta > Magnoliopsida > Asparagales > Amaryllidaceae > Allium > Allium cepa. The sequence goes on from CM060928.1 coordinate 350,773,042, forward strand.
TCGAAATATAAAAGTATCAACCGGTGTATAAAACGACGTTTGGTTGTTAAAGATACTGAGGCCTTTTATTGGCATACTCTTTGGTAATATTGGAACCACTTTAACAAATGTGTACGTGGAAGACACTCCAGAACGATGTGGTTGGATTTGGCGTTGTTTGCTAGATTTAAAGAAAGAGAACGATGATGGATAGCCTTGACACTTGTGTTATAATTAAAATGACTAAAATAGGAGCCTATGTCTGGCTAATGAGGTTAGCTACCTCTAGCGACGTTGATCCCTCATATTACTATTGTGATTTTCATACTCGATAAGTGCACCCTTTTGTTTGTATTGATGGTCGCAGTCGGCCATGTATGGCTTACGACCAACCAAAAAGGGTAAACTGATAGAATCCTACCTTAGACAATGCCTCACGTGCCTTTTCATACTTATCCTTATACGAGCCCATTACAACTTTGGTTTAGTATATACCTATATGGGACTTACTGGCTACCGATGTTACTGGTTGTGTTACAGGACCTGCATAGATTACATGCTATAAAATTGTGTTAAGGTGGATCGATGTAAAGCCTTAACGCTATTTTGATATTTATTTTACCGATTAGACATTATATATGTAGTATATTCTACTACATATAAATAATTTGATGGATCCTTAAGAGATGGAAAATCCGGTAACATAGCTTGAGTTATTGCATGCACATTATACACTAGATAGGAGATGTGAAACCCCGTAAACATCTCTGACGCCTCGGCACTCATGTTATACGCGATATCGATTTGACTTTCATAAGAATATTTTAGGCTTGACTCGAGTGTTTTGCCTTTTCATTATGGTCGGGTCAGCCCTGATTTTTTCAGCGCATTGAAGATCATTTTTTTGGAGGAGGAAGACGAAGATTTGGTATAAATATTACTATTATTATTCTCTGCGTCATGCTATTCTGCTGCATTGTTCATTTATCCCTGATGTATATATATAACTCTGATAAATGTTGTACAAATTATAATCAAAGTTTTAGTAAACAGCTTCATGAACTTTTTATTTGATCATTATATTTTGTCATTCCGCTACTCTATTTTGTGTTTGTTTTCTCCTTTTTCCTTATTTTTCTTATTATACCCATTGATTATCTACGTTCCAGATTGTTTAACTTGGACATGTGTGAATTATTGTCGATTTAAACCTTTTGAAATGTGGATCATCACACAGATGAAAATTCACCACCAAAACAACTTGGGAGGAAACCAAATGCATGTATGAAGTTATCATGGTGCAAACTATTTTCGAACAAAGCTGTAAGTCGAAAATGACATTTAACTACTTACAAAGCCATAATGGGTAGGATGTCGACCAAAGATTGATTATTGAAGTGGGGAAGTATGGTTGAAATAATATATGTTTTTTTGTGAAAAAGAGAATGAATCTCATGGGGCATCTCTTTTTCAAATGTGAATACACGAAGTACTTGCAGAAAATGTGCAAAATGAGGCTAAAAATAACGGATCCAGTTACCAATGTTACAGAAGAAGTAAAATACCCGATTGGTAGAAGGAAAGGAGTAGACTTAAAAGACAAATTGAAAGGAATTTCTTGAAAATCATCGTTTGGTGCATATGGAAGGAAAGGAACCACCGAGTGTTCAAGAACTAAATAAGTAGCAAATTAGAGGTCAACAACTTGATAAAAGAAGACATGCAAATAGTTTTGAAATAGATTGGAAAGAAAGCACTCACCATAGCATCAAATTTAGCGATAAAGGGACTTGGGAGTGGGTTTTGGAGCTGAAAGAGGGAGAAATACAATATATATCTTTCCAACCACCATGAAAAACTTGGAGGGGAAGACGAAGAACTGGAGTAGTTGTAGATCCGATAAGGAATGTATGTAGATTGGCGATAGCTTTATTAATTTAACGGTTTGTATGTAGGTTCTATATAAGGGCCAAGCAACTGTAGGGCCGAATAGGGCAAATAAAATTTAAGCATATATATGTGTATATATATATATATATATATTATGGATTTGATACTTGAATTTAAAAAAATTCAATTATATATGTTTACCAAAAATAATGATATTATTATATATAGAAAATGTTTTTAATGTCTGCATAAATTTATATATATATATATATATATATATATATATATATATATATATATATATATATATATATTTGTGTGTGTGTATGAATTCAACACACACACACATATACATACTTGTAAAAATATCATTATCAACCCATGACAATATGCCATATATATTAATCTTATATCGCGATGATTAAATATTCACATATGACATTAATGTTTTTATGTATATCCTAGGTTAGTATATTATATTTGTTTTAGATGCAATATTTGTGTTACGAATGCAAACATATTATAAAAATTAAACACAAATTTAAATCAAATCAAATTAATAATAATATATGTTGTAATTAAATATGTATATATGTATGTAGTATGTGTGTGTGTGTATGTGTGTGTTGTAACACAAATTTAAAACTAAAACACTAAACTCCTATTCTAATTTCCACCAAATATGTTCTAGTATAGAGATATTATTTATGTAAACACAAACTTAAATTTAGTGCTTGATAAAAAGATTTTTTTCAAATTTCATTTTGTTAACCCCATTACCAATGCATCTAACCTAATAGAGTCTAACATGTGTTCCTTCATCATTTTGAGATCCAATGTCATCAAATTGTCACCTATAACATTATCAAAATATAAATATAACAAGAAATAAAAAATCATGACATGTGGATATTGAATCCACCCACTAAACTATCGACTGGAAACCAAAAAATGCATTCAAATATTTGTCAGGCACCCTAGATTGATCGTACCCAAAATCATAGTTTTGCAATACAAGGGTTAGTCGATTCTTAAGGTCACTTTAGCCATCTGTTGATTTGTACATATTTTTCTATGATTAATCAATGTAGGCCTAAGTTGATTTTGGATAATTACAAACTTTATAGAGCTTTAGGAGAAGATTAGATCGTAAATAAGAATAAAAATAACGAGTGGTTTAACACTACTTCTTTAATTGTTTAGTTTATGAGCTTTTTGCTAAAATCTATCCGATCTTCCTAATTATTATATTTACTTATTTAATTCATAACATCCCACTCCTTACACCATTTTCTACATATTTATATTGTTTTATATTCATAACATATTAGCCTTGGTTAATTGATAATGACACTATGTTGCATTCTTCTTTACAGTAGTTGTCCAATGATAAAATTGACAAGGAAGGATGTTGTTTGATATGGGCTGACAAATGTTTGAAAGCATTTGTTAAGTTGGAGCCATTTTCTTAATAGTGTCCCATTATTGATTGTGCTTGGTAGGACCATAGTATTGGTTTGGTAGCCTTTGGAATTAGATTACGAGTAGCATATAGCTTTGATTATATCTCCTAAACAAGATCATCTAAGAACATGAGATAAAAACATTAAAATTCATATCTCCTAAACTTGATCTTCGAACCTTTCTTCCAAATAACTTGATCTTCGAACTTCTCTTCCAAACAACTACTTACTCTAGAACACTTCGTTGAGCCTTCTAGACAAACTAAGCAATTCCTAGACTTTTCATTCCTAACTTTAATGGAGCTCCTAAGTTCATCAATATAGTTCTAACTATGAGCTCTTAATTTTGATCCAAAAAATCTACTTTGGACTTATAAACTTGATGTGATGCCCTTTTGTGAGCTCACTAGGTTTCTAAACCTACTTAACTTTCCTAATTTCACCATTATGCACAAGTTTGTTCATTGAGTCAACACTTAACATTACCTTGTACACTCCACCTTAGATAGCAACATAGGAGCTTCTCAACTCGATTCTATATTATAAATTACATTTTTAGGCTTCTATATAATTTACATCAATAATATTGCATTAACAATCTACATTAAAAAAAACTTGGCTAAAGCTATTTACACCCCATTTTTTCTTTTCCCATCCCACGTAACACTAAAAAAAGACGTATTCTAAAAGTACCCTTCAACATTAACATAATATTTTAGATGTTCTTCCTTTCCTCCTCCTCCTTTCCCTCCTACATTATTTAATTTCAATTGTAAAGGACGAAGAAAACTATATATTTATATATAATTTATACTAATTTCAATCGATTAACACAAAAATATAGAAGGTTTTAATCGACTTCAACAAGTCTTAAATACATTTTAACCAAATTTCATAAAAAACCCAAATAGTAACCCTAACCTTTATATGAAAGAGAAAAGATACCTTTTAAAAAACTTATCAAGGGTAAGTTTTTGTTTCTTTATTTTTTCTACAAATAATAATAATAATAATTGCAAATTAGTTGACTCTGATTTTACGTTTTATGAATTTGATAATTTAAAAATATAAAGAGTAGAAGGTGAACGAAAATAAAATAAAAAATATAAGGGTAAAATTTGTATAATGTGAGGTGAGAAAAGAAATAACTAAAGTGTGATTTTTTTTAATAAAAGAGTGGGATGTGAATGGAAAATTATGAGGTGTCAATAGATTCAGCCAAAAAACTTTCTATAATTTAATTAGTGGGGACTAGGGTAGCGGCCGCCTCTTCCATCTCCATTTCAATTGTCTCTCTACCCACTTCACTTTTTACCATCTCTTCCCTTTCAATTCCAATCTCTTCAAACAAATTTTCTTTCCTTTTTTATAAACTACGCCTTCAATCCCATTTTGACCTCAACAGATCTTCTTGCTTTGTTTTCCTAGCTCGTATTCTGACTCTCGAATTCACTATGCTTTTACATCTTGGATTTGCTTTCAACCTGCCTGTTGCTCTTAGTTTCATTCGCTCTCTAGTGATAAAGTTAGGGGTATGGCCTAGGGGCGAGTAATTGTCATATATATATATATATCTAACTCGATAATCAATCTTGTTGGAATTAAAATGTGTTTTCTTTCTATTATACAATTGATATAATGTGTTATATTAATTAACTAAATTGACTAAAAGTATATTTAATACAAAATCCATAAACGATATGTTTTTGTGATAGTAGTTTTAATATATTGTAACCATAAATGATTTATCACAATAAAATAAAATTACCATTTACCTAGCCAAGATGTATCATGATTTGATATCGATACATTTACTGAGACTAGATTACGTAACGCTCTTCAGATATTGGGCAGTGTGATACTCATAGCTGCTGGGTGCATCAAAAGGTTACGTACTAATAGTTAGGATAACTATAGAATAACTCCCTCGATAGTTTTCTGTTGGTTAATATAACTAAGGTCAATAAGAAAATATCGATGTGATAATATTACATAATCTTCTGAACTTGAGAATACTGTCGAGATTCAAAGTGGAAAGTCCACTTTGATTGTAGTTAAATCATGGTACATCACCCATAAAACGACTATAGTTGGGTCGAGAGGTAGCATTGGAAGTGAGACACCATTCAATAGGGAATTTGTCTCCTCGGTTACATGAGGTTACTATTACGTTCAACTAAAGTCAACTCAAAGTCAAAATCTCTGGCTAGAGCAGCTCAATTAAAAATAATTATTGTTATTGGACCAAGAGATTTTTGTTTGGACTATAGAGTTGAATGTGGATAGTATTAGAGTTTTGACCATTACGAAATTCCATAAGTCCAAAGTGATAAAGTTTTGACAAAGATAATTGGTGTGAATAATTGTCGCAATAGGATTACACTTAATAAAGTAAAATTGGATTTTACCAAAACCAAATAAGTAATAAATTTGTTCATAATGTCACGGTACCTGCTAAGTGGAGTATGAACGTTAATATTCAAATTGTTCGATATTAATGACTAACTGAATTTACACCTAAGAGGCACACAATAGAAAAGTTGAATACTTCTTTTACCACTCGATTTAGTTAATTTGTAATTTTTATAAATTAATTAATTTATGAAATATTAATTATAAATTTTATTTGATGCGTTGAACAATATTAAACAATGTGTTTATGATAGTTATAAATATATTAATCGCCATGCGATATAATGAAGCAATTGTTATTTGGGCTTGGATTGGTCTTGAGGCCCATAAGGGGCATGGTATATGCGGCTATGGAAAGGAGCATTAAGGCTAGCCATATGATGGTAGAGAGAGAAGGAATTTTGAATTTAAAAGAGAGGGAAATGGTAACAGAAAAAAGTGGATCTTGATCCTCATTTCACTCCCGGTCTCTCTTATATAATTCCTTTTACCCTCACTTTGGAAACACTTTATGCACTCTTTCTTTGTTGTCATATCAAGCTGCCTTCCCGCTATAGCAATCTTAAAAAAAAATCCAAGCATTGATTTACGTTAATTTACTGCGATTCAATTGTCGACTGTAAGGCAATTCGAAAGCCAACAACTTGGGGATTAGGATTGGATTCAATGAGTCTATTTCTTTATTTCAACGTACAAACTTAGGTTTTAGGGCTAGTCATATACTCATTGTTCCCTACGTTGCTTAGTCAGAAATACCACAATTCGATATATTGATGGATTGTCAAATTTTGATGGTTGTGTATATAAGTGGATATATATATATATATCTATATTATAAAGCAAAACCTCGGTCAAAGCGGTCAAAGTGAAGCCTTTTTGGCAGTCTCCATTTTTCCCTCAGTTCAAAATAAAAGGAAACATTCCACTAGGGTAGATTTGTCATTTCCCCAAGTCCACACGTTGCCCACAACCTTCTGTACACATCTTTTTTCCACCTCTTCCGTTTCCTCCTTCCTTTTCGTCTTCATTTTCCACTTTCACCAAAACCACATCCGCCTCTCCCCACAAAAATGGCAACTCCCCTCATTCAATTTCCTAACCGCCACCCCTACACTGTCCTTGCTTCACTTCCACTTCTCATTCCCCTCCACTGTTTGTCGCTATAGCACATGCCGCCGCCGCCAGGGTAGTCCTTTAGCTCAACAACCACTTCCCCCGTCCGGCGTACGACGACACCAAATCTGTGCCGACCGATTGTTCAAGCTTGCACCATCCGCCTTTTTCATTACCCCAGGTACGATCTCAGGCTGCCTTTTTCTAATCACGTTCCTTTTTCTTCCCCACGAACCTAAAAACGAAAAAAAATTAGGTTGAAGAATGAAAAATCAAAGCAGTACATAATTTCAACAAATGGTAATTCGATACATCTTTTGTGGATAGGCATGATAATTCGAGTAATTTGAGAATGACAGCTCAGCGAGAATGAGTTGAATCATTGCAGTAGAGGTCTCCATAAGGTTTGCTCTCCTTTTCTCCTTTTCTAATTCAAAGTTTTCCATGCCATGGAAAAAAAAGTGATCAAAAACTAACGTTTTTTTTTTTAGTTTATGGTTCATCTTTTTGTGAAAATTAAGTTTGCTCATTTTGGTGTAAATTGTAGTATGTGGTTTTTTGAGAGTGGAAGATGGTATATTCACAACGAGTATTAAGAGGAAGATGACACCCCGCATCCTTTCCTGCTTCACAGGGACACGCACTTTATTTCTTTTTCTTATGTATTTGTTAATCAAGACCCTTTATTCCTCATTGAAAACAACGACTTTACAAAATCCTAAAAAGAAAAATCCTACAAAATCGCAGATCTCTAATGCATTACTCAGACATGAAATCTCGTGGGATCTATAATCGAAGAAGGGTCGTTTTCAATTTGGTATGTCTTGATCTTCTAGCTGATATGTAAATTAGTTGTTTCAATTTATTGCTTTATTAGTTCTTTGAAGTTTATTGTTGAATCAAACTTTGAACTGTAAGATTTTCATATGCATGAATATATGAAGTTAAGCAGTTGACCGCAATTGGATTTTGGCTGAGGGGATCGATGGCTATGGCACATAATTTAGGTGTCGAATGAATAAGATGCACGTAAAGGTGGAATATGAAGAAAGTTACTTTTCGCTCCTTCAAATCAGCAGGTTGTGCATTCATTTTTTTTGTGTACCTTTACCTGCTTAACCTTAAATTTAGTTCTACTATTTCAAGTATAATACTTACACATCCTTGACATCATACAAGCAAATCTACGACAAGAGAGCGATATTCTGCACAAAGTGGAATTAATAGGCACGTTTTCAAACTTTGGATGCATAGAATTAATAACATTTTCCCCAAATGATAACTATCAATTCAGGAGATATCCACTATATTTGGATATGCCAGCAACTAAAGCTAATTATGTTATCATGATGAATTAGTGTTTCTTAATTTATAGTAAGTATATTTTTATACTGTAAGTTAACTGCGATATTATTTCGTTCATGTTTGCTACTTATTTATAGTGGGTAGGGAAAAAAGAGCTTATTTATATCATAGTTCATGCATTATTTACTACCACACTAACACTTCTCTATTTAGTACAATTTTATATTTTAGTACATATATAGTGTACAGATAAACAAAGGTCAGATGGACATTATTCACAATACGATATAATCCCATCTTTTTCGTTCGACTTTTACTCACAAGTTTACTGTACCATAAGCCTGTATTTGATCTGTGAATATACAAAAGCAACTTCAGTTGTCCTTTACATACTGCAATAAACAAGTACAATTGTCGGTTTAATATATGAAAAAACACTTGCAATTGATGCATTAAATGTTTCAATCAAATCAGTACGCTTACCTCCTGCCTATCATTTACCAACTGATTATCTTCTAAACTTTGGCACCGCATGCTTCGTCCCTACATGTCTCTGACCAATTGTGCTAGCTAACGAACTCGACCTGCTCCATCAATAATAGGTCAGATCCTTTTCCACCGTTGACTTCCAACCAAGCTGTCCAATGGGTCTTGATGTTTCATCTGCTATGTAAATGAGTCATTTCAATTTATTGCTTTGTTAGTTGTTTGAAGCTTTAATGCAGAATCAAACTTTAAAGTATAAGATTTTCATATGCATGAATATATGAAGTTAAGCAGTTGGCCGCAAATAGATTTTGGCTGAGGGTATCGATGATTATGGCACATAATTTGGGTGTCGAATGAATTGGATGCACATAAAGGAGGAATGTGAAGAAAGTTGCTTTTTGCTCCTTCAAATCAGCAGGTTGTGCATTCAAGTTTTTTTGTACCTTTACCTGTTTAACCTTAAATTTAATTCTACTATTTCAATTATATTACTCACAAACTCTTGACATCATACAAGCAAAACTGCGAAAAAAGAGCGATATCCTGCACAAAGTGGAATTAATAGGCACGTTGTCAAACTTTAGATGCATAGAATCAATAGCGTTTGCCTCAAATGATAACTACCAATTCAGCGAGACATCCACTATATTTGGATATGCTTGCAACTAAAGCAAGCAAATTTGGTAATTTATTTTTGTTTTTTACTCTAATTATGTTATCATGATGAATTACTGTTTCTTTATTCATAGTAACTATATTTTCGTACTTTGAGTTGACTAAGGTATTATTTCGTGCCTGTTTGCTGCTTATTTATAGCGGGTAGGGAAAAAAAAGCTTAATCATAGTTCATGCTTTATTTACTACCACACTAACACTTCTCTATTTAGTACAATTTTATATTTTAGTACATATATACTATACAGATAATCATCTTTTATTGCATTTTCAGTAAATTATCTCCCGTTACTTTCTTATCTACCACATCGAACTTCTGTCATGCATCCTACTGCCTGCCAATGGTACATTAGTCATTGGTTACTTTCTTCTCTAAATTAGATTTGGATTACAAAATTTCACTTTTATGAACGCCACTAATACGCATTAATAAATCAATACGATTCTAACTAAAGATTCAAAAAGACAAAATCTATTATACTACAAATATGAAATCAATTTGTACAGTCAAGTTTCTGATCCATCTTTACATTGGAATTTCTAATTATTAAATATACAACAAGATTTTCTTATTATTTTCCTTGCTTCATACAGTATAATTTACTTTCTTGATGCGTAGGTTTTGGGTTGTTTAATATCAGGATGCATTATTTTCTACGAAAAGAACGGAAAAAGTTAAGAAATTATTTTGAAAGGAAGAAGGTTGGAATACGTAATAAACTTAGGTGGATGAATTGAATAATTTTCTTTGTTTTGCAGAAGATAATTTACTCATTAAACTAGGGTGGATTCACTCAAAGGTTCCATATATGGAAACACAAATTACCTTTTCATTATCAAATGTGTGAAATACCTGTCGAGATTCTTTAGGAGAATCCATGGACTATTCTTCAACTGCGTGTAGAGATTTCTTAACCAGCTCAAATGCCATAAGGACCATATCTATTTTAGAAAAGTCAATATCATCTTTTAGTTCTTAATCAGGCATTGATGTACTTATATATCATAATGCTATTTGTCATGCTTTTTTGAAGTTTCAATGTCATTCTCAGGTTGATTTCTCCTTGAGAAAAATGGAAGATCATAATGATGAAAATGGGGCCATGATAAGACAAAGAAGAAGCAAAATAGAAGAAGAGAAGGCTCAGATTGTTGAAAATTTACTCAAACAACAAATATTTTAGCTTTAGGCATGTTTCGATTGACTTGATCAATTGGTTGAGCAAGGTGAACCCAGTGAAGAGAATTGTGCCAGGAAAGACCCGGATAAATAATTAGAAGACAAAGTATGTCATGTACTTTGACTATTAAGATGATATATTTTAATGGATAATTTTATTTATGTTTTTTTAAAATATTTTAGTCTGCAGTTCCATTTGACAGAGTATTATAGTACAATACTTTTGTGACTGTGTATAACCTTTGTTCTATTGTTGAGTGGCACTAATGAAGTTAGTGAAAATTAACGTGCGTTAGTTTTACTGTTTCTTTCTTTTTTCAATGTTATGATATTCGAATATATCAAATTTGGAAAATAATGAGAAAATAAAATACATTGTATTTAAATCTTATGTCTTCAATTTAGTAGGAATTGATTCTTAGTATATTATTGGCAACGTTAAGTTGCACCTTTTTGGGTGCCTTTAAAATCTTCTTGAGTCTGTTACATTTTATTTGTAATCCAGCTGTTATTTGTAATCCAGCTGATGAAATTCCTATTTGTACTTGAACATCTGTAAAATAAATAAAACTGAATTCTTTCAAATTTTGTTCCTTTTATCTTAAAAAATAGTTGACTACACCTTTTAAAATTTTAAACGTTAAAAACCATAAGATTTAAAACCTCCGGCCCATTTTGGATATGAAGCAGAATGAAGGGAAGAGAATTTTTTTTAAATTAAGTTCACTTTGACTGCCAATCCTCTTACATCATCCCATACCCTAGCTTTTGGGAATTATAACACTTATCAAAAGTAAATCAATAAATAACTACATAAGCACATAAGTGAGTATCTAAGTTACAAACTATGTAGTTCAAGAGTCATCGGATGATGATTGTATTCTACTGTTAAAGGTTAAAAAATACAATTTATTTGAGTGCCAATTTAGCTATACCAAGTTGCGTAATAGTTGATTACTTTCTTTACATGTTTAATTATTTTTTAAATAATGTAGTTTCATTCACGTTTTCATAAAAGGCTGATTTGTGCATGTACACGCATAAAAAAATGCAACATTACATACACGTCAAAGTCATTTCGTAAGATCCAAAATATTGTACAATGTGTCTTTTATTACCAGTCCCTCCTGTGAACGTGCATTGTACGTGCCAAATTACTCGTATATATTAAAAGAAATTCTTTTTATGTATGTTTTTTTGCTACTCATGGCTAAAAATAGTTTGATTAAAATAATAATAATATTAATGACTTGAATAAATTAAGTTAAACACAAGATTTTTCTGAGAGAAAAAGTAAACACAAAAGATTAAATTATATGATCAATACATTTAAATTATTTGAATTTTTTTTGACATCAGAAAAGATTTTGGCGTTAAAAAAAATTGTATATATATTTGTTATATAGTTTAATTATTTACTTCCTTAAAATTGGTTAGATAAATAAAAAAATTTATACACGTCTGTAAATAATATAAAATTCTACAAATTCTTTAATAAAATATAAAATATACATTATGGTTTTGAAAATGAATTTTTAAGCTTTTTAATTATTCCCATACGGTTTTTGATTTATTATAAGTATTCAACTAATAAATTATTTATTATTAGCAGCAAATCACATATATTCATTCATGAATTTATATATGTGTGTGTATGCAACAAGTTATATGTTTGTATGTAATACATATTTAAATCAATTTAATATCAAAAAATCAAATGAACAATTCAACATTTCCATCAATGTCTGCTCCTCTCGTACCACAGCAACCCTCCCTTACCATCGACCATACCGTTGCTCCTCTGACTCTCTCGAGACATTCGCCCTCCTTTTCTTCTGCTGCACCACCTCCGCCTGTACCTCCTCCTACTCCGCCTGACCCCCCTTGCTTGACCTTCCCAACGTCTCTCCAACGCCGCCTCAAGTTATCAGTCTCCCCAACAACGGTCAACCGGCATGGACTACTCTTTTCAAGCGTAAACCTATAAACGTTGGGAAGTACATTCCCGTTGACTTGGCACCTTCTTTCACTGATGATGCTTTAGTTCATTTTGACGATGTGATACAAGCCGGAGCTAAAGTTGGAATGACTCCATTGTTGGTTTCTTTCTCGACCATCCCTTGTTGTATATGGCGATGGTTCAAAAATTAAAATGATTTGAAGTTGAGAGGATCTGTCAAAGTAAAATCTGATGGTACAATCTTTTTATTCTCGTTTTAATGTGAGGATTGAGGAAGATAAAAGCATGATGCTTCAAAATGATCCAATTATCATGAACAACAAACTTTTTATAATAAAACCATATAATGCATCGGTCAACAATGTGAGTGGTAGTGTGTCCTCTGTTCCAGTTTGGGTTCACCATCACAACTTACCTCTCTTTGCGTGGTCTTACTTGGGCATTAATTGGACTTGTAGCGGTTCAGGTAAAATGCTATGTATGGATGAAATGACCGAACGACTCAATAGACTACAATATGCCAAGTGTTTAATTGAAGTAAAGTTTGACAAGGAACTAGTTAACGAATTCATGGTCAAGCTGGTTGATGGTAGAGTTCAGAAGATTTACGTAGAATATTTGTGGAAACCGTATGTTATTGCAAAGCATTTGGACACACCTTGAGAGGCTATGAGAAGGCTACTGATAGTAAAGAAAATGCAACTGACAAGAAGGAAGAGAATTTAGGTGAAAATTCTAACCAGGAAGTTAAAACAAAATGAGTAAAAGTATTTGGAAGTAAAAAATGCACAAGGTTGGCAACGGGTAAATAGAAATAAAAGGACATTTACTGTGAAGAGGAGGAATATGATCGAAAAGGAAGAAAAAGAAAAGATTTCTGAAGGTATTCTAAAAGAGGGAAAACAAATAAAGTCAGGAAAAGAGGTAAATGAAAATTTAAATCAGTTGGAAGAGGCTGAGATTGACTCAAATCAGGAATATACTCAAAACAAGGAGAATGATGTACGTACTCAAATGGAAAAAAAAGCAGTGTAAAGATAACAAATTAACAAAGAACGAGACCAAGATTGATTTTAGATCTGCTGAAAACAAAGAAGAATCTCAAAATTTGGATGAATCTGTTGAAAAAGAATTTGAACAGAATTATGTTGAACACGTGGCATGTGGAGAAAGTGAAAATGAACAAAATGCAACTGGAAGTGATATAATGAATTGCGAAGTAGTAACTGAAGTGAGAAAGAAGTTTGAGGTACTGCAATCAGTGAATGAGGAAGGTACATCGTTTTTTAATGTGTTAAAGGTGGGAGAGTTTGTAATAAATGAAGTTGAGAAAACAAATCCCTCTAGTAAGGATATCGATATCCAAACACATGCAAGCAACATCAGTGATATTTTGGACGTAGAGGAAACTGCATACAAACAACTATCATAAACAACATATGAACAAAGAAAGATGGAAGATGCAACACTGACCAAACCAAAAATTCTGAAACTGAACTAGACAAGTGCCCCAAAAGCAACAGCTCAAACAAGAAAAAGAAGAAACAGAAAAAATAAAAAACAAATCAAAATGGATCCACTGAGAACGTGCATGTGCATAAGCATGCACATGCAGCCACAAACCTTCCCTCACATTCCATACCTAAAAGCCCAAGCTCCTCCCCCTTCCAGACTGATCTAAATAGTGAGGACATCATGTTTAATCCTGAAGCTAATTACTATGATAAAAGCCCACCCTCTCCCTCATCTTCCTCACTCCAGACAACATTTCCTCCCTCACACCCCTACTCCTATATCATCCCTCCCTCTGCCTATAAACCACCCTTAGAATCTAGTTCATCATCCTCTGATAATCTTCATATATCTAAATCCCTATCCTTCCCATGCTTGATGAACAAGTCCACAAATGATCTCGAGAACACTATTTTCAATGACTCTCCCCTATCTACATCCATTCCTAACTACATGTTGTCTCAACATACGGTGACTAGGAAAATGAAAGTGGAAATGATAAATCCCCTTGAGTATACCCAATGATACACACCATGGGTATATGGAATACAAGAGGAGGCCAACATGACATCAAACTTGATCACTGCAAGCACTTGATTGAAGCAAATAATCTATATATACTTGCCATTCTTGAAACTAAATTAAGTCCAGAACTGACTACTAAAGCAGCTAAGTACATCAGCCCCACTTGGAATTTGATTCACAACCATGCCGAAGCCCCGTGCGGTAGAATCATGATTTTATTTGATCCTAACTATGTTCAACTCACCTCCATCACCTCATCAGCTCAAATGGTCCACTGCCATGCCCTTACTTCCTCTGATAACACTTGCTTTTACCTCTCTTTTGTATATGCTCATAACTCAATCAACTCCAGAACCTCACTTCTTAACAACATCCCCCACCTTAGGCAATCAACTCACCCATAGATCATCTTTGGAGACATTAATTGCTGCTCTAGGCTCTTTGAACGTGTAGGAGGGAACCCTCTAACCTTGAATGAAATCAAACCATTAGCTAGAACAATTGAATGCTCTGAACTCATTGAAATGAAGACAACTGGTATGCCTTTTTCTTGGAACAATAAGAGAAGGCAAGGTTGTCAAACTTACTCCAAGATTGATCATGCATTTTGCAGTCAAGCTACATTGATCAAATAGCCTACCATTTTTAATCATCTTCCCCCCTTCTATCAGACCACTCACCCCAGATTGTTCACTTGAGAAGAGCAGATAAGAGAGGAAAAACATCTTTTAAAAATTTTAATTTATGGGTCAAGGAACCTGACTTCAAGACAGTTGTTAATGAAGCTTGGGTGAGACCTAAATTTGGAAATTATATGTTTATTCTACAGGAAAAATTAAAGGACATCAAAATTGTTCTTAGAGCTTGGTCTAGAGCAAGATTTGGAAGGGGTAACAAGCAAAGTGCTTTCTGGAGAACAAAGCTGGAGGAAGTACAACATACCATGATGGAGGAAATCAACAATCCCACCTACTCTACTATGTAAATCAACATAATCCAGCAGTAGACAGAAGCCCTAATTAAAGAGAATGAGATGATAAAGCAGAAGGCTAGAATGCACAGGAATGAAGAAGGAGACAGAAAATGTGCCTTTTTTCATGCTAGTTTAAAAGCAAAACACACTAAAGAAAATATAGTAACTATTTTAGACAGGCGTGGAGTCTTACAAAAAACTAAAGAAGGGATTGAGGAAGCTTTTGTCCAGCATTTTTCATGCTTATTCGGTAACAAAGGTAATTTTATTCGTAATTTAGAACTAATAAATCCTGATGTACTTCCTAGATTAACCAACGCTGCCTACATATCTCTTTACCATGAGATCACTAATGCTGAAATTCAACTAGCTATGTTTACTCTCAACAAAAAATCCACTGGAGGTCCTGATGGAATGAATGCTCTTTTCTACCCTTCATGTTGGCCCATTGTTAGTCATGATGTATGCAACGCTGTCAAAATCTTTTTCAAGAAGGCTAGTATCATAAACTCTTTCAATACTGCAAATATAGCATTAATCCCCAAAGAGAAAAATGCTCATGATGTGAATGCATTTTGTCTTATCTTATGCTGTAATACTATCTACAAGTGTATCACGAAGATAATTGCCACAAGATTGAAGAGTGTCCTGCCATCAATAATATCTATGAACCAGGCTGCTTTTCTGCCAGATAGGAATATAATAGACAATGTTTTAGTATCTCATGAATTGCTAAATGGCTATATGCATAAAAATTCCATGCCTAAAGCCATGCTTAAGCTCAATATCATGAAAGCATTTGACATGCTTCATTGGGACAGTATCGTGCCAATAACAGGATACATGAATTTTCCTCCCCACTTTATTGCTTGGATATCTGAGTGCATATCAACTCCTAAATATTCTATTATTATCAATGGTGCTAGCATTGGTTTCTTTGGTAGTAAACAGGTAATACGTTAAGGTGATCTAGTTTCTGCCTACCTCTTCATCATTGTTATGGAACTGCTAACTCAACTCCTTAACAAACTTGTAACCACTGGCTTATTCAAGCGTAACCACAAATGTTCAAACCCTATAATAACATCACTCATGTTTGCAGATGATCTGGTCATATTTTGCAAGCCTGACTCCAATACCATCAGAGAAATATTCCATACTCTTAAACTGTTCCATGAAATTACTGGATTGAAAATTAATCTGTGCAAATCTGACATCAAGTTAGCTGGCATAAGCGTTGTGCAAGCTGAAGAAATATATGAAATTACTGGCCTAAGAAATAATTCGAACTCGATATCATACCTGGGACTCCCACTCACAACCTCTAAATAACAATGAGCTAATGCATGCTCTTATATGAAAAAATTATGGCCAAAATGAAATGTTGGTCAACCGGAATGCTTAGTCAAGCAGGTAGAGTTACTCTTATCACAGTTATATTCTCTATGCAAGTCTATTGGGCAAGACATTCATTCTCATAGTTAAACTAATTAAAATGATTAGATCTACCTTCATGAAGTTCTTGTGGACTGGAACTACTATGGGAAGGTATTTAGCTCCCATTAAATTCAACAAAATTGAGCTACCTATCAAAAAAGGAGGACTTGGAATATTTAACATGCTTCTCTGGAATAAAGCTGCATTTGCGAAGCATATAGATATTTTTCTGAATGAAAAAGAGAGCATTGGGTCTACATGGTCTAAAAAGCATGTGATTAGGGGAAAGAATATATGGTCCATGCATCCACCTCAAAATGTTAGCCGGACTTGGCTAAGCATTTTCAAACTCAGAGAAAAAGTGCTGCCACCGATACAAAATATTTTAAGCCCTAATATTGAAGCACTGTTCTTGGGAAGACAACTCACTCATGAGGAGATTGTTCATACTTGCATTAGATACAATGCAAAAGATAGAAATATGATTATGGGTACTCGCATTATACTACCCAGCACCTCAAATCAGTTAGTTCAGGCTTTACAGAATAATGTTGGAGAAGTTAATATTCAAAACTCTATAGCAACAAAAATAACATGGGGGGAAATACAAGAATTTTAAAATTGGACGTGTATAATTTTTTAGCCAACACAAATGAAAACATGGACAGTCAGTGGCACAAAAGAATATGGCATGGAGACAATAATGCGAAAGACAATTTACTCTTGTGGAAAGTCCTGAACAGAGCTCTGATGACCAAAGCTAAACTTGTGTGTAGAGGAATGACAATGGATATTATATGTGTGTTTTGCAAAAGGTGCTCTGAAACTATTGAACGCCTTTCTTTGAATGTGAAGATAACAACATGATGTGGAGAATAGTGATGAACAAGTTAGGAAGGAATAATGTTAAATGCAAACAATACTCAAGAATGGAAACTGATTCGTAAAATGACTGGAATAAAGGAGGGAAAGCAAAAGGTGTTTAACTGTGTCCTTAAGATATTTAGTGTCCTAAAGATGTTTATAAGAGCTACGTGGCGAGAAAGAAATGCAAAGTTTTTCATCCAGAGAAAGCAAAGATGAAAGAGCAGTTCAAGCATTTTCATATGCATGAATTTCGAGAAGGAATTAGCCTTTTGCGATGCACTTTTGATCCAGGAATTTTACTTGCACTGGTTTAGTGTTCTCTGTTTGTTTCTTTTTTCCTTTTTTCTTGTTTTACAGTTTTATCCTTCATGTTTTTGAGGCACTATGTTTCTATGTCTTCTTGCATGCCTTTTTGGCATGAGTGTATGTTTGTTTCCTTTGCGATTCAATAAAATGGTAGGGGTTCATTCAACCTCGTCGGCCTTGCCAAAATAAATAAATAAATTTAATATATATACAATAATTTTATTTCAGATTTCATAGTATAAATATTCTAAATTATTTTATAAACTAATATATAAAATAATTTTATAATTTAATTTTATATATTTATATGTTTTTTTTTTTTTTTGAAAAGAGTAAACAGGGCCCAGCCCAATAAAATAGGAACCGGGTAATAAAACGACTACACCCGGAAACACATTACAACACAAACCCTAACAAGGGTTGCCGACATACCACTCTACAAAACAAAACAACGAACAAAAATGGTGGAGGCGATTCAATAGAACAAACTTTTCGCTTCAAAAAAGCAAGGTTTTCATCAGAATCTTCTCCGAAATTCTGATGCTAACAACTTTGATGAACTCACAAATCTCATGGGGGTCTCCACTCCACAATTTCTTTAGCACGGAGACGAAAAGTATTCAAATCTAAGCTGGAATGATCATTATATGTTTTTTTAGACTTGTTGACATGGCTTTTGGCCTCCTCGTTAGTACAATTGTCCCCAGATTTCAGATCTGGAGAAGTGGCGAAAGTCGAGGCACTATCGTCCTTCCAGTCAGGCTTTTGGAGATTGAAACTAACTTCGGCATGAGAGTTGCTGCTCTCACCTCTATCCCAGTCAGATAAGTGATAAATGTGACCATTAAGCATGCTGATGTAATATGAATGACCTAATCTTTGTTCAATGTTGGCCAGAGGCAGATTGTTGCTATCTTCAGAGTAGTAGCTTCCCCTCTTGCTAAATTCAGGTAATAAAACATTTTTATAAGTATATAATTTTTTATTTACAGAACTTTTAGTAGTATTAATAGCCTTGAAACTTCCCTGACAGGTTGAAATCTGAATATTGAGCGGATTGTCAACAGTAGCTTTGTTAGCCTCTTTAAAATGAGACGAATCAGATAAGTGCTCAAGAGAATTAGTAGCTTCTTCGTTGAGAACTTTTGCAGCGTACATATCACTGTGGTTGTTGTGTAGATGAAATTCAGTTGGACGGAGAGGCTCAGAATAGAATGGATGGCTATTTCTATGCATATCAGGTAAAAAGGAGTAAGAATTCTTTTTTAAGTGATTTTTAGAAATAGAATTAAAATTGAAGTTAGTGTTTCTTCCCTTGCAGGATAAGATTCTGGTATGCATATTGGGATAGCAACCTTCAGCTGAGGGACTCTGGTACTTAAGATCTGATGTCTTCTCCATCAAATTACCATCTTCAGTGGGATAATGAGAATTTTTATTAAAATTCTCATTTTGTAAGTAATCTTCAACAAAGTTCTCATATTTATCAGTTTCTGAAATGCTATGAGTATTGTTGCTGTTTTTGCTGAATTTTTGAAGAATGATGCTTGATTCAATTTCAATTGTTTTCCAAAATTGAATACCATCTGTTGCTTTGTTGTTGTGAAGCCTATTATTTCTCTCTTTCCAAATAAAGTATATGACTGTAGTGAGAACTACAGTAGCTTTGTTAAATTCGGCTTTCTTGCCTTTGTATGCTTTCTGAAAATATTGGATACTGTCTCTAATGTTTTGGAGAGCCATATGTTGACTAATTTTAAGACTATTTTTGGCAATGAACCAAACATGTCTGGAATAGGGACAGTCAAAGAAAAGGTGATCAGTGTTTTCAATATCAGATTTGCAAAATAAGCAATTTGAATTTCCAAAGTTTTTGCTCCATTTTCCACATCTTTCTCTAGTTGGCAAACGATTTAATAAGGCAAAGTAGGTGCAGAAAGACATTTTTGGACAATTGGCAGAATTCCACACTGATTTGTGCCAATCAACTTCCATATCTTCTCCTTTAAGAAAATGCCAAGTATTCTTGAAAGAAAATTTTCCTTTTGAAGAAAGTTTCCAGTTCCAAGCATCTTCCTCATTATTTGGGTCAATCACCATTTTATTAATAGTAGAATTGAAAATAGCAGCTGCAGGAAATGCTTGAGTGTTCCAAGTAGAATTATGGATGATATTATCAACAGTAGCATTAACTTTTCCAAAGATATAAAGGTTGTTCCACCCTAATAAGTTGATAAGAGAATTACCATTTATCCAAGGGTCAAACCATAATTTTGTGTTTTTACCATCCTTAAAATTCCTTTCTATAAGCTTGGCACCAACTTCTCTACAATTTAAAATGCTTTTCCAACCAGAGGAGTAATGACTTTTAATGGGCATGGTCCAAAAGTTTTTGCTTTTAACATATTTGGACCTCATCCATTCAGCCCATAATGTTTTGCCTTCTATGAATTTCCAGAAAAGTTTGTATTTGCAAGCTTCACTAATGTCTGAAAAATTTCCGATTCCCAAACCTCCAGCTTCTTTAGTTTTTGTAATGGTATTCCAAGATATTTTGTGGAATTTACCATTCCAAATGAAGTTGGCACATAGTTTTTTAATTTTCTCTAA
Organism: Allium cepa; assembly: GCA_030765085.1. Lineage (NCBI taxonomy): Eukaryota > Viridiplantae > Streptophyta > Magnoliopsida > Asparagales > Amaryllidaceae > Allium > Allium cepa. The sequence continues at coordinate 350,793,738 of CM060928.1, forward strand.
AGTTTTTGAGGGAATATTGTGTGTTTGTAACCAGTACATCATGATTGCTGTGATGACAGTATGCACTAACTCAACTCTGTCTGCTGTAGATAGCATTTTACTAGACCAGTTGTTGATTTTATTCTGGATGGATTGATAGAGTTTAGCACAGTCTTTTTCTTTGATTTGATTATTACTTAGAGGTAGGCCAAGATATCTGACAGGAAGAACACTCTGTTGAAATTTTAAAGTGCTGAGGATATCCATTTTGTTTCTACAATTTTTGCTGAAAAAGATTTTGCTTTTGCTTTCATTGATTTGAAGGCCTGCTTGCTGATTTAGATTGTCAAAGATTTTTTTAATATTGACTGCAGAAGAGATATCTGCATTTGAAAAAATTAAAAGGTCATCAGCATATAGTAGATGAGAGATACAGGGAAGAATGGAGTTAATAGGTTTAATATTTTTACACATTATTTCTTTTTCCATTTGTAAGGTAAAATATTCCATAGCAATAGTGAACAAATAAGGAGATAAAGGATCTCTTTGTCTAATTCCTCTATTACTGTGTATCATACCACAAGGAGATCCATTAATAAGTATGGAATAAGTTACATTACATATGCATTCCTTGACTATGTTGCAAAAAATTTCATTGAAGCCCAGTTGACCCATCATGTATATAATAAAGTTTCTATTTATTTTGTCAAAAGCCTTATGAAGGTCAATTTTGAGACACATTTTATTTTTACCTGTCTGATTAAAGTCCCTAAGCAGTTCATGAGATAAAAGAATGTTATCTACAATAAGCCTGTCTGGTATAAAAACACATTGGTTTTTTGAAATGAGAAATTTTAGGAAACATTTAATTCTTTTGCTAAGAATAGAGGCTATAATTTTGTATAAGAAATTGCAACAAGCAATTGGTCTGTAATCACCCAAATTTGAGGGGTTTTTAGTCTTAGGAACAAGGGTTATGAAAGTGTGATTTATATTTTTAAGAAGTTTACCAGAGGAAAAAAATTCTTTGACAGCCTCAAACAACATATATTTTATACCTTCCCAATGTGTTTTAAAAATTTAGCCCCAAAACCATCAGGTCCAGGGCTTTTATCATCATTAGCAGAAAACACAATATTTTTGATATCTTCAAGACATATAGGGGCAAGAAGAATGTCCTCACTGTTAGAGTGTAAAATAAATTTAGGAGAAACCTTTGAAAAAGAACAAGTGTTCTCCATAGAATAAAATAAGTCAGAAAAGTAGTTGATAGCTTCCTTCTCTAATTGAGTGGCATCATTAATAATCTTCCCATTATTGTTGATAAGTTTACCTATGTTATTATGATATTTCCTGCCAGACATTTTAGCATAAAAGAATTTAGTAGGAAGATCCCCTTGTGAGAGCCAGTTAACTTTGGCTTTCTGCCTAATATTAGCAGCTTCAATATTTAGAGCATTGGAGAGTTTTTTCTGTAAAAGATAGAATTCTTTGACTTTGGTTTTATCGGAGTTATTTTCATCAATACTATCTTGCAATTTGACACATTCCTCTCTAATTTGATTAATTTCATTATTGTTCTTATTTTTAGAAAAATTCCAAGCTTTAAGATTATTTTTAGTATGAATAAGAAAATTTCTGAACTTAAATTGGGCAGAACCTTTAGAGGTGAAATGTAAGCAATTTTGAATAACATTTTTGTATTCAGAGTCATATGCCCAACCATTTTTAAATCTAAAAGGAATAATGTTAAATGCAAACAATACTCAAGAATGGAAACCGATTCGTAAAATGACTGGAATAAAGGAGGGAAAGCAAAAGGTGTTTAACTGTGTCCTTAAGATATTTAGTGTCCTAAAGATATTTATAAGAGGTACGTGGCGAGAAAGAAATGCAAAGTTTTTCATCCAGAGAAAGCAAAGATGAAAGAGCAGTTCAAGCATTTTCTAATGCATGAATTTCGAGAAGGAATTAGCCTTTTGCGATGCACTTTTGATCCAGGAATTTTACATAAAAAGCTCTAATACCCTCTGCATAGGCTATTTAGCTCTGATACCATTTTTAAATCAGACCACATAAGCCCAATAAATATCCAAAAAGGTAAAAAGTTGAAATTTATCCAATTACTCCACTATTGGCTGATCTGGTTTCAAAAATGGTATCAGAGCTAAATAGCCTATGCGGTCTAAATTAAATATATTTGGACTAACTTTTTAAAGCCTACCTATATAATAAGGTGTCTAACAAAGTAATGTCCAAGGCTGGATTTGGATAATCAAATATTTTGCCTTATTTGGCTATTGACCTAACCCAAAAGGATGAGATAAGCCCAAAAGTTATCCCTGATGGAAAAGGGCCCAATTTGAATTGGCCTTGGGCTGATTTCATAATTGTTTTAAAAGTTTTAAATTTAAAATAAGAAAAATATTATAAACGTTACAATATAGATTTTCAAATTGTTTTAAAAATTAAAACAAATTATTTTTAGATTTAAACGTCAAATGTAAAATAAAATAGATATTGTAAAAGTAATAATATAATTTTTCATAATGTTAAAAAATTAATTTTAAAAATATTATTCATTAGTAATATTAAAAAATTAAATAAATTAATTAAACAAGTTAATTAATTAAATATATAAACATGTTTAACATCTAAAATGATATATGTTATGTCGTCTTAGATTATTTAAGACAGTATGAGTATACATGCGTGTACAAAAGAAGTTTTGAGATCAATAAACTTTACTTAAAATTGTTTAATCAAATAAATTAATTAAAAGTTAATAAATAAATTTATATATATATAAGATATATGTGTACTACTATATAGGTTATAGTATATATATTCAATATAACATGTTATAATTGAATAATATAATAATTAATTAAAGTGTTAATTAATTAAATAAGATTTAATTAAAATAATGTTATAAATAAAATATTATATAAGCTAAATAAAGTACGAAAGTTATATAATAATAAAACTTATATAATATAAATGTATAAAGAAATCCAATTAGACATATGGAATAAATACCTACATATAATATGTATACTGTGATTTTCGATGTGTCTGACACTTGAATCATGAGGGTGCTTCTTAAGAAATATATTATTCCATAAGTTAATATCATTAGATTATAAATATTAAAGATTATGAATCTTAATATAAATGTTGTCCTCTATCATTTATATATTAATAAATTACTACATACTCTTTGGTTGTTAGCAAACTCAAGCTAGAGATGTTTTGTAGTATTATTAATATATTGAATAGACGATGTAAGATAACCTATTTATTTGTTGAGCAAACTCTATATACATATATTATACTAAGGCTATTGCAAAATGATAGTACGAGTGAATAATCTTTTTTAATTTATCTTTTTAGCAAAGCTAGTTGGCTTTATTGTGGGTCGTGCGACATTATTAAGAAAAAAACAGGTGTTCTATACATGCACAAAAAATTGTCAGGGATTTATAGTGGCCATACCACTATATATGAAAAAACAGCATAGGAGTAGGCAACTTACCTAAACTAATAATATTCATGTATATTCCTCCTCAGAAGAGGAGGAAAGACTATTATCATCAACCGCGATTGGGCCAGTGACATAAACAAAACCAGAGAAAAAATGAGCAAGGTTGGGGACATAACCAAAAGAGGCAGCACTGTAGATGAATCTCCTATCCCAATTAGTATCCAGTAACAACTTCTCATTTACTTCCCCAATTTGTCTTATCCTAGTAAAGGATAGACCCTAACCCTCCATGTGATAGAAAAGATGCATACTCTCACCAATCTCATTACTCACATATGTATGATATGTATCACTCATGGGAGTGTATTACATGTCAGAAAGAGGATGAATCCACACACGCTCCGCGTCGTCCCAACAAATAGGATCAGCAACCAAAGTAACAACTGGAGTCACAACAATCTTCAAAGGAGGCAAAGGGGAACAGACGGTACCATCATAGAAGGCAAGGACACAATAGTATCAGCTGAATGAATAATGGCAATGTGATTAGAAAAAATAATCAAGGCATCAGGCAAGGTAGCAGGAGCTTCGAATACAGAAGAAGCATGCAAAACAACCACCTCCTCAAGAGCCACATAAGGCACAATTTGGGAAAAGGATGGGTGGACCTTCAGGACCCACTTCAAGGCGAGGCGTCTTGGAAGTGGGATCCTATCAGAGAGAAGTGAAGTTGCTATAATAGCATTGGTGAACCTACAAGAACATGCTTCCAATACATGCCCAAAGGATTAATAGGATATGCAAATTTCGCGTTTCCATCGGTTTCGACCATCTCAAAAGAGTGAAGCACGAATCTACTTACATTTCTAGGCGGCGTTTGAATAAAGAGGACCACTTAGCGACCATAACAAGCACAGGACTGGAAGATTGTTCACATGTAGCAGCAACATCTGAAGGCTGCACACATGGTCTAACAGTGGTGAGCACATTGTTGTAATACCAACCACCGGGTTGGGAATGTCAAAATTTATTTGGTTATTTAGGGAATTGTCACTACGATAATGCAAAAGGCCAAGGTCTTGGGAATTATCAGAGATTATACCACAACCAGCCTCATCAAAATTGCCCAAACCAACTACAAAATTAACTCAACAATTTTCAATATCTACAACGGCTAAAAAGGGGATAATGGATGATCACTTGAACCGTGAATAGTCTAGAAAAAGGAACAGAGGCAATAGAAGCACTGTCAATTACTGCAATAAGATTCAAGACAAAGCCAGCCACATGTAAGGCACACAACTCATCAACAGCGGAGATGCGACTTTCAACAGGTCGAATTGGAATTCCAGGAATAGACGACGTGCCAGCATGGACAACCAATGATGTAACCTCGACCACAGCAGACTTGCAAGCCATAGACTCACACGAATTAAAATTGAAACACTGGCCAGATCTTGTCAATGAGGCAGCGCAATCCAAATCCAAGAGACTGGACTTAATTTTCTTTTTCTTCGGCATTAAGATGAAGGGAGTTAAAAGGCTATAAAGTGAAAGGAGGAAGAGGACTAGAAACAGAGCGAGAGGCATTCAGACGAGCAGATGCGAGCGAAAGATATAAAAAGAAGGCGGTTGCCAAGGGCATTTCACAGACAAACTTTGCTGTCAATTAGTTTGCTCGCATCCACAAAAATTAATTTCAAAAGTTAGTAGAATAATTATTTTTAAGAACAAAATAATAGTCCAATTACTTTCAAGGACATAATTTCATAAGTTTTTAAACCAAAGAAACTAATTATTTTTGCATTTTGTCCTTAAAAGTAATTATTTCAGTTGTGTATCCTAAAAACTAATTGCATTTGCTAAAGAGACCCCTGTGGTTAATTTCCACTTGTTATAATATGTTATATTAACAAACTGTTTGATCTCCTTTTATCTGTTGAGTAAACTAAAGGTCAAAATGTGTTTAGGACAATGAAGTACGAGTTAGGAGTTATCTATGGTACAACCAATAAGGAGCTATCCATCATATGTCATCGGACAATGACTTATTGAGCAAACTCAAGGTTGGAATCCCAAGACAGATGGGTCCTAACACCTATAGTGAAGACGAAAACTTCTATATTTCATCTTAGGGTTTAGATAAACATAAAAGACTAGTGAGAGCCTTATTAGAAAGATGAAATGGTAACATTTAACATTTTTTATACTCTAAGAACATCCGCTATGTATAAATTAAACTAATATGCATATATGAATCTGTGCAATTAATATAATTGATAAAATGTTAATCAATTAATATATACAAATGAATTGAATTAGCATTGACAAATAGAAATATAAAATATAATTATCAATAAATTTTGTATATTGACCCATGCAACTGCCTAATTATACAACTACTAATTATGTCCGTAAATTGGTCATTTACGAGTTTACATGGCCAAAACTGTGTACTGTCTTCAATGAGTTTCGAACTCCAAAAGTAACACAAGAATATTGATATTTGATACAATCACATATAATGTTATATGGTAAATGGTCATAATTCATTATGTACGAAACCTCGATGAAATTAGTTCATTGAAATTAGCAAGTAAACTATGCTATGAGATCATGTATTCAATATGATAGATCATAATGATAATATTTTTGTGTTAAATGTAACACTCGACCAAATGTTATAAGATAGATCTAAGAATTTGATCATTGAAATGCCAGTTTGATTGGCTTGCATAAAGTGCAATTTATTTGATAACTTTAAAAGTTAAGAAGATTGAATGCACTTTTGTAAAGAGTTCATTATGATATTGTAGTAAGGAATTCCTTTAAATCATTCGATTGTTTAAAAAGGAAATTGAATGTATAAGAGTGGATGTAACATAAGGCACAGTTGGGATGAAGAGAGTGAATAGTCACTTCTACATCATAAAGAGATATTGGAAATAAAAATTGTAAAAAAATAATAGGTACTTAACATTGGAATAAGAAATATGATTTCCATTCCAAAAGTATTTTCACATAAAAAGTTATTTTCTGTGATGTTTATTTCTTTGAATTTAAGATATTCGATTTGGAAATTATTGACTGTAAACCAGTTATAATGAATTAAATAAATAACCTATTTTAAGTGGTTGAATCGAGCTTTGTATTTCATATGTTATTACAGTAATAGCGGAAATTGTAGGAGCATGTCATATAACACTTATTGATCGCATCAGGTTATGAAATTTGTTTTCGTAAAGTACCAAACATTATTTATGAAATAATAATTTTGACTAATTAACAAACATAGTTTTATTTTAATATGAATATTGGTTATAAAATAAAACTATAGTATTGGCATTTTGATTCATTGGAAAATATAAAAGTATCTAAACTTATTTGCAATTATTTTGGAATTATGGGCTAAGTCGCTATTGGAACTGGACCAAGCCACAATGGAGTTAAAGGGTGTTTTTAGAAAAAATCATTTATTAGATCTTTAGTGGCCTATGAAGTCTAGAAATTTTCTAAGTTTTATTTAAATAAAATCGATATTTTATTTAATTTCATACGTAATGTTTTACTTTAGTTTAATGCATATTATATTTTGTATATGTGTATCATATACACATTTGTGTGTTCGTGCACGTGCAACATAATAATGTATGCATGGCTTAACATGCCCGTATATAGTTGCTGGATTTTACAATAGACATGTTAGCTCCTCTTGTATTCAATTCACAGTCCAAATTTTTGTGTGTGTATGCATCAAAATATTATATAAATACGTATATATATATATATATATATATATATATATATATATATATATAAGTAAACATATGTGTATCCAATTCTACTAAAGTTAAGATAATAAATGTGAACAGTTTTATAAAACATTTGTAAACTATGTTTACACACACAGAGAAAACTATATTATAAATTTAATTAAGTATTAGGTTAAAGAGAAGAATGAATGAAAATGAAACAACAATCTCTTATCAAAAGAAGGAATTGAATGTACCGTTGATATGTGATTAATACCAATTAACATAGCATTTTCATCCCCTTGTAATTAAGATAGCCTTTTCATTTAAAATTAATTATTCTCTTTGTTATAAACATATATATGTATATGTAAATTATCACTCACACACATATACATGCATGTATGTGTATGTATAAATGTAAATAATAATCATAAAATTTATATTTAAATATTTACTCGCTTATGCTCGCTGTTTGGAAGGAAATTCTACTAGAAATGAAAGGGTTAAGTCATATTAAAGAAGGAGAATTAATGTTGTGATTAATATGGTCATTAATCTCCTTTAATGCAACCGTTTAATTATGTAATATATGATTTATAACGTTTAGAAGCAATTACTAGTTTATCGAATTATTAATAATAATATGTTACTATAAAATATTAAAAAAATATGCTGGTCGTGAGCATTAGCATAGCAAACATTCATAAAATGAAATTTTATTTATATTATATTTTTTTGCAAGGTATTATATTATATTATATATATACTTTTTATAGATGTAAATGTACACACAACCAACCAAATTTGTGACAACATTCAGATATACAAGATTCGTGATATAATCTAACATTCTATAATATAAAATATAAATATGAAATAATAAAATTAAAACATAGATATACTACAGATTGATATGTTGAATTGATCTCCTAGAATTAGCTCACAAATCAGAAAGTTCTAGCTCCGAATTACTGACCACCCACTATCGAATAGTGGTGACTTTGATGTAATATGAACTTAGGAATATTTTGTATTATTTTCAGGAAACTATGGCTGAAATTTTCTGCTCTATGGTTTTGAGTGAAATGGTTTAAAGAAATGAAAGGGCAAATTCTTATTTAAGAAAATAGAGTTAATGTTGTGATTAATAGTCTTGTAACTTGCATAGCCTTTTCATTTATAAACTAAAAGAAAACCCCTATTTTCACCTATACTATAGCCGACTACACCTAAAGCAACTTGGGCTGACTTATGTGTGCTTGTCCATGGACCTTAAACATATTTAAGTCTGTAGGAAAATTCATGCATTTTAATCCAATTAAAACACATGCCGGTATCATATAACTTTTAGTACATTACATTAAATAAAATTTCATAACTAATAGTTCATAAATATTAGTTAATTTAATTAATTTATAATGATTATAATTACAGGACAGTTTGGCACAGATCCCTAATAAGTTTCAAAATACACAAAAACCCCAGTAAAAAAAGTTTGTAAATTAGGTGCTTAGAATTAAGTTATCGAATAATCTCATACACTTATGCAATTATTCAGTGAATAATTGCAGATATGTATGCAATTATATTAAAAAATTGCATACATTTCCACAATTATTCATTGAAAAGTTGCGGAAAATTCCGCAATTATTCACCATAAAATAGCAGAAATTTCCGCAATTTTTTCCAAAATTGCGTAAAATTCAGCAATTATTCACCGAAAAAATTGCATAAATTTATGCAACTTTTGGATATAGTTACATAAATGTCTGCAATTATTCAATAAATAATTGCATAATTATATGCAATTACTTAGTAACTTAATTCTAGGGACCTAATTTACATACTTTTTTTTACTGCGATTTTTGTGTATTTTGGAACTTATTAGGGACCTGAGCCTAGTATTCACTATAATTAATCAAATCATATGGTCAAAGGAATACTCAACGTTTCAGTTGTGTGAATCTTACGTGTAAATTTGGTCAACGATTAATATCAAATAATTTGAATATTAACGTTCACACGTCACTTAGTAGGCATGTGACATTTTGACCAAATTTTATCGCTTTCTTAGTTTTGATAAAATCTAATTTTACTTCGTTAAGCATTACCATTTAGTGACGATTATTTACAACAATTCTCTTCGTCAAAAATGTATTACTTTGGACTTATGGAATTTGGTAATGGTCAAAATCCAATATCATTCATATTCAATTTTATAGCCCAAACACAAAGTCCTTGGTTCAATAGTAATAATTATTACTAACCGAACTACCATGGCTAAAGATTTTGATTTTGAGTTAACTTCAGCAGAGGGTGATATTAACCCTTTGTAACCGAGGAGATGAATCCTCTCTTGAATAGTGTTTCACTTCTAATATTTCCACTCTACTTAATTATAGTCGTCTGATGGATGTCGTGCCATGATTTAACTATAATCAAAGCAGAGCTTACATATTGAAAATTAACAGTATTCTTAAGTCAGTAGAACTATGAAAATTAGCTACTTTGATATTTTCTGTTTGAACTTAGTTATATTAACCAACATAAAAGTATCGAGTGAGTCATTCCATAGCGATCTAATAACTATAAGTATGTAATCCCTTGGTGCCTCCAGCTGCCATGAGTAATATACTACCCTACATTTAGAGAGCGTTACGTACTCTAGTCTCAACGGATGCATCAATGTCCAGTCTCGATACATGTAAAGGCCCATATTTCCATACCCTTTGAGTCGACCATAATTCACATTAGTTCAACTCAAATTGAACGAAAACACGAATCTTTAGGGGTGAAGAAGAAAAAGGTAGAAGAGAAAATAAAACAACAACACAGAATCTCACAAACGTAGTAGAACAAAATCTAATATATAATAACAAATTTTATACAAAAAATCTGTAACTGTTTTATACTTACAATCATTAGAGTACAATAATCAATAAATCAATCTGGACGGTTATATTAACTTGTCCTGATATACATAACTCACACAGCGGAAACAATCAAGTACGTGATATACGTCTGAACTCCTTCAAACCGTCTCCTAAGCTCCATAACATTCTAACTTGAATTTGTAATACTCGGTCTGACCCGAATATTATAATAAAATAACACCCGAGTCAGTCTAGAAGACCAGCGTGAGAAAACACACTCAATTTGAATTATTAGATTTATCAAAATCATTTAAAAACAAAGGTATCTCGTAAGACCGTGTCACACATAAACACGATGGGTTTTTTCCTTACGATAACCAAAACATTTTATAAAAAATCCAGTGATATTATAATAGTGTCTAAGTAAAAATACTTATTCAAATAGCCGAAATTGTTACATAAGTTAAATTCCAGCATACTATGCTCTACAAACGAAACCGTAAAGGCTCATATTGGAGAATGGATCCCATACAATGACTGGGCCACCGGAATACCGTCCATCACGGTACACCTCTAGAAAAATATACCGAGGACCTCGCCGGGATCCCGTGCTATACAAGACTGGCCTACCCATAACCTAGATAGAACGAATATGTTATCACCCTAGGTGTTCCCACCCTTAAAAATCGAGCGCTTCCTTTTCCATGCACAACCATATCCATCATTTATATATTTCCGTGGATATCTAAAAAAGTGATAACATACCTTAATTTGGTGTGACCCACTTAGTCTTGCTGCATCTCTCCTGTTTTAGTCATTCCCGGTTGATGAGGCTTGAGGCTAATGATTACCTTTCAAGAATAATTCTACAGAATGCTCATCGTCCTCCAATGACGATGTTCTGATAGCATTCGTCCATACAAGTTGTCCTGGGTCCGGACACACCGAATCATCATCTTCACTATCTTCATGATATTCATTCGTAACGTTCAAACCGGATTGAAGTAGTTTTTGGATAATTAAATCTGATCCCAGTCTCTTCGAAACGATTAACGAAATTGGCCAATATTGATAGTCGATTATTTAGTTATCAACAAAACATCCATAAGCAGTCACCAGGCCTTATTATAATTTTTTCCAAAATATTTATTTTCAAAATATATTTATAAGATATATCAATCCCTTCCAACAATTGAAAACAATTTCAACAATTTAAATCCACAATAGGGTATTCCCAAACCATCTCAACACTTAGAAATATTCCCAAATTTCCATTTTTATACTTAGAAAAATATTATGAGTCTTATTTTCCAAAATCTTTCAAATATCAATACTTAAGAGAATATTTCGTAACTTATCTCATAAATCCTCGGAATCACTAATAAATTCCCTTTTACAATTTCCAAAACCCAGTATACTTATTTATAACCCATTCAACAATTTATAACTTCTTTTATGAATTCAGATTTCATTTTCGAAGTTCCCATATTCAACATTTGAAATTCCATTTCCTCTAACTCTCTTATAAATTCCTCTCCTTAAACCATATCCATTTATAAGCTCCATTTACGAATCTCGAGAGAATTTATAAATGAAATTTTCAATCGCTTCAAAACTTTATATATATATATATATATATATAAATATATAAAATAAGTATTTAAAAGAATAATAATTTATTTTTAAAAACATATTAAATTAAATAAATATTAATAACTCATCTCCAATCCATGTTTAATTAAAACCTAATGATTTACAAAGCATGTTATAAAAGTTAGAATTTATTTTAATAAAAATTTGTATCTAAATAACACACTTCCTAAAATATTCCAATACTATTAGTTTAAAATTACATAGTTAATAAATAGTATTTCCCTTTTTAAATCAAAACTTAATTTGTTAATAAAATATTTAAAAAAAAATTCTAATAACCAATTCAACTTATAAATCCTCTCAATTTACCACACATCAATCCCATTTCGATTTTCTAACCATCCTCACTTTTTAAAAATAGAATTCGCTATTTTTTTAGAACTTATTTTTCATATCTCTATATAAATTCACCCTATGAATTTTATATTCCCAAATTTTCATCTATTATCGTTTTCCTTTATTTATAAAATCATTTATAAATTTATAACTTCTCTGGGTTTTACCTTTTATAAAATAATCTCATTTATAAAATTACATTTTATAAATTTACATCCTTATTAATTCTATTCATTTCTGCCAATCTATTTTTAATATCAATTTCAACTTCTTTTCATATTTTCCAGAAATATCGTTTTAAAAATCCATCATTTAAAAATCATTTATATAAATTATTTTAAATATCTCTATTTAAAATATTTTTTCATGAATAGTTAAATACAAACCAAAATCAATTATTGTTTTATCCAAATCATTTTCTTAAAAATAATCCAAATTTCGATATAAATATTTTTACATTCAAAATCTCCTTTTAAATCCTTTAAAATTCCAAATATAATATTTACGATATTTAAAATACCAAAAGTTAGGCCAGTGCTACTATAGCATCCAATTATTCAATCACAACAATGATCTATAACAGATTGTTCTAACACATCATATATTATTATATATATGAAAAACAATCAATATAAATTTGAGGAATCCAGTTGGATCCCTCCAACCAGTTTTCCTGCATCCAAGGATGTTAATACAACATAAACATACCAATCCCACTTCGATGGGGATATCGCGGTATATAGGGTCATCCGCTATTATGCGGGGCGCATAGGGTCTCATCGGCTAAATATGTGGGAACATCAATCCAACTACTAGTACATATACTAATGTATATATAATATATAATATCATTCAATACAAAATGATTTTTATAAATTCAACCAAGCATCCAATAATTTATTTTAACTATTCAAAATAAATTCTAGTAATCCAAATGGGTGAGAATTTCTCATATTGATTTTTAATTGCCGAATATCCCGATTTTAAGCTAAATCGAATATCATTCGATTTAATTTAAAATTCCAACGGACTCTGAAAAATTCCAAACCACTACCAGAATGTGAATTTTGCAGCTACGAATTTAACTTGATTGACTTCGTGATTTTTGGATCTCGCACGCAAATGATATGTAATTTAGAAATTTCCAATTTTTATAAGAATGGTGAAACTTCTTATTAATTTACAGTAAAAAACACTGATTAACTTACTAAATGCTCGCACGTCCTCAAGTTCACTGTGATTTCAACAAAACCCTATTGTGACCTAATCCTTCCATCAACGCCAAAGCCTCTTCGCACTGCCTTGGTCCACCTTTATCCCTTTCTTCGCCCTTAATCCTAAACGCTCAAGGCCATCTCCCTCGATCGCGCTCCTTCCCTCACGCGTGCGCGCTACCTGAGCGCCTCCATCGAACTCACGACTTGATCGCAGTCTCACTGCTTTTCCCTTGTCACAGTCGTGCTTGATGACGAAGCCTATGCTTCTAGTTGCTCGCGAGCGCTCCATCCCAGGCCCTTTAAGTATTGTGATGCTCGGACGAGTCTTTTCCCCGTTCGATTAGATTTCGCTTTCGTGCTTTTTTTAAAATTAATCGACGAATTGATTTTTTTGAGAGGGGAAATGACTTTTGAGTTGAAGCACGAAATAAAAATGAGGAGAAGGACTTCTTTTTTTCATTCATTTGAACTGAGGAAGAGAATGAGGAAAAGAACTTCACAATTGAAATCTAAGGGGAGCGGTGACGACAAATAGTAAGGTGGCTCGATTCAGTTTTAGGGTGGTTGAGGTGAAATGTTACGGTGACTTTGAAATGAAATAAATCAACCTTGATTTGAATTTAGAATTTTATTTTCCAAATATCCTGCTTAGCCTATCTTGAAATCCTAAATCCCTATTGAGGCATGCCGCTTGGTATTTATAATACTATATTGCTATTCCGAATCAAATGGAACAAACCTCAAGCCCCAGTTCGATCGTATGGGGAAGATAGCTTTTTGAACTAAATTATTATATTGAATTTTCGATATTAATTTCAACGTGTTTCTATCCCGTACGACCAAACGATAACTCCAAACGCTATGAAATTTGAAATCCAAAAATTATACACTATTACGGATCCAGTGGAACTAGTTTCGTCGAATTTCGAGCGATTTCAAAATTTTCAAAATCGCTTGAAATGTCAGTTTTTAACATCTTGCCAACTAAATTATAATTCAAATCCAATATTTAAACCATTTAAATATTGCAAATCAAATGTTGAAAAATACGGGTCGTTACAATACATCTTCAATAGGAATATTTAAAATGATGTGTTTATTTGTAATATAATACTCATAGTTACAACTATTTGTAACTGCTATCACAAACACATCATTGATGGGCTTTCTGTCATATATGCTTATATTATCTAATTAGTTATTTATAAATTTTGTGACAAGTATATAACAGAAAAGAAACACATTTTATTTTGTACAATATTATTCATCGATTTAGATTTTATGTAACAAATCACATAATTGCTCATGTGGCATACCCTTAACTCTATCAGCCATAGATTTAAGAAATAATTTTTGATTATATGTTTGTGAATCATATGGTACTAGTAAGTTATATTTTGGACAATTAAGGGCAAGTATTGATTCGGTGGAAGCATCATAAGAGTCGATGAATTCTATAGATTGATACATATAGATGTATGTAATAAAAAGTCTATTAATTCTAAAATGGTTCAACATACTTTTTTGTATTAATGGATGAACTATTGCACATATGAACATGTGTATATGATACACATATGGTATTTTAATGATGAGTCCATAGAATATAAAATAGAAGTAAATAAAATAACATGCAATAGAAAATAAAATGGTTCGATTTGATCGAACAAGTGAGTATATCGGAAGCGTTTCGAATGTACCAAAATATGAATAAAGGTTCAATCTCAAAAGTCACTCCTCCCTATGATAGATAATGATGCATCGATAAGGAGTACTCGAATTCTTTTGAACAAAGTATGATTAATTACAAATTGAGTTGAGTTAACTTCTTTCTATAAGATCATTTACATAAGAGTAGAACATAAGGTTAAAAATATTTTCATCAAAAGAATGGTTTACAAAATCATACAAGATAAGGGTTTATAAGAAATCCCAACATATCCTGGGCTAAGGCTTTGGTAGGTTGTGCCAATCGAAAGACTATACATAACAATTATATGTGAAGGATCTTGTATTAATCGCCCCAAAAGAATTTTGAGAACACTGGTCCTTGGATGATCAAGTTATGTTTTAAAGATTAGGATTGAAAACTAAAACCATATCAGTTTTTTATATAAGGAAATTCATAAAGTGTTTATTAATACCCATTCTTTTGCATTGAGAAACAATTATTGTTTCAAAAATACCAACTTTATAGTGAAGAAATTTCTTTTAGAAATTATTGGTAGTAAAATGAGTTTGGATACATAAAAGAATAAAACTGATTACATGGATGAATGAAATTAAGAAAACCTAAAATGAACATAACATATTAAAATGTCTAATAAGTAATCTTGCACATTGATGAGAAACTACGAGTTTCTTACCATTGTCAAGAATAGATAATCCTCGATAGTCAACTAAACCATTAAGAGTATTGAATCTATGTTATGGTATGATGGAAACATCTGTAATGGATTCTAAGACATTATCAAAATAAGATTTTGATAGATATACCCGAAGGGCTATGATTCATCGATCGTGATCGAGTCTTCAATTGCAAGACTAATGTAGTTGGAATACAATGAACAACGTTGATAAGAATTACATCGTAAATTTCAGTTATTGAAATTATCATATTAGATCTGATATTCAATGTGCTTAAGTTAATTCATATTTATTCAAAAAATTATTGCTTGGCAAGACTAATTGTTATGGTACATATGCGTTGAAATGGAAAATTCTAAATAATGATTTAGAACAGACAATTTGCACATAACAACCTAAGTGTTTTGAAGTCAATGAGAGCGATATTAAGTTTATTGGCTTTTTATATGATCCAAGGTATCATTGTATAAGCTTCGAAATTGGTAAGTATTTTAATATAAATATAAAATAGTATGATTTTTAATAAAAATGCAGAGGAAATGTGTGTCCGTAAGAGAGAAACACTAAAAGGTACATAGATATTTCTAAACTATAAATAAATAACATACTGCTGATTGTTAACAGTGTTCTTATGTTAAAATCAGTAATAGTTGTGTTGTTTAATACTCGATATTGGATTTGTAAACTATATCTTTTATAAAAAGTATAAAGGATGTTGGAAATGTCCCAAACAATATGCAAAAACACCTTATTAAAATGTTTGATAAGAAACAAGTAAGATGGATTCCTTATGCTTTAGCAATAGGAATTGTCGTACATGTTGTATTGTCTATAATATCTTAATTTGCTTATGTATTTGATGCATGAAGCAAACACCAAATCCAATTAGGATCATTAAATGGTAGTTTAGAGTATTCTCGAGTATTTACAAAATATTGTACAAATTTTTTATACAAATGAACTCCTTATAAAGGAGTGTTCAGACTCAAACTTCATAAGTGTGATCGAGTATAGTATGTCAATATTAAATTTATGTTTAAACCTTAATTAAGAAGCTCTAAGTTGGAAAATTTCCAAATAAAAGGTTGTGGCTAATTCAAAGAAAAGGCTGAGTACATTGTCTTAAACAGCACCAAAACAAAACCTATGTATATAAATATAAGTGCATAAATTTATAACTGAGCTAGGGGTGATTCCAAGTATTAACTATACTCCAAGAACTCACTAGAAGTCGAGAAATATAATTTGAATAGTTCCACATGATAAAGGCAGTTTATCATCGTTGGAAAAAGTTGACTGACCCAGTAGAAAATTAAACAACACAGAAGATCCATTCACAAAAGGTCTAACTCGATCAGTT
This sequence comes from Allium cepa, assembly GCA_030765085.1. Taxonomy (NCBI): domain Eukaryota; kingdom Viridiplantae; phylum Streptophyta; class Magnoliopsida; order Asparagales; family Amaryllidaceae; genus Allium; species Allium cepa. The sequence continues at coordinate 350,810,762 of CM060928.1, forward strand.
CTCATCAAACTGATCGAAGGGATGGGATATGATTTCATAATTGACCCCTATGCAAGTGGGAGATTGATAGAGTTAGGGGTATGCCTTAGGGGCAATTATGTAATTGTTACAAACATCTTACTCAATAATCAGTCGTGTTGGTTAAAAGATATTTTCTTTCTATTATGTACTTGATATAATGTGTTATATTAATTGATTAATTTAATTAAAATCATATTTAATTGAAAATCCATGAATGGTATGTTTTTGTGATAGTGGTTACAAGGTGTGTAACGACCCACCTGTTTGGACGGTTTAAATCGACAATAGACTACACATGTCAAACTCAAACCATTCAAAAGAGTGGATTGTTATGGGGTAAATAAGCAAAAGAAGAGAAAGAAAGAAAAGCAAAACAAAGAATCTCACAGCGGAATGACAAAATATAATAATCAAATAAATAGTCCATGAAGCTGTTTTGCGAATAACGTTTGATTACACTTTTACGATACAGATTAGAGTTACATACAAGTGCAACAGGAATATATAAATAAATAAATGCAGTGGAACAACATAATGCAGTGTGATAAATATAATAAATAATATAGTATACAAATCTCCATCTTCGTCTTTCAGAAAAGCAGAGTTCGATATACTGAAAAGCTCAGAATGACCCGAGCGAATTGATAAGACAAAACGCTCAAGTCAGAACTAAAAGATCTTATGTAAGTTAAATCTATAGTAAATAAATATGAGTGTAACGGCGTTGGAGATGTTTACAGGATTTGACATCTCCTATCCAGTGTCTAACATCAGTGCAATAACATAAGAGATGTTTAGGATTTCCATCTCTTAAGGATCTGTTAAACTATCTACATACATAGTACAATACACTATTATAATAGTGTCAACAATAAAGTATTAAAATAGCATCAAGACATTACCCATAACCCCCTTAACACATTTTATATATTCCCTTAGTTTATATGGTACTGTAAGCTCCACCAAACCGGTGGTTTACCCAGAGGGCACTCCATAGGTATGGTACAAAACTAGCTCGTAGAAGGCGCGATAAGGCATGTGACACAGCACGCAAGGCAATGCTAGGATAGGATTCTACCACTTGCACTCTCGGACTAGTGGTAATTCATATCAGCTACTACCGCCCACCTCGGAAAACACTCCCATAATTAAAATCGAGGGCTGGCCACCAAATGAATCATAAAGTAACACTTTGATATCGAAGAAATGTGCCCGATAGGAGGAGCGGCCTCACTTGGCCCGGTATAGCTCCTGTTTTAGCCACATCAAGCTGACTCACGGCAGTCAAAGCAACGTAAATACCTCATACAGAATCATTCGCCAAACTATCCTACTTCATTCTGGAATTTTCACCATGTACACAGTTGTTACCAAATTCTTATTTTACACTGGATGGTTCTTTTAAATTTTCAAAATTGTTTCATGACTGATATCAAAATATCATATTCAATTCAAACCATATCGCTTTCAAAATCATATTGATTTACAAAATCATATTCATTTTGAAATTATCCATAAGATAGGTTAATTAAATCCTCATTTCAAAATCATCAAATTTACTCAAATATGCCATTTTAGTAGCAAATATCATTTTATTAAAAATCAAAGATTTAATTATCAACACTTCCACTTTACACCATCTGAAATTTAGAGAATAGTTTAGATAGTTATAAATAGTTTAAATAGTTTAGCATAGTTTAAAATAAATTTTAAATAGTTAAAATACTCTAAATTATTTTAAAAATAGATTAAAAATAGTTTAAATTGATTTAAAATAGATAAATAGATTTAAAAAAATTAAAATGGGTTAATTATTTTAAAATAGATTAAAATAGATAAAATTAGATTACATATATGAAAATAGTTTAAGTTGATTAAAATAGTTAAAAATAGATTTAATTAGTTTAATAGTTTGAAAATCTTAAAAATCAGGGTTTTAGAATAATATATTCTAAAACTGTTTATATTAAAATAATTAATTTGAAACTAATATCAAATTTAACTATTTCTTCCATTTCAACAAATTTGGACAATATCCAGATTTGAACAAAACTAAATTTTCTTTCAATTCAAATTCCTATAAAATCATTTTGATTTATATCGACTTCAAGCTCATGTTTGAACTATAATTTTAAAGCACTTCAATTTCGTAGATTTCAAAGTTTAAATATTCAAACATTTTCAACAACGCAATTTCGATAAATTTCATTTATTTTTCAAATTTCAACTTTTGAAATTTCCATTTTTACTCTTTAAACAATTCATTAAACCAACTCCAATTTCAACATTTAAAGCTTGAATTTTCGAGAATAATTTGGTTTATATAAATCAGGTTTTATTTCAAAAAATCATTTAACTAAATTCAAAATTTAAGGATTTAAAATCGTCTAATTTAACCAATCCGATGTCCATGCATAATTTTCTACCTTACGGTCAAGTGATATGGATATATATCATTTCAACCTGTAATAATTTAAAATTTACGAGTGTACATCATTTCAACCCGCAATCCCGAATTAACATTCAAAATCCATAAAATCGCTCAGGTTTATCATTTCAACCCATAACGATTTTTGCCTAATCCATAAATCGTTCGGATATGTATCATTTCAACCAATAGGGAACTTACAGTGTTATAACAATATAAAAATATAACATCCAGTCATCCAATATCAATAATCAAACAACTATCACAATCATTATCCAAATCAACCAATAAATAACAACAATTGATTGATTATCAATAACAGATATTAACTGGAAATTTTAAAATTTAATATTAAATTAAATGGCAATCAAATTCAATAAAAGTCAGATTCTACTAGAATGACAATTTATATATACCAAACATCAACCAGTCAATTTCTAACAAAATCATAAGTTCAATTCAACTAACATAAGATAATTTAGTAGTTGTGAGTGGGCTAAAACACTCACCTTTGATTTTAAATCGATTTGAAATCCAAAGTAAGACTTAAATTTCAAAAGTCTCAGAATTCTTCCAAACCAGTTTTATAATGTCTGTAATTTCAATACTATCGCAGTGGAACAAAACGCGTGTAAATCCGACCTCGCACGTAAAAATTATGATAATCAGAAGATTGAAATCAAAATTTAAACAATAAAAAATGAGAAGAGCATACACGTTCTTAAAGGTCATGTCACCCTCGTTCTCTTGTTCTAGAGAAACCCTATGGTATCGCTCGTTCAACTCGATACCCACATGCATTACAAGCTGAAGCCACCGTCACCACCACGACGTTGATCGCCGCCGGCCACCCTGTGTTCTCCAACCCCCTACGCAACCAGGCGACCATGTCCCGTACACAAAAAAATACAGCATCCGCCGCTAACTTTTAGCCCTACATTAAATTTTTGGCGACAATCCAACCATCATCTTCACCAATGAACCAGACAGATGTGATCCCCTCACCACTCTCCACAAACCTATATCCTCCAATCAAAAATTTGTCGCAGTTGATCATCTTCCAATTGAACGGTCGAGATTAAACCATCAAATTCAAGACACAAACAGACCCAAATCGAAAAAAACTTTAGATCTAGGTTGTGCTTGTTGAGAGCTTCGAAACGGTATATAATATGATAGGGTTTCGAGAAGTTTGGTTTTGAAATTGATTTGGAGATTGAATTTAGATTTGTAATCTGAATTGGTTTCTGCCATTGAGAAGAGAGAAGCAGACAGATGGAATTGTACGTACTATAATAAAGAATAGAAAGGCCGCTAGGGTTAGAACATAACTATTTATATTAATAAAGCCCGATAAGAAAGAACGAACGCGTATCGAATTGGTTCGAACGACAATAACAACCCGCAAAGCCCGTTTCTGACCCCGAAACGAAAATAGGACATCCCATATACCAAAATAGATGTTTTCAATAATTTTAAACTCAATGGAACAAGATTCAAGTCCTAATTCTATATGGGATGACCCGCTTTTATTTTGGAAACAGAACGCGCTTTTCGGGTCGTTATTGTCGTTTCGAGCCAATTCGATCTGTTATTCATTCTTATCGGGCCTTGTCTTTATAAATTGATTTTTGTTTCTCAAACCCTAGCATCCATTCAGTTATTTTGCAGGTACAATTCAATCTGCCTATCCCCTTCTTTTAATGGCAGAAACCAAAACCCTGAATCCAATTTCGAAACCAATTTCAAATTCAAATTGAAAATCAAACTCCTTAAAATTATGTCATATTATATATCGATGGAAAGCTCTCGACGAGCACAGTACACTATTGCTATTCATTTTTCTATTTGGTGCATCGCTTTACCAAAAATTAGTGAAGAAGCAGTGGCCGTCCATATTAGGGTTTTATTTTTGACGGTGGATCATCGACGAGGGTTTGATCGGGTGATACTGCGGCGTAGAGGGCGGCGAAGGGAGGCGATCTATGGTTTTCGTTTGTTAAGTAGATGGCCAGAGCTCATTAGAGAATTCGATTTATAGGGCAGCGGAGGCTGCATTTGGTGGTAGCCATAGTTGTCGCCGGCTATCGCGCTAGTCTAGGTGGAGGTGGCCAGAGTCATCGGAGGCAGTGGCGAGTCTTAATCGAGGTGATAGTGTAACGACCGGAGATTTTCGACCCCCGAAAATCGGCACTAATACGTTCACTGTATATAACACCGAGCAATCAAGTGCCAAAAATACCAAATTGTTTGGGTTTTAGAAGAAAATGATATAGAGAAGAAAACAGAAAACACAATATAGAATCTCACAATCGCAACGAAACAAAATATAATATATATATATATATATAATAACAGATTTTTATACAAAAGTTGTATTAGTTAATATACATACAAATTATCAGAGTACAACCATCAACATCGAAAACCGGACAACTTAAATAACTTGTTCTAAAAAATGTTGAATATACTCAAGTATGTGCAATACATCTCTGCCATCTAGCTCACCTCATGAGCTCCATAACATCCTAACCTGAATTATGTAATATTTGGTCTGACCCGAGCATTACAATAAAGTAACACCCGAGATACGCTGGAAACCAGCGTGAGTAAACACAATTAATTTGAAATACTTAAGTTATCAAATTCCTTCAAAAAACAAAGGTAACTTGTAAGACCACGTCACATATAAATACGATGGGTTTGTCCCTTACGATAACCAAAACACTTTTATAGAAAATCCGATGATATCATAATAGTGTATAAGTACAAAGTACTTCATAATATAACCAAATTTATAACATTAATTAATTCCAGCATACTGGGACCTATAATCAATACCATAAAGATTCATGGTGGTTATTGGATCGAAATGGTTTCGGATAACGCCGATATCCGATCTTGTTCTCTTCGAACGGTCAATGAATTTGGCCAAGTTAGATAGTCGGTTATTTAACTATCAATTTACACACATAACCAATCACTAGCCCCTTTCTATAATTCGTTCCAAACATTTATTTCAAAAATACCTTTATAAAGATATATATATATATATATATATATATATATATATTCAAATCTCTTCAATATCCAACAATTGAAACAAATTTCAAATTCCTTATCCATAATGGGATATTTCCAACTCTTAGAAATATTCCCAATCTCTAATTTGTAATCCGTTACTTAGAAAACATTTCCACCACTAACATTTCGTAGTTAGGCTATTTTCAAAACATTAAATTTTGTCCAATTAATTTCCTTTTAAATACACTCAACTTACAATATACTACTACTAATATACACACACACACATAATATTAGAAACTCCAATTTTAGTCAAAGTATAGATTATTAACTCAATCAACGATTTAGTTATCAATATTAAATTAATTTACAATTCAGAACTGAACTGTTTCCAACAATTGAGTCAAATTATATTTTAAATCCAGATTATTTGTAAATTAAAGAAATTAAATAAAATCATTTATTTTTAATTAATTTCAAATTAAATAGTCCATTAATACTCTATTGATAAATCAACACATAATTAAAAATTTAGAAATTTCTTAACTGGTCACTTTCCAAAATATAAATCATTAAATTTCACATTGCATAAATCTCTACGATATTAGTTTAAAGGAAATTATCCCGCGATAGGCTCTCGTCGAAAAAAATCCTTACGTAAATTAGATTGGAAATGAAACTGGAATAGTGTTTAAATTTTTGAAGATTATTAAATATATTAATCTATCCAATTTTACTTTTAAAACATGAACCAATCCCAAAAGAACTAAACCCGGCCTAAATACTCCTACCCCCTTCCCTTCTTCTTCCAGTTTTCTTTCTCAACTCTCTATTGCTTTTACTCTCGTACTCGTGCACGAAACCGTGCACATAAACATGCATGTACATACGAAGCACTGGACATTGTTCTTGCCACCAACCACCTACGTGAGTTCATCCATAACCCCACGTCACGTCCCATGCCCTAAAACTCTTACACAACCTCTCGTCCAAATTTCAAATTTTAACTCGATGCCTGGAATGAAACCAAAGCCACAAAACTGCCTCGCCTCGTCACCTCATTCCATTGTTCGCCACTGAAATTCACCCAGAGACATGCATCATCACCCTCCCTTTCCCCATGGATCGCACGTCCATCTCGTCGCCTCGTCATTGTCATTCGCCCAAAACTGAACCCCCCCATAAAAACTCTCACTAAACCCTACTGCAACCTCGACTTGACGCCACGCCCACTCGAAAGATGCCGCTTCATTTTTCTCCGATGCACCTCCACCTAAGCCTCCTCCACGACAAACCTTATGCCACGAAATCGAGTACACCACCGAAATTTGATCAAAGACCCCAAACAGTTCAACTCCCAATCTCTCACTCTATACGCCATTAAAAATTACCAAACAACTCCTACAAATCATGTTTTTCAAAAGAGAACACAACCACGTAATCCACTGATTAAATTATGACAGTTAAATTTTGACCAAAAGTGACCTATTCACTGTAAAATAGAATTTTCTCGGCCTTTGTTTGACGAAGTTGAATGGAATAAATTTTAAAATGATCTTCAGTCAAAAACAAATTTTTTTTTGTTTTGGACTCAGATTTCAAACTGCTTGTATGATGATATGTTGATTTTTAAAGTTAAAAGTCTTTGACCGTTTTTAACAAATGAACATGAACAGAGTTCTTCCTGGAAGATATACAGGGTTCCTTTGATGTGTAGACGAGACTTATTCATGTCTAAACACTTATACATACGCATATGCACATAGTAAACATGTGATCATTTAGCCCAGATCAAAAATTCATTCAAAAGCACATCTGTATGTTTGTATATATTAACCAGTTGAAGATGTTAAGTGTTGTACTCACTATTTTAAACACAAAGGTGAGCTGCTGCTTGATTATCTCTTCTTCCTTCAAGCATTTGAATATCCTTGCTTACTTATATTTATAATGTCAGATCCTTTCTCCCATTCTTTTAATGCGTGAACGAACAAGTAAACAAGACTGGCAAAATATATAGAGGGTGGAAGTGTACAGTGCAAGCCTAAAAAAGAAGTCGAGATATATACTTGTACAGGCTTTTTTTTCATATATATTTTTTTCTCTTTATAATTTGATTTGAAAATATGTTGACTTGATTTGAAAATTAAATTGACTTGATATCCTAGTTGATGTGAAAATTGAGTGAATTATTTGATTTAATTCGTGCTTAACTATATATTTAACATCATGGTGTTCCCTTATGTAATAACATATATACATTCATCTAAATGCATATATATAGATTTCCTTTAACCCTTTAGACCATATGTACATGCTTTTGCCTAACACTATATTTAACATGCCGAAGTTTGTACTTAAACACTATATTTAACATGTACATATATATTTAACTACTCGCAAAAATCTATCTATTTATCATTAATATTTTAATTTTATTTTATATCATAAGTTTTGTGTATACAAAAACACAACACACACACACATATATATTACCCTATACTTGAAATGAGAAGTTTATTTAATTATTCTCAGAAATTAGAATTTAAAACTTTTAAATCAAAGCCTCTAGAATATATATATATATATATATATATATATATATATATATATATATATATATATATATATATCCAGATATTTCATATATCATAAATTTATTATTTGAGTGATAAAAATTAATATTTCAATATTTAAAATCAGTTGATTATCCTAATAACAGGGGTCAAAAATCCGGGTCGTTACAGATAGTCAACGTGAATGAGGTGTCTGAGGTTACTAGTGGCGATGGTGATGTTTCGAACGCGACTCTGGAACAAGGGTTTCGATTGCGTATAAGGTGACGTGGATGGTATGTGTATTTCTTTTTATTATTTTATTTTGATTTTAATTTAATTTTAAACGTTCTAACTTATATAACTTTTGCATACGAGGTCGGATATACGCACAGTTTGCTCCACTATGATCGTATTGAAATTTCGGACGTTATGGAACTTGTTTGGATGAATTCTAAGACTGTTAGACTTTTGGGCTATTTTTGCATTTTAAATAGTCGAAAAATCAAAGGTGAGTGTTGTAACTCACTCATAACTACTAAATTGTCTTATATTACTTAAACTGAAATTTATGATGTGATTAGAAATTGACTGGTTGATGTTTGATACATTTAAATTGTCATTCGAGTCTAATTTGAATTTATATCGTATTCAATTGCATTTAATTTAATACTGAATTTAAATTGCCAGTTAAATTCCCATTAATGAGAACCAACTAATTGTTGTTATTTATTGGTTTATTTGGATGATGATTGTGATCGATGTGTGATTGTTGATATTGGATGACTAGATGTTATATATATATATATTGTTTTCACACTGTAAGCTCCCTTTGTTGATTGTTAGGGAAAAATCACCGTGGGTTGAAATGATAAATACCCGAACGATCTGATAGATTAGAATGAAATTGTTATTGGTTGAAATGACAGACTCAAGCAGTTTCATGGATTTGAAGTTAAATTCGAGATTGTGGGTTGAAATGATATACATCCATGAATTTTAAATTTATTGCGGGTTGAAATGATATATATCCGTATCACTTGACCATAGGGTAGAAAATTATATACGGACACCGGATTGGTTAAATTAAATGATTTTAAATCCTTAAATTTTGAATCCGGTTAAATGATATTTTAAAATAAAAAAATTGATTAAATAAACTGAAGTATTTTTGAAAACCCAAGCTTTAAATGTTGAAATTGAGACTAGTCCAAATGAATTGTTTAAAGGAAACTAAATTGAAATTTCAAAGTCAAATTTTAGGTTATTGAAATATTTGAATATTTAAACATCTACTAAATATGAAATTGATTAAATTTATATGTCGAACATGGATTTGAAATCGATATTGATTAACTGGTTTTAAATGAAATTCTGAATTAAAAGGCAAAATCGAGTTTGTTGATTTGAAAGCTGGACATGGTCCAGATGTGATGAGATGAAAGAAATAGTTTAGTTTGATATTAATTTCAAATTAATTATCTTAGTATAAATTGTTTAAAGATATATTATTTTAAAATTCTGATTTATTTAGATTTTAAAATATTTACTATATAAACCATTTCAATAATCAAACCATTTTTATATTAAACAAATAAAACTATATTTAATCTATTTTAAACTACTTTAAACCATTAAATCTATTTAGATTATTTTAATCTATCTAAAATATTTTAAATCTATTTTAAACTATTTAGATCATTTTAATTTAATTGAAGCTTTTTTAATATAATTTAAGCTATTTTAAACCATTGTTTAGCTATTTCAAACCAATTTTTTTAACTATTTATGACTATCTAAATGATATTTCTAAATTTCTAATGATGCAAGATTGAATTGTTTATATTTACCTTGATTTAAAAGCATACATGGTTAAATGATGTTACAACCTAAGTTGAGATTTGAAATGATGTTTTCTAATGAAATGACATATTTGAGTAACTATGATGATTTTAAAATGAGTATTTAACCTATTTTGGTGATGTGATTTAAAAAGTGAATATGATTTCGAAAGTGAATATGATTTGAAAATGAATATGATTTCGAAAGTGAATAAGATTTGTAAAGTGATATGTTTGAATAGAATATGATATTTTGATATAAATTATGAATCGATATTGGAAATGTAAAAGAACCATCTTGTGTGAAATAAGCATTTGGTTGTTGAAGAGATCGAGATCGGATATTGTCGTACTCTCTACCAATAACGAAAACCACTTCAATAACTATGCACGTGGTGAAGATTCCCGAATGAAGTAGGATGGTTTGACGAACGATTCTATATGAGGTATTTATGTAGCTATGATTCCCGTGAGTCAGCTTAATTGACTAAAACAGGAGCTATACCTGGGCCAAGTGAAGTCGCACCTCCGATCGGACATGCTTCTTCGATACCATATTATAAATTTGTGATTGATTTGGTGGCCATCTCTCGATTTGATTATGGAAGTGTGTTCCAATGTGGGTGGTAGTAGCTGTTATGCTTTACTACAGCCCAGTTCTACAAACAGTAGAATCCTACCCTGTCATTGCCTCACATGCCTTGTCACATGCCTTATCGCATCTTCTATAAGTTTGTTTTGTGTCGTACCTATGGAGTGTGCCCTGATAGCCCACCGGTTTGGTGGAGTTTACAGTACTGTATAGACTACGACATTTATATAAAATATGTTAAGGGGGTATGGGTAACGCCTTAACGCTATTTTAATACTCTACTTTACTGTAGACACTATTATAATAGCGTATTGTATTATGTATATAGATAGTTTAAAGGATCCTTAGGAGATATAATCCCAAACATCTCTTAAGTTATTACACTAACGTTAGACACTGGATAGGAGATGTAAACCCCATAAATATCTTTGAAGCCGTTACATTCATATTTATTTACTGTTGACTTAACTTACATAAGATCATTTAGTTCTGACTCGAGTGTATTATCTTTTCATTACGCTCAAGTCAGTCTGAGCTTTTCAGTGCATTGAAGAATCTATCTTTCTGGAGGATGAAGACGAAGATTTATATGCTATTTATGCTATTTATTATTTTATACTACTACATTATGTTGTTCCGTTGCATTGTTATTTATTCATGCCGTATGTGTAACTCTGATTTTATTGTAAAGTGTGATCAAATGTATTTGTAAAACAACTTCATTAACTGTTATTTGATTATTATATTTTGTCATTCCGCTGTGAGATTCTGTGTTTGTTTTATTTCTTTCTCTTCTTTTTCTTGCACTACAAGAAAATATTATATCAATAGCAAGCGTGGATTGCACGAAAACTTGATTTGCTATAGTTAAGTGGCTATTCTTTATTGAACTCAAAAAGACAACAACTTCAAGTGCAATTATATTAAAATGTATGCAATTATATTAATGCTGTTCACGGTGAATTTGCGTTCCACTCTCTCGTTTCCCTCTAATTTTTTTTTGGCCGCCAAAATTTCATTTTCGTTTTCGTTTTCTCCCCCTTAGGCTTCTCATCTTCACCCTCTTCACACTCTTTTTAACATCGGTCAAGCTATTCTTCAAGCTCAATTCCTCTTCTGCAATTATATTTAACATCGGTCCTCTCAATTCTTCATCGTTGAATCCTCAAACTCAGTCGATCCGAAGTTGGTCCGAAGTTAAAGCGATTTGGTCCAGCCGCAATTCCCATTTCCTCAAACTCAATTCTTCATCGTTGAAGCGCTCCGAAGTTGGTCCGAAGTTAAAGCGATTTGGTCCAGACGCAATCCCAATTCCTCAAACTCAATTCTTCATCGTTGAAGCGCGATTTGGTCCGAAGTTCAATTCGTCAAGCGCGAGGATTAGGTATATTTTTATGTCATTGTTTATATACAGGTTGCGGTATAATTATTTCTTGTTACTTTTGCCTCTCTCTGTCAATGCTGTTGCTTTTTTTGACAAGAATTCAATAGAGCTGATGGATTTTCTTATTTGGGAATTCTCTTTGTTTACAATATTTGTTAATTCTGTTAATTCTTTTAAGAATGTTAATTCTTTGTTTACAATATTTGTTAATTCTCACGGTGAAATTTTTAAGAATGTAAATATTTCTACAATATGAATTCCTCTGCTGCAAATGTTAAGTGTTAGTGCCAATTGGAAAATTAAGTAAATATTTCTACAATATGAATTCCTCTGCTGCAAATATTTCCTAATGCTAAGTGTTAGTAACAATTGGAAAATTAGGATGCCACTAACTATCAATGCTATTTAATTACTGTTTGTTTAGTATTAAAACTACTGTTGCCATTATAGGTTTGTTCACTTACTGTTTGTTCACTTCAAACCTCAGACTCTTACTGTTTGTTCACTTCAAACCTCTACTGTCTCTATCTTATTATTATTTTCAAGACCGATTTGTTTACTGAAGGAGATGGACATGATGTTGCTAATAAAAAACCATAAAAGAAAAAAAAGGTGGAGAAAACAAACAAACTGAGAAAAAACAAAATGCTTAGAAATAGGATAAATTATTAAATAAAATTATATTAGCTAAGGCGATGATAAGACTATAATCTTGTGATTAAAAAAAACCATTATAGGTTTGGTGATACATTTGTTTTGTAATTAATACACTAAGTTAATTACTTGAACAAATGAATGTACCGGAGGACTTTAAAAAAAATTATAGTAGGAGACAGAAAGCAACTCCATGACCATTAATGCAGGGGTACTAAATAATGTATCACAATTATAATAACAATTTGAAATCAGCCCGTTAGTTGTTGAATTTAATCAAACATTTACCTCTTAAAAAAGGAGTAGAAATTGCTCATTTTATTTGAAGTTAAATGGATATAGGATCTGCCTATGATCCTATTGGATATAGGATAGTAGGATGTTTTTATAACTTGATGAGAATCAAATTTGTCTACACATGAATACCAAGCAAAGTAGGCAACTCTTCTCTATTTTCAATAGCCTACTATAAATCAAATTTGCAGATAGTGAATTCAAGGGAGCCTATACATAATTTGCAGATAATTTGCGATGGAAAAAGATTGGGTGCATTTACACAGGTAATAATACAATATTTAGCTTAAAATTTAACCTGAAAATTAAAATAATAACTCGATTTTTTATGTCGAAAACTTTGTTTTTAATTTTACCTTAGAACTAGTAGCGAGTACGAGCAAGGAGCATGGAATTTTGTGCATGCCGCAAAGAGAAACTTAGGAAGCCTGGAAAATTTTTTATGTCCTTGCTTAGATTGTCGAAATCTCACTCATCAAAGTGGTGATATTGTTGTCGAGCATTTGATTATAAGAGGAATGGATCCTTTATACAAGTGCAGTAAGTGGTACAGTCATGGTGAGCAAATGAATATAACTGAAAAGATGGAGGTGGATGACACGTATGAATTACTTCAAGCCGTTCACTTTGAAGATGAAGCGTTTTTCAACCAAACTTTTTTCTCCGATGATAAAAATAATGATGATGCACAAAAGCGAATGGATGATTTTCTTAAAAATTTGAAAGATGCAAAAACTCCACTGTACCCTGGTTGCGTAGATCAAACAAAATTATCTTCTATCACTGCATTGTACAATCTTAAATGCGAAACTGGATTATCTGATACTGGTCTTGATAAGCTTCTAAATGTGCAACAAATGTTATTACCCAAAAATAACGTCCTTCCGAAAACTTTATATGAAATAAAGAAGTTCCTCAAAGTATTTGACATGGGATTCGACAAGATTTATGCATGCAAGAATGATTGTTGTCTTTTTAGAAAAGAGTACAATGATTTGAATAACTGTCCGAAATGTGGTTCTTCGAGATGGAAGATAAATGAGCGGACGAAAGAGATAATGCAAGGTATTCCGGTCAAAGTGTTGAGATATTTTCCAATTATTCCAAGATTCAGAAGAATGTTTAGGTCCCCACAGACGGCAGAAGATTTAAGATGGCATTTTACTAATAAAAGTAATGATGATAAAATGCGTCATCCTGTGGATTCTTTGACATGGACCATGGTGGATGATAAATGGGAATCATTTTCAAGTGATCCACGTAACCTTCGGCTTGGTCTTGCTACCGATGGTTTTACCCCATTTGACATTAAGGGTACCAAGTATAGTTGCTGGCCAGTGATGCTTGTGACATATAATTTTTCTCCTATATTGTGTATGAAAAAGGAAAATATTATGTTAACATTATTGATTCCTGGTCCAAAGCAACCTGGGAATGATATTGATGTATATTTAGCTCCTTTGGTAGAAGATTTGCAGCAGTTATGGAGTAACGGGGTGGAGATTTATGATGCATTTAGCAAGACACTTTTTAACTTGAAAGCAATCTTGTTATGGACTATAAACGATTTTCCAGCTTATGGAAATCTTGCTAGATGTTGTGTAAAAGGAAATAAAGGTTGTCCATTATGTGGCGTGAATATTCATCATCGATGGCTAAATCATAGTCGGAAAAATGTCTATATGGGACATAGAAGATTCTTACCTCTGTCAGATCCACAAAGAAAACAAAAGGCTTGGTTTGATAACACCGTGGAGGAAGGTAGCAAACCCAGGATTCTTACAGGTGAGATATTTCTGTTATTTTGAAAGATTTTTCAAATGATTTTGGAAAAGCTAAAAATAAAGAAATAGCAACATCCAAGAGAAAGAATAAAAAGTTAAATAAGAAGCAAATTATAAAGATTACGTGTAGGAAGAGGAAGTGTACTGACAACCAAGAAGATGAAAACAGTCCTACAAAAATAGAGCAATCAAGGTGGAAAAAAAATCGATTTTCTTTGACTTACCATATTGGGAGGTTAGTGTTCAAATTATATTTTATTCACAATAATCTAATTATAAAATTATATAATGTTAAAGCAGTCATATTGTTGATGTTTATAGGAACTTCCACTACGCCACAATTTAGACGTGATGCATGTTGAGAAAAACGTGGGCGAAAGTTTACTCAGCACAATATTGCATGATAGCAAATCGAAAGATGGTATTAATTCTAGAAAGGATTTAGAGGATTGGGGAATCCGACCTGCTCTATATGCACAACCTCGTGGGAAGAAAACATATCTTCCACCGGCTCCATATACTATGTCTAGTTCTGAAAAAAGAATATTTTGCAAAAGATTGTATGACTTCAAGGGACCTGATGGTTATTGCTCAAATTTCAAAAGATGTGTGTCGTTGGAGGATTGCAAAGTTAGTGGATTGAAGTCGCATGATTACCATGTTTTAATGCAACAAATGTTATCGGTTGCAATGAAAGGACTGCTTCCAAAAAAACCAAGGAAAGTAATAACTCGTTTGTGTTTATTTTTTAATAAACTATGTCAGCGTGTTCTTGACAGAGAGAAGCTGCAACATATCGATGATGAGATCGCTACAATTTTATGTGATCTCGAAAGATATTTTCCACCTTCATTTTTCGACATAATGATACATCTAACAATTCATCTTGGAAAAGAAGCTCGATTGTGTGGACCAGTTCATTTTTGTTGGATGTACCCCTTCGAAAGGTATATGAAAACGCTTATAGATTATGTTAGGAACTATGTACGTCCTGAAGGATGCATTGCAGAAAACTATCTTTGCAGAAGAATCCGTAAGATTTTTTGGCGAATTTCTAAAGAAATCATCACAATTTGAGGAGAAAGAGGGTAGAAACAGAGATTATGAGAATGATGATGCAATACTCGAAGGACGTCCGATATCAACATACAAGACAATTACATTGACAACTCATGAGAAGGAAGCTGCTCACCTTGCTGTGCTAATGAATATGGCTATAACCGAGCCATTTTTAGAGTAAGCACATATTGTTTTCTTTATCAAATTTATCGTAATATGCGTAATTATAAATGTAACTTAATATCTTTTATATTATGGTAGTATGCATGTGGAAGGGTTACAAAGTTCGGACAAGCGCATGGAAAGAAATGCTACATTGCTATGAAAAATTCACACAAAAAACTTTGCTGATTGGATTAAAAAGAAGGTTAATTAGCTCTTTAAAATTTTGTGTATAAGTTTGAAAATATTGTTTTTGAATCTATATTGAATCTATATTTGAAAATATGGTTTTTCCAAATACCTATTAACTTAAGCGAACACGATGAATTATTAAAATGGATTGCCTATGGTCCAAGTAGTAATGCTTCGTCCTGCAAAGGATATATAATTAATGGGTTACGTTTTCATACAAAAGATGTTGAGAGAGAAACTCAGAATTCTGGAGTGACTTATGATGCTACTACCATGTGTAGAGCAAGTGCAAAAGATGTCTCTCAAGTAGTTGATGTGGTCACGTACTATGGGATTTTGACTGACATAATCTTATTAGACTATCATAAATTTTATGTTCTAATTTTTAAGTGTCATTGGGCAAACATTGGAAATGAGGTGAAGGTTGAAGATGGATTTACTCTTGTTAATTTGCATCAAAATCAAGCTTCATTTTCGAGGGATTCATATATTCTTGCATCTCAAGCGAAACAAATTTTTTATTCAAGAGAGAATGATTCTTCTAATTGGTATGTTGTAATGAAGGCACCACCAAGAGGTTATCATGAATTAGAGACAGATGATTATATTGAGGGCACAAGCCATGTTATTCAAGATTGCGAAGAAAACATGATGGATGTGGATTATGTGGAGGATGGTAGCTATGTTAGAGAAGATTGTGAAGGCATATTTGAGAAAAGTTTAAAATACTTGAATAAGGTGATTTGACATATCAGTATTTCAAAATATATGTAAATGGTTTTGTGAAAAAACCCAATAAAATGCAAGTTGTTTGTTTTAGTAAGAAATTTATTTTGAAAATATTTTGACATCCATTTTAATAATTCATGCAGTTGTTTCGGTGACTTCAAATTTCTTAAATGCAGTTCTTAAATGCAGTTCACTGTATATTTTAGAGTTTTCACTGTATATTTTAATTCAAAATTATATTCAAAACAAAAACCTGAAAGCTAAAACCAGAAAAGAAAATCAAACAAATAACCTCTTTCAATCTAAAACCTGAATCAAGAAAAGTTCAACTCAACTTGGTTTAATCAAGCAAATCAAAATCAAAGAAATAGATCAGATCAAAGTCAAAGCAATCTCCAGTTTTCAAAGTTAAAAGATCAATTATTAAGTTCCAGGCTTCTCTGTTCAAAGTTAAAAGATCAATTATAAGTGTGTAAATATGATTGCACGTATATATTTATGATGATATTGGTGTGCATGTCTGTGCTTGCTCTGTTCTAAGTTTAAAGTTTTAAAACAAATTCAAAAATCAAAATCTTTTCACTTGTTCTCTTATAGGCTTTGATATTCAAACAAGATATGTTTGAATTAACATAATCTAAGTTTAAAAAATATTTTTATGTGTAATATGTTTGAGCTTTTCTGGAAAATTAAAATATACAGTGAAAACACTTACTTTTAGAAACAATATATGCAGTTCTTAAATGCAGTTCTCAACCTTGAATGCATTTTAACGTCCAGTTTTTTCTTTTACATGCAGTAAATGGGTAAAAAGAAGGCGGCTGCTTTAAAATGGCTAAAAACAATTGATAAATCCACGGCTAATGCAAAACACAAGGACAATAGGGTCAGTAGCGACGTTGGTATTGAAGACAACTCGCAAGAAATTGGAAATTCTGAGAACAATGAAGCTCGAATTCAAGACATCGCTGAAGCAGTTGACGAAGATACAATGCAAGTTGAAGAAGATTTTGAAGCTGACATGAATGAGAGAACCACTCGAGATGCCACCGCAAATCCGGTAGTGAAGCGCAAATGTAGAGGTCCAACTAAAGTGAAAAGACTTCCAGTAAATCCATTGAGTCGCATTGAAGTCGAATTTAATGCGGATGGCAAACCAATAGGAGATGGGTCTGTCAAACTATCTTCATATTTAGGCCCGCTAGTAAGAGAACATGTTCCTGTTACACTTGATAAGTGGAAGGAACTAAGTGACAGATTACAAGTTGCTTTGTGGGGATGCATTCAGGTATATACCATTTTTATGTCATATATGTTTTATTTGTTTTTCTAAATTTAGTTAAAGTATATATGAAAATGATGCATTTTATATTACCAGTTTTAACAATGTCTCAATCTCTTGAAACTAGTTGCTTTGTTGTCTGTTACAATAACTGTTACACAAAACTATATGAAGTAAATTCTATAACTGTTAGGACTGAGTTGGAGGAAGTAAGGGATTGCATGTTTGTTGAAGTATTATGATGCTGAAAGAGAGTTGTGTTTTGAAAATACAAGAGTTCATTTGATACTGTAACTTTGTTGTGCTGGGTGTTTTATAGACATGAGTGATGCATTATTCCACTAGATGACATCAAGAATGTTTGAGATGTGGTTTCGGGTATGGGTAAGTTTTTAAACATTTTTGTAATAGTCTGCAATTTGAAATTTGTAATTACAGACTATTACAAATTTTGTAGTAGTCTGTAATTTGAAATTTGTAATAGTCTACAATCGATTTCTTTTTACAGTAATTACTTATTTACCAACTAATTATCTAATAATTTTACTTGCAAATATTTTTAAAATTTGCATTTCATCAATGCAGACAAGTTTCCTCTTAACATCATATGTTATAAGTGATCAGGTGAAGGGATTTTAATTTTTGTAATTTATTAAGGCTGTTGCATTAAGAACAGAGACATTTATATCAATATACAGACATGCATAATCAACCCATACATATTAACAGACATGCAAACATTTTTTACTTTTATGAAATCATTTACCACAACATTATTTCAAATATTAATCACATGAATCAAAGTTTAAACAGATAATAAATTACTCACAAATTAAAGAGGCAGAGGACTTGATTTTTTTTTACTGGGAAACTTTGAAAACTTGAATTGTTGAAGCCCGATTAGTTTTTAAATGGAAAACTCGATCTTGTTATTACAGGAATCAGTGAATTGCTGAGATGATTTAAGGTTTTCAAAACTGATCTGAAATTGCTTGATGATTTGTTTGATTTCAGGCAGATGCTACAATTCTTTTTTATCTCCAGGTTTTTGGAAGTGGCAAGAAAATGAAAACCTGGTTTAACACTTGTCTTTATTTTATTTAAAATGTTTTATAAAGTTTGTAATAGTCTGTAATTACAAATTCAAAGATTGCAGACTATTACAAATTTCAAATTACAGACTATTACAAATTCCACTACAAATTAATTTATTAATATTGGCCTTTAGGAATTTAAAACATTGTCAATTAAACTTGAACAGTCCCTGCCTTTTAACTTGAACAATTCTTTGCATGCTACCCTCTTCAATACTTAGCTTTCAGTGTTGAGTTAAAAAGCCCCATAGTTAAACATTATCTCTGATTGATCCATTATTTTTGTTTGATTTGTATTTAGAACCTGCCATCTTTGAATTATATGCATTTGTTTCGTTTGTAACTAGCAAATGCCATTCTTCAATAGTATGATTTTGTGCATTATGACTATAAAATAGAATGATCCATGTCATTTTTAGAGAGAATCAGATACCATGTCATTTATTTAGAGGATCAGATACCATGCCATTCTTCAGTAGTATGATTTTGCCCAGAATGATTTTGTGCATTATGACTATAAAACAGTATGATTCAGTGGTATGATCCATGTCATTTATTTTTAGTTTTGCTACCATTTGACTATACAACATAATGTAAACAACTGTTAATTAATTGGTATTAGTGTTGGTTTATAAAAGTTTTCTTCTTAGCTAATGCTGATATTGCAGGCTAGATTTAAATTGGACGAGGAATGGCAAAAATCGTCCATATTTCAGCAAATGGGGTGCATTTTTAGAGGTTCAAAAGCTAGATTAGTTCGCAAAATAGCAGATGCAAAGAACGAAGAAGAAAGAATTCGGTTGAAACCCGATAACCTAAGTATGAATGAGTGGAAGAAGTTTGTCAAGTCCAAAACAACGCCAGAGTTTAAGGTATTTTAGTATTGTTGAAAGTTGTGAAGTTTGAATTAGTGAACGAGCATAAATAATATATTTTTTATTCTTAGGAATTGAGTCAGAAATTCAAAGCTATTAGAGAAAATCAGATACCACACACATGTAGCCGTAAAGGAATGGCTCGAGTAGCTGATGATTTGGTAAGAATTGCCAATTTATTTACCGTAATATTTATTAACTTGTTAGTTAATGTGTTGTGCTGTAATAAATATTCTTCAAACATAGAAAAATACGAGTCCTCGTCCATCTTCCGTCTCACGAACTCACGTTTGGATCAAATCCCATACTCGAAAAAATGGCGAACCGGTAAATGCGACTGCTGCATGTGCTATCGTAAGTACTTTGATATTTTGTTATATAACAATTTGTTTGCTATTGTGATATTTCAGTTGTGTATAATATGCATATATGACAACATGTATAGGAAAAAATTAAACAAATCGAGAACGAATCAAATCCTAGCTCAACATCTAATTACAAAGAAGATGCGCTTGCAAAAGTTTTGGGACAAGACAGACCCAGACGATTAAGAGGCATGGGAAGGGGTATAACTTACACAAAGGCAGTATGGTCACACATAAAGGATAAACAGACGGCCGACATGCATAACAAAATTTCAGAATTAGATGCGATGGTCCGCATGCTTCTGAAAAATCAGGTATGAAAAATGTATCTCAATGGTAGAATCAAGCTACGAGGCCGAGACACAAGAAAATACAATCTTATTTTAGTTTGCTCATGAATGACTTGACTATTGAAGATAAAATAGCACAAAAATGAATATAACTAAATTGCTTCTTTTAAATGTCATAAAACAGGATGTAGTGATACTACTAAGTAAATTATTACTCCAATGTTATGAAAGTGTTACAAGCACCTAGCCTAAAATTTGCTTTTATTATTTGTTTGATAGAGAAAAGAAAACTTGGATGAAGCGAATGAATCTCAAGTGGAAAATGTTGAATTGCACAACTTTGATAACTTTGAAAAAGAAGATAATGCGGTAATCTTCGATCTTTATACTTATTAATTTGTCATTTTGAATGTTTAAAAATAAAAATCAACATGTTCTTTTTGTATAGAGTAAAAGTAGCAGCACAGATCATAAGTGCAAATTAATTGATTGGATATGGAGTGAAGAATTAGTTGCAGAAGGACGACTACATTCAAGTGATCCAAAACAACTTGTTAATGATCTCCCTCTTGGACCGAGTGCCGTTGCAGTTTGGATAGATAAGCCAAAAATTAAAGATGCTTTTCTGTGGAGGCCCACTAAAGGTTTGACACTAGTTGGAGATGCCATTGGCATCAAAGTCGCATGGCCTGAATCAAAAGTAGTTATTGAAACGGTTAACATTGCATTATCGGATAATCATACGAGTAATGTCGGAGTTGTCGAAAAGGTAAACTTGTTTATAATTAACACTGTATTATTTTTTTCATCGTACAAATTGTTGATGCACATAATAATATAACCTATTTGTTTAATTTATAGAGTTCAAATTATATGGCAAATGATAAATGCAAGCTAATCGATTGGTCGGGAAAGAGAGAAATAGTTGCATTAGGACGCGTGTTTTCGACCGATCCAACTGCAATGGTTCATTGTGTTCCTTTGGAAAGAAATGCAATTAAAGTTTGGGTAGATCTTGTAAAAATTCCAAAAGCCCGTCTATGGAGAACAACATCCGATTTAGAAGTCATTGAAGATGCTCTTGCTACTACGATAGCTTGGCCTGCTGCTAATGTTATAATGGAATCAACTTCTAGTAAGTATAATTCAAATTTGCGTTAGTGTAGTTACTGGATTGTCTAGTATTGGCCATATACACGATGCACTCACACACATTTCTTTTAGTTTTGTGTTTAATGAATATGAACGTTCTATCATTACGTTCTTCCATATATTCCAAAGGCACACTGAGAATGTTAACTTAGTTATATTACTGCTATTGCACTTAGTATTGAAATGCCGCTTAAGTTTTTGAATTTCTATAAAGTTTCTACATAATTTATTGATCACCCAAGTTTAACCCTCCACCACTTCCACACATAAGCTGAAAACTTACACCTGACAAATAGATGATCCACACTTTCCTCCTCCCTCTTGCATAACACACAAGTAGGATTAACCTGCATTAACCTTTGAACAGGCCTATCTTTCATTGGTAGCAAATTCTTTAATGCTTTATAGCAACAAACACTTGTTTTAGTATAATTAATGCGGTCCCAAATCCATTTCCACAAAGAAGTCTAATCATACTTCACCCTTATCCTTTTGACCACCTTGCTGAAGTAGATATGTTTGCAATCTCTAGTTTGAATGTCCAGTTTGAATGTAGCGTTGGCAGTAGCAAGTTGTATGCATGTATAGAGTATGGAGTAAGGACTGAGTATGTATGCAGATGTGGAGTTGTTGCTTGAATTGTGGGTATGTTGGAAGTGTTGGTGATCAGATTGTAATGAAGTGTGTATGCGTGCAATTCAGGTAGCTCAGTGTAGTGGTTGACAGTAAGGATGATGTTGAAGTGATGATTTCGGTGACAGACAGTGGAGAATGATGTAACAATTTTGGGACTGGAGGCGGTGGTGATTTGAGTTGCTGAGGTGGTCGATTTGCAGGGATTGGAGGGGGTTTCAGGTTGCGATTGGTGGAGTGTGAAGAAGTGAGAAGATGGACAGAGGAAGGCGCAAGTTTGGGGTTACTTATTTGAAGCTGAGTTAGGCTGTAAGTTTGCAGTAAGTCGAGGAGTTTGCTGAGAGGCGATTGGTTTGCTGGTGAGAAGATTTGCAGGAAGATGATGATTTTGGCAGTAAGGTAACGGTAAGTTATGGTGATGACTGGAGATAACTTGATGGTTTCAGGCAGTTATGAATGCAGCGGTCATGAATTTTAAGGGGTTGTGATGTGGTACAACAGTGATGAGTTTGGTGAAGTATTGGTTGCAGTTGCAGTTGTGTAATGTGGAGTTGCTGGTGAAGGATGACACGGTAGGGGTAGAAGGAAATTTTGGGGTGGTATTTGATGAAGTGGGGTGAAGTTGTTTGGAACAACAATGAATGCAGTGGTGGTGGGGATGAGCTGAAGGCAGATGTATGGTATGATATGAAGGAAATGGTACAGAGAATGTAATGACAGTGAACAATGAGGCAGTTGTGGATTATTGTAGGGAAGGTGGAGGGTGTTGGCAAGTTGATGTATGTGGCTGTAGTTGTGTAGGGTAGTTGATGTTGGTAGTGGGAAGATGAGGCCAAGGCAGTGCAGCAGTGTTGTTTTCGGGTTGGTCAGAGAAGGTAGTGAGATGTCTGAAGGCAAAGTGACAGTGTTGTTTGCGGGTTGTCTGAAGGTAGTGAGATGTTTACGGGTTGGTCAGTAGTGTTGTCAGTAGTGTTGTTTGCAGGTTGTGCAGCAGTGTTGCCGCGGTGAAGAGGGAAGGTGAAGTGCTGTTGGATGAGCTTGATGGCGGAACTGTTGATAGGGGAGATTTGAGCAAGGCAGTGACAGTGGTTGTTTGAATGGCCGAGCGTGTTTGGTATGTGGCAATGGAGAGTTATGTTTTGGTTGATATTAGACAGAGGAGGGAGTTGCACTGGTTGCTGGTGTTAACTAATAGCAGTTGCAATGTATAGGGAGAGGCGACAAGGGTTGAACTGCACTATAACTGATAGCAGTTGCAATCTACAATTGTTGAAATGGCAACGATGTGGTATGTGTGATGTCAGAGGGGGGATATTGGAGTTTGGGCAGAGAGGATTAGTTGAAGTATGAATGGATGGTGAAATGTTGGGTGGTTGATATGTTGTAGATAGTTTGATGGTGAATTGTTTGAAAGAGCAGCAGTTTTGTAGTGAAGTAATGGTTTGTGCTGTATGTGTTCTAAAGTAAAGTAGGAAAGAGGCAGTTGTGTTTGCTGATGATGTATGTGGTGAGGAGGTTGACTGCTGTATTGGTGATGTAACTGCAATGGTCAGTGGGATGGCTTGGAGTTTATTTGTGATGGGTATTTGAAAGTGGTCAGTGGCAGTGGTATTTGTGATGGGTATTGGAGTTTATTTGTGGCTTGCAGTGGTCAGTGGTATTTGAAAGTGGAGTGGCTGTGCAAATGAAACTTGTAAACAATAAAATGATGTATGGGTGAAATCAATGTAAACAATAAAATGATGATGGAGATTTGTAAAAACAAAGTAAAGATTGTAAAAATAAAGTAAAGCTTGACTGGCAGCAAATGATTATGTGATGCTTTCCCAAGTTGTTTGCTGTTGAAACAAGTTGCACCAAACAGAGCTAGTCGCATCATATGAAGAGAGAGGAACGCGGGCACACGATGCAGGGTCTGGTAACAGGTGTTCGGTTGCAGTTTAGAAGGAGGGTGGTGGCAGTGTAGAGGTTGGAATGATTGGAAGCGTATTTAGTAATATAATAAACAATTAAACAACTCTAGTTTGTACTTTATTGTTTACATTAACCAGATTTTCATTCAATAATAAACTAAATAATTACCAGTACATAGAATCAGTGCATAGAATGATTTAGCTGTTAATTTTGAGTATTTTCTTTGTTTGCCGCACATATTTTTTTCCATATTTCGGTATTCATGATAATTTATGTTTACTTTTTATGACTAAAAGACGTATGTGCTTTTTGACAGGTGGTGTATGATGCTCTGGGTTTACGCTATGGTGGAAGGCATGAAAAAATATGTTGCCGCACTCATTCTCCTTCAAATGTGTTTTGTGTCGATGTTCTTACATCTTTACTTTTACTATGTATTGTTTTGGTTAGCTATGGTTGTATGGATTGTTACTTTTATTATGTATTGTTTTGGTTAGCTACGATTGTATGAATTGTTACTAATATTTATATGATTAATATTGTGCACGAAATGCTTTTATTCATATATTTTTTTATGCTTAATTGTTAATACTGTGTGAGATACCGTATATTACATCCTTTTTATATTAATGCTAGGAATAAAAATTGTCATGGTTATACATATTATAGCATTATGCTAGTGCAATAAAAATATTCTGCAACGATTAAACAGTTTTCATAGCAAGTAAATAATGCTATGAAAGACTAAAGTAAACATTCTATAGTGTTTTTTAAGCATTTATAGTTGCTATAATAATCAGGCAATGATATTTCTATAGCATTTATAATTGCTATAATAATCAGGTAATGATATATCTACAGCGTTTACAATTGCTATAGAAATGTACTTGTATGTCATGAACCATCCATTTAATAGCAATTTAGAAACGCTATAAGCAACGTCAATTATAGCATGTTCTTTATAGTGATTCCGAGGTTGCTATTATAGATCCCTGACATATTACAACTTGTTGATATACAGCGTTTATAAAAATGCCATCGTATCCTTTTACAACGTTTTTTAAACGCTATAAAAAGGTATTTTTCTTGTAGTGTTTTTTACCCCATAATAATCCTCCCTTTTGAATAGTTTGAGTCTGACATGTGTGGTTTATTGTCTATTTAAACCATCCAAAAAGGTGGACCGTTACATTTTGTATCAGAGCTAGGTTTAGCGATAACCTTAG
The DNA here is from genome assembly GCA_030765085.1 of Allium cepa. Classification (NCBI taxonomy): domain Eukaryota; kingdom Viridiplantae; phylum Streptophyta; class Magnoliopsida; order Asparagales; family Amaryllidaceae; genus Allium; species Allium cepa. The sequence continues at coordinate 350,836,312 of CM060928.1, forward strand.
CTTTGTGGGGTTTGACTCATTAGAGATAGGGTAGTAATACCCTAGAACGAGTTTGTTTGAGTGTATATATATGAAAGAGCATACTTGTTAGTGTTATAAAATGTTTTTATATTGTGTTAATTTTTTCTGTTTAGTATTTGTAAATTCTGGTTTGTACATAGGACCCTATAGCGTCGATAGGGATTTCTAAATACTTAATAAGGCAAACTGACACAATATTGGTTTTGAAATATAGGTAAATGAAACAATTTTACCTAGTATTATATTTTGTATATAAAAGAATAAATTTTATAAATGGATATAGTTGTGTGCAATATGTTTGTTTGTTAGGTAATGAAATTTTATAAATATTGAATTATAGAATGTTAGCGCCAAAATTGGTCACTAACACCCTTAGAGAGTTTGTGTAGAGAGATTAATGAAGAAGATAAATTAAAATAGAGAAGATAATATAAATTAAAATGCGGGAGACGTGAACATGGAATTTATAGTGGTTCGGCGTTGTAGCCTACGTCCACTTTGAAGTTGATCCTTTATTTCTTCACTTTAAACTTGATTACAGATACAATCCGCTTTTAAGTATTCGAATACCATTGTGAAATAAAAGTAGAAGTCTTGGATGAGGTTTGGATGCGGCAGAGTCTCCCCTGTGTTCTCTGAAATCTCCTCCTCCTTTTCTGTGCCCCTGCCCCTCTATTTATAGACGAATGTGGGTTGGACTTCCCTGGTGGGCCAGATGGCTAGACAGCTCGGTCTAGATAGGACGCGCCCTGCATGCTGAGTGGAACATGCCGAACGGTCGGCATGCCAGCCCTCCTTTCCAAGTCGATGGATCTCTCTGTTGAATGGAGGAAGCGGGCCGAACGATGCTGGGATGCCGAGTGAGGCGTGGATGCCGAGTGAAAGGATACGCCGAGTAGAGGGGATGCCGAACACAGGACATGCCGAGCACGGGATGTGCCGAACGAAGGGTATGCCGAGTGAAAAGCAGGCCGAGTGGAGGGAGTGCCGAGTGAAATGCTGAAGGTCTCGTGCCGAGTGCAAACCTTGATGGACGTACGTTCTTCAATGCCGAGTACAACCCTGCATGCCGAACGTTCTAGTTGCCTGGTTGATTCTCCAGGTAACATTTTGCCCCCCAAAGTACACCGTGTGTTCGAACAGGGTGTGCTTTGAACTACTGGATTAGTGCATTGCCGCCGAATGCCAAGGATGCCGAACGATCTTGCCGAACGATGCGAGTGCCGAATGACTGGAAGCCGAGTGAAACCGTTTTGACCGGTAGAGCCGGTCAGATTCCCTTCATCTTCCTCTTCTTCTCTATAAAAGCCGCCTTCTTTCCTTCTCTTTTCTCACTTCTTGCTTTTACAATTCCGAGCTCACAAACCATTCGTGCAATCAGAATTCAAGGGTTTCTCATAACTTTCCTACGTTCGATCCACGTACTAGGTATCTTCTTACCCGAGTTCCTCTTCTGGCAATTCCCCATCGATTCGCTGTTGGTGGGGACTTAAGTTCGATTTGGAATGTTTCCAAGGTCGAGCGTCTAGTTGTAGAGAGAGAGAGAGAACCAAATTCGAATGCCTTGTAGGATCATTAGTGAGTGTTCGGCGGAGGAGGAGAAGGTATGGAGGATATGCCGAGTGTTTGGACTCGACATAATCTTAGTTTGGCACGGCGTAGTTTTGGCCGAATGACACTAGCTCAGTGCGAACTGAAGCTGGGCCGGACGATGGCCGTATGCCGAATTGTAGCCCTGCCGAGGCACTACTTTAGCTGAACAAACTGTTATGCCGAGCGTACATAAATGCCGAGCCTACCTCCATGCCGAGCAAACCAACATACCGAACGTACTTGAGTGCCGAACAAACTATCCTGCCGAACAAACTAAGTGCCGAGCAGACCTTAATGCCGAACCCAAGTGAATGCCGAACAAACTATCATGCCGAACATAACTAGGTGCCGAGCAGACCTTAATGCCGAACCCAAGTGAATGCCGAACAAACTATCATGCCGAACAGACCTAAATGCCGAATATACTTAACATGCCGATCATACATAAATACCGGACCTATCTCCATGCCGAACATAGTTAGCATGCCGAGCATAATTAGGTGCCGAGCACACATAAATGCCGGACATATACAAATGCCGAACATACTCTCCTTGCCCAATTTCATAACTGGTCTTTACTTGGCATAATCGGATAATTACCTCTAGTGTCTTACTACAGTCGTTATTCAGAAGGCTTTCGGAGACGGTCAGCGATGACGGTTTTCAGAAGCGATGTTTTTAGGCTTGACGTTATATTAAATGCTTATGTTGCACTAGTTCACATACCACACGGGGGGGGGGGGGGGGGGGTTATCTGCGTTGTTAATTCTAACGTCGATCATTTTTCGAGCATAGTTCACACAGGTGCTTGGTTGGGTCTGCTATTTATTCAAGATGTCCAAAAGATCCAGTTCTGCTACACTTTCCGACAAACCTAGGCCGTCTTCTAAGCGAACGGCCCCCGACACAACTGACTCGTCAGTTTCTCCCGCTCATGACTGGGCTCCCGATACTTTGGAATTGTCGATTTTACTGGATGACCCAGTTGACTCACAGGCTTCGAGAGTCACTGAGGCCGCTCTTAAGCGGATATGTTCTACTCATGACATTCTGTTTGCTGACGTGCTCGTTCCGTCGGGGCATGACCGCCCACATCTACCCCCAGTGGGATATACGGCATGTAGCAAGTTCATGTGCTGGGTTGGTAGCGTGCCACCTTTTAATCTATTCCTTCGCGACATGCTGCAGTATCTGGACGTTGCCCCGTCTCAACTTCATCCAAATGGTCATGCTTTCATTTATGACACGTACATGCTTTTCATGGCCGTCTTCTCCAGGCCTCCAACTCCCGGCGATGTAAGGTACATCTATATGACCAAGAAATGGGGAGAAAGCCCCTCTTACATGTTTCTTGAGCCACATCGGAAGTGCCAGCTTTTCACTAGCACGTGGAGTAGCAAATTCGCCCTGTACAAACAGGAGTGGTTTTACGTGCGCTGCCCCCAAGGCTTTGCGAGGCGGTGGGTTAAAGGAAGTAAGTCCTTTCTCTGAGTTGATGTCCGTTCCCGATTGAGGTTGAACTTCTCCTAACTCATTGTTCTATTTTTTCAGATCTCGTCCCCCGTCCCGAGGGCCGGGGGTACTCCGATGCTGTCGACGCCATTAGAGCTCTTCCTGCTGAAGAGCGAGATATCCGAGCCCTCATTTCCAATGAGTCACTATCGAAGTTCGGCTTGCTAACCCCTGGCCGTCGGGTTAGCCTTCCAGAGGGCGTATCGCTTCCCAAGTCCGTGCCCGTCAGAGGGAAAAAATTGCCTGAATCATCCGTTCGCCCTTCTCTTGAAGCACCGGAAGAAGGGGAAATTCCAGGCGAGCCACCTAAAAAGCGAGGTGAGGATTTAGGTCCTGCAGCTAAAGTTCATGATATCGAAACGTCATCTTCCCCTTCGAAGGGGAGAAAGGAGCTGGCGCGCAAGTTGAGGAAAGAGAAGGTTGGTGGGACTTCCAAAGCTACGCATGTTCAGCCAGAGAAAGAGGCTTCTTCACAGCGCGTTGGAAGTTCTCTGAAAGGCTTATCGAACCTCTCTATTCCCGACGACTTGGTCGACTATGATTTCGATGGCCCGGAGCTGTTTAAGTTTCGCTCACCCGTCAGGGGTGATGCGGGCATCCCGGCCCCGATCCAAGGGGAAAAAACTCCCGTTAGCAAAGCCACTGGTCCGTCGGGGGGTAGCACTAGGACACACACAGACACATGCATTTCACTTTGCACCTACTTTTCTTTCACCATTCTGCTCTCTCGCTAATTCGCTATTGTTTGATTGCAGGTGACATGGGGCGCTCTCACGGATACGACCGCCTTCGCGGTTCGTCGACTTTACGCCAGTCTGGTCGGGACTCGGGCCTCGGGAAGCGCCGAGACAGAGACAGCGACGGCGACCGAGATTATCATGCCCGGGACTCGTCATCCCGGAAGAAAACTTATTATCAGCCCGAACACCGCCAGGAGACCTCTTCTTATCAGGAGCGAAGCAAAGACAAACGTGGCCATAAGAGGTCGCATTCTGCTGCTCCCTGTGAGCAACACTCTGACTCTTCTTCTACCCGGCACTCCCGAGATTCTCATAGGAAGGGCGAACTTTCAAAGCCGTCTCCTCCCGCTCCCGTAACAGACCCGACAGTGTCGGAGAGATTGAACGAACTTAAGGCTAAGTTTCCGAAGATTTGTTTTGATGGGTTAAAGTTCCTCCCGGCGATTCATCTTATTCCCGGAGATGTCAAACAAAATGCTATCGCCTGTACCAATGACGTCTACGTGCAACATGACGCGTTCGTCCATCTGGCTGAGAAACTTTCTGAAGTCTCTATGGAGCGCCAGCACGAAATTGACCGCCTAAAGCTTGAAGCTATTCATGACAGGGATATCATTAAGGCCCAGGATGAAGAAATTGCCGCCTATAAGTCCGAGCTTGAAGCTACTCATCAGAGCGCTAAGGACACCGCCGAGGCTGTTTCCCGCCTTGAATTGACTCATAAGAAAGAGCTCGATGAAGCGGTTCAAAGGTGTGGGGGCATTAGCTTTGGAGAAAGACTCCGTTCAGAAGGAGCGGGACACACTTAGTTATCGGGTTAAGGAACTCGAAGAGCAACTTTTCGAGGAGAGGAAAGAGAAAGTGGCTGCCCAGGTTGAGGCACAACATTATTGTGATGAGATTGTCGCCACCCGACTCCTAAAGGGGAAACTTGAAGACGATCTCTCCAAAGTCGAGGCACTGAGGAATGAGGCCCGTGAGGAAGGTAAAAGGGCAGCAACTGTCGACATCGACTCTCTCCTTGAGGCGGCTAGGGAAGAAGGCAGGGAGGAGATAAAGACCGAATTCGACCCGCTCATCGCTGAGTTCAATGCCCTAGTTCTCATGCATCGAGATCTAACTTTTCTGGGCGACGGCTACCTTGAGTCATTGGCCGAGGCATGGGAGACCCTGATTCAGATCAGGAAGGTTGAGAGCGGTGCCGATGAGGTCGACGAAGAAGCATTGATAAAAGAATTCCTGAGGGGGAAGGAGCCTTCAGATTTATCGGTGGCTAAAGCCCTCTACAGCAAAGGTTCTCCCTCCAGGAAAGGGAAAGAGGTGGCTACGGACCCTTCCGGCGTTGTGCCCCCAGTTCACGTGCCTACCCAATCGGCCAGTCGGTCAACACTTGACCCCTTCGAGCAGCACGTTGGTTATGATCCGGAAGCCCCCAGGCTTGGAATTCATGTTTTATCTCCCATTCCGGAGGGCGGGACACCCCTGGCGACTGAGAACCCACCGGCATCTGGTGAGTAACCTCTGGGCTTTACAAAGATCTTTCTCGTTCCCTCAGAAGTTGTTGTGTTCTAACACTTGTTTATTTTCGTGTCTTCTGTGCAGGTTGTTCTGACCCCAAGCCCACTTCGAGGAGCGATGCCGCCAAGGAGGTGGAGATAAAGGCGAGTGAGGCTACTCAAGTCGGCGGAGATCCTGGTCCAGATGCTCAAGTAATCGGGGCGTTGGATGAAGGCAAATATGACTCTTCCTCGGAGAGTTTCGAAGTAGAAATCACTGGCGCCTCTGAGCACACATCCGACTTGAGCATGAAGGAACGGCTCGAGAAAGAGAAAAGAGATACGACCTCAGTCAAGGTCGGGCCACGTGAAGTGGACCTGGACGATCCTTTGAACAAACCATTGAAGATCATTTTTCCTGGCAAGTCCCAGCCCATGGATGTTCCCCCTACGTCTTCGGTCGTCACTCCTCCGTCAGGGAAGGATTCCAAGAGTAAGCGCTCTGGGAAGGAACCATCCGGGAAGAAGTCAAAGAAACACAAGAAATGACCGTCGTCCCCGTTCAACGAGAACTAGTTTAAGTCATGTATTAATTTTTGTAGACTGTGTAAATAGGCTGTTGGCCCCGGACTTCGGAGCGTTTTTGTAACGGGAAGCTTTTTGTGAATAAAATTTGATCTTCACTTTTTTCTTCTCAAAAGACTTTTATTATTCGGTTTCTTTTATGGTTGTGATTGAAATCTGAATTGTTATGGGTAACTTAGACTTCTTGGTTCGTCTTTACATGGCTTGTGAGCTTCCCTGGATTTGATCAATCTCCACTTGGTGCTTCAAGCACTTAGAATATTTCATAGCCCGTATGTTGGGGACTTGACATATCCAAGTCATTTGCGTCGTAGTTCCTATTCAAGGAACTCGGAGGTCTGAACTGCTTGTAATTAAGTCTATACACCGGACTTCGAGTACTCCAGTCCGTGCTCCGGGGACTTGGAGATTTCGAGTCATTTGTATTCGAGTCCGCACTCTGTGGACTTGGAGATTTCGGATCATTTATACTCGAGTCCGCATTCTGGGGACTCAGAGTACTCCAGTCCGCGCTCTGGGGATTTGGAGGTTTCAAATCGTTTATACTCGAGTCCGCACTCTGGGGACTTAGAGTACTCCAGTCCGCGCTCCGGGGACTTGGAGATTTTGAATCGTTTATACTAGAGTCCGCACTCTGGGGACTTAGAGTACTCCAATCCGCGCTCCGGGGACTTGGAGATTTAGAATCGTTTATACTCGAGTCCGCACTCCGGGGATTTAGAGTACTCCAGTCCGCACTCCGGGGACTTGGAGATTTTGAATCGTTTATACTCGAGTCCGCACTCCGGGGACTTAGAGTACTCCAGTCCGCACTCCGGGGACTTGGAGATTTTTTGTCGTTTATACCCGAGTCCGCACTCCGGGGACTTAGAGTACTCCAGTCCGCACTCCGAGGACTTGGAGATTTTTTATCGTTTATACTAGAGTCCGCACTCTGGGGACTTAGAGTACTCCAGTCCGCACTCCGGGGACTTGGAGATTTTGAATCGTTTATAGTCGAGTCCGCAATCCGGGGACTTAGAGTACTCCAGTCCGCACTCCGAGGACTTGGAGATTTTTTGTCGTTTATACTCGAGTCCGCACTGCGGGGACTTAGAGTACTCCAGTCCGCACTCTGGGGATTTGGAGATTTTTTGTCATTTATACTCGAGTCCGCACTCCGGGGACTTACAGTACTCCAGTCCGCACTCCGGGGACTTGGAGATTTTTTGTCGTTTATACTAGAGTCCGCACTCTGGGGACTTAGAGACTCCAGTCCGCACTCCGGGGACTTGGAGATTTTGAATCGTTTATACTCGAGTCCGCACTCCGGGGACTTGGAGATTTTTTGTCGTTTATACTCGTGTCCGCACTCCGGGGTTAGAGTACTCCAATCCGCACTCCGGGGACTTGGAGATTTTTTGTCATTTATTATAAGCGTTCGTACGCTAGCCAGGATATCATAATTTTTAATTGCGCGTCATAGGAATATCATACGAAGAGACATTGGTCATTCATGGAAAAGATGGCTTCAAGCCTTTATTGATGAAAACAAGCTAGATTATCTTATCACATGCCAAGAAGAAAGCATACTGGAAATAAATGCAACTACCGCATAAAGGAAATAGGCTAAGTGTAATAACGCCGCAAATGCTCGTTGTTCCATGCTCGAGGGAGTGTCGCACCATCGACGGTCGTTAGCTTGAAAGTTCCTTCTCCAAGCCTCCGTTCGATGACGTATGGACCTTCCCATGCGGGATTCATGTGCGAAGGGGTTGGAATGACTCGTTTCAAAACGAGATCTCCCACACTAAAGGTTCTTGGCTGGACTTTTCCATTATAATATTTAGCGACTCGGTGTCTGTATGAGGCTGCTCTCAAATCAGCTTCTTCACGTTTCTCATCAATGAAGTCTAATGATTCCAATAGGAGATCTTGGTTTGATGCAGGATCGTAATAGGTTACCCGGTGTGACGGAACTTCAAGTTCTACGGGTATGACGGCTTCCGTGCCGTACGCCAGTGCGAATGGTGTGTGGCCAGTCGCAGTTTTGTGGGTAGTTCTATAGGCCCAAAGCGCTGTTGGGAGTTCATCCACCCACTTGCCTCTAGCCTTTTCCAAACGCTTCTTCAATATGGACTTGATTATTTTATTGACGGCTTCTACCTGCCCATTCGCCTTCGGGTGAGCAACTGCTGCGAACCTTTTCTCAATGCCATACCTCTGACAGAACTCTTTGAATTCCTTGCTTTCGAATTGAGTTCCGTTGTCCGTTATGATGGTCCGTGGGAGGCCAAAACGACATATGATATTTCGTACAACGAAATTAATGACTTTCTTGGTGGTGATTGTGGCCATTGGCTCTGCTTCCGCCCACTTGGTGGAATAATCGACTGCCACTATTGCATATTTCGCGCCTCCTTTGGTTATGGGCAGAGATCCAATTAGGTCGATTCCCCACATTGCAAATGGCCAGGGACTAACCATTTGTGTGAGTTCCGTTGGCGGAGCTCTCGGAATCTTTGCATATATCTGGCATTTGTCGCATCTTTTCGCATAGTCTGCAGCATCCCGATTTACAGTCGGCCAATAATATCCATAGCGGAGGATTTTCCTCGCCAAAGTTTTCCCCCGGTATGATCACCACATTCTCCCTCATGGACTTCTTCCAACACCCGTTTTACCTCGTCATGGGCCACGCACCGGAGTAAGGGGGTCGAGAATCACCTCCGATACATTATCCCGTCTTGCATTACATAACGCGAAGCCTTACGAAGGACTTGGCGTCTTTCGCTTCTTTTCTCAGGTAAGTCCCCGTATAGCAAGTATTGTTTGATCGGGGTCAGCCATGATCCCCTTTCGAGTTCGGTCTCCAAGACGAGATCTATCTTCATCATGTTTATACTTGGAGCAAGCAGAGTCTCGATAGGGAACAATCCCATCTGCTGTGCATCGCCAGTACTCGCGAATTTAGCCAACGAGTCGGCCTCCCTGTTCTGTTCGCGCGGGACATGCGAAATGTCATAATATTCCAGGTTTACTAGTAGCTCCCGGACCCGAGCAAGGTAAGGAGCCGGTCTCTGTCCTTTCGCTTGGTAGTCTCCCCGTACCTGATATACCACCAGCTGTGAGTCGCAGAAGATTTCGATGGACTTTACCCTCAGTTCATTGGCAAGTCTTAAGCCAGCAATCAGTGCTTCATATTCGGCTTCGTTATTTGTCGCTGTAAATTTGAGCTTCAAAGCGTAGCAAATCGATCAGTTTTCGGGAGTTACCAGAACTATCCCAGCTCCCGACCAACGGTCGTTAGATGCCCCGTCAGTGAACATCTTCCATCGGACAGGAGGGATTACTTTGTGATTTTCACTCGGTTCATCCGGAATGGTGAACTCAGCAACGAAGTCAGCTAATGCTTGCCCTTGGATGGTCCATCGCGGCAGGTAGGTGATATCAAACTGGCTTAACTCGATGTTCCACTTTAGCATCCTACCGAAAGTTTCCGGTCGTTGGAGTACCTGTCGCAAGGGTTGGTCAGTGTAAACACTGATTGAATGCGCCTGAAAGTAGGGACGAAGCTTGCGTGATGCAATCACCAGGCAATAGGAAAGTTTCTCGATCTTTGGATAATTCTTTTCTGCCCCCGTCAGTCGTTTACTAACATAGTACACCGGCCTTTGAACCTTGTCTTCTTCGCGAACTAGGGTTGTACTGATAGCGTGTTGAGACACAGCCAAATATACGTACAACGTCTCATGGTCTACTGGTTTTGACAACACTGGAGGACTTTCCAAGTGTCTTACCAGGGCTCAGAATGCTTCCTCGCAGTCAGTCGTCCATTCGAAGTTTCTCTTTCTTTTCTTTATGACATCGAAGAAAGGAACACACTTATCTGTGGCTCTGGATATGAATCGACTGAGCGCAGCTACTTTTCCGTTCAAGCTCTGTACCTGTTTTATGGTTCTAGGTGCCTGTATATCTCGGTAGGCCTGGATCTTTTCTGGGTTAGCTTCAATTCCTCGTGCATTCACAATGAAACCCAAGAACTTTCCCGGCGCTACGCCGAAAGAACACTTTAGGGGGTTGATTTTCATTTCGAAGAGCCTCGGTATATCGAACATTTCCGCCAAGTCTCGAATGTGGTCGTTTGACTGCCGTGACTTCACAAGCATGTCATCCACATAGACTTCCATTGTTTTCCCAATCTGATCTTTGAACATTCGATTTACCAGACGCTGGTAAGTTGCTTCGGCGTTCTTCAGTCCGAAGGGCATCACTACATAGCAGTATAACCCAACATTTGTGACAAAGCTGGTGTGTTCTTGGTCTGGGATGTGCATCGAAATTTGGTTGTATCCAGAGTATGCATCCATAAATGACAATAACTCATGCCCTGCAGTTGAATCGACCAGTTGATCAATTCGTGGTAGCGGGAAGCTATCCTTCGGGCATGCTTTGTTTAAATCAGAATAGTCAACGCAGGTTCTCCATTTCCCGTTTGCTTTCTTAACCAACACAGGGTTGGACACCCATTCCGGGTAGAGGGCATCGCGGACAAACCCATTGACTTTGAGTTTATCCACCTCCTCTTTGAGAGCTGTAGACCTCTCCGGGTCCATGCCTCTCCTTTTTTGCTTCACAGGTACGTTTTTCGGGTCTATATTCAACATATGGCTCGCAATTGCAGGGGAAATCCCACGCATATCAGAGTGTGTCCAGGCGAAGACATCAAGATTCGCTCGGAGGAAATTAGATAAATTCTCTGCCATTAGGGGATCGAGCTGTGACCCAATTTTAAGAACTCGTGTCGGGTCGCTGTGGCTAACTGGAATATCAATTGTTAGTTCGGCCGGTGCTGCGTCTGGTTCCCTGGGTTCCCCTTTGTCATCTCTCGGATCTATGTCTACAACGATCCAAGAATGTCGCCCGAGCCAGGGCTCGGGCGCTAATTGTCAATCATCAGAATTCGGGATGCGGACGATGATGTCTGCAGTCTTCCCCTTTTCTCTGCGCTGGGCCACTCTCATCTCAGCCACGTAACATGCACGTCCGGTTGCTTGGTCGCCATGCACTACGCCAACTCCTTTGTCCGTCGGGAATTTCAGTGTGAGACACCACGGGGCCAAGGCTGCCCTAAAATCTGCGAGGGCTGGTCGTCCCAAAAACACGTTGTATGGTGAATCAACATCCAGCACTATGAATGGTAGGATTCGCACTCTCCTGCGTTCACCTTGTCCCGGTTCAACTGGTAACTCCACATATCCTACTACGTCTGTGGCTGCGCCGTTAAAGCCATGGATTCGGGCTTTAGATGGCTTCAAATCCTTAGTCTCCAGCTTCATTTGGTCATACGCTTTCTTGAAGATGATGTTAACGGAACTTCCGCAATCAATTAGGATTCTCCTTACGAATGCCGGTCCGATGGTTGCGGATATGACCAATGGATTGATGGTGGGAGCTTCCACCTTATCCGCGTCTCTATTCCTGAATACAATATCGTCGTGCATCGTGCGCTGCTGCTTTGCGGGAGTTCCATCCTCCACATTTGAACAGCACTCATGCTCTGTATGTCTCAAGGAATTAGCATATCGCTCCATTTCCTGCCAATTTTTATCCGCAGGATGAGGTCCACCAGCAATTGTTTTAATAATCAATCTTCCCACAGTTCGAGTAGGTTGCTCTGGTTGGTGTAGAGCTGGGCCACGTCCGGGGTCTGAAGTCTCTTGTCTTCCTTCTGGCGTATCTTTGACAAATTCCTGCAGCTTCTTCTGCCTAATCAATTTCTCAATAGCGTCATGGAGATGCCTACATTCGTCTGTGTTGTGCCCATAAGACTCGTGAAAGCGGCAATACTTTCCAGTCCGCTTTTGCTCCTCTGTTGATTCCTTAGGGCGTGGTTTTCTGTATTGAAAAGTGTTGCAGGTCGATAAGTAGATGTTTTCAAGAGACGCATTCAGTGGAGTGTATTCGTTGTAGGTTGGGATCCTTGACTTCCATCTCCCCGTTTCCTTCTTCTTTTCAGGATTTCCACTTCCAGTTCCCTTAGACTGCCCGGGCTTATTTTGGGCGCTGGCCTGAGTCTTTCCAGGGTTATCGTCGGTTGCTTTCATGGCGATGTTGCCCTTTACAGACTCCTGAACGGACCCTGGTGCCTTGTCTTTCCTTATCCACCGAACTTCTTCCCTCCTTATGAACTGGTGGGCTTTCGAATAGAAACGTTCCAACGTAGCTGGTGGCTTTCCCGCCAACCAATCCCTAAATTCAGAGTCCGGATCCACTCCACGCATTACTGCCATCAAAATCGCGTGGTCGTTTGGATTGCTCACTTCAGTAGCGGCAACATGAAATCTCTGCAAGTATGCTTTCAGTGATTCTCCAGGAGCTTGGGTCACGCTTGATAAGGACATCACATCCTTGGGTCGAGTGGCGTGTATCCTGAATTGTTCTATGAATTTCCTTGCTAATTCGTCGAAGTTTGAGATTGACCGTGGAGGAAGTCGAGTGAACCACATGGTGGCAATTCTGGACAGAGTTATTGGAAAGCACCTGCACTTAGTTGCGTCATTGGCCCTTGCTGAATCCATCATCCATCCATACCTCATTACATGTTGTCTAGGGTCAGTTTTTCCTTCATAGGCGGGTATGGTGGGCATGTTAAACTTCCTTGGGTATTCAGCCCGTGGAATGGTATCTGTGAAGGGAGTATGACTCTTAGACATTCCCCAATCTTCATTAGTCAAACCTTGATTCTCTCTCATCAACTGCCTGACCATAGCTGTCAAATCCGGGGTTTGTATGGTAGGAGGAAGGTTGGGTTCCGCTCCATGGGCTTGATTTCTAGCAGAGCGATCAGTGGCACCTGCTTGGTCATCTTCATCCTTGCGGCGTCTACGCCTGGGAGGTTCATCAGCTGAAGTTGAGCTATCATCTTCAAAGTAGGGGACAGGGCTACCTCCAGCATTCTGATGCTGCTGTTGAGCAAGTTGGGTCATGAGGTCAGCATTAACTTGCATTTGCTCAGCGAGTTGCCTTCTGCTTTCCGTAAGCTCTTTTATCAAGTCATTCAATTCTGCTCGTGAAACAACTTCCGCTTGGTTTTGGCTGGAGGGCCCCGTGCCTCGAATTGCTTGTTGATCGTTAGGTCCAAGTTGTTGAACACTAGCGGTTTCGCGGGCATCTACATTTTGGGAGGTCGATCTTGTTCATGGTCTTCCCATGGTAGAGTCGTTGGTTGTAACTCTGAGTAGAATCAACAGATGCATTATGGATAATTACGGATCTTCTTCGGGGGATTTATGCAATCCAGTAGCTACAAAGTAGATCCTCACAACCTGACAATTCGGTTCTCAGTGAAAGCACCAAAATGTTAGCGCCAAAATTGGTCACTAACACCCTTAGAGAGTTTGTGTAGAGAGATTAATGAAGAAGATAAATTAAAATAGAGAAGATAATATAAATTAAAATGCGGGAGACGAGAACACAGAATTTATAGTGGTTCGGCGTTGTAGCCTACGTCCACTTTGAAGTTGATCCTTTATTTCTTCACTTTAAACTTGATTACAGATACAATCCGCTTTTAAGTATTCGAATACCATTGTGAAATAAAAGTAGAAGTCTTGGATGAGGTTTGGATGCAGTAGAGTCTCCCCTGTGTTCTCTGAAATCTCCTCCTCCTTTTCTGTGCCCCTGCCCCTCTATTTATAGACGAATGTGGGTTGGACTTCCCTGGTGGGCCAGATGGCTAGACAGCTCGGTCTAGATTGGACGCCCCTGCATGCTGAGTGGAACATGCCGAACGGTCGGCATGCCGAGCCCTCCTTTTCAAGTCGATGGATCTCTCTGTTGAATGGAGGAAGCAGGCCGAACGATGCTGGGATGCCGAGTGAGGCGTGGATGCCGAGTGAAAGGATACGCCGAGTAGAGGGGATGCCGAACTCAGGACATGCCGAGCACGGGATGTGCCGAACAAAGGGTATGCCGAGTGAAGAGCAGGCAGAGTGGAGGGAGTGCCAAGTGAAATGCTGAAGGTCTCGTGCCGAGTGCAAACCTGGATGGACGTACGTTCTTCAATGCCGAGTACAACCCTTGACTGCCGAACGTTCAGACGTGTCGAGTGCTCATTTGTGCCGAGTACAACCCTGCATGCCGAACGTTCTAGTTGCCTGGTCGATTCTCCAGGTAACATAGAATATGATTTGCAAATAAAGTAAATAAGAACTAAAAATTTGAGAATGTAAGTTCCGGGGTTTTGAATTTGGCTTTCAAAAGATTTTGGAATATAATATTAGTAGTATTTGAAGTATTTTCAGATATAAATATTTTTAATGCAATTTAAAGGAAATGTTTTAAAAGAAGTTTTAAAGGAAATAAGTTCCATACTCCGTTCTCTATCACTGGAAAATAATTTCGGCGATGAGTGCACGCATCATCGACGTTCATTTTCGAGTTCCAAAATGGAAAGACCGCTTTAGTAGTTTTACTACACATTTGAACGTATGTGGAACGGTGTCAGAGATGTTTACGGGTTTGACATCTCCTATCCAGTGTCAACGTGAGTGCAATAACTTAAGAGATGTTCATGATTACCATCTCCTAAGGATCCGTTAAATTATCTACTATGTAGTATAATACGTTGTTATAATAGTGTCTATAGTAAAGTAAAAGTATTAAAATAACATGAAGGTGTTACCCCTATCCCCCTTAACACATTTTTATATATTCCCATAGTCTATACAGCACCGTAATTCCTTCGTAAACTGGAGGGCTATCAAAGGGCACTCCATAGGTATGGTACAAAACAAACTCATAGAAGGCGCTCTAGGGCATGTGAACAAGACACTCGAGGCAATGCCAGGGTAGATATACCAATTGCGGATCCGGACTGGTGGTAATGCATAGCAGCTACTGCCGCCCATCTCGAAACACACTTCCAAATCAAAATCAAAGGGTGGCCACCAAATCAATCACAAAGCAATCAAATGGTATCGAAGAAATGTGTCCGATCGGAGGAATGACCTCACTTGGCCCGGCAGGGTCACGGGAGTCAGGGTCATGTCATACCTATACAGAAATTGTTCACCAAACCATCCTACTTCATTTCTGGAATCTCCACCATGTACACAGTTGTTAAAGTGGTTTTCGGTATTGGCAGAGAATATGACAATATCCAACCCCGATCTCTTTAACAACCAAACGCTTATTTCACACCGGATGGTTCTTTTACATTTCCAAAATCATTTCACATCTTATATCAAAATATCATATTATCAAAACCATATCACTTTCGAAATCATATTCATTTTGAAATCATATTCACCCTTTAAATCATATCATTTCTGAAATCATAATTTCTCTCAAAAATCATATTTCCAATTAGGCTAAATCCTCACTTCAAAATCATCATATTCAATTTATTTTAACATTTAAATTCTAACTTAGGTTATAGCATCATTTAACTGTATTTGCTTTTAAACAATGAATTTGAATATAAACACTTCCTTTTGCTTAGTCTGAAAATTAGAAAATAGTTTAGATAGTTATAAATAGTTAAAATAGTTATAAATAGTTAAAATACTCTAAAATAGTTTAATTATAGATTAAAAATACTTGTTAAATTGATTTAAGATAGTTAGATAGATTTAAAATAGATTAAATATAATTAAACTAGATTAAATAGCTTTAAAATAAATTAATTAGATTTAAAATAAGTTAAAATGGTTTAATTAGTTTTAAAATAAATTAAATGGTTTAAAATAGGTAAAATGATTTAATACAGTCAATATAAATTAAAATAGTTTAATAATTTGAAAATCTTAAAATTTAGAATCTTTAAAATAATATATTTTTGAACAGTTTATATTAAAACATGAATTTGAAATTTATACCAATTTAAACTATTTATTTCATTTCGACACATTTGGACCATTTCAATTTCCCCATAAAACCCAATTCCAACTCTTCAGTTTAAATTCTGAATAGACCATTAATTTTTATATTAATTCCATTCCATGTTGGAAATATCAATTTATATTTACTCCTATTTCAATACGTTTCAAAGTTATATTTCAAATAATTATAATAATTCAATTCCAATAAATTTCAATTATACTTCAAAAATCAAATTTAAAATTTCAATTCAACTTCCCTTAACAATTCCTTTTAAACCAATTCCAATTTTAACATAAAGCTTGAATTTCGATAATAACTCAATTTATATAAATCAAATTTTATTTCAAAATATCATTTTACTAATTTCAAAAATTAAAGATTTTAAAATCATTTAATTTAACCAATCGGCGTCCGTATATAGTTCTCTACCCTAGAGTCAAGTAATTTGGATATTTATTATTTCAATCCACAATTTAAAATTTTACGGTTATATATCATTTCAAACTGCAATCTCGAATTAAATATAAAATCCATAAAATCGCTCGAGTCTACCATTTCAACCCATAACGATTTTTCCCTAATATATAGATCGTTCGGGTATACATCATTTCAACTCATAGTGATTTTTCTAATAATGACTAAGGGAACTTGCAGAGTGATAGCATTTCATAAATCAAATATAGCATCCAATCATCCAATCATGAGTTCAAACATTCATCACAATCATCATCCAATTCAATCAATAAATATCAACCATTAACATATTATTATATACAGATGATTAACTGGCAAATTTAAATTCAACAATAAATTAAATGAAAGTTTAATTCAAAATAAATTCAAATTAACCGGAATAACAATTTAAGTATACCAAACAACCATAAATAAATTTCTAATCACATCATAAATTAATTTAACAAACATAAGAAATTTTAGAAGTTGTGAGTGGGTCAAAGCACTCACCTTCGATTTTAAATTGAATTAAAATCCAAAATAAGCTCCAAATTCAAACAGTCTCTAAATCCGTCCAAACCAATGTCAAAATGTTCGGAATTTTGATACGATCCTGGCGGATCAAACCGCGCGTGAAACAGACCTCGTATGCAAAAATTATTGCGATTAGAACATTTGAAAATTTTAAATATAATAATTAATTATATAGAGAAATAGGCCACCTCATCAACAAACCCTAACCGACACTGAACCTATGCGAGCCCGCCGCCACCACGTTCGTGCAAAACAACCACCGCCGGAACCCCAAACTCCCGATCCAACACAGCCAAGAGCTCCGCCATGCCACGCCGCCCAACCAGCGCCCACCTCGACAGCCAAGACGTGGCCGAACGCCCCCAGGCTGAGGCGATTTTCGGCCACAAATTCGCCATTTCCGGCGATCTCGAACGCCTTCGACACAAAGTAACCGCATGGATCGGTCCCCCTCACCGTCCTCTTCTTCGCAACAGCCTTCGATCACCATCAAGTTGAAGATCCACCGTCCACTAAGAACCCCTAACAATGGACAGCCGAGCTTCTTCGTCCTTTTCCCATCAAACGATAATTTGAATTGAAAAATGAATCATTGCAATGAATTACGCTCGTCGAGAGCTTTGAAACGGTATATAATTTGTTTGATTTTGGAGGAGTTTGAATTTTTGATATGATTTTGATTTGCAATTGAATTTGAAATTTGTTTGGTTTGTCTGCCATTGAGAAGAAGAAGCAAGAGAAATTTGTACGTATAGACAAATGAAAATAAGACGTAGCTAGTGTTTATAACGGGCTATTTATAAGCAAATCTAAAATATAGAATGAATGGACACGATTTATTCACACGTTGAACGATAAATGACCCGAAAAGCCCATTCTGTCTCCGGAACGAAAATGGGTCATCTCATATATTGAAATAGATGTTTTCAAATTTTTAAACTCAATGGAACAGGTTTGAAGTCCTAATTCCATCGTATGAAGAAGTTATGTTAAAATCATCTTATTTCAAATTTATTTCAATTAATTTGATTTCTAGGCGTTTCGAGTCCGTACGATCAAATGACAAGTCTGATCACAATGAAACTTCAAATCCTACAATAGTTCACCGTTACGGATCGGACGAATCGAGTTTCTTCGAAATCCGATCCAATGGCCAAAATGACTATTTTCACGTTAATTAAATAAATTAAAATTAAATTAATTAATCACTTTTTCATTCCAAATTTCACTATTTACAATTTCTATCATTTTAGATTACTTAGTAATTTATAATCCTTTAAAACAAATTTCCATATCAATTTATTATTGAATATTTCACCAACTTCAATGTTTAATTTCAATTTCAATAAACTTAGTAATTATAAATTTAATTTCCAATAATTCCATTTAATTGAACTTTCATCCTTTTATTCAATACGTTATTATCAAATGGATGAAATTAACATCGGTTCATGATTTATTACTTCAATATTCTCAAATTTCATATTAATATCAATTTACGTTATATTTAATTTCTTTTAATTACAGTAAATCCATTTATTATAGCGTAAATTCCAATAAATTGATCGATCTTGATTTTCATTCTTTTTATTCAACCCATTTGCCATATTATGAATAAAATTAACATTATTTTCAATTATTACCTTAATTTACATTAACATAATATTTAATTATATTTATTTCAATTGATTTCCAATTCAATTTAATGGACTAAATAAATAGGTAACTTATAATAATTGTCACCATTAACCTTTAATCATATTTATAAGTTTATTACTTATAAACAACTGTTGTAATCGCTTACATAATACTGATTCTATTCAATTGCCATTTATTATACTATTTCATACATTAATTTAATATTTACATTTATTCCTTTATGTTAAATTTATAACCAAGTTATAGCATTTACATTATTTCCATTGATTGGAATTTCATTAAAGTCGTTAATGATTAAACTCAAATTAACACTATTACATTTCATTGTAGTTATTATTTCATTAAATAAATTACAAATTTTATTTCTTTCTATATTAAATCATAGAATCTAATTAAATTAACTATTTTTAATTATCGAAAATTACAGGTCGTTACACTCTCCCCCACTCAAAACATTTCGTCACCGAAAAGGAAAAGAAGGAAAGAGAAGGAATTAACAAATCAATATGCCTTATTCAAAATATAATATTTATAAAAAATTAATTTACATAATTAAATAATTTTTTAAATAAAGTATACCAATTTATAACAATTAAATCCTTTTATACTAAAATTAATAAAGTCTGGAACATTTTACAAAAATTTCTAAGTCCAAAATTCACGAAAATTTTCGGCAGAGTCTCCATTGTACGGAGAGGCTTGGGAGAAATAATAATATCAATAATAACAATATATATCGTATTTTTCAAATTAATATATCCCAAACCACGGGAAAAATAATATAATATCGCTAGAAAATCGTAATCCAGAACGTACCTATTTGTCGGGCAAATAACGCTTATTTTATGAAACCAAAAGCAGTAGCAATTGCTTCCATAACCTATATTTCACTTATATAGTCCAGAGAAGTTAGTAATAATTATATAAGAGAAACATTTAAGTTGTTTCAACTAATAACAAAACAAATTAATGCAACGTAACAACAATCACTTGCACACAATCATCTAATCATCATATGAAATCAAAGTAATCAACCATCCATTTATAACAACCAAAACAAATGGTTTTTTGGGGTTCGGCGCTTTTAAATCGTATAGAATGACAAATAAACTACTAAGCATATCATCTACTCAACAATCTTAGATAAAACTCAACAGATTATTTATACATCCAAACAATTAGAAGTATCCTTTCCCGAACAAACCATAGACCAATACAAACAAAGAATCCAATAATATTTAAGTTTATTCTTATTAATTTCTTTTTATATCGTTGTTGTTTAAAATTTTCATCCATGCAATGATTATTTTCTTTAATTTACATTTATTTCTTAAAAAAAATTCAATTTCCATTCATTCATATAATCCTTAATGCCATTTATTTGCATTCATTTATTTACATAGGTTATTTACATTTTCTTACAAATGTTACACATACCCAATTATTTAAACATATGCAAATCAATTCTTAATGCACTATACGGGTTTCTTTGTAAATAATTTCACATTCATTCGGTACTTATTTTCAATTACTTACAAAATTTTATTTTCTTTTGTTCCAATAATGTCAATTTCTTTCCATTACTTTATATTTGTTTCTTACCTAAGATTTTTCCACTCAATTATCTATAATAATCACCGACTTCATTATTCAAGTATTTCATACATTTTATTATACTTTAGTTCACATTAATTTATATACTTTATTTCAATAGATATTAATATTCATTAGTGCATAAGTTCATACTAGTTTACATTCATTTTCTTATTTAATATCATTGAATATTAAACCCATTTTCTAAATCATTTCAACTTTTCTGAAGTTATAACCATTTAATTTAATATAGTATTCATTTTGTTATTTAATGCAATTATCAATAGCTTTAAATATTAACTTAAGTTTATAATCCTTTACTTACAGTACTCACTTATTATTACATTTTACTTAGTAGCATTTCAATTATAGCTTAAGTTTATAACTATTTTCATATCAAATTTCTTATTTATAAAGTAAATTTCATTGAACACTTTCATTATTTAAGATTTTCTTGTACAATATTCCATTACATTTTCTTATTAAACATTTCAACTTAAATCTTTTGGTAAGTAATATATATGTTTTCAAGAATGCAATTGAATATCACCCAAGTTATCATATTTATTTTAAATTAACAAAATGTTCAGTAGTTACATTTTCTTATTCCTATTTCTATTTTATTTATAGTTTACAAATTTTTAATTTCTTATTCTTATTTTAGAAGTTTCCCACTATTATATAGTTAGGATTCAATTCATTACAATAATTCCAATTCCTAATCTACAGAAACTTAAGAACTAAACAACCGGGTTTCATTTCAATTATTTAAAATAATATATATAATCAATATCCTTTATATATCAAATCATATTTGGAAATTTAAAATCAAGATTGATTTATCAAAAAAGTTGTGCAGTAAAACTAGCACAGCAATCTTCCACTTTGAAACTCGAAAATGAACATCGATGATGCGCGCACTCATCACCGAAATTATTTTCCAGCAACATAGAAGGGAGTACAGAACTTGTTTCCTTCCTAAATTCCTTTAAAATATTTCTTTCAAATCATATTGAAATATTTATGTCAGAAAATACTTTAAATACTACTAGTATTATATTCCAAAATCATTCGAAAGAAATTTTCAAACTCCCGGAACTTCGGTTCTAAACTTCCAATTTATATTCATTTTACTAGTAAACCCTACTTTATAATCAATGTTTATAAAATTTCTCTACCTAACAAACAAGATATTACAACTAAATATATCATTTATAAAATTATTATTTTATATACAAAAATATAAAATAGGCAAAATTATTTCATATACCTATATTTCAAAATAAATATTGTGTCGGTTTGTCCTATTAAGTGTTTAAATATCCCTATCGGTGTCATAGCGTCCTATGCACCAATCAGAATTTATAAATACAAAACGGAATAAATCAACATAATATAAAAACATTTATAACACTAACAAATACACTCTCTCATATATATACACTCAGCGACTCATTCTAAGGTATTACTACCCTATTACTAAAGAGTCAAACCCCACAAAGCTAAGGATATCGCTAAACCACGCTCTGATACCGACTGTAATGACCGATCTTTGTAACGACCCAGAATTTTAATTAATTTCAAATTTGAATATTTAATTAATTTTAAATATTAATAAGTGAATTTATAAGTCAAATAAATTTTATTTCGAATAATTGGATTTAATTGGATAATTGAATCGATAATTTAATATGTTAAATTATGGAAATAATTGAAAATTACGTAAAATATGATTGAAAATGATTTGTAAAATTTTATTTTATCATATTGAAGTTCGAATGATATTTTAGAACTTTTAAAATCGAATTAAAAGTTAAATTGTGAAAATTGAATATTTTAATATTTAAATCGACTAGTGAAAATAGTCAATTTTTGAACAGTCTCAGAATTGAACGAAACTAGTTCCATTGGATCCGTAATAGTTAGTTATTACCGGATTTCAATTTTCGTGTCAATCGGAGTTGTCGTTTGATCGTGGCAGCTCGAAACGCATCGAATTGTTTTTAATATTAATTTGGCGAGTTAAAATAGCCATTTTTCAAAAAGTTTCGGATTTCGACGAAACCAGTTTCATCGGATCCGTAATGTGATATTATTGTAAGGTTTCAAATTTCGTATCAATTGGATTTACCGTTTGTCCGGTACAAATTAAAACGCCTAGAAAATCGTTTAAATCGGTTTAATTTAAATTGAACGTTTATTGCCATAACTCGCACAGATGTCCGAATTAGCTTCCGAAACCTGTTCCATTGTGTCCGGAATGCGGGGTAAACCTTAGAAATGCTGGTTACGGCGCGTGAATCGGAGTTCGGAATTTCCGGATGAATAGTGTTCGATATTTCCTTATAAATAGCCCACCATTCACAAATAAAAAAAAAGAAATAAACCTAACCCTAATCTATATGCATAGCCGCCAGTTTCAAATGGAAGGCCCGAAATTTTCGATTTTCATTCCTTAATCTCTCTAAATCCAAGCAACAATTCGTGATGCCTCCAACATGAAAGTTATAGCACTCGTCGAGATCTTTAAATCTATACGGAGTTGATGAGTTTTGGTGCAACGTAGAGGGAGCAAAGTGGGGCCGATTGTGGCAAGTTGCGCACGCAACTCGAGGAGGTAGGAGGGGCCGAGTGCCACCATGTCACGGCCGAGCATAGCTCTCGCGTGGGCGCACGTGTTGATGCTCCTTGATCGTGTTCTTGTTACACGAAAAAAACGAATAATTTAACCCTAATTGAAGACGTATGGGTTCTCTTGCGTGTTTGGTTACTGGAGTGAACGAGAGGGAGAAGGGGGAGTGCGCACGGTGATGATGGTGGGGCAGTGGATCCTACGGCCTGTAATTATTTAGGTTATAAAATTTTAATTTAAGTTGTAAATTAATTTTAGTTTAAAATCGAGTAAACTTCATAAATTCATATCTTTTTCATACGAGGTCGAAAACGCGCGAAACCAGTTGCGTTGGAATTGTATGGACGAGCACTACGCGATGGAATTGGATTGGAGTCGTTTGGAGTTAGTGAGAATTTTGGGTAAAATTAAACGTCCGTTTAATTTTATTCGAAATAAATCGCTAAAACGAATTGAAATCAAGGTGAGAACTTCTCACTCAATCGAATCAGTTTCGATTTTTATTTTAAATAGTTAGATTTAAAATATTTGAATGCATGTTTGAATGATGATTGTTATCTATTGATTGTTAAAATAGACATTATACGCCGTTAGTAAGCGGATGTTATTTATTAAAAACATATACCGCGAATATTTCATAAACAGTGAAATTGGTATTATATATAATAGCAATATATATATTGGCATATGTATATATTGCAGTTGTTGATTTCCCATATTTTTTAGCGGATGAGACCCTATTGCGCCGTCTATTAAGCGGATAATATTTTAAATCCCATATACCGCGATAATTTCGTACTGGAGCGAAATTGGTATTGTGCTAATGTTTGTGGATGCAGGAAAACAGGTTGGAGGGATCCAACAGGATTCCTCAACAGTATTTATTTGATTTCAGATATTTTGATATTTGATAGATTATCATATCGATATATGATAACGTTGTTGTCGTGATTGACTATTTGGTATGTAGCATCATTTGACCAAATTTTGGAATTTTAAAATGATTTTCAAAGTGATTTTTGAAAGTATACGTTTATAAAATAATTTTGGAATTGATTCATTTTAAATAAATAAACGTATAAATTTTAATGTTATAAAAATTATATTTTTGAGAAATATAGTTAAAGGTTGATTTTTGAAAATATGAGGCTAATGATTTTATAAAATAGTAAAATCGGGATTTTAGAAATTATTGTGAAAAGTTTAAATATAGGATTTATAAAATTTGATTATTTTATAAATCAAAATGAGGAAATTATAAAGGAGTTTAAAGGCATTTTTAAAGTAGTAATATAAATTGATTTATATAAAAAAATTTATAAATTGATGTTTATAAATTAAAATATTGACATTATAAAACGAGTTTTTATAAGTGTTTGAATGAAGTGAAAATGAATTTCATTAAAGAATGAAATTTATAGAATTTAAATGGTGAAGTTATAAATGAAATTTATAAATAGTAAGATTTATAAATTTTGTGAAGTTATTAAAGAATAGATTTGGTTAAATAAATGAATCTTATAAGTTATAAGATTTATGATTTGGAAAGTCTTTAAAAGAACGATTTTGTAAAATAATCGTTTTATAAGCATTTGACTTATAATATGAACGTTGGATATATAATTGAGTTATGAATTGAATATAGGATAATAAAGAAATTTATAAACGTTGTTTATAAATCCGCAAACGACTTATTTTGATAAGTGAATTGTTATAACTTATTTAATGGAGTTATATTCACGTTTTGAACAGTGAATAATCCTTTGAAATGAAATGAATAGAAATGATGAAGTTAGCTAACGTAGTATATTCACGTTTTTGAATAGTGAATAATATGTTAAAGAAAATGTTTAGAAGGTGATGTTTTAAATAGAATTAAAACGATCTAACGATGTTTTAAAATGTGTTGAGATTCGAAACCATAGATTTCAACATTTATTTTTGAAATAGATGTTTCGAGGAATAAAAGGAAATGATGGACTATAACACTGTTGTTATAGTAAATGATTTCGAAAGGAAATGTTTTGTATAGTATTGGGATTTATATATCTATTTTAATTTCGAATCCCTATACTAGTGATTTTGGGTTGTCATAACGATGTTTTACGTAACATTCGTTTTGCCCCAAATAAATGTGTTTAAGAGAATGATTTCCTTAAAGAATGAAACATATACTTAATCTCGATTTAAGTATATTGAATATTTTCTAAGTATTGAAAATAAATAAAATTTGTGAATTACTTATTAAATAAGTATGGAAATGTTTTCCAATATAAAGTGAATACTTTGAGAATTTATCTTTTTGAAGATAAATTGAAATGAATAATTGAAATCGTATATTCATAGATATTTTGAAATATAAATTCACTATGGAATTTATAAAAGAAAGTGGAATTTGTTAAAAATAAATATTGATTTATTTTTGAGATATTGAATTAAATATCTTGTAAAGATATTTTTGAAAAATAAATAATTTGGAAAATTATTTGGAAACTGGTGATGTGTGCATATCCATTCATAGTTCAATAGCCGACTATCAATATTTCCCTTTGAATGGGTATTTGATGTGATTTGTTTGAATTTGAATGCCACACTTATTTTTGAATAAGCGCTCACTATTCGGGTTAACCGGGAAAGGACCATGGGGTCGTATAACCCATTCCGAATATGTGATACGTCGTTGTGAATAGCATTGAAGATCGGTGTTGAAGACCGGATATTTGTGAGAGCGATAGGATGACCTGTCGATTGACTCTGCACCGAGTTGCTCCGGTATTGAGTTCTCCATATGTGATGGGAAATCCGATCAGGATTGTGGATATCCGGATTGCAAGGACTTCTTTGTAAGTGCCTTCGGTTTTGTTCGAGCCCGGAACAGACTTGTATGGATTGTATGTCTGACATTACAAATTGAGATATAAAGCAGATTTCTTTCAAATATATTTCTGTTGGTGGCGGAGAATTTATTCTTTTAGCTTAACACCCTTCTCTGAGATGTACGAGCTTAGAGGTTATGTAGTTGAATATTATCAGCGATATATTCCCAATTTGGTAATGTGACATGCTGAGTGTTGCTGTAAATGATCATTGTGTTGATTATTGTGATAGGATCGTTTACTTGATCGTCTATCCTGGTGATCATTTCTATGATCATTTGTTGACCCAAAGCATGGCTTTTGTATAAAGTATGTTTTTGTGGACGTGATTTCGTCGAGCCTCACACCCCGTGAATGGTCAAAACAGGAAAGATGCGGCAAGGTTATGAGGGGTAGCGCCCTTTAGGATGTGTGTATTTCCTTCTGGAAAAGGGTGGTATCATGGTATGGAGCCCAGATACTTACTCATGTTGAAAACACTTTATGATTGTGTGAATTGATTGCGAGCGCTCGGTTGAAAGGTCCCAAAGGACCGGGGGATGGCATATTCGGTCAGTTGTTACTCAGTTAGGGGTAACCCGACCTTGTGTTGGTAGAGATCCGGTTTGGTTCTCGGGGATGTCCATCCAGAGGCATTCTCATGTGGCAATGGGAAGTTCCTTGGCCTGATCATTCGTTGGAAATCCAAAGAAACAATACGAGACTTGTACGGTTTTAGTTGTATAACCTGCTATGGAATGTGGCGGTAACCTGCTATGAACATAGTTAGCTTTAGTAGGCATAGTTCGGAATGTCTATGCTGGCTAAGATTTATATTCTACTTTCGAAATGAATTTTTCCTACACTATGCACTAATAATAATATCAAATGTTCTTTTTAGTACGTATCAAGCATCTTTGACTATCATAAGGAGAAATCTCCTCCGGTTCTGCGTTTGCATTGTGTGTGTGTGCGGGAGGCCTTATGGTAGTCTCATTTTTAAAAGCATTGCGAATTGAATTTAAAAATATTCCTCTATTTTGATTTTAAAGTTAAATAAACTGTTTTGAGTTCTCACACCAGTCACATGACTGACTCGGAGTTTATTGTTTTCCTTCCTAAACTCTGGGTGCCCACCAATTTCCACACGGGCAGTCATGAGTTAGGTTTATCAGGATATTCTGGAGTTGCTGGAGGCAAGATGGATGGCATGGCGTATTACTAGTATATAGTATTTCTTTTCCGCTGTTTGTTGTTGTTGTTATACACTCTGATGATATGATGTAATGAAATGTAATGTATGTGATGTAATAACTGATATAGTTCTTTGTTTAAAGATTATTCATTTATTATTATATGTTGTTCCGCTGCGAATTGTGAGATTCTGATGTTGTTCTGTTGTTTTTCTGTTCCGTTCTATCTTCTGTTTTCTTTTCCCTCTATTTTCCTCTATTTTCTATCTTCTTCTCTCTTCTTCTTCTCTTTCTTCTTTCTTAAACCCATAACTATTCGGTTTTTCGGCAACGAAAAATCGAAAACGTTACAATTTGGTATCAGAGCTTATGGTTAAGCGACAACCATGGTTCTGTTGGGTATTACTCATTAGAGATAGAGTCAGTAGTACTCTAGATTGAGTTTGAGTGTAATAATAGCTATGAGAGCGTATTTGTTAGTGAATATAAAATTGTTTTATATTGTGATGATTGGTTTGTTGAGTGGCATATGAACCTTCGTCAGCGTGGTCCGCAAGACTATGCCGAAGGGGTTTCTAAACACTTGAATAGAACAATTCGACACAATATTGTTTTAAATTGGGTAAATGGAATAATTTTACCTTGAGTATATTTTATATATAAAGGAATAATTTTTCAGAATTATTAAAGTGTATATACGTTGATTGTTTAGTTGTTTGAATAATTTAAATAAAAGAATAATTGTATAAGTAAAAAGAATTATAAGAATTGAATTATAATTAAAGTAATTTACAATTGTGAAATAAACTTATATATATATAAATTATGTGAATATATTTATGAATGTGAGTTGTAAAAAAAAAGTGAATTTAAAGTTAAATGGAATATAACTTAAGAGATGTTGAATGAAGTTGATTTTGACATCAAAGAAAATTAATAAAGTTAAGTGAGAAATATGAACTTAAGTTATTTAAATGAAATTCAACTTTTGTAATGGAAATTGAATGTTAATCAATTAAATGTAAACAGTTGATATGAAATAATGAATATAAGTGTTAATTCATTAAAATCTTATGTTATGGGAAGTTGAATAATTGGATAAAAATCAATTTAATTAAACCAATTGTAAGCAAAGGAATTTGGTTGTAATGAATATACATTGGTTTTTATTTGATTGTTAGTTGATTGTATATAATTCATTAAGTATTAATGAAATTAGAAGTTAAAGTAATTGAAATTCAATTGGAAGTTAAGTGAATTTTAAATAGAATTGAATTTGATGTGGAAGTGAACCAACTTGAATATGAATTAGTGAATATAAACTAATTGAAAATGAATGTTAGTAAAAACATCCACTGTTAATAAATCAAATGTGATTAAATTGAAAACCATTTCATTTAATATTAATGAAAATATAAATGAATATTGATTTGGTTATGAATGTTAGTTGGTTGATGGTTGAGTATATTACTCTTATTGCATTTGCTATGTTGGCATGTATAGTTATTATGTTGCTATATGTTGTATATCGATACTATTTTCATATATGCATGCTCTCATGTTGTTTGTTGAGTGTTAGTAGGTGTGGATCGCGTTTGCTTCGCATTTGGAGCTCGCTTTCGCGCTATATTAGCCGTATATGCTCGCTAATAAAATTATAAGGTACATATCTCGGATTACATATCGTACTTTTATACTTTTTTCCCTGCGGGATGCCTCATTACTTGATGAGATGTATATTTGTGATATATATACTGTCATTTTTTTTTCGGATCGAGCCGCGCAAAGGAGACTATGGCGAATTTTTCCGGAAATTTAAGGCGTTAGAAAAAATTTGAGAAAATTGGGAAAACTTTGAAAATTTTAACTTTGATTTTGAATTGAAAGTTAAACAATAGTAGTTGTTTTTGAAAAGATAACTAAGTATGATTTGAAAGCTTAGTAAAGTTATTGTAAGAGTTTAATTATGAATTTTGGAAAATTAATAGATTCTGTAACTTTTCTTACTTAGTAATTTCGAGGACGAAATTCTTTTAAGGAGGGAAGATTGTAACGACCCAGAATTTTAATTAGTTTAAAATTTGAATATTTAATTAATTTTAAATATTAATAAGTGAATTTATAAGTCAAATAAATTTTATTTCGAATAATTGGATTTAATTGGATAATTGAATCGATAATTTAATATGTTAAATTATGGAAATAATTGAAAATTACGTAAAATATGATTGAAAATGATTTGTAAAATTTTATTTTATCATATTGAAGTTAGAATGATATTTTAGAACTTTTAAAATCGAATTAAAAGTTAAATTGTGAAAATTGAATATTTTAATATTTAAATCGACTAGTGAAAATAGTCAATTTTTGAACAGTCTCAGAATTGAACGAAACCAGTTCCATTGGATCCGTAATAGTTAGTTATTACCGGATTTCAATTTTCGTGTCAATCGGAGTTGTCGTTTGATCGTGGCAGCTCGAAACGCATCGAATTGTTTTTAATATTAATTTGGCGAGTTAAAATAGCCATTTTTCAAAAAGTCTCGGATTTCGACGAAACCAGTTTCATCGGATCCGTAATGTGATATTATTGTAAGGTTTCAAATTTCGTATCAATTGGATTTACCGTTTGTCCGGTACAAATTAAAACGCCTAGAAAATCGTTTAAATCGGTTTAATTTAAATTAAACGTTTATTGCCATAACTCGCACAGATGTCCAAATTAGCTTTCAAAACCTGTTCCATTGTGTCCGGAATGCGGGGTAAACCTTAGAAATGCTGGTTACGGCGCGTGAATCGGAGTTCGGAATTTCCGGATGAATAGTGTTCGATATTTCCTTATAAATAGCCCACCATTCACAAATATAAAAAAAAGAAATAAACCTAACCCTAATCTATATGCATAGCCGCCAGTTTCAAATGGAAGGCCCGAAATTTTCGATTTTCATTCCTTAATCTCTCTAAATCCAAGCAACAATTCGTGATGCCTCCAACATGAAAGTTATAGCACTCGTCGAGATCTTTAAATCTATACGGAGTTGATGAGTTTTGGTGCAACGTAGAGGGAGCAAAGTGGGGCCGATTGTGGCAAGTTGCGCACGCAACTCGAGGAGGTAGGAGGGGCCGAGTGCCACCATGTCACGGCCGAGCATAGCTCTCGCGTGGGCGCACGTGTTGATGCTCCTTGATCGTGTTCTTGTTACACGAAAAAAACGAATAATTTAACCCTAATTGAAGACGTATGGGTTCTCTTGCGTGTTTGGTTACTGGAGTGAACGAGAGGGAGAAGGGGGAGTGCGCACGGTGATGATGGTGGGGCAGTGGATCCTACGGCCTGTAATTAGTTAGGTTATAAAATTTTAATTTAAGTTGTAAATTAATTTTAGTTTAAAATCGAGTAAACTTCATAAATTCATATCTTTTTCATACGAGGTCGAAAATGCGCGAAACCAGTTGCGTTGGAATCGTATGGACGAGCACTACGCGATGGAATTGGATTGGAGTCGTTTGGAGTTAGTGAGAATTTTGGGTAAAATTAAACGTCCGTTTAATTTTATTCGAAATAAATCGCTAAAACGAATTGAAATCAAGGTGAGAACTTCTCACTCAATCGAATCAGTTTCGATTTTTATTTTAAATAGTTAGATTTAAAATATTTGAATGCATGTTTGAATGATGATTGTTATCTATTGATTGTTAAAATAGACATTATACGCCGTTAGTAAGCGGATGTTATTTATTAAAAACATATACCGCGAATATTTCATAAACAGTGAAATTGGTATTATATATAATAGCAATATATATATATTGGCATATGTATATATTGCAGTTGTTGATTTTCCGTATTTTTTAGCGGATGAGACCCTATTGCGCCGTCTATTAAGCGGATAATATTTTAAATCCCATATATCGCGATAATTTCGTACTGGAGCGAAATTGGTATTGTGCTAATGTTTGTGGATGCAGGAAAACAGGTTGGAGGGATCCAACAGGATTCCTCAACAGTATTTATTTGATTTCAGATATTTTGATATTTGATAGATTATCATATCGATATATGATAACGTTGTTGTCGTGATTGACTATTTGGTATGTAGCATCATTTGACCAAATTTTGGAATTTTAAAATGATTTTCAAAGTGATTTTTGAAAGTATACGTTTATAAAATAATTTTGGAATTGATTCATTTTAAATAAATAAACGTATAAATTTTAATGTTATAAAAATTATATTTTTGAGAAATATAGTTAAAGGTTGATTTTTGAAAATATGAGGCTAATGATTTTATAAAATAGTAAAATCGGGATTTTAGAAATTATTGTGAAAAGTTTAAATATAGGATTTATAAAATTTGATTATTTTATAAATCAAAATGAGGAAATTATAAAGGAGTTTAAAGGCATTTTTAAAGTAGTAATATAAATTGATTTATATAAAAAATTTATAAATTGATGTTTATAAATTAAAATATTGACATTATAAAACGAGTTTTTATAAGTGTTTGAATGAAGTGAAAATGAATTTCATTAAAGAATGAAATTTATAGAATTTAAATGGTGAAGTTATAAATGAAATTTATAAATAGTAAGATTTATAAATTTTGTGAAGTTATTAAAGAATAGATTTGGTTAAATAAATGAATCTTATAAGTTATAAGATTTATGATTTGGAAAGTCTTTAAAAGAACGATTTTGTAAAATAATCGTTTTATAAGCATTTGACTAATAATATGAACGTTGGATATATAATTGAGTTATGAATTGAATATAGGATAATAAAGAAATTTATAAACGTTGTTTATAAATCCGCAAACGACTTATTTTGATAAGTGAATGTTATAACTTATTTAATGGAGTTATATTCACGTTTTGAACAGTGAATAATCCTTTGAAATGAAATGAATAGAAATGATGAAGTTAGTTAACGTAGTATATTCACGTTTTTGAATAGTGAATAATATGTTAAAGAAGATGTTTAGAAGGTGATGTTTTAAATAGAATTAAAACGATCTAACGATGTTTTAAAATGTGTTGAGATTCGAAACCATAGATTTCAACATTTATTGTTGAAATAGATGTTTCGAGGAATAAAAGGAAATGATGGACTATAACACTGTTGTTATAGTAAATGATTTCCGAAAGGAAATGTTTTGTATAGTATTGGGATTTATATATCTATTTTAATTTCGAATCCCTATACTAGTGATTTTGGGTTGTCGTAACGATGTTTTACGTAACATTCGTTTTGGCCCAAATAAATGTGTTTAAGAGAATGATTTCCTTAAAGAATGAAACATATACTTAATCTCGATTTAAGTATATTGAATATTTTCTAAGTATTGAAAATAAATAAAATTTGTGAATTACTTATTAAATAAGTATGGAAATGTTTTCCAATATAAAGTGAATACTTTGAGAATTTATCTTTTTGAAGATAAATTGAAATGAATAATTGAAATCGTATATTCATAGATATTTTGAAATATAAATTCACTATGGAATTTATAAAAGAAAGTGGAATTTGTTAAAAATAAATATTGATTTATTTTTGAGATATTGAATTAAATATCTTGTAAAGATATTTTTGGAAAATAAATAATTTGGAAAATTATTTGGAAACTGGTGATGTGTGCATATCCATTGATAGTTCAATAGCCGACTATCAATATTTCCCTTTGAATGGGTATTTGATGTGATTTGTTTGAATTTGAATGCCACACTTATTTTTGAATAAGCGCTCACTATTCGGGTTAACCGGGAAAGGACCATGGGGTCGTATAACCCATTCCGAATATGTGATACGTCGTTGTGAATAGCATTGAAGATCGGTGTTGAAGACCGGATATTTGCGAGAGCGATAGGATGACCTGTCGATTGACTCTGCACCGATTGCTCCGGTATTGAGTTCTCCATATGTGATGGGAAATCCGATCAGGATTGTGGATATCCGGATTGCAAGGACTTCTTTGTAAGTGCCTTCGGTTTTGTTCGAGCCCGGAACAGACTTGTATGGATTGTATGTCTGACATTACAAATTGAGATATAAAGCAGATTTCTTTCAAATATATTTCTGTTGGTGGGGGAGAATTTATTCTTTTAGCTTAACACCCTTCTCTAAGACGTACGAGCTTAGAGGTTATGTAGTTGAATGTTATCAGCGATATATTCCCAATTTGGTAATGTGACATGCTGAGTGTTGCTGTAAATGATCATTGTGTTGATTATTGTGATAGGATCGTTTATTTGATCGTCTATCCTGGTGATCATTTCTATGATCATTTGTTGACCCAAAGCATGGCTTTTGTATAAAGTATGTTTTTGTGGACGTGACTTCGTCGAGCCTCACACCCCGTGAATGGTCAAAACAGGAAAGATGCGGCAAGGTTATGAGGGGTAGCGCACTTTAGGATGTGTGCATTTCCTTCTGGAAAAGGGTGGTATCATGGTATGGAGCCCAGATACTTACTCATGTTGAAAACACTTTATGATTGTGTGAATTGATTGCGAGCGCTCGGTTGAAAGGTCCCAAAGGACCGGGGGATGGCATATTCGGTCAGTTGTTACTCAGTTAGGGGTAACCCGGCCTTGTGTTGGTAGAGATCCGGTTTGGTTCTCGGGGATGTCCATCCAGAGGCATTCTCATGTGGCAATGGGAAGTTCCTTGGCCTGATCATTCGTTGGAAATCCAAAGAAACAATACGAGACTTGTACGGTTTTAGTTGTATAACCTGCTATGGAATGTGGCGGTAACCTGCTATGAACATAGTTAGCTTTAGTAGGCATAGTTCGGAATGTCTATGCTGGCTAAGATTTATATTCTACTTTCGAAATGAATTTTTCCTATACTATGCACTAATAATAATATCAAATGTTCTTTTTAGTACGTATCAAGCATCTTTGACTATCATAAGGAGAAATCTCCTCCGGTTCTGCGTTTGCATTGTGTGTGTGTGCGGGAGGCCTTATGGTAGTCTCATTTTTAAAAGCATTGCGAATTGAATTTAAAAATATTCCTCTATTTTGATTTTAAAGTTAAATAAACTGTTTTGAGTTCTCACACCAGTCACATGACTGACTCGGAGTTTATTGTTTTCCTTCCTAAACTCTGGGTGCCCACCAATTTCCACACGGGCAGTCATGAGTTAGGTTTATCAGGATATTCTGGAGTTGCTGGAGGCAAGATGGATGGCATGGCGTATTACTAGTATATAGTATTTCTTTTCCGCTGTTTGTTGTTGTTGTTATACACTCTGATGATATGATGTAATGAAATGTAATGTATGTGATGTAATAACTGATATAGTTCTTTATTTAAAGATTATTCATTTATTATTATATGTTGTTCCGCTGCGAATTGTGAGATTCTGATGTTGTTCTGTTGTTTTTCTGTTCCGTTCTACCTTCTGTTTTCTTTTCCCTCTATTTTCCTCTATTTTCTATCTTCTTCTCTCTTCTTCTTCTCTATCTTCTTTCTTAAACCCATAACTATTCGGTTTTTCGGCAACGAAAAATCGAAAACGTTACAATCTTTTTGGACGCTTTAAGCAGGCATACGCGTCGACTCAAACCATACAAAGAGGCAGATTGTTATTGGGGCAAATAAGAAAAAGAGAAAGAAATAAAACAAATATAAAATCTCACAGCGGAATGGCATAATATAATAATCAAATAACAGTTCATGAAGTTGTTTTACAGATAAATTTGATTACTAATATAATACAGAATCAAAGTTACAGACAACAAAAATAAATAAATAAATAAATAAATAGTGCAGCGGAACAGTATGAATGCAGTGGGATAATATAATAAATAATAATCGTATAAATCTTCGTCTTTGTCCTCTAGAAACAAGGTCTTCAAATCCTGAAATGCTTAGGCTGACTCGAGCGAATTGAAAAGACAAAACACTCGAGTCAAAACTAAAAGATTTTATGTAAGTTAAATCAACCGTAAAATATGAGTGGAACGACATCAGAGATGCTTACGAGGTTTGACATCTCCTATTCAGTGTCAACGTGAGTGCAATAACTTAAGAGATGTTCGGGATTACCATCTCCTAAGGATCCGTTAAATTATCTACTATAGTACAATACGCTATTATAATAGTGTCTACAGTAAAGTAAAAGTATTAAAGTAGCGTTAAAGCGTTACCCATGTCCCTCTTAACACATTTTTATATATTCTCATAGTCTATACTGTACCATAATTCCTCCATAAACTAGAGGGCTATCAGAGGGCATTCCATAGGTATGGTACAAAGCAAACTCGTAGAAGGTACTCCAGGGCATGTGAACACGGCACTCGAGGCAATGTCGGAGTAGATATACCAATTGCGGATCCAGACTGATAGTAATGCGTAGCAGCTACTACTGCCCACCTCGGAACACACTCCCAAGTCAAAATCAAAGGGTGGCCACCAAATCAATCACAAAGCAATAGAATGGTATCGAAAAAATGTGTTTGATCAAAGCAATATGAATGACGTTACTTGGCCCGGCATGGCTCTTATTTTAGTCACATCTATGCTGACTCACGGAAGTCAGGGTCACGTCATACCTATACAAAAAAAATTCACCAAACCATCCTACTTCATTTCTGGAATCTCCACCACGTACACAGTTGTTAAAGTGGTTTTCGGTATTGGCAAAGAGCATGACAATATCCGATCCCGGTCTCTTTAATAACCAAATGCTTATTTCACACTGGATGGATTTTTTTACATTTCCAAAATCATTTCACACTTTATATCAAAATATCATATTCTCAAAACCATATCACTTTCGAAATCATATTCACCCTTTAAATCATATCGTTTCCGAAATCAAAATTTCTCTCAAAAATCATATTTCCAATTAGGCTAAATCCTCACTTCAAAATCGTCATATTCAATTTATTTTAACATTTAAATTCCAACTTAGATTATAACATCATTTAACCGTATTTGCTTTTAAACCAATGAATTTGAATATAAACACTTCCCTTTTGCTTAGTCTGAAAACTTAGAAAATGGTTTAAATAGTTATAAATAGATAAAATAATTGTAAATAGTTAAAATACTCTAAAATAGTTTAATTATAGATTAAAGGTACTTGTTAAATTGATTTAAGATAGTTAAATATATTTAAAATAGATTAAATATAATTAAACTAGATTAAATAGCTTTAAAATAGATTAATTAGATTTGAAATAAGTTAATTAGTTTTAGAATAAATTAAATGGTTTAAAATAGGTAAAATGATTTAATATAGTTAATATAAATTAAAATAGTTTAATAATTTAAAAATCTTAAAATTTAGAATCCTTAAAATAATATATTTTTGAACAGTTTATATTAAAACATGAATTTGAAATTTATACCAATTTAAACTATTTATTTCATTTCGACACATTTGGACCATTTCAATTTCCCCATAAAACCCAATTCTAACTCTTTAGTTTAAATTCTCAATAGACCATTAAATTTTATATTAATTCCAATCCATGCTGGAAATATCAATTTATATTTACTCCTATTTCAATACGTATTAAAGTTATATTTCAAATAATTTTAATAATTCAGTTCGATAAATTTCAATATACTTCAAAAATTAAATTTCAAATTTCAATTTGACTTCCTTTGACAATTCCTTTTAAACCATTTCCAGTTTTAACCTAAAGCTTGAATTTTGATAATAATTCAATTTATATAAATCAATTTTTTTTCAAAATATCATTTTACTAAATTCAAAAATAAAAGATTTCAAAATCATTTAATTTAACCAATCCGTGTACGTATATAATTCTCTACCCTAGAGTCGAGTGATACGGATATTTAACATTTCAATCGGAAATTTAAAATTTTACGGTTATATATCATTTCAAACCGCAATCCAAAATTAAAAATAAAATCCATAAAATCTCTCGAGTCTATCATTTCAACCCATAACGATTTTTCCCTAATCTATAGATCGTTCGGGTATATATCATTTCAACCCATAGTGATTTTCCTAATAATGACTAAGGGAGCTTGTAGAATGGTAACATTTCATAAATCAAATATAGCATCCAATCATCCAATCATGAGTTCAAACATCCATCACAATCATCATCTAATTCAATCAATAAATATCAACCTTTAACAGATTATTATATACAGGTAATTAACTAGCAAATTTAAATTCAATAATAAATTAAATGACAATTTGATTCAAAATAAATTCAAATTAACAGGAATAATAATTTAAACTTACCAAACAGCCATAAATAAATTCCTAATCACATCGTAAATTGATTTAACGAACATAAGAAATTTTAGAAGTTGTGAGAGGGTCAAAACACTCACCTTTGATTTTAAATCGAACTAAAATCCAAAATAAACCCCAAATTCAAATAGTCTCGAAATTCGTCCAAACTAGTTTCAAAATATCCGGAATTTTGATACGATCCCGGCAAATCAAACCGCGCGTGAACCGCACCCCTTATGCAAAACTTATTGCAATTAGAACATTTGAAAATTTTAAATATAATAATTAATTAAATAGGGAAATAGGCCACCTCATCAACAAACCCTAATGCATACAAAACCTACGCGAGCCCGTCGCCACCACGTTCGTGCAAAACCACCGCCGCCTGGAACCCCAAACTCCCGATCCAATACAGCCAAGAGCTCCGCCATGCCACGCCGCCCCACCGGCGCCCACCTCGAGAGCCACGACGTGGCCGAACGCCTCTATGCCGAGGTGATTTTCGACCATAAATTCGCCATTTTCGACGATCTCGAACGCCTTCCACACAAAGTAGTCGCATGGATCGGTCCCCCTCATCGTCCTCTTCCTCGTAGCAGCCTCTGATCGCCATCAAGTTGAAGATCCACCGTCCACTAGGAAACCCTAGCAACAGACAACCGAGATTCCTTATCCTTTTTCGATCAAACGGTAATTCGAATTGAAAAATGAATTGTTGCGATGAATTACGCTTGTCGAGAGCTTTGAAACGGTATAGAATTTGTTAGGTTTTGGAGGAGTTTGAATTTATGATTTGATTTTGATTTGCAATTGAATTTGGAATTTGTTTAGTTTGTTTACCATTGAGAAGAACAAGCCGGAGAAAATTATACGTACAGAAAAATAAAAATAAGAAGCAGCTAGGGTTTATAACGAGCTATTTATTGGCAAAACTGAAAAATAGAATGAATGGACATGACTTATTTACACGTTGAACGATAAATGACCCGAAAAGCCCGTTCTGTCTCCAGAACGAAAATGGATCATCTATTATATCAAAATAGATGTTTTCAATATTTTTAAACTCAATGGAACATGTTTCAAGTCCTAATTCCATCGTATGAAGAAGTTATGTTAAAATCATCTTATTTCAAATTGATTTCAATTAAACTGATTTCTAGACGTTTTGATTCCGTACGATCAAATGACAAGTCCGATCGCTACAAAACATCAAATCCTACAATAATTCACCGTTACGGATTCGATGAAACTAGTTTCGTCGAAATCCGAGTCAGTGGTCAAAATGGCTATATTCACGTTAATTAAATAAATTATTATTAAATTAATTAATCACTTTTTCAATCCAAATTTGACAATTTACAATTTCTATCATTTTAGACTACTTGGTAATTTATAATCCTTTAAAACAAATTTCCATATCAATTTATTATTGAATATTTCACCAACTTCAATGTTTAATTTCAATTTCAATAAACTTAGTAGTTATAAATTTAATTTCCAATAATTCCATTTAATTGAACTTTCATCCTATTATTCAATCCATTATTATCAAATGGATGAAATTAACATTGGTTCATGATTTATTACATTAATTTTCTCAAATTTCATCTTAATTTCAATTTACGTTATATTTAATTTCATTTAATTACAATAAATCCATTTATTATAGCTTAAATTCAATAAATTGATAAATCTTGATTTCTATTCTTTTTATTCAACCCATTTGCCATATTATGAATAAAATTAATATTATTTCCAATTATTACCTTAATTTACATTAACATAATATTTATTTATATTTATTGCAATTGATTTCCAGTGCAATTTAATAGACTAAATAAATAGATAACTTATAATAATTGTCATCATTAACCATTAATCATATTTATAAGTTTATTACTTACAAATAAATGTTGTAATCGCTTACATAATACTGATTCTATTCAATTACCATTTATTATACTATTTCATGCATTAATTTAATATTTACATTTGTTCCCTTATGTTAAATTTATAACCAAGTTATAACATTTACATTATTTCCATTGATTGGAATTTTATTAAAGTTGTTAATGATTAACTCAAATTAACACTATTACATTTCATTGTAGTTATTATTTCATTAAATAAATTACAAATTTTATTTCTTCCTATGTTAAATCACATAATCTAATTAAATTAACTATTTTTAATTGTTGAAAATTACGGGTCATTACACTCTCCCCCACTCAAAACTTTTCGACCCCGAAAAGGAAAAGAAGGAAAGAGAAGGAATTAAGAAACCAATATGTCTTATTCAAAATATTAAATTTATAAACAGTTAATTTACATAATTAAATAAACTTTTAAATAAAATATACCAATTTATAACAATTTAATCCTTTTGTACTCAAATTAATGAAGTCTGGAAAATTTTACAAAAAATTTCTTCAGTCCAAAACTCATGAAAAATTTCGGTAGAATCTCCTATGTACAGAGTGGCTCAGAAGAAATAATAATATCAATAATAAAAATATATTTCATTTTTTTCAAATTAATATATCCCAAACTATGGGAAAAATAATACAATGTCGCTAGAAAACCGTAATCCAAGATCGTACCTATTTGTCGGGCAAATAACGCTTATTTTATGAAACCAAAAGCAGTAGCAATTGCTTCGATAATCTGTATTTCACTTATACAATCCAGAGAAGTTAATAATAATTATATAAGAGAAACATTTAAGTTGTTTCAACTAATAACAAAACAAACCAATGCAATGTAACAACAATCACTTGCTAACAATTGTCCAATCATCACATGAAATCAAAGTAATCAACCATCCATCCATACCAAACAAAACAAATGGTTTGTTCGGGTTTTGGCACTTTTAAATCATACAGAATGAAAAATAAACTACTAAGTGTATCATCTACTCAACAGTCTTAGATAAAACTCAGCAGATTATTCATACATCCAAACAATTAGAAGTATCCTTTCCCAAACAACCCATAGACCAATACAAACAAAGAATCCAATAATATTTTAGTTTATTTTTATTAATTTCTTTTTATATCATTGTTGTTCAAAATTTTCATCCATGCAATGATTATTTTCTTTAATTTATGTTTATTTCTTAAAAAAAATTCAATTTCCATTCATTCATATGAACCTTAATGCCATTTATTTACGTTCATTTATTTACATAGGTTATTTACATTTTCTTACATATGTTACACATACCCAATTATTTAAACATATGCAAATCAATTCTTAAAGTACTACATGGATTTCTTTGTAAATAATTTCACATTCATTCAGTACTTATTTTCAATTACTTTCATTCATTACTTACAAAAATTCATTTTCGGTTGTTCCAATAATGTCAATTTCTTTCCATTACTTTATATTCGTTTCTTACATAAGTTCTTTCCACTCAATTGCCTATAATAATCACCGACTTCATTATTCAAGTATATCATACATTTTATTATAGTTTAGTTCACATTAATTTATATACTTGATTTCAATTAGATATTAATATTCATTAGTGCATAAGTTCATACTTAAGTTCCTTACTTTTAAATTTACATTCATTTTCTTATTTAATGTCATTGAATATTAAATCAATTTTCCAAATCATTTCAACTTTTATAAAGTTATAGCCATTTAATTTAATATAATATTCATTTTTTTATTTTCTTTAATTGTCAATAGCTTCAAACATTAACTTAATTTTATAATCCTTTACTTACAATACTCACTTTATTATTACATTTTACTTAGTAGCATTTCAATTATAGCTTAAGTTTATAACTATTTTCATATCAGATTTCTTATTTATAAAGTAAATTTCATTGAACACTTTTGTTATTTAAGCTTTACTTGTATAATATTCCATTACATTTTCTTATTAAACATTTCAAATTAAATCTTTTGGTAAGTCATGTATATGTTTTTAAGAATGCAATTGAATATCACCCAAGTTATCATACTTATTTTAAATTAACTAAATATTCAATAGTTACATTTTCTTAGTCCCATTTCTATATTTTTTGCAGTTTATAAATTCTCAATTTCTTATTCTTATTTTAGAATTTTCCCATTTTTAATATAGTTAGGATTCAATTCATTACAATAATTCCAATTCCTAATCTATAGAAACTTAAGAACTAAACAACCGGGTTTCATTTCAGTTATTTTAAAATAATATATATAATCAATATCCTTTATATATCAAATCATATTTGGAAATTTAAAATCAAGATTGATTTATCAAAACCATTATGCAATAAAACTACCACAGCAGTCTTTCCACTTTGAAACTCAAAAATGAACGTCGATGATGCGTGCACTCATCACCGAAATTATTTTCCGCTGAAAGAGAGGGGAGTATAGAACTTATTTCCTTCCAAAATTCCTTTAAAACATTTCTTTCAAATCGTGTTGAAATATTTATATCAGAAAATACTTTAAATAATACTAGTATGATATTCCAAAATCATTCGAAAGAAATTTTCAAACTCCCGGAACTTCAGTTCTAACTTCCAATTTATATTCATTTTATTTGTAAACCCTACTTTACAATCAATGTTTATAAAGTTTCTCTACCTAATAAACAAGATATTACAACCAAATATATCATTTATAAAATTATTATTTGATATACAAAAATATATAATAGGCAAAATTATTTCATTTACCTATATTTCAAAATAAAAGTTGTGTCGGTTTGTCGTATTAAGTGTTTAGAAATTCCTATCGATGTCATAGCGTCCTATGCACCAACCGGAATTTATAAATACAAAATGGAACAAATAAACACAATATAAAAACATTTATAACACTAACAAATATGCTCTCTCATAGATATACACTCAACAACTCATTATAGGGTATTACTACCCTGTTACTAAAGAGTCAGACCCACAAAACTAAGGCTATCGCTAAACCTCACTCTGATACCAACTGTAACGACCTATCTTTTTGGATGCTTTAAGCAGACATACGCATCGACTCAAACCATACAAAGAGACGGATTGTTATTGGGGGTAAATAAGGGGCAGATTGTTATTTGAGTGCATGTTAATGCATTCCTAGTAAAACATTCAATCGAAATGTTAACATGTTCGTTTAAATTCCCAATCTAATCACAGAGAGGGAAGGAAATGAAAAGTTCTTAATGCTGCATATTTTCTTAGTTAATTACATAATTTTTGTAGAGAATTTATTTTTATTTATTGTGTGTTAATTAAATCTTTAATGGATGTCAATTTTGGTGTGTTTGGGGTTAAAAAAATTAATGGAGTGAACAACTGTTTTTGAAATTTGAATTCTAAAAGTTTGTTTACAGTGTAGAGTTGGTCCATTCATTCCCTTTCTAATTAATAATTGCCACACTCTTTTCATTGTTTCCTTATTTTTTCCATTAATCGTTTCTATTTACATTGTCTGAAGTTTTTTCATTTCGC
Organism: Allium cepa; assembly: GCA_030765085.1. Lineage (NCBI taxonomy): Eukaryota > Viridiplantae > Streptophyta > Magnoliopsida > Asparagales > Amaryllidaceae > Allium > Allium cepa. Next base: position 350,878,718 of record CM060928.1, read on the forward strand.
AAACATGAACTACTTTTCATATTATTAATTCTTTCCTTCACTTTTTTTAATACCTGCTACTTGTACAATGGTTGTATTATATTTATTTTATTTCAATACCTAGTTTGTTCATATTTACTTTAGTACATTTTTGTTCATTTTCAAATTTCATTTTCTTAAGCCTCATTTCATTTATTTCTTATTAAAAGCAGCCTCTCTTTTCAAGTTTCAATGGCCTAAACCTAACTCTAACCTTATAAATAATATATGATGCAAATGAAACTCTAACCTCCATTCTAATCTTCTTCTTTTTTTCCTTTTCCTCTTCAAATCTTCTTCTTCTCTCTCATTTTTTTCTTCTTCAAATCTTCCTTTCCCCGAACCATTTTAACATGAGATTGCAAATTCAAAAGCTCTCATTTTTGCAAATTCAAAAGCTTTCTTTTATGAAACATGAGTTTCATTTTTCATTTTTGCTACACATCCTGCCTTCATCCTAGTATGTTCTTCCATCTTTGCCTGAAGCCCCATCTTGAGAAAAACGTGAGTATTAAACTTTGTTTGTTTTTTTAAATATGTACCAATTATTATTTTAATAATATTTCTTATAACATGAACAACTTTTTCATAAAAACTCCAATTCACGTGCGATTTCTTTCATTGTACTCGTATTGAAATTCTAGACAATATGAAACTAGTTTGGTTGAATTTGAAGACTGTTGAGATTTTGGGCTTTTGTTAGATTTTTAATGGGATTAAAATCAAAGGTGGGTGACTTAACCATTCACGTGATACTTAATTTTCTGATGTTAGTTAAGTTGAAATCATGAAGTGATAAAATGTTATTGGTTGTTGTTTCGTAGTTTAAATTGACATTTAAATTAATTAGAATTCTTTTATTGAACTAAATTGACATATAAATTAATATCGAATTTAATTGCTAGTTAAACACCGAAAATTGATAACTAGTAACTATTGTGATATGCTAGTTGATTTGGATGTTGATTGTTATTGGATGCCCATTGAATGATGTTGGATGCATGGTTATTTATTTATTTGGACATATTCCTGTTATTACCCTATTTATTATTTGACATCTTATAAATTGTCATTTGTAATATTTTAAATGAACTAACAAATAGGTTGATATGATACATACCTATGTCATTTAATTATGGGTTGAAATAATATATATCCATCCACGTAATCAAAACTATAATAACTGATCATTTGACCACAGGGTAGAAAATTATTTACGGACACCGGATTCAGTTAAATTAAATGGTTTAAAATCTTGAATTTTGATTTGTTTAAATGATATTATTTTAAAGATAATAAAACTTTGATTTATATGAATTAAATATTTGCTAATTAGAATTTGAATTGTAGAAATTATAACTACTAAAATGAAAGATATTTAAGGATTCTTTTTGAAATATTAAGTTAGAATTTGAGAAATGACTTATACGTATCGAAAGTGAATTATTTTAAAGATTTAAATTTTAATTTAAACTTTGAATTTACTTTAACTAAAATGGTTTAAATTGGTATTTCCAAGTTTGGACGTGAAATGGGCTTAAACAAAATTGTTTAAAAATGAGAAATTGAATTGAAACTTTCAGCCCTTTGGATAGAACCGTCTAAATTGAATTTGAAGTAAAGTTGAAATCTTTTTGAATTAAGGCTGATTTAAATTGAAATTTGAATATGAAGTTGACTTGAATTGGAAGTCAAAAAATTGATTTCGTTGTGATTTGGAACATGAGTTCAAATTGTTGTGAAAGAAAGAAATAGTTTTAATATAAACTATTTTAATGTAAAAACTATTTTAATAATCAAATTATTATGGCATATAACTATTTTAATTATTCAAAACTATTTTCAATACTAAACTATGTTCTATTCAAAATTATTCCCAATCTTTAAAACTATTTTAATTATTCCAAACTATTTTTCAATATTGAAACTATTTTTAGTTGTCCAAACTAATTTCAATATTCAAACTCTTTTAATTATTTAAAATCATTTTTCAATATTCAAACTGTTTTAAACGGGAACTATTTAGATTTAAATCATTGATTTAAAAATGGATGTTTTGAAGGTATAACCTGTTTTGAAATTGTAATGATTATGAAGTGAATCTGATATTTTGATATGAAGTATGACTTGTTCTTGAAATTTAAAAGAACCAACCGGTGTGAAAAATGACGTTTGGTTGTTAAAGAGACTGAAGTCCAATATTGGCATACTTTATGCCATTACTGGAACCACTTTAACAACCATGTACAGGTGGACATTATCCATAATGTAGAGATTGAGTTGGTGGTGTTTATTGGAATGAAGAAAGAGAATGACGATGAATGACCTTGACACTTGTATCAATTTGAAATGACTAAAACTGTAGCTTACGTCTGGCTAAGGGGTTAGCTACTTTAGGGGCCATCACCCCTTTGTATTATATTGGTTTTAACTTGATCGGTGCACACTGATTTGATTTTGGGGTGGTGGACTCGGTCGGCAGTCATTGCTACGATGTGTTATGACCAGCCAAAAAGGTTAAATCGGTAGAATCCTACATTGGGCATTGCCTCATGTGCCTTGTCATACCTTTACCCTTATACACGCCTACTACGATTTTTTTTAGTAAGGTACCAATAGGGTACTCACTGGCTACCAACGTTACATGTTGTGTTATAGGACCCGCATAGACCACCTGCTTAGAAATGTGTTTAGGGGATCAATGTAAAGTTGTAATGCTATTGTAATACTTTACTTTACTGATAAACACTACATAAATAGCGTATCTTACTACTTTATAATTCCAAATAAGTTTAAATTCCCAAAACCACCGAGATTTAAATTCTTAAATTCTCAACTTTAAATCATTGTAATTATAACAATACTTTATAATTCTCATTTCTAAATTCATTTCATTATATAACTCAATTCACTCTTGTTATCTTCATTTAGATTATAATTATAACAATATTTTATTAAAGCACAAACATTAAATAATGAATGATAATAATCGAATATTATCATCCCTTAAGAATCAAGCACTCCATATATAACTACAATAATTTCCAAAAAATTATTCCTTTTATATATAAAGTACAATTTAGGTAAAATTATTTCATTTACCCATTTCAAAACCATACCGTGTCAATTTGCCTTGTTTAGCTGTTTAGAAACCCCTATCGATTCTGTGGCATCCCACGTCTCGATCAAAATTTTTAAGTCACTCAATAGATAAATCAAAACAATGTAAAACATTTTATAGCATGAACAAATACATGCTCTCATATATATATATATATATATATATATATATATAATATATATATAATATATATATATATATAAACACACATACACACTCTCAAACTCATTCTAGGGTATTACTAACCCTATCTCTAATGAGTAAATCCCATCAAAGCCTAGGTATTCGCTCAACCTAAGCTCTGATACCACTTATAACGACCCACTTTTGAATGGAGTTTAAGTCGATAATAAACCACACATGTCCAGCTCAAATTAAACGAAAATGTGGATTTTAGGGAAAAGAAAGAAGATAGAAGATAAGAAGAAACTAAACAACACAAAATCTCGCAGCGGAATGAATAATATATAATATAACAACAGATCTTTACACAAAGGAAAACTGTAATATACATACCTCTAATCAGAGTATACAAATCATAAATCATCAGCCTGGACAGTTATAGCAACCTGTCCTCATAAATGCTGATAATTTCAAACCAACACTACAATGGAATAAACAAGTATAAGAATACGTCTCAGGCCTCTGCTCGTCTCCTGAGCTCCAAAGCATCCAAATCTAAATCTGTAATATACTCGGTCTGAGTCGAGCATTATTATAAAATAATAACATATGGATCAATCTTGCAAACCAACTGAGAAAAACACACCCAATTTGATTTTAAAGTTACCAAAACCCTTTCCAAAATAAAGGTATTCGTAAGCCCATGCCGCACATAAACACGGACGGGTTTTACCTTACGATAACCAAATCATTTATACCAAAAGTTTAGTGATATTATAATAATATTTAAGGTGAAAATAGTAATAATCAAGTAGCTTTGATGCTCTTGGGTGTACATCACAACAATACTAGGTAAAAAAAACTCTATAAGGCTCATTCGCTAATTGTGTAGAATTTCCACGGAGGGGCCATCAGTACTTCGAGAACGGTCCCCCAGCATAAGGATTAGAGATATCGTTTTGAAGCATCATACCCATCTAGCGGGGTATTATAGGAAAAACATAACTGTTCTTGGTAAGACCGAGTGCATCGCTCTAGACATGCCAAACCGATATATAGATAATGCTAGAAAAGGGATCCTACTACACCCTATAGATTTTCCAACCCTACTGGCCATGTCTCATACCTCTTGTTTTAGTCATTTCCACGGATGAGGCTACGTCCGACATTCCAGCTTACGCACCATACTAAAATTGATCATGGAATCTTACACGGATTCCCTCACTACAATGGTCTTGGAATTGCATATAGATTCCGACATCTCAAATAGATCTTGGAATCACACATAGATTTCCTCATCCTAACGGGTCTCGGAACCACATATGTTTTCCAAAATCTCAATAACATGGAACTCCTCCATAGAATAGTATATGGTTTCAGAGTGGTTACGGATTCGAGTCATCCCTTACAAGTACACTCTATTTGCGCCAAAGTTGGTCACAAACACCCAATTGCTGATGAAAGCACCAAACCACAGTCACATATCACTGATAGATTATATGTAGTTGAATTAAATATGAAGAACGCTCAAAAAATTAAAAGGAAGGTAGTAGAAAGACAAGATTTATAGTGGTTTGGCATTGTAGCCTACGTCCACTTTGAAGGTTTGCTATTTTATTGATGATTATCAACTGGTTTACAATGGTACAAATGATAGTATTCAAGTTACAATGAAGTTCCAGCATAGTAACAGCATAAAAGAACAAAATGGTCCCTTTTCTGTTGGCATTGGAGTGCTATTTATAGGCGTAGGCTGGAAATATCTCGCTCAGATCTCGAAAGACTTCTTCTCTCACGTGGATGGGCCCACGTGATCAATCCCCTATCATTTCGGCTAGATCCATGATCGATACATACCAAATTTGTATCGATTCAAAATTCCTCGTTTTGGGTTGGGATCGATCATGGACATTCTTGAGGTTGTACGCAAGCTCCTGTGAATATTTGGTGGCATATGAACTTGTAGATTGTGAGATATGATCGATGCAAGTTTGGATTTTCAATGTGCAACCTCGCTTCATATCGATATGTTTGTATCGCTCTCATTCGTATCCATGGGATGCACAAGATGACCAGATGACATGGCATTATTTTCTAGGATCGATCCTCTTTTCATGCCGAGTGACCGAGTCCACTTCCCTTCTAGGCTTCATGCGTATCCATTTGTTGTTACCTCATTCTTATCCATTTAGTGTGCATCATTTCATATCAATTGTCTTGAGGCATATTCGTTTGACGACCCGATATTTTTAACAGTTTAAATTGGAATAATAAATTGATTTTAAATATTTAAACGTTAATAGTAAACTTGACTCCCGAATATTAATATTTACTTGATAATTAAATTATTGAGTTATATAATTTGAAATTGGGTAAAATATTGAATATAGAATTTTAAGCCTGTTAATAACAATTTGAAGTCTTATAAAATTTATAATGATAGGACTGAAGATAATAGAATGGTTGGAATCTAATTTAAAGGTGATTTGTCAGTTTTAATAATATATCGTGTAAATCGATAGTTTACAATATACTATCTACACCATCTCTATTTTATTTATATTTATGTATGCTTTTAAATAATAAAAAAGTTATAAGTATGTATACATTTATAAGTATAGGATAAGTGGCATGACATGGTGAAGACAAGTGGCATAATATGGACCATACACCTATCTTAAGATGAAATAGAATTCTGACACATAACCCCATTAGGTGTCCATGTGTAGAAACATCTTAAGACACCTAAGTAGACATGTGTCAACATTCTAAAGCTTGTGCAAAGAGAAGTAGACAAGTGAGCAAAACTAAAATTACCAAACTAGCCTTGAAAATTCATATGTAAAGGGTGGAAATGTTCATTTATTTTTCTTTCTTTCACAAAACAAAAACAAAAGTAAGATAAAGTGAAAAAGCTTGGAGAAAGCCAAGGAAAAAGAGTCAAGGCAAATATACAAGTTTAAGGTGAGAAACCTATTTAAATTTCTAGTATTCATGTTATTTTTGAAGAGATGATAGTTGTAAGTAAAAGTGGTTCGGTTCTATCAAAAACGCAGCTTAGTAATTTGACCATAACTTTCTCAATTCTTAATGAAATTTCGATTTCTTGGATGTTCTGGAAAGCTTATTTCATGTAATACAACTTTGATATTTTATGTTTTCTGTAATTTAGATGTTAGCTATGTCAAAATTGAATCTTTCTACTGTAATCCCGAGAGCAAAACCAATATTAGCTCTGTGCTTAAGGCTGAAACTAAATTGGCCATAACTTCTTCGTTCCTCAACCGATTTCAATAAATTTAGATGTTCCAGAAAGCTTAGACTTTGTTCTAAAACTTTTAAGTTTTGAGTTTTTCAAAATTTCGATGTTATCTTGGCCAAAATTATAATTATTTATCGCCGTCCCGAGACAAAATGACAGAAGTTATGAAATTCAAATCTCAGAATTGTTTTATCCATAAATTTTAGAAATCTTATCGGAATTCGGTAATTTTTAATGTTCCAGAAAAATTAGAAACTAAGCTAAAACTTTTGCTTTATTAATTTTGCTTGATTTCGATGTTTTCTATGCTATAATTGCAATTGTTGGTCGCTGTCCTGCAAATGCATAAGTTCAGGCTAAGCTTAATGTTTTTAGTAAAATGATCATAACTTTTGAACCGTTGATCCAAATTCGATGATCTAGGTCATTCTGGAAAGCTAACGGAAAGGTCTATAACTTTTATTTGTATCATTTTCTGAAATTCATTGATTAATATGTTGAAAAACCTCTTGCAAACTCGTTGTCCTGTTGTTGTAGAGTACTCAGTGTCTTGTGCAAACCTGAGCTAATATTTTGTGTATAACTTTTGCGTTTCTTATCCAAATCCTATAATTTTTAAAGTTTTGGAAACTGCAGGAAGAATTTGATAACTTTCATTTGTATCGCTTTTTAAAATTCGGCCATCTATATATATAAAATTGATGTGCAATCTCGGGTTACATTTCTGACCGAAATGAACATGTTTGTTTCTAAGAAAAGGGCCTTACTTGTTAGATTTTTATCATCGATTTGATAAACAATTTGATGGGTTTCTTTTCATGGTGGTTGAGTATACTAAGTAAATTACTTTAAAGAAGCATTTTCACACAGAAGGATTAATCGAGGATGCGGTATAAGACCATAGATAATTTAGTGAGTTTGTTAATGGAAACTAAGAAGTTAATTAAGATGAGTAGTTAATGATTGTGAACAATTAATATAATATAAGCAATTAAAGGTTAGTTAAATTCTAGAGTAATTAATAATTTGAAATAATCAATGATTGATTAAGGTAATTAATCAATGTAGTTAATAGAATTTACTAATAAAAGAAGTCGAAGAAAATTACTTAATATCATAAATCAAAGGGGGTAATTATTGGTAATTACTTAATTGAGGATTAATTAAAAGTTTAATCAGTGTAACAAAATTTATGGAGGGTTAGTAAATTTATGAGCATGATTAATTCAAGGATTATTAATCAATGTAAGTGATTATAAGTTAATGAATCTGAGAACTTAGTCCAAGTAGATAAGTTAAGATGAATAATGATGGGTTGACTAATTAAATTGATTTGGAGTTAATAAATGTAAATGAAGGAATCTAAGTGATTGAGGTTTGAAAATTCAATTAGAATCAATTGAATTGATTTGTGTGATTAAGCTTTGCTTATGATTGGTTGAATGGTATTGGATGCTTTGAATGAGTTGATATCTCTGATATGAAATGTTGTGTATTTCATTTGGATAACTTGGGTTAATGATATGAGTTTCGAAGAGACCGGGGTCGGGTATTGGGAAATGCCCGAAACCACTTCGAATTTTATAAATTGATTTGTGAAATCAATAGGCTAGAATGAAGTAATTTAAGTGAATTAGATTATTTTATCTAAGTTTGGTACTTAGAAATTGATGTGTCGAATAAGTGATGTCTAAAATAAATTGTGGCTTTGTGAATTGATATGAGTACCCGGGTTTTAATTCAGTTGTATGCTTTGGTATTGCATGTTAGATGGGTTTACTCACGCTGGTTTCCAGCCTGACCTGGGTGTTACTTTGGTGTAATGCTCGGGTCAGACCAAGTATTACAGATTTTCAGGTAGGTACGTTCTGGAGCTCAAGAGACGAGCTGGATGGCAAGTACGTATAGAGTATTTCCGCTGCAGTATATGATTATATATCCGAGACATGATTTGTATATGATCAGTGACTTTATATATGTGAACCTCTGATGTATTAAAGTGTAATCAACAGATAAAATATTCTTTTGTAAACTGTTATTATTTATTATATTTTATCTGCTGCGAATGTGAGATTTTGGTGTTCTGTTCTTCTTCTTCTTCTATCTCTTTCTTCTTTACCATAACTATCTGAAATTTTCGGGTTCGAAAATTTTGGGTCGTTACATTTGGTATCAGAGCTGAAGGTTAAGCGAGAACCTTGGCTCTGATGGGATTACTCATTAATGATAGGGTAAGTGGTACCCTAGAATGAGTTGAGTGAATATATATATAAGAGAGCGTACTTGTTATTTTCTTATATAAAGATTTTAAATGATTTTATATAAGAATATGTTTTGACATATATAAAAAGCAATATTTCTTTCAAATAAATATAAAGGGAATTGGTTGTTAAAATTATTGAAATTAAATTGAGAAGTAATAGAACACAACCGAACTAAAATTGAAATTGAATAAAGATAAGTTTGAAATAAATTCAAACTGAAATTAAATCTTGAAATTAGGAAAGGTTTCAGGATAAGGATAATCAATTAATTTATGTAATTAATTAAACTTTATTTAATGAGATTAATTAATGGATAATAATTGGAATTGATAAATAAGAAGGAGTTACTTGATGAAGTAGCTAGAGGTAAGTAATTTAAGGGACAATTTCTTAATGAAGGTAATTAAGAAATAAGTTAATTACCGAATGTGATTAATTAATGATGTAATTAATTTAAAGAAATAACAAATAATATTATTTAATGCATTTGAATAAATGGTCCTATTTCAAACAAGAGTTGTTTGAAAATTTAAAAAAGAAATTTGTTTTGAATTTAAACCAAAGGTAGTTTAAAATTTTAAAGTATAACTTGGTATGTAAAAGAAATTAATATGTATACATGTGGATATACATAATATCAAAGGTGGTTGGAAATAACTCTAAATGGTGAGTTTTGAGTTTGAAATAAGACGTGATACCCAAGGTGATAAGTTTTTTTTAACTTAATAAGTGGGAAGATTATTTATGAGAAGTTTAAAAATTGAAATGGAAGTTCAAGTTGGGTAAGGTTGACTGGATTAAGTGAATTGAGTTTAACTGGAGAAAAAGTTAAATAAGTTGGAATGATCAATCTGATTTGGAAATTTGAAGATGAAATTAAGATTTAACTTGGGAAGTTAAATGGTTAATCTGAACGGGGTGTTTGTGTGATCTCAAATGGGTTTGAGATCTGGAATTTGGAATTTGGAATTTGATGGATGTTTTAGAATGGAATTTTGAAATTTGGACTCAGAATTGAATTGTTTAAAAACCTTAAAGGAAAATTGATTTAAAGGAATTAAATCAACATTTGAAGTATTAACTCGAATTTATATATAATTCGAGATGGTTTAAATTTAGAATTTGAATTGGTTCAAATTGAATTTGATTTGAAGTAATTGAAAGTGTGATTGAAGATGCATGAGTATAAGATTCAAATGGAAAATTTGAATTGGATTGATTTGAATAATTAGGAATTGTAATTAAAGTTTAATAGTTTTAAATTCAAATGGAATTTGAATTGAATTTGGGAGGAAATCAAGAATAATTCAGCTTGTTGTGGAAATGGAGTTTGAAATTGGGATTAATTCAAACTGGAGTTGAAATGAGTTGAAATTGGAACTAGTTCAATTGAAATTTATTTGAATTAGTAGGATCAAGGTTGAATAAGTTAAATTTGGAAAGAAACTGAGGAATTCAACTTGAATTGGGTTAAATAGATTTCAATGGAAATTGAAGTTATTTAAATTGGAATGGGGTCAATTTAAATGGAAGAGGAAATTTAAATTGAATTGATTGGGAACGAAGATTGGGGAGTGAACAGTTTTGACTCTGGACTATTTTTAATATAAACTGTTTTAATACAAACCTATTTTTCCAAGCTATTTATTATATATACAACCTTTTTTTTAAAAGCCAAACTATCTTATACTTGTTTTACAATTATTTTTGAAACTGTTTAACAATTTCCTAACTATTTTATAAACTAATTACTATTTTCAACTATTAATTACTATTTTATAGCTATTTTGGAATTATTTAAAATTTCTATGACTATTTAACTATTTTCCAATTATTTTACAATTACTGAACTATTTTACAGCTATTTTACAAACTAGTAATTATTTTCCAACTACTTATCTATTTTCAAAAATAAAAATAAAAATTTCAAGCTATTTTCTAAATAAACTGGTCGGAGTTCAAACTGTCATTGGTTAAATACTCAATCGAGATAAGAATAGAGGTGATAATCCAAAGGGATTAAAGCAATTGTGAGTGAGTGAATGAAAATCAAAGTGAATGTGAATAAAAATGGAATTGATTTGGCTAATAACCAATATAAAAAAATATACGTAGGGTGTATGTATGTTATTTTATTCGCATAGTGATTTGATCCAGATTCGAGCACAGAATTTCGAGATAGTTATATCGATCCGAGTGAGATTTTTCACTCGATTTTCGACGGTGAAACTGGATATGGATTGTTGATTGGTTCTGGATATTCTCTGTCATAGTTAGACTATGCAAGGAGAATGACGGTTTCTGATCAAGAAACCAGATCTGTGTCCGCACTAGGAAGTCGGGTGGACGATACTAGTTCGGAAATGAAATTGTGTGATCGAGTGAGCGATCAGATTGGTATAGCGTACGGATGATTTTTGTACATCGTACGGATTTGAATGAAAATGATATTGAAAGAAGTAATCAAATTTGAATATTTGATTTTGAGTAAACAAAGTTAAATATCTTTTTTTAATAAAATGAAACTCCCCTTGATGAATCTTTTGCCAGAAGAAAAGGGTTTTTGGAAATGTTTTGAAGTATAAAAGGAATTTTATACAAGTTTGAAATGATCCAAAGTTTTAAAAGATTTTATATATCTGAATATATATATATATATATATATATATATATATATATATATATATATATATAAAGGATCATATGAGGATTTTGGGAAAAGGTTTTGGGAACCTTTGGATTTGGATTTGGAAAGGCTTTTGATTTTTGGGTAAAATCAATATAAGAATTTGGAAAGCCTAGTTTGAGAATTATCGATTTTGGAATAATCGATTTGGTGTAAAGGAGCTTTGTATGAGATCATACTAGGTGTATGATTTAAAGATACTATATGTGTACAGTATAAAATGTTTTGATGATGGCTTTGGGGAAAAAGGCGCTCCCTTGAAATGAACTTCTCAGGAGTACCACCGGGTGGTGCTGCCTTGAACCCCAAGGAGGGGTTCTAAAGTTGATCATGTGAGGAGTCCAGACGAAACTAGTTCCTGGGGATTATGAGTAGAGTATACCATAGCGAAAGTCGTGTGTGTCGCTGAGAGCCAAGGCCTACGTTTGATTTTATATCGGTAGACTGCGACCTATGGTATAACATAGCGAAAGTCGTGTGTGCCGCTGAGAGCCAACAGTCTGTGTTTGATTTTATATCGGCAGACTGCGACCTATGTAGGAGTGGAGAGGTTTCATTTCGACAGCGAAAATCAGAGGCCGCTGAGAGCCTGCAGTTACATGGACTTTTGCTGCGACGGCAACGTAACCCTGGGTGTAACTGTGATCTATTGTGTGGGTTCCATGGCGTAATCTAGAGGCCGCGGAGAGCCTGCAGTTACATGGACTTTTGCTGCGATGGCAACGTAATCCTGGAATGTAACTGTGACCATGGATGGGGGTGATGATTTCCAGAGCATTCTCACCAAAGATATATCCTCTATTTTAAAAAATGTTTTCTATATTTTCAATAAAATTATTTTTTAAAGTATTTTCACTGGGTGTTGAAAATGGGTCTGCTAAGTACTTATAGATTTTCAGTTCTACGCCTGATCAACGTATGACTGAATTTTTATGAGAACAAGGATGGACTGTTTGAGACATCGAGTTATAAGAAATATGTTTTATAAAATATTATCCGAATTTAAAGGCATTTCTAAATTTTAATAATTAAAAGGGAAATCCAAATAGGAATTATAAAATAAGAACTCGAGAAAATTTAATGAAGTAAGTTTCTTTGTAATAAAAGTTGGAAGTAAGCTAATAAATAATTATTTGATAAAGTATGTTAATAAAATTTTACTCGATTAAACAAATGGATTGTAAATTAATAATGGAGTTTGGAAATGAATTCGAATTTGTCAATAGAATTCGACTTGGATTTGATAATGAATTAAATAAGAAGAGATGTTGTAGAAATAAAATAGAGTTGGATTGGAAAAGTGACGGTTTGAATTACAAATAAAATTCAAACGTGATATGAATAATATTTAACGATAGTTGCAAGTAAATTGAGAATGGCTTTGTATAAATTAAATAAATTCGCAAATGAATTAAGAAAGTGCAATATAAAATGAGTTAATGGAATTAAATAATAAATGGACGAAGTCTGATTGAATAAAAAAATAAATCAAGGTTGTGATTGAAATTGGATTATCAGACTGAACTTAAGTTCGGTGGCATATTGATTTGAAGTATAAATGAGTTAAATATACGCTTGGATATTATTTTGATAAATTGTGGAGGTGAATTAAAATGAAATGGTGGGCTAACTGAGTTTAATGGAATTTGATTAAATGAGAATCAAATAGAAGTAAACTTAAGTTTGATGTTGGAATAAATTAAAGTAAAGTAACTTAAGTTTAAATTTAAGGAAGCAATTGGATTAACTTTAAATTATATAAATCACTTATGGTAAGCGTTCGGTGTTTGTTGCTTTTGAAATGCTTGTGTTTAGCCTTTAAAAGTAAGTGAAATGCTAATAGAATTTCTATATGTGGCACTTACATATTTAAATTGAGATAGTACAGGTACTTGAAGACTGTTTGGTTGGTTTGGATTGCGCTAATTGCTTAAATTTATAAGCTACTTGCTTAAAATGCTAAATAAAGGTACGCCTACGCAATAAAAGTAGGAAATACGAACTATTTTTGCTTTTTCTGACCGTGTGGGTCGATGTATACATATTTATATATATTGTCAAATTGCAAAAGCTCCTCCGTACAAAGGAGACTCCGCCAAAATTTTCTAAAAATTTTGGAGGTTAGGAAAAAAAAATTCATTAGCGACAAAACGATCTCAAATTTGAAACTTAAAGTGAATTAGTAGATGAAACTAATATGAACCAGTTATAAATAAAGGATAAAATTTAATATTCAAAATTGAAATAAATTGAATTCGTATGAAAAAGGAGAAAACTAGTTGGCATAGAAGAAGATGTGAAAACCTATATAAGGAAAGGTAAAAAGGGATTTGAAAGGTTACGATTGGATATTGTTGTTAAATAGAATACGCAGGTATGAAAGGGAAAAGAAATTGGATTTGATTCCAAAAGATAAATGTGAATGGCCCGACAAAAAGGTATGTATTTAAAATTCTGTATGGAATTGGATTGGGTTTTGGTGTGGCCACTTGGCATTTGTTTTCTTTTGGAATTTGGGAGCCCGTAGAGGCCTTTGTAGTAGTACCGAGCTAGCCACGCAAAGGAGACGCTGGCAAACCTTTTCGGAAATTTAGAGAGTTAGAAAAAAAAATTGAGAAAATTTCGATAACTCAAAATTGGTTTTAAATTGAAATTTAAAGGATTGAGCAAAAGGGTATTGCGTGAAAACTATAGAAGGTTTTAGGAAGTTGGTTAAGGTTAAGTGTCTTTAATAAAAGATAATTGGTAGAATGTTGAATTGTGGGTTTTGGGAAAAGTAAACGGGTTTTGAACCATTCATCCTAACTATAAATTTCGAGGACGAAATTCTTTTAAGGGGGGAGGAATTTGACGACCCGATATTTTTAACAGTTTAAATTGGAATAATAAATTGATTTTAAATATTTAAACGTTAATTGTAAACTTGACTCCCGAATATTAATATTTACTTGATAATTAAATTATTGAGTTATATAATTTGAAATTAGGTAAAATATTGAATATAGAATTTTAAGCCTGTTAATAACAATTTGAAGGCTTATAAAATTTATAATGATAGGACTGAAGATAATAGAATGGTTGGAATCTAATTTAAAGGTGATTTGTCAGTTTTAATAATATATCGTGTAAATCGATAGTTTACAATATACTATCTACACCATCTATATTTTATTTATATTTATATATGCTTTTAAATAATAAAAAAGTTATAAGTATGTATACATTTATAAGTATAGGATAAGCGGCATGACATGGTGAAGACAAGTGGCATAATATGGACCATACACCTATCTTAAGATGAAATAGAATTCTGACACATAACCCCATTAGGTGTCCATGTGTAGAAACATCTTAAGACACCTAAGTAGACATGTGTCAACATTCTAAAGATTGTGCAAAGAGAAGTAGACAAGTGAGCAAAACTAAAATTACCAAACTAGCCTTGAAAATTCATATGTAAAGGGTGGAAATGTTCATTTATTTTTCTTTCTTTCACAAAACAAAAACAAAAGTAAGATAAAGTGAAAAAGCTTGAAGAAAGCCAAGGAAAAAGAGTCAAGGCAAATATACAAGTTTAAGGTGAGAAAACCTATTTAAATTTCTAGTATTCATGTTATTTTTGAAGAGATGATAGTTGTAAGTAAAAGTGGTTCGGTTCTATCGAAAACGCAGCTTAGTAATTTGACCATAACTTTCTCAATTCTTAATGAAATTTCGATTTCTTGGATGTTCTGGAAAGCTTATTTCATGTGATACAACTTTTATATTTTGTGTTTTCTGTAATTTAGATGTTAGCTATGTCAAAATTGAATCTTTCTACTGTAATCCCGAGAGCAAAACCAATATTAGCTCTGTGCTTAAGGCTGAAACTAAATTGGCCATAACTTCTTCGTTCCTCAACCGATTTCAATAAATTTAGATGTTCCAGAAAGCTTAGACTTTGTTCTAAAACTTTTAAGTTTTGAGTTTTTCAAAATTTCGATGTTATCTTGGCCAAAATTATAATTATTTATCGCCGTCCCGAGACAAAATGACAGAAGTTATGAAATTCAAATCTCAGAATTGTTTTATCCATAAATTTTAGAAATCTTATCGGAATTCGGTAATTTTTAATGTTCCAGAAAAATTAGAAACTAAGCTAAAACTTTTGCTTTATTAATTTTGCTTGATTTCGATGTTTTCTATGCTATAATTGCAATTGTTGGTCGCTGTCCTGCAAATGCATAAGTTCAGGCTAAGCTTAATGTTTTTAGTAAAATGATCATAACTTTTGAACCGTTGATCCAAATTCGATGATCTAGGTCATTCTGGAAATCTAACGGAAAGGTCTATAACTTTTATTTGTATCATTTTCTGAAATTCATTGATTAATATGTTGAAAAACCTCTTGCAAACTCGTTGTCCTGTTGTTGTAGAGTACTCAGTGTCTTGTGCAAACCTGAGCTAATATTTTGTGTATAACTTTTGCGTTTCTTATCCAAATCCTATAATTTTTAAAGTTTTGGAAACTGCAGGAAGAATTTGATAACTTTCATTTGTATCGCTTTTTAAAATTCGGCCATCTATAATATATATAATTGATGTGCAATCTCGGGTTACATTTCTGACCGAAATGAACATGTTTGTTTCTAAGAAAAGGGCCTTACTTGTTAGATTTTTATCATCGATTTGATAAACAATTTGATGGGTTTCTTTTCATGGTGGTTGAGTATACTAAGTAAATTACTTTAAAGAAGCATTTTCACACAGAAGGATTAATCGAGGATGCGGTATAAGACCATAGATAATTTAGTGAGTTTGTTAATGGAAACTAAGAAGTTAATTAAGATGAGTAGTTAATGATTGTGAACAATTAATATAATATAAGCAATTAAAGGTTAGTTAAATTCTAGAGTAATTAATAATTTGAAATAATCAATGATTGATTAAGGTAATTAATCAATGTAGTTAATAGAATTTACTAATAAAAGAAGTCGAAGAAAATTACTTAATATCATAAATCAAAGGGGGTAATTATTGGTAATTACTTAATTGAGGATTAATTAAAAGTTTAATCAGTGTAACAAAATTTATGGAGGGTTAGTAAATTTATGAGCATGATTAATTCAAGGATTATTAATCAATGTAAGTGATTATAAGTTAATGAATCTGAGAACTTAGTCCAAGTAGATAAGTTAAGATGAATAATGATGGGTTGACTAATTAAATTGATTTGGAGTTAATAAATGTAAATGAAGGAATCTAAGTGATTGAGGTTTGAAAATTCAATTAGAATCAATTGAATTGATTTGTGTGATTAAGCTTTGCTTATGATTGGTTGAATGGTATTGGATGCTTTGAATGAGTTGATATCTCTGATATGAAATGTTGTGTATTTCATTTGGATAACTTGGGTTAATGATATGAGTTTCGAAGAGACCGGGGTCGGGTATTGGGAAATGCCCGAAACCACTTCGAATTTTATAAATTGATTTGTGAAATCAATAGGCTAGAATGAAGTAATTTAAGTGAATTAGATTATTTTATCTAAGTTTGGTACTTAGAAATTGATGTGTCGAATAAGTGATGTCTAAAATAAATTGTGGCTTTGTGAATTGATATGAGTACCCGGGTTTTAATTCAGTTGTATGCTTTGGTATTGCATGTTAGATGGGTTTACTCACGCTGGTTTCCAGCTTGACCTGGGTGTTACTTTGGTGTAATGCTCGGGTCAGACCAAGTATTACAGATTTTCAGGTAGGTACGTTCTGGAGCTCAAGAGACGAGCTGGATGGCAAGTACGTATAGAGTATTTCCGCTGCAGTATATGATTATATATCCGAGACATGATTTGTATATGATCAGTGACTTTATATATGTGAACCTCTGATGTATTAAAGTGTAATCAACAGATAAAATATTCTTTTGTAAACTGTTATTATTTATTATATTTTATCTGCTGCGAATGTGAGATTTTGGTGTTCTGTTCTTCTTCTTCTTCTATCTCTTTCTTCTTTACCATAACTATCTGAAATTTTCGGGTTCGAAAATTTTGGGTCGTTACATTTGGTATCAGAGCTGAAGGTTAAGCGAGAACCTTGGCTCTGATGGGATTACTCATTAATGATAGGGTAAGTGGTACCCTAGAATGAGTTGAGTGAATATATATATAAGAGAGCGTACTTGTTATTTTCTTATATAAAGATTTTAAATGATTTTATATAAGAATATGTTTTGACATATATAAAAAGCAATATTTCTTTCAAATAAATATAAAGGGAATTGGTTGTTAAAATTATTGAAATTAAATTGAGAAGTAATAGAACACAACCGAACTAAAATTGAAATTGAATAAAGATAAGTTTGAAATAAATTCAAACTGAAATTAAATCTTGAAATTAGGAAAGGTTTCAGGATAAGGATAATCAATTAATTTATGTAATTAATTAAACTTTATTTAATGAGATTAATTAATGGATAATAATTGGAATTGATAAATAAGAAGGAGTTACTTGATGAAGTAGCTAGAGGTAAGTAATTTAAGGGACAATTTCTTAATGAAGGTAATTAAGAAATAAGTTAATTACCGAATGTGATTAATTAATGATGTAATTAATTTAAAGAAATAACAAATAATATTATTTAATGCATTTGAATAAATGGTCCTATTTCAAACAAGAGTTGTTTGAAAATTTAAAAAAGAAATTTGTTTTGAATTTAAACCAAAGGTAGTTTAAAATTTTAAAGTATAACTTGGTATGTAAAAGAAATTAATATGTATACATGTGGATATACATAATATCAAAGGTGGTTGGAAATAACTCTAAATGGTGAGTTTTGAGTTTGAAATAAGACGTGATACCCAAGGTGATAAGTTTTTTTTAACTTAATAAGTGGGAAGATTATTTATGAGAAGTTTAAAAATTGAAATGGAAGTTCAAGTTGGGTAAGGTTGACTGGATTAAGTGAATTGAGTTTAACTGGAGAAAAAGTTAAATAAGTTGGAATGATCAATCTGATTTGGAAATTTGAAGATGAAATTAAGATTTAACTTGGGAAGTTAAATGGTTAATCTGAACGGGGTGTTTGTGTGATCTCAAATGGGTTTGAGATCTGGAATTTGGAATTTGGAATTTGATGGATGTTTTAGAATGGAATTTTGAAATTTGGACTCAGAATTGAATTGTTTAAAAACCTTAAAGGAAAATTGATTTAAAGGAATTAAATCAACATTTGAAGTATTAACTCGAATTTATATATAATTCGAGATGGTTTAAATTTAGAATTTGAATTGGTTCAAATTGAATTTGATTTGAAGTAATTGAAAGTGTGATTGAAGATGCATGAGTATAAGATTCAAATGGAAAATTTGAATTGGATTGATTTGAATAATTAGGAATTGTAATTAAAGTTTAATAGTTTTAAATTCAAATGGAATTTGAATTGAATTTGGGAGGAAATCAAGAATAATTCAGCTTGTTGTGGAAATGGAGTTTGAAATTGAGATTAATTCAAACTGGAGTTGAAATGAGTTGAAATTGGAACTAGTTCAATTGAAATTTATTTGAATTAGTAGGATCAAGGTTGAATAAGTTAAATTTGGAAAGAAACTGAGGAATTCAACTTGAATTGGGTTAAATAGATTTCAATGGAAATTGAAGTTATTTAAATTGGAATGGGGTCAATTTAAATGGAAGAGGAAATTTAAATTGAATTGATTGGGAACGAAGATTGGGGAGTGAACAGTTTTGACTCTGGACTATTTTTAATATAAACTGTTTTAATACAAACCTATTTTTCCAAGCTATTTATTATATATACAACCTTTTTTTTAAAAGCCAAACTATCTTATACTTGTTTTACAATTATTTTTGAAACTGTTTAACAATTTCCTAACTATTTTATAAACTAATTACTATTTTCAACTATTAATTACTATTTTATAGCTATTTTGGAATTATTTAAAATTTCTATGACTATTTAACTATTTTCCAATTATTTTACAATTACTGAACTATTTTACAGCTATTTTACAAACTAGTAATTATTTTCCAACTACTTATCTATTTTCAAAAATAAAAATAAAAATTTCAAGCTATTTTCTAAATAAACTGGTCGGAGTTCAAACTGTTATTGGTTAAATACTCAATCGAGATAAGAATAGAGGTGATAATCCAAAGGGATTAAAGCAATTGTGAGTGAGTGAATGAAAATCAAAGTGAATGTGAATAAAAATGGAATTGATTTGGCTAATAACCAATATAAAAAAATATACGTAGGGTGTATGTATGTTATTCTATTCGCATAGTGATTTGATCCAGATTCGAGCACAGAATTTCGAGATAGTTATATCGATCCGAGTGAGATTTTTCACTCGATTTTCGACGGTGAAACTGGATATGGATTGTTGATTGGTTCTGGATATTCTCTGTCATAGTTAGACTATGCAAGGAGAATGACGGTTTCTGATCAAGAAACCAGATCTGTGTCCGCACTAGGAAGTCGGGTGGACGATACTAGTTCGGAAATGAAATTGTGTGATCGAGTGAGCGATCAGATTGGTATAGCGTACGGATGATTTTTGTACATCGTACGGATTTGAATGAAAATGATATTGAAAGAAGTAATCAAATTTGAATATTTGATTTTGAGTAAACAAAGTTAAATATCTTTTTTTAATAAAATGAAACTCCCCTTGATGAATCTTTTGCCAGAAGAAAAGGGTTTTTGGAAATGTTTTGAAGTATAAAAGGAATTTTATACAAGTTTGAAATGATCCAAAGTTTTAAAAGATTTTATATATCTGAATATATATATATATATATATATATATATATATATATAAAGGATCATATGAGGATTTTGGGAAAAGGTTTTGGGAACCTTTGGATTTGGATTTGGAAAGGCTTTTGATTTTTGGGTAAAATCAATATAAGAATTTGGAAAGCCTAGTTTGAGAATTATCGATTTTGGAATAATCGATTTGGTGTAAAGGAGCTTTGTATGAGATCATACTAGGTGTATGATTTAAAGATACTATATGTGTACAGTATAAAATGTTTTGATGATGGCTTTGGGGAAAAAGGCGCTCCCTTGAAATGAACTTCTCAGGAGTACCACCGGGTGGTGCTGCCTTGAACCCCAAGGAGGGGTTCTAAAGTTGATCCTGTGAGGAGTCCAGACGAAACTAGTTCCTGGGGATTATGAGTAGAGTATACCATAGCGAAAGTCGTGTGTGTCGCTGAGAGCCAAGGCCTACGTTTGATTTTATATCGGTAGACTGCGACCTATGGTATAACATAGCGAAAGTCGTGTGTGCCGCTGAGAGCCAACAGTCTGTGTTTGATTTTATATCGGCAGACTGCGACCTATGTAGGAGTGGAGAGGTTTCATTTCGACAGCGAAAATCAGAGGCCGCTGAGAGCCTGCAGTTACATGGACTTTTGCTGCGACGGCAACGTAACCCTGGGTGTAACTGTGATCTATTGTGTGGGTTCCATGGCGTAATCTAGAGGCCGCGGAGAGCCTGCAGTTACATGGACTTTTGCTGCGATGGCAACGTAATCCTGGAATGTAACTGTGACCATGGATGGGGGTGATGATTTCCAGAGCATTCTCACCAAAGATATATCCTCTATTTTAAAAAATGTTTTCTATATTTTCAATAAAATTATTTTTTAAAGTATTTTCACTGGGTGTTGAAAATAGGTCTGCTAAGTACTTATAGATTTTCAGTTCTACGCCTGATCAACGTATGACTGAATTTTTATGAGAACAAGGATGGACTGTTTGAGACATCGAGTTATAAGAAATATGTTTTATAAAATATTATCCGAATTTAAAGGCATTTCTAAATTTTAATAATTAAAAGGGAAATCCAAATAGGAATTATAAAATAAGAACTCGAGAAAATTTAATGAAGTAAGTTTCTTTGTAATAAAAGTTGGAAGTAAGCTAATAAATAATTATTTGATAAAGTATGTTAATAAAATTTTACTCGATTAAACAAATGGATTGTAAATTAATAATGGAGTTTGGAAATGAATTCGAATTTGTCAATAGAATTCGACTTGGATTTGATAATGAATTAAATAAGAAGAGATGTTGTAGAAATAAAATAGAGTTGGATTGGAAAAGTGACGGTTTGAATTACAAATAAAATTCAAACGTGATATGAATAATATTTAACGATAGTTGCAAGTAAATTGAGAATGGCTTTGTATAAATTAAATAAATTCGCAAATGAATTAAGAAAGTGCAATATAAAATGAGTTAATGGAATTAAATAATAAATGGACGAAGTCTGATTGAATAAAAAAAAAAAATCAAGGTTGTGATTGAAATTGGATTATCAGACTGAACTTAAGTTCGGTGGCATATTGATTTGAAGTATAAATGAGTTAAATATACGCTTGGATATTATTTTGATAAATTGTGGAGGTGAATTAAAATGAAATGGTGGGCTAACTGAGTTTAATGGAATTTGATTAAATGAGAATCAAATAGAAGTAAACTTAAGTTTGATGTTGGAATAAATTAAAGTAAAGTAACTTAAGTTTAAATTTAAGGAAGCAATTGGATTAACTTTAAATTATATAAATCGCTTATGGTAAGCGTTCGGTGTTTGTTGCTTTTGAAATGCTTGTGTTTAGCCTTTAAAAGTAAGTGAAATGCTAATAGAATTTCTATATGTGGCACTTACATATTTAAATTGAGATAGTACAGGTACTTGAAGACTGTTTGGTTGGTTTGGATTGCGCTAATTGCTTAAATTTAAAAGCTACTTGCTTAAAATGCTAAATAAAGGTACGCCTACGCAATAAAAGTAGGAAATACGAACTATTTTTGCTTTTTCTGACCGTGTGGGTCGATGTATACATATTTATATATATTGTCAAATTGCAAAAGCTCCTCCGTACAAAGGAGACTCCGCCAAAATTTTCTAAAAATTTTGGAGGTTAGGAAAAAAAAATTCATTAGCGACAAAACGATCTCAAATTTGAAACTTAAAGTGAATTAGTAGATGAAACTAATATGAACCAGTTATAAATAAAGGATAAAATTTAATATTCAAAATTGAAATAAATTGAATTCGTATGAAAAAGGAGAAAACTAGTTGGCATAGAAGAAGATGTGAAAACCTATATAAGGAAAGGTAAAAAGGGATTTGAAAGGTTACGATTGGATATTGTTGTTAAATAGAATACGCAGGTATGAAAGGGAAAAGAAATTGGATTTGATTCCAAAAGATAAATGTGAATGGCCCGACAAAAAGGTATGTATTTAAAATTCTGTATGGAATTGGATTGGGTTTTGGTGTGGCCACTTGGCATTTGTTTTCTTTTGGAATTTGGGAGCCCGTAGAGGCCTTTTGTAGTAGTACCGAGCTAGCCACGCAAAGGAGACGCTGGCAAACCTTTTCGGAAATTTAGAGAGTTAGAAAAAAAAATTGAGAAAATTTCGATAACTCAAAATTGGTTTTAAATTGAAATTTAAAGGATTGAGCAAAAGGGTATTGCGTGAAAACTATAGAAGGTTTTAGGAAGTTGGTTAAGGTTAAGTGTCTTTAATAAAAGATAATTGGTAGAATGTTGAATTGTGGGTTTTGGGAAAAGTAAACGGGTTTTGAACCATTCATCCTAACTATAAATTTCGAGGACGAAATTCTTTTAAGGGGGGAGGAATTTGACGACCCGATATTTTTAACAGTTTAAATTGGAATAATAAATTGATTTTAAATATTTAAACGTTAATTGTAAACTTGACTCCCGAATATTAATATTTACTTGATAATTAAATTATTGAGTTATATAATTTGAAATTAGGTAAAATATTGAATATAGAATTTTAAGCCTGTTAATAACAATTTGAAGGCTTATAAAATTTATAATGATAGGACTGAAGATAATAGAATGGTTGGAATCTAATTTAAAGGTGATTTGTCAGTTTTAATAATATATCGTGTAAATCGATAGTTTACAATATACTATCTACACCATCTCTATTTTATTTATATTTATATATGCTTTTAAATAATAAAAAAGTTATAAGTATGTATACATTTATAAGTATAGGATAAGTGGCATGACATGGTGAGGACAAGTGGCATAATATGGACCATACACCTATCTTAAGATGAAATAGAATTATGACACATAACCCCATTAGGTGTACATGTGTAGAAGCATCTTAA
Organism: Allium cepa; assembly: GCA_030765085.1. Classification (NCBI taxonomy): domain Eukaryota; kingdom Viridiplantae; phylum Streptophyta; class Magnoliopsida; order Asparagales; family Amaryllidaceae; genus Allium; species Allium cepa. The sequence continues at coordinate 350,902,364 of CM060928.1, forward strand.
GACACCTAAGTAGACATGTGTCAACATTCTAAAGCTTGTGCAAAGAGAAGTAGACAAGTGTGCAAAACTAAAATTACCAAACTATCCTTGAAAATTACTATGTAAAGGGTGGAAATGTTTATTTATTTTTCTTTCTTTCACAAAACAAAAAAAAAGTAAGATAAAGTGAAAAAGCTTGGAGAAAGCCAAGGAAAAAGATTCAAGGCAAATATACAAGTTTAAGGTGAGAAAACCTATTTAAATTTCTAGTATTCATGTTATTTTTGAAGAGATGATAGTTGTAAGTAAAAGTGGTTCGGTTCTATCAAAAACACAACTTAGTAATTTGACCATAACTTTCTCAATTTTTAATGAAATTTCGATTTCTTGGATGTTCTGGAAAGCTTATTTCATATGTTACAACTTTGATGTTTTGTGTTTTCTGTAATTTGGAAGTTAGCTATGTCAAAATTGAATCTTTATACTGTGATCCCGAGAGCAAAACCAATATTAGCTCTGTGCTTAAGACTGAAACTAAATTGGCCATAACTTCTTCGTTACTCAACCGATTTCAATAAATTTAGATGTTTCAGAAATCTTAGACTTTGTTCTAAAACTTTTAATTTTTGAGTTTTTCAAAATTTCGATGTTATCTTGGCCAAAATTATAATTGTTTATCGCTGTCCCGAGACAAAATGACAGAAGTTATGAAATTCAAATCTCAGAATTGTTTTATCCATATCTTTTACAAATCTTATCGGAATTCGGTAATTTTTAATGTTCCGGAAAGATTAGAAACTAAACTAAAACTTTTACTTTATTCATTTTGCCTGATTTCGATGTTTTCTATGCTATAATTGCAATTGTTGGTCGCTCTCCTGGAAATGCATAAGTTTAGGCTAAGCTTAATGTTTTTAGTAAAATGGTCATAACTTTTGAACCGTTTATCCAAATTAGATGACCTTGGTCATTCTGGAAAGCTAACGGAAAGGTCTATAACTTTTGTTTGTATCATTTTCTGAAATTCGTTGATTAATATGTTGAAAAACCTCTTGCAAACTCGCTGTCCTGTTGTTGTAGAGTACTCAGTGTCTTGTGCAAACCTGAGCTAGTATTTTGTGTATAACTTTTGTGTTTCTTATCCAAATTCTATAATTTTAAAGTTTTGGAAACTGAAGGAAGAATGTGATAACTTTTATTTGTATCACTTTTTAAAATTCGGCCATCTATATATATGAAATTGATGTGCAATCTCGGGTTACATTTCTGACCGAAATGAACATGTTTGTTTCTAAGAAAAGGGCCTTACTTGTTAGATTTTTATCATCGATTCGATAAACAATTTGATGGGTTTCTTTTCATGGTGGTTGAGTATACTAAGTAAATTACTTTAAAGAAGTATTTTCACACAGAAGAATTAATCGAGGATGCGGTATAAGACCATAGATAATTTAGTGAGTTTGTTAATGGAAACTAAGAAGTTAATTAAGATGAGTAGTTAATGATTGTGAACAATTAATATAATATAAACAATTAAAGGTTAATTAAATTCTAGAGTAATTAATAATTTGAAATAATCAATGATTGATTAAGGTAATTAATCAATGTAGTTAATAGAATTTACTAATAAAAGAAGTCGAAGAAAATTACTTAATATCATAAATCAAAGGGGGTAATTATTGGTAATTACTTAATTGAGGATTAATTACTTGTTTAATCAGTGTAACAAAATTTATGGAGGGTTAGTAAATTTATGAGCATGATTAATTCAAGGATTATTAATCAATGTAAGTGATTATAAGTTAATGAATTTGAGAACTTAGTCCAAGTAGATAAGTTAAGATGAATAATGATAGGTTGATTAATTAAATTGATTTGGAGTTAATAAATGTAAATGAAGGAATCTAAGTGATTGAGGTTTGAAAATTCAATTAGAATCAATTGAATTGATTTGTGTGATTAAGCTTTGGTTATGATTGGTTGAATGGTATTGGATGCTTTGAATGAGTTGATATCTCTGATATGAAATGTTGTGTATTTCATTTGGATAACTTGGGTTAATGATATAAGTTTCGAAGAGACCGGGGTCGGGTATTGGGAAATACCCGAAACCACTTCGAATTTTATAAATTGATTTGTGAAATTAATAGGCTAGAATGAAGTGATTTAAGTGAATTGGATTATTTTATCTAAGTTTGGTACTTAGAAATTGATGTGTCGAATAAGTGATGTCTAAAATAAATTGTGGCTTTGTGAATTGATATGAGTACCCGGGTTTTAATTCATTTGTATGCTTTGGTATTACATGTTAGATGGGTTTACTCACACTGGTTTCCAGCCTGACCCGGGTGTTACTTTGTTATAATGCTCGGGTCAGACCGAGTATTACAGATTTTCAGGTAGGTGCGTTCTGGAGCTCAGGAGACGAGCTGGATGGCAAGTACGTATAGAGTATTTCCGCTGCAGTATATGATTATATATCCGAGACATGATTTGTATATGATTAGTGACTTTATATATGTGAACCTCTGATGTATTAAAGTGTAATCAACAGATAAAATATTCTTTTGTAAACTGTTATTATTTATTATATTTTATCCGCTGCGAATGTGAGATTTTGGTGTTCTGTTCTTCTTCTTCTTCTATCTCTTTCTTCTTTACCATAACTATCTGAAATTTTCGGGTTCAAAAATTTCGGGTCGTTACAATTCGTATCCATATCCATGGACCATTTCGTATCGATCAATGCTGGTACGTGTATTTTGTATGATCATGGGATGCCACTTTGTACCCATAGCACTTGGTCGATATCGTATCGATGGTTCCTATTCGTATCGACGTGTTCTTGAGCATTTCGTATCGATAGAAGAGTGTTGTTTCATATCGTTTGTAGGATGCATGCTTCGTATCGATCTTTTATCGATCGACACGAATTCTAAAGAGGATGAACGATACATGTTGTGTATTGGTGGGAATGATACGTAATTCCCCTTGGTGACGGATACGAATTGAATTAGGCGTGATGGATATGATCTGATGGGTGCTCGATGGATACGAAGGGATGTAGTGGGCGACTGATACGAACCAAGTTGTCTTTGTTCGATGGATACATGCTTAAACCGCTTGAGGGATGGATACGAAATAAAGGCTCACGAGTCGATGGTTAAGAAATTCCATGGATTCGAATGTGGGCGATTTTCTTGATTTTGATCAATCCACGTCTTGAGCATACGAACTCTGATTGACTTGAAATTTGGAGTGTTGACCTTTATAGCTTCGCTCGTTATATCATATCAATTGTATCTCGATCCGGACTCGAGAAAAATTTGTCGGTATCCATAGTTAATTTATATTTATGCAATCTTTGAGACGGTCGTCTTTGGTTTTCAGTCAATTCTTTGGTATCACGGCCTTGCTAAAAGGCAGGATAACACACTCTTCCGCTTCCCGGACGCTCCATAAAACATTCGCCAATTTTTTGGAATGCTCAATACCTGTTCTTTAGGAAATAATCAGACAATGTATAAGAGCGGGGATCACCCCTTAACCGTTTAAGTGGACGGATCTCCTTATCATTTATCCTACAAGAACAACGAGTTTATATGTACAGTATATCACCACCAATGGAAACTGTACCATATAATTCTCGTGTTTCTCCTAGATATTTCCAAAGTTAAAATCCTTCGGTGTTAAGTTGGGAATCATTTCCTTGCCACCAAAATTAAGAAGGACTACATATTTAGGCCAAGATTTGATAATCGATCATTTAACTATCAAATAAACAATCGTTCAACCAAAAATTTAATTTTCCACTGATATCACTAAGCCTAATTTAGTTCAATTTCGACAAATTAAATCACTTTATCAAAAACAGTCATATACGTATCTCATCAGAATAAATATATTCACAAACCATTCCTTTCAAAAATATTTAAAAACTATTAAAATTTATATGGAAAATACCATTCGGTTTCGACCGTAGATTGCAGCTCAATGGTTACGTCTCTATCCTAGAGAAATCCAAACTTAACTGCATGCAATCTCCGCCTCTCGAATTACGCCATGAAATTTCATAGATCGCAGTTTTTACAATCGTTGGGTCGCTATCTCAGCGAAAATATCTATAGACAATCTCTGCCTCTTTGAATTACGCTATGAAAATCAACCATTTCTTTCCAAAATCTCTTTATTTTATAAATATTTCCAAATAAGTTTATAAAGCTTATTTATAAATTTCAAAGTTTAATTTAGAGAAATATACTTTTACAAGTTTCAAACCATCTGTAAACTTCCCTTTTCAAATTTCGAACCTCTTTCAAATTTATAAACTCCTTTAACCAATTCTTTTACATAAATAATTTCTTTTATTAATAATTTATTATATAATTATAATAAATAGTATCTTAAACATCACAAAAAAAATTTCATAACCACTTTTAATAATATAAAATTAAACTTTTAAAACATTATAATTAAGATAATAATTTAACCTTTAACAATTTAAAATCTAATATAATAAAATAAATTTAATTAACTTTTTAAATAAAATTAATTAACTTTTTAAATAGTATTATTAAAGAAATAATCATCTACCTTTAAATAACTAATAATAAAATAATTTATTATCTTTAAACAGAATCAAATAAACAAATAATTTTAAAACATAATTAATTTTACTAAAGAAATGATTTTTACAAACATTTGTAAAATAATTATTAAACAAAACAATTTGTATATGTAATAGTTAAATAAAACCTTTTAATTCAAAGTATAAAATTTGAAGTGAACAACATTCAAAGCTTTCCAAATTCTGAAAGAGGCTTAACGATCACAATGGTACTTAACAAGTTACCATTTAATTTCAAATTAACTTTCCAAGTTAAATTACATGCATTTACATAATAACATGCATATATGTAAACCAATCCATAATTAATATTCAATTGTTAACACATCGATTATCCAGTATAAATCAACTAACACTTGAATAAATGTCCAAATTAATCTGATAGCAGAACAGGCATTCATTCTGCTACCCAAATGTCATTTACAATAAAACTCTTTTGTTTATTTTTCAACGGCGTTTATTTGGCCTAATAGATAACACCAAGCATATTTAAATTCAATTACGTTAAAATTAAACAACTTAATTAAATCAATTCTTTTTATCAATTCCATACACGATTCAATTACTTGGAATAATTCAAAAATTAACTTAAACACATTTAATAGCATTTCAAGATGCTGTATCATCATCTTTGATCCAATTCAAATAATCTAATAGCATTTTAAGATGCTATATCATCATCCTAGATCATATTCAACCTACCACCAATTAAATCAATTCAAACATAAATAATTAAATTTAATATACACAATAATATATTGGTAAATCAGAAAGGTGAGTTTAACTCACCTTTATTCTAGCTGTCGCTTTTCTCGTTCAGTTTGGTCTATAGTCGAACAACATTCGACTATAGCTCTAAATTCATCTAGTTCCCAATGCAATTAATTTAAATCCATAGCATAGTGGATGATGACACGATTCCAATGCAACTGACGGCATTTGATTCCTTAGTTAGCTAAACACCTTCTTCCTCGTATTTGAAATCAAGCTTCTCATACTGATGCCCAAACTACATGTCGTGCCCTTCATCTTCCTCTCCCTTGCTCGCTCCATCCACCATGAACCTTCAACCCGATCTCAACTTCTTCCACCTTATCATGAGCTCCACTCGACTATGCCATTCACTTCTAATTCGAATTCCCCCATAAAACACGATAGCCTATTGTAACGACCCGGAAAATTTTAACAATTTTTAATTGATTCTATAACGTACTTAATTGAATATTTGTGAAATCTTATAATAATTGAATTTTTAAATAAAATGTTTATATATTTAGAATACGTAAAATTAAATATAGCAGATTGTAAATTTTCAAATAATTTTATGGAAGTTTATTTAATTGAGAAAACGTGCTGTCCAATTCAAGCTATTAATTGCTTTAATTGATTCCTGAATCAGTGCGTAACGGTTTCTTTTTACTACCGTTAAAGATTTCTATTGCTTAATACTTTTCCAATTCAGGTAGACTTTTCCATTCGTAACCATTAATAAATTTGAGATCATCGACCTTGCTTTTATTATTCCTTGTAGTTTCGTGCACTGACTTTACTTTTCCCACTACCCATAATTTTCTCTATACGTTTCTTTTGCAATTGAAGCGTTTATTTATATTTATGGTGGTGCGTTTATTCTGGTCTCCCTTTATTTTTGTTTTTAACGCTCGAAAGAATCTCAAATCATCAAGCTAGTAGCATCCGTTCCTTCCCTCGCTTTCATAAGGCCTATAATATATAAACAACTTGCTTATAGATCTGAACACAACTTTGTCATCAAATTTAATGTGCCTTCCTCTCCCTATTATTTCGGTTCCAACCTTCCTAGTAAATGGCTTTAATAAATTTTGGCTAAATCATAGCTATGGACTTTTCAAATTTATTTCATTTTATATTTATTTCCAATTCCTTCATTTGCTTCAAAAATTTTGAACGTGCCTAATCATCTCAGCATGTATATATAATGTAAGCCTACCTTTCCTTAGAAAGCTATTGCTCACAAAATTTCCTGATTTCTTTCCTTTTATCCATTTTTATATCCTTGACTTTCAAAACTCATTTTGTGTTGTACAAACAAACAAAAATTTATTGCTTTAAGTGTATAGCTAAATCAACTATTGACCATTACAATTACTTTTATTTTTATATTCATTTTAATTTATTACTTAATAACGTTTTGATGAATCAATGGACAGCTTTACGTTTCTTTTGCTTTTGAAAACTTTATATTTATAGTGTACGTTTCTTTTTCATTTCAAAAATTTGAAAATGCTGCCCCATTTAAGCCATTAATTGTTTTAATTATTTTTCTTAATCGACATATAACCGTTGCTTTTTATTATTCCTGGATTTACATCCATACTTTAATCTCTGCTGTTCCATTTATTTCATTTGAAATCTAAATTTATTTACCATTCATTTATACGCCTCTTTCTCTTCCTCTTTTTACGTTATTTCCCTGCTTGCAAGATCTGTTGCCATTCCCGTATTTATTTCTTTCCTTTTTGAAATTTAAAACGTATACGTTTTACATTTATTTATTTCTAAACCATCCATTGCCTTTCCTTTAAATCAATCCATTCTCTTCTTATTTGTTTTAATTTATTTCCTCTTTTCACCAACACTCAATCTTTATACATATTTGTTTTAATTCATTTTCTCTATTCATGTGCATTCAATCTTTATACATATTTGTTTTAATTTATTTTCTCTTTTCACCAGCATTCAATGTTTATATACATATTTGTTTCATTTTATTTCCTCTGTTCACCAGCATTTAATCTTTATATATTTGTTTTAATTTATTTCCTCTTTCTTTCTTTTTTTCTCCTTAAATTATAGGAATAAATTCCTAAATTTTCTCTAGCCATTACTATCTTTATTTCTTGCCACTTTAAACAAAATTTCTTTCCACTCTATCAATGTGAGGCTTCTCTTATAAATACAAATCACTCCTACATACCCTACTCCATATCAATAGATCTTCATCTCCTCTCTTGCGTGTGAAGCTTCTTCTGTAGGTAAATGGCTGCACTAATTTTTTTTTCTTCTTATTTCTTTTCTTTTTCTTCTTCTTTTTCCTCCTTTTCTTTTGTTTTCTTATTGTTTATATTGCTTTTGCTTTTCCTTTATTTTAAGCATAACATGCTTCAAGTATATATTTTACATTATAAGTATGTTTATATAGTGCAGCGCAAGTATACATTAAATATAAAGTTATAAACATTTGCATTTGTTCTATGGTTAGTTTTATATGAGTATTTATTGAAATTTGTTAATATGACTTTTGAATATACATTGGGTTATTTCATACTGTTTATATATAATATAAGATGTTTAGCAGTCTGCATATATGTTACAGCATGTAAGATTTTTATTAAAAAAAAAGAAAGGTGTTAATTTTATATTGTATTGTTTATAAAAAGGTTTTAATTTTATAATATATATATTGTGGGACAGTATACATTTATAAACATATTAATATACAGTAAGTTATAAATCATAAGTTTGATATATAGGTAGAGTTTGCATGAGTTTAAATTTCCTTCTGTTGTTTAAAATATAGTTGTAGAGTTATAAAATTTTGGGGAGAATATATAGTATAATATATTTTAAGTTAGTTTGTGTGTCTGTCCATAGATGAATTATTATACAAATACAGTTTTATAAGATCTAAGATTTGTTGTTTTAAAATGTAAGTTTATACTAGTGATTATATGGGTTAAAATTTGACATTGATATTTTTAAGATGATAAAGAAAGTTTAATGTAAGTGTTAACATGTAAGAAATGCCTGAAGCCTGTTTTAATATTAAAGAAAGTACTAGAATTTAAATTGTTAAATTAAGTTGGAGCATTGCTCTCGCCCTTCTCTTTCTTATAAATATTTTGCAAAAGGTAAATTTATATCAAGTATAAGGTGTGTAGTGTTTCAACAAATTAAGAAAAGTCGATATTGGTCTTAACAATAATAATGTGGAATGTTGACTTAAATGTTGATTTAAATATGATTATAAAAAATTTATGTTAATATTGGTTTTAAACATAGTTTTGCAGTTTTCTATTATTTACGTTTGTTTGAAAACGTATGTATGTATATGTAATTTTAATGCGTTTCAAAACTAATATTGGTTAAGAGAGTAGTATAATAGAATAATATTTGTATTTCATTTCGGTCTACATAAAGCAGTTTCTGATCTATTTTCATCGATCCCTATTTATCAGTTGTCCATCATATTCGTGCCAATCTTGCTTCGCTTTGAAAATTTTGTTTGGGTTTGTTCGATGTCTAAATCGTGATCCAGCGTAGCTCAATTCTTTGTCCAATCTATCTAGCCTCGAAAGGTGAGCAATCACTCACGATTAACATTCTTTTATTCATTAAATTTGATTTCAATTGAAACGACAATTGAAATATGCTACTGTAGTTATTTAAATTTGTTATATATGCTATTATCTGTAACTGTTCACCTGCGGGATATGACACCATATCCTGTTGTTTATATTATATTGTTATTAATGATATATGCTTGTTATTTTATTGTATTATCTGTTATCACTCTGCAAGTTCCTTGTAGTTTAGAAATCACTATGGGTTGAAATGATACATACCCGAACGGACTTTAGAATAGGAGAAAATCGTTATGGGTTGAAATGATAAACCCAAGCGATTTTCATTTAATTGAATTTGGGATTACGGGTTGAAATGATATCGCCCGTATATATTTAGTGTACGGATTGAAATGATAAATATCCGTAGCACTAGACTATATGATAGGAAATATATACAGACACCGTTGGTCCATATAAATATTCTGAAAATAATTTTTATAATTTTGGAAAAAAATATATGGTTTAAATAATATTGATTCTTAAGATATTATATAAATTGAAATTTTATATATAGATTTAGTCGTAATATTTGATTTAAATTAGATTAATTTAATACGGATAATATGGTTGAGTATTTATGTAAATCTATAATTCAAATAGATTTTCTTGTAATAAATTGAATAATTAAGATTGAGAGATAAATTTTGGTTGATTAAAAATAGTATTTAAATGAGGATTTATTTAATTAAATCGATTTGAAATTTTTGAATGGGAAATTTAAAGGTATGATTTTATAACTGGATTTTTGATTTATGCGATTTAATGAATATTTCACGTTTAAATAAATTAAAGAAAATATTGAGTAAAATGTAATTTAAGGTTACTTAAATGATATTATATCTAATGAGGGAGTATTTCAAGACTAAATAATAATGAGGTTAAATCGAGATCTATAGGAAACTGTTAAATTGAACATTTAAATACTAAAGCTTTGAACTATATTGGAATTTAAATGGTTTATTTTGAGATTCGGATCTGTATTTGAAATCAATATAGTTGAATTTGTTATTTAGAAACTAAATTGAATTAAAATGAAAATTTAGGTCGAACTAAATTTGAATTTATTATTTAGAAAACTAAATTGAATAAAAATTTAGTTTGAAACGTTGAATACTTAAAGTCTTGAAATATATTGAAATATAAAGGGGTATTTTGTGATTACAAATCCGAATTTGAGATCGATAAAATTGAAGTGGTTATTTTTGGAATTGAGTTGAATTAAAATTGAAAATACTTTACTGTATAAATTATTTAATATATGTAAATACTATTTTGGGAAATATAGAGATATTTGAAGTGAAATGATATTTGGTTTTGAAGTATAAATTAAGCTGAAATGACCACGGTGTATGGTGTATATTTCTGCCTTGTAGATAGTTCCATGGACCCTTAGAGGATGGTTATCCCAAACATCCTTTAAGTTACTTGTATTTCAGTTGATATTTCATTTGAGTTGGATTTATTGATATAAGAATGTTAATCCTGACTCGAGTGTTTTGTGTTTGCTTTACGCTCGGGTCAGACTGAGTGATATAGCATTTGAGACTCACCTTCGAAGTTGGAGCTTTTCTTGAAGATCCAGCTATCTATTCCTTCATTCATCCAGTTGATTGGTTCAGAGAAGTCATCTGTTGCATTGGAGACTTCACTGCATTTGAACCATTCGGTTGTATTTTATTTCTAACTCTGAGGTATATAGTAGCTTCATAAACTACTATTCTTTATCTATTCCGCTGCATTATATTACTCTGTGATCTGTGATTGATTTATTTACTGTATATTTTAAGTTTTGCCAAATTTTAATTAACAATATGGTATTTTGAATTATTCAAGTCGGACAATTATGGTTTTATTGTCGATTTGAATGGTCCAAAATAGCGGGTCATTACAGTTGGTATCAGAGCTTTGGCTCTAGGCAAAACTTAGCATATATGGTAAATTTATTTACAGAATCACTTTCCTTCGAGTTGAATCACTTCCTTTTTGACTCAATTTCCTTTGAGTTTTGGAATGTCCCTCGGTTCCGAAATTCATTCTTGTCTCTTCCTATTTATATTCGTTTGATTCTGGAGTATCCCATAACTCCACCGAATGTTTTGTAAAGGGGGTGAAAACACCTTTACAATTGGCATCGATTCACCGAAGATTTTTGTATCCTCGGTTTACGATGCTGCTATATCTTGATATGCCGAATTCCATCTCTGGCAATTGAATGTCGATTTGTTTTAGAATTCCGCATCGATCATATCCCTGAAGTCACGGCTGACCCGGTTAAGGTCGTCCGCGATTTATAGAAGTATATCCATCTTCTATTTTGTAATTTAATTATCTCATCTTTGATCGAGTCTACCTTCGAATTAAAATTCAATTGATTGGAGTTCCTCTAATTCAAATCTCTATCTTTGTTTTGAAATCCATTCTTAAAATTATTCTTTGAAAGTCGAGTATATTTGCATTTTTGAAATTGTTTTATATATCGAAATTATTATTTTGATAATTATGATTTTATTCTATATAAAAAGTGAAAATGTTTACGATAAGGATTATATACCTATATATAAAACGAATAAGAAATGTTATTCTATATATAAAAGTTTTGAAAGGATTTGAAATTTCGAAAATTTATAAGAAAGTGATTCATATAAAAATGATTTATAACTGAAGGGTTAAATTTGAAATTCGAGAATTGAATTCCAGTATTTTGAAATTGGTTTTAAGATATTGGAAAATATATAAAAATAATATGATTTAAAAGTATTTTTCCGAATAAGAAATGTTTCAAATGAGTTCAAATGAATTCCAATAATTTTGAAGAAATTTCAAAGAAGTTTTCAAGAAAATAGAAATCCAGAACTCACTTATGTCGCTGGAAAATAATTTCGGTGATGAGTGCATGCATCATCGACATTGATTTTCGAGTTTCAAAGTGGGGGAGTGGCCACTTTAATAGCTTCGCTATGCAAGTGTTTTTGTAAAACCGTTTTTGATTTCAAATTTCGAAGTATAATTTGATATTTTGGAAAGATATAAGTATATATTTGAAACAATTTAAAATGAGACCGGTGTTCAGTCCTCGAGTTTCGGATTTAATAATTGGTTTATTGATTTATTGTTGATTTTCAACTGTTGAATTGAAAATTTGATTTCCCTAACTATTTTGGATGTTCGAACACTTCCAAATCGAGATTAAATTTTCAAAACTAAGAAATTTCGAGGAGTATAAAATGTTTGATAAAGAATATAAATTTAGTTTTGAAATGTTTTGAAAAAAAATATGGTTTTGAATAATGGTTTACAGAAAGGTAAATTGGATATTTCAAATAGAAATAGATAGTTTAAAAGTTTTAAAGGGATACTTATAAATTTGGAAACTATTTTTAGTATAATTGATTTTGAGAAAATATTTGGTTTTGAAATTTAATTGAAATTAAAACCAGTACTTATATGGTGATTTTGGAAATGAATTTGTTTGACTTGAATTATTTTAATTTGGAAACTGGGATTATTTTCTAAACCTATTATTATGGGAACTTTGAAATTGAGATATTTAATTTGGAGGAAAATTTGGTGGAATCATATATGATTTTGAAACTGATATTGAAATGATTTGAAATTTGAGAACCTTATATTATTAAGCACTTGATTTGGGAGTGGTCGAACCTATATAAAATGGATTGTATAAGTATGAAGTTGATTTGAAATCTATTGATTTGAAAGGTACTCAATTTGGAAAGAGATTTTATATAATCGAAGTCTATATAAGTATGATTTGATCTACTATTGATTTGGAAAGTATTCGATTTGGGAAAAATGAAATCCTATATATATGGACTTTATATAAGTACGATATTTGAAAGTGATTTGAAAAGGTACTATATGATATATATTTTCGAAGTAAAGATATGGAAAGTGCCTTCTGCTTGATATCCGCTTTGTGGCCACATCGTGGATTCATTCTATCGATATTATTCTCTCTGATTTTTGGTTTTCCGGATGTAATACTTGAGTGTTCCCACCATGGCATAACCCATGGTTTTTTTTTCTCTCGTGAATGCATAGCGCAATTGCCTGGCTGAGTCTTGCCTAGGGGTACGGATTGTTTACTGGGGGATCCAGGCGTAACCACTGTGTATCCTGCAATCTGTGTAGGTCGCGAATAGTAGCGCAAGTGCCTGGCTGAGTCTTGCCTAGGGGTACGGATTGTTTCCTGGGGGATCCAGGCGTAACCATTGTGTATCCTGCACTCTACTAGTCATCATGGCGTAACTCGCAGGGCTGAGAAAGCTTACGGATATGGATTGTTTCCTGGGGGACCCAGGCGTAACCATTGTGTATCTGCGAACCATGATCGGACAAAGGTTTTGGTTTGGTTGATTTGTTTGGATTGTACTTTCCATATCTGTTTTTAAAAGGTTTTTCAAATATTTTCACTGGGTGTTGAAACAGGTCTACTAAGTACTTGAAGAACTCTAGCTTTGCGCCTGATCAACGCATGGCCAGAGTCTGCAAGAACGAGGATAAACTTGTTAAAACATCGAGTTATAAAAGTATTTTCGAAAGAAAATTTGGTTTCGATATAAAAGTATTTTATTTATAAAGGTATTTTATTATAAAAGTATTTTCAACAAAGAAATTTTGTATTAATATTTGAAATTTAAATTCTTATGGTTTGAAATAAATTATTCGTGCCCGATTCTATTCTTTTGAATCTACCTCATCTGCTCAGCTTTATTTTTCACCTATATTCTGTTTTCGGAATCTACCTTCCTTTCCTTTTTGAATAAATCTTTTAAATATTGCTTATTTGTATACTACATTGTTTTATATAAAATTTTAGTGTTATAAATATTTTTGAAGTTATAAATTAAATAAAACATCTTTAAAGAAAATGATTATTAATTTATTGATAATATTTGAAAGGTATCTTGAGATAAATTAAAAATTTCATAAATTTTGGATTTAATATTTTCAATAGTCTTTGTAAATAGAAGTAATAATGTAAATAATTGTTTGCAAAGGAGTTTGAGAAGTACTAAATATTAAAGAAAATTTAATTTCAAATGAAGTTTTCAAATAAATATTTTAAATAAAATTTATATAGTTTTAAAATTTATTGTTTATCTTGGCTTTCAATCTATTTTTTCTGGTTGTTTTATTCTCCTACCTCCTTCCTTTTCGGGGACAAAAAGTTTTGACTGGGGGAGAGTGTAACGACCCGGAAAATTTTAACAATTTTTAATTGATTCTATAACGTATTTAATTGAATATTTGTGAAATCTTATAATAATTGAATTTTTAAATAAAATGTTTATATATTTAGAATACGTATATTTAAATATAGCAGATTGTAAATTTTCAAATAATTTTATGGAAGTTTATTTAATTGAGAAAACGTGCTGTCCAATTCAAGCTATTAATTGCTTTAATTGATTTCTGAATCAGTGCGTAACGGTTTCTTTTTACTACCGTTAAAGATTTCTATTGCTTAATACTTTTCTAATTCAGGTAGACTTTTCCATTCGTAACCATTAATAAATTTGAGATCATCGACCTTGCTTTTATTATTCCTTGTAGTTTCGTGCACTGACTTTACTTTTCCCACTATCCATAATTTTCTCTATACGTTTCTTTTGCAATTGAAGCGTATATTTATATTTATGGTGGTGCGTTTATTCTGGTCTCCCTTTATTTTTGTTTTTAACGCTCGAAAGAATCTCAAATCATCAAGCTAGTAGCATCCGTTCCTTCCCTCGCTTTCATAAGGCCTATAATATATAAACAGCTTGCTTATAGATCTGAACACAACTTTGTCATCAAATTTAATGTGCCTTCCTCTCCCTATTATTTCGGTTCCAACCTTCCTAGTAAATGGCTTTAATAAATTTTGGCTAAATCATAGCTACGGACTTTTCAAATTTCTTTCACTTTATATTTATTTCCAATTCCTTCATTTGCTTCAAAAATTTTGAACGTGCCTAATCATCTCAGCATGTATATATAATGTAAGCCTACCTTTCCTTAGAAAGCTATTGCTCACAAAATTTCCTGATTTCTTTCCTTTTATCCATTTTTATATCCTTGACTTTCAAAACTCATTTTGTGTTGTACAAACAAACAAAAATTTATTGCTTTAAGTGTATAGCTAAATCAACTATTGACCATTACAATTACTTTTATTTTTATATTCATTTCAATTTATTACTTAATAACGTTTTGATGAATCAATGGACAGCTTTACATTTCTTTTGCTTTTGAAAACTTTATATTTATAGTGTACGTTTCTTTTGCATTTCAAAAATTTGAAAATGCTGCCCCATTTAAGCCATTAATTGTTTTAATTATTTTTCTTAATCGACATATAACCGTTGCTTTTTATTATTCCTGGATTTACATCCATACTTTAATCTCTGCTGTTCCATTTATTTCATTTGAAATCTAAATTTATTTACCATTCATTTATACGCCTCTTTCTCTTCCTCTTTTTACCTTATTCCCCTGCTTGCAAGATCTGTTGCCATTCCCGTATTTATTTCTTTCCTTTTTGAAATTTAAAACGTATACGTTTTACATTTATTTATTTCTAAACCATCCATTGCCTTTCCTTTAAATCAATCCATTCTCTTCTTATTTGTTTTAATTTATTTCCTCTTTTCACCAACACTCAATCTTTATACATATTTGTTTTAATTCATTTTCTCTATTCATGTGCATTCAATCTTTATACATATTTGTTTTAATTTATTTTCTCTTTTCACTAGCATTCAATGTTTATATACATATTTGTTTTATTTTATTTCCTCTGTTCACCAGCATTTAATCTTTATATATTTGTTTTAATTTATTTCCTCTTTCTTTTTTTTTCTCCTTAAATTATAGGAATAAATTCCTAAATTTCCTCTAGCCGTTACTATCTTTATTTCTTGCCACTTTAAAGAAAATTTCTTTCCACTCTATCAATGTGAGGCTTCTCTTATAAATACAAATCACTCCTACATACCCTACTCCATATCAATAGATCTTCATCTCCTCTTTTGCGTGTGAAGCTTCTTCTGTAGGTAAATGGCTGCACTAATTTTTTTTTTCTTCTTATTTCATTTCTTCTTCTTCTTTTTCCTCCTTTTCTTTTGTTTTCTTATTGTTTATATTGCTTTTGCTTTTCCTTTATTTTAAGCATAACATGCTTCAAGTATATATTTTACATTATAAGTATGTTTATGTAGTGCAGCACAAGTATACATTAAATATAAAGTTATAAACATTTGCATTTGTTCTTTGGTTAGTTTTATATGAGTATTTATTGAAATTTGTTTAGTATGACTTTTGAATATACATAGGGTTATTTCATACTGTTTATATATAATATAAGATGTTTAGCAGTCTGCATATATGTTACAGCATGTAAGATTTTTATAAAAAAAAAGGTGTTAATTTTATATTGTATTGTTTATAAAAAGGTGTTAATTTTATAATATATATATTGTGGGACAGTATACATTTATAAACATATTAATATATAGTAAGTTATAAACCATAAGTTTGATATATAGGTAGAGTTTGCATGGGTTTAAATTTCCTTCTGTTGTTTAAAATATAGTTGTAGAGTTATAAAATTTTGGGGAGAATATATAGTATAATATATTTTAAGTTAGTTTATGTGTCTGTTCAGAGATGAATTATTATACAAATACAGTTTTATAAGATCTAAGATTTGTTGTTTTAAAATGTAAGTTTATACTAGTGATTATATGGGTTAAAATTTGACATTGATATTTTTAAGATGATAAAGAAAGTTTAATGTAAGTGTTAACATGTAAGAAATGCCTGAAGCCTGTTTTAATATTAAAGAAAGTACTGGAATTTAAATTGTTAAATTAAGTTGGAGCTGTGCTCTCGCCCTTCTCTTTCTTATAAATATTTTGCAAAAGGTAAATTTATATCAAGTATAAGGTGTGTAGTGTTTCAACAAATTAAGAAAAGTCGATATTGGTCTTAACAATAATAATGTGGAATGTTGACTTAAATGTTGATTTAAATATGATTATAAAAAATTTATGTTAATATTGGTTTTAAACATAGTTTTACAGTTTTCTACTATTTACGTTTGTTTGAAAACGTATGTATGTATATGTAATTTTAATGCGTTTCAAAACTAATATTGGTTAAGAGAGTAGTATAATAGAATAATATTTGTATTTCATTTCGGTCTACATAAAGCAGTTTCTGATCTATTTTCATAGATCTCTATTTATCAGTTGTCCATCGTATTCGTGCCAATCTTGCTTCGCTTTGAAAATTTTGTTTGGATTTGTTCGATGTCTAGATCGTGATCCAGCGTAGCTCAATTCTTTGTCCAATCTATCTAGCCTCGAAAGGTTAGCAATCACTCACGATTAACATTCTTTTATTCATTAAATTTGATTTCAATTGAAACGACAATTGAAATATGCTACTGTAGTTATTTAAATTTGTTATATATGCTATTATCTGTAACTGTTCACCTGCGGGATATGACACCATATCCTGTTGTTTATATTATATTGTTATTGATGATATATGCTTGTTATTTTATTGTATTATCTGTTATCACTCTGCAAGTTCCCTGTAGTTTAGAAATCACTATGGGTTGAAATGATACATACCCGAACGGACTTTAGAATAGGAGAAAATCGTTATGGGTTGAAATGATAAACCCAAGCGATTTTCATTTAATTGAATTTGGGATTACGGGTTGAAATGATATCCGCCCGTATATATTTAGTGTACGGATTGAAATGATAAATATCCGTAGCACTAGACTATATGATAGGAAATATATACAGACACCGTTGGTCCATATAAATATTCTGAAAATAATTTTTATAATTTTGGAAAAAAATATATGGTTTAAATAATATTGATTCTTAAGATATTATATAAATGGAAATTTTATATATAGATTTAGTCGTAATATTTGATTTAAATTAGATTAATTTAATACAGATAATATGGTTGAGTATTTATGTAAATCTATAATTCAAATAGATTTTCTTGTAATAAATTGAATAATTAAGATTGAGAGATAAATTTTGGTTTATTAAAAATAGTATTTAAATGAGGATTTATTTAATTAAATCAATTTGAAATTTTTGAATGGGAAATTTAAAGGTATGATATTATAACTGGATTTTTGATTTATGTGATTTAATGAATATTTCACGTTTAAATAAATTAAAGAAAATATTGAGTAAAATGTAATTTAAGGTTACTTAAATGATATTATATCTAATGAGGGAGTATTTCAAGACTAAATAATAATGAGGTTAAATCGAGATCTATAGGAAACTGTTAAATTGAACATTTAAATACTAAAGCTTTGAACTATATTGGAATTTAAATGGTTTATTTTGAGATTCGGATCTGTATTTGAAATCAATATAGTTGAATTTGTTATTTAGAAACTAAATTGAATTAAAATGAAAATTTAGGTTGAACTAAATTTGAATTTATTATTTAGAAAACTAAATTGAATAAAAATTTAGTTTGAAACGTTGAATACTTAAAGTCTTGAAATATATTGAAATATAAAGGGGTATTTTGTGATTACAAATCCGAATTTGAGATCGATAAAATTGAAGTGGTTATTTTTGGAATTGAGTTGAATTAAAATTGAAAATACTTTACTGTATAAATTATTTAATATATGTAAATACTATTTTGGGAAATATAGAGATATTTGAAGTGAAATGATATTTGGTTTTGAAGTATAAATTAAACTGAAATGACCACGGTGTATAGTGTATATTTCTGCCTTGTAGATAGTTCCATGGACCCTTAGAGGATGGTTATCCCAAACATCCTTTAAGTTACTTGTATTTCAGTTGATATTTCATTTGAGTTGGATTTATTGATATAAGAATGTTAATCCTGACTCGAGTGTTTTGTGTTTGCTTTACGCTCGGGTCAGACTGAGTGATACAGCATTTGAGACTCACCTTCGAAGTTGGAGCTTTGCTTGAAGATCCAGCTATCTATTCCTTCATTCATCCAGTTGATTGGTTCAGAGAAGTCATCTGTTGCATTGGAGACTTCACTGCATTTGAACCATTTGGTTGTATTTTATTTCTAACTCTGAGGTATATAGTAGCTTCATAAACTACTATTCTTTATCTATTCCGCTGCATTATATTACTCTGTGATCTGTGATTGATTTATTTACTGTATATTTTTAAGTTTTGCCAAATTTTAATTAACAATATGGTATTTTGAATTATTCAAGTCGGACATGTATGGTTTTATTGTCGATTTGGATGGTCCAAAATTGCGAGTCATTACACCTACCCCTCTAGTCGATCCACAAAAATGATGCAGCTACCAAAGTTCGTCGATGTAACGACCCGTAAATTTTTGGTAATTAAAATGGTTAATTTAATAAGATTCTGTGATTAAATATTGAAAGAAATACAAATTTGTAATTTAATAATGAAATAATAACTAAAATGGAAATGTAACAATGTTAATTAAAGTTAATTCTTAACCACTTGAACGGAATTCCAATCAATTGAAATAATGTAAATGTTATAATTTGGTTATGAATTGAATAGAAGGAAAACAAATGTAATATTGGATTTATTAATAAAATAAAATAATTAAAGGGGATGGATTTGAAACAATGTTAGGTAAGTAATTATAATATTTAGTTGTAAGTAGTAAACTTAAAAATGTAACTAAGGTTAATGGTGACAATAATTATACGTTACCTATTTAGTTAATCTGTTAAATGAAAATTAGAAATCAATTAAAATTAATTCAATTAATTAATGCAGTTAATGTAAATTAAATTAATCATTGTATAATAGTAATTCAATAGGATGTAAGCAATGTAAATTTTAATCATAATATGACTATTGATTTGAATAAAAAGAATTGGAATCAAGTTTGACCAAATTATTGAAATTTAAATTATAATAAGTGAATTTATTACAATTAAATATAATTAAAGATTACTTTAAATGGAAAGTAAGTTGAAATGGCATATATATATATATATATATATATATATATATATATATATATTATAATAAAGGTATGGGAAGGCCCATTATAAGTGCAAGACAACAATTTATGTAATGAAAGGAGTGAAACAACGATAAACTAAATTGATTGAGATTCTGAATTAGAATATAATTGAAAAAGATTCAACATAAGAAAACTATAGTAATTATTACAAATAAAAGGGGGAAATTAGAGAATAGTCATGTAATAAATTAAACAATGTAAATTATGAATGTAGAATAGTAATTGATTGAATATAAAGATTGAAATCAAATTAAATCAAATTATTTGGATTAAATTATAATTAATTTGATTTAATTACAATGGGAATTAAACACTGTAATTGGTAAATTGATTAACTTTAAATTGATATCTGAACTTGTTTAAATTATTGTGAATGTTTAAGAAATCAAAAATGGTAAATTTATTAATCATAGAATTTGAATTGAAAATTTTGATTTAATTAAATTAATATTAATTTATTTAATTAACGTGAAAATAGCCATTTTGGCCACTAACATGGTTTTCGATGAAACTGGTTTCTTCGGATCCGTAACGGTGAATTATTATAGGATTTCACGCTTCGTAGCGATCAGAATTGTCATTTGATCGTACGGTCTCGAAACGCCTAGAAATCAATTTAATTGAAATCAATTGAAATCAATTTGAAATCAGCTGATTTTTACATAACTTCTTCATACAATGGAATTAGGACTTGAAACCTATTCCATTGAATTTGAAATCACCAAAAACATCTATTTTGATATATGGGATGATCCATTTTCATTCCGGAGACAGAACGGGATTTTCGGGTCGTTTAGCGTTCGACTTGCAAACCAATCTTGTCCATCCATTCTATTTTCAGATTTTTCTTTAAATAGCCCGTTATAAACCCTAGCCACTCCTCATCTTCATTTGTCTATACTTACATTTTAGTCTTCTCCTCCTTCTCAATGGCAGACAAACCAAACAAACTTCTCAATTCAATATCAGAATCAAATTCAAATCAAAATTTCAAACTCCACAAACAATATTGAATTACATATCGATTTGAAGCTCTTGACGAGTTGAATCTATGATTCGTTCTTCGATTGGAATCATCATCTGGCCAAAAATTGGCGAATCATTTGCAGCCGTCCATGCAAGGGTTCCTTGATCTATGGTCGATCGTCGACCAGACGACGATAGGAGGTTGTCAAGAGGAAGAGGATGACGAGTGCTTTCGATCCATGGTCCTTGGTTTAGCACCGGAATTCGCCTCGATCGATGACTAAGAATGGCGGCGGCGGCCTGTTTTCTGGCGACGTAGATCGATTGCGAGGCCATGCCAGGGTGCGACCAAGGGTGTTGAGGTGAGCGGTGCTCTCTGATCAAAGTCGCGGCGTTATAGGTGGTGGCAATTTGCATTGAGATAGTGGTGGCCGGTCCTCGTTATGTATGATCAAATTGCTACGGTATGGTTTTGGTCGTGACTGTGTAAGATGACATGGCGCTTCTATATTGGTTCGTTTTTTTAACTTAAAGTTTAATATGTTCTAACTCATATAACTCTCGCCTATTAGGTCCGATTCATACGCGGTTTCTTGCATTGGAATCATATCGAAATTCCGGACATTTTGACTCTAGTTTGGACAAATTCTAAGATTGTTTAAATTTGGGTCTTATTTTGAATTTCAAATTCGATTTGAATTCAAAAGGTAAGTGTTTTGACCTGCTTACAATTTCTAAAATTTCTTATGTGTGTTAAATAAAATTTTTGATGTGATTGTAAATTTATTTATGACTGTTTGGTATATTTTAAATTGTCATCTCAGTTATTTTGAATTATTTTGAATTTAATTGTTATTTAATTTATTATTGAATGTAAATTACCAGTTAATTACCTGTAAATGATAAACCTGTTATCTATTGATGTTATTGATTGGTTTGGATGATGATTGTGATAAGTGTTTGATTGTTGATTTTGGATGAATGGATGTTGTATTTTATATTGTTGTAAACTGCAAGTTCACTTGGGTTGAAATGATACATACCCGAATGATCTATAGATTAGGGAAAAATCGTTATGGATTGAAATGATAGACTCAAGCATTTTTATGGATTTTATTATTTAATTCGGGATTGCAGTTTGAAATGATATATAACCATAAAATATTAAATTGCGGATTGAAATGATAAATATCTGTATCACTTGACCCTAGGATAGAGAATTATATATGGACACTGGTTTGGTTAAATTAAATGATTTAAATCCTTTAAATTTTTGAATTTAATTAAATGATATTTGGAAATAAAATTTGATTTATATAAATTGAATTATTGAGAAAAAATCAAGTTCTAGGATTAAAATGTGAATTGGTTTAAAGGAATTGTTCTAAGAAATTAAATTGAACTTTTAAAGGCCGAATTTGAGATGTAAGTGAAATTTGTCAGAATTGAGTTATTTGAGTGGTTGGAAATGTAACTTTGAAATGTATTGAAATTGGAATAATTTAAAGTGATATTTAAACATGGATTGGAAGCGATATTGAATTAAATAATTTATTGAGAATTGGAATTTTAAATCTGAAATTTGGTTTGGAAATTGAAAATAGTCAAAATGTGTTGAAATGTAATAAATAGTTTAAAGGATAAATTTCGTACTCATGTTTAATATAAATTGTTTTAAAAACATACCACTTTAAGACTTTAATTATTAAGATTTTTAAACTATTAAACTACTTTAACCTATATTAACTACACTAAATCATTTAACCTATTTTAAACCATTTAACTTTATTTTAAAAAAATAAACTCATTTTTTTACTTATTTTAGATCTAATTAATCTATTTTAAAAATTCATTAACTATCTTAAATCAATTTAACAGTATCGTTAATCTATAACTAAACTATTTTAGAGTATTTCAATTATTTATAACTATTTTAACTATTTGTAAACTTTTAAACTATTTTCTAAATTTCCAGACTAAGTAAAGCAGAAGTGTCTATATTCAATTCATTGTTTTAAAAGAGAATACGGTTAAATGATGTTATAACCAACTTTGGGATTAAAATGTTATAATAAATTGAATATGACGATTTTGAAGTAAGGATTTAACCTACTTCGGAAATATGATTTTGAAAAATTATGATTTTGGAAACAATATGATTTGAAAGTGAATATGGTTTGAAGTGAATATGATTTTGATAGAGATATGATTTGAAATTGAATATGATTTTGTGATATAAATTATGAATTGATTTTTGAAACGTAAAAGAACCATCCAGTGTGTAATAAGCGATTGGTTGTTAAAGAGATGGGATCGGATATTGTCATACTCTCTGCCAATACCGAAAACCACTGTAACAACCGTGCACATGGTGGAGATTCCAGAAATGAAGTAAGATGGTTTGGCGAAAGATTTCTGCATAAGGTATGACGTGACCTTGACTCCTGTGAGTCAACATAGATGTGACTAAAACATGAGCTACACCTGGGCCAAGTAAGGTCATTCCTCATATCGAACACACTTCTTCGATACTATATTTTGACTTTGAGATTGATTCGGTAGCCACCCTTGATTTTGATTTGGGAGTGTGTTACGAGGTGGGCGGTAGTAGCTGCTATGCGTTACCACCATCCAAGTTCTGCAATTGGTATATCTACCCTGGCATTGCCTCGAGTACCGTGTTCACATGCCCTAGCACGCCTTCTACGAGTTTTTTTTGTACCATACCTATGGGTGCCCTATGTGTAAACCTCTCGGAGGAGCGAACGCTGTATAGACTATGGGAATATATAAAATGTGTTAAGGGAGATATGGGTAACGCCTTAACACTATTTCAATACTTTTAATTTACTATAGACATATTATAATAGTGTATTGTACTACATAGTAGATAGTTTAACGGATCCTTAGGAGGTGTGAATCCCGAGCATCTCTTGAGTTACTACACTCATGTTAGACACTAGACAGGAGATGTCAAACCCCGTAAACATCTCTGACGCTATTGCACTCATATTTACCGTTGGTTTAACCTACATAAGATCTTTTAGTTCTGACTTGAGTGTTTTGTCTTTTCAATTCGCTCGGGTCAGCCTGAGCATTTCAGGAATTGAAGACCTTATTTCTAGAGGACGAAGACGTAGATTTGTACTACTATTATATACTATATTTATTCCACTGCATTCATATTATTCTGCTGCATTTATTTGTTTATTTATTTATTCTTGTTGTATGTAACTCCGATTTTGTGTTGTATAAATATAATCAAATGTTTTGTAAACAACTTCATGACCTGTTATTTGATTATTATATTTTGTCATTCCGCTGTGAGATTCTGTTTTGTTTTTTTTTCTTTCTCTCTTTTCCTTATTTACCCCATAACAATCAGCCCTTTTGAATGGATTGAGTCTGACATGTGTGTCTGCTTAAAATGTTCAAAAAGGCAAGTCGTTACAGTCAATCATCATCAAATCCTGCCTTGAGATGCTCTTTTCCTCAAGATCCATAACCATCCTCTCCAAAAAAACAACCAACAAATATACCCTTTGAAATCCCTAACCTTAAAATCGGCATCCACTTTTGAACTCATTCAAACAACTCCATGACCATCACATAGTACATCCGTGTGAAGATCTAGTCTATCCAAGGCAAAAGGTGCAAACTTTCGATTTAATTTGATTTTAGTTTATTTCTTTTAGAATGTCAAAAGACCGGTGTTTTTTCAGTTTTCTTGTGTTTGAAAGAAGCGAAAATAAATAGGGAGGAGATGAGGAAACAAGATGATAATTTTTTTCTCAGTATTTGTTTTTCTTCTTTGATCTGAGTTTACTTATTGGCATATGAAGATATATGTTTTCTTTTGTCTTGATTTTTACACAATGGGTATACGAAAAGGGAACCAAACAGAAAAAGAGCAGAGAAATGTTTGGGGACAAGGAAAAAAATGGTGGCTTGGTTTTGTACTAATGTCTAAGTTTTGTTCATATTCAATTTGCCTTGTTTGAGTGTTTAGAAACCCCTATCAATTTCATGGCGTCCCATGTCTCGATCAGAATTTATAAGCCACTCAACAGATAAATCAACACAATATAAAATATTTTATAGCACTAACAAATACACGTTCTCATATACACACACACACTCTCTCTCTCAAACTCATTCTAGGGTAATATTAACCCTATCTCTAATGAGTAATTCCCATCAAAGCCTAGGTATTCGCTCAACCTAAGCTCACTGTGACGACCACCCTACAACTTCGATAACCAAACACCATAAGTAGTGCATTGCAACTGTATCCGACCGATGTAGAGTGATAGTCAAGGGTAAAGTAAAATAATTCAAAAAAGAACCTATAGTATATTATTGCATAACACATATGATAAAATATAATAATCAACATAGATATAAAATATGCGAGACAATAGTAAAATGAAATGAACCGTAATAAATCAAAGTACACCGGTCCATCACATTTATGAGAAATAAAGTGGGAAAAGAGTTTATACGTTGAATCACATAAACTTTAAATAGAAAGCTGTCTCTAAAAAATAAGTGTTGAAAATAGCTTCACAGTACTACACAATGAAATAATAATAGCGGCTCTAAAATATAGCATATGAAAGCACTAGCCACCTACTCATCCTTCAAACAGCTCCATAGACTATCTCAGACCTACTATTGAGTCTACTTATTTAGGAGTACCCGAGATAATAAAAATCAAAGCATAAAACCTCGAGTTAGACAATAGTCTAGAAGGAGCAATCTATAATCTCAAAATACTGTAAAAATCAGCATAGTAAATAGGAACATACGGTATGGAGAATCATACATGACCTGTCCCTACATCCAACAAGTTAGCACATAACCTCGATGTGCGCCAATCTACTATGATATTGGTGTATTGCTACATAATGTACAATATAGGATGCCTAGGTATACTACGTAATAAGACCTACATCGTGTGGCATCCATATCAGCATAGCAAGCATAATAAACATAGCAACCATCAAAAAATTCTCACATCTCTCTACTCAATGCCTATGGACATAACTTAAATGATCCCCCGTATTGATCGACGATAACATATCATTGCAGTCTCGTAGATGCTCAACCTATGCCACTTCGATAGGCAAGGAAACTAGATTACCCCATATAGGTCTAGGGATAAACAAATCACCCCCATATGGATCTTGCGTGAGCATCTACACCATCCACTTCTTCTCTAGCATACTCACAACCTTTGAGTTATCTATAATCCCTTCGGCATGCGTCCTAATAGTAAAAAACCTTGTATATTCTATTACAATAGAACTAATAGTAGAAATTCCTATTTTCTGCTCTATGAGTTCAACCTATATCCTTGGTCGCTATCCTAATCCATCTCAAGTTATCCCGGAGCCACCCCACATTCTCCTTGAAGTCAACCCCGACGTAACCCCAAAGCATTTTCAAGCTACACCGGAAGTCATAAGCCAAAACTTTATTCCTCTGCTTTGTCCAGCACTTCCACCATTAGATAGCACCACCGATCACACACCACCGAACAAGGATTCTAGTTCAATACTTTCGCCACTAGACCGAAGCAACTACTAGTTAGGATTTCCTATCTGGTCTTTTAATTACCAAACCAATCTACCATTGCACCACTTCATGACCAGACTAGAGCCACCATCACACATCATTTTTTGCCTGGTCCTTCACCACTGAACCAAAGCCACAACCGGATAGCATTTCTTATCCGGTCTCATACAACCGAACCAAGCTTCCCTCGAATGAAGTCTTCTCCATGTTTTTGCTTCCCTCGCCTAAAGTTGCAATCGAACCCCCTATGTCAGAAGGCATATGCCAAACAAAACTCATACAACCTTTCTAGCATTTCAATCTTCACACCAATTCTGTTGTTGCACTTCTCACTTCGATCTGCATGCTTTAATAATTCACTGATTTGACCCCAACTAATCAATTACCAACCCTATTTCACTCCGACTAGCATTTCTTAAGTATTCAAACATACAAGTAACGTTCAAACATTTAAACAAGACGTACATGCAAACATGAAACGCAACATTCAATCATCATCCAAATATAAGTACATATCAAAGCGCAATAATTTGTCCTAAAACATGTTCACGGTCTAACCTAGCGTTCGTGTGAACAATTATATTTCAAAACAACATGTTTAAATAAATTTAAATTCGTTTTCATTTCAGATTAATTGTAAAATAGTAACAAAACATATTTTTGACATTAAAAATGTATTCAAAACATGCCAAAACCCATTGACACATATATAGCATGCCTAAAGATGATAAATAGATCAATAATCGCCCAAAAATCAGCAAAAACAAGCAATACGAGGTAAACTCGAAAATTACAACAAATGCTAAATTTAAACATCATATTTTTCAGTTTGAAAACATTTTTAAAAGAAATTAAAATCATATATCAACATCTATAATAAAGTGAGAGCATAGAATCGCTCAACTAGGGAGTATAATTTAAAAAAATTGCTAAACAAGCGTACATTCACCAAAGCAGAGATAGATCCGAATTTGGGCAGCAGCTACATGCTATCCATTACACAAATTATGAAATCTAGAAATCCTATTATTAAACTCTTTCCTAATCTCCTTTTTATCTGATTGTTTTATGTTAGTTTTAGTGAAAACTGATGGATTTTAGGTAGAAGATGGCCAACGGAGGCAAAGGAGGGGTTATGAGATGATTTAGAAATATATTTATAGGTCTTAGTGGCTGCTGGGGACTACACTTAACCTAATTTTTGAAATGGGTTAACTCGCTAATCAATAGCTAATTTGTCTAAAACCTATTAGAACTTCAGACAATCATATCTCCTAAACCGTAAGTCTAGAAATTTAACATGACAACTCTATGGAATGAGAAAACATCATATCATTCATTTGAAAGTGGTTTAAGATCCTTATTCATCTTCTGTCAAAATTTTTGAGCTTTACAATATTTTTCAAAGTCAAAACCGTCCAACAAAAATTCTACTGGTGGATAATATCGCTAGTTAATATTTTCCAAAGATATATTAAATTTAGATCCTATTTAGTATTAAAAAATGATATTTTACGATCCGCCGATATGTAAAAGTATGGGTAGTTACACTTATAGTTCCATTCTTTTTAATTAAGTCATATTTATTTTAATTTCAATTTTATTAGTTAAGTCATATTTCTTTAATTTAATTGATTGGTTTTAATTAACATTTCAAAATTTAAATTTCAAATGTTGAATTTTACTTCACTCATCCTTAATAATTTAAAGATGAATCGGAATATAACATTTATAATAATTATGTACATATATCATTATACATGTATATTACTTATTAATTAACTTTTAATTAATTGATTGATTAAAAAGTAATTATTTAATTGAAATAATATTAATTAAATTTCTTCATTTATCTTAAACATTTTAAGATAAATATAACCATGTCATTAATATGTGTTAATTTAATTTAATTTTAATTAATTATTTGTTGAATCCAATTAATTAAATAATTAAGATAAAAAATTTGAAATTAATATATTAACCTTCGGATCCAATTTTGAAAATTTTATAACATTTATGACATATATTAAACTTAACTTTCAAATTTAAAACATATTCAAAATATATTTTTAAAAATTAGCTAAAGGACCAAAATCAATTTGGCTTTAATATTGGGGATAACCTTTGGGCTTACTTCATCTTCAGGCTGGGCCAGTAGCCAAGTAGGGCAGAATACTTGTTACTCAAACCCTACATTCGACACCACCTTTCTTAACACCCTACAAAATGGGTTGGCTTTAATAGCCCTAACATTGCTAATATAGACCGCATAGATAATTTGGGTTTTGATACCATTAAAGGAATTGTGCCAGTTGGAAGGGTTAAATGGGTGAATTTCAAAAAACTACCATTTTAACCTTAGTTGATTCTATAAAGCCTAAATGGATTTTATATTTAATTTAAACTACTTTAAAAAAATCTTCTTTTATTTAATATGTTTAAAAGTGTTTTTTTAGTTTTATCTTACAAGTATATTAAATATACTTATGTGTTTGAACTGCACATGCTATAGATAAAAAGTGCCCATAGTTGATATGACTCTATGTAGTGTTATGATTTACACCGCAATGGACCCATTTCCTCTTTACATATGCTTTTATTGTCTAAGGTTTTGATTTTACATACATACATATGTATATATATAATAGATGTATGGAAGTATGTGAATATACATATATATAGGAATCATATTGGATAATTTTATATGTTTTGAGGTAAAAAAATTAACAATAATGAATTTGGTTTCAAATATAGAAAAGTCTAATATTAAATATTACATTGTTACATAAGATTCATCTTACGATTTTGAATTAAAGCAACACATGTATGTTTTCATATTTTTAAATATTACGATTAATACTTTAGATTCAAAATAACTTATATATGTAAACATTGTAATTTATATGTGTGTGTGTGTTAGAAGTCAACAATTTAGATCTACTTTTAGTGTAAAAAGAAAACTAAATTTTAGAATTTTACACAAAACTCTAAATTTAGAAAAGATATAAAAAATATAGAATTTACACTAAAGTCCATTCATGAATTCTAGATAAAAATATTTTATTCTTATGTAAACAATATCCATAATATTTATATTCAAAGCATCAATCATACAACATAAGAAATTAATTTCGATGGTAAAATTAAATAATTAACATATGCATTTTATTTACATTTGTGTATGTAAATTTTATAAAATTATAAAATAGATCTCAATCAAAATTTGCCCTTTTTTATTAACAAAATTTCCCAAACAAAAGAAAAGGAATTAGGCACATGTAAGCTCATGATAAGAACATTCAAATAAAAATAATATAGGGAATAATAACAATTAATCAAAGAAGATAGAGGATTTAAATCATATCAAATATGATGAACATATATTGAAAGGAGATAAAGAACAAAAAGGGATTAAATTACATGTTGCAACATGAGCAATTAAAACACAAGAAGGTCATATAAATTTCAAGCATATAAATAATAAAAGCATATAAAAAAATTAACCAGACAATTTCCTAACGACATTGCCAAAAGATACACCTTGAATAATGAATCGATGCTTTTAGATTCATGGATCAACTTCCAGATGTTGCAAGGATCAAGAAGTAAAATCCATCTTTAATAAATTGATTTAATTGATATTTGATTTTGGAATTTTTAACCCTAGACCACTATAGAAATTTTCGGTCATTACTTGATGATAGGAGGAGAATTTTTTTTTGTTAGGAATGAATAATAATGAATGAGAGAGAGAATATGTTATGATGAAAATATTAAAACCTTTCACTTCCCTCCTTTAAAACTACTAATATTCAATTCCCAAATAAATCTCATCAAATCATCTACCCCCACCATGCATGGCCAACTATAAAATGAGGTAAAGTGGACCTAAAAATTTCCAAATCCATTCGGCATTTGTTGTATTTAAATCTAATTTAAACAATTGATATTGTATATTGATAAGCGTGTTTATAACTTTTATATATGCACTTTATTAAATACTAATGGTGTCTAAAACAAATCAAATAAAATTTAACAATTAATTCTTCATGTATATTAATCAATTTAATTAATTTACAAGGATTACAAAACCATATTATTTATTTAGAGTATTCATCGTTTCGGTTGTGCGAATCAAATGTGTAAATTCAGTCAGCAATTGATATCGAACAATTTGAGTATCAACATTCACATATCAACTTAACTAGCAGTGTGGTATTTGGCTAAATTTATCATTTATAAATCTTTTCAATAAAATCCAATTGGACTTGTTATAAGAAGTATCCAATAGCAATGATTATTTACACCAATTCTCCTCGTCAATACTATGTCACATTAGAACTTATGGAATTTGGTGGTAGTCAAAATTCCAACATCATCCACAT
This sequence comes from Allium cepa, assembly GCA_030765085.1. NCBI lineage: Eukaryota > Viridiplantae > Streptophyta > Magnoliopsida > Asparagales > Amaryllidaceae > Allium > Allium cepa. Next base: position 350,933,338 of record CM060928.1, read on the forward strand.
TAAACTTGGTTAGTCCATTTACAAAGTCCTTGGCTCAATAATAACATTTATTATTAACCGTACTATTCTAGCCAAGAATTTTGACTTCGAATTGACTGCAGTAAACCAAGATACCAACCCAATATAATTAAAGAGATGAATTTTCTATTTAATAGTGTTTCGCTTTCAATGCTTCAACTCGGACCCAACTATAGTCGTTAAATAGATGCTCTGACATGATTTAACTATAATAAAAGTAAAGTGTCCACATTGGATTTTTAAGGTATTTTGAAGTTCAGAGAACTGTGTAACATCGTCATTTCGAGATTCTTTATTTAAATTTAGTTATACTAACCGATGGAAAACTCTTAAATGAGTCATTCCATGTTTATCCAATAATTGTAAATACATAACCCCTTAATTCCCCCAACATCCATGAGTAATACACTATCTAATATTTGGAGAGCATTATGCACTCTAGCCTCAAAGGATGTATCGATATCTCATCTTGAACATCTTGACTAAAAGTATTTAAAATAACATGTTATTTTTAGTGTGATGAATTTCTCATGACTATAACACATTGTAATTACTATCACATAACATATCTTTTAAGGATTTTCTATTTAATATACCTTAAATTAATTATTTAATTAATTATATCATAATATAATAAATACATAATAGAAAAAAACACCTTTTTGAACATGATTGGTTTATCGAGTTAGATATATGTAACAAAATACATAATTGCACCTAATTCAATGCCTTAACTCTATCACACACACACATACATACATACATACATACATACATATATATATATAATTTATATTCAATTTTTTTTAAAGGGCTTTGGTTTAGAAATCATAAATCTATTGTCGAATCTTTCCTAAGTAAAAATTGGATTTCATACAAAACACATTAAACATGCCACAATTAATTTTAATATATATAAAGGTTCAAGTGTTCAAATGTTTATTTGAAATGGCATCGAATGAAGGAATAAAGGAACTCCATATTTTTTCTTATTAAAAATATACTTGAATTCGTTAATTATCATAATTTATGTATTAGTAAACTCTTCTCTATTAGCTAAAAAATGTTTTATAACATATTGTGTATAGGTATAAGCAAACTATAAATATACATATATTATTATTATTATTTACATGTTTTGAAAAATAATTATGAACAACAAAAGCATATATATAAAGGGACAAATGTGTCTGTTGCAACATAAATCCTGAAACCTATAAACGTACACATTAACTATGTAACTATTTATATGTTGTACTTGCACTATACATATATGAGTCCATACGCTCATTATAATAACTTAACTTAAATTAAATTTATACTGCTTTCATACAAATTAAATGAAATAAAATTTTATTCAAAACAATATTAGATTAGATCTAATAAACTCTTTAGACTTCATACACATTGTAGATTCAAAAATAGGAAGAAAAAATTGAAGTCTACCAGTTTCACTAGCTTCCAACTAGTCCAGTTCATTCAGTCTCGAGGCGACTGCCTTGGCGGTTAATCCTTCCTCTTTCCGCCTTCCAAAGGACTCTTAAACATGTTGTTGGAGTGGCTTTTTTCTTATCAACTCATCATATCCTTCAAATATTGGAACTCACTAGTATTGTGTTCTTGTGTCTCATTGAATTTACAATACTTTCTAGAATGGTTCTCCTCTTCATGGCCCCTCTTGGATCGGGCTTCCTTTATCTGACCGTGTCTTGAGTTACAAGCTAGATATTCTCAATTAAGTTATTCAACTCCATATGCTTTCCATCTCTATTGAATCAAAAACTTTTCCTAGGTCCTGCTTCTTGCCTCCAGCGTTATTGTTTTCCCCTTTATTATCATTGTCATTGTTGTCGCTATTACCACCATGCTCAACAGATTTATCTCTCTTCATGGAAATATCTAGCATGTAACTCAAGGTATGGTCTAGCCTGACCACTAGCATTTATCCACTTCTCCAATTCTACCTCTTTCAAGCACAAAACTGGTATGCTTTTCTACAAAATATCTTTAATGTGGTTGGCCTTTTCACTATCAACCACTTTCCGTCTTCGACTCATTGTCCACTCCACCAACTATCGCCATCAGCACCAAATCATCCTGTAGAATTTTTTTCCAGTTATAGCTGCATTGAATCTCTTTGATGTTTCTCCTTTCTTTAGTAGACGTTTTTTTGGTAACGATGCATCCTTGGGTTTTACGGTGTGAACCTAGAACTGTTTCAGAAATTTATTTGCAAGTTGATGGTTCAAAGATATGGTTCCCAGCTCCAGGCTTTAGAACCACATGTTGCTACTCCTTCCATGAACAATGGAAATCTACACTTCACGTAATCATTCTCCTAGGCCTAATCCATGTGTTAATCGTACTTTATCAAGTTCTATAGTGGATCCATCAATCTATTATAACTCGAAATCATCAACACCACAAATTTTCTTGGATACTCTACTGCCCTAATCTCCATAGTAAAAAGATTCCAACTAGGAACGATCTTCTAGCTATCCTCTTATTTATCCTACTGAATCAATCTTCAAATTTCTTCAGTAATCATCCCATTAATATCTTCTTTTCTCTTTGAGCGATGGTCATTGCATGCATTATTATGTGTTTGGTTCTACGATTGATCACTATGACCACCGCTCGAAAAATCATGGCTCTCATTAAGACACTTAGGTCTCCTTGGTTCTAGGGAGCGGTTTGTTCTAGTGTACTATGATGTCATCCAGTGTTGTGTCCCCTAGATATACTTCCTTTATGAGTATCTCTCTATGAATTTCCTACATTTCTTCCACTAGTTGTACTCACAACTCAACCTATACCATCACTAACACCTCCAGAAATTTTTACACCATTTTTCTCTTCCTTGATGGATCGACCTCGGTCCATGATGGACCGGTATGGATACATGTCGGAGTCTGTTCGTCGAGTCTACTTCATTTTTGCTTGTCTCTTTTAATATTTACATCTCTGTTCCTTGCTAATTTTTTAAGTATTCTCTTATTAGTAGAACGTCCCTCGTATGAGTGAGCCAGAGAACTTCCTCTTCAATCCATAACTTTTATGGCAAGATTTATCTTCTTGTAGAGCTTGCCTTATCAATGCAAATTTCTTTGCCAATTCCGCCATGATCATTACTATATTGCTTTCATCTTTTGATTCACAAAGGCTATAATTCCATCTAACTCTTCTCTTCTCAAAAGATTCATGAAGCTTGAATAGTTCCACCACTCCTTCCATCGCGTGTTCCATCAGATTCCTCCTCTATCACCTTTTTACTTCAATTCTTTTTAGTCCCATTTCAATTGGAACCCTTTGGAGATTTTTCTAAAATCCTAATTGCAATTGAGATACAACTTGATCTTTAATTTCTTGGCAAAGGCACTGAAAATTTTTAGCCTTTAGTACGGTCTAACACCCATGATCGAAATTAAAAAGCTAAAAGGACTACAGAAAGAAATAAAACAAAAAGACAGAAATGTAACACGATATTTTAATAATGATTCGGTAAACCATTGGCCTACATCAGTTTTAACTAGATCTACCAGTTTTACAACAGAGTCTCAAAATTCTATCTCAAGGTATTAAAATGGTAGAGCTTCCGCTAGTTTCAGATACAGCAACGTATGGATCCCCTTTTCTATTAGAGACAGGCTCATATTTATAGCTAAATTAGGTTACCTCATGCCTTTGGTTTGTCAAATCTTGCTTGAAATTGTCAGTCAACCAGATCTAATATATTAGAAAGGAGAGCATGTCAAGGATGGGCCAAATCCCAAGGTGAGATGGATCAATATCGATCCATCTATAGATCATTGTGAATCCATATGGTCCGGAATGTTACGCCTTGCTCAATATGCTTTAGTCCTTTTTAGTTTAAGGAAAAAAATTGTCTTTATGATGGATCGATACAGATCCATGATTCATGCCTAGAAACTTATCTTTTCCTTTACTTCGACCAGAGATCCATAAAACTCGAGATTTGGAGATCTTTTGGCAATTCTGGTGGGTAGGTACTGATCCATCCATGGACAGTTACTGTAACACCTTTTAAAAATTAGTAAGAAATAGATAAATTAATAATAAGGTTGAAAATGGAATTTATGCAAACGTCAAAATTTGGCTACAAACCTTACATCACTATGTTCATAGCAATTTTCTAAGCAACTTTCATATATAAAGCTCTATAATCGGATTTCAAATGACAAAGTTATTGATGTTTGAAGAATTTGAATTTAAAATAATTCAAATGGATTTAAATTAATAAATTTAAATATCGTTAGTGATGATAGAGTTAGAGGATGCCCTAGAGGCAATTATGCAATTTGTTACATATATCTAACTAAATAACCAATCTTATCCGAAATAAAAGGTTTTTTTCTAATATATACTAGACATAATGTATTGTATTAATTAATTAACTTGATTCAAATTATATTCATTAGAAAGTTCATAAATGGTATGTTTTGCGGCAATACTTACAAAGTGTCGTAACCATGAGTTACATATCACAATGAAAATAAATATACCACTTTTAATAGTCAAAATGCATCGAGACTGGATGTCGGTGTATCTGATGAGACTAAAGTATGTAATGCTCCCTAAATGTTGGGTCAATTACTGATGCCTACTGGGGCCACCTAGATATTACGTACTAATAGTTATTGGATAATTATGGAATGACTCATTCGATAGTTTTCTATTGGTTAATATAACAAAGGTCAAATAAAATATATCGATATGACTGATTTACATGGTTCTCTCAACTTGAATGATGCCTATCTTCAATATAAAAGCTCCTCTTTGATTATATTAAATCACGGTCGAACGTCCATCGAGTAACTATAGTTGGGTTGAGTGGAAGTATTGGAAGTGAAGCGCTATTCAAAAGATGATTCGTCTTCTCAGTTATATAGGGTTAGTATCACGCTCAACTCAAGTCAACTCAAAGTCCTGGTCTCTGGCCAGAGTATTGCGGTTAATAATAATTATTATTATTGAACCAAGGACTTTGTGTACGGACTATAAAGTTGAAAATGAATGATACTGGAATATAGAGTTAAATAAAATACACTTTAAAATTAATAAAAAATTATTTACTGAACCGTGCATAAGACCTTGTCTTTCACACTTATCAAAAATATTTTTGAGAATTTCATTAACACATACATATACATATACATATACATATACATATATATATATATATATATTATTTTATTATGCATATATTTGCGTATTTAAATAATTTATTATTTTTTTATTATTATACTCATGCATATATATGTATGTGTATGTATTGCTTACGGTTATATGTATAGAAATATTTATAAATAATTTCTTTATTTTTATATAATTCTATTATATAATATGCATATTCAATATTAATATTTTATTCATATGATTACATATATATATATATATATATATATATATATATTTGTTATATATATATATATATATTTGTGCTTATATACATATATAAAATTGTTTAAACAAAACTATAATATATATATATATGTATATATTTTAATATTTGTATATAAATAATAGTATAGATATATACATACATATATTTGGATAATATATTTGCATATTAGATGATCTAACATGTCCGTTGCGATGTAAATCCTAACATCTATATACGGACATGTTATGCCTTTGATGGATTGATATGTTACACATGCACACACATATATATGTATGTATGATACACAGACACATGCACATGAATACACACACACATGTCATGGTATAAATTAAATAAAACCATACAATTTATAAATTTAAATAAAATAAAAGATATTATTTAAATGAAACTTAGAAATGTTCTAAATAAATTAGACTTCACAAGCCCAACAAAGATCCAATAGAGTAAATAATTTTGATATTCACCTATTGTAACGACCCGTAAATTTCGTGGATTTAATTTGGTTAAATTAATAAGTTTTGTAATTAAATTTAGTAGAAAAAAATAAAATAAAATAAAACCTACTTATAATAATTCGAAGTTAATTCAAATGAATATAAGTAGTGAAACGATTTTTACCTGTATATAAATTTAATATGAGAAATTAAAGAAAAGTATTAAAGTGATTTAATGTAATAAACATTACTAACAGTAATTGGAATAAATTAAGGGATTATGTTAATGTAGGTAATAATCTATAAGTTTGAATGAACATTTCAATTTGATAAATTTTTTTAATGATATGACTAAGAATAAATGAAATAATTGGGTTAATTGGTATTTAATGAAATTAAAGGTTGGAAAATTACATAGATAAGGATCGATTTATGAAATAAATTTAAAGATAGGATAGCAACTATTATAAATTATCTAATTTATATGGTCAATGAATTTATTATAAATAAAATTCATTTAAAATGTTAAGTGATTATAACGTTGTTAGTAATAATAAACGTTACTTTAATAATTAATAATATAGTAACGGAAGTGTGAATGTAAATTATCAGAAGCGTAAATTTACTTTAAGGAGTAATTAATAGATTGGGAAAAAGTTCAAATTATGTTAATTGAGAAATTAATACGTAAAATATGTAAAGTAATTAATTGAATGTAAATTTAATGTTGTAAAAATTTTATAGAACGTGAAGTATTTTAAAACCTTAATTTATGCATTTAATTGATAGAAGTGCATTTAGGAATATAATATTTATTCTAATTAATGTAAATAGGGGTACATTAATGCAAGGAAATAAATTGGCGTTATATATTAAATTATGTTAAGTTATTACACAATAAATGGAAATGAAAATGTTAATACGGATAAAAGTGAAACGGAAAATATGAATGCAATAGTGTGAAGCTAATATTTAATTCATCTAATTGAAAATAAAGATTCGTTAATTTAATTAAATAGATAATTTCTGAATTTGAATGGAACTAAGGGAATTTCTGAAATCGATAAATTTAGCGGCTTTCAATTAACTTTCAATTTTTAAACTATTGTAATTGATTTAGGAATATAAAGAGTTGCTTATTTATTTGAAGTTAAATTTTGGAAATTGGGTTATTTCAATTAAATGGGAATAAAAATGTTAAATATTAAGTTAATGGAGTTAAGTTGAAACTTTAGAATAACAATATATTAGACCATTAACCAATGCTAATCTATCTACTTGGTGATAATGGAGTGAATAAAAGAATTTAAAAACCAAATAAATGAATTTCATGGGAAATTAAGTTTAATTACTGGATAAATTGAAAATTTAAAACTTAATGTTGTAAAATTGGAAATTTTAACGATAAATGAATGTAGAGATTTGTTAAAGGATTCTAGATTTACCAAGTAATCCAAACTGATAAAATTTGTAAATAATTTAGAGTTGAATTGGTAAATTTGATTAATTTGACTAAATTTTAAATTATTTAATTAATATAAAAATAGCCATTTTGGTCACGGACGCGGATTTCGACGAAACCAGTTTCATCGAATCCGTAACAGTGAATTATTGTAGCGTTTCAAGTTTCGTAGCGATCGGACTTGTCTTTTGATCGTACGAACGCGAAACGCCTTGAAATCAATTTAATTGAAATCAATTTGAAAATATTGATTTCAGCATAACTTCTTCATACGATGGAATTTGGACGTGAAACTTTTTCCATCGCGTTCAGAATATTTTAAAACACCTATTTCAATATATGGGTTTACTCAATTTCGTCCCAGGGTCAGAACGGTCTTTTTGGGTCACGTTAGCGATAGCACGTATATCTATCAACTCGATCCATCTATTTTTCAACTTTATCTATATAAACCCAGTTATAGACCATAGCCTCCATCTATTCCCATTTGTTTGTTTATACAATCACATAGCTCCTCCTCTTCCAATGGCTGCAAACATTAGATCCAAATACAATTCAAAAATCAAATCCAAAGACAAAAATTCAAAGGCCTCAGAAAAATCTCAAAAAAATATATGTTAATGCTCTCGATGAGCTTGATTCAATGGTGCCATCTGTTTTTCGATTGGAGTTCCTTTATGTCCAGATCGGGGAAAATTAGTTTCGACCGTTCGTATTTGGGAGTGAGATTTAACGGCGGATCTGCAAAGATGGCTCGATCAGGTTGTTAGACAGGTAGAGGGCTTCGAAGCACGTAGATCGGTACGGCTACTTGGGGTCGGAGTCGCGTTGATTGGACGCGATGCACGCTTGAAGGCGCGACGACGGGTCATTCTCGAGGGGGCCAGGGCTGCGCGCGCTGGCTCAGGGGAGCTCGGCTCTAGGAGGGAAGATCGGCGGTGGTGCCAGATCATGGTGAAGATTGTCGTCGACGCGGCACAATTTACGTGAAGGTCAGTGGCTGGGAATCTTGTATGCGCGTTTAGGGTTTTAGGGGGATGGAGATAGGGGAGAGGCGGGTTCACGTGAGTCTGTCGTGGCTTATTTTATTAGGTTTGTTTGTTTAATTTTAATTTTTGTTTTTAAATGATTAAATCGCTATAACTCTTTCACACGAATTCCGTTTCACACGAATTTTTTTTGTTAGGATCGAAATTTAATTCCAGATCTTTTGACGCTGGTTTGGACGAATTTGGAGACCGTCAAAATTTTGGGTTTAAATTGGATTTAAATTCAATTTAAATTCAAAATGTGAGTGTTTTAACCCACTCACAACTTCTAAAATTTCTTATGTTTGTCAAATTGATTTAGAATATGAGTAGAAATTCATTTATGACTGTTTGGCATATTTTATTCATCATCTCAGTTAGATTGCATTTATTTAAATTAAATTGTTATTAAATTTTATTATTGTATAAAAATTTACAGTTAAAATTTATTTATTTGCATATAAACTGCTAGTTAAACAGTTATTAAATTTATCATTGAATATAAACCGTTAGTTAATACCCGTTATTTATTACTTATTATATTTTATATGCTCTATTGATGTTTTTTTAAATTGATGATGATTGCAATAAATTGGTTGATGATTGATATTGGATGAATGGATGATGTGTTCTATATAAACTGCAAGTTATTATGTTTTTTTTCATTTCATTCGGGATTGCGGTTCGAAATGATATACAACTGCATTTTATTTTTAAATTGCAGATTGAAATGATAAATATCCGTATCACTTGACCATAGGATAGAAAATTTTATACAGACACCGTCGGTCTATATATAATTATTTTGAAAATGATTTCTATGGTTTGGATAAGATACGGTTTAATGAATATTAAATTTTGATATTATATAAATATTATTTTATATATACATATATGGTTAAAATTTTGAATTTAAGCTATGTATAATCTGTTAAATAAAAATGAATAAGTTAGAAAAATGGAGTTTGATAATTTATATGATATGTTTAAATACAGGTTTAAGATCTTGTGTATATATAAATTTTTAAATGATTCAAATCAATTAAGATTGGAAGATAAATTGAAATTTATTTGGAATTGATCTTATTTAAAAAATTTAACTCCATAAGTTGATGTAAAACTTATTAATGCTTAGAAATTTTAAAGGTATGATATTTATAACTGAGACTTTATTTCAAGATAAATTAAATGAATATTTGTAGTATAAATAAATGGAAGGAAATATTTAGTTATAGGAAATTTGAGTTTTATATAAATGATTATGGATTTATCATGCAAATGTTCAAGACTAAATAATAGAACGGTGAATTTGTTGAAAGAATAAAATTCCAACCTTAGTTTTGAAATTTATAAACAATCAAATTTGATATATATTGAAATTGAAGTGGTTTTGGAAACTGAAGGTGAAATTTAAATTTATAGTTTAGACTTTATCTAAAGAAAATATATTTGTAAAGTCATGGAAATTATTTTACTTTACAGAGTAAATCTAAAATTAAACTATTTTATTCTATATACTGTTGAATATCCAAACCATTCAAGTTTTTAGAAATTATGGTTTTAAAGCTATGAATTTCGAAGTATTGTGTTTTGAAAGTTATAATTTAAATGTTTGGTTTCCAGATATTATAAAATATAAAGCAATATGATTTAGAAAAGAAATATATTTGAAATAAAATGATATCATTGATTTGGGTTTTATAAGAGTAATATCAAAATGAGTTTGTTTTGGAAATGGAAATGATATCGTATTTATGGGTTTGAAATGGTAAATTATATTCTGGTTTTTAAAGTACAAACTATTTTTAAAGACCGCGGTGTTATAATAACGTTTGGTTGTTGAAGAGACCGAGATTGGAAGTTGTCATACTCTCTACCAACTCCGAAAACCACTTTAACAACCGTGTACGTGGTGGAGATTCCAGAATGAAGTAGGATGGTGGCGGCGTTTCCTTTGAGGTAAATACGTGGATCCGACTCCCGTGAGTTGGCATAAGGTGGCTAAAACAGGAGCGATTCTCGGGCCAATGAGATCATTCCTCTGATCGGACACTCCTCTTCTATACTATACTTTGACTTTGGATTGATTCGGTGGCCACCTTTATTTTTGATTTTGGGAGAGTTTGTTCGAGGTGGGCGGTAGCTGTGCGCTGCGCGTTTCCACCAGCCCGGATGCGTAATTGGTATATCTACCCTGACATTGCCTAGTTGTGCCGTGTCACCTACCATACCGAGCCTTTACTACGAGTTTCTATTTGTGTCGTACCTATGGAGTATCCTCTGGTAGCCTCCTGATCAGGAGGTATTACGGTACAGTATAGACTATTGGCATTATTTGTGTTAAGGGCTATATGGGTAATCCCTTAACGCTATTAAAAAGTAAGTTTATTTTACAATTAGACACTATTATAATAGCGAAATATACTACATAGTAAATAGTTTAACGGATCCTTAAGAGATGTAAATCCTGAGCATCTTTTGAATTACTCCACTCATATTTATTTCAGTTTAATTTAACTTACATAAGATCTTTTAGTTCTGACTCGAGTGTTTTGTCTTTTCAATTCGCTCGGGTCAGTCCGAGCGTTTCAGGATCGAAGACTTTAGCTCTGGAGGACGAAGACGGAGATTTCTATTATTATTATTAATTATATTCCACTACACCTTTTAATTCTGCTGCATTGATTATTATTGGTATGTGAACTCTAATATTTATTGTATAAAAAAAGAATCAAATGTTTGTAAATAGTTTATGAACTGTATAATTATTTTTATATTTTATCCTTCCGCTGTGAGATTCTATTTTGTTTTTTTTTCTTTCCCTATTTTTCTTATTTACCCCATAACAATCCGCCCTTCTGTATGGTTTTAATTGGCACGTGTGTCGATTTAAATCGCGCGAAAAGGCGGGACGTTACAGTTGGTATCAGAGCTTTGGTTTAGCGATAAACCTTAGCTTTGTGGGGTTTGACTCTTTATTAATATGGTAGTAATACCCTATGGGAGTCGCTGAGTGTATATTTATGAGAGAGCGTATTTGTTAATGTTATAAAAAGATTTTTATATTGTGTTAATCTGTTCCGTTTTGTATTTATAAATTATGGTTGATGCATGGGACGCTGTGACATCAATAGGGATTTTTAAACACTTAATAGGACAGACCGACATAATATTTGGTTTTAATATAGGTGAATGAAATAATTTTGCCTATTATATTTTCTATATAAAATAAAAAATTTCAAATGATATATGTATTTGGCTGCAATAGATTGGTTGTTAGTTAATAAAGTGTATAAATAATAATAGAAATAAGATTGAAAAATAAAATAAATGAAATTTAGGAAATTTAGAACTTAAGATTCGGGGTTTTGAAATTTCTTTCGAATAAATTTTGGAATATAATAATATTGTTTATAAGTATTTTCTGATATAAATATTTAATATAATTCGAAAGAACTGTTTAAAGAAGATTTTGGAGAAAATAAGTTTTGTACTTTCCTCTCTGTCGCTGGAAAATAATTTCGGTGATGGCGGCTGCATCATCGACTTTCATTTTCAAGTTTCGAAGGGGGAAGGCCAATGTAGTAAATCTGCTGCAGATTCATTTTTGAAAAATAAATAAATTTTGAATTGTTTTAAATATAATTAGAGATATATAAGTTGTAAGAATATATTTATCTATTGTTTTAAAATAAATTGAAAAATTAACCCGGGATTAAATTCTTAAATTTCCATTAATTAACTGTTTCAATTATTGTAGTGAAATGAAAGGTAAGTAATTAATAATTAAAACCTCTAATTTAGGTAAGAGATTTAAGGCTAAGTTATAAAGGAAATAAAAAGGAAGTTGAAATTGTAACTTACAAGGAAAAGGTAAAAATTTATTGAACAATGAATTAATTAAAGAAATGGGAAAACTTGTATAACTTTCGAATTACACCCTTAAATAACATATATATAACTTACCAAATATTAAAAGTTGAAATGTTTAATAAGAGATTGTAATAGAATATTATACAAGTAGAAATTTGAAATAATGAAAGTATTCAATGAAATCGCTATTAAATGAGAATTTAATGTTATAAACTTAAGTTATAATTGAAATTTTACCAAGTAAATACAATTAAAGGTAAGTATGACAATAGATGATTATAAACTTATGTAATTAAAGTGTAGATAGATGAGGTCATGCAATTATAAATGAATGTAATATAATAAAGAGAAATTATAAACTTAATTAAAAGGGTTGAAGTTATTTCTAAATAAAATTGAAAGAAATAAAATGAAAATAAAATTGAAAGTAATAAATGAAAATCAAAAGATAAACCGTTATATGAATGAAAAGAATCAGACGACAAATGTATGAATAGAATAAATAAGAATAGACTAAATCTATTGCTGAAATTGTTGTTTGTCGTGGTTTGTGGTTGATTGGGTAAGGAAACTTTAATTTTGTTGGGATGGATGAATAATCCATTGTGTTTAATCTAAGACTGTTGAGTAAATGATGCACTTGATGGTTTATTCTTCATTCCGTACAATTTAAAGGTTTTGAATCCGAACAACTATGTGTTTGTTTGATTGTATGGTTGTTTTGTATTTGTTGTGTATGCTGTTTGTTGAAACTGTTGGTTGTTGTATTCATTTGTTGTTAGTGATTGAAACCACTTAAATATTTCACTTTACATAAATTATTAACCTTTTAGATTATATAAGTGAAATGCAGGTTTTGGAAGCAATTGCTGCTGCTTTTGGTTCCATAAAATTAAAGCGTAAATTGCCCGACAAATAGGTACGTTTCGGATTACGGTTTATAGCGCTATTTTATATATTTTCCCGGGTTCGGATATAATATTTTGGATAATATATGTTATATAATTGTTATATTTTGATATTATATTTTCTCCCGAGCTTCTCCGTATAAAGGAGACTCTGCCAAAAAAATTCGTAAATTTTGGAATTAGAAAATTTTTGAAAAGTGTTTTCCAAACTTTATTAACTTGAGTATAAAGGGTTTAATGGTTATATTTGTATATTTTATTTAAAATAATTAATTTTATAGATTTAGCTATTTATAAAGTTAATATTTCAAGTAAGATATATTGATTCCTAATGTTTCTTTTCCCTTCCTTTCCTTTTCGGGGACGAAAAACTTTGAGTTGGGGAGAGTGTAACGACCCGTAAATTTCGTGGATTTAATTTGGTTAAATTAATAAGTTTTGTAATTAAATTTAGTAGAAAAAAATAAAATAAATTAAAACCTACTTATAATAATTCGAAGTTAATTCAAATGAATTTAAGTAGTGAAATGATATACAACTGCATTTTATTAATAAGTTTTTTTTTCATTTCATTCGGGATTGCGGTTTGAAATGATATACAACTGCATTTTATTTTTAAATTGCGGATTGAAATGATAAATATCCGTATCACTTGACCATAGGATAGAAAATTTTATACAGACACCGTCGGTCTATATATAATTATTTTGAAAATGATTTCTATGGTTTGGATAGGATACGGTTTAATGAATATTAAATTTTGATATTATATAAATATTATTTTATATATACATATATAGTTAAAATTTTGAATTTATGTTATTTATAATCTGTTAAATAAAAATGAATAAGTTAGAAAAATGGAGTTTGATAATTTACATGATATGTTTAATACAGGTTTAAGATCGTGTGTATATATAGAGTTTTAAATGATTCGAGATCAATTAAGATTGGAAGATAAATTGAAATTTATTTGGAATTGAGCTTATTTAAAAAAATTAACTCCATAAGTTAATGTAAAATTTATTAAAGCTTGGAAATTTTAAAGGTATGATATTTATAACTGAGATTTTATTTCAAGATAAATTAAATGAATATTTGTAGTATAAATAAATGGAAGGAAATATTTAGTTATAGGAAATTTGAGTTTTATAAAATGATTATGGATTTATCATGTAAATGTTCAAGGCTAAATAATAGAACGGTGAATTTGTTGAAAGAATAAAATTCTAACCTTAGTTTTGAAATTTATAAATACTCAAATTTGATATATATTGAAATTGAAGTGGTTTTGGAAACTGGAGGTGAAATTTAAATTTATGGTTTAGACTTTATCTAAAGAAAATATATTTGTAAAGTCATGGAAATTATTTTACTTTACAAAGTACATCTAAAATTAAACTATTTTATTTTATATACTGTTGAATATCCAAACTATTCAAGTTTTTAGAAATTATGGTTTTAAAGCTATGAATTTCGAAGTATTGTGTTTTGAAAGTTATAGTTTAAATGTTTGGTTTAAAGATATTATAAAATTTAAAGCAGTATGATTTGGAAAAGAAATATATTTGAAATAAAATGATATCATTGATTTGGGTTTTATAAGAATAATATCAAAATGAGTTTGTTTTGGAAATGGAAATGATATCGTATTTATGGGTTTGAAATGGTAACTTATATTCTGGTTTTTAAAGTACAAACTATTTTTGAAGACCGCGGTGTTATAATAACGTTTGGTTGTTGAAGAGACCGGGATCAGAAGTTGTCATACTCTCTGCCAACTCCGAAAACCACTTTAACAACCGTGTATGCGGTGGAGATTCCAGAATGAAGTACGATGGTGGCGGCGTTTCCTTTGAGGTAAATACGTGGACCCGATTCCCGTGAGTTGGCATAAGGTGGCTAAGACAGGAGCGATTCTCGGGCCAATGAGGTCATTCCTTTGATCGGACACTCCTCTTCGATACTATATTTTGACTTTGGATTGATTCGGTGGCCACCTTTATTTTTGATTTTGGGGGAGTTTGTTCGAGGTGGGCGGTAGCTGCGCGCTGCGCGTTTCCACCAGCCCGGATGCGTAATTGGTATATCTACCCTGGCATTGCCTAGTTGTGCCGTGTCACCTACCATACTGAGCCTTTACTACGAGTTTCTATTTGTGTCGTACCTATGGAGTATCCTCTGGTAGCCTCCCGATCAGGAGGTATTACGGTACAGTATATACTATTGGCATTATTTGTGTTAAGGGCTATATGGGTAACCCCTTAACGCTATTAAAAAGTAAGTTTATTTTACAATTAGACACTATTATAATAGCGAAATATACTACATAGTAAATAGTTTAACGGATCCTTAAGAGATGTAAATCCCGAGCATCTTTTGAGTTACTGCACTCATATTTATTTCATTTAATTTAATTTACATAAGATCTTTTAGTTCTGACTCGAGTGTTTTGTATTTTCAATTCGCTCGGATCAGTCCGAGCGTTTCAGGATCGAAGACTTTAGCTCTAGAGGACGAAGACAGAGATTTCTATTATTATTATTATTAATTATATTCCACTACACCTTTTAATTCCGCTGCATTGATTATTATTGGTATGTGAACTCTGATATTTATTGTATAAAAAAAGAATCAAATGTTTGTAAATAGTTTATGAACTGTATAATTATTTTTATATTTTATCCTTCCACTGTGAGATTCTATCTTGTTTTTTTTCTTTCCCTGTTTTTCTTATTTACCCCATAACAATCCGCCCTTCCGTATGGTTTGAATTGGCACGTGTGTCGATTTAAATCGCGCGAAAAGGCAGGACGTTACACCTATAACTTCTACGGCGGGCTGGTCTAGTTCAAACAAATTATACGGTTTAAAAGGGTAATAAAATGTGACGATCCGGACTTTCAACCTTCGAAAATCGGCATCCAATACCTCACCCATATTCAAATGCTGGAGATTCAAACGTTGGAGTCAGTATCGCTGGAGTCATAACACATTAGATAGTAACAACACAATGGAAACAAAATAACTTTCATTGATACACAACATGGATTACAACATTCTACAACAAGTGACCAACATCATCGGAGCCAATATATATACAACAGCGGAATATAACATAACAGCGGAATACAACATCACAGCAGAAATAACATCAATAGGGTCTTCCAGAGAGAGTTCAACATACTGCATCTTCGTTTCCAAAGCTCCAAAGTCCAAACCAAAAAGCTCAAAAACCAAAAGCTTCAAAGACTTCCAAGATCCACATCTACTTCCTGAACTAGCTCCAGAACCTACTGATAACTTGACTCAAGGCTGCCCGTGTGGAAAATTAGGGGCGCCCAGAGTTTAGAAAAGGGAACAATAAACTGCAATCAGTCATGGGATTGGTGTGAGAAACTAAAAACAGTTATTTGTGTAAAAAGAAATCTGTTCATGCTTTTGGAAAATGAAACTACCATAAGGTCTCCCGGCACACACTCAAATGCAATCGCACACATGGGGGAGGTTTCTCCTTATAGTAGTCATACGTGAAAATCCTTTTGATATTATTATTAGTACATAGTGTGGAAAACATTTCGAAAGTATAATATTAATCTTAGCCAGCATACGTACCATTATAATATGCCTACTATAGCTACCATGTTAAATGGCAGGTTCTACAACTGAAATAGTAAAGGGCTCTTCTTGATTGTTTGGATTTCCAACAAATGGCCAAGGCTAAGGAACTTTCCTTTATCCGAATGGGTATGCCTCTGGAGTGACATCCCGAGAACCTAACCGGATCTCTTCCAACATAAGGCCAAGTTTCCTCTGTAACTGGGTAGCTAACAGTCATGAGTATGCTATCCCTGATCATAACCGACCTTTATCGAGGTACCTCAATTCCCAACAACCACATAAGTAAAATATCTGGGCTCTATACCAAAATACCACTTTTTATCCAGAAGGAAATGCACATACCCTCAGGGTCGCGAACCCCATAACCTTGCTGCATCCTTCATGTTTTGACCATTTCCCGGGGTGTGAGGTTCGATGAAGTCTCGTCCCACAAAGCTACGCTTTACACAAAATCCATGCTTCGATCAACCAATGCTCAACACTTAGCATGCCACATTACCAAATTGGGAATATATCACTAATAAATATCAACTACATAACCTCTGAGCACGTACGTCTCTGAGAAGGGTGTTAAGCTAAAAGAATAAATGCTCCGCCACCAATAGAAATTTATTTGATAGAAATCAGCTTTATATCTCAAATTGCAATGTCAGACATACATCTATACAAGTCCATCCAGGGTCTAAATGGAACCGAAGGCACTTAGTCCAATTAAGGAAAGAATTCCTTGCAAATCCGGATATCCCCTAATCACGTTCGGACTCCCCATCACATAGGGTAATCTTTATACCGGAGCAACTCGGTGCAGAGACAATCAACAGGCAATCCTTTCATTTTCGAAAATACCCGGTCTTCAACCACCGTCTTCAATGCAATTCCATTCCGGCGTATCATCATTCGGAATGGGTTTTCGACTTAATGCCCTTCCCTAGCTTTTCTAAATAATGAGCGCTTATTTAAAACATGTGGATACAAATTTCCATTTTTTTATCTTTTAAACAAAAGATCCACCTTTAAGATCGGATGTGGTTTTCGGATAACCATTTGGAATCCGATCCCGGTCTTACCGAAATTCAAATGTCGTCGCCAAGTTGTTAAGTAAACAATTTTAAATTCAGAAGTTCACATTCACACAGCAATTCATCACAGATAAATAACTTACATTTATCACAGCTCAATTCAAAGCAATTCATATCATAGAATATCATATATTAGAGATATCAAACAATTCAAAGCATTCACTATAATCCATTCATACATAAGCAAGATTAATTAGTCACATAATTTATAATTAATTTAATTTAAACCAAATAAACTAATTACTTATGATTTAATTACCTAACCCTACTTATTAACATTAATTAATTATAAACCATTTATTATTACTTTAATTAATTAATGAAATTAATTAATCAATTCTTTACTTAATTACACTAATTACTATAATTAATTACATAAATTAATTACCCTTAATTAATTACATTAATTAATTTACCTTTAATTACTTATATTAATTAATTTACCTTAATTAATTACATTAAGTAATTATCCTTTGATTACTAATTAATTAATTATTCTTTAATTACTCCCATTAATTAATTAATCTTTAATTACCCAAGACCTTAATTAATTAAAGATAAACCGTTCATCTTAATTAATTACTTAATTATCATTAAAAATCTTTATTTAATAAACCTTGGAATTAATTATTATTAACATATAAATTAACTTAAGTCCTTTAAGTTAATTAATAATTAAAAACGATTTACCTTTTTAATTAACTACTTTAATTACACCATTTAATTTAGGTTTAAATAAACTTAAGAATTAACTTAATTAATTTAAGTTAAACAAATTATACAACTTTTCTCTACCCAAATATTTAAAAACATTTATTAGATAAAAGAAAATCGATTTTTAAAGAAAATAGTTTAAAACTTGATTTATTTTAATTTTAAAAAAACGTTCTTTATTTAAAAATTTAAAACTGTAACAACAGATACCCGAGAATAACCCGAGTTCCCAACCGAGCCAAATACAAATTTTCCCGAGTCCAACCCGAGCCATTTTTTCTTTGTTTTGATTTAAATTTTAAAACCTGTTAAATTCATGTTAACCCATGCGAAAACCCCAAAACCAAACCCGAGCCATCCCTTCTCTTCCCCAAGTACAAACCCGAGACCATCACCTTCTTTCCATATCCAACCTACTGATACAACCCTGACATATGTGCACATGCACACGAGTTCGTCGGAGCTCCGATCATCGCCGCCACCTCCAACATGACGTCGACAACCTCCCTTAAGTTTCCGACCACTTAGAACATAACACTAACTCGAAATCGAATTCGAGCACAAAGGGTACTCACTAAAACGAGACAGATCATCCAAGATTCGCCTCGACCCACCGCCTCAGACCACCAGAACACTCGCCACTCCGATCAAAGCTTCATCGAAGACCCATGCATCGATTCCCCCTACTTCGGTCATCTCCGGTGCACCCATGACGTCGCCCGGCCCTCGAGAACAACGACGACCAAAACAGCTAGCAAAACCCTAAATCGACACCGATTCGCCACCACAATGGTCGATAAAATCTTAGACCATTTTCCCGTGAACCCCATCGCACAAGCTACCTCCAACCATGATTACGACCTCTCACACCATGCCGATCGCCAGAAAATACCAAAAACCCAAACCTGTTCAACCACGAATTCCTCATTCAATACTAAACTAAACATCTTGATTTTTCTTTTAAAATTCATGGTTTTTAAAACGATTTAGATGATGTAAGTGAATCAAGAAATCAAGAAGGTTGAATTTTCCACATGCATTAAGTTTCAACGTGTTTTCTTCTTCCCAATAAATCCACCTGTTATTTATACTTAAAAATGTTTTTAAAACTAAGATCTAATAAATTCAAACATGTTTCCTTTATACATCTTAACTTAAAAGAGAATGGAGGAAGAGATTTTGATTTTTGATCTTGTTTTTAGTCTGTAAAAAAAATAGGGATATCTATATATGTATAGACATGCACACTCAAACATTTGCATATTTATATACATGCAAGCATTTCTCACAACATTATATCTATCATTTATCACATGCATCAAGATTTAAACCAGATTTAAGTTTTTAAAAAAGTAGTTTACTCACATGATTTTGAACTGAGAAGCAGGGCCTTAAAACTTGAAAACTGGAAATGCTTGATCTTTTGACTTTGATCTGAACTTGATTATTGATTTGCTTGATGTTTGATCTTGAAAACTTTGATTTGCTTAGCTAGCTTCAGATTTTAGATTTGTAAAAGTTGTTTGATTTGTTTTACTGGTTTAACTTTCTCAGGTTTGTTTTGATAAAATTTTGAAAATGAAAGTTGGAAGAAAAATGAGAGAAAGGGAGTAATGTTGTATATATAATCTTGTTTTTCCCTTTTATTTATTATTTTTAAAAATGAAAATAAATGTGACACTTGTATTTTGCGTGATATAATTAAGTTAACACTTGTAAACACCTATCTTCATAAGCCTACACGTGTCTTTATTCATGTAATTAATATTTTTATATAAATTTATATTATATTTGTAATTTTTATAAATACAATTCCTTTATTTATATTTATACAATTTAAAAGGAAATGATTTGAAACTAATTATACACTAATAAAATCATATATATATTATTTTTAAATCCAATTTATTCTTAATATTTATTTTTGAATATCAAATCCAAATTCTATTTACAATCTACTTATATATATATATAAACAAACACAAATTTTATTTATTTTGAAAAAAAAACTCAAATTAGTTCACAAATTAATTCTAAAAATTATATTAATTAGTAAATTAATTTTGGCTTAAAAACGAGATCGTTACAGATTTCCTCCCTTAAGAAAATTTCATCCTCGAAATTTGATAGACAGGGAGATAAACAAAGAACATATGAACACATAAAAAGATAGAGAGATGGCTTACCAGATCAAGCCGAAATATGCACTCTACACTTGGGATAGGACTTCTGCATGCTTTCCTCTGTTTCCTAAGTACAATCATTCGGATCTCTACTCCATTATACTTTGACCAATTTCACCACTTTATTCCTTAACCGCTTTTCATCTCGACCAATAATCTTCAATGGTTCTCTTTTCACTGTCAAGTTAGGCGTCATTTTCAAATCCTGCGAGCGACCTCCTTAATGATATGATCTGGGTCGTGCATATACTTCCGAAGGTGCGAAATATGGAACAAATTATGCATGCCAGCTAACCAATTAGTAACTGCACTCGATAAGCCAAAGGACCAATCCTTTCAAGTATAGGAAAAGGACATACATATCGCGGTGCTAGCTTACTTGACTTTCCAAATCTCAAAACTCCACGCATTGGAGAAACCTTTAAGAAAACTGAATCTCCAACCTGGAGCTCTAAAGTTCTTCTCATATGGTCGGCATAAATTTTCTGTCGACTCTGGGCAGTTTTAAACTTCTTTCGACTGAAATCAACCTTCTCAGAAGCTTCCTTTATCATGTTTGGACCAAGAACAAGCCTATCACCCGACTCAATCCAACACGTAGGTGATCTACAAGGACGACCATACAATGCTTCGAATGGAGTCATTCCAATACTAGCCTGATAACTATTATTATACAAAAACTCAACCAAATGCAAATGGTCCTCCCATGAACCTCCAAAATCAAGAATACAAGCATGCAAAAGATCTTCCAAGATTCAATTTATTCTCTCAGTTTGCCCATCAGACTGCGGGTGGTAAGCAGTACTGAAGTTCAACTTGGTTCCCAGTGGCTTGAAATGCCTCCCAAAATCTACTAGTGAAGATCGGATCTCGATCACTCACTATATTACTTGGTATTCCATGGAGTCAAACAATCTCCTTTACATATAACTCTGCCAAACTCGCTGCCGTTCGGGTGGATTTAAGTGGGATAAAGTGGACAGTCTTGGTCAGATGATCCATAATAACCCAAATCGCCTCATTACTCTTTCGAGTTCGTGGAAAACCATCTATGAAATCCATAGACACTTGGTCCCACTTCCATTTGGGCACTTACAGTGGTTGGAGTAAACCTGCCATCTTCATTTGGTCACTCTTTATTTGTTGACAAGTTGCGCGTCGAATAACATAAATGGATATATCCCTCTTCATTGTTTTCCACCAGAAGGTCCTCTTAATATCTCAATATATTTTGTTAACCACTGGATGGATACTAAACTTGGATTTGTGACATTCGTCCAATACTTCTCGTTTGAGATCTGGGATATCTGGGACACAAATCCTCCCTTTCAACCTTATAATTCCACTATTATCGATTTCAAAGATGGAATCTTCGCCTCGACGCATTCTTCCATAAATTTCTTGGAGAAACTTGTCTTCTTTTTGTTTTCCAGCAATCTTCTCAAGAAGAGTGGGGGTGACAATAAGATAAGCAAGAACAACATGTCTTCTACTCAAAGCATCAACTACCACGTTGGCTTTACCAGGTGTATACTGAATATCCAGGTCGTATGACGCTAGGAATTCCAACCAATGTTGCTGTCTTAGATTCAAATCCTTCTGGGTAAAGAGGTACTTCAAAGATTTATGGTCGGTGAACAATTCAAAATTTTCACCCAGAAGATAATGACGCCAGATTTTCAAAGCAAAGATAACTGCCAAAAGCTCAAGATCGTGGGTTGGGTAATTCTTCTCATGTGGTCGCAATTGTCTACACGCGTAGGCAATCACTCTACCCTCTTGCATTAGAACAGCACCCATTCCTTCACCACACGCATCTTTGTAAACCGATAAACCTTTATTCCCATTAATAGTGGAAAGAATGGGAGCAGTGTTCAACCTTCTCTTCAATTCCTGCAATGCTTCCTCGCACCTTGGAGTTCATATAAATCTGGCATTCTTCATAGTCAGCTTAGTTAATGGACTGGCTAACTCAGAGAAATCCTGGACAAACTTTCGGCAGTATCCGGCTAATCCCAGAAAACTTCTGACCTCCTTTGGGGTTGTGGGTTGCTTCCAATCTAGGATAGAGGAAACCTTACTAGGGTCTACAGAAGTTCCTTCTTCTGTTACAATATGTCCCAGAAATCTAACTTCTTTTACCAAAAATGACATTTAGAAAACTTGGCAAAAAGAATATTCCTCTTCAATATTTCCAAAACTATTTTTATGTGCTCGGCATGTTCTTCTATAGTTGTGGAATAAATCAGAATATCATCAATAAATGCGAGAACGAACTACTCGGGTCATCAGGTCTACGAAATATGCAAGGGCATTGGTTAGTCCATAGGGCATAACTAACCATTCGTAGAATGTATCGGGACCCCTAAAAGCAGTAAAATGGATACAATCTTCCGCAATTCTCAGTTGATGGAATCCTTGGGCTAGGTCCATCTTGGAAAAGAATCGAGCACCATGCAATTGATCGAACAGGTCGTCGATTTGGGGTAAAGGAAATTTATTCTTAAGGGTTAACATATTAAGATCACACTAATCTACGCACAATCTCAAAGATCCATTGGACTTGGCTACAAATACTACAGTTGAACCCCAACTGGAACGACTAGGTCGTATAAATCCTTTCTCCAGTAAATCTTACGTTTGCTTAACTAGCTCTACTCTTTCCCTTGGTGCCATCCTACGACTTGCATGCACAACTGAATGGGCATTGGGAACCAAGTCGATTCTAAATTCGATTTCCCTATGCGGAGGTAAAGACTTAACTTCTTCAAATACGTCAGGAAATTTTTGAACAATAGGTATGGATTTCAAACTCGAGTCGGGATACCATAAAGTATACATTAGCTTATCCCTCTTCGGACTTGAATCCCCACAAGAAATCACAACAAAATTCCCAAGTTTGGTTATGACCGAAATTGTTCTATTGATACAATCTAATTTAGCTTTATATTTTGTTAACCAATTCATTCCAAGTAAAATCTCAAATTCATTAAAGTCAAGAATGAAAAGGCTGATAGGAAACTGATGATGAGAATATGAAATAGGAACCTTTCTACAACGTAAACAAAGATTCGCAAGGCCTCCTACTGGGTTCTTCATACAAATAGATTCGTCTATGAATTCGGGTTTAAAATTTAACTCTTCTACGGTTTGCTGGGAAATAAAACTATGCGTGCTCCAGTGTTGAATAGAACTCTAACAATTTTATCATAAATAAGAAGATTACCTTCCCAAACTCCTTTCTCTTTATCATCTCTTGAGGTTGAAGGTCCATCCTTGATTGCATAACCTTTGCTAATTGGGTCTGCTTCATTATCGGACATTCTTTAACCATGTGTCCGGGTTTATGGCAATAGTAGCATTCCCTGGCTTCTTGTCTTGACTTCTTAGGCTGATCCTTCTTCCCTTGCTTCTTGGGCTTCTTGCAACTATTTGAGTAATGACCTTTCTCCAAACAGTTGAAACTGGTAACATTCTTCGCCTTGTTCCCCTGAGTATCCTTCTTTTCTTTACCTTGCCAAGGCTTCTTTCCTCCAATCTTTCTCTTCTTCCAATTTGGATTATTTACACTTTATTCTCTTTTGGAATCTCTTGTTTATCTAAGGTGGCATATTTATATCCTATGTCTACCAAATCAGCAAAAGACTCCTTCACATGGCCTGTCATCCTTTCATGAAACTTCTTGTTCATCCCTTTAATAAATCTCTCATTCTTCTTAAGAGGGGTATTCACCAATTCAGGTCCAAATCAAGATAACTCATTAAATTTATTTAAGTGTTCCTCAAAAGATAGATTTCCTTGCTTTAAATCGGTAAATTCTTGATACATCCTGGAAATACCAGCGGAAGGCATATAACGCTGCTTAAATACTTGCTTGAATCTATCCCATGTGAACTCATCCTTCGATTCATCCAAAGTAATGGTCTCCTACCATGCCAAAGCTTCTTCTTGGAGCTGCCAGAAAGCCATCAACCTCCTTTGATCATCATCCAATTCCAATCCTTTAAAAATCCTCTCACAAGATCGAATCCAAGCTTGCGCTTCTATAATAGTCTATGTACCTTTGAATGGTTTTCCTCCAAGTCTTGGAAAAATTCCGATATAACTCTGCCAGATTTGGCTGGGGTTGGATGGGAAGAGCTTCTTCTTCCATTTTTGTTGCGGGGTCTCGACCATTTGTAGTGGTGCTCTCCCTTCCTCCACCTCGTCCTCTTCTTGCACTCATTCTCACTATCTGTAAATAGTAAGAAAATTGATTTGGGCATATAGACGAGATATCTTAGGGAATATACTCATTCTAGGGCATTCCTAACCTTATCTCTAATAAGTTACCTAATGAGTTATACTCCAAAGCTAAAGTTCTTACTCAACCTTTAGCTCTAATACCAAATGTGACGACCCGGACTTTCAACCTTCGATAATCGGCATCCAATACCTTACCCGTTTTCAAATGCCATAGAATCACACGTTGAGTCTGTATCGCTGGACTCATGACACATTAGATAATAACAACACAATGGAAACAAAATAACTTTCATTGATACACAACATGGATTACACAATTCTACAAAAAGTGACCAACATCATCAGAGCCAGTATATATACAGCAGCGGAATACAACATAACAGCGGAAATAACATCAATAGGGTCTTCCAGAGAGAGTTCGACATATTGCATATTCATTTCCAAAGCTCCAAAGTCCAAACCAAAAAGCTCAAAAACCAAAAGCTTCAAATACTTCCAACATCCACATCTACTTCCTGAACTAGCTCCAGAACCTACTGATAACCTGACTCTAGACTGCCCTTTTGGAAACTTAGGGGCATCCAGAGTTTAGAAAAGGGAACAATAAACTCTTAGTCAGTCATGGGACTGGTGTGAGAAACTAAAAACAATTATTTGTGCAAAAATAAACCCGTTCATGCTTTCGAAAAATGAAACTACCATAAGGTTCCCTGGCACACACTCAAATGCAATCGCACACATGTAGGAGGTTTCTCCTTGTAGTATTCAAACATGCTTGATACGCTAAAATACTTTTGATATTATTATTAGTGCATAGTGTGAAAAACATTTCGAAAGTATAATATTAATATTAGCTAGCATACGTACCATTATAGTATGCTTACTATAGCTACCATGTTAAATAGTAGGTTCTACAATTGAAATCGTAAAGGGCTTGTATTGATTTTTTGGATTTGCAACAAATGTCCAAGGCTAAGGAACTTCCTTTATCCGAATGGGTACACCTATGGAGTGATGTCTCGAGAACCTAACCGGATCTTTGCCAACATAAAGCCAGGTTACCTCTATAACAGCGTAACTAACTGTCACAAGTATGCCATCCCTCGGTCGTAGCCGACCTTTATCAAGGTACCTCAATTTCCAACATCCACATAAGTAAAATATATGGGCTCTATACCAGAATACCACTTTTTATCCGAAAGGAAATGCGCATACCCTTAGGGTGGCGAACCCCATAACCTTGTTGCATCCTTTCTGTTTTGACCATTTCCCGGGGTGTGAGGTTCGATGAAGTCTCGTCCCAAAAAGCTACGCTTTACACAAAAGCCATGCTTCGATCAACCAATGCTCAACGCTTAGCATGTCACATTACCAAATTGGGAATATATCACTAATAAATATCAACTACATAACCTCTGAGCACGTACATCTCAGAGAAGGATGTTAAGCTAAAAGAATAAATTCTCCGCCACCAACAGAAATGCATTTGATAGAAACCAGCTTTATATCTCAAAGTGTAATATCAGACATACATCAATACAAGTCCATCCTGGGTCTGAATGGAACCGAAGGCACTTCTTCCAATTAAGGAAAGAAGCCCTTGCAAATCCGGATAACCCCTAATCACGTCCGGACTCCCCGTCACATAGGGTAATCTCTATACCGAAGCAACTCAGTACATAGACAATAAACATGCAATCCTTTCATTTTCGAAAATACCCGGTCTTCAACCACCGTCTTCAATGCAATTCCATTCCGTCGTATCATTATTCGGAATGAGTTTTCAAATTAATGCCCTTCCCCGGCTTTTCCGAATAATGAGCGCTTATTTAAAACATGTGGAACAAATTTCCATTTTTTATCTTTTAAACAAAAGATCCACCTTTAAGATCCGATGTGGTTTTCGAATAACCATTTGGAATCCGGTCCCGATCTCATCGAAATTCAAATGCTGTCTCGAAGGCCAAGTTGTTTAAGTAAACAATTTTAATTCAATTCAAAAGTTCACATTCACACAGCAATTCATCACAGATAAATAACTTACATTTATCACAGCTCAATCCAAAGCAATTCATATCACAGAATATCACATATCAAAGATATCAAACAATTCAAAGCATTCACTATAATCCAATCATACATAAGCAAGATTAATTGGTCACATAATTTATAATTAATTTAATCTAAAACAAATAAATTAATTACTTATGATTTAATTACCTAACCCTGCTTAATTAACATTAATTGATTATAAACCATTCATTATTACTTTAATTAATTCATGAAATTGATTAATCAATTCTTTAATTAATTACATTAATTAATTACCTTTAATTAATTATATAAATTGATTATCCTTAATTAATTACATTAATTAGTTTACCTTTAATTACTTACATTAGTTAATTTACCTTAAATTAATTACATTAAGTAATTATCCTTTGATTACTAGTTAATTAATTATTCTTTAATTACTCCCATTAATTAATTAATCTTTAATTACCCAAGACCTTAATAAATTAAAGATAAACCGTTTATCTTAATTAATTACTTAATTATCATTAAAAATCTTTCTTAATAAACCTTGGAATTAATTATAATTAACATATAAATTAACTTAAGACCTTTAAGTTAATTAATAATTAAAAACATTTCACCTTTTTAATTAACTATTTTAATTACGCCATTTAATTTAAGTTTAAATAAACTTAAGAATTAACTTAATAATTTAAGTTAAATAAATTATACAACTTTTCTCTAACCAAACATTTAAAAACATTTATTATATAAAAGAAAATTGATTTTAAGAAAATAGTTTAAAACTTGATTTATTTTAATTTAAAAAAAACTTGCTTTATTTAAAATTTTAAAGCTGTAACAACAGATACCCGAGACTAACCCGAATTCCCACCCGAGCCAAATACAAATTTTCCCGAGTCCAACCCGAGCCATTTTTTTCTTTGTTTTGATTTAAATTTTAAAACCTGTTAAATTATGTTAATCCACGCGAACACCCTGAAACCAAACCTGAGCCATCCCTTCTCTTCCTCGAGTACAAACCCGAGACCATCACCTTCTTCCCAAATCCAACCTACCGATACAACCCTGACACATGTGAACATGCACACGAGTTCGTTGGCACTTTGATCATCGCTACCACCTCCAACACGAAGTCGACAACCTCCCCTAAGTTTCCGACCACCCAGAACATAGACACTAACTCGAAATCGAATTCGAGCACAAAGGGTACTCACTGAAACGAAACAGATCATCCAAGATTCGCCTCGACCTGCCACCTCAGACCACCAGAACACTCACCACTCCGATCAAAGCTTCACCGAAGACCCACGCATCGATTCCCCCTACTCTGGTCATCTCCGATGAACCCATGACATCGCCAGGCCCTCGAGAACAACGACGACCAAAACATCTTGCAAAACCCTAAATCGACGTCGATACGCCACCACGGTGGTCGATAAAATCTCAGACCATTTTTCTCGTGATCCCCATCACACAAGCTTCCTTCAGCCATGATTACGACCTCTCACACCTCGCCGATCGCCAGAAAATACCAAAAACTCAAACCCCGTTCAACCACGAATTCCTCATTCAATACTAAACTAAAAATCCTTATTTTTTCTTTTAAAATTCATGGTTTTTGAACGATTTAGATTATGTAAGTGAATTAAGAAATCAAGAAGGTCGAATTTTCTACATGCATTAAGTTTCACTGTTTTCTTCTTCCTATTAAATCCACTTGTTATTTATACTTAAAAATATTCTCAAAATTAAGATCTAGTAAATTCAAACATGTTTCCTTTATGCATCTTAACTTAAAAGAGAATGGAGGAAGAGATTTTGATTTTTGATCTTGTTTTTAGTCTGTAAAAACAAAAATAGGGATATCTATATATGTACGGACATTCACACTCAAACATTTGCATATTTATATACATGCAAGCATTTCTCACAACATTATATCTATCATTTATCACATGCATTAAGATTTAAACCAGATTTAAGTTTTTAAAAAAGTAGTTTACTCACATGATCTTGAACAGAGAAGCAGGGCCTTAAAAACTTAAAAACTGGAAATGCTTGATCTTTTGACTTTGATCTGAACTTGATTATTGATTTGCTTAATGTTTGATCTTGAAAATTTTGATTTGCTTAGCTAGCTTCAGATTTGAGATTTGTAAAAGTTGTTTGATTTGTTTTACTAGTTTAACTTTCTCAGGTTTGTTTTAATAAAATTTTGAAAATGAAAGTTAGAAGAAAAATGAGAGAGAGGGAGTAATGTTGTATATATAATCTTATTTTTCCCTTTTATTTATTATTTTTAAAAATGAAGATAAATGTGACACAAGTATTTTGCATGATATAATTAAGTTAACACTTGTAAACACGTATCTTCATAAGCCTACACATGTCTTTATTCATGTAATTAATATTTTTATATAATTTTATATTATATTTTCTTATTTTTACAAATACATTTCCTTTATTTATATTTATACAATTTAAAAGAAAATGATTTGAAACTAATTATACGTTAATAAAAATCATATATATAATATTTTTAAATCCAATTTATTTTTAATATTTATTTTTGAATTTCAAATCCAAATTCTATTTACAATCTACTTATATATATAAACAAACACACAAATTTTATTTGTTTTGGAATATTTTTTAAACTAGTTCACAAGTTAATTCTAAAAATTATATTAATTGCTAATTAATTTTGGTTTAAAAACGGGATCGTTGCGTAAAATATTAACAATGTTAAGGGTATACTTAACGTTTAAGCAAACGGAAGCACTAATGGCATAGAAATTGGTAATAAATAAAATAATGTTACTTATAACACACTTGGATCACAATTGATCGACCTTCATTGTGCCAACCGGTCGACCATCTTCGATGCTGGCGGTTAGGGTTTTAAGGCCTTAGAGACCCGTAATTGGTTATTTTGAACCGGCTTTGATCCTATAGTGCAAGCATATCCTAACCACTATAAATAAGAGGCAAGCCTCCTAAATTTTATTCACAGGAAAAATAATCACACTAACAAGATTCTACAAGTTTCCATCCTCCTCAATAAACTTTTTAGATTCAATAATAAAAGATTCAAGCATTATGGAAGAGATTAATTATGTAAAGAAAAGGATAACAAATTTATGATATATGTATATTTCTCTATTTCTATTCTTTGTGATATTCGAATTCTGAATCTAATATATAAACAAATGAATTATTGTACATTGTATAACTAAAAAAAGATAGTTGGAGGAAGAGATTAGTATTAACACATATGCAAATCCAAGGGAATTTGGGAAAAATTATCTATGAGTGGAAATCTTAGTCTTTTTCTTTATAGTAGTTTGTGCAGTTAATGTTTGAATTTTGTTTTATGCCGTGTGGAATTTTGTATGCAAAAACTTTAAATTTAAAATCTTGGAATTCCCCTAAAAAATGTTAATTTTGGAATTATTTTCAATCTTATTTGTTTTATGTTAATATGGTAGAAGTTAATCCATTATTATTTGTAATGTGAATAATTTATGTTCTATTCAACTTCACTTCCCAATTTTTGTTTGTTATGATGAAGAATTAGAAAAGGGTGTGCAAAGCATGGAATTTTATCCTATCTGTGGTTTGCAACTCCTACTTCCGTAATGAAAATAAATACGAACCCTTTTTCATTTCTACTTATACATATAAAAATCGAATAGAGTATAAAAGATTTAAATTGTAAAGTTTTTCTCCCTTGAAATAGAGACATTAATTCTACTATGTTAATGTAAAACAAGTTGGATGTCTTGATTCCATTTTTTAATACATTGCAAGTCATTTTTATTTAGCTAATTTAAATTATGATATTAGCTATTGCGTAAATTATGGTATTAGGAGTAGGGACTTGTTTGGATATGGAAATTTCGACATTTAAATTATCTTAATATCATGAATAGGTAATGAAAACCTTAGTATAGAAATACTCTTACACACACCTAGGAATAATTAATAAAAACCAGTTAGCCAAAAATTAACATTAAGTGTAAATATAATAATAACATATATTCGCAACATATAAAATAAATAGGTTAACAAATAACAATAAAACTTACAGAAAGTAAGTTAAGAACTATTATGGAAATTAATCCATGATTAAAGGCGAAATAAAGGGTTTCTTATATGTAACGACCTGGGAATTTCGATCCTGAAATTTCCAGATAGTCAGTGAAAAGAAGAAACAGAAAGAAACACAATCTCACATTCGCAGCGGATAAAATATAATATCAATAATAATAACAGTTATACAAAGAATCTGTCAATTTACATTTTCATATATCAGAGTTATAACATTTACACAATACAGGACAGTTATAATACAACCTATCTCAGACATATACAATATCATAGAGTAAACTCTCCATACGACCCTGCCATCTAGCTCGCCTCCTGAGCTCCAGTACGTCCTTACCTGAAAATCTGTAATACTCGATCTGACCCGAGCATTACATCAAAGTAACACCCGGGTCAGGCTGGAAACCAGCGTGAGTAAACTCATCTAACAAGGAATATCCCAAAACATATAACTTATATAAACCCGGGGTAACTTATCAATTTACAACTTAACAGTCTGTTATAACATCACCTATATCACACATTAATTTGTGAGTGTCAGAACTTAGATTAAATAGTCCAGTTCACTTAAATCAATCCAAACCAGCTTATTTGACTTCACAAATCAATCTATAATTAATCGAAGTGGTTTCGAGTATTTACAAATACCCGACTCCGGTCTCTTCGAACCCAATGTCATTTTAACTTAAATTATCCCAGTGAAATACAATTCAACTTTTAGACACAGGATGTCACAGCAATTCATCATCAATTAGAAAACCAAATCATCACAGTTTAAGTCAAACGTATCTTATCACATAGCTTCCGATCTACATATTAGGGATAACAGTAAATCAAAGGCTTCTAATATCATTCTATTTATCCCTTAATTAATTTCACAAATTAATTTATCCTTAACCAAATACAGTAATTAACCTTCAATTACCTCATTAATTAATTATTAACCATGATTATTAATCATCCTTGATTAATAACATCTAGTAATTAACTACCTTTAATTACTTTATTGAATAAATTAATCCTTAATTTATTTTTTAATTAATCCCTTGATTAATCCCTATTCAGCTATCCTTAATTACTTATTTCAAAATTTAATTATCCTTAATAATTATCTCAATTAATCCCGTGATTAATTACATAGGACTTTAATCCAAATTACTTCATCATCAACATCTTTAATTACATCCAGTAATTACCGTTAATTGCTTCCTTAAGTAATTACACTTATCAATCTCATTAAGTAATCACTAATTAATTTCTTAATTACTTTCATTTAGTAATTAACTTAAATAAATTTCACAATTGATTATCATTTAATTAATTAATCTAATTAATTATTTAAAATTAATCATATTAATTAATTATTAAATAATCCTTAGTTAATGACCATCATTAACTATTATTAATTCTTGAATTACTCTCTTAAGTAATTAATTTTCATTAATCATTTTTAATTTCAATTTAATAAATCTTTAATATTCAATTAATTAACCTTTAATTAATTAGTTAATTAAGTGTTAAATGTAACTTAATTAATTCATAATTACTTTGATTAATTAACTCTTAATTATTAATTAATTTTTCTAATTAATAGTTCTTAATTACAAGTTAATATCCTTAATTAATTAATCTTAATTAATTTTAAACCTTAATTACTTGTTTAATTAATCCAAATGATTAATTAATCAAATAAATTAATTATCCATTAAACTTCTTATAAATTTAATGAATACAAATCTTTAAATTCTAATTTACTTAAGATAAAACTTTGTACTTATTAATAATCAAGTTATTATTCATAAAGTTCTCTAAAACAATTTACTTTAAATTTTCTTTCAAATAACCTTTTAAAATTAAAATTTAAGATAAATTCTAATTATCTTTAACAATGTTTTGAAACACATTGCTAAACCTTTTATTTCACAAGTTAAACATATACTCATTTAAATAAGATGTTCGAAAGAGCTTAAACCAAATTCATATTTAAATTCAAATCAATTGGAATTACACTTTAAATATTTCAAACTGTTCAAAACATTTTAAATTTCAAAACTTTCCTATATTTCAAAAATGAAATACTTAAAATAAATTTGAATTCAGATAAATCTTCAAATTAAATCTCTACTTACAATTTTAAACTTTATTTTAAAATTCAACTACTTAACACTTTAAAGTAGTTTAACAATTCAAGTTTGAAAATCTTTATTTATTTTCTTTTAAAACTGAGATTTACTCTTAACTTAAGTTCCAGATTTTAACTTGGATATACAATTTAGTTTATACCCTTGCTTCCCCTTTTTAAATTCCAGTTTAAACAAAATTTTAACAACCTTACAGGTTTACAGTTTTAAAACCTGTTTCTGTATTTAGAACCGAGCCACTCATTTCTGCTTCGAGACCAAACAACCCCTTCTTCGCGCAAACCCCTCTGATCACACGAGCTAAACCCACAAACAACTCGAATTCAAACCGAGTTCAAATCATCTGCCCCAAAAACAAACAGGACAGGTACCCAGAGTTGCACCGTGCACATGCACCGATCAACTACCCTCCTCCGATCACCCACGAGAACTTCCTCATGTCGACGCTCAGCTCCTCACCTGATTCCGATCATCAAAGTATCGACCTCTTCACAAAAATGAAATCGAGCCTTCGAGCATAAACTGGAATCAAACCCCAATCTGAAAACCTTCGAATCACAAAATGCTGATCACCAGAACGCCTATGCCTTATGCCACATCTTCGTCGACCATAACTCCATAAATCCCCACAAATTGGTGAAGCTCGGTCCACCATAGAGAATGGAATGAGCATTTCTGACTAAACCCAGAAGCTAGGGTTACAAACGAAAATCAGTAACCGCCACCACCTTAATGATTAGATTACCCATCTGACAATTTTGCCGACTTCTCACATCACTCCACCATCTTCAGAGGAAACCCCATCATTCTAAATCACTTGGATCATCAGTAACCTCCAAAGTCCCCATTTCTGTTCATCCAAGCAATGCCTATTCTAAACCCAACTATAAATTTTGATTTCTCCATTAAAAATCAAGTTTTTGATTAAACAATGGGTTTATAATCTTGGATCAATGAATTACAAAAATTTAATTTCCATCAAACTAGTTCTTGCCTATCCCATTTGGTTTCTAGAACCATTCCAGTCTCACATTAATTAAATTAAAATTTTAAAACTTACTTCATAATAAATCAAACAAATTCTGTTTAGATCTTAAGTCCTAACAGTAATTAGTTTAAGTGGATATAAAAAAAAATTTATAGTAAAGTTTGAGCCTGGAAGCTAAAATCAAAAGAACACAGATATACAGCATGCATAATTCACATCATACCATTAATGATCATTGCAAGTATCAAGTTTAAATAAATTATAGTTTAATTACTCGTTTCCCCCTTTTTTTATGATTCAGAGATTTCTTCTTATACTAAATTGTCAGTTTTAAAAGAAATCTGGAAAGAAATACTTGATTGGAACCTGTTGTTCAATCATGCATTTAAATTTTTAACTTACAAATACATGCTTTCATTTTCAAACAGTCATGCAAACATATTTTCCATCCAAACCTCGATAATCTCTTTATTCCAATTAAGATGCAGGTGAGTTTGAAAGAAAAATTACAGAGCAGTTTTACTCACCTTCATATTGTACAGAGTAGCACTTGCTTCCAGATAAAGCTGCTGCTATCCTGATTCTTTTTGATTTGCTTAATCAATCTGGGTTGAATCTACTATGAAGCCTGATCTTTGGTTTATATTATTTTTGTTGATCTTGTGCCTTGATTCAGTTTTTAAAGCTACTGATTAATCTCAGGTCTGCAACTGTAGTTTTTACAGTTCTTGATTCTTTTTTCTTTTTTCAGTTTCATTTGAGAGGAGCAAAGAAATTTAGAAGTACACATTTTTTTCAGATTTCTTGTTTTAAAATGAAGATGAGAGAAGAAACATGAAGATGTACATATTTTATTTATCTTTATTGGTTATTTATTTATTTTATATTTTTAGAAATAATGACACTTGTCTATGCATGTTATGCCTAGCTTACACATGTTAAATTCAAGCTTACAAATGTTTTTATGTTGTTTTTATATTATGTTTTCTATTTTGTCTTATTTTTATGTAAGTTTAAACTTTTCCCCTTTTTTTACTTTTATAAAATTTTAAAGAAAAAGATTCAATATCAATTAATAACCATATATAGAAATACTAGTTGTAAATTTATTTTTAAGACATTACTTTGAAGAAATAATTTGAATCCCTTTATTAATTTGATTTTTTATTATATAGGCTTAGGTCATTAATAGTTAAATTAATACATACATATTTATATCTATAGATCTATTGTTAAAAACGTAAAGTTTAAATATGAATTACTATTATTATATTTTCTTTTATTTTAAATTTAAAAATAAAAGGTATATCTTTTGATAAAATATATATATATATATATATATATATCTTAGGTGGATCTTTTGATATTATATACTTTTATTAATTTACTACAGAAGTTATCAATTTTCAGATATTTATAATCCAGCATTTATTATAACTCAAATCCGTTTATATACATCCAGATATTATTAATTGCCAGAATTTATTTGTTCAATTTACAAATTAGTATTTTAATAAATTTAATCTTGTTAATTTTCAATTATATTATTAATTACAATGCCAGAAAATCCGGGTTATTACATTATATATGGCTTTAATGCGTAAATGTAGGTAAGGTACATTATGCATGTACGTATACTATATATATATATATATATATGTTAGTATAATTTTTTAAGGTTAGAGAGCGAAAATATGTCTAAGTTATATAGATGCAACGTCGGTCAAAAGTACATAGAAGTCTGCCAGCTAATTTGACTACCGATAGCGTGAATTTCGAACTGATGTAAGATATTGCCTGTAATAAGTACTCATGGTGGAAGCGAGGTTAGTCCTAATTATGTAGGGTAACCCCTCCCAGCTAAAATATGGCTACTAGCACCTACGAATAGTCGGACTAATATGAGACGTCATGGTTTGGGTTATGAGCGATAGAATGGATATCTCAGGATGGGCTGCTTCGAGGTTAAAGGTATTAAATGACTATCATAGGGTCTACCTCTTTCCCATTCAAAAAGTATTAAATGGTCGGGATTATCATTTAGGTATGGTAATGGAAATTTCTAAAGGATATCCACTTCGGAGTTGAAGTATTAAATGGCTACTAGAGGGTCTGCCTCTTCCTCGCTAAAGAAGTATTAACTGGCCTTATGAGATTTCTTCTGATATCAGCTAGAAAGTACCAGAGATGGGCTCATCTTGGGTTTAGGAATCCAACGACGGGGATATGTCTAGGGTCTAGGTATTAAATGATCGAAGTCTGAGAATTTCCCATTTAAAAGGTCTTAAGTGACTCGGTACTTTCTCTCACATCATTAAGATATGGTTGACGAGGATGGGTCGTTGGACCTAATATATGTCATAGTTGCTTGCACTCGCGCTATAGTTGTGAAGTTAAACGGGAAAAGAACATTGGCTTACAGTTGGAGGCATACTTAGAAAGATATAGTTAGAAAATATGTAAAACATAATACTCATATAAATGATACTATCCAAATACTATTATGTATGATTTGAGATTTTCATTTAACAAACATTGTTGTTCCAATTTCCTCCTCATTACTACCCACAGATTAGTGGAAATGATGCTGAGATAAAGTGTGAAGGAGGCAGCAAAGACTGGTGGCATTATAACTATTTATTTATGTTTATGATTTATTCTTATGTACCCAGATTTTAGACTTTTCAGTGTTCTATTTTAAGGCATTGTGTTATGCATATTTGGAATATTGTATTTCTACGATTTAGAAATATATTATGGGTACTTACTTCATTATTATATTTATCTCTTTCGCTGTGAGATTCTAAAAGTATAAATAGATAGTTATGTATACTGTTTATTTAATCAATTTGACAAACCAATAGCCAGCTATGGAATGGACCTAAGGTTCGAAGGGTTTTTGTTGGGTCAAAAATTAGGGCCATTTCGAAAAGGGTTGTTACATTTGGTATCAGAGCCAGGTTACCCGATTAATGGGAATAGGAATATGCAAGAGAATGTATTTGTTATTTTTTGAATATATTTTTCAAAATCCTACTATATATATGAGTATACATATATGGTTATGCGACCACACTAGGAAAACTTTTAATTTAGTAAGTAAAACTATCATAGGAAGTCGGGAATAATCCAAAATTTTGAACCTGTAAATAGTTAAAATGGTTGAGAATTACGAATTCCAGGTATGCCTTCATGGTTCCAACAATATCTAAGGCTCATGGAGCAAGCTATCATTCCTTAACAAGTTGCACCAGAGGCGCCAGTTACTCCGCCCACTCAACCAGCACCCCATCTATTAGATTTTCCTTAACTGCGTAAAGATTTCCAGAATATGGGTGGATGAGCACTTTTGAGGATGAAAGATTTTGTAGAAACCAAGCCTTGGATTAATGATTTTGACCATGTATTCTGAGAGCTAGGATGGGAAGAGTGGGTTAAGAGAAGGATAGCTGCATGGCATTTAAAGTGACAGGCACTAGATTATGGACTATAGTTGTCGATTCATCGCTTCCTTCGAGCTGTCAATACAGAGGAAGAAATTACTTGGGTTAAATTCATCGCTCCCTTCGAGTCATGATTCATGTCCAAAGCTGAAATAAGTCTACAATTGGATAATTTTATCCAGTTAAGGTAGGGTGACTCAACGGTGAAAGAATATATCAATAAGTCCATGGAATTAGCTAAGTTTGGAATCAGCATGATTGACACACAAGCGAAAAGGGGGATGAAGTTCGTAAAAGGCCTAAATTATCCAATTAGGGGGCTAGTTTTAACTGATGCTCCCACACGGACCACCTATGAGACATTAGTTGAAATGTACCTGCTTTAAACAATTGGTATAGAAGAAAAGGGGAAATTAGGAAACCACACAATCAAGGTGGAGCAAAGAAAGGAGGATCTGGGAAGACGAGAAAGCTGAGGCGAAGTTCGAGAAAAGAGGTGTGATATGCCGCATATATTAGAAGTAGGGCCAAATCACTGAGGACTGCAAGGTGAGTTTGATCGAAGAAGAGTTCAAGGGTCGGTGCTAAAACTGCCATGAAAAAGGGCACTACAAGAACCGTGCCTAAAACTAGATAAGGAGGGATGGAGTGTGCTTATGACATTGAAGTTGTACTTGTCTCAAGCAGACCTCTTCCCAGGAATAAAGGAAAAGCTGTGAAGAAAGGCACACCTATTATTTTTAGAAATACTATCCATACCTTATTTGATTCAGGAGCATCACATTCATTCATAGTCAGAAATATAGTTAACTCTTTAGGATTAAAAACCCAATTTGTCACCAACCCTATAGTCATGTCAAATTCTATTAGGATCGATACATCTTTCTATGATTTGCGAAGACCTAGTGGAGGATATATGCAATATTGACTTTGCATATAATGTGTATGTTCATGGTTTTGAGGGGTATGGACTTATCTTAGGGATGGATTGGTTATCTTACTGTGGGTTGTCTTACATTGTGATAGAAGGATTGTATGGTTGAGGGGTTGCGGGGTGCGAGATATAGATGTTCATTGTAAGCCCAAAGCTCAGTCAAGTTAAGCTATTTGTATTCTCTTATCCTATCATAGGACGAGCTTTCATCTTTGCCCATAATTCGAGACTTTTCGGACGGTTATGGAGAAATCTCTAGCCTCTTCTCGAAGGTAGATAAAGTTTATGATTGACTTGGAGAAGTACGTTAGACACATCACACTGCCATTGAGGCATATGGCCCTCAAAGAAGGGTGAAATCTAGATAAGCATATTTCGAAGCTATTACAGAATAGATTTATTTGTTATAGCACTTCAAAATAGGGAGCTTCAGTTGTCTTAACAACTAAGGCAGATGGCTCATTAAGACAATGTGTCGACAACCGAGCGTTCTACAAGCTGATTAAGAAGAACATGTATCATTTACCTAGAATAAATGAATTGTTTAGCAAGCTTATTGGAGCCAAGGTATTTTCTCAACTAGACTTGGTTATTAGATTCCAATAGTTAAGAGTAGCTGAAGATAGCAAGGAGAAGACTTCTTTTCTCTCTTCATATGGACTATATGAATGGGAGGTGATGCCTTATGAACTGACAAAAGCCCCTGCATATTTTTTATATTTTATGCGTATGGTCTTTAGGAAGCAACCGGATAAGTTTGTCATGGTGTTTGTAGATGATATTCTAGTATTCTCTAAAAGTGAATGTGAGCATGAAGATTACTTAAGGTAGGTACTAAAGACTTGAGAAGACACCAAGCTAAAAGACAAAATTCTCAAAGTGTTATTTTTGGAGGAAGGATGTAAGGTTTCTCGGTCAAATTATCTCCGAGAAAAGGTTAGACGTTGACCCTACAAAGGTAGCGGCTATTCAAGACTTGAAGATTCCGAGGAACGCTATTGAAGTTAGGAGTTTTCTTGGTTTGGCTAGGTACTATAGGAAATTCATTAAGGACTTCACAAAGATAGCAGTACTATTGACTCACCTATTTAGTCTTTGCATGTGATGGGAAATGCAGGGAAGCCTATGAAAAGCTGAAGGAGTTGTTGACGAGTGCGCCGGAACTAACTATTCCAGATAGGTCGAAGCCTTTCATCGTTTATACTGATGCATGATGTATGGGGCTAAGGAGAGATGGACGCCTATGTGTTCCAACGGTGGAGGACGTTTTGGAGAAAGTACTTGTTGAGTTCCACCATTTTTAGGATGACTATTCACCTTAGTAGAGAAAAAATGTAAAGAGACATGAAGCAGATTTTCTATTGGTCAGGGATGTACAAGCGAGTAGCAGAACATGTCCCCCAAAGTTGGACGTATCAAAGGATAAAAGCGGAGCAAGGGAAGGCAAGAGATCAATTATTGCTGTTAGAAGTACCAACTTGGAAATGAGAGCATATATTGATGGACCATATAGATGGGTTGCCTAAAAGTAAAAGAGGCATTAAAGCTATTTGGGTTG
This sequence comes from Allium cepa, assembly GCA_030765085.1. Classification (NCBI taxonomy): domain Eukaryota; kingdom Viridiplantae; phylum Streptophyta; class Magnoliopsida; order Asparagales; family Amaryllidaceae; genus Allium; species Allium cepa. The sequence continues at coordinate 350,973,539 of CM060928.1, forward strand.
TAGTAGGTAAACTAACTATAAATGCCTAGTTTATTTCGATAAGGGATAATAGGACGACAACATCTAAAGTGCAAATTTATATCAAAGAAGTAGTATGATCATATGGAGTTTCGGTCAGCATTGTCAGCGATAGAGTCCACTTATTCGCTAGTGAATTTTGGAGGAATTTGCAATCAGCTTTAGGAATGATGTTGAATCTTAGCACTACTTACCACTGCAGACCGATGGATATATAAAAAGGATGAACAGGATTTTAGAGGATTTATTGAGAGCTGCAACTTGGGTTTTGGAAGGCATAGGGAGCGACATTTATCCTTCGTAGAGTTCACACACAATAATAGTTATCATACGATAATTGGTATGACATCCTTTAAAACCTTATATGGGAGACCGTACAAGTCAAAAAACTATTTATGGGAAGCTATCGACAAAATTCTACTTGGAGCAGATTTGATACGTAAAACCATGGAAAATGTTGAGTGGATTAGGCAATGAATAAAGGCTGTCTAGAACCGATAGAAGTTCTATGCTAACAAACGAAGAAAAAAGTTGGATTTTTCAGTGGTGATATGGTATTTGTTAAGGTTTCCCTTCTTAGTATGAGGTTTGGAACATCCAGGAAGTTTGTGCCAAATTTGTTGGGCCTTTTTGGATTTTGGAGAGGGTGAGGAAACTTGCGTATCGAGTAGAGTTTCAACTAAGTTAGCACGAGTCCGTGATGTTTTCTATCTATTGCATTTGAGAAAATGTCTACACTACATTGCCACTATAGTAGAGCCTGATTAGCTAATAGATATAGAGACGGAGCCGATAGCACCCCGTGCCCTCGCATGTATAATGGAGCACAAAGTTAGGAAACATCGTAACAAAGAAATTAGGTTGATTCGCATGCAATAACCACATACTCCAACGGAAACACATGGGAACAGAAGAGAAGACGAAGGCTTCTCATTCTAAGCTTTGCTCTAGTAAATTTTCTTCTCCAAAATTTAGTATTATATATGTTTTGGTTGCATCATGGTTGCTAGATTGGATGGTAGGGGAAGGTTTCCACACTTTTTTCTATTATTTTTGCACTCATATAGAATCTTATGCATATTTAGGATATTTACATACATGCTTATATGTCACGATTTTGCATTCACGCTGGGGTTGAGCTCACCTTATGTTGCATACATGGCCAAATTTTATTTTTGATTGAGTGGATGGTTGTAGATAACTTGGTTATATTGCATGGTTATAGAGTGCGAGTTACGCTATCTATCTCTTAGGAATTTCGGGGATTAAATTCTTCTAGGAGGAGAATGTAACACCCCATAAAAATTAATAAAAAATAAATTGATTAATAATAAGGCTAAAAATAGAATTATGAAAATGTCATAATTTGACAATGAATCTTGCACCATTGTGTTTATGACAATTTTCTAAGCAATTTTCATATATAAAGTTCTATAATCGGGGTTTAAACGGAGAAGTTATCGATGTTTGAAGATTTGAAATTTAAAATAATTCAAATGGATTTGAATTGATAAATTTAAATAATGTTAAATACACGGTTTGAAAAGGTAATAAAATATTATGACGTTAAGGGTATATTTAACATTTAAGCAAACAAGCGTCAATGGTAAAGAAATTGATAATAAATAAAATAACGTTGATTATAACATGCCTGGACGAAAACTGGTCCACCCTCATTGGGGATGGTTGACCGCTAGTGGTCAATCGCCCAAGGATGATGGGTTGTCCAGCCTTTGTGTTGGCTGTTAGGGTTTTAAGGTCTGAATGGCTCATATTTTATTATTTTAAATCATTGATCCTATGGTCCAGGAGCATCCTAACCATATACATATGAGGCTAGCCCCCTCACTTTTATTCAGAAGAAAAATAAGCACGCTAACAAGATTCTATCAGTTTCCTTCCTCCCCAATAAACTTTCTAGATTCAAAAATAAAAGATTCAAGCATTAGGAAAAAGATTAATCGGGTTAAAGGCAAAAGGTAATGGATTTTACATATATGTATATTTCTCTATTTTCACTACACCAAATTAGTGATTTTGTAGCATTTTATATTTCTCAATTTCTAACATTTATAAACGTTACAGACTACCAACATCTAAAAAGTGTTAGGATACATCAAAAAGTGTTGGTAAAAATAAATAATTTTCTGTATAAACTTTACAACACAAAAAAGCGTTACAATACTTGGTAAATATGTAAATAAATCAATATCAACGAACTACATTGTAATTTAAAACCATTCATTCATTTGTAACACTGTCCCTTTTCTATCTCTTCTCTTGGCCGCATTAAGTTTAATTCCATAAAATCTCATAACTAGGGTTTCGCAGAATCTCTTATCCCACAACAATCCGCTCATAGCGGCTGCGGCAACAAATCGTTCATCTCAGAGGCAACCACTTACATTGCTGCTGCAACTCTCATCTCTAGGCGGTGGCATCACTTTAAGGTTCTATGGCAACACCAAATCATTCATCGTTGCGGCAACTCACATCTCCAAGCGAAAATCATGGCGATCTTCTCCAACATCAGTCTCTTCTTGAAACAGCCACTCATATCGACCATCACTTCTCGAAGAAGTCTCTTGATATCAATCGAATTCAGGTATTATTTTTAATAACCAGTTTTTTGTTATTAGTAAAAACTGGTTAGTGTATGATCATTGTCATGTTTGATTGATCTTAGATGATATTGCCATCTACTGTGTTCTTATTTATGTTGTGTAATTATTTACTCTTTGATTTTTGTTTCATTGTGTTAGAAGTGATGCAATTTTGAGTAAATTTGGATGTTTATATAGAAAGGTTAATCGAATATTACAAAATTCTATAACATTAAGTATAGAGCAATTAAATTGCATATGGCTGATGATTAGTAATTAATCGTGATCTAAATTGTTTACAAGCTTATGTTGTGTGTGGGCATATTTGGGAGTAGTCCTCTGTGCAAACAAAGACCATAGGTGTCTATTCCTTCATTTTGTGCACAATAACATCTAAAGAAATGTCAATAATATTGTATTATATGTACCATACTGTAGTTTACCTATGTTTATGGACATGTAGTGTTAATTTAGAATATATCTTAATGTATAAAAGGTAAAGAGGATGGTTAAAATGATATATGTACCTTACCATAATTTACAGCTATCATTCTCATATCAAATCTATGAAAACGGTAGAAACCAATTTGTATAAAGAATGAAGAAGATCAGATAAATGCTACGGTCTTCAACTTTTAGTGGTAAGGAATTGAGGCACAACATTCTCTCTGCTCTATTTTTGACCGTGCAACTAAAAGTGATGGTAACGACGAACATGCAAGTTTTCGTTCCAAATATTACTGAATGAAAATAATCACATGAAATCACTAAATGGTTATGTTTAAAAGTTATCAATGATTTTTTTTAATGACTGAAAAGTTGTGCTGAGTGATATAAAATGGCTAGACATTTGATCATTTTCAAATTTTGCAAGAGACTTCACTCCATGATCATGTAATTGGCAGCGTATTTCTGATAAGATAAATTACTAATGAACCTGTTTAGTTATATTTGTTAATATTCTCTTCACTTTATCTAGATTAAGTATTTTTGTCTTTTCAACAAATAAATCTCTACTTAGATTATAGAAACACATCATTAAAAACAATGAAAACTATTACTATGAAATAATCATTGCTTACTTTTTAAAATACAGATGTTAAATGTAAGTACTGATTACGTTGGTATTGCAAAAATCACATTGATATTGAAAAAAAGCAAGTCATAACTAGATAGGTATTTAAATAGTAAAATATGTTCAGTGTGGTTTCTCTTTGTGGCTGTCTTTTTCCTATGTCTAATTGTTGGATTGGCTCATGCTTGGAGAAGGGATTTATTACATACACAACATATTCACCATATGCATAAAACATACATTGTCTTGCGTTATTAAGAGAGTTCGCTTAATTTATATCCACATATGCACCAAATTTAATCCAAATAGCCTTCATTTACTGTTATACGTCTAGCATACCAAAACATAGAATAATCAATTATAAACTCGTCTCACAAGTTTATCAATCAGATTTCCACTACTCCGAAAGTCTGTATTTGCTAAATTAAGCAATATGTCATTATTAAATTACAACCACAATCTAACAACTATAGTAATAATAACTATAGCGATAGATCAAACGTTATACTATTTAAAAAAATAGTATAACGTAGAAATAAAACTGATATATATAAACAAATATATAAATCAATTATAAACCTAACCGGTTTGAAGAAGGAAATTCCATCTGAGGGTTGTCGTAACAATTTCCTTAAGACTTTATTTAAAGTATCCCAAGATACAACAGACGTAATCTGCACGAGAATGTAATGAGTATGTCAACTCTGTGATATATGTATAGAGCAGTAGAAAAAATGAAGCAGAAGAAATTAGAATTAGAATGGAATTAGAATGTGATCAGGATTCTCTCCTATTTATAATTTTGTCCGCATCTCTTCAAACACCGTCCGCTTGACGGGTTGCACCCATTGCCTTTTGAACCGCTACTGTTCGTTAACAGGTTTCACCCGCCTGCTCCTAGCATCCGTTCGCGCCGCACTGCTTCTGTTCGCCTGCACTTCTTCGGTCGGGTCGCACCCACTCGTGTCTAATGGTTCGCACCCGCTTCCGTTTGTTCGCCAGAAACCCACGCCCACTTCAGAAGTCACACCCCCTCGGTCAATCCACGTTCGCTTTATGAACATATTCGCACCTGTTCCTATAGCTTGCAACTGTAAGAAAGCCCGACCCGGTTTTGCAGTAAAAATAGGATCATATTAGACCCAAACCCAAACCCGAGCCCGACCCGGCTCAATTCGGTCTGTCGGACGGACGGCGACGACGGCGTGCGCGCGCGCGTGTGGTGGTGATGCATGATCTCCCTCCTCACAACGAAGCATACATTTGGGTGCCTCTAGGCCCCAACCTCTTCATTGCAAAGCTATTAATATACAAGAATAGCTTTGCAATTTTGGCGATGTGCGACTTATGTATATTTTCATTCAATAGGAATTCCAACAATCCCCCACATGAATGATAATATACACATCCCTCACACAAAGCGAAATATCACAGAGTACATATGGAATAATGCTTTATCGTGGATAAGTAGATATTTCACTTTGAACTTTCCCTAGTTAAAACTAATCGGATCTACTTGGCTAATCGGTGAATTATTTCATCTTGAACCGTCAGCCTTTATCGTATATCCAGACAATAAGCTTTACGAAGCATTGATTCCCTTCTCATCCAGTCTCTTGGTTGTGTTCATTTTGGTCCTGATCAATTTTTTGTTCTTTATAGAAAATATAAGCCTTTAATATTCTCATAGAGCCGATCCAGCTCACACTAACATAAGTGATCGTAACCATTAAGAGTATCCTATATATACCCCACTTGTTATTTTCAAGATATGGTCATCATTAAAAAACATAGTTTTAACCTTTAAATACTTCTGTAGGCATGCATTTATATTATGCACCATAGAAATGGAGTTGGACAATGTCCATGCAAATGCATTACGTCTTGAGTTATTCAGAACTGGTTTGCCTATTGATCCTAGACCGTGGGATCTCCAGTCGCTAGGATAGGTTTCCGTATAAGATAACTCTTGGTGGTTTAGCCTTTCAAACCCATTCCCCTCGATGCGCAGTCAATTTTCTCTCTTGATAAACCTTTAGTAAATAGATCCGCTAGGTTATCATTTGTTCTCACATAATCTATGGAAATAGTTCCATTTGAGGGTAACTGCCTAACTGTGTTATGGCGTCAACGAATATGTCGTGACTTTCCATTGTACACAAAATTTTGCGCTCTATATAGTGCAGCTTGATTATCACAACGTATGCATATGGCCGGTGCAAGTTTAGGCCAAAACGAAATATCTTCTAAAAAGTGACGAAGCCATTCTGCTTCTTCGCCTGCTTTATCTAAAGCGATGAACTCCAATTCCATAGTGGATCGAGCTATGCATGTCTGTTTAGTAGATTTCCATGATAGTGCTGCCCCAGCTAAGGTAAAGACATAACCACTTGTTGATTTTGATTCCTCTGAATCAGCAATCTAATTTGCATCACTATATCTTTCTAAGATGGCAGGATATTTTCCATAATGTAAGGAATAATTTGTGGTACTTTTTGAATATCCAAGCACTCTCATTAGTGCTTTCTAGTGTTCTTTTCCTGGATTGCTTGTATATCTGCTCAGTCTACTTATTGCATAAGCTATATCTGGTCTTGTGCAATTCATGAGATACATGAGACATCCTATTACACGAGAGTATTCCAGTTGCATTACACTCTCATTAGTGTTTTTATGCAGTACTTCTGATGGATTAAAAGGTGTTCTTACTCCTTTAATTCCAAAATTTTGAAATTTTTCAATCACTTTGTCTACATAGTGTGACTGAGATAATTCAATTCCATTAGGTGTTCTTATTATTTTGATTCCCAAAATAACGTCTGCAACTCCTAAGTCTTTCATATTGAAATTGCTAATTAACATCTTCTTTATGGTCTCTATTACCTGAGTATTTGGACCAAATATTAACATATCGTGAACATATAAACAAATCATCACATATGATTGTCCAATTTGTTTATAATAAACACACTTATCGCATTTATTTATACGAAAACTATTTCTCATCATGACACTATCAAATTTTACGTGCCATTGTTTTGGAGCTTGTTTTAGTCCATATAATGATTTTACTAATCTATAGACTTTGTTTTCATTTCCTTTGGAAACAAAACCTTCAGGTTGCTCCATGTAGATCTCCTCATCGAGATCTCCATTTAAGAATACTGTCTTTACATCTATTTTATGAATTTCTAGATTATAGATCAATGCAATTGCTATTAGCATTCTTATAGAGGTTATTCGTGTTACCGACAAATATGTATCAAAGAAGTCTACTCCTTCTTTTTGACGATATCATTTGGCTACTAATCTGGCTTTATACTTGTCGATAGAGCCGTCTGCTTTCATTTTCTTCTTGAAAATCCATTTACAGCCAATAGGTTTTATTCCAGGTGGAATATCAACAATTTCTTGAGTTTTATTACTTAGAATTGAATCAATCTCACTTTGGATCGCTTCTTTCCAATATGAAGATTCAGAAGATGACATTGCTTTCTTGTACGTTTGAGGGTCATGTTCTAACACATATGTGAAAAAATCCGAACCAAATGTCTTGGAAGTCCTAGCCCTTACGCTTCTTCTTGGTTCAACTTCCTTAATTTCTTGATGAGTTTCATCTTCATGTGAGTTGCTTGATTCTTCTCTTATCCTTTTAGCGACATTATTCCCTTCATTCCTTTTCTGTGGAAACACGTCTTTAAAGAATGAGGCATCTCTAGATTCCATGATTGTATTTACATGAATATCAGCTATATCAGACTTGAATACCAAAAATCTGTAGGCACTACTATTTTGGGCTGACCCTAAGTAGTAACAATCTACTGTTTTTGGGTCCAAGTTTGGCTTTCTTGGGAGGCGGAACTAGAACTTTTGCCAAGCACCCCCACACTTTGAGGTATTTAAAACTTGGTTTGTACCCTTTCCATAATTCATATGGAATTGTTTCTATTTTATTGTGAGGGACTTTGTTTAATATGTGATTAGACATATTTAAGGCTTCCCCCCCCCCACAAGTTTGTCGGTAGACCAGAGGTTAAAAGCATGGCATTAATCATGTCCTTTAACGTTCTATTCTTCCTCTCGGCTACACCATTTTGTTGTGGTGAATATGGAGCTGTTGTTTGATGAATTATACCATTTTCGGTGCAGAACTGTTTAAATGGTGATTCATATTCTCCACCTCGATCAGATCTCAATATCTTGATCTTTTTATTTAACTGATTTTCTACCTCAGCTTTGTACTTTATAAACGATATAATTGCTTCATCCTTACTATTTAAAAATATACATAGCAATATCGTGTATATTCATCAATAAAAGTGATAAGGTACTTTTTCCCACCTCTTGTGGGTAATGATTTAAAATCACATAAATCTGTATGAACCAAACCTAGTGGTTTGGTGTTTCTATTAACAGATTGAAATGGTTTTTTAACCATTTTTGCTTCTACACATGTCTTACATTTTTAGTTCTTATCTACTTGGAATTACGGAATTAATCCCAAGTTTGATAATATTTTCATTTTTCGGAAATTTATGTGTCCCAATCTATCATGTCATAGTAAAATTTCATGCTCAAGCAAGTAAGGAACTTCAATTTTATAAATAGCACAATCAGAATACATAGTTTTATTGCCGATAACGGCTACATTTTCCTTAAATAGGCTATCACATAAATATGCCCTTCCGATATATATTCCAGCTTTTGACAGAACCATCTTGTCTGACTCGAATACCATTTTGAATCCTTTCTTTGATAGTACTGCACCAGAGATGAGATTCTTGCGTATGTCTGGAACGTGGAGCACGTCATTCAACTTGACAGTTTTTTCAAAAGTAAACTTGATGATTACTGTGCCACTGCCTTCGATCATGGATACTGCAGAATTACCCATATAGAATTTTTCTTCATGATTGAATTTCTGGTATGTAGAAAACATGGACATGACGAGTAGCGCCTGTGTCTACCCACCATTGGTTAGGATTCTGAACCAAATTGCATTCAGACACTACTGCCGAGAAGTTGGACTCGTCTACTTCTATGTTGTCTACTATATTTGCCTCTATGTTATGTTCCTCTTTGAATCTGCAATCTCTAGCGGCATGTCCAACCTTTCCATAAACCCAACACTTGCCATTAAACTTTTTGGTTCGTTTGTTGTCTGGAGCTTTCCTTTTCTTCTGAAAATTCTTCCTTTTGTTTTTGATCTTTGAACCTTCAGCCACAAATGCCTCCTCGCTTTGTTTTGTAACTTCACGGTTATCTACCTCAATTTTCAATCGGACTATGAGATCCTGTAAAGAGATTTACTTCTTCTTATGCTTTAAATAATTGCGGTAATCTCTCCATGACGGCAGCAGTTTTCCCGTGATGGCTTCAACCAAAAACGATTTTCCAACCTTATGACCTTCTGCTTCGAGTTCATGAATAATGATTTGCAGTTCATGCAGTTGAGCAGTCACCGGTTTGGAATCAACCATCTTGTAGTCCATGAATTTGTCTACAATGAATTTCTTAAGACTGATATTCTACGTCTTATACTTTGTGGCAAGTGCATTACAGAGTGCTTTTGCTGTCTTTAGAGGCTGATATACTTTGTATAGCACCTTGTCAAGACAATTTAGAATATATTTTCTGCATAGAAAATCGGAATGCTTCCACATATCAACATCTGATTCCTTGCCTGGTGTAGGAATCGGTTTCTCCTCCTCGAGATACCGTTGCAACCGAGTGTGGTGAGATAAAATAATATCTGATTCTACCATGTTACAAAATCATCACCATCTCCTTCAAAAGGATTGGGCCTGTTGTGTGTAGTAGCCTTTGTTGATAGTTCAACTGTTGTCATTTCAGTTTTAGCAAAAAATAGGAAAGTCTTAAGATGTTATTCGTCTAGTATACCAAAACAGAGAATAATCAATTATAAACTCGTCTCACAAGTTTATCAATCAGATTTCCACTACTTTAGAAGTCTGTATTTGCTAAATTAAGCAATATGTCATAATTAAATTACAACCACAATCTAACAACTATAGTAATAATAACTATAGCGATAGATCAAACTTTATACTATTTAAAAAAAATAGTACAACATAGAAATGAAAATGACATATTTAAATAATATATAAATCAATTATAAACCTAACCGGTTTGAACCGCTACTGTTGGTTAACGGGTCGCACCCGCCTGCTCCTCGCATCCGTTCGCATCGCACTGCTTCTGTTCGCCTGTGCTTCTTCAGTCGGGTCGCACCCGCTCGCGTCTATTCGCCAAAAACCCGCTCCCGCTTCAAAAGTTGCACCCCCTCAGTCAATCCGCTTCTGCTTTATGAACAGATTCGCACATGTTCGTATAGCCTACAACTGTCTTCCTCCTCACAACGAAGCATACATTTGGATGCCCCTAGGCCCAACCCCTTCATTGCAAAGTGCAATTTTGGCGATGTAGGACTTATGTCTATTTTCATTCAATAGGAATTCCAACATTTACCTTATTCTAGCTCAAATTTAATACATAAGTCAAATATTAAAAAAAAAGTGTATTCAAGTATTATAATAAAAATACAGCCTTCTTGTTTGGTTCACTTTTGACCAGCTTTTAAGGGCCAAAATACAAAATTATTACCTCGGTTATTACAACGAAAGAATCTTGTTAATACAACAACTTGGAAATGAAAACAAGATTTTATCTTTTATGCATCAAAGGCGTTGGAGAACACTTTTTCTTGAATTTTTGAGTAAAAGGTATTAATAGTACATCACTATATAATGCAACCAAAAGAAAATAAACTTAATTATTAGTTTTGAAATATGTTGTATAAGGCATATTTTTCCAGTTTGATTATTCACAGATTGAAGATGGTTCTTTTGCAACTTTATAACATACAATGCAAGGTTATACTGTAGTTATTTGATAATAGATACCTTAATGCTCTATGCTCATTACCCTTATTTAAAAAATGTAGCAGCTCCAACACGTTATTTTGTTTGAAATTTTGTACATTTATGCTTTGTTAATTCCATTCAAGCTTAGGTTAGCTATGCCACACATTAAGTCATATGTCAAAGCAATGTAGAAAAGTTGAAAATTCAAGGAATATTTTTTAATGTTTAATTTTTTTTATGTTTGTACCTCCTCCTACTGATGTCACTTACAGGCAGTAATTTTTTTAATCATCCCTTTAAAATTATAAATCAAACAGAACACAGTCCCTATTGTAGCACATGAATCTATCTAGGCACATTTAATGATCAAAGAAATAAGCGAGAAATCATCCATTCCAGCAGTGATGTATTTGTATTTGGATTACTATTTAAAACACAAGATATTTTTTTTGCTAATTAAAAACTATGCATATCAAGCTACAAACCTTCTACAAGGTATATGTGATAAAGGTGGTTGGACTAGTTACACAGCCAAAAGAATAAACACAAATTATAAGTTAATAGAACTAACACTATAAGAAGGCTTGAACAACACATTTTTAGGGAGGTGGGGAAACGAATAGTTTTGATTACACATAATTTTTTTTAAATGTTTAAATGAGCTGCAGCGCATTGCAGCAGCAGTTGAAAAAATTGCAAGATTATTACAATGAGATAATTAACACTTAACACAACTAAGAAAAGAAACCTTATGGACTATTGGTACAGTAAAATGGAAATTTGAGAACTGCTACTGGAAGATCACAAACTTTTAACAAATATGGGTGAATCAATGTGGTCTAAAACTATCTAAACTGAAGTTGAAACTAAAAAAAATTGATGAAATACACATGGTTTCTAGGACCATATCCAAATCAGATCATAAAGTTGAAACTAAAACCAATAGTATGCTTTAGTGATTTCTCAATAAACTTTGTTTTGTTGCAAGAAACTCGCTTTATGTTGACGTTACTCCTTGTTTTGTTGCAATTATTCTAGAGTTATTTTCATGGTGAAAAAAAATTATTATATAATATATGTTATTTCGCATGGAATACAGTTCTGAACTGGAAAAAGTGTAACAGGCATTGATGCATTTTTTCGTTTTCATCAAAATAATTGTTTCATGATGCAAATTAAAAAAATGTATTTTTTTGGAGCTTGAAACCATATATAAACTAATAATGGCCATTAAGATTTGGAGGTTTTGTTCGAGTGGCAGCCTCCTCTTGGAAAACTAATGGCAGATAATTGCTTTCATGGCAGATCAGAATTTACCAATAATAATAGTAATAGTCATAATCTAGTACTCTTGAAACTATAGGTGTAGCCCTGTTAACATCTGTTCTTAATTTTAACAAAACATCCAAGCTTGTTGTTATTCTAGTAGACCAAACAAGTATCAAATGAAATTTTGTAGGTGATTTTTTTCCTCCAGCAGATTGAATGATGTGCCATCCATCCACGCTGCTTTTATTATCCGATGGAACAATTTCGTCTCCATTTACAGTCTGTAAATTAAAGTATAAGACAAGAAAAACTTTTGTTAGAAGTGAGTTTTCTGCTTTTATTAGAAACCTATGTGATAAGATAGTATCAAGCTCGATCAGAACATAGACAAATGGGTTTACCAATTATGGAAAATGTATATTCATAAAGGTTTTTGTATTTTGTTCGTTGTCCAGATTTAAGCTTGTTAAAGCATCATCCTTTGTTGATGCATTAGCTTCCTTTTATATTCTTTCTACAATTTCCAGTTATGTTATAGACATTTTGTAAGATAACAAACAGTTTGAACTCTATAAGTGATCCTCATAATCATATATGGTTTCAAATACTATTTGTCTTCCAATAAGCAGAGATGAAAAATATGTTATCAGTTTGACCAAAGATTAAAACCCTGACTCAACTACTATAATGTTATTATCTTGGTGTATTGTAGACATGTAGAAAAATTGTTGGCTGCCATGAATAAAAAATGGATGAGAAATTATCCCAAGGTTAAAAACAAATTCAGTCCAAAACTGTATTATGCCCACTATACATATCTTGGGTTTCTGAGTGCACAGCCTAAGTGCAGGTATAGCTATGTAGTCGGTTCCCTTAGTCTAGTTTTGTCTTAGTTGTTTCTTTGACTTATTAGTTGTTCATTTGGGTTTGTATATGCATGTGTGTTTGCTATTTAGTTACTGAGCACTTAATGATGTTTTGAGTGTGTATTGTGTGCTTGATTATATGGATGAGTGGAGTATGTATTGCTATCCATGTGGGTACTATGTATATTTGATCAAGCTAGTTTTTCTTTTTGACTTGGCCAAGACAACTGCAATTTTGGTAGAGGCAACAGCTGTCATTAAAGTTTATCCCACCCTCAACATGGTTTGCTCTTACAGCATGAAAATCCAAGACATATGCAGCATACTCTATACCTCATCAGTCATTATTTTGCATGATTAATTGTGGACCGGTATATATGCTTTTGGCCAATGGTCAGTAGCCTGTCATGGGCAACAATTGGATCTAATAATGCACTAATACCTTAGATTATATTTTAGACCTGATTATAATTAAGTAAACCAATTTATACTTAACCTGCACATACATGAATAGTTGAGTTGGAAGTGCACTGCTGTTCTATATTTTTATACAATAAAAGCTAAGTCTCGATTAATAGTAATTTTGATGTTTGAATTCTCATTTGACATATTGAATGTAGGCACTTATGGAGGAAGAGAAAGAAAAACAGAAGTTGGAATGTTGCAGTAACGAGGAAGCAAACACATATGACCTTGACAATGATCCCATCTCTAAAGTTTTTGGCTCCGATGGAAAGAAAAACTATTGTCGTGCAATTAGCTCCGATAGAAAGAAAAACAGAAGTTGGAATGTAGCAAAAGCTTATATTGGAATACGAACTATGTGTTATTTCAGAGAGATAGCTCCAAATGTTGAGAAAGTTGTTTGGATAACGGATGTTTTAGAACCGGAAGCACCGATTTACGATGGTCCTAAAAATGGGCATTACAAGCTTTGTGAATTTTCAGATGGGGGCGTTGTGATATAGCTCGTGTTTCATCGTCGCGGTATCTAAAATTCTATTTATCAGTAGCTCATATTATATTGGATATTCAAAATTGAATATGAAATTGCTTTTTTGTAATTTGGATATGATATTGTGGTATTTTGAAATTGGAAAGTTTGTAGCTCATATTATAGTATTATCTAAATATGATATTGTTGCATTTGAGATATGGAAGCATTTTGTACTTCATATTGAATTGATATGATAATTACATATGTGATATGGACATCATTATTTATGAGATATTATATTCATTTGTTTTAATAATTTAATATTAATTGTGCATAAAATAAGGTAAAAACATAATTTCAATTAGTAATGCATATAAGTGTTACCAATATTTTGGATAACAACGCTTATTTACGTTACAAACCTAAATGATAAGCAAAGCAATTTATGTGTAACAACACATATATGTGTCGCTAAATACTCATTTTCCAACACTTATAAGTGTTACCGTATATTTCTGTACCAACACTCATAAGTGTTACCGTATATTTCTGTACCAACACTCATAAGCGTTACCGTATATTTAGGTGCCAACACTTATAAGTGTTAGTAATACCTATGTTCCTAACACTTATAAGTGTTACAAATTTGACTGCTCCATTCCTCACAGTCCATTAGTATTAAAAAGTGTTACTGAAATTATTTGCAACACTTATAAATGTTAGGATTTGCCTGTTTTGGTGTAATGTTTTCTTCCCTAATCTTTAAATTCTGAATCTAATCTATATACAAATGAATTATATATCGTAAAGTCAAAAAGAAGATAATCGGAGGAAGAGATTGGTGTTAACGCAAAACAAAATCCAAGGGAACTCGGAGAAAATTATATGTGAGTGGAAATCTTAGTTTTTTCCTTGTAGTAGTTTGTGTAGTTAATGTTTGAATTTGTTTTATGCCATGGTGAATTTTGTATGTGAAAACTTTAAATTTAAAATCCAAAATTCCTCCGAAAAATGTTAATTCTGGAATTGATTGGAGTCTTATTTGTTTTATGTTAATATGATAGAATTTAATCTGTTATTATTTCTAATATGAACAATTATGTTTTTATTCGATTTTAACTTCCTACTTTTTGTTTGCTATAACGAAGAATTCTAAAAAGAATTAGAAAAGGGTGTGCAAAGCATGGTTTTTTATCCCATCCGTGGTTTGCACTGCCTACTTCCATAATGGAAATAAATATGAATCCTTTTCACTTCTACCTATACATTTAAAAGTCAAATAAAATATAAAAGATTTAAATTGTAAAGTTTTGCTCTCTTGAATTAAAGGCATTATTCTACCATGTTAATATAAAACAAGTTGGTTGTCTTGATTTCATTTTTTAAGTTTATATGCAAGTCTTTTTTATTTAGCTAATTTAAGTTATGATATTAGCTATTGTGTGAATTACAAGAATTAGGACTATGTACTTGTATGGATATGGAAATTGTGACATTTAATTATCTTAATAACCCGAATAGGTATCAAATCTTACTATAGAAATGCTTTTACGCACACCTAGGAATAATTAATAAAAACTTATTAACCAACAATTAACATTAAGTATAAATATTATAATAACATATAGTAGCAACGTATAAAATAAATAGGTTAACAAACAACAATAAACCTTATAAAAATGATAATAAGAACAATTATGGAAATTAATCCATAATTAAAGGTGAAATAAAGAGTTTTCCCTTATATGATCTTAATGTGTAAATATATATATATGTGCATATTATATATATATATATATATAATTTTGAAAGGTTGGAGAGTTGAAATATGACTAAATTATAGGGATACAAGATCAGTTAAAGTATACAGAAGTATGCCTAGTTAATCTTGCTACGAATAGTGTGATTTTGAACTTATGTGTGACATCAACTATAATAAGTATCAACGGTGGACGCAAAATTAGTCGCAATTCTATAGGGTAAGTTTGTCTAGCTAATCTAGCTATCAACACCTACGAATAGTCGGACTAATGTGAGATGCCATGATTTGGGTTATGGGTCATAGAACGGATATCTTAGGATGGCCCTACTTTGGAGTTGGAGGTATTAAATAGCTATCGTAGGGTCTGCATCTTTTTCATTCAAGAAGTATTAACGATCGAGATTATCTTTTAGGTGCGGTAGTGGAATTTTTAGAGAGGGTCCGCTTCAGGATTGAGGAATATATTAAATAACTATTAAAGGGTCTGCCTCTTTCACATTAAAGAAGTATTGAGTAGCCTTATGAGATTTCTTATGATGTCAGCTAGAAAGAACCAAAGAGGGATTCGCCTTTGGTCTAGGTATTAAATGACGGGAATATGCCTAGGGTCTAGGTATTAAATGGTCAAAGTCTTCTTATTTTCCATTTAAAAAGGTTTTAAATGACTCGGGTACTTTTCTCGCACCATTTAGGATATGATTGATGAGGATGGGCCATTAACCCAATATATTCCATAGTTGCATTACACCCATTTTACAGTTACGAAGTTAGAAGAAAAAGCCGTTGGCATATAGTTGAAGGTGTGTTCTGAAAGATATAGTTAGAAAATGCGTAAGACATATTACTCATCTATGATTTTATATGATACTGTCCAAATACTATTGTGGTAAGATTTAAGATTTTCATTCATCAGACATTGTTGCTTCGACTTCCTCCCCATTACAACTCACAAGTTATGAGAAACAATGTTGGTGATGAAGTGTGCAAGAGGCAGTAAAAACTGGTGACAATATAGCTATTTATTAATGTTTATGATTTATTCTGATGTACCTAGATTTTAGACTTATCGACATTCTATTTTGAGACATTGTGTTATGGATATTTGAAATATTGTATTTCTAAGATTTGAAAAAGTGTGAAATAGGTACTTTTTATTCCTATACTTTATCTCTTCCGCTAGGAGATTCTGCAAACATAGATAGATAGCTCTGTATATTATTTATTTAACTTATTTTGCCGACTACCAACCATTTTGGAATGGATCTAAGATTCGATGAGCTTTATTGGATCAAAAATAAGAACCGTTCCGGAGAGGGTTTTTACAAATACTGATCCATGGCACAGAGGCAATTTTTCCACACTTTTTCTTTTACTATTTGTAGTTGATCATCTTCGAGTCCAGAATCCAATTCTTCATCATTCTATAGTCCAATTCCTTCGAAATGTCACTCAGATAAAATACCAGATAACAATTACTTTTTGGATAACATATTGATTAGATGGTCCTCCAACAACTCTTTGATAATTAGAGAATTCTCCAGCACCATGATTAGACATGTCAGAAGAGAGTGCCGAACATTATGACTGTTGACAAAAATATTATAGGTATCGACTCTACCATTGAAAGCCTAGAATGTTGCATTTTTACAAAATGGGAGTACTCTACCATTGAGAGCCTGGAATGTTGCATTTCTGCAAAATGGGAGTTTTATTTTAGTCACATAAATTGGATCACTTTTATTCCAATCGAAAACATATAATTTGTATCTTCATCATCCTCTGTATACGTAGTGATAAAACCATCATCGCTTATTCATTCCAGTACTAGCTTTATATCATACCATAAGGATCAATTTTTGCCATTCCATAAACGTTTCATTTACTTTTTTTTATTTTTTTATTCTTTATATTTTCCACCTGGCTTACCGTCTTTATCAACCAATAATTTCCAATAATAATATAATATCATTGAATCGTTGGCATTACCTATGAATTTCAAACACAATTTCATATCTCAATGATTTTTAAAGATAACGATCATTTGTTACATAAAAATAAATTTAACAGGCATACATATTTTAACACAATTTAAGTTGCTTGAGACAAAATTTAGTTTCTACATCCAAACCCCGATGCCATACACTATAAGAAAAAGGCAGAATACCGACAGCCAAGACCGACGGCTTCCGACGGCCATTTTCCGACGGCTTCCGACGGGCCGTCGGCGGCCGTCGGAAGCCGTCGGAAATTTGCGATTATACCTGCCAGCCGAGACCTTTCTTCCTCCTCCATTCCATACGAAAATAAATCAAAAAAACCCTCAAATTCAACCCCTAAGCTTCCAATCCCTAATTTCTAGCTTCCGGATCTTCCAAGGCTCTCTAATCAAGCTCCATTACTCTTAATCTCAGGTATAATCTCTTATTTTTGTGAAAAATTCAGTTTTTACCCTAATTCTAGATTTGCATAAATTGATAAATTAGGGCGAATTAATGATTGCAATTGTTTCCACTAGGGTAATAACGGTTCATAGCATCACATGGTATACCGATTTCATCTTTTATCGTGAAATTGTGATAAACACGTATAATTTGTGCTTGTTCATGTATATGTAAATTATTGTGTATGCCTTGATTCGACGGTTGTATACGTTATTTGGAATAAGATAAAATGATTGAATGAACTAGGAGTATTATATTGTGCACGTATTTACTTATGACAAAAAAAAATGCATTACTCTAAATTATAATTGTGTGTATTGAAAAATGACAAAAATGTTAAACCAGCCCTAAGTTGATGTGTAATACGTCGAATAAATGTGTGAAATTAATATATAAATGTGAACAGTGAGTAAAACTGTAATTTTTCGTAAAATGCGCGCATGTAACTGACAAATGTCCCTTAGAGAGTTTTTGGCCCCGTCTGATGAGTGTTGTACATGATCGTTGTATAAATAGTCGTTTTTTTCGAAAAACGACCATTTACATTCATTTGGTACAATGTTTGTCGGATTTTTCCCAGTATTGGACAAGTTATGAACACAGTAAGAATTTACATTTTGTATACTACTTCGTCTCAAACGGTTCATAAAATTTCGGCCTAACTTTTCTTTTTTGTTTCCTGCGTACACGCATTTGTGTACAATGCAGGGAACAAAAGGGAAATGCTGCCGAAATTTTATTGAATCGTTTGAGACGAAGTAATATACGAAATGTAAATGCTTACTGTGTTTGTAATGGGAAGTAGGATGTCTGACCAATGAAAAAAAATTATATATATTTTTAATCGTTACGTACGTTAAAAAATAAAATGTGCCCTATTTGAAAATATTTTTAAATTTATGAAGTTGTTCTTTAAATTCAAAAAATTATACAACCATGAAAATAATCTTTTTTGAATTTGTATTCTTCAAAATAAATATTAATTTTTGAACTTTTCATTTTGCAAATAGGAAAAATGATTGATTATTTTGTTGATCGGAGGAGATGGATATACCAAAGAAAAAGACTGAGGGGCTCAATAAAAGAAGATTTTTATAATGGTATAAACGTGTTTGTTGAATTCGCTTTAAGTAATAACGGAAACGATCCAGAAATTCGTTGTCCGTGTAGTAGGTGTAGACATTTGAAGTATTTGTTACCAGATATTGTGAAAGTTCATTTGTGCCAACACGGTTTCGTACCAGAATATTATGTTTGGGATCGGCATGGAGAAGTTGTAGCAAATACTTCTGTAGAGTCTGAAAGTGTCGTTAACGAAATAGTTTCAACGACCCGTATAGAAAATATGGTCGAAAATGCAGCACGATCAATGTTTCCTATGGTTCAAGTTGACGACGATGATGGAAATGTTGAAGAACCAAATATTGAAGCTAAAAAAATTTACAATTTACTAGATGCAGCTAAGAAACCTATTTGGGATGGTTGTAAAAGCGGCACTCAGCTGTCAGTAATCGCAGAATACATTGCGATGAAGTCAAAATACAACATCACTGAAGCTGGGTTTACAGCTGTTGTACAAGCTGCAAAAAGACATATGCCGCCCGATAATCTAATGTGTGAAAATCACTACGAAGTTAAAAAACTTATGTCGGCTTTTGGTTTACCGTATTAGAAAATAGATACATGTTTAAAAGGATGCATGTTGTTTTGGAAAGAAGACGCAAACCTTAGAAATTGTAAAGTTTGTAATCAGGAGAGATACAAACCAAGAAAAAAGAAGGGGAAGGAAGTTCCGTGCAAGCGTATGCACTACTTACCCATAACTCCAAGACTTCAAAGATTATATGCATCTTCTGTAACTGCGTCTAATATGAGATGGCATAGCGTGAGAACAGAGGAAGAGGGTACGTTGACACATCCGGCCGATGGAGAAGCATGGAAGCATTTCGATAAAACGTATCCAAATTTTGCAGCGGAGAGTCGAAATGTTAGATTAGGATTATGTACGGACGGTTTTTCTCCATTTTCTCAATTTGGTTCTAAATATTCTTCATGGTCCATTATCGTCACACCGTATAATTTACCTCCATGGATGTGCATGAAAACGCAATATATGTTTCTTACTGTTGTCGTTCCTGGCCCCGACGATCCGACACAAGGAATCGATGTATATTTACAACCGTTGATTGAGGAGTTAAAAATACTGTGGAATGAAGGAGTAGAAACATACGAAGTGTCCAAGAAGAAAAAATTTCGTATGTTTGCTTCTTTGTTGTGGACTATAAGTGATTTTCCTGCCTATGCAATGCTTTCGGGATGGAGTACTGCCGGTCGTCTAGCATGTCCATATTGCATGGATGAAACACGAGCGTTTTCTTTACCTCATGGTAAGAAAATTTCATGGTTTGACTGTCATTGATATTTTCTTCATGTAAATCATCCATTCAGAGGAGACAAGAAAAACTTTTTAGCTAATAGAGTAGAAACCAGACAACCACCGACAATATGGTCAAGAGAAGACATATATGAACTTGTTAAGGACTATCCAAAGATATATGAAATTGGCGAGCAAATAGAAATTGAAGGCAAATCAGTTGTTCATAACTGGTGCAAACAAACTATTTTTTGGGAGTTGCCGTATTGGAAACATCTTCTGCTTCGCCATAACATAGATGTGATGCACAATGAGAAAAATGTATTTGATAATGTTTTTAACACAATTTTGAATGTGAAAGGGAAGACGAAGGATGATTTGAAATCAAGACGTGATATAGAAGAATTATGCAAACGTCCTGAGCTTCATATGAAACCAAATGACAATAAAAAACCCAAAGCTTGTTACGAATTAGATAATAATCAAGTTAAAGCTGTGTTAAAATGGGTGGAAGGGTTAAGATTTCCTGATGGGATATCATCAAATCTTCGTAGATGTGTTGACTTCAAAAATGGTAGATTAAGCGGAATGAAAAGTCACGACTGTCACATAATGATGGAAAATTTATTCCCCATAATGTTCAAAGAACTACTGCCGTTAAAAGTTTGGAAAGTAGTAACGGAGCTTAGTATGTTTTACAAAGAGCTTTGTTCGACTACTTTAAAAGTGCAACGTTTACGTAAACTTGAAGTGGACATTCCTATATTGCTTTGCAAATTAGAGAAAATAATTCCGCCTGGTTTTTTTAATGTGATGGAACATTTACCTGTTCATCTCCCATCTGAAGCACGACTTCGAGGTCCTGTCCAATACGGATGGATGTATCCATTTGAGAGGTATATGTAATATATATGTTATAACGTAATTTAATTGCATTTGAAAGATGAAGTTAATATAAATTAATGTTGCGTAGATATTTGAATCACCTGAAGAAAAAAGTGAGGCAAAAAGCATGGGTTGAAGGTTCGATATGTAAATCTTACATCGAAGAAGAAGCTTCGTTCTTTTTCTCTCACTATTTCAGTGACCATGTGAATATTTCATTTGAAAGTGTTCCTCGTAATGACGAAGGCGACGAACAAGAGTCCACTCAAGCAATGTTATCTATTTTTAGACAACATGGTCGGCCTTCTGGAAAATGTGTAGAAATATGGCTAGACGATAGAGATCTTCATGTAGCACACACTTATATTCTTCTAAATTGTGCCGAGGTTGCGCCGTTTGTTAGGTAATCTGAAATAATAATTTGTGTTTTATTCTTTTCTTATATGCATGCGCGTGTATAACCTAATGTAACAATTTGTTTATATATACAGTGTTTATGAACGTGAACATCCAAACGGAGATCTCAGTAAAGAATTTTCCGGTTGGTTTTCAAATTACGTTTATGAGCCGAGAAATTGTGTTGTTGACGAAGGGTTGAAACATCTTGCGATGGGACCAAAAAGAGTGGTCAAGACATATCCAATATATTTCGTCAACGGATATAAATTTAACACCAAAGAATACGGTGCAGAAAAATTAACAAATAATACTGGTGTATTTGTTAAAGGTAGTGACGATCCAGAAAATCATTTAAATGATTTTTATGGCGTTCTGACACAAATTTTGCAACTGACATATTTCTCACGATCCGTGGAGGAGGTGTTTCTATTTAGATGCAATTGGTTTAGCAATGTTCCAGGTTTTGGAATTAATGTGCACAAGGATTATAATCTTATAGAAATAAAGCATACATCGCACTATCACAAGTATGATCCTTTTGTACTAGCCAAACAAGCATTGCAAGTTTATTACGCTCCTTATCCGTCTCTAAAAAGAGATAAAGCAGATTGGTCTGCAGTTTTTAAAACAAAGGCCAGATTCACATTCGATGGGAAGAATATTCCCGACGAACAAGCTTATCAGGCATATCTTGAGCAAAATAACGAAATAATTATTACAGACGATCATACAGATTTTGGTCTCTTGATCGATGAATCAAATGTTTTGGTAGAAGCGTTTGACAGTGCAGAGGAAAATATCGTCGAAAACGAGACCGAATCTGAACCAGAAGATGATGATGACTGATACAAATCTGAATCTGTTTTTTTGCAATTGATGTAACTGTGTTAAATTCTTGATGTATTATGAAATTGATGTAACTATGAAACCAAATCCGTTTACTATTGTTCGCATGTTGTATTCTTGATGTATTATTAAATTGATGTAACTATGAAACCAAATCCGTTTACTATTGCATGTTGAATTCTTGATGTATTATGAATCAGGTATAACACACTTCCATTTCTATTTTCATTTCAGTCATTAATTAAGCTGTAATTTGTACCATTGATGTCATTTTCATATGAAATATATTTCACTATCATGTTTTTATACTCTTATATAATGATGTGTATATGTCACAGGTTTATCAGTATGTCGTATAGAGTTAGGAGCTCTTCCCGATCGTCTGGAGGCGATGGCAGTGGCCCATCGCAAGAGCCACAGCGTGCTGTTGTATCTTTGGTCCCTAGAGCAGAAGGGTGATTAAAATTAAATTTTATTCAGCGTCTTATTTTTTCTATGATATACGTACGTACTTATCTATATCGTACTTAAAAACAGGGGGTTCGACCTACTTCCCTCCAAGGTTGTGCTGGACGTCTCTAGAGCAGCATATCGCAGTAGGATGAGTGCGTGCTGGCCGAAGTGGGACTCCATCCCTGCTCACATCGTAGAGTGCATATGGCAGGATGTTCTAGTATGTATAATTTTTTTGTTTTCCATTTTTAATTTGTTTTTTTCGTTTTTCTATTGTTTATCGTTTAAAGTGTAATCTTTTTTCACACAGGCTGAGATAGACATCCAGACAGACGACATGATACTGGCACGAGCATACTGGATGAGGAAGATGTGCAAGAACTACAGGGATACGATATCCGAGATTAAGAAATCCGGTAAGAAACCAAAGTGGATGGGAGAGAGCGTGTATCAAGCTTGGTTGAGCTACTGGGAGACGGACGAGGCGAAGGCAAGTATACTATTTTTTTTTGAATTATTAATTTGATGTGATTGAAAAATAATGTATCAAATTTTGAATGTACAGGCAGAGTCGGATAGAAACTCTGCAAATAGAAATAAGAATCCCGTCACTCATCGCGGAGGATCGAAGTCGTTTCAGCAGTATCGGCAGGAGTTGGTAAATTTACTGAATAATAAATGTAAATAGTTTATGCTATATGATTCTAAATGTATAATAATTGTATGTAACAATCAAATTCAGGAAGCCGAGGCACAGGGTCATGTCAGCTATATGGACGTGTTCACCCGTACGCATGCTGTCGAGCATGTTAATCCAGACGGGACTGTTTCGTACACATGGCAGGACGATAAATCCAGCAAAAGCCATGTAAGCATATTTCATTTTATTCACTATTAGTAATTGTTAAATTATGATGAAATAAGATATGATATTATTAATTTGTTAATGCAGGAGATGTTTATGGAGCAGCGGCAGAAACTCCTTGCTGATACAGGTCGAGAACAGCTGACGACCGATGAGGAGGACGTTAATTTTGAGTCCGTTATGACTCCAGCTAAGCATGGTCGACGTTACGGCTTTGGCAATTTAGCGGTAAATAATTTACTTTTTATTAAAATACTTAAAATATGATATTTTTACCTTTTCAAGACAATAAACTTGGATTTTATTTATTTTTCAATTATTGCAGTTCAGCAGTCATAGTAGGGGACGGCGGAGCAGACCACAGAGCGATTTAGCAAGTATAGAAGAATTGCGGACTAGAGTGTCCTAATTGGAGGAGCAGAACCGCCAACAGGCCTTGCAGACCGCACAGTTGTTAGAGTACATGCAGCAGTTTGGTGGCCGCTTCCCTTCCTCGGCTGGCTCTGGATCTGGAGGAGATTGACTCATTGCTTGTTTGTTCGTCGTTTAGGTATGTTTTTTGTTTGTGTAGAATGATTTGATAGACGGTGCGGATAAATATTGATTTGTATAATTATGTATGATACACTTGGTTTTCTAGTTTTATGAGGACATGTGCATAAGAATATTGATGAATTTATGTATTAACAATATGGTGGAACAATTATTGTTAATGTTGGGATGATTATGTATGTTTTTTATCTTATTTTGATTGTATTTTTATTTATTTATGCGTTTGTTAAGTATGTTGTAGTTTAGGTTTGGATCTTTGATTGGATTATTGTATATTGGGTTGTGAATGATTGATATCAGAGTATTTGGAAGAGAAATGTGGTTGGAAGGCAATGGTTGCAGCGAATACCAAAAAAAAATTGCAGATTTCCGACGGCTTATCGGCCAAAATTTCCGACGGCTTCCGGCGCTTTCAGTCGGGCTGTAACTCAGTATTTCCAACGGATTCCGACGGGCGGCGGAATTCGTCGAAACCCGTCGGAATAATAGACGGCGGTAGCCGCCGGAAGTACTGTTCTCCGACGCCGTCTTTTCCGACGGCTTTTTCCGACGGCCGTCGACGGTTTCCGACGGCCGCCGTCGGTTTCTGACCGTCGGAAATGTTGTTTCTCCTTGTAGTGATGCTTTGAGAAGAAAATGTTGCTTTTGATTATCTACACGTAAAATATCTAATTTGAATGAAGAAATTGATCTTGAATAAGATATTTGAAGGTTTTTTGAAGGGGGAGGAGATTGGAATCTTTTTTTCTTTTTTTAGTTGAGAGATTGTTGAAATAAAGAGAGAAGTAGGTCTTTGTTGTGCTTAAGCTTAAATTCCTACTTCGCATTTTTCAAGGTATGAAAGTTGGAATTTGACAAAAATAATAATAATAATTCAGATAGACTGCTCATTTTTCAGAAGCGCAACCTATGCAGTAGAAACGTGCTTCTGCAATTTTGAAATGCACGTAAACATTTTTTGGTTGGTCAAAACCAAGACTATATTTGCAATTAATTTGAATTTGAATCTAAAGTTGAAATAAGTTTTCCTGGTAAGCTCAGAATAATGAGATTGTGTAAACTTATAATTAAAATGAGATTTTATGGCATGCACATGCGTCCTATAAAAATTTAAATTTATGCATAATTTTGACATAAACATGCAAGTTAAAATATATAAAAACAAATATATATTTTTTTGCTAAAACATTGTTTCAACAGTTTGAACTTGTAAGCTTATTTACATCTCAAGATTTCCATTTCAAAATAGATGTTGATATTTGTTCTCAACGAGATTCGAACTTCCGACTTTTTATTTGCATGTAAGTATATTTTTCAAACTTTGCGGTTGTACCAAAAGACCGCAATCCTGTTTCAACTATTAATGTTGATGACAATATCAGTGAAGAATTGCATTACAATATCTGCTCGATTCAAGCATACAAGATGAAATTACAACGGAATTCAATGGCTAGTGCCATATTAACCATCTGCACCATTTACTACAAGCATTTAAAGTTATTCAACAGAAACTGGTTGCATCTGCTCGGCTTCCTTTCTGAGCTCTTCAAACAGTACCGAGGACAAGTATCTCTCACCCAAGCTTGGGTGAATTGTCTGTGAAGCATTACACAATGTCAAGTATATTTATAGAGCAAATTCATCAAAGATAGTATGATAGAATGGGTGGTGCATACCACAATAAGTTTGCCTTTATTCTCTGGCATTTTTGCAAGCCTAAGTGCTGCAACTGTGTTAGCTCCCGAAGATATTCCCACCTGAAGCACAAATGGTTTAAATAACTTTGTAATCTATATAAAGTTCATTATTATCATTATTAACTCGATGGTTTATATGATTACTTACCAAAAGTCCTTCTTTCAGTGCCAGCTCTCTTGCCATCTTCACTGCATCATCACTGGAAACCTGATAGTTTATTATAATAAGAACACTGACATAGTTGTATAAGCTTGCAAATACAACACTGGCTATGATTCATATTACTGGACTGATATCATCTACTCTGGTAGTGGATCAAAGTAGTGATACTCTTAGAGAGCATGACATAGAAAGTATCCTGAGACATAAAGGCACCAAGTGTATCAAAATGAAATTTTAGAAAGGTAATAGCACCTCAAGCACTTTTTCCATCACGTCCATGTCCAGGATATCAGGCTTAAATCCCACGCCATTACCGGTAATGTGATGAGGACCTAGCAAAATCAATGTTAGTCGATGAACAAGAGTTATAAAATCTTTAGTTCCAGTGTAAAAAAGAAGATTGGCTTTAAAAAAATTCAACCATGCATCAAATATGTATTGCTTGATTACCAGGTTTTCCTCCATTTAGTATATTGCTTTCTGCAGGTTCAACTCCATATATCTAAGACCAATATTTGATAAAGAATCATGATTCAAACTATGATATCACTCTATAATAATTTAATTATGCTAACTAATTACAGTGTTTATACCTTGACATTGGGGTTCATTTCTTTGAGATATTTTCCAACACCAGTAACAGTGCCACCACTTCCTATTCCCATTACAAAAATGTCTACTTGTCCATGTGTGTCCTCCCATATTTCAGGTCCAGTTGTCTCGTAATGTATCTGTTTCCATTTTCTTTTATTGGTTACAATGTGCATTTAACATTCATATTTAGCAAATAAAGACGTCTTGATCTCAAAATACATAGATAAAGTTTGATATTAAAAAGTAGCAGAAAGAATATAAATCTATAACCTTAACATTAGCAGGATTGTTGAATTGCTGAAGCATGAAAGCATCAGGAGTGGAATCCATAAGCTGATAGGCTTTTTTGACTGTTCCTCCCATTCCTTTAGTAGGATCTGTAAGCACTAAATCTGCTCCAAATGCTCTCATGGTAACTCTTCTCTCTAAGCTTGTATAAGATGGCATTGTTAGTGTAAGCTTGTATCCTTTTAGCGCTGCCATAAATGCCAGTCCTATCCCCATGTTTCCAGATGTTGGCTCAATTAGTTGTGTCTACAATTGGTATCAAATTATGAGTATACAGATTGTAAGGAATGAGCTGGTTTTATATTTAGGTTCGGCATTTTATATTACAATTATAGTTATGATTATCTAGCTATTTTAATGTTTCATTTACATTTACTTAATACACACACAGATATACATGCTTAAGTATTTATATATGTAATGTATATGTATCTATACCAAAAATGTACTGTAATTAGTAAGGTGACTTAGAAGAAAATTATTCTATAGTATCCAATAAGTGAGATATCTAATATGTAACTCTACATCAATCAGACCTTTCCAGGAGTGATCAGCCCTTTCTTTTCTGCATCTTCCAACATAGCATAAGCTGGCCTGATTATTAATCTCACACTTATGTTAATCAAATTAATGAATATACAGTTGATAACAAAAACAAAATAAAAATTGAACTACCTGTCCTTTACACTGAAGGAAGGTTGCATGAATTCCAACTTAGCCGCGATGCGAGCATCACAACCATCAGTTACTTTGTTTAGATAAACCATTGGGGTTCTCCCAATAAGCTGGAAAAAAGAATAGTTATGCAAAGTATTATTATGTATTTTAATGCATCTAATTCATCAAGCTAAACTGAACTATCTTAGTGGTTACTAGTTAGTTATACAGAGATATCATTTTAGAGATTGAATATGAACAAGAAAGGTTTAATAACGAAAGACTAAGGACCAATATTGAGTTTAACAAATTAATATGTGTGAAATTGGAAACTTGCCTTGGATGCATCACTCACTACAGTGCTTGAAGCTCTTAAGTTTTGAGGAACTGATAGGTTCTCTGCAGCTAGATTTGTTGAGAAAAAGGATTTCTGGATTGGAGAATTTATTTTTGACCCTTTTCTAATAAAATTTAAGAAATTTGTCATCTCTCTATATTTTTTCCCCACTCTCTATTTTGTGCTAATTCAGTGGAACCAATATCTTCACTTCAGTATTATCCCCAGGTTTATATACAGGTTCTACCCACTACGTATGGTTACTACGGTAGCCCAAAACAAGAGGCATTGCACCTAAATCTCTGGATCGGTTTAACTGAAATAAATAAATAAAATAAAAGTTGCCATTTGACTCAGGTCCTCAAATCATAATTAATAAACAAAAACTCATGTTCTTTTAAAAAAAATTAACTAGATTTTATTTATGTAACTCTTCTAAATCGAAAAAAAAAAAAAAAAAATCTAAAATCAATTTCCATCAGCACTACCCTCTTCGTATATACTTCAACTGAATTTCTTTCGAAAAATAAATCAGAATTAAAATATTTCCATGTTATGTCCCACGTGGTCTATTATCTTTTACTCAAAGCTTTAGACAAAATGCTTTTGTGATATTGTTTAATTAAAAAGAGCAAATTAGATCCTTCTTTCTCTGAATTTCATGTGTTTCATATTCAAGTTCAAGTTTGCTTGGTAAAGGATTAATTAGATGTCCAGAGGGGATGAATCTATTGTTTGCTTTAGCTAGAAGACGTCAAACTAATGGCTTAACATGTAATTCGGTCCCTGCACATGTCATTGTGTTTCCCTAGCAAAACTATATTCACATATCTGGTCAACTCTTAAGCTCAAATGTTAAAAGTAACAACTACATATCTGACAATACGAGTTGTGATGCTTTGTTGCCGTCTTGTTCACTATACTAGCACGCTGACATGATGTGAAAGACTGCAATTCTACATAACCTTTTGTTTTTCAATTATTTTATTTAATCTTTTGTATTTACTGTTTGTCTAGAAGTTGATATGAGGCCTGGCCCTGGCCGCTAATGAGGTCGGTAACCATTTAAGCCTTTAGCTTTTGATTCATTCTGAAATTCCTTTTCTTCTTGCTTAAATTATATGTGTATGCAATGCCGGCTCGGTATAACAGCAACCTAAGTAAAGCCCCAGGGCGCGGGGTCCACAGTTTTGGAGGAACGTATTACCGAACTAATTTATGTTATATAATCTGTATCTAAATTGCGGTTCCCGTTATAATTGAGACAAACGGTAGCATTCAGACAAAACCGTATTCTAACTAAACAGAGTCAGAGTTTCAACTAAAGAAAGCGGAAATGCTATTTGTCCTCCTATCGTAAAGACTTGTATAAAAACGCACGCAAGGGTAACATTTGATAATAAGGCTGTACTTGACTTAAAAGCACATCAAACCCAAGACCAGAGATAACAGTGAGGTGGGTTGGAATGGACAATTTTGCTCCAAACCCGCCTCGGGTTTTCTAAACTCTGTTCTGAACTCATTCCGTAGGACCAATGTTAGTAGCGAAATTATGAATCTTAAAGCTAATTAAACATTAGAGCGGGGTTGAATGACGTTTTATAAATTTTATAAATCTTTTTTTGAAATTCTTTCAAGTTTATTATTAATCAATGCATAATGAATAATTACATATGCAAATACAGATAGATATAAATGTAGTAAAGTAAAAAGTAAAGAATTAGAGAGATCACGTCCAGGATTTTATACTGATTCGGAGTTACCCTACATTCAGTCACGTACAACTGTTTGTATATATTTCTTCTCAAATGCCAATCTTTCAAAGGACAAAAGCCAAATCCAATACAATCTTAGGCTACGAGACGCATCCTCCGGATTTTTCGAGTTCTTGGCACACTCACTTGATTTGGATAGGACATAAGCGCAGCCACTTATATTTCATAGACATCAAGCACGACCACTTGATTTAAACGCGACACAAGCACACCCACTTAGATACAACTAAAGTTTAGTGATTTTTCCAAAGATAATTTCTTAATCTTTGGTTACAATGATCTTATAGCCACTTGGACATCACTTTGATCTTTGATTGAGAGAGAGAGATGATTGAAATCAGAGAGTAAATAGTAGAGAATCAACATAATAAAGTTTGAATTGATTCTAGTTTGAATTTAAGAAGATTTGAATATATTTTCAGCAGAAATTTTGGCAGAATAAGAGGAGAGAAGATAATAAGAAAGTATTTAATAAAAATTCTTTTGGAAACCCTCTATATATAGAGAATAAACATACATATCCGTTTGCAAAGAATTACGATGAATAGACACTTCCTTTCAAAATTTGAATGTAAAAATTACGGCATATAAAGTCGACCTACTATCTGCCTATGTGCCGACATATGTATGAAAATTTTGAAAACTAGTTTCTTTTTAAAAAAAATGAAAACTTTATACTTTGTAAAATAGTTTAATACTTTGTAAATCATTTTAAACATAGTTTATAAATATTTTAAACTTAAGAAAACTTTTAAAAAATATTTTAAATATATTTTAAAATTATACTTTATTTTAATATTAAAA
This sequence comes from Allium cepa, assembly GCA_030765085.1. Classification (NCBI taxonomy): domain Eukaryota; kingdom Viridiplantae; phylum Streptophyta; class Magnoliopsida; order Asparagales; family Amaryllidaceae; genus Allium; species Allium cepa. The sequence continues at coordinate 351,004,083 of CM060928.1, forward strand.
AGGATAAAAATAAGAAATAGAGATCAAAGATAACTAACAGGGACTTTAACAATATTCTATAACACTATATACTATGCAATAGTCTTGAGATCTTCATATATTGATCTTTATACTATGAGTCTTCATGTCCAATTCTTTAACCTTTATATTGTACAGTATTTGATTCAAAATCTATATAATATCATGTACTATATTCTATATAACTTGGCAAAATCATTAGTATCCATATTTTATATGAACGTATAATTGTTACCAAGGTTGTTATTATCAAAATCAATAATCGAGGTATCAACAATCTCCTTCTTTTTTATGATGACAACCATTATTATTCTGTATAAAATATGAATAACTCCCGTGAGTTCGATAACTCCCCCTTGATATGTGTGTATGTATATTTAATATTTTTATTTCCCTTTGTCATCAAAAAAAAAATGGGAGAAAAACAAAATAACTCCCCATAAATGAAATACATACAAATATATGATGATATATGTAATTTAGAATCAATAATTCAAGTAAAAATGATGATATATGATAAACGATACTTTTAAACATGATGATAAAGAAATTTTTATTAATGAAATTTTAAATTATACATAAGTGAATCCAATACACACCAATCCAAATTTAAATCAAACCGAACTAAAACACACAAATTTGTTCAATCCAATCTAATCAAATTCAAACATATAATATTAAACAATCCAAACCAATTTGAATTCAAACCTAATAAACACACCAAACCAAATCTTAAGAGTGTGTATGTGTGTATTTGCATATAAAATTCTAACCTAATAACCAGACATTTCGAGGAACTTCAATCCAACCATCGACCCCAAAGATTGGATCCGCTTTAATGACATCTCAATCTTCATTATCCTTATTAACAGTGCATTCTAGGTTGATGGATGGTTCATCTTTGATTAGGGAAGAAATCATCCATCGAATAGCGTCTAAATACCTTTCTTATTCCTTTATTTGACTCAATTCTAAGTTTCTTTGATTTCTTAGGATAAAGGAGATAATATCTTTAAAGCATGGAGAGTTTGTTTAAGATTTTCACATAATTTTTGATGTGGAGAAGATATATTTGTAAAAATATGTTTGAGAATAAAAATATAGTATGGAACGAAATGTTAAATGAGTTTTCTGGAAGAAATTGGCTTACATAAGAGTAGAAAGTTGTTTGGAATGAATAGTTGGATGGTCATTATTTTTATTTTGAAATTTAAAAAATTTGATATCTAGCCGTTATATGTCTACATATCATATGTATATATGTCGACATACATTCCAAAATTTTCAAAACTAACTTGTTTAGTATAGCATTTGCTTTTATCCTATACTACTATACTTTTTGACTTTCCAGAGACTAATAACAATATAACATGGTAAGAAACACATTTCATTAATTAGAACATGAGGTGTGCATGGATTTCATTCGAAATAAAAGAACATTACATAAGAACAACATAAACTTAGACTAAGGATGTAATGTACAAGGCTAGATAACATAAGTAAATAACTAGATGGATTCAGAAGGATGTGGATGAAGACGATGAAGAGCCACCAAGCTTGCAAATGACCTTCCAAAGAATTTATCCATTTTATTGGAGAGAGAAGTAAACTTTTTACTAAAAGAACGCTTAAGCTTCATTTAGTTTTTAAGAAGATTCTCTTGGTTTCTTGGTATCTCTTTGTTGGTAGGGTTGGATGGTTTTTTAAAACTTTCTAAGGAAGTTTCCATTTCTTACTCCTCCTCTCCTTCTTCTACTTCCATTTCATCTCCTTCTTCCTCCCTTCTTATTGAATTTCTTACTCTCTTCCAATGCCAACCTTTGCTCCTTTTCGGAAAAAGTTTTATAAGGTTTAAAAAATGGAGGAATGCACAAGTGAGATATTAGCTTTGTCGAAAACTTTTCAAGGAATGAATTTTTCTTCTTTTAAATCCACTCTAAAATATAAGAAAATTCTAGTGAGATACACACCATAAAAGAATGTGTTCTCGTGTCTAGAAATATTTTTTTTGAACAAAGTCATCTAAAATAACTTATGCCCGATTTATGACGTAGCTACCATAAATAGCAAAAAGAGTTTTGAAAACCTTTTGAGTAGGGTTATTATAATTATCCGTTCTTGGAGTTATGCCTTGTTATAAAATTAGACTCATAAGTTTCGATTTTGGACGAAGATTTTCATGTTCAAAGTCATAATCATCATAATTTTCGAAAAGATCATGAAAAACTTCATGGTTTAGAACATCAATTTGAAAAGTGGAGAGGTCAATTCCACTGAACTTAAAACCACGAGTATGTCTCAAAATTTCACAATTTAAAACTATTTGAGTTTCGTTAATGCTACTCCAAATTTGACCTTTTTCTCTTGATAAAACTTTCCGTTTAAATTTTCACAAAACATTTTACCAAATCAGGGTAGCAAACAAAATCATTTTAGGAATCGATCAAACTAAGAATATTAGTTTCAAAACAAAGTTCATCTATACCATAAGAAGAAAAATCATCAAATTTAGCAAACCTTCTGAGAGAAACTTTTTCAGAAGTTGTATATTCCATATAGACCTCAATTGCATCTTTCTCATTGAAGAGAAAGCCTTTTGTTTTCTTAGAGAGCCTAATGGTTTTTGGGTTTGAACTAGAAGAAGTCATTTTTGAGTTTTTGAGGAGAAGAGAGAGTGAAATGATGTCTGAAATTTGAAAATAAAGTAAGTGAAAAGATAGAATAGAGATGGAGTAAATAAGTAGAGACTTAAAGGACATGTTCTCTGGTCAAAAAGTCATCTTTTCATAACATAGGAGTAAGTGAAAAGTGAAGTAAATTTCAAAAGTTTGAATTTAAAATGAAATTTCAAATTTCAGATTCTAGTGCATATGTTGACATATAAGTGGGGCATATGTCAACATATAGCCCTGGATTATCAAAACTAAACTAAATAGAAATATTAGCTAGATTTTTCGTCTAACTAATACCTCGGGAATCTCGGAAGCTTGTTTCGAGAGGATGCAAGAAAATAGAGTAAATACTGAAACTATATAGGAAGTAAGTGTCGAAATGCAAAGAGACGCAAGGTTGTAGTGGTTCAGGACTGGGATCTCTACGTCCACTTTAAAGATTCTACCTCGAGCTTTTATTCCTTAACTTGGTGTATAAGTACATCAGATATTAAGTTCACCATTAATGATATTATTCTTTTTACTAAAGATTTCTAAAATAAGTAAGGAATATCGAATGATTGAAAAATATCCAAGAATTGTTTTTTCAGCCCGTTTTAAGTAGCGTGTGACCCTCTATTTATAGCAGATGTAAGGTTCTTCTTTTGGTACAGAGGCTTCGACTTGGATTAATGACTTGCCTTGCTATAGGAGGCTCTAATTCAAACACTTGTCATCATCTGGTTGAAAGTATTTTGACACGGATGGCCGATGTAGCGCTTTTATATATAGCTGCTTTGATTCCTTTAGTCTATCTCGACCACTGATCTTGATTGAGCTATCTATGCCATTGATTGTTGAAATTTGTCGAAACGCATTTTCTCCAGTAAGTCACTGCTCTCGGCTAAGCCTTCTTCTCTATTTGAACAATAATCTCGGTCTTTGATGTTCGCTTAATTCATATTCTTAGCCAATATTCTTTCGGGAAATGAGTCTGACACTACTAGAAAAAAGCGAAATAGCGACGGCTGGGGGCGACGGCTTCCGACGGCGAATTTACGACGGCTTCCGACGGGCCGTCGGCGGCCGTCGGAAGCCGTCGGAAATTCGCGAATACCTGCAGCCGGCCGAGCCTTTCTTCCTCATTTTCCAGCTTCCCCCAATCTCACCAAAAACCCCCAAATTCACATTTTCCACCTCCATTCGCCAATTTCGTGATTTTTTCTCCTTCCACACTGCTGATTCAACACCTCTTTCTCTCAATCTCAGGTATAATCTCTTATTTTTCTGAAAATTTCAGTTTTTACCCTAATTTTAGATTTGCATAAATTGATAAATTAGGGCGAATTAGCGATTGAAATTGTTTGCATTAGCGTAACAATGGTTTATAGCATCACATGACATACATATTTCATCTTTTATCGTGAAATTGTGAAAAACACGTATACTTTGTGGTTGTTCATGTATATGTAAATTGTTGTGTATGTCATGATTCGACGATTGTATACGTTATTTGGCATATGATAAAATGATTGAATGAACTAGGAGTATTATATTGTGCACGTATTTACTTATGAAACAAAAAAATGCATTACTCTAAATTATAATTGTGTGTATTAAAAAAAAGACAAAAATGTTAAACCAGCCTTTTTGATGCGTAATACGTCGAATAACTGTGTTAAATTTTTATATATTTTTGTAAATGTGAACAGTGAGTAAAACTGTATTTTTGAGTAAAATGCGCGCATGTTAACCGACAAATGTCCCTTAGAGAGTTTTTGGCCCCGTCTGACGAGTGTTGTACATGATCGTTGTATAAATAGTCGTTTTTTTCGAAAAACGACCATTTATATTCATCTGGTACAATGTTTGTCGGATTTGTCCCTGTATTGGACAAGTTATGAACACAGTAAGAATTTACATTTTGTATACTACTTCGTCTCAAACGGTTCATAAAATTTCGCCCTAACTTTTCTTTTTTGTTTCCTGCGTACACGCATTTGTGTACAATGCAGGGAACAAAAGGGAAATGCTGCCGAAATTTTATTGAATCGTTTGAGACGAAGTAATATACGAAATATAAATGCTTACTGTGTTTGTAATGGGAAGTAGGATGTCTGACCAATGAAAAAAAATTATATATATTTTTAATCGTTACGTACGTTAAAAAATGAAATGTGCCCTATTTGAAAATATTTTTAAATTTGTGAAGTTGTTCTTTAAATTCAAAATATTATACGAACATGAAAATAATCTTTTTCGAATATGTATTCTTCAAAATAAATATTAAATTTTGAACTTCTCATTTTGTCAAATAGGAAAAATGATTGATTATTTTGTTGATCGAAGGAGATAGATGTACCAAAGAAAAGGACTGAGGGGCTCAATAAAAGAAGATTTTTATAATGGTATAAACGTGTTTGTTGAATTCGCCTTAAGTAATAACGGAAACGATCCAGAAATTCGTTGTCCGTGTAGTAGGTGTAGACATTTGAAGTTTTTGTTACCAGATATTGTGAAAGTTCATTTGTGCCAACACGGTTTCACACCCGAATATTATGTTTGGGATCGGCATGGAGAAGTTGTAGCAAATACTTCTGTAGAGTCTGAAAGTGTCGTTAACGAAATAGTTTCAACGACCCGTATAGAAAATATGGTCGAAGATGCAGCACGATCAATGTTTCCTATGGTTGAAGTTGACGACGATGATGTAAATGTTGAAGAACCAAATATTCAAGCTAAGAAAATTTATGATTTACTAGATGCAGCTAAGAAACCTATTTGGGATGGTTGTAAAAGCGGCACGCAGCTGTCAGTAATCGCAGAATACATTGCGATGAAGTCAAAATACAACATCACTGAAGCTGGGTTTACGGCTGTTGTACAAGCTGCAAAAAGACATATGCCGCCCGATAATCTAATGTGTGAAAATCACTACGAAGTTAAAAAACTTATGTCGGCTTTTGGTTTACCGTATCAGAAAATAGATACATGTTTAAAAGGATGCATGTTGTTTTGGAAAGAAGACGCAAACCTTAGAAATTGTAAAGTTTGTAACCAGGAGAGATACAAACCAAGAAAAAAGAAGGGTAAGGAAGTTCCGTACAAGCGTATGCACTACTTACCCATAACTCCAAGACTTCAAAGATTATATGCATCTTCTGTAACTGCGTCTAATATGAGGTGGCATAGCGTGAGAACGGAGGAAGAGGGTACGTTGACACATCCGGCCGATGGAGAAGCATGGAAGCATTTCGATAAAACGTATCCAAATTTTGCAGCGGAGAGTCGAAATGTTAGATTAGGATTATGTACGGACGGTTTTTCTCCATTTTCTCAATTTGGTTCTAAATATTCATCCTGGCCCATTATCGTCACACCGTATAATTTACCTCCATGGATGTGCATGAAAACGCAATATATGTTTCTTACTGTTGTCGTTCCTGGCCCCGACGATCCGACACAAGGATTCGATGTATATTTACAACCGTTGATTGAGGAGTTAAAAATACTGTGGAACGAAGGAGTAGAAACATACGATGTGTCAAAGAAGAAAAATTTTCGTATGTTTGCTTCTTTGTTGTGGACTATAAGTGATTTTCCTGCCTATGCAATGCTTTCGGGATGGAGTACTGCCGGTCGTCTAGCATGTCCATATTGCATGGATGAAACAAGAGCGTTTTCTTTACCTCATGGTAAGAAAATTTCATGGTTTGACTGTCATCGATGTTTTCTCCATGTAAATCATCCCTTCAGAGGAGACAAGAAAAACTTTTTAGCTAATAGAGTAGAAACCAGACAACCACCGACGATATGGTCAAGCGAAGACATATATGAACTTGTTAAGGACTATCCAAAGATATATGAAATTGGGGAGAAAATAGAAATTGAAGGCAAATCAGTTGTTCATAACTGGTGCAAACAAACTATTTTTTGGGAGTTGCCGTATTGGAAACATCTTCTGCTTCGCCATAACATAGATGTGATGCACAATGAGAAAAATGTATTTGATAATGTGTTTAACACAATTTTGAATGTGAAAGGGAAGACGAAGGATGATTTGAAATCAAGACGTGATATAGAAGAATTATGCAAACGTCCCGAGCTTCATATGAAACCAAATGACAGTAAAAAACCAAAAGCTTGTTACGAATTAGATAATAATCAAGTTAAAGCTGTGTTAAAATGGGTGGAAGGGTTAAGATTTTGCTGATGGGATATCATCAAATCTTCGTAGATGTGTTGACTTTAAAAATGGTAGATTGAGCGGAATGAAAAGTCACGACTGTCACATAATGATGGAAAATTTATTTCCCGTTATGTTTAAAGAACTACTGCCGTTAAAAGTTTGGAAGGTAGTAACGGAGCTTAGTATGTTTTACAAAGAGCTTTGTTCGACTACTTTAAAAGTGCAACGTTTACGTAAACTTGAAGTGGACAGTCCTATATTGCTTTGCAAATTAGAGAAAATATTTCCGCCAGGTTTTTTTAATGTGATGGAACATTTACCTGTTCATCTTCCATCTGAAGCACGACTTCGAGGTCCTGTCCAATACGGATGGATGTATCCATTTGAGAGGTATGTAATATGTTATAACGTAATTTAATTGCATTTGAAAGATGAAGTTAATATAAATTAATGTTGCATAGATATTTGAATCATCTGAAGAAAAAAGTGAGACAAAAAGCACGAGTTGAAGGTTCGATATGTAAATCTTACATCGAAGAAGAAGCTTCGTTCTTTTTCTCTCACTATTTCAGTGACCGTGTGAATATTTCATTTCAAAGTGTTCCTCGTAATGATGAAGGCGACGAACAAGAGTCCTCTCAAGCAATGTTATCTATTTTTAGACAACATGGTCGGCCTTCTGGAAAATGTGTGGAAATATGGCTAGACGATAGAGATCTTCGTGTAACACACACTTATATTCTTCTAAATTGTGCCGAGGTTGCACCGTTTGTTAGGTATTCTGAAATAATAATTTTTGTTTTATTCTTTTCTGTAATGCATGCGCGTGTATAACCTAATGTAATAATTTGTTTATATAAACAGTGTTTATGAACGGGAACATCCGAACGGAGATCTCAGTAAAGAATTTTTCCGTTGGTTTTCAAATTACGTTTATGAGCCGAAAAATTGTGTTGTTGACGAAGGGTTGAAACATCTTGCAATGGGACCAAAAAGAGTGGTCAAGACATATCCAATATATTTCGTCAATGGATACAAATTTAACACCAAAGAATACGGTGCAGAAAAATTAACAAATAATGCTGGTGTATTTGTTAAAGGTAGTGACGATCCAGAAAACCATTTAAATGATTTTTATGGCGTTCTAACACAAATTTTGCAACTGACATATTTCTCAAGACCCGCGGAGGAGGTGTTTCTATTTAGATGCAATTGGTTTAGCAATGTTCCAGGTTCTGGAATTAATGTGCATAAGGATTATAATCTTATCGAAATAAAGCATACATCGCACTATCACAAGTATGATCTTTTTGTACTAGCCAAACAAGCATTGCAATTTTATTACGCTCCTTATCCGTCTCTAAAAAGAGATAAAGCAGATTGGTCTGCAGTTTTTAAAACAAAGGCCAGATTCACATTCGATGGGAAGAATATTCCGGACGAACAAGCTTATCAGGCAGATCTTGAGCAAAATAACGAAATAATAATTACAGACGATCATACAGATTTTGGTCCTTTGATCGATGAATCAAATGTTTTGGTAGAAGCGTTTGACAGTGCAGAGGAAAATATCGTCGAAAACGAGACCGAATCTGAATCAGAAGACGATGATGACTGATATAAATTTGAATCTATTTTTTTGCAATTGATGTAACTATGTTGAATTCTTGATGTATTATGAAATTGATGTAACTATGAAACTAAATCCATTTACTATTGTTTTATGTTATTTCAATTTGTCATTTATTTAGCAATTTTTATTAAAAATGCAATGAACTCTGCTTATCGTAGGAAGAGTACACCCATTATGAATCAGGTATAACAAACTTACATTTCTATTTACATTTCAGTCATTATAATTAAGCAATTTATACCGTTGATGTCATGTTCATATGAAATATATTTCATTATCATGTTTTTATTCTCTTATATAATGATGTGTAAACGTCACAGGTTTATCATTATGTCACATAGAGGGAGGAGCTCTTCCCGTTCTTCAGGAGGCGATGGCAGTGGCCCATCGCAAGCGCCACACCGTCCAGTTGTTACGTTAGTCCCCAAAGCAGATGGGTAAAAATTAAATCTTATTCATCATCTTATTTTTTCTATACTATACGTACGTACTTATCTGTATCGTACTTAAAAACAGGGGGTTCGAGCTACTACCCACTAAGGTAGTGTTGGACGTCTCCAGAGCAGCATATCGTAGTAGGATGAGTGCGTGCTGGCCGAAGTGGGATACCATCCCTCCGCACATCATAGAGTGCATATGGCAGGATGTCCTAGTATGTGTAATTTTTATGTTTTCCATTTTTAATTCGTTTTTGTCGTTTTTCTACCGTTTATCGTTTAAAGTGTAATCTTTTTTTAACACAGGCTGAGATAGACATCCAGACAGATGATATGCAGCTGGCACGAGCATACTGGATGAGGAAGATGCGAAAGAACTACAGAGACACGATATCTGAGGTTAAGAAATCCGGGAAGAGACCACGGTAGATGGGGGAGAGCGTGTGGCAAGCTTGGTTGAGCTACTGGGAAACGGACGAGGCGAAGGCAAGTATACTAATTTTTTTTTGAATTATTAATTTAACGTGATTGGAAAATAATGTATCAAATTTTGAATGTACAGGCAGAGTCAGATAGAAACTCTGCAAATAGAAATAAGAATCCCGTTACTCATCGCGGAGGATCGAAGTCGTTTCAGCAGTATCGGCAGGAATTGGTAAATTTAATTACTGAATAATAAATGTAAATAGTTTATGCTATATGATTTTAAATGTATAATAATTGTATGTAACAATCAACTTCAGGAAGCCGAGGCACATGGTCTTGTCAGCTATATGGACGTGTTCACCCGTACGCATGCTGTCGAGCATGTTAATCCAGACGGGACTGTTTCGTACACATGGCAGGACGATAAATCCAGTAAAAGCCATGTAAGCATATTTCATTTTATTCAGTATTAGTAATTGTTTTAGTTGTCAAATTATTATGAAATAAGATATGATATTATTAATTTGTCAATGCAGGAGATGTTTATGGAGCAGCGACAGAAACTCCTTTCTGATACGGGTCGAGAGCAGCTGACGACCGATGAAGAGGACGTTTTTTTGAGTCCGTTATGAGTCCACCAGAGCATGGTCGACGATACGGATTTGGCAATTTAGCGGTAAACAATTTAATTTTTCTTAAAATACTTAAAATATGATATTCTTACCTTTTCAAAACAATAAACTTTGATTTTATTTATTTTTCAATTATTGCAGTCCAGTAGTCAGAGTAGGAGACGGCGGAGTAGACCTCAGAGCGAGCTAGCAAGTATATAAGAATTGCAGACTAGAGTTCAGCAGTTGGAGGAGCAGAACCGCCAACAGGCCATGCAGACGGCACAGTTATTTGAGTACATGCAGCAGTTTGGTGGCCGCTTCCCTTCATCGGCTGGCTCTGGATCTGGGGCAGATTGATTCATTGCTTTCTGATTCGTTCGTGCAGGTATGTTTAGTTTTAGTTTACAATGATTTGGTAGATGGAACAATTAATTGTTGATATGTATAATTATGTATAATACACTTGGTTCTGTAGCTGTATCAGGATATGCATGATTAGAACAGTTATTGTTAGTATTATTGTTAATGTTGGAATGTTATGTATATTTTGTATTTTATTTTTATTCCAATTTTGTTTATTTCTGTGTCTATTGAATATTTTGGAGTATTGGTTTGCATGTTTGGTTGGATTATTGTTTATTGGATTGTGCAATATTGATATTGTAGTGTTTGGAAGAGAAATGTGGTTGGAAGGCTCTATTTGCAGCAGATTTTAAAAAAAAAACAGCAGATTTCCGACGGCTTCCGACGGCTCCCGATGGCTTATAGGTCGAAATTTTCATCGGTTACTGACGGCTCCCGGCGGCCTGATTTCCAGCGGTTTTCGACGGCTTCCGACGGGCGACGGAAGCCGTCGGAAACCGCCGGAAGCCGTCGGAAGCCGTCGGTAATCTATACGGCAGCACCCGTCGGTAGCCGTCGGAAACACTGCTCCCCGACGCCGTCATTTTCGACGGCTTTTTCCGACGGCTTCCGACGGCCGCCGACGGTTTTCAGCCGTCGGAAATCCCCCTTCCCCTTGTAGTGTGATGTCTAAGCTCTCGATGGAAACTAAATAATGGGTCTCGAAACTATAAGCTAAGGGATTCTCTTTTCATAATTTGTACTTCGTGTAAATATGATGTAACGCATGCCCCAAAAAGTTCCCCTTATATGGTCGATATGAGGTGGACTTTGGAAAGAATAAAGTTATGTCATGTTTAGTACATGGCTTGTTTGTTCCGTTCCCATTACCAAGTCGATTCTGAGGTTTTGGGTAGAGTAGCATTTTGAGAAGTCTTTGAAATATTGCTTTACCGAGATGACATTATGGTGATCTGACTTTGTTTCGGCAACAATTTAAAATCTAACCTCATTAAAGGGTTTTGGAAATAATTTAAAATCTAATCTTATTTAGAGGTTTCGAAAATAATTTGAAATCTAACCTCATCTAGAGGGTTTCAAAAATAATTTGAATATCTAACCTCATATGGAGGTGAAAATACTCTGATACCATGCTCCAGTCATTTAGACTTGGTCTAACATAGGTACGGGTTTTAAAAAAATACTAGTAGTGGTATAACGCTTATAATTGCACGCGGTTGACGTGACTCCCTATACAGCATCGTGCATGGCACTTTTGACCATGGCTCACTCTTTGCATGACACAATTCGGTCATGGCTCACTCTTTGCACAATGCCATGGTGGTGACTCACTTGGTGCATTTGGCACGTCGACTCCCTGAGACACTCTTTACACAACACTATCGGTTGTGGCTCACTAGTTGCACGATACGTTTTGTCCGTGGCTTACTCTTTACACGACACTATTGGCTGTGGCTCACTATAATTGGGAATCTACCCAACTCATGGTTCTGCATAACCATGATGTACTATTGTTAGAAATCTACCCACTTTCTAACATTCTTGGGAATCTACCCACTTTCAAACATTCTCGAAAATCTACCCGATGCATGGTACTACTTAACCATAGCTACCTATATTGGAAATCTACCCACTGTTCTAATCTTCTTTGGGAATCTATCCATCTTTCTAACATTCTTGGAAATCTACCTGATGCATGGTACTACTTGGCCAAGGCTGACTATATTGGAAATCTACCCAATTTTCTAATCTTCTTTGGAAACCTACCTATCTTTCTAATATTCTTTGCTTAGTGACGAAATTAAATAATTGCCATAAGGTGAAATAAATTTCTTAACGAAATTAAGTAGTTTTTGTTGAGGAAAAATCATTTTCTTAATGAAATTAAGTAGTCTCCGTTGTGGCGAAATCATTTTCTTAAGGAAATTAAGTAGTTGTCGTTGATGCGAAAACATTTGCTTAGCTGGTGGCGAAAGCATGGCTTTGAAATTCACATGATAATACTTGATCAGAGCTATATCATGACTAAAACATTTTGATGTACTTCTAAAAGTTTGCATGACATTGCTAGATCATAGCAAGTTTCAGGGCTAAAACATTTTGATGAAATGTTTAAAAATTGCATGATATTACAAGATCATGACAATAATCACGACTAAAAAGTTTTAATGCAATGTTTGAAAGTTGCAAGGTATTGTTTGATCATGGAAATAATCATGACTAAATCGTTTTAATGCAATATCTGAAAGTTGCACGATATTGCTTGATTGCGACAATAATCATGACTAAAACATTTTGATGCAATGTTTGAAATGCTTAAGCCATAAGAAAATTGAAGTCTTGTGTGACATACCTAAGGCGTAGCTAAGATATCATTTATCGCCTCAAACTTACAGACAAAGCTTTAATTCATGTAATAGCTATGTATTGTGGTAATGTTTCAGATGCTCGACATTCCAACTCCGAGGTATTATGTTTTTGTCGGGTCTTTTAAATCTATATGTTCTTTGGGGGACGATGTCATGAATTATCAAGGATCCTTTCGAATTTGGACCAAGAGGTATGTCTGTTGGATCCTTTTTATTGAGTATTATCTTTCAGAGGACGAGGTCTCCCCTCTCAACGTTCCTAGTTCAAACTCTTTGGTTGTAGTATGAGTCATGTTTCGAATGTATTCTACCATTCTTAAAGCGGCTTGATCTCGAAGCTCGGGTACTTGATCCTATGACTCCTCTCGGAGTTCTACGTTCTATTGTGTGTTATAATAATGCCTTCATTGGGAGGCAATATCTAATTCAATCGGGAGCACGACTTCAAATTTGTAAGTTAAGGAGAAAGGAGCATGTCCCATTGAAGTCTTGGAGCTCGTCCTATGTGACGACCCGACATTTTTGAGCATTTGAAATTGGAATATTTAATTGATTTTAAATATTTAAAAGGTTAATTTTTAACTTGAATTCCAAATATCACTATTTATTTGATAATTAAATTTTTGAATTTAATAAACTGAAATTGGGTGAAATATTGAATCTTCATTTTTAAGCCTGTTAAAAATAATTTGAAGGCTTGTAAAATTTATATTAATAATAATGAAAATAATAGATGGGGTAAAATTTGAATTTAACAGTAGTTTGTTCAATTCTAAAAATATATCGTTAAAATTGATATTTAAAAATAGCCTTCCGAGGCAGTCTCGGAATCAGACGAAACCAGTTTCATAGGATCCGTAATATTATATTATTATCGGATTTCAATTTTCGTAGTGTTTGGAGTGATCGTTCGCCGTACGATAAGTAAATGCGCTGAAAATTAAATCGAGATTTAATATTATAACTGAGTACAAAAAAAAGCTATCTTCTCCATACGATCGAATTAGGACTCGAAACTTTTTCCAATGCATTCGGAATGGACGTATAACATTATAAACGCCTAGCGGCACGCCTCGATAGGAGTTTGAAATTTTAAGTTGCATTTAAATTTAAACTTGAAATTATAAAATATATTGTTGGACTGGTCAAACTTTTTCAACAGCAGCCTACTTTCTATCAATATCAAAACTTTTTTCCTTCACTATAGCTAACCTTATCCTGCACGCCACTCTCCCATGTCTTTCACCTCCCTATATAAACCACGTACCCCTCTACAGAGAAAACGAAATCATTCGTTTCAGAAATATAAAATTAAAACAATGGCCGAAGCCCTTTCGCTAATAAAAAAAGAAGAATCGAATAAAGCTTAAGAAAAGTGCAGAGCCCCTCCTGCCCTTTCTAATTCATCAGGGAATCGAGGAAGGGTTTTTGAATTTAGTCGATTCGTGCTTCCAATTTTTGCCTAGGCAGACCGCGATGCGGCGATTATCGATGGGGGCTACGTCATTTGTTCGCGGTGGGGGAAAGTGTCGCGACGAGGTTGCGATTTGCTTGATCGAGTTCACGGTCGAAGCCGAGGTGAAGGCGAGGGTTCGCGAGCAAAATCTGGGAACTAGGGTTCGAGCATAGTATTTGCACGAAGCACGACAAGGGTGGGGAAGCGATGTTGGTTCTCAACATGGTCCTAATCCATCTGCTATCCCTATTAACTCTCCTTTCTCTGAAGATGAGATTCTGGCTGCTCTTAAAGACATGGATGACAATAAATCCCCCGGACCGGATGGTTTTGGTCCATTCTTTTTCAAACATTTCTGGAGTGTGGTTAAGGTAGATATTTTACAAATGTGTGCTGAGTTCTGTTCCAATCCCCAATCCATAGCCCGGCTTAACTATGCTGATATTATCCTCCTTCCTAAAGTAGCTGGAGCTAATTCCCTCTCAGCTTTTCGTCCTATTAGCCTGCTTAACACCACCTTTAAAATCATCACTAAAATTCTATCTAACCGTCTTCAACCTTACATGGAAGCGCTGGTAGGAACTGAGCAGTCGGCCTTTATTCAAGGCAGGAATATCCTGGATTGCGTAGCTGCTACACAAGAAGTTATCTCATCGTGTCATTCGAATAATATCCCGGGTGTTCTGCTTAAACTTGAATTCTCTAAGGCGTTCGACTCAGTAAATTGGAATTTCATTTTAGATCTCCTCAAACACAGCGGCTTTCCTCCCAAGTGGTGTAATTGGATCCAGTGTATTCTCTTTTCGGGCCTCTCAAGCATTCGGGTTGGAGGAATATCGGGTGGACATATTAAATCAGCTCGGGGGCTTAGACAGGGAGATCCTCTCTCGCCCCTCCTCTTTGTCTTGGTGGCTGATGTCTTCAATCGTATGATTAACTTGGCGATCGACAACAACAATCTATCTGGTATTAAACCTCCTGGCTCCACCCACGGTTCCGGTCCCATCCCTATTATCACTAATATTCAATACGCAGACGATACCATCATTTTTGTTTCACCATCACCTGATCATATCCATTGTCTCAAGGTCCTCCTCTATTCTTTTGAACTCATCTCCGGCTTATCCATCAACTTCAGTAAAAGCTCTATTATTATGCTTGGCAATGCTAACCACCTAGGCCCAACTATTGCCTCTACTCTCAATTGTCGTCTTGACTCATTCCCTTTATCATATCTCGGTATCTCTTTGCGTCCCACTATGTTACACCGATCAGACTGGAACCCTCTTATAGCCAAACTAGAAACCAGGCTTGCTGGTTGGAAGGCCAACTCACTATCATCAGCTGGAAGACTTGTTTTGGTTAAAGCAGTTCTTTCAGCCCTTCCCACCTATTGGCTCTCATTTCACAAACTTCCTATCTGGGTATCTAAAAAAATCGACACTATTAGACGGACGTTTCTCTGGAATGGCAGTAAAATCAAATGTCTTGTTAGTTGGAAGATCGTATGTTTGCACGAGACTCATGGGGGTCTTGGTGTCCCCAATCTGATCTCTTTCAATCAAGCACTGTTAGTAAAATGGTTCTGGCGACTCCTCTCACCGGAACAATTCACCTGGAAGAAATGGATCGTAGCTTCGCACTATAATTCTGACCCCTTCCTTGTTCCTCATTTCGCTCCTCTCCGTAAACCGTCGCCCTTTTGGTCTGGTGTTTTGGCTTCTATCAACAGCTTCAAACCCTTTATCCGGGTGGACATAGGTAACGGCGCTAACTGTCTCCTCTGGTTCGACGCCTGGCATAGTCTTTCTCCCCTTTACAGATCTTTCCCCCTACTTTTCTCCCATTCCAACCATCCTCACTTGACCGTGGCGGACGCTGTGGCCCATGGCTTCGCATATCTTTGTCCATCATCTCTATTTTCCCTTGATATTCTTGAGGAACTTCTGGCTATTCTGAGCTTGCTTCAATCTATCACGCTTGATCCTCTGTCTACTGATTGTCACACTTGGTCTCTTTCGCCCATTCAAGGTTTCTCTGTCTCTCGGTTCTACTCATTCATCAATCATCCTGGTCGCCTTGTCACCTTCGCTCGGGTCTGGAAATGTCCGGTCCCTCCACGTGTCAGATTTTTTCAATGGTGCCTCATTCATGGGCACATTAACACTAGAGACCGGCTTATGCGATTGAATATCACATCCGATCAGATCTGTGTCCTATGTAAATCTGAAGCCGAATCTATTCACCATCTTTTCTTTGAATGCGACTTCTCCTTCCATATTTGGGTCTCGGTTTGTGCTCACAATCTCGGTCAAATTCATTTGATTGATGACTTTTTCGATTACTGGCAATATGGACTTCTGAATTGTCTCCTGGACTCGCTCCTGGCCACCTTCAGCTGGGTTATTTGGAAGGAAAGGAACGCCATTATTTTCGACAAACCTCCCAGTTCTGCCATCGGTTTATGTAATAAAATTTCTCATATTTTTTCATATTGGACAGGGGCGTCCTCATCTGTACCATTCAGATTTCGCTTACCTGCAACACGTCCCCCCTCCGATGAATCTGTGGGTAGTGTTTCTCCAGCTTCGCACGAAGACAGTTAGAAGCAGTATATCTTATCAGGCTTTTGGACGCAGTTATGCTTAATGTTATAATGCTGTTTTATTATTATTTTTTTGTTATCTAATCACGAACTGCATGTACTTTCTTTGATCAAGTTTTATTTGGCTACCGACCAGGCTTGTTGGTCGAACTTTATCTATATTATGATATTATGCTAATCGGCTGTGTAGCTTCACGCTACACACCCGTTCTCTCAAAAAAAAAAACATGGTGGAGGCTTCGGCGGCATGCGTGGTTGGGATGACTCTGTCGAGTCATGTGTCAGAGTTCGGTGTGAGGTACTATTATTATTTTCTTGAATTTATCTGTATATATTTACATACAAAAATTATTCACAGTAAAGGAAATTTTAAATGTTAAGTAGTTTTTGAATTTTAAGTTGCCCTTAATTTAATTTTAATGTATACAGGGAATAGAAAAATATTTTTTACAGTAAGGACTTCTATTTTAATTTAAATTGATAAACAGTAAATTTGTAAGTAAAATAATTGGATTTTAGAAAGAAAATAAAAGAGTGAATTTGTAAGTAAATAATTATAGAGAATTTGAATAAATTGAAGGATAAATTCACGGTGGGAATTTATTAAAGATATGGGAAAATTTGTTTAAAATAAATAGTGATTTATTTTAAAGGATGTGAAAAGAAGTGTATTTCCCTGGATAGCCAAGTACGTTTTCAAAGTAAATTTTAAATATAAGTTAAAGGCTTTAATGTTGTTTTAAAAAGCATGTTTTAAAAAAAAAAATTATTTTTAAATGTTTAAAATTCTAAAGTAAGTATTTTCAAATCTATTATTGTAGTAATTATTTTAAGGTGACTTGGTATTTTGTTTCAAAAAGAGAAAAATCTAGATTTATATTTTATAAGTAGCTTTATTTTAAATATTCTTAAAGTTATATTTTAAATAAAGTATTAAAGTAAATTTTTTCTAAATTTAAATGTTTTAAAGTATATTTCATAATAAAGCATTTTAAGTTATTTCAAAAATCTAGAGTTTATGTGCTTGGTGCTTTCGGTGGAAATAAATAGTTGGGAATTTATTTCATGAAAAAAGTGTGATTTGGATACTGTTTCAAAAGGTTGGAAATGGAAATATATCTTGCGAAGATATTGAGAATAATAAATAATTTGGAGAAATTATTTATTGTTTGATGGTTGTTGTGAATGTTAATTGATAGTTAAATAACCTATATCAATATTGGACAATACGCTGATCGTTTCGAAGAGACCGGGATCGGGATTTATTTCTCGAAAACTTCTTCAATCCCGTTTGTACGTTTTTGTGGGAAAAACGAGTTCAGAGTCGGAGATGGAGCAGTGAAGTGCAAGGGCTAGTCGCTACTAATCCTGAGGATACTTCCAAAATGGATGAAGTAGGAATAATGCCTTCGGTTCCGTTCGAACCCGGAACAGACTTGTATGGATGAATGCTTTCGAAACATCGTCAGGAGGGATGATGGGCATTCTAAGTGAAACGTTCTAAAAGGTAACGCTTAGCCTCAAGCCTCATCAACCAGGAATGACTGAAAATCAGGAGTTATGCGGCAAGGCTAGGTGGGTAGCACCCATTTCAGGGTGAGGTCATCCCTGTCTAGATGTCCCTTTTTATTCGGCTTAGTGGTGCGGTTGCTGATCACAACTGTGGGGTGATCTTACTTGGGATTATCTAGTAAGGGGTAGGCCCGGTCTTGTGTTGCAGGGAATTGGGAGTAATCCTCGGTACAATGATCTAGACCACACGCTGTGACAGGTGGTACCCCAGTGCTTAGTCATTAGTTGAAAATCCATTCTCCCAACGCGCTTTTTACGAGTTTTGTTTGTATTACCCACGACTGTGGCTAGTAGTTGGAATTTAATGAATGTAACAATTTCGGCTATTTTAATAAGTATTTGTGTATAGACCCTATTATAATATCAGAGGATTTTATAAAAAAGTGTTTTAGCTATCGTAAGGTAAAAAACCCGACTTGTTTAATTGTGGCGTGGTCTTATGAGATGCTTTTGTTTTCAAATGATTTTGAAACTTTAGTAATCCAATTGAGTGTGATTTTCTCACGCTGGTATCCAGACTGACTCGGGTGTTATTTAACTGCAATGCTCAGATCAGACCGAGTATTATAGGATTTAGGAAAAGATGTTGTGGAGCTCAAGAGACGAGCTGGATGGCGATACGTACTTCCGTACTTGATTATTGTTCCGCTGTGTATCCAGTTGTATGTTAGTGATGTTGTTGAACTCTGTTGATGTACTCTGATGATGTATGTATAAACAGATATAGTTTTCTTTTGTGTAAAGATCATTGAATATCTATTATATTTTATTCCGCTGCGATGGTAAGATTCTGTTGTTGTTTTCTGATTTCTCTTCTTCTACCTCTTCTTCTTTAACCCTAATGGTTCGTATTTCTGTTCAACTTGAGTTGATAGATGTAGAATAGTGTCGACTCAAGGGGTACGAAACTGCGGGCTGTTACACTTGGTATCAGAGCTGAAGGTTAAGCGAGAACCTTGGCTCTAGTGGGATTACTCATTTAAATAGAGTTCGTCGTACTCTAGAATGAGCTTGAGTGTATTAATAGATATGAGCGCGTATTTATTAGTGAATATAAAATTGTTTTATATTGTGTTGAATTATCGGTTGAGTGTTTATGGATTCTGGTCGATATGTGGGATGCCACATCATCGACAGGGGTTTCTAAACTCTTAAATAGGATAAACCGACATAGTATTGTTTTAGATAGGGTAAATGAAATAATTTTACCCAAATTATTTTCATATATAAAGGGAATAATTTTTCGTAAATTATTATAGTTATATATGGATGCTTGGTTGTTAGGGATGATGATATTAAATTATTATCATTACTGTGTAAAATTGAATAAGATATTGAAATCATAACCAAAAGCTGGGAAATAAATTCATATATAAATGGGATTTGTAAATGTGATTTATAATTGAATAAGGAATTGAAATCATAATTAAAAACTAAGAAACCAATTCATATACAAATGAGATTTGTAAATAGAAACTATAAATGTGAATTATAATGTGATTAATAATTAAAATAAGATAAAATTCCAAAGTAATGTTTGAATATAAATTTGAAGGATTTGGAATTTGAAAATTTAGGAATTTAAATTCCTTTGAATTTGAAAATGATTCTCAAAGGGTTGGTAATAATAGTATATATTTGAGAAATATTTTGAATCGAATTTGAAATCTAGAGAGATTTGGAATTTAAAAATATTTGAAGGGTTTTAAAAGAGATAAAAGCATTGAACTCTTTTCGGTCGCTGGAAAATAATTTTGATGATGATCGTGACATCGTCGGTGTTCATTTTCGAGTTTCCAAAAGGGGAAATTGCTATCTGGACGTTTTGGATTAATGTTGTTTGAGAAATTGAGTTTGATTTTGAAAGTGAAAAGGAATAGTTTGGTTTAAATATACATGTTTTCAACATTTAATTTTGGACTTTTTAGTAATGGTTTAAACTCTGGAGTTGGTTTGAAATGTTTTGGTATGTTTAAGCAAAAACTCTGGAATCTTATTAAAATGTTCTGGAATAATGAATGGGTTTGGAAACTTATAAAATTTGAAGATTTGTTTAGAGTAGAAAATTTAACTTGGGAAAAAGTTAAAATTTTTACGTAAGTAAGAAAACGAATATAAGTTACAATGTAAGCCAATTAATTTAAGTGAATTAAAGGAAGTTAGCAACAGAAGGTAAGTAAATTGGAGAACTTATAGAGAGTTAAAATTTGAATTAAATTAGAATGTAACAAAACCAAGTTAAATAAAAAGTGAATGTGAGGAAATAAATCCAAGTAGGCTAAAGGTAATAAGTAAATGAAATAAAATTTATTAATTAGAAATGAAATTTGAACATTGGATAATGTTTGATTTGAAAATTGTGTAAAATGAGGTGTAGAATTAGTTCATATGGACTAAAAATAATTAAAGATTAGAAATAAAAATCATTGGTTGAAAATAAATTTGTGAATGGACAAATGAATTTATAATTATAAGTAAATGAACTGAAATTGGATATTGGATGGAGTAAGCCAAAATAAAAATGTATTTGGTATTTTAGAAAGTGAAATAGAAATCTAAACTCGAATTATAAATTAGATTGAACTCAAGTAAAGTAATAAATGGTTTTGAAGATAAAAAAAACAAATCAAAAAAAATCAAGTATGGGATTATAAATTGAAAGTGTGGTCGAATGGAATTGAATTGGATTAAGATAGATCTGGTGTGAATTGTAAACAAATTCAATTCGAGCATAAATTGAATGACCTTATTACTAATGAATTCAATAATGAATTGTTAATGTGAATTAAAAATTAACAATGAATAAAAGAATAAACTAATCGAATGAATTAGTAAAATGGTTGGGATTTGATCAAAGGAAAATCAAATTAAAGATTTAAATGGAAGTGGATTGAATAAAATAAACTTAAGTTATTGGATGGAATAGTTTGAAGAAAATAAATAACTTAAGTAAATTGTGAGATGGTTATTTAATATATTGGTTGTCGAGTTTAATAAAATGGTTTGACATCAAATTTTTTGGAAATGAAAGAAAATGCAATGAAAAGATTGTGAATAAACTAAAATGGGATGGAATCAAGTGTAAATTGAGTTGGAATCAATTTAAAATGGTTATAAAGCTTAAGTAATTATTTATTCATATTAATATTGTCGAATTGCATAAGAAAATGGATCGTTGGATGTAAACGGGATTAGATCAAATCCTACGAGTTATTAGAAGTGAAATAAGATGATTTTGAAATCAATTGGAATGAATATGAGTTTGTTTTGCTTAGAATGAATTAGATATAAGCGTGTAAGTTGTAAATCACTTAACATGAATGGAATGGTTTGGAAATTGATTGTAAGCAATTGTAATAAGTGTCGGAACCTTATATGTGCTTATGGAAATTATATAACGTGCATTATATGTGAAATTTGTGTGTTAGCTATTAGAAGTATGTGAAATGTTAATAAATTGCATATATTTAGTACTTATAAGTTTGAATTGAGTAAGTACGAGTATCTGAAGGCCGTTTGGCAGGATTTTGGTCATGCTGGCAGGATTTTGGTCATGCTAATTGCTAAAATAATAAGTCACTTGCTTAAAAATGCTAAATAAAGGTACGCCTACGCAATAAAAATAGGAAATATGAACTGTTTTTGTTTTTCCAACCGTGTGGGTCGATGTATATATATTTATATCTGTTGTCAAATTGCAAAAGCTCTTCCGTACAAAGGAGAATCTGCCAAAATTTTCCGAAAATTTTGGGAGTTAGAATTTTTTTTTGAAAATTTTGGGAAAATTTCAGTTAGCGACAAAACGATTTCAGATTGGAAACTAAAATAAATTAGGGAATGAAAATAATTTAAAATAATGATATGAATCAGTATAAATGGAAGATAAAATTCAATATTCGGAGTTGAAGATAAATTGAATTCATATGGAAATGAGAGAACCAATTTGAATAAAAGTAGATATAAACTAAGTGGTGAAGTGAAAATAAATATAATAAGAGTATGAAATACTTATATTGGACTTAAGAAGAAATGGTGAAATTCTTAAGTAATATGGGTGTCGGGAAAATATATTGATAAGCCTTTGGGTGAATATTTACTAAAAATATATGTACATCATACGGCTTGAAATGAATAGATATTGACATTTTGTAAGGAAGTTAATAAAATGTTTTGAATGTTGTGATTGGATATTATTACTAAGTAGGATATGCAGGTATTATAAAGGGAAAGGAAAATTGGTTTTGATTTCAGAAGATAAATTTGAATGACTCGACAAAAAGGTATGTGTTTAAATTTCTGTACGAAATTTGATTGGGTTTTTGATCTAGCCACTTGGCTTTTTGTTTTCTTTTGGAATTTGGGAGCCCGTAGAGGCATTTTGTAGTTGTACCGAGCTAGCCGCACAAAGGAGACGTTGGCGAAATTTTTCGGGAATTTAGAGAGTTAGAAATTTTTTGAGAAAGTTTTGATAATTTAAATTTGGATTTAAATTTAAAATTGAATAAATGAAGTAAATAATGTTGTTGGAGACTATGGAAAGTTTTGGGAAGTTGGTTGAAGTAATAGTAGGTCTTTGATAAAGGATATGTTATGGCAAGTTGATAATGGTTTTGAAAATAGTAATGGTATTAGATCATTCTTCTTAACTAGCAATTTCGGGGACGAAATTCTTTTAAGGTGGGAGGAACGTGACGACCCGGCATTTTTGAGCATTTGAAATAGGAATATTTAATTGATTTTAAATATTTGAAAGGTTAATTTTTAACTTGAATTCCAAATATCACTATTTATTTGATAATTAATTTTTGAATTTAATAAACTGAAATTGGGTGAAATATTGAATCTTCATTTTTAAGCCTGTTAAAAATAATTTGAAGGCTTGTAAAATTTATATTAATAATACTGAAAATAATAGATGGGGTAAAATTTGAATTTAACAGTAGTTTGTTCAATTCTAAAAATATACCGTTAAAATTGATATTTAAAAATAGCCTTCCGAGGCACAGTCTCGGAATTCGACGAAACTAGTTTCATTGGATCCGTAATATTGTATTGTTATCGAGTTTCAATTTTCGTAGTGTTTGGAGTGATTATTCGGCCGCACGATAAGTAAACGCGTTAAAAATTAAATCGAGATTTAATATTATAACCGAGTCAAAAAAAGTTATCTTCTTCATACGATCGAATTGGGACTCAAAACTTTTTTCAATGCGTTCGGAATGGGCGTATAACATTATAAACGCCTAGCAGCATGCCTCGATAGGAGTTTGAAATTTTAAGTTGCGTTTGAATTTAAATTAGAAATTATAAAATATATTGTTGGACTGGTCAAACTTTTTCAACAGCAGCCTACTTTCTATCAATATCAAAACTTTTTGCCTTCACTGTAGCCAACCTTATCCTGCACACCACTCTCTCCTGTCTTTCACCTTCCTCTATAAACCACGTATCCCTCTACAGAGAAAAAGAAGTCATTCGTTTCAGAAATATAAAAATCAAAACAATGACCGAAGCCCTTTCTCTAATAAAAAAAAGAATCAAATAAAGCTTAAGAAAAGTGCAGAGCCTCAATCGAGGAAGGGTTTTTGAATTTAGTCGATTCGTGCTTCCAATTTTAGCCTAGGCAAACCGCGATGTGGCGACTATCGATGGGGGCTACGTCAGTTGTTCGCGGTGGGGGAAAGTGTCAAGAAGAGGTCGCGATTTGCTTTATCGAATTCACGATTGAGTTCGCAGTCGAAGCCGAAGTGAAGGCGAGAGTTCGCGAGCAAAATCTGGGAACTAGGGTTCGAGCATCGTATTTGCGCGAAGCACGGCAAGGGTGGGGAAGCGACGTTGCTACTCAACATGGTGGAGGTTTCGGTGGCATGCGTGGTTGGGATGACTCTGTCGAGTCATGTGTCAGAGTTCGGTGTGAGGTACTATTATTATTTTCTTGAATTTATCTGTATATATTTACAGTAAAGGAAATTTTAAATGTTAAGTAGTTTTTGAATTTTAAGTTGTCCTTAATTTAATTTTAATGTATACAGCGAACAGAAAAATATTTTTTACAGTAAGGATTTCTGTTTTATTTTGAATTGATAAACAGTAAAACAGAAGATGATATCTATATATATAGATAAGAGTTGAATAGGGTATAGGAATTTTAAAATGTTTAAGGTTTATACAAAATTAGATTTTTTTAGACCTATATAGATTATTTTTATATACAGTTTGAAAATGAGAAATAAAATACAACTTACTAGTTTATTTTAAAAATGGATTTAGGTGATAAATTTGTTGATAAACTTCTTTAATTATTCTAGTTACTAAAGATTATTTAAAGGGAAAATTTATTTAAAAATCAGATTATTAGTTTAAAACCCAATGATTATTTTAAATTAAATTATTGGTCAGTTTAATTTATTTATTGGTAAACTATTGGTAGATTATCTCAGATGTTAATAAATCATTTGTTAAAATGAGAACTATTAAAATAAAATCACTAGTTAATTCAATTTATCAAATGGTAATTTAATTATTCGATTGGTTCGAATATTTATAAACCATATAAATGTTTATACAAGGTCTAAATCGTGAAGAGACCGAGTCGAGATTGAAGTGGATTGCAAAAAAAAAATCAAAGGTGGGTTAACCTCACTCATTTAGGTTATTTAAAATTTAAATAGTTAAATTTAAATAATTGATTGAATGATTGAATTATTTTGGACGTGCTATATTATATATAGTAGTATATATATATATATATAGAATATACTGGAATGATTGATTTCCCGCATTATACAACGGATGAGACCCTATGCGCCGCATAATAGTGGATGATAATATATAAATCCTATATACCGCGATATTCCACCTCGAAGTGGAATTGATATTGTGCTAACATCTGTGGATGCAGGGAAACAGGTTGGAGGGATCCAACTGGATTCCTCAACATTTATTTAGATTATTTAATATTCTCTATTATAATTATTTGATACTCTGTGATGAATTATATTGGAATATTGAATACTATAGTTTGCTTGAACATTTCGGTACACTGAGTTATCGAAATATATAGGGAATTGGATTTTTGAAAAGAAAATAAAAGAGTGAATTTGTAAGTAAAATAATTATAGAGAATTTGAATAAATTGAAGGATAAATTCATGGTGGGAATTTATTAAAGAAATGGTAAAATTTATTTAAAAATAAATAGTGATTTATTTTTAAAGGATGTGAAAAGAAGTGTATTTCCCTGGATAGCCAAGTACGTTTTCAAAGTAAATTTTTACATATAAGTTAAAGGCTTTAATGTCGTTTTAAAAAGCATGTTTTAAAAAATTTACTATAAATTGTAAAATTCTAAAGTAAGTATTTTCAAATCTATTATTGTAGTAATTATTTTAAGGTGACTTGGTATTTTGTTTTAAAAAGAGAAAAATCTAAATCTATATTTTATAAGTAGCTTTATTTTAAATATTCTTAAAGTTATATTTTAAATAAATTATTAAAGTAAATTTTTCTAAATTTAAATGTTTTAAAGTATATTTCATAATAAAGCATTTTAAGTTATTTTAAAAATCTAGAGTTTTTGTGCTTGGTGCTTTCGGTGGAAATAAATAGTTGGGGATTTATTTCATGAAAAAAGTGTGATTTGGATACTGTTTCAAAAGGATTGGAAATGGAAATATATCTTGCGAAGATATTTTGAGAATAATAAATAATTTGGAGAAATTATTTATTGTTTGATGGTTGTTGTGAATGTTAATTGATAGTTAAATAACCGACTATCAATATTGGACAATGCGCTGATCGTTTCGAAGAGACCGGGATCAAGATTTATTTCTCGAAAACCACTTCGATCCGGTTTGTACGCTTTCGTGGGAAAACGAGTTCGGAGTCGAAGATGGAGCAATGAAGTGCAAGGGCTAGTCGCTACTAATCTTGAGGATAATTCCAAAATGGATGAAGTATGAATAATGCCTTTGGTTCCGTTCAAACCCGGGACGGACTTGTATGGATGAATGCTTTTGGAACATCGTCAGGAGGGATGATGGGCATTCTAAGTGAAACGTTATAAAAGGTAACGCTTAGCCTCAAGCCTCATCAACCGGGAATGGCTGAAAATCAGGAGTTATGCGGCAAGGCTAGGTGGGTAGCACCCATTTCAGGGTGAGGTCATCCCTGTCTAGATGTCCCTTTTTATTCGGCTTAGTGGTGCGGTTGCTGATCACAACCGTGGGGTGATCTTACTCGGGATTATATAGTAAGGGGTAGTCTCGGTCTTGTGTTGCAGGGGATTGGGAGTAATCCTCGGAACAATGATCTAGGCCATGTACTGTGATAGGTGGTACCCCAATGCTTAGTCATTAGTTGGAAATTCATTCTGCCTACGCGCCTTTTACGAGTTTTGTTTGTATTACCCACGACTGTGGCTATTAGCTAGAATTTAATGAATGTAACAATTTCAGCTATTTTAATAAGTATTTGTATATAGACCCTATTATAATATCAAAGGATTTTATAAAAAAGTGTTTTAGCTATCGTAAGGTAAAAACCCGACATGTTTAATTGTGGTGTGGTCTTACGAGATGCTTTTGTTTTCAAATGATTTTGAAACTTTAATAATCCAATTTAGTGTGATTCTCTCATGCTGGTATTCCAGACCGACTCGGGTGTTATTTAACTGCAATGCTCGGGTCAGAACGAGTATTATAGGATTCAGGAAAAGATGCTGTGGAGCTCAGGAGACGAGCTGGATGGCGATACGTACTTCCGTACTTGATTATTATTCCGCTGTGTATCCAGTTGTATGTTATTGATGTTGTTGAACTATGATGATGTACTCTGATGTTGTATGTATAAACAGATATAGTTTTCTTTTGTGTAAAGATCATTGAATATCTATTATATTTTATTCCGCTATGATGGTAAGATTCTGTTGTTGTTTTCTGATTTCTCTTCTTCTACCTCTTCTTCTTTAACCCTAATGGTTCGTATTTATGTTCAACTTGAGTTGATTGATGTAGAATAGTGTCGACTCAAGGGGTACGGAACTGCGGGTTGTTACATCTTTTAAGCCGATATAACGAAAGATAATTTATCTACCCAATTCCTCCAATAGTGAGAGGATTCTCGTCCTCCTCAAGTATTGTCAAGACTTTTTTTCTGATTCGACAAAAGTTTTCTTGACTTCAGTTAGCTAACTATCCAATCTTTGGGTTTTATCAGAAACAAACTTTAGCATCGTTTTTCGAAACTCGCTTTTAGTGAGGACTGGGGTAGTATTTTCTTATTAATAGTTGGATTTGTTTGATCCGTTTGATTTCCTTCATTCGTATGCAGTTCTTAAACTCCCTCATCCTAGGTAAGGAAGAAAGGTGTCTTTCGAGAAGAGAATTTTGAATTCACGCTGGGGAGAGGTTTGAGCTCTTTTGGATTAGAAAAGAACGAAGGTTGGAGCCCTCCTTCTAGCGTCAAAAATGTTAGATAGATTTTTCTTATAACTAACACCTCGGGGATTCTTGGATGCTTTTTCTGAGAAGATGCAAGAAAGTAGAGTAAATACTGTGAGAAATTCAGATTACGGATCTTAAGGCTAGAATAAACACTAGAGGGGCGTGAATAGTGTTTTAAGGAATTACTAAATCTTTTTGAGTTTATGTTAACTTGAACACAAATATATGCAATATTCAGACGCAGATATGATCATAGAATCAAACATAGATGCAGAAATAAAGTAAAAGCAATAAAGGAAAGAACACACCGGATTTTATACTGGTTCAGAGTTACCCTACATCCAGTCCCACACACAAGCATGGATTTCCTTTCAAAAGCAATTGTACAATTACACCCTTGATTTCACGGCCACGAGGTACACCACTCTAGATTCACAATCCTCTAGGTAGAGATACTTGATTTTACGGGCAACAAGTTCACCTAATTGATTTCCTATACTACAATCACACCTTTTCTCACTTGATTGATTTCACAGGCTACAATCACACCTTTTCTCGATTATTTTATTACAAAGAAGCCTATAACTCTGAATAGCATTGAGATCTTGTTGAGATAGTGATAGAGAATCAAACCAGAGATGATCTAGTTAGATTCAATGTTGATTTCGGCAGAGTAATGGTAAATATATATACAAAGAAATGTGGAAGAAGAAGAGGAGTGAAATCAGAGAAAATATAAATGAAAATTCATTTAAAACTGCCCCAATTTGTAGTAGAGTAACAGCCATGTCCATTCGTGAAAGGATATGACGAATAGACACTTCTTTTGAAATTCAAATTTTTGAATTCAACTGCCACCTTGTCGACAAGGGGTACTTGAGGTTGTCGACATGCCAAAGGAAATTTTGATAATTTGTTTTTCTTTGAAATTAACTTCTATCTTGTATTAAAACTATTTTTAAACTTTATAAATATACTTAACTATAGTTAAAATACATAAATGAATATAGAGACTAATATTTTGATATGCATAAAATTTTACTATAATTTTATATTTAAATCTAAGTATAAATATTAAAAGTTAAATACATTATTTTTAAAAGATAGTTTAAAACCAAGGATAATTTGAATTTGAAGATAAAGATTATTTTGAGGCTAAAAGTATTTTAAAACTAGGATAGATGTTTTTGATTCTTTTTAAAAGGAAGGTTTTGAAATTATTTTGAAAACAAGATATAATTTTGTAAAAACATTTTAAATAAAAGTTAGTGAATACAAAATAATGTTCCACTAGATTTTTCGTAGGCTCCATCCTACTTAGGGTTCCATCACTTTAACAGGCTCGAAGTGGATTCCATTCCACGAATAAATTGGATTTTAAGATGCCAGTGCTTTTCTAAGAGTTTTAACAAAATTCCTAACTAAATTACAATCTTGAAATCTTGAACTCTTGATAATCTTGATACATATGAGTCTTTAATCTTGATATCTTGAATCTCTATACTGTACAGTCTTCATTCTTGGTACATGCATGGTTATATTCTGCATATATATATATATCTAAACTATAATGTTAGTATTTATATTTTATAACCTTATTCTAAGGTTGTTGTCATCAAAACCATCCTTCTCAAGGACTAACAATCTCCCCCTTTTTGATGATGACAGCCTTTGTTTATAAAATATTACTTCTATCCTAATAACTCCCCCTTAATCTATGCCTAACTATCCTATTTTATACTTCTCCCCCTTTGTCATCAAAAAAAACCAACTCCAAACTATATAACTCCCCCTTAATCTAATACTATATGACTTGTGATTATAATGATAGTATTATCATAAATAATCATCACTTAATTCTAAAACTAAAACTTAGTCCTTAATAACCAACTATCCTAACTAAGATTCCATATACGATAATACTTATAATAGTGATAATTCAAAGAGAAGAACACAAATCATTTATTAATTATTTATTGTTATATTTACATTTACGTAAAACACGAAAGAAAGAACATATAACAACAGGAAAGAGACAAAGAAACTAATGTGTGTCCTTGAAGATGGGGGATCTATGAACCGAACAATTTGGGTAGTGGAAAAAGAAATTTCAACGTTGTTCGACTAGATTTCCATCCTTGTCAAAGCACATTTCTCCAACACAAACGACTTTATCGTCATCTTCAGCATGCTCTTCTTTCATGAAAGCTTCTTCTTCTTCTTCTTCCTCGCTGTCATCTTGCACTTGATCTCCTAAAGATTCTTCATCGATCAAGATCGGATTAGCGTGATTGTCCATCATAAACTTTTGTAAATTTCTAAGGATTTTTCTTTGCCGTTCTTGTTCTTTGGCCATTTTAAGTTGCACCACTTGAATTTCAGTCATTAGTTGCAGTGCATCCTTCAAAGAATCCTCCATTTTCATCACTCGTGCGAGCGTAGTTCGTTGAAATGGTCCAGTAGAAGGAGAAGGGAATGAAAAAGTTGAATTTTTATTTGATTTGGAAGAGGAGGCCATTGTTTATTTTTTTTTCAGAAGTTAGAACAGAAAAAGACTAGAGAGAATGATCAAAATTTCGAAATATGAAGAATATATAACAAGAAAATTTCAAAAATAAAAAATCGTTATATGTCGACAGGGGTAGGAAGGGGTTGTCACATGGCACTTGATATTTTTGCTATTTGATTTATTTTTGATTTAATTTTTAATTATACATTGTTATTTATATTTTATATTTCATTATTGAACAAATACCTAATTCTCTTCTTAATTTAGTAAATATAGATTCATTTAAGGGTTTTATTAAGATATCAGCAATTTGATTCTCAGAATTGATATAATCGAGAGTAATTACTTCCTTACTTATATTATCTCTGAGAAAATGATGTTTGATATCAATATATTTAGTTCGAGCATGATGAGTAGTATTTTTGGATAAATTTATTGCACTAGTATTATCATAATAAATTGATGATTTTGAGATATTTAAACCAAAATCTTTCAAAGTTTGTTGCATATATATTACTTATACTTTTCTTTGGTTGTTGATAAAGAAACTGTGTTTTGCTTTTCACTAAACCAGGAAATCAAAGAATGCCCCAAAAAGTGACATGTTCCACTTGTACTTTTTCGGTGTGATTTACAACCAGCATAATCAGCATCATAGTAAGATATTAAGTCAAAAGAATCATTTTTAGGATAAAATAAGCCATAATCGAAGGCGTGTTTAACATATCTTATGATACGTTTTACGGCTTTTAAGTGGGTCTCTTTAGGTTGGGATTGATATCTTGCACAGAGACAAACACTATGCATGATATCAGGTCTACTAGCAGTGATATTGAGTAGTGATCCAATCATTCCTCTATATAATTTTTGATCTACATCTTTCGAGAGATCTTCTTTACTTAGGTACTCATTGGTTGCCATGGGAGTGGGTTTTCCACTTGCAGTAGTCAAACCAAATTTACTAACTCGGTCTTTAGCATATTTTTCTTGACTAATAAAGATACCATTATCTATTTGTTTTATTTGTAATCCTAGAAAGAAGTTTAATTCACCCATATGACTCATCTCAAACTCTTTTGTCATTATTTCAGAAAACTCTTTATTCAATTCAAAATAAGTTGACCCAAAAATGATGTCATCTACGTAAACTTGTACTAGTTGAATATCATTTTTATTTCTTTTAATAAAAAGAGTATTATCTACTTGACCAATTTCAAAGTTTGATTGTAATAAGTAAGATCTTAGTCTATCATATCAGGCTCTAGGACCTTGTTTTAGACCATATAGAGCTTTCTTAAGTATGTAAACATGATTTGGTAATTTTTCATTTTCAAAAAGTGGTGGCTGTTCAACGTATGCTTCTTTTTTTACAAATCCATTTAAAAAGGCACTTTTAACATTCATTTGATATAAGTTGAAATTATTATGATTTGCGAATGCAAATAGAATCCTAATAGCTTCTAATCTTGCTACGGGAGCAAAGGTTTCATTAAAATCTATTCCTTCTTCTTGACAAAAACCTTGAGCGACTAACCGAGCTTTATTTCTAATAACCTCTCCTTGTTCATTCATTTTATTTTTATAAACCCATTTAGTCCCAATTATAGTTTTATTTTCAGGTCTAGGAACAAGTTCCCAAACATCATTTCTAATGAATTGATTTAGTTCTTCTTGCATATTCAAAATCCATGAATCATCAGTTGATGCTTCTTTTGGATTTTTGGGTTCAATAGTTGATATAAAGGCAACATTGCTCATTTTACTTAGTTGATTTCTAGTTTTAACAAGATTGCATATCTCCAAGTACA
Source organism: Allium cepa (assembly GCA_030765085.1). Taxonomy (NCBI): domain Eukaryota; kingdom Viridiplantae; phylum Streptophyta; class Magnoliopsida; order Asparagales; family Amaryllidaceae; genus Allium; species Allium cepa. Next base: position 351,036,175 of record CM060928.1, read on the forward strand.
TTTTCTATAGGATGATCTTTTAAAAGTTTAATCCTTTTATTAGGATGATTAATTTCATTATTAGTTTCAGTCGACTCTTGATTTTGAGTGATTAAATCCTCTTCATCGTTTGTATCTTCAAAAATTTTGAGACTTTCATCGAATGAAACATGCATTGTTTCTTTGATGGTGTTAGTTCTTAAATTAAACACTCTGTACGCTTTACTTCTATTAGAATATCCGATAAAGATTCTTTTGTCGAACTTAGGACCAAATTTATCTAATTATCTTTTGTATTTAAAATAAAACATTTACTTCCAAAAATTCTGAAATAAGATACCTTAGGTTTCTTTGAGTGAAGAGGTTCATAAGATATCTTATCAGTTAAAGGTCTAATTAAAATTCTATTTAAAATATAACAGGCGGTAGCAACTGCTTCTGTCCAAAAATACTTTGGTAGTTTACTATCTGAAAGCATATTTCTCGCACACTCTTGAATCGTCCTATTTTTACGTTCTACTACTCTGTTTTGTTGTGGAGCTCTTGGAAATGAATTTTTTTGAGTTATTCCTTTTTTATTACAGAATTCCTCAAACTTTTCATTTTCAAATTCACCACGTGATCACTACGGATGGTTATAATTTTTAGAGAAAGTTGATTTTGAATCCTTTTTGTAAACTTCTTAAAACATTCAAAAGTATCACTTTTATATTCCAAAAATATTGTCCATGTAAATCTAGAATAATCATCTACAATTACAAAAACATATTTGCTATGATTTATTTACAGAATTTGAGATGGACCAAATAAATCAAGGTGAAGTAATTCAAGAGGTTTTGAAGTTGAAATCATATCTTTTAATTTAAAGGAACTTTTTCTAAGTTTTCCTAATTGACATGCATCACATAACAATCTACTTTAAAATTCATTTTAGGGAGACCTCTTACTAGATCATGTTTTGACAGTCTAGATAAGAGTTTGAAATTCAAATGTCCAAATCTATTATGCCAAATCCAAAGGTCACTTGTATTTGCCAAAAGACACAAGTTATTATTTGAAGCTTTCATACTCAGAATATAAGTATTCTTTTTTCTAATTCCCTCAAATATTATGGTTGAATTATTATCTTCAATGTGACACTTATCTTTTTCAAATTTAATTTTATATCCTTTATCGCAAATTTGACCAATACTTAGCAGATTATATTTCAGATTCTTAACTAGCAAAACGTTAGTAATAATAGGAGTTTCAGAGTTACCGACTTTGCCGATGCCAATCACATATCCTTTTGAGTTGTCTCCAAAGTTAACCATTCCTCCGTCTTTGTATATTATATCATTCAGCATATCTGGATTGCCAGTCATGTGTCTAGAGCATCCACTATCGAGTATTCATTTATTCTTTTTGATCTGCACAATTTGTCCATTGTGGATTGAATCCTCAACACCCATAAAGCATGTTTCCTGCACATCATACAATTTTGGTAGACAACTTGAATATTGATTGTATGCAGACTCAAGAGACAATGATGATCTGAATATTTCTAAACTAGTATTGACAAGTTTTTTAAACATAGCCATTTAAAAAAAAATTCAAAAATCATATTATGAAACTTTGAAAACCTTTCTCTGATACCAAATGTGAGAAATGCGGATTACAGATCTTAAGGCTAGAATAAACATTAGAGGGGGGTGAATAGCGTTTTAAGAAATTACTAAATCTTTTAGAGTTTATGTTAATTTGAACACAAATATATGCAATATTCAGACACAGATATGATCACAGAATCAAACACAGATGAAGAAACAAAGTAAAAGCAATAAAGCAAAGAACACACCAGATTTTATATTAGTTCGGAGTTACCCTACATCCAGTCTCACACACAAGTACAGATTTTCTTTCAAAAGAAATTGTACAATTACACCCTCGATTTCAAGGCCACGAGGTACACCACTCTAGATTCACAATGCTCTGGGTAGAGATACTTGATTTTACGGGTAACAAGTTTACCCAATTGATTTCACAGGCTACAATCACACCTTTTCTCACTTGATTGATTTCACAGGCTACAATCTCACCTTTTCTCACTTGATTGATTTCACAGGCTACATTCACACCTTTTCTCGCTTAGTTTATTACAAAGAAGCCTATAACTCTGAACGGCACTAAGATCTTGTTGAGATAGTGATAGAGAATCAAACCAGAGATGATCTAGTTAGATTCAATGTTGATTTCAGCAGAGTAATGGTAAAAATATATATAAAGAAATGTGGAAGAAGAAGAGGAGTGAAATCAGAGAAAATATAAATGAAAATTCGTTTAAAACTGCCCCTATTTATAGGAGAGTAACAGCCATGTCCATTCGTGAAAGGATATGACGAATAGACACTTCTTTTGAAATTCAAATTTTTGAATTCAACTGCCACCTTGTCGACAAAGGGTACTTGAGGTTGTCGACATGCCAAAGGAAATTTTGATAATTTTTTTTCTTTGTAAATAACTTCTATCTTGTATTAAAACTATTTTTAAACTTTATAAATATAGTTACCTATAGTTAAAATACATAAATGAATATAGAGAATAATATTTTGATATATAAAATTTTACTATAATTTTATATTTAAATCTAAGTATAAATATTAAAAGTTAAATATATTATTTTTAAAAGATAGTTTAAAACCAAGGATAATTTGAATTTGAAGATAAAGATTATTTTGAGGCTAAAAGTATTTTAAAACCAGGATAGATGTTTCTGATTCTTTTTAAAAGGAAGGTTTTGAAATCATTTTGAAAACAAGATATAATTTTGTAGAAACATTTTGAATAAAAGTTAGTGGATGCAAAACAATGTTCCACTAGATTTTTCGTAGATTCCATCCTACTTAGGGTTCCATCCCTTTAATAGGCTCGAAGTGGATTCCATTCCACGAATAAATTGGATTTTAAGATGCCAGTGCTTTTCTAGGAGTTTTAACAAAATTCCTAACTAAATTACAGTCTTGAAATCTTGAAATTTTGATAATCTTGATACTCATGAGTCTTCAATCTTGATATCTTGAATCTCCATACCGTACAGTCTTCATTCTTGACACCTGCATGGTTAAATCCTGCATATACATATATATCTAAACTATAATGTTAGTATTTATATTTTATAATCTTATTCTAAGGTTGTTGTCATCAAAACCATCCTTCTCAATGACTAAAAAAATACTAGAACTATGTAGGAAGTAAGTGCCAAAAGGTAAAGAGATACATGGTTTATAGTGGTTTGGGACCAGGATCCCTACGTTCACTTTGAAGATTCTGTCCTGAGCTTTTATTCCCTAACTTGGTGTATAAGCACATCGGATATTAAGTCCAAATGATCCTTTTCTTTTCATTAAAGCTTTCTAAAAGAAGTAAGGAATATTAAATTATTATGGAATATCCAGGAATTGTTTTTTAGCCCCTTTTAGTAGCACGCGGCCCTCTATTTATAGCAGATTTTAGGTTCTTTCATTAGTGCAAGGGCTTCAACTTTGATTAATGATCTGGCTTGCTACAGGCGGCTCTGGTTCAAACACTTGTCATCATCTGTTGAAAGTATTTTGACACGGATGGCCAACGTGGCACTTTTATATATGGCTACTTTGATTCCTTTCATTTATCTCAGCAGTTGATCTTGGTTGGACTATCTGAGCCGTTGATTGTTGAAATTTGTTGGAATGCAAATACTCCCTAAAGTCACTGCTCTCAGTTAAGCCTCCTTCTCTATTTGAACAATACAATCGTTCTTTGTTGTTGCCTTAATTCATACTCTCAGCCTCGGGAAATGAGTTTGATGTCTAAGCTCTCGGTGGAAACTAAATAACAGGTCTCAGAACTAAAAGCTGAGGGATTCTCTTTTCGCAATTTGTACTTCATGGAAATTATGGTGTAACAATAAAATATTCCTATATAATTATATATCTACCCTAATATTATTAATTTATAGATTATTTCTATCAATCAAAACAACCAAAAAACTAAAATTTAAATCATAAAGAGTACTAATTTTTGTTGCTTTCTATTGATAAGTTTTGACTAATATGTTGTCGTGAAGAATCATTTTCCTTAGAGGAAGTGTTTGAATCATCCAAAGTTGTTGTATATGCCCTTTTTCTTTTTCTAGACGTAATCATTTGCCAATGAGATCTTTGATTTATTCAGACGCAGGCAGTCTCCCTGAAAATGACTGAGTTCATCACAATTGAAGTGTCTAATTGTAGTTTTAATTCCATTATTCTTGTTTTTAGGTTTTTTCGAGAGTTGTTCATCTTTCTATATTTTAGAGATTTCCTGAAATTTCTGGTCATAAATGTGGTTTCTTCATCGTTGTCATCATTAGAACCCTGATCATCATTTATAACATCGAAAGTGATGAATTTTTTCTGTTGCCTTACTTTCTCTTCTACCCTGCATTTGTGCTTCATAGGACATTGAATTGCCCATTAACTCTTCAATTTTCAGAATACTAATATAATTAGCCTCTTGAATTGCAAATTTCTTTTGATTTCACTCTGCAGAAAGTGATTTGAGGATTCATCTAACTTTATCTTATTCAGAAAACATTTTCCCTAATGCAACTATTGCACTATATCTTGGAATCTACAATACATGTTAGAAACGGAATCATTTAGATTCATTTTAAATAATTAAAACTAATTAGTTTACATGGAAATTTTAGTCTGTTTCAGTTTACTAGTGCCCTCATGTGTAACTTGCAATGTTCTCCATATTTCATATGCAGACTTGTAAATAAAAACTCTATTAAATTCATTCTTATCTAATGAACAAAATAGAATATTAATGGCTTTAGAATTGTACTGCGAGTACCTTTTGGTTAGTAGTTTATTGTGCAAAATTAGTCTGAGGTATGGTGCACTTTCTTGGTGTAATGTTCCAAATATCTAAGCAATTTATTGTAAATAGATTTTCATCCTACATGACCAATAAGTATAATTACTGCCACTAAAAAAAGGGATCTGGCAGTAGATTGTCCTTCGATAAAAATGTTAACAAGTGTACCAATAGTTTACTAGCCATTTAAACTTTTCAAAAATCAAATTACGAATTGAAAACCTAATGCTTGGTACCAAATGTTAGTTGTGGAATTATGGATCTTAAAGTAAATTAAACACTAGAGAGCGATGAATAGTGTTTTATAAAATTTATAAATCCTTTTAAATTCTTTCAAGTCTATAATTAAACAATATAGAATGAACAATCACAGATGCAAACATAGATAAATATAAATGCAGTAAAGTAGAAAGTAGAGAATTAGGGAGAGTAAATCGAAATAAAAGAACTTAATTGAATTTAAAATATAATTAACTGGAAATTTATTGCAATTCCTATTGAACAATGAATTTAATGCAATATTTAAATATTGTATTAGCATGGGAAATTTATTTTAAATAGATTATTAAATTTTTATAATCAAGAATGATAAAATGGTGACGTGTAAATTTGAATTTAAAAGTGATTTAACCAAGTTAATAATACTTTAACTAATTAACGTGAAAATTAGCCATTTTGGCCACCATATCGGATTTCTAAGAAATTAGTTTCATCGGATCCGTAACAGTGAATTATTGTAGGATTTCAAATTTTTTAGTGATCGGACTTATAGTTTGATCGCGCGGGCTTGAAACGCATAGAAATTGATTAAAAGAATTTAAATGAATGTAATTTGATTTTGAAAGCTAGCCTCTATATAAAATGGAATCAGGTTTTGAAACTAGTGTCATTGAGTTTAAAAGCATCAAAAACATCTATTTTGATATATTGGATGACCTACTTTCATTTCGGAAACAGAACGGGCTTTTCGGGTCGTGTTATCGTTTCGAACCAATTCGATATGTCCATTCTTTCTTATCCACCTTTGTATATATAAATAGATTTTTCTCTAAACCTAGCAGCCTTTCAGTTTATTTCTGTACATATTTATTCTCATATGCTCCTTCCTTCCGTAAATGTTTCTTCTTAATCATGTCAAACCCTAATTCCCAAATTGAAAATCAATTTCAAAATTCAAACTCTTCAAACTATATCATATTATATATCGTTAGAAAGTTCTCAACGAGCATAATCTATTGCTGTAGTTCTTTCTTCGATTCGAATCATAATTTGGCTAGAAATTGGCGATCTTTCTCAACCGTATGTTTCTAGGGTTTTGCGATCGACGGCGGATCGTCAACTAATCGACGATTAGGAAGTGGCGTATGGAAGAGGGAATGAAGCGGAGTTCATCCATATGGTTACTTGGGTCTAGAGGTGCTCAGAATCGCCTGAAATCGGCGTGGAAGCGGTGCAGTGGCGCGTCTTCTTGGGGGCATCGCAGGCGATTGCGCCACCATGGCTATGCACGGCCTGAAGAGGGCGAGGCGGTGGCATGGTCTGATGGGAGTAGATGTGAACATAGGTGGTGCGGCATGATGATCTAGGGTGGTGTATAAAGCGTGTCGAACGCGTGGACGAGGGTTGAAGTGGTGAATTAGGGTTTTATGGTAAGCAATTTTACAAAAATGCCTATGTTTAATTTTAATTTTAATCTTAAATTCCAAACGTTCTAATATCCATAACTTTTGCTTACGAGCACGGATTTGGATGTGGTTTTCTTCGTTGCGATCGTATCAAAATTCCAGATAATCTGAATCTAGTTTAGTTGGATTCTAAGACTATTGGAATTTTGGGCTTTGTTTGGATTTTAAATCGACCAAAAACCAAAATTGAATGTTTTAACCCACTTACAAATGCTAAGCCATCTTATGTTGGCTAAATTAAATTTATGATCTGATTAGAAATTGATTGATTGTTGTTAGGTATATTTAAATTATCATTCAAATTTAATTTGAATTTACATTGAATAAATTGCCATCTAAATTAATATTGAATTTAAATTGCTAGTTAAATACCTGATAATGATAACCAGTTAAATTGTGATTTATTGGTTGATTTGAATGATGATTTTGATGGATGCTTAATTGTTGACATTTGGATGATATGATGTTATGTTTATTTTATATGTTTTTATCATAATGCGAATTCCCTTAGTTATCGTTAGGAAATCACTATGGGTTGAAATGATACATACTCGAACGATCTTATAAATTAGGGAAAAATCATTATGGGTTGAACTGATAAACTCGAGCGATTTTATGGATTTGAAAATTGTGATTCGGGATACGGGTAGAAATGATATATATCCGAAAAATAAATTATTGTGGATTAAGATGATATATATCTGTACCACTTGACCATAGGGTAGAAAATTATATACGGATACCAGATTGGTTAAATTAGATGATTTTAAAATCCTTAATTTTTGAATCCATTTAAATGATATTACGAAATAAAATTTGATTTATATGAACTGAATTATTTTCAAAATCTAAGCTTTTAAAATGTTGGAATTGAATTTGGTTTAAATGAATTTTTTTAAGAATCTAAATTAAAATCTTAAAGTTGAATTTTGAAATATAAATGAAATTTATCAAAATTGAGTTATTGTGAACATTTGAATATTTAAACTTTGAAACCTATTGAATTTGAAGTGGTTTAAATTTGTAGTTCAAACATGAATTTGAAATCGATATAAATTGAAATGGTTTTAATGCGAATTTAAATTGAGACCTTTAGCCTTTTGAATTGAAATCGTTGAACAGAGATTGATTTAAATTGAATTTTTAGAACTAAAGTTGATTTGAATTGATTTGTGAAATTGGAAGAAACAATTCTAATTGGAAACTATTTCCGATATAAACTCTTTTAGTATATAAACTCTTTTAACATGTAAAATATTTTCTCATATAAACCATTTTAATATATTAATAATTTTTAATACATTAACTATTTTTAATACATTAACTATTTTTAATATATAACCTATTTTTATATAAACTATTTCTAATATATAAACTATTTTATCCTATAACCTATTTTAAAATTATAAACTATTTCAATATATATTATTTTAAATTTATAAACAACTTTTAATATATATATATATATATATATATATATTATACATAACCTATTTTAATACATAAACTATTTCTAATATGTAAACTATTTTAACCTATAACCTATTTTAAATTATAAACTATTTTAATATATATTATTTTATGTTTATAAAACATTTTAATATATATTAATTTAAATTTATAAACTATTTTAATATATATTATTTTAAATTTATAAACAACCTTTAATATATATATAACCTATTTTAATATATAAACTATTTCTAATATAAGTATTGATCTGACAATAATTTCTGGTTTAAATAAAGTCCTAAAGACGCCTTACCATGGCTCGGAAATGGACTTGGAAGATAGCCAGAAATTACTGTCCTCTGATACTGCTCTTAACTCATGAATGATATTCTCGGTTTATTATGTATTCCTTAAGGAATATGAAGTTCCCCTAAATTTAAATTTACTAAATAAATGGATAATCCCTAAAATTGAACCTAGGGTAATATACCAATTAGGTACGTTTGAGAAACTCGGCTTAAAGCAAGTAGTTGAAACTGCAGAAGAGTCAATTTCTCTAGATAATGATGAAATGATAATTAAACTATTAAGTGAAAAGGATTTACAGCCTTATAAGCAAACACACAAATTTATTCACATAGGTTTGATACAAGTTGCATTTAAACATTTAATTCTTGAACGACTACTAGAAAGCTTTATAGCTACTCTAAGAGATGTTAGAAATTTAGATTGGAAGAAATCATTAAAGAGATTAATACAGTCAAGTTTAGCACATGGTCCAGTCTATTTTAACATTTATCTAAATCTACAACTCTCTTTACCTGATGTTAATATTTTAGAAGCCATTATTTTAAATGTTAAAACCCATGGATACAATTATATTCCAGGATCTAAAGTAATGTGTATTTGCTATTGAATTTATTATAAACCTTTATATACTCTAAATCCCCAATGTAAATTGGTTGACAAACCTTTAAATGAAACTATTTTAATGGAAACAAATTTTAGCCAGTCTAATATAACTATGAGAAGGTTAATAAAATGGGAGGAAATTCCTCTTCCAGAAAATTGAAAAATAAAAAGAGTCATTCCTTTGCAACCAATGACAAATAATAATATTACTAATATCATACAACCAGAAAATTGAAAAATAGAAAGAGTCATTCCTTTGCAACCAATGACAAATAATAATATTACTAATATCATACAAACCCCTGAAGGAACTATTCAAATACAAATGGATATTAATCTTTCTAGACCTAGTTCTAGTAATACGTATTTATCAAAAACAAAATCCATTCACTCTCATATTTCACTTTTGATTATACTGTTCAATCTCCATCAAGAATGTCCACATCTCAAATTAGAGAAACTGAAAGAAAATTGTCTAATGATGGATCTTTAAAAGGTAACACTGTAGGAAAGTTATATATAAATAGAAATAATATCGTGAAAGGTATTTACAACAATCAGGAAGCGGATATAACCGAATCAAAAATGAATTTCTCTATCTAATGGATTACATAACTAAAACAGATTTTAGCCCTGGCACTCAGGCAAGACAAAGAATTAAATTTGAATTTAATCTTCCAAAATTGAAACCATTTAGGAAATGGTTTTTTGAAATTTTTTCAAAAGAAGAACAGAAATACTTTCAAGAAGGATTCTATAAATTCACAATTGAAAGAAATATAATGTTTCCCTTTATTCCTTGGTTTACAACAAATTATATTGAACAATATATTTCTGTACTAGAAAGAGATTATAAACTGTCAAATGGAAATCTGCTAAAGGCATTTTATCCCCCTCAACAATCCTTTCAAATATAAAAAAATAGGAAGTACTTTAGCTTTAATATATTTTCTAAAATATTAGAAAATGATACATTACAAATTACTGTAAGAGAAATAAACCAAATATTTGAACAACAAAATTATGCAAATCTTTATTTAGCTGTTATTGGTGAACAAGTTACTTCATTACATAACAAAATAGAAAAAAATATTTTCTGTTATTAATGACATAAAACCCACTGTTTCAATTACAACTGAAGAAGTAAGCGAAGTAACTTCAACCATCACCTGAAATTAAAGGTTTTAAGTTAAAAACAGAATCAGAATTAGAAAAGGTTTTTAAATTAAAATCTGAATCCAACTTAGAGAGATTTCTAAAAGGAAGAATGGATAATCTCATATTAAATACTCTTGAAGAAGATTCTTCTCAACAAAATAATAGCTACCACACAGTCCAAGATGAGATAAATAAATTTGAAAAATTATGCATATAAGCCTTCTCAAAAATTATTTTACTATAGAAGAACTTCTCCTATGGATACTCTACCTGAAGAACCAGATTTTTTTTAGTAATAATAGTTACAATGGAAAAGGTATATATGAATGGAATATTGACACACTCAGTGAAAAACAAAATTTTAATGTAGCTCATCGTATGCTAATGTATAGTGCGGTTTGCAAAAATAATGGTAATAATGATGTTACTGTTGCAAGAATGATAGTCGTTGGTTTTACTAGCCAGCTTAAAGGACGGTGGGATAATTATCTTCCTACATCTCATAAAAATGAAATTTCAAACACAGAGTAAAACAAGAAGATGGACAAATGGTCCATAATGCTGTATATACTTTAGTAGTTACTATGCTAGAACATTTTACTGGAAGAGTATCAGATAATAATGAAAGCGTTCGCACACTTCTACAAAATTTAAAGTGTAAAACATTAACCGATTTTAGAGGGTATAAAGATATGTTTTTAAATAGAGTAGTGGAATTACCAGAGAGTAATAGCTCTCACTGGAATCAAAATTTATTGATGGACTCCCCTTCTTATTTGCAGAAAGGGTAAGAAAGTCTCTAAGGAAGGATAAAATAAATATTCCTTATGAAAGTTATACTTATGATAAGCTTATTAGAACATGCATATCATTGTGCAATGAAATAAAATTAGATCAACAAATAAAAAGACAAAATTTAACTTAGAAATTTTTTGTAATCAATTTGGAATGGATGTTCCAAACATTTAAAACCCTCATAGAAAAGGTAATAAATTCATGGAATCTTTTCGAAAAAAGAAGAAATTTTATTCTCATAAAAAGATAGAACAAAAAGCTCAAAGAAAAGAGGAACGTTTAAATAAAAGAAAAATAAAATTTTCCACTGTTATAAATGTGGAAAAATTGAACATTATGCTAATAGATGCAAAGTGAAAAAGAAAATTGATAATTTATAGATTAATAATGAATTAAAGGAAACATTATCAAAACTTCTGCTAGACTCTAGCTCTGAAAGTAATTCAGAAATAGAATCTGAAAATGATTAAGACTATTCGGTTACTTCTGAAAAACTTAAAGTTTTTGATGAGGAATAATTAGAATCTGATGAATGCTGTGAACCTTGTGGACGGGAAAAACCCTGTTTAAACCCAATAATAGACAGAGAAGATGAAAAGGATGAATTTTATAAAATGCTCTCACAATTTCAAGTTTTAAATATAAATGTATTAACTAATAATAATATTATAGAATTTTTAAAATTATTTAATGACCCAGAATTAAGATCAAAAATGATAGATCAAATGGAAGATATTTCAGAAACAAGCAAAAATAATGAATCGTTAACAGAGACATTTCAACATATCGAAAGTTCTAAAATTCCATATTCTATGAATGAAGTTCATAAACTTTTAAAAGAATGACAAAGAATTGAATATCCTACCACTGTAGAGGACCTTAATAATGAAAACCAAAATCTTAAAAAGGAAATATAAATCATAAAAAATGAAAATAGAAATCTTGATTATAGACTCTCTTTTCTAGAACAGTCAAAACAAATTATCCCAATTGAAAACAATCAAATAAATTGTTCTTAAGTAAAACTTCCAGAACAAGAAGGATTTCTTTCAAAATTGGATGTTGTAATATCCCAAAAATGGTTTATCAAAATAACCCTTTTAATTGATAACCATTTTAAAACGGAGTTAACTACGCTTATAGATAGTGATGCAGACATGAATGTGATTCAAGAAGGAATAATTCCAACTAGGTATTTTCATAAAACCACTAATTCATTAAGTCATGCAGGCGACGGAAAACTTGATATTAATTTAAATTATCACATGCTTATATATGTAAAAATAAGATTTGTATTACTGCGAGCTTTTTACTAGTAAAAAAATTACTAATCTAGTCATACTTGGAACACCATTTATAGATAAAATCTATCCTATAAAAAATATTGATAAAAATGGAATAACAGGTATTTATGAAGACAAGATTATTAATTTTGTATTTATAACTAAACCCTTTACAAAGGTAAGTAAAAGATCTTTTGATACAAAAGACCTATCATTTCAATTATCCAAAATAAAAGGTTATTTCTCTTAATATAGAAGAAAAACTGCAAAATCCAAAATTACAAGAAAAAATTAAAATGACTTCCAACAAATTTTCTATAGAAATTTGTAATGACCATCCAAATGCCTTTTGGGATAGAAAGAAAAATATTGTTAATCTTCCGTATGAAGAGAATTTTGAAGAAATAAAAATCCCTACTAAAGCAATACCATGTCAAATGAATTCTGAATATCTAGAATTGTGTAAAAAAGAAATTGAATCATTATTACAAAAAGGTTTAATAAACCATCCCAATCACCTTGGTCATGCACTGCATTTTATGTAAATAAATATAGTGAACAAGAAAGAGGGGTACCTAGATTAGTAATAAACTACAAACCTCTTAATAAGGTTTTGAAATGGATTAGGCATCCAATTCCTAATAAAAAGGATTTATTAGATAGGGTATATGATTCTATCATATTTTCTATGTTTGATTTAAAATCTGGCTATTGGCAGATCAAGATTTTAAAATCTGACCAATACAAAACTGCTTTTAATGTCCCAATTGGACATTATGAATGGACATTAATGCCTTTTGGTTTGAAAAATGCATCCATGGAATTTCAGAAAATAATGAATGACATTTTTATTCCATATAGTGAATTTATTATAGTTTATATTGATGACATTCTAGTATTTTCAAAAGATATTGAAACACATTTTTAACATTTAGATATTTTTAGAAAAAACATTGTTTAGAATGGCGTAGTAATATGAAAAGCAAAAATGTCTTTGTTTCAGACAATTGTGAAATTTTTAGGCCATAATATCGAAAAAGGAAAAATAATTCCTATAAATAGAAGTATAGAATTTGCTTCAAAATTTCCCAGTATAATAACTGATAAAACACGATTACAAAGGTTTTTGGATAGTTTAAATTATATATCCTCTTATTATATTAATTTAGCCACAGATGCTGCTATCTTATATGATAGATTAAAAAAGAATCTAGGCCCATGGACAGACAATATACTAAAGTTGTTAAAATAATAAAAGAAAAGGTAAAAAATTTGCCTAGTTTAATGCATTCAAATCCAAATTGGGAAAAGATAATAGAGACAGATGCATCAGATCTAGGATTTGGTGGAATTTTAAAACAAACATGTCCAAAGATAAAACAAGAATATCTTGTCAGGTTTCACTTAGGTAAATGGACTAATAGACAAAGGAACTATGCAACCATAGCCAAGGAAATCCTTGCTACAACTAAATATGTTTTAAATTTTCAAGATGATTTATATAATCAAAAAATTATTATAAAAACTGACTGTAAATCAGCTAAATATATGTTTAATAAAGATTTTAAACATGATGTATCAAAATAGATGTTTTCCAGATGGCAAGCTTACCTAGAACCTTTTGATTTTGAAATCCTTTATAGAAAAGGTGAAGAAAATAGTTTTTCCGATTTTTTAAAAGTGAATTTTTGCAGGATAATGATCCCTAGAGGAAGGGATAATTCCTCTTACATAGGAAAAGGTAGAGGAAATATCCTCCTGGCCCAACATGGAAATAAAAAACTATTTGCTGAAAAATTTAACTGCTACTTCAGGCAATAATAATTCCAACGATCCTCTATTCAAGGAATTTTTAGAATTTAAAAAGAAATAAGGGGCTAATAGCCAATCTGGTTCGTCATTATTTGCCAGCATAACTGGTAATGAAGAAGTTGAGGAAAATATAACTACTTATGCTGAAAACCCATATAGAGAAATCATACTGCTCTTAGAATTTGATGATGTAAAAAAGGAGAATGATCCCTGGAACCTGCTACAAAGGTACCTTGATACTTCATCATTTACTGTCACGGCATTTAAGCAAAGGGCATATTACGAGGCTATAATAAAAGCCTCTAAAACTTGTGAAATAACCCATCTTATTATAGGTGATCCAAATGTTTATAGTTTTAGTATAATAATTGTTAAAAGGCTAACAATTCCTGAAGAATGGGGGCTATCTACCCTTAAAGAAAAAGAAATGTTTTTTACCTGATAAGAAAATTTCTATTAGGTATAACTACTAGGATTATGCAGCAGCACTACATAAAGTACTTCTCTATGAAAATAATAAAAGAAAACATTCATGGTTTACAAAAATATGCGGGGAAGTTTATAAATGACCAATACCAAATTGGTTTTGGACTGGTGGACAAAATATGGACCACCACTTGATATTCTCCTAGGAAAATAAAAAGAATTATATTCAGAACGGGTATATGTTTCACCAAGATTAAGCAATCTTGAACAATATCTAATGATATCAGGATCAGGCCAATAATATTTCTTCATTGAGTTTTTCATTCCTTGGATTTGGAAATGGAAACCGAAAATTGGATATACCAACAAAGAAATTCCTTGTTTACACAGATGTTTCTTTACAAAATTCTGGAATAAATTAACCAAAATTGACAATAGTACATGTCAGATATTTGGCCAAGAAATGATATCAGAAATAGAGAAAAAAATAGAATTTTATCGGGAACAAGAATCCATAATTAAGCATAATGAAGCTCCAAGCCCGTTCCATCATATTATCAGAAAATTGAAAATGCAAAAAGGTATAGTCACCAAAGAAGATATTCATTATGCCGATATTGCAGAAATAAAGAAGGATTTAATAAAGAAAATTGGTAAGGAGGACACAAATTCAGATACATCAATGGCTTCATTAAAAGTTAAAGACATAGCTGAGGAAGATCAATTCTCAAATCTAAATGATGAAGATTTTGCAGAAATATTCAGCAAATTGGAAAAGGAGGCCCATGATATGGGAAAAAAAAGGAAAAATGACTCTGGATTAGGAATGATCTGCCAAAATAATAATTAATTTTTTATAAAGTTAAGCAGGTGGCTAATCTTTTATAAAGTAGGCTAATTTCTTTTATAAAAAGCAAAACAGGTGGCTAGCTAATAGAAGACAGATAAGCTACTTTGAAGATTCCTTTTCGGATTCAAAAATTTTCGAAGTCCAAAGAAAAATGGGTTTGAATTCCATTTAGATTCCAACCTCAACTATACAAAGTGAGGTACTTCTTGTGAAGAAGGTAGACTTCATTCTTCCATTCTCTACTCTACTTAAAAAATTTCCGCCATTATATAAGTGTGTAATATTAAGGTGTGTAAAATAAGAAAGATCTTGCTACTTCTACTTGTGCTATTTTTTGTAAGTTTTTATTTTCAAATTTCTGTATTAATATTTTGAATATAGCCTGAATGGTCGGCTAATTTAGTTGTGTTTTGAATTACTTCTGTTCTTTGTGTATGTTTTCATGTGTTCAAATGTTTAAGGAATACATAATAAACTGAGAATATCATTTATGGGTTAAGAACGGTATCAAAGGACGGTAATTTCTGGTTATCTTCCAAGTCCATTTCCAAGCCATGGTAATGCGTCTTTAGGACTTTAATTAAACCAGAAATTATTGTTAAATAAACATTCGACTTGTAAAATATTCCCAAATTTGTTCTGGTCTTTTCAGTTTAATTTGTAAGATCCTAAAAATACTGTAGCAAAATTCTTACTATAGCAATATGCTAAAACAACCCTTTACTTTATAAACAGTCTTAGTGTATTGCGTATCCAAATTTTTCCCAACGTTTTTAGATTGGTATCAGAGTCATGGTATGTACATATAGCTTCGGAGTAATTCAAAACATACTCAATAAAATGAATATGATTAGAAAAAGAGATACTGTTAAAAACAGTATTAAACAAGAAGATGAAATTCCCCAAAATTTAGATTTACTAAATAAATGGACAATTTCGAAAATTAAACCTAAGGTAATATACCAATTAGGTACGTTAGAAAAACTCGGGTTAAAACAAGTAGTTAAAAATATAGGAGAGTCAATTTCTCTATATAATGACGAAATGATAATTGAACTATTAAGTGAAAAGGATTTACAGCCTTATAGGAAAACACAAAAATTTATTCACATAGATTTAATGCAAATTTCATTTAAACCTTTAACTCTTAAAGGACGAATAGAAAGCTTTATAGCTACTCTAAGAGATGGTAGAAATTTAGATTGGAAGAAATCATTGATGGGATTAATACAGTCAAGTCTGGCATATGGTCTAGTATATTTTAACGTTTATCCAAATTTACAACTCTCTTTATCTGATATAAATATTATAGAAGCCGTTACTTTAAATGTTAAAACCCATGGATATAATTATATTCCAGGATCTTAAGTAATGTGTATTTGCTATAGAATTTATTATAAACCTTTATACACTCTAAATCTCCAATGTAAATTGGTTGACAAACCTTTAAATGAAACTATTTTAATAGAAACAAATTTTAGCCAATCTAATATAACTACAAGAAGGTCAATAAAATATGAGGAAATTCCTCTTTCAGAAAATTGGAAAATAGAAAGAGCCATTCCTTCGCAACCAATGACAAATAATAATATTACTAATATCATACAAACCCCTAAAGAAACTATTCAAATACAAATGGATAATAATCTTTCTAGACCTAGTTCTAGTAATACGTATTTATCAAAAACAAAATCCTTTCATTCTCATATTTCACCTTTTGATTATGCTGTTCAATCACCATCAAGAATGTCCATATCTCAAATTAGGGAAACTGAAAGAAAATCGTCTAATGATGGATCTTTAAAAGATAACACTATAGAAAAATTATTTTTAAATAGAAATAATATTGTAAAAGGTATTTACAACAATCAAGAAGCGGATATAACCGGATCAGAAATGAATTTCTCTATCTAATGGATTATATAACTAAAATAGATTTTAGCGCTGGCTCTCACGCCAGGCAAAGAATTAAATTTGAATTTAATCTTCCAATATAGGAACCATTTAGGAAATGGTTTTTTGAAAAAATTTCAAAAGAAGAACAGAAATACTTTCACGAAGAATTCTATAAATTCACAACTGAAAGAAATATAATGTTTCCCTTTATTCCTTGGTTTACAGCAAATTATATTGAACAATATATTTCTGTAATAGAAATAGATTATAAACTGTCAAATGGAAATCTACTAAAGGCAGTTTACCCCCCCTCAACAATCCTTTCAAATAGAAAAAAATAGGAAGTACTTAAGCTTTAATGCATTTTCAAAAATATTAGAAGATGATACATTATAAATTACTATAAGACAAATAAACCAAATATTTGAACAACAAAATTATGCAAATCTTTATTTAGCTGTTATTGATGAACAATTTACTTCATTACATAACAAAATAGAAAAAATATTGTCTGCTATTAATAATATAAAACCTACTGTTTCAATTACTTTTGAAGAAGTAAGCGAAGTAATTGCAACCTCACGTCTTCAACCTCCCCCTGAAATTAAAGGTTTTAAGTTAAAAATAGAATCAGAATTAGAAAAGGTTTTTATATTATCTGAATCAACTTAGAGAGATTCTAAAAGGAAGAATGGATAATCTCATATTAAATACTCTTGAAGAAGAATCTTCTCAACAAAATAATAGCTACCACACAGTCCAAGATCAGATAAATAAACTTAAAAAATATGCATATAAGCCTTCTCAAAAATTATTTTACTATAGGAGATCTTCTCCTATGGATACTCTACTTGAAGAACCAGATTTTAATCTATAACCTATATTTAAAATATAAACTATTTTTAATGTATAACTATTCAAATATATAAACTACTTTCAATATTCAAACTGTTTAAAGTTGGAACTGTTATGATTTAGATTTAATTGATTTAAATGCGAATATTTTGCTATGATGGTCTAACCTATTTGCGGTTATGATTTTGAGAATGAATATGATTTAAAGTGAACAATGATTTCGGAAGTGAATATGATTTAGAAAGTGATATGATTTTGAAGTGAATATGATATTTTAATATTAATTATGAATCGGTTTTGAAAATATAAAAGAACCAACCGGTGTGAAACAAGCGTTTGGTTGTTAAAGAGATCAAGATCAAATATTGTCATACTCTCTGCCAATACCGAAAACCACTTTAACAATTGTGCACGTGGTGGAGAATCCAAAATGAAGTAGGATGGTTTGGCAAACGCTACTGTATAAGGTATGAACGCAGCCCTGACCCTTTTGGGTCAGCTTGATATGACAAAAACAGAAGCCACGCGGGACAAGTGGGGTTGCTCCCCCTATCGGGCATATTTCTTCGATACCATATTTATTACTTTGTGATTCATTTGATGGCCACCCATTGATTTGATTATGGGAGTGTTTTTCGAGGTGGGCAGTAGTAGCTGTTATGCGTTACCACCAGTCCGAATCCACAAAACGGTAGTATCCTACCCTGCGCATTGCCTCGCGTGCCTTGTCATATGCCTTATCGAGCCCACTACGAGTTTTGTTTGTATCATACCTATGGAGCGCTCCTTGAGTATCCCACCGGTTTGGTGGAGCTTACAATATCTGTATAGGCTGCAGTATTTATATAAAAATTGTTAATGGGGATATGGGTAACGCTATAACGCTATTTTAATACTTTACTGTAGACATATTATAATAGCGTATTGTATTATATATATAGATTGTTTAACGGATCCTTAGGAGATGGAATCTCGAACATCTCTTAACTCATTGCACGCGCGTTAAACACTGGATAGAAGATGTAAAATCTCATAAACATCTCTGAAGCCGTTACACTCACATTTATTTATTTTGGTTTAACTTACATAAGATATTTTAGTTCTGACCCGAGTGTTTTGTTTTTTCATTACACTCGGGTCAACTTGAGTATTTCAGCACATTAAAGACTATTTTTCCGGAGGAAGAAGACGAAGATTTAGTATATTATTACTATTTATTATATTTATTCCACTACATCATGTTATTCCACTGCATTATTTATTTATTTCTATTACATGTATAACTCTGATTTATATTGTAAAGTGTAATCAAATGTATTTGTAAAATAGCTTCATGAGCTGTTTATTTGATTATTATATTTTGGCATTCCACTGTGAGATTCTGTGTTTGTTTTTCTTTCTTTTCTTTTATTTTCTTATTTACCTCATTAACAATCCTCCCTTTTGAATGGTCTGAGTTTGACATGTGTGACTTATTTTCGATTTAAACCGTCCAAAAAGGTGGGTCGTTACATTTATCCAGTCCCGTACAATTGTTTGTACATATTTCTTCTCAAATGCCTATCTTTTAATGGGCAGAAGGCAAACCCAATACAATCTCGATTTTAAGGCTACGAGACACTCTCTTCATTTTTTACAACCTTCCAGTACGCTCACTTGATTTGGACGGGATACAAGCATACCCACATAGATTTTCAAGACATGCACCCACTTTATTTAAACGGGACACAATCGCACCCACTTAAATACAACTAGAGTTTGATGGTTTTTCAAAGACAATTTCTTGATCTTTGGTTACAATGAATCCTATAGCCTCTTGAAAAGCACCTTGGTCTCCGATTGAGAGAGAGATGATTGAAATCAGAGAGTAAATAGTAGAGAATCAACATAATGAAGTTTGAATTGATTCTATTTTGAATTTGAGAAGATTGGAATACATTTTCACTAGAAATTTTGGTAAAGTAAGAGGAGAGAAGACAATTAATAAAAATCTGTTTTGAAACTCCCTATATATAGAGAATAAATAGACATGTCTATTTTGGAAGAGTTACGGCAAATAGACACTTCATTTGAAAATATGAATTTCAAAATTATTGCATGTATATCGACATACTATCTGTCTATGTGTCGACATATGTAGTAAATTTTGAAAACTATTTTCTTTTAAAAAAATTGTAAACTATATACTTTGTAAAATAGTTTGATACTTTGTAAATCATTTTAAACTTAGTTTATATATATTTTAAACTTAAGAAAACATTTAAAAAATATTTATTTTAAAATTGAAGAGGATAAAAATGAGAAATAGACCAGGGACTTTAACAATATTCTACGACCCTATATACTATACCATAGTCTTGAGATTTTCATATCTTGATCTTTATAATCATGATTCTTTATGTCCAGTTCTTGAGTCTTTATACTGTACAGTCTTTGATTCAAAACCTGTATAATATCATGCACTATATTCTATATAACTTGGCAAGATCATTAGTATCCATATTTTATATGAATGTATTATTGCTACCAAGGTTGTTATCATCAAATCCAGTAATTGAGGTATTAACACCCGACGCGGGTCTGGATTTTCTCCCTATACCCGGATCTCATATGGGTCAAGGTAGACTCACCCCGCCCCAAGACTCGGTTAGGCTTTGCATATTCGTTCAAAATTATGTGTTAATGTACATATACTTATTTATTTTATTCGTAAGATGGATCGTCACTAAATGAGACAATAAATATTAATATTAATGTGTTTACAATGATAGTTAGGGTAATAAAAATAAGGTGTATGATAATGGTTAGAAAAAAGCATGTATGTATTATTATACAATTATTAGTGATTCCTTAATACCATAAAAATCATATAATTTTTTGAATGAAACATTAGAATATCCATGTTATAACCACTTATGTATAAAAGGATTAACATATTATCATTATAGAAATAAAGTAACTTTATGATATCTCAGTAGTGCGGGTCGGGTTGAGTCAGGTGAGCCAAGCCTCGACCGAACCCTAGACTCAAAGCTCTTAAGAACGGATCATGAAACTACCCGCCCCGATGACCGAATGGGATGGGTCGTGATAGGTCAAAACAAGAGGTGGATCTATCGAATTTAGACCCTTGACCTGCCCCATTGGCATCCTTACCCAAGACCTCTAAAACCACGGTCTAGAGATTTTATCGTTTTAGCTAATTCTCGACAACTTTAGTTTAACATTGTTTCAACATGAGTATAAAATTAAGTAAAAAGAGGATTGATATTATTGGAATATCTTCGATGGTTCGAACATGATAATGAAGCATTAACTGTAATTCTGACTTCTAGGATCTACGTATTAGATTCTGTCAAACAATAATTAAACCTACCAGGTACACATGAATTATTGAATTATTAATTTTCAGGATTTAGCAACTTAATAATGTAATTGAATTCAATGTTTGTACGACTTTGATCCGACCAAAAAAACTCTAAAATTTGGAGGATAACAAGAAATGAAGAAGAAGAATTTTCCTAGTATGAAAAATGATTTCGATCTTGTTTGTTTACAGGCAGTGAAGATGAGCCTTCAACAGTCCCCTTCGTTCAATATCCCACCGTTTACATCAGTTCAAAATTCGAATTGCATCCAAAGATCAATATGTTGAGAATTGTTCAAAAATATATTCTAGATTAGACCCATACCCCATCGGTTGATCGATGCCCATTTGTTGGTACGCATAGCTTCTCTCTTTGACCCAAGAGAAAACATTTGGGTGCCCAAAGGTCTCATCTTCTTTTGAGAAACAAACATATAAACAATGTTATTTATGTTTATTTTACGTGTAGGGCTAAGGTCTCTTCCCTCTTTTTTTTTCCTAAAACAATACCTAAATCAACCTCATTTTGAAAATTTATGACATATAGGACTTTATTTTCGGATTAGGGATACAGGACGTCTAATTAAAATAAAATTATTAAGGCAAGACTAGATATGGAATGTTCTATCATGAACAATTCACAATTTAGCGCCATTAAGCAAATGCTCTAATATACCATCAAAATTCTGTAAGAAAATATCATGAACCTATCGAAAAATCTAAACAAACATGACATGATATCCGCTGTTTAAATTTTATGTACCGATAGAAAAATGGTAATTTCGTAATTATGTTTATTTTTTACGAGGGAAGGGAGGTGAGTCAAAATTAGAATCTCCTTCTAAAAGTAGAATCTCTTTAGTGGTCTTCAAAAATAAATTATAATAAAAATATTTTTGAATGAACATACGTTTATATTATACATGCTAGTTAAATGCTCGCATCTGTATGCGTTAAATAAATGAAAATATTTACTTTTTATTTAAAAATACTTAATGCGGAAAAAATATGTATTACAATAATGATGCTTTTATTACGTGTGTATTACAAGTGAAAATTTTTGATGGTCATATTTCAAGTAACCTTGTTGGTGGTTGATGTTGGATAATGAGATTTCAAAGATAAATGATCACGAAGGAAATGATGGTGCATGTTATAAATCAAAAGTCATATTCTTTTATTGATGAGTGATTGAAAATGTGATGTTACACGTATTTTTGAAATTTAAAAAAGACACGTGAAAATTCTATTTAACTTTCACTTTTAGTAAGTAAAGATAACATGAAACATTATTTGGATGTATCAACAAGTTCTTTTCATTTATTATCCCATTAGTGATATATAAACTATTATTTTAACAAAATTCAAACGGAAAATTTCGAAGGTGGGTATCTTATGCATAAACGAATATTCACCCAATTGTTTGATGGGAATGATGGTGGATCTCAAATTCGAGATTCAACATCTTATAAATGATCAATATCAAATAATATGCCACAATATCTAGAAATAACCCAGCGGTAGCAAAAGGTGTGAAAAGGATTTTTTGAATAATTGATATAAATTTTTTGATCAGAAAGCACGCGCAAGTTTCGTTATAGAGAAGACAACGAATAATTAACTTACTCATTATATGTTTGATCTAATGTTACAAATGTTCTACATCCCATCAAAATTCATTATCATTATTTATTTTTTCTATAAGTTATGTACAATTGCATCACAAACTAGCAAGAAATGTTTCCGATGGGATATCACTCTTCTTCCCCTGAGAAATAAAAATAAGTTTACCGCAAATTCTAGCACTACAGAACTGCAGTTGATGAACTTGCAAGCTTGTAGCAAGATTCATCATTCACTATATGTGCAATTTATCCTCTGTTATTAAGTTCTTGACAATGAGTCTTGGCGTGTAAGTTCATAAACCGCAGGTTGTACTTCACTTCTATTGTTGGCGGAAGTTGACCACAAGAATAAAAAGGAAGAAGTATATATGCTAATATGCCACATACTGCAGTTAAAAAAAGGAAAAAATAAATATCAGTAGAAGTTATGCTTCAAACTTAAAGTGACAATTGCACAGTTGGGCAGATAAGTGTCTTAGGTTCTTTTCCCCTATGTATAATAGCCAAGTGGTGGTTAAAAAGAGTAAAGATTCGATTTTACCTATGCCAAACCCAATAACTTTGATGATTTTCCAGCTTCCAGCATGTCGCAGCAAAAGCTAGTGCAGCAAATCCTAAAATTACAAGCGGCCAGTGGAACCTTTTATTCAATGTACTTACGAGATTCCGGAACCATCTTCTAATATTTCGCCAGCTGAAACAACACAAACTTACAGCTTTGATCAATTGAATAGTACATTTAAACCAAATATAATTGGCATATTGAAATTTACCTATCAGTTACATATAAGTTCCAATCCACAGTGTGAAAGGTGAACTGATACGAAGTCAAAAACTCAAGTAGCCATCCGACAAAAAGGCCAACCGTCCCAATGATTACAACAAGAACAATATTTGCTGACCTGAAATTAATTATAAACAGAAGTTATTTGGTAGAGTACTAACTTCTGACGCAAAATAATGAGTTGCGTACCTCGTTGCACCAGTTACAGCTAACAGAGCTGTGACGATTGCAACAACTGTGTGAATCGCTCTTTTTGAAGTCTCACTTATGGTAGCCATGTATATAAATGTGCTTATCACAGCCATGAAAGAAAGCCAAAAGTCCATAAACTGAACAAATGTACCATGATTGTATTTAATATGAACAATGACAACTTAACAAAAAAGTGACCGGGTACTCAAAGAAACAGCAGAAATTGCTATTCTAAGTTTCTAACATCTCCTATAAGTTGTAATATACTTTTGAAGTCTTTATTTTAATTTCGTCGATAATCAATCAAAAAAAAAGTCCAAAATAAATACCTGTAAAACCCGGAATGATAAAACACACCAAGTACCAACATCACATGCATGATATAGCCCGCTTGATATCCCACTAGAAGTAAACAACACCCATTCTGCAAATGCCTGAGCAACATAACAATAACATAATAAATCTGATGAAAACAAATCGTACAGGTACATGTAAACAGATGGTCATTTTGCTATATGTTATGCATGCAAGAAGTTTTGAAATATAACTAAACAGGGACTAAGAAGGCTAGCATATTTGGCTAGACTACGAGTTACCAAGGGACAAAAAAGCAACTGGGAGTTCAATGTTCACGACTAAGTGAAATTATTAAATAATCACTTATGAAGGCTCTGGAGTGATGTGAGTAACCACTAAGTACAACTGAGCTGAATCTGGTTTGGCTGGTTAGTATATTTAAGGTGGAGTTGTTGATGCTGTCAAACCATTGTTGTAAAAGATGCATCAAAAGAGCGTCATGGTGTATGGCACAGCACAACACGACAATAACACGTTCGTCTTTTATGGTGTGCTGCAAATGAGAAGGTGCACCAAAATGCGCACACAGGGCACAGCACAAAGAAAGCACGCCTTTTTTATTTTTCAAGATCTTAAAAACACAAATCTAATATTTATATACTAGTATGTTTGACACGTCTGTTGGACGTGTGCAAAGAAAATTGAGAGCAAATTCATCTTATTCCAAAGTGATGTTCATATGCATAGATAATACTTGAGACAAATAAATAAGGTAAGATAATTTCTTTTTATATGCATAGAAGATCGAGAGATCTTGTGAATCTAGGGTTGGGATCGAAAGTGGAAGAGATGAAGAAGTATCATGGGTGGGCAGCTTTATACTACATGAACTTGAGAAGGATGAGCATTTCCTTATATTTTCGAATTTAGTTTTGATTTTTTGTATGAAGGTGATTTTGTAATTTCAAAAGCTTCAAAATGAAGTATTCTTATTATACATAATTTGTATAGGAATAGTTATGTCATTTCAAAATTTTCAAAATAGAGTATTACTATAATATATTGATTATAATCGTGTTCCTTTAATTAATTTTTTTTTTTAATGGGTTCTGAAGAATGACAAAAAAAATTGAGACCGAATTCTCTGTGGTTGAAGACTAGTAAATGCTCTAAAAACAATATTTTTAGAGAACATTCTTTGAGCAATGGTATAAATATTCCCATTTTTATTATGTACACACTATTAAGCGTAAACGCTTCTACGTTATTGAGAATTTATTTGAATCTGATTCAGATATCTGGTCGTATAAGCATTATAGCTTATTATCTTTTATTCTGCTTTCAAAATGACTTTAAAACTAAATTTTTATACTCATACCATTATATTTGATGATATCTTTGTAAAGTCTAGAAATCATTGCATATACATACTTATGTACACATGCATATACATACGTACAAAAAAATAGCTTGAAGGACAAACTTAAGGCCTTTTTAGCATCAAGGACGGCACGTTTATTTCCGTCTCAAGGATAAAGTTCGTAAGGTAGAATTATTGCACGCAATAAGGGTCATGACGAGCAATAGGAGGACGCTGCGGTGTCGATTGAAAAATTGGGGCTTCTATGAAGAGCTCGGCTAGGGTTTATGGATGGACGACGACGATTTTGAGGTTGGAGTGCACTGGTGGCGGCGAAGACAATGGAGATGTTGGCTATGTTTTGAAGATGATGCGGTAACTGTGACTAAGGAGTAGAAGCTTTGAATTGGAGAAAAAAAAGGCAGTATTATGATATATATTTTGTAGTATTATGATAATAATAATTATAATAGTATTTATAGATAAAACATGTACAATTTAGCTCATAATGTTATCTCATAGTAGCAGTTTGTGAATTGCAATAGCTGATTATGAACATTATCTCATAGTAGTAGTTTGTGAATTGTAATATCAGTTTTTAGATGAAATCTTAATTTTAGCTTACAATGCTATTTTAGAGTAGCATCTATGAACTACAGTAGCAGTTTTTGATTTGTAGCAGTATTTTGTAAATTGTAATATTATTTTGTAAATGAAGTGCATGACCTTATATTACAATGATATTTTGTGGTAGCATTTTATGTTTAAATAAAATGGCATAGTAGCATTTTTGCATTTGTTAATATTTTTTATATGATTTTTCGTATCATGATGCCGTATAGTATCATTTTGTAAGTGTTTAAATGATACTACACGGTATCATTTTGTAATAACATAAGTATTTAGTATCATTTTTATTTAATAAATTAAGAAAGAAAGATAGCATGTACTTTTTTACTTTACCTTCCAGTAGCGATTCATGTTTATATGCTACTACATAATAGCATTTTGTACTTATTAAATTAAAAAAAAATAACATTATTTTTTAGTCTTTCGTTGTAGCATCATTTTATGTTTATATGCTACGACAAATAGCATTTTGTTTTTACCAAATAAAAAATAGCATTTACTTTTTCTTGCGTCACCTTATAGTAGAAGTTCAAGTTTAAATGCTACTCCATAGTAGTATTTTGTATTTTACCAAATAAAAAAAAAACATTATTTTTTATATTACATCGCAGTATCGTTTTATGTTCAACTACTACGACAGTGCAACATTTTGTACTTACTATTATTTTTATGTAATGATACTGTATACAATTTGTATTTGCGGTAGTTTTCCTCTATAATTGATGATTGATGAGCAAGATGAAATGGAAAATGGTATCATAGTGTGTTGGAGGATGTGGGTGGTGTAGGTGATGCGAAGAAGCATGTGTTTGTTTGCTAGGGTTATGTTTTGAAAAGGTAGGCAGACTGCAGATGGTTGGGAAAGCGGTTAGGGTGGTGGTGGTGATTGGTCTGGCGGTGGGACAGCGGACCGACTGTAGGTGGAGTGCCAGCTGCTGCTGGAGCGCGGTTGTGGTGGCGCGGTTGAGAAACACAATGGAGGAAGAGACATGTTTTGTTCTTATGATTAAATTCTGAATGTGGTGTGGCCTAGCATCTAAAATTTGATACAAGTTTGTCCTTTAAACAAAATACCGTGTGTGTGTTTACACACACACTGATTATTTTGAGATATGTTATGACTATTTAAATTGATCAAAATTTGGTAGAAATGACCTCAAAGCATGTAAAAACATATCTACAAACTTTTATTTAATTCCGAATTGCGTGGTTTGAAAAATCAAAGGGGTGTATAGCAGAGAGGGGTGTAACTATATACACAAATACATATATAAGGATAATTATCAAATTTTATTTGAACAGTGCAGTTCGCCACACCGTATGCCAAGGCTTCATCAAGTTTTTGCAACAAGTACAACCCAAATGAGTTAGCCTTGGTTAATAAGTCTAACAGGGTGGTATGTTTAAACTGGATAGAGATGTACATGCAGTGAAGTAAATTTTATGCAGAAGAAATTGAATTTTGGGTCTAATCATATTTTGCTGGGAGGCAAATGTAATACTAAATAATAGGACTAGAAGACCTAGATAAGCATGAAACTGATGTGTGCTATTGTGGTCACATTTACGCACAACCAAATTAAACTGAACAGATGAAATGTATTTCCCCATTAAAAAGTAATTGTTGCTTAATTTTTTATCTAACGTTATCAAAGTCACAAGTTTCATGCCAAGTACGCATGTGAACCATTTTTGCATCTGTTACATTTGCTTCAGGTTTATCATCAGTTCATATAGTAAAAAGTTATCACGTTTTTTTCATGTCTTTTCACACTGAATAAAGTTGTAAAAAATTTTACTGGCCACAGATTAGTAAAAACTCATACCAGCAAGAAAAGAGTCAACATAACCAAAGTCCAATTAAAGGTTCTAATCCATTAATAAATGGGAATAAATAGAAGTACCTTCTGCCTAAGTGTCCAAAATGCAGGGAGTATGGCTGCTGCATTTGAAGATATGAGAAATATGGACTGCCAAATGTGTCCTGGAATTATAGACAAATAATGCCCACATTAAAGCTTAGAATAACAATTCTTTTAATACTTCAATCAAAGTAAATAAGATAAATTTAAACGGTTTACTTTGTTATATAGTTTTCTAAGTCACAGAAAAGCAATTTTCAGTCAATCAACAAATCTTTACTTGAAAAAAAAAAAGGTAAAAATAAGTTGTTGCATGTGACTGTAACCTTTACGGGAAACAAGTACATTGCTGCAATCAAAGCCACCATGATCACGGTCACAGACACAGTAGCTGTTAGCATACAGGAAAATGAACCATTAATAGAAATCACATATTATACATTCCCTACAAAAATAATTTTACTTAGGTTTGAAAAAAAAAAGGCAAGTGTTTCTTTTATAAAAAAAAAATGTTCAACCTGAAGAAAGATGACCCACTTTCATCTGTAGAATAATGACATTGTCCATTTGAGGAACACTTTTTAGGGCATCCCTCAAGATTAATTGACATCGTCAATCGTTTGTGCTGATCTGGAGAAGAATGTTTTAGTCCCAAACACCAAATTCCTTCTTTTGCATACAAAATATAAAAATTAATTTTTCTTTCTCTCGAATCAAATAATGCCATTATTGTCGATCCATTACTACTGCTTGTACAGTTTGCGTGATAATCCCAACTATCCATGGATGGTATGCCACTATACTTTGCATAAATCTCATGAGATAATTTACTGTCCGTTGTTAACTGAACGTGCATATTAGTCCCAGCAGCACCACGTGGAATAACAAACAAAAAATATGTCCACGTATCATTATGCGATGATGAATTGCTCAAGAGGTTGTCAATGGGAAAATCGTTATCAAATGAAAATTTACTTTCAATGTCTGCAGGAACTTTTTTATCCATCGGCAGGTAAAATGATTCAAAAGGAGAGCTTGGACTTTTTCTTGGAAGTCTCTGCAAATGAAATTTCTTTTAACACAACTAATATCATGGGTGATTAGAGGGAAACAATTCTATTTACACTATGAATAAACACGTATAAAGAAACACTTGTATTTGGATGTGATCTATCACATAAAAATAGTCTTGTCTATGCATGGGTTTTTTAGACGATTGCCAGTGAATTGGTGTCCAGTACTCGTGCCAAGTGACAGTAGGACAATAGACCAATCTTATGCATAAAATAAACAATAGGAGTAAAGAGGGCTCGATAATGTTTCAGTACCAAACAACAATAACATAGCAAAGTGCTAATCATAGGAATAAAAGGAAAACTCAGCATAGCATGTCTCTCTAACTTGTTTATTCTATTGCAATGTTAGTTTACTTTATTTACATGCGTACTCGTAAAAATCAGTCAAATTCAAATATTTATGACTTAGATACCTGAAGCATATGAGCATTCCATGTACAGTTGGGTCCTGCATTTCCATTATTGCAGTTGTTTATTTTCCATGCAAAGGAGAAACACACTTTGCTTGAATAATAACTTTTTGTTGTCTGATTAACAACCTGAACAGCAATATACCATCTTCCAATCTTTGGTAAATTTACTATCAAAGGAGCATGTTTTATATCAGCAGAATAATCATATATATCACTGAATGGTATAACATTATAGCGAGCATAAATCATTAAACTAAATCCATCTAAAGCTGCAGAGTTATTCACAGAAGACGTGTGATTCAGTTCAAAGTTAGTCGCGGTAATAGTAAAGTGAGATGCAATATTTTCAACATCCAGATAGTACAACTTAAGCTCTCCATAATTAAGACATGATAAGTCAAGAGAATTCTCGCATGTGCTTAAACTAAACGTTCCTGTGTTAGGTAGAGACTGAGAACATGAAACCATGTCAATAGTTTGGTTACAGTTTGGCCCCCCTGCATTTGAAGTGGGACATCCTTGTATGACCATGTTTGTGCTGAACTTATATGCATGCCCTCGGCTAATCTGTAAGTTAATACATGTTAATGCATGATTAAAGTGTAAAACAATTTACATTTGCATAAAATAATGAGAGCTGAATGTACCATTTTCGATTGAGTTCGCTCTGGCCCGAGTCCATTGAAAAATCCTAAGTACCATACTCCTGGATATATCTGCATTACATATATAACTATTGAAAACTTTCATAAAATGATAAATGAATAAAATGCTTTTAACATGAGTACAAATAAAACGCGCTACATGCACTATGTACATGTTAGATTAAGGAATACTGTGTGCATGGAATAAACTAGCTGATACATAGTCATACTGTGAGTCAGCTTGATAAGACATATTTGATGCATGAAGATTACATACCTGGTCATTTGACAAAACAATCGTAATATTTTTCTGAAATGGAACACATTGATCTTTTCCAATATCTTCACTACCCACAAATGATATATTGGCAAATGAGTTTAGTACTGCAAAGAAGAATAATTATTTTCAGCAGATTCCATTAATTGTTAAAAAGAATAATCATAATTTATAATAAACATACATGAACTAGTCAAATAAGACTGAGATATATCTGGAATAGGAGGGCTGCCATCTTTGAAGCATACCAAAGGAATGTTACTCCGTGAAATTTTATTAGTTTGTCCAGAACCCTGTAAATCAAAACAACATATAAGCAACGGAACAGTAGTGCTTACTACCACACTGAAGGTTGAGTTCACGGATGTAATAAGTTACACTTGCAACCGATTATTACATAACTTTAGCTAACGATGTACTTAAAAATCTAGGAAATATGCAAAGGAAGAAAAAGATATTGTGATGTAAAAAATCAGTTCCTAGACTAAAAGCACATACTACATGTAATATGTTCCATCCACTAAGCTACCTCCACCAGTCAAAATTGGAAAATTTACCATAAGTGAAAGTGACAAATTACAACTGTCCCATCCTAATCAAGCCAGTACTTAGACATTTGACTAGTTCCTTATAAAACAACGAAGGGAAAAAAAAACTCAGATGATTTATATTGGATTTTCAAACTTCCAACTTTGGATCAAGGTTTAAATTATACATGATTCCCCAAACACTTTTCACAGAAAATCACAGTCATGACAAAGGAATTGCATACATGATTAAACATTGAGTTGTTTAAATAGGCAATGGGAGGCAAGCTTGATAGAGTATGCACATCTATGCCATGTATATATTGATTCAATGTAATTCATATGCATCTTTTGGCACAGATATTCATCTACTTGCAGGAAAAAAAAAATACTGAATTCTAGAATTCAACCAACTTAATGCAAGCAGATTTACGAAATCAAGGCACAAAGAGGCTCAAGATATGATAAGAATTTAAAAAGACAATTTGAAGCTAAGAATACTTACAATTTCAACATTAGATATAAATGTCAGCACAAATGAAGAGAATGAAGGAGGAATCTCAACTGCATAGAAACAGAACTAAATGTCTGAACATTCACATAGCTAAGTGATTATAAATCAACTCTAATTGCACTACAATGCCGATAACAATAGAATTATCAACCTAATTAACAATCTCAATTGTTTTATCTAGGCAAGTAAAAAATTACAAATTTAGAAGACCGAACAAAAATAGATTAGCCCAATTTTGACTGTATGCATTTTCCGTAGCTCAGTATAAGCACTTCAAATGTGATGAACAAACACAAAACCCGTAAAAAAAAAATGATAATCTGAGAACCAATTTTCTAAGAAGCAGCTACAGCAGAATTAAATCTTTGACCGACCATGCACGATAATACCATACAGCTAAATCGAAATCTAACAAAATCAAGTGAATTTCAGAAAAATAACAAACGAATGGTCAAAAGTTAAATGAAATACCTCTTAAATAAAGCCAATCATAAGGAGTAATCCATTTCACGGGTTGAGTGAAGCCAGAGATTACAAATGACCGTTCTTGGCACTTGCATACACCAATAAAAATTATCAATATGCCCAATACTCTGAAAAGGGAAAGAATCCAAAACCCCATGGGTATCTAATTTGGAGAGTATAAATGGGAGAATGTGAGAATAAACCATAAAAAGGTACAAATGGTGATATTGAAAATGAGCGTGTCGTGCGTAATCAACTAAAAGTATTTCTGGGTTACAACTTAGTTCACACTTGAATACTTAATGTCGAAGTAGCATACAAGTTAACAAAATGATTGAAACACGAAAAATGATTTATATGATTATTTTAGAGCGTCGATAAAAACATCCAAAATGTACTCCGCAGCACACTCGTTTCCAAAGAGGGTCGAATGACGCTAAAAACATCCATAAACCCTTTTTACAGTACCATAAAATTTATAATAACAATTAATAAAATTACCTGCTTTCTAACACCACGTTTAGTTTTTCACTAATCTCTACACCATCAAAGTTCATATTTCAACTCTCTTCCTAAATTCATAACATATATTATCATTGACTATCAAAAATTTTCTCTGAAGGTTCATAAAAATCAAAATTATCTCAAATTCTATTCAAAATCTAACATAATTTTATAATCAGATACCAAGCAAAATTTAGCATAAAATTCGAAATAAATAATTAAAAATAATACGTGAAGGGGCTGCTTCTGATTTAGTTTGGATGATTTTAGATGGTTGTCTCATCTCTTGATCTGGAATTAAGAGTTTTTAAGGGTTTTTTTTACTGCACCATGACATTGTTACTCTTTTGCTTGATTTTGGATGATTTTCTCATCTCTTGATTTGAAACTAAGAGATTTTAAAGGAATGGTAGTTTTCTAGTTTAAGTTAAGCAACGAAATGAATGAGATCGGATGATGGCAGCCTATAGAGGAGGGCATGGTATTAATAATTGAATGTAATGTTAAGTTGTGGTATTTTTTAATGTTGGTATTAAGAGAAGGTTTATGGGTGCTTGTAGTAACACACTTGATTTATGTGCGATTTAATAGTTAACACCAACAACATAAACACTAATAGAGTTAGAAGTATGTCTTAGGGGTAATTATGTAATTTATTATATATATATATATATATATATATATATATATATAATTCGATAACCAATCTTATTCGACTTATATACTTAATATAATATTTTATATTAATTAACTAATTAAATTAAAAATATATTTAGTAGAAAATTCATAAGTAGTATGTTCTGTGATAGTAGTTACAAAATATTGTAACCATGAGTAATTTATCATAATGAAAACAAATATACCATTTTAAATATTCCTTGTCAAGATATATCAAGACTAGAAATTAATAAATCTATTGAGACTGGAGTACGTAACGCTCTTCAAATGTTGGACAATATATTACTCATGCTATTGGGGGCACAAAGTGTTACGTATTGGTAGTTATTGGATAGCTATGGAATGACTCGCTCAATAATTTTTTGTTGGTTAAATATAACTAAGGTCAAATAGAAAATATCGATATGACCGAATTACACAATTCTCTTCACTTGAGAATACTGTTGACATTCAATGTGGAAGCTCCGCTTTGATTATAGTAAAATCGTGACACGATGTCCATCAAACGACTATAGTTGAGTCGAGTGGAAGCATTAGAAATGAAACCTATTCAAAAGAGGATTAGCCTTCTTAGTTATATGAGGTTAGTATCACGGTCAACTCAAGCCAACTCAAAGTCAAATATCTATAGGCAGAGGAGTTCGTTTAATAATAATTGTTATTACTAAACTAAGGACTCTTTGTTTGGAATATAGAACTGAATATGAATGATATTGAAATTTTGACCATTACCAAATTCTATAAGTTCAAAATAATATAGTTTCGATGAAGAGAATGGTGTAAACACTAGTCACAATCGGGTAGCACTTAACAAAATAAAATTAGATTTTACCGAAACCAAGTAAGCTGCAAAATTTAGTCAAAATGTCACACCATCTACTAGGTGACGTGTAAACGTTAATATTTGTATAGTTCAATATTAATCGCTGATCAAATTTACACCGAACGAGTCACGCAACTGAAATAATGAATTCTCCTTTGACCAACCAATTTAATTAATTTGTAGTTATTATAGATTAATTAAATTAATTAATACTTATAAAATATTAATTATAAAATTTGATTTTGATTTGATGAATAAATATTATTAGATATATTTGTAATGGTTATAAATATATTAATCGACATACGATATCGATAAACATTAAATTGGATTTAATTGCATAATCTTTTATTTAGGCTCCAAAATGGGTTTAAAGCCCATTCACAAGGTTGACAGGATCGTCCCATATAGCGGTATAAGGTGCGACCTAATGATAGGATTAAAGAGGCATTGAGATGGTAGGCTAAGGTAGAAGAGAATTGGTAAGAGATGATGTAGGTTCTTGATCCTAAAATATCTCTTAATTCTCTCCACATAAGCATCTCCACTCTCACTTGTTTTGGATTCCTTTTACCCTCCATACCACTCTATCTCTGGTCAAATTACCCCTTGAAAGAGTGTATGAATTGTGTATTTATATCTAATATGCAACTGTAATAAAAAGCTATCCCATAACTAATAGAGTAAAGTGACTAATAGTAAAGAAACAACCACACCAGAGTTTTTATACTGGTTTGGACCTCCCATCCTACGTCCAGTTCCGAAGCTTCTCTTCGGCTTTAACTAGTAAACAACCCTCACTTTGCCTGGAGGAATAGGCGTGATACAAAAGTTCTTTCTAAGACAAGTATGAGTTCTTGGAAACACTGATTTTGACTGCACAGTACAAATCTTCCTATAATCTCCTTTGAGTAGTATGTGTACGTGAAGCTCTGCTTTTAGGAAGTGATAAAGGGTGATATTGTTTGTTTTTAGAAATCAAAATATGCAAAGAATATAGATATGAGATTTAGAAAATTCAAAGTAAGTTTATTCCTAGAATCTTTACATATTTATAGACGTTGAAGAGTTTTTACGAAAAATAGTATCCATTAGAGTTGTCTATTTCATTCTAAAGGTCGCAATCATAGAGGAGAAAGAGATGTGATGAAGAGTTATGGAAGCAACCGTTAAAATGAAGTAGATGACTATTTGTAGTTTATGGCCGTTACCCAACACAGACGTCTGTCCATAACATTCAGACATTTGAGCGTATGTGTGTGTATATATATATATATATATATATATATATATATATATATTTAACAAAAGCCATACTCAGACGTCTGCATGTTTTAACACACGTCTGATCAGTATTCGTATTTAAAATCAGAAACTTTTGACAGATGTCTGTTATACAATGTCAAACGTCTAACATATGCTATTTTCTACACTTCAGCCTTTTGATATATAAAGAATTGAAAGAATTTTTCCGCGCAATGTTTGTGCTAAAAACTACTAAAGGAGATTTTATAAGTTATATATCTATGACAATAACACACTATATTAGGTTTTCTAATACAAATGACTCTTCTCCTTTTCTAGTCGTCTTGAAGTTGAATTCTGAAAGCCTCTATCTGTAAGTAAATGAAATATATATTGTATGTGTATGATTGAATAGTTGTTGTCATCGAAATCATAGAAGAGTGGTTCTAACATTCTCCCCTTTTTGATGATGATAACTATACAATTGCTTTATCAATTAATAATTACAATTGCTTTATCAATTAATAACTCCCCCTGAATGTGATTACCCCTTATATTCATGTAGTATGATATTTCTCCATCTTTGGCATTATCAAAAAGACATATAGATGGAGTAAAATATGAGAAAGTGAACAAATATAAGTCCACGGATAATCATAGAGAAGTATCAATTAGTTATTCAAGCACATAGTTTTAGAATAAAGCATAATAAGAATACATAAATAAATACTATCGGATTTACAAAGAAAATCTTACTCATAGTGATAATATCCCCAAAAGGTTGACGAGTCCTCATTATATGTACCTTGATGCCATTGATACTGGTTAGCATACTCCTCATCTTCCTAATAGAGACCTTGGAATGACATGTAGTAGTTATAGTCTTGGGGGTCTTGGGGGTCTTGTGGAGCTTGAGGATCTTCGGAGGGAAATGATAAACCCTCACTCTCTTCAGTATCAAGACAAATAGGGGCATTTCCATGACGAGAGTGTTGTGATGGTTCTTACGAAGGTCCTGCTCCGGAAGGTGGGCCTGAGTGAAAAGCTAGTGGT
Organism: Allium cepa; assembly: GCA_030765085.1. Taxonomy (NCBI): domain Eukaryota; kingdom Viridiplantae; phylum Streptophyta; class Magnoliopsida; order Asparagales; family Amaryllidaceae; genus Allium; species Allium cepa. Next base: position 351,072,495 of record CM060928.1, read on the forward strand.
GGTGGTGAAGGGGATGGAGAAGATGAAAAGTAAGAGAAAGAATGACCACGAACTTTTCGGAGAACCTTCCTCAAAGTTGAAACAACCTTTTATAATGTCTTTTCTACTTTGGTAATACAAGTAGAAAATGACCATTCCAAACGTGACATCTTTTTATCTAGCACCTTTTGGTTTAAGGAGGGAAGACATTGGTTTTGTGGTGCAATATTCCGATAATTTTCTCCTGGACTCGCTGCTAACCTGGCTCCTTGTATTTCAGAATCAGAGTAGTACTAAGATCGAGTTGTAGGTGCTTGTTGATGTTGTTAAGGAGGTTGATATTGGGAAAAGGGAATTATGTTCGACGGTGTTTCTGGGAGATGCATTAAGGAGAGAAAGCTAATGCCACTATCTTTGACAGATATTTCTTCATATTGGGAGAGATATGAAGGAATTCGTAATGACCGTAGAATTCTCATGATGTAGGGAGCATAAACAACGCTATGATGGGTTGGTGTCCAAAACTTTTAATTTGGTCAAAAATGTATTGTGCCTAATTTACTTTAATTTGACCGAAAATAGCATATAAAGCTTTATGATCATCATCGTAGACTTGTTCGTGACCACCTAATCTAGGGATGATAGTGTTTATGAGCATTTGGTTAAAAAGTTGAGCTCATAGACGAAAATTAGATGGTTTTAATTTTCAAAAGTCGTCTTCCTAAATAAGCTGAGTAATAGTATCTCTGGGGCATAACATTTATCAAAAACGTCTTGTAATGAAATTCCGTCATAAGAGAAATTAAGAATTTGCCCAATCATTTCGACATTGAGTTTTATCAAATGACCATAAACACTAGTCCAGATCCAGTTATCCTCATCAGAGGGATTCCAAAGGACGAATGAATAAAGATTAATTAGGAATAGAAATACCGCAAGTTGGTCAATTTTCCTAACATTGTCGTCGTAATTGACCAAATGGTAGAGTTTGAGCATCCTCAAGCAGATCCATCGCATCGTAGTGGATGAAATGGCGAATAGGATAGAATGGTCAGGTGTAGAAGGGTTTCTTCTCTAATTCTTGTAGACTTTGTTTGCTATGCTCTTTCTCCATAATCCACTTCTCAATGTAGTGATCAGTGGCAAATTATTGAGAGGGTGGTTGTGAGCTTTGTCCAATGGAAGCTATGCGACGTTTTGGAACCGGATTCTTAGGTTTAGGGACCATTGATTTGGTAACTTGGGAAAATAAATTATATTGGGGTTTTATGGTTTGCCGAGGGTTTTGAAAAATGAACGGTGAAAAAGAAAGAAAGTGTAAAAGATAATTTATAGGAGGGTGAAGCGGTCGGGTAGAAGTTGCATTTAGACGTTTGGTATTAGGGAATTAGACGTCTGAGCGTGGAAATGTTTGTAGGCAGAGAAGATATAGACGTCTAAGAAGAAGTATAGACGTTTGTCTTTGAAAATGGTATGTTTCCAATGCACTGAGACAGACGTCTGACTATAATTTCAGACATCTATGCTGAAGCGGAGTTGTATTTTATTTAGCAGAGGTCTATACAGATGTCTGACTTTTTATTCAGACGTCTGTGCTTAAACTGTTCGTATTTTTTATTTCCAGAGAGAGCCAACAGACGACTGGCATTTTATACTGACATCTGTTCTGAAGGAAAAAATATTGGTCATATTTTTTAGACGTATAAGGTTATGGTAGATGTCTGACCTCAAGAAAAATAGATTCCCGTGTAACTATTCAGACATCTGATGTTTCGTGCCAAACATTTGGTCGTATGAAAATTTGCTTATTGCCTCTATAAATCTTGATAATTTTTTTTTATGGAAAATCAAAAAATTACAAATGATTGTAAACATATTTATTATATATATATATATATATATATATATATATTAACCGTCTGATTTGGATGAAAATACTTCTTCAGTTGCCAGCCGAAGAATCAAGAGAACGATAGTTTTGTTTCTCCCGAGAATTCACTTCAATCTTGGTATTCTCGAATAACGGCCTAAGTGGAGATCAGTAAGGATATACAGGACTATGTTCTGTATTAGATGACACTTCTCCCTATAACCTTCATAGAGTGACCTTGTGAGCTCTTGAAGGAGTCTCTCATGCACGAGGCGACCGCTGATGTAAGCAATCTTTCGTAGGTGAATGACCACAAATGGCGAGGCTACATTTTTCAAGAAAGTTAAGATAAGCACCTTGACGACGTTGTTTATAATACATCTCCCTTTGAACTCCTATCATTTCCTATTGATAATGATGGATATCGTCAACTTTATCGAAGAGAGAGGCTAATTGAAAGTCAATTCCATGTGCCTCTCTTTCCTTTTGGAGGGAAGCCAGTATGGTAAGTGGGTGAAGGAATGCTATTTAGAGATGGAGATGGTGTCGGGGTTGAAAGTATATAGGACCGTATAATATGGATAAACAGTAATACAGAGTATAGATAGTAAATAACGTGGAATATAAAAGCAGTATAGTAAAATGACACCAGAGATTTTATACTGGTTCGGAGCACCGTCCTACGTCCAGTCCCAGACTTCTTCTGGAATTTCACTACAACAACCCTCACTTAACCCGGAGGAACAGGTCTATACAACCCTGAGCAGCAGAACAGGGACCTGAGCAGCAGAATAGGATTTCGCCTCAGCAGCCGAAGAGGACTTCACGCCTGAGCAGCAGAACAGGACTTCAACAAATACAAAAGTATATTTGACACTGTGTGTTCTTGATAACACTGATTTGTCTCTGATAGTACAAACTTCCTATAATCAAATCCTCAAGTGTATGAAGTGTATGTGAAGATATGAAAGGAAGGTAATGCTAAGAATCGAAGATTATGAAAGTTAATTTGGAGATTCCAAGCAATAAAAATGTATGCTCACTGTTTGAATGTAAATATTAAAGCACAAGAAGAGTATTAGAGAGTTAGAATGAAAATCGATGAATATGAAGTGTTTGGGAGTATCTATATATAGTAGTTGAAGAGTTACTGCCATTGGTGAAGGGTTCTGACGAAGAGGAGCGTCCATTTCCGTTCAGAGAAGAGTTGCTTCCCTTCGCAGAAGAAGATGTCCTTTCAAAAATATGAAAGTTGGGTTCAGGTCAGTCGACTGGTCGTTTTGGTCAGTTGACTGATTACAGAGTGTAAAAAACTCTCGGGATCAGGTTCAGTCGACTGACTTAGATCATCCAGTCGACTGAATTTAAAAACATGCACATTTATGTTAAAATGCACAGATTCAGTCGACTGGTTGATTGTATTCAGTCGACTGAATTCTGTTGTTAAGCAAAAACTGCAGTAGCTCATTTGGTTAGAGTACTTGCCTTCCAATCTAGTGACCTGGGTTTGAGCCCCGCTCCATGCATTTTTTGAAAACTTGATTTTGATTAAAATATGCATGCAAGTTTATGTAAATGATGATTCTTGAGGAAAGATTTTAACAAAGCACTAACTAGACTCTATATACATATTTCATGACTCTTGTTAAAATATATAACTATATGAACCATACTTTGAGTCGTTGAGTCAGGATGATGTCGTAGTCGTAAATTCGTGAATTTTTGTCAGCAATCAAAACCTATGATCCAACAGGGGTGACTTTTTTGGAGAGACGTAGGTGCTCCCGAAAGATGGAAAGGTGTAGTCAATCGTAGAATATGTAGAATCATGATCCGAAGACATTTTTGATATACTAGTTTTGAAAGCTGTTTCTTTGGCTAAGTATAAAAATTTGGATAAAATTTCTGATAAGGTTCTCATATATATATATATATATATATATATATATATATATATATATAATATACTATTTTAAGAGGAGTAAGTTTCTGTTAATAAGAATTTTTTATCAACACCCCAAAATTATAACAAAGAATGAGAATTGTCTTTTAGGCAAGAAGTGTGAAAAGGAAAGTATGACTCCTTTATGAATTTCCTCTTGAATAAGCTTTAACAGGCGGGAATTATTCAGGCCAGCCTTTCGATTGTATCGAAAGGGTTAGGTTTCATGATTAACGATCTTTTGATTTTGTTAGGATGAGTAAATCCTACTTTCAAAGGCCTTCCTCTTTGAATTGATAGTGATTTCTTAGAACATTTTCCCTTTGAAGGTTTCAACCTTGTTAGAAGCCTTGGAGGTTGTGTGATAGGACTTATTCCAAGAATTTGGATTTATAGGTTCCGACCTGTCAGATTTAAGGTGGTCTAATTGATAAAGCTTGAACCAGGAAATTGGCTCTGGGTCCGACCTTGTCGAGAGCTTTAAGCTATTGAATAGTTTAGACTTAAGCGAAGGGTTAAAAGTGAGGGTTTCGCCCTTGTCGAAAGCCGGGTCCTTAGGCTTCCTGAATTAGTTGAGGATTTAAGTGTATAATTACTTGGCTTTGACTTTGTCGATGGCTACGGCTCAACGGAAGATAACTTGGAATCTGTTGCTGAAGTTATTAGAATTTGGAGGGGTTTTGACTGTGTCGATTGTAGCCTTTCGATGGAGATAAAACCTGAAATTTAAAGGTGAATCCAACAAAAACTTTAAGGGAACAGTAAAGTAGACTAAAGTATTCGAGACTTCCCATTATCCAGCAAAGAAAACTTTATTTCTTTAAATCCTCAAATAGATTTACAAATTATGGTTACAATGCTTTTCTTAAGAGTACACAAGTTGGGAGTAAGAGGAATCAAATCCCCAAAACGTGACCCCTCGGGTCTTATTTATAGATGTGGGTCAGCACCTTTCGACCTTGATGCTTTTGAATGGTTTGGAAAGTGGCTGCCGAGTGACTTAAGTGTGCAGCCGCTTTTTTCGAAAGGTCTGGTGGTGCTCCTCTTCTTTGAGTTGTCTTGTAAGTGCTTCCAACTCTGTCGATAGCCTTTGCTCATTGTTTACAACGATGTGTAGGATCGATTTCACCCTAGAGGGGGGGTGAATAGGGTGATACTGTTAATTATAAAAATTAATTGCGGAAGCTTATAATTATTTTAACACGGATAAATCAAAATTATAGAAGCATAGGTAATAGCAGAATAATAAATGCAGAAATAGAACAACACAAAATTTACCCAGCTTCGGCAAAACCCTGCCTACGTGCTGCCCCCAAGGTTTCTACTAGAAATTAAGTAGTCACACGCTTACACACGTAAACTCGGGACACACGCTACTGACTAACCTATCTCTACGCTTAAAATCCTGCCACAACTCAGCCACTGAGTTGCGAATTCTCAAACTACGCCACGTAGTTTGTCCCATAGTCACACAACTAGTAATTACCTAATTTTCAAAAGAAAATACAATTTAAAAAACAATTAAAACAAAAAATCTAACAAAACCTAATTAAATCTCAATTAAAAACAAGCTCGGCCCAACTTAAAAAAAACCGTGGCCTTATTTCTTTTATCAATGTCGGTCGTTCCTTCTATTCTTTGTTTTGTATAATGGCGGCTCATTCCTTTGTTCCTTTGCTTGCAAATTAGGGCTTTGTATAAAATTGAAGAAGCCGACTTTAATTAGTTTGATCAGGTGGATTGTTCTTCGTGATTGCTTGACGATCGATTGTACTTTGCACACGGCTTCTCCTTCTCGATCGAGTTCAGTGATTTGGTATGTGATCTATTCCTTTTGCTTTTCTGTTATGCTTGCTTGAACTCGATTGATTGAAAGCTGATGATGATTGGGTTTTATATAGGGTTCGTAACCCTTGATTTTCGTTCGTATACATTTATTTGAATTTGTCAATTTATTCATCTCGACCATTCGATTTTGTTTTGATGTTGATGATGGTTTCTGACTTGTTCTAAAACCGTATATTTTGTTTCCTTGATTGACACGGCTTTGAATTGATTGTGATTGATTTCTTGCTCACCACCATTTCAATTTTGCTGGCATTTTGTTGACTTCAGTCACTTTATATTGATACTGTTCTTCACTCTGTTGACTTCAGCTTGTACCTTGATTTACTTGCGGCCTTGACTTTGGTATTTTCTCTGTTGGCATTGGCTCTTGATAACTTTGAGATGAAACTGTTGATCCATTGGATCTGGCATTTCAACTTGTATTCATTTGATTTGAGAATTTCTGGTTTGTATGTTCGATCACTGATTTGCTTGGAATCCACACCCATTTAGTCCAAACATTGTCGTTTGTTGTTCTTGTAGTCTTTGGTATCACTCTGTTTCACTGGTACATGTGCATTGCTCACTTCTCTGTTGACATGTGTATTGCCTTCATACTTTATGTTGTCTGGCTTGTAGTTTCTTGAAATTGTCTTGTTGTCATGTGTTGGTTCATCACTTGTGTCAACTACTAACATGTACATGTTGGTTTGGTCTGGAATATTTGAGTTGATATTGGCCATTAGTTCACTTGATCTTGTTTATGATAAACTGCACTGCATGTTGAACCTGTTATTGCTTGGATATTGAACTGCTTCATGTAGTCTGGTATTTTTATTTCACTAGTTGTTCACTGGTCTTCGAGACAGTTCCTGTAGTGTCTGCATATAAATGGTCTTGTATCACTTCTCTGCAAACTGTTGCATTATATCTGATATTGAATTATTTCGAGTTAATGCTTTGAGCTAGTTTGCACCGCCTATATATATACATGATGTTTCACACGCGTATATATGTATGGTTGCTTTCATGTGGTAGCTGGACTTGCTCGAGTTCATATATCTGACTTCGGTCATTTTTGAAATTGCTTTAGTTTCTTTGACTTGTATGTGGTCAGACTTGATTGACTTGTTGTTTCGAACATACTTCAATTCATGCGTACTTGGTGCCTGGTCCATGTGAGTCTGTTGGGCCGAGTTGTCCTATCTGCAGTGCACTGTTCTATATGTTTGCTTCATGCTTCATTGTTATTTTACTGGCTCTCTCACTTTGTCTTGTTCAACATATGTGTTTAGCCTTCGACTTTGAACTGTTTGCATATGAGCTGATATGTGTTTGTGTGCATATTCTATTTGGTGGCATTTGGTTGCATATCCATCACTGCACTGTTTGGTTGTATTTGAATTTTATGCTCGACAGTTTTATGATGTTTTGTAGCGCACCTGAGTTGAATCTAGCTTAAAGCTCGGGTTTGATCTTTTGCTTGTGTCGTGACATTATTTTTATTGCACTTGAGTTGAACCCGGCGTTTTGGGTTTGACCTGTGCTCACCTGTCCCTGTAATTCTATCAAGTGTATATATCGGTGTGCACGACCATGTGGCATATACAGTGATACACTGTGTATGTCACAAGCTGTTCGTGTATGCTGAATTCAAAATTAAACGATGACGAACAACCTAAATAACTGAGGCAAATGTTATTTTCAAAATCCACATTTTATTTTATACTGCAAAAATATTTTATTTTCAATTTTACTGCGTCAATATTTATTTCTGCAGATTGCTCGTTGCTAGATTCAATTTGGAGTGAAGTTGAAGATAAAATACGAGTTGAGTGAACGAGTGATATGTAATGAGGTCAAGGTCAAATGTAAATGTGAATCATGATGTAAAATTGTACTGTAATTGAAATTGTATATATATATATAGTGAGAGCTTGAGATTTGTACTATTCAAAAATTGTAATAAATATTTGTTTGAATAAAATTTCTGTTTGAATTCAAATTCTGTGTTATTTATTTTATTCAGCAAATAATTATTTAATCTATGAAAAATAAAATAGTACATTAACAAATACATTTAAACGAATATATATATGTTTATTATCATCAAAAAAAAGTCATATAATCGCATATTCAACAATCTCCCCCTTTTGATGATAACAACCATATATTTAAGATTTTGAAACATATTAAATGTATTTGATGATTCCATTTGCTCCCCCTATTTGAATGCTTTCTCTCTACAAAAAGCTCCCTCTTCATATATGCATGCAATTAAAAATATGCAAATGAGCCTAGATGCAAATAGAAAATATTTGACCTTTACTTGATTTTATTTGACAAAATCTTAACTTTTCTCTCCTCCTTTTGTTATCAGCAAAAGAGTAATAGTGTTAGAAAAAATAGAGATAAAGTGATCGATATTAATCCAACATTAAAACTCAATTGAATATAAATATTAAATTTCAATAAACAAATCAAACAAAAATCATAAATACTTTGTTAGGCGCATATTCCACTTTTAGAATGATGGGAATGATGTCATCATATAAAACCATACAGTTGTATCTATTTGTGGTATATTTATATCAGGAATTTGAATATCCACCAACCATGCATAACCGTTAGGACTTTTAAATGAGATTAGTAGCATTCCAATTTTATTTTTAAAAAATGAATTCAAATATCTTCTAGCCACACATAACCATGAGGACTTTTAAATGGGATTAGAATCAACTTGATGATTTAAAAAAAAAAATTATATGCATTCCATACATGCATAACCGTGAGGACTTTTAAATGAGCATAGAAGCACATTCCAATTTTATTTTTAAAAAATGAATTCAAATATCTTCTAACCACACATAACGGTGAGGACTTTTAAATGGGATTAGAATCAACTTGTTTATTTTAAAAAATTAATTTTGATATGCGTTCCATACATGCATAACCGTGAGGACTTTTAAATGAGCATGGAAGCACATTCCAATTTTATTTTTAAAAAATGAATTCAAATATCTTCTAACCACACATAACCGTGAGGACTTTTAAATGGGATTAGAATCAACTTGTTTATTTAAAAAAAAATAATTTTGATATGCGTTCCATACATGCATAACCGTGAGGACTTTTAAATGAGTGATATGCGTTCCATACATCCAGGAAGTGCCTTGCTCTAGCCCTTTGTGGCGCAGACAGGGGCTTATTTGGTGCTCTACCCTGGCCATCTTAGCGTAGATAAAGGCTTACTCTATCCTCTCTCTAGGAGGTGGCTTACCCTGGCCCTTTTGCGGTGCGAATAAGGGCTTGTTCGGTGCTCTACCCTGGCCATCTTATGGCGTGGATAAAGGCTTACTCTGTCCTCCCTCCAGAAGGTCCTTACCCTAGCACTTTTTCAATGGGATAAGGGCTTGTTCAGTGCTTTAACCTGGCCATCTTATGACACGGCTAAAGACTTACTCCGTCCTCCCTCCAAGATGTGCTCTGCGTTGGCCAACGCGGCACGGGCAGAGGCTTTACTATCATCTTAGATAGACTACCATCTTAGGTAGTATCCAAATATAAGGAGCATTTCACTCCCAACCATGTAGATATTTCTTTGAAAAGCCACTCTTTATTGATTCTTTCTCAAATTTTCTTTACATATTCTTTGATCTTTCCTTGTTGAAAGAAATTTATAATCATCCCCTCTATGGCTCTGCAATGGTTAGTTTCATGACCATTCATCATGTGGTAATGACAATAGGATCCTCTCTGTTTTCTTTTATGTTTTGGCCTCCTTTTATGTGATGGCCAGTAGTTAAGCTTATCCTTTGTAAGCAAGTAGACATTCTATATGGAAGTTGTCAAGTTGCACTCTTTTGGAAGTCTAGACTTGAAACTTAATTCTTGCGGATGGCCTTTTGACTTTTTTTTTCTTTGGCCTCATTATTTCACATTCTTCGATTGATTTTATTTTTACCACCCTTTGAATTTCTTGAGTTGGAAGTGCTCTTATTGTAGTTGATTGCCACTTATGTGCAAAGGCATTGTAATCATCGGTTATCTCTTTCTCCAAGATTGTGCCTTTTGAATAGTGTTTTATTGCTCTTCTCATCTAATTGGTGACATTGTCACTTCCTATTGTTTTCTTTCCAAGTGCAAAGATTGGGTGGGATCTACATGAAAAGGATTTCAACTCCATTTCTCAAGATCATAAGATTCTGTTTTCTTTTTGTTTATAATCCTTAGAGCTTCTCGTCTTAGCCTTTGCTCTTTATCTTGATTGGAGCTCTTGATGAACCTTGAAGGGAACTTTATCTCTTAGGGCTCAAAGGATCCTTGTTCCGATCTTATGATTCTTCTAGTCATGGTTTACTAAAGTAGATAAACTTGAAGTACGATTGAACTAAGTAGGGTTAGAAAATAACAGTGTTGGGGGTTTATCCAAGTTAGAGGTTCGAGCCCTTTTTCTAGCACCAAAAATGTTAATAAGAATTTCTTGTCAACACCCCAAAATTATGATAAAGAATGAGAATTATCCTTTAGGCAAGAAGTGTGAAAAGGAAAGTATGAATCCTTTGTGAATTTCCTCGTGAATAAGTGTGAATAGGCGGGAATTATCCAACCAGCCTTTCGACTATGTTGAAAGGGTTAGATTTCGTGATAAACGATCTTTCGACTTTGTTGGGATGAGTAAATCCTACTTTCAAAGGCCTTCCTCTTTGAATTGATAGAGATTTCTTAGGAAGTTTTCCCTTTGAAGGTTTCAACCTTATCGGAAGCCTTGGAGGTTGTATGATAGGACTTATTCCAAGAATTCAGATTTACAGGTTCCAACACCATCGGATTTAAGGTGGTCTCGATGATAAAGCTTAAACTAGGAAACTGGGTCTGGGTTCCGACTTTGTCGAGAGCTTTAGGCTATTGAATAGTTTGGACTTAAGCGAAGGATTAAAAGCGAGGATTTCTCCCATGTTGAAAGCCAGGTACTTAGGCTTCCTGAATTAGTTGAGGATTTTGGTATGTAATTACTTGGCTTCGACTTGTTTGAAGGCTATGAAGGGAAGATAACTTGGAACCCATTACTAAAGTTATTAGAATTTGGAGGGGTTTCTTCCGTGTCAATTGTAGCCTTTCGACGGAGGTGAAACTTGAAATGTAAAGGTGAATCCAACAAAAACTTTAAGGAAACAGTAAGGTAGACTATTCGTGAATTCCTATTATCCAGCAAAGAAAACTTTATTTCTTTAAATCCCAAATTGATTTACAAATTAAGGTTATAATGCTTTTCTTAAGAGTACACAAGTTGAGAGTGAGAGGAATTAGATCCCTAAAACGTGACCCCTTGGGTCTTATTTATAGATGCAGGTCAACACCTTTCAACCATGATGCTTTCGACTGGATCGGATGGTGGCTGTCGAGTGACTTATTTATGTTGCCGCCTTTGACGAAAGGTCTGGTTGGGCTCCTCTTCTTTGAGTTGTCTTGTAAGTGCTTCCGACTTTATCGATAGCCTTTGCTCATTGGTTCCGAAAATGTTAGTTACACCTAAGTTCTTGTTTCTGATCTAATGCGAAACCCTTACTGGACCATATAGTTCTAACCGGTTCGAAAGGCTTACTATAGCTTTTGAAAGAGTTACTTAAGATAACACTTGCTTTCTATCAGTTTGAATGAAGGCAACACCATTGCCTTCGAAAGGTATAGCTTCAACTTAGTCGAAAGGTCTTCATCTAGTCGAAAGGTCTTCATCTAGTCGAAAGATTGTTAATGACGGAGGAAGGGTGCTTTCAACTACCTCATCTTCTTCAAAAGGTAAGAACCCTTTGGATATTGACTGGAAACACCTTCTGACGCCTTCGAAAGGTCCTGAAGCTTCCAGATTTTGATGGTAGCATCCCTTTAACTCCTTCGAAAGGTTCTGCTAGAACTCTTTTCGTGTTCTTTACTCAAAGAGGTCTTGACTTAGTCGAAAAGGTGAATATTTGGAGTAACGGTTTTGTTTATTAGTTAGTAAAGAATGTCAGCTATAAGACATTGGTTGTTAGAAATAAAAGAAAAATAAATGGTTAAAAATAGTAGAATATTTCAGCAATAGAAGATATGTAAGGTTTATATATATATATATATATACATATATATACATGTATGTATGTATGTATGTATATGTAACTGCCAGAAGAAAACAAAATATATTTTATTATAAATCGTGTAACGATACAATACATACTTCATGTCTTAACTCAATAAAATTTTGTTCGCTTAGAGGTTTTGTAAAACTATCAGCTATTTGATTTTCGATATTTGCAAATTCTTGAGTTAGTATTTGTTTTTTGACATTATCTTTTAAAAAATAATAACGAACATCTGTATGTTTCGTTCGAGAATGATTTATTGGTTTTTAGAAAGGTTTATTGCACTAGTGTTGTCACAAAAAATTGGAGATTTGTTTATAATTTTTCCAAAATCTTTAAATGTTTTTTGCATATATATATATATATATATAACTTTTGCTCAAGCCAAAGTGGTAGCAAAATATTCTACTTCACAAGTTGAAAGTGATACACAATTCTGATTTTTACTAAACCATGAGACTAGAGACCGATCGATAAAGTGACAAGTGTCACTTGTACTTTTCCTATCGGTTTTACAACTGCCAAGATCCGCATCGCTATAGGATACAAGTTCAATGGAGCTACCTTTAGGATAGAATAGACAGTAATTCATAGTGCCGGTTAAGTAATGTAAAATACATTTAACTGCCGAATAGTGTGAATCTTTAGGTTGTGCTTGAAATCTTACACGCAGACACACACTCATCATGATATCGGGTCTACTAGCCGTTAAGTATAATAGTGATCCTATTACACTTCGATGTAATTTTTGATCAAAATCCTTTCCGTTTTCATCTTTATCTAAATGGCTACTTGCGCTCATGGGGGTTGGTTTACTTGATGTTTTCTCTATTCCAAAACGTTTTAACAAATTGTGACAATATTTTCCTTGAGTTACAAATACCATTTTCTTATTGTTTAATCTATAATCGTAAGAAAAAAATTAATTCTCCCATATGTGACATTTCAAATTCATTTTTCATAGTGTCTGCAAATTCGTTACATAGTTTTCAATTGGTTGATCCAAAAAATTAGGTCATCTATATATATTTGAACAACTAAAATATCATTATAATTTCTTTTTATAAATAAGGTTGTATCTATTTTTCCAACATGAAAACCAAAATTTATTAAATGAGTTTTTAATCTATCATACCAAGCACGAGGTGCTTATTTTAAACCATATAAAGCCTTTTTTAGTTTATACACATGTTCAGGGAATTTTTCATGTATAAACAATGGGGGTTGCTTAACGTAAACTTGTTATTTTATAAAACCATTTAAAAAGACACTTTTTACGTCCATTTGAAAAAGTTTAAAGTTACGATGACATGCTAAAGCAAGTAACGTTCGAATGGCTCTAAATGTGCAACTGGAGCAAACGTTTCTTCATAGTCAAAGCCTTCCTCTTGATTATACCCTTGTGTTACTAACCTTGCTTTATTATGAATAATGTTTCCGTTTTCGTCAGTTTTATTTTTATATACCCATTTTGCTCCGATTACGGATTGATCTGTAGGCCTCGGTACAAGCTCCCGTACTTCATTTCTTTCGAATTGATTGAGTTCTTCTTGCACCGTGATAATCCATGATTCGTCATTTAAAGCTTCTTCATAGTTCTTAGGTTCAAATTTTGAAATACATGCATCGTGAATCATTTGATTTAGTTGAAGTTTGGTAGAAACTTTTGTATTTAAATCACCATTTATATTGTTAACTGAATGGTTTTTCAAAATATGAGGTGGTGATCTTAATTTATTATCATTGTGAATGATATTCTCATTATTGTTCTGTATAATTGTGTTATTTTCAGAAGCTTTATTAAAATTTCATCATCGTTGGTTTTATTAATGGAAAAGTTTTTGTCAAAGGAAACATGTAGACTTTCTCTTATAGTACTAATACGTTTATTAAATATTCTAAAAGCTTTTCTACGATTTGAGTATCCAATAAAGATTCCTTCATCGGCTTTTGCATCAAATTTTCCAAGATTATCTTTAGTATTTAGTATAAAATATTTTGAACCAAATATTCAAAAATATGATACTACGTGTTTTTTACCAATTTTTTTTTTATAACAAGTGTTCGTAGTTAGAGGACGTAATGTGACACGGTTTAATACATAACAAGCAGTAGCTACAGCTTCTGCCTAAATTTTTTTTGGTAGATTACTAATGTTAAGCACAGTTCGTGCACATTCTTGGAGTGTATGGTTTTTTCTTTCCACAACGCCATTTTGTTGTGGTGTTCGAGGAAATGAGAAATTATGTGTAATTCCCTTTTTGTTACAAAAATTTTCAAAAATTTCTGTTTTCATATTCACCTCCGTGATCACTTCTTATACTTTTTATTTTAAGATTCATTAAATTTTTGATTCTTTTAGCAAAAAATTTAAACATTTTAAGAGTATCACTTTTATGTTTTAGGAAAAATGTCCATGTATATCTTAAAAAATTATCAACAATAACAAATACATACTGGTTATGATTTATTAATCATATTTGAGTAGGTCCAAATAAATCAAGGTGTAATAATTTTAAGAGTTGTTTGGTAGAAATTTCCTTTTTAGATTTAAAAGAACTCTTTTTTAATTTTCCATATTGACATGCATCATATAAAATTTTAAATTTATAATTTATTTTAAGGAGTCCTCTAATCAAATTGTGTTTAGCTAGTTTGTTTAAAGACTTGAAGTTTATGTGACATAATCATTTGTGCCATATTCACAGGTCGTTAAATTCTATGGCTAGGAATAAATCACTCGAGTTATTAAATTTCATATTTAAGATACAGATGTTTCTTTTCCTTCATCCTTTAAAAATCAGATTTTTTATTTGATCAAATATGTTGCATCTATTCTTTTCAACATCAATTTTAAATCCTCTATCATAAAGTTGACTAATGCTTAAAAGGTTATGTTTTAAATTTTTAACCAAAAGAGCATTTGTTATAATAGGTGAAGTGGACATACCAATATTGATGACATCTCTAATTCCAATGATAAATCCTTTTGAGTTATCTTCGAAAGTTACAGTACTACCATCTTTGTATATTATACTTGATCACATTTGTGCATATCCGGTCATATGTTTGGAGCATCCGCTATCGAGTATCCATTTCTTCTTGTTATTTGATTTTCCTTTGGGTACCTGCAAGATAAAAATAGTTTAATCGGTACCCACTTCCTTTGTTAGGGTCCTAAGTGTTAGAAAGAGAAGATTGTCATACCCAAGTGTGTTTGGGACCTTTAAAAAAATAATTTTTATTATGAACAATATTTTTCAGATAGTTATTTATGTGTTTTTGTCTAATTAGTTTGTTATTGGATTTTAGGATCCATATTTTAATTATTTTGGTGTTAACATCTTTTCTATAGTATCCGACTTCTTAAACCTATTATATAGTGAGCTATAGTTTTTATGTTTTGAAGATTTCTTAAATCCTAATCCATTTAGATTTTAGAAATTTTGATGAAGTTATCCAAGTTCTGCTTTCTTTTATTGCATTTCAAAACATTGTTAGTAATCTTGTCTAACTTATCATTAACATAAGAATTTTCAGCTTTTATTGCTTCTAAATCATTCTTTAATACAACATTTTCTTTTCTAACTTCATCATTTTCTAGTTTAACTTTTCCTATTTCACATTATAATGAGTCATTTTGAATAAATAGATTCTTATATTTCTCTTGTGTAGTTTCTAATTCTTCTTCTAAAACGGTTTTCTCATCTTTTAATAATCCTATTTCAAATTCCATTCAATTAATTTTGGCAACATATTCTTTATTTAATTTTTTTTTAGTTTCTCTATGTTTCTCATCTAATTCATACTGAGTTCTAAAATTTCATTATAAGTAAGATCAGGACATACCCCCTTACTATTTGCTATGAACCATACATTAGCATGCTCAGAATCACTATTGCTATCACTGTCTAACGATGAAGACGAATCTGAGTCATCTCAAGTTACTTGAAAAGCCCTTTTGTTTCTTAAATTTCTCAAACTTACCTTTCCTTTTGTCATTATTAAGTTTTGGGCATTGTTTCTTCATGTGTCCGAACTTGTCACATCCAAAGCATTTAATCGAAGTTTGGTTGGATGAATTTGAACTTCCTTCATTTTAGGATTTCGTCATCTTTTTAAATTTCTTGAATTTGTTGTAATTTTGGCAATAAATACGATCTCATCTTCATCTAAGTCTAAATTATTATCATTCGCTTGAAAGATTATATTATATATTCATTGGTTTGCTCTTTTCATGCTTGCAAATTTGCTATGTACGACATCGAATTTCCTGTCAATTCTTCAACTTTTAGTTGAGATAAGTCATTTGCCTCTTTGATGGCCAACACTTTTCGTTCCCATTCATTTGTTAAGGAATTTAAAATACATGTAACTAAATCAAAATCTGTGAATTTGACTCTAAGTGCCATGAGACCATGTTATATAGTTAGAAATCCAGCATACATATCACCAATAGATTCATTTGCTTTCCTTTTAAATGAAGAAAACTGATTTTGCAAAACGGAAATCTTTATTTATTTAACTTTGTTAGTGCCTTCATGAGTGATTTGTAGTGTATGCCATATATCATATGCAATAGTGCACGACATGACACGTAAGGATTCATTTTTGTCAGGTGAACAGAATAAAATATTCATAGCTTTAACATTGTATGTTGCTATGTTCTTTTGAGCATCTAAGTGCTTATATCTGTTTTTGGTGCTACGTATTTAACTTGTGTTGCTCGCCAAATTTCTAAACCATTTGCCTCTATAAAAATATGTGTATGTTTAAAACAGTAAACATAATTTGATCCAGTGAATAGTGGTGGACGTGTAGTCGATTTTCCTTCTTGAAAAGTACTTGCCATATTAAATATGTTTCAATTACGTTTACTGTGAATTAAGATAACCGTGCTCTGATACCAAATGAAAGAGTGTATGGATCATGTATCTATATCTCATATGCAAGTGTAATAAAAAGCTATCATATACTAACAAAGAAAAGTAAATAATAGTAAAGAAACAATCACACCAAAGTATTTATACTAGTGCGGACCTCCGGTCCTATGTCCAATCCCGAGGCTCCTCTTCGGCTTTAACTAGTAAACAACCCTTGCTTTGCCAGGAGGAATAGGCTTGATACAAAAGTTCTTGCTAAGACAAGTATGTGTTCTAGGAAATACTGATTTTGACTATATAGTACAAATCTTCCTATAATCTCCTTTGAGTAGTATGTGTACGTGAAGCTCTGCTTTAGGAAGTGATAAAGACTGATATTGTTTGCTTTTATAAGTTAGAATATGAAAAGAATATAGCTTTGAGATTTAGAAAATTCAAAGTAAGTTGATTCTTAGACTCTTTACATATTTATAGATGTTGAAGAGTTTTTGGGAAAAGTAGTATTGTTTCAGTCTAAAGGTTGCAATCATTGAGTAGGAAGAGATGCGGTGAAGAAGTTATGGAAGCAACCATTAAAATGAAGCATATGACTATTCATAGATTATGGTTGTTACCCAGCACAGACATCTATCCATAACGTTCAGACGTCTGAGTATATATGTATATTTTTAACAGAATCCAGACTCAGGTATCTAAATGTTTTAACAGACGTCTGATGTGTATTGCTATTTAAAATCAGAAGCTTTTGGCATACGTCTGATATACAATGTCAGACGCCTAACATATGTTGTTTTCTACACTTCGGCCTTTTGATATATGAAGAGTTGAAAGAAATTTTCCGTGCAATGTTTGTGTTAAAAAAACTAGTAAAGAAGATTTTATAAGTTATATATCTATGATAATAACACACTATATTAGGTTTTCTAATACTAATGATTCTTCTCCTTTTCTAGTCGTCTTGAAGTTGAATTCTGAAAGCTTTTACCTGTAACTAATGAAATATACATTGTATATGTATGAGTGTATAATTGTTGTCCTCAAAATCATACAATAGAGGTTCTAACACCTCTTCCACATCATCAATTTCCTAAGTTCAAATCAAATCAATTCTAGTGTTATACGATAGGTGATGATTAGCAGTTCAAGAACTAGCTTTCTTTTGGATTGGAAATCGTCTCAAGGAGTTTATGTCATCATTAAATACTTTGGCTATAAGGTATGTTCCTAACATGTGTATGAATATTAATCAATATATATATATAAACTTTATTTATTATATATTATATTATTAGTTAGGTAGCGATTTCGATAAATGTAATATATTATCACAATCTTGATTAGTTTTATGTATATATGTTTTGTATTTAAAAAATATTATGTATATGTTATATATGCAGCATAGCGCAATGTTTAGAAAAATATTTTTTTATTTTAAATGATTAAATATATATATTTATGTATATGCATATAGTTCATATTTTAGATACTATATCATACTTTTGTAAATTATATAATATAATTTTATAAATAAATTTTAATATGTATAATAATTTTTGAAAGAACAAAAAATATTTTTCCATTTATATATTACTTTTGAATAATATTTAAATCAATTGGTCATATAATAATTATATAAAATATACGTGTGTGTTATAAATCAACTTTTATATTTTATAGAAATTATTTTAACACTTATTACATTTGCAACCAAAAAAGCATTTTTTATAATTTTAAAATATTTTAGTATTAACCGATATTTAACAATTATATTTTTAACGGGTTTTAAATTACAAAATTGTATAATAAATTTTAAAAATTCAAAATTATAATTTAGAATTTACAGTGAATCCAATATTCAAACTTTAGTTTAAAAATTATGTTTTATTAATTTTTTAAAAAAATCGTATAGGTTTTAATAAAACATATATAGTTAAATTTGAAAAAAAAAATTCTTAGCCTGCGCATGACTTGATATATACATATATATAAAATACATATTTTTTGTATTTTTAAGTATTAATCTATATTATTATTATGTTATTATATATATACATACAAGTATATAATTTATATGTATGTATATTCAAAAAACTATATATTTATGTACGCACTAATTTCAGTTTTACAAAAAAATTATATTTAATATATTTTATGAATAATTAAAATATATTCATATAGTTATAAATGCATACAATATTGATATTTTTATAATTATAATAAATATTAATTTATTTATATTTAAAATTGTTTGAACAAAATTTAGTTTATATAAATATAATATTTTTAACATCTTATCTTATATTTATATGAAAGTATATATATAAACATATATTAGGATAATACATTTGCGTACCGGATGAGCTAATGTGTCCGTTCTAGTGTAAATCCCATCATCGAACATGTTATACCTTGCATGGATTTGTATATTACACATGCACATATATGTATATATATGTGGGTGCGCACGCGCATGCATATGGCACATGTATATCTAATATAACATAAAATTAATTATACAGTATCATATTATAAATTTAAATAAAATAAAAGATTTTATTTAATCAAAATTTAGTAATGTTCTAAATAAATTAGACTTATTAGACCCAATAAAGATCGAAAATAGTAATTTTTTTAATTCATTCATTTTTTCCACTACGGGTCGCATCAGTTCCAACAATGGTATCAAAGTCCAATAGCCTATGCAGTCTAAATTAATCATGATAGGATTAATTATTAAACTCATAGCCCAAAGGTTATCCCCAAAGTTTATCCCTAATAGAAAAGGCCCAAAACTTGAATTGGGCCTTAGGTTAATTTTCAAAATTGTTTGAAAATTAAAATATAAGATTTTAAATTTGAAAGTTAAATTTAAAACAAAACATACATATATTAAAAAAATTATAACATAATAAAATATTTTAAAATGTTCAAAAAATTAATACAAACAAGTTTCAAGATTCAATTTTATTGATAAGTTTAATAAAATAAATAAATTAATTAAATAAGTTAATTAAATAAGTTAATTAATAAAAATAAATGCATTTATTATATATTTTTGATATTAAGATAATTTAAAATGTTTAAGATATTATAAGTATACATGTATGTAAATAATATGATTTTTCAAAATAAAATATTTTAATTAAATAAATAAACTAAAGGTTAATTAATTAAATAAGTTAACTAAAATGTTAATTAATCAAATAATATACATACATACGTATATGATATATGTGATATACTATAAAAGTTACAGTGTATAATAAATATAAATGTTATTTAGTATAAAATCAATGAAAATGTTAATTAATTAATCAAACTATTAATTAATTAAAATTAAATAAATAAAATTTGCTTAATATAATAATATACATAAGGCTATTATATAAGTTAAATGAAGTATAAAAGTTAACTTATAATATAAATGTATAAACTAAAGGTGGAACGGTAAGAACTCAATTAGACATAAGGAATAAATATGTACGTAAAAGTACATATACCCTGATTTCTGATGTGTTTTACACTTGAATCATGAGGGTTGTTGTGGGAATTTTTTCCCATAGCATGATGAATATGAAAAGATGTTAAGAAGAATAGAAACGGCAGAAAGGTGCATAATAAAGGCCCCATCATCTAATCAGCGAATGACCTAGGGCAAATTTGGCCTAGTCGAAAAATATGGTCAAAGTTCTTGAAAAATGGTCCTTAGATTAGGATGTGAACATAGGTCAAAACCATGTACCATGTCTCAAACCTAGCTACGTTGGAAGATATGATCATCTTAAGATTTTTCCGCCACCTAACCAACTCAGGCCCCATCTTTGAGAGCTAGCGCTTAATTCTGGCTAATGGAACATTTAGAGGCATTGTGACACTTTGCTCAATGATAGCTTCGTCTCATTTAATTCTGACTTGAAATGAAAAAGTTATGGTATAAAAGCATGTGTAGTACAGTGGTAAATACTTGCGCCTTTCAACCAACTCACCCGGTTTTGAGTCCTAGCAAGCATGTTGCTTTTATGGAACATGAGGAATGGTTCGATAGGGAATCTAAGCAAAGCTCATGGCTTATCCTTGTTCGGTGGCCTCAAGTGCCAAACTGAATCTTCTGTTCCATGGATAGACGTCCACTGAACAAAAGATCATGTTCGATGGTTGGGGACCTACCGAACAGGTTCTTTGTTTTGGTGGGTGAAGACCCACCGAACAGGATCTTTGGTATGGTGGATAATGGCCCGTCGAACCAAGCTATTCTTGCTCCTACCAAACTAATATGGCCTGATGCCCTTCGAACCAAGGATGGAGGTTTAAATCGAACCAAGCGACCATGGATCCCACCAGACCAAGCCAGTGCTAGACCTACCAACTGCATGCATACTGGGCCAAGCATGGGGCGTGAACTAACAAGACAGAGACACGAACTTATCTACCACAGTGTTCACATGCATATCACTGAACCAACCTACCCCAGACGTAGTTCCCAACTATACCAGATAGTGCATACATGGAATGAAATCAGCCTAGTAGGATCAGCTAGCTACAATAGCCTGGCAGGAGCAGCTAGTAGGAATAGCCCAACAGGAATAGTCTAGTAGGAACTACCTAACTGAGATAGTCGAATATGAATAAGCAGCCAAGAATAGATGGATAGGAATAGCCGAACAAACTTCCTTATGCTACATCTTACTTTCTATTGAATTATAGATCATTGTATATTCAATTTTAGGCATTGTATAAGAGATCTATAAGGAGAATAATGAAAATGGACAGTGGATATAGGCACATTCTGGA
This sequence comes from Allium cepa, assembly GCA_030765085.1. Classification (NCBI taxonomy): domain Eukaryota; kingdom Viridiplantae; phylum Streptophyta; class Magnoliopsida; order Asparagales; family Amaryllidaceae; genus Allium; species Allium cepa. Next base: position 351,093,906 of record CM060928.1, read on the forward strand.
TGAAACACTATAAATCTTTGTGTTCTTTGCCTTACTGCAATTTACTTTCTGCATAACCTATATGTGATATGCTCTCTAAAAATCAACCATAATACAAATACAACAGCTATATTATACACCTCGTATTCATAGCTCTACAATTAATCGATTGGAGGTGTTTACCCATTTTTGTGCAAACATTTTTGGTGCTTCCACTTAAAGAGTGATTTTCAACTTGCTTCTAAGATCAAATAACATGGTTGGTGCTACCAACGGGAAGGAACGCCCATACACCCAACCAAATAACCACCAATCAGGATGATCATTCAGCAGGCACTCCGGTGCTACTAGTTATAACTACCAAAGGCAACCTGGACAGAGTTGTAGCCAAGCTAAGTGAATGTTTTACTACCCAACTTCAAGCAATGGTGGACCGACTTATGACAAGCTTAGGGTAGGTGCAAAATATGATTGCAATACTTAAACACAAGGGTGATCCCGATTTAGGGAATCTAGAAGATGAAGGGGGTCAGACTTGGACAAAGAATTCGATCAAGAAGTCCAAGATTTGGAAGGAATGCTGAAAGGAGGAAATGAGCGAGTGTTTACTCTAAAGCTATACCCAGGAAGCAGTTTGGCACTAAAACGAACAGGATGATCCGAACCGAGGGCGGCTGTAGCAAACTCTTCCTATTCCCTCATTGGAATCGTGATTAATGGATGATAAATGATCATTAGGACCGATCTAAGAGCCCTAACCAGCTCGTAACTAAAAATCAATTCATCATGCAAAAGATGAAATAAATCGTCTCCCTTGAATGGAAGGTTGAGCTATCATTAACAATCACCCGAAATGAAGGATAGGATGACCCAAATCATTAGACAATCCATTCAGATGTGAATAAGTGAAGTAAGGAATTGGAGCTTAGCTTAGTGGAACCTTCTCCCTAGATATAGGACTAAGAAGGACCTCCGAGATTTCAGAATTCCTACTATGGAACCCTATCAAGGATTTACTAACCCTGTCGTACATTTACAATTATATACCCAACACATACTGGTAAGCGGAGCTACAGAGGAAGCCTTATGCAAGTTGCTTTCCTCTATTCTTACCGGGCGTAACTACTATTTGGTGTTTTGATTAACCCTTATGATCAATTCATTCTTCTGCGATGTTAAAGAACAAGTTCACTAGTCAATTTTAAGTGAATATTAAGCAACCAAAAGATGGATATTCATCATATGATATCAAGCAAAAGGATGGATAAATGTCAACTAGACTGAGGACGAAAAGCCTTGAAAAGGAAGCACTTCAAAAGATAAGGTAAGTTTTTTGCTTCACTGCTTATGAAAACTTCAGATAGAATCTATCCTGCTATTGGAGAAACCGTTGATCGCAATAAATCAAGGATCAAAGAGTCAACTACCGTAAAGATTGGAATCGACAAATATCACACATTTTATAATATTTATGGTCACGAGACCAATGAACATGGATAGATCTCACAGGTATGCTTTCGGTTGAAACTAGGATAACTCCGTCGAAAATGCCATAGACTCTTGTTAGCTCCAAAATTGGTCACTAACACCCAAATGTAGACGAAAGCACCAATTAACAGTCACTGATAACAGATAGAGTGTGTGTAGAGAGTAATAATATGAAGAACAGTTAAAATTAAAATGAAAGCAGTAAAGAACAGCAGATTTTATAGTGGTTCGGCTAACTCTGGCCTACGTCCACTCCAGTAATTTCTTTTTATTGATATGAGAATCAGTTACAATTACAAAGTAGTAGGCTAGCCTTAGCCTTAGGAAATAGAAGGTCAGAGAGCAAAGGAGAAGAAGAAGAAAAGATCCATTTTCTGAAGCCCTACATGCCCTATTTATAGACACGTCCAGGTAGTTGTTGGGCTCTTTGAATATCCTGAGCCCATCAGGGCCGAGCGGCCCATGCCGAACCAAAATGCCGTGCCGAACGTACTTGCCTCTCCCAATGCCGAGCCTCATATGATGCCAAATAGCCTATCAAGCCGACCGCTTCCTGATGCCGAACATACTTCTTATGCCGATCACAGTGAGGCCGAACACTTTGAATGTTGTGGGATGTATTCGTGCCGAACGATACCGAAAGCCGATCCAATATCTTGGCTGAACGATGTCTCGGCCGAACGATGTCTTCACCGAACGATACAATACGTCGAACGATCCATGATGCCGAACATTCCATCCAATGCCGAACGATCCATTCAATGCCGAGTCATCCCTTATGCCGAGCGACAACCAATGCCGAGCCATCCCTTATACCGAGTATACTCGTATGCCGAACGAGGCAACTAAGCCGAACATACTTCTAGGCCGAACGAGGCAACTATGCCGAACGTACTCGTAGGCCGAACGAAGTACTTGTGCCATGTATCCCCTTCATTTCTTGACCAAATGACATATCCAAGTAAACTTCATCCTTCGAAACCAAATCCATATACTCCAAACTCGATAGTCGTCAAGTTAGTTAGGTTGAATCCGCCTACTTATGGCTTTGACAAAAGGCGGGTTAACACTTGCCCCCCAAAACATGCCTTGCTATTGGAAGGTGTGTTTTGAATAGCCTCAAATCCAACATCCAAAGTCCATATCCTTTTTGTAACCATACTATCAAATCCATGACCTCTCTGGGCTTAACTTTGAATCTATAGACCTCGCTGGGTCGCGTTATCCTGTTCCAGCCTTGACTTTTCCATCACGGGCTTGTATGTTCTCCGGCCTCGACTCTCTAGTAAAAGACTTTGATATTCACCGGCCTTGACTCCCCGGTCAAGGACTTTTTATATTCTCCGGCCTCGAATCTCCGGTCAAGGACTTCTTATACTCTCCGGCCTCGAATCTCTGGTCAAGGACTTTTTATATTCACCGGCCTCGACTCTCCGGTCAAGGACTTTTTATATTCTCCGGCCTCGACTCTCCGGTCAAGGACTTTTTATACTCTCCGGCCTCGAATCTCCGGTCAAGGACTTTTTATATTCACCGGCCTCGACTCTCCGGTCAAGGACTTTTTATATTCTCCGACCTCGACTCTCCGGTCAAGGACTTTTTATACTCTCCGGCCTCGAATCTCCGGTCAAGGACTTTTTATATTCACCGGCCTCGACTCTCCGGTCAAGGACTTTTTACATTCTCCGGCCTCGACTCTCCGGTCAAGGACTTTTTATATTCTTCGGCCTCGACTCTCCGGTCAAGGACCTTTTATATTCACCGGCCTCGACTCTCCGGTCAAGGACTTGTTATATTCACCGGCCTCGACTCTCCGGTCAAGGACTTTGATATTCTGTCCGAGTCCATTCCATCGCTCTCCGGCGAAGGGACTCGTAATTCGTGATCATTGCCCCGTCTCTCCGGTCGGGACAGTAATCATAGAACCTGGACTGTTTATTACATTGATCCGAATCCAATCAAAAAACCAGAAATCCATATCAAAAGTCCCAATCAAAATCCAAATCAAACATCAAAACCAGAATGGCAAACCAAAAAACCAACCAAACTGGGAGTTCAATCCAAACTCCAAAAATCATACCAAAGAAAAGTAAATGTCCAAAACACGAAAGAGGAAACCAAAGTTTGCAGAAAAATAGAAAGAAAGCGGGATTTCATAGACTCAAGTAGTACGGTTTTCAGTTATCTCAGAGCACGCCTAGGGACCGTCCTCAATCCCGTACATGTGTAAGTGACCTAGCCGTATTACTTTGAGTTCTATTACTTATTCAAAACCATGAACCTGTTTAGTTGATAGTAAACCGGCGTTGACCAGACCCACTGCCGCCATTGCTAGAGGTAGGTGGTGGTTGCTCTTGCTCCCCTGCCATAGTTCGATTCCTGACATATTGCTGTAGGTGACCATTCCTTACATGCTCCTCAATGATATCCCTCAAATGCCTACAGTCGTTTGTGTTGTGCCCATCCAGCTCATGGAATAGGCAATGCTTTCCCGATGTCCGTTCGTATTCTTAAGGCTCTCTCTTTGCTGGCCTCCGGTATTGGAGCCGCCCTCGAGTGTCCAAGTAAATCCTTTCTAGAGTCTCAGTTAAATCTTTGTAAGAAGAAAAATTTGACTCCCTCCGAGGTTTCTTCGAAGTGCCACCATTTCCATTCGTTTTCCTTTATCATCTTTACTTAGATCCTCCCTGGATGGGCCTCCACCCCTCACTGCATAAGCTTCAGCCTCTCTCCCTACTCTCTCAGCCTGCGCATCCTCCTGTCTCAAGAACCTTTCCGCCTCATGATAGAACTCCCCGAGATCCCTCGGTGGGTCCCGTTCCAATGATATTTTGAAATCCGAGTTATCCGCGATTCCCGAGACGGTTTCCATCAAAACCATTGACGGATCTGGTTGATCTACTGAGGCTACCGCTGCGTTATATCTGGTTAAGAAGTCCCTGAGCGATTCCCCTTTCCATTGTTTCATAGATGTCAGAGTCATCACGTTCTTTTGTCTAACTACGTGGACCCGAAACTGTCTCATAAACCTCTCAATTAGCTCCGTCCATGTGCCGATAGAACCATTCTCCAGCTGTCTAAACCACATAGCTGCGATATCTGTCAAATACAATGGGAAGCATCGAGCCATGACCTCATCTGATGCCCCCAGTACCTCCATATGCCTTATGTATTTCGTCAGATGAACCGTTGGATCCGCCTTCCCATTATACATTTCCAAATTTGGTAGCTTAAATTCGGGTGGGTTCCTAGCTTGCCTGATAGTAGGAGTAAAGGGACTCCTATTTACATCCTCCAAGTCTCTATTTACCAATCCACCCCTCATAGCCCGTCTAACCATCTCCGCTAATCTGTCGTTGCCCCCAAGATGTAATCCTCGTCCATCGCCTCTGGTCTGCCCCCCGAGTTTATGAGGGAATTCTGGCACATACTCCTCATCTCGCACTCCTGCACTCCTGTCGGTGTCGGGTTGCACAACATCGTCTGGTATCCCTCCATGGGTTGGTCCAACATTTCCTGGTGGTATGCCCCCAAGTCCAGATCCATCTGGATTGATAGCTGTTTGCTGATTGGGGGTTGCCCCCTGCCGAGCTATTCCCTCTGCTTGCTGGTTGAGTGCTTCTGATCCAGCTCCATGGATCTGAGCTCCTGCATTTTTAAATTGTCTGAGAAGAGTCTGCATCATCTCCTCTTGTCTTTTCATCGTCGCCTCCATTTCCTCTCTAGTGATGTAAATGGATGCTCCACCTGCTCCATCTCCAAAGGAAGCCTCTTGAATTCCCTCCTGATTGCTCCTTTCCATTACTTGCTTCCTTGCTGATGGTCTAGCCATTGCTCTTTTAAATCCAAGTTTCTAACTCCAAAATTCCTGAGTTCAATTCTCAGTGAAAGCACCAAAATGTTAGCGCCAAAATTGGTCACTAACACCCAAATGTAGACGAAAGCACCAATTAACAGTCACTGATAACAGATAGAGTGTGTGTAGAGAGTAATAATATGAAGAACAGTTAAAATTAAATGAAAGCAGTAAAGAACAGCAGATTTTATAGTGGTTCGGCTAACTCTGGCCTACGTCCACTCCAGTAATTTCTTTTTATTGATATGAGAATCAGTTACAATTACAAAGTAGTAGGCTAGCCTTAGCCTTAGGAAATAGAAGGTCAGAGAGCAAAGGAGGAGAAGAAGAAAAGATCCATTTTCTGAAGCCCTACATGCCCTATTTATAGACACGTCCAGGTAGTTGTTGGGCTCTTTAAATATCCTGAGCCCATCAGGGCCGAGCGGCCCATGCCGAACCAAAATGCCGTGCCGAACGTACTTGCCTCTCCCAATGCCGAGCCTTATATGATGCCAAATAGCCTATCAAGCCGACCGCTTCCTAATGCCGAACATACTTCTTATGCCGATCACAGTGAGGCCGAACACTCTGAATGTTGTGGGATGTATTCGTGCCGAACGATACCGAAAGCCGATCCAATATCTTGGCTGAACGATGTCTCGGCCGAACGATGTCTCGGCCGAATGATGTCTTCGTCGAACGATACAATACGTCGAACGATCCATGATGCCGAACGTTCCATCCAATGCCGAACGATCCATTCAATGCCGAGTCATCCCTTATGCCGAGCGACAACCAATGCCGAGCCATCCCTTATGCCGAGCATACTCGTATGCCGAACGAGGCAACTAAGCCGAACATACTTGTAGGCCGAACGAGGCAACTATGCCGAACGTACTCGTAGGCCGAACGAAGTACTTGTGCCATGTATCCCCTTCATTTCTTGACCAAATGACATATCCAAGTAAACTTCATCCTTCGAAACCAAATCCATCATACTCCAAACTCGATAGTCGTCAAGTTAGTTAGGTTGAATCCGCCTACTTATGGATTTGACAAAAGGCGGGTTAACAACTCTAGACCGTAGTCCCTCGACGAAAATCAAGAAGGGTCTAAAGCATGCTCGGAGGTGTTGGATCCCTCCATGGACATTAGAGCATATCCTCTTACTAGATATCTGAAGGTGGGTGTGCAGGAAGATTGTGAGGAATGAAGCAATCAGACAGCGGAGTATAAACATCCTAGTCCTAGAGATAGTTACAACTCCATCAAAGATAACAGGAGACTAGATTCTGCTCCTCCAAAAGTAATAGAGTATAATTTTGACCCATTCCATTAGTGTGACCAGACATCTCTAGAGATGATGAAGCATAATGTTTTCAAAAACCTCCAGGGACAGAGTCAACTTCATATGAACATGAAGCGTGATACAAAAGAGACTGAATACCTCCATAAAGTGCAAAAATAATAATGCAAAGGTATGACTTACTTTAACGAATAAATTTCAAATGATATATTTAATAAAAACACCCAAGACATGAGTAATACCATGCCACACGACTATACGACACTCGCAGAAGTGAGAAAAATACTAATGGCTAGGAAAGAACGAATGTTCTTGACCCCCTCGGGTTGGATGGACATCTTACTTTACAGGCTAAACCGAAGGACAAAGTATGGTATGCCAATAACATGATTGGAAATAGTAAAAGAATTGGGGATCTGGACATTATGTATCTATAGTGACTTACAAATGGCTATGAATCAAGTGCTTTGGGAGTTCCAAGTCAAACGAGAAAGACTGGTAACTTCGTACACTATATAGGATGACATCCTATACAGAAGAGTTTTGACTAACCCACTGTTAAGGTGCATGGCTGCAAGAGAAGCTAAGGAAATATTGGATAATGCACATCAAGGCAGGAGAAGAGAACACACAAGGAGGCAAACCCTAGAAAAAGAAATCTTACGAGCACCGATCTGAAATGAACTTCTAATAGGTATAGGTGAAGCTGAGTATGCCATAGTTGTTGCGGATTGCTTTATCAAGTATGGGGCTCAGCCCCATATGATCTTGGATAATGGATGATAGTTTGATAGTTACTAACTTTTCAACTTCTATCGGCAATGAAAAATCAGGATAAGCTTTCGTATAATGCCTCACTTGTAGGCTAATGGATAGGTAAAATAGGCCAATAAGGTTCTCAAAACTCACATAAAGGAGCATTTAGAAAATGATAAGGGAGCTTGGATGGATGAGCGTTCATTGAACTTTACACGTATCGCACTTCCTACGGAACTACAATGGGATATACTCATTTTTCTTTGGTCTACAATTTCTTGGTTATGATTCCGATCGAAACTATAATCTCATCTCGTAGGAGAAACCACTATAACTCATAAGGGAACGAGGAATTGCTAAACATATCCTTATATCCGATCAAGGAGAAACAGGATGAGGCTACTTTGAAAAACCATTTCACTCTAGCTGAAACCGATAAAACAATAGAACCCTAGGACAAGGCATCGCCCACTCAAGGAAGGAAATGTAGTCGTGGGGTGAATTTTACCCTTGCTGGGGGAAGCTGGTCTAATTTGGAAAGGATTATATTTTATAAGCATTGATCTAGGGAATGGTACTTACATTCTCGTTATCATGGATGTAGTCGTATCCGAATAAACAAGGAATGCTCAAATCCTCTATTTCGCACACTGACTATGGCAACCACATGGATTATGGATATGTAGGTTAGTCAATCATCACGGTCTTGCTGAACCGCATTGATGGAGCATGCGATACCATGGTAGGTGGTCAGCGCTACTAAACCACTACAGGAACAACCATCACATGCCAAATCAAGCCTCAATTTCTAGGACTATAAGGGAAAGGCTACTACGTACTAGGGAAACCCAATCCTGTGCAGTTGTTCAAAAGCTTGGAGATGGAATATTCGTGCTAGCAACTCTTGGTGGAATCTCGATCCCGCATGCATGTAATAGCAATCTATTTTAGCACTACTATACTTAACTCCTTTCAATTGGTTTTCACAAATAAGCCACTCAAGGACCACGAGGCATAACAATATGGTAGGACCAATGGAACCATGTTCTTGAAAGCCACATTCCAGTACAGAGTGATTAGCAGCATGATCTTGAACGAGCTCCTTAGGTCTAGGATCATGGTTGGGGAATGTGACTTTAGGTCGATCAGATAATTCAATCCAACATTCCGGGCCGATCAGATAATTTAGCCCCATTCTTTTTAGGTCGATTGGATAATTTGACCTAATCTTTTGGGCATATGGGATAATTTAACCCAATCCTTTCAGGCTCGATCGGATAATTCGGCCCGAACCCTTGGCCGGCAATGGTGAATCAGGCTTACCTAGATCATGACATGATCGAGGAACGGATAGCCCATCGTTGACGGTTGGCCCTAACTCTTAGCCAACAACGGTGAATCGGAAGATTAAAACATGGTCAAGGAATGGGTAGTCCATCGTTGATGATCTACCCCAACTCTTGGCCAGCAACGGTGAATTAGAATTACCAAGATCAGGACATGATCAAGTAACGGGTAGCCCATCGTTGCCGATCCACCCCAACTCTCGGCCGATAGCAGTGAATTAGACTTACCTAGATCATGGCATGATCGAGGGGCAGGTACTCCTTCGTTAACGATTGGGCCTAACTCTTAGCCGAAGGCGGTGAATCAGACTTACCTAGATCAGGACATGATCAAGGAATGGGTAGTCCATCATTAGTGATCAGCTCTAACTCTCGACTGGCAACGGTGAATTAGACTTACCTAGATTAGGACATGATCAAGGAACGGATAGTGCATCATTGACGATCGACCCCAACTCTTGGCTGGTAGTGCTGAATTAAACTTACTCAGATCAGGACATGATCAAGGGATGGGTAGTCCATCATTAACGATCAGTCCCAACTCTTTCCTGGCAGCGATGAATCAGACTTACCTAGATCAGGACATGATTGAGGAACAGGTAGTTCATCGTTGACGATCGACCCCAACTCTTTCTGGCAATAGTGAATCAGATTTACCCAGATCCGGACATGGTCGAGGAATAGGTAATCCATTGTTGACAATTAGCTCAAACTTCTTAGCCGGTAGTGGTGGATCGGAGTGATCCCTATTCAGGTGTACACAGCTGACGATCAGCTCGACCTTCTTAACCACAATGATGGACTAAAGTGACTCCTATTTATGTGTCCACAACTGATGATTTCCCAAACTTATTATCGGCGACTGCAGAATAGAGTAACCCTAATTGGGTGTCTACTATTGATAATCGACTACAAGCTTTTAGAATGGCTATGGAGAACCCGACTTACCCACGGTCAGGACATGACAGCCGCTTAATTGGTTCACACCCGACATTCGGCTTTGTATTTTTATCAATAACGAATAACTAAGCCCATGAAAAAACGCCACTATCAGTCACATGACTCAGTGTAAGCAGTTAATACTGGAATTACCTATGAAAACTATCGGCAGACCAACACCAGGGCAAACTTGTTTAAGTATGCACGGAATATGTATGTGATAATAAGCAAATTAGAATATCGGAAGTGCATAAAAAGAAATAAGAAAATATGGGTATGGATTACAAGGACACTCCATCTGGGTATGTTCACCTTGCCAAACTTATCAATGATTGATCCTGTCCAAATATGTTGGGGAAAAAGGAAGAGTTGCCAGAAGAACTAGCAAAATGGCACGTAACCACTCCACCAGTATTCTCACCATGTCGAACTTATCAATGATGAGCTATGTACAAGTACATGAGGAAGCAATAAAAGATTACTAACAGGCTAATAGAAAAGCAAGGATACTATGTGAACATAATGCAATAGCTGATCCTGATCAGGTATGGTAATTTCATTTAACATTTCTATAAGATACATATGCGCTTGTGTAAGTGATCATACAGGAAGTATAATGCATGGGCTAAGGGAAGCATCAGCCATCGAAATTGTTAGCCTACCAAACTTGTGTATCCACGTGTTTTTAAAGTAAGCGCTTCTTATTCGGTTGAGTTGGGAGAGGACATTAAGTAATAAAACCTATTTCAAATAATGATACGATGGAATGGGAGTGCATTTGAAGATGGTGGTTGAAGACTGGGTATATTCGAGAACGAAAGTCGATTGTCTTTGCACTAAGTTGCTTCGGTATAGAGATCTCCATATATGATGGGGAGTCCGGTCGGGATTGTGGATATCCGGATTTGCAAGGGCTTCTTCCTTAATTGGACGAAGTGCCTTCGGTTCCATTCAGACCCGTATAGATTTATACCTGACATTACACTTTGAGATGTAAAGCTGGTTTCTATCAAATACATTTTTGCTTGGTGGTGGAGAATTTATTCTCTTAGCTTAACTCCCTTCTCTGAGACTACGAGCTCAGAGGTTGTGTAGGTTATGATTACTAGTGATATATTCCCAACTTGGTAATGTGGCATGCTAAGTGCTGATCATTGGTTGATCGAAGCATGACTTTTGTGAAAAGCATAGCTTTGTGGAGAGACTTCATCGAACCTCACACCCTGGACATGGTCGAAACAGAAAGGATGCAGCAAATAGGGGCCGCGCCCTCAGGGTATGTGCATTTCCTTCTGGATAAAAAGTGGTATTCTGGTATGGAGTCCAGATATTTAACTTATATGGTTGTTGGTTGTTGTTGTTGGGGCCTCGGATAATGGTCGGTTACGACCGGAGGATGACATACTCGTGACAGTTAGTTACCTAGTTACAGAGGTCACCCGACTTTGTGTTGGCAGAGATCCGGTTAGGTTCTTAGGGCGTCCCTCCATAGGCGTACCCATTCAGAAAGAAACTTCCTTAGCCTCGCCATTTTTTGGAAATCCAATCATTCAATATGAGCCCTGTACAGATTTAGTTGTATAACCTGCCATTTAAAATGGTAGTAACCTGCCATTTAACATGGTAGCTATAGTAGGTATACTATAATGGTAGTATGCTGGCAAAGATTCATATTGTACTTTCGAAATGTTTTCTGCAATATAAACAAATAATAATAACAAAAGGATTTTTGGGTATCGAACATGTTTGACTATCATAAGAAGAAACCTTCCTCAAATGTGCGATCACATTGTGTGTGTGGTGGGAGACCTTATGGTAGTTTCATTTTCCAAAAGCGTGAATGGATTTCTTTTTGTAAATAGATTTTGTTCAAACAACTATTTTGTTTACTCATACTAGTCCCATGACTGACCCAGAGTTTATTGTTCCCTTCCTAAACTCTAGATGCCCATAATTTTCCACATGGGCAGCCTAGAGTCAGGTTATCCGTGTTCTGGAGCCAGTTGGATAGTAGATTTGGATCTTGAAGTCTTTTGGAGCTTTTGGAAGTTTTTGAAGCTTTTTGGTTTGGAGCTTTGAAGTTTAGATTGAAGGTGCTTATGTTGGATTCTCACTCTCTCTTTCTTTAGGAAGACCCTATTGAAGTTATTTTAGCCTGTTGTTGTTCTGCTGTGTGTTATTGTTCAGTTGTTGTATCATATAAATTGTGCTCTGATGATGGTGTTCAATTGTTGTAATGATGTTGTATCCATGTTGTATCGATATTGTAATCAACTAAAATTCATTTTTTTCCACTGTATTATTATTCATCAATGTTGTTATAAGCTCCAGCGAACTGGATTCCGACGTTTGAAACTTCGGCATTAGAATACGAGTGAGGTATTGGATGTCGATTTTCGAGTGCTGGATTTGACCCAAATAACGATAGATATGTTAAAAGCAGGTCCGATTATACTTATTCCTAATCCTAAGTAGAATGTAACGATGTAGGGATCCATATGGAAACATAGTATCTATTTACATACGCTCGAATGACCCCTTCTCATAATAAGCATGTACATAACCCTATTCCGGTCTGGTCCGGTATTGAATAAACTTATAATCTGATGATCGAGTCGATTCCATGATTATAAATTCATAACCCCAACCCATTTTGGGCGGGACAAATCTACTAATTCTTTTATTCCAGTTAGTAGGAGGGATCTTGAACTAAGAAATAGGCCTAGAAGCTAAAAGAGGGTATCCTGAGCAATTGCAAGAATTGGGTTCATTGATAATCCTGGTATAGTAGATGCTATCATGCATACAGTCGTACTCCATTCGACAGAATTGTTTGATCTGATAGATAATTGGATAAGCCAACGATTTTTTTCCATGTTTCAAAATACGGTTAACCAACATGTTAACTAATCGATTATGATAAATTGGATAGGATTTTGCAGTTTTTTCTTCTACAGTACCTCGACGTGACATGAGTGTGAAAGAGGTTCAACAAAAGATGGAAAAAAATCCACTATCCGTTTTACGTCAAGCAATACGTGGAGTAACTCCCAATATAGCAGTAAAAGCAAGACATGTAGGCGGGTTGACTCATCAAGTTCCTATTGAAATAGGATCTACGAAAGGAAAAGCACTTGCCATTCGTTGGTTATTAGGGGCATCCCGAAAACGCTCGGGTCGAAAGATGGCTTTTAAATTAAGTTCCAAATTAGTAGATGCTGCCAAAGGGAGTGGCGATGCCATACGCAAAAGGAAGAGACTCATACAATGGCAGAGGCAAATAGAGCTTTTGCACATTTTTGTTAATCCATGAACGGGATCTATATAGACACATAGATCCATGAATCCATACATCTCGATCGGAAAAGAATTAATCGAAAAAGAAAGAATCAGAATTGATCGATATCTTTCTCGAAACAAAAAAAAGATGAAACATAAATCATGGATCAACTAAACCCTCTTGAGGGCTTGCTTAAGAATAAGAAAGAGGAATCTTATGGAAATATCATGGAATAAGGTTTGATCCTATTCATAGGATTCCGTAAATAAAATATCCTAAAAGTTTGAAACAATTGGGACTTTTTTGGAGATTGGATGCAGTTACTAATTTATGATTTGGCATGTATAGAATGAAAACTTCATTCTCGATTCTATGAGAATTTTATGAAAGCATTTCATTTGCTTCTCTTCAATGGAAGTTTCATTTTGTTAAAACGTATCCTAATTTTTGGCCTAATTCTTCTTCTGATGATCGATTCAACCTTTGATCAAAAAGATAGACCTTGGTTCTATTTCATCTCTTCAACAAGTTTAGTAATGAGCATAACGGCCCTACTGTTCCGATGGAAAGAAGAACCTATAATTAGCTTTTTGGGAAATCCCCGAACGAACAATTTCAACGAAATCTTTCAATTTCTTATTTTACTATGTTCAGCTCTATATATTCCTCTATCCAGAGAGTACACTGAATGTACAGAAATGGCTATAACAGAGATTCTGTTATTCGTACTAACAACTACTCTAGGAGGAATGTTTTCATATAGTGCTAACGATTTAATAACTATCTTTGTAGCTCCAGAATGTTTCAATTTATGTTCCTACCTATTATCTGGATATACCAACAGATATGTACGGTCTAATGAGGCTACTACGAAATATTTTACTCATGGGTGGGGCAAGCACTTCTATTATGGTTCATGGTTTCTCTTGGCTATATGGTTCATCTGGGGGGGGGGGGGGAGATCGAGCTTCAAGAAATAGTGAATGGTCTTATCAATACACAAATGTATAACTACCCAGGAATTTCAATTTCACTTATATCCATCACTCTAGGAATTGGGTTCAAGCTTTCCCCAGCCCATTTTCATCAATGGACTCCTGACGTATACGAAAGATTCCAACGCTCGAAAATCGACATCCATACTTCACCCGTATTCGAATGCTGCAGATTCAAACTTTGAAATACGATTCGCCGGAGCTTATAACAACATTAGGTGATACCAACACAGGGGAAACAAAATGAATTTTTATTTATACACAAATGGATGCAACAATCTAATATAAATGAAATATCAATATAATCAGAGATAGATATAACAGCAAAAAAACAAAGCAGCATAAGACATCAGCAACAACAACGGAAAGATAACATCTTCAATGCCAAAGCTCCAAACTATAAAGCTCGAACCACCATCATGCTGAACTTATAGCAAACTCGGTGCATAGTAGCACAATGCGATTGCCAAATCCAAAGGCTTCAAAGATTGCCAAAAGCTACACCTACTCGCTGACAATCTGATAACCTGACTCTAGGCTACCCGTGTGGAAAATTATGGGCACCCAGAGTTTAGAAAGGGAACAATAAACTCCAGGTCAGCCATGGGACTGGTGTGAGCAAATAAAAACAGTTGTTTGAACAAAAACAAACAAAAGGAAATAAAAAGAAATCCGCTATGCTTTTTGAAAAATGAAACTATCATAAGGCCTCCCGCCACACACACAATGCAATCGCACACTTGGAGGAGATTTCTCCTTATAATAGTCAAACGTGCTCGATACGCGAAAATCCTTTTGATATTATTATTAGTGCATAGTGCGGAAAACATTTCGAAAGTATAATATTAATCTTAGCCAGCATATGTACTATTATAGTATGCCTACTATAGCTACCATGTTAAATGGCATGTTCTACAACTAAACCGTAAAGGGCTCGTATTGAGTGATTGGATTTCCAACAAATGGTCAAGGCTAAGGAACTTCCTTTTCGAATGGGTACGCCTACGGAGGAACGCCCCGAGAACCTAACCGGATCTCTGCCAACACAAGGCCGGGTTACCTATGTAACTAGTTAACTAATTGTCACGAGTTTTCCATCCCCCGGTCGTCACCGACCTTTATCCCGAGATTTATCAGCAAATTCCAACAACCACATAAGTTAAATATCTGGGCTCCATACCATGATACCACTTTTTATTCAGAAGGAAATGCACATACCCCAAGGGGAGCGACCCCCGTAACCTTGCTGCATCCTTCCTGTTTCGACCATTTCCAGGATGTGAGGTTCGATGAAGTCTCGTCCCACAAAGCTACGCTTTTCACAAAAGCCATGCTTCGATCAACCAATGATCAACACTTAGCATACCACATTACCAAGTTGGGAATATATCACTAGTAACCATCAACTACATAACCTCTGAGCTCGTACGTCTCAGAGAAGGGTGTTAAGCTAAGTGAACAAATTCTCCACCACCAAACAGAAATGTATTTGATAGAAACCAACTTTATATCTCAAAGTGTGACGTCAGACATACATCCATACAAGTCCATCCTAGGTCTGAATGGGACCGTAGGCACTTCAAAAGAAGTCCTTGAAAATCCGAATATCCCCAATTACGTCTGGACTCCCCATCACATAGGGAAATCTCTATACCGGGGCCACTCGATGCAGAGACATTCGACAGGTAATCCTTTTATTTTCGAAAATACCCGGCCTTCAACCAATGTCTTCAAATGCTATCCAATTCGTCATATCATAAATTCAGAATGGGTTTTATGACATAAAGTCCTCTCGCGGCTAAACCGAATAATGGGTGCTTATTTTAAAAGAAGCATATGGATATATTGGGATCTTAGTTAAGTCACAACTTTTAGCCCCAAACCTTTCCTTTTGAATGGTTTAAACAAATTTCCACTATAATCTTTTAAACAAAAGATTCACCTTTTAAGATCCTCTTCAATTTGAAACAAGGTTTATCAAATCTTTAACAAAGATACATTCATAGTTTTCAAAACTGTTTTCATTTCAAATTTGATTTTCCCATGAAATCCTTTCAATAAAAACCAGAAACCCTTTCTTTATACGAAAGCTTTTATCATTTGAAAAGAAAGATTTTTCGTTTCGAAAAAATCCGATTAAATTTGCTTAAGTTATAACTCTTTAAAGTATAAATCGAAAAATCAACGAACTGCCGTATCCTTGGCAAGCTCTATTTGAGTTTAAATTCCCCAAATAATTCATTTAAAATACTTTAAAAATGGTTTAATATATATATATATATATATATATATATATATATATATATGTATATGTATATATAACTTGAATAACCCTTTTTAAACTATATTATTATTTTAATTTTAAAACTTCCTTTTCAAACCATATTATATTCAAAATAATTTTAACTTCAAAATTCCCTTTTCAAAAAAATTTCATATTTAACCCAAATCACTTCCAAACCATTTTGGATTCAAAATTCCACTTTTAAAACCATTTTGAATAAAATAATATTAAATTCAAAATATTTGTGACGTAGCCAATTTCGCGTGAAATCCGCTTTTGTGTGTGTGTTTATGTGTAGTCCAGGGGTTTCACAGATAACAATAAAATATCAACCATCATAAATTCAAGCACAACAATATCAATAAGTGGTATAATCCTATAACGCTTATCTTTCATTCATAGATAAACAAGTAAATTCATCACTGATAAGTAAATCGCAGTTCACAGCTCAATTAAAAGTAATTCATATCACAGAACATCAGACATCAAAGATGTCAAACAATTCAGGCATTCAACATAATCCAATCATCCATAAGCAAGATCAATTTATCACATAATTTATAATTAACCAAATAAATTAATTACTTATGGATTAATTACCAAACCCTGCTTAATTAATATTAATTAGTTAGCCTTTGATTAATTAATTATCCCATAATTTTACACATAAATTAATTAATCACATTAATTAATTAACCCTTAATTAATTACCATTTAATTAATAAATTATCCTTAATTATCCATATTAAGTAATTATCCTTAATTGATTAATTATCCCTTAATTAATCATAGATAAATTAACCTTAAGTTAATTACATAATTAATTGATCCTTTAATTAATTGCATAAATTAATTAACCTTTAATATTAAGTAATTAACCTTAATTACTTACATTAAGTAACTACCCTTAAGTTGATTAATTAATCCTTTAATTAGTTAATCCTTTAATTAATTCCATTGAGAAATTAATTTTTTAACTACTTTCATTAAGAAATTATTCCTTAATTAATTACATTCATTAATTATCTTTAAGTTAATTACATTAACAAATTTACCAATAATTACTTACATTAATTAATTAATTTATTATTCTTTAAGTAATGAAGTAATTAATCATTTTTATTAAGAAATTTTTAATTACTTTCATTAATTATCCTTAATTACTTACATTAATTAATTATTCTTTAATTAAGTACATTAAGTAATTATCTTTTAATTACTTACATTAATTAATTAACCGTTTATCAATTAATTATCCTTTAATCACTTTCATTAAGTAATTCCTTAATCACTAACTAATGATCCTTTATTAATTACATTTAAAAATACATAACAATTTAATTACAAAATTAATCTCATATGTAATTTCTTTTAAGTAAAATAATTTTAAACATTTAAGTTTTAAAATTAAATATTTGAAACTTGTTTTAAAAACTTGTTTATAAATTTATTTTGGAAAACTTGGTTATCATTTTCTTTGAAAAATTTATTCATATTAGTATACTTTAAAAACTTGATTTAAAACTTGCTTTGCTTTTAAAATTTAAACCTTTTCTTTTGCTTTTGAAAATTTATTAGCTTACAATAGAAAAAAACCCGAGCCAATCAACGAAAATCCCAAGCAAATCCCTGAGTTACTCGCACTCTTCATTTTTCAAGACAATCACGCATCGACCTCGAGACATGAACCGATTCCACCTTTCTTCCCCGATCAAGCAAACATCATCAGAAACACATGATAACTTGTACACGTGCATGATTGACCCGATCGTCACCGACCAATCATGCCGCCTTCAACACATCGTCGACAACCTTGCTGACCAGCCCAACCTCTCAGATCAATGGAATCGCCAAGAAATCAAGATTAAGCTACTCGTTCAAATACTGGAACCCAACCTAGTCACCCAAATCCGCCTTGTGCAGCCACCTCCGGCCACCAGAAAGTCTGAAATTCAGACCATAGCCTTGCCGTAGGACCACACTCCTATCCCCCCACCACCGGTCATCTTAGATTCAACCTCGACGATGAAAACCCCTCAAGAATATCGGTGACCATAACTGGTCCTTAAACCCTAGTTTTACGTTGCATTACCACTCTGAAAATCTATAAATTCAACCACTATTTTTCCTGTGATCTCCTTCCTTCCAGCTATCACCATGATCAAACCTAATACCTAACTCATTGTCGATCGCCGGATATTGACGAAAAACCAAAACATGATCAACTCGCGATATCTTATTATTCTCAATACTAAAAATTATGATTTCTATATCTAAATTCATCATTTGCGAATATGAATAAGATTGTGAAGTTAAATCATTAATTCAAAATCATCGATTTTTCCTGATTTAAAAGATTTCACTGTAATTTCTATATTTCAAAGTATTGGCCAAATGTTTTTACTTGAGATTATTTTTAAAAATGAATTCACATTGTTATAAACATTTTCTTTTTAGGAATCATAACTTGAATTGGTTTAAACAGGAAGATATGAATTTTTCTTGAATTTGTAGACCCGTTACAGTAAACAAAGCCATATATATACGTATGTATGTATATACATACATACATACATAGGCATGCACACCATATATACAGAGCAATTCAAACCATATTCCAAACCAAACATTCATGCAAACCATATGTCACATGCATCAAGTATCAAAACAGATTTATGCTTTTAGATCAAAAGTTTACTCACCTGGAACATGAAACAGAGACAGGCCTGGAAAATCTAGAAATGGATCTTTGCTTTTGAACTTGAGCTTTGATCAGTAACTTGATTTTTATTTGCTTGATGTTCCGATCTATGATGTTTTTGAGTTGAATTTGTATCTGATTGTTGAGTTAATCTATGATTTGCTTGTGATGATTGCTTCAGGTTTTGATTTTCTTTTGATTTTTTGTTGGGATGATCTCAAGCTCAGTTGAAATTGAAACTGGAAATTGATTTGAAAATTTGGAAAATTGTTTTAGTTTTGTTATTTGATTTTCTATTTTCTTTTGATTTAATTTTCAGTTTTTATTTTGAGGGAATGAAAGAAGATTTAGAAAAGAGAATGAATGTAACAACCCGCATATTTATCGATTTTATATTTAAATATTTTATTTAAATATTTTATCGTTCGTCGGATTTTGGTCTGAAAAGCTACTTTTTGCAAACAGTCGAATTGGGATTCGAGACCACCCCCATTGAGTTCAAAATGACATTTGCGACCTTTTTGAGTATATACTTCGATATGTTTGGAGATAGTAGAATTTTGCTACTTTTCACTTAGGGCTTTGGGTTTAGGTTGGGTTCCACCCAATGTTCTAACTTAATACCCCAAACTGAATCCCCCTCTTCATTCACTCCCTCTTCCTCTACTTTCAGTTCTAAAGATATTAATGGTGGAAGAGAATGGGAAATAGAAATCCAAACCCCTAATTTCCATTTGCAAATCAATTTCTAGCTCCAAATTCAAGAGAACCCATTGGTAAGCCTTCTCTTCATCTTCTCCAACTCATTCTCTCTTTGATTTCAGAAATTTCCTAAACCTAACTTAGGGAATGTTCTTCTTTTGAGCTTAGATTCAAGCTTTTAGTGTTGAGATTGAAGTGTGGTTGATCTTCCCTTGTCTTAAAGCTTCTCCTTCATTGATTTGGGTTCAAAGGTGAGATTTTTATCTCACATCTATGTCTATATCTATCTTTGTTGTTAGGTATGAATTCCTAACACTTATTTATGTTCATTTGCTTTTGGTTTGGATTGATTTGGTGAATATTTCAATTTTTGGTGTTTTGTAGTCAAATCTTTAAAAATCCAATCTTTGATGTTTGAACATGTTTTTGGTGGTGCATCGAAGAGCCTACAGTGCCGGGTTGTCGATTGGCATAAATCTTAGCATCCATCGCTCGTTCGATCGCATTACGGTTTGGATTTTCCATTTTTGGTCTAGGCTGTTTTTTTGCCTAGCAGAAGATTTCAGACGTCTGAAATTAATTTCAGACGTCTGAAACCAAATCCAGACGTCTGGTTGAATAATCCAGACGTCTGGAAAGGGGTCTGGAAAAGGCAGAGACTAAATCCAGACGTCTGAAACAAAATCCAAACGTCTGGTTGAAAATTTCAGACGTCTGAAATGGCCCTGCAATTAAAAATAGAAGGGAGAAAACACATATACTTCCAGATACTAGGGCCAAACGTTTGGGAACACCTACCAGACGTCTGGGAACACCTACCAGACGTCTGGAACTGTTTAATTTGCCTATTTTGGCTATTTTTGAGTATATTTCCAACTTTAATCGATTCGTGTTGATTCCCTTTTTGTTGTTATCATTTATTATGGACTTTGATGACATTTTCATCGTGATTTTTAGCAATATCCATTTTGATGGATTCGGTATCGATTTCTTTGGATTTTATTCACGTCTTCGAATGTGAATTTTTATGATTGATTGTTTCTACAATCAATTCTATGATTTGTCACTTTAAAAATATAAAGGTTTCAATACTAGTAGTAAATATCAAAACTCTTTCATCAAAACGATTTCAACACTATTTTATTTACAAAGCTCGTTTTTCTCAAACCGTTTTCCAATATACTAGTATATACAAACCTTTACCTCACTCGTATGAGAAATCTAATTAAATGACTTAGTAAAACAAGTGGTATGAAACGCTTGCGTTTACTTCGTTGGTTAATTCTTGGACTTGTTCGATTGAATCTCTTGTGACAATTTTCTAGTGGAGATCTACGATTTGTTCGCAAATATTTAAGTTAAGCTAGTGGTTATGGGACATGATGCTAAACTCATATATTTACTAGCTTATTGTAATTGACACTTCTTGATGATCGATGATGATCATTTTATGGTTTAGACTAGCAATGTGCGATGTCTCTTTGTCTATGTGGAGGACTGTTCCTTATTTTATTAAGCTTCGTCTCATTTCTTGCATGGGTCGTACCTATTTAGGTGCGTCGATGTTTGTTTACACATGGGTCGTACCTTTCTAGGTGCATCGATGTTTATTATGCATGGGGTGTACCTTTTTAGGTGCATCGATGTTTGTTTACTTCGTGGAGCAATCGGCTCAATAAGTTGGGACATGGGGCGTATCTTTCTAGTTGCGTCGATGTTCATCTATGCATGGGGCGTATCTTTCTAGGTGCGTCGATGTTCGACTTTGCATGGGGTGTATCTTTCTAGGTGCATCGGTGTTAGACATTACATGGGGTGTATCTTTCTAGGTGCATCGATGTTTATTTATGCATGGGATGTATCTTTCTAGTGCATCGATGTTTATTTATGCATGGGGCGTATCTTTCTAGGTGCGTCGATGCTAGAGCATGGGTCGTACCTATTTAGGTGCGTCGATGTTCGACTGTGCATGGGGCGTGTCTTTCTAGGTGCGTCGATGTCCAGTTTATGGGATTGGCCATCCTTTTTCTTGTGATTTCTGGATTTATATTTGACGATTTCTGGAATTTATGTTTCACCACCTTTCTCAGTTGGCATTGATATGTATGTCATTTATTGTGGCTTGGTGAATTAAATGAAGAACATGACATTCTTTTTTATGCTATGAGATTCTTTGAGATATTGTATGACTTTTGTGGATTCTCTAATGTATACTTGTCGTAGTATGACATTTTTGGTTATCATACGTATTTTTATTATATCTCTTCTTATATCTCATTTTAACTGATAATTATAGCTAGACTGATCCATTTATTATTTTCTTCTTAAATAATACTCGGGTCAGACTGAGATTTTACAGGTGCTTCTGCTTGACTCCTTATCGGACCATCATCTGATCTTTTGGCTAACTATTTTAGTTTAGTAGTTTTTGTTGTATACAATTGAGATATAGACTCCTTGATGTATACATATTTTTGTCTTGCACTTGTATCTATTCATTTTTGTGATGTTGTGGATCTTATTTGACCACTACTCTGATGTACACTTTTATGTGTAATATTCATATCTATTTCCACCTTTGTGATATGAATTATCTGTGACTGATTTGTGTTATGTTTATTTCTATATTTGTTTCTGAAGACCTTTATAGCCACTGTGTAGTAGCTTTGAGTTTGTGTCGGTATGTCGAATTTCCACTTGAGATGAAAAGTTATATTTTTATCCGGCATATCGGTACTCGCACAAAGCAATTATACAGATGGTTGCTCCTCAACAGCCTTATTCTCCGTGCTAGTCGACAGCATTACTCCGTAGTGTTCTTGGCTAGCGTGGGTATAGAGGTGGGGCGTCACAGCTTGGTATCAGAGCCAAACTTCGGATAAATGTAGAATAATTTAGCAAGGATCATGTCCTAAGTCTTTCTTAGGAGTTGTGCCTTAGGATTTATTCGAGTCTTCGTACCGTTCTATCCTACTTTCTTTTATGATTCCTTGTTTTATCTATCAAGATTGATTGATATTTATTTTCAGAATAACTTTTTCCTCTTCTTTCTTTCTTTCTTAAAGAAGAGAAATGGTTAGACCAGACCGTTCCAGCGCCGGTCAATCTAGTGCTACTCCCCAGGATGGAGTATTTATGTCTGCCCAGCAGCTTCTTTGTAACAACCCGCATATTTATCGATTTTATATTTAAATATTTTATTTAAATATTCTATCGTTAGTCGGATTTTAGTCCGAAAAGCTACTTTTTGCATACGGTCGAATTAGGACTCGGGACCACTCCCATTGAGTTTAAAATGCCGTTTGCGACCTTTTTGAGTATAAGCTTCGATATGTTTGGAGTAAGTTGATTTTTGCTACTTTTTACTTAGGGCTTTGGTTTGGACTGCACCCTTATTAGCTCAGCCCAACCCCCCTTCTCTTTATAACTTCTCCTCTTTGCTTAAACATTCAAGCTTTCATAACAATGGAGAGTGGAAGAGGAAATTAAAACTCCAAGCCCTAGTTTTCTTTTGCAAATCAAATTCCTAGCTCCAAATTCAAGAGAACCCATTGGTAAGCATTCTCTTCTTCTTCTCCAACTTATTCTCTTACCAATTTCAGAAATTCCTAAACCTAATTTTGGGAATGTTCTTGTTTTGAGCATAGATTCAAGCTCATTTGAGTTGTGTAGAAGAGAGGTTGATTCTCCATTTGCTTTCAAGCTTTTTCTTGTTTGATTTTGTAAAAAGGTGAGAATTTTATCTCACATCTTAGTCTATAATTATCTTCGATTGTTAGGTATGAATTCCTAACGTTTATTCGTGTGCAATCGATTTTGGTTTGGATCGATTTCGTGTATATTCCATTTTTTGGTGTTTTGGTCCAATTTATGAAAAATCCTATTATGGATATTTGGACATTGATATTTGAGGCGTATCGAAGAGCCGTTTAGGCTGGGTTGTCATTCGACGTAATTCCTTAGTCATCGTCATTTGCTCGTTCGATCGTTTTCGATATTCGTTTGCCCATTTTTGGCCTAGGTTTAGGGAATGCCCTGAACCATTCATTTAGACGTCTGAAACGTGATATTCAGACGTCTGAATATTATCTGGGAAGTTTTCTATTCCCAGATTCAGACGTCTGAATATATGGTTTCAGACGTCTGAATTGGTTCATTTGGAACCAGAAAGGAAATAGGCTAAAATATGCCTATTTCAGACGTTTGAAACACTTGATTCAGACGTCTGAATTGTGTTCTGGAAATTTTTATATTTCCAGATTCAGACATCTAAACCACTTGTTTCAGACGTCTGAATCAGCAGTGTTTTGCCTGCTTGCCTATTCGCTTGAGAATTCCAATTTAAATCGATTCGTGATGATCCTATTTGTTGTTATCATTTATTATGCCTTTGATGACTCCTATTTAGGGATTTTTGAATATCCATTTCGATGGATTCTTTATCGGTTTCTTTGGATTTTTATTCACGTCTTCGAATGTGAATTTTAGTGATTGATTGTTCTTACAATCTTCTTTGTGATTTGTCACTTTAAAAATACAAAGGTTTTCTATACTAGTAGTAAATATCAAAACTCTTTCTTCAAATGATTTCAACACTATTTTAGTACAAAGCTCGTTTCTTAAACCATTTTCCAATCTATTAGTATATACAAACCTTTACCTCACTCGTATGAGAAATCTAATTAAACGATTTAGTAAAACGAGTGGTATGAAACGCTTGCGTTTACTTCGTCGGTTAATTCTTGGACTTGTTCGATTGAATCTCTTGTGACAATTTTCTAGTGGAAATCTACAGTTTGTTCGTAAATATTTAAGTTAAGCAAGTGGTTATGGAACATGAAGCTAAACTCATATATTTACTAGCTTAGTGTAATTGACACTCCTCGTTGATCATGACGATCATCTTTGTGATTTAGACTAGCAATGTGCGATGTCTTTTTGTCTACGAGGGAGACTAAACCCCGTTTTATGGAGTTTCGACTCAATTTGGTGGGATAGCAACCCAGGGTCTTTGGGCCGTTTGTGGAGCTTCGGCTCAATTTGTGATGGTTAGCAACCATGGAATTAGCGTTCCGTTTGTGATACACGTGTTGGTGAGATTTATGCTCCCGTTTGTGATAGGCCTTCCCCCCCTTTTGTGATTTCTGGATTTCTTGAGATGATTTCTGGAATTTGTGCTTCACCAATTTTTGTGATTTCTATTGATAAGCCTTATCGATATTTGTGCATTGGTGAATTTGTGCGTCATTGACTTTTGTGATTTCTGGATTTCGTGTATTGAATTATGGAATTTGTGTGTCATTGACTTTTGTGATTGACATTGATATTATCGTCAATATTTATGGTTGGGTGAACGAAATAAAGAGTATGACGTTTCTTTGATTCTTGTGTACATTTGGTGATATTGATTAATCTCTCGTTGATTTTCAATTACTTATATATATCACAGCTTGGCATTGTGATTATTATGTGTTTAGTCATATCTCTTATTCTATATCGTTTCATCTGATATTTATAGTTAGACTGATCCGTTTATTATTTTCTTATTAAATAATACTCGGGTCAGACCGAGATGTTACAGGTGCTTCTGCTTGACTTCTCCCCAGGGATTCATTTCTCTGACCTTTTGGTTAACTACTTAGATTAGTAGTTTTTTGTTGTATACATTTGAGATATAGACTCCATGATGTATACTTATTCTTTTGTGTAGTTCATGTAACTATTCTTTCGTGATATTGTGGATCTTTCTGACCACTACTCTGATGTACACTTTTATGTGTAATATTCATATCTTATTCCGCCTTTGTGATATGAATTGGCTGCGACTGATTTATGTTATATTTATTTCTATATTTGTTTCCGAAGATATTATAGCCACTGTGTAGTAGCTTTGAGTTTGTGTCGGCTTGTCGGATTTCCACTTGAAAAGATTTGCATGTTATACTATCTGACACATCGATGCTCGCACAAAGCAATTGCACGGATGGTCGCTCCTCAACAGCCTTATTCTCCGTGCTAGTTGACCGCATTCACCGTAATGTTCTTGGCTAGCGTGGGTATAGAGGTGGGGCATCACAGTTTGGTATCAGAGCGAAACTTCGGAACAATATGGAATATTATAACAAGGATCATCGTCCTAAGTCCATCTTAGGAGTCATGCTTTAGGATTTAAGTACCGATTCATCCTATTTTCTTTATGATTCCTTGTTTATCTATCAAGATTGCTTGATATTCAATTTGGTGAATAACCTTTTTCTTCTTCTTCTTTATTTCTAAAGGAAGAGAAATGTCTAGACCAGGCCGCTCCAGAGCCGTACCATCTAGTACCCTACCCCAGGATGGAGTTTTTATGACTGCTCAACAGCTTCTTGATTTGGTAACTAATGCTCAAGCAGCTGGAGCTAACCCGTAACCTACTCACCCAAAGTCGGGATTTGCATGCTTGTGCAGCGATTACACTAATTTGGGTGGGGAGCTATTCAAAGGTTCCGAAACTATTATTGAAGTCCAAGCTTGGCTTAGAGCATGCGATCAAATCTTTTCTCGCATGAATCTTATTGACCTTCACCGAGTTCAGGTGACCTCTAGTATGCTCCGAGAAAGAGCATTGGACTGGTACGAGCTTCTTATTTCTGAGGTTAATGAAGCGGATCTCATCTGGGAGCAATTCTGAGAACGCTTCGAGTTGAAATTCATACCAGAAGCTGAGAAAGTGACATTGGCTCGACGATTTATTGACCTTGTTCAAGGTGAGTCCTCCGTGACTGATTACGTCGCCTCCTTCGAGTCACTTTCCAAATATGGGGTTGAATACATCAACACCCCTTTAAAGAAGAACCAGAGGTTCGTCTATGGCTTAAGCAAAAATCTCAAGAAGCCATTACTTCTAAAATTAGAAGTTTCTTTCGACCAACTCGTCGATATCGCTCTTCGTCTTGAAGAGGCGGATAGGGAGAATGATGTTGAAGTGGTGGGTTCCAAACCAAACTTCAACAACAAGAAGAGACCAAACAAATTCAAAGGCCCCTATCCTAATAAGAAAGGGAAGCAAGCAACCTCCGTGGCAAAGACTTCTTCCTTTGGTCGTGGGGAATGCTATAATTGTGGTTCGAAGGACCATTACGCGAACAAGTGTCCAAAGTCTCTCTCTTGTCGCTACTGCAAAAGTCCCGGTCATGTTATATCCTCATGCCCCAAGCTTCAGGGAAGGAAAGAGGGAAATCTTAATGTTGCTCAAGCCCCTGGCAACACATCTCATGGCCAAGGTATTTCTCATTCTATTCTGGATGGAATTATTTTATTTCGTGATCATCCTATTCGAGTTCTTTTTGATACGGGTGCGTCCCATTCTTTTATATCAAAAGAACTTGTTGATACCTTTTCTTTGGTTGTTTTGTGTTTAATGACTTCTTTGAGAATTGCGAATCCGGTTGGTAGATCTGCAACAATCAGTTTATTGTGTAAAGATGTCGAGATTATTTTGTGTGATTTTTCTTTCCGAGCCGATTTGCATGTCATGCGTTATTTAGACTTTGGAATGATTTTGGGAATGGATTGGCTTAACCGTTATGAAGCCCATATCCGATGTCCTGAGCGGACTATTCATCTTCGACATCCTCAATCTGT
This sequence comes from Allium cepa, assembly GCA_030765085.1. Taxonomy (NCBI): domain Eukaryota; kingdom Viridiplantae; phylum Streptophyta; class Magnoliopsida; order Asparagales; family Amaryllidaceae; genus Allium; species Allium cepa. The sequence continues at coordinate 351,121,146 of CM060928.1, forward strand.
TAAGCAGATTTCTATTAATCTTGAAGATTCGGATTCCAGCTTAGTTGCATCTTTATATTCTTTAAATCTTCGTGATGACGACGATGATGATGAGGGTGATATTATTTCTCTTATTCACGTCGTTTGTGAATTTTCTGACATATTCGAGCCCGTTTTAGGATTACCACCTAAGCGAGCAATTGAGTTCAGAATTAATCTCATTCCTGGAGCTCAACCTATCACTCGTCCTCCTTATCGTATGTCCAATAAAGAAAACGAGGAGATGCGTAAACAATTATCCGAATTGGAAATGAAGCAATTTATTCGCTCTAGTTCCTCGCCTTGGGGAGCTTCAGCTATTTTCGTGAAGAAATCCGATGGAACACTTAGGCTTTGCGTTGACTACCGCAAGCTTAATGATCTTACTATCAAAAATAAATATCCTTTACCTCGGATTGATGATTTGTTTGACCAACGTAATGGTGCTAGAGTCTTTTCACAATTAGACTTAGCTACTGGATTTCATCAGCTTCGTATTGCAGAGGATAGTATTCCTTTGACATCGTTCCATACTCGTTATGGATCGTATGAATGGCTTGTTATGCCATTTGGTCTAACGAATGCTCCGGCTTATTTCGTTGACCTTATGAATAGAGTTTTCAAAGACTTCCTCGACCGGTTTGTTCTTATCTTTATTGATGATATTCTTGTGTATTCTAAAACCGAGGAGGAGCATGAAAAGCATCTTCGGATTGTGTTGGAAACTCTTAGGAGTAATCAATTAAAGGCAAAATTTTCTAAATGCCACTTTTGGCAATCTCGTGTGAAGTTTCTCAGTCATATTATTTCCGAATCCGGAATTTCCGTGGATCCTTCAAAGATTGAAGCGATTCAAGATTGGAAGAGACCGGAGAGTGTGACAGAGATTCGTAGTTTTCTCGGATTGGCGGGCTATTACCGTCGTTTTATCAAAGACTTTTCTAAGATTGCCGTGCCTCTCACTTGCTTGACGAAGAAAGGTGTTAAATACATTTGGTCGGACAAATGTGAAGCTTCTTTTCAGAAATTAAAAGAACTTCTTTCTGATGCTCCTATTCTTGTTATTCCCGAGGGGAATCAAGATTTCGTTGTTTATACCGATGCTAGTCGCGTTGGTTTGGGTGCCGTTCTCATGCAAAGAGAACGTGTTATTGCTTATGCTTCTAGGCAATTGAAGCCTGCTAGGACTAGATATGCCACTTATGATTTAGAGCTCGCGGCTATTGTTTTCGCCCTTCGTATTTGGCATCATTATCTTTTAGGAGAGAAATTTGTTCTTTATACCGATCATAAGTCCTTGAAGTATTTATTCTCTCAAAAGGAACTTAATTTGCGTCAACAGCGTTGGCTCGAATTTCTTGCACCATATGACCTTGATATCCTTTATACTCCCGGAAAGGGAAATCATGTTGCCAATGCACTTAGTCGCAAGCAACAAGCGGTTGTTTCTATGATGATATCTGAATGGAACGATCTCGAGATCTTATCCACTTGTGAGATTCGAGACCGCGTATCCGATTTATGCTCATCATTTGTTTTATGTAGCCTTGAGGCTCATCCTTCTCTTTTAGACCGCATTCTTGAAGCTCAAAGGCTAGATCCCGAAATGGCTCTTCTTGGCTAAAATATTAGGGATAAAATTGATATTGAAGGACTGAAAGACTTTGATATCGATTCTCGTGGCGGCATTCGGAGATTTGGTAGACTTATCGTGCCAAATATTTGTGATCTTCGAAAAGATATTTTAGAAGGTTCTCATCGTTCCAAATTCACCATTCATCCCGGAAGTAGTAAAATGTACGCGGATATGAAGCGACTTTATTATTGGGAGGGAATGAAACTTGACATCGCTAACTTCGTTAAGTGTTGCATGACTTGCCAACTCGTTAAGGCCGAACATCAAAGGCCCGGTGGGTTATTGCAACCTTTAGAAATTCCAATTTGGAAGTGGGACCAGATTTCCATGGATTTTATAGATGGCCTTCCCCGTTCTCGTTCGGGTCATGATAGCTTATGGGTGATCGTAGATAGACTTACTAAATCCGCCCATTTTATTCCCGTTCGGTCTAACCGAACCGTTCCTCTTTTGGCCAAGCTCTTTATCAAAGAGATTGTTAAATTACATGGTGTTCCTACTTCTATTGTTAGTGATCGTGATCCATTGTTTACTAGTGGATTTTGGAAGAGTCTTCAAAAAGCTTTGGGAACGAAGCTTAATTTTAGCACCGCTTATCATCCTCAGTCCGATGGACAAACCGAGCGTGTGAATCAAACTCTTGAAGATCTTCTTCGTGCTTGTGTTCTTGATTTTGGTGGAAGTTGGGAAGATCATATTTCACTTGTTGAATTCTCCTATAATAATAGCTTCCAATCTAGTATTGGTATGGCACCTTTTGAGGCACTCTACGGAAGGCCATGCCGATCTCCTTCTTGTTGGCTTGAGGTCGGTGAGAAGCTGGTTTTAGGTCCAGACTATATTCGTGATTCCACAGAAAAGATTGATCTTATTCGTCATAGAATGAAAGAAGCCCAGAATAGACAAAAATCCTATGCCGATAACCAGAGAAGGAAGTTAGAATTTTCTGTGGGAGATCTTGTGTTCATTCGTGTTTCACCTATGAAAGGTGTTGTACGTTTCAGTCGATCGGGAAAATTGGCGCCTCGATATATTGGGCCATTTCCTATCACTGAACGTATTGGTTCCATGGCTTATCGCCTTTTATTGCCGGCTCAATTTTCTGCTATTCATGACGTGTTTCACGTTTCTCAATTACGAAAATGCCTTCGAGATTTCGATTCTATTCTTGAGCCCGGTGTTATGGAAGAGATTGAAGTTTCGCCTAATTTAACTTATGAGCAACATCCTATTCGTATCATTGCTTCGGAGGTCAAACGACTTCGAAATAAAGATGTTCCGCTTGTTAAAGTTCAATGGTCTTCAAATCCTAAGGATTGTTCTTGGGAATCTAGAGAGTACATCGAGCGAACACATCCGGACTTACTTTCTCGTGCTCTTTGAGGTGAACTTCTTATTTCAAATTTTTTTTGTGTTGAATATGCTTTTATGGTTGTTACTTTATGTTCTCTTCTTAAAATATTGCGAGGACGCAATTTCTTTAAGGAAGGGAGTCTGTAACAACCCGCATATTTATCGATTTTATATTTAAATATTTTATTTAAATATTCTATCGTTAGTCGGATTTTAGTCCGAAAAGCTACTTTTTGCATACGGTCGAATTAGGACTCGGGACCACTCCCATTGAGTTTAAAATGCCTTTTGCGACCTTTTTGAGTATAAGCTTCGATATGTTTGGAGTAAGTTGATTTTTGCTACTTTTTACTTAGGGCTTTGGTTTGGACTGCACCCTTATTAGCTCAGCCCAACCCCCCTTCTCTTCATAACTTCTCCTCTTTGCTTAAACATTCAAGCTTTCATAACAATGGAGAGTGGAAGAGGAAATTAAAACTCCAAGCCCTAGTTTTCTTTTGCAAATCAAATTCCTAGCTCCAAATTCAAGAGAACCCATTGGTAAGCATTCTCTTCTTCTTCTCCAACTTATTCTCTTACCAATTTCAGAAATTTCTAAACCTAATTTTGGGAATGTTCTTGTTTTGAGCATAGATTCAAGCTCATTTGGGTTGTGTTGAAGAGAGGTTGATTCTCCATTTGCTTTCAAGCTTCTTCTTGTTTGATTTTGTAAAAAGGTGAGACTTTTATCTCACATCTTAGTCTATAATTATCTTCGATTGTTAGGTATGAATTCCTAACGTTTATTCGTGTGCAATCGATTTTGGTTTGGATCGATTTCGTGTATATTCCATTTTTGGTGTTTTGGTCCAATTTATTAAAAATCCTATTATGGATATTTGGACATTGATATTCGAGGCATATCGAAGAGCCGTTTAGGCTGGGTTGTCGTTCGACGTAATTCCTTAGTCATCGTCATTTGCTCGTTCGATCGTTTTCGATATTCGTTTGGCCATTTTTGGCCTAGGTTCAGGGAATGCCCTGAGCCATTCATTCAGACGTCTGAAACGTGATATTCAGACGTCTGAATATTATCTGGGAAGTTTTCTATTCCCAGATTCAGACGTCTGAATATATGGTTTCAGACGTCTGAATTGGTTCATTTGGAACCAGAAAGGAAATAGGCTAAAATATGCCTATTTCAGACGTCTGAAACACTTGATTCAGACGTCTGAATTGTGTTCTGGAAATTTTTATATTTCCAGATTCAGACGTCTAAACCACTTGTTTCAGACATCTGAATCAGCATTGTTTTGCCTGCTTGCCTATTCGCTTGAGAATTCCAATTTAAATCGATTCATGATGATCCTATTTGTTGTTATCATTTATTATGCCTTTGATGACTCCTATTTAGGGATTTTTGAATATCCATTTCGATGGATTCTTTATCAGTTTCTTTGGATTTTTATTCACGTCTTCGAATGTGAATTTTAATGATTGATTGTTCTTACAATCTTCTTTGTGATTTGTCACTTTAAAAATACAAAGGTTTTCTATGCTAGTAGTAAATATCAAAACTCTTTCTTCAAATGATTTCAACACTATTTTAGTACAAAGCTCGTTTCTTAAACCATTTTCCAATCTATTAGTATATACAAACCTTTACCTCACTCGTATGAGAAATCTAATTAAACGATTTAGTAAAACGAGTGGTATGAAACGCTTGCGTTTACTTCGTCGGTTAATTCTTGGACTTGTTCGATTGAATCTCTTGGGACAATTTTCTAGTGGAAATCTACAGTTTGTTCGTAAATATTTAAGTTAAGCAAGTGGTTATGGGACATGAAGCTAAACTCATATATTTACTAGCTTAGTATAATTGACACTCCTCGTTGATCATGACGATCATCTTTGTGATTTAGACTAGCAATGTGCGATGTCTCTTTGTCTACGAGGGAGACTAAACCCCATTTTGTGGAGTTTCGACTCAATTTGGTGGGGTAGCAACCCATGGTCTTCAGGTCATTTATGGAGCTTCGGCTCAATTTGTGATGGTTAGCAACCATGGAATTAGCGTTCCGTTTGTGATACACGTGTTGGTGAGCTTTATGCTCCGTCTGTGATAGGCCTTCCCCCCCTTTTGTGATTTCTGGATTTCTTGAGTTGATTTCTAGAATTTGTGCTTCACCAATTTTTGTGATTTCTATTGATAAGCCTTATCGATATTTGTGCATTGGTGAATTTGTGCGTCATTGACTTTTGTGATTTTTGGATTTCGTGTATTGAATTCTGGAATTTGTGTGTCATTGACTTTTGTGATTGACATTGATATTATCGTCAATATTTATGGTTGGGTGAACGAAATAAGGAGTATGACGTTTCTTTGATTCTTGTGTAGATTTGGTGATATTGATTAATCTCTCGTTGATTTTCAATTACTTATATATATCACAGCTTGGCATTGTGATTATTATGTGTTTAGTCATATCTCTTATTCTATATCGTTTCATCTGATATTTATAGTTAGACTGATCCGTTTATTATTTTCTTATTAAATAATACTCGGGTCAGACCGAGATGTTACAGGTGCTTCTGCTTGACTTCTCCCCAGGGATTCATTTCTCTGACCTTTTGGTTAACTACTTAGATTAGTAGTTTTTTGTTGTATACATTTGATATATAGACTCCATAATGTATACTTATTCTTTTGTGTAGTTCATGTAACTATTCTTTCGTGATATTGTGGATCTTTCTGACCACTACTCTGATGTACACTTTTATGTGTAATATTCATATCTTATTCCGCCTTTGTGATATGAATTATCTGCGACTGATTTATGTTATGTTTATTTCTATATTTGTTTCCGAAGATATTATAGCCACTGTGTAGTAGCTTTGAGTTTGTGTCGGCATGTCGGATTTCCAGTTGAAAAGATTTGCATGTTATACTATCTGAAACATCGATGCTCGCACAAAGCAAGTACACGGATGGTCGCTCCTCAACAGCCTTATTCTCCGTGCTAGTTGACAGCATTCACCGTAATGTTCTTGGCTAGCGTGGGTATAGAGGTGGGGCGTCACATTCTTGATCTAGTAAAGAATGCTCAAGCTGTCGGTCCCATTCCAGAGCCTACTCATCCTAGATCCGGTTTTGCACGCTTATGCAGAGACTACACTGATTTGGGTGGAAGGCCATTCAAGGGATCCGAAGGTGTTATTGAAATTCAAGCTTGGCTTAAATTATGCGATTGCATCTTTTCTCGCATGAACCTTATTGACCTTCATCGAGTCCAAGTGGCTTCTAACATGCTCCAAGAAAGAGCATTAGATGGGTATGAGCTTTTAATTTCTGAAATCATTGAAGCGGATCTCACTTGGGAGCAATTCCGAGAAAGATTCGAATTGAAATTCGTGCCAGAGGCTGAAAAAGTAACTTTGGCCCGGCGTTTTATTGACCTTGTTCAAGGTGAATCTTCTGTGACAGACTATGTCGCATCTTTCGAATCTCTTTCCAAATACGGGGTTGAGTACATTAATACCCCATTGAAGAAAAATCAGAGATTTGTCTATGGCTTGAATAAGAATCTTAAGAAGCCATTACTTCTGAAACTTGAGGTTTCATTTGATCAGCTTATTGATATCGCTCTTCGTCTTGAAGAGGCCGATAATGAAGGTGATGTTGAAGTTGTGCGTGCCCAACAGAACTTCGACAGTAACTTGAAGAGGCCTATCAAATTCAAAGGCCCCAATTCTAATAAGAAAGGGAAGCAAATAATTCCGGTAGCAAAGACTCCTACCTCTAGTCGTGGACAATGCTACAATTGTGGTTCCACGAACCACTATGCAAGGGAGTGTCCGAATCCCCTCTTTTGTCGCTACTGCAAAAATTCGGGTCACCATATTACTGCATGTCCCGTACTTCAAAGTAAGAAGGAGGGAGAGCTCAATGCAGTGCAAGCCCCTAGTGGCACTTCTCTCAGTCAAGGTATTTTACATTCAATCCTTGATGGCATTATTTATTTCGTGACCTTCTTATTCGAGTTCTTTTTGATATGGGTTTCATCTCATTATTTTTATATCAAAAGAACTTGTCGATTCTTTTTCTTTGAATATTTTAGGCTTGATGACTTCTTTGAGGATTGTGAATCCGGATGGTAGATCCACAACACTCAATTTGTCTTTATTGATGTCGAAATTATTTTATGCGATTTTTCTGTCCGAGCCGATTTTTACTTAGGCTTCGGAATTGATTTGTTTTAAAGGATTGGCTTTTTCATTACGAAGCCATATCCTTTGTCCCTAGTGGACTATTCATCTTCGACATTTTCAATCTGTTAAGCAGATTTCTATTTTTCCTTTATGATTTTGATTCCAACTTGATGACATCATTTTGTTCCTTAAGCCCATTTATAAGGAAAGTGTTATTTCTCTCATTCATGTAGTTTGAGAAATTTTCCGGTATTTTTGAGCTTGTCTTAGGATTATCACCTAAGTAATCTTTTGTATGGTGCTAAGGTCTTTTCAGTTTGACCTTACCACCGGTTTTCATTTGCTACGAGTTGCGGAAGTTAGTATTCCACTTACCGCATTCCGCACTCGTTATGATTCCTATGAATGACTTATTATGTCATTCAGTTTGCCCATCTTGTTTCATCCATTTCATAAATCGAGTATTCTATGAATATCTCGATAAGTCCATTCTTGTATTTATTGATTTTGGATGAAAATAGAAATTTAAAATTTTGAAAATCTTTTTCATAAGATTTATTTATAAGTACAATTTGATTTTTTGTTCTTAAAATGAACAAAGAATATTCTAAAAAGTTTTTAGAAACATGTTTATTATATAAAAGATGGTTTTGTGATTGTATTGCCCATTGAGTGCTTTAAGAATTCTAGTCGATGCGCTTGATCAACGTTATCGATAGGAATCTCCTAAACGCTTTGATGAGACAATCAAACACGATATATTGACTTGTAAAAATGTAAATTTTTGTAGAAAGATAATTACATAAAGATAAGTGTAATTTTGAAAGTTTTAACTTTTCAGGAAAGAGGATTATTTAAAAGAACTCTTCCTTTCGATACTCTTATTCTTGTGATTCCTGAAGGGGAACCAAGACTTTGCTATTTGTACCGATACTAGTCGTATTGGTTTAGATGCCATTCTCTTGCAAATGAGAACGTGCTATCACTTGTGCTTCTAAATCATTATAGCTTATCGAGACTAGATATGCCACTCATGATCTAGTGCTCGCGACTATTGTTTTTACTTTTGGAATTTGGCATCATCATATTTGGATGAGAAATTTGTTCTCTACCTCGATCATAAATTTTTGGAATATTTATTTTCTCATAAGGAACTTCATGTCGACTCGAGTTCCTGACATCTTATGATCTTGATATTCTGGAAATCGTGTTGCCAACGCGCTTTGTCGTAGGCAACAAGTTGTTGATTCTTTGATGTTGTACGAATGGAATTATCTTTTTATCAAGTTCATCGAACGTTTTGATATACTTCGTTTTATTGAGCTTTATCTCATTTTTTTTATGGACTAGCGTCCGATGTTCTTTTATGGTGTTCGGTTCATCGGATGTACTGTTATTATACTACATCGATGTTCCGTCTTATCTGGATCAATGGATGTACCATTATTATACTACATCGTTATTCCGGTTTATCGGTTCATTGGACGTACCTTTTTTGTACTACGTCGGTGTTCCGAAATTATTCGGGCTTTGGTTCATTGGGCGTACCGTTTTTGTACTACGCTGATGTCCCAAATTATTTGAGTTTCTAGTTTCTCGGGAGTACTGTTATTATACAACGTCGTTGCACCAGCTCAATTTTCTGCTATTCTTGACGTTCTCCACGTCTTTTATCTACGGAAATGCCTTAGGGATTCCGGTTTTTATTCTTGTGCCCGGTGATATTGTGGAAATTGAAGTTTCACCAGATTTGATTTATGAGCAACATTCCATTCGCATCATTGCTTCGGAGGTTGAGCGCCTTCGGAATAAAGATATTCTTCTTGTGAGAGTTCAATGATTCTTAAATCTTAGGGATTACTCTTGGGAATCTAGAGAATTCATCGAGCGATCCCGTTCGTGCTAACTGTTTCGTGCTCTTTATGGTGAACTTCTTATTTCAATTTTCTTTTGTGTTGATATGCTTTTATGGTTGTTACTCTTTATTTTCTTCTTAAGTATTGCGAGGACGCAATTTCTTTAAGGAGGGGAGTCTGTAACAACCTGCATATTTATTGATTTTATATTTAAATATTTTATTTAAATATTTTATCGTTCGTCGGATTTTGGTCCGAAAAGCTACCTTTTGCAAACAGTCGAATTGGGATTCGAGACCACCCCCATTGAGTTCAAAATGACATTTGCGACCTTTTTGAGTATAAACTTCGATATGTTTAGAGATAGTAGAATTTTGCTACTTTTCACTTAGGGCTTTGGGTTTAGGTTGGGTTCCGCCCAATGTTCTAACTTAATACCCCAAACTGAAAACCCCTCTTCATTCACTCCCTCTTCCTCTACTTTCAGTTCTAAAGAGATTAATGGTGGAAGAGAATGGGAAATAGAAATCCAAAACCCTAATTTCCATTTGCAAATCAATTTCTAGCTCCAAATTCAAGAGAACCCATTGGTAAGCCTTCTCTTCATCTTCTCCAACTCATTCTCTCTTTGATTTCAGAAATTTCCTAAACCTAACTTAGGGAATGTTCTTCTTTTGAGCTTAGATTCAAGCTTCTAGTGTTGAGATCGAAGTGTGGTTGATCTTCCCTTGTATTAAAGCTTCTCCTTCATTGATTTGGGTTCAAAGGTGAGATTTTTATCTCACATCTATGTCTATATCCATCTTTGTTGTTAGGTATGAATTCCTAACACTTATTTATGTTCATTTGCTTTTGGTTTGGATTGATTTGGTGAATATTTCAATTTTTGGTGTTTTGTAATCAAATCTTTAAAAATCCAATCTTTGATGTTTGAACATGTTTTTGGTGGTGCATCGAAGAGCCTATAGTGCTGGGTTGTCGATTGGCATAAATCCTTAGCATCCATCGCTCGTTCAATCGCATTTCGGTTTGGATTTGCCATTTTTGGTCTAGCCTGTTTTTTTGCCCAGCAGAAGATTTCAGACATCTGAAATTAATTTCAGACGTCTGAAACCAAATCCAGACGTCTGGTTGAATAATCCAGACGTCTGGAAAGGGGTCTGGAAAAGGCAGAGACTAAATCCAGACGTCTGAAACAAAATCCAGACGTCTAAAATCAAATTCAGACGCCTGGTTGAAAATTTCAGACGTCTGAAATGGCCTGGAATTAAAAATAGAAAGGAGAAAACACATATACTTCCAGATACTAGGGCCAGACGTCTGGGAACACCTACCAGACGTCTGGAACTGTTTAATTTGCCTATTATGGCTATTTTTGAGTATATTTCCAACTTTAATCGATTCGTGTTGATTCCCTTTTTGTTGTTATCATTTATTATGGACTTTGATGACATTTTCATCGTGATTTTTAGGAATATCCATTTTGATGGATTCAGTGTCGATTTCTTTGGATTTTATTCACGTCTTCGAATGTGAATTTTTATGATTGATTGTTTCTACAATCAATTCTATGATTTGTCACTTTAAAAATATAAAGGTTTCAATACTAGTAGTAAATATCAAAACTCTTTCATCAAAACGATTTCAACACTATTTTATTTACAAAGCTCGTTTTTCTCAAACCGTTTTCCAATCTACTAGTATATACAAACCTTTACCTCACTCGTATGAGAAATCTAATTAAACGACTTAGTAAAACAAGTGGTATGAAACGCTTGCGTTTACTTCGTTGGTTAATTCTTGGACTTGTTCGATTGAATCTCTTGTGACAATTTTCTAGTGGAGATCTACAATTTTTTCGCAAATATTTAAGTTAAGCTAGTGGTTATGGGACATGATGCTAAACTCATATATTTACTAGCTTATTTAATTGACACTTCTTGATGATCGATGATGATCATTTTATGGTTTAGACTAGCAATGTGCGATGTCTCTTTGTCTATGTGGATGATTGTTCCTCATTTTATTGAGCTTCGTCTCATTTCTTGCATGGGTCGTACCTATTTAGGTGCGTCGATGTTTGTTTACACATGGGTCGTACCTTTCTAGGTGCATCGATGTTTATTATGCATGGGGTGTACCTTTTTAGGTGCATCGATGTTTGTTTACTTCGTGGAGCAATCGGCTCAATAAGTTGGGACATGCGGCATATCTTTCTAGTTGCGTCGATGTTCGTCTATGCATGGGGCGTAACTTTCTAGGTGCGTCGATGTTCGACTTTGCATGGGGTGTATCTTTCTAGGTGCATCGGTGTTAGACATTACATGGGGTGTATCTTTCTAGGTGCATCGATGTTTATTTATGCATGGAATGTATCTTTCTAGGTGCATCGATGTTTATTTATGCATAGGGCGTATCTTTCTAGGTGCGTCGATGCTAGAGCATGGGTCGTACCTATTTAGGTGCGTCGATGTTCGACCGTGCATGGGGGCGTGTCTTTCTACGTGCGTCGATGTCCAGTTTATGGGATTGGCCATCCTTTTTCTTGTGATTTCTGGATTTCTATTTGATGATTTCTGGAATTTATATTTCACCACCTTTCTCAGTTGGCATTGATATGTATGTCATTTATTGTGGCTTGGTGAATTAAATGAAGAATATGACATTCTTTTTGATGCTATGAGATTCTTTGAGATATTGTATGACTTTTGTGGATTCTCTAATGTATACTTATCGTAGTATGACATTTTTGGTTATCATACGTATTTTTATTATATCTCTTCTTATATCTCATTTTAACTGATAATTATAGCTAGACTGGTCCGTTTATTATTTTCTTCTTAAATAATACTCGGGTCAGACTGAGATTTTACAGGTGCTTCTGCTTGACTCCTTATCGGACCATCATCTGATCTTTTGGCTAACTACTTTAGTTTAGTAGTTTTTGTTGTATACAATTGAGACATAGACTCCTTGATGTATACATATTTTTGTCTTGCACTTGTATCTATTCATTTTTGTGATGTTGTGGATCTTATTTGACCACTACTCTGATGTACACTTTTATGTGTAATATTCATATTTATTTCCACCTTTGTGATATGAATTATCTGTGACTGATTTGTGTTATGTTTATTTCTATATTTATTTCCGAAGACCTTTATAGCCACTGTGTAGTAGCTTTAAGTTTGTGTCGGTATGTCGGATTTCCTCTTGAGATGGAAAGTTATATTTTTATCTGGCATATCGGTACTCGCACAAAGCAATTATACCGAAGGTCGCTCCTCAACAGCCTTATTCTCCGTGCTAGTCGACAGCATTACTCCGTAGTGTTCTTGGCTAGTGTGGGTATAGAGGTGGGGCGTCACAATGAAGATGTTTTTAACTGCATAAAGCCTGGTTTTCCTCTTAACACTTATATATTATAAATTTAATTTTAAAAGAAAATTAATTGCCTCTTGTTAATTTCAAATCATATTAAACTTACACATGTTTATTGAGCATACACTTGTAATACTAAGTAATTATCCTTTAATCACTTGATTAATCAAGCTTTAATCATTATTAATTATCATTAATTACTTTCATTAAGTAATTATCTTTAAATAATTAATTACCCTTAATTATTAATTAACCTTTAATTATAAATTATCTTTTAATTACTTACATTAAGTAATTATCCTTTAATCATAAATTAATTAATCCTTTAATTAATTACATTAACAAATTGACCCTTTAATTACTCATGGCTTGAATTAATTAAAAGATAAACCATTTATCTAAATTAATTTCTTAATTACAGTATGTAAATCTTATTAAATAAACTTTTGGAATTAATTTTCATAACATAAAAATTTACTTTAAAACCTTTTAAGTTACTTAATAATTAAAGTCATTTCACCTTCTTTAATTAACTATTTCATTATTTTAAACTTATTAAATAACTTAAGAATAGATTTAAAACAAAAGGTATATAATAAAATATATTAAACTTAATAAATTTAAAATAATTTATTTTAGACCTTTAACTAATTCCAAACTTAAAATAAAACATTTATTATTTTACAAAATTAATTAAGGAAGTGTTAAACTTGATTTAATTCAAATTTGAAATCTTGTTTTAATTTAAAATTTTAAAACTTGGTTAACTCAAAAGATACCCGAGACAAACTTCCAATTTAAAAACTTAATATATTAATGTTGTTGCTTGGGATAAACAATCAACGTAACGTTGTTTGCATGGATGAATTAAAGTGTTTATATGAATGTGATCATGATAAATGCCTATGCATTACTTTATGTATCTATATTTATATATCTTTGTTGTGTTACAGTCTCTAACCCAAAATAAAATTTGATTTCTCTTCATATCATAGATTTTAGGCTTCGATCTCTAAATGAAAGATGATTATAAGAATGTAATCCCATTTTTAAAAATGGTTTCGAGAATTTATATTAAGTAACTATTTCAAAAATGATAATTTACAGTGGAAGTCATTATAAGTTAAAATTCGATGTTCATGAATTCATGTTTGGATTTCATAACCAAATTCGAGTTAGAAAATGATGATTTTAGACAATCATTTCAAGATTTTAAGCTGTGATATGTTGAGATATTGCGAGTTGGCCAGAATTTGGATTTTCGTCGATTTTCGACGAACGGCGGCGAGTTGATCATCGTGCTCGACACTGAAGGTAGCTGGAGTGATGAGGATGGAAGGAAAAATGGTCAGAGGTTTTAGTGATCACCGTGGTGATGCAGCGAGGTAGAAATAGGGTTTTAGGAGCGGTTTTGGTCGTCTAGGTTTGCGAAGCAATTTCGTCATCGATGATGGATCGTGGAAGATCGAACCTGGGGGAATTGATGCGTTTGTTGAAGGCGAAGGTTCTGGTGGATAGGCGTGGATTCTGGTGAACGATCGATGGTGCATGGCGTCTTAAGGTGATCAGGTTTGGCTCCAAGGGTTGCTCGTGCGCTTGATTTTGAATGGCGATGAAAACGTCGAACCTAGGTGGTCGGGAAGTTCGGGAGGATCGTCGACGATGTGTTAGTGGCGATGTAATCGATTAGAACGTTGGCGAAGCAATGTACACATGCACGTGGGTGTGTGAGTATCTGGGTAATGTTGTGGATTAAGGAAGAAAGGATTGGCTCGGTTTTGGCTCGAAGTATTTCGTGATTGTCTCGAGGAAAGAAAAGGAAGTGAATGGCTTGGGAAAAACAAGTATGGGCTCAGGGTTTTTGATGATTGGCTCAGGTTTTCGTGGGTAAGCAAATAAGGTTTCAAAACAATAAAATGTTCAAGTTTTAAAATCAAGTTTTAATGTATATTGAGGAAAATAAGTTTTCAAAGAAATAAAAACCAAGTTATCGAATTAAAATTATAAACAAGTTTTAAAACAAGTTTCAAAGATTTAATTTGAAAGTTGAAATATTTTCATAATTGTTTTGGTTTTTAATAATTTTATATTAGTTAATTGATTAAATAAATTAACAAGAGTTTTCAAAAATATAATGTTGTGATGGAAAAAGTAATTAAGGAAGTGTATTAATCCTTAATTAATCAAGCCGATCTTAAATGATTTTGTATGTTAATAATTTTAAGTATTTATCTTAATTTAATAAGATTTAAAGGATGTAATTAAGTAATTAAGTAAGGATAATTACTTAATGAAATTATTTAAGTATAATTACTTAATGAATAATTTATGAATGTGATTAATTAAAGGTCGGTTACTTAATAGTGATTAAGTAGTTAATTAAGATAAATGGATTATCTTTAATTAATAAAGTTCTTAAGTAATTAAAGGATAATTAATTGATAAAAGGTTAATTAATTTATGTAAGTAATTAAGAAATAATTACTTAATGTATTTAATTAAAGAATAATTAATTGATAAAAGTAATTGAGGATAATTACTTAATGAAAAGTAATTAAAGGACAATTATTTAATAAAAGTAATTAAAGGATTAATTACTTAATTACTTAAAGGATAGTTAATTAACGTGATTAATTAATGTGTTAAATAAAAGGTTAAAATGATGATTGTGATTAATTAAAAGATAATTACTTAAAGGATTATTACTTGGTGCAAATAATTAATGGATAATTACTTAATATAAGTAATTAAAGGATATTCAAGTAATTAAAGGTTAATAACTTAATAATTAAAAGTTAATTAATTAATAATTAAATGTTAATAGATTAATGATTAATGGGTAATTAATGTAATTAACTTAAGGTTGATTAATATATGTGATTAATTAAGGATAATTAATTAAGATGGATAGCATGCAGAAGTCCTATCCCAAGTGTAGAGTGGATATTTCTGCTTAATCTGGTAAGCCATTTCTCTAACCTGTCTTTCAAATTTCGAGGATGAATTTTCTTAAGTGGGAATCTGTAATTATCCCATTTTTAAATCAAATTTAATTTGGTAATTAATATAAATTTTGGAATTTAATTGTGAATTAATTTGAATTTTTCAGAATAAACAAAATAAGTGTTTGATTTTTTTATATATACGTATATGAATAGATTGTAATTTGAATTTGACTTTAAAATTCAAATATAAAAATCCTAAAAATAATTTGGATTTAAAAATAATATATGTATGATTTTTTAATGTATAAATTAGTTTTAATACACTTTCTTTTAAATTGTATAAATATAAACAGAGGAAACGTATTTATAGAAACAAAAAAAATATAATTTAAAATCATACAAAATATTATAATAATTCAAAACGACAAGTGTTAAAATTTTAACACATAATTTAACAAGTATTAAAATATTAATTCATCCATTTAACAAGTGTAATAATGTTATCGTTAAATTGAACAGGTGTCACTTATTTTCTTTCTATTTTTAGTTATTAATAAAAATATAAACAAAGCTATATATATCTCTATCTCTTCCCTTCTGATTTTCTTTTAACTGTTCAAAAACTTTAAAAACAAGAAGAAAAAAAAATCAAAACTCAAACCTAGAAAGCTTAAAACAGGGAAAAGAAATAAAACCAAAAACCTGAAGCAATAAAGCAAAATTCAAGATCAACAGTCAAACAAAGATTCAACTCAACAAAATCAAGAATTTTTGTTTTCAAAAATTCAAAGTTCAATTCAATAATAAAACAACAAAGCAGATTATAGTCAAGATCAAAACCAAATATTCCAGTTTTTTCAAATCCAGGCTTTGTCTTCTCTGTTTTCTTCTTTACCAAGTGAGTAAGCTACTTTATATCTGAGCTAAAAAACTTGATGTTTGTAATGAATTCTTGAAGTGAAGTTGTGAAATATGCCTGCATGTATATATACACACATATAAATGATCTGTGCATGTCTGTTGTATATTCATATATCTCTTTGTTTGTTTCCAGGTTTCAAAAACCTGTTCAAAAACCCAAATCTCTTCTTCTAATTCTTGTTAATCCTTAATATTAAACAAAATGTGTCTAAAATTACTAGAATTAAATTTTAAAAATACTTTTAAATATGGTTAACAAATAGTTTTAACCTGGAACAAGAAAACATAGTAAAACTCAAAGCATGTTGAAAATTCGAGTGCCAAAATTTCTTGTTTCACTTACATCATCAGATTCTTCTTCGAAAAACATGACTTTTAAAAATAAAATCAAAATTTTTAATTGTGTTTTGGGGAAGCATTCATGGGATGAATGGAAATCGCATTTTGGGTAAATTATGGTGATCGGCGAAACGACTGGTCTCGGGATCATAACTGGAGCATGTTTGGAGGTCGGGGATCTCTAGAAAAATGCTCGGTGAATTTACGATTCACCGAGGTGGTCGGACGATAGTGATTTAGGGTTTTAGACCCAGTTTTAGTCGACTGGGTTTAAGTGACAACTGCAACGTCGTCGGGGGACTGGAGTTGATCATAGGTAGGTGAAGTGGTGTGTGGGTCTGAGGCGAAGGTCTGGGTAGGTCGGCGAAGTCTCTGGCAATCAGATTGTGGTTTTGGGTTCCAGTTTGTTCAGCATACTCGAATTCAATTTCATGGATGTCTTTGGGGTTCTGGGCGGTCTGGTGGTTAGGGGAGGTTTTCGTCGACTTGTCGATAGTCGTGGCATCGATCGGAGATGGTCGGAGCTCTTGTGCATGTGCACGTTGTCAGATTGTATAAGTAGTTTGAGTTGGGAGGAAATGTTTCGACTCGAAGTCGATCTCGGGAAGATGGGTTGCTGGCTCGAGTAAACACTCGGGTGTATTTATGTGGGTAAACATGTTAACATGTTTTAATTTTTTAAAAATAAAACCAAGTAAAACAAAAAGGAGGAGGGAGTGGCTCGGGAAGTCCCAAGGGATGTTGCATTTTACTCGGGTGTGACTCGGGTAAGTCTCGAGTCTATTTTTTTGTAAAATAACAAGTTTTAAATTTTGAAACAAATCAAGATTTAATTAAAAAAAAATTCTTAACTCATTCCTTTAAAATAATTAATATTTTGTTTAAATTTGGGATTAGTGAAAGGTTTGAAAATAAATTATTTTCAAATTAGTAATTTAAATTTTTTTAAATTATATATAACCTTTATTATTTAAATAAACTTAAAAATGTAATTAAGGAGTTGATTAAGAAGATAAAAATGTTTTAAAGTTTAATTAACTTAAAAGTCTAGGTTAATTTAATTGTTAATGATAATTAATTATAAGGTTTATTAAATAAAGATTTTTAATGACAATTAAGTAATTAATTAAGATAAATGATTTATCTTTTAATTAATTAAAGTTTTAAGTAATTAAAGATTAATTAATTAATGAAAGTGATTAAGAATAATTATTCAAAGGATAATTACTTACATAATAATTACTTAATATAAGTAATTAAGGAATAATTAAGATAAATTAATTGTTAATAATTAGGTATTAATTAATTAATAATTAGAGATAATTAATCATTAATTAAGGATAATTAGTGAAAGTAATTACGCGATTAATTAATTATAATTAATTTAAAATGGTTTGTAATTACTTAATGATAATTAAGCAGGGTTAAGTGATAAGTAATTAATTTATTTTGAGTTAATTAAGTTAATTATAATCATATGATTAATTAATCCTATTTATAGATGATTGGATTACTATTGAATGCCTTGGTTGACATCTCTGATATGTGATTTGTGATACTTTGTGATATCTATTGCTGTGAATTGAGCTGTGATATATTATTATGTGATTGTGAACTTCTGAATTGAAGTAAAAAAATTATTGGCTTTTAAAACGACATTTGAATTTCGATGCGACCGGGAGTCGGATTCCAAATGGTTATCCAAAAACCACATCAAGTCTTAATGGTGAATCTTTTGTTTAAAAATTATAAATGGAAATTTGTTATGACTTATGTATCCACGTGTTTTTAAAATAAGTGCTTCTTATTAGGTTGAGCCGGGAGAGGACATTAAGTCATAAAACCCATTTCGAATAATGATACGACGAAATGGGAGTGCATTTGAAGACGGTGGTTGAAGACAGAGTATTTTCGAGAACGAAAGGATTACCTGGAATGTCTCTACACTGAGTTGCTCCGGTATAGAGATCTCCATATGTGATAGGGAGTCCGTTCGGGATTGTGGATATCTGGATTTGCAAGGGCTTCTTCCTTAATTGAACGAAGTGCCTTCGGTTCCATTCAGACCTAGGATGGACTTGTTTGGATGTATGTCTGACGTTACACTTTGAGATGTAAAGCTGGTTTCTATCAAATACATTTCTGCTTGGTGGCGGAGAATTTATTCTCTTATCTTAACACCCTTTTCTGAGACGTACGAACTCAGAGGTTATGTAGTTGATGGTTACTAGTGATATACTCCCAACTTGGTAATGTGGCATGCTAAGTGCATATCATTGGTTGATCGAAGCATGGCTTTTGTGAAAAGCATAGCTTTGTGGGACGAGACTTCATCGAACCTCACACCCCGAAAATAGTCAAAATAGAAAGGATGCGGCAAGGTTATGGGGGTCGCGCCCCTCAGGGTATGTGCATTTCCTTCTTGATAAAAAGTGGCATTCTAGTGTGGAGTTGTAACGACCCAGAATTTTTATTAATTTAAATTTGAATATTTAATTTATTTTAAATATTAATAAGTGAATTTATAAGTCAAATAAATTTTTATTTGAATAATTGGATTTAATTGGATAATTAAATCGATAATTTAATATGTTAAATTATGGAAATAATTGAAAATTGGGTTATATATGATTGAAAATGATTTGTAAAATTTTATTTTATCATATGGGAGTTAGAACGATATTTTAGAACTTTTAAAATCGAATTAAGAGTTAATTTGTGAAAATTGAATATTTTAATATTAAAATCGACTAGTGAAAATAGTCAATTTTTGAACAGTCTCAGAATTGGACGAAACCAGTTCCATTGGATCCGTAATAATTATTTATTACCGGATTTCAATTTTCGTGTCAATCAGAGTTATCGTTTGATCGTGGCAGCTCGAAACGCATCGAATTATTTTTAATTTTAATTTGGCGAGTTAAAATAGCCATTTTTCAAAAAGTCTCGGATTTCGACGAAACCAGTTTCATCGGATCCGTAATGTGATATTATTGTAAGGTTTCAAATTTCGTGTCAATTGGATTTACCGTTTGTCCGGTACAAATTAAAACGCCTAGAAAATCGTTTAAATCGATTTAATTTATATTGAACGTTTATAGCCATATCTCGCACAGATGTCCGAATTAGCTTTCGAAACCTGTTCCATTGTGTCCGGAACGCGGGGTAAACCCTAGGGATGTCAGTTTCGGCGCGTAAATCGGAGTTCGGAATTTCCGGATGAATAGTGTTCGTTCAAATTCCTATAAATAGACCAATACCCCTTCATTAAAAAATAAAATAAAATAACAAACCCTAATCTAAATGCAGCCGGCCCTAGGAATTCAATGGCCAGGAATTCATTTCGATTCTCTTCAATTATCTTCAAATCTAAGAATTATTTCAAGAATTTATCAACTACAAAGTGGTAGAGCACGACGAGATCTTCGTGTTCAACGGTGGAGATCGTGTTTGGAGTTGTGGATTGGCGGCAAAGTGGTCTTGAACGGCCGAGAGTCTTTCACGTTTTTCGAGAACATAAGGTGGCCGAGCTCCACCTTGTCGCAGCCGAAGGTGGCTCTTGGCATGGCGCTTCAAACGGTTGTGGAATGATGGAGTATCGATCAACGATGGAGGCGCGGCATCTAACCCTAGTTTGGGCTCCTATGGGTTGCGTGCGTTCATTTCTAACCTGGAGATGGTGAACGTGAGATAGAGGAAGGAGGGAACGGTCATGATGAGGGGTGTTGAGATCCAGTGGCCAATGTTTGCTGTGGGTTTGAAAATTGTTAAAGTATGTTGTAATTTAGTTATAAAAATTCGTATAAACTTTGAAAAATCATAACTTTTTCATACGAGGTCGAAAACGCGCGAAACAAGAAGCGTTGGAATCGTATGGACGAGCACTACGCGATGGAGTTGGATTGGAGTCGTTTGGAGTTAGTGAGAATTTTGGGTAAATTAAACGTCCGTTTAATTTTATTCGAAATAAATCGCTAAAACAAAATTGAAATCAAGGTGAGAACTTCTCACTCAATCGAATCAGTTTCGATTTTATTTTAAATAGTTAGATTTAAAATATTTGAATGCATGTTTGAATGATGATTGTTATCTATTGATTGTTAAAATAGACATTATACGTCGTTAGTAAGCGGATGTTATTTATTAAAAACATATACCGTGAATATTTCATTAACAGTGAAATTGGTATTATATATAATAGCAATATATATATATTGGCATATGTATATTGGAGTTATTGATTTCCCGCATTTGTATAGCGGATGAGACCCTATTGCGCCGTCTATTAAGCGGATAATATTTTAAATCCCATATACCGCGATAATTCCGTACTGGAGCGGAATTGGTATTGTGCTAATGTTTGTGGATGCAGGAAAACAAGTTGGAGGGGTCCAACTGGATTCCTCAACAGTATTTATTTGATTTCAGATATTTTGATATTTGATTGATTATCATATCGATATATGATATCGTTATAGTCGTGATTGACTATTTTGGTGTGTAGCATCATTGAACCAAATTTTGGGATTTTAAAATGATTTTAAAGTGATTTTTGAAAGTATACGTTTATAAAATATTTTTGGAATTGATCCACTTTAAATAAATAAACGTTATAATTTTTAAAGTTATAAAAATTATGATTTTGAGAAATACGGTTAAAGATTGATTTTTGAGAAATATGGGTTAATGTTTTTATAAAATAATT
Source organism: Allium cepa (assembly GCA_030765085.1). Taxonomy (NCBI): domain Eukaryota; kingdom Viridiplantae; phylum Streptophyta; class Magnoliopsida; order Asparagales; family Amaryllidaceae; genus Allium; species Allium cepa. Next base: position 351,142,488 of record CM060928.1, read on the forward strand.
AAATTGGATTTTTGAATTTATTACAAAAAGTTTAAAAATAGGATTTATAAAATTTAATTATTTTATAAATCAAAATGATGAAATTATAAAGGAGATTAAAGATGTTTTGAAAGAATAATATAAATTGATTTATATAAAAAGATTTATAAATTGATAATTTATAAATGAAAATATTTGAATTATAAAACGAGTTTTTATAAGTGTTTGAATGAAGTGAAAATGGATTGCATAAGGGAATGGAATTTTATAAGCAGTAGAAAGAATAGATTTGGATAAATAATTGAATCTTATAAATTATAAGATTTATAATTGTGAAGTTTAAAGGAACGATTTTGTAAACAAATAAATTATAAGTAATTGACTTATAATATGAACCTTTAGTTTATAATTGAGTTATAAATCGAATAGGTTAATAAAGAAAATTTATAAAAGGAAGTTGTTATAAAATAAATAGAAATGGAATTTATAAACGTTGTTTTATAAATTCGCAAACGACTTATTTTGATAAGTAAATTGTTGAAACCTATTAATGGAGTTATATTCACATTTTTGACTGTGAATAATCCTTTGAAATAAAATGTATAGAAAGTATGAAATTGATTAACGTAGTATATTCACGTTTTTGAATAGTGAATAATATGTTAAAGAAAATGTTTGAATGTGATGTTTTAAATAGAATTAAAACGATCTAACGATGTTTTCAAAAGGTGTTAAGATTCGAAAGCATAGATTTCAACATTTATTGTTGAAATAAACGTTTTCGAAAAATAGAAGGAAATGGTGGACTATAACACTGTTGTTATAGTAAATGATTTCCGAAAGGAAATGTTTTGTATAGTATTGGGATTTATATATCTATTTAAACTTTAAATCCCTATACTAGTGATTTTGGGTTGTCGTAACGATGTTTTACGTAACATTCGTTTTGGCCCAAATAAATATGTTTAAGAGAATGATTTCCTTAAAGAATGAAATATATACTTAATCTCGATTTAAGTATATTGAATATTTTCTAAGTATTGAAAATAAATAAAATTTGTGAATTACTTATGAATAAATAAGTATGGAAATGTTTTCTAATATTTCATTGAATATTATGAGAATTTATCCTTTTGAAGATAAATTGAAATGGATAATTGAAATCGTATATGCATGGATATTGTGAAATATAAATTCATTATGGAATTTATAAATGAAATTGGAAAATTTGTTTAAAAATAAATATTGATTTATTTTTGAAGTGTGAAATTATATATCTTGTAAAGATATTTTGGAAAATAAATAATTTGGAAAATTATTTGGAATTTGGTGATGTGTGCATATCCATTGATAGTTCAATAACCGACTATCAATATTTCCCTTTGAATGGGTAATTGATGTGATTTGTTTGAATTTGAATGCCACACTTATTTTTGAATAAGCGCTCACTATTCGGGTTAACCGGGAAAGGACCATGGGGTCGTATAACCCATTCCGAATATGTGATACGTCGTTATGAATTGCATTTGAAGACCGGTGTTGAAGACCGGATCTTTTTGAAAGCGAAAGGACAACTCGTCGATTGTCTTTACACCGAGTAGCTATGGTATAGAGACTCCCTATGTGATGGGAAGTCCGGACGTGATTAGAGATTATCCGGATTGCAAGGACTTCTTTGTAAGTGCCTTCGGTTTTGTTCGATCCCGGAACAGACTTGTATGGATTGTATGTCTGACGTTACAAATTGAGATATAAAGCCGATTTCATTCAAATATATTTCTGTTGGTGGCGGAGAATTTATTCTTTTAGCTTAACACCCTTCTCTGAGACGTATGAGTTCAGAGGTTATGTAGTTGAATGTTATCAGCGATATATTCCCAATTTGGTAATGTGACATGCTGAGTGTTGCTGTGAAGTGATCATTGTGTTGATTATTTGGGATAGGATCGTTTGTTTGATCGTCTATCCTGGTGATCATTTCTATGATCATTTGTTGACCCAAAGCAAGGCTTTTGTATAAAGTACGTTTTTGTGGACGTGACTTCGTCGAGCCTCACACCCCGTGAATGGTCAAAACAGGAAAGATGCAGCAAGGTTATGAGGGGTAGCGCCCTTTAGGATGTGTGCATTTCCTTCTGGAAAAGGGTGGTATCATGGTATGGAGCCCAGATACTTACTCATGTTGAAAACACTTTATGATTGTGTGAATTGATTGCGAGCGCTCGGTGAAAGGTCCCAAAGGACCGGGGGATGACATATTCGGTCAGTTGTTACTCAGTTAGGGGTAACCCGGCCTTGTGTTGGTAGAGATCCGGTTTGGTTCTCGGGGATGTCCATCCAGAGGCATTCTCATGTGGCAATGGGAAGTTCCTTGGCCTGATCATTCGTTGAAAATCCAAAGAAACAATATGATCTTGTACGGTATTAGTTGTAGAACCTATAATTCACTTATGGTGGCGCCCCACTGTTTGGATGGTAGCTATAGTAGGCATAGTTCGGAATGTCTATGTTGGCTAAGATTTATATTCTACTTTCGAAATAAATTTTTCCTACACTATGCACTAATAATAATATCAAATGTTCTTTTAAATGCGTATCAAGCATCTTTGACTATCATAAGGAGAAATCTCCTCTGATTCTGCGTTTGCATTGTGTGTGTGTGCGGGAGGCCTTATGGTAGTCTCATTTTTAAAAGCATTGCGAATTGAAATAAAAATATTCCTCTATTTTGATTTTAAAGATAAATAAACTGTTTTGAGTTCCCACACCAGTCACATGACTGACTCGGAGTTTATTGTTTTCCTTCCTAAACTCTGGGTGCCCACCAATTTCCACACGGGCAGTCAAGAGTTAAGGTTTATCAGGATATTATGGAGTTGCTGGAGGCAAGATGGATGGCATGGCGTATTACTAGTTTATATAGTATTTCTTTTTCCGCTGCACTGTTTGTTGTTGTATGTTGTTGTACACTCTGATGTAATGAAATGTAATGTAATGTATAAAATGTAATAACTGATATAGTTCTTTGTTTAAAGATTATTCATTTATTATTATATGTTGTTCCGCTGCGAATTGTTAGATTCTGTTATTGTTCTGTTGTGTTCCGTTCTACCTTATTTTCTATCTTTTCTGTCTTCTTCTTCTTTTTAAAACCCTAAGTGTTCGGTTTTCCGTCGTTCGATTGCTCGGCAGTCGATAAAGTGAGTATCAATGTTGAATTTTCGAAAGACGAAGAATCAGGTTCTTACAATGTGGTATCAGAGCTTATGGTTAAGCGACAACCATGGTTCTGTTGGGTATTACTTATTAGAGATAGAGTCAGTAGTACTCTAGAATGATTTTGAGTGTAATAGTAGCTATGAGAGCGTATTTGTTAGTGAATATATAAAATTGTTTTATATTGTGATGATTGGTTTATTGAGTGGCATATGAACTTTCGTCAGCGTGGTCCGCAAGACTATGCCGAAGGGGTTTCTAAACACTTGAATAGAACAATTCGGCACAATATTGATTTTAAAATTGGGTAAATGAAATAATTTTTGCCTTGATTATATTTTATATATGAAGAAATAATTTTTCAGAATTATTAAAGTGCATATAAGTTGATTGTTTAGTTGTTTGAACAATCCAAATAAAAGAATAATTGTATAAGCAAAAGAATTATAAGAATTGAATTATAATTAAAGTAATTTACAATTGTGAAATAAACTTATATATAAGAAGTGAAACTATATGGATATTTTTATGAATATGAGTTGTAAATAAATAAAAATGAATTTAAAGTTAAATGGAAATTTACTTTAGAATTGGAATCTGAATTTATTTATAAGTGGAAATTTAAGTTAAGTAAAAACAAAGTGATGTTTGTAAAATGAAATATAACTTAAGAGATGTTGAATGAAGTTGATATTGGTATCAAAATAAATTAATAAAGTTAAGTGATTGATATGAACTTAAGTTATTTAAATGAAATTCAACTTTTGTAAATTGAATTGAATTAATGGATTGAATGTAATCAATTAAATGTGAATAGTTGATATGAAATAATGAATGTAAGTGTTAATTCATTAAAATCTAATGTTATTGAAAGTTGAATAGTTGAATAAAAATCAATTTAATTAAACCAAATTGAATGAATATAAGCAAAGAAATTTGGTTGTAATTGATATACTTTGGTTATTATATGGTTGTTAGTTGATTGTATATAATTCATTAAGAGTTAATGAAATTGGAAGCTAAAATAATTGAAATTCAATTGGAAGTTAAGTGAATCTTGAATAGAATTGAATTTGATTTGGAAGTGAACCAACTTGAATATGAATTAGTGAATATAAACTAATGGAGAATGAATGTTTGTAAAAACATCCACTGTATATGAATCAAATGTGATTAAATTGAAAACCAATTCATTGAATATTAATGAGAATATGAATGAATATTTATTGGTTATGGATGTTAGTTGAATGTTAGTTGATTGATGGTTGAATATATTGCTTTTGTTTCATTTGCTATGTTGACATATATAGTTATTGTGTTGCTATATGTTGTATATTGGTACTATTGTCTACATGCATGTTCTCATGTTGTTTGTTGAGTGATTAGTAGGTGCGGATCGCGTTTGCTTCGCATTTGGAGCTCGCTTTCGCGCTATATTAGCCGTATATGCTCTCTAATAAAATATAAGGTACATATCTCGGATTACATACCGTACTTTTATACTTTTTTCCCTGCGGGATGCCTCATTACTTGATGAGATGTATATTTGTGATATATATACTGTCATTTTTTTTCGGATCGAGCCGCGCAAAGGAGAATATGGCGAATTTTTCCGAAAATTTAAGGCGTTAGAAAAAATTTGAGAAAATTAGAAAATTTTGAAAGCTATAACTTTGATTTGAAATTGAAAGTTAAACAATAGTAGTTGTTTTTGAAAAGATAACTAAGTATGATTTGCAAACATAGTAAAGTTATTGTAAGAAATTTAACTATGGATTTTGGAAAGTTAATAAATTCTGTAACTTTTCTTACTTAATAATTTCGGGGACGAAATTCTTTTAAGGGGGGAAGATTGTAACGACCCAGAATTTTTATTAATTTAAATTTGAATATTTAATTTATTTTAAATATTAATAAGTGAATTTATAATTCAAATAAATTTTTATTTGAATAATTGGATTTAATTGGATAATTAAATCGATAATTTAATATGTTAAATTATGGAAATAATTGAAAATTGGGTTAAATATGATTGAAAATGATTTGTAAAATTTTATTTTATCATATGGGAGTTAGAACGATATTTTAGAACTTTTAAAATCGAATTAAGAGTTAATTTGTGAAAATTGAATATTTTAATATTAAAATCGACTAGTGAAAATAGTCAATTTTTGAACAGTCTCAGAATTGGACGAAACCAGTTCCATTGGATCCGTAATAGTTAGTTATTACCGGATTTCAATTTTCGTGTCAATCGGGGTTATCGTTTGATCGTGGCAGCTCGAAACGCATCGAATTATTTTTAATTTTAATTTGGCGAGTTAAAATAGCCATTTTTCAAAAAGTCTCGGATTTCGACGACACCAATTTCATCGGATCCGTAATGTGATATTATTGTAAGGTTTCAAATTTCGTATCAATTGGATTTACCGTTTGTCCGGTACAAATTAAAACGCCTAGAAAATCGTTTAAATCGGTTTAATTTATATTGAACGTTTATAGCCATATCTCGCACAGATGTCCGAATTAGCTTTCGAAACCTATTCCATTGTGTCCGGAACGTGGGGTAAACCCTAGGAATGTCAGTTTCGGCGCGTAAATCGGAGTTCGGAATTTCCGGATGAATAGTGTTCGTTCAAATTCCTATAAATAGACCAATACCCCTTCATTAAAAAATAAAATAAAATAACAAACCCTAATCTAAACGCAGCCGGCCCTAGGAATTCAATGGCCAGGAATTCATTTCGATTCTCTTCAATTATCTTCAAATCTAAGCATTATTTCAAGAATTTATCAACTACAAAGTGGTAGAGCACGACGAGATCTTCGTGTTCAACGGTGGAGATCGTGTTTGGAGTTGTGGATTGGCGGCAAAGTGGTCTTGAACGGCCGAGAGTCTTTCACGTTTTTCGAGAACATAAGGTGGCCGAGCTCCACCTTGTCGCAGCCGAAGGTGGCTCTTGGCATGGCGCTTCAAACGGTTGTGGAATGATGGAGTATCGATCAACGATGGAGGCGCGGCATCTAACCCTAGTTTGGGCTCCTATGGGTTGCGTGCGTTCATTTCTAACCTGGAGATGGTGAACGTGAGATAGAGGAAGGAGGGAACGGTCATGATGAGGGGTGTTGAGATCCAGTGGCCAATGTTTGCTGTGGGTTTGAAAATTGTTAAAGTATGTTGTAATTTAGTTATAAAAATTCGTATAAACTTTGAAAAATCATAACTTTTTCATACGAGGTCGAAAACGCGCGAAACAAGAAGCGTTGGAATCGTATGGACGAGCTCTACGCGATGGAGTTGGATTGGAGTCATTTGGAGTTAGTGAGAATTTTGGGTAAAATTAAACGTCCGTTTAATTTTATTCGAAATAAATCGCTAAAACAAAATTGAAATCAAGGTGAGAACTTCTCACTCAATCGAATCAGTTTCGATTTTATTTTAAATAGTTAGATTTAAAATATTTGAATGCATGTTTGAATGATGATTGTTATCTATTGATTGTTAAAATAGACATTATACGCCGTTAGTAAGCGGATGTTATTTATTAAAAACATATACCGCGAATATTTCATAAACAGTGAAATTGGTATTATATATAATAGCAATATATATATATTGGCATATGTATATATTGGAGTTATTGATTTCCCGCATTTGTATAGCGGATGAGACCCTATTGCGCCGTCTATTAAGCGGATAATATTTTAAATCCCATATACCGCGATAATTCCGTACTGGAGCGGAATTGGTATTGTGCTAATGTTTGTGGATGCAGGAAAACAGGTTGGAGGGATCCAACTGGATTCCTCAACAGTATTTATTTGATTTCAGATATTTTGATATTTGATTGATTATCATATCGATATATGATATCGTTATAGTCGTGATTGACTATTTTGGTGTGTAGCATCATTGAACCAAATTTTGGGATTTTAAAATGATTTTGAAGTGATTTTTGAAAGTATACGTTTATAAAATATTTTTGGAATTGATCCACTTTAAATAAATAAACGTTATAATTTTTAAAGTTATAAAAATTATGATTTTGAGAAATACGGTTAAAGATTGATTTTTGAGAAATATGGGTTAATGTTTTTATAAAATAATTAAATTGGATTTTTGAATTTATTATAAAAAGTTTAAAAATAGGATTTATAAAATTTAATTATTTTATAAATCAAAATGATGAAATTATAAAGGAGATTAAAGATGTTTTAAAAGAATAATATAAATTGATTTATATAAAAAGATTCATAAATTGATAATTTATAAATGAAAATATTTGAATTATAAAACGAGTTTTTATAAGTGTTTGAATGAAGTGAAAATGGATTGCATAAGGGAATGGAATTTTATAAGCAGTAGGTTTATAAAATTTATAAAGTTATTGAAAGAATAGATTTGGATAAATAATTGAATCTTATAAATTATAAGATTTATAATTGTGAAGTTTAAAGGAACGATTTTCTAAACAAATAAATTATAAGTATTTGACTTATAATATGAACCTTTAGTTTATAATTGAGTTATAAATCGAATAGGTTAATAAAGAAAATTTATAAAAGGAAGTTGTTATAAAATAAATAGAAATGGAATTTATAAACGTTATTTTATAAATTCGCAAATGACTTATTTTGATAAGTAAATTGTTGAAACCTATTAATGGAGTTATATTCACATTTTTGACTGTGAATAATCCTTTGAAATAAAATGTATAGAAAGTATGAAATTGATTAACGTAGTATATTCACGTTTTTGAATTGTGAATAATATGTTAAAGAAAATGTTTGAATGTGATGTTTTAAATAGAATTAAAACGATCTAACGATGTTTTCAAAAGGTGTTAAGATTCGAAACCATAGATTTCAACATTTATTGTTGAAATAGACGTTTTCGAGAAATAGAAGGAAATGGTGGACTATAACACTGTTGTTATAGTAAATGATTTCCGAAAGGAAATATTTTGTATAGTATTGGGATTTATATATCTATTTAAACTTTAAGTCCCTATACTGGTGATTTTGGGTTGTCGTAACGATGTTTTACGTAACATTCGTTTTGGTCCAAATAAATATGTTTAAGAGAATGATTTCCTTAAAGAATGAAATATATACTTAATCTCGATTTAAGTATATTGAATATTTTCTAAGTATTGAAAATAAATAAAATTTGTGAATTACTTATGAATAAATAAGTATGGAAATGTTTTCTAATATTTCATTGAATATTATGAGAATTTATCTTTTTGAAGATAAATTGAAATGGATAATAGAAATCGTATATGCATGGATATTGTGAAATATAAATTCATTATGGAATTTATAAATGAAATTGGAAATTTTGTTTAAAAATAAATATTGATTTATTTTTGAAGTGTGAAATTATATATCTTGTAAAGATATTTTGGAAAATAAATAATTTGGAAAATTATTTGGAATTTGGTGATGTGTGCATATCCATTGATAGTTCAATAACCGACTATCAATATTTCCCTTTGAATGGGTAATTGATGTGATTTGTTTGAATTTGAATGCCACACTTATTTTTGAATAAGCGCTCACTATTCGGGTTAACCGGGAAAGGACCATGGGGTCGTATAACCCATTCCGAATATGTGATACGTCGTTATGAATTGCATTTGAAGACCGGTGTTGAAGACCGGATCTTTTTGAAAGCGAAAGGATAACTCGTCGATTGTCTTTGCACCGAGTAGCTACGGTATAGAGACTCCCTATGTGATGGGAAGTCCGGACGTGATTAGAGATTATCAAGATTGCAAGGACTTCTTTGTAAGTGCCTTCGGTTTTGTTCGATCCCGGAACAGACTTGTATGGATTGTATGTCTGACGTTACAAATTGAGATATAAAGCCGATTTCATTCAAATATATTTCTGTTGGTGGCGGAGAATTTATTCTTTTAGCTTAACACCCTTCTCTGAGACGTACGAGCTTAGAGGTTATGTAGTTGAATGTTATCGGCGATATATTCCCAATTTGGTAATGTGACATGCTGAGTGTTGCTGTGAAGTGATCATTGTGTTGATTATTTGGGATAGGATCGTTTGTTTGATCGTCTATCCTGGTGATCATTTCTATGATCATTTGTTGACCCAAAGCATGGCTTTTTTATAAAGTATGTTTTTGTGGATGTGACTTCGTCGAGCCTCACACCCCGTGAATGGTCAAAACAGGAAAGATGCAGCAAGGTTATGAGGGGTAGCGCCCTTTAGGATGTGTGCATTTCCTTTTGGAAAAGGGTGGTATCATGGTATGGAGCCCAGATACTTTCTCATGTTGAAAACACTTTATGATTGTGTGAATTGATTGCGAGCGCTCGGTGAAAGGTCCCAAAGGACCGGGGGATGACATATTCGGTCAGTTGTTACTCAGTTAGGGGTAACCCGGCCTTGTGTTGGTAGAGATCCGGTTTGGTTCTCGGGGATGTCCATCCAGAGGCATTCTCATGTGGCAATGGGAAGTTCCTTGGCCTGATCATTCGTTGAAAATCCAAAGAAACAATACGATCTTGTACGGTATTAGTTGTAGAACCTATCATTCACTTATGGTGGCGCCCCACTGTTTGGATGGTAGCTATAGTAGGCATAGTTCGGAATGTCTATGTTGGCTAAGATTTATATTCTACTTTCGAAATAAATTTTTCCTACACTATGCACTAATAATAATATCAAATGTTCTTTTTAAATGCGTATCAAGCATCTTTGACTATCATAAGGAGAAATCTCCTCCGATTCTGCGTTTGCATTGTGTGTGTGTGCGGGAGGCCTTATGGTAGTCTCATTTTTAAAAGCATTGCGAATTGAAATAAAAATATTCCTCTATTTTGATTTTAAAGATAAATAAACTATTTTGAGTTCCCACACCAGTCACATGACTGACTCGGAGTTTATTGTTTTCCTTCCTAAACTCTGGGTTCCCACCAATTTCCACACGGGCAGTCAAGAGTTAAGGTTTATCAGGATATTCTGGAGTTGCTGGAGGCAAGATGGATGACATGGCGTATTACTAGTTTATATAGTATTTCTTTTTCCTCTGCACTGTTTGTTGTTGTATGTTGTTGTACACTCTGATGTAATGAAATGTAATGTAATGTATAAAATGTAATAACTGATATAGTTCTTTGTTTAAAGATTATTCATTTATTATTATATGTTGTTCCGCTGTGAATTGTGAGATTCTGTTATTGTTCTGTTGTGTTCCGTTCTACCTTATTTTCTATCTTTTCTGTCTTCTTCTTCTTTTTAAAACCCTAAGTGTTCGGTTTTCCGTCGTTCGATTGCTCGGCAGTCGATAAAGTGAGTATCGATGTTGAATTTTCGAAAGACGAAGAATCGGGTTCTTACAATGTGGTATCAGAGCTTATGGTTAAGCGACAACCATGGTTCTGTTGGGTATTACTTATTAGAGATAGAGTCAATAGTACTCTAGATACCTAAACTCTGAGTGCCCACCAATTTTCTACACGGGCAGTCAAGAGTTAGGTTTATCAGGATATTCTGGATATTCTGGAGTTGCTGGAGGCAAGCTGGATGGCATGGCGTATACTAGTATATAGTATTTCTTTTCCGCTGTTATTGTTGTTTGTTGTTGTTGTACACTCTGATGTAATGATGATATGATGTGATGTAATGTAATAACTGATATAGTTCTTTGTTTAAAGATTATTCATTTATTATTATATGTTGTTCCGCTGCGAATTGTGAGATTCTGATGTTGTTATGTTGTTTTCTATTTTCTTTCTATTTTCCATCTTCTTTCCTCTCTATTTTCTATTCTTCTCTCTCTTTTTCTGTCTTTTTCTTTTTCTTAAAACCCTAAGTGCTCGGTTTTCCATCGTTCGATTGCTCGGCAGTCGATAAAGTGAGTATCGATGTTGAATTCTCGAAAGACGAAGAATCGGGTTCTTACAATGTGATTTTAAAAATGAGACTCTATTTTGATTTTAAAGATAAATAAACTGTTTTGAGTTCCCACACCAGTCACATGACTGACTCGGAGTTTATTGTTTTCCTTCCTAAACTCTGGGTGCCCACCAATTTCCACACAGGCAGTCAAGAGTTAAGGTTTATCAGGATATTCTGGATATTCTGGAGTTGCTGGAGGCAAGATGGATGGCATGGCGTAATACTAGTATATAGTATTTCTTTTTCCGCTGCACTGTTTGTTGTTGTTGTACACTCTGATGTAATGATGATATGATGTGATGTAATGTAATAACTGATATAGTTCTTTGTTTAAAGATTATTCATTTATTATTATATGTTGTTCCGCTGCGATTGTGAGATTCTGTTATTGTTCTGTTGTTTTCTATTCCGTTCTATTTTCTATTTTCTTTTCCCTCTATCTTCTATCTTCTTATCTCTATTTTCTACGTTCTTCTTCTGTCTTTTTCTTTTTCTTAAAACCCTGTGTTCGGTTTTCCGTCGTTCGATTGCTCGGCAGTCGATAAAGTGAGTATCGATGTTGAATTTTCGAAAGACGAAGAATCGGGTCCTTACATTGTCCAGATATTTAACTTATGTGGTTGTTGGTTGTTGTTGTTGGGGCCCTGGATAAAGGTCGGTTACTACTGGAGGATGGCATACTCGTGACAGTTCATTACCTCGTTACATAGGTAATCCAGCCTTGTGTTGGCAGAGATCCGGTTAGGTTCTCGGGGCGTCCCTCCAGAGGCGTACCTATTCGGAAAGGAAGTTCCTTAGCCTGGCCATTTGTTGGAAATCCAATCATTCAATATGAGCCCTGTACAGATTTAGTTGTATAACCTGCCATTTAAAATGGTAGTATCCTGCCATTAACATGGTAGCTATAGTAGGTATACTATAATGGTAGTATGCTGGCTAAGATTAATATTATACTTTTGAAATATTTCTACACTATGCACTAATATAATATCAAAAGGATTTTTGCATATCAAGCATGTTTGACTATCATAAGGAGAAACCTTCCCCAAGTGTGCGATCGCATTGTATGTGTGGCGGAAGACCTTATGGTAGTTTCATTTTCCAAAAGCATGAACGGATTTCTTTTTGTAAATAGTTTTGTTCAAACAATTGTTTTGTTTAGTCATACTAGTCCCATAACTGACCCGGAGTTTATTGTTCCCTTCCTAAACTCTAGGTGCCCATAATTTTCTACACGAGTAGCTTAGAGTTACGTTATCCGTGTTCTGGAGCCAGTTGGATAGTAGATTTGGATCTTGAAGTCTTTTGGAGCTTTTGGAAGTTTTTGAAGCTTTTTGGTTTGGAGCTTTGAAGTTTAGATTGACGGTGCTTATGTTGGATTCTCACTCTCTCTTTCTTTTGGAAGACCCTGTTGAAGTTATTGTAGTCTGTTGTTGTTCCGCTGTGTGTTATTGTTCGGTTGTTGTATCATATACATTGTGCTCTGATGATGGAGTTCAATTGTTGTAATGATGTTGTATCCATGTTGTGATGATGTTGTGATCAATTAAAATTCATTTTGTTTCCGCTATATTGTTATTCATCTAATGTTGTTACAAGCTCCAGCGAACTGGATTCCGATATTTGAATATCCGGCATTTGAATACGAGTGAGGTATTGGATGTCAATTTTCGGACACTGGATTCCAGGTCGTTACACCTGCCTATTCCACCTCCACGTCGTGGCTACCTCAGATCGCCCCATCAGATAGCCTCAGTCTGCTTCTCCTCCGGCCTACCAAGCTCACCTTCCAATATCATCCCATCACCCTCAAGCCCTAGCAGCCACTCCCTCTCCTAACAGTTCGTCGGCCACCGACCGCACGTCCCTCTCCTACATGACTGCGCCATCTCATGTCCACCGCCTGACCCCCTTTGCAGACCCGGCACTCTCAGGCCAACTAACCCAAGCGACCACCATCACAGCCTCCAGCCACCTGAGTTACATGTGTGGAAAGCCTTTCTCTCCTCTACTTGTCTGTATAAACATATATATTTATGAAAGTCCATACATGTACATATATGTTACATCTATGATATATATGTTACATATATATGTTTTGTCAGCAGGAAGGCTATATGTTGCATATATATATATATATATATATATATATATATATATATATATATGTTCCTCCGATATTTATAAAAACAAATGCATATATATCACACATATGTATATACATACATATATATATATATATATGTGTGTGTGTGTGTGTGTGTGTGTGTGTGTGTGTGTGAGTGAGTGTTTTCATCGAATTCTCATGTTAAATCTGCTTTTGAGCTTGTTGCGGATCTTTAACATGCGTGTCCATAGCCGCATGTCCGTGTTTGTATCCGTGTGCGTGTCCATGTCACTTTCGTCGTCATCGTTGTTTCCATAGCCATGTACTGTGAGCAATCCTCATGATTAACATTCTTATGTTTAATAAATTGATTTCACGTAAAACGATAATCAAATATGTTGCTAAATTTGAATTAATTAGTGATTAAATTGTTAAATATGATACGTTATTATTTGCATTTGATTCACCTATGTTAATTGACAATATTGACACCATTAACCTGTTAGTATGTACATATTTAATTTTATAATTATGATCATATATTCTGTTTGATATACTATGAGATTTTATATTATTATTTTATTGTTCTCATTCTGCAAGTCCCCTGTTAGTTTAGAAATTCCCTATGGGTTAAAATGATACATACCCAAACGATATTATATATTAGGGAAAATCTTTATGGGTTGAATTGATAAACTCAAGTGATTTTATTTATTTATTTTGAAATTTTGGGATTGCGGGTTGAAATGATATATAACCATAAAATACTAAATTGCCGATTGAAATAATAAATATTCGTATCACTTGACCATATAATAGAAAACTATATACGAACACAGTTAGTCAATTTTAAATGATTTCCAGAATTTTGAAAAATATAAATATGTGTTTTAAATAAATATTTATTTTATAATATAAAGATTTTATTTTAATTTTAATATGTATGTAAACATTTAGATTTTTAAATTATATGTTTGAAAATTTAAATTACAAGCTAAGTTTGAAAAATGTAATTTTAAGATTTTACTTAAAATTTTATTATTTTTAAATATATAAATTAAGATTTAATATAAAATATATTTAATAATAAGATTTAACTTAATAAAAATAAAATAATAAAATTTAATAAATTAAAATTAACTAATATATAATGTGTTTAAACTATTTATTTGAATTTATATTAATATTTTGAAATAAATTTTGAAAAAAAATTAGTGGTTGGAAAAATAAATTAAGGTTAACTTGAAATTTAAATTGGTTAATAATTGATAACTTAAATAAATATTGATTTGGAACTTTTCGACTTTGAGATTTTAAAGATATGTTTTATGACTTGATAACTTGATTTTGGTTAAAGAGGATTAAGTCGATATAATTTAAATAAAAATTAATTTGAATATTTAATTTTGATTTAAATTTGTAATTTGAGTGTTTATTTAAATGTTTAATTAAAGGTGATTAAATGAATATTCCAGATTTAAATAAAATGGAATTGAATATTTAATTTTGATTTAAATTTGTAATTTGAGATTTTATTTAAATGTTATTAAAAACGATTAAGTGTATATTTTCAAATTCAATTAAAATTAAAGTTGAATTTTGAAATATAAATGACATTTATCAAATTGAGTTATTATGTGAATATTTAAATTTTGAAACCTATTGAATTGGAAGCGGATTAAATTGTAGTTCAAACTAGGATTTGAAATCGATATAGATCAAAAATGGTTTTAATGAAAATTTGAATTGAAATTGTTGAACTGAGATTGATTTAAATTGAATTTTTAAACTAAAATTTATTTGAGTTGATTTGTGAAATTTGAAGGAACAATTCTAATTTGAAACTATTTTGATATAAGCACTTTTAAAATATATAAACCATTTTTAATATATAAACTATTTTAATCAAAAACATATTCTTAAATATATATTTTTAATTTATAACTATTTCAATATATATATAAACTATGTTCAATATATTAGGATGTTTAAGTTGGAACTATTATGATTTAGATTTAATGGATTTAAATACGAATACTTTGATATGGTGGAATACCTATTTTGTGGTTATGATTTTGGAAATGAATAGATTTTAAAGTAAATATGATTTCAAAGTGAATATGATTTCAAAAGTGAATATGATTTCAAAAGTGAATATGATTTTGAAAGGAATACAATATTTTGATATGAAATAGCTGTTCAAATGTAAAACAACCACGGTGTGAAATAAGCGTTTGGTTGTTAAAGAGACTGAAGTCGGATATTGTCATACTCTCTGCTAATATCGAAAACCACTGTAACATTCCCGTTTTTAAATCAAATTCAAATTGGAAATTAATTAATTTTTGGAATAAAATTGTGAATTAATTTGATATTTTCCAAATTAAATAGATATTTGTCCGTTTATTAATATAAATAAATATAAATCTAATTTTAAAATAGAATTTCTAATTTGAAATACAGAAATAAGTAATTTGAATAATATATATTAATTATAAATTTGATTGTGGATCAATTTGAGAATTTTTGAATAAATATATTTATGAATATATGTAGATTAATTTTAAATTTCATTTTCATTTTGAAACTCTAAGATAAATATTTTTTAAAATAGATTGATTTAACTTGGGAATTCAATTGTGAATATTTTACAATTAAAATGAATTTGAAAATATGAAAATAAATGTATTGAAATATAGATTGGATTTAAAACTATAAATATGCATTTTGATTTAGAAGTTATGAGTTAAATTTAATATAATAAATTTCTAAAAGCTATTTAAGGAATAAATTCTAATATTTATAGATGTATACATGATTGTTTATTTATATAAATAAATATTTATTTAAAGGTATAATAGTTTGAAAATAAATAAAAAGATTTAATACTTTCTTTTCAATTATATGTATACATAAGGAAATGCATTTTTATAATTTATAATAACATAAGGTTTAAAATAAAATTTATTAATTAAATTAAGCAACGGGTTTAAAAGCAAAATGTATACATTTGAACATTTGTAAAATTGAGATTTTAAGAATTAACAAGTGTACATTAATAATCACATGCAAAATTACATGTGTTAATTCAATTAACAAGTGGCATTATCTCTTTCTTAAATTAAAATTAATAATTTATAAGTAATAAGATTTTGAATAAGAAACCTAGTTATCATTCAGTTTAAAACTTTCATCTTCACTTCTAAAAACAAGATTATCTCCAAATCAAAACCTGAGAATGAAATTCAAAGCCAAATAAAAATTTGGGAAACAACAAACCAAAAATGTTAACCTGTAAACAAAACTGCAAATGCAATGCAAAGCAATTCAAAATCTTCAACTTGAAAACCATCTCAAAATCTGGAAATATAAAAATCAAAACTAGATTCAAGTTGAATCAAAATAGATTCAAAATCAAGCAAGCAAGACCTGGAAATAGAATCATGCAACAGACAATTAATTCAAATCCAAAAAAAAAGAAACCTGGAAGCAAGCTAATCAACTCAACAAGGATCAAGGCTTCAGCTCATAAAACAACCAATCTTTAGATCAGATTCAACAACAATTAATTCGGGTCAGTATCAAACTCAAATCAAGTTAAAGATCAAACTCAAAAGCATTCCTAGATCTTTCAAAACCTGGTCTCTGCCCTTCATACAAGGTGAGCAAACTTGACCTGAATTTATTCTTATGTCTTGATGTTGTGATTGATCTTTGAAGTAAAATGGTGAATGTTGTTATGCATGTATGAATAAATGTATGCATGTGTGTATGTTTCTCTCTGTTTTTAATTATAGATTCATAACTCACTGGAAAAAAAATTAGCATCTTCCTATATAATTAAATTCAAGCTATATTTTCTAAAAGGAATATGTTTGTAACAATATAGACATCAACCAAAGAAAAATTATTAAGAAGAATATATAGGTAAACATAGCTGGAAACAGGATGACAGAGGAAAAAAATAAATTCAAGCTGAAATTTTGATTTTTAAATTGGCAAGTTTTGATTATACAGATTGATTCGTATTTCAAAAAGATGAATTTAGAAAATCGTTTCATGATTTTTAAGCTAGTAATGATCGGGAAATTCGTAGATGAACAGAAATCATATTTTGATCAAGTTCTGGCAATCGGTGGCACGATTGGTCTTGTGATTGAATCTGAAACATGCTTGAAGATTAAAGATTATCAAAAAAATGGTGGAATAAATTCTAGATCGCCAAGATGATGTACGATGTAAAGATAGGGTTTTAGAACCTCGTTTGAATGATGTTGTATTCGAGGTCACTGCGATGTCAAAAGGAGATCGGACTTCGTCGCAGAAGTTGGAATCGAAGCTTGAAAGATTGACGATGATCTAGTTAGGCTCGTGAGGGTTCAGGCGAACTCTGGCGGCGGCACGTGAAGTTGTTTGTCGACCAGGTTGCGTTTAGGTGTTGCTCGAATTATCAAATTCGATTTTCAGGCCAGGTTCGTCGAACTGGGTGGTTGAGTTCGTCGATTGGGTCGAGGGTGACTGGTGGGTGGTCGCGACGTTGGTCAAAGAACGTTCCGATGATCGTGCACGTGCATGCAAAGGATGGTGTATCAGCTGCTGTTCGAAGTTTTGGGGAAGAAAGAACGCTCTCGGGCCCAAAATCGAGAAAGATATGGGTTCGACTCGGAGCGATGGAATGGTGGTTGAACTCGAGAGTGTCATCAGGTTTTACATGTGAGTGTCTCGGGTCAAAAAGCATTTAGACAAACCATATTTTAAATTTGAATATAATAGGTTTTAAAATCTTATTTTTAAATAAATATCGTTTATATAATAAAAGTTTATTTAAAAATTTTCGGTCAATAAAAGTTCTATAGTTTATTTAACTTTAAATTAATTAAGTTTTGTTTTCCTTAATTATTTTGAAAATTAGATTTAATAATTAAGAAACTCATTTATAAAGATAAATGATTTATCTTGATAATGTTTTGATTACTAAGTTACTTAAAGGTTGTCAAAATTTAGTTAATTGTTAATAATGATTTAATTTAACAAGGATTAAAGGATGTAATTAAGTGATTAAATAAGAATAATTACTTTGTATAATTGAAGTAAAGTTATTACTATGTGTAATTACCTTTAGGGATAATTAATTAATGTGATCAATGAATTAAAATGATTTGAGGTTAATTTGGTTAATGTTATTATTGTATTAAAGGTTGATTAATTTATGTTATTAATCAAGCGATTGAAGAAAAATTAATTAAGGCATATTAATTTGAATAATTAATTAGTAGAGGAAATTAATTTGAGAATAATTAATCAATTAAGGATTAATTAATGAAAGTGTTGGGGATAATTGCTTATTGTAAAAAATTAAAGATAAATTAATTAATAATTTAGGTTTAATTAATCTAGTAATGAATGAATAATTACTTAATTGAAAGTAATTAAGAATGGATAATTAATGATTAAGAAAAAACTGATTAACCAAATGTTTAAAGGTTTAATTAATTCAAAGAATAATTAATTAATGAGGTTAATTAATTAAGGTAATTAATTTGAGAATAATTAATTAATTTAAAGGTTAATTAATTAATGAAAGTAATCAAGGGATGATTATTAAAATAAGGATTAATTAATTAAATTTTTGTAATTAATTAAATTTTTGTAATTAATTAAAGATAACTAATCAGAGGATTACTATTAATTAAAGGTTAACTAAGGATTAATTAAAGGATAATTAGTAATAATGGTTCGTAATTAATTAATTATTAATTAACCGTGAATAGAAATTTATTCATAGGTAATGATTTGGTTTAAAATTAATCAAATGACTTGACGATTATACTTATGAATGTATGGATGGTATGGAATGCTGTGAAATATGTGATATCCCTTATGTGTAACGTTCTGTGATATGTGCGTGCTGTGGAATGTAATTTATTTATCTGTAATGCATTTATGTTATCTATCTGTGATTCTGTGTATATAGATAAGCGTTATAGGATTATACCGCTTATCGATATTGTTGTGATTGTACCTGTAATGATTGATGATATGATGATTTATGATGTTGCACTATTGTGTTAAACCCCTGGACTACACCTTACACACATAAATATGGATTGCACGAGGAAATTGGTTAAGTCACTGATTTTTGAAATGGTTTTAAAATTGAATTTTGAATCTAAATGGTTTCGGATATTTAATTAGATTAAATTTGAAAAGCTTTTGTAAAAAAGTTTTGAAGATGAAAGTTATTTTGGATAACCTAATAAAGTTTTGAGCTTTAAATAATTCGATTTGAATTTGAATTCAATATTTGAAATTGAATTCCATGATTTGGAAATTATGGTTTAAAAAGGTTATACAAGTTATAAATGTGTTTATATGGGTTTTAAACCATTTAAAAATGTAATCAGTTTTTCCCAAAACGAAACTATTTGTTTTCA
Source organism: Allium cepa (assembly GCA_030765085.1). Classification (NCBI taxonomy): domain Eukaryota; kingdom Viridiplantae; phylum Streptophyta; class Magnoliopsida; order Asparagales; family Amaryllidaceae; genus Allium; species Allium cepa. The sequence goes on from CM060928.1 coordinate 351,162,147, forward strand.
AATAATAAAAGCTTTCATATAAGGAAAGAATTTCCAAATTTTGTTAAAGGGATTTCAAGTTTTCGAAATGAAAATAGTTTGAAAGCCATGAATAAATCTTTGTGGAAAATGGTTGAACTTTGTTTGAAATTGAAGTATCTTTTGTATAAAAGATTTGAAATGGGAATTGTTTTGAAAGATACGAATAAATCTTTGGACATAGTTTTGAAAACTATGGTTTGAGTCTTTGATTTAAAGATTAGTTAGTTAATCCAATTTGAAAAGGAAATTGTTTTTGAAAAGCCATGAAATAATCTTTGTGGAAGATGGGTGAATTTTGTGAAGTGGATCTTTTGTTTAAAAAGGATTTAAAATGGTAATTTTTTTAAACCATTTGTTTTGGATAACAAGTTGTGACTTAAGTGAAATCCCATATCCATATGTTTTTAAATATTGCGCTCATTATTCGGTTTAGCCGGAAGAGGACCTTGTGTCATATAACCCATTTCGAATAATGATACGACGTTATGGATAGCATTTGAAGACCGATGGTGAAGACCGGGTGTCTTCGAGAACGATAGGATAACCTGTCGAATAACTCTGCACTGAGTAGCTACGGTATAGAGATCTCCATATGTGATGGGGAGTCCGATCGGGATTGGGGATACCCGGATTGCAAGGGCTTCTTTGGAAGTGCCTTCGGTTCTGTTCGAACCCGAAACAGACTTGTATGGATGTGTGTCGGACATTACACTTTGAGATGTAAAACCAGTTTCTATCAAATACATTTCTGTTTAGGTGGCGGAGAATTTATTCTCTTAGCTTAACAACCTTCTCTGAGACGTACGAGCTCAGAGGTTATGTAGTTGATGGTTACTAGTGATACATTCCCAATTTGGTAATGTGGCATACGAAGTGTTGCTGATCATTTGTTGATCAAAGCATGGCTTTGTGAAAAAGCGTAGCTTTGTGAACGAGACCTCGTTGAGCCTCATAACCCGGAAATGGTCGAAACAGGAATGTTGCGGCAAGGTTGTAGGGGTCGCACCCCTAGGGTATGTCCATTTCTTCTGGATTAAAGGTGGTATCATGGTATGGAGCCCATATATTTACCTATGTGGTTGCTGCATACTTATTGCTGTGTGGTTGTTGCTTGGGGGCCCCTCGAATAAAGGTCGCGAATGACTGGGGATGGCATATCTTAGGTGTTACTCCTGGGAAGGGAGTACACCGACCTTGTGTTGGCAGAGAGCCGGGTAGGTTCTTGGGAACGTTCCTCCAGATGCGTTCCATTTATTAAGGAAGTTCCTTAGCCTGACCATTTGTTGGAAATCCAAACAAAACAATACGAGCCCTGTATGGTTTTGGTTGTATAACCTGCCATGGAATGAGGCAGTAACCTACGATTGAACATGGTAGCTATAGTAGGCATACGACGAAATGTGGTATGCTGGCTAAGATTAATAGTATACTTTCGAAAGTTTTTCTGTACTATACACTAATAATAATATCAAATGATTTTCACGTATCAAGCATTTTTGACTGTCATAAGGAGAAATCTCCTCCAAGTGTGCGCTTGCATTGTGTGTGCGGCGGGAGCCTTATGGCAGTTTCATTTTTCAAAAAGCATTGCGGATTTCAACTTTTAAAATCTTTTTTGTTTGTTTAAAGATAAATTTGTTTTTGTTTTCTCATACCAGTCCCATGAATGACCTAGAGTTTATTGTTCCCTTCCTAAACTCTGGGTACCCACAATTTTCCACACGGGCAGTCTAGAGTTGGGTTTTTCAAATAGTCAAATAGTAGGAGTAGATTCGATATCTTTGAAGCCTTTGGATCTTGGCGATCACATTTGCTTCATTCTGGAGTTATCTAGTTTGTTATTGCATCGTGATGATGGTTCGAGCTATCTTTAGTTTGGAGATGGGGTTGCAGTTGCATTTTAGAGTTGGATTCTTTTGGAGATGTACTCTGTTGAAGATATTCTTTCTGCTGTGTCTTGTATCTCTGATAGTATTGATATCTATTGTATCATTCTATTGTATTCATTTTTGTATCAGATATTGTATATCAATGATATTATTCATTTTCTTCCGCTGTGTTGTTGTACTTAATGTGTTATAAGCTCCGACGAGCCAGATTCGACGTTTGAATCTGCGGCATTCGAGTACAAGTGAAGTGTGGGTGTCGATTTTCGAAGGTCGAGTCATGGTCGTTATAATTGGTATTAGAGCTGAAGGTTAAAACTTTAGCTCAAGAGTACAACACAGTAGGTAACTCATTAGAGATAGGGTTACAAATAACCTAGAATGAGTATATCCCTAAGATATCTGTCTGTATGCCTTAGTAAATTCTCTTACTATCAGCTGATAGTGAGTATGAGTGCAAGAAGAGGACGAGGTAGGGGACATGGGAGTACCACTACGAATGGTCAATACCCTGCAACACCAGAAACAACTTTCTCTGTCAATCTCCTTTGATTCGATTTCAAATTATGTGATTGCTTCATGACAGCTCGTAGAAAAAGTTTCGGTGCGATGGTGGCTTTGTGAATCGGGTAGATAAGTTCCTATCTCGTATCCTCGTTATCAGCTTTTTGTTTCAACTTTAACAAAATTGAAATTTTATTGGAATAAATTGGTAAATTAAATATGAAGTTAAATTAAATTGTATTGATAAAAGGATTTCGATTAAACCAAATTTGAAATTCTATTGTAATTTCTTGTGAGTATCAAAGTCCGAAGAGGGACAAGTTATATATACTTTGGAGTATTCCGACCTGAGTTTGGAATTCATACCCAATGTTTGAGAATTTTGGAAAATTAAATCCATTTATCTATCGTTTGGGTCTAGATATATTCTGCAAACAGTTATTTATCCCTTCAGACTAACTAGTGCCCTACTTATTTTGTAGATCTGGTGACCCGAGTATCTTGTGTAGTATTAAATGTGTTTGTTCTCATATAGGTGATATTCTGATTTGGTGAGCCAACTACAGAATAGATAATCGACTTGATTGATGAGCCGATTCTCTATCTTTGTGTATCCATCTATACTTTGTTCTCCCTGGCAAATTTCGAGGATGAAATTTCTTAAGGGGGAATTTGTAACATTCCCATTTTTAAATCAAATTCAAAGTGGAAATTAATTTAATTTTTGGAATAAAATTATGAATTAATTTGGTATTTTCCAAATTAAATAGACATTTATCTGTTTATTAATATAAATGAATGTAAATCTGATTTTAAAATAGAATTTCTAATTTGAAATACAGAAATAAGTAATTTGAATAATATATAGTAATTATAAATTTGATTGTGGATTAATCTGAGAAATTTTGAATAAATATATTTATGAATATATATAGATTAATTTTAAATTTCATTTTGAATTTGAAACCCTAAGATAAATATTTTTAAAAATAGATTGATTTAACTTGGGAATTCAATTGTGAATATTTTACAATTAAAATGAATTTGAAAAAATGAAAATAAATGTATTGAAATATAAATTGGATTTAAAACTATAAATAGGCATTTTGATTTAGAAGTTATGAATTAAAATTAATATAATAAATTTCTAAAAGCTATTGAAGGAATAAATTCTAATATTTATAGATGCATACATGATTGTTTATTTATACAAAAATATATTTATTTAAAGGTATAATAGTTTGAAAATGAATAAAAAGATTTAATACTTACTTTTAAATTATATGTATACATAAGGAAATGCATTTTTACAATTTATAATAACATAAGGTTTAAAATAAAATTTATAAATTAAATTAAGCAATGGGTTTAAAAACAAAATGTATACATTTGAACATTTGTAAAATTGAGATTTTAAGAATTAATAAGTGTACATTAATAATCACATGCAAAATTACATGCGTTAATTCAATTGACAAGTGGAATTATCTCTTTCTTAAATTAAAATTAATAATTTATAAGTAATAAGATTTTGAATAAGAAACCTGGTTATCATTCAGTTTAAAAGTTTCATCTTCACTTCTAAAAACAAGATTATGTCCAAATCAAAACCTGAGAATGAAATTCAAAGCCAAATAAAAATTTGGGAAACAACAAACCAGAAATGTTAACCTTGTAAACAAAACTGCAAATGCAATGCATAGCAATTCAAAATCTTCAACTTGAAACCCATCTCAAAACCTGGAAATATAAAAATCAAAACTAGATTCAAGTTAAATCAAAATAGATTCAAAATCAAGCAAGCAAGACCTGGAAACAGAATCATGCAACAGACAATTAATTCAAATCCAAAAAAAGAAACCTGGAAGCAAGCTAATCAACATAACAAGGATCAAGGCTTCAGCTCATAAAACAACCAGTCTTTAGATCAGATTAAACCTAATTCGGGTCAGTATCAAACTCAAATCAAGTTAAAGATCAAACTCAAAACCATTCCCATATCATTCAAAACCTGGTCTCTGTCCTTTATACAAGGTGAGCAAACTAGACTGAATTTATTCTTATGTCTTGATGTTGTGATTGATCTTTGAAGTAAAATGGTGAATGTTGTTCTGCATGTATGAATAAATGTATGCATGTGCGTATCTGAGCAATGTCTGTGTGTATGTTTCTCTCTGTATTTAATTACAGATTCAAAACTCACTGGAAAAAAAAATTAGCATCTTCCTATCTAATTAAATTCAAGCTATAATTCCTAAAAGGAATATGTTTGTAACAATATAAACATCAACGAAAGAAAAATTATTAAGAAGAATATACAGGTAAACTTTGTTGGAAACAGGATGACAGAGGAAAAAAATAAATTCAAGCTGAAAATTTGATTTTTAAATTGGCAAGTTTTGATTATACAGATTGATTCGTATTTCAAAAGGATGAATTTAAAAAATAGTTTCATGATTTTTAAGCTAGTAATGATCGAGAAATTCTTAGATGAACAGAAATCATATTTTGATCAAGTTCTGGCAAACGGTGGCACGATTGGTCTTGTGATTGAATCTGAAGCATGCTTGTAGGTTAAAGATTATTAGAAAAATGGTGGGATAAATTCTAGATCGCCAGAGATGATGGACGATGTAAAGATAGGGTTTTAGAGCCTCGTTTGAATGATGTTGTATTCGAGGTCACTGCGCTGCCAAAAGGAGATCAGACTTCGCCGCAGGGGTTGGAATCGAAGCTCGAAAGATTGATGATGATCTGGTTAGGCTCACGAGGGTTCAGGTGAACTCTTGCGGCGGCACGTGAAGTTGTTTGTCGACTAGGTTGTGTTTAGGTGTTGCTCGGATTATCAAATTCGATTTTCAGGCCAGGTTCGTCGAACTGGGTGGTTGAGTTCGTCGATGGGGTCGAGAGTGACTGGTGGGTGGTCACGATGTTGGTCGAAGAACGTTCCGATGATCGTGCACGTGCACGCGAAGGATGGTGTATCAGCTGCAGTTTGAAGTTTTAAGGAAGAAGGAACGCTCTCGGGTCCAAACTCGAGAAAGATATGGGTTAGACTCGTAGCGATTGAATGGTGGTTAAACTCGAGAGTGTCATCAGGTTTTACATGCGAGTGTCTCGGGTCTAAAAGCATTTAGACAAACCATATTTTAAATTTGAATAGAATAGGTTTTAAAATCTTAATATTAAATAAATTTCTTTTATATAAAAATTTTGGGTCAATAAAAGTACTATAGTGTATTTAACTTTAAATTAATTAAGTTTTGTTTTCCTTAATTATTTCGAAATTTAGATTTAATAATTAAGAAACTGATTTAAAAAGATAAATGGTTTATCTTAATAATGTTTTGATTACTAAATTACTTAATGGTTGTCAAAATTTAGTTAATTGTTAATAATGATTTACTTTATTTAACAAGGATTAAAGGATGTAATTAAGTGATTAAATAAGAATAATTACTTTGTGTAATTGAAGTAAAGTTAATACTTTGGGTAATTACCTTTAAGGATAATTAATTAATGTGATCAATGAATTAAAATGATTTGAGGTTAATTTTGTTAATGTTATTAATGTATTAAAGGTTGATTAAGTTATGGTATTAATCAAGTGATTGAAGAATAATAAATTAAGGCTAATTAATTTGAATGATTAATTAGTAGAGGTAATTAATTTGAGAATAATTAATTAATTAAGGATTAATTGATGAAAGTGATTAGGGATAATCGCTTATTGTAAAAAATTAAGATAAGTTAATTAATAATTTTGGTTTAATTAATCAAGTAATTAATGAATAATTACTTAATTGAAAGTAATTAAGAATGGATAATTAATGATTAAAAAAATTGATGAATCAAATGTTTAAAGGTTAATTAATTTAAAGAATAATTAATTAATGAGGTTAATTAATTAAGGTAATTAATTTGAGAATAATTATTTAATTTAAAGGTTAATTAATTAATGAAAGTAATCAAGGGATGATTATTAATTAAGGATTAATTAATTAAAATTTTGTATTTAATTAAGGATAATTAATCAAAGGATTACTATTAATTAAATGTTAATTAAGGATTAATTAAAGGATAATTAATAATAATGGTTTATAATTAATTAATTATTAATTAACCATGATTAGAAATTTATTCGTAGGTAATGATCTGGTTTAAAATTAATCAGATGACTTAATGATTATACTTATGAATGTATGGATGGTATGGAATGCTGTGAATTATGTGATATCCCTTATGTGTAATGTTCTGTGATATGTGTGTGCTGTGGAATGTAATTTATTTATCTGTAATGCATTTATGTTATCTATCCGTGATTCTGTGTATATAGATAAGCGTTATAGGATTATACCGCTTATCGATATTGTTGTGATTGTATCTGTAATGATTGATGATGTGATGATTTATAATGTTGCACTATTGTGTTAAACCCCTGGACTACACCTTACACACATAAATATGGATTGCACGAGGAAATTGGTTAAGTCACAGATTTTTGAAATGGTTTTAAAATTGAATTTTCAATCTAAATGATTTTGGAAATTTATTTAGATTAAATTTTAAAAGCTTTTGTAAAGAAGTTTTGAAGATGAAAGTTATTTTGAATAACTTAATAATGTTTTGAGGTTTAAATAATTGGATTTGAATTTGAATTCAATATTTGAAATTGAATTCTATGATTTGGAAACTATGGTTTAAAAAGGTTCTACAAGTTATAAAGGTGTTTATATGGTTTTTAAACCATTTAAAAAGTATTGTTTTGGGGATTTAAATTTAAACCCAAGTTTTATATTTGAATGGCTTTAACTTATGTAAATGTAATCATTTTTTCCCAAAACGAAAACTATTTGTTTTCAAATAATAAAAGCTTTCATATAAGGAAATAATTTCCAAATTTTGTTAAAGGGATTTCAAGTTTTTGAAATGAAAATTGTTTAAAAGCTATGAATAAATCTTTGTGGAAAATGGTTGAACTTTGTTTGAAATTGAAATATCTTTTGTATAAAAGGTTTGAAATGGGAATTGTTTTGAAAGATACGAATGAACCTTTGGAGACAGTTTTGAAAACTATGGTTTGAGTCTTTGATTTAAAGATTGGATAAGTTAATCCAATTTGAAACGGAAATTGTTTTTGAAAAGCCGTGAAATAATCTTTGTGAAAGATGGGTCAATTTTGTGATGTGAATCTTCTGTTTAAAAAGGATTTAAAATGGCAATTTGTTTAAACCATTTGTTTGGATAACAAGTTGTGACTTAACTGAAATCCCATATCCATATGTTTTAAATATTGCGCTCATTATTCGGTTTAGCCAGAAGAGGACCTTGTGTCATATAACCCATTCTGAATAATGATACGACGTTATGGATAGCATTTGAAGACCGATGGTGAAGACCGGGTGTCTTCGAGAATGATAGGATAACCTGTCGAGTGACTCTGCACCGAGTAGCTACGGTATAAAGATCTCCATATGTGATGGGGCCCGATCGGGATTGGGGTACCCGGATTGCAAGGGCTTCTTTGGAAGTGCCTTCGGTTCTGTTCGAACCCGAAATAGACTTGTATGGATGTGTGTCTGACATTACACTTTGAGATGTAAAACCAGTTTCTATCAAATACATTTCTATTTGGTGGCGGAGAATTTATTCTCTTAGCTAACACCCTTCTCTGAGACCTACGAGCTCAGAGGTCATGTAGTTGATGGTTACTAGTGATACATTCCCAATTTGGTAATGTGGCATACGAAGTGCTGCTGATCATTTGTTGATCAAAGCATGGCTTTGTGAAAAAGCGTAGCTTTGTGAACATGACCTCGTTGAGCCTCATAACCCAGAAATGGTCGAAACAGGAATGTTGCGGCAAGGTTGCAGGGGCCGCACCCCTAGGGTATGTCCATTTGTTCTGGATTAAAGGTGGTATCATGGTATGGAGCCCATATATTTACCTATGTGGTTGCTGCATACTTGTTGCTGTGTGGTTGTTGGTTGGCGTCCCCTCGGATAAAGGTCGCGAACGATCGGGGAGGCATATCTAAGATGTTACTCCCGGGAAGGGGGTATACCGGCCTTGTGTTGGCAGAGGGCCGGGTAGGTTCTTAGGAACGTCCCTCCAGAGGCGTTCCATTTATTAAGGAAGTTCCTTAGCCCGACCATTTGTTGGAAATCCAAACAAAACAATACGAGCCCTGTATGGTTTTAGTTGTATAACCTGCCATTTAATGTGGCGGTAACCTGCTATTGAACATGGTAGCTATAGTAGGCATACGACAAAATGTGGTATGCTGGCTAAGATTAATATTATACTTTCGAAAGGTTTTCTGCACTATGCACTAACAATAATATCAAATGATTTTCGCGTATCAAGCATTTTTGACTGCCATAAGGGGATATCTCCTCCAAGTGTGCGCTTGCATTGTGTGTGTGTGTGTGGCGGGAGGCCTTATGGCAGTTTCATTTTCCAAAAAGCATTGCGGACTTCAACTTCTAAAATATGTTGTTGTTTGTTTTAAAGATATTTTGTGTGCTCATACCAGTCCCATGACTGACCTAGAGTTCATTGTTCCCTTCCTAAACTCTGGGTGTCCATAATTTTCCACACGGACAGTCTAGAGTTGGGTATTTCAAATAGTCAGATAGTAGGAGTAGATTCGATATCTTTGAAGCCTTTGGATTTTGGCGATCATGTTTGCTTCATTCTGGAGTTATCTAGTTTGTTATTGCATCGTGATTATGGTTCGAGCTATCTTTAGTTTGGAGATGGAGTTGCAGTTGCATTTTGGAGTTGGATTCTTTTGGAGATGTACTTTATTGAAGATATTCTTTCCGCTATGTCTTGTATCTCTGATAGTATTGATATCTATTGTATCATTCTATTGTATTCATTGTTGTATCAGACATTGTATATCAATGATATTATTCATTTTCTTCCGCTGTGTTGTTGTACTTAATGTGTTATAAGCTTCGGCGAGCCATATTCGACGTTTGAATCTGCAGCATTCGAGTACAAGTGAAATACGGGTGCCGATTTTCGAAGGTCGAGTCAAGGTCGTTACAACCACTTTAACAACTGTGCACGTGGTGGAGAATTCAAAACGAAAAAGGATGGTTTGGCGACATCTATTTGAGGTATGAACGCAACCCTAGCTCCCTCGAGTCAGCTTGATGTGGCTAAAACAGGAGCTATACCGGGCCAAGTGAGGTCGCTTCCTCTATCGGGCACATTTCTTTGATACATTCTATTACTTTGTGAATTGATTAGGTGCACCTTTGATTTAGGAGTGTGTCTCGTGGTGGGCGGTAGTAGCTGCTATACATTACCACTAGTCCGGGATTGCAAAACGGTAGAATCCTGCCCTGGGCATTGCCTCGCATGCCTTGTCATATGCCTTATCGCGCCCACTACGAGTTTGGTTTATATCGTACCTATGGAGTGCTCCCTGGTAGCCCACCAGTTTAGTGGAATTTATAGTACTATATAGACTATGACATTTATATAAAAATATGTTAAGAGGGATATGGGTAACGCCTTAATGCTATTTTAATATTTTACTTTACTGTAGAAATTATGTATGTAATGTATTGTACTACGTATGTAGATAATTTAACGGATCCTCAAAGGATGGGAATCCCAAACATCCTTTATGTTATATTGCATTTCACTTGACATTTCACATGAGTTGATTTACTTGCATAAGAATGTTAATCCTGACTCGAGTGTTTTGTGTTTTGCTTTATGCTCGGGTCGGATTGAGTGTCACAACATTTGAAACTCACCTTTGGAGATGAGAGCTTCGCTTAAAGATCCATCTTTTATTTATTCAGCTTTCAGTCATTTAAGTTATTTCCAGTTGTTTATGTTCAGACTTGTCATTTGCTTATGTATTAAGACTTTTGTGTATTTAGAATTTCTGTTGTATTTTGTTTTAAACTCTGATGTTCTGTAGTAGCTTCATGAACTCCTATTTATCTATTCTGCTAGATATTATTGTATTACTCTGTGTCTGAGATTCTGTGATTGATTTATTTACTATATATGTTGAATTTTACCAAATATAAATTAATAATCTGTTGTTTTGATCAATTCAAGTCTGACATGTGCAGATTATTTTCGATTTGAATGGTTCGAAATGCCAGATCGTTACATTATGTGTAGTACTATTAACATACAGACTATACGAGGTAAGATACTTATACAATTCCGTTAAGCATTGCTCAAGGTATGTATAATACACTTAAGTCGTTGCGACATGGTGGGTACGAGTGAATAATGTCTTTTTACCTCTTGAGATTTCCTCAAGTTCAAAATTGAGATTAGGACAAGGAACCATGTGTTATGAGTTGTATATGATACAACCAATAAGGAGTTAGCCATCGTATATGGGAGTATGATTTGTTGAGCTTTCCTTAAGGTCAGAATCCTAAGGTATATGAGTCCTAACATCCACTAGTAAAGTCGAAAGACTTCTATGTTTTGTTTGGAGAAACATAAAAGACTAGTAGAAGCCTTATTAGAAAAATGAAATGGTAACATGTAACCTTTCTAATATTGTAAGAATATCTGCTATAGAAAGTTATAATAGTCTATATATGAATAAATTTATTCATTAAATATAATTGATAAAATGTTTATCAGTTAAAAAATATACAAATGTACTAAATTAATATTAACAAAAAGAAATATTAAAAATTACTTGCTAATCAAATTTTACACGTTGAACCATGCAAGTGCCTTTTTATACAACCACTAAATAACGTTCATAGCATGGTCACCTATAAGTTTGCTTGCCTGAGACTGTGTATTGTGTTTAATAAGTTTTGAATCTAAAAGCAATACAAGAACATGGATATTTGATCCATATACAGTCACATATAAATATTATATGGTGAATAGTGACAATTCGTAATGTAAGAAACCTCAAAATAGTTCCTTGAAATAATTAAGTTAATTAAAGTGTGAGACTGTGTACTCAATATGATTCATTACAATAATAATCTTGTTGTATTAGATGTGACACCGGACCAAAGACTATAGATAGATCTAAAATTCGATCACTGAAATGTCGGTTTGATCAATTTTCATAAAACACAATTTATTCGATATCCTTAAAGTTAAGGATGACCAAATGCACTTTTGTAAAGAGTTCATTATGATATTGCATTAGGATTACCTTTGAACGATTTAACCATTTAGGAAGGAACTCGAATGTATACATGTAGATATAACCTAAGGCACAGTTGGGATGAAGAGAGTGAATTTTCACTTCTGCTTCATAAAAAAACTCGAAAATGAGAATTGTAAAATAATAATTGATACTTAACATTGGAATGAGAAATTTGATTTCTATTCCACACTGTATATTCATGTAGAAAATTATTTTCTAATAGATTTATTTATTGAATTAAAAGTACTGGATATGAATATTTTCGACTGTAAGCTAGTTATAAATGAAATAAATGGCCTATATTAAGTGGTTGAATAGAGCTTTATATTTCTTATGCTATTATAATATAGTGAAAATAATGGGAGCATACCATGTACCACTTATTTGTCGCATCAAGTTACGAAAATTCTTTTCGTAAAACATAGAAAACATTATTTGTGAAATAATAATTGGCTTTAACATTGATTGAAAAACAGACATATTTTTATTTTAATACAGATATTATGTATATTCATTATAAAATAAAATTATAGTACTAGTATTTACTATGCATTGGAAAACACAGAAGTATCTAATTCCTTTTGCAATTATTTTGGAATTATAGACTAAGCCATGTTTTTAAGGAATAATTTTTGATTATATGATTATGAATCATATGGTACTACTAAATTATATATCAGACAATAATGGGCAAAACACCCATTCGGTGGGAGCGTGATGAGAATTGATGAAACTTCATATTAATATAAATAGACTTATGCAGTCGCAAGTCTATTAATACCAAAACAGTTACACATACTTAATTATATTCAACAATGAGTTATCATCGACATGGACATGTGTATTTGATACACATGTAGTATGTTTGTTATAAGCTCATTGAGTATAAAATAGATGTAAATAAAATAACGTGTGGTAGAAAATAAAATTGATTCATTTTGATCAACTATGTTAGTGTATTGAAAAAGATTTCCCAACATACCTAAAAATGAAGAAAGATTCAATCTCCAAAGCCACTCCTCCTTATGATACATAATGATGTATCGATAAAGAGTAATCAAAATTTATTGAACAAAGTACAATTATTTATGGGTGAAGTTGACTTAATTTCATTTGTTATGGTCGTTTACTTAAGAGTAGTACACAAGGTTAAATTTAATTTCATCTAAAGAATGGTTTACAAAATCATAATAGATAAGGGATTATAAGAGGCCCTAACATATCCTAGGACAAGGAGTTGGTAGGTTGTGTGAGGGATCCTGTACGAATCATCCTAAAAAGAGTTTGGGAATGGTTGTCAATGGATTACCATTTTATGTTTGAACATAATTTTTGTAAACTAAAAACCAAATCATTTTTAAGTATAAGGCATCATATAGTGTTTATGAATACATTCCATTGCACTAAGAAATAACCATTGTTTCAAAAATACCAAATTCGCAGCGAAGGAATTTCTTTAAGAAATTATTGATAGTAAAATAGATTTAGATATGATCCAAAGATGAAACTAATTACGAGGGATGAAATGAAATTAACCAAACCTAAGTCAACACAACATAATAGAATGTTTAATAAATGTCCTCGCGCATTGAAGAAAAACCATGAGTTTCTTATCAATATCGAGAATATATATCCTTAATTGTTAATTAAACCATTAAAAGCATTGACTCTATGATATGATACGATGCACAATTTGAAAGGATTCCAAGTATGTTACCAAATATGAATTTGACAGTTGCACCCGAAGGGATATGATCCATTGGCAATGAATGAGTCTTCAAGAGAAAGACATATGCAGTCAGAATATAATAGGCAACGTTAATAATAATAATACTATAAATTTCAATTATTGAAATTAATATAATAGATTTGTTATTCAACCGACTCTAGTTAATTTAGATTTACCCATAAAATTATCGCTTGACATGACTTTATGTTTGGTACATATGTGTTGAATAGAAAATACTAAATAATGATTTAGAATGGACTAACTAAAATGTCCTGAAGTCAGTGGGAGCAATATTGAGTTTGTGGGTTTTAAGATATAATCCAAGAAATGATACGAAAGTATCAGTTTATAAGCATCGAAATTGAATAACTATTTTGACAATGGTTTGATTCTCAATCAAAGTACACAGGAATAGTGTGTTCATAAGAAAGAACCACTAAAAGCTGCATAGATACTTCTAGCTTATAAGTAAACAACATACCACTGATTGTTAATGATGTACTTGTGTCAAAATCAGTAATACTTTGGTTTTTTAATACTGATATTGGATTAGTAAATTATATCTTTTATAGTAAGTATAATGAATATTGGGAACGTCCCAAATGATATGTAAGACATCTTATTAAAATGTTTGATAAGGAACATGCAAGGTTGGATTCCTTATGCTTTAGCAATAAGAATTATCATACATATTGTACTATCTACAATATCGTTATTTGATATTGTATTTGATATACAAAGAAAATATCAAATCCAACTAAGATCACTAAATGGAAGTTTAGAGTATTCTCAAATATTTATGAATATTAGAGAATTGTTTATAGAAACAAAGAACTCCTTATGAAGGAGTGTTCAAAATCAAACTTCATGAGTGATATTGACAACAATATATCGATATTAAATTCATGGTCAATCTTAATTAAGAAGCTTTAAGTTGAAAATGTTCCAAATAAAACATTGTCGCTAATTCAACGAAAAATCTGAGTACATCGCCTTGAATAGTGCTAGATAATCAAAAATCTAAGTCTAAATAGGGAAGCATTGCAAAAGTAACATTTTTGAGATGTTAATTAACTTTTTACTATCCAAACTTTTTATGACAAAAAACATACATATAAAACATTATACATATGGCGAGAAACCCCTAATGATCTTTAACCATCCCACTTTCTATGTCGTCGATATAAATAATTTTTAAACTAAAATAAAATGTTTAAGTTCAATTTGTGGATAAATTTGAAACTATTTCTATCAAATTATAGTTATTTATAAAGATTTTTTAATAAATTTGAGCTAATTTATAAATTCTTTTTAGAAAATTAATCGAACACGAATAAGTTATTTATAGTGAAAGTAAAATATTTTTATATGTTATTAAACTGGGAATAAGTATTAAACGATATTAACAAAATCAATAAATTGATGAAACCGAACAACTGCTGAATTTAGATAGTGGTATAAATTATTGAAATATATTTTATAAAATATTGTAAAATACATGTGATTGGAGGGACGCATGCCTAGTGATTTTAGGCACAGTGATGACTACTTGAGGATCTAGGCACAGAGCTAAGGCGTGGTAATTTTAGGAAGGGGCTTTGGTGATGCTAGGCGATGGTTGACATGTTGCTGGCACTGTCCTTGAAGCATATGGCAGTGTCAATGTTGAACGAGGGAAGAAGTAGCAATGTAAGTGCAGACGATGGACATTGATGGCGAATGTGGTTGGGAAGTTGACAATGGCGCATGCTAGTAGCAACTTTGTCATTGTTCAAAGCTATTAGGTTCTTCCGCTCCTTGATTAAGTGAGTTATTTTTAACTCACGCTTCTATGTCTAAATAAATGAATATATTTGTGCATGTTGTGATATGGTTGTTCGAATTATTATTTTTGATTTTTAACTATTGAATTAGTTAAAATATGAATGCATGCGATGAACTGTTTTACGTTTTGTATATAGTTGGATAAACATGATGTAATGACTCAGAATTTTGGATAGTTGGAATTGGAATATTTAATTGATTTTAAATATTTAAAAGTTAATTGTTTTAACTTGAATTTCAAATCTAAAGATTTATTGCATAATTTAATTATTTAATTTAATAATTGAAAATTAGTTAAATTATTGAATCTGGAGTTTTAAGCTTGTTAAAAATAATTTAAAGGCTTATAAAATTTATATTAATAATAATGAAAATAATAAAATTTTTTAAAATGAATTTGAAAGTAGTTTATTCAGCTTTAAAAATATATCGTTTAAATTAGCATATAAAAATAGCTCGAGCATAATCGTGGAATTTGACGAAACCAGTTCCATTGGATCTATAATAGTGTATTATAATCAGTTTTCAAATTTCGTAGCATTTGGGGTTACCGTTTGATCGTACGAAATGTAAACGCACTGAAATTAATATCGTAAGTTCGATATAATAATTGAGTCCAAAAAGCTATCTGCTCCATATGATCGAATTAGGACTCGAAACCTTTTCCATTGCGTTCGAAATAAAGATATAACATTATGAATGCCTAGGGGCACACCTCGACAGGGGTTCGAGATTTTGAGTTACGTAATCGGGATAATTTAAAATTTTAAACCTATATATATACACGTATATTTTAACTTGACCATATCTTCATTAGCCAAAATTCCCTTCATCTCAACATACCATCAGCCACCTCACTTTCTTTAAATAGTGTCCCTCTCTTTTAAAAAAAACAACACGCGAGGCTCAAAAATAGAAAAAAAAGAAAGAAAGAGGGATATCGACCTTAAATATGGAATGAAGGAAAAAGGAGCCTCATTTAACATCAACTCGCACTTTCGTTCGCCGTTTCAAAATCCTCCCCAAGCGTATTCACTTTCACAAAGACAGGGAACAAAAAAGTAACGTTCGACACTTCGAAATGAAAAAAATATATAAATTCCATCACTCTTCGTAGATCTCCAAATTTTGATTCTTATATCCGCTTGGATTTCAATTGGGATGGGACCGTGAAGGGTGCGATATCAATTCATGGGTTTGGCAGTTAAGTGGAGATTTGAAAGGTTGGTGATTAGTTTTGAAATCATGGAGGCTGGTTGTGGATGATTTAGGAGTGGGCGGTTCCTCCTTGATGGTCACATGTCGGCCTAAAGCAAAGGGTTTAAACCGAAGTCACGATTCAAGGGGGACTTGCAGGCGTAAGGCATTGGTGATAGAAAGGGGGAGGCTGGTGAGAGGTGATCGATGGGATGTCTGCTGCTTATTTTGCGATGGGTAGAGGGAGAGATGGTGATGGATGTTCGAGTGGAGTGGGTGCATCTTGTATTTGCGGAGCAGGGTTGTCTACGAATTGAGGAAGAAAGTTTCGTGGGCTGGGCTGTCGTGTAGAAAAAAAAGAGAATAAAAAAGAGAAGATTGTGGGTGCGCTGAGCAATGGCAGACCGGGTTTTGGAGGATTAAGGTAGTTAGTTTGATCTGTTTGAATTTCAGAGTGTGTGGCTAAATTTATAAGGTTAACAATGCTACTAGTTCCAACAATTATATATAATTTACCTTTGTCTTTCGGCTTTAGTAATAAAATTATAAATTCATTTTCATAGATAAATATATATATATATATATAGACATACATACATACATACATGCATAAATACGTACATATATATATATATATATATATATATATATATATATATATAAGAACTGGATTAGGATAGAGATGATAATTACTTGTTTAGTTAGTATTAAGTATAGTAATTAGTCAATGAATTTGTAACTAGAATGTTAATTATATATATTCACAATTTATAGCTTATAAAATCGTAACTTTCTCATATTAGGTTTAAATTGAATTCGGGTTGTCGTATTATGTTCATAGTAACAAGATCTTCGCAATGGGAAAAGTGGAAATTGGAACGATTAGCAAAATAAAAATCAAGGTGAGTTAATCTCACTCAATTTTGGATTACCGTAATCAATTTTAAATAGTTAAATTAATCATTGATTGATTGATAGAATTGATAAGTTATTGTCAGTAGGATGTGATATTATATATAGTAGCATATATATTTGGAGTGAATGATATTCTCGCATATATATAATAGATAAGATCCTATGCGCTCACATAATAGCGGATGAGCCTATATACCGCGATATCCCCCTCGAAGTGAGATTGGTATTTTTATATTGTGCTAACATCTGTGGATGTAGAGTAAGGACCCATAATTTTCGAAAATTAAAATAGTTAATTTAATGAGGTTTTTGTGATTAAATGTTGGAAGAAATAAAAATTTGTGGCTTATTAATAAGAATAATAATTAAAATAAAATGTAACAATATTAATTTAAGTTAATTATTAAATATTTTAACGATAGTCCAATCAATTGAAATAATTTAAATATTATACTTGGTTATAATTTGAGTATAAGTAAATAAATGTAAATGTTGTATAAATTAATGAACTAGCATATAACAAATGGTAATTGAATGAAATCGGTGTTATGTACGAAATTGTAACATTTGTTTGTAAATAATGAACTTATAAGTGTGATTAAAAGTTAATGGTGACAATTATTATATGTTACCTATTTATTTGGTGTAACAACCCGGGATTTCGCATTAATCAATAATCGTCATTAAACGATTAATGTTGCTAGCTAATTGCTAATTGGAGTTTTAATCGGTTGAATTCTTTTAAAAATTGGTTAAGTGTTGTTTGGGCTTTAAGTAAAATCTTGGCCACGTTTCCTTTTGGTATTGTGATACTTATCAAGGCCGATGCCATTCCTTCATTTCTCATTTTTGAAAACCCTAAACTAAACAAAGGGAAAGAAATAATGGCGGCTTCTTCGTTCGTTCTTCCTCCTCAATTTATTTTAGCATCGCAAACTAAATCAAACGAAAGGAAAAAGTAGCCACTTGCTAGGGTTTCGATTTCGACCCCGCTCGATTCTTTGTTGGCCTCGGCTTCGACTCTGCCTGTCGATCTTTGATTCGTGCTAAGGGAAACAAAGGTGAGTGATTTACACTCACATCTTAAATTCAAACCTAATACCATGCTTCGCGTTCGATTTGGTTTCGTCGTTGATGATTTCTGACTTGATTTTGACTTGGTTCGATTTCTTGTTTACTTGGTTTACACGGTTTTGATTTTCTTTGACACTGTCTTCTTTGCTCTCGAATTCGCTGGTATTTCATGTTGGCTTCGGCTTGCGATGTCGTTTATGCGATGATTTTGACTTTCGTGGTTGAACTGCAGTTGATTTCGTTTATATGATATCGCTTATGTGATGTTGTTTACTGTTGATTTCGTTTGTGGCCACCAGGATTTCGATTCCTGTTAACGTCGGTCACTTGATTTGATTATGGTGATTTTTCAACATCACCAGACTTCGGCTTGTACCTTATTTACTTGCATCCTTAATATTTGATGCATTGTGATATTGTGCATTTCTTGTATCTATGTCACAGTGATGCATCAGGTTGTTGTGGTTGAAGCTCGAACTCTGTTGGTTCGTCATTGTTGTTGCACTACTCTCTGTAGCATATTTGGGTGTCTTCACTGTCGACTGATGCCTTTATTCCATGAATTCATGTGTCAGTGATGCATCAAGTTGTTCACTGGACTTGTATTTGTGGTCTTCATGGTGTGTGGCTTTAAGCTTTCCTGAGTTTGTTGTTTTTGACCGTTGCAATCTTGATTTGAATATGGTCAATTTCATGAGACTTTGGCTATTTATTTGATATTGAACTGTTGACTTCTGTCACTTGACTGTGTATGCTCTGCATATACTCTCTGATACATGCATATTTGACTCGAACTGCACATTGGTTTTGATTTTCATGTTCACTGCTTGGTTTTGAGTTTTGGCAGGACTAGAGTCTTTCTTGATTCACTGTTGCTACTTGGTCGTCATTGCGTACATGTTGCAGCTTGATTTTATATTGTCACTGCTTGCATACATGTTGTACCTATTATAGTTTGAGACAAATCATATTCTCAAGTTTACTGTTCTTTGTTGCTTGATGCATTTTGTTGAGTACATGTCGACTTTGCTTGCATTATTCATATCTCTCTTGCATAGTACATGAAGTACATGTCGACTTTGCTTGTTGCCTGGTTGACATGAATGGACTGCCTAGTCTTTGTTGTTTTGAGTTTCACCGCCTGGTTGTGATACCACTGCCTTTGTGCATTTGGTCATTCGAGTTGAGTTGCTTGTGCAGTTGTGTTGAGTCTGTGACTTGACCTTTTTCATTTTGTTGTAGTTTGATTTGGGTTGTAATTGCACCACTTTTGTCATGTTGAATGGAGTCACTGAAGCATCACCATCTGCGATCATACATAAATATATGTATGTTGTTGCACCATTGTTGTTTCACTGCTCGACTGGTTACCATTTACTTGAATTGTGTTTCTCTATGCAGCCCTGTTCATTTGAAACCCTGTTGCAATTGGGTTGGTGGCTGCATTAAGTTGTTTTCCTGTGTGATCTTGTGGTGGCTGCAGTTTTTGGTTGCAGTTTGCCTTGTATTCTTGTGGTGGCTGCACTTCCCTTTTGTTTGCAGTTGTGTTGATTCATGATAGTCGTGACTTGAGCTCTGCAGTTTCGAGTGGCTGTTAATATTTGGAGTCGTGATGTGCATCTTTGCATCTTGATATTGCTTCATTTTTGTTATACTAGTGCATTCTGTTGTACTTGTTTTGGTGGTTAGAGCTTTGCTTTTGAGGTATAGCCTCTGTTTTCAGGTGTATATCTGATTTTGGCGAGGCAGTGCACGCGTGCGTGTACTGCAGCCAAATCAGAATTGACGTTTTAATTGATGATTTCAATCGCTTGAATTGTTTTGTGTGTCCAATTCAATATTTTGAAATTGTAATTTGATTTGTTTTGATTCGATCCTTCTGTTGTTGTCTAATTATCTATTTGATAATTAGATTATGAGTTTCTATTTATTTATTTAATAATTAGATTTTGATGTTAATTGCCGTCTAGGCAATTTGTTGTTTTCTAAATTATCTTCATTGATAACCCTTTCATTTATCTTCGTTGATAATTTGAAATTGCTGATTTGTTGTTTAACACTATTACATGTTATATTTACCGTTATCCTATTTCTTATTAAAGGATTGGATAGACGAGATTTATTGTGACCGTCGTCTATTTGATTATTTAATTATTATTGCTTCTGTGCATTAATAACTGAGTTTGAATTAGACTGACCCGTGTATTATTTTCTTTTGAATTTAATACTCGGGTCAGACCGAGTTATTACAGGTTGTAAATATCTTGCTTTGGGTTGCTGCTTGAGCTATGAAATCTCTTTATATCATTGGAGTAGTCATTGTCATAGTATAGGAAGATATGTATTCATGTATATTATTCACGATAATGTACTTGTATGTGTAACTTCCAGAGTCGACAGTTATAGTTGTATCATATGTTTTGTATCGCATGTATTGTAACTGACATCAGTTATATATATATATATATATATATATATATATATGAGACTTTTCATTTCTGTATTCCGCATTTAGCTTATCTGTATTATTATTATATATATTGTCCTAAACTATTATGAACCATCGTAGTTCGTTTTATATTGGAATTGAATATGTCGATGGGAGTAAATAAATCAGAGATGAAAAATAAAGAACATACCACTCCTATCGAGATAAACAATACTAATGTAAGGCCTAACTACGGATGGCCGCTCCTATCCAGCCTTATTCTTCGTAATAACAGACAATATTTCCTTTTAATACTCTTTGTTATTGTGAGTGTAGAGGTGGGGCGTCACAGTTGGTATCAGAGCTTGGGGTTTATGGACATAATATAGAACATAACTTAGATGGAACATGTGTTACAACTATTTGTCGATATTTTTATTGTGCCTTGAGTCACAACTTAAGTTTTGAAATTATGATGAAATTTTTAAATATCTTTATTTAAAAATAAAAGTGAAATTTGTGTTCTATTTATCAGAGTGCGCAGCGGAAACAGTGAGACTGTCTTCGCTGAGTACAGCTGATAACCTTTTTGATTTAAAAGTCAAAATATGAAAATGAAATTAAATTCATTACGTTGTTACATAGATGTGTCTATTTTTGTTTTCTTTGAAAATTTCGATTCCGATTTGAGGATTCGAAGCGATTGCAGTTATGTGATTTTGTTAAGATTTTTGCTGTTTTGAATTATCTTCATTGAAGAGATATTCAAGTGATTTCTTTATTCATTTTGTAGTATGCGTGCAAATTTGAGTTGCGCGTTATTGTATTAATTTTACGTTGAACCGGTGTTTGGTTTAAACATATTTTGTTGCCGTTATTTTTATAACGGGATCTTTACACCAATGCTAAATTTTTGAAGCACGGTATTTTGTTGACAATTTTAATGAATGAAAATTCACTGGTATTATATTTTGATGTAAATTATTCCGATGAGATTTTGACGTTTAAAAATTACTGTCACTTTGCCTTCAGTAACTGTCAAAATTTTAAAGTGGATTTTCAAGCGGTTATCTTGCAATGCTGATTTTGAGATCCGTTTTTACGGTATTTTGAGAAGTGCAATTTCCTTATCGAATTTGCTATAGATGTTGCAGTTTTAATCACGTTTTTTAAAAATCGTTTCTAAATAAAACTGTTTTTAAATTTTGTACAGTTTGCGCTTTCAAAAGAATGAGGAAGCGATTTAAATGATTCAGCGAAATCGAGAACTACGAACCCTCACTTTTACTGATTCGCTTAATTCCGGACTTGTCTTTTTGACAACGTAAAATGTTATTAATTTAAAATACTCAACTTTGCACTTTCAAGGAAACGATGAAGAGAATTAAACGATTTAGTAAAACTCGTGGTATGGGACATGTGCGTTTGCTATTTTGGTTAATTATGGACTCGTTAATTGAAACATCTGCTGTTTGATGATTTTGATGATTTTATTTGGCTTTAGAACCACTCTGATGGACCTTTGGGCCATATGTTGGACCTTCGGGCCATATGATGGACCTTCGGGTCATTTGTTGGGTTTCGGGCCACTCTGCGGACCTTCGGGTCAAATACCGGTACTAGACCTTCGGGTCACTCTACGGACCTTCGGGTCATCTGATGGGCGCCAAAATTTATAGTACTTGGTAGGCTTCGGCCATCTGAGATGCACGTGCGGCGTAGCAAACAACTCGCCAACTGATGGGATCGATCCAACCTTTTATGTTGATTTTCTAGAGTATCTTAATTGATTTCTAGATATTTGTTGTTTCTAATTATCTACAGGTAATTAGATATTTGCTGATTTGAGTTCTAATTATCTTTATTGATAATTAGATATTTGCTAGTTTGAGTTCTAATTATCTTTGTTGATAATTAGATATTTGCTGATTTGAGTTCTAATTATCTTTGTTGATAATTAGATATTTGCTAATTTGAGGTCTAAGTATCTTTGTTGATAATTAGATATTTGCTGATTTGAGTTCTAATTATCTCTGTTAATAATTAGATATTTGCTGATTTGAGATTTCTGATTATCGTTGTTGATAATTAGATATTTTCTGATTTGAGATTTCTGATTATCGTTTTGATAATTCGATATTTTTTGATTTGAGATTTCTGATTATCGTTGTTGATAATTAGATGTTTGTTGATTTGAGATTTCTGAGTATCGTTTTGATAATTGGATATTTGTTGATTTGAGATTCTGATTATCATTTTTGATAATTAGATATTTGTTGATTTGTGTTTCTGATTATCTTTTTCAATAATTGGATATTTTTTGATTTGAGATTTCTGATTATCGTTTTTGATAATTGGGTATTTGTTGATTTGAGATTTCTGATTATCGTTTTTGATAATTAGATATTTGTTGATTTGAGATTTCTGATTATCATTTTTGATAATTAGATATTTTTTGATTTGAGATTTCTGATTATCGTTTTTGATAATTAGATATTTGTTGATTTGTGATTTCTGATTATCGTTTTTGATAATTAGATATTTGTTGATTTGAGATTTCTGATTATCGTTTTTGATAATTAGATATTTGTTGATTTGTGATTTTTGATTATCGTTTTTGATAATTAGATATTTGTTGATTTGTGATTTCTGATTATCGTTTTTGATAATTGGATATTTGTGATTTCTGATTATCGTTTTTGATAATTAGATTTGTTGATTTGTGATTTCTGATTATCGTTTTTGATAACTGGATATTTGTTGATTTGAGATTCTGATTATCATTTTTGATAATTAGATATTTGTTGATTTATGTTTCTGATTATTTTTTTGATAATTGGATATTTGTTGATTTGAAATTTCTGATTATCGTTTTGATAATTAGATATTTGTTGATTTGTGATTTCTGATTATCGTTTTTGATAATTAGATATTTGTTGATTTGAGATTTCTGATTATCGTTTTTGATAATTGGATATTTAAGATTTCTGATTATCGTTTTTGATAATTAGATATTTGTGATTTCTGATTATCGTTTTTGATAATTAGATATTTGTGGATTTGAGATTTCTGATTATCGTTTTTGATAATTGGATATTTGTGATTTCTGATTATCATTTTTGATAATTAGATATTTGTTGATTTGTGATTTCTGATTATCGTTTTTGATAATTGAATATTTGTTGATTTGAGATTTCTGATTATCGTTTTTGATAATTAGATATTTGTTGATTTGAGATTTCTGATTATCGTTTTTAATAAATGGATAATTGTGTTTTATGATTATCTACTTGATAATTAGATTTTTGTTGAGAATTTGTGAATTTCTTTTACGAAATTAAAAGATTTCTTTGGAGTTTGTGTACTTCACTTTTATTTTTCTAGCTTAACTAGTTTATGTTAGAAAAATAATTGTTATTGACGACCTTAATTATGAAAATTGCGGGGATGTAATTTTTATAAGGAGGGAAGTCTGTAACAACCCGAGATCGCATCAATCAATAATCGTCATTAAACGATTAATGTTGCTAGCTAATTGCTAATTGGAGTTTTAATCGGTTGAATTCTTTTAAAAATTGGTTAAGTGTTGTTTGGGCTTTAAGTAAAATCTTGGCCACGTTTCTTTTTGGTATTGTGATACTTATCCAGGCCGATGCCGTTCCTTCATTTCTCATTTTTGAAAACCCTAAACTAAACAAAGGGAAAGAAATAATGGCGGCTTCTTCGTTCGTTCCTCCTCCTCCATTTATTTTCGCATCGCAAACTAAATCAAACGAAAGGAAAAAGTAGCCACTTGCTAGGGTTTCAATTTCGACCTCGCTCGATTCTTTGTTGGCCTCGGCTTCGACTCTGGCTGTCGATCTTTGATTCGTGCTAAGGGAAACAAAGGTGAGTGATTTACACTCACATCTTAAATTCAAACCTAGTACCATGCTTCGCGTTCGATTTGGTTTCGTCGTTGATGATTTCTGACTTGATGTTGGCTTCGGCTTGCGATGTCGTTTATGCGATGATTTTGACTTTTGTGGTTGAACTGTAGTTGATTTCGTTTATATGATATCGCTTATGTGATGTCGTTTACTGTTGATTTCATTTGTGGCCACCAGGATTTCGATTCCTGTTAACATCGGTCACTTGATTTGATTATGGTGATTTTTCAACATCACCAGACTTCGGCTTGTACCTTATTTACTTGCATCCTTAATATCTGATGCATTATGATATTGTGCATTTCTTGTATCTATGTCACAGTGATGCATCAGGTTGTTGTGGTTGAAGCTCGAACTCTGTTGGTTCGTCATTGTGGTTGCACTGTTCTCTGTAGCATATTTGGGTGTCTTCATTGTCGACTGATGCCTTTATTCTATGCATTCATGTCTCAGTGATGCATCAAGTTGTTCACTGGACTTGTATTTGTAGTCTTCATGGTGTGTGGCTTTAAGCTTCCTTGAGTTTGTTATTTTTGATTGTTGCGATCTTGATTTAGATAAGGTCGATTTCATGAGACTTTGGCTATTTATTTTGATATTGAACTGTTGACTTCGGTCACTTGAACTGTGTATGCTCTGCATATACTCTCCAATACATGCATATTTGATTCGAACTGCACATTGGTTTTGATTTTCATGTTCACTGCTTGGTTTTGAGTTTTGATAGCACTAGAGTCTTTCTTGATTCACTGTTGCTACCTGGTCATCATTGCGTACATGTTGCAGCTTGATTTTAATTGTCACCGCTTGCATACATGTTGTACCTATTATAGTTTGAGACAAATCATATTCTCAAGTTGACTATTCTTTGTTGCTTGATGCATTTTGGTGAGTACATGTCGACTTTGCTTGCATTATTCATTTCTCTGTTGCATAGTACATGAAGTACATGTCGACTTTGCTTGTTTCCTGGTTGACATGAATGGATTGCCTAGTCTTTGTTGTTTTGAGTTTCACCGCCTGGTTGTGGTACCACTGCCTTTGTGCATTTGGTCATTCGAGTTGAGTTGCTTGTGCAGTTGTGTTGAGTCTGTGACTTGACCTTTTGCATTTTATTGTAGTTTGATTTGGGTTGTAATTGCACCACTTTTGTCATGTTGAATGGAGTCACTGAAGCATCACCATCTGCGATCATACATAAATATATGTATGTTGTTGCACCATTGTTGTTTCACTGCTCCACTGGTTACCATTTACTTGAATTGTGTTTCTCTATGCAGCCCTGCTCATTTGAAACCCTTTTGCAATTGGGTTGGTGGCTGCATTAAGTTTTTTTCATGTGTGATCTTGTGGTGGCTGCAGTTTTTGGTTGCAGTCTGCCCTTGTATTCTTGTGGTGGCTGCAGTTTCCTTTTGTTTGCAGTTGTGTTGAGTCATGATAGCCGTGACTTGACCTCTGCAGTTCGAGTGGCTGTTAATATTTGGAGTCGTGATGTGCATCTTTGCATATTGATATTGCTTCATTTTTGTTGTACTAATGCACTCTGTTGTACTTGTTTTTGCTGGTTAGAGCTTTGCTTTTGAGGTATAGCCTCTGTTTTCAGGTGTATATCTGATTTTGGCAAGGCAGTGCATGCGTGCGTGTACTGCAGCTAAATCAGAATTGACGTTTTAATTGATGATTTCAATCGCTTAAATTGTTTTGTGTGTGCAATTCAATATTTTGAAATTGTAATTTGATTTGTTTTGATTCGATCCTTCTGTTGTTGTCTAATTATCTATTTGATAATTAGATTATGAGTTTCTAATTATTTATTTAATAATTAGATTTTGTTGTTAGTTGCCGTCTAGGCAATTCTGTTGTTTTCTAAGTTATCTTCATTGATAACCCTTTCATTTATCTTCGTTGATAATTTGAAATTGCTGATTTGTTGTTTAACACTATTACGTGTTATATTTACCGTTATCCGATATCTTATTAAAGGATTGGATAGACGAGATTTATTGTGACTGTCGTCTATTTATTTATTTAATTATTATTGCTTCTGTGCATTAATAACTGAGTTTGAATTAGACTGACCCGTGTATTATTTTCTTTTGAATTTAATACTCGGGTCAGATCGAGTTATTACAGGTTGTAGATATCTTGCTTTGGGTTGCTGCTTGAGCTATGAAGTCTCTTTATATCATTGGAGTAGTCGTTGTAATAGTATAGGAAGATATGTATTCATGTATATTATTCACGATAATGTACTTGTATATGTAACTTCCAGAGTCGACAGTTATAGTTGTATCATATGTATTGTATCACATGTATTGTAACTGACATCAGTTATATATATATGAGACTTTTTATTTCTATGTTCCGCATTTAGCTTATCTGTGTTATTATTATATATATTGTCCTAAACTATTATGAACCATCGTAGTTCATTTTATATTAGAATTGGATATGTCGATGGGAGTAAATAAATCAGAGATGAAAAATAAAGAATATACCACTCCTATCGAGATAAACAATACTAATGTAAGGTCTAACTATGGATGGCCATTCCTATCCAGCCTTATTCTTCATAATAACAGACAGTATTTCCTTTTAATACTCTTTGTTATTGTGAGCATAGAGGTGGGGCGTCACATTTGGTACCAGAGCTTGGGATTTATGGACATAATATAGAACATAACTTAGACGAAACATGCGTTACAACTATTTGTCGATATTTTTATTGTGCCTTGAGTCAAAACTAAAGTTTTGAAATTATGATGAAATTTTTAAATATCTTTATTTAAAAATAAAAGTGAAATTTGTGTTCTATTTATCAGAGTGCGCAGCGGAAACAGTGAGACTGTCTTCGCTGAGCATAGCTGATAACCTTTTTGATATAAAAATCAAAATATGAAAATGAAATTAAATTCATTATGTTGTTACATAGATGTGTCTATTTTTGTTTTCTTTGAAAATTTCGAAACCGATTTGAGGATTCGAAGCGATTGCAGTTATGTGATTTTGTTAAGATTTTTGCTGTTTTGAATTATCTTCATTGAAGAGATATTCAAGTGATTTCTTTGTTCATTTTGTAGTATGTGTACAAATTTGAGTTGCACGTTATTGCATTAATTTTACGTTGAACCGGTGTTTGGTTTAAACGTATTTTATTGCCGTTATTTTTATAACGGGATCTTTACACCAATGCTGAATTTTTGAAGCACGGTGTTTTGTTGACTTTTTTAATGAATGAAAATTTACTGGTATTATATTTTGATGTAAATTATTCCGATGAGATTTTGACGTTTAAAAATTACTGTCGCTTTGCCTTCAGTAACCGTCAAAATTTTAAAGTGGATTTTCAAGTGGTTATCCCGCAATGCTGATTTTGAGATCCGTTTTCACGGTGTTTTGAGAAGTGCAATTTCCTTATCGAATTTGCTACAGATGTTGCTGTTTTAATCACGTATTTTAAAAATCGTTTTAAAATAAAACCATTTTCAAAATTTGTACAGTTTGCGCTTTCAAAAGAATGAGGAAGCGATTTAAACTATTCAGCAAAATCGAGGACTATGAACCCTCACTTTTACTGATTCGCTTAATTCTGGACTTGTCCGTTTAGAACGTGAAATGTTATTAATTTAAAATACGCGATTTTGCACTTTCAAGGAAACGATGAAGAGAATTAAACGATTTAGTAAAACTCGTGGTATGGGACATGTGTGTTTGCTATTTTGGTTAACTCCAGACTCGTTAATTGAAACATCTGCTGTTTGATGATTTTGATGATTTTATTTGGCTGTCGAGCCACTCTGATGGACCTTCGGGTCATATGTTGGACCGCCGGATCATATGATGGACCTTCGGGTCATTTGTTGGGCTTTCGGGCCACTCTGCGGACCTTCGGGTCAAATACCAGTACTAGACCTTCGGGTCACTCTGCGGGCCTTCAAGTCATCTGATGGGCGCCAAAATTTATAGTACTTGGTAGGCTTCGGCCATCTGAGATGCACGTGTGGCGTAGCTAAAATCTTGCCATCTGATGGGATCGATCCAACCTTTTATGTTGATTTTCTAGAGTATCTTAATTGATTTCTAGATATTTGTTGTTTCTAATTATATGCAGGTAATTAGATATTTGCTGATTTAAGTTCAATTATCTTTGTTGATAATTAGATATTTGTTGATTTGAGTTCTAATTATATTTGTTGATAATTAGATATTTGCTGATTTGAGTTCTAATTATCTTTGTTGATAATTAGATATTTGCTGATTTGAGTTCTAATTATCTTTGTTGATAATTAGATATTTGCTGATTTGAGATTTCTGATTATTATTTTTGATAATTAGATATTTGTTGATTTGAGATTTCTGATTATCATTTTTGATAATTAGATGTTTGTTGATTTCTGTTTCTGATTATCATTTTTGATAATTGGATATTTGTTGATTTGAGATTTCTGATTATCGTTTTTGATAATTGGGTATTTGTTGATTTGAGATTTCTGATTATCGTTTTTGATAATTGGGTATTTGTTGATTTGAGATTTTTGATTATCTTTTTTGATAATTAGATATTTGTTGATTTGTGATTTCTGATTATCGTTTTTGATAATTAGATATTTGTTGATTTGTGATTTCTGATTATCGTTTTTGATAATTAGATGTTTGTTGATTTGAGATTTCTGAAATAAGCTAATTTTAAGCTAACTTCTTATACGATGGAACTAGGACTAGAAACCTATTCCATTGAGTTTAAAAATATTGAAAACATCTATTTTGTTATATAAGATGATCCGTTTTCGTTCCAGAGAAAGAACGCTTTTTGGGTCGTTTATCATTCAACTTCCTAATCAAATTTGGTCCGTTCATTTCTATTTCTGATCTTCCTATAAATAGCCTGTTATAAACTCTATCTATTTCTTATTCCATTTGTCTGCACGTAAAATTTCATCTGTCCTCTTCTCCTTCTCAATGGCACACAAACCAAAACCAATTCCAAATTAAATTGCAAATCAAAACCAAATCCAAAAATTAAAACTCCTCAAACTATATCGAATTATATATCGATTCGAAGCTCTCGACAAGTGCAAGTCAAATCTGCAGTCTGTTTTACGATTCGATTTTCTTTCTGGCTAGAATTGGGTGATTTATTCTCTACCGTCTGCTGTGTCGTGATCAACTTTGTTTAATCGACGAATCGAACGTACCATTGTGTGGAGATGGACGAGGGGAGTGCATCAGAGTGGTTCATTTGGCAAAGTGATGGTTGGGTCGACCGATTAAATTCGATTAGGGTCCCGAACGATTCGGCGGCATAGCGTATTCCAGCTATTGGAGGCACCGTCATGGCGACAGGCTGGTGCGGCTCTACATGCTGAGTAGAATGGAGTTGGTCAGTGGGCATTAGGTTGTCGGAGGCATTCGTATGTGGCAGTCAAAGTTAGGTTTCGGCCATGGTCTGGATCCGAGCGTGTCTCGATGATGAACGCGTGAAGTCGGCTCTGTATCGTGGTGACGTGGCAGTTCATGAGTGGTACCTTTTTTCTATTTTTATTTATTTAAATTTAGTTTGAAATTTCTAATGAGTATAACTTTTACGTACGAGGTCAGATTCAGCAAGGTTTTCTCCACTGCGATTGTACCAAAATTTCGGACATTTTGATGCTAGTTTGGACTAATTCTGAGACAGTTTGAATATGGATCCTAATTGAATTTTAATTCGATTATAATCAAAGTTGAGGGTTTTGACCCACACACAACTACTAGATTATCTTATGTTAGTTAAATTAAATTTATGATGTGATTAGAGATTAACTGAGTGACGTTTATTATGTTTAAATTGTCATTCTAGTTAAATTTGACTTTTATTGCATTTAATTATCATTTAATTTAATATTCAGTTTTTAAATTGTCAATTCAATACTTGTATTGATTATCACTTATCTATTGATGTTTATTGATTGATTTGGATGATGATTGTGATGTATATTTGATTGTTGATATTGGTTGACTGGATATTGTATTTTATATTGTTATAATATTGCAAGTTCCTTATGGATTGAAATGATACATACCCGAACGATTTATAGATTAGGAAAAATGGTTATGGGTTGAAATGATAGACTCAAGCGATTTTATGGATTTTTAATTAATTCGGGATTGCGGTTTGAAATGATATAGTAAAACTTTAAATTGCGGATTGAAATGATAAATATCCGTGTCACTTGACTCTAGGGTGGAGAATTATACACGGACACCGGATTGGTTGAATTAAATGATTATTGAATCTTTAAATTTTGAGTTCAATTAACTGGTATTTTGAAATAGAAATTGATTTATGTAACTGACAAAATCCAAGTTTCATGTTAAAAATTGGAATCGGTTTAAAAGAGTAGTTTAAAGGAATTAAATTGAAAATTTAAAGTTGATTTTGAAGTATAATTGAAAGTTATCGGAATTGGGTTATTAAAATCGTTTGAAATATAACTTTGAATATATATTAAAATTGAAGTAGCTTAAATTGATATTTCAAACATGAGTTGAAATCGATGTAAAATTAAAAATATTATTAGGAATTTGAATGGAGATTTAAAATTGGATTTTGTTGATTAAGAAATTGATAATGGATCAATTGTGTTGATATGAAATAATAGTGAACTGATATTAATTTCAAATCCATATATAATATAACTATATTGAATATTTTTTTAAAAGATTCTTATTATTAAGATTTTCAAATTATTAAACTGCTTTAACCTATATTGACTATGTTAAATTATTTTAACCTATTTTGAACTATGTTAATTCACTTAATTTATTTTAAACTAATTAACCCATTTTAACTTATTTTAAATCTAATTAATCTATTTTAAAGCTATTTAGTCTATTTTAAATCTATTTAACTATCTTAAATCAATTTAAATTTTTCTGTAATCTGTATTAAACTATTTCGAATATTTTAACTATTTAAAAATTTATTTTACCATGTTAAGTTATTTATAACTATCTGAACTATTTTCTAAAGTTCAGACTAAGTAAAGTGGAATTGTTTAGACTCAAATTCTTGATTTAAAAGTGAATACGGTTAAATGATAAAATTACCTAAGTTGGGGTTTATGTAACATATGTTGAGTAAGCCGGATGATTTTGAAATGAGGATTTAACCTCTTTTGAATATGATTTTGAAAGTGAATATAGTGAAGTGAATATGATTTCAAAAGAGATATGATTTGAAATTGAATATGATATTTCGATACAAATTGTAAATTGATTTTTTGAAATGTAAAAGAACCATCTGGCGTGAAATAAGCGTTTGGTTGTTAAAAGACCGGGATCAGATATTGTCATACTCTCTGCCAATACCGAAAACCACTTTAACAACTGTATACGTGGTGGAGATTCCAGATATGAAGTAGGATGGTTTGGTGAACGATTCTGTCTGAAGTATTTACATGAGCCCGACTCCCGTGAGTCAGCTTGATGTGACTAATACAGGAGCCATGTCAGGCCAAGTAAGGTCGCACCTCCAATCGGACACATTTCTTCGATACCATATTATGACTTTGTGATGATTTGGTGGCTACCCTTTGATTTTGATTTGGGAGTATGTTCCGAGGTGGGTGGTAGTAGCTGCTATGCATTACCACCAGTCCGGATCCGCAATTGGTTTATCTACCCTGGCATTGCCTTGAGTGCCGTGTTCACATGCCCTATCGCGCCTTCTATGAGTTTGTTTTGTGTTGTACCTATGGAGCTCTCCGTGATAGCCTACCTGCGGGTGGAGTTTACAATATCTGTATAAACTACGAAATTATATAAAATGTGTTAAGGGGGTACGGGTAACACCTTAATGCTATTTTAATACTTTACTTTACTGTAGACATATTATAATAGCTTATTGTACTGCATAGTAGGTAGTTTAACATATCCTTAGGAGACGTGAATCCTGAACATCTTTTAAGTTATTGCACTCACGTTAGACACTGTATAGGAGATGTCAAACCCCGTAAACATCTCTGACCCCGTCGCACACATATTTATCGTTGAGTTAACTTACGTAAGATCTTTTAGTTATGACTCGAGTGTTTTGTCTTTTCAGTTCGCTCGGGTCAGCCTGAGCATTTCAGGGTTGATAATTTCTGGAGGACGAAGACGAAGATTTGTACTATTAATATTTATTATATTTATTCTGCTGCAACATGTTGTTCCGCTGCATTTATTTATGTCTTTATTCCTATTTTATGTAACTTTGATTTTGTGTTGTAAAATAATAATCAAATGTATTTATATAACAGCTTCATGAACTTTTATTTGATTATTATATTTTGTCATTGCGCTGCGAGATTCTGTATTTGTGTTTTTCTTTCTCTGCTTTTTCTTATTTACCCCAATAACAATCTGCCCTTTTTTATGGTTTGAGTAATGACGTGTATGGTTTATTGTCGACTTTAACTATCCAAAAACGCAAGTCGTTACAGTTGGTATCAAAACTTCGGTTTAGCGATAACCTTAGCTTTGTGGGGTTTGACTCTTTAGAAATAGGGTAGCGATACCCTAGAATGAGTCGCTGAGTGTATATATGAGAGAGCGTATTTGTTAGTGTAATAAAAGGTTTTTTATTGTGTTAATTTGTTCCCTTTTGTATTTATAAATTTCGGTTAGTGCATTGGACGCTATGACATCGATAGGATCTCTAAACACTTAATAGGGCAGACCGACACAGTATTTGTTTTGAAACATAAGTAAATGAAATAATTTTGCCTATTATATATTTTGTATATAAAATAATGAATTTTATAAATGATATAATTGGATGTAATATGTTGTTGTTAGGTAGAGAAATTTTATAAATATTGATTGTAAAATAGGATTTACAAATAAAGTAAAATAAATTGAAATTTGTAAACTTAAGTTCTGGGATTTTGGAAATTTCTTTCAAATGATTTTGAAATATAATATTAGCATTATTTTGGAATAAAATCTTGTTTTATTTTTGAATATTTCAATGTGATTTGAAAGAAATGTTTTAAAAAGGGAATTTTTAAAAGGAAATAAGTTTTGTACTCCCCTCTCTGTCGCTGGAAACAATATCGGTGATGAGTGCACACATCATCGACATTGATTTTCGAGTTTCAAGATGGGAAGGTTGCTGTAGTTGTTTTACTGCACTTTTGTTTTGATAACAAATCTAAATTTTCCTAAATATGATTGGATATATATATAAGTTATGAGTATATACACATATATTATTTTAAAAGGGATCAAAATGGAACCCGATGATTTAGTTCTTAAGATTATATAAATTAGAAATTGAAATTATTATAATAAATGAACTCTTGACTATATTAATAGTTAGAAACTTCTAAAATGAAAATTAGAAATTTGATGTTAAAATGATTAACGAAATAGATAAGAAACTTAAAATTTGAAAACTATAAATAAATGGAAATAAGAAACGGTAACAATTGAACATTTTTTACGACATAAATAAGAGAAACTTGGATAATATTCAATTGCATTCTTAGGATACATACATATATATGTGTGTATACACACACACACACACACACACACACATATATATATATATATAACTTACCAAAATGTTAAAAGTTGAAATGTTTATAAGAATATGTAATAGAATATTATACAAGTAAAACTTAGAAAAAATAAAGTGTTCAATGGACTTATTTTTTCTCCTTTTAGGGATTCTAATGTTATGCATTGTATAAACTGAAGTTAATAGTTTGAAATGCTAGTAATTAAGTGTAATAGAAGTGAATAATGTAAGAAAAATGATTATAAACATAGATTAACATCTAAATTATTTATAATTATATTTAATGGTAAAGGTGAATACTTTAAGTAAATAATAATAAACTTGAATTAATATTGAACCATTTATAATTAAAATGAATATTATATAAATTGAATGATTATAACTTCAGGAAACACTGAAATGATTTAAAAATGGAACTAATATTTAGTAATACTTTATATGGAAGAATGAATGTGAAAAAGAATAATCTATAAATGGTGAACTGTAAAGAACTTACTAATAATGTATAATCCAATAACTGAAAGAAAGAAAAAACCACTTACTTAAGCAATGAATGTAAGGTAATAAAATGAAAGAAAATGACACTGTATGAATAAGAGAGAAATGAACTTTGGTAAGTAATAACAAATGTAAATTACTGAAAATAAATATTATATGAATAAGAAAAGAAAAGTAAATGGAAAAAAGTAAGAAACTTAAGTATGAACTTATGCACAAATAAATAAGCTTATCTAATGGAAATCAATTATATAAATTAATAAATGTAAACTAAACTGCAATAAAACGTATGTTATACTTGAATAATGAATTCATTAGTTATTATGAGCTATTAAATGGAAATAACTTATGTAAGAAATGAATATAAAGTAATGAAAAGAAATTTTCATTATATGAATAAATGAAAAGAAATGAATTTTGTAAATGAAAATAAATGAAAATAAGTACTGCATGAATGAATATGAATTTATTTACAAAGAAACTTATATAGTACTTTAAGAATCGATTTACATATGTTTAAATAATTGTGTACAAGTAACATATGTAAGAGAATGTAAATAACATATGTAAATAAATGAATGTAAATAAATAGAACTAAGTATTATGTGAATAAATGAAAATTGAATTTTTTAAAGAGTAAATGTAAATTAAAGTAAATAATCATGGCCTGAATGAAAAATTATGAAAAATAAATGTTGTGAAAGAAAATTTATGGGAATAACTTAAATAATACTTGAATTCTTTGTTTGTTGGGGTTATGGATTGGTTGGGGAAGGATGCTTCTATTTTGTATAAAGATGTATAAATAATCTATAGATTTTATCTACGACCGTTGAGTGTATGGTTTACTTCATAGTTATTTATCATTTTATATGATTAATTTGAACACAAACAAACCCTTTGTTTTTGGTTGATATGGCTGGATGGTAGATTGCTTTGATTGCATGTGATGATTGTATAGTTTTGTTGTTTGGCTATTGTAAATTGTGTTGATTTGGTTGTGATTAATTGAAAAAAATTCAATATTTCACTTTTGTATAATTATTAACATCTTTGGATAATATAAGTTAAATACAGGTTTATGGAAGCAATTGCTACCGCTTTTGGTTTCATAAAAGAAGCGTTGTTTGCCCGACAAATATGTACGTTCTAAGATTACGGTTTTATAGCGATATTATATTATTTTCCCGCTGTTGGGATATATTATTTTGTAAATATGTGATATTTATTGTACTATTGATTTTATTATTTCTCCCAGACCTCTCCGTACAAATGAGACTCTGCCGAAGTTTTCCATGAATTTTGGACTTAGAAAATTTTATGAAATGATTTTTAAACTTTTGTTAACTTGAATATAAAGGATTCCATTGTTATAAATTGATATATTTTATGTGAATTATTTAATTATGTTAATTAATTTTCGATAAATTTAATATTTTGAATCAGATATATTAATTATATAAATCCCTTCTCCCTTTTTTCCTTTTTGGGGACGAAAAATTTTGAGTGGGGGAGAGTGTAATGACCGTAATTTTTGATAATTAAATTAGTTAATTTAATGAGGTTTTTGTGATTAAATGTTGGAAGAAATAAAAATTTGTGGCTTATTAATAATAACTAAAATGAAATGTAATAATGTTAATTAATAAATATTTTAATGATAGTCTAATTAACTGGAATAATTTAAATGTTATACTTGGTTATAATTTGAGTATAAGTAAATAAATGTAAATGTTGTATAAACTAATAAACTAGTATATAATAAACGGTAATTGAACAAAATCGGTGTTATATAAGAAATTATAACATTTGTTTGTAAATAATGAACTTATAAGTGTGATTAAAAGTTAATGGTAACAATTATTATATGCTACATATTTATTTGGTCTATTAAATTAAATTAGAAACCAGTTGCAATTAAATGAAATTAAATATTACATAATAGGAATTAAGATGAAATTGGGGAATATTAATGAACCGAGATATAAACCAATGTTACTTATACCCATAAGATGATAATTGATTGAATAACAAGATTGACAATCAAAGAAATGGATTTATTGAAATTTAAATTTATAATTACTGAATTAATTGAAATTGAAATTGAATACTATAATTTGTTCAATATTGAATATTGAATTGATATAGAAATTTGTTTTAAAAGATTGTAAAGTACTAAGTAATCTAAAATGATAGAAATTGTAAATTATTAAGTTTGAATTGAAAAAGTGATTTAATTAATTTAATATTAATTTATTTAACTAAAATGAAAATAGCCATTTTGGCCACTGCCTTAGATTTCAACAAAACCACTCTCATCGGATTTGTAATAATGAATTATTTTAAGGTTTCAAGTTTCGTAGCGATCAGACTTGTCGTTTGATTGTGCGGACTCGAAACACGTAGAAATCAATTAAATTCAATTCAATTGAAATCAATTTGAAGTAAGCTGATTTTAAGCTAACTTCTTCATACGATTTAATTAGGATTTGAAACCTAATCCATTGAGTTTAAAAATATTAAAATCATCAATTTTGATATATGGGATGACCCTTTTACGTTCCGGAGATAGAACGGACTTTTCGGGTTGTTTATCGTTCAACTTCCTAATCAAATCTAGTCCATTCATTTCTATTTTTGATCTGCCTATAAATAGCCTGTTATAAACCCTAACTATTTCTTATTCCATTTGTCTATACGTACAATGTCATCTGTCCACTTCTCCTTCTCAATGGCAGACAAACCAAAACCATTTCCAAATTAAATTGCAAAGCAAAACCAAATCCAAAAACTAAAACTCCTCAAAATATATCGGATTATATATATCTTTCAGAGCTCTCGACGAGTGCAAGTCAAATCAAGAGTTCGTTTTTCAATTCGGTTTTCTTTATAGTCAAAATTGGTTGATTTATTCTCGTTCCACCATCGTGATCAACTTTGTTTGAACGACGAATCGAAGGTACCGTTGTGTGGAGATGGACGAGAGGAGTGCATCAGAGTGCTTCGTTCGACGATGTGATGGTTGGATCTGCCGATTAAATTCGATTAGTGTTCCGAACGATTCAGCGACGTAATGAATTGTGAAATCGGAGGCACCGTCGTGGCCATAGGCTGGTGCGGCTCTGCATGCCGAGTTGAATGTAGTTGGTCGGCGGGCTTCTGGTGGTCGAAGTTCTTCGCATGTGGCGGTCAAAGTTGGGTTTCAGCCATGGTCTGGGTCCCAGCGTGTCCCGATGATGAACAGGTGAAGTCGGCTCTGTATCGTGGTGACGTGGCAGTTCGTGAGTGGTACCTTTATTTTTCTATTTGCTCTATTTAAATTTTGGTTTCAAACTTTTAACGAGTATAATTTTTACGTATGAGGTCAGATTCATGTGCGTTTTTCTCTACTGCGATCATACCGAAATTTCGGGCATTTTGATGCTGGGTTGGATTAATTCTTAGACCGTTTGAATTTGGGCCCTGAATTGGATTTTAATTGATTTAAAATCAAAGTTGAGGGTTTTGACCCACTCACAACTACTAGATTATCTTATGTTAGTTAAATTAAATTTATGATGTGATTAGAGATTAATTGAGTGACGACTGGTATGTTTAAACTGTCATTCTAGTTAAATTTGACTTTTATTGCATTTAATTATCGTTTAATTTAATATTGAAAATTTAAATTGTCAATTTAATATCTATATTGATTATCTGTTGTCTATTGATGTTTATTGATTGATTTGGATGATGAATATGATGTATGTTTGATTGTTGATATTGGATGATTGGATGTTGTAATGTATATTGTTATAATATTGCAAGTTCCCTATGGGATGAAATGGTATATACCCGAACGATCTATAGATAAGGAAAAAATGTTATAGGTTGAAATGACAGACTTGAGCGATTTTTTGGATTTTTAATTAATTCGCGGATTGCAGTTTGAAATGATATATAATCGAAAAACTTTAAATTGCGGATTGAAATGATAAGTATCCGTATTACTTGACCCTATGGTAGAGAATTATATACGGAAACCGGATTAGCTAAATTGAATGGTTTTTGAATTTTTAAATTTTGAGTTTAGTTAACTATATTTTGAAATAGTTTATACAACCATTTTATTATCAAAATCCAAGTTTCATATTAAAAATTGCAATTGGTTTAATGAAACTGTTTAAAGGAATTAAATTGACATTTTAAAGTTGAATTTGAAGTATAGTTGAAAGTTATCGGAATTGGATTATTAAAATCATTTGAAATATAACTTTGAATATATATTGAAATTGGAGTAGATTAAATTGATATTTCAATCATGAGTTGAAATCGATGTAAAATTAAAAGTATTATTGAGATTTTGAATGGAGATTTGAAATTGGATTTTGTTGATTTAGAAATTGATAATGGATCAATTATGTTGAAATGAAATAAATAGTAAACCGGTATTAATTTCAAATCCATATATATTATAAACTATTTTAAATATTTTTTTTAAAAGATTCTAATTATTAGGATTTTCAAATTATTAAAGTACTTTGACCTATATTAACTGTATGAAATTAGTTTAACCTATTTTAAACTATCTTAATTCATTTAATTCATTTTAAATTAATTAACCCATTTAACTTATTTTAAATATAATTAACCTATTTTAAAGCTATTTAATCTATTTTAATTACATTTAATCTATTTTAAATCTATTTAACTATCTTAAATCAATTTAAAAATTTCTGTGATCTATGTTAAACTATTTTAGAGTATTTTAACTATTTAAAAATTTATTTTTATATGTTAATTTATATATAACTATTTGAACTGTTTTCTATAGTTCAGACTAAGTAAAATGGAAGTGTTTATACTCAAATTCTTGATTTAAAAGCGAATACGGTTAAATGATGAAATTACCTAAGTTGGGATTTATATAACATATTTTGAGTAAGTAGGATGATTTTGAAATGAGGATTTAACCTCTTCCGAATATGATTTTGAAAGTGAATATAGTGAAAGTGAATATGATTTCGAAAGAGATATGATTTGAAATCGAATATGATATTTTGATATAAACTGTAAATTTACTTTTTGAAATGTAAAAGAACCATCCGGCGCGAAACAAGCGATTGGTTGTTAAGGTGACTGTGATCGGATATTGTCATACTCTCTGCCAATACCGAAAACCACTTTACAACTGTATACGTGGTGGAGATTTCAGAAATGAAGTAGGATGGTTTGGTGAACGATTCTGTATGACGTATTTACATGCCCTGACTCCCTCGGGTCAGCTTGATGTGACTAAGACAGGAGCCATGCCAGGCCAAGTGAGGTCGCACCTCCAATGGGACACATTTTTTCGATACCATATTATGACTTTGTGATGATTGGTGGCCACCCTTGATTTTGATTTGTGAGCGTGTTCCGAAGTGGGCGGTAGTAGCTGCTATGCGTTACCACCAGTCTGGATCCACAATTGGTATATCTACCATGGCATTGCCTCGAATGCCATGTTCACATGCCCTATCGCGTCTTTTACGAATTTGTTGAATTGTACCTATGGAGTGCTCCCTGATAGCCTACCTGTGGGTGGAGTTTACAGTATCTGTATAGACTACGAAATTATATAAAATGGGTTAAGGGTGATACGGGTAACGCCTTAGTGCTATTTTAATATTTTACTTTACTGTAGACATATTATAATAACGTACTGTACTACATAGCAGATAGTTTAATGGATCCTTAGAAGATGTAAATTCCAAAGATCTCTTAAGTTATTGCACTCACACTAAACACTGGATAGGAGATGTCAAACCCCATAAACATCTCTGATGCCGTCGCACTCATATATACTATTGATTTAACTTATGTAAGATCTTTTAGTTATGACTCTAGTGTTTTGTCTTTTCAATTCACTCGGTAAGTCTACGCATTTCATGGTTGAAGACGTTATTTCTGAAGGACGAAAATGAAAATTTGTACTATTAATATTTATTATATTTATTCTGCTGCAACATGTTGTTCCGCTGCATTTATTTATGTCTTTATTCCTGTTTTATGTAACTTTGATTTTTGTGTCGTAAAAGAATAATCAAATGTATTTATACAACAACTTCATGAACTGTTGTTTGATTATTATATTTTGTCATTGCGCTGCGAGATTATGTATTTGTGTTTTTCTTTCTCTGCATTTTCTTATTTACTCCAATAATAATCTTCCCTTTTGTATGGTTTGAGTCTGACATGTGTGGTTTATCATCGACTTGAACTGTCCAAAAATGCGGGTTGTTACAGTTGGTATCAGAGCTTTGGTATAGCGATAACCTTAGCTTTTTGGGGTCTGACTCTTTAGAAATAGGGTATTAATACCCTATAATGAGTCATTGAGTGTATATATGAGAGAGCGTATTTGTTAGTATTATAAAAAGTTTTGTATTGTGTTAATTAATTTCATTTTGTATTTATAAATTTTGGTTAGTGCATAGGACGCTATGACATCGATAGGGATTTCTGAACACTTAATAGGGCGATCAACACAATATTTGTTTTGAAATATAGGTAAATGAAATAATTTTGCCTATTATATATTTTATATACAAAATAATAAATTTTATAAATGATATAATTGGATGTAATATGTTGTTGTTAGGTAGAGAAATTTTATAAATATTGACTGTAAAATAGAATTTGCAAATAAAGTAAATATAAATTGAAATTTGAGAACATAAGTTCTGGGATTTTGGAAATTTCTTTCAAATGATTTTGAAATATAATCTTAGCAATATTTTGGAATAAAATACTTGTTTTTTGGTATAAATATTTCAATATAATTTGAAAGAAATGTTTTAGAAAGGGAATAAGTTTTGTACTCCCCTCTCTGTCGCTGGAAATAATTTCGGTGATGAGTGCATGCATCATCGACATTGATTTTTGAGTTTCAATTTGGGAAGGCTGCTGTAGTTGTTTTACTACATTTTTGTTTTGATAACAAATCTAAATTTTCCTAAATATGATTGGACATATATAAGTTATGAGTATATACATATATATTGTTTTAAAAGGGATCAAAATGGAACCCGGTGATTTAGTTCTTAAGTTTCTATAAATTAGAAAATGAAATTATTGTAATAAATGGAATCTTGACTATATTAATAATTAGAAACTTCTAAAATGAAAATAAGAAATTTGATGCTAAAATGATTAATGAAATAGATAAGAAACTTAAAATTTGAAAACTGTAAATAAATGGAAATGAAAATAAGAAATGGTAATTATTGAACATTTTTTTACCAAATAAATATGAGAAACTTGGGTAATATTTAATGGCATTCTTAAGATACGTGTGTGTGTATATATATATATAACTTACCAAAATGTTAAAAGTTGAAATGTTTATAAGAATATGTAATAGAACATTATACAAGTAAAACTTGGGAAAAATAAAGTGTTCAATGGACTTATTTTTTTCTTTTAGGAATTCTAATGTTATGAATTGTTATAAATTGAAGTTAATAGTTTGAAATGCTAGTAATTAAGTGTAATAGAAGTGAATAATGTAAGAAAAATGATTATAAACATAAATTAACATCTAAGCTATTTATAATCAGATTTAATGATAAAGGTGAATACTACAAGTAAATAACAATAAACTTGAATTAATATCGAATCCATTTATAATTAAAATGAATACTATATAAATTGAATGATTATAACTTCAGGAAACATTGAAACGATTTGAAAATGGAATTAATATTCAGTATTTTATGTGAAAGAATCAATGTGAAAAAGAAATAATATAAGTGGTGAATTGTAAAGAAACCTACTAATAATGTATAATCCAATAATTGAAAGAAACAAAGAACCACTTATTTAAGCAATGAATGTAAGGTAATAAAATGAAAGAAAATGGCACTGTATGAATAATGGAGAAATGAACTTTGGCAAGTAATAACAAATGTAAATTACTGAAAATAAATATTATATGAATAAGAAAAGAAAACTAAATGAAAAAAAAGTAAGAAACTTAAGTATGCATTTATGCACAAATAAGTATGCTTATCTAATGGAAATCAGGTATATAAACTAATAAATGTAAACTAAACTGCAATAAAACGTATGTAATACTTGAATAATGAATTCATTGGTTATTATAAACTATTGAATGAAAATAACTTAGGTAAGAAATGACTGTAAAGTAATTTTCATTATATGAATGAATGAGAAAAAATGAATTTGGTAAGTAATGAATGAAAATAAATGAAAATAAGTACTGAATGAATGAATGTGAATTTATTTACAAAGAAACCTATATAGTACTTTAATAATTGATTTATATATGTTTAAATAATTATGTGCGAGTGACATATGTAAGAAAATGTAAATAACATATGTAAATAAATGAATGTAGATAAATGGAATTAAGCATTATATTAATAAATGGAAATTGAATTCTGTAAAAAAAAATGTAAATTAAAGGAAATAATCATGGTATAAATGTAAAATTATGAACAATAAATGTTGTGAAGGAAAATTAATAAGAATAACTTAAATAATACTTGAATTATTCGTTTGTTGGGCTTATGGATTGGTTGGGGAAGGATGCTTCTATTTTGTATAAAGATGTATCAATAATATATAAATTTTATCTACGACTGCTGAGTGTATGGTTTACATCATAGTTATTTATCATTTTATAAGATTAAAAGTTTTTGAACCCAAACAACCCTTTGTTTTTGGTTGATATGGCTGGATTGTTGATTACTTTGATTGCATGTGATGATTGTATAGTTTTGTTGCTTTTGACTATTGTATGTTGTGTTGATTTGGTTGTGATTAATTGAAACAACTTAAATATTTCTCTTTCATATAATTACTAACATCTTTGGATAATATAAGTCAAATACAGGTTTATGGAAGCAATTGCTACTGCTTTTGCTTTCATAAAATAAGCGTTGTTTGCCCGATAAATAGGTACATTCTCGGATTATGGTTTTATATTGATATTACGTTGTTTTTCCCACTATTGGGATTATTATTTTTGTAAATATGTGATATATATTTTGTTATTGATTTCTTCCCTCTCCTTATAAAGGAGACTCTGCTGAAATTTTCCATGATTTTTGGACTTAGAAAATTTTGTGAAATGATTTTTAAACTTTTGTTAACTTGAATATAAAAGATTCAATTTTATAAGTTTATATATTTTATTTAAATTAGTTAATTATTTAAATTAATTTTCTATAAATTTAATATTTTGAATAAGATATATTGATTATATAAATTCCTTCTTTTCGGGGATGAAAAGTTTTGAGTGGGGGAGAGTGTAACGATCCGTAATTTTCGATAATTAAAATAGTTAATTTAATGAGGTTTTTGTGATTAAATGTTGGAGGAAATAAAAACTTGTGGCTTATTAATAAGAATAATAACTAAACTGAAATGTAATAATGTTAATTTAAGTTAATTATTAAATATTTTAATGATAGTCCAATAAATTGAAATAATGTAAATGTTATACTTGGTTATAATTTGAGTATAAGTAAATAAATGTAAATGTTGTATAAATTAATAAAGTAGTATATAATAATGTTAATTGAATAAAATTAGTGTTACGTTAGAAATTGTAACATTTGTTTGTAAATAATGAACTTATAAGTGTGATTAAAAGTTAACGGTAACAATTATTATATGTTACCTATTTATTCAGTCTATTGAATTGAATTGGAAACCAATTGCAGTTAAATGAAATTATATATTATGTTAATAGGAATTAAGATGAAATTGGAGAATATTAATGTACTAAGATATAAACCAATGTTAATTATACCCATAAGATGATAACTGATTGAATAACAAGATTGACAATCAAAGAAATGGATTTATTGAAATTTAAATTTATAATTGCTGAATTATTTGAAATTGAAATTAAATACTATAATTTGTGCAATATTGAATATTAAAGTGATATATAACTTTGTTTTAAAAGATTATAAAGTACTAAGTAACCTAAAATGGTAGAAATTGTAAATTATTAAGTTTGAATTGAAAAAGTGATTTAATTAATTTAATATTAATATTAGTTTATTTAATTAAAGTGAAAATAGCCATTTTGGCCACTGTCTTGGATTTCGATGAAACCACTCTCATCGTATCTGTAACAGTGAATTATTGTAAGGTTTCAAGTTTCTTAGCGATCAGACTTGTCGTTTGATCATGTAGATTCGAAACACGTAGAAATCAATTAAATTAAATTCAACTGAAATCAATTTGAAATAAGCTGATTTTAAGCTAACTTCTTCATACGAT
Source organism: Allium cepa (assembly GCA_030765085.1). Taxonomy (NCBI): domain Eukaryota; kingdom Viridiplantae; phylum Streptophyta; class Magnoliopsida; order Asparagales; family Amaryllidaceae; genus Allium; species Allium cepa. Next base: position 351,207,141 of record CM060928.1, read on the forward strand.
GGAATTAGGACTTGAAACCTGTTCCATTGAGTTTAAAACTATTGAAAACATCAATTTTGATATGGGATGACCCATTTACGTTCCAAAGACAGAACGGGCCTTTCGGGTCGTCTATCATTCAACTTCCTAATCAAATCTAATCCATTCATTTCTATTTTTGATCTGCCGATAAATAGCCTGTTATAAACCTTAACTTTTTCTTATTCCATTTTACTTTATGTATAATGTCATCTGCCCACTTCTCCTTCTCAATGGCAGACAAACCAAAACCAATTCCAAATTAAATTGCAAATCAAAACCAAATCCAAAAATTAAAACTCCTCAAACTATAGTGGATTATATATTGATTTGAAGCTCTCCTTGAGCGCAAGCCCAATCTAGAGTCTATTTTTAATTCGATTTTCTGTATGGCCAAAACTGGATGATTTATTCACCGCCGTCCATTATGATCAACTTTGTTTGATTGACGAGTCGAAGGTGCCGTTGTGTGGAGATGGACGAGGGGAGTGCATCAGAATGGTTCGTTCGACGATGTGATGGTTGGATCTGCCAATTAGATTCGATTAGGGTTTCGAACGATTCAACGGTGCGAATATTTTCAGCGATCGAAGGAAGCGTCATGGCCACAGGCTGTGCGAATCTGCATGACGTGTTGAATGGAGTTGGTCGGCGGGCTTTTGGTGGTCGGAGGCGTTCGTATGTGGCGGTCAATGTTGGGTATCAGCCACGGTCTGGGTCCAAACGTGTCTCTATGGTGAACGCGTGAAGTCGGCTCTGTATCGTTGTGATGTGACAGTTCGTGAGTGGTACCTTTATTTTCCTGTTTTGCTTTATTTACATTTTGGTTTCAAACTTCTAACGAGTATAACTTTTACGTACGAGGTCAGATTCATGCGCGTTTTTCTCTACTGCGATCGTACCGAAATTTCAGAGATTTTGCTGCTGGTTTGGATGAATTCTGAAAGCGTTTGAATTTGGGTCCTAAATTGGATTTTAATTCGATTTAAAATCAAAGGTGACGGTTTTGAACCACTCACAACTACTAGATTATCTTATGTTAGTTAAAAATTAAATTTATGATGTGATTGAAGATTAATTGAGTGACGTTTGGTATGTTTAAATTTCCATTCTTGTCAAATTTGAATTTTATTACATTTAATTATCGTTTACTTTAATATTGAATTTTTAGTTTGTCAATTTAATACCTCATTGATTATCAGTTACGAATTGAAGTTTATTGATTGGTTAAATGATGATTGTGATGTATGTTTGATTGTTGATATTGGATGACTAGATGTTGTAATTTATATTGTTATAATATTGCAAGTTCCCTATGGGTTGAAATGATATATACCCGAGTGATCTAAAGATTAGGAAAAATCGTTATGGGTTGAAATGATAGACTCAAGCGATTTATGGATTTTTAATTAATTCGGGATTGCGGTTCAAAATGATATATAATCGAAAAACTTTAAACTGCAGATTGAAATGATAAATATCTGTATCACTTGACCCTGGGGTAGAGAATTATATACGGACACCGGATTGGTTAAATTAATGATTTTTGAATCTTTAAATTTTGAGTTCAATTAACAGGTATTTTGAAATAGAAATTTATTTATGTAACTGAATTATTATCAAAATCTAAGATTCATATAAAAAACTGCAATTGGTATAATGGAACTATTTAAAGGAATTAAATTGAAATTTTAAAGATGAATTTGAAGTATAATTGAAAGCTATCAGAATTGGGTTATTCAAATCGTTTGAAACATAACTTCGAATATATATTGAAATTGAAGTAGCGTAAACTGATATTTCAAATGTGAGTTGAAATCGATGTAAATTACAAATATTATTGAGAGTTAGAATGGAGATTTGAAATTGGATTTTGTTTATTTAGAAATTGATAATGGATCAATTGTGTTGAAATGAAATAAATAGGAAATTGATACTAATTTCAAATCCATACATAATATAAACTATTTTAAATATATTTTTAAAAGATTCAAATTATTAAGATTTTTAAATTATTAAACTACTTTAACCTACATTAACTATATGAAATTATTTTAACCTATTTTAAACTATGTTAATTCATTTAATTAATTTTAACTAATTAACCCATTTAACTTATTTTAAATCTACTAAATCTATTTTAAAGCTATTTAATCTATTTTAATTACATTTAATCTATTTTAAATCTATTTAACTATCTTAAATCAATTTAAAATTTTCTGTAATCTATATTAAACTATTTTCGAGTATTTTAACTATTTCAAAATTTTATTTTTACCGTGTTAAGTTATTTATAATTATCTGAACTGTTTTCTAAAGTTCAGACTAAGTAAAATGGATGTTTTTATACTCAAATTCTTGATTTAAATGCAAATACGGTTAAATGATGTAATTACCTAAGTTAGGATTTATATAACATATTTTGAGTATGCAGGATGTTTTTGAATTGTGGATTCAACCTCTTCTGAATATGATTTTGAAAGTGAATATAGTGAAAGGGAATATGAATTCGAAAGAGATATGATTTGAAATCGAATATGATATTTTGATATAAATTGTAAATTGACCTTTTGAAATGTAAAAGAACCATCCGGCGTGAAATAAGTGTTTGGTTACTAAAGAGATCGGGATCAGATATTGTCGTACTCTCTGCCAATACTGAAAACCACATTAACAACTGTGTACGTGGTGGAGATTTCAGAAATGAAGTAGGATGGTTTGGTGAATGGTTCTGTCTGAGGTATTTACGTGACCTTGACTCCCTTGAGTCAGCTTGATGTGACTAAGACAGGAGCCATGCCTGGCCAAGTGAGGTCGTACCTCCGATGGGACACATTTCTTCGATACCATATTATGATTTTGTGATGATTTGGTGGCCACCCCTTGATTTTGATTTGGGAGTTTGTTCCAAAGTGGGTGGTAGTAGCTGCTATGCGTTACCACCAGTCCGGATTCGCAATTGGTATATCTACCCTAGCATTGCCTTAAATGCCGTGTTCACATGCCCTATCGCGCCTTCTACAAGTTTGTTCTGTGTTGTATCTATGTAGTGCTCCTGATAGCCTACCTGCGGGTGGAGTTTACAGTATTTTTATAGACTATGAAATTATATAAATGTGTTAAGGGTGATACGGTTAATGCCTTAATGCTATTTTAATACTTTATTTTACTGTAGATATATTATAATAGCATATTGTATTGCATAGTAGATAGTTTAATGGATCCTTAGGAGTTGTGAATCCCTAACATCTCTTAAGTTATTGCATTCATATTAGACATTGGATAGGAGATGTCAAACCCCGTAAACATCTTTGACGTAGTTACACTCATATTTACCATTGATTTAACTTACGTAAGATCTTTTAGTTATGACTCGAGTGTTTTGTCTTTTTAATTCGCTAGGGTCAGCCTGAGCATTTCATGGTTGAAGACCTTATTTCTAGAGGACGAAGACGAAGATTTGTACTATTAATATTTATTATATTTATTCCACTGCATCATGTTGTTCCGCTGCATTTATTTATGTCTTTATTCGTGTTTTCTGTAATTTTGATTATTGTGTTGTAAAAGAATAATCAAATGTATTTATACAACAGCTTCATGAACTGTTATTTGATTATTATATTATGTAACTGCGCTGCGAGATTCTGTATTTGTGTTTTTCTTTCTCTGCATTTTCTTATTTACTCCAATAACAATCTGTCCTTTTGCATGGTTTAAGTCTGACGTGTGTGGTTTATCGTCTACTTGAACTGTCCAAAAATGCGGGTCGTTACAATTGGTATCAGAGTTTCGGTTTACCGACAACCTTAGCCTTTTAGGGTCCGACTCTTTAGAAATAGGGTATTAAACCTTAGAATGAGTCAATAAGTGTATATATGAAAAAACGTATTTGTTAGTGTTATAAAAGGTTTTGTATTGTGTTAATTTTTTCCATTTTGTATTTATAAATTTTGGTTGGTGCATAGGATGCTATGACATCGATAAGGATTTCTAAACACTTAATAGGGCAGTCCGACACAATATTTGTTTTGAAATATAGATAAATGAAATAATTTTGCGTATTATATATTTTGTATATAAAGTAATAAAATTTATAAATGATATAATTAGATGTAATATGCTGTTGTTAGGTAGAGAAATTTTATAAATATTGATTATAAAATAAGATTTACAAATAAAGTAAATATAAATTGAAATTTGAGAACTTAAGTTCCGGGATTTTCGAAATTTCTTTCAAATGATTTTGAAATATAATCTTAGCATTATTTTGGAATAAAATACTTGTTTTGTGGTATAAATATTTCAACATAATTTGAAAGAAATGTTTTAAAAAGGGAATTTTTAAAAGGTAACAAGTTTTGTACTCCCCTCTTTGTCACTGGAAATAATTTCGATGATGAGTGCATGCATCATCGACATTGATTTTTGAGTTTCAAGGTGGAAAGGCTGCTGTAGTTGTTTTAATACACTTTTGTTTTGATAACAAATCTAAATTTTCCTAAATATGATTGGATATGTATTAGTTATGAGTATATACATATACATTATTTTAAAAGGGATCAAAATGGAACCTGGTGATTTAGTTCTTAACTTTCTATAAATTAGAAAATGAAATTATTGTAATAAATGGAATCTTGACTATATTAATTATTAGAAACTTCTAAAATGAAAATAAGAAATTTGATGTTAAAATGATTAATGAAATAGATAAGAAATTTAAAATTTGAAAACTGTAAATAAATGGAAATGAAAATAAGAAATGGTAACCATTGAACATTTTTTACTAAATAAATAAGAGAAACTTGATTAATATTCAATTGCATTCTTAAGATATGTGTGTGTATATATATATATAACTTACCAAAATGTTAAAAGTCGAAATGTTTATAATAATATGTAATATAATATTATACAAGTAAAACTTAGGAAAAATAAAGTGTTCAATGGACTTATTTTACTTTATTTTATGAATTCTAATGTTACGAATTGTTATAAACTGAAGTTAATAGTTTGAAATGCTACTAATTAAGTGTAATAGAAGTGAATAATGTAAGAAAAATGATTATAAACATAAATTACATCAAACTATTTATAATCAGATTTAATGATAAAGCTGAATACTGTAAGTAAATAATAATAAACTTGAATTAATATTGAAGCCATTTATAATTAAAATGAGTACTATATAAATTGAATCATTATAACTTCAGGAAACATTGAAATGATTTAAAAGTGGAATTTATATTCAGTAGTACTTTATATGGAAGAATGAATGTGAAAAAGAAATAATATAAATGGTGAATTGTAAAGAAACCTACTAATAATGTATAATCCAATAATTGAAAGAAAGAAAGAACCACTTATTTAAGCAATGAATGTAAGGTAATAAAATGAAAGAAAATGACACTATATGAATAAGGGATAAATGAACTTTAGCAGCTAATAACAAATGTAAGTTACTGAAATTAAATATTATATGAATAAGAAAAGAAAAGTAAATGGGAAAAAGTAAGAAACTTAAATATGAACTTATGCACAAATAAATATGCTTATCTAATGGAAATCAAGTATACAAATTGATAAATGTAAACTAAACTTGAATAAAACATATGTAATACTTGAATAATGAATTCATTGGTTATTATAAACTATTGAGTGGAAATAACTTATGTAAGAAATGAATGTAAAGTAACGAAAAGAAATTTTCATTACATGAATAAATGAAAAAAAATGCATTTTGTAAGTAATGAACGAAAATAAATGAAAATAAGTACTGAATGAATGAATGTGAATTTATTTACAAAGAAATCTATATAGTACTTTAAGAATTTATTTACATATGTTTAAATAATTTGTACGAGTAACATATGTAAGAAAATGCGAATAACATTATAAATAAATGAATGTAAATAAATGGGATTAAGAATTATATGAATAAATGGAAATTCAATTTTGTAAGAAATAAATGTAAATTAAAGGAAATAATCATGGCATGAGTGAAAAATTATGAACAATAAATGTTGAAAGAAAATTTATAAGAATAACTTAAATAATACTTGAATTCTTTGTTTGTTGGGCTTATGGATTGATTGGGGAAGGATGCTTCTATTTTGTATAAAGATGTATAAATAATCTATAAATTTTATCTACGACCATTAAGTGTATGGTTTACTTCATAGTTATTTATCATTTTATACGATTAAAAATTTTGAACCCACACAAACCCTTTGTTTTTGGTTGATATGGCTAGATGGTTGATTGCTTTGATTGCATGTGACAATTATATAGTTTTGGTGCTTTTGTCTGTTGTATGTTGTGCTGATTTGGTTGGGATTAATTAAAACAACTTAAATATTTCTCTTTCATATAATTACTAACATCTTTGCATAATATAAGTTAAATATAGGTTTATGGAAGCAATTTCTACTGCTTTTGGTTTCATAAAATAAGCGTTGTTTGCCCGACAAATAGGTACGTTCTCGGATTATGGTTTTATAGTGATATTATATTGTTTTTCCCGCTGTTGGGATATATTATTTTGTAAATACGTGATATATATTTTATTATTGATTTTATTATTTCTTCCGGACCTTTCCGTACATAGGAGACTCTCCCGAAATTTTCCGTGAATTTTGGACTTAGAAAATTTTATGAAATGATTTTTAAACTTTTGTTAACTTGAATATAAAGGATTCAATTGTTATAAATTGACGTATTTTATTTAAACTATTTAATTATGTAAATTAATTTTCTATAAATATAATATTTTGAATAAGATATATTGATTATATAAATTCTTTCTTTTCCCTTCTTTTTCCTTTTCAGGGACAAAAAGTTTTGAGTGAGGGAGAGTGTAATGACCTGTAATTTTCGATAATTAAAATAGTTAATTTAATGAGGTTTGTGATTAAATGTTGGAAGAAATAAAAATTTGTGGCTTATTAATATGAATAATAACTAAAATGAAATGTAATAACGTTAATTTAAGTTAATTATTAATTTTTTTTAATAATAGTCCAATCAATTGAAATAATTTAAATGTTATACTTGGTTATAATTTGAGTATAAGTAAATAAATATAAATGTGTACAAATGGTAATTGAATAAAATCGGTGTTATTTAAGAAATTGTAACATTTGTTTGTAAATAAAGAACTTATAAGCGTGATTAAAAGTTAACGGTAAAAATTATATGTTACCTATTTATTTGGTCTATTAAATTGCATTGGAAACCAATTGCAATTAAATGAAATTAAATATTACGTTAATAGGAATTAAGATGAATTGGGGAATATTAATGTACTAAGATATAAACCAATGTTAATTATACCCATAAGATGATAATTGATCGAATAACAAGATTGACAATCAAAGAAATGGATTTATTGAAATTTAAATTTATAATTATTGAATTATTTGAAATTGAAATTAAATACTATAATTTGTGCAATACTGAATATTGAATTGATATAGAAATTTGTTTTAAAAAATTATAAAGTACTAAGTAATCTAAAATGATAGAAATTGTAAGTTATTAAGTTTGAATTTAAAAAGTGATTTAATTAATTTAATATTAATTTATTTAATTAAAGTAAAAATAGCCATTTTGGCTACTATCTCGGATTTCGACGAAACCACTCTCATCGGATCTAAAACAGTAAATTATTGTAAGGTTTCAAGTTTCGTAGCGATCAGACTTGTCATTTGATCGTGCGGACACGAAACACGTAGAAATCAATTAAATTAAATTAAATTGAAATCAATTTGAAATAAGCTGATTTTAAGCTAACTTCTTCAGAATTAGGACTTGAAACCAGTTCTATTGAGTTTAAACATATTAAAAAACAATTTAGATATATGGGATGACCCATTTACGTTCCAAAGACAGAACGAGCTTTTCGGGTTGTTCATCGTTCAACTTCCTAATCAAATTTAGCCCATTCATTTCTATTTCTGATCTGCCTATAAATAGCATGTTATAAACCTTAACTATTTCTTCTTCCATTTGACGTTACGTATAATGTCATATGTCCACCTCTCCTTCTCATTGTTAGACAAACCAAAACCTATTCCAAATTAAATTGCAAATCGAAACCTAATCCAAAAATTAAAACTCCTCAAACTATATTGGATTATATATCGATTCGAAGCTCTCGACGAGCGTAAGTCAAATCAAGGGTTTGTTTTTCAATTCGGTTTTCTGTGTGGCCAAAATTGGGTGATTTATTCTCGACCGTCCGTCATGATCAACTTTGTTTGATCGATGATTCGAAGGTGCCATTGTGTGGAGATGGATGAGGGGAGTGCATCAGAGTGGTTCGTTTAGTGATGTGATGGTTGAATCTGCCGACTAATTCGATTAGGGTTTCAAACGATTTGATGGCGCGGCGAATTCCGGCGATTGAAGGCACCGTCGTGGGCACAGGCTGGTGCGGCTCTGCATGCCGCATTGAATGGAGTTGGTCGGCGGGCTTCTAGTGGTCGAAGGCGTTCGTATGTGGTGGTCAATGTTGGGTTTCGGCCATAGTCTGGGTCCGAGCGTGTCTCTATTATGAATGCGTGAAGTCAGCTCTGTATCATGGTGATGTGGCAGTTCGTGAGTAGTACCTTTATTTTTCTATTTATCTTTATTTAAATTTGGCTTCAAACTTCTAACGAGTATAACTTTAGTACGAGGTCAGATTCATACGCATTTTTCTTTGCTGCGATCATACCAAAATTTCAGACATTTTGATGCTAGTTTGGATGAATTCTGAGACCGTTTGAATTTGGGCCCAAAATTGGATTTTAATTCAATTTAAAATCAAAGGTGAGGGTTTTTACATGCTCACAACTACTATGTTATCTTATGTTTGTTAAATTAAATTTATGATGTGATTAGAGATTAATTGACTGACCTTTCGTATGTCAAAATTGTCATTCTAGTTAAATCTGACTTTTATTGCATTTAGTTATCATTTAATTTAATATTGAATTTTTAAGTTGTCTGTAAAGACCCGTAAATCCGTACTCCTTGAATAGACACTAATCTCCATTGATTAATTCAAGATGAACGAAAATACGAACCCTTAGGGGTTTAAGAAAAGAAAAAGGCAGAAGAAGAGATAAGAAGATAGAAAATAGGGAGGAGAGAAAATAGAAATTTTTAAAATAGAAGAAAAAGAGAATAGAGAACATAGAAAATAGAATAGAACAGAAAACAACAGAATCTCACAATTCGCAGCGGAACAACATATAATAATAAATGAATAATCTTTAAATAAAGAACTATATCAGTTATTACATTTCATCATATTACATTACATCATATCATCAGAGTGTACAACAACAACAACAACAAATAGTGCAGCGGAAAAAGAAATACTATATAAACTAGTAATACGCCATGCCATCCAGCTTGCCTCCAGCAACTCCTGAATATCCAGAATATCCTGATAAACCTAACTCTTGACTGCCCGTGTGAAAATTGGTGGGCACCCAGAGTTTAGGAAGGAAAACAATAAACTCCGAGTCAGTCATGTGACTGGTGTGAGAACTCAAAACAGTTTATTTATCTTTAAAATCAAAATAGAGGAATATTTTTAAAGTCAATTCGCAATGCTTTTAAAAATGAGACTACCATAAGACCTCCCGCCACACACACAATGCAAACGCAGACTTGGAGGAGATTTCTCCTTATGATAGTCAAAGATGCTTGATACGCATTAAAAAAGAAACATTTGATATTATTATTAGTGCATAGTGTAGGAAAAATTCATTTCGAAAGTAGAATATAAATCTTAGCCAGCATAGGTACCATTATATTATGCTTACTATAGCTACCATATTAGATGGCAGGTTCTACAACTAATACCGTACAAGTCACGTATTGTTTCTTTGGATTTCCAACGAATGATCAGGCCAAGGAACTTCCCATTGCCACATGAGAATGCCTCTGGATGGACATCCCCGAGAACCAAACCGGATCTCTACCAACACAAGGCCGGGTTACCCCTAACTGAGTAACAACTGACCGAATATGCCATCCCCCGGTCCTTTGGGACCTTTCACCGAGCGCTCGTAATCAATTCACACAATCATAACAAAGTGTTTTCAACATGAGTAAGTATCTGGGCTCCATACCATGATACCACCCTTTTCCAGAAGGAAATGCACACATCCTAAAGGGCGCTACCCCTCATAACCTTGCCGCATCTTTCCTGTTTTGACCATTCACGGGGTGTGAGGCTCGACGAAGTCACGTCCACAAAAACATACTTTATACAAAAGCCATGCTTTGGGTCAACAAATGATCAACACAATGATCACAAGATAGACGATCAAATAAACGATCCTATCACAAATAATCAACACAATGATCATTTCAGCATCACTCAGCATGTCACATTACCAAATTGGGAATATATCGCTGATAACCTTCAACTACATAACCTCTGGGCTCGTACATCTCAGAGAAGGGTGTTAAGCTAAAAGAATAAATTCTTCGCCACCAACAGAAATGTATTTGAAAGAAATCGGCTTTATATCTCAACTTGTAACGTCAGACATACAATCCATACAAGTCTGTTCCGGGCTCGAACAAAACCGAAGGCACTTACAAAGAAGTCCTTGCAATCCGGATATTCACAATCCTGATCGGATTTCCCATCACTTAGGGAGTCTCTATACCGTTGCAACTCAGTGCAGAGACAATCGACAGGTCATCCTATCGCTTTCGCAAATACCGGGTCTTCAACACCGATCTTCAATGCAATTCATAACGACGTATCACATATTCGGAATGGGTTATACGACCCCATGGTCCTTTCCCGGTTAACCCGAATAGTAAGCGCTTATTCAAAAATAAGTGTGGCATTCACATTCAAACAATTCACATCAATTACCCATTCAAAGGGAAATATTGATAGTCGGTTATTGAACTATCAATGGATATGCACACATCACCAGATTCCAAAATTTTTTCCAAATTATTTATTTTCCAAAATATCTTTACTAGATATATAATTTTCACACTTCAAAAATAAATCAATATTTATTTTTAAACAAATTCCACTTTCCTTTATAAATTCCTTAGTGAATTTACATTCCAAAGTATTAATGAATATACGACTTCAATTCGATTTATAATATTCATTTTCAATTTATCTTCAAAAAGATAAATTCTCAAAATATTCACTTTATATTGGAAAACATTTCCATACTTATTTATTCATAAGTAATTCACAAATTTTATTTATTTTCAACACTTAGAAAATATTCAATATACTTAAATCGAAATTAAGTATATATTTCGTTCTTTAAGGAAATCATTCTCTTAAACATATTTATTTGGGCCAAAACGAATGTTGCGTAGAACATCGTTACGACGTCCCAAAATCACTAGTATAGGGATTCGAATTTTAAGATAGATATATAAATCCCAATACTATACAAAACATTTCTTTTCGGAAATCATTTACTATAACAACAGTGTTATAGTCCACCATTTCCTTTTATTTCTCGAAAACGTCTATTTCAACAATCAATGTTGAAATCTATGGTTTCGAATCTTAACACATTTTAAAACATCGTTAGATCGTTTTAATTCAGTTTAAAACATCACATTCTGAACATTTTCTTTAACATATTATTCACTATTCAAAAACGTGAATATACTACGTTAATAAATTTCATTCTTTTATTCATTTTATTTCAAAGGATTATTCACAGTCAAAACGTGAATATAACTCCATAAATAGGTTTCAACAATTTACTTATCAAAATAAGTCATTTGCGAATTTATAAAACAACGTTTATAAATTCCATTTCTATTTATTTTATAACAACTTCCATTTATAAATTCTTTATTAACCTATTCAATTTATAACTCAAGTATATATTAAAATCAATGTTGTAAGTTAAATGCTTATAAAATGATTATTTTACAAAATCGTTCTTTTGAAGACTTTCCAAATCTTAAATCTTATAACTTATAAGATTCATTTATTTAACTAAATCTATTCTACAAATAACTTCACAAATTTATAAATCTTACTATTTATAAATTTCATTTATAACTTCACCATTTAAAATTTTATAAATTCCATTCACTTATGCAATCCATTTTCACTTCATTCAAACACTTATAAAAACTCGTTTTATAATGTCAATATTTCAATTTATAAATATCCATTTATAAATCTCTTAATATAAATCAATTTATATTATTCTTTAAAACGTCTTTAATCTCCTTTATTATTTCACCATTTTGATTCATAAAATAATTAAATTTCATAAATTCTATATTTAAACTTTTCACAATAAATTCTAAAATCCCGATTAAACTATTTTATAAAATCGTTAGCATCATATTCTCAAAAATCAGTTTTTAACTATATTTCTCAAAAATCATAATTTTTTATAACTTTAAAAATTATAACTTTTATTTATTTAAAATGGATCAAATTCCAAACATATAGTATATTTTCAAAAATCACTTTATAAATCATTTTAAAATTCCAAAACTTGGTCCAATGATGCTACATACCAAATAGTCAATCACGACAACAACGACATCATATATCGATATGATAGTCAATCAAATATCAAAATATCTGAAATCAAATAAATACTGTTGAGGAATCCAGTTGGATCCCTCCAACCTGTTTTCCTGCATCCACAAACATTAGCACAATACCAATTTCGCTCCAGTACGAAATTATCGCGGTATATGTTCTTATTAAATATTATCCGCTTAATAACGGCGCAATAGGGTCTCATCCGCTAAAAAATGCGGGGAATCAACAACTGCAATATATACATATGCCAATATATATATATATATTGATATTATTTATAATACCAATTTCACTGTTTATGAAATATTCGCGGTATATGTTTTTAATAAATAGCATCCGCTTACTAACGGCGTATAATGTCTATTTTAACAATCAATAGATATCAATCATCATTCAAACATGCATTCAAATATTTTAAATCTAACTATTTAAAATAAAATCGAAACTGATTCGATTGAGTGAGAAGTTCTCACCTTGATTTTATTTCCGTTTTAGCGATTTATTTCGAATAAAATTAAACGGACGTTTAATTTTACCCAAAATTCTCACTAACTCCAAACGACTCCAATCCAATTTTATCGCGTAGTGCTCGTCCATACGATTCCAACGCAACTGGTTTCGCGCGTTTTCGACCTCGTATGAAAAAGTTATGCATTTATGAAGTTTATACACGATTTAAACTATATAATTTACAACTTTATAAACCTAAAACTTTGCTGGCCGTTAGATCTGCTCCCTCTCCATCTGGACCTTAGAACGCATCTCTTCCACTCACACAATTCATCTACAGGCCGTTCGAACCCAACACCATCAATTTAGGGTTTGAATTTTGCACCCAAAACACACACTATATGTCGATCAGGTAGCTCCATGTCGAAGAGCTCGACAAGTACTGCACTCGGCCCCAATAGGGTGGAGCTCGGCCCTCTATCCCATCTCGATTTGCGTGCGCAAGTCGCTACAATCGGCCCCTCCTATCTCCCAATTCATAGCTCCAAACACGATCTCAACCGTTGATCTCCAAGCTCTCGTTGTGATCTTCATCTTTGTAGTTGAATGTTTTTGACGAATGTTGATGGATTGGAAGAAATCGAGGGATGAACGTTGAGCATTTCTGGCCATTGGTCATGTGGGTGGCGGCTGTGCAGTTTTTATTAGGGTTTCTCTTTTTTTTTTTATAGAAATTTTAAGGTGTATTTATAGAGAATTTTCGAACACTATTCATCCGGAAATTCCGAACTCCGATTTACGCGCCGAAACTGACGTTCCTATGGTTTATCCCGCGTTCCGGACACAATGGAATAGGTTTCGAAAGCTAATTCGGACATCTGTGCGAGTTATGGCTACAAACGTTCAATTTAAATTAAACCGATTTAAATCGATTTCAAGGCGTTTTAATTTGTATCGGACAAACGGTAAATCCAATTGACTTGAAATTTGAAACCTTACAATAATATCACATTACGGATCCGATGAAACTGGTTTCGTCGAAATCCGAGACTTTTTGAAAAATGGCTATTTTAACTCGCCAAATTAATATTAAAAACGATTCGATGCGTTTCGAGCTGCCACGATCAAACGGTAACTCCGATTGACACAAAAATTAAAATCCGGTAATAACTAACTATTACGGATCCAATGAAACTGGTTTCGTTCAATTCTGAGACTGTTCAAAAATTGACTATTTTCACTAGTCGATTTTAATATTAAAATATTCAATTTTCACAAATTAACTTTTAATTCGATTTTAAAAGTTCGAAAATATCATTCTAACTTCCATATGATAAAATAAAATTTTACAAATCATTTTCAATCATATTTAACCCAATTTTTAATTATTTCCATAATTTAACATATTAAATTATCGATTTAATTATTCAATTAAATCCAATAATTCAAATAAAAATTTATTCGACTTATAAATTCACTTATTAATATTTAAAATTAATTAAATATTCAAATTTTAATTTCTAAAAATTCTGGGTCGTTACAATCTTCCCCACTTAAAAGAATTTCGTCCTCGAAATTAACAAGTAAGAAAAGTTACAGAATCTGTTAATTTTCCCAAAAATCCATAGTTAAACTTCTTATAATACTTTACTAAGTTTTCAAATCATACTTAGTTATCTTTTCAAAAACAACTACTATTGTTTAACTTTCAATTCCAAATCAAAGTTAAAGTTTTCAAAATTTTCCAATTTTCTCAATTTTTTTTTTCTAACGCCTTAAATTTTCGAAAAAATTTGCCATAGTCTCCTTTGTGCGGCTCGATCCGAAAAAAAAAATGACAGTATATATTTCACAAATATACATCTCATCAAGTAATGAGGCATCCCGCAGGGAAAAATATAAAAGTACGGTATGTAATCCGAGATATGTACCTTATATTTTTATTAGCAAGCATATACGGCTAATATAGCGCGAAAGCGAGCTCCAAATGCGAAGCAAACGCGATCCGCACCTACTAAACACTCAACAAACAACATGAGAATCATGCATATAGATAATAGTATCGATATACGTCTTATAGCAACATAATAACTATATATGTCAACATAGCAATTGCAATAAAAGCAATATATTCAACCATCAACCAACTATCATCCATAACCAATAAATATTCATTCTTATTCTCATTAATATTCAATGAATTGGTTTTCAATTTAAATCACATTCGATTCATTAACAGTGGATGTTCTTACTAACATTCATTCTCAATTAGTTTATATTCACTAATTCATATTCAAGTTGGTTCACTTCCAATTCAAATTCAATTCTATTTAAGATTCATTTAACTTCCAATTGGATTTCAATTACTTTAGCTTCCAATTTCATTAACTCAATTTCATTAACACTTAATGAATTATATACAATCAACTAACAATCATATAACAACCAATGTTTATTAATTTCAACCAAATTTCCTTTGCTTATATTCATTCAATTTGACTTAACACCTTTTACTTTGAATTGGTTTAATTAATTGATTTTCATTCAACTTATTCAACTTCTAATAACATTAGATTTTAATGAATTAACACTTACATCCATTATTTCATACCAATTATTCACATTCAATTGATTTACATTCAATCCAATTCAATTTCTAAAGTTGAATTTCATTTCTTTATTACAACTCATATTCATAAATATATTCATATAGTTTCACTTCTCATATATATATAAGTTTATTTCACAATTGTAAATCACTTTAATTATAATTCAATTCTTATAATTTTCATTATACTTATACAATTATTCTTTAATTTAGTTTATTCAAACAACTAAACAATCCACTTATATACTTTAATAATTCTGAAAATTTATTTCTTTTATTTATATAAAAATATACTCAAGGTAAAATTATTTCATTTACCCAATTTTTTAAAACAATATTGTGTCGAATTGTTCTATTCAAATGTTTATAGATCCCTATCAACAACGTTAATTACTCGTATTAACCAGCATCTATATACCACTCAACAAACCAATCATCACAATATAAAACAATTTTTATATTCACTAACAAATACGCTCTCATAGCTATTATTACTCTCAAATTCATTCTAGAGTACTACTGACTCTATCTCTAATGAGTAATACCCAACAGAACCATGGTTGTCGCTTAACCATAAGCTCTGATACCAAATGTAAAGACCCGTAAATCCGTACTCCTTGAATAGACACTAATCTCCATTGATTAATTCAAGATGAACGAAAATACGAACCCTTAGGGGTTTAAGAAAAGAAAAAGGCAGAAGAAGAGATAAGAAGATAGAAAATAGGGAGGAGAGAAAATAGAAACTTTTAAAATAGAAGAAAAAGAGAATAGAGAACATAGAAAATATAATAGAACAGAAAACAACAGAATCTCACAATTCGCAGCGGAACAATATATAATAATAAATGAATAATCTTTAAATAAAGAACTATATCAGTTATTACATTTCATCATATTACATTACATCATATCATCAGAGTGTACAACAACAACAACAACAAATAGTGCAGCGGAAAAAGAAATACTATATAAACTAGTAATACGCCATGCCATCCAGCTTGCCTCCAGCAACTCCTGAATATCCAGAATATCCTGATAAACCTAACTCTTGACTGCCCGTGTGAAAATTGGTGGGCACCCAGAGTTTAGGAAGGAAAACAATAAACTCCGAGTCAGTCATGTGACTGGTGTGAGAACTCAAAACAGTTTATTTATCTTTAAAATCAAAATAGAGGAATATTTTTAAAGTCAATTCGCAATGCTTTTAAAAATGAGACTACCATAAGACCTCCCGCCACACACACAATGCAAACGCAGACTTGGAGGAGATTTCTCCTTATGATAGTCAAAGATGCTTGATACGCATTAAAAAAGAAACATTTGATATTATTATTAGTGCATAGTGTAGGAAAAATTCATTTCGAAAGTAGAATATAAATCTTAGCCAGCATAGGTACCATTATATTATGCTTACTATAGCTACCATATTAGATGGCAGGATCTACAACTAATACCGTACAAGTCACGTATTGTTTCTTTGGATTTCCAACGAATGATCAGGCCAATGAACTTCCCATTGCCACATGAGAATGCCTCTGGATGGACATCCCCGAGAACCAAACCGGATCTCTACCAACACAAGGCCGGGTTACCCTAACTGAGTAACAACTGACCGAATATGCCATCCCCCGGTCCTTTGGGACCTTTCACCGAGCGCTCGTAATCAATTCACACAATCATAACAAAGTGTTTTCAACATGAGTAAGTATCTGGGCTCCATACCATGATACCACCCTTTTCCAGAAGGAAATGCACACATCCTAAAGGGCGCTACCCCTCATAACCTTGCCGCATCTTTCCTGTTTTGACCATTCACGGGGTGTGAGGCTCGACGAAGTCACGTCCACAAAAACATACTTTATACAAAAGCCATGCTTTGGGTCAACAAATGATCAACACAATGATCACAAGGTAGACGATCAAATAAACGATCCTATCACAAATAATCAACACAATGATCATTTCAGCATCACTCAGCATGTCACATTACCAAATTGGGAATATATCGCTGATAACCTTCAACTACATAACCTCTGGGCTCGTACGTCTCAGAGAAGGGTGTTAAGCTAAAAGAATAAATTCTTCGCCACCAACAGAAATGTATTTGAAAGAAATCGGCTTTATATCTCAACTTGTAACGTCAGACATACAATCCATACAAGTCTGTTCCGGGCTCGAACAAAACCGAAGGCACTTACAAAGAAGTCCTTGCAATCCGGATATTCACAATCCTGATCGGATTTCCCATCACTTAGGGAGTCTCTATACCGTTGCAACTCAGTGCAGAGACAATCGACAGGTCATCCTATCGCTTTCGCAAATACCGGGTCTTCAACACCGATCTTCAATGCAATTCATAACGACGTATCACATATTCGGAATGGGTTATACGACCCCATGGTCCTTTCCCGGTTAACCCGAATAGTAAGCGCTTATTCAAAAATAAGTGTGGCATTCACATTCAAACAATTCACATCAATTACCCATTCAAAGGGAAATATTGATAGTCGGTTATTGAACTATCAATGGATATGCACACATCACCAGATTCCAAAATTTTTTCCAAATTATTTATTTTCCAAAATATCTTTACTAGATATATAATTTTCACACTTCAAAAATAAATCAATATTTATTTTTAAACAAATTCCACTTTCCTTTATAAATTCCTTAGTGAATTTACATTCCAAAGTATTAATGAATATACGACTTCAATTCGATTTATAATATTCATTTTCAATTTATCTTCAAAAAGATAAATTCTCAAAATATTCACTTTATATTGGAAAACATTTCCATACTTATTTATTCATAAGTAATTCACAAATTTTATTTATTTTCAACACTTAGAAAATATTCAATATACTTAAATCGAAATTAAGTATATATTTCGTTCTTTAAGGAAATCATTCTCTTAAACATATTTATTTGGGCCAAAACGAATGTTGCGTAGAACATCGTTACGACGTCCCAAAATCACTAGTATAGGGATTCGAATTTTAAGATAGATATATAAATCCCAATACTATACAAAACATTTCTTTTCGGAAATCATTTACTATAACAACAGTGTTATAGTCCACCATTTCCTTTTATTTCTCGAAAACGTCTATTTCAACAATCAATGTTGAAATCTATGGTTTCGAATCTTAACACATTTTAAAACATCGTTAGATCGTTTTAATTCAGTTTAAAACATCACATTCTGAACATTTTCTTTAACATATTATTCACTATTCAAAAACGTGAATATACTACGTTAATAAATTTCATTCTTTTATTCATTTTATTTCAAAGGATTATTCACAGTCAAAACGTGAATATAACTCCATAAATAGGTTTCAACAATTTACTTATCAAAATAAGTCATTTGCGAATTTATAAAACAACGTTTATAAATTCCATTTCTATTTATTTTATAACAACTTCCATTTATAAATTCTTTATTAACCTATTCAATTTATAACTCAATTATATATTAAAATCAATGTTATAAGTTAAATGCTTATAAAACGATTATTTTACAAAATCGTTCTTTTAAAGACTTTCCAAATCTTAAATCTTATAACTTATAAGATTCATTTATTTAACTAAATCTATTCTTCAAATAACTTCACAAATTTATAAATCTTACTATTTATAAATTTCATTTATAACTTCACCATTTAAAATTTTATAAATTCCATTCACTTATGCAATCCATTTTCACTTCATTCAAACACTTATAAAAACTCGTTTTATAATGTCAATATTTCAATTTATAAATATCCATTTATAAATCTCTTAATATAAATCAATTTATATTATTCTTTAAAACGTCTTTAATCTCCTTTATTATTTCACCATTTTGATTCATAAAATAATTAAATTTCATAAATTCTATATTTAAACTTTTCACAATAAATTCTAAAATCCCGATTAAACTATTTTATAAAATCGTTAGCATCATATTCTCAAAAATCAGTTTTTAACTATATTTCTCAAAAATCATAATTTTTTATAACTTTAAAAATTATAACGTTTATTTATTTAAAATGGATCAAATTCCAAACATATAGTATATTTTCAAAAATCACTTTATAAATCATTTTAAAATTCCAAAACTTGGTCCAATGATGCTACATACCAAATAGTCAATCACGACAACAACGACATCATATATCGATATGATAGTCAATCAAATATCAAAATATCTGAAATCAAATAAATACTGTTGAGGAATCCAGTTGGATCCCTCCAACCTGTTTTCCTGCATCCACAAACATTAGCACAATACCAATTTCGCTCCAGTACGAAATTATCGCGGTATATGTTCTTATTAAATATTATCCGCTTAATAACGGCGCAATAGGGTCTCATCCGCTAAAAAATGCGGGGAATCAACAACTGCAATATATACATATGCCAATATATATATATTGATATTATTTATAATACCAATTTCACTGTTTATGAAATATTCGCGGTATATGTTTTTAATAAATAACATCCGCTTACTAACGGCGTATAATGTCTATTTTAACAATCAATAGATATCAATCATCATTCAAACATGCATTCAAATATTTTAAATCTAACTATTTAAAATAAAATCGAAACTGATTCGATTGAGTGAGAAGTTCTCACCTTGATTTTATTTCCGTTTTAGCGATTTATTTCGAATAAAATTAAACGGACGTTTAATTTTACCCAAAATTCTCACTAACTCCAAACGACTCCAATCCAATTTCATCGCGTAGTGCTCGTCCATACGATTCCAACGCAACTGGTTTCGCGCGTTTTCGACCTCGTATGAAAAAGTTATGCATTTATGAAGTTTATACACGATTTAAACTATATAATTTACAACTTTATAAACCTAAAACTTTGCTGGCCGTTAGATCTGCTCCCTCTCCATCTGGACCTTAGAACGCATCTCCTCCACTCACGCAATTCATCTACAGGCCGTTCGAACCCAACACCATCAATTTAGGGTTTGAATTTTGCACCCAAAACACACACTATATGTCGATCAGGTAGCTCCATGTCGAAGAGCTCGACAAGTACTGCACTCAGCCCTCTATCCCATCTCGAATTGCGTGCGCAAGTCGCTGCAATCGGCCCCTCCTATCTCCCAATTCATAGCTCCAAACACGATCTCAACTGTTGATCTCCAAGCTCTCGTTGTGATCTTCATCTTTGTAGTTGAATGTTTTTGACGAATGTTGACGGATTGGAAGAAATCGAGGGATGAACGTTGAGCATTTCTGGCCATTGGTCATGTGGGTGGCGGCTGTGCAGTTTTTATTAGGGTTTCTCTTTTCTTTGTTTTTTTTAGAAATTTTAAGGTGTATTTATAGAGAATTTTCGAACACTATTCATCCGGAAATTCCGAACTCCGATTTACGCGCCGAAACTGACGTTCCTAGGGTTTATCCCGCGTTCCGGACACAATGGAATAGGTTTCGAAAGCTAATTCGGACATCTGTGCGAGTTATGGCTACAAACGTTCAATTTAAATTAAACCGATTTAAATCGATTTCTAGGCGTTTTAATTTGTATCGGACAAACGGTAAATCCAATTGACTTGAAATTTGAAACCTTACAATAATATCACATTACGGATCCGATGAAACTGGTTTCGTCGAAATCCGAGACTTTTTGAAAAATGGCTATTTTAACTCGCCAAATTAATATTAAAAACGATTCGATGCGTTTCGAGCTGCCACGATCAAACGGTAACTCCGATTGACACGAAAATTGAAATCCGGTAATAACTAACTATTATGGATCCAATGAAACTGGTTTCGTTCAATTCCGAGACTGTTCAAAAATTGACTATTTTCACTAGTCGATTTTAATATTAAAATATTCAATTTTCACAAATTAACTTTTAATTCGATTTTAAAAGTTCTAAAATATCATTCTAACTTCCATATGATAAAATAAAATTTTACAAATCATTTTCAATCATATTTAACCCAATTTTTAATTATTTCCATAATTTAACATATTAAATTATCGATTTAATTATTCAATTAAATCCAATAATTCAAATAAAAATTTATTCGACTTATAAATTCACTTATTAATATTTAAAATTAATTAAATATTCAAATTTTAATTTCTAAAAATTCTGGGTCGTTACATTGTCAATTTTAGTTCCTGTATTGATTATCAGTTACCTATTGATGTTTATTGATTGATTTGGATGAAGATTGTGATGTATGTTTGATTGTTGGTATTGGATGACAGGATGTTGTAATTTATATTGTTACAATATTACAAGTTCCCTATGGGTTAAAATAATATATACCCGAATGATCTATAGATTAGGAAAAATCACTATGGGTTGAAATGATAGACTCGAGCGATTTTATGGATTTGTAATTAATTCAGGATTGCGGTTTGAAATGATATATAATCGAAAAACTTTAAATTGCGGATTAAAATGATAAATATCCATATCACCTGACCCTAGGGTAGAGAATTGTATACAGACACTGTAACGACCCAGAATTTTTATTAATTAAAATTTGAATATTTAATTAATTTTAAATATTAATAAGTGAATTTATTAGTCAAATAAATTTTATTTGAATTATTGGATTTAATTGGATAATTAAATCGATAATTTAATATGTTAAATTATGGAAATAATTGAAAATTGGGTTAAATATGATTGAAAATGATTTGTAAAATTTTATTTTATCATATTGGAGTTAGAATGATATTTTAGAACTTTTAAAATCGAATTTAAAGTTAATTTGTGAAAATTGAATATTTTAATATTAAAATCGACTAGTAAAAATAGTCAATTTTTGAACAGTCTCAGAATTGAACGAAACTAGTTCCATTGGATCCGTAATAGATAGTTATTACCGGATTTCAAATTTCGTGTCAATCGGAGTTATCGTTTGAGCGTGGCAGCTCGAAACGCATCGATTTATTTTTAATTTTAATTTGACGAGTGAAAATAGCCATTTTTCAAAAAAGTCTCGGATTTCGACGAAACCAGTTTCATCGGATCCGTAATGTGATATTATTGTAAGGTTTCAAATTTCGTGTCAATTGGATTTACCGTTTGTCCGGTACAAATTAAAACGCCTAGAAAATCGCTTAAATCGGTTTAATTTAAATTGAGCGTTTACAGCCATAACTCGCACAGATGTCCGAATTAGCTTCCGAAACCTGTTCCATTGTGTCCGGAACGCGGGATAAACCCTAGGAATGTCAGTTTCGGCGCGTAAATCGGAGTTCGGAATTTCCGGATGAGTAGTGTCGTTCGAAATTCTATAAATAGCCCACCATCCTCTTCATAAATAAAAAATAAATAAAAACCTAATGTATAAACCCTAGCCGCCAGTTCAAGCATGAACGGCCACAAAACGTTCTCGTTTCTCCTCGATTATCTCCTCATCCACTCCCCGATAGACTTCGACTTCAACTAGAAACTTGTAGATCTCGTCGAGACGAATGTATCCAACAGTGGAGATCTGAAACGGAGTCATGTGGAGGCCAAAATCTGCTCGTATTTGGCTGCGGTTGCGCACGTTTTTTCCGTGCCTAGGTGGGACCGAGTGCCACCTTGCTCTGGCCGAGCGTCGAGCACGAGATGGTGCTTCGTATGGGAGTTGCTGATCGATGTGAAGTGGATTGTGATGGTCGAATTTTCAAACCCTAGTATTTGCTATATGGGTTCGGCCTCGTTTGGTTTTGCTGTAGATAAAAACGTGGAGAGGGAAGATGAAGGGGACGGTGGAGATGAGGGGTGTGCAGGATCTAACGGCCAGAAATAGTGTAGGGTTTTAATTAGTTAATTTATGTTGAAATTTTTATATATAAATTTGTGTAATGTTCAAAAATCAATATCTTTTTCATACGAGGTCGAAAACGCGCGAAACTAGTTGCGTTGGAATCGTATGGACGAGCACTACGTGATGGAGTTGGTTTGGAGTCGTTTGGAGTTAGTGAGAATTTTGGGTAAAATTAAACGTCCGTTTAATTTTATTCGAAATAAATCGCTAAAACGAAATTGAAATCAAGGTGAGAACTTCTCACTCAATCGAATCAGTTTCGATTTTTATTTTAAATAGTTAGATTTAAAATATTTGAATGCATATTTGAATGATGATTGTTATCTATTGATTGTTAAAATAGACATTATGCGCCGTTAGTAAGCGGATGTTATTTTATTAAAACATATACCGCGAATATTTCATAAACAGTGAAATTGGTATTATATATAATAGCAATATATATATATTGGCATATGTATATATTGGAGTTATTGATTTCCCGCATTTTTTGTTTAGCGGATGAGACCCTATTGCGCCGTTATTAAGCGGATAATATTTATTAAAAACATATACCGCGATAATTTCGTACTGGAGCGAAATTGGTATTGTGCTAATGTTTTTGGATGCAGGAAAACAGGTTGGAGGGATCCAACTGGATTCCTCAACAGTTTTTATTTGATTTCAGATATTTTGATATTTGATGGATTATCATATCGATATATGATGGATCGTTGTTGTCGTGATTGACTATTTGGTGTGTAGCATCATTGGACCAAATTTGAAATTTTAAAATGATTTTTAAAGTGATTTTTGAAAATATACTATATTTTTGGAATTGATTCATTTTAAATAAATAAACGTTATAATTTTTAAAGTTATAAAAATTATGATTTTTGAGAAATATAGTTAAAAACTGATTTTTGAGAATATGATGCTAATGATTTTATAAAATAGTTAAATCGGAATTTTTGAATTTATTATGAAAAGTTGAAATATAGGATTTATAAAATTTAATTATTTTATGAATCAAAAGGAAGAAGTTTTTAAAGGAATTTAAAGACGTTTAAAAAGAATAATATAAATTGATTTATATTAAGAGATTTATAAATGGATATTTATAAATTGAAATATGGACATTATAAAACGAGTTTTTATAAGTGTTTGAATGAAGTGAAAATGAATTTCATAATTGAATGGAATTTATAGAATTTTATACGGTGAAGTTATAAATGGAATTTTATAAGCAGTAGGTTTATAAAATTTATTAAGTTATTAAAATAATGATTTTGGATAAATGAATGAATCTTATAAGTTATAAGATTTATAATTTGGGAAGTTAAAAAGAACGATTTTGTAAAATAATCGTTTTATAAATATTTAACTTATAATATGAACTTTTAGTTTATAATTGAGTTATAAACTGAAATAGGTTAATAAAAGAATTTATAAAAAGGAAGCTTTTATAAATAAATAGAAATGGAATTTATAAACGTTGTTTTATAAATTCGCAAATGACTTATTTTGATAAGAAAATTGTTGAAACCTATTAATGGAGTTATATTCACGTTTTTGAATAGTGAATAATCCTTTGAATTAAAATGTATAAAAGGATGAAATGTGTTAACGTAGTATATTCACGTTTTTGAATAGTGAATAACACGTTAAAGAAATTGTTTTGGATTTGGATGTTTTAAATAGAATTAAAACGATCTAACGATGTTTTAATTGTGTTGAGATTCGAAACCATAGATTTCAACGTTAATTGTTGAAATAGACGTTTTCGAGAAATAGAAGGAAATAATGGACTATAACACTGTTGTTATAGTAAATGATTTCCGAAAGGAAATGTTTTGTATAGTATTGGGATTTATATATCTATTTTAATTTCGAATCCCTATACTAGTGATTTTGGGACGTCATAACGATGTTTTACGCAACATTCGTTTTGGCCCAAATAAATATGTTTAAGAGAATGATTTCCTTAAAGAATGAAATATATACTTAATTTCGATTGAAGTATATTGAATATTTTCCAAGTGTTGAAATTAAATAAAAATTGTGAATTACTTATGAATAAATAAGTATGGAAATGTTTTTCCAATATAAAGTGAATATTTTGAGAATTTATCTTTTTGAAGATAAACTGAAAAGAAATATTGAAATGAATAATTGAAAACGTATATCCATAGATATTTTGGATTATAAATTCACTAAGGAATTTATAAAAGAAAGTGGAATTTGTCTAAAAATAAATATTGATTTATTTTTGAAGTATTGAAATTATATATCTTGTAAAGATATTTTGTGAAATAAATAATTGGAAAATTATTTGGAATCTGGTGATGTGTGCATATCCATTGATAGTTCAATAACCGACTATCAATATTTCCCTTTGAATGGGTATTTGATGTGATTTGTTTGAATGTGAATGCTACACTTATTTTTTTAAATAAGCGCTCACTATTCGGGTTAACCGGGAAAGGACCATGGGGTCGTATAACCCATTCCGAATATGTGATACGTCGTTATAATTGCATTGAAGATCGGTGTTGAAGACCCGGTATTTGCGAGAGCGATAGGATGACCTGTCGATTGTCTCTGCACTGAGTTGCAGCGGTATAGAGACTCCCTAAGTGATGGGAAATCCGATCAGGATTGTGAATATCCGGATTGCAAGGACTTCTTTGTAAGTGCCTTCGGTTTTGTTCGAGCCCGGAACAGACTTGTATGGATTGTGTGTCTGACATTACAAGTTGAGATATAAAGCCGATTTCTTTCAAATATATTTCTGTTGGTGACGAAGAATTTATTCTTTAGCTTAACACCCTTCTCTGAGACGTACGAGCTCAGAGGTTATATAGTTGAAGTTATCAGCGATATATTCCCAATTTGGTAATGTGACATGCTGAGTGTTGCTGTAAATGATCATTGTGTTGATTATTGTGATAGGATCGTTTATTTGATCGTCTATCTTGGTGATCATTGTGTTGATCATTTGTTGACCCAAAGCATGGCTTTTGTATAAAGTATGTTTTTGTGGACGTGACTTCGTCGAGCCTCACACCCCGGAAATGGTCAAAACAGGAAAGATGCGGCAAGGTTATGAGGGGTAGCACCCTTTAGGGTATGTACATTTCCTTGTGGATAGAGGTTGTATCATGGTATGGAGCCCAGATATTTAACCTATGTGGTTACTACGAATTTATTACTTTGTGGTTGTTGGTTTTCGGGATCCCGTGAGAAAGGTCGTTTACGATCGGGGAATGGCATGCTCGTGTCAGTAGTTACCCAGTTAGGGGTAACCTGGCCTTGTGTTGGCAGAGTTCCGGTTTGGTTCTCGGGGGTGTCTTTCCAGAGGCATTCTCATGTGGCAATGGGAAGTTCCTTGGCCTGACCATTTGTTGGAAATCCAATTCCCAATACGAAACTTGTACGGTTTTAGTTGTAGAACCTGCCATCTAATATGGTAGCTATTAGTAGGCATAATATAATGGTACCTATGCTGGCTAAGATTTATATTCTACTTTCGAAAGGAATTTTCTACACTATGCACTAGAAATAATATCAAATGTTCTTTTTAAATGCGTATCAAGCATCTTTGACTATCATAAGAAGAAATCTTCTCCAAGTCTGCGTTTGCATTGTGTGTGTGGCAGGAGGTCTTATGGTAGTCTCATTTTTAAAAGCATTGCGAATTGACTTTAAAAATATTCCTCTATTTTTGATTTTAAAGAAAATAAACTGTTTTGAGTTCTCACACCAGTCACATGACTGACTTGGAGTTTATTGTTTTCCTTCCTAAACTCTGGGTGCCCACCAATTTCCACACGGGCAGTTAAGAGTTAAGGTTTATCAGGATATTCTGGATATTCTGGAGTTGCTGGAGGCAAGATGGATGGCATGGCGTATTACTAGTTATATAGTATTTTTTTTCCGCTGCACTGTTTGTTGTTGTATGTTGTTGTACACTCTGATGATATGATGTAATGATGTAATGTGATGTAATGTAATAACTGATATGGTTCTTTGTTTAAAGATTATTTATTTATTTATTATATGTTGTTCCGCTGCGAATTGTGAGATTCTGATGTGATTCTGTTGTTTTCTGTTCCGTTCTATCTTTTCTATCTCTTCTCTATTCTCTTTTCCTTCTATTTGAAAATTTTCTATCTTCTTTTCCCTCTCTAAATTTTCTTTCTTTTTCTTTTCTTTTAGCTAAAACCCCTAAGGGTTCGTATTTTCGTTCATCTTGAATTAAACAAAGGAGATTAGTGTCTATTCAAGGAGTATGGATTTACGGGTCTTTACATCTGGTATCAGAGCATATGGTTAAGCGACAACCATGGTTCTGTTGGGTATAATTCATTAGAGATAGAGTCAGTAGTACTCTAGAATGAATTTGAGTGTAATAATAGATATGAGAGCGTATTTGTTTGTGAATATAAATTGTTTTGTATTGTGTTGACTTATCGGTTGATTGTTTATAGATTCCAGTCGATGTAGTCTAGCTAACTATCGCAGATAGGAGTTTCTAAACTCTTAAACAAGATAAACCGACACAATATTGATTTTTAAATTGGGTAAATGAAATAATTTTACTTGAGTATATTTTGTATATAAAGAAATAATTTTTCAGAATTATTAAAGTGTATATAAGTTGATTGTTAAGTTGTTTAAATAATCTAAATAAAGGAATAATTGTATAAGCAAAAAGAATTATAAGAATTGAATTATAATTAAAGTGATTTACAATTGTGAAATAAACTTATATATATAAGAAGTGAAACTATATGGATATATTTAGGAATTTAAGTTATGTAAAAACAAGTGATGTTTATAAATGGAATATAACTTAAGTGATATGGAATTAAGTTGATATTAGTATCAAACTAAATTAATAAAGTTAAGTGATGAATATGAACTTGAGTTATATAAATGAAATTCAACTGTTGTAATTGAATTGAATGAATAGATTGAATGATAAACAATTGAATGTGAATTAAGTTGATATGAAATAATGAATGTAAGTGTTAATTCATTAAAATCTAATGTTATTGGAAGTTGAATAAATTGAATGAGAATGAATATAAGCAAAGGAATTTGGTTGTAATTAATATACATTGATTGTTATATGATTGTTAGTTGATTGATTGTATATAATTCATTAAGTGTTAATGAAATTGAAAACTAAATCAATTAAAATCCAATTGGAAGTTAAGTGAATCTTAAATGAATTGAATTTGATTTGGAAGTGAACCAACTTGAATATGAATTAGTGAATATAAACAAATTAAAATTGAATAAGAATGAATGTTAGTAAGAACATTCACTGTTAATGAATCAAATGTGATTTATATTGAAAACCATTTCATTGAATATTAATGAGAATATGAATGAATATTTGTTGGTTATGGATGTTAGTTGGATGTTAGTTGGTTGATGGTTGAATATATATTGCATTTGTTGCTTTGTTTCAATTGCTATGTTAACATATATAATTATTATGTTACTATATGTTGTATATCGATAATATTATCTATATGCATGATTCTCATGTTGTTTGTTGAGTGATTAGTAGGTGCGGATCGCGTTTGCTTCGCATTTGGAGCTCGCTTTTGCGCTATATTAGCCGTATATGCTTGCTAATAAAATATAAGGTACATATCTCGGATTAAATACCGTACTTTTACACTTTTTTCCCTGCGGGATGCCTCATTACTTGATGAGATGTATATTTGTGATATATATAATGTCATTTTTTTCGGATCGAGCCGCGCAAAGGAGACTATGGCGAATTTTTCCGAAAATTTAAGGCGTTAGAAAATTTTGAGAAAATTGGGAAAACTTAAACTTTGATTTGGAATTGAAAGTTAAACAATGGTAGTTGTTTTTGAAAAGATAACTAAGTATGATTTGAAAACTTAGTAAAGTATTGTAAGAAGTTTAACTATGAATTTTGGGAAAATTAATAGATTCTGTAATTTTTCTTACTTGTTAATTTCGAGGACGAAATTCTTTTAAGTGGGGAAGATTGTAACGACGCAGAATTTTTATTAATTAAAATTTGAATATTTAATTAATTTTAAATATTAATAAGTGAATTTATTAGTCAAATAAATTTTATTTGAATTATTGGATTTAATTGGATAATTAAATCGATAATTTAATATGTTAAATTATGGAAATAATTGAAAATTGGGTTAAATATGATTGAAAATGATTTGTAAAATTTTATTTTATCATATTGGAGTTAGAATGATATTTTAGAACTTTTAAAATTGAATTTAAAGTTAATTTGTGAAAATTGAATATTTTAATATTAAAATCGACTAGTAAAAATAGTCAATTTTTGAACAGTCTCAGAATTGAACGAAACTAGTTCCATTGGATCCGTAATAGTTAGTTATTACCGGATTTCAAATTTCGTGTCAATCGGAGTTATCGTTTGAGCGTGGCAGCTCGAAACGCATCGATTTATTTTTAATTTTAATTTGACGAGCGAAAATAGCCATTTTTCAAAAAAGTCTCGGATTTCGACGAAACCAGTTTCATCGGATCCGTAATGTGATATTATTGTAAGGTTTCAAATTTCGTGTCAATTGGATTTACCATTTGTCCGGTACAAATTAAAACGCCTAGAAAATCGCTTAAATCGGTTTAATTTAAATTGAGCGTTTACAGCCATAACTCGCACAGATGTCCGAATTAGCTTCCGAAACCTATTCCATTGTGTCCGGAACGCGGGATAAACCCTAGGAATGTCAGTCTCGGCGTGTAAATCGGAGTTCGGAATTTCCGGATGAATAGTGTCGTTCGAAATTCTATAAATAGCCCACCATCCTCTTCATAAATAAAAATAAAATAAAAACCTAATGTATAAACCCTAGCCGCTAGTTCAAGCATGAACGGCCAGAAAACGTTCTCGTTTCTCCTCGATTATCTCCTCATCCACTCCCCGATAGACTTCGACTTCAACTAGAAACTTGTAGATCTCGTCGAGACGAATGTATCCAACGGTGGAGATCTGAAACGGAGTCATGTGGAGGCCAAAATCTGCTCATATTTGGCTGCGGTTGCGCACGTGTTTTCCGTGCCTAGGTGGGGCCGAGTGCTACCTTGCTCTGGCCGAGCGTCGAGCACGAGATGGTGCTTCGTATGGGAGTTGCTGATCGATGTGAAGTGGATTGTGATGGTCGAATTTTCAAACCCTAGTATTTGCTATATGGGTTCGGCCTCGTTTGGTTTTGCTGTAGATAAAAACGTGGAGAGGGAAGATGAAGGGGACGGTGGAGATGAGGGGTGTGCAGGTTCTAACGGCCAGAAATAGTGTAGGGTTTTAATTAGTTAATTTATGTTGAAATTTTTATATATAAATTTGTGTAATGTTCAAAAATCAATATCTTTTTCATACGAGGTCGAAAACGCGCGAAACCGGTTGCGTTGGAATCGTATGGACGAGCACTACGCGATGGAGTTTTTTTGGAGTCGTTTGGAGTTAGTGAGAATTTTGGGTAAAATTAAACGTCCGTTTAATTTTATTCGAAATAAATCGCTAAAACGAAATTGAAATCAAGGTGAGAACTTCTCACTCAATCGATTCAGTTTCGATTTTTATTTTAAATAGTTAGATTTAAAATATTTGAATGCATATTTGAATGATGATTGTTATCTATTGATTGTTAAAATAGACATTATGCGCCGTTAGTAAGCGGATGTTATTTTATAAAAACATATACCGTGAATATTTCATAAACAGTGAAATTGGTATTATATATAATAACAATATATATATTGGCATATGTATATATTGGAGTTATTGATTTCCCGCATTTTTTGTTTAGCGGATGAGACCCTATTGCGCCGTTATTAAGCGGATAATATTTATTAAAAACATATACCGCGATAATTTCGTACTGGAGCGAAATTGGTATTGTGCTAATGTTTTTGGATGCAGGAAAACAGGTTGGAGGGATCCAACTGGATTCCTCAACAGTTTTTATTTGATTTCAGATATTTTGATATTTGATGGATTATCATATCGATATATGATGGATCGTTGTTGTCGTGATTGACTATTTGGTGTGTAGCATCATTGGACCAAATTTGGAATTTTAAAATGATTTTTAAAGTGATTTTTGAAAATATACTATATTTTTGGAATTGATTCATTTTAAATAAATAAACGTTATAATTTTTAAAGTTATAAAAATTATGATTTTTGAGAAATATAGTTAAAAACTGATTTTTGAGAATATGATGCTAATGATTTTATAAAATAGTTAAATCGGAATTTTTGAATTTATTATGAAAAGTTGAAATATAGGATTTATAAAATTTAATTATTTTATGAATCAAAAGGAAGAAGTTTTTAAAGGAATTTAAAGACGTTTAAAAAGAATAATATAAATTGATTTATATTAAGAGATTTATAAATGGATATTTATAAATTGAAATATGGACATTATAAAACGAGTTTTTATAAGTGTTTGAATGAAGTGAAAATGAATTTCATAATTGAATGGAATTTATAGAATTTTATACGGTGAAGTTATAAATGGAATTTTATAAGCAGTAGGTTTATAAAATTTATTAAGTTATTAAAATAATGATTTTGGATAAATGAATGAATCTTATAAGTTATAAGATTTATAATTTGGGAAGTTAAAAAGAACGATTTTGTAAAATAATCGTTTTATAAGTATTTAACTTATAATATGAACTTTTAGTTTATAATTGAGTTATAAACTGAAATAGGTTAATAAAAGAATTTATAAAAAGGAAGCTTTTATAAATAAATAGAAATGGAATTTATAAACGTTGTTTTATAAATTCGCAAATGACTTATTTTGATAAGAAAATTGTTGAAACCTATTAATGGAGTTATATTCACGTTTTTGAATAGTGAATAATCCTTTGAATTAAAATGTATAAAAGGATGAAATGTGTTAACGTAGTATATTCACGTTTTTGAATAGTGAATAACACGTTAAAGAAATTGTTTTTGATTTGGATGTTTTAAATAGAATTAAAACGATCTAACGATGTTTTAATTGTGTTGAGATTCGAAACCATAGATTTCAACGTTAATTGTTGAAATAGACGTTTTCGAGAAATAGAAGGAAATAATGGACTATAACACTGTTGTTATAGTAAATGATTTCCGAAAGGAAATGTTTTGTATAGTATTGGGATTTATATATCTATTTTAATTTCGAATCCCTATACTAGTGATTTTGGGACGTCGTAACGATGTTTTAAGCAACATTCGTTTTTGGCCCAAATAAATATGTTTAAGAGAATGATTTCCTTAAAGAATGAAATATATACTTAATTTCGATTGAAGTATATTGAATATTTTCCAAGTGTTGAAAATAAATAAAAATTGTGAATTACTTATGAATAAATAAGTATGGAAATGTTTTTCCAATATAAAGTGAATATTTTGAGAATTTATCTTTTTGAAGATAAACTGAAAAGAAATATTGAAATGAATAATTGAAAACGTATATCCATAGATATTTTGGATTATAAATTCACTAAGGAATTTATAAAAGAAAGTGGAATTTGTCTAAAAATAAATATTGATTTATTTTTGAAGTATTGAAATTATATATCTTGTAAAGATATTTTGTGAAATAAATAATTGGAAAATTATTTGGAATCTGGTGATGTGTGCATATCCATTGATAGTTCAATAACCG
The DNA here is from genome assembly GCA_030765085.1 of Allium cepa. Classification (NCBI taxonomy): domain Eukaryota; kingdom Viridiplantae; phylum Streptophyta; class Magnoliopsida; order Asparagales; family Amaryllidaceae; genus Allium; species Allium cepa. Next base: position 351,240,258 of record CM060928.1, read on the forward strand.
ACTATCAATATTTCCCTTTGAATGGGTATTTGATGTGATTTGTTTGAATGTGAATGCTACACTTATTTTTTTAAATAAGCGCTCACTATTCGGGTTAACCGGGAAAGGACCATGGGGTCGTATAACCCATTCCGAATATGTGATACGTCGTTATAATTGCATTGAAGATCGGTGTTGAAGACCCGGTATTTGCGAGAGCGATAGGATGACCTGTCGATTGTCTCTGCACTGAGTTGCAGCGGTATAGAGACTCCCTAAGTGATGGGAAATCCGATCAGGATTGTGAATATCCGGATTGCAAGGACTTCTTTGTAAGTGCCTTCGGTTTTGTTCGAGCCCGGAACAGACTTGTATGGATTGTGTGTCTGACATTACAAGTTGAGATATAAAGCCGATTTCTTTCAAATATATTTCTGTTGGTGGCGAAGAATTTATTCTTTAGCTTAACACCCTTCTCTGAGACGTACGAGCTCAGAGGTTATATAGTTGAAGTTATCAGCGATATATTCCCAATTTGGTAATGTGACATGCTGAGTGTTGCTGTAAATGATCATTGTGTTGATTATTGTGATAGGATCGTTTATTTGATCGTCTATCTTGGTGATCATTGTGTTGATCATTTTTTGACCCAAAGCATGGCTTTTATATAAAGTATGTTTTTGTGGACGCGACTTCGTCGAGCCTCACACCCCGGAAATGGTCAAAACAGGAAAGATGCGGCAAGGTTATGAGGGGTAGCACCCTTTAGGGTATGTACATTTCCTTGTGGATAGAGGTTGTATCATGGTATGGAGCCCAGATATTTAACCTATGTGGTTACTATGAATTTATTACTTTGTGGTTGTTGGTTTTCGGGATCCCGTGAGAAAGGTCGTTTACGATCGAGGAATGGCGTGCTCGTGTCAGTAGTTACCCAGTTAGGGGTAACCCGGCCTTGTGTTGGCAGAGTTCCGGTTTGGTTCTCGGGGATGTCTTTCCAGAGGCATTCTCATGTGGCAATGGGAAGTTCCTTGGCCTGACCATTTGTTGGAAATCCAATTCCCAATACGAAACTTGTACGGTTTTAGTTGTAGAACCTGCCATCTAATATGGTAGCTATTAGTAGGCATAATATAATGGTACCTATGCTGGCTAAGATTTATATTCTACTTTCGAAAGGAATTTTCTACACTATGCACTAGTAATAATATCAAATGTTCTTTTTAAATGCGTATCAAGCATCTTTGACTATCATAAGAAGAAATCTTCTCCAAGTCTGCGTTTGCATTGTGTGTGTGGCAGAAGGTCTTATGGTAGTCTCATTTTTAAAAGCATTGCGAATTGACTTTAAAAATATTCCTCTATTTTTGATTTTAAAGAAAATAAACTGTTTTGAGTTCTCACACCAGTCACATGACTGACTTGGAGTTTATTGTTTTCCTTCCTAAACTCTGGGTGCCCACTAATTTCCACACAGGCAGTTAAGAGTTAAGGTTTATCAGGATATTCTGGATATTCTGGAGTTACTGGAGGCAAGATGGATGGCATGGCGTATTACTAGTTATATAGTATTTTTTTCCGCTGCACTGTTTGTTGTTGTATGTTGTTGTACACTCTGATGATATGATGTAATGATGTAATGTGATGTAATGTAATAACTGATATGGTTCTTTGTTTAAAGATTATTCATTTATTTATTATATGTTGTTCCGCTGCGAATTGTGAGATTCTGATGTGATTCTGTTGTTTTCTGTTCCGTTCTATCTTTTCTATCTCTTCTCTATTCTTTTTTCCTTCTATTTTAAAATTTTCTATCTTCTTTTCCCTCTCTAAATTTTCTTTCTTCTTCTTTTCTTTTATCTAAAACCCCTAAGGGTTCGTATTTTCGTTCATCTTGAATTAAACAAAGGAGATTAGTGTCTATTCAAGGAGTACGGATTTACGGGTCTTTACAGACACCATATTGGTTAAATTAAATGATTTTTTAATCTTTAAATTTTGAGTTCAGTTAACTGGTATTTTGAAATAGAAATTGATTTATATAACTGAATTATTATCAAAATCCAAGTTTCATGTTAAAAATTGCAATTGATTTAATGGAACTGTTTAAAGGAATTAAATTGAAAATTTAAAGTTGAATTTGAATTATAATTAAAGTTACTGGAATTGAGTTATTAAAATCATTTGAAATATAACTTTGAATATATATTGAAATTGAAGTAGCTTAAATTGATATTCCAAACATGAGTTGAAATTGATGCAAATTACAAATATTATTTAGAATTTGAATGGAGATTTGAAATTAGATTTTGTTGATTTAGAAATTGATAATGGATCAATTATGTTGAAATGAAATAAATAGTAAATTGATATTAATTTCAAGTCCATATATAATTTAAACTATTTTAAATATTTTTTTAAAAGATTCTAATTATTAAGATCTTCAAATTGTTAAACTAATTTAACCTATATTAACTATATGAAATTATTTTAACCTATTTTAAACTATGTTAATTCATTTAATTTATTTTAAACTAATTAACCTATTTTAACTTATTTCAAATCTAATTAATCTATTATAAAGCTATTTAATCTATTTTAATTACTTTTAATCTGTTTTTAATCTATTTAACTATCTTAAATCAATTTAAAATTTTCTGTAATCTATAATAAACTATTTTAGAGTATTTTAACTATTTAAAAATTTATCCTTACTACGTTGAGTTATTTATAACTATCTGAACTGTTTTCTAAAGTTCAGACTAAGTAAAGTGGAAGTGTTTATACTCAAATTCTTGATTTAAAAGCGAATACGATTAAATGATGAAATTACCTAAGTTGGGATTTATATAACATATTTTGAGTAAGCAGGGTGATTTTGAAATAAGGATTTAACCTCTTCTGAATATGATTTTGAAAGTGAATATAGTGAAAGTGAATATGATTTCGAAAGAGATATGATTTGAAATCGAATATGATATTTTGATATAAATTGTAAATTGAATTTTTGAAATGTAAAAGTACCATCCGCCGTGAAATAAACGTTTGGTTGTTAAAGAGACCAGGATCTGATATTTTCATACTCTCTGCCAATACCGAAAACCACTTTAACAACTATGTACATGGCGGAGATTACAGAAATGAAATAGGATGGTTTGGTGAATGGTTCCGTCTGAGGTATTTACGTGACCCTGACTCTCTTGAGTCAGCTTGATGTGACTAAGACATGAGCCATGCCGGGCCAAGTGAGGTCGCACTTCCGATCGGACACAATACCATATTATGACTTTGTGATGATTTGGTGGCCACCCCTTGATTTTGATTTGGGAGTGTGTTTCGAGGTGGGCGGTAGTAGCTGCTATGTGTTACCACCAGGCCGGATCCGCAATTGGTATATCTACCCTGGCATTGCCTCGAGTGCCGTGTTCATATGCACTATCGCGCCTTCTACGAGTTTGTTTTGTGTTGTACCAGTGGAGTGCCCCTGATAGCCTAGCCGTAGGTGGATTTTACAGTATCTATATAGACTACAAAATTATATAAAATGTGTTAAGGGGAATACGGGTAACGCCTTTATGCTACTTTAATACTTTACTGTAGACATATTATTATAGCATATTGTACTACATAGTAGATAGTTTAATGGATTCTTAGGAGATGTGAATCCCGAACATCTATTAAGTTATTGCACTCACGTTAGACACCGGATAAGGAATGTCAAATCCCGTAAATATCTTTGACGCGTCGCACTCATACTTACCGTTGATTTAACTTACATATGATCTTTTAGTTCCGACTCGAATGTTTTTTTCTTTTCAATTCGCTCGGGTCAGCCTGAGCATTTCAGGGTTGAAGACCTTATTTCCGTAAGACGAAGACAAAGATTTGTACTAATAATATTTATTATATTTATTCCGCTGCATCATGTTGTTCCGCTGCATTTGTTTATGTCTTAATTCCTATTTTACGTAACTTTGACTTTTGTGTTGTAAAAGAATAATCAAATGTATTTATATAGCAGCTTCATGAACTTTTATTTGATTATTATATTTTGTCATTGTGCTGCAAGACACTGTATTTGTGTTTATCTTTCTCTGCTTTTTCTTATTTACTTCAATAGCAATCTGCCCTTTTGTATGATTTGGGTCTGACGTATGTGGTTTATCGTCGACTTGATCTGTCCAAAAACATGGGTCGTTACATATAGAAAAAACAGTTTAGTGGGATCCAACTGGATTTTTCAAAAATGTTGAAAATAATTTCGTATATAGTTATATATGATTTGTTCGAATGATGTATGAAAGGTATTGTATGATTTGAATTTATTGGATGTTAGGTTGGCAATGGTCGAGATTTTGGTATTTTAAAATATCAAGAATATAGATATTGAATGTTGAAAGGGAATTAAAAAGGGATTTTTAGGAGGAAATATTTATATAGTGAATTTTGGACTCAATCAAAAGAAATGTATTTGGATAAAATAAATAGTTTAATTTTAGAATTTATACTTGGTAATTTCGGAATATGGAAAGATAGAGATTTTGGAATAATTTAAATAAAAGAATTTTAAAGAATATAAACTTAAGCAATATTCGTTTAAGTGTAAAAAAGTTTTAAAATCGAGTTTAAATTAGTTTGGAAAATAAAAGGTAATTTGAAAATAAAATATAAAATTGTTATACTAGATTTTAAATAAGATTTTGAGTTATTAAAAGGAAGTGGAATCTGAATTAGTTGGATTTTGAAATATAGCTGTGGTATTTAAGAAACTAATTTAAAAATGAACTTCAATTCAGAAATCGGTTTAAATCGATTAAGTGTTGTGAAACCGTTAAAAATGGAAAATAAGACTATGGAAATCATAAACAAGGTAAGTGATTATCAGTGGAAATTGAAGTTATAAATTCATGGGGAGGATTTATAAGGAAATGGGGAAATAAGCGTAAAAATAAATGACAGACTTATTTTTAGAAAAGGGAAAAGGGAATTTATGAAATTGGGATGTAAATCAAATTGGAAATAAATCAGGATGGATTTATTAATATTAGACTAGCTATATGGGAGTTGAATTTTTTTCCTGTGAAGTTAAGTTTATTTTAAAACGGGGATTTTTAAGTTTTAACTAGAAAATTTAAAAGTGTCTAAGAATATTTTAGAAAATTAATTATTTAGTTGTTCAAAATTGTTTAAAGTATAATTAAGTAGTTTTATAAACTGTTGATATTAAGTTAATTGTTATTTAAGAATTAATCAGCATTATTATTTTAAGAGATAGATTAACCTTTATTCATATTATTTTATAATAACTTTTTATTTAAAGAGTAATTGCCTAAAATTAACTTGGGGATTATTATTGAAATTTTATAAGTATTATTTTGTAAATTTATTTAATAAAATTTTCGTATGAAATAGTATGCTTTAATGGTGTAACCGGAGGCAGTGAGCGCCTGTAGTTAAGTTTTGGGTTTCTTTGGGATAGAGACGTAACCATTGAGCTATGATCCATGGTTGATACCGAAGTGGTACTTTCCACATTATTTTTAAAAAGGGTTTCAAATATTTTTGAAAGATAGTTTACGAATTTACTAAATTCTATAAGATAAGTACATACTTTTGAATAAAAAGATTTAATTTATATAAAAATTAAATAAAAATGAGACTTGATGTTTCAATGGAAAATGAAATATTTGGTTGAATGATTGTTTATTGATAGTTAAATAACCGACTATCAAATCTGGATCCAAATATAACTTCGAAAATATCTAGGAGAAATACGGGAATTATATGGTATAGCTACCACTCGAGGTGCTATACTATACGTATAAACTCATTTCGTTCTTCTAGGACGTTTATAAGGAAATTCGTCCATAAACAGTTAGAAAGTGGTCTCCGATCTTATTTTGGTCTGTTTATTTCTAAAGGAACCGGGGTTGAATTTACCGAAAATATAGAATGTTGTTTCGAAGAGATCGGGATCGGATAAGTTATCCCTAAACTACTTCGATCCAACGAGTACATTTTCAAAAGGAAAACAAGAGCATGGAGTTGAAGATGGAGCAATGAAGTGCAAGGGCTAATTTCTACTATTCCTGAGGATTTTTTCCAAAATGGATGTGGTGGTAGTTGGGCCTACGGTTCCGTTCGGACCCATAACGGAATTGTATGGATGAGTGCTATTAGTACATTGTCATTGGAGGACAATGAGCATTCTATGTGAAATTTCCTTTAAAAAGGTAATCGTAGCCTGTAGCCTCATCAACCGGGAATGACTAAAAAGCAAGGAAGATGTAGCAAGGCTAAGTGGGTCGCACCCAATTAGGGTTTGTTTACCACCTTTCTAGATACCCTCGAATATTATTACCATCATTCATGGAAGGAGCTCAGAAAGGGTGGGAACACCCGGGGAGATAGCATATTCGGTCTATCTACCGGTCTGGTATTGCAAGGGATCCTGGCGTGGTTCTCGGTATGCTGTTTTTAAACGTTTCTGTGACCCGTGGTACCCTAGTGCATAGTCATTCATATGGAATCCATTCTCCAATACATGCCTTTACGGTTTTGATTGTAGAGCCTAGTATGTTGGAATTTAATTAATGTAACAATTTCAGCTATTTGAATAAGTATTTATATGTAGACTATTATAATATAAGAGGATTCCATATGAAATGTTTTGGTTATCGTAAGGTAAAAACAAGTCATGTTTATTTGTGGTGTGGTCTTACGAGATACCTTTGTTTTTTCAAAGGATTTTGATAACTTTAATAATTCAAATTGAGTGTGTTTTCTCACGCTGGTTTTCTAGACTGACTCAGGTGTTATTTTATTATAATGCTCAGGTCAGACCTAGTATTACAGATACAGGATAGGACACTAGGGAGCTTAGGAGACGAGCTTAATGACGAAGACGTATTTTACCTATCTGATTTATGTTCCGCTACGATTGTGAGATTCCGTGTTGTTATTTTCTATTTTCTTCTTCTACCTCTTTCTTCTTTTTCCTTAACGATATGGTATTTCCCGCATTCGATTACTCAACATATAATACAGTGAACGTATCTATGTAAATTTTCGGAGGTCGAAAATCTCGGTCGTGACACTTGGTATCAATGTAGAAGGTTAAGTGAGAACTTAGCTCTGGTGAGGATTACTCATTAGAGATAGGGTCAGTAGCATCCTCGAATAAGCTTGAGAGTATTTATGAATATGAGCGCATATTTATTTGTGAATATAAAATCATTTTATATTGTGTTGATTGGTTTGTTGAGTGGCTTATGGATTCTGATTAATATGAGTAATTAACGTTATTGATAGGGATCATTAAATACTTGAACAGAGCAATTCGACATAGTATTGTTTTGAAATGGGGTAAATGAAATAATTTTACCCAAATTATTTTATATATAAAAGGAAAAATTTTCTTAAATTATTATGGTTATAAATGGTTTGCTTGGTTGCTAGGAAAATGATAATATTAAATTATTATCATTGTTGTTGTTGTGGTGATTGAAATAAAAGTTGAGATTATAGCCAAAGGTTAAGAAATTAATTCATATAACAAAATGGAATTTGTGAATATGAGTTTATAAATTTGATTTATAATTTGAAATGGAATGAAGTTCCAGGGGAGTATTTAAATATGGTATGGTTTATAAAAAGGATTTAAAAGTTGGAAATGTGGGAATTTAATTTCCCGTTGGATTTGAAAATGATTTTCAAAGGCTTTGGAAAAATAATAGTGATATTATTTGGAAATATTTTTGAATTGGAAATGAAATTTATTGGGATTTTGAAAAAATATATTTAAAAAGGTTTTAAAAGGAAATAAAAGCACTGAACTCACTTCGGTCGTTGGAAAAATAATTCCGATAATGATCGCGACATCATCGGTGTTCATTTTCGAGTTTCCAAGGGAGGGATCGCTACCTCAATGATTTGCATTGGAGTTTGTTTGCAAAATGGTTTTGGTTTTGAAATTCAAAGGGATATTTGATATACCAATTTTTTTGGGTATATATGATTTTAAAAATGATTTGAAATAATTTGGGAATAATGGGTAAATATTGGGATTTTATTTGGAAATGTTTTATGGAATATTAGCAAGTTTAACTTAAGAAATTTTGAAATTTGATTACTGGAATGGAATTAAACTTAACTTAAGCTTAAAAATAAGAGTGGATTTGAGAATTTAGCCTGAGTAGGCTAAATGAAAAAAAGTTATTAAAATAGAATTTATTAAGATTGAAAATAAAATGCATGGATGAACTAATTAATTCAATTAGTAAGTAAATGGAATTGAAATTGAATATTGGAATGATATTTAATTCGAATTATGTTAATTAAAGTGAAATTGAAAATTTAGCTTGAGTTGGACTAAATAAAATGAATTCTGGAAATAAAATATAATTTGAATAGAAAGAGATGAAGTGGAAAAAAACATAAGAGCTTGTATAAAATGTTTATAATAGACTTAAGAAATTGATGGCGAAATTCTTAAGTAAAATTGGTATTGGGAAATATACTAAGTAAGTATTTGAATGAAGATTAAATAAAAGGTGTGTAAAACGATAAGTATGAATAATTGATAAAAATGAAATAAATGTGAATAAAAGTGTTTGATATAGCTAAGAATCAATTGAGATAAATACATAAGTTGTACGTATATTTTTTAATTCGTATGACGATTTAATCTAGATTCGAGCACAGAATTTTGAGATAATTTATACCGATCCAAGATAGGATATTTCGCTCGGTTTTCGACGACGAGCACAGGATATGGATTTTTGATTGATTCTGGAATTCTCTATCATAGTATACGGCTATGCAGGAGAATGAAAATTTTTGTAACAACCCGCATATTTTACGATTGTGTATTTAAATATTTTATTTAAATATTAGTCGGATTATAGTCCGAAATGCTATTTTTTGGCAAATAGTCAAATTAGGACTCGAGACCATTTCCATTGAGTTCAAAATGACGTTTGCGACCTTTTTGAGTATAAACATCGATATTTTTGGAGTTAGCTAGAATTTCAACCTTTTCACTTAGGGCTTTGGGTTTGGGTTTCAGCCCATTAACACCAACTTAAGACTCTAGCTCCACCCCACTCCTCTTCATCCTTTTCATTTCTATTTTCTAACACTTCAAGCTTTAGGAATAATGGGGGAAGAGATTGGAAATTAGAATTCCTAAGCCCTAGCTCCTTTGCAAAATTCAAGTTCTAACTCCAAAATCAAAGAGAAGCTTAGGTAAGCATCTCCTTCTTCTTCTCCATCTCAATCTCTCTCCAATTTCAAAAATTCCCTATAACCTAATTTGGGAAACTTTGGCTTATGATTTTAGATTGGAGCTTTTAGAGTTGGGATTGAAGAGTAGTTGATCCTTCTTTGTTTTCAAGCTTCTCCTTCATTGTTTTTGAGAAAAAGGTAAGATTTTTATCTCGCATCCATGTCTATAACTATCATTATTGTTAGGTATGAATTCCTAATATCTATTCACGTTCATTTGGTTTTGATTTGAATTGATTTGGAGAACATTTCATTTTTGGTGTTTTAAAGTTAAATCTTAAAAAATCCTAGCTTTGATGCTTGAACATGTTTTTGGGGTGAGTAGAAGAGCCTATAGGACTGGGTTGTCGCATGGCATAAATCCCTAGTTGCAATTGCTCGATCGATCGGCTCCGTTTGGATCTTGCCCCTTTGGGGACTAGGCTAGAAATACTGGAAAATAGGTTCCATTCGATTGGCTCTCTGAGTCCAGTCGACTGATCTGGAGCCTGAGAGTTTTCCAGCATTGGGCTAGTCGATTGAACTCAGTGTCCAGTCGACCAACCTGCTGCTACATCCCAATTTGCGTATTTTGCTTGAAATTCCAATTTTTATCGATTCAAGATTATCCGAGTTGTTCTTATCATTTATACGACTTTGATGACTTCTATTTCGGGATTTTTTGGGAATATCCATTTTGATGGATTTGGTATCGATTCTTTGGATTTAATTCACGTCTTCGAATGTGAATTTTGGTGATTGATTGTGTATACAATCATTTCTATGGTTTGTCACTTTTAAATACAAATGTTTCTATACTAGTAGTAAATATTCAAACTCTTTCTGAAAGATTATTTCAACTCTATTTTTAATACAAAGCTTGTTTCTAAAACTGTTTTTCAATCTATTAGTATACACAAACCTTTACTTCATTCGTTTGAGAAATCTAACTAAACGGCTTAGTAAAACTAAGTGGTATGAAACGCTTGCGTTTACTTCATCGGTTAATTTTTGGACTTGTTCGATTGAAATTCTTGTGACAATTTTATGAGTGGAGATCTACAATTTGTTCGCGAATATTTAAGTTAAGCCAGTGGTTATGGGACATGAAGCTAAACTCATTTATTTACTAGCTTACTGTAATCCACACCTTTTATTGATCATTGATGATCATTTTGTGATTAGACTTGCGATATGCGATGTCTCTTTGTCCACGCAGGGGGCTATACCTCGTTTTATTAAGTTTCGTCTCATTTCTTCTATAGGATAACGACATATGCGTTCTTTGGAGTTTCGACTCATTCTTGTAGGCTAGCGACCCATGTTCCTTTATGGAGTTCGGCTCATCGGACGTATCGTTGTACTACGTCGTTGTTCCAGCTTATCAGGTTCATTGGGCGTACTGTTATACTACGTCGTTGTTTCGAATTATTCGAATTTCAGGTTCCTCGGACGTACCGTTGTACTACGTCGTTGCACCTGCTCTATGGTTAGCGACCATGGGATAGCGTCTCGTTTGTGATACACGTGTTGGAGAGTTTTCATGCTCCCGTTTATGATAGGCCTCCCCCTTTTTTGTGATTTCTGGATTTCTAATTGATGATTTCTAGAATTTGGGTTTCTCCAATTTTTATGATTGGCATTGTTATGTTAGCCAATATTTGTGGTTTGGTGAATATGTTAAAGAATATGACATTCTTTTTTGTGTTATGAGATTTTTGAGATATTGTATGATTTTGTTGTTGTTAAATGTATACTTTTCATAGTATGGCATAATTGATATCATACGTTTTCGTTATATCTCTTATTTTATCTTATTTTATATGATATTTATAGCTAGACTGATCCATTTATTATTTTCTTATTAAATAATACCCGAGTCAGACCAAGATGTTACAGGTGCTTCTGCTTGACTCCTTATCAGGAATCGTCATCTGACTTTGTCTAACTACAATAGATTGGTATTTTTGTTGTTATACCTTTGAGATAGAGACTCCTTGATGTATACATATTCTTTTGTCTAGCACTTGTATCTATTCTTTTGTGATGTTGTGGATCTTGTTTGACCACTACTCTGATGTACACTTCTATGTGTTATATTCATATCTATTACTGCCTTTGTGATATGAATATCTATGACCGATTTATGTTATGTTGATTTCTATATTTATTTCCGAAGACCACATAGCCACTGTGTAGTGGCTTTGAGTTTGTATCGGAATGTCGGATTCCCTTTTGAAATGAAATGCATGTTTTACTATCTGACATATTCGTGCTCGCACAAAGCAATTACATGGATGGTCACCCCTCAACAGCCTTATTTTTCGTGCTAGTTGATGGCACTACTCCGTAGTGTCCTTGGCTAGCATGAGTGTAGAGGTGGGGAGTCACAGCTTGGTATCGGAGCCAAACTTTGGAACAATGTAGAATAATTTAACAAGGATCATCATCCTAAGTCCATCTTAGGAGTCGTGCCTTAGGGTTTTATTCGAGTCATTGGACCCGTTCTATCCTATTTTCATTGTGATGCCTTGTCTTATCAATCATTATTGTTTGATATTCATTCTGAGAATAACTTTTTCTTTTTCTTTCTTTCTTTCTTTCTTTCTTTCTTTCTTAAAGAAGAGAAATGGTTAGACCTGGCCGTCTCAGTGTTGGTCAATCGAGTGCTACTCCTCAGGATGAAGTATTTATGTCAGCGCAACAGCTTCTTGATCTTGTAAAGAATGCTCAAGCTGTCGAACCTCTTCTAGAGCCTACTCACCCAAAATCTGGATTTGCACGCTTGTGCAGTGATTATACCAACTTGGGTGGGAAGACATTCAAGGGTTCCAAAAGCATTATTGAAGTCCAAGCTTGGCTTAGAACATGTGATCGCATCTTTACTCGCATGAATCTTATTGATCTTCATCGAGTCCAAGTGGCTTCTAGTATGCTCCAAGAAAGAGCATTAGATTGGTATGAGCGTCTGACTTCTGAAATTATTGAAGCAGATCTTACTTGGGAGCAATTTCGAAAATGATTCGAATCAAAATTTGTGCTGGAAGCTGAAAAAGTAACTTTGGCCCGGCGTTTCATAGACCTTGATCAAGGTGAATCTTCTATGACGGACTAAGTCGCATCTTTTGAATCTATTTCTAAATACGAGGTTGAATATATAAATACTATATTGAAGAAAAATCAGGGGTTTGTCTATGACTTGAATAAGAATCTCAACAAGCCATTACTTCTGAAATTATAAGTTACTTTTGATCAGCTTGTTGATATCGCTCTTCGACTTGAAGAGGCAGATAAGGAGAGTGATGTTGAAGTTGTGGGTACCAAACCGAGCTTCAACAACAAGAAGAAAAGGCCTATTAAATTCAAGGGCCATAATCCTAACAAGAAAGGGAAGCAAGCAACTTCGGTAGCAAAGACTCCTACCCCTAGTAGTGGGCAATGCTACAATTGTGGTTCTAAGGACCATTATGCTAATAGATGTTTGAAGCCTCTCTTTTGCCGCTATTGCAAAAATATGGATCATCTTATATCGTCATGTCCCAAACTTCAAAGCAAGAAAGAGGGAAAGCTAAATGTTGTGCAAGTCCCTAGTAACACTTCTCGCGATCAAGGTATTTTCATCCTATCCTTGATGGCATTATTATGTTTCGTGATCAACCTATTCGGGTTCTTTTTGATACGGGTGCATCCCTTTCTTTTATATCAAAAGAACTTGTTGATACTTTTTCCTTAACTGTTATGGCTTTAATGACTTCTTTGAGAATTGTGAATCCGGTTGGTGGATCCACAACACTTAGTTTGCTTTGTAAAGATGTCGAGATTATTTTGTGTGATTTTTCTTTCCGAGCTGATTTGCATGTCATGCGTTACTTAGGCTTCGGAATGGTTTTGGGAATGTATTGGCTTAACCGTTATGAAGCCAATATCCTATGTCCTGAGCGCACTATTCATCTTTGACATCCTCAATCTGTTAAGTAGATTTCTATTATTCTTAAAAATTCAGATTCCAACTTGGTAGCATCTTTATATTCTTTAGATCCTCATGATGACGATAATGATGATGAGGAAGATGTCATTTCTCTCATTCACGTTGTTCGGGAATTTCCCGATATATTTGAGCCCGTTTTAGGATTACCCTCTAAGCGAGCCATTAAGTTTAGAATTAATCTAATTTATGGAGCTTTACTTATTACTCATCCTCCTTATCGTATGTCCAATAAAGAAAATGAGGAGATGCGCAAACAATTATCCGAATTGGAAGAGAAGCAATTTATTCGTTCTAGTTCCTCTCCTTGAGGAGCTTCAGCTATTTTTGTGAAGAAATCCGATGGTACACTTAGGCTTTGCGTTGACTACCGCAAGCTTAATGATCTTACTATCAAGAATAAATATCCATTACCTCGGATTGATGATCTATTCGATCAACTTAGCGGTGCTAGAGTCTTTCCACAGTTAGACTTAGCAACCGATTTTCATCAGCTTCGTATTGGAGAGGATAACATTCCTTTGACATTATTATGTACTCGTTATGGATCGTATGAATGCTTGTTATGCCATTTGGTTTAGCGAATGCTTCGGCTTATTTCATTGACCTTATGAATCAAGTTTTCAAAGACTTCCTCGATCGATTTGTTCTCATCTTTATAGATGACATTCAAGAGCATGAAAAACATCTTCGGATTGTGTTGGAAACTTTTAGGAGCAATCAATTGAAAGCAAAATTTTCTAAGTGCCACTTTTGGCAATCTCGTGTGAAATTTCTTGGTCATATCATTTCTGAATCTGGAATTTCCGTGAATCCTTCAAAAATAAAGCGATTCAAGATTGGAAGAGACCAGAGAGTGTGATGGAAATTCGTAGCTTTCTTGGATTGGCGGGTTATTACCGTCGGTTCATAAAGGACTTTTCTAAAATTGTCGTGCCTCTTACTAGGTTGACAAAGAAAGGAGTTAGATACATTTGGTCGGACAAATGTGAAGCTTCTTTTCAGAAATTAAAAGAACTCCTTTCCGATGCCCCCATTCTTGTGATTCCCCAAGGGAACCAAGATTTTATTGTTTATACCGATGCTAGTCGTGTTGGTTTGGGAGCCGTTCTTATGCAAAGGAATCGTGTTATTGCTTATGCTTCTATGCAATTAAAGCAGCCGAGACTAGATACGCCACTCATTATTTAGAGCTCGTGGCTATTGTTTTCGCCCTTAGAATTTGGCGTCATTATCTTTTGGGAGAAAAATTTGTTCTCTACACCGATCTTGAATCTTTGAAGTATTTGTTTTCTCAAAAGGAACTTAATTTGCGTCAACAATGTTGGCTCGAGTTCCTTGCATCTTATAATCTTGATATTTTTTATACTTCCGGAAAGGGAATCGTGTTGCCGATGCCCTTAGTCGTAAGCAACAAGCGCTTGTTTCTATGATGATATCCGAATGGAACGATCTCGGGACATTGTCCACTTGCGAGATTCGAGATCATGAATCCGATTTATGTTCATCTTTTGTTTTATGTAGGCTTGAGGCTTATCCTTATCTTTTAGACCGCATTCTTGAGGCCCAAAAGCGGGATCCTGAATTGGCTCTTCTTAGCTAAAGTTGTAGGGATAAAGTTGATATTGAAGGTTTGAAAGACTTTGATATTGATGCTCGTGGCGGTATTCGAAAATTTGGTAGACTTATCGTGCCCAATATGAGTGATCTTCGTAAAAGATATTTTAGAAGATTCTCATCATTCTAAATTTACCATTCTTCCCAGTAGCAGTAAAATGTACACGGATATGAAGCGACTTTATTATTGGGATGGAATGAAATCTGATATTGCTAACTTTGTTAAGCGTTGCATAACTTGCCAACTCGTTAAGGCCGAGCATCAAAGGCCCGGTGGGTTATTTCAAGCTTTGGACATTCCAATTTGAAAATGGGATCAAATTTTCATGGATTTCATTGATGGTCTTCCCCGTTCTCGTTCGGGTCATGATAGCCTGTGGGTGATAGTTGACAGACAAACAAAATCCGTCCATTTTATTCCCGTTTGGTCCAATCGGACCGTACCTCTTTTAGCCAAACTATATGTTAAAGAAGTTGTTAAATTACATGGAGTTCCTACTTCTATTTTTAGCGATCGTGATCCATTATTTACTAGTGGATTTTGGAAGAGTCTTCAAAAAGCTTTGGGAACAAAGCTTAATTTTAGCACCGCTTATCACCCTCAGTCCGATGGACAAACCGAGCGTGTGAATCAAACTCTTGAAGATCTTCTTCGTGCATGTGTTCTTGATTTTGGTGGAAGTTGGAAAGATCACATTTCTCTTGTTGAGTTTTCCTATAACAATAGCTTCCAATCTGGTATTGGTATGGCACCTTTTGAGGCACTCTATGGAAAGCCATGCCGATCTCCTTCTTGTTGGCTTGAAGCCGGTGAGAAGCTGGTTTTAGGTCCTGATTTTATTCGTGATTCCATATAAAAGATTGACCTTATTCGTCATAGGATGAAAGAAACTCAAAGTAGGCAAAAATCCTATGCCGATAACCGAAGAAGGAAATTAGAATTTTCTGTGGGAGATTTGGTGTTTATTCATGTTTCACCTATGAAGGGTGTTGTGCGTTTCAGTCGATCGGGAAAATTAGTACCTCGATATATTGGTCCATTTCCCATCACCGAACATATTGGTTCCTTGGCTTATCTCCTTTTTTACCGGCTCAGTTTTCTGCTATTCATTATGTTTTTCACGTCTCTCAACTACGGAAATGCCTTCGAGATTCCGATTCTATTTTTGAGCCCAGTGTTGTTGAAGAAATTGAAGTTTCGCCTAATTTAACTTATGAGCAGCATCCTATTCGTATCATTGCATCGTAGGTAAAATGCATTCGAAATAAAGATGTCCCTCTTGTGAAAGTTCAATGGTCCTTAAATCCTAAGGATTGTTCTTGGGAATCTAGAGAGTTCATCGAGCGGACACATCCGGACTCACTTTCTCGTGCTCTTAGAGGTGAACTTCTTATTTCAAATTTCTTTTGTGTTGATAAGCTTCTATGGTTGTTACTTTTTATATTCTTCTTAAATATTGCGAGGACGTAATTTCTTTAAGGAGGGGAGTCTGTAACAACCCGCATATTTTACGATTGTGTATTTAAATATTTTATTTAAATATAGCATCGTTAGTCGGATTATAGTCTGAAAAGCTATTTTTTGGCAAACAGTCAAATCAGGACTTGGGACCATTTCCATTGAGTTCAAAATGATGTTTGCGACCTTTTTGAGTATACATCGATATGTTTGGAGTTAATTTCGACCTTTTCACTTAGGGCTTTGGGTTTGGGTTTCAGCCCATTAACACCAACTTAAGACTCTAGCTCCACCCCCACTCCTCTTCATCCATTTCATTTCTATTTCCTAACACTTCAAGCTTTAGTAATAAATGGGGAAGAGATTGAAAATTAGAATTCCTAAGCCCTAGCTCCTTTGCAAAATTCAAGTTCTAACTCCAAAATCAAAGAGAAGCTTAGGTAAGCATCTCCTTCTTCTTTTCCATCTCAATCTGTCTCTAATTTCAGAAATTCCCTATAACCTAACTTGGGAAACTTTGGCTTATAATCTTAGATTGAAGCTTTTAGAGTTGGGATTGAAGAGTGGTTGATCCTCCTTTATTTTCAAGCTTCTCCTTCATTGTTTTTGAGAAAAGGGTGAGATTTTTATCTCACATCCATGTCTATAACTATCATTATTGTTAGGTGTGAATTCCTAACATCTATTCATGTTTATTTGCTTTTGATTTGAATTGATTTGGTGAGCATTTCAATTTTTGGTGTTTTGAAGTTAAATCTTTAAAAATCCTAGCTTTGATGCTTGAACATGTTTTTGGGGTGAGTCGAAGAGCCTATATGACTGGGTTGTCGCGTGGCATAAATCCCTAGTTTCAATTGCTCGATCGATCGGCTCCGTTTGGATTATTGCCCCTTTGGGGACTAGGCTGGAAATACTGGAAAATAGGTTCCAATCGACTGGCTCTCTGAGTCTAGTCGACTGACCTGGAGCCCAGAGTTTTCCAGGCATTGGGCCAGTCAACTGAACTCAGTGTCCAGTCGACTGACCTGCTGCTTCATCCCAATTTTCCTATTTTGCTTGAAATTCCAATTTCATCGATTCATGATTATCCAAGTTGTTGTTATCATTTATATGACTTTGATGACTTCTATTTCGGGATTTTTGGGGAATATTCATTTTTGATGGATTTGGTATTGATTTCTTTGGATTTTATTCAGGTCTTCGAATGTGAATTTTGGTGATTGATTGTGTTTATAATCATTTCTATGGTTTGTCACTTTTAAATACAAAGGTTTCTATACTAATAGTAAATATTCAAACTCTTTCTCAAAGATGATTTCAACTCTATTTTAAATACAAAGCTTGTTTCTAAAACCGTTTTCCAATCTATTAGTATACACAAACCTTTACCACATTCATTTGAGAAATCTAATTAAACGGCTTAGTAAAACTAGTGGTATGAAATGCTTGCGTTTACTTCGTCGGTTTATTTTTGGACTGGTTCGATTGAAACTCTTGTGACAATTTTATGAGTAGAGATCTACAATTTGTTCGTGAATATTTAAGTTAAGCCAGTGGTTATGGGACATGAAGCTAGACTCATTTATTTACTATCTTACTATAATCCACACTTTTTATTGACCATTGATGATCATTTTGTGATTAGACTTGCGATATGCGATGTCTCTTTGTCCACGCAGGAGACTATACCTCGTTTTATTGAGTTCTATCTCATTTCTTTTATAGGATAACGACCTATGCATTCTTTGGAGTTTGGACTCATTCTTGTGGGCAAGCGACCCCTGTTCTTTTTTGGAGTTCGGCTCATCGGACATACCATTGTACTATGTCGTTGTTCTGGCTTATCAGGTTCATCGGGCGTACAATTGTACTACGTCGTTGTTTCGAATTATTCGAGATTCAGATTCCTTGGGCGTACCGTTGTACTACGTCGTTGCACCGGCTCTATGGTTAGCGACCATGGGATGGCGTCCCGTTTGTGATACACGTGTTGGAGAGTTTTCATGCTCCCGTTTATGATAGGCCTCCCCTTTTTTGTGATTTTTGGATTTCTAATTGATGATCTCTAGAATTTGGGTTTCACCAATTTTTATGATTGGCATTGATATGTTAGCCAATATTTGTGGTTTGGTGAATATGTTAAAGAATATGACATTCTTTTTGATCTTATGAGATTTTGAGATATTATATGATTTTTGTTGTTGTTAAATGTATACTTTTCATAGTATGACATAATTGATATCATACATTTTCGTCATATCTCTTATTCTATCTCATTTTATATGATATTTATAGCTAGACTGGTCTGTTTATTATTTTCTTATTAAATAATACTCGGGTCAGACCGAGATGTTACATGTGCTTCTGCTTGACTCCTTATCTGGAATCATCATCCAATTTTTGTCTAACTACAATAGATTGGTAGTTTTTGTTGTTATACCTATGAGATAGAGGCTCCTTGATGTATACATATTCTTTTGTCTAGCACTCGTATCTATTATTTTGTGATATTGTGGATCTTGTTTGACCACTACTCTGATGTACACTTCTATGTGTTATATTTATATCCATTTCCACCTTTGTGATATGGATATCTGTGACTAATTTATGTTATGTTTATTTCTATATTTGTTTCTGAAGACCACATAGCCACTGTGTAGTAGCTTTGAGTTTGCATCGGCATGTCGGATTTCCATTTGAAATGAAATGCATGTTATATTATCTGACATATCTGTGCTCGCATAAAGCAATTACACGGATGGTCGCTCCTCAACAGCCTTATTCTTCGTTCTAGTTGACGGCACTACTCCGTAGTGTCCTTGGCTAGTGTGAGTATAGTGGTGGGGCGTCATAATTTCTAATCAAGGAACCAGATTTGAGTCTGCACTAGAGAGTCGTGTAAACGATACTAGTTCGAAAGTGAAATTGTGTGATCGAGCAAGCGATCAGAGTTGATATTACGTCCGGATGATTTATGACATCGTAAGGGCTTAAGTAAACCAAATGTTGAAAATTTTGAAAAGGAATAAATAAAATGATTTTGAATTGTATGATTGGATATTATTGATAAATAAGGTGCAGGTATTTAAAAGCAAAAGCTAAATTAATGTCTTCAATTTCAAGAGTAAAATTTGATTGCTCGACATAAAGGTACGTTTCTAAATTATGTTTAAAATTAATGGTTTTCTGATTGAGCCAGTTGGCTATTGTTTTTTTGATGATTTGGTCCGGTAGAGGAGTTTTGTAGTTTTTCGGATCTAGCCGCGTAAGGGAGACCTGGCGAAATTTCTCAAAATTTAAGGAGTTAGAAAAATTTTGAAGAAAATTTTGATAATTTAAAAATTGGTTTTAAATTATAATTTGAATGATTGAGGGGATAATATTGGGTGCAATCTATGGATGAATTTGGAAATTAGTAAAGTAGATATTGTGTTTACAATAAATTGATTTGGAAAGTTGTTTAAACTGATTGGTTTGGGAAAAATAAGAAGTTTTGAACCATTCTTCTTACCTTGCAATTTCAAGGACGAAATTCTTATAAAGGGGATGAATATAACGACCTAGAATTTTGGATATTTGAAATTGGAATATTTAATTGACTTTAAATATTTAAAATTTATTTTTTTTAACTTGAATTTCTAGTATAAAGATTTATTGGGTAATTTAATTATTTAATTTAATAATTGAAAATCAGTTAAATTATTGAATCTGGAGTTTTAAGCTTGTTAAAAATAATTAAGGCTTATAAAATTTATATTAATAATAATGAAAATAATGAAACTTTTTAAAATGAATTTAAAAGTGATTTGTTCAGTTTTGAAAATATATCGTTTGAATTAGCGTATAAAAATAGCTTTTCGAGACATAGTCTCGGAATCCGATGGGACCAGTTCCATTGGATCTGTAATAGTGTATTATTATCAGATTTTAAATTTCTTAGTGTTTGGGGTTATCATTTGATCTATAAAATATAAAGGCGCTGAAATTAATATCGTAATTCAATATAATAATTGGGTCCAAAAAGCTATCCTCTCATATGATCGAATTATGTCTCGAAATATTTTCCATTACATTTGAAATAGGTGTGTAACATTATGAATGCCTAACGGCATGCCTCGATAGGGGTATGAGATTTTGAGTTACGCAATCGGGATAATTTTAAATTTTAAACATATATATATATATATATATATATATATGACTATATATGTATATTTTACTTGACCATATCTTCATCAGCCAAAATTCCCTTCACCTCAACTTACCATTAGCCATCTCACTTTCTTTTAAATCGTGTCCCTCTCTTTTAAAAAAATAGCACGCGAGGCTTGAAAAAAGAAAAAAAGAAACAAAGAGGTGTGTCGGCCTTAAATATGGAATGAAGGAAATATGAGCCTCGTTTGAAATCAACTTGTACCTTCGTTCGTCATTTCAAAATCCCCCCAAGCTTATTCACTTTCACGAAGACAGGAAACAAAAAAGTGATGGCCGACACTTCGAAATGAAAAAAATATAAATTCTATCATTCCTCATAAATATCCAAATTTCAGTTCTTGTTACTCATATCCGCTAGGAATTAAACTGGGATGGGCTAACGAAGGGTGCGGCATCAATTCGTAGGGTTCGACAGTTATGTGGAGAATTGAATGATTGGTTTTGAAATCATGGAGGCTGGGAGTGGTTGCGGACGTGATTTAGGAGTGTGCGGCTCCTCCTTAGTGGTCACGATGTTGGCTTAAAGCAAAGGGTTTAAATTGAAGTCGCGATTCAAGATGGACTCGTAGGCGTAAGGCATTGGTGATGGAAAGGAGGAGACTGGTGAGAGGTGATTGATGGGGTGTCGGTTGGGTATTTTGTGATGGGTAGAGGGAGAGATGGTGATGGAGGTTCAATAGGAGTGGGTGCATCTTGTATTTGCAAAGTAGGGTTGTCTAAGAATTGAAGAAAAAAAGTTCATGGGCTGGCTTGTCGTGTAGAAACAAAAAGAGAAGAAAAAAGAAGAAGATCGTGGGTGGGCTAAGCAATGACACACCGGTATGGGAGGATTAAGGTAGTTAGTTGATCTGTTTGAATTTTCAGAGAGTGTGACTAAATTTATAAGGTTAACAATGCTACTAGTTACAAATGTTATATATAATTTACCTTTGTCTTTAGGCTTTGGTTATAAAATTATAAATTCATTTTCATATATACACACACACACACACATATATCCATATATATATATATATATATATATATTCATACAAGAACTGGGTTAGAAATGATAGTTACTTATTTAGTTATTGTTAAGTATAGTAATTAGTTAATGAATTTGTAACGTTAATTATAGATTCAAAATTTATAGCTTATAAAATCGTAACTCTCTCATATTAGGCTTAAATTGAATTGTGGTTGTCGCTTTACATTCATAGTAACGAGATCTTCGCAATGGGAAAAGTGGAAATTGGAATGATTAGCAAAATAAAAATCAAGGTGAGTTAATCTCACTCAATTTTGGATTACCGCGATTAATTTTAAATAGCTAAAATCAATCATTGATTGATTGATAGAATTGATAAATTATTATCAGTAGGATATGACTTTATATGTAGTAGTGTATATATTTGGAGTGATTGATATTCTCGCATATATATAGCAGATGGGACCCATGCGCTCGCATAATAGCGGATGACCTTATATACCGCGATATCCCCCTCGAAGTGGGATTGGTATTTTTATGTTGTGCTAACATCTGTGGATGCAAGAAAAATAGATTGGATCTCTCTCCAACTGGATTCTTCAAGAATGTTGAAAATAATTTCAGGTATAAATATATATGATTTGTTTGAGTGATCCATGATAGGTTATTGTATGATTTGAACTTATTGGATGTTATGTTGGCAATGGCCGAGATTTTGGTATTTTAAAATACCATGAATATAGATATTGAATGTTGAAAGGGAATTAAAAAGGGGTTTTTGGGAGAAAATATTTATATAGTGAATTTTGGACTTAATCAAAAGAAATGTATTTGGGTAAAATAAATAGTTTAATTTTTAGAACTCGTACGTGGTAATTTTGGAATATGGAAAGATAGAGATTTTGGAAAAATTTAAATAAAAGGATTTTAAAGAATATAAACTTAAGCGATATTTGTTTAAGTGCAAAAAGGTTTCAAAATCGCGTTTAAATTAGTTTGGGAAAATAAAAGGTAATTTGAAAATAAAATTGTTATACTGGTTTTAGATAAGGTTTTAAATTATAAAAAAGAAGTGGAATCTGAATTTAGTTGGGTTTTGGAATATAGCAGGGTTATTTAAAAAATTAATTTAAAAATGGAATTTGATTTAGAGATCGATTTAAAATCGATTAAGTGTTTGGAACCATTTTGAACGGGAAATGAGACTATGGAAATTATAAAAAGGGTTTATAAATAGAGTAGAGTGATTATCAGTGGATAAATTGAAGTTATAAATTCACAGTGAGGATTTATAAGGAAATGGGTAAATTGGCTTAAAACTAAATGGCAGACTTATTTTTAAAAATTTAAAAAGGGAATTTATGGAATTGGGACGTAAATCAAATTGGAAATAAATCGAGAAGAATTTATTAATATTAGACTGGCTATATGGGAGTTGAAAAAAAAAATCTATTTTTCTGAGAAGTTAAGTTTATTTTAAATAGGGGATTTTGAAGTATTAACTAGAAAATTTAAAAGTGTTCAAGAATATTTCAGAAAATTAATTATTTAGTTGTTTAAAATTGTTTAAAGTATATTTAAGTACTAATTGGGTAGTTTTATAAACAGTTGATATTAAGTTAATTATTATTTAAGAATTAATTAGAATTATTATTTTAAGAGATAGATTAACCTATATTAATATTATTTGATAATAACTTTTTATTTTAAAAAATAATTGCCTAAAGTTAACATGGAGATCATTATAGAAATTTCACAAGTATTATTTTGAAATTTTATTTAATAAAGTTTTCGAAAGAAATGGAATGCTTTCGTTGCGTAATCGGAGGTAGTGAGTGCCTGTAATTAAGTTTTGGATTTCTTTGGGATAGAGACATAACCATTGAGCTGCAACCCATGGTTGATACCGTAGTAGTACTTTCCACATTATTTTTAAAAAGGGTTTCAAATATTTTTGAAAGATAGTTTGTGAATTTACTAAATTCGATAAGATAAGTACATACTTTTGGATAAAGAGATTTAATTTATATAAAAATTAAATAAAAATGAGACTTGGTGTTTCAATGGAAAATGAAATATTTAGTTGAATGATTGTTAATTGATAGTTAAATAACCGACTATCAAATTTGGACTCAAAATATAACTTCGAAAATATTTAGGAGAAATATGGGAATTATATGGTACAGTTACCGCTTGAGGTGCTATAATGTATGTATAAATTCATTTGTTTCTTCTAGGACGTTTATAAGGAAATCCATCCACAAACGGTTAGAAGGTGGTCTCCGATCTTATTTTCATCTATTTAATTCCTAAATAATCGGGGTTGAGTTTACCGAAAACATCAAACGTTGTTTTGAAGAGACCAGGATCAGATAAGTTATCTGAAAACTACTTCGATCCAACGAGTACGTTTTCGAAAGGAAAACAAGAGCATGAAGATGAAGGTGGAGCAATGAAGTGTAAGGGCTAATCGCTATAATCCTAAGGATTTTTTCCAAAATGGATGTAGTAGGATTAGTGCCTTCGGTTCCGTTCAGACCTAGAACGGACTTGTATGGATGAATGCTATCAGTACATTGTCATTGGAGGACAATGATCATTCCATGTGAAATTTCCTTTAAAAAGGAAATCGTAGCCTCTGGCCTCATCAACGGGGAATGACTAAAAAGAAGGGAAGATGCAGCAAGGCTAAGTGGGTTGCACCTAATTAGGGTATGTTTATCACCTTTCTAGGTCCCCTCGGATATTATTGCTACGTTTCATGAAAGGAGCTCAGAAAGGGTGGGAACACCCGGAACGATAACATATTCGGCCTATCCAGGTTAGGGATGGTCCGGTCTTGTGTTGTAGGGGATTCCAACGTGGTCCTCGGTAAGCTGTTTTTAGACATGTACTGTGACAGGTGGTACCCCAGTGCCTAGTCGTTCGTATGGAATCCATTCTCCAATACGTAACTTTACGGTTTTGATTGTAGAGCCCAGTATGTTGGAATTTAATTAATGTAACAATTTCAGTTATTTGAACAAGTATTTGTACTTAGACACTATTATAATATCATAGGATTTGATATGAAATGTTTTGGTTATCGTAGGGTAAAAACCCATCGTGTTTATTTGTGGTGTGATCTTACGAGATACCTTTGTTTTTCAAAGGATTTGATAACTTTAATAATTCAAATTGAGTGTGTTTTCTCACACTGGTTTTCAGACGGACTCAGGTGTTATTTTTTTGTAATGCTCGGGTCAGACCGAGTATTACGGATACATGATAGGATGCTACGGAGCTCAAGAGATGAGCTGGATAGCGAAGACGTATTTCACATATCTGATTTATATTCCACCGTGTATTGTAGGCTGTATATTCAACACTTGTGAGGACAAGTTAATATAACTGTCTAGTATTGTGTTATTGATGTGTTGTACTATGATGATGTGGTATGTAAATAATAGTTATAATTCTTTTATATAAAGACCATTTGTTATCTATTATATATTGTTCCGCTACGATTGTGAGATTCTATATTGTTACTATTTTCTTCTTCTACCTCTTTCTTCTTTTTCCCTAACGATCTGGTATTTTTGGCATTTGATTACTCGGCATGTAATACAGTGGACCTATTGATGTCGATTTTCGAAGGCCAAAAATCTCGGTCGTCACACGTGATTGATATGGGACGTTGATTCCTTGAATGGTTTGATATTGTAATTTTACACACGTAATTCCATCTATTTGTGAATTAAAATGTATAGTATGTCGGTACTTGTATATCATCAGACGATCAGAGTTGTTGAAAAGTAGCTCGGATCTCTAAGAGATTTTATGATAAAATGATATTTTATAGAGCGAGGATGGCTCTAAAAGTTGCATTTTTGATGGATTTATTGATTGAGTAATTTTAATGTGTTTAAAAGATTTTCAAAATGAGGTTTTATCTGTTTTAATCCTTATTTGAAATTTGATTTATAAAATATAGTTAAATCATATTATCTTTTTAACTTGTATTTCAAAATTATATTCAAAGCTTTTAAAAATGAGTAATATTTCATTGTAAAACCTTTTTTAAACTTACTATTTTAAGTATAAAATTTTGGAAATATTTTAGAGGAAATAGATAAAATATAGTATTATTTTATAAAAGCAGTTATGAAAGTAACAATTTAAATTTCAAGCGATTTTATGGTAAGTGAGGTTTAAAAGATTTGAAAAAGTTTATAAGCTTTTCTAAATAAGCAACTCTTCTTTAAAATGAGTTTATGGATTTAAAAGTGATTTTGAAAAATTATATCTTTGTATATATAAAACTAATTTAAAACTCCTTTATTTTATTTATTATGGATTTGAGATTTTATGCTTTTCTGTTAAATAAGAAATTTTAATAAACGGTTGAATTGTCGGATAGATATGGGACTTTCCATACTATTCTTTCGCTTATTATTGTAAATTGTTAAATAGACTTTGAGTGGATTTTACTAGCTTATAGTAAATATCTGAATTTACTTTCTGGTATGGGATAGTTAATTAAATTCTGGTGACTATTAAAGTGAAAGTTATTAACATTTTAGAGTTGTATTATCTTAGGGTGTTCGGATTTCAGGCCTATAGATCTTTGAGAGATGATGAATCAGATTATTCATTAATTTGAGAGGTGTTAGCGACCTGACCAAACTGTGAGTAAGATGTTAATGATTTGACCACACTACCAGTGAGGTGTTAGTGATCAGACCCAATGGCTTGAGAGGTGTTGGCGACCTTGTCCTCCCGATGGAACTACTTGAGGTGTTTGTGACCTGCCCGAACTATAAGTTGAGGTGTTAGCATCATGGACTAACTACAAGAGGGGGAGAGAGGTTTTAGCGACCTGGTCAAACTGCAAGTGGCTATCATAATCTCTATCATAATCTTTTTCAGATCCTAGATTATGATTATTTATTAGTGATGATTGTTTCTTCAGAGATTTTTGGATTATTTAGTATCTTTTGGCTCTAGAGAAATTTTGAATTGTTATCACCATATTTTTAACGATAGTCCATTGGATACTTGATATGGGTTTATGAAAAATTATGATTTTGATCAATATGCCTTATTATGGTTATTAGTTTCAGGTATATTTTGTTATGGCTTAGTTATTGTTAAGCATTATATTTATGATAATGGATTTATGAAATTGTTGTTTGATTAATATGCCTTATTAGGATTATTCAGTTTAGGCATATTTCTATTATGGGTTATTTTATTGTTAAGTCATAAATTTATGATATCAATATCTCACTTTTTTAGTAGATATAGTTTGACTTGTTTATTTTTATAGTACTTGGGTCAGGTTGAGACTGTACAAGTATAAGGACTCACCGACTTATAGATTTTTTGCTAGCACTGGAGTTGACTATTTTGACTGTTTCAGTTTACATCAATATCATGTATATTGATACTTAGGATGATAGGTCATGTATATTATTTAGTAGTGACTGTGTACCTGGGATGATAGGTCATGTATATTATTTAGTAATGACTTTGTACCTGATACAACATTTTGGATGTGATGTATATATTTGCATTGGTCTACTACTGATATTTTATAGACTCGAATCTTATATTGATATATATATATATGATTTATATTATTCTACTGCGATCTGTGACTTTGATTCTGATTTATTTATATTATATACTATTCTGAATATTTTAAATAGGTGTGTTTATTACTTTATATTAATACTTGTTAGCACCAAAATTGGTCACTATCACCCTTAGAAAGATTGTGTAGAGATATTAATGGAGAAAGTAAATTAAAATAGAGAACAAAGCATAAATTTAAATGCAGAGAATAAGAACACTAAATTTATAGTGGTTCGGCGTAATTGCCTACGTCCACTTTGAGGTTAATCTTTATTGCTTTCTCCATTACTTGAGTACAGATACAATCCGTAAACCAATCGCTTGAATACAAGTTTGAATGAAGAAGAAGAGAGTATAAAAAAGGGCAGAGTCTCCCCGGTGTTCTATGAAAAAAGATCCTTTTTCAGTGTGCCCCTGCCTCGCTATTTATAGACAAAGGTGGGTTGGAATTCCCTGGTGGGCCTGGTAGCTGAATACCTCGGCCCAAATGGAGTGGTCTCTGTGTGCCGAACTGAGCAGGCCGAACGGCCAAATGCCGAACCATCCTCTTCATGCCGAACGGTGCGTTTGTTACGTGGGAAGAGTAAACCGAGCAACAATCGAAGTCGGCCATGCTGGGGAGAATGCCGAGCCATCTTTGAATGCCGAATGTCCTTGGTATGCCGAACGAGATGTTTGGCCGAACGCTCCTTGATGCCGTGCAATATCCTGACCGAACGAAGCCTTTAGCCGAACGCTCCTGGATGCCGAACGATATCTTGACCGAACGAAGTCTTTAGCCGAACGATGCCTTTAGCCGATTGCTCCTCGATGCCGAGTGATATCTTGATCGAACGAAGTCTTTAGCCGAACGATGCCTTTGGCCGATCGCTCCTGGATGCCGAGTGATACCTTGACCGAACGAAGTCTTTAGCCGAACGATGCCATTGGCCGATCACTCCTGGATGTCAAGTGATATCTTGACCGAACGAAGTCTATAGCCGAGTACTAAGTTGCCTGGTCAAGTCTTCAGGAAACACTTGCTCGCCAAAGTGTATTACGTGACCGAACGTAGTATGCTTTTAATTACGTATCCCCCATGCTCCGTGTCGAACCTTGGCCCATCACTCTTGGGGATTGCTCTCTTGTGAATACCAGTTGTGGAGGTGTGTGCCGTACAGTGTAGCCGAGGCCGAACAATATAACCGAAGCCGAACATCCCTCGTATGCCGAACAAGATGATGCCGAACGATGCGGCTTTGACCGGTTCTACCAGTTAGTGTCTTCCTCCTTCTTTTCTTTCCACTTTCTACCTTCGCTTGCGTGTACTTTCCCACCTCACCAGCTAACAGCCTTCATAGATCTATCAAACCCTTTCCAAGTTTCGACCTACTAACTAGGTACCGATTCTTCTACCTAAATCCTTTCCCATAACTAAAAAAGTTTTACGCTCAATTTCGTAGATTGAATCGAGTCTTGATTGAGGTGGTTTAAGAGTTTTTAGAGTTAGATGATGAGAGGGAAAGGAGGAGTGATTAGAGACGAGCTTATTAGGAAGCTGTTGGGAGACGTGTTGTGGTTTGGCACGGTTACATTGTGCCAAACGAGATTGGAGGAAGAAAGAATAGAGGAGGAGCAGGAGATAGTTGGGATGCCGAGCGACATGGTCTGGCAAGATTTGCCGAGCGGTCGTCCCTCGTTGTTCGGCATGACGGTGGTAGAGAGTAAGTGCCGAGCGTTGGAGTTCGGCGTAATTCTGGTTCGGCATGACTCATCACATGCCGAACGGTGGGATGGAAAGTTAGGGAGGAAGCATGAGTTGGTTGGGATGCCGAACATTACTTTGGCCGGGCAGAACTTAGGCCGGACGTTATTTAGGCCGAACGATAGTTTCGTCGATCGATAGCATGGCCGAACGATAGCTTGCCCGGTCGACAGTTAGGCCGAACAATCTTTAGGCCGAACGATCATGAATGCCGACCCATATTTCAGCCGAACAATACTTAGGCCGAAAATCAATTGCCTTGCCCAATCACATAACAAGACAGGGACAGAAACTTCCAGCATACCAGTATATCGAACTGATTTAGAATAAACCTGAACTTAAATTGACACTACCGGATAACTTCTTCTAACATTTTCTGAATCCGAAACTGTAAACACCATAAGGCAGGCTTTTGGAGACGGTCAGCGATGACGGTCTTCAAAGGTGATGACTCGAACCTCAATTTTATGTTATTAACTCTATGACTTTCAATTTTTCAGCACTTATACGCGATTGACCGCACTAGTTCACACACCATATGGGGGGAATAATTGTGTTGTTAATTCTAACGTCGAACATTTTTCAAGTATAGTTCACAAATGTGCTTAGCCGAATTCACTATTTATTGAAGAAGTCTAAAAAATCCAGCTCCACCACGATCTCTGATAGATCGGGACCATCCTCTCCATAGGAAATTGCGGATGTTTCAAATCCATCAACCTCCCCTGCACATAACTTATCCCCCGATGCCCTGGAGGCATCGATTTTCTTGGACAACCCTGTTTATTCACAGGCTTCAAAAGTCAATGAAGTTGCGCTCCGGCGAATATGCTCCATCCATGGAATACCTTCTGACGACGCGCTGGTTCCATCGAGGCACGACCGGCCACACTTGCCCCCAGTTGGATACGTAGCGTGCAATAAATTCATGTGCTGGGTTGGCAGTGTGCCACCGTTCAATTTATTTCTTCGGGGTGTGCTGCAATACATCGACATCGCCCTGTCGCAGTTGCACCCAAACGGTCACGCCTTTATCTATGGCACTTACATATTCTTCATGACCATCTTCTCTAGGCCTCCTACTCCTGGCGACATCAGATATATTTATATGATCAAGAAGCGGAGAGATAGCCACTCCTTTGTGTTTCTCGAGCCGTACCACAAATGCCAAATTTTAACCGGGGCGTGGAGCAATTTTTCCCTGTACAAACAGGAATGGTTCTATGTGCGTTGCCCCTGCTTTCGTGAGGAGATGGGTCGAAGGAAGTAAGTCTTCTTCTTGGAACGATACTCATGTTTTGGTCGAAGCTATGCCTATTCTAACTCTTGTTTCATCTTCTCAGGTATCAATCCACATCCCGACGGCTGCGGATATTCTGAGGCCGTTGAAGCTATTAGAGCTCTTCCCGCCGAAGAACGAGACATCCGAACTCTTATCTCAAATGAGTCACTATCGAGGTTCGGAATGTTAGTAGAAGGTCGCCGGGTAGGTTTTCCCAAAGGCGTTACTGTACCCAGGCCGGTTTCTGGCAAAGGGAAAAAATTAGCTGAGTCGTCAACACGCCACACCATTGATGTACAAGAAGAGGGGGAAATCAAGGAGGGTGAAACACCCGAAACACAAGGTGAGAATTTGGGTCTAGCCCAAGATCCTATAGTTGAAGTGCACGATATCGAAACGTCATCTTCTCCTTCACAGAGGAAAGAGGGATTGACGAACAAGATCAGAAAGGAGAAGGTTGATGGAACTTTGAAAGTTACGCTTATTCCGACGGAGAAAGAGGCTTCTTCGAAGCACCTAGAAAGTTCTTTGAAGGGCTTATCGAACCTCTCCATTCCGTATGATCTGCTCAATTATGAATTTGATGATCCGGAAGCATTCAAACTTCATTCGCCCATCAGAGATGACGCGGGCGCTCCAACTCAGAGTCAGGGAGAGAAAACTTCTATTAGCAAAGCGATTGGTCCGTTGGGGGGAAACACTAGGACACACACGAATACTTGCACTTCAATTTTCGCTTAGACTTTTGTCGTCACACTACTCTTTTCTAATTCGCTGTATTTGAATTCTGTACAGGTGGTATGGGGCATTCACATAGATTCGACCGCCTTCGTGGCTCGTCTGTTCTTTACCACTCTGGACGGGACTCGGGTTTCGGAAGACGTCGAGATAGGTATTGTGATGGCGATAAAGACTATCATTCCCGAGACTCGTCATCTCGGAGGAAAACTTATCATCAGCCAAAATACCATCAGGATACCTATTCTCACACGGAGCAAAGTAAAGACAAGCGCGGCCATAAGAGGTCGCAACCTGATGCTCCCTGGGACCAACTTTCCGACTCCTCTTCCACTCGACGGTCCCGAGATTCTTACTGGAGGGGCGTACTTTCAAAGCTGTCTCCCCCTGCTCCTGCAACAGACCCAACAATATCAGAGAGGCTGGCCAAGCTTAAAGATAAATTTTCGAAAATCTGCTTCGATGGCCTGAAATTCCTCCCGGCGATTCACCCTATTCCCGGACATGCCAAACAGAGCGCCTTTGCCTGTACGAATGACGTCTATGTTCAACATGACGCGATTGTTCATCTAGCTGAAAAACTTTCTGAAGTTTCCGTGGAGCGCCAGCATGAAATCGACCGCCTGAAGCTTGAGGCTATCCACGACAAGGATGTCATTAAAGCTCAGGACGAAGAAATTGCCACTTACAAGTCTGAGCTCGAGGTCGCACATCAGAGCGCTAAGGACACTGCTGAGGCCGTTACTCGTCTGGAGTCAACTCATAAGAAAGAACTTGACGAGGCGGTTCAACGATGTGGGGCTTTGGCTCTAGAGAAGGACTCGGTTCAGAAGGAGAGGGATACACTCAGCCTCTGAGTGAAAGAACTTGAGGAGCAGCTCCGCAGGGAGAGGGAAGAGAAAACGTCCGCTCAAGAAAAGTCACAACGGTGCTGTGACGAAATCGTTGCTACTCGACTCTTAAAGGAAAAACTTGAGGCCCAGCTTTCCCAAGTTGAGGCGATAAAGAGTGAAGGCCGAGAAGTGGGTAAGAAGATAGCGTCCGTGAATATCGATTCGTGTCTCGAGGTGGCTAGAGAAGAGGGCAGGGAAGAGGTCAAAATCATGTTTGACCCGCTAATTGCTGAGTTCAACGCCCGCGTTCTCATGCATCAAGACTTGACTTTTTTGGCGAGGGCTATCTTGAATCTTTAGCCAAGGCATGGGAGGCTTTGATAGAAATCAGGAGGGCCAACCACGGCACCAAAGAGATTGATGAGGGGGCATTGATAAAAGAACATCTCAAGGGAAATGAACCTTCGGACTTGTCGGCGGCCAAATCTATCTATTGCAAAGGCTCCCCCTCAAAGAAAGGGAAAGAAGTTATTACTGGTCCATCCGGGGCCGTGCCTCCAGCTCATGCGCCTATTCGATCGGCCGATACTCGATCCATTCGAGAAACATATTGGTTACAGTCCGGAGGACCCTGGCCTTGGTGTGCATATTTTGTCTCCCATTCCGGAGGGTGAGACCCCCTTGACGGCTGAGAGCCTACCGGAAGCTGGTAGATAACTCTTCACCTCGGGATTCCAAATGTCAACATCCTGGGACCATTGTATTCTAATGCTTGTTTTCCATGCTTTCGCACTGGTGTTCTGATCCCGAGCCCACTCCAAGGAGCGATGTCGCCAAGGAGGTGGAGGAGAAGATAGGTGAGGCTAGTCAGGCAGGAGAAGATCCTGGGCCAGATGCTCAGGTGATTGGGATGCTAGATGAAGACAAATATGAGACTTCTTCTCCCATCGAGGGAAGTTATGAAGTAGAGATCACAGGCGCCTTCGAACACACATCTGAGATGAGTATGAAGGAGCGGCTGGAGAAAGCGAAGAGGGAAACGACCAAGATCAAGGTCGAACCTCAAGCCGTGGACCCCGATGATCCTTCGAATAAGCCGCTGAAGATCATTCTCCCTAGCAGGTCTAAACCCGTGGATGTCCCTCATAATTCTCCGACTGTCACTCCTCCATCAAAGAAGGGTACCAAGTGTAAACGCGGAGGAGAGGGGTCATCTGAGAAGACAACTGAGGTGAAGAAGGCAAAGAAGCATAAGAAGTAATCATTACTCTCGTTCAATGAGAGTCAGTTTAGATTATGCAAGTACTTTTGTTTTCTTAGTTTGTGTAAATAAACTTTTGATTCTGAGCTTCAAAGGAGTTGTAATGGAAACTTATCTTTGATGAATAAAACTTAGTTTTTCTGTCTTTCCATGGCTCTTGTCGTTCAATTTACTTTGTGATTATGATTCAAATCTAAGCTGTTGTGAATATAATAGACCTCTCGGATCATCTTCCTATAGCTCGGAAATTCTTTGAGAACCATCTGTTTTTTCTTCCGCGCCCCAAGCACTTAGAATATTTTCTAATACGCATGCTGAAGGCTCGATGCCTTCAAGTCATTTATATCCAGTCCGTCTTCAGCGGATCTGGTCATTTAAATCGTTTATACTTGAGTCCACGCTCTGTGGACTTAGAGTACTCCAGTCCGCACTCCGGTGACTTGGAGATTTCAAGTCGTTCATACTCGAGTCCGCGCTCTGGGGACTTAGAGTACCGTAGTCCGTACTCTGGGGACTTGGAGGTTTTAAGTCGTTTATTATCGAGTCCGTGCTCCGGGGACTTAGAGTACTCCAGTCCGCACTCCGGGGACTTGGAGATTCTGAGTCGTTTATAGTTGAGTCCGCGCTCTGGGGACTAAGAGTACTCCAGTCCGTACTCCGGAGACTTGGACATTTTAAATCGTTTATACTCGAGTCCGCGCTCCGATGACTTAGAGTACTCCGGTCCGCACTCCGGGGACTTGGACATTTTAAATCATTTATGCTCGAGTCCGCGCTTTGGGGACTTAGAGTACTCAAGTCCGCACTCCGGGGACTTAGAGATTTTAAGTCATTTATACTCGAGTCCACGCTCCGGGGACCTAGAGTACTCCAGTCCGCACTCTGGGGAGTTAGAAATTTTAAGTCGTTTATACTCGAGTCCGTGCTCCGGGGACCTAGAGTACTCCAGTCCGCGCTCCGGGGACTTGAAAATTTTAAGTCGTTTATACTTGAGTCCGCGCTCCGGGGACTTAGAGTACTCCAGTCCGCACTCCGGGGATTTGGAGATTTTAAGTCGTTTATACTCGAGTCCGCGCTTCGGGGACTTAGAGTACTCCAGTCCGCACTCTGGGGACTTGGAGATTTTAAGTCGTTTATACTCGAGTCCGTGCT
Organism: Allium cepa; assembly: GCA_030765085.1. NCBI lineage: Eukaryota > Viridiplantae > Streptophyta > Magnoliopsida > Asparagales > Amaryllidaceae > Allium > Allium cepa. The sequence goes on from CM060928.1 coordinate 351,274,370, forward strand.
CCGGGGACCTAGAGTACTCCAGTCCACGCTCCGTGGACTTGAAGATTTTAAGTCGTTTATACTCGAGTCCGCACTCCGGGGACCTAGAGTACTCCAATCCGCGCTCCGAGGATTTGAAGATTTTAAGTGTCCGTGCGCGTTCGTACATTAGCCGGAATAACATAATTTTATTTGCCCGTCATAGGATCATCATTTGTAGAGACGTTAGTAATTCATGGAAAAGATGGCTTCAAGCCTTTATTAATGAGAGCAAGCTAAATTGCCTTATTACATGCCAAGAATTAGAAATAAAAGCATACTGGAAATAAGTGCAACTAATACATGAAAGAAATAGACTAAATATAATAATGCCGCAAGTGCTCGTTGTTCCATGCTCGGGGGAGTGTCGAACCATCGACGGTCGCTAGCTTGACAGTTCCTTCTCTAAGCTTCCCTTCGATGACGTATGGACCTTCCCATATGGGATTCATATGACACGGGATCGGGAAAACTCATTTCAAAACGAGGTCTCCCACACTAAAAATTCTTGGTCGGACCTTCTCGTTATAAAATTTAGCGAATCTATGTCTGTATGCGGCCGCTCTCAAATTGGCTTCTTCGCGTTTTTCATCAATGAAGTACAACGATTCCAATAAAAGATTCTGGTTCGACTCGGAGTCGTAATAAGTTACCCGATGTGATGAGACCTTAAGTTCCATGGGTATGACAGCTTCCGTGCCATATGCCAACGCGAATTGAGTGTGGCCAGTTGCGGTCTTGTGGGTGGTCCTGTAGGCCCAAAGTGCTGTTGGAAGTTCATCCACCCACCTGCCTCTAGCCTTTTCCAGATGTTTTTTCAATATGGACTTGATTATCTTGTTTGCGACTTCCACTTGTCCGTTGGCCTTCGGGTGAGCGACTGCTGCAAACTTCTTTTCAATGCCATATTTCTGACAAAATTCTTTGAACTCCTTGCTTTCGAATTGAGTCCCATTGTCTGTAATGATGGTCCAAGGAAGGCCGAAGCGGCATATGATATTTCGTACGACGAAATTAATAACCTTCTTGGTGGTTATCGTGGCCAGAGGCTCTGCTTCTGCCCATTTGGTGAAGTAGTCGACCGCAACTATTGCATATTTCGCTCCACCTTTAGCTATGGGTAAAGAACCAACTAAGTCAATTCCCCACATTGCGAATGGCCAGGGACTGACCATTTGCGTGAGTTCCGTCGGCGGAGCTCTCGGGATTTTTGCATATATCTTGCATTTATCACATCTTCTCACATAGTCTGCAACATCCCGATTCACAGCTGGCCAGTAGTATCCATAGCGGAGGATCTTCTTTGCTAATGTCTTCCCCCCAACATGGTCGCCGCACTTCCCTTCATGGACTTCCTCCAGGACTCTTTTTATCTCATCATGGGGAATGCATCGGAGTAGTGGGTTCGAGAATCCCCTTCGATACATTATTCCATCCTGTATTACATAACGAAAAGCCTTACGAAGGACTTGTCGTCTTTCACTCCTTTCTTTAGGCAAGATCTCGAATAGCAAGTACTGCTTGATCGAGATTATCCACCATTCCTTCTCGATTTCTATTTCCAACATGAAACCTACCTCTATTATATCTATACTCGGAGCATGGAGGGTCTCAACAAGAAATAATCCCATTTGTTGTGCGTCGCTTGTGCTTACGATTTTGCCAACGAGTCGGCTACTCTGTTTTGCTCACGCGGGACATGTGAAATATCGTGGTACTCGAGATTCGCTGGCAGCTCCTGAACTCGAACCAAATATGGGGCAAGTCTCTGCCCCCTTGCTTGGTAATCACCTCACACTTGGTACACCACCAGCTGCGAGTCGCTGAAGATTTCAACCGATTTTACTCCCGGTTCTTTGGTAAGTTTCAAGCCGGCGATCAACGCTTCATATTCGGCTTCGTTATTCGTTGCTGTGAATTCGAGCTTCAAAGCGTAGCAGACCGATCGGTTTTTAGGAGTTACGAGAACTATTCCAACCCCTGAACAACGGTCGTTTGATGCCCCATCGGTGTACATCTTCCATCGAACGGGAGGTATGACATTATGATCGTTTAATTCGTCCGTCGTAGTGAATTCAACAATGAAGTCAGCTAGTGTCTGTCCTTGTATGGCCCTTCACGGCAGGTAGGTGATGTCGAACCGACTTAGCTCAATATTCCATTTTAGCATCCTTCCGGAAGTTTCCGGTCGTTGGAATATCTGTCGCAAAGGCTGATCAGTATAAACACTAATTGAGTGTGCCTGAAAATACGGGCGAAGCTTGCGTGCTGCAATCACCAAGCAATAGGCTAGTTTTTCAATCTTTGGATAGTTTCTTTCTGCCCCCGTCAAGCGTTTTATAACATAGTAAACGGGCTTCTGGACCCGGTCTTCCTCACGAACTAAGGCTGTGCTGATAGCGTGCTGGGATGCATCCAAAGTATACGTACAACATTTCGTGGTCTATTGATTTCGACAATATCGGGGGACTTTCCAAGTGCTTTACAAGAGCCTGGAATGCTTCCTCACAGTCGGATGTCCACTCGAAATTCCTCTTTCCTCTCTTTATGACATCGAAGAAAGGAACACTCTTGTCTGTGGCCCTAGATATGAGTCGACTCAGCGCGGCCACCTTTCCATTCAAGCTTTGTACCTGTTTTATGGTTCTGGGCACTTGTATATCTCGGAAAGCCTGAATCTTCTCTGGGCCTCGATTCCCCGGGCATTCACAATGAATCCCATAAACTTTCCTGACGCTACGCTGAACGAACACTTCAACGGGTTGATCTTCATTCCATAATGCCTGAGTATGTTAAACATCTCTGCCAAGTCTCGGATGTGGTCGTTTGACTGCCATGACTTCACGAGCATGTCATCCACATAGAATTCCATTGTTTTACCAATTTGATCTTTGAACATTCGATTCACCAGGCGTTGATAAGTCGCTCCTGCGTTCTTCAATCCAAATGGCATTACTACATAGCAGTACAGTCCCATGTTCGTGACGAAACTGGTGTGTTCTTGGTCTGGGAGGTGCATTGGGATTTAATTGTATCCAGACTACGCATCCATAAATGATAATAGCTCATGTTCGGCAGTTGAGTTGACCAGCTAGTCAATTCTAGGCAACGGGAAGCTATCCTTAGGGCATGCTTTGTTTAAATCAGAATAATCAACACATGTCCTCCATTTTCCTTTTGCCTTCTTTACTAGCACCGGGTTAGATACCCATTCAGGGTAGAGGGTGTTGCGGACGAACCCGTTGGCTTTGAGTTTGTCCACCTCCTCTTTCAAAGCCGCAGACCTTTCCGGGTCCATGCCTCTCCTTTTTTGTTTCACAGGTACATGTTTCGGGTCTATGTTCAACATATGACTCGCAATCGCAAGGGAAATCCTGCACATATCAGAATGTGTCCAGGCAAAAACATCAAGATTCGCTCGGAGGAAATCAGTAAGGCTCTCAAAGGCCAAAGGGTCGAGTTGCGACCCAATTTTAAGAACTCACGATGGGTCGCTCCGGCTAACTGGAATGTCAATGGTTAGTTCAGCCGGGGCTGAATTTGTTTCCAGGGTTCCCCATCATCGTATCTCGGATCTATGTCTCTATAGATCCGAGAATGTTGCCCAAGCTAGGGCTCGGGCGCTACTTGTCAATCATCAGCATTTCGGCTGTAGACGGAGCGGCCTGCAACCTTTCCTTTCTCTCTATGCTGAGCCTCTCTCAGCTCAGCCACATAGCAAGCATGTCCGATCGCCTGATTGCCGTGCACCACCCCAACACCATTGTCTGTGGGAAATTTTATTGTCAGACACCAAGGGGCCAATGCTGCCCTAAATTCTGCCAAGGCTGAACGTCCTAGAAATGCGTTATATGGAGAGTCAACGTCCAACACTATGAATGGTAGGATTCGCACCCTCCTACGCTCTCCTTGCCCCGGTTCAACTGGTAACTTCACATACCCCACTGCATCTATTGTCGCGCCGTTAAAGCCATGGATTCTGGCTTTAGATGGTTTCAAATCCTTGATCTCCATCTTCATTTGGTCGTACGCCTTCTTGAAGATGATGTTAACGGAACTTCCACAATCAATCAGAATTCTTCTCACGAACGCCGGCTCGATTGTCGCAGATATGACCAATGGGTCGATAGTAGGAGCCTCTACCTTGTCCGCATCTCTGCTCCGGAATACGATATCATCATTCATCGTGCGCTGCTGCTTTGCAGGAGTCCCATCCTCCATATTCGAACAGCACTCATACTCCGCATGTCTTAAAGAGTTCGCATATCGCTCCATCTCTTGCCAATTCTTATCCGCTGGATGAGGTCTGCCAGCAATCGTATTAATAACCAATCTACCCACAGTTCGAACAGATTGTTCTAGTTGGTGTGGGGCCGTCCCATGTCCAGGGTCCTATGTTTCTTGCCTTCCGTCTTGTGGGTCTTTGACAAATTCTTGCAGCTTCTTCTATCTAATCAGCTTTTCTATTGCGTCATGGAGGTGTCTACACTCGTCTGTATTATGTCCATAAGACTCGTGAAAGCGGCAGTATTTCCCAGTCCACCTTTATTCCTCTGTAGATTCCTTTGGGCGTGGTTTTCCATACTGGAAAGTGTTGCAAGTTGATAAATAGACGTTCTCAAGAGATGCGTTCAACGAGGTGTATTCATTGTAGGTCGGGATCCTTGACTTCCGCGTCCCTGTTTCTTTTTTCTTTCGAGGATTCCCACCTCCGGATCCTTTAGACCGTCCAGGCTTGTTCTGGACGTTAACTTGGGTTTTTCCAGAATTATCGCCGGTTTGCTTCACGACAATGTTACCTTTCACGGACTCCTGAACGGGCCCTGTTGCCTTATCTCACCTTGTCCATCGAGCTTCCTCCCTCCTTATGAACTGATGTGCTTTCGAATAAAAATGTTCCAGCGTAGCTGCAGGCTTTCCCGCCAACCAATCTCCAAATTCAGAATCTGGATCCACTCTACGCATTACCGCCATCAAAATTGCATGGTCGTTTGGATTGCTTACTTCAGTAGCAGCAACATGAAATCTCTGCAAGTATGCTTTCAAACAAAGAAATTTTATAATTTTATTATAAAAGTATTTCCAATATAATAAAGGTATTTTATTATAAAAGTATTTCCAACAAAGAAATTTTATATTAGTATTTGAAATTGAAATTCTTATGGTTTGAATTAACTATTCGTGCCCGATGCTATTCTTTGAATCTACCTTATCTGCTCAGCTTTATTTATTCACCTATATCCTGTTTTCTGAATCCACCTCCTTTCCTTGTTGACTGCATCCTTTTTAAATATTTTTTATTTATAAACTACATGGTTTAATAGAAATTTTTCAATATTTTAGAAGTTATTAATTAAAAACAACATATTTAAAGAAGTGATTATTGATTTATTAATAATCATGAGTATCTTAAGATAAATTAATAAATTTATGAACTATGGATTTAACGTTTTAAAATAGCTTCTTTGTAAATATAACTGAAGATGTAAATAATTGTTTCAAATAGTTTTCATACAACTATAAAGATGTTATTTAAACATATAAATGGCACTTGTAAAAGAAGCAAGAAATTTTGCAAATGTGTTTTCAAAGTATTAAAGTATTAAAGAAAATTGAATTGCAAATGAAGTTTTCAAAGGAATATTTCAAGTAAAATTTTATAATTTTAAATTAATTGTTTATGTTGTTTTCCAGTCTATTTTTCTATCTGGTTGTTTCTATTCTCCTACCTCCTTCAATTTCGGAGAAGAAAATTTATTAGTGGGAAGGGTGTAACGGCTCGTAAAATTTAAATGGTTTTTATTGATTTTTTTAACGTATTTAATTGAAATTTTGAGAAATTTTAAATAACAATATTTTGAAATAATTTTTTTTTTATTTGTATTACGTCCAAATAAACATAGCAGATGGTAAATATTCGTCAGAAATTATGAAAGTAAATTTTTTTGTGTAATTCTATTTCAATTAAATCAGTTGATAATTGATGATAACAAATTAATTTCCAAACCTGAATATTTTTCTATAGAAAATTTCAAAATCCTCTTCTGAGTGAGACGTCATCTTTCGTTTATCGAAATTCGGACTTCTATTAGTCCGTTTATCTTATTTCTGGACAAACAACAGCATTTCCAGTATCGATTATTGATTTTGGTCGGATGATCGTATCACTGATATCTATATACTGTTTTGATCGTCTCATCATGCTGATCTCTATGGTATATTCATTTCTGTATTTTGAGGTTCGGTACGCGACGGAAACAATAAAACGGTGTGTCATATCGGTACCATAAAGGATGACCGTTAGCTTTCCTTTGCCTTTTCAAAACTTGAACGTGAATCCCAAGCAATATAATAAATTGCTTTAATAGCTTATCAATCCGTGTACAGTTGTTGCCATCCCATGCCATTTCAAAAGTTTAAAACGTAAAAACTCTATGCGTTTATTTCACATTCATCTATCTCTATTTCCTTTACATTTTCTTCCCATCTGCCTATAACCTTCTCTATTTTGTTGCCTTCTTTTCGTTTACATTAAGCATGCTCCTCCTCTTCTCTTTGAAAACCATTCCACCCCTCTCTATCTTTCTTCCTTTACAAACTTTCTGTCATCCTCCATCTTCCCCCTTCCACTTATTTATCCACTCCACCTCATTTTCTTTTTCGCTTCAGCAAACTTTTTTCCATTTTTTTCATTTTCTTTCTTCTAAACATCTCTACCCATCGCCTAATCTCCGCGCCTCCCCGTGACAGCCGAGCCTCCCATTGAGCGGCAACAACCTCTGGCCGCCATGCCAGATCATCCTCAGACCAAAGTCGACCGCCCCAGCACTTCCCCTCTCGCCTCCACCTTGGCTTGCCACAGCACCGAGCAATGTCGGCAATCACACCAGCCTCCGCATGCAAGCTCTGCACCCAGACCAGACACAACTCGAGCACAGTCTCACCTGTCTTCCCTACATCCGCTCGGCCAGTCAACCATGTTTTCCTCTCGAGCCTCCACTTTGTTCTTTTTGGTAATATATTATTTTATTTGTGAACGATTTCAAATTGTTATGTGAAAGTATGTAGGTATTATCATATATAGATGATCTATATAATATACGGATTTATACTAGATTCAAACTATCTGTTTGTTTTATATACTGGGTAAGAGTTATGTCCAATATTTAGTTATATATATCTTGGTGGATGATGGCCGTACGTATGTATTTTTTCATCTTGCATTTGGAACAGTTTGGGTAGATTTTCTTTTTTTTAAAACTGCTAAGTCAAGTCTATGTCATGATAAAATCATATTTTTGTCGAGTTTTATTTATATATACATACATTATCATGTGTCCATGCTAGTTGTATGTATAATTTTATGCTGAGTTTTAAAGGTATAAAGTATGATAGTTTGCTCATATATTATGCTACAGTATACATAGTGTGTATGCACGGTTATAAAAATATATGTTATAATAATGATAACATCAACGACGCTTGTTATATATATATGGTTTCGAGTTGTATTTGAGCTAACTTGTCATATATATTTGTGTAAATAACAATGATTTCAAATTATATATATATATATATACATATATATATATACACATATATATATATATATACATATATATATATATATATTAGTTCTTAACAACATGAGTTTTAATATGTAGTAAGTGCTGTTTTCGTTTGTTTCATATTTTCTTTTCCTACAGTTCAATAGCTTTGAATGAATACATAAATATAAGTGGATCCAAGTCCTTATTATATATATGTTTAAAATATAATATTGATTTTGTATTTAACATTGGGCTTAAAAATATAATGTGTTTGTAAAGTTATATATTGGATCTATATAATAGTTATATATATATATATATATATATATATATGTATGTCCTGCAGTTTAAGTATATTTAAAAATACAAAATTTAAAAGTATATAACAATTTGTTATAGTTAAAGTATATGCATAAGAGGTATTAGTGTGTTTTATTTTATTGTAAAGATTTACTATAGTCTATTTTTTGTATGGTTGTTGTTATATATCTATTTCATATAAGATTACGTTATACATGATTTTTTATATATAATTATATATAAGTTCGCTGATACCATTTATCTTCATCGATCTAATTCTGATTTGATTTTGTCAACTTCTATTTATCAGCTTTTTGCATCGATTTGAGTTCAATCTTGCCCGTGCTTGAATTCGTAGCATTCTTTGTCAAATCTATCTAGCCTCGAAAGGTGAGCAATTACTCACGATTAACGTTCTTATATTTATTAAATTTGATTTCAGTTGAAACGACAATTGAAATATGCTGTTGTTAATTATTTAAATTGTAATATATGCTATTATCGGTAACTTTTCACCTGTGGGTTATGACACCATATCCTGATGTTTATGTTATATTTTTATTGATGATATATGCTTGTTGTTATTATTATCATATCTGTTATCACTCTGCAAGTTCCCTGTTAGTATCGAATTCACTATGGGTTGAAATGATATATACCCGAACGGACTTTAGAATAGGAGAATTTCATTATGGGTTGAAATGATCAACCCAAGCGATCTTCAATTGAATTGAATTTAGGATTGTGGGTTGAAACGATATCTACCCGTATATATTTAATTACGAATAGAAATGATAAATATATGTATCACTTGACCGTAGGATAGGAAATATATACAGACACCGTTGGTCCATATATATAAATATTTTAAAAATAATTTTTATGGTTTTGGAAAGAAATATAGGGTTTTAACAAATATTGATTCTTAAAAGATTTATATATAAATGGGAATTTTATATACTTATTTAATAATAATATTTAGTTTAATTGAGATTGATTTAATACACATAATATGTTTAAGTATTTTTTAAATTTATATTTAAAAATAGATTTTTGTAATAAATTAAATAAGTAAAGGTTGAGAAGATAAATTTGAATTTATTTGAAACTGTATTAATTAAGAAATTTACTTAATTAAATTGATTTGGAACTATCGAATTCGAGATTTAAGATATGATTTTACAACTAGGTTTTGATTTAAGTAAAATGGATTAAATGGATATTTCAAGTTTAAATAAATCGAAGGAAATATTTTAGCGAAATTTAAGGTTATTTAAAATGGTATTGGATTTATTTAAATGATTTTTCAAAACTAAGTGATAATGGAATAAAAATTTGATATATATGAAACGATCGAAATTAGTTTTGAAATTGTGGAATAAATTTAAAGTTTTGAACATACTGAAAATTTAAATGGTTTATTGAGAACTGAATTGAATTGATGAATTGAGCTTTGAATAAATTTGAATTTGGAATTTGAGTAGATTTCAATCGATATGCGAGACTTGAGGAAATTACAAATACTTTACTTTATAAATTATTCAATATAGATATACTATTTTGGAAAATAGATATATTTGAGATGAAAATGATACTTTGGTTTTGAAGTATAAATTAATTTGAAATGACCACGGTGTTATAGTGTGTATTTCTATATTGTAGATAATTCCACGGATCCTTAAAGGATGGTTATCCCAAACATCCTTCAAGTTACTTGTATTCTAGTTGATCTTTCACTTGAGTTGGATTTACTGATATAAGGTTGTTAATCCTGACTCGAGTGTTATGTGTTTTGCTTTACGCTCGGGTCAGATTGAGTAATTCAGCATTTAAGACTCACCTTTGGAGTTTGGAACTTCGCTTGGAGATCCAACAATCGATTCAGCTTTCAGCTTTTCCAGTTGATTTGCTCAAGAAGGTCATCAGTTTGTATTGGAGACTTCACTGTATTTGAGATATTGAGTTAAGATTAGGGGTTCAAGAGGCTGTTGTAACTTATTTGCGATGTTGACTAAATTTTGCTTGCTTAATATTAAGCGAATTTGCTTGAAATGCTAAAATAAAGGTATGCTTTCGAATTAAAGTACGGAATTAGAAATATTGATTTAAATTGTGTTTTCGGCCATGTGGTCAATGTATATCATATGTATCATATTTATGAAATTGCAAACGACTCCCCATAAAATGGATAATCTGTCGAATTTTTCCGTAAATCCTAACACTTAGAATTTCTTTCAATAAATGTTCGTATACAAAGAAATGAAAATCTATAAATGAACTTACTTAAATTTATAACCTAAGTTAGGTTTGATTCTAATCTTAGCCTCTTAGAGTGTTGTACGAGTTTCAATTTGATTGTAGATTTTGGAGTGGGTTAATATTTGAGTGTGTGTGAGATCTTTCAATAAGAAATTGCAAGGACCCTACTTCCTACATCGTTAATATAAATAATTTTTAAACTAAATTAATATGTTTGAGTTCTTTGGATAAATTTAAAACTAATCCTATCAAGTTAAAGCTTGTTTATAAAGATTTTTTAATAAATTGAGCTAGTTTGTAAATGCTTTTTAGAAAATTAATTGAACACGAATAAGATATTTATAGTGAAAGTAAAATATTTTTATACGTGATTGAACTGAGAATAAGTATTAACTGATATTAACAAAATCAATAAATTGATGAAACCGAACAATTGTTGAATTTAAATACTGGTATAAATTATAAGTATACTTTGTAAAATTTATTGTAAATAAAAAAATTAAGTTGAAAATACATTTATAAAATAAATGACATGAGTTATTTTATTTATATACATGGAGAGAATTGATTTTTTTCATTTAAATGGAAAAAAGATAAATTAAATTTCTAATCCATCAAGGCTTGATCAAAAATAAACAATGTTCTTTGATAATTAAATACAAATTTAATTCCTTCCTTTCTCTTTATGTTTTGACCCACCCATTCAATACCCAAACCCATGTCATTATTCCATGCCCTATCCTCCTTCCTCCCAGATTTAACGTGCAAGTACGTAAAAAAAATCACGAGAAGGGAAAAGGATTGCGCACGACCTAGGCGCACCATGGAGCATCGAGGTAGCTATTATTGATTTGAGGTATGCAAGCATGGTGGTTCTAGGCAGGGTGATGACTGCTCGAGGTTCTAGGCGTAGAGGATTGGGCATGGTAATTTTAGGAAGGGCCTTTGGTGATGCAAGGTGATGGTTGACGAATTACTGGCACTGTCCTTGAAACATATGGCAGTGTCAATGTCGAAGAAAGGGAAGAGCACCAAGCAAGTGCAGATGATGGAAATTGGTGGCGTATGTGGCTGGGGAGTTGACAACGGAGGTTGCTAGTAGCAACTCTGATATAGTTCTAAGCAATTGGATTTTTCCGCTCCTCAATTAAGTGAGTTACTTTTAACCCACACTTCTATATCTAAATAAATGAATATCTTTATGCATGTTGTGATATGGTTATATGGATGATAATTTTTGATTTCTAATCATTGAATTAGTTAAAATATGAATGCGTGCGATAAATTGTTTTATGTTTTGTATATAGTTGGATAAACTTGATTGGTTTGGGATTTTGATTCCTTGAATGGCTTGATAGTATAAATTTACACATGTAACTCCGTTTGTTTGTGAATTAAAATTTTATAGTATGTCGATACTTGTATATCGCCATGTGATCGGAGCTGTTGAAAAGCAACACGGATATCTAAGAAATTTTATATTATAAAATGATTTTTTATAGAGCGGTGATGGCTCTAGAAGTTGAATTTTTGATGGATTTATTTTTTGAATTATTTAAATGTGTTTAAAAGATTTTCAAAATGAGAATTTATCCATTTTAATCCTTATTTAACATTTAATTTATAAAATATAGTTAAATCATATTATCATTTTAACTTATTGCTAATTTCAAAATTTATATTCAAAGCTTTTAAAAATGAGTAGTATTTAATTATAAAACCTTTTTTAAACTTAATATTTTAAGTATAAAATTTTGGAAATATTTTAGAGGCAAAAGAAAAAATATGGTATTATTTTATAAAAGCGGTTATAAAAGCGACAATTTTAAGTCCAAGTTATTTTGTTTTAAAAGCGGTTTAATTGATTTTGAAAGAGTTCAAAAGCTTTTGTAAATAAGCTACTCTTTTTTAAAGTGAGTTTATGAGTTTAAAAATGATTTTGGAAAATTATATATTTCTATATATAAAATTAATTTAAAACTCTTTTATTCTATTTATTATGGATTTGAGATTATAATGGGATTTCATGTTATTCTATGAAATAAGAAATTTTAATAAGTTTTTGCACCAAAATTAGTCACAAACACCCAATTATGGATGAAAGCTCCCGTTTACAATCACAGATCACAGATAATAAGTATGTAGAGAATTAAAAATGAAGAATACTTAGAAGATAAAAAAGAAAGCAGTAAAGAACACAGAGTTTATAGTGGTTCGGCAATCCGGCCTACGTCCACTTTGAATTTGATGATATTATTGATATTTTCTCCCTCATTACAACTGGTTACAATGGATTACCATGATAAATTTCGAGCACAATAGTAGTCTTGAAGTGCAGAAATGGTTTCGGCAGAGTACAGACGTTGAAGAGCCAAAAGATCCTTTTTCTGTAGGCTTTGGGATGCTATTTATAGGCGTAGGCTGCAAATATATCGCTCAGATCTCGAGAGACCTCTTTTGGCACGTGAGTGGGCCCACGAGATCGATCCTACATGAACATTGGCATGAGCATTCATTAGGTCGTACGTAAGCTTATGTGAAAATTTGGTGACGTTTGGACTTGTGGATCTCAAGATATGTTTGCACAAAAAATGGGCAAACACCTCCAAGTCGTATGATCTAGTTGATTATATGCGGTACTTAGTGATTTGGGTGATTTATGCAAATAAAAAAAAAGATGGACTAAACTATAAAAGACACACAGATTTATAGTGGTTCGGCCAGAATGTGCCTACGTCCACTTTATATGTTATTCTCCTTTTCTGTTCAGATTACAAGTACAAAGCTTTGATTACAAGTATCTGAAAGTTGTTTGAAAGTTCTATCCGTGCTTGAGCTCTCAAACTTTTTTCCCATTGTTGTACCCCTGCCCCTCTATTTATAGAGTGAGGCTGGGGGCAGGGTTCCTGGACATATATAGCTGCCGGTGGGCCTGGGCTGATGCAATCTGGCCTGGCAATGTTGATTCGGCAAGGCCTTGGTTCGGTGATGCATGGAAGTGGGTTGGTCCGGTAGAGGTTGGTCCGGTGGTAGGTGAAGTGGGTTGGTTTGGTCGTTCCTGGAAGTGGAGTTGGTCCGGTGGGACGTTGGTCCGGTAGTGGCTAGGTGGAGTTTGGTCCGGTGATGGAGGAGATGGGGCATGGTTCGGTAGGTATTGGAGAAGCGTTGGTTCGGCAGGGAAGTGGTCCGGTGACGAGTGTGTTGGTTCGGTGGTGCCTTCACTCTCTCTGGTTCGGTGGTGGAAATGCACACAACGCTTGCCCCCTAAAGTAGGGCATGTGCATGCACATGGCGTGCTTTGTTTTAACTTGGGTGTTTCCATCCGGTCATATGTGCCGAACCACCCGCTCCGGTCATCCTGCGTTCGTCTATAAATAGGGGTGTTAGGCCTTCGTTATTCCCTACCAAGTGAAATAGCCGAATCAAATTCCTAACTGCCGAACCGATTAGTGCCGAACCAGTTCTGACAGGAATCTTAATTGCCGGACCAAGTAAACTTTCTTCTACCGAACGATTTTTTAAGGTTGAACTTCCGAATGAACCCGAGGGGTTTTAAGTACCGAATGTCACTTTCATATTTGAGTTGCCGAATGAAACTTGTGCCCGAACCACCTGAATGAGAATGGAAAGTGCCGAATAAACTTATACTTGAATCACCGGATAAAGCCTGAGACTCCGAATACCGAATGAACTTTTGTATTTTCTTTACCGAATGACACCAGGAGTTTGAGTGTTTTGAATTATGAGTGAAATTTCAGACTATATACACTTGTTTGCTTATATCCTCTGTTCTAACGGTGTACTTTCTTGTGGTGCAGATAAATGTCTCGTAAAGTGGAAACTCGATCAGATAAGAAGAAATCCAAGGACGAAGGAGAGTCCACCGTAGTGCCCCCAGCTCAGCCAGGACCGGAACGTTATGGACCCACCCCGAGATCGCTAGTAGATGGGTATGGTCCTCAAGATCTTCTGAATTCTCCGCCTGACTGCTTTCCTAGCTCTCTCAAAGAAGAGCAGCTTGATGTTATCTCCCGCTCCTTTGGGATTGATAGAGCACGCATGCTGTTGCCAGGGAAGGGGGTCATACCATATAATCCCCTGAAGGATACTTCGCTTATAGTAGGTACCACTGCATGTGTGGGGCCATTTCCCCGATCAATGCTTGGATAGTCAGCTTCATCACCTACCTAAAGGTGGCCCCTTTCCAGCTTCATCCCAACTCTTGCGCTATCTTGGTGAGCCTATTTATCATTTTCCAGCGAAAATACGGGCGCCCTCCTTCCAACCGGGAGATCCGATATTTGTACAACTTGAGGGGACACAAGAAAGGGTCTCCGTACATTAGCTTGGAATCGGCCGTGTCCTTCAAGCCGGTTCTGGACTTATATTCGAAGTTCACCATGTTCAAGAAAGAATGGTTTTTTGTCAAGAACGTCTCTGTTTCTATCCGTCGCTTCACCTCCGGCTGTAAGTTGAAGCTAATTTATAATTTCCGTTCTGACTGAAATGCTTCTTCTTATGTGTTTTTATTTCTTGCTAGCGACAGGTGGCTTTGCGGTCCTGGAGAACGATCACCTGGTTCACCTGGTTCAGTCAAAAATTCACATTGAATCACCGGAGTCGCCTTAGCTGGAATACTCTGAGAAGATGAACCGGCACCAGCCCCGGCCTTGTCAGCTCTCTTGAACTCCTTTACCGGAGCTGGTTCTCCCTCCAACCCCTCAAAAGTTGGCGGAAAGCATCATCCGTCTACTCTTGAATCTCACCTGCTTGCCCAGAAGTCAAGGCACCAATGCCACTACCACTCTGTCCATCACCACCACCATCACCTTCTCTACCACTTCCTCTCTCCGCCTCACCTCCTTCATCCTCACCTCCTTCCTCCTCCGCGCTCTCCTCTCCGGAGCATCTGGGCATGTGCTGGGAGAGGGTCCATCGGATTTCTTGAGTTTCTTCCCCCCGACGACGGGAGGTATCGAGAAGGGTTTCCTCTTGCTGCTCTTCGTCGTGGCCCCTCTTTTGGATTTGGCAGCTCTTTCCTCGGTCGTATCTCTCTGCTTGACCACAAGATATAAAGGAACAAGTTAAAAAGAGACAAGATTTTTAAAGTGGTTCGGCACGAAAATGCCTACGTCCACTGATTCTCTTTGTTAATTCACTTTATATGGGTAGTACAAGTTAAGAAAAGTATCGACGAAGGTGTTGGATGTTCCATGCCCTCTGGAACGCCTCTTCGTCCACTGTTGACAAAATATAAGCTCCGTTGTGGAGATCTTTATGAATTACATAGGGTCCGTCCCAGATTGGATCTAGCGCTCCGTGGCGCGGGAAGATCCGTTTGAGAACAAGATCTCCTTCTCGTAAGCTGCGGTGCTTGACTTTGGAGTTGTATCGTGCTGCCACTTTTTGCTTGTGAGCTACCGCTTTAAGTGCTGCATCATTTCTTTTTTCTTCAATTAGGTCCAAAGACATGTGTAGGATTTCTTCATTCTCTTCTGGGTAGTAGTGGATCCTACGGTGGGAGGGCACTACAGTTTCAATTGGGAGCATGGCCTCCGATCCGTATGCCAAAGAGAAAGGAGTATGCCCTGTTGATGTTCTGAAAGACGTGCGGTAGGCCCAAAGTGCCGTAGGAAGTTCATCCACCCAAGCGCCTTTTGACTTTTCAAGCTTCTTCTTGATCAGAGTTTTGAGAATTTTGTTGACAGCTTCGACTTGTCCATTTGCCTGGGGATAAGCCACAGATGAGAAGCCTTTGTGAATTCCGTGCTCTCGGCACCAGTCGGCGAACTCCTCACTGTCAAACTGAAGTCCATTGTCCGATATGATTTTGAGCGGAATAACGTACCCGCATAGAATATTTTTGATCAAGAAGTTAATAACTTTTGCCGAAGATATTTTATTTAAAGGTTCCGCTTCCACCCATTTGGTGAAATAGTCGACTACCACTATAGCATATTTGGCTCCGCCTCGGCCCATTGGCAGTTCGCCAATCAAGTCAATTTCCCATACCGCAAAGGGCCAAGGACTGGTCATTTGAGTAATCTCATTTGTTGGTAATCGAGGAATCTTAGCAAATTTTTGGCATCTGTCACATCTTTTGACGAAGTTTAAGGCGTCTTTGTTTAAAGTGGGCCAGTAATACCCATATCGGAGTATTTTCTTTGCTAGAGTCTGCCTTCCAGTGTGATCTCCGCAACTTCCTTGATGGATATTGGACATGACTTCTTTGGCTTCCCTTCCAGCGACACACCTTAATAAGGGGTTAGAGAAGCCGCGCCGATAGAGGATGCCTTCTTGTATTGTGTAGCGGGAAGCTTTCCTCAATATTTCTTAACTTCGCTACGCCCGTCGGGCAGTGTGCCACTTTGTAAGTACTTCCGGATGGGAGTCATCCAAGTTTCCTCTTCGATTGCAGCTATCAGATTCACTTGCTCGAAACTCGGGGCTAGTTGCTTTGAGATGGTTATTGTTCCGAAAGTGGTGCCGTCCTTCATGCTAGCTTGCTTTGCCAGTTCGTCGGCCTCCTGATTCTCTCCTTGAGGAATGTGTTTGATTAAATAGTGATCCAATTGATTGAGCAGCAGCTTGGTCTTCTTTAGATATGCTGTGAGTCGTTCTCCTCGAGTCTGAAATTCTCCTAGTATTTGATTTACAATAAGTTGAGAATCACTATGGAGACATAAAGAACCGACTCCAATCTCTAGGGCAAGTTCTAATCCGGCTATTACTGCTTCATATTCTGCATCGTTGTTGGTGGCAGCGAATTCCAACCTTAGGGCATAGTGCAGCTTCCTTCCCCTGGGGGTGATTATCACAATACCTACCCCCGAGCCTTGTTCGTTTGATGCTCCATATACAAAGAGATTCCACTTGATATCTTTTGTTATTTCAGATCGATCTTTACCTTCGTTGGTAGTGAATTCGGCAATGAAATCGGCCATGGCTTGTCCCTTGATGGCGGTGCGAGGATGGTAGGTGATATCATATTGACTCAGTTTAATGCACCATTTAAGTAGTCGCCCAGAAGTGTCGGGGCGATGGAGTACCTGCCTTAGCGGTTGATCGGTTAAAACTCTGATGGAATGATATTGGAAATAGTGTCGCAGTTTCCATGACGTGATTAGCAAACAGTATGCTAGCTTTTCAATTTTAGGGTATCTGGCTTCTGCCCCTGTAAATCTCTTGCTTACAAAGTATACGGGCCGCTGCGCGCGGTTGTCCTCTCTCACCAAAGCGGCGCTTAAAGCATGGGACGATACAGCAAGGTATAGGTATAATTCTTCGCCTTCATTTGGAGTTGAGAGTACTGGTGGTCTCTGAAGGTGTTCGATTAGGTTAAGGAAGGCTGTCGAGCATTCGTCAGTCCATTCGAACTTTCCTTTGTCTTTCTTTAGAGCTTCGAAGAAAGGGATGCATTTGTCGGTTGCTTTAGAGATGAACCTGCTTAGGGCGGCCACTTTACCGTTTAGGCTTTGCATCTCTCTTCGAGTGGATGGTGTCTTGATATCTTGCAAAGCCCGGACTTGTTCGGGGTTTGCTTCAATCCCCCTAGCATAGACGATGAATCCCAAGAACTTTCCCGATGATACTCCGAAGGAGCACTTTAGATGATTCAGCTTCATTCCATATTGGCGAAGTACTTGAAACATCTCGTCCAGGAGGTTTATATGATCGTTGGCTTTCCTCGATTTTACCAGCATGTCATCCACATAAACTTCCATAGTTCGTCCTATTAGTTCCGCAAATATCTTGTTGACGAGGCGCTAATAAGTAGCTCCGGCGTTTTTAAGTCCAAAAGGCATTACTCTGTAGCAGTACAATCCTCGGTCAGTGATGAAACTAGTGTGGTCTTGATCGGGGGGGTGCATAGGGATCTGGTTATATCCTGAGTATGCGTCCATAAAGAATAAGAGTTCGTGTCCGGCTGTGCTGTCCGTGAGTTGATCGATTCGGGGGAGTGGGAAGCAGTCCTTCGGGCAAGCGTCATTTAAGTTGGAGAAGTCGATGCATGTTCGCCACTTCCCATTAGCCTTCTTTACCAGTACCGGGTTGGCAATCCATTCTGGGTAGATGGCTTCTCGTATGAAGTTATTGGCAAGTAGGTTCTTTACTTCTTCCTCGAGGGCTGCTGATCGTTCTGCCCCCATGCTTCTCTTTTTCTGCTTTACTGGAACCTTGGTGGGATCGACGTTCAGTACGCGGCATGCTACGTCTGGGGAGATTCCAGTCATGTCAGCGTGCGTCCATGCAAATACATCCAAGTTGTGGCGAAGAAAATCGACGAGTTGATCCTTCAATTCTGCTCTTAACTGAGACCCGACTCTCAACAGTCTACTTGGGTCGTGTTTGTCTACAGATACAAATTCCATAGCCTCTGCAGGCTCGGTGGTGGCCTCCTCCTCCTTGTTCCTGGGGTCTAATTCGTTGAAAGGATCACTGGTATATCGAAGAGGAGGGGCTTTCTTTAATTGCTATGCTTCCAAGTTTTTCTTGCAGAGAGAAGTCTCTGCATCCTTCTCTTTATCCTTCCTACGGTTATTGCGAAGTTTAGTTACATAGCAATCTCGAGTGGCGTCTTGATCTCCCTCTATTTCTCCTATTCCGTTATCTGTTGGAAATTTCATCTTCAGGCACCATAGGGCAAGGACAATTTGGAAGTCAGACAAGGCTGGTCTTCCCAAAAAGGCGTTGTAGGCCGAGTGGTTCTCTATTAGCACAAATGTTTGTTTTCGCACAACAGAGCGGGGATGACTTCCTATTTTGACAAAGAGGTCCAGTTGCCCGAGGGGCATCTTCGCATCTCTAGTGGAACCATGTAGCGGTTTGCTGCAGGGAGACACATCCTTCATTGACAGCTTCATTTTGTCGAAAGCATGCTTGAATAGGATATTTACTGAGCTTCCAGTGTCTACTAGAATTCGGAAAACTTTGGCTGGACCGATCCAGGCAGAGATGACCATAGGATCCATGTGAGGGTACTGCCTTCCCTCTAGATCACGCCTACTGAATGTGATGTCATCATTCTCTTTCCGTTTCGGGTGGTGTTCTTCTGTAACAGAATTAACGTAGCCTTCATTGTTTCTAAGTGACTTACCATATCGTTCCATCTCTGCCCAGCTTCCGTCGGCGATGTGTGGTCCTCCTGATATGGTAAGGACCACTGTCTTCTCTTGACTGGAGCCGCTGGTATTGCGATTTCCTCCGCCTACTTCCGGGAGGGGTAGCCCTGGGTTCTCATTGGCAGGAGTTGAAGTCATGTTCTGACCTTTCACATAGCGCTCCAATCTCTTCCTTCTGACGTGTTCTTCAATCAAGTCCCGGAGATGATGGCATTCATTGATGTCATGCCCATGAGATTCGTGGAAGCGGTAGAACTTTCCAAACTTAATTGCATTATCTGATTCCTTCTTGTGCGGGAGGCGCTTGTATCTAACTTCGTCTTGAGTGGCCAAGAAGATGTTTTCGATTGTTTCATTTAACGGAGTGTAAGAGTCAAATCTCGGTCCTGGCCTATATAAACGCTTTTCTCCCTTCTTGCCCCCAGCACTATCTCTGGAGTCATTTCTTCGAACGTCCTTTGCTACTGCGGGTGTGTTGCAATGAGCTGCCTTGGTTTGTTGCCCTGTCTACCTTTCAATGGCAGCGTCTTCAAGTCTCATATATTTCCCGGCTTCATGGAAGAAATTGGGTAAGGTAGCTGGCTTTTCTTTCGTTAATCTCCTAGCAAATTTAGTATCCGGATGCACACCACTACAGAGGGACATTGGGATAAGTTTCTCGTCGGCATCTTGGACTGCAGCCGCTGCGGTGTTGAATCGGGTTAGATTTTGTTGCATTATCTCTCCGGGTTTCTATTTGATATTAGATAGGGAATAAGCGTCCTTGGGTTGTTCCACATGAATGCGGAACTGGCTGATGAACTTTTCTTTCAACATTTCCCATGAGCTGATGGACCCTTGGGGTAGATGGCAGAACCAGGAGGTAGCTAGATCTGCCAAGAATAGTGGGAAGCATTTGCACAACACTCCCTCTGTTGCTCCACTCATGAGCATATGCTATGTGTATCTCTGCAAGTGTACAACGGGGTCAGAGGTTCCCTTGTAAGGTTCCATTGTTGGCATTTTCCATTCCCGGGGGGTGATGCCAATTTCGATATTGCGGGTGAAGGGGCTGGTTAACCTAGCGTCCCCCGATCCCTTTGGTCCCGTTGGACGCATTCTCTGAACAATCGCGCCATCCTTTCATCAGAACTTAGAGCGGATAGAAATGAGTTTGGTTCTTCCCTGCGGGATTGATTCCGTCCAGATGACCTGTAGGGATGGTATCGTCTATCACTCCTAACATTCTCCAATGGCTGCCTCTGATTTACCGGGGGCACGCTGGGGTCAGCCACAGTTAGCCCTTGCCTTGATCTTCCCCTGCTGGGTTCTGTCTTATGTACTTCCTCGGGTCCAACTTCAGGCTGGACTCCAGCTCGGCCCCGTCCATTGGTGTTTCCATGGTTAGGTAGCATGGCAGGCTCAACTACATCCGACCCCTGCCTAGTACCTCCCCTGTTGGGTTCGGTTCTAAGTGTTTCCTCGGGTCGGAATTTCGGGCTGAGTCCGGGCCCGGATCCTACCATAGCTATTTCTGTTGTTAGCCTCTTCGAAGAAGAAAGACCTTTGTCGTCTCCCAGATCCTCCAGACCGGGACTCACCCCATGATTCAGTGTTGCGATTGGATTCGTCAGCATCCCTTAAGCGTGACATGAGTTGATCCACCAAGGCTTCTTGTTGAGATGCGAAGCGGTTAGTTACTTCAGCCACAACCCTGTCCAGATCCGCCATTGTAATTGGTTGTTCCGTAGCAGGGGCTGTCGGATTTGCTTGATTTCCATTTGCTATTGGAACCGGACGATTGTCTTGATCTCTGATCACTAGATCTGGGATACTGCTAGTTGCGATGTTCTTTCCTTTGTTAGCATCTTTCTTCCGTCCGGGAGGCATGTTTTCCAAGTAATGAACGATGCTGATAGGAAAAGGGTTAAGCGGGGGGTCTTGAGTTCAGTTCTCAGTGAAAGCACCACCAAAAATGTTTGCACAAAAAATGGGCAAACACCTTCAAGTCGTATGATCTAGTTGATTATATGTGGTACTTAGTGATTTGGGTGATTTATGCAAATATATAAAAAAGATGGACTAAACTATAAAAGACACACGGATTAATAGTAGTTCGGCCAGAATATGCCTATGTCCACTTTATATGTTATTCTCCTTTTCTGTTCAGATTACAAGTACAAAGCTTTGATTACAAGTATCTGAAAGTTGTTTGAAAGTTCTATCCGTGCTTGAGCTCTCAGACTTCTTCCCCATTGTTGTACCCCTGCCTCTCTATTTATAGAGTGAGGCTGGGGGCAGGGGTCCTGGACATATATAGCTGCCGGTGGGTCTGGGCTGATGCAATCTGGTCTGGCAATGTTGGTTCGGCAAGGCCTTGGTTCGGTGATGCATGGAAGTGGATTGGTCCGGTAGAGGTTGGTCCGGTGGTAGGTGAAGTGGGTTGGTTCGGTCATTCCTGGAAGTGGAGTTGGTCCGGTGGGACGTTGGTCCGGTAGTGGCTAGGTGGAGTTTGGTCCGGTGATGGAGGAGTGGGGGCATGGTTCGGTAGGTATTGGAGAATAATTGGTTCGGTAGGGAAGTGGTCCGGTGACGTGTGTGTTGGTTCGGTGGTGCCTTCACTCTCTCTGGTTCGGTGGTGGAAATGCACACAACAAGATATGGTCGATACAAATTGGGCTCTACAACATGGATATGAGTTCGTATCAATTTCCTCGCCTCCGTCTTCTTCGTGTAAATCAAAGGCCTGTGCCTGTTTTTTGACGTGGAACGATAAACTTAGGTGGATCCATATTCTTCGCCGTGTTGACCGAGCCTTCACCCTTGTAAACTTCCTTCGTATCCATCTGCACTACTCCATTCGTATTCATCCATTCCGGACCCTGTTCGTATCAATTGTCGCAGATTTAATCGACACGAAGTGGCATGTTTTGAGGGGTTCTGATGGATACGAGCAAAGCCTATGGTGGATACGCATACATATGAATGTTATCGATTCGAATAACCATGAATTTGACGGATACGAACGAGTCTACAGGGCGGACGGATACGAACTAACCTTACCTGGGATCGATACGAACAAGGACTGCGATGGATACGAAGTAGCACGGACACGAGGTAGGCTGATGGATATGAAAAACAGGCGATTGATCGATACGAACAACAAGCAATTTAATGGATGCGAACAGAACGTTACGAATAGATGGAGGCGAACGAATCGATTCCCTTGGCTTGTATCGATCATATCTTGAGCATATGACATCGGATCGACTTGTAACTTGGAATGTAAGCTTTCATTGCTTTGCTTGTCATGTCTTGTCAGTTGTAGCTTGATCACGACTCAGACAAAATTCATCAATATCCATAGTGAGCCTATGCATAACTGGCAATCGAAGAGGACTGTCTTTGGTTTCCAATTAATTTTTTGGTGTCACGGCCTTGTCGAAAGGCGGGATAACACTTGCCCTCTAAAATATGCCTTGTGGTAGGAAAGTGTGTTTTGTAGTGCCATAAGCTAGACGTTCATATTCTATTGATGACCCGTAAAAGAGATTGATAGTCTTACCTGACCGTGAATAACGATCATTCGAGATCGTATGTCATTTGAGGTGGTATGTGACCGTTCGTGGTCGGATGCTGTTCGCAACGAATGGTGACCGTTCGCGGTCTGGGTGCCGATCCAGGTGATCTGTGATCGTTCGCGATTAGATGCAATTTGAGGCAAATTGTGAGTATTCGCGGTCGAGTGCTGTTCGAGGCGAATTGTGACCGTTCGCGATCGGGTGCCGTTCGAGGCGAATTGTGTGTGCCCGGGGGGCTTAGCATTATTAATGTCAGATTTCACGTTCGAATGAATTTTTAACTTGTTTGTTGTGGCGGTTTATCGCCATCTCAGAGCATGCCCGAGGACCGTTCACGACCCCGTATATATGTAAGTGGCTTAGCCCTTATGGCAATACAAATAGTAAATTTACATTCAAAATGAGTCTTTCAGCAGAAATGTCCAATAAAATCAAGTTCAAACATAAGAAATGGAAGACAAAAGAAATATAGAGACGTCAAAGTGTAAACACCAACATCGATGCAATTGGTAGTCATATCAGAGCATGCTAGAGGATCATTCGTGGTCCTGTATATGTGCAAATGACTTAATCGCGTTATTATGAAGTTTACTACTTATTCGTCATTATTTCAATCAATTGATGACAAGCTGGCGACCCAATCCTGAGCCGTTCCCAGTTGATGCAGGTGATGGTCGCTCTCGTTCCACCGTTGTAGTTCCCCTTCTCAAATACTACGACAACAGACCATTCCGGACATATCCTTCAACCTTGTCATTCAGGTTCTTGCAATCATTCGTGCTATGACCGTTCAGCTCGTGGAATAAGCAATACTTGTCTGATCTTCTTTCGTTGCTGGTCGGATCCCTTCTCATTGGCTTTCGATAAGGAATCTGCCCCCGGTATCCTGTAGATTCGCTCCAAAATCTCATTCAACTCCTTATAAGAGGTGAATCTTGGTTCCTTTCGTGGTCGTTTTGGTCCATCATCGTTATCCTCGGCCTTCCATTTCCCTTTATCAGTTCCTGCACCTTTTTCAGGAGGATTTCCGCCCTTGACTGCATAAACATCGACTTCTTCTCCTTCCTCTCTTTTAGCATTTGCATCCCCTAATCATAAAAATCTTCGGCCTCATGATAAAATTCTCCTAGATCCATAGGGGGATCCATTATCAATGAATTCTTGAATTCTGTGCCATCAGTTATGCCAGATACAGCTGCCATCAAAACCATGGATGGATCTGGTCGATCCACCAATGTTGCAGTTGCTTTGAATCACGTCAGAAAAATCCTCAAAGATTCCCAGGTTCTTTACTTTAGTGTTGTCAAACTCGTCATATTATGAGGTCTCGAATTGTGAACTCCGAATTTCCTCATGAACTTCTCAGTGAAATCGGTCCATGTTCCAATGGAGCCGCTCTCCGGCTGTTTAAACCATAGTGCTTCAATGTTTGTCAAATACAATGTGAAGCACCAGGCCATGACCTCCTTTGATGCCCCCAACACTTCCTTGTGCCTCATATACCCTGTTAGATGAACCGCATGATCCGTCCTCCCATCATACGTCTCCAGTGTTGATAGCTTTAATTCTGGTGGATTCCTAGCCTGTCTAATTGCGAGAGCGAAGGGGCTCCTGTTAACATCTTCCAAATCTCTATTCACCAGTCCGCCTCTCATGGCCCATCTGACCATCTTCGCAAATCTGTCACCGTCGCCAAGCTATAGTCCTTGTCCGTTGCCTCCGGTCTGCCCCTCGAGTTTGTAAGGAAGTCCCAAAATTTGATCTTCTGGACGGGCTTCCATCCCTCTATCAATACCATGTTGACCAGCTCCACCTGGTATCCTGCCTGAGGTTGGATCAACATGCTTCTGGTGAGTACCCCTAGCTCTTGGGCCGCTCCTGATGGTCCCGCTCTTTTCTGGGTCCTGGTTGCTCCACGCTCCTTGATCCTACCTCTAGCATCTCCTACAGCTACATTAGCTTGATTCTGCAGTCCAGTTTGTCTAGCTTGGCGAAGCAGATCCTGCATCGTCTCTTCTTATCTCTTTAGAGGCTCTTCATGTATAGCTTCCATCATCATCTCCATCTCATCTCTGGTGATGAAGACCGAGGCTAGGTTCGCTCCTAAGGAAGCCTCCTGACTCCCTTTATGTTGATCCCTCTCAGTCCTTTGTCTTCTTGTTGATTGTCTTTTCATAACTTTCCAAATCCAAGTCTTTAAGCTTTCAGATTCGAAGTCTAAGTTGTAGAATCCTTGAGTGCTAGTGTTCTCAGTGGAAGCACCAAAATGTTTGCACCAAAATTGGTCACAAGCACCCAATTATCGATGAAAGCACCCGTTTACAATCACAGATCACATATAGTAAGCATGTAGAGATTTAAAAATGAAGAACACTCAGAAGATTAAAAAGAAAGCACTAAAGAATACAGAGTTTATAGTGGTTCGGCAATCCAGCCTACATCCACTTTGAATTTGATGATATTATTGATATTTTCTCATTGATTACAACTATTTAAAATGGACTACAGTGATGAATTTCGAGTACAACAGTTGTCTTGAACTGCAAAAATGGTTTCGGCAGAGTATGGACGTTGAAGAGCCAAAAGGTCCTTTTTGTAGGCTCTGGGATGCTATTTATAGCCGTAGGCTGCAAATATCTTTCTCAGATCTTGGGATACCTTTTTTGCCATGTGAGTGGGCCCACGCGATCGATCCCACATGATCTCGACTCGATCCGTGTTCGATAAAAACGAATTCGTATCGATCAAGATTTGATCCAATTGTGTCTAAATTTGGCATGAACATTCCTTAGGTCATACGTAAGCTGCTTTGAAAATTTGGTGGCATTTGGACTTCTTGATCTCAATATATGATCGATACGAATTGGGCTCTTCAACATGAATATGAATTCGTATCGATTTCCTCGCCTCCATCTTCTTCGTGTCAATCAGAGGCACGTGCCTGTTTGTTGACCTGGAATGATAAACTGGGGTGGATCCATATTCTTCGATGTGTTGACCGAGCCTTTTCCCTTTTAAACTTCCTTCGTATCCATCTACACTACTCCATTCATATCCGTCCATTCCAGCCCCTGTTCATATCGATCATCACAGATTTAACCGATATGAAGTGGCATGTTTTGAGGGGTTCTGATGGATACGAGCAAAGGCTATGGTGGATATGAATACATGTGGATGTTATCGATTCGAACAACCATGAATTTGATGGATACGAACAAGGTCTACAGGGTGGACGGATAAAAATTAACCTTACCTGTGATTGATACGAACAATGACTGCGATGGATACGAAGTAGCATAGACACGAGGTAGGTTGATGGATACGCACAACATGCGATTGATGAATATGAACAATAGGCGATTTGATGGATGCGAATAAAAGGTTACGAACAGATGGAGGCGAACGAATTGATTTCCTTGGCTTGCATCGATCATATCTTGAGCATATGACATCAGATCGACTTGTAATTTAGAATGTAGGCTTTCATTGCTTTGCTTGTCATGTCTTGTAATTTGTAGCTTGATCTGGACTTGGACAAAATTCATCGATATCCATAGTGAACCTGTGTATAACTGACAATCGAGGAGGACTGTTTTTGGTTTCCAGTTAATTTTTTATTATCATGGCCTTGCCGAAAGGCGGAATAACAATAAGCGATTCAATTGCCCATGGCTGTGGGACTTACCTTACAATTCTTTCACTTATTATTATTATAACTTATTAAATAGAGTATGAGTGGATTTTACTAGCTTATAGTAAATACCTGAATTAACTATCTGGTCTAAGAACAGTTAGTTAAATTCTAGTGATTACTAAAGTGAAAATAATTAACACTTTAGAGTTGTATTATCTTAGGATGTTCGGATTTCAGGCCAATAGATCCTTGAGAGATGAAGACTTAATTTACTCATCAAATTGAGAGGAGTTAGCAACCTGACTGAATTGTGATTAAGGTGTTAGTGACCTAACCAAACTGCAAGTAAGGTGTTGGCGACCTAGCCCAACGGGTTGAGAGGTGTTAGCGGTCTTGTTCTCCCGACGGAATCGCTTGAGGTGTTAGCAACCTGGCCGAACTACAAGTTGAGGTGTTAGCGACTTGGGCAAAGTACAAGTGAGAGATGTGTTAGCGACCTAGTCAAACTCCAAGTGGCTATCATAATCCCTTTGAGATTCAAGATTGTGATTATTTATTAGCGATGATAGTTTCTTCAGATATTTCTGGATGGATATTTAGTATCTTTTGGGTCTAGAGAAATTTTGAATTATTATCACCGTATTTCTGATGATAGTCCATTGGACACTTGATATATGTTTATGAAATGGTGATTTTGATTAATACGCCTTATTATGTTTGTTTTTTTAGGCATATTTTGTTATGGCCTATTTATTGTTAAGCCATATATTTATGATAAGGGTGTATGAAATGGTGGTTTGATTGATATGCCTTATTAGAATTATTTGGTTTAGGCATATTCATAATATGGTTTATTTAATTGTTAATTCATATATTTATGATATCAATATCTCGCCTTTTTATTAGATATAATCTGGCCTGTTTATTTTTATAATACTTAGGTTGAACCGAGACTCTATAGCCACAGAGACTCATTGACCTATGGATTTTGTGCAAGCACGAGAGTAGGCTATTTTGACTATTTTAGTTTACTTCATTATTATGTATATTGATACTTAAGATGATAGGTCATGTGTATTATTTAGTAGTCACTTTGTACCTGATATAGCATTTTGGATGTGATATATATATTTATATGAGTATAGTGCTGATATTTTATAGATTCGCATCTTATTATGATATATACGATATATATAATTCTGCTGCGATCTATGACTCTGATTCCAATTTATTTATATTATATACTGTTTTTGAATATTTTAAATCTGTATGTTTATTACTTTGTGTTAATACTATACACGCCAAAATTTTAGTTTAGATCATCATAAAGGTAATAAAGACATGTCAGTGTTACTCAAATATATGTTCACATTCGATTGCCCTTTACTATCTGTATTATCCATGTTATTAGACAACATTACTTGTAATGTTCTTTAATAATATTGGAATAGTAGTGGGGTCATTACAGGATCTCTCTACAAAGTTCCATAGAAATTTCCAAAAGTAAGGGAATTCACAAGTGCATTCATAGCGACTATCGCTATAAGTGCACTTCTAAATTCAAGTCATAATCAAACCTATGTTCAACTACAACCTATGTGCTTTGTTCCGATGCATTACTACATGTCATATAAGTCCACTCAAGTCCGTTCAAGTTCATTCAAGTCTATACATATGCCACTTGCTTTCAAAGTAAGAATTAAGACCAATGTTTCAACATATGTCTAAATCAATTCAGACAACTATAACAAAATAACCTAGCAAACCTTTCCTTCCTTGCTTTCCACGTGTCTTTTGCCTCTTCCACTCTCCTTTTACTTATGGCTATGATAGTTGGGGAGAGCCTGACTATGCCTTTTCAACTTCTAACTTGGTAGAATGTTTTGTAATGTGGTAATATGGCTTCACTCCAAATTTGAGTTAATTTGGATATGATATGCAATTATTTTGCTTTGGGAATTTATGAATAAGAAGAAGAAGACATTAAAGAGCTTGTTTTTAGTTGTAGAAATTAGTAATATATTCCTAAGGGTATGCCCCTCCTTATATAGACTCAAGATGCCATTGCTTAGGCTTATTTTCATCCCCTTTCATGTCATGTAAGGATTACCTCCTCTCACTCCTTTATCATCTCTTAAATTTAAGTATTTCCATTTAAGCTTATTTTAAAATATCTTTGATGGCATCACCCATGACATAATCCATAAGGTTTATTTTCATAAATTTTAGAAAGCTTTATTTCATTTTATTGATTTCCTAGGCAAATAAGTGTATGTAAAAAAATCTGAACAACTTTTGACGATTAAAATGTAGTTTATCGATAAAACGATTTTCAGTCATATTATCGATATTTTTCCAAAGAATATATTCTTGTAAATTTTTTTTAAAATATCTTATCATCATCTATTAATTAAATGATGTTTAGCATGATGATAAAATCAAATTATAACACTTAATTATATTTCAAACGTTTCGATATCCAAAGATGAAGTGTTCAAATTTTTAGGTCGCTATAATATATATATATATATATATATATATGTATGTATGTATGTATGTATGTATGTATGTATGTATGTATGTGTGTGTGTATGCTTGAATGTATGTGTATGTGTTATCCAGCCTTTTGACCAAGTAGAACCTGGACTGACTGGATAGATGGAACTTAGAGTTATCAAGGTGGAAAGTCCAAAGAGATAGCCCAAGAGTCCAGAAACCAAGCATAGATAAAGTCACAAAGTCAAAGTTAAAACCATCATCAGCAACAAGGAAATGGGATCCTTCAAGTTAGGGATCGACAATGACTCTTACATGGGGATCAGTACCGATCCCCAAATAAGACTTGGGTGGACTCCATCTTATGTCTACATGCTTATTTCGGTGCCAAAAGCCTATTTCCAAAGTTGGTTTGTCGGTTCAATGCATTTCTCCATCGAACTCTATGGACACTTGAAACTACAACTTTGTTCTCTCACAACTCCATCATTTAGGCTCTGACACAAACTAGTACTAGTGTAAAACTATGGAATCTAAAAGGTAAACATAAGATGATCTGAAGCAAGAAGACGAAGACACTAAAAAAATTTGAATTTGGGGATCGGTACCGAATTCCACTTAAGGATCGATACCAACTCCTATATATTGCTGAGGTAGCACCTATTGTTTTGCAAGGATTGGTCAAATTCATGCATAACGGCTTAGAGATAATTTGACAAGATTTTCGACTCCCTACCTCTACAAATAGAAGGATGGGCTCATTTTGTCAAAGATTTTTGGTTCTAGCTCCATTATTTCTTATACTTTGGTAACTCTGAAATTATAAGTGTTAGAGTTGTATCGATCCTTAAGAACTTCTGAATCAAAATAAAAAATAAGCAATAAAACTATAAATTGGATGTATGCCTTGCTTTGCTAAACCATTATAAACGATTGTATTTTATTTATTTCCTCATTTTCATTTACTTTTCTTCAATTAATCTCTACTACATAAACTTTTGGGTGTTCATGCCATTTTTGGTTCAAACATTTTGGTGCTTTCACTGAGAAACATATTCTCAGGCCATTTTGGATCCATTATCTACTGCTGGATTCCTACACATCTAAGAGATAGATCCAATTTTTTTGTTTTTTAAATTTCTATAGCTCATATTTCCCAAAAATCTACACGAATCTTTCTGCCATGGCCCTATCAAGGAAGGAACTCCAAACTTGAACCATAACTACCAGAGCTGCCACTAGTGATGCCAAAAATTAGAATCCTCGGCAAGGAGATGGAGTTGCTTAACCAACTCAGCCCAAGATCTAGACTCTAATTGACATTGTGACAAAAATAGGATGGATAAGATGATGAAGCAGATGAAAGACATATTCTAAGCTAGCCAATAGAAGATGAACAACAAGATGCAATAAAGCTTGAGGCCGTTGAACAAGCTAACTCAAAATAGCCATAGGCAGAGTAGAAGTGATTCCATCTTAAAATAAGAGAGTTCTTATTCATCCAAGTGAAGTAGAAGGGAAGGAAGGCAGAAGAAAATTTAGTGCGCTACTGGAACATCTATAAGGAAGAGGACGAGCCTCAGCCTCAAATTCAGGTATCGGTACCGACCCTTACTTAGGATTCGATATCAACCCCTAAAATAGTGGGCCTAAGGCCCATCCTTTAGAAGGCGGCATGTTGTCATCCCTGGATGTTCCTTTGAAGGTCCGAATCTATAAAGTCCCAATATTATTGATGATGCTGCTCATGGGAATCAAATAAAGGGAATGTTACGAATGGGTCCCAGAAGATTGGGAGCCTATGTATCGAGCACCTTCCCAAGGACGTTCGTCGAGCTGGACACTTGTGATAGGACCCAATCACCACCATTCAGTCGAACTTGTTGATTTAGATTATTTAGAGGATATGGTAGGAGGTTGGTTAGTGAAAAGAAATCCAGAACTAATGATAGTTGAGGAACTTATGCTAGTCGAAACCTGTTTATAAAGGACATCCTTTACGCGAGATACCTCGGAGATTCAATATGCCAACGATGTCGTTGTATGGAGGAGCCATGGATCCTAGGCAGTATCTATTGAGATACAAATGGCACATGGACTCAGCCAGCGCTTGGATGCTGTATGTGCCGTTTTTTCCTATTTTAGCAAAGGTGGCCATGATATGGTTCAATCGGCTTTCATTGAGTTCCATATCATATTTTGCCTAATTGTCATGGCAATTCATGGAGCAATTCCATTTGCACACCTCACGTATAAAGCATATGATGTTGTTGTCTACGTTTATCAAGCTAAAGGGGAGTCATTAAGGGACTATTTAAATCGGTTCCACACGGATATAATGAAGATAATGGGTCCCAAGGAAGATATGGTGTTAATGATGCTCTGTAGAGTAATTCATCTCGACTTGGATTTCTGTGATTGGATAGAAATAAAGCAACCATCGACAATGGAAGCTTTCTATAGGAAGGCTAATGAGTATTTGCATCGAAAGGATGCACATAAGCATCCATGGAGGACAGATGCTAGAAATTCGAATGAGCTGATTCAAAGTAATATTGTTCTAAAGCAATCCGGAGGAAGCTTTGGGAATGTTGATGTGAAAGTTGGTAATCAGAACAAAGGAGGAAATAAAAACAATGACGAGGTAATGAAGGGAAAGCCATATAACATGAGCCATTTCAGAAGCTCCATGTATGGCAGTTACACTGAATTGAATCAATCAATAGAGCAAATCTATCTGGCCACTTAGAATGCCGAACCGTATAAGAAGCCGGCTCTTAGGAAGTCAATTGAGAAGGAAAGGAAGTCGAGCAAATTTTGCAGATTCCATGAGACTCGTGGTCATAATACTATTGAGTGCAGGCACTTGTGTTACATGATTGAAGATTTAATAAGGAAAAAGAAATCGCAATAATATATGAAAGCCCCGTAGGATGGCGAGTAAGGAAATTACAGCACCCTTGGGTCGTCTTCCCAATGGGGACAAGATGAGCCTGGTGCTGATGCCTTCAGGCTTCCATAAAAATGGTTATTGATTAACACAATCATTGGTGGGCCTCATCTTGCCAACAAGGGTTTTGCGAAAATGGATAGATACATTAGAGCCTTAAAGCATGCTAAGAACAAAAGTTGTTATGCTGTTGAGGATGGAGCCCCAGAAAAACAATCTCGAACCATAATGGGTGATATTGTTTTTTGAAACAGGGACGCTGATAGAGTGGGTGCTTTGATAATTGAACCACTCATAATCTCAGCCACGATTGGTCCTATCATTGTATGAAAGATGCTTGTTAATTGTGGGAGTTTAGTCAATATTTTGTTAAAAAAAGTTACGATCAAATGATGTTGAAGGAGAGAGATTTGAAGCCTTGTAGATCTTGTATACAAGGGTTTGACGAGATGGCTACTGAAGCCATATGATATGTAGAATTAATAATGTAACTTGTTGAGGGCAGCCGCAGGCGAGTATGGGTCATGCCGTTTTAAGTGTTGGATATTTATTCTGCTTATAACGCGTTCTTCGGCCGACTTGCCCTAGCGTAATTTAGAGTGGCCATCACTCCCTGGTGTTTAACTTTGAAATACCCTACAGGCAATGGAGTGGGGATCATGCACGGAGAATAGGTGGCTGGCCGCAAGTGCTATGTCGCTGAACTGAAGGAAGCAAGGCGTAAGGACAAAGGAAAGATTGTAGAGAGGGTCCTCTGCGTAAAGTCTTTGGAGCATAGCTACTACTGCCTGAACCCCGGCTTGGGCAAACTAGTCAGCTCTATGATGATATGGACCAACGAAAAGAGCCGGAGGGAGGTCGAGCAACTCTTTCCAAATTGACAATCGTTGTTCCAGTCAACAGGGATGACTTATGTAAAGTCCTGAAGGTTGGATCTCAGATCAGTACTAGTGTGATAAGGGAGTTTGTTGTTTTCTCTAGGGAAACTTGTAGTTGTTTGCCTGGACACATTCGGATATATGTGGGGTCTCGCTTGGGATAGCGAGCCATGTATTAAACATTAATCCCAAATGCGTTCCTGTGAAACATAAATGCCGCAACTTGGTTCGAAGAGATCTGCTGCACTTAAGGAGGATGTGGATAATCTTAAGGACAATAACTTTATCCGTGAGGCTCTAAACCTAGATTGGGTATAACCCTGTTTTGGTAAAGAAAACGAATGAGAATTAAAGGACGTTCATCGACTATTTGGACTTGAATAAATCATGCCTGAAGGTTAGCTTTTGGTTTCCAATGATGGATCAGTTAGTGGACTCAACTACATGACACGAGCTACTCTCTTTATGGATGCATATTCTGGATACAATCAAATCCCAATGCACTTCCTGGAACAGTAACACACCAGCTTTATTACCAATCTTGGGCTCTATTGCTATTTGATCACGCACTTTGAATTAAAGAACGTAGGAGCAACTTACCATAGACTTGTGAATTGGATGTTTAAGGAATGGATTGGATGATTAA
Organism: Allium cepa; assembly: GCA_030765085.1. NCBI lineage: Eukaryota > Viridiplantae > Streptophyta > Magnoliopsida > Asparagales > Amaryllidaceae > Allium > Allium cepa. Next base: position 351,307,783 of record CM060928.1, read on the forward strand.
TGGAGGTTTACGTGGACGATATGCTCATGAAGTCATGACATTCAAGAAATCACGTTGATGATTTGGCAGAGATGTTTGATGTCCTCCTATAGCATGGAATGAAATTCAATCCCTTGAAATGCACTCTCGACGTGGCGTCAGAGAAATTCCTAAGTTTCATTGTCAACTCCCATGAGGTTGAAGCCAATCCAGAAAAGATCAAGGCTTTAAGAGAAATCGAAGCACCAAAGACGATCAAGGAGTCCCAATGCTTGAATGGGAATGTCACTGCCTAGAAGTCGATTCATTTCCAAGGTCACTGGAAAATGCATTCCTTTCTTCATGGTGATCAAGAAGGGCAAGAGAAACTTTGAGTGGAACTAAGACTGTGAAGACATGTTCCAAGATTTGGTGAACCACTTAGAGAGACCTCCCATTCCCTTGAAGCCAGTGGACGATGGGGATTTATTCTTATGTCTAGCAGTGTCGTGTGTGCCTTGAGCACCACACTTGTGCACGAGGAATCCCGCATCCAACGATCGGTTAACTATATTAGTAAGTGGTTAACAGAAGTAGAAAGAAACTACTTGAGACTGAAAAATCTCACATATTGTCTATTATTTTCTTTGAGAAATCTCCGCCCTTGCTTCCAGGCTCATCTGACCAATGTCATTATTGATCAGCCTTTACGACAAGTCTTACAGTGACCTAAGACCTCTGGAAGGCTGCTAAAATGGAACATTGAATAGATTCAATATGATATCACGTATCACCCTCGAAGAGCAATCCATGTTGTGGCTTTGGAGGATTTCATAGCTGAATTCACTACATGAAATGATTCTCCAAAGAGCAGTGGAGAAAAGAAAGATGGATGGAAGATGTACACGGATGGTGCATCCAACGATCGATGTTATGGTGCTGGAATTGTGCTTGTCGCTCCCGAAGAACACCAAATCAGCTATGCCTTGAAACTTGTTTTTTCGGCAACGAAAAATGAAGCTGAATATGAAGCCTTGATTGTAGGACTAAACATCGCCAAGAAACTGGGAATAAAGATCTTACACATTTTCTGTGACTCCCAACTAATGTTATGCCAAGTTTGGAAAGATTATCATGAAAAAAGAGAAATGATAGATCCCTATTTAAATTGGCTTATTGAGTTGCTTGATGACTTTGAATATTACAGGATCACTGATATTCCTAAAGAGAAAAATGAGAAAGCTGATTCGCTTGCTAAGTTGGCTAAATCCGGAGATGTATAGCTCATGGGCCTGGCTCCAACAGAGGTACTTTTAGCCTCGATCGCTACCAAATGGATGTCGATTGAATCTTGGAGACTGAACCCGAATGGGAGTCATGGATGACTCCAATTAAGGATTATTTACAAAGAGGGATCCTGCCGAAGAAAAGGAATGAACGACATAAAGTCCTTTGCTTACCTACGACCTAAAGGACGGTGCCGACGCTATCGAGTTTTCCCTAACATTTTTATTTGATAAATGATGGTTTCGGAAGATACTTTCATTTATATTCACTTTGATCCAAATAATATTTTAAGTATAAACCCATTGTTTTCGAAAGGGTGGCCTTCAATGATTTCAAAAGTGATACTTCCAATGGTTTTGAAAGTGGGACTTTCATTGATTTTGGAATGGATATTTCCAATGGTTTCGAGAGGGGTACTTTCAACGGTTTCGAAGCTATGATTTTAAGAGATAATAAGTAATACTTTATTACATTTGAAAGGTATCAAAAAAGATGTTTTAAAGTGTTTTTTAAGAAGTTCTCTGTGATTAAAAGGTTATACAGATAAACCAAGTTATTGTGTATGCTTCTGCATATATGTATATATTCACATTCTAATGGACTGAATTTTAGGGAAGGGCAAAAGAACCAGCTAGGTTGACCCAGTAGTGAATATAAAATTGAATTAACTACTGAATGAGTAAAACTGCATCCGGGAGGTCAGGAAGACTATAATATAGAGTTCTAAAACATTAAAGAAGATATTGGCAAGGGCCAATAGTTTCTGAATAAGCCCATGAAAATTGTGTATAGGAAAAGATATTGGCAGGGGCCAATAGGTTCATAGTTAGCCCATGAAAACTATGTGTAAAGGAAGATGTCAGAAAGACAAGTTCATAGTAAGCCTATGAAAACTATGATTTGATACTGACAAGGGCCGGTAGAATTATAGTTAGCCTATGAAAACTATATCCAGATTAAGATATTGACAGATGTCAATAGATTCCTAGTCAGCCCATGAAAACTAGGATAAGAAGAGAGGATATTGAAGTTGCCAATAGGTTTCTAGTCGACCCACGAAAACTAGGATAAGAATAAAGATATTGGAGTTACCAATTGGTTCATAGTAATCCCATGAAAACTATGTATTTGGACAGTGAGTCCTCAAATATTTATCGGTTATTAGTCAGCTCATAAAAACTATTAGGTTAAGAGTAATCCTAGAAAGTATAATTGTGACATATAGTCAAAAATAAATTGGGATTGGTAATCCAGAATTGACTCGTTTGTTTTGCATATCATCATATCATAATGCTTTGCATTGTTTTATCTATTGTGGATGCAGAAGCACAATATATGGTTTTATAAAGGTTTTAAGATACTATTAAGGGAAAAACCCATTCCGCTAAGCAACATGGTCTCACTGGATATCTAAATGGTTTGAAATGGTAGATTATTATTTATAGTAGGCTTTATGTTTGACTCGAAGTTTATGTTTTTCCCTTATACTCTTGGGCACTCAATATATTTTGATTAGTTTGAGAGTTGAGGTTTTCAGCTACCTCATTTGATGACAAAGCTTTCGATGATGTGCATGAGGCATGATAGCTATCAAGTGTTCTCTTTTATTTTGATTTCTCTATGTTGATTGTAATGGCAAAGTTGTTAAATTGCCTATATATACTATGACCATCCAAAGGGCATCTTCATATGTTGCTCTTAACGTACATTGTAATAAATATATTTTATCTGAACGTGGCTAACGATTCTGGGACTATGTGATGAATTGGAAATGTTTTGAAATGGAATTTGATTTTGTTTGTTGTTTTTAAATTTTTCCATATTCATGTCTTTCTATGTATCATTGTATCTAACACCGCCGTATTTCGTTGCCGAGGATTTACAACCATGGATGATTGCAGCATCCATAGCTATTAGTTTTAGGCCTCCAAGTAGGTGGATGTTACAAGTTGGTATCAGAGCATAGGTTTATGAAATTTAAAAGAAAATTTAACCTAAAAGCTTTTTGAAACATAATCCTATGAATCAAAAATATGATTGGGGATGGGTTAACGCTTTAGTAACGTACTTGTATTTGATACATACATACATACACACACACATACATACATACATACATATATATATATATATATATATAAGCACGTGCTCCCCTCTCTCTTGGACCATTCTTTTGCATCTTATAAGGCTCGTATGTAGATTTACGAGAAAGAAGATATGGAAGCAGGAAAACAGAAGAGGAAATCTTGGTGGAGGAAGCACTGCAACTAATGGAAATGCTCGCCTAATACCAGGAAGAACTAAGTCGACAGGTTAATGCTAACCAAAATGTTGAAGCTAATGTGGGTGTTGGGAATCCAGCAGTAGATATGGGGGAAATGTATCATTTCTTCGTCAATATGATGCAAGCAGGAGATGCTGTTGGAGTTACTGGAAATGTTGGCGGAGCTAATCCTGTAGCTCCAATTGGGAATAACTATGCTAAGTTGAGTAGAGACTGCACCAGTCTAGGTGGAAAGCCATTTGTGGGAATGGAGGATGCTACTAAGGTAGAGAATTGGCTGTTGCATTGTGAGCGTATCTTTATTGATTTAGGTTTAGATGATGAGAAGAAGAGAAGGTTGGCCTCTAGACAATTGCAATGGTAAGCACTTCATTGGTGGAATAGTGTTATTGCCGGAGTTCTTGAGGAAGAGTTGACATGGGCTGAGTTCAGAAGGAGATTTGAACAGAGGTTTTTATCCGAGGTTGTTAAATTAGCATTGACGCGGAAGTTTATGGATCTAGTTTAGGAAGAGATGTCAGTTATCGAGCATGCTACTAAGTTTGATGAGCTGTCTCGATATGAGTATGCTGCTATAGACACTGACATTAGAAGGAATAAGATGTTCATTTGGGGATTGAGACCTAAGCGTGCTAGGGCCACCATGACACATATCCGTGATCCTTGTAATGTGGTTGTGGAGATGGCCATTCGCCATGAAGAAATGCTTGATGTTTGTGCTAGAGAGAAGCCAGGTGAAACCCAGGGTTCTCGGGGAAAGAAGAGGAAGTCCTTTAAAAAGAAAGAAGCCTAGAAGGAAGATGTGGCGAAGAAGGCAATGGCTGATTTAGTTTGCTATAAGTGTAACAAGAAGGGTCATTATGCTAATGAGTGCCAATCAGGAAAGGGAAAGAAGGCTTCATATAAGAAAAATGTGAAGTGCTTCAACTGTGATTAAGTTGGCATTTAAAGAATCAGTGTTCAAAGCCAGTCAGGGCAGATAAGGGAAAGGTGTTTGCTATTGGATCGTCTGCAAGGCCAAATGCAGCTGAAAAGGGAAAGACTATGATGGAAGGTATGTTTTTGATTTAGAGTATGCCAATTAGGATACTATTTGATACCGGTGCATCATATTCATTTATATCACAGTGTTTGGTTAATAGGTTATGCTTAGAACCCACATACCTTGTTACTTCCTTAAGTGTTACGAATCCAATATGAGGGTATACAACTCTAGGGATGAGATGTGATCAGTTAGAACTTGATTTGTTTAGTCATAAGTTCTTATGCAGTCTGTATGTTTTTGATTTTGTAGATTTTGAATCATTTTGGGTATGGATTGGTTAGGAGGTATGTGGCCAGGATATTTTGTCCAGGATGGGGAGATATCACTAAGGCATCCTGATAGTCATAACCGAATTATATTCTCAGTAGAGAATTCTGACCGGAGTAGTTGTGTTTTGTTAAGTGCAATAGAAGTGGGAGAAGAGCTAAGTCAGGTACAAATAGCAAAAGAATTTGCAAATGTCTTTGACCCAGTCACAAGACTACCACCGAAACGAGCTGTTGAGTTTTAGATAGATCTTGTGCCAAAAGCTGAATCTGTAAGTAGACCATCTAGTAGGATGACACCTACTGACATGAAGGAATTAAAGGTGCGGCTGTGGATCTAGAAAGAAGGAATTTTATCAGACCAAGCAATTCGCCTTGGGGAGCGGCCGCAGTGTCCGTGAAGAAACCAGATGGGTCGTTAAGGATGTGTATCGACTATCGTAAGCTAAGTGAGAGGATGATAAAGAATAAGTGTCCTTTGCTAAAAATTGATGATCTCTTTGATCAGTCGTGTAGAGCCAAAGTGTTTTCCCAGTTAGATTTGACGACAATCTTTCATCGGTTGTGAGTGGCAGAGGATAACGTTCCTTTGACAACATTTCAGACTAGATATGATTCATATGAGTGGTTAGTAATGCCATTTGGGTTAACGAATGCACCTGCTTTCTTCATGGATTTGATGTACCGAATTTTTCAAAAGTATTTAGGCAGATTTATGTTGTTATTTATCAAATGACATTTTGGTGTACAATAAAGATGAAATAGAGTATGAAGATCATCTTAGAATGGTGCTTTAGACGTTGAGGTAGCATAAACTAAAGGCGAAGTTTTTCAAGTGTCATTTTTGGACGAAAGAGGTTAAGTTTCTTGATCATATGGTTTCAGAGAAAGGTTTGTCAATCGATCTAGATAAGATGAAGCTATTAATAATTGGGAGAGATTGGAGACGGTGGCTGAGATTAGAAGTTTTCTTGGACTTGATAGCTATTACCTGAGATTCATTAAGGATTTCTCAAGGATATCAGTGCCTTGACTAAGCTAACGAAGAAGGAAGTGAAGTTTGTTTGGTCTGAAAAACGTGATGAAGCATTCCTTAAGTTAAAGCATTTGTTGACCAATGCACAAATGTTAGTACTTCCAAACGAAAAGCAGGGGTTGGTGGTATATACTGATGCATGTGGAACTGGATTGAGAGTTGTGTTGATGTAGAAGGGTAAAGTGATTGCCTAGGCTTCACAACAGCTTAGGCTGCATGAACTGAGATATCCTACTCATGATTTGGAGTTGGCTGCTGTGATCTTCGCATTAAAAATTTGGAGGCATTCTCTCTTTAGAGAGAGATTTGAGCTATATATCGATCATAAGTCTTTAAGATACTTATTCTCTCAAAAGGGTTGAATATAAGACTCAGAGGTGGCTGGAGTTTTAGGCTGCTTATGATTTTGATACAGAGTATACACCAAAGAAAGGTAATAAAGCAGCAGATGCTCTTGGCAGAAGACATCAGAATGTGGTGTTAGCTATGTTAGCAGAATGGAAGGATCTAGAAGCTTTTGCCAGTTGTGGTGTGCAGTTAAGATCAATTTCTAGTTCTAGTCATAGTGCTGCCATGATGTCCTGTTTAGAAGTTCAACCAGCTTTGATAGAGAGAATTGTTTCTGTGCAGAAGGAGGATCCACCATTAGCCGAGAGGAATAGAAGGCTTGAGGTTGGAACTCAGATCAATGATCTAAAAGATTTTTGTCTTGACCAAAGTGGGTGGTTGAGAAAGAAGGTGCAATTATGTGTTCCAGATGTTGAGAACTTAAGGAAAGAAGTTCTTAAAGAATGTCATCGATCCAAGTTTACGATTCATCCTGGAGGGACCAAGATGTATCAAGATATGAAGAGGAGCTTCTATTAGTGGGTAGGTAGTGTGCAAACTGTCAACAAGTGAAAGTCGAATATCAGAGCTGAGTTGGTTGTTTTAGCCTCTAGAGCTTCCAGTTTGGAAATGAGGTTCGATATCCATGGATTTTATTGACAGGTTGCCAAGGTCGATTAGGGGAAATGAAAGTATATGGGTCATAGTGGAAAAGTTGACCAAGAGTGCCCATTTAAATCCAGTTAAGTCAACCAGTACAGCACCTATTTTGGCAAAGTTGTTCAAGAAGAACGTAGTTAGACTACAAGGAATTCCTAGTAGCATAGTCAGTGACAGAGATTCTTTGTTCACTAGCTAATTCTGAAAGAGTCTACAGGATATGTTGGGCACTAAGCTCAAGATGAGGACTGCACACCACCCTCGGACGGATGTCTAGACATAGAGAGTCAAGAAGATACTCAAGCATTTATTGAGAACTTGTGTATTGGACTTTAGTGGATATTGGGAGGATCACCTACATTTGGTTGAGTTTTCTTATAATAATAGTTACCAGATAGTATATGAATGACGCCTTTTGAAGCTTTGTATGGAAGGCTATGCAAATCACTAACACGCTGGTTAGGACTAGAGAAAGATTGGTCTTACGTCAAGATTTGGTTAGGAAGGCATTAGAGGAGATTGAATTGATCCAAGAGAAGATGAAAAAAGCTCAATCCAAACATAAAAGTTACACTGATAAGAGGTGTAAGGACCTTGAATTCTCTATTGAAGACAAGGTTTACATTAAAATATCACCGATGAAGGGTAAGGTTTGGAAAGTCAAGGAAACTGGCACCGAGATATGTTGGTCCATTCCAGATTATAGAGAGGATTGGAAAGGTCGCATAATGAGTAGAGTTACCGAATAGTATGGTAGGTGTCCATAACGTATTTCATATGTCTCATCTTCGAAAATATGTGCATGATTCAAAGACTACTATTCCTCCGACAGGGTTAGATGATTTGGTAGTAGAGCCTAATTTGACTTTTGTTAGACAACCAATTCATGTTGTAGCAAGGGATGAGAAAAGATTGAGGAACAAGATAGTCAAGTTGGTAAAATTCAGTGGAGCGACAACCAAAAGGACTGTACTTGGAAAACAGAGGACGAGATTCAAGATACTTATCCTGATCTACTTTGAGGGTATGTCTATATTAGATTTATATAGATATTAGCTAGTTAGGTGAACTAGTATGGTTGTTACGAGTCATTACAAATGATTGCTATGTTTATTATTTAGACCTTACTGAATTTCGAGGATGAAATTCTTTAAGAAGGGGAACCTGTAACACCCATAATATTTGATAACATTATTCAGGAGATTTTATTAGATAAATTAAATAGATTAATGTAAATATTAAATGATAAGGGGGTTGATATTTAAATAAATATAAGTTTAGGTTGCGCTCAATTAATTAACTAAATGGGGGGTAAAGAATGGTTTTTGAATTAACTAATCCATATAAGGGTATAATAGGAAATTCCGCCCATAGCTCCTTACCTTTATATATTCTCGTTCCCACCATTTCATTTCCCATTCACGTTATTTTGAAAATGTAAAAAAATACGTAAAGGGGAGCCATCCATTAACAAAGGAAGAAGAGAAATTAAAGTAAGGCTAGAGATTCAAGCTTAAGGGGAAATTAATCTAAGTACAATCTTCCTATATTAATCAAGGTGAATAATAATTCCATCTCTATTTTGTTTTACAATCATATGTTTCACATTTAAGGGTAAATTCGTTTTTAAGATGAATTGGACGATGATATGCTTGAATTATAATTTGTTTAATTTAAACGAGATTGTTTAAATAGGAATATACACGGTTTTAGGGCAAAATAGATTTATATTGATGTTTAAATGCCGTAGAAAATTTTATGTTATGTAAAACATGATTTTGGAGTTGGGTTTTAATTTTGATAGTTTTCCAAGCTATGGAAAGATTACTATGAATTTTAGAAGGAAAGTATGGTTAATTAGGTTTATGAATTTATTTACGAAAATACGAATTTGGATCTAAAATTTTGATATGTTAGATAAAATGATTAAAGTGAATTTCTAGAATTTCTGGGGATTTTTTCTAAGTGATTTGCTAAGCAAATTAAATTATTTTAGAGGAGGGACTTCTTTGCGATATTAATTTTGCTTACTCGAAGGGCTTATTTGTTAACTTAGCCATGGTCTAGATCTAAAATTAGCGGCACTTATTTTAGTAAAGAATTTTAAAAGTTTAGGCAAACAATTTTGTGTTTATACGTGGCAGGGTAGTTAGAAAGTGTTTGCTTTGATTAGTATTAAACCAGGTTTATCCAGAAAAGCTGGCTTTGCCTTCTTTAGAAGTGCCTTTCAACTCGGAGCTTTTTCCATCAGTCAAGTCGAAACCCACTAAGCGAAACCAATACATAAGGTATCACTAGATGGTACGTAGTGGATTGGAGAAATGTGCCAGGCTAGGTTCGAAAGCATGGCTTCTGATGGGGTCGATACCTTTGTCTGTTTTAAAAAGAGAAGAGCCTGCCTTTGTTTTATTTTAGCCTTCGAAGGAGTCGAAGTATATATTTTTGAAAGAGATTTTCTAAATGCATCCGAAGGGGTTGCTATCAACTTATGTTCTAAAGAATAAAATGCCAAATAGGTTTCTTTGCTTATAAAATAATGTTTTCGAAAGAAGGGGTTCCGGCCTAGCCGAATCCCTATTGCCATTCTTTATCCTTTCAAGTGTATTGAAGCCATCAATGCTTTTGAAAGGTATGCTTGTTTTAAAGATGTTTTAAGCCACTTCCTAAATTCTTTCAAAAGGGTCCAAGGGTTTCGAAGGCAATGGCTTTGAAAGGGTGTTTCGATGCTATCCTTCAGTGTTTTGTTTAAATGGTTTGTAGCTTTCAAAAGGGATGGTGCCGACGCCATCAAGTTTTCCCCAATATTTTTATATGATAAAGGATGGTCTCGAAAGAGATATTTTCATTTATATTCACTTTGACCCAAATAATATTGTCAGTATAAACCCAATATTTTCGAAAGGGGGACTTTCAATGATTTCAGAAGGGGTACTTCTAATGTTTTTGAAACGGGGACTTCCAATGATTTCGTAAGGGATACTTCCAATGGTTTCGAAAGGGGTACTTTCAACATGTTCGAAGCGATGATTTTAAGAGATAATAAGTAATACTTTATTACATTTGAAAGGTTTTGAAAAAGATGTTTTAAAGTGTTTCGAAAAGCAGGGGCCTAATGTTTTGAAAAGAGTTTTATATGCTTTCGAAGGAGGTTATCCTGTAAAGTTGAAAGCAAAGTTTTGAAGGTTTCGACAACCTTAGTTTTCAAAGCAAACAACCCAATCTCATTCTTGAAAGAAAACCATGGCATAAATATATAAAGTGTTTTGAAAAGGAGTTTTTAAAGAAGTTTTCTTTGATTAAATGGTTAAAGGGATTAACTAAGTTATTGTGTATGCTTCTTCACATATGTATATATTCACATCGTAATGGACCCATGACTGAATTTTTGGGAAGGGAGGAATAACCAGTTAGGTTGACCTAATAGTGAGTATAAAATTAGTTAACTTCTGAATGAGTAGAATTGCATCTGAGAGGTCAGGACGACCAGAATATAGGATGCTGAAACATTAAAGGAAGATATTGGCAACGACTAATAAGTTCTCAGTAAGCACATGAAAACTGTGTATAGAAAAAGATATTAGCAGCGGCCAATAGGGACATGGTTAGCCCATGAAAATTATGTATAAAGGAAGATGTCGAAAAGACAGGTTCGTAGTAAGCCGATGAAAACTATGATTTGATACTGGCAGGGGACAGTAGGTTTGTAGTTAGCCGATGAAAACTATATCTAGATTAAGATATTGACAGATGTCAATAGGTTCCTAGTCAGCGCATGAAAACCTGGATAAGAAGAGAGGATATTGCAGTCACCAATAGACTCCTAGGCAACCCATGAAAACTAGGATAAGAATAAAGATATTGGGGTTACCAATAGGTTCATAGTAATTCCATGAAAACTTTGTATTCGAAAAGGAAGTCCTCAATATTTGTCGGTTATTAGTCAGTCCATGAAAACTATTAGGTTAATAGTAATCCTAGAAACTATAATTATGATAGTTAGTTAAAAATTAACGGGGATGGGTAATCCTGAATTGATTCATTTGTTTTGCATATCATCATATCATAATGTTTTGAATTGTTTTAAGCATTGTGGATGCAAGAGCATAATATATGATATTATAAAGGTTTTAAGATAATAGTAAGGGGAAAACCCATTCTGCTAAGCGGCGTGGTCTCACTAGATATCTAAATGGTTTGATATGGTAGATTATTATTCATACCAGGCTTTATGTCTGACTCAAAGTTTATGTTTTCCCTTAAAATCTTGGGTACTCAATTGATTTTGAGTAGTTTGAGAGTTGTGGTTTTCAATTACCACATTTGACGAATAAAGTTTCCGGTGACATGTAGAAGATATGATAGCTATCTAGTGTTCTTTTTTATTTTGATTCTGCTGTGTTGATTGTAATGGAAAAGTTTTTAAATTGCCTATATATAGTCTGATCATCCAAGGAGGTATTTTCATATGTTTCTCTTGGCGTGTGTCGTAATAAATATATTTTCTCTGAACGTGGCTAATGAATTGTGAGATTATGTAATGAATTTCAAATTTTTTGAAATGGAATGTGATTTTTTTTATGCTTTAAAAATTTCCCATATTCATGCGTTTCTGTGTATCAATGTATCTAACACCGCCGTATTTGGTTGTCGAGGATTAATTAATATGGACGACTGCAACATCCATAACAGTTAGTTTTGGGCCTCCAAGTAGGAAGATGTTACGGCGACTATAATTTTGTTATTCTTGGCTTCAATAAGTTTCTAGTTCTTTATCTCCTACAGCCTGTCTCTTGAAACTTTTGAAATCTTTTCGGCCAGCTTTGCCTGCTCATTGTATTGATTGTAGACATCAATCGTGCAGTCGATGATCCTCGTTGGACTTAAACAGGGATTCTCTTTACGTTTGGTAAAAACATAACTCCATCAAAGAAAATGTTGGGGAATTCATTCTTAAGCTCGGCCATCTGACCCATAGTATTTACCTGCTGCTCCTCTATAATGGCTGGAGCAACAGTGCTTCCTTTGCTGGCCTATGATCCTATGATGAAAAGTATCGGAGCCACTCTTATGATATTTGCGCCCAGAAGACCTATTGGAATGAGATAGTGCCATGGACTATAAAGGAACAAAATAAGATGGTAGAGCTCAAGAAGAGTCAGCCAGTGGAATATTATCACGATGGTCAAGTGGCCTATCCGGGCCTTTTGAAGGACGTGCTCTAGATCTAGGTCGGTGCTTAGAAGAGGAATCATGAGAAAAATGGTCCCTGTCGTAAACACTTTTATCCCGGTCATCTCTATCGTGACTGGAGCATTATCGCGAATCATAGTCTCGACCACTCCCTTGGTGGTACAAGCTCGATCGTGGGCAACTGAACATGATATGCCTTCTCTTCCAAGGATCGGAATGAATGCTTTCTCTTATCCATCAAACCTGTAAACCAAACAAGAATGGTTAGATCAAATAAACAAGGAAATGGGTCAATAGCGAGTGTCGTATAGTGCACTTATTCGCGCGTCTCCTAGTGTCCCCTAATGGACCATGTACTGGAGCTTTACTCATTGGAGTAACATGTCCTGTAATGGTTGGAATGGTATCCTTCTCAAAGCAAATCGAGGAACTGTAACCCTCCATATTTTCAGTGACATTATTTAGGATATTTAGTTAGCTAAATAAAATAAAACAATGTAAGAAGATTAATGAATTGAGGTATGATTATAATCAGGGGTAGCCGTGCCATGTCAATGAATAGCTAAATAAACAAAAATGGAGTTAAGTGTTAGGAATAAGAGAGGGCAAAATAGGTAAATGATAAAACTTATACCCTAAACCCTTAGGAAATCAAATACGTGTTCATTTCATTTTTCTCAAGTAAGAATACCCAAAGGCCGACCATTATTTTCAATCTCAAGAGAAGATAAAGCTAGGATTTTAAAGGGTAAGAAATAAATCAACATAATCAAGACCAAATCTCACACCCTTATTCACAAAGCTAAGATGAATAATAACTACATCTCATTTTCTAATGATTTTCGGTCTTAAGGTTAAATCTGAATTATTTTCCAGATTATGCCATGTTTTTGGATGACTAAATGATATATATATATATGCATATATGATTGTTGATGATTTATGCTCATTCATATAGATTTTTATGATATGTTTGATATGAAAACCCTATTAGTGACATCCAAATGCCTTGCGGTTTTAGATATAGACCAAAAATGTTATTTTAAGGATGGGTTTCAATTTTCATAATTTTTTGGATTAATATGGATTTTATATGAATTTTCTAGTGAATAAAATGATTTATTGGATTATAAATAATTTACGGTTAAATTATAATTAACTTGGGTCTGAAATTTTTTATATGTTAGAAAACATATTAAAAAGGATTTTTTGGATTTTTTATAAAATTTTCCAAGGTGTTTTGATGCATATATATAACTATTCAAGGTATAAGATTTAAATGTTTTATATATTTAATTAAGAAAAAGGGGTATTTTGCAAATGATTTAAATTAATTAATTCTAAAATTATGGAAGTACTTTTAGAAAATAAAAATTAGGAACGAATAAGAGTTTGAATAGTAAGGCAGATTAGCTAAAAAAATTACTTGAAAAGGTTTAAAATCAGTATTTCATGGTAAAAGCATGTTTCGCCTCTTTTGGTTTTGCCCAGGTAACTTATGACTAAGACCCTCTACCTCCTTCCACAAATCAATGAACATAGTATCAACATGTTCGTACACAGTGAATTGGATTAAGGCGCAAGGTAAGAGTCGAAACCAAGGGGTTCCGAAAGGGACAAAGCGCCTTTTAGTTTTAAAAGAAAAGTGCATTGCATGCTTCCGACTAAGTAGCTTTTGACTTAATTGGCTTCCAACTAAGTCAATTAATTTAAAGAAAGTAAGGATGCCCCTTTGTTTTAATAAATAGCTTTCGACTAAGTCCTCTTACAACTAAGTCAATGGTTTAAGTTTGGTTTCGAAATAGTTGCACCTTTGTTTTCAAACAATAGCGTCCGACTATTTTGAAGCCTTTACTGCCGCGTTCTACCTTTCGAAACAGAGCTTTCGAAGGGATTGTTTTGTTTTATAAAAGCCCTGCCGCTTCTCCAATGCTTTTGAAAGGGGTGATTTCGACGCCATCGCTTCTCTACTTAGTTATAGCTTTCGAAAGAGTAAGCTTTCGACCCAGTTGCTTGTGACCCTCAGTGATTTTTAAAGAATAACCCATAGGTTTCGACTAATTTGGTGTTGAATGATTTCAAAAGGTGTTTTCCACATGTTTTAAAATTGAACCCAAATGCTTTCGAGGAGTTTAAGGTTTCAATGCTTTCGAAAGGTTTTAAAGAAGATTTCGTTGGGGTGGTTCACCTATGTTTTCAATAGGCTTTGAAAGAATGGGTTCTAAGGGGAGGGTTTTCCACGTTTTCAAAAGGTCCAAAGGAAAGGTTTTTCCAATGGTTTTGAATGAGTTCAAAGGTAAGGTTTTTCCTACAGTTTTGAAAGATAATGTTTATTGGTTTTAAAGAGGGATGTTTAAGGTTTTTAGCTTTTGAAGGAAAATGAATTTCAATGGTTTCGAAAGGTTTCAAAAGGAAGATTTGGCCTTTCGGCCTAAATAAAAGAAAGGGTTTTATATGCTTTCTAAAGGGGTACTTCCAATAGGATCGAAATGGGTACTTTCAATAGGATCGAAGGGGTACTTTCAAATATTTAAATGTTTTCATCAACAAAGATTTGAGTAAAGTATATATATAACATGGTAAGGCGATTTTGAGTAAAGCATAAAGTATAAATGTTTCCTTGTTTAAGTTTGGTTTAAAAGATTTTAAATCAATTTCAAACGGAAAGGTTTTCAAGGAAATTATGAGAGGGTATCCGTAAGAAAAATGACTCAGATACTATAATACCAAATGGGACTAGTATAGGGTCATGCCCTATACATTAGCTATTGGCCCCAGCTAACTTAGTCCAAAATTCCAGTGTGTAGGGGCTTTGCCACAGGTAAAACTAAAATTATGATTACACACAGAGGTGAATATGTTTTTGTATACAGATAGATTTTTGGTGAGCCCGCAAAACCATTAGGATCAGGAGATTTTGGAAGATGTTAAGTTAGGAACAGACCGCCTAGAAAAGCGGCACTTAACAGAAAGTTGACAGATCATCCAAAGGAGGAGTGTCTAACAGATGTTAGAATATTTGTTAAATTGTCTGGTTGGCCCGAGTTAGCCAAAGATTAATAGTCATCCAAACAAAACTATAGTGTTGGACAGATAGTCCATTTTTTACCTAATAAGTATATTCACATAATGATGCTTTACAATTTTAACCAGTTTTGGTTGTAGGATAAAGGTTTTCGAAAGATATGTTTTAAAAGGATATTAGCGAGGGAAAATCCATTTCGCTAAGCAGCGTGGTCTCACTTAATATCAAATAACCGAGATGTATAGTATTATTCACACCTGGATTTTTGTCTGACTTGAAGTTTTTGTTTTTTCCCTTAAACTCTCGGGTGCCCAAAATTGATTTGAGTAGTTTGAGGGAATGAGGATTTTAGGTTTTAGTACGATGACGAATAAAGCTACCGGAGGCAAGAAAGAGGCTAACACATAGTTATTTAGGAGTTGTAGTTCTTGTTTTAGTTTTTTTATTCCACTATGTGTATTATGTCAGTTAAGGCAATATTACTCTGACCACCCAATGAGACATCTTCATATGTCGCTTTTGGCATATTTTGTAATAAGTTTATTTATCATTGCTTGGGAAACGTTTTGGGATTGCGTATTATGAATATGGAACATGTGTTTTGAAATGTAATGGAAAATTATGTTTTGAAATCTTTGATTTGTTTCATATTCAAGTGCTTTTGATATTATAGATACCATTAACATAGTCGTGTTTAGCCGTCAGAGGTTAATACTATAGATGACTGCAACATCTGTAGCGCTTAACTTTGGGACTCTAGATAGGGGATGTTACAACTTGGTATCAGAGCATAGGTATATGAAATACTTTAAGTAAAATAGATTTTTGTAAACATAATCCCTAGAAGTCAGAGTTAAGATCGGGGTATGAGATAATTCTATAATAACATACTTGTATTTGCTATATATAAGTATACGCTTTATCCCTAGACTCCTATCTTTATTAGCTATTCATTTGTATCTCAGAGGCTTGAATACAGATATGGAAGGAAGAAGAGGCATAGTTAATATAGGAGGAGATAGCACCACTACTAATGGAAATGCCTGACCAAATGCTAGAAGTAGTCATGGTTAGGCTCAAGCTGAGAATGTTGGTGCTGGGGTTCCCCAAGTGGACATGGGAGCCATGTATCAGTTTTTTGTAAACATGATGTAGGCAGGAATCGCTGCTGGGGTTGTTGGAGGAAATGTTGGGGGACGAGTTCAAGCAGCTCCAGTAATCAACCACTGTGCTCACTTGAGTAGAGATTATTCTAGGCTTGGGGGGAAGCAATTTATCATAATCGAAGATGCTATAGAAGCGGAAAACTGGTTGTTACACTGTGAAAGGATATTCGCTGATTTAAGGCTCAGCGACAAGTAGAAGAGGATACTTTCCTCGAGACAACTTCTAGGGATAGCTTTGATTTTGTGGAACAATATTACAGCTAGGGTAAATGAAGAGGTTATGACATGGGCCGAGTTTGGGAGAAGGTTCTAGGAGAGATTCATGTCAGTAGTGGCGTAGTAAGTCTTGATCAGGAAGTTCGCTGATTTGGAACAAAGAGAAATGTCAATTCTAAGTACACTAGCTGGCTTGAAGAATTGGCTAGGTATAGATATGCCACTGCATACACGGTGATGAAAAGGAACGAAAACTTTATTAGAGGTTTGAAGCCAAGGTTAGCAAGGGCTACTTTGCCGCCCATAAGAGACCCATGTGATGTAGTTGTGGAAATGGCGTTGGGACATGAGGAAATTTTAGCTTTTTGGAAAAGAAGAAGGAAAAGGAGGTCCCCGTAGAATAAGGCCAAAACAGAAAGTTTTTACACAAGAAGAATGCTTCGAAGGGAGGAGCAAGGAAGAAGGGAAAGTCTGAGGTGGTCTGCTATAAATATGATAAGAAAGACCATTATGCTCATGAGTGCGAACAGGCAAATGAAAGAATGCTATTAAGAAGAAAGGATTTAGATGCTTTAATTATAATCAAGTTGAGCACTACAAGAACCAGTGCAAAGAGCCAGCTAAAGGAAAAAAGGCCAAGTATTTGCATTGGAACCTGCAACTTCTAAGTCGATAGTGTAGGAGAAAGGAAAAGTAGTATTGGGAGGTACGATGCAGATCCATGTTATGTGTGTTAATATTTTGTTTGATACTAGTGCATCACATTCTTTTATATCTCGATGTTTGGTAGATAAGCTTAAACTAGAACCAACATGTTTAGCTACTTCCTTAAGGGTTGCAAATCCGGTAGGTGGGTATGCAACACTTGGGATGAGGTGTGACCACTTAGAGTTTGACTTGCTAGGTTACACTTTTGGTTGCAGTTTGCATATATTTGACTTTGTAGGGTTTGGAATTATTTTCGGAACAGATTGGTAAAATAGATACAATGCTAGGATATTTTTTCAGGATATGAAAATATTATTTAGACATTCGGATTGTAGAGATCGGATAGTTTATACCGTAGAAAACCCAAGCTGTGAGGTGAATGCCTTGTTGGGTGTTATGGAGTTAGAAGATGAGTTAAATCGTGTTTTCATAGTCAGAGAATTTATGGATGTTTTTGAGCCGGTAGTTGGATTACCACCAAAATGAGCGATAGAGTTTCAAATAGATTTGGTGCCTGGAGCAGAACTGGTAAGTAGGCCGCCAAGAAGGATGACGCCTCTCAATTGGTGGGTTTGGAAGGCAAGAGTTTTATTAGACCAAGCAGTTCGCCAAGGTGTGGAGGCATTACCTTTCAGGAGAAAGATTTGAGCCATATATCGTCTATAAGTTGAAGTAGTTCTCTTAAAGGAGCTAAACATGAGGCAACAGAGGCGGTTAGAATTTTTAGTCGCTTCTGATTTTGGAATAGAGTACACACCAGGAAAAGGCAGCAAGGTTGCAGATTCACTTAGTAGGAAGCATCAGAATGTAGTATTGGCTATAATAGTGGAATGGAAAGAATTGGAAGCCTTGACAGCTTGCAGAGCGCAATGGAGATCCGAGGCTAGGTCTAGTTGTGGATATGCTATATTATCTTGTTTAGAATTCTGAATTTTATTGACTGAAAAGGTTGCTTCTAAATAGAAAGACGATCTAGTGTTGGCTGACAGGATCAGAAAATTAAAGCATGGAACAGAGAGCGATGACTTGAAAGATTTCGGTCTTGACCAAAATGGATGGTTGAGAAAAAGGGTAGATTATGTGTTCCAAATGTGGGAAACATAAGGAAGGAAGTCTTGGAAGAATGCCATCATTCGAAGTTCACTATACATCCAGGAGGAACGAAGATTTATCAAGATATGAAGAGAAGTTTCTTCTGGGAAGGCATGAAGAGGGATGTTTCCTTATGCGCAAAATCATGTTTGAACTATCAGCAGGTGAAAGCCAAGCATCAAAAGCCGAGTGGGTTGCGTCATCCATTAGATATTCCGATATGGAAGTGAGATTCTATTTCTATGGATTTCATAGATGGGTTGCCGAGATCAAATATAGGGAATGAAAGTATATGGGTCATAGTGGACAAGTCGACAAAAAGTGCCATTTCATCCCAGTTAAGTCAAATAGGACGACATCTGTATTGGCTAAGTTATTTATGAGGAATGTAGTTAGACTGCATAGAATTCCTAGAAGAATTATTAGTGATTTAGATTCTTTATTCACTAGAGAATTCTAGAAGAATCTATAGGAAAGTTTAGGAACCAAGCTCAAGATGAGTACTGCTTACCATCCATAGACAGATGGGCAAACAGAAAGAATTAACAAGATCTTGGTAGACTAGTTACAAGTTTGTGCACTGGATTTCGAGGGATCATGGGAAGACCACCTATACCTAGTCAAGTTTTCATATAAAAATAGTTATCAGACTAATATAGAAATGGCATCGTTTGAGGCTTCGTACGGAAGACCATGAAAATCTACTGCATGTTGGTTAGAGACCGAAGATAGATTAGTCATTGGTCAAGATTTGGTTAAAGAAGCCGTAGAAAAGATTGAGCTGATAAGGGCAAGAATGAAGGAAGCTCAAACTAGGAAGAAAAGCTATGTAGATAGAAGACAAAAAGATTTAGAGTTCACTGTTGAAGACCATGTTTTCGTCAAAGTATCGCCAATGAAAGGTGTAACGACCCAGAATTTGACCACATTAAAATATAATATACAAAGTGATTTTAAATGTAAAATCGTAAGGTTTTATTATTCAAACAATACTAGATAGGATTTGAAAAGAGAAGTATACACAAAATAGTGACATTTGCCTATAACGACAAAAGTGACAAAATGCTGATTTCAGAGAAGTATGTTTCAATGGTTAAATAAGTTATCTTGATTAATTTATGAGTGTTTATATTTTTAAATAGCATTATACAATTTATTTTTAAATTTGGTTTACATAAATAAATAGTTTAACTAAAACATCAAAATGTGACCGTAAAACATTTTGTCAAAAAACAACGTCTTGTCGATTATAAGTTATCGCAACGTCGTCGCATCTTCATTTTCTTATATAGAAACATATATTCAAATAGTATAAGTATTAACTAATTCACTGAACATGTTTACTTTTACTAAATAAGATTAGAAAACTTCTAGAAGTCATTAGTAGAAGTACGAAAGAATTAACAAAAGTGAGAAAAAGTAAACATCAAATCACATCAAATTAAAGCCAACATAATTATGATATTCTTTAATTAATCTTTAAGTGACTAAGACATAAAGTAAGAAGTGAAAGGATGATGTTAAGTTTTGAAAAAGTGTAGGTTGCTTTAGGTTGAAGTAAGGTTAGTTTGGTAATTTGGTAAGAGGTTATTTTGGTAAAATTACCAATTCTTTCTTTTTCTATAAATATCCACCTACTTCTTCACGTTCATTCACATTTTCTTCTTCTTCTTTTCTCAAGCTTCTTCATCTTCTTCCTCTTCCCTTTAATGGCTTCCAAGCCATAGGAAAAATTGTAAAGAAATAATGTCAAAATATTTACAAAATATTAAAAAGAAATCAATGTACATTCTCTTCAAATCAAACTCATTTTTCTCTCCACATTTTACCTCTTCTTCTCTCGGCCATAAATACAAAATTACTTTTTCAAATCATGTATTTTTTCAGTGGCTACAACTTTCATGTTGACCAGTTTATCCAGTTCTTAGCATAAGTATGTGAAATTTCCACTTCTTTCCAGTGCATTTTCTGGCCCAGTTTTTAAGGCAGAGAATATGCCATTTTGTTTTGATCATAACTTGATCATAATTATCCAAATTAATAAAGTATTTTTTGTAAAACATGTAAAATTCATAGTGGCTACAACCTTTACGTTGATCACTTTTTCCAGTTTGAAGTTTGCTATACTTGAAACTCAATTCTTTGAAGTACATTTTCGGGATTCATTTTTGTCAATCCGACAGTACCTCTTCTTCATTCTATCATATCTCCCTAAAAAATACTTGGATTTAAATGATTCTTTTTCTAAAATTCAATAGAAAAGTATTTACAACAATTTTTCAGTTAACAAGTTTTCAAATTTTGTGAGTAAGAAAGTCAAAAATAAGAGGGAAAATGATCTATTTTTCGGATCTAAATTTTGAAAATTTAAGTTCAAAACTCTATCGCTTCTTCTCTATATTTTAGGTCAACCTCCATCTCAAGCCTCGGCCAAGCTATTGGAATGGAGAAGGTGTTGTTGCTAGTGTTTAATGGAGTAGGAAATTAATTAGTGAAGTGTTGGTTGATTGGAATGTTGGTAGGAAGTTAATCGCTTTGGTTTATGGTGAGAAACTCTATTTAACATCTCTATTTATATATATATACATGTTTGCTATTGTGTTATGATTGCTATAGATGTTTATATATGCTTTGATCATCGTTTATTGATTGTTTGATATGATTGTTAAATTATTTTACCAAGTCACGTTAATACACGTCGATAAGCATAAAGGAAAGCAATTTCCTTTTGAAAATAAAATGGTGTATATGGAATGCTTAAACCTTTTGAAAATAGTTTTAAATTGAATTAGAAATTTTTTATAAACATTTAAATATGTATAGAGAAATAAAGGAAGAAAAACAAGATTTTATCTTGTATATTTTAAATACGTCCAAAATAATTTTCCAGAAAAATCGCGCTTTTGCAGTAAAGTGACCAAAGTTTAAAATTGATATTTTAAATGCTTTAAAAATATGAAATAAATCCTCAAAATCTTTTAAAATGTTTTAGAAGAGATTTAAGTTGAAAATATGGATTTCTAAATGAGATAAAAGTCATTTTGAAGAATATAACTTTTAAAACGCGATTTGCAAACACTTTTCGCAAGGATTTTTGTAACAGTTTGAAATAACTTTTGAAATGCAGTTTTAAACTTAACAATTATTTCCTAAATCTTTTGTGAATGACTTTAAAGGAATAATTAAGTAATGTAAATATGATTTGGAAGTTTTAATAAGAGTTTGAATAGATTGTTAAGATGAATTGTTTATATCGCTTAAACAAAAAGTGAAGAATATTGAATGCAATAACAAACTGTGTATGTGGAAACGACTAGTACATTTATCCTGCCTATGAGATCTGGGATGATAAAACCAAGTGTTTAACTAAGGTTAGGGATGGAGCAATCAGTGCCCTGAACTTACCTGGCCTATGTTTTCTCTTCTTAGGCGAGGGGTGGAACAGATCGAAAGGAAAGCCCGGATGCTCTAAAAGATCATATTTACGATTTTCCAAGTTAAAAGACAAAGATATTCATGATGTAGGATTACTTTCCATTAGTCCCTGGAGGTGAAACTTGCAATTAGTCCCTGGAGGTTAAACTTGTCATTATTCCCTAGAGGTGAAATTTACCATATTTAAGATGCCAGTAGTATTCTATTATGAAAATCTTAGATTTGCAAGAATATGATTTGAATATAAGAAATCTTTGATTAAGATTTAATGAATGATTTGAGAATATTTTCCCTAAGTTAAAAGTTTTAACTTGAATTTAAGAAATCTTTGATTAAGTTTAATGAATGATTTGGGAATATTTTCCCTAAGTTAAAAGTTATAATTTGAATATAAGAAATCTTTGATTAAGGTTTAAAAGAATGATTTGGAACTATTTCATGATTTAAGAAAGGGTTTAGTAGATCAAATGATTTAATGCATGAGGTTTAATGATTCCATATATATTTGAAAAGAAAATGGAATAACTTGAAAGGAATACATCTAAGAAAGATATTTGTTTTAAATAAAAGATGAAGTAATTGATTGATGATTGATATCCATGTATGAACTTAACATCTTTTTAAAGCGATGATTGGCTTCGAAGGAACCGGAGTCGGATTTGGATGATTCCTATCTGAAAACCACTTATAACCAATGTATTCGTTTGAAAGTGAAGACATGTTGAAGATGATGATTATTGAAGACCGTGGATCTTCATAGCGTGAAGACTGCTTGTTGAACATGCTCTGGGTAGCTCCCATTATTGAGTTATTTATAATAGTGGTCTCCTCGTGATAGAGATTTTTCGGATTACAAGGGCTTCTCGCCTAGTAATGGCCGAGGAAAGTGCCTTCGGTTTCATTCAGTCCTAGAATGAACTTGTATGGGTGTTTGTCTGACATTGTATTCTAAATCATATTTGAGTGGTTTCTATAAACGTATATCAGTTGGTGGCGAGAAGGCAAGTTCTCTTAGCTTAACACCCTTTCCCGAGACATACGAGCTCAAGAAGTTTTACTTTTCTAGAAATCATTTGTGTGACGTGGAATGATAATGTGGCATTCAAAGTGGAACCTGTTATGATCAAAGCGTGGTTTTGTATGAAAAACATGGATTTGAAGAAATTGAGCATAGCCTCGCTAGCCTCACACCCCGGTTATGATGGGATTCTATGTGGTCGGATGTATGCTCGCATTTTGGATAGTAGTGATTTGGGTTATCAGATGTTCTGAGCAATAGGTACCAGATACGTCTGGGCCTCATGGCAGGAATGCATGAAGTCCAAGTCCTTGGAAGTTATTCGTAGATTGTATGCACTTTTAGCCATTTGTGTTGTTGTATAACGACGTGTGAGTCATGGACGTAAGCCGTGGATACATAATGATTTTTCCACTAGTTCCCTATCATGTTGGAAATCTAATCCCAATACGAGATGTACAGTTTTAATTGTATTCCCAAAATAGCTGTAATGACTTGCAAACATTTCAGCTACCCCTTTCTGGTATCATATATTCCGTTCGGTATATTCTGTTGACCCAGTTCGGATATATTCCCTTAGACTTAGTCCAGATATTGATACCTTATTTGAATAAGTTTATTTGAAAAGTGTTTTCTAAAGAATGTCATTAAAAATAATATCAAGTGTATTTTGGTATAAAGTGTTTTGTTTATCATAAGTTAAAAATCCGTCCGTGTTTATGTGTGGGCGTGGTCTTATGAGATCCCTTCTTTTCAAAGGTTTTAATAACATAGTCATTTTAAATTTCGAATATCTCACGATGCTTTATTAAGCATGATCCGGGTATTTTCAATATCAGGTCAGATCCGAATAGTTTCGGGTTTAGTTGAAGACGGTTGGAGTTTCCAGAGGAGAGCTGGAGATCTTCATCATCGTATGGACGTATTGTATTATCGGCTGTGCTTTGTTAGTTTTAGATTGATATTTGTCAGGAATTGTAAGGACAGGTGTTTATAACTGTCCGAGCTGAATTTAGATTAGACTCTGATATGTATTTTAAAATTTTCCGCCGTAAAGATTATTATTGAAATAACATATGTTATTCCATTCATGTGAGATTCTATTCTGTCTTTATTTTCTTTCTACCCTTAATGATCCGCTTATTCGTGCAATTTGAGTTGGGCATGTGCGGTTTATTGTCGATTCAAACGGTACGAAAAAATGGGCTGTTACATTTGGTATCAGAGCTGAAGGTTAAGAGAGAACCTTTGCTTTGGTTGGGTAAAGACTCATCAGAGATAGGGTTCTTAATACCCTAGGATGAATAACTCATTAGAGATAGGTTAGTAACACCCTAGAATGATTTTGAGTGTATTATATATGAGCGCGTATTTGTTAGTGACTAATAAATTGTTTTGTGTTGA
This sequence comes from Allium cepa, assembly GCA_030765085.1. Lineage (NCBI taxonomy): Eukaryota > Viridiplantae > Streptophyta > Magnoliopsida > Asparagales > Amaryllidaceae > Allium > Allium cepa. Next base: position 351,331,900 of record CM060928.1, read on the forward strand.
TTTATCTATTGAGTGATTTATGGATTCTGATCGATGCACCTGACCACCGTTATCGATGAGGGTTCCTAAACATTTAAACAAGACGAACCAACATACTGATTTTGAAAAGATTGGTAAATGAAATAATTTTACCTAGGATTATATTTTGAATATAAAGTCTATATTTTAAAAAATGGTATAGTAAGAAATCAGGATTAGTGAAATTTAAATATGAACGTCTTGTGATTAGAATTTCACAGTTTGACTAAAAGATATTTCATAAAGAAAATCGATAAGTAGGAAATCTGATAAGGTAATTAAGATCTTTAAAACTTATTCCAAAATAATAAATTAAGAAATGATAATGTTGTTAAGTTACTATCATAAATTGATCAATTGTTTGATTTAAAAGTTTAAGTACAAATACCTTATGAATTAAGTTTCCTGATTTGACTATAAGATGCTTGGTAATAAGATTTGTTTAAGGAATGAACATATAAAATTTGAAAATGTATTTAAATAATTGAAATTGATTTTGTAAAAGTTATATATAAAAGGAATGAGAATTTAAGTTCGATTAAAACAATTGTGGTAATTTAAATGAAGTAAATTAATATAACATAAAATGAAATTATAAGATAGGTTTTACAAAGTAATCTCTAAAGGATTTTGAAAATGGTATTATTTCAAATGAAAAGAGGTATTTTGGCTCGAAAATAAACTAAAAATGGGTAGAGATATGTTCGGATGGTAAGCACTTCTCTTAAGTATTACTCTTCTTGTTAAGAGGATATATAATACTATTGGTAGTGTTTGCGCCAAAATTGGTCACAAACCCCAAGTATTGTGAAAGCACCAGTGTTGGAATATAAATCAGCAATATCCAAACACAAATCACGGATCTAAGCAAGCAACACACAGCAAAATAGAAATTATGAACAAGAACAAACAATTTATAGTGGTTCGGCTATCTCCGGCCTACGTCCACTTCAAAGGTTTTAACTTTTATTGATGTTCTTCGCTGATTACTCTTGATTACAGCGAATTACAGTTGATGATAGCCTTGAAATCTGAATACAACAATGATAATGAAGTATGTAATTCAATTCGGCAGAGTCTGGACGTTCAATGGTGGAAGCTCCCAAAGGTCCCCCTTTCTGCTGGCTCTGGGGCTCTATTTATAGGCGTTGGAGGCCCAGATCTCGCTCAAACTTGGGGAGACTTCTTCTGGCACGTGAGTGGGCCCACGCGACCGACCCCACCAAGTTTCGTCTCGATCTAACATCGTTTCGAAGTGATTTCGAACCCATCAAGAAATGGTCCAATCGAGCTGAAACTTGGCAAGAGCAATCTTTATCTTGTATGTAAGCTACTGTGAAAATTTCGTTGCATTTGGATCAGTAGATTGGAAGATATGATGGATTCAAAATGGGGTTTATTGCATGGCTGTTTGGTTCGAAACCATGCTTTCGAACCGATGGTTTCGAATCCATGGTGGCAGGTGTCTTCGTGTCGATGTGGAGCGCACACTTCGCTTCGATCCGGGTTTCGCTCCGAGTTGAATGCTTCGACTCCATATATCTCGACGCATTCAAACCGATGGAAGACACGTCATCATGGTTGGTTGACCCAGTGGGTTCGAACTGGACCTCTGTGATGGGTTGGAACTGGACTTCGTGATGGGTTCGAACTGGACTTCGTGATGGGTTCGAACTGGACCTCTGTGATAGGTTCGAACTGGACTTCGTGATGGGTTCGAACTGGACCTCTGTGATGGGTTCGAACTGGACTTCGTGATGGGTTCGAACTGGACTTCGTGATGGGTTCGAACTGGACTTCGTGATGGGTTCGAACTGGACCTCTGTGATGGGTTCGAACTGGACTTCGTGATGGGCTCGAACTGGACTTCGTGATGGGTTCGAACTGGACCTCTGTGATGGGTTCGAACTGGACGTCTGTGATGGGTTCGAACTGGACTTCGTGATGGGTTCGAACTGGACCTCTGTGATGGGTTCGAACTGGACTTCGTGATGGGTTCGAACTGGACCTCTGTGATGGGTTCGAACTGGACCTCTGTGATGGGTTCGAACTGGACTTCGTGATGGGCTCGAACTGGACTTCGTGATGGGTTCGAACTGGACCTCTGTGATGGGTTCGAACTGGACGTCTGTGATGGGTTCGAACTGGACAACGTCCATTCCTCTTAACCCGAATCCATCATAACTTGAGCATACGACCTCGGATTGACTTGAAATTTGAGGTGTGGACTTCTATGATCTCTCTTGTCATGTCCTATCAATTGTGGCCCGATCCGGAGTCGGACAAAATTCATCGATATCCATGGTTATCCTACAATGCATGGTCAATATTCATGAATAGTAATCATTGATTTTTAGTAAATTTTGGGTATCTCAACTTTGCCAAAAGTTGGGATAACACTTTGCCCCCCAAAACATGCCTTTTTGCAAAAGGTATGTTTTGAACGGTCTTAAATCGAGTGTAATAAATTCATGTTTCATCAATAGCTGCAGTATTATCAATCAAGTTTGTGGCTTCCCAGTTCCTTGGATTTTTTAGGAGTTACTTGATCTATATAATTTTCTTAAGTTAAAGAAAAAGTGTATTAGTAATCTTTATAAAAGCGTTTAAAACTAAAGATAAATTGGGATCGCTAATTGATAAGATAAAGCGGGATTTCCGACGATTTTGGACAGTCGAAAGTTCCGAATCATACCTAACTCGGGGCTAAGGAATTTATGAAAACTAAAAGATTGTGAAATAATCTTTGTAAATAAAATTGGATTATAAACAAAAAAGAAAATTATAACCTGAAAAATGTTTTATTAATGAATTCTAGCATTAATTAAGGATTTAGACTTAAGTCATTAAAATATGATTGATTTGCATAAGTTATAAGATGTAATAAAGTAAGTAATAGTTTTACGAATGATTTATAAATAACAATAGTGTTAAAGGAAATATGTCGAGTTAAAAGATTGTGGGAAAACTTTTTTATATAGATAAATTATCTTTTGAGTGAAAAATGGTTTCTTTGGAATATTTTCCTTTAATAAAAATATTTGGAAATAAATAACTAAAGGGATTATATAAAGAAGCACATTTATAAAGTGTTTGAGCTTAAGATAAAGTTTTTATGAAAATTTTGAGAGGCAATAAATACATATATGTAGATCATTTCGTCACATAAATGTTGATTTAACATTCGAGTATGGAACTTTGAGGTATTTACACCGATTCAAAAAAGGATTTATCACTCGATTTTTGACAGCTAACATTGATGAGTATTTTTGACTAGGTACTTTAATTTTCTATCATAGTTGAGAGCTATGCAAGGAAAGAAAAGGTTTCTGAGCAAAGAGCGTGATTAAAGTCTGCACTAGAGAATCGGGGGATCGATACTAGTTCGAAAATGAAGTTGTGTCTTCGAATAGGAGATCGAATAAGTTATTTCATATGGATGATCTGTGTATATTATATGGAATTAAGTTTAAAGATAAATTTTTTAGGTAAACTTTTGTTTGGGCAATTTCGAGGACGAAATTCTTTTAAATTGGGGAGAATGTAACGACCCAGAATTTGACCACTTTAAAATATAATATATAAAGTGATTTTAAATGTAAAATAGTAAGGTTTTATTATTCAAACAATATTAGATAGGATTTGGAAAGAGAAGTATACACAAAAATAATGACATTTTCCTATAACGACAAAAGTGACAAAATGCTGATTTCAGAAAAGTATGTTTTAATGGTTAAATAAATAATCTTGATTAATTTATGAGTGTTTATATTTTTAAATAGCATTATACAAATTTATTTTTAAATTTGGTTTATATAAATAAATAGTTTAACTAAAACGTCAAAATGTGACCATAAAACATTTTGTCGAAAAACAATGTTTTGTCCATTAAAAGTTATCACAACGTCGTCGCACCTTTATTTTCTTATATAGGAACATATATTTAAATAGTATAAGTATTAACTAATTCACTGAACATGTTTACTTTTACTAAATTAGATTAGAAAACTTCTAGAAGTCATTAGTAAAAGTACGTAAGAATTAACAAAAGTGAGAAAAAGTAAACATCAAATTACATCAAATTAAAGCCAACATAATTATGATATTCTTTAATCTTTAAGTGACTAAGACATAAAGTAAGAAGTGAAAGGATGATGTTAAGTTTTGAAAAAGTGTAGATTACTTTAGGTTGAAGTAAGGTTAGTTTGGTAATTTGGTAAGAGGTTATTTGGTAAAATTACCACTTCTTTCTTTTTCTATAAATATCAACCTACTTCTTCACTTTCATTCACATTTTCTTCTTCTTCTTTTCTCAAGCTTCTTCATCTTCTTCCTCTTCCCTTTAATGGCTTCCAAGCCATAGGAAAAATTGTAAAGAAATAATGTCAAAATATTTACAAAATATTAAAAAGAAATCAATGTTCATTCTCTTCAAATCAAGCTCATTTTTCTCTCCACATTTTACCTCTTCTTCTCTCGGCCATAACTTATTAAAAACCGTATCAAAATACAAAATTACCTTTTCAAATCATGTATTTTTTCAGTGTCTACAACTTTCATGTTGACCAGCTTATCCAGTTCTTAGCATAAGTATGTGAAAATTCCACTTCTTTCCAGTGCATTTTCTGGCCCAGTTTTTAAGGCAGAGAATAGGTCATTTTGTTTTGATCATAACATATCCAAATTAAGAAATTTTTTTAAAACCATATAAAATTCCAGTGGCTATAGCTTTTATGTTGATAACTTTTTTCAGTTTTGAAGTTTGATATACTTGAAACTCAATTGTTTGAAGTGCATTTTCGGGCTTCATTTTTGTTAATCCGACAGTACCTCTTCTTCATTCTATCATATCTCCCTCAATAATATTTGGATTCAAATGTTTCTTTTTTTAAAATTCAATAGAAAAGTATTTTCAACAAATTTTCAGTTAACAACTTTTTCAAATTTTGTGAGTAAGAGAGTCAAAAATAAGAGGGAAGATGGTCTATTTTTCGGATCTAAATCTTGGAAATTCAAGTTCAAAGCTCTATCGCTTCTTCTCTATATTTTAGGTCAACCTCCATCTCAAGCCTCGGCCAAGCTATTGGAATGGAGAAGGTGTTTTTTCTAGTGTTTAATGGAGTAGGAAATTAATTAGTGAAGTGTTGGTTGATTAGAATGTTGGTAGGAAGTTAATCGCTTTGGTTTATGGTGAGAAACTCTATTTAGCATCTCTATTTATATATATAAATATATATACACATACACATGTTTGATGTTGTGTTATGATTGCTATGAATGTTTATATATGCTTTGATCATCAATTATTGATTGTTTGATATGATTGTTAAATTGTTTTACCAAGTCACGTTAATACACGTCGATAAGCACAAAGGAAAGCACTTTCTTTTTGAAAATGAAATGGTGTATATGGAATGCTTAAACCTTTTGAAAATTGTTTTAAAATGAATTAGAAATGTTTTATAAACATTTAAATATGTATAAAGAAATAAAGGAAGAAATCAAGATTTTATCTTGTATATTTCAAATATGTCCAAAATAATTTTCCAGAAAAATCACGCTTTTGCAGTAAAGTGACCAAAGTTTAAAATTGATATTTTAAATGCTTTAAAAATATGAAGCAAATCCTAAAAATATTTTAAAATGTTTTAAAAGAGATTTAAGTTGAAAATATGGATTTCTAAATGAGATAAAAGTTATTTTGAAGAATATAGCTTTTAAAACGCTATTTGCAAACACTTTTCGCAAGGACTTCCGCAGCATTTCGAAATAACTTTTGAAATGCAGTTTTAAACTTAAAAATTATTTCCTAAATCTTTTGTGAATGACTTTAAAGGAATATTTAAGTAATGTAAATATGATTTGGAATTTTTAATAAGAGTTTGCATAAATTGTTAAGATGAATTGTTTATATCGCTTAAACAAAAAGTTAAGAATATTGAATGCAATAACAAACTGAGTATGCGGAAACGACTAGTACATTTGTCCCGCCTGTGAGATCTGGGATGATAAAACAAGGTGTTTAACTAAGGTTAGGGATGGAGCAACTAGTGCCCTGAACTTACCTGACCTATGTTTTCTCTTCTTAGGCGAGGGGTGGAACAGATCGAAAGAAAAGCCCAAATGCTCTAAAAGATCATATTAAAATTTTCTAAGTTAAAAGACAAAAGATATTCATAATATAGGATTACTTTCCATTAGTCCCTGGAGGTGAAACTTGCCATTAGTCCCTGGAGGTGAAACTTGTTATTAGTCCCTGGAGGTGAAACTTTCCATTATTCGATAGAGGTGAAATTTACCATATTTAAGATGGCAGTAGTACTCTATTATGAAAATCTTCGATTTGCAAGAATATGATTTGAATATAAGAAATCTTTGATTAAGATTTAATGAATGATTTGGTAATATTTTCCCTAAGTTAAAAGTTATATTTTGAATATAAGAAATCTTTGATTAATTCTAATGAATGATTTGGGAATATTTTCCCTAGGTTAAAAGTTATAACTTGAATATAAGAAATCTTTGATTAAGATTTAAAAGAATGATTTGGAACTATTTCATGATATAAGAAAGGTTTTAATAGATCAAATGATTTAATACATGAGGCTTAATGATTTCATATACATTTGAAAAGAAAATGGAATAACTTGAAAGGAATACATCTAAGAAAGATATTTGTTTTAAATAAAAGATGAAGTAATTGATTGATGATTGATATCCACGTATGGACGTAACATATTTTTAAAGCGATGATTGGCTTCGAAGGAACCGGAGTCGGATTTGTATGATTCCTATCCGAGAACCACTTCAAACCAATGTATACGTTCAAAAGTGAAGACATGTTGAAGATGATGATTATTGAAGATCGTGGATCTTCATAGCGTGAAGACTGCTTGTTGAACATGCTCTAGGTAGCTCCCATTATAGAGTTATTTATAGCAGTGGTCTCCTCGTGGTGGAGATTTTTCGGATTGCAAGGGCTTCTCGCCTAGTAATGGCCGAGGAAAGTGCCTTCAGTTTCTTTCAGTCGCAGAACGAACTTGTATGGATGTTTGTCTGACATTGTATTCTAAATCACATTTGAGTGGTTTCTATAAACGTATATCAGTTGGTAGCGGGGAAGGCAACTTCTCTTAGCTTAACACCCTTTCCCGAGACATATGAGCTCAAGAAGTTATACTTTTCTAGAAATCAGTCGTGTGACGTGGAATGATAATGTGGCATTCAAAGTGGAACCTGTTATTATGAAAGCGTGATTTTGTATGAAAAACGTGGCTTTGAAGAAATTGAGCATAGCCTCGCGAGCCTCACACCCCGGTTATGATGGGATTTTATGTGGTCAGATGTATGCTCGCATTTTGGATAGTAGTGATTTGGGTTATCATATGTTCTGTGCCCTAGGTATTAGATACGTCTGGGCCTCATAGCAGGGATGCGCGAAGTCCGAGTCCTTGGATGTTATTCGCAGATTGTATCCACTTTTAGCCATTTGTGTTGTTGTATAACGTCGTCTGAGTCATGGACGTAAGCCGTGGATACAGAATGATCTTTCCACTAGCTCCCTATCCTATTGGAAATCCAATCCCAATACGAGATTTACAGTTTTGATTATATTCCCAAAATAGCTGTAATGACTTGCAAACATGTCGGCTACCCCTTTCTTGTATCATATATTCCGTTTTGTATATTCCATTGACCCAGTCCGGATATATTCCCTTAGACTTAGTCCAGATATTGATACATTATTTGAATAAGTTTATTTGAAAAGTGTTTTCAAAAGAATGTCATTAAAAATAATATCAAGTGCATTTTGGTATAAAGTGTTTTGGTTATCATAAGGTAAAAATCCGTCCTTGTTTATGTGTGGGTGTGGTCTTATGAGATACCCTTCTTTTCAAAGGTTTTGATAACATAATCATTTTAAATTTTGAGTATCTCACAATGGTTTATCAAGCCTGATTCGGGTATTTTCAATACTCGGGTCAGATCCGAGTAGTTTCAGGTTTAGTTGAAGACGGCTGAAGTTTTCAAAGGAGAGCTGGAGATCTTCATCATTGTATGGACTTATTCTATTATCCGCTGTGCTTTGTTAGTTTTAGTTTGATGTTTGTCAGCAATTGTAAGAACAGGTGTCTATAATTGTCCAAGCTGAATTTAGATTAGACTCTGATATTGTATTTTAAAATTTTCCGCTGTAAAGACTATTATTGAAATAATATATGTTATTCCATTGGTGTGAGATTCTGTTCTGTCTTTATTTTCTTTCTACCCTTAATGATCCGCTTATTCATGCAATTTGAGTTGGACAAGTGCTGTTTATTGTCGATTCAAACGGTATGGAAAAACGGGCCGTTACAAGAGGTGTTATCAGGTTCGGGAAGTTAGCACCGCGGTTCGTAGGACCATTTCCTATTTTAGAGAGGATCCGGAAACTCGCATATAGAGTAGAGTTATCGAGCAGTTTGGCAGGAGTACACGATGTTTTCCATGTGTCTTACAAAGGAAGTATGTTAGAGATCCAGATACTACTATAGCATCGACCATTCTAGAAGATTCAGTAGTGGAACTAGACATGACTATAGTGAGGAAACCTACGCAGATATTTGCGAGAGATGATAAAGAGTTGAGGAATAAGACGGTCAGATTAGTGAAAGTCCAAAAGAGTGACGATGCTAGAGACTGTACTTGAGAGACTGAAAGCAGGATTAGAGACACTTATCCTAATTTATTTTGATGGTGTAACGACCCGATATTTTCAACCATTCGCATCCATTATAAGTGTATAGGTAGACACTCATGCCGGAATTGAATTGCTCAAAATACATCGTTGTAAATAAAAATTTGGCAAATCTCAGAATATACAGTAAATAAAAATCACAGATCACAGACACAGAGAAATAATAATGCAGCGGAAGTAAAAGAAATAGTAGTTCATGAAGCTACTATATAAATACATCAGAGTCAAACAAGATACAACAGAGATAACAAGATACAACGGAGGTGTCAACATGATAACCAGGTATGAATCATAATACATCACTGGAACCAACCGGATAACTGGAATCAACTGGATAACCGAAAGTGAAAAGATAGCTGGATCTTCAAGCAAAGCTTCTAACTTCGAAGGTGAGTCTCAAATGCTGTATCACTCAGTCTGACCCGAGCGTGAAGAGACACAAAACACTCGAGTCTTGACATACATACTTATACAATGTAAACCAACTCAAGTGAACTGTAATATAAGGTACAAGTAACTTAAAGGATGCTTGGGACCACCCATCCTCTAAGGATCCGTTAAACTATTTACTATGTAGTAATATTCGCTATTATAATAATGTCTATAGTCAAATAAACTTACTTTTTCATGGTGTTAAGGGTTACCCATATAGCCCTTAACACGTAATAGTCCCAGTATTCCATCCAATATCATAGTCCCTCCTGATCGGGAAGCCACCAGAGGATATCACACGGGCTACGGAAGAAAACCAAACTCGTACAAGGCGCGATAGGGTAGGTGACACGGCACAACTAGGCAATGCCAGGGTAGATATACCAATTGCTATCCGGGCTGGTGGAAATGCGCAGCGCGCAGCTACCGCCCACCTCGAAATAAACTCCCCAAAAATCAAAAGTAAAGGTGGCCACCGAATCAATCCAAAGTCAAAGCATAGTATCGAAGAGGAGTGTCCGACCAGAGGAATGACCTCATTGGCTCGAGAATCGCTCCTGTTTTAGCCACCTTATGCCAACTCATGGGAGTCGGGTCCATGTATTTACCTCAAAGGAAACGCCACCACCATCCTACTTCATTCTTAGAATCTCCACCACGTACACGGTTGTTAAAGTGGTTTTCGGAATTGGCCGGCTATAAGACAATATCCGATCCCGGTCTCTTTAACAACCAATCGTTATTATAACCCGTGGTTATAACTTTAAAACCATATTTTCATACTTCAAAATAAAATATCCTTTCAATCCAAATCTTTATCAAAGCAAGATTAAATCATTTCTAAACCATTTCAATATATCAACATACCATATCTTTCAAATTCAAATATTTATCAAAATAAATATCAAGTCATTTCAAATCATTTTTAATACATAAATATCATATCTTTCAAACTTCATTTTTGAATCATTTTAATTTCAAAATATCATAACTTTCAAAAAGTTTATTTCAAACATTTAATATATCAAAATATCATATCTTCTCAATACTTCATTTCAAATCATTCAATATATCATATCTTAAACATCTTTAAATTCAAAGATAACATTCATTTATTATCATCTCAAATCACCTTTTAAATCATTTATATTCCATCAATTTAATTCAATTAAAATCATTTTAAAAGTGCAATTATTATACTTCCTAATCAAGTATTCAAATTTCAAAGTTTCAAGTCATTCTGAGCTCATTTACTAAGTCAAAAATCATATATATTAAAATTTCAGCCTATCGTAGCATTTAGAAAAAAAGCTGTTATAAGTTATACTTGAAAACGTTTTAATTCAACAAAGACAGCTCTTAAAATCTGCTGTTAAAACTCAGTTTTAGTTAAATTTATTTTAAAACAGCAAAGAAGGCATTTCCAGAAATGCTGCGGTAGCTCAGATTTCAAAACAAGGTTTAAATTTGATTTCAGCAAAGACTGCAGACCACTATAGCATTTCCAGAGAATGCTACAATAGACCTGAGTCCAATATTAACCTATAAGTTCAATTACAGCAACTACAGCATTTCAGAAATGCTGCAATAGCTCTTTTTACACAATTTTAGTTCAATTCAGAAAACTATAGCATTTCTGAATGGTATTAAAAGTTAATTGCAGGTTTTAGTGTATTTCCAGCCAAAAATAAACTTCAATTTAAAACCAATAAACATTTTTAAAATCATATTTTAACCTTTAAAATGCTGATTAACATATCATTTAACATATTATTTTTATACAATAAATTTCTTATACTTGCATCCAATTTTCAACAATTTACTAAATAAATTCAAGTGTAAAGGTTTCCAATTCTTCATATTTTAAATAAGCAACTTAACACTTATCTTTCCTCCATTTCTCAAATAAACTAAATTTTTTTTATTAACTTAAACCTTTAACTAAAAACCAATTTTACATTTCCAAGTCAAGTTATACTTTTAAAATATCACTTTTAAACATTCATTTATTTAACCACTTAAATTCATAGAAAAATCAATAATACTTTAATAAAACACTTAAATTCCAAATTTAATCAAATTATCATATTTACCAATTTCCAACAAAATTAAATTTCCATTTTATTCGTATAACCTAAATATCGTTTTTAACCAAAATTCCAAATTTCCAAACTTAAGTTATATTTAATAATCCCATTTAACCATTCATTAATTACATTTTTAACTCATAGAAAAATCGTTATTTCTTTATTTTAAACATTTAAAAACCTATTTAAATCAAAATTCATAAATTTATATTTTAAAATACTTAAAATTATCCAAAATACTTTATAAAATAACCACGGGTCTGCATATAGTTTTCTAACCCAGGTCAAGTAATACAGATATGTATCATTTCAATCCGCAGTTTAAAAAGAAAAATCCGGGTTCTATCATTTCAAACCCGCAATCCCAAGTTAAATAAAATAAATAAAGACCGTTCAGGCCTATCATTTCAGCCCATAATGATTTTTCCCTATTCTAAAGTCCGTTCGGGTATGTATCATTTCAACCTATAGTGATTTCAAATCTACAGGGAACTTGAAGTGTGATAAACAGATATAAATGAACAGTAACAACATATATATATATAACAGATGATACGACATGAAATTTAATAGGTTTAACATCATATGCGATTAATCACAGGCAGTTATAACATCACATAATAGTTCTACACATTCAAATGATGTCAATTCACATTTGTATAAGTATAAACGTCTGGTGAGGTTTACTCACTTGTATAAGCTGGAGACAACGATCAAAAGCACAAACTGAGATCTTCAAAAGCACTATGGCATGACAATAATCCGAGTTTGAGAGAGCCAAAGATAAATCTCCTTAGATACATGAGACAAACAAATATATGAAACATATGTTTCAAAAACAAGATATACTTAAACAATGTTAGAAATAGATGTATAAAACAAAACTAAAGACTTTGCACTTGCTCTCTATGCTTGTTTGCATGGCCTAGGGGATCAATAAGGTCAGGTTTGAGCATGGTTTGGATCAGGTATGGGTATGGAAAAGGTGTGGCTACAAGGCTAAACAAGTGGAGGAAGTTACACTTAGGGTAGGTGAAGGGTTTAAGGCAAAATAGCATGTTTTTGGTCAACAAAAGGGCTCGGCCTTGGAGTGGTTTGGCTTGGGCATTCAAGTTCAGATCTGGAATGATGTTGGAGTGGTGTGTGGTGGTCTGGTCAAAGGTGGTGGCGGCGGCTAGAGGGGTGGTGGTGGTGGAAAATGAAGTGATGAAGCAACAAGGCTCAAACTAGCATGTTTTCAAGGCATATGTTGGATTTTGAGGGGTTTTGTCACCATGGTTGGCTCGGATATGGTCATGACCCGGACTGTAGGTGGATGATGGCAGGGAATAGATGTAGAGAGTGGTTGCCATGGCAATAGTGAGGAGGCCATGTAAATAGAAGAAAGAAACAAGACAAAAGTATGGAAAAAATGGAAGAAAAAATGCAAAAAGAGGAGGCCATTACCCAATTTTTCTCCTAGCCGTGAATGAATGAGAAGTGGAAATTTTTTTTAGTGAATGAAAACTGGAATACACGGCCACACAAAGTAATATACATCCAAAAGAAGTAAAGGCTAATAAATAAATAAAAACTGCCAAAGAGTAAATGAGGAAACGGTAAAATAAACGACATACGTTTCAAAAGCTATTAAAACCTTTGGTATTTCCTTTATTTATTCATATAAGTTTACATTACTGAAAATAATAATGATTTCAATCGTAAATTCGAAAATATAACAAAATATAAGATATATATATACATATTTGTTAATGATATAAGGTTAAAATAAGAAAATAGCACAAGATTGCAAACTAGTCTAGAAAAATGGAAAATAAACAGAATGAACTTTAGAAAATTTATATGGACTTGTAAAAATATTTATAACAAAGATAACAACATAAAAGTAAAGATGCATTCACAAATAAATATATAAATTTAAATATAATTTAAATAAAGAAAATAGCAGAAAAATGGAAACTAGGCTTAAAATTTGGAACTAAATTCAATAAGCTTTGGAAAAATTCAAACATCACTTTAAAAATATAAAAAGACAAAATATACTTAAAATAAAATATTAACATGTAAAAAAAAATTAAATTTAAAGAAAATAGGAAAAGATTTAAAGAAATTGCTTAAAAATCCAAAACGGTGTCCAAAAATTACAAATAAATCACCATTGACTTTGGAAAATTGTTTACTTATTTTAATATTATTATAATACAAAATATATACATACAATAACATATTGACCTAGATTAAAATGAAATATGACAAAAAATATAATTTATACAACTTAAAAATAACAAAAGTTGTAGAATAAACAAATTGCACTTAATATTGAAATATATATAACTTTCATAGTTTAACTCCGTTTTCAACGAAACAAAAAGAAGTGTTCAAGTTATTACATCTATTTTCTTAATAATAGATAAAATTTAAGATTTATAATGATTTTAATTTTAAAAGTCAAAGTTCAAATAGTTTGAGTAGAAATTCACTTTTTTAGTAAAATGTCCAATTTATACTATTTTGAACTATAGATCAGCATTTATACTTAAAATGAAATATTTAAAATAATTGAAATAAAATAAAGTCAAATTTAAAATATATAAGCAAAAATCTAGGGTTGTTACACTCTCCCCCACTCAAAACTTTTCGTCCTCGAAAAGGAATGAGATACGAAAAAGCACAGAAAAAGATAGAGTGAAATAGGATTAAAATAAGATGACAAGAAGATCGAAATTATATCTGATAACTGTTGTTATAGGTAAGTTTAACAAGGTGGAGATGATCTTTCCAAGGTTCTCCAAAATTAAGAACACAAGCATGAAAAAGGTGGATTCAAAATGATTACCAAAGATTATCAAAGATTATAGAAAGATGCCTATACCAGTCTGTAGGAAGATAAGGATAATAAGGACAACAAAAAGATAGTTTGAAAAACAAAATAAGGATATAAATTTGAAAGCATGGAAATTTCAACTTAAATAGAGAATAAATCTTTACACAAGTTAAATAAATCTTAACTATCTCAAATTTCATTATCTTATTATCCAATCATCTTAAATTAACAATTTTTAAAACCATGGGTTTGAAAAATAATCATTTATTACACTCACAATGTACTTAATAAATTTTATTCTTCTTTATTCCCAATTAAAATTAAATTTATTCCTCTCAATATATTTATCACTTATGTTAAATATACTTACACTTATTATAACTGCTTTCTTTTATTCTTAGTTCTTTTAACATTATTTTATTGTAAGTTATTCAATTACCCTTTATTATATTTACCTTTGTTAATCATTTATAATTAAAATTTAAGTGTATAACATTTATTATAACCACTCAGATTTTATTTATAAAATCTTTTTATATTGTATATTATCCAATTACATTGTTAACTTCTAAAATTAAGGTAAGTTATATTTGAATGCAATTGTATTATACAAATAAAACTTTCCAATTAAATCATTTCATCCTTGAATATTCATCCAAAATTTTGATTTTCTTTTTATAATTGAATTTAAGAATTAAATTTTCGATTTCTTCAAACCATTTAGAGATAAATAAATGTATGTACATAACTTATCAAATCAAAATTTAAATCATATGTCTATATATTATAAATCAAGTCATATTTTAGAAATTCAAATCAATTTGATTTCCCAAAACAAAGCTGTAGCAAGATTACAGGGCGGTCTCTTCATTTCGAAACTCGAAAATGAATATCGATGATGCCGCGATCATCACCGAAGTTATTTTCCAGCGACAAAGAGAAGAGCACTAATTTTTTTAAACTTTTAAAATTCTTTGAAAACAAATTTCTATTCAAAAATACTTTAAATAATATAACCTTTTAAAACTTTAAACACAAGGTTTGAAACCATCAGAAATTAAATTCTCAGATTTCTTGTTCTAAATTCATTTCAGTTCCCAAATCAATTTATAACTATCTATAAATTAATTTATAGAACAATAAATGATAAATCAAGTATTATCACTTCAAATAATCAATTTAAATCAGTTTATTAAGTTCCATAAATTTACTTATATATCAAAATTTATTTCATTAACCAAATTTTAAAATAATATTGTGTCAGTTTGTTCTGTCAAAGTGTTTTCGAAATCCTATCGATAGCGTTGATCAGACGAATCGATCGGAAACCTAAATCAACATCAACACTCAAACAGCGCAATATATAAAACAAAATATAGATATACCAGTACAATTCAAAATGTTTGGAGGAATAGATTGGAAACAAAAGACAGGATGATTAAATAACAGAGTAGGGGGGTGGATAAGCTTAAATAAATCGCGGGCAACCTTAACCGGGTCAACCGTGACTTAAAGAATAAGATCGATGTGGATTTTTCTGGGGTAAATCTACATTAAATCTCAAGAGTTAGAGTTTGGGATACAAAAGATATTAGCATCTAAACCAAGGATAGATATAAATCTCTGGTGAATCGATGCTAGTTGTAAAGGAGTTTCACCCTTTTACAATTCAATTTTTGAGATTGGCGGGACTGCCAACTCATTATAAAGATCATTCGAAGCGGAGTTATGGGATACTCCAGAATCAAAAGAAGATTAATAGTGAAGGACACGAATGGATTTTGGAACCGTAGGGAACGTGCCAAAATTCAAAGGAATCGAGTCAAAAAGGAAGAGATTCAAACTCGAATGAAAGTGATTCTATAAATACATTCACTCCATATGATGAGTTTTGCCTAGAGCTACCAAAGCTCTGATACCAACTGTAACCCCCCGATATTTTCAACCATTCGCATCCATTATAAGTATATAGGTAGACACTCATGCTGGAATTGAATTGCTCAAAATACATCGTTGTAAATAAAAATTTGGCAAATCTCAGAATATACAGACACTGAGAAATAATAATACAGCGGAAGTAAAAGAAATAGTAGTTCATGAAGCTACTACATAAATACATCAGAGTCAAACAAGATACAACAGAGATAACAAGATACAACGGAGGTGTCAACATGATAACTAGGTATGAATCATAATACATCACTGGAACCAACCGGATAACTAGAATCAATTGGATAACCGAAAGTGAAATAGATAGCTGGATCTTCAAGCAAAGCTTCCAACTTCGAAGGTGAGTCTCAAATGCTGTATCACTCAGTCTGACCCGAGCGTGAAGAGACACAAAACACTCGAGTCAGGATATACATACTTATACAATGTAAACCAACTCAAGTGAACTGTAATATAAGGTACAAGTAACTTAAAGGATGCTTAGGACCTCCCATCCTCTAAGGATCCGTTAAACTATTTACTATGTAGTAATTTTTCGCTATTATAATAATGTCTATAGTAAAATAAACTTACTTTTACATAGTGTTAAGGGGTTACCTATATAGCCCTTAACACGTAATAGTCCCAGTAGTCCATCCAATATCATAGTCCCTCCTGATCGGGAAGCCACCAGAGGATATCACACGGGCTACGGGAGAAAACCAAACTCGTACAAGGCGCGATAGGGTAGGTGACACAGCACAACTAGGCAATGCCAGGGTAGATATACCAATTGTTATCCGGGCTGGTGGAAACGCGCAGCTACCGCCCACCTCGAAACAAACTCCACTAAAATCAAAAGTAAAGGTGGCCACCGAATCAATCCAAAGTCAAAGCATAGTATCGAAGAGGAGTGTCCGATCAGAGGAGTGACCTCATTGGCCCGAGAATCGCTCCTGTTTTAGCCACCTTATGCCAACTCACGGGAGTCGGGTCCATGTATTTACTTCGAAGGAAAAGCCGCCACCATCCTACTTCATTCTGAAATCTCTACCGCGTACACGGTTGTTAAAGTGGTTTTCGGAATTGGCTGGCTATAAGACAATATCCGATCCCGGTCTCTTTAACAACCAATCGTTATTATAACCCGTGGTTATAACTTTAAAACAATATTTTCATACTTCAAAATAAAATATCCTTTCAATCCAAATCTTTATCAAAGCAAGGTTAAATCATTTCTAAACCATTTCAATATATCAACATACCATATCTTTCAAATTCAAATATTTATCAAAATAAATATCAAGTCATTTCAAATCATTTTTAATACATAAATATCATATCTTTCAAACTTCATTTTTGAATCATTTTAATTTCAAAATATCATAACTTTCAAAAACTTTATTTCAAACATTTAATATATCGAAATATCATATCTTCTCAAAACTTCATTTCAAATCATTCAATATATCATATCTTAAGCATCTTTATATTCAAAGATAACATTCATTTATTATCATCTCAAATCACCTTTTAAATAATTTATATTCCATCAATTTAATTCAATTAAAATCATTTTAAAAGTGTAACTATTATACTTCCAAATCAAGTAATCAAATTTCAAAGTTTCTAGTCATTCCGAGCTCATTTACTAAGTCAAAAATCATATTTATTAAAATTTCAGCCTTTCGTAGCATTTAGAAAAAAAGCTGTTATAAGTTATACTTGAAAACATTTTAATTCAACAAAGACAGCTCTTAAAAACTGCTGTTAAACTCAGTTTTAGTTAAATTTTAGTTTAAAACAGCAAAGACGGCATTTCCAGAAATGCTGCGGTAGCTCAGATTTGAAGACAAGGTTTAAATTTGATTTCAGCAAAGACTGCAGACCACTATAGCATTTCCAGAGAATGCTACAATAGACCTGAGTCCAATACTAGCCTATAAGTTCAATTACAGCAACTACAGCATTTCAGAAATGCTGCAATAGCTCTTTTTACACAATTTTAGTTCAATTCAGAAAACTATAACATTTCTGAATGCTATTAAAAGTTAATTCCAGGTTTTAGTGTATTTCCAGCCAAAAATAAACTTCAATTTAAAATAAATAAACATTTTTAAAATCATATTTTAACCTTTAAAATGCTCGTTAACATATCATTTAACATATTATTTTTACACAATAAATTTCTTATACTTACATCCAATTTTCAACAATTTACTAAATAAATTCAAGTGTAAAGGTTTCCAATTCTTCATATTTTAAATAAGCAACTTAACACTTATCTTTCCTCCATTTCTCAAATAAACTAAAAAAAAAAATTATTAACTTAAACCTTTAACTAAAAACCAATTTTACATTTTCAAGTCAAGTTATACTTTTAAAAGATCACTTTTAAACATTCATTTATTTAACCACTTAAATTCATAGAAAAATCAATAATACTTTAATAAATCGCTTAAATTCTAAATTTAATCAAATTATCATATTTACCAATTTCCAATAAAATTAAATTTTCATTTCATTCATATAACCTAAATATCGTTTTTAACCAAAATTCCAAATTTCCAAACTTAAGTTATATTTAATAATCCCATTTAACCATTCATTAATTACATTTTTAACTCATAGAAAAATCATAATTTCTTTATTTTAAACATTTAAAAACCTATTTAAATCAAATTTCATAAATTTATATTTTAAAATACTTAAAATTATCCAAAATACTTTATAAAATTACCACGGGTCTGTATATAGTTTTCTAACCTAGGTCAAGTGATACGGATATGCATCATTTCAATCCGCAGTTTAAAAAGAAAAATCCGGGTTCTATCATTTCAAACCCGCCATCCCAAGTTAAATAAAATAAATAAAGACCGTTCAGGACTATCATTTCAACCCATAACGATTTTTCCCTATTCTGAAGTCCATTTCGGGTACGTATCATTTCAACCCACAGCGATTTCAAATCTACAGGGAACTTGCAGTGTGATAAACAGATATAAATGAACAATAACAACATATATATATATAACAGATGATACGACATGAAATTTAACAGGTTTAACATCTTATGTAATTAATCACAGGCAGTTATAACATCACATAATAGTTCTACACATTCAAATGGTGTCAATTCACATTTGTACAAGTATAAACGTCTGGTGAGGTTTACTCACTTGTATAAGCTGGAGACAACGATCAAAAGCACAAACTGAGATCTTCAAAAGCACTATGGCACGACAATGATTCGAGTTTGAGAGAGCCAAAGATAAATCTCCTTAGATACATGAGACAAACAAATATATGAAACATATGTTTCAAAAACAAGATATATTTAAACAATGTTAGAAATAGATGTATAAAACAAAACTAAAGACTTTGCACTTGCTCTCTATGCTTGTTTGCATGGCCTAGGGGATCAATAAGATCAGGTTTGAGCATGGTTTGGATCAGGTATGGGTATGGAAAAGGTGCGGCTACAAGGCTAAACAAGTGGAGAAAGTTACACTTAGGGTAGGTGAAGGATTTGAGGCAAAATACCATGTTTTTGGTCAACAAAAGGGCTCGGCCTTGGAGTGGTTTGGCTTGGTCATTCAAGTTCAGATCTGGAATGATGTTGGAGTGGTGTGTGGTGGTCTGGTCAGAGGTGGTGGCGGCGGCTAGAGGTGGTGGTGGTGGAAAATGAAGTGGTGAAGCAACAAGGCTCAAACTAGCATGTTTTCAAGGCATAGGTTGGATTTTGAGGGGTTTTGTCACCATGGTTGGCTCGGATATGGTCATGACCTGGACTGTAGGTGGTGATGATGTCAGGGAATAGCTGTAGAGAGTGGTGACCATGGTAATAGCGAGGAGGCCATGCAAATAGAAGAAAGAAACAAGACAAAAGTACGGAAAAAATGGAAGAAAAAATGCAAAAAGAGGAGGCCATTACCCAATTTTTTTCTCCTAGCCGTGAATGAGTGAGAAGTGGAAATTTTTTTTAGTGAATGAAGACTGGAATACATGGCCACACAAAGTAATATACAGCCAAAAGAAGTAAAGGCTAATAAATAAATAAAAACTGCCAAAGAGTAAATGAGGAAAAGGTAAAAGAAACGACCTACGTTTCAAAAGCTTTTAAAACCTTTGGTATTTCCTTTATTTATTCATATAAGTTTACATTACTGAAAATAATAATGATTTCAGTCGCAAATTCGAAAATATAAGATATATATACACATATTTATTAATGATATAAGGTTAAAATAAGAAAATAGCACAAGATTGCAAACTAGTCTAGAAAAATGGAAAATAAACAGAATGAACTTTAGAAAATTTATATGGACTTGTAAAAATATTTATAACAAAGATAACGACATAAAAGTAAAGATGCATTCACAAATAAATATATAAATTTAAATTTAAATATAATTTAAATAAAGAAAATAGCAGAAAAATGGAAACAAGGCTTAAAATTTGGAACTAAATTCAATAAGCTTTGGAAAAATTCAAACATCACTTTAAAAATAGTAAAAGACAAAATATACTTAAAATAAAATATTAACATGTAGAAAAAATTAAATTTAAAGAAATTAGGAAAAGAATTAAAGAAATTGCTTAAAAATCCAAAACGGTGTCCAGAAATTACAAATAAATCACCATTGACTTTGGAAAATTGTTTACTTTATTTTAATATTATTATAATACAAAATATATACATACAATAACATATTGACCCAGATTAAAATGAAATATGACAAAAAATATAATTTATACAATTTAAAAATAACAAAATTGCAGAATAAATAAATTGCACTCAATAATGAAATATACATAACTTTCACAGTTTAACTCCGTTTTCAACGAAACTGTAACGACCCGTGTAAATTCGATATTTAAAATGAATTGAATTAATAGGATTTTAATTTAAATTTAGAAAGGAATAAAAAAATCTTATTTATTTATATGAAAGAGAATGTTGAAATTAGATGTATCAAGGGTAATTTAAAATTTACAAATTAGATTATATATTGCAATTAATTGTAATAGAGTAAATTGTCGCATTTGGATATAAAGTTAAAATAAGTAAATTAAGGCAAGTATTGGATTTGTCAACGGAATTAAATATTGATTATGGAAAGCGAATGTAAATGGAAGTAATAAAGTAATGCAGGACAATAAATAATTTATTTAGTACAATCCCTTTTATTTGTAAACTATGGTAAGATGTTAATAAATTGAAATGTGAAAATTTGGAAAATAGATTAAAAATTTATGTTAGCCAATGAATTGCAATAATTAAAGTTAGTAATTAATGGATTTGATGGAATAATTAATGTGGATTTAGAATCTTAATTTGTATGTGTGCATATATTTGTAATGGAATATAAAAGGGTAAAATAGTAATATACAAGTATATTAAAGGTTATAGTAGTGGGTTACTAGTAAATTCACTCATTTACCAATAAAGATAATTAGATGTTCCTTGATGATAATTAATAACATAACGGAAAAGTGTAAATGTATTCATTTGAATATTAATTGAAATTGGATAGGGATTTTGAGTAGAAATGTTAATGCAAGGTAATTAATGCTAAATTAAAGTAAATAATAATGAATAGTGATTAATTCAAAAATTGTAACATATATTACCTACTTATTTGTAATGAAATTAGAATCTGAAGTAAGTGTAAATGAATGTTACACTAATTGAAAATGAAATAACATTCGTTTAAAAGTTGAGAAATTATAGGGTCGTATTTATTTAGCGTTACCTTAGTAATTGTGGTTAATTGTGAAATCAATACAGGAAGATGTGAAGTAATAACTAGGGAAGTAAT
Organism: Allium cepa; assembly: GCA_030765085.1. NCBI lineage: Eukaryota > Viridiplantae > Streptophyta > Magnoliopsida > Asparagales > Amaryllidaceae > Allium > Allium cepa. The sequence goes on from CM060928.1 coordinate 351,353,749, forward strand.
ACGTTATAAATTTATTTATGACCTGGACTTAAGTGTAAGCAAAAGGTTAAAATTGAATATAATTCAATCAATTTTAAACTTATTGAAATAAATTGGAATTCAATAAATGCAGTAACCGATGTAGTGCATATAAATTACGGAACTAATGTAAGATTTTAACCGGTGGTAATTAAAAATTTGGAGATAACATAAATTCCATATGACTATTTGTTAACGTAAAGATTTAAAGGATTTATTTATAAAATTTTAATAGTTGGATTTATTGCACATGAATGAAATCAAATACGTAATTAGTACTTTAATTTAAAAATTAAGTTGAAAACGGGAATTATTTATGCGATAATCTTAAATCCAATGGTAAACCCTTCTATTTGAAATTTTGAATGGAATAATAATTAATTTATTTAACTAAATGGAAATTTAAGGATTTTTTTTATAATTTTGTGAATTCAATGAAGTTAATTATTAAAAGTGAGATTTACATTTGGAATTGATAAATTTATCTTCTCTATATGGACATTTAAATTTGTTAAAATCATTGTAAATGTTTGAGTGATAAAAAGATGATAAGATTGTCAAATTTTAGAATTTAAAATTGGATTTAATCAATTTGTTTAATTTATTTAATTAATATAAAAATAGCCATTTTGGCCACTGATTCGGATTTCGATGAAACCAGTTTCATCCGATCCGTATCAGTGAATTATTGTAGGGTTTCAAGTTTCGTTGCGATCGGACTTGTCGTTTGATCGTACGAACGCAAAACGCCTTGAAATCGATTTAACTGAAATCAAGTTGAAATCAATTTGAAAATATTGTTTTCAGTATAACTTCTTCATACGATAGAATTTGGACGTGAAAATTTTCCATCGCGTTCAGAATATTTTAAAACACCTATTTGGATATATGGGTTTACCCAATTTCGTTCCGGTGTCAGAACGGGCTTTTTGGGCCACGGTAGAGATAGCACGTATATCTATCAACCCGATCCATCTATTTTTTCTAACCTACTGTAACATCCCGCCTTTTCGCACACTTTAAACCGACACACGTGCCAATTCAAAGCATACGCAAGGGCGGATTGTTATGGGGTAAATAAGAAAAAACAGAGAAGAAATAAAACAAAATAGAATCTCACAGCGGAAGGATAAAATATGATAATCAATATACAGTTCATGATAACTGTTTACAAAATATTTATTTTACTTATACAATGAATATCAGAGTTACACATACCAATACAATCAATGCAGCGGAAATTTAGAGTGTGGTGCAATACTATAAATAATATAATACGGATTCTTCGTCTTCGTCCTCCAAAGCTAAAATCTTCGATCCTGAAACGCTCGGGCTGACCCGAGCGAATTTGAAAAGACAAAAACACTCGAGTCAGACTAAAAGATCTTATGTGAGTTAAATTAACAGAAATAAATATGAGTACAGTAACTCAAGAGATGTTCGGGATTTACATCTCCTAAGGATCCGTTAAACTATTTACTATGTAGTATATTGCGCTATTATAATAGTGTCTATTTATAAAATAAACTTACTTTTTAATAGCGTTAAGGGGTTACCCATATAGCCCTTAACACAAATAATGCCAATAGTCTATACAGTACCGTAATACCTCCTGATCGGGAAGCTACCAGAGGATACTCCATAGGTACGACACAAATAGAAACTCGTAGTAAAGGCTCGGTATGGTAGGTGACACGGCACAACTAGGCAATGCCAGGGTAGATATACCAATTGCTATCCAAGCTGGTGGAAACGCGTAGCCGCAGTTACCGCCCACCTCGGACTAACTCCCCAAAATCAAAATATAGAAGTGGCCACTGAATCAATCCAAAATCAAAGTATAATATCGAAGAGGAGGGTCCGATCAGAGGAATGACCTCATTGGCCTGAGAATCGCTCCTGTTTTAGCCACCTTATGCCAACTCACGGGAGTCGGGTCCACGTATTTACCTTACAGGAAACGTCGCCACCACCTACTTCATTCTGGAATCTCCACCGCGTACACGGTTAGTCAAAGTGGTTTTCGGTATCGCAAGAGAGTATGTCCATATCCGATCCCGGTCTCTTTGCCAACCCATCGTTATTATAACACCGCGGTCATTTAAAAATAGTTTATACTTTAAAACCCAAAATAAACATTTCCATTTTAAAATTATGAATACGATATCATTTTAAAACCCAAAACAATATGATATCCTTTACCCCAAATATAAACCTTTTCAAAAATCCAAATGCTTTAAAATTTATAACGTCTGAAAGCCAAATATCCTTTCAAAGCATAATATTTCGAAATTCATAATTTAAAACCATAACTTTTAAAACTTGAATGGTTTGGATATTCAACGGTATATGAATTAAAAGGTTTAACTTAAATGTTACTTTGTAAAGAAAATAGTTCTCATGGCTTTACAAATACATTTCTTTATTAAAGTCTAAACCAAAATTTATATTATCTCTCTCAAGTTCCAAAACCACTTCAATTTATTTATATATACGTATATCCATTTTGAGTATTAAGATTTCAAACTAAAGTTGGATTTTATGCTTTCAACAAATCAATTGTTCTATTAATTAGTTTTGAATATTCATATAAAATCCATAAATAATAAGACTTCAATTTCTAGTAATAAAATATATATATTTTTCCCAATTCAAATTATACTAGAATATTCATTTCAATTTATTTTGGGAAAAATCCAATTATAAATATCATATCTTAAAATTTCCAAACTTAACATTTAAACATATGATATAAATTATTAAACTCCATTTTCTTAATTTTCTTCCATTTTTAATAAAGATTTTTATACATCTTTTAATTTAAAAAATTTCAACTTCATATGTATATATATATATATATGGAAGAAAAATATTTATACAATATAAAATTTAATATTATTATAAACCGTATTCCATCCAAACCATAGAAATCACATTTAAATAGTTATATATATACCGCGGTGCCTGTATATAATTTTCTATCCTATGGTCAAGTGATACGGATATTTATCATTTCAATCCGCAATTTAAAAGATATAAAATTTTGCGGTTATATATCATTTCAAACCACAATCCCGAATGAAATGAAATATGCATGATAATTTGCAATTTAATGGTATACAATAAACATCCATTCATCAACATCATCCATCATCCAAATCGCAATCACCAATCAATATCAATCGATAACAATATTATTTTTGGTACTACATAATAGGTAATACTGGCAATTTTATTCAAATTAAATTTAACAGCTATTAATCTACAGTCTATACTCAGTAATAAATTATATAACTGTTAACTAGCAGTTCATATACAAACAAATAAATTTTAACTGTAAATTTATACGAAATAAATTAATTAAATTAACAGTTAAATTTAATAAATGCAATTCAACAGATATGAATAAAATAAACATGCCAAATACTCATAAATAAATTTCTATTCATTTCTAAAATTAATTTAACAACCATAAAAGCTTCTAGTAGTTGTGAGAGGGTTAAAACACTCACCTTTTGAATTTAAATCGAATTTAAATTCGATTTAAACCCAAAAATTCGCCCTTCTCGGAATTCGTCCAAACCAGCGTCAGCAGATCCGGAACTAAATTACGATCCTAACAAAAGAAATTTCGCGTGAATCGGAGAACGTATGAAAAAGATATTCATTTTAAACGATTTGAAAACAAAACAAAATAAAATAAAATAAAAGAAAACCCACTTAACTTCAATGGCCACGTCAGCTAAAAGCTACAGCACATCGTCGAATTTTTTTTCTGGTCAAACGAATATCCAAAACAGAAAACGAATTGTACCAGCAGATTACGTGCCTCGAGAACATTAACATATATTTTTTTGTGGAATTTTTCTGAAGTGTTTGCATTTTCATTGAAATTTGGATTGAAGTAGATCTAGGTTTTGCAACCATTTGAGGAGGAGAAGGAGATGAAGAAATGAATATACAGCAAATGACAATAGGATGGAGTTAGGGTTTATAACTGTATATATATTAAATTTCCAAAATTTAGTTAAATTTACTTTCCATTATTTATTGTCAATTAGGTTGATTTATCATTGGATTCATATTTCAATATGTAAATATCCCAAATTTCATCTGCACTTATATTTACATAGTTTCTAAATATTAAATTTCAAATATTACTTCATTTAACGTTACGTATTTATTATTTATTACTTGCTGCAGTTGATTATCAATTATACTTAATATACTAAATAGATGGTAAATTTTGAATACTTGTTATCGTTAACGTTTTATTTCCACTTACAAAATAAATGAAATTATTACATAAACTCCCTTAATTAAGTCAACCATTATCTTATATAACTTAACTGGTAATATATATACCCAATTGCTTAATTGGTTTATAGTTATCAGCTAAATACATACTAACTTGTCAATAAATTCGTTTAATTGCAAATGGATCTGATCAAATTTAATAGATTGAATAGATGGGTAAGCAAATAATAAATTTTCCTTTTTGTCAAATTCAAACCCATTCCTACTTAATTATCAATTACAATTTATTACGAAACATTGATTTTATGCAGTTACCTTTTATTTGCGTAGTATTACATCAATTCCTATAACCTTGGATTCATTCCCAATTCACCAAATTCAATTAATTACACTTTACAAATGTGTTTCCAATATATAGGTATTGCCCAAGTTAAATTTATTAGCTAACTCATATTAATAAACAAATGACTTATATGAATGATTAAAATTTTCAATTATCTCACTTTACTCCTAAACTTTTGTTATTTAATAATTATTGCTTAGAACCTGATTTTAATCTTCCCATTATCTATTTAATTCCTTCTAGAATCATAGCTAATATTTGTCATCCCTTCATTACCCAAATGTTCTTATCCCATCAAATTTTAAGTTATCGAAATATTAAATGTCAATTTCTTTAATTGCACTAAATTTATCTATTAAAGGTTGCACTTAACCCAAATACATAAAACTTGCCCAATTTCTCCTTAAATCAATAACCTTCATATACAAAATATGTTTATCATAAATTTTATCTACTCTTCCTTTTTAGGTAATGTCCTATATATTAGATTTCCATGTAATTTGCAATAAATCATACTCGTAGTTATATCACATTAAATGAATAAATAAGTGTTGACTCTATTCTTTTGATTCAACATTGGTTTACGTTATATTTCATAAATATTTCTACATACATCAGGATTTTTTAAAAATGGTTGTAACGTGAAATCTCGTCTACTTCCCATTTTATATTTAAGGCTTCTAAAACCGATTCATATCATTTCTCTAGTCCAAATTTTATTAATATAACCTTAAATTTAATTTATTCCTATCGATGTAATGGTTAAACACAAATTTCACTTATTTGCAATAAATCCACAAATTGGATTTCAAATTTTCAAATAAATAAATAAATTTTAGTTCATCACTTCTTAAATACCCAAACGTCAATGCCTTAATTTAAACTGCATTTATTACATTTTATAAAAATCCTCCATCTTAAGTGACAAATCAAAACTACCCTAACTACACAAATCATCGTATTATAAAGATATTTACACTATCCTCCATTTATTACCTTAATTTATTTAAGGTAACCTTAAATTAATATCTATTGCAATTATTTCAAATTATTATTCACCCATTCCTTTTTAATTTCAATAACGCCAAATTTAACCGTTATATTCTCTTTATTTATGCGATAAATGCAATTATTGAATCTAATATTCCATTTAATTAATAGATCCTGCTTCCTAGAATCTATATCAACAATAGGTCAAATATATACATAGAATTAGCCTTAACTTCACCTAAAAGAATTAGCTATTTCAACTACCGCACAAAACTACGCTACTGCACTATTTAATCAAATAAATTAATTGAACTTAAATCAGCATAAAGGTTATAAAATTATAAATGTAATCTTAATAAATTCATTTATTGATTTAGACTCTTTCTATACAGTAATTAACCTATTTGTGGGTATAAATAACTTTGGAATTATATTACATCTCATTAGTGCGCGTTTTATATAACTTCTCCTTATTTAACTATACCCATTAACAACCAAAAAAAATTTAATTAGCTTTATTTCAATCTATTTCCCTTCTTAACTAAATAAAATAAATGGTTAACCTAAACACTTGTTATCCTTTGATATATTCAAATTCACTTCCAACATTTATTAACAAAATGTTGCCATAGGTTTAGATTTACATAAATAAATTATATGAATAGGTAGAAAAATTGGTGATCCGCAAATGCCCAATATACACGCATTAATTACTACCTATTGTTAGAATCCATTTATTAATTTACTAGTTAATAACGGTCTTTTTATTTCTATTTACTACCAAACTCTCTATTTTATTATAGTTCCAATATATTAATACTTAGGCACATCAAGTGCTAGCCCTTTTGTTATTTATATTAAATTGGGTATGCACAAATAAGTTGTTAATTAACTATTTCTATAAAATTATATTCATACATTCAGTTCCATATCTTATAGGGTTAAATTCTAATTACTTACGCTTAATCTATCAATTTAATACTCTATTCAAACATGCATTTAAATTCTTTTTATTCTAAATAAATTTTATTAAGTGTTGACATCCACTAATAGCATTCACCTTTATTACAACCAAAGGTGACATCTTCACTACTGATTTTATATTAGTGAATCTCATTTTAGTTAATATTTTTTTTATTAATATTCTCAATTCAACATTTATTGATTTCTTAAAATTTACTTTTAACAAAAAGTGACAAATTACATTATCCAAATCTATTGTCATAAAATTTTATTGTTACACTAGGTTACAACTACTATACCAAATTTCTACATTTATTCTTAAACAAATTAGAAATTATATTAATTTAATTTATTAAATATTATTAATTTCAACGGGTCGTTACAATCTCCCCCACTCAAAACTTTTCGTCCCCGAAAAGGAAAAAGAAGGGAGAAGGAAGAATAAAACAGTACATCTTATTCCAAATATTAACTTATAACAATAATTTACTAAATTTATTTTCTTAAATAAAATATACCTGTTTATAATCATTATATTATTTTATACTTAATTATTAAAGTTGGGAAAATATTTTCCCAAAATTCTAAGTCCAAAATTTACGGAAAATTTTGGCAGAGTCTCCTTTGTACGGAGAGACTCTGGAGAAAATATAATATCAAAATATACAAATATATTACATATATTATCAAAATATTATATCCCAACACGGAAAAATAGCGCTTTAAACGTAATCCGAAAACGTACCTATTTGTCGGGCAATATACGCTTATTATTTTGGAACCAAAAGCAATAGCAGTTGCTTCCATCACCTGTATTCACTTATATAATCTAAAAGGTTAAATATTTATTTTAAAGTGAACTATTCAAGTGGATTCAATCATTAATCAACCAAACAATTCAACAACCATCAACCTTACAAACAACATACATACACAAACAAAACAACCATTTAATCCATCAAACAAATAGTTGTTTGGGTTCAAACTTGAAATTTGTATGAAATGAAATTAACTATCAAGTGCATCCCTTACTCAACAGTCTTAGATGGAACAAAGATAGATTATTTATTCATCCAACAACTTCAAATTCCTTACCCAACAACATAAATCAAACAACACAATTCAAACCAACACCCAAATTTATTTATTATACATTTATCTCATGCTTCAATGGTTTGATTTTCTATCTTTCATTTATGGAGTGATTTCTTTATTTCTTACAAATTTTCATTTTCCATTTATCACAAAATTCATTATATTTGTATTCCAATTTATTTACTAAAGTTTCTATCATCTATTTATACTACTTACCTTTACTTATAGTAAAATTTCCAATTTAACTTAAGTCTACACAATTAATTCTCATTAATAATAGCAAATTAATAGAATACCTTTATTACCTTACTCTTCACTAGTAAGATTTCCCCTTACATTTTCCTACTAACATTTGCAACTTTTTATTATATGGTAAGTTATGTATGTTTTAAGAATGTAAGTGAAAATTTACAAGTTTCTTCTCCATTTCTTTAGTTAATACATATTTGTTTTATAAATTACAATTTCAACTTACCTTTAATCTCAACTCTTTTAATTCATTGATTACTTCTTTTATTTCACTAACCTAAATTTTTACAACTAATTAATGGAAATTCAAGAATTAATACCGGGTCAAATTCCAAAATTTCTTTAAAATAATAGATAATTAATTTCTTACAACTTTTATATCTCTAATTACCTTTAAACAATTAAAATTTTAAATAATTTCAAAACAAATCTGCAGTAGAATTTACTACAGTGGCCTTTCCCTTCGAAACTCGAAAATGAAAGTCGATGATGCGGCCGTCATCACCGAAATTATTTTCCAGCGACAGAGAGGAAAGTACAAACTTATTTTCTTCAAAATCCTCTTTAAACCAATTCCTTCGAATTATACTAAATATTTATATAAGAAAATATTTATAAACCAAATCATTATATTTCATAAATCCTTTGAAAGAAGATTTCAAAAATCCCGGACTTAAGTCCTAAAATCTCCAATTTGATTTATTAAAATTCAACTTAGCTTTAATTCATTACAAATATTTTTATTACCTAACACCCAACTATAGCAACCAAAATATATCTTTATAAAAATATTTTTATATATAGAAAATATAATAGGCAAAATTATTTCATTCACCTATATTAAAACAAATATTATGTCGGTCTGTCCTAATTAAGTGTTTAGAAATCCCTATTGATGACATACCGTCCCATGCATCAATCAGAATTTATAAATACAAAGTGGAACAGATTAACACAATATCAAAATCTTTTATTAATACTAACAAATACGCTCTCTCATATATATATACACTCAGCGACTCCCATAGGGTATTACTACCCTATTAATAAAGAGTCAAACCCCACAAAGCCAAGGTTTATCGCTAAACCAAAGCTCTGATACCAACTGTAACATCCCGCCTTTTCGCACACTTTAAACCGACACACGTGCCAATTCAAAGCATACGCAAGGGCGGATTGTTATGGGGTAAATAAGAAAAAACAGAGAAGAAATAAAACAAAATAGAATCTCACAGCGGAAGGATAAAATATAATAATCAATATATAGTTCATGATAACTGTTTACAAAATATTTATTTTACTTATACAATGAATATCAGAGTTACACATACCAATACAATCAATGCAGCGGAAATTTAGAGTGTGGTGCAATACTATAAATAATATAATACGGATTCTTCGTCTTCGTCCTCCAAAGCTAAAATCTTCGATCCTGAAACGCTCGGGCTGACCCGAGCGAATTTGAAAAGACAAAAACACTCGAGTCAGACTAAAAGATCTTATGTGAGTTAAATTAACAGAAATAAATATGAGTACAGTAACTCAAGAGATGTTCGGGATTTACATCTCCTAAGGATCCGTTAAACTATTTACTATGTAGTATATTGCGCTATTATAATAGTGTCTATTTATAAAATAAACTTACTTTTTAATAGCGTTAAGGGGTTACCCATATAGCCCTTAACACAAATAATGCCAATAGTCTATACAGTACTGTAATACCTCCTGATCGGGAAGCTACCAGAGGATACTCCATAGGTACGACACAAATAGAAACTCGTAGTAAAGGCTCGGTATGGTAGGTGACACGGCACAACTAGGCAATGCCAGGGTAGATATACCAATTGCTATCCAGGCTGGTGGAAACGCGTAGCCGCAGTTACCGCCCACCTCGGACTAACTCCCCAAAATCAAAATATAGAAGTGGCCACTGAATCAATCCAAAATCAAAGTATAATATCGAAGAGGAGGGTCCGATCAGAGGAATGACCTCATTGGCCTGAGAATCGCTCCTGTTTTAGCCACCTTATGCCAACTCACGGGAGTCGGGTCCACGTATTTACCTTACAGGAAACGTCGCCACCACCTACTTCATTCTGGAATCTCCACCGCGTACACGGTTAGTCAAAGTGGTTTTCGGTATCGACAGAGAGTATGTCCATATCCGATCCCGGTCTCTTTGCCAACCCATCGTTATTATAACACCGCGGTCATTTAAAAATAGTTTATACTTTAAAACCCAAAATAAACATTTCCATTTTAAAATTATGAATACGATATCATTTTAAAACCCAAAACAATATGATATCCTTTACCCCAAATATAAACCTTTTCAAAAATCCAAATGCTTTAAAATTTATAACGTCTGAAAGCCAAATATCCTTTCAAAGCATAATATTTCGAAATTCATAATTTAAAACCATAACTTTTAAAACTTGAATGGTTTGGATATTCAACGGTATATGAATTAAAAGGTTTAACTTAAATGTTACTTTGTAAAGAAAATAGTTCTCATGGCTTTACAAATACATTTCTTTATTAAAGTCTAACCAAAATTTATATTATCTCTCTCAAGTTCCAAAACCACTTCAATTTATTTATATATACGTATATCCATTTTGAGTATTAAGATTTCAAACTAAAGTTGGATTTTATGCTTTCAAAAAATCAATTGTTCTATTAATTAGTTTTGAATATTCATATAGAATCCATAAATAATAAGACTTCAATTTCTAGTAATAAAATATATATATTTTTCCCAATTCAAATTATACTAGAATATTCATTTCAATTTATTTTGGGAAAAATCCAATTATAAATATCATATCTTAAAATTTCCAAACTTAACATTTAAACATATGATATAAATTATTAAACTCCATTTTCTTAATTTTCTTCCATTTTTAATAAAGATTTTTATACATCTTTTAATTTCAAAAATTTCAACTTCATATGTATATATATATATATGGAAGAAAAATATTTATACAATATAAAATTTAATATTATTATAAACCGTATTCCATCCAAACCATAGAAATCACATTTAAATAGTTATATATATACCGCGGTGCCTGTATATAATTTTCTATCATATGGTCAAGTGATACGGATATTTATCATTTCAATCCGCAATTTAAAAGATATAAAATTTTGCGGTTATATATCATTTCAAACCACAATCCCGAATGAAATGAAATATGCATGATAATTTGCAATTTAATGGTATACAATAAACATCCATTCATCAACATCATCCATCATCCAAATCGCAATCACCAATCAATATCAATCAATAACAATATTATTTTTGGTACTACATAACAGGTAATACTGGCAATTTTATTCAAATTAAATTTAACAGCTATTAATCTACAGTCTATATTCAGTAATAAATTATATAACTGTTAACTAGCAGTTCATATACAAACAAATAAATTTTAACTGTAAATTTATACGAAATAAATTAATTAAATTAACAGTTAAATTTAATAAATGCAATTCAACAGATATGAATAAAATAAACATGCCAAATACTCATAAATAAATTTCTATTCATTTCTAAAATTAATTTAACAAACATAAAAGCTTCTAGTAGTTGTGAGTGGGTTAAAACACTCACCTTTTGAAGTTAAATCGAATTTAAATTCGATTTAAACCCAAAAATTCGCGCTTCTCGGAATTCGTCCAAACCAGCATCATCAGATCCGGAACTAAATTACGATCCTAACAAAAGAAATTTCGCGTGAATCGGAGAACGTATGAAAAAGATATTCATTTTAAACGATTTGAAAACAAAACAAAATAAAATAAAATAAAACAAAACCCACTTAACTTCAATGGCCACGTCAGCTAAAAGCTACAGCACATCGTCGAATTTTTTTTCTGGTCAAACGAATATCCAAAACAGAAAACGAATTGTACCAGCAGATTACGTGCCTCGAGAACATTAACATATATTTTTTTTGTGGAATTTTTCTGAAGTGTTTGCATTTTCATTGAAATTTGGATTGAAGTAGATCTAGGTTTTGCAACCATTTGAGGAGGAGAAGGAGATGAAGAAATGAATATACAGCAAATGACAATAGGATGGAGCTAGGGTTTATAACTGTATATATATATTAAATTTCCAAAATTTAATTAAATTTACTTTCCATTATTTATTGTCAATTAGATTGATTTATCATTGGATTCATATTTCAATATGTAAATATCCCCAATTTCATCTGCACTTATATTTACATAGTTTCTAAATATTAAATTTCAAATATTACTTCATTTAACGTTACATATTTATTATTTATTACTTGCTGCAGTTGATTATCAATTATACTTAATATACTAAATAGATGGTAAATTTTGAATACTTGTTATCGTTAACGTTTTATTTCCACTTACAAAATAAATGAAATTATTACATAAACTCCCTTAATTAAGTCAACCATTATCTTATATAAATTAACTGGTAATATATATACCCAATTGCCCTAATTGGTTTATAGTTATCAGCTAAATACATACTAACTTGTAAATAAATTCGTTTAATTGCAAATGGATCTGATCAAATTTAATAGATTGAATAGATGGGTAAGCAAATAATAAATTTTCCTTTTTGTCAAATTCAAACCCATTCCTACTTAATTATCAATTACAATTTATTACGAAACATTGATTTTATGCAGTTACCTTTTATTTGCGTAGTATTACATCAATTCCTATAACCTTGGATTCATTCCCCATTCACCAAATTCAATTAATTACACTTTACAAATGTGTTTCCAATATATAGGTATTGCCCAAGTTAAATTTATTAGCTAACTCATATTAATAAACAAGTGACTTATATGAATGATTAAAATTTTCAATTATCTCACTTTAATCCTAAACTTCTGTTATTTAATAATTATTGCTTAGAACCTGATTTTAATCTTCCCATTATCTATTTAATTCCTTCTAGAATCATGGCTAATATTTGTCATCCCTTCACTACCCAAATGTTCTTATCCCATCAAATTTTAAGTTATCGAAATATTAAATGTCAATGTCTTTAATTGCACTAAATTTATCTATTAAAGGTTGCACTTAACCCAAATACATAAAACTTGCCCAATTTCTCCTTAAATCAATAACCTTCATATACAAATATGTTTATCATAAATTTTATCTACTCTTCCTTTTTAGGTAATGTCCTATATATTAGATTTCCATGTAATTTGCAATAAATCATACTCGTAGTTATATCACATTAAATGAATAAATAAGTGTTGACTCTATTCTTTTGATTCAACATTGGTTTACGTTATATTTCATAAATATTTCTACATACATCAGGATTTTTTAAAAATGGTTGTAACGTGAAATCTCGTCTACTTCCCATTTTATATTTAAGGCTTCTAAAACCGATTCATATCATTTCTCTAGTCCAAATTTTATTAATATAACCTTAAATTTAATTTATTCCTATCGATGTAATGGTTAAACACAAATTTCACTTATTTGCAATAAATCCACAAATTGGATTTCAAATTTTCAAATAAATAAATAAATTTTAGTTCATCACTTCTTAAATACCCAAACGTCAATGCCTTAATTTAAACTGCATTTATTACATTTTATAAAAATCCTCCATCTTAAGTGACAAATCAAAACTACCCTAACTACACAAATCATCGTATTATAAAGATATTTACACTATCCTCCATTTATTACCTTAATTTATTTAAGGTAACCTTAAATTAATATCTATTGCAATGATTTCAAATTATTATTCCCCCATTCCTTTTTAATTTCAATAACGCAAAATTTAACCGTTATATTCTCTTTATTTATGCGATAAATGCAATTATTGAATCTAATACTCCATTTAATTAATAGATCCTGCTTCCTAGAATCTATATCAACAATAGGTCAAATATATACATAGAATTAGCCTTAACTTCACCTAAAAGAATTAGCTATTTCAACTACCGCACAAAACTACGCTACTGCACTATTTAATCAAATAAATTAATTGAACTTAAATCAGCATAAAGGTTATAAAATTATAAATGTAATCTTAATAAATTCATTTATTGATTTAGACTCTTTCTATACAATAATTAACCTATTTGTGGGTATAAATAACTTTGGAATTATATTACATCTCATTAGTGCGCGTTTTATTTCCTATAACTTCTCCTTATTTAACTATACCCATTAACAACCAAAAAAAATTTAATTAGCTTTATTTCAATCTATTTCCCTTCTTAACTAAATAAAATAAATGGTTAACCTAAACACTTGTTATCCTTTGATATATTCAAATTCACTTCCAACATTTATTAACAAAATGTTGCCATACGTTTAGATTTACATAAATAAATTATATGAATAGGTAGAAAAATTGGTGATCCGCAAATGCCCAATATACACGCATTAATTACTACATATTGTTAGAATCCATTTATTAATTTACTAGTTAATAACGGTCTTTTTATTTCTATTTACTACCAAACTCTCTATTTTATTATAGTTCCAATATATTAATACTTAGGCACATCAAGTGCTAGCCCTTTTGTTATTTATATTAAATTGGGTATGCACAAATAAGTTGTTAATTAACTATTTCTACAAAATTATATTCATACATTCAGTTTCATATCTTATAGGGTTAAATTCTAATTACTTACGCTTAATCTATCAATTTAATACTCTATTCAAACATGCATTTAAATTCTTTTTATTCTAAATAAATTTTATTAAGTGTTGACATCCACTAATAGCATTCACCTTTATTACAACCAAAGGTGACATCTTCACTACTGATTTTATATTAATGAATCTCATTTTAGTTAATATTTTTTTATTAATATTCTCAATTCAACATTTATTGATTTCTTAAAATTTACTTTTAACAAAAAGTGACAAATTACATTATCCAAATCTATTGTCATAAAATTTTATTGTTACACTAGGTTACAACTACTATACCAAATTTCTACATTTATTCTTAAACAAATTAGAAATTATATTAATTTAATTTATTAAATATTATTAATTTCAACGGGTCGTTACACCTACCTATATAAACCCAATTATAAACCCTAGCCTCCATCTATCTTCATTTCTTTGTGCGTTCATTTCCCTCAACTCCTCCTTTCCAATGGCTGCAAACCCTAGATCCGGTTAAATCCAAATCAAAAGTCAGAAATTCAAAGTTCACAGGAAATTCCGGAAAAATTATATGTTGAAGCCCTCAATGAACAAAATCTTCTGGTGCTGTTCGTTTTTCCAGTCGATGCATCGTTTACCCATAAAAATTGAAATAGTTCCAGCCGTTCGTAGTCGGGTTTAATAGATCCAACGGTGGATCTACGTTCTTAGGTCGATCGGGGGGCATGGTTGCGTAGAGGATGTCGAGTAGGTTCGATTTATGCGGTTAGTTCATCAGATGTGTGTTGAAATCGCCAAAAATGGGCGTTGTTGCTTGAGGCGGCGGGGGGCCCCAGGGCGAACCGGAGGTGGCAGCGAGCCAGGGGATGGGTCGGCCGAGGCTAACTAGGCTAGTGGTGACGTTCGATCAGGGGGAAGTTCATCGTGGAGGCGGGTTTAATTCGAGGATGGTGGCGGCTTGTTGTTTAGGGTTTCGTTCCCTGTTAATTGTCGTGAGTGTGCTTCCTGAACAAGGGAGAAGACGGGTACTCAGTGTGACGTGGCTATTAATTATTGGTTAGTTTTGTTTTAAATTTTATTTTGTTTCAAACGATTCGAATCGCTATAACTTTTACACACGAATTCCGTTTTATGTGAGATTTTTTTGTTAGGATCGTAATAAAATGCCGGACGCTTTGACGCTAGTTTGGACAGATTTGGAGACCGTCGAATTTTTGAGTTTAAATTGGATTTGAATTCAGTTTAAATTCAAAAGGTGAGTGTTTTAACCCACTCACAATTTCTAAAATTTCTGGTGTTTGTTAAATTAATTTTAGATATGAGTAGAAATTTATTTATGACTCTTTGGCATGTTTTATTCATCATCTCTGTTAAATCGCATTCATTTAATTTGACTATTAATTAATATTATTATTGCATATAAATAGACAGTTAAAAATTTATTTAAATTGCATATAAACTTCCAGTTTAACAGTTACTAATTTATTTTTGAATATAAATTTTTAGTTAATAACTGTCATTTATTACCTGTTATATTTTATATGCTATATATATATTGATGTTTGTTTAAATTGATGATGATTGAATTAAATTGGTTGATGATTGATATTGGATGAATGGATGATGTGTTCTATTTTATTTAAACTGCAAGTTATTATGCATTTTCATTTCATTCGGGATTGCGGTTTGAAATGATATACAACCGCAATTTATTTTTAAATTGCGGATTGAAATGATAAATATCCGTATCACTTGAGCATAGGATAGAAAATTATATACAGGCACCGCGGTATATATATATATATAATTATTTTGAAATGATTTTTATGGTTTGGATATGATACGGTTTATTAAATATTAAATTTGGATATGATATAAATATATTATATATATATACATACAATGTTAAATTATTGAATTTAAGCTATGTATAAATCTGCTAAATAAAATGAATAAGTTGAAAAATGGCATTTGGTGATTTATATTATACGATTTAGTATGAGTTTAAGTTCTTGTATATATATAGAGTTATAAATGATTCAAATAAATTAGGATTGAAAGATGAAATGGAGATTTGATTGGAATTGAGCTTATTTGAAAATTTAACTCCATAAGTGATGTAAACTTATTAAAATTGGAGATTTTAAGGTATGATATTTATAACTAGATTTAATAAATAATTCTAGTATAAATAAATGAAAGGAAATTTTAGTGTTAATAGATTTAGTTTATTTTAAATGATTATGGATTTATCATATAAACCTTTCAAACTAAATAATAGGAAAATGAATTATTGTTTTGAAATTTGCAACCTTAGTTTTGAAATTCATTAAATTCTCGAAGTTTTGAAATATTGAAATCGAAGTGTTTTATTTAAACTGAAAGTGAATCTAAAAGTTATGGGTTTAGATTGAATTTAAAGTGAATTAAAATGTGAAGGTGTGGAAATTATTTACTTTCAAAGAAATTTTAAATTCAACTGTTTTATTTTATATACTGTTGAATATCCAAACAATTTAAGTTTGAAAGTTATGGTTTTAAAACTATGGATTTCGAAGTATTATGTTGAAAGTTAAAATTCAAATATTTGGTTTCGAGATATTATAAATTTTAAAGTGGCATGATTTTAGAAAAGAAATATATTTGAAATAAAATGATATCATATTTATTTGGGTTTTTAAAAGGAAATGATATCACATTTATGGGTTTTAAAAATGGATAATTATAACCTGGTTTTGAAAGTATAATTATTTTTAAAATGACCGTGGTGTTATAATAACGTTTGGTTGTTGAAGAGACCGGGATCGGAAGTTGTCATACTCTCTGCCAACTCCGAAAACCACTATAACAACCGTGTACGCGGTGGAGATTCCAGAATGAAGTAGGATGGTGGCGGCGTTTCATTTGAGGTAAATACGTGGACCCAACTCCCGTGAGTTGGCATAAGGTGGCTAAAACAGGAGCGATTCTCGGGCCAATGAGGTCATTCCTCTGATCGGACGCACTCCTTCGATATTATACTCTGACTTTTGGATTTGGATTCGGTGGCCACTTTTATTTTGATTTGGGGGTGTTGTTCGAGGTGGGCGGTAACTGCACACTGCGCGTTTCCACCAGCCCGGATGCGTAATTGGTATATCTACCCTGGCATTGCCTAGTTGTGCCGTGTCACCTACCCTATCGCGCCTTGTACGAGTTTGGATTTCTCCCGTAGCCCGTGTGGTATCCTCTGGTGGCTTCCCGATCAGGAGGGACTATGATATTGGATGGACTAATGGGACTATTACGTGTTAAGGGCTATATGATTAACCCCTTAATGCTAAGAAAAAAGTAAGTTTATTTTACAATTAGACACTATTATAATAGCGCAATATACTGCATAGTAAATAGTTTAACGGATCCTTAGGAGATGTAAATCCCGAGCATCTCTTGAGTTACTGCACTCATATTTATTACTGTTAATTTAACTTACAAAAGATCTTTTAGTTCTGACTCGAGTGTTTTGTCTTTTCAATTCGCTCGGGTCAGTCCGAGCGTTTCAGGATTTGAAGACTTTATTTCTGGAGGACGAAGACGAAGATTTCATTATTATTATTATTATTATATTATATGGTTCCACTACACACTGTATTCCACTGCATTGATATTTATTGGTATGTGAACTCTGATATTTATTGTGTAAAGAAGAATCAAATGTTTTGTAAACAGTTTTTGTGAACTGTATATTTATTATTATATTTTATTCTTCCGATGTGAGATTCTGTTTAGTTTTTCCTTTCTATGTTTTTCTTATTTACCCCATAACAATCCGCCATTCCGTATGGTTTGAATTGGCACGTGTGTCGATTTAAATCGTGCGAAATAGCGGGACGTTACATCTGGTATCAGAGCTTTGGTTTAGCGATAAACCTTATCTTTGTGGGGTTTGACTCTTTACTAATAGGGTAGTAATACCCTATGGGAGTCGCTGAGTGTATATATATGAGAGAGCGTATTTGTTAGTGTTATAAAAGTTTTTAATATTGTGTTAATCTGTTCCGTTTTGTATTTATAAATTCTTGTTGATGCATGGGACGCTGTGACATCAATAGGGATTTCTAAACACTTAATAGGACAGACCGACATAATATTTGTTTTATATAGGTGAATGAAATAATTTTGCCTATTATATTTTCTGTATATAAAATAAAAAATTTCAAATTATATCTATATTTGGCTGCAATAGATTGGTTGTTAGGTATTAAAGTGTATAAATATAATAGAAATAAGATTGAAAAATAAAAAAAATGAAATTTGGAAATTTAGAACTTAAGATCCGGGGTTTTGAAAATTCTTTCGAATAAATTTTGGAATATAATAATATTGTTTATAAGGACTTTCTGATATAAATATTTCAATGTAATTCGGAAGAATTGTTTTAAAAAGGATTTTTGAGAAAATAAGTTTTGTACTTTCCTCTCTGTCGTTGGAAAATAATTTCGGTGATGGGGGCCGCATCATCGACTTTCATTTTCGAGTTTCGAAGGGGAAAGGCCACTGTAGTAGTTTTACTGCAGATTCATTTTGAAAAATATATATAAATTTTGAATTGTTTTAAATATAATTAGAGGTATACAAGTTATAAGAATATATTTATCTATTATTTTAAAATAATTTGAAATTTAATCTGGTATTTAATTCTTAAATTTCCATTATTAATTGTTTCAATTATTGTAGTGAAATAAAAGGTAAGTGATTAATAAATTGAAACCTCTAACTTAGAGATTTAATGCAAAGTTATAAATGGGAATTAAAGGAAATTTGAAATTTGTTACATATGAAGTAATTTGTTGAATATTAAATTTAATTAAAGGATGAGATAAAACTTGGATAAGTTCATTTGCATTTTCTTTAACATATATAACTTACCAAATATAAAAAGTTGAAATGTTTAATAAGAAATGTAATGGAAATGCTAAGAAAAAATTGGGACATGAATACTATTGATAAAAAAATGTAAATAAATGAGGGCATGCAATAAATGAATAAATAATTATAATGAAATAAAAAGAACTGGCATGACCTAAAATAATGGAAAGGAATAATTGTAAGTAATAATTAAAAACAAATGAAACAAAAAGTGAATGTGTAAATGAAATTAAAAATTTGTTAGAAATAAACGTAAATTATAAAAATTTATTTGGTATGAACAAAAAAGAGAAATTAAACAACAAATGTATGAATGAAATTAATAAGGATAAAAAAAAATTGTGGTTCAAATTGGTTGATTTTTGGTTATGCTTGTTTGGGTAAGATACTTTAAAAATTGGGTTTGGGAGAATGAATAATCTATTTAGTTTTATCTAAGACTGTTGAGTAAAAGATGCGCTAGTAGTTTATTCTTCATTCCGTACAATTTAAAGGTTTTGAACCCGAACAACTATTTTGTTTGTTTGATTTAATGGTTGTTTTGTATTTGTTGTGTATGCTGTTGTGAAATTGATGGTTGTTGTATTAATTTGTTGTTAGTAAATTTAAACCACTTAAATATTTCACTTTACATAAATTGTTAACCCTTCGGATTTTATAAGTAAAATGCAGGTTATGGAAGCAATTACTGCTGCTTTTGGTTCCATAAATTAAGCGTAAATTTCCCGACAAATAGGTACGTTTCGGATTACGGTTTATAGCGCTATTTTTATATTTTCCCATGTTGGGATATAATATTTTGGATAATATATAAAATAATTGTTATATTTCGATATTATATTTTCTCCCGAGCCTCTCCGTACAAAGGAGACTCTGCCAAAATTTTCCGTAAAATTTGGACTTAGAAATTTTTTTTGAAATGTTTTTCCAAACTTTATTTATTTAAGTATAAAAAGATATAATGATTATAAAACGGGTATATTTTATATAAAGTAATAAATTTAGTAAATTATTGTTTATAAATTAAATATTTTGAATAAGATGTATTGTTATTTAATTCTTCTTTTCCCTTCTTTTCCTTTTCGGGGACGAAAAGTTTTGAGTGGGGGGAGAGTGTAACGACCCATGCAAATTCGATATTTAAAATGAATTGAATTAATAGGATTTTAATTTAAATTTAGAAAGGAATAAAAAAATCTTATTTATTTATATGAAAGAGAATGTTGAAATTAGATGTATCAAGGGTAATTTAAAATTTACAAATTAGATTATATATTGTAATTAATTGTAATAGAGGAAATTATCGCATTTGGATATAAAGTTAAAGTAAGTAAATTAAGGCAAGTATTGGATTTGTCAACGGAATTAAATATTGATTATGGAAAGTGAATGTAAATGGAAGTAATAAAGTAATGCAGGACAATAAATAATTTATTTAGTACAATCCCTTTTATTTGTAAACTATGGTAAGATGTTAATAAATTGAAATGTGAAAACTTGGAAAATAGATTCAAAATTTATGTTAGCCAATGAATTGCAATAATTAAAGTTAGTAATTAATGGATTTGATGGAATAATTAATGTGGATTTAGAATCTTAATTTGTATGTGTGCATATATTTATAATGGAATATAAAAGGGTAAAATAATAATATACAAGTATATTAAAGGTTATAGTAGTGGGTTACTAGTAAATTCACTCATTTACCAATAAAGATAATTAGATGTGCCTTGATGATAATTAATAACATAACGGAAAAGAGTAAATGTATTCATTTGAATATTAATTGAAATTGGATAGGGATTTTGAATAACAATGTTAATGCAAGGTAATTAATGCTAATAATGAATAGTGATTAATTCAAAAATTGTAACATATATTACCTACTTATTTGTTAATGAAATTAGAATCTGAAATAAGTATAAATGAATGTTACACTAATTGAAAATGAAATAACATTCGTTTAAAAGTTGAGAAATTATAGGGTCGTATTTATTTAGCGTTACTTTAATAATTGTGGTTAATTGTGAAATCAATACGGGAAGATGTGAAGTAATAACTAGGGAAGTAATACGTTATAAATTTATTTATGACCTGGACTTAAGTGTAAGCAAAAGGTTAAGATTGAATATAATTCGATTAATTTGAAACTTATTGAAATAAATTGGAATTCAATAAATGCAGTAACCGATGTAGTGCATATAAATTATGGAACTAATGTAAGATTTTAACTGGTGGTAATTAAAAATTTGGAGAAAACATAAATTCCATATGACTATTTGTTAACGTAAAGATTTAAAGAATTTATTTATAAAATTTTAATAGTTGGATTTATTGCACATGAATGAAATCAAATACGTAATTATTACGTTAATTTAAAAATTAAGTTGAAAACGGGAATTATTTATGCGATAATCTTAAATCCAATGGTAAACCCTTCTACTTGAAATTTTGAATGGAATAATAATTAATTTATTTAACTAAATTGAAATTTGAGGATTTTATTTATAATTTTGTGAATTCAATGAAGTTAATTATTAAAAGTGAGATTTACATTTGGAATTGATAAATTTATCTTCTCCATATGGACATTTAAATTTGTTAAAATCATTGTAAATGTTAGAGTAATATAAAGATGATAAGATCGTCAAATTTTAAAATTTAAAATATAAAATTGGATTTAATCAATTTGTTTAATTTATTTAATTAATATAAAAATAGCCATTTTGGCCATTGACTCGGATTTCGACGAACCAGTTTCATCGGATCCGTATTAGTGAATTATTGTAGGGTTTCAAGTTTCGTAGCGATCGGACTTGTCGTTTGATCGTACGAACGCCAAACGCCTTGAACTCGATTTAATTGAAATCAATTTGAAAATATTGTTTTCAGCATAACTTCTTCACACGATAGAATTTGGACGTGAAACTTTTTCCATCGTGTTCAGAATATTTTAAAACACCTATTTGGATATATGGGTTTACCCAATTTCGTTCCGGGGTCAGAATGGGCTTTTTGTGCCACGGTAGAGATAGCACGTATATCTATCAACCCGATCCATCTATTTTTTCTAACCTACCTATATAAACCCAATTATAAACCCTAACCTCCACCTATCTTCATTTCTTTGTGCGTTCATTTCCCTCAACTCCTCCTTTCCAATGGCTGCAAACCCTAAGATCCAGTTAAATCCAAATCAAAAGTCAAAAATTCGAAGTTCACAGAAAATTCCGAAAAAATTATATGTTGAAGCCCTCAATGAACAAAATCTTCTGGTGCTGTTCGTTTTACCAGTCGATGCACCGTTTACCCAGAAAAATTAAAACAGTTCCGGCCGTTCGTAGTGGGGTTTAATAGATCCAACGGTGGATCTACGTTCTTAGGTCGATCGGGGGGCATGGTTGCGTAGAGGGTGTCGAGTAGGTTCGATCTATGCGGTTAGTGGTGACGTTCGATCGGAGGGAAGTTCGTCGTGGAGGCGGGTTTAATTCGAGGATGGTGGCGGCTTGTTTAGGGTTTCGTTCCCTATTAATTGTCGCGAGTGTGCTTCCTAAACAAGGGGGAAGACGCATACTCAGGGTGACGTGGCTATTAATTATTGGTTAGTTTTATTTTAAATTTTATTTTGTTTCAAACGATTCGAATCGCTATAACTTTTACACACGAATTCCGTTTTACGTGAGATTTTTTTTTGTTAGGATCGTAATAAAATTCCGGACGCTATGACACTAGTTTGGACAGATTTGGAGACCGTCGAATTTTTGAGTTTAAATTGGATTTGAATTCAGTTTAAATTCAAAAGGTGAGTGTTTTAACCCACTCACAATTTCTAAAATTTCTGGTGTTTGTTAAATTAATTTTAGATATGAGTAGAAATTTATTTATGACTCTTTGGCATGTTTTATTCATCATCTCTGTTAAATCGCATTCATTTAATTTAACTGTTAATTAATATTATTAATGCATATAAATTGACAGTTGAAAATTTATTTAAATTGCATATAAACTTCCAGTTTAACAGTTATTAATTTATTTTTAAATATAAATTGTTAGTTAATAACTGTCATTTATTACCTGTTATATTTTATATGCTATATATATTGATGTTTGTTTAAATTGATGATGATTGAATTAAATTGGTTGATGATTGATATTGGATGAATGGATGATGTGTTCTATCTTATATAAACTGCAAGTTACATTTTCATTTCATTCGAGATTGCGGTTTGAAATGATATACAACCGCAATTTATTTTTAAATTGCGGATTGAAATGATAAATATCCGTGTCACTTGACCATAGGATAGAAAATTATATACAGGCACCGCGGTATATATATAAAATTATTTTGAAATGATTTTTATGGTTTGGATATGATACGGTTTATTAAATATTAAATTTGGATATGATATAAATATATTTTATATATATATACATACAAAGTTAAATTGTTGAATTTAAGCTATGTATAAATCTGCTAAATAAAATAAATAAATTGAAAAATGGCATTTGATAATTTATATTATACGATTTACTATGAGTTTAAGTTCTTGTATATATATAGAGTTATAAATGATTCAAATAAATTAAGATTGAAAGATAAATTGGAGATTTAATTGGAATTGAGCTTATTTGAAAATTTAACTCCATAAGTTGATGTAAACTTATTAAAATTGGAAATTTTAAGGTACGATATTTATAACTGGATTTAATAAATAATTCTAGTATAAATAAATGAAAGGAAATTTTAATGTTAATAAATTTAGTTTATTTTAAATGGTTATGGATTTATCATATAAACCTTTCAAACTAAATAATAGGAAAATGAATTATTGTTTTGAAATTTCCAACCTTGGTTTTGAAATTCATTAAATTCTCGAAGTTTTGAAATATTTAAATCGAAGTGTTTTATTTAAACTTAAAGTGAATCTAAAAGTTATGGGTTTAGATTGAATTTAAAGTGAATAAAAATGTAGAGGTGTGGAAATTATTTACTTTCAAAGAAATTTTAAATTCAACTGTTTTATTTTATATACTGTTGAATATCCAAACCATTTAAGTTTGAAAGTTATGGTTTTAAAACTATGGATTTCGAAGTATTATGTTGAAAGTTAAAATTCAAATATTTGGTTTCAAGGTATTATAAATTTTAAAGTGGCATGATTTTAGAAAAGAAATATATTTGAAATAAAATGATATCATATTTATTTGGGTTTTTAAAAGGAAATGATTCGTATTTATGGGTTTTAAAAATGGATAATTATAATCTAGTTTTGAAAGTATAATTATTTTTAAAATGACCGTGGTGTTATAATAACGTTTGGTTGTTGAAGAGACCGGGATCGGAAGTTGTCATACTCTCTACCAACTCCGAAAACCACTTTAACAACCGTGTACGCAGTGGAGATTCCAGAATGAAGTAGGATGGTGGCAGCGTTTCATTTGAGGTAAATACGTGGACCCAACTCCCGTGAGTTGGCATAAGGTGGCTAAAACAGGAGCGATTCTCGGGCCAATGAGATCATTCCTCTGATCGGACGCACTCCTTTGATATTATACTCTGACTTTTGGATTTGGATTCGGTGGCCACTTTTATTTTGATTTAGGGGTGTTGTTCGAGGCGGACGGTAGCTGCGCGCTGCGCGTTTCCACCAGCCCGGATGCGTAATTGGTATATCTACCCTTGCATTGCCTAGTTTGCCGTGTCACCTACCCTATCGCGCCTTGTACGAGTTTGGATTTCTCCCGTAGCCCGTGTGGTATCCTCTGGTGGCTTCCCGATCAGGAGGGACTATGATTGTAACAACCCGCATATTTATCGATTTTATATTTAAATATTTTATTTAAATATTTTATCGTTCGTTGGATTTTGGTCCGAAAAGCTACTTTGTGCAAACAGTCGAATTGGGACTCGAGACCACCCCCATTGAGTTCAAAATGACGTTTGCGACCTTTTTGAGTATAAGCTTCGATATGTTTGGAGAAAGTTGATTTTTTCCACTTTTTCACTTAGGGTTTTGGTTTGGGCTGAACCCACTTACTAACTCAGTCCCAACCCCCCTCTCCTCTTCACTTCATTCTTATTTTCCTAACACTCAAGCTTTAGCAAAAATGGTGGAAGAGAATGGGAAATAGAAATCCAAAACCCTAGTTCCTCTTGCTAGCTCAAGTTCTTGCTCCAAAATCAAAGAGAACCCATTGGTAAGCTCCTCTTCTTCTTCTCCAACTCATTCTCTCATTGATTTCAGAAATTTCCTAAACCTAACTTAGGGAATGCTCTTCTTTTAAGCTTAGATTCAAGCTTCTAGTGTGAGATTGAGGTGTGGTTGATTTCCATTTGCTTTCATAGCTTCTCCTTCATTGATTTGGGTTCAAAGGTGAGATTTTTAATCTCACATCTATGCTTATAATTCTCTTCTATTGTTAGGTATGAATTCCTAACACTTATTCATGTGCATTTGATTTTGATTTGGATTGTTTTTGTGAATATTCCAATTTTTAGTGTTTTGAGTTCAATTCATTAAAAATCCTAACTTTGATGTTTGAACTGTTTTTGGTGATGCATCGAGGAGCATATAGGGCCAGGTAGTCGATTGGCATAAACCCTTAGCGCCGTTGCTCGAGCGATTGCAATTTGATCGAGAGTTGCACCTCTTTTGAAATAGGGTAGGAAGTGCAAACATACAGGTTCGCCCGACCGAGCCCCTGGGTCGGTCGACCGACCTGTAGTCCAGGCACTTCCTGCCTCTGTTTGGAAGTGCTGGTTACAGGCTTCGGCCGACCGAGCCCCCTGGGCCGGTCGACCGACCTGGTGCCCCGAGCACTTCCAACCTCTGGTTCGGTCGACCGACTCAGGGAGTCCGGTCGACCGACCTGCTACTATTTGCCAGATTAGCCTATATTGCTAATTCGTTTGAATATCCAACTTTAATCGATTCGTGTTGTCTCCCTTTTGTTGTTGTCATTTATTATCGACTTTGATGACCTTTTCTTTGGGAATTTTAGATATATCCACTTTGATGGATTTTATATCGATTTCTTTGGATTTTATTCACGTCTTCGAATGTGAATTTTTATGCCCGATTGTTTCTACAATCACTTCTATGATTTGTCACTTTAAAATATAAAGGTTTTCTATACTAGTAGTAAATATCAAAACTCTTTCTTCAAATGATTTCAGCACTATTTTATTACAAAGCTCGTTTTCTCAAACCGATTTCCAATCTATTAGTATATACAAACCTTTACCTCACTCGTATGAGAAATCTAATTAAACGACTTAGTAAAACAAGTGGTATGAAACGCTTGCGTTTACTTCGTTGGTTAATTTTTGGACTTGTTCGATTGAACCACTTGTGACATTTTTCTAGTGGAGATTTACAGTTTGTTCGTAAATGTTTAAGTTAAGCAAGTGGTTATGGGACATGAAGCTAAACTTTTATATTTACTAGCTTAGTGTAATTGACACTTCTCGTTGATCATGACGATCATCTTTGTGGTTTAGACTAGCAATGTGCGATGTCTCTTTGTTTGCGAGGTTAGGCTAACCACCACTTATGCGATTCCATTCACACATACCTTTTTGGTTAGCCTAGACACCATTTGTGTGATTTCGACTCACACATATCTTTTGTTTGCAAGGTTAGGCTAGACACTATTTGTGTGATTTCGACTCACACATACCTTTATGCTTTTTGGTTAGCCTAGACACCATTTGTGTGATTTCGACTCACACATATCTTTTGTTTGTAAGGTTAGGCTAGACACCATTTGTGTGATTTCGACTCACACATACCTTTATGCTTTTTGGTTAGCCTAGACACCATTTGTGTGATTTCGACTCACGCATATCTTTTTGTAGGCCTCTTTCCCTTTTTATTATTTCTGGATTTCGTGTGTTGATTTCTGGAATTTATGTTTCACCAACTTTTACGATTGGCATTGATATATATGTCATTTATTGTGGCTTGTTGAATGAAATTAGGAGTATGGCATTCCTTTTTATCTTGAGTAGATTATTGCGAAATTGATTAATCTCTTGTTGATTTTCAATTACTTATTTATCACAGCTTGGCATTGTGAATATTATATGTTTAGTCATATCTCTTATTATATATCACTTCATCTGATATTTATAGCTAGACTGGTCCGTTTATTATTTTCTTCTTAAATAATACTCGGGTCAGACTGAGATTTTACAGGTGCTTCTGCTTGGCTACTTATCGGACTTTCATCTGATCTTTTGGTTAACCACTTTAGTTTAGTAGGTTTTGTTGTATACATTTGAGATACAGACTCTATGATGTATACTTATTCTTTTGTCTAGCACTTGTATCTATTCTTTTTGATATTGTGGATCTTGTTTGACCACTAGTCTGATGTACACTTTCATGTGTAATATTCATATCTATTTCCGCCTTTGTGATATGAATTGTCTGTGACTGATTTATGTTATGTTTATTTCTATATTTGTTTCTGAAGATATCATAGCCACTGTGTAGTAGCTTTGAGTTAGTGTCGGTATGTCGGATTTCCCTCTTGATAAGAAATGCATGTTATACTATCTGACATATCGATGCTCGTGCAAAGCAATTACATGGATGGTCGCTCCTCAACAGCCTTATTCTCCGTGCTAGTTGACAGCATTCACCGTAATGTTTTTGGCTAGCGTGGGTATAGAGGTGGGGCGTCACAATGATATTGGATGGACTACTGGGACTATTACGTGTTAAGGGCTATATGGGTAACCCCTTAATGCTAAGAAAAAAGTAAGTTTATTTTACAATTAGAGACTATTATAATAGCGCAATATACCACATAGTAAATAGTTTAACGGATCCTTAGGAGATGTAAATCCTGAGCATCCCTTGAGTTACTGCACTCATATTTATTATTGTTAATTTAACTTACATAAGATCTTTTAGTTCTGACTCGAGTGTTTTGTCTTTTCAATTCGCTCGGGTCAGTCCGAGCGTTTCAAGATTTGAAGACTTTATTTCTGGAGGACGAAGACGAAGATTTCATTATTATTATTTATTATATTATATGGTTCCACTACACACTGTATTCCGCTGCATTGATATTTATTGGTATGTGAACTCTGATATTTATTGTGTAAAGAAGAATCAAATGTTTTGTAAACAGTTTTTGTGAACTGTATATTTATTATTATATTTTATCCTTCCGGTGTGAGATTCTGTTTAGTTTTTCTCTTCTCTGTTTTTCTTATTTACCCCATAACAATCCGCCATTCCGTATGGTTTGAATTGGCGCGTGTGTGGATTTAAATCGTGCGAAATAGCGGGACGTTACAGAAACGAAAAGCAGTGTTCAAGTTATTACATCTATTTTCATAATAAAATATAAAATTTAAGATTTAGAATGATTTTAATTTTAATTTTAAAAGTCAAAGTTCAAAGAGTTTGAGTAGAAATTCACCTTTTTAGTAAAATGTCCAATTTATACTATTTTGAACTATAGATCAACATTTATATTTAAAATGAAATATTTGAAATAAAAATAAATTTAAAATAAAAATAAATTTAAAATAAAAATAAATTTAAAATAATTAAAATAAAATAAAGTCAAATTTAAAATATATAGGCAAAAGTCTAGGGTTGTTACAGATGGTATGTTTTAACTTTGATTATTTTGATGTGTTCCTTATCGTAAATTCGAGGACGAAATTCTTCAAGGAGGGGAGGTAACACCCCATATTTTCAGCGACATTATTTAGGATATTTAGTTAGCTAAATTAACTAAAATAATGTAAGAAGATTAATGTATTGTGATTTGATTATAATCCAGGGTAGTCATACCATGTTCATGAATAGGTTAATGAACTAATATGGAGTTAAGCATTAGGAAATAAGGAAGGTCAAAATAGGTAAATGATAAAACTTATACCCTAAACCCTTAGGAAGTCAAACACACGTTCATTGCATTTTTCTCAAGTAAAAATACCCTATGGTCGGCCACCATTTTCAATCTCAAGAGAAGATAAAGCTAGGATTTTCAAGAAGAAGAAATAAATTAACATAATCAAGATCAAATCTCACATCCTTAATCACAAAGCTAATGTGAATAATTACTACATCTTATTTTCTTATGATTTTCGGTTTTAAGGTTAAATCCGAATTATTTGCAAGATTATGCCATGTTTTGAATGATTAAATGATACACATGCACATGCTTGTTGATGATTTATGCTGATTCACATAAAATTTTATGATATGTTTGATATGAATACCCTATTTAATGATATCCAAATGCCTTATGATTTTAGATATAGACCATAAATGTTATTTTGGAGATGGGTTTCAATTTTGTAAATTTTTCGAATTAATGTGGATTTTACATTAATTTTCTATTGAAGAAAATGATTTATCGGGTTATAAATAATTTACAGTTAAATTGTAATTAATTTGGGTCTAAAATTTTATATGTCAGAAAACATATAAAAAAGGATTTTCTGGAATTTTTAAAATTTTCCAAGATGTGAATATATAAAACAATTTAAGGTATGTGACTTAAATGTTTTTATATGCTTTTCGAAAGGGGTACTTTCAAGAGGATCGAAAGGGGTATTTTTCAATAGGGTCAAAAGGGGTACTTTCAAATGTTTAAATGTTTTCATCAACGAAGATTTGAGAAAAGTATATATATATATATATATATATATATATATATATATAATATAGCAAGGAGATTTTGAGTAAAGCATAAAGTATAAATGTTTCCTTATTTAAATTTCGTTTAAAAGGTTTTAAATCAATTTCAGATGAAATGGTTTTCAAGGAAATTATGGGAGGGTATCCCTAAGAAAATGACTCAAATATTAAAATACCAAATGGGACTGGTATAGTGTCGTGTCCTACACATTACTATTAGCCCTAGATAATTTAGTCCATAATTCTAGCGTGCCAGACTTTGTCATAGGTAAGACTAAAATTATGATTTCACACAAAAGGGAATATGTTTTTGTACACATATAGGTTATTGGTGAGGCCACAAAACCAATAGGATAAGGAGATCTTGGTAGATGTTAAGTTAGGGACAGATTGTCCAGAAGAGGAGTGCCTAATAGATGTTAGATTATTTTGTTATATTGTTTGGTAGGACTAAGTCAGCCAAAGGTTAATAGTCAGCTAAAAAAACTATAGTGCTAGACAGATAGTCTAATTGTTACCTGATATGTATATTTACATAATGATGCTTTAAACTTTTAACCATTTTTGGTTGCAGGATTAAGGTTTGCGAAAGATACGTTTTACAAAGGATAGTAGTGAGAGAAAACCCATTCCGCTAAGCGGCATGGTCTCACTTAATATTAAATAACCAAGATGTATAGTATTATTCACACCAGACTTATGTCTGAGTCAAAGTTTGTTTTTTCCCCTTAAACTCTTGGGTGCTCAAAATTGATTTGAGTAGGCCGAGGGATTGAGATTTTTCAAGTTTAGTAGGATGACGAATAAAGCCATATGAGGCGAAAAGAAGGCTAACAGATAGCTATTTAGGATTTGCAGTTCTTGTTTTAGTTGTTTTGTTCTGCTGTGTATATTATGTCAGTCACGACAATATTACTAGGATTGTCTAAGAGGGCACCTTCATACATCGCTCTTGGCATATTTTGTAGTAAGTATATTTTATCATTGCCTGGGAAACGCATTGGATCGTGTATGATAGATATGGAACATGTGTTTTGAAATGTAATGGAAAATTATGCTTTGAAATCTATGATTTGTTTAATATTCAAGTTCTTCTTATATTAAAGGTACCATTAACATTGTAATATTTAGTCGCTGGAAGTTAATATTATAGATGACTGCTGCATCTGTAGCGCTTAGCTTTGGCCTTTATACAGAGGATGTTATAGTAACCGATGTCACCAAAGCTAATGTTACCAATGTCAAAAGAGTCGAACTCCATTGGGATCAACCCTAAGCAGATAAACGTGCCCTTAAGGAATAGATGGAGTCTTCTCTACACTTATAACTGGTGGAGATTGAGTGGAAGTCTATATCTTCGAAATTTTCACAGTCAATCTCTTTTTAGGAGAAGGTGGTGAGTCATCCCTGGGTTGTTCGGTTTGAGACCCATGGCCCACTTCGATGTTACTTTGGCCGGCCTTACCACAGTCTAATAATTTCACCTTCCTTCTGCCTTCATATTCTATTTTTATGTTTTCTACGGCTCCGACCCTAGGACTTGGGACCGAGGGAAAATAAAGATCGACTTTGCCCCCTACGGGCAGATTGTTACCATTATTATCACTATCCTCCTTTTTGTTGACAATTGGAACTAAGCCAGTGCTATGGCCTTCCTCTAATAAATCATGGGTGAGAAGATTCTCATACGTCAATAGAATTCTTATGTACCTATCCTTAGTTGGACTGCCATAAGAGTATTAACGGTATCTGAAAGTGATCCCCTGCTGGGTTTCGCTAAAACATCTGTATAACAAAGAAAGATAAATTAAGTACGCAAATTATAAGACAAATGCGCGAATAATGTTTGAAATAAAACTTACGTCGAGATATCCATCTACTAGCGAACCCGGGTGGATAGCTTACATACAACCATTCAGCCTTAAAATAACTTAGCTTGTTCCAAACCCCTGTAACTATTCCGCAGCCCCTCATAGGCTCCAAGTATATAAGATATCAGTTTTCTTTGCGACTCTTAAAGCTATAAAGGTATCAGATTTCCTCATTGTTAGGCACTCGATTCAAATTCTCAGAGAAGTCCACATAAGTGCTAAGAAGAAAAGCGTAGCTATTCAAATGCAGCTAAGTGAGAGCCAGTCTCATAAAGTTCAAAACTCGATGGTCAAATTGATTAAATGGCTGGATGATTAAATGGCTGGACACAATTTGGTAGACACATATATTTATTGCAAGATATATACCATGTTAGCATCAAAATTGGTCACTAACACCCTTGAGAAAGATTATGTAGAGAGATTAATGAAGAAAGTAAATTAAAATAGAGAATTGTATGCTAAATTAAATGCAAAGACAACAATACCAGATTTATAGTGGTTCGGCGTAACTGCCTACATCCACTTTGAAGCTAATCTTTATTTCTTTACTCAACAATTGATTACAGATACAATCCGTACATCAACTACTTGAATACAAATGCTAAGTAAAAAGAATGAGTCTTGAATGCGGTAGAGTCTCCCCAGTGTTCTCGAAAAAAGGTCCCTTTCACTTTGCCCTTGCCCTTCTATTTATAGACCAAGATGGGTTGGACTTCCCTCATGGTCCCAGGAGTAAGATACCTCGGCCCGTAGTAAGCGACTTCTATATGCCGAGCCACAAATGCCGAACGGAAATTGCCAAACCACATATCCAGGCTGAACGACATTCTTATGTCGATCGAGAAAGATATGCCGAACGGTATCTGCATGCTGACTGAGACAGTGTGTCGAGTCAAGAGTGTAGGCTGAATGAGACTTGTGCCGACCGAGACTTGATGCCGTACGAGGGGAGATGCCGAATGAGGCTTTATGCTGAATGAGGCTCATGCCGAATGAGGCTCATGCTGAATGAGGTGAAATGCCGAACGACCTTGCTATGCCAAGCGAGGTGAATGCCGAACGACCTTGCTATGCCGAGCGAGGTGAAATGGCGAATGACCTTGCTATGCCGAGCGATGTGAAATGCCGAATGACCTTGCTATGCCGAACGGCCCTTCCATGCTGAACGAGGCTTTATGCCGAATGATGCTCTTATGCCGAGCGAGGAGAGAGATGCCGAACGACGCCGTATGTAGAGCGACCTCTTAATGTCGAACGGTGCTCTATGCCGAGCGACCCTTTTACACCTAGCCTCTTGTTACTATGTCAAGCCATCGGGTAATACTTGCCCCCCCCCCCCCAAAGTGTATCATGTGGAACCATGAGCACTCCGTACTTTTCTTTAAGCCCTTATTATGTCCTCTCTATAGTGATCCCCTGAATGTCGAATGAGGCCTCGATGCCGAACGAGGTCTCGATGCCGAACGACATAGCGATGTCGTGCGACCCTTCAATGCCGAACGACTTGTTGACGCTGAACGACCGAGGTGTCTTGACCGGTTCTACCGGTTACTTGTCTCTTCACCTTCTTTCCTTCCTACTATAAAAGTCAGTACTTCCCTTCTTATTCCCTTTTTACCTTTTATCTCCGCTCTAACATTCTTGCGAACATACCTCCTTTCAGATTTTTTCCAACACCTCAATCTCCTTCTCGACTCCCGAGTTCCACAAGTTACATCTCGACTGCCTTCAATAACAAATTCGAGAGGACTCCACTTCTAAATCGAGTACCGCATTAGACCTCGATCCCTTCTTCTAGGTAAGAATTCTTCATTCACTTGACTCTCTCCGAATAGAGATTTTAGATGAGACTTGAATCTACGACCTTCTTATAACCTACGAATAATGGAAGTCGCGTAGATAAGGAAGGTGGATTCGAAGTTTTAGATGTGCCTTAGGATTAGATGGAGAGGAAGAAGAAGAAGATGTCGGCCCAATAGGAATTGGTGAGGTTAATTAATGTTGGTCGAGGGTGGCATGCGAGTTGAAGTAGTGGTCGGCTGGCCATTTAGGAAGATGTTTAATTTGTCTGAAGAAAGGAGTTGGAAGAAGACGTATGGATATGGCTCGGCATGACTTCCTCATGCCGAATGATGTGAGCATGTGTAGAAGTAAATTTGAGGTTGGGTTTAGCGTGTCGAGCAATGTGGTTTGATATAGCTACGACTCGGCATGACCCCCTATGCCGAACGGTGTTAGAGGGAGTGCAGGAGAAAAATGGGAGATGGGTAGGGTGCCGAACGAGGCGGCTCGGCATAACTTGCTGGATGACTCGTCCATGCCGAGCGGTAGAGAGGATGGGTAGGAAGGAAGTTGGCGTTGAGGGCAAAGTGCTGAGCAATGCGGCTCGGCATGCCTGCGGTCTGGCATGATTGCGGCTCGGCATGTCTTGCCGCATACCGAACAGTAATGATGGATGGTAGGAGAGTGGTGTACAACAACAACACTAGTCGAACATAATGCATAGTCGACTTAACCTATTTTTTATGCCCGAACATATGGACAGTGAATAAGTAAAAGGACTTAAGCAATTAAGCATATCGGACAATCCAAACCGATAACTTCTCTGTTTTGACAACTATAAACCTGAATTTAACTTGATTAAAATGGATAATAGCCTTCAGTGTACAATATCGATGTCGAGTTCAAAACATAAACCATCTTACGACAAGCTCTTGCAGACGGTCAGCGATGACGGTCTTCGAAGATGATAGCTCAAAGCCTAACTTTATTTCATCAACTCTATGACTTTTAATTTCTTGGCACTTATACTTAAATGATTGCACTAGTTCACATGCCACACGGGGGGAGTTCTTCTGGAGGATCATGTGCCTCTAATTGCGAGACACTGCCAGAACATCGTCAAATGGAATTCTGTGCTTATTGCATATCTTTCAAAAAGATCCTTCATCGATTTGGGGGGAATGGAATTAAACGAATCATTCAGTATTACTGCATCCTCAAGAGTATCAGATGCTGGATCTATTTGAGGCCCATCTACCAGTTCAACTGGATTTTCTAGAATTTATTGCTCTACATCGAGATTCTTAAGATCTTCCTGATCGACATGTAGAATTTCTGGTTGCTGCTTTTATTAGATAGGAATTTGCATTGCTTGAGAAGTTGTTGCTGAGCTTGATTTTACGTCGGATTCGACATATTTTAAAGTACCTGTAGTCTGAGCAGCCAGATGTTTGGAACATATTTGGTCCATTTCTATAGAAAAACTCGACAGATGTACAACGATAGAAGATTAACTACACACCATTCCGCCTGTGCTAAAGCAGATTCTAGTGCAGTGTGGTGCAGTTCGTATTTCGATTATTATTTCAGTTCATTTTCAAGTCTGGATGTGGCTCCACGTGATCGTCAACACTGACCGTCCTTACTAGCTTAATGTTATTAACCGTGCTTCAGAAATATTCAAGATGAAAGAGGAATTCAGCATTAAACTCCAAGGCAAAGTTCAGTTGCTAAGCTCGGAGTAGGAAAATGCTGCCTAAGTATGGGAGTCCTACCGACCCCTACAATCAAGGAAAATCCCACCTTCCCCTTTCATCCCTGCCAACTCCGAAACCACGACCAACAACACCCTCGTTTCACCATGTTATGGTCATACTGGTTAATCTCCAACGACAAGTATATCGTATACCCACCTATTAAGATCAGTTCAAGTTGAGATGGGTTCTAGAGCCAGGGTTTGGGTCGGTGGAGGCGGGTCTGACCGAGGCAAGGACGTGGTGGCGTAGGCGATTTCGATTGCAAGTAAGGATGAAGTGGCGATGGGTCCAGGCATGGATGGAGGCGGGATTAATTGGCGAATTCAAAATTTAAATAGGGAGCTTGAGTTTTTGAGTTTAAGGTAAGAATAAAATGAAAAGGAAATAACTTATATAACCTCTCTAGCCCAAATTCTAAAAGCCAAAAAAACTTAGAGAAATTTCTCCCAGTGAGGAGTCGAAACCGACTCCCAAATTAGGGATCAGTACCGAGTCCCAAATAATTCAATACGCACAAAAAAAAGCAAGCATGGTATATGCGCACGCGCATGTGTGAATGCCTATGTACATGTGATGAGCCTTGTGTGTATATACCCAATATTTGATGACTAATGTTAAGGGAAAATCGAATTTATACTTAAGGAACTCATGGAGTTAGTTAAAAATCATCGAACCTGGAACAAAAATCATGGAATCACATTCAAGATTTATAGCTCCAGATGTTGGGGGAATGTTGCAACGGATCACTAAGAGCATGAAAATTCAGGGAATAACATTCAAGAAGGGATAGCGACAATTCAGAATGCAGAGTGGAATCCTTCGCAGGAATCCGAAATTGTCTCAATTCAAAGCACATCATGTTGGAAATGAGAAATACTTTGGGGGGGGGCAAGTGTTATCCAGTCTTTTGACCAAACAGAACACAAGCAGACTGGACAGATAGAACTTGGAATTATCAAGGTAGAACGTCTGGAGAGATATCCTAGGATTTCAGAAACCAAGCATAGATAAAGTCACAAAATCAAATTCAAAACCATCATCAATAGCAAGGCAATAGGATCCCACAATTAGGAATCGACACCAACTCTTGCCTGGGGATCGGTATTGATCCTCAAATAAGACATGTATGGACCACATCTTCTGCCTTCATGCTTATTTCGGTGCCAAAAGCCTATTTCCAAAGTTGGTTTGTCGATTTTTCCATTAACTCCATGGACACTTGAAACTACAGCTTTGTTCTCTCACAAATCCATCATTCGGGCTCAAAAATAAGCTAATATTGGTTCAAACAACTACGGAATCTCAAAGCTAGCCATAAGACGATTCAAAGAAAGAACTCGAAGACACCAAAAATGGTGAACTTGGGATCGGTACTGACTTCCACTTAGGGATCGGTACCGGTTCCCCAATATTGCTAAGGTGACGTCTATTATTTTGAAAGAAGTGGTCAAATTCATGAATTTGGCGATATTTTAGATGAGATTTTAGGCTCCCTACCTCTATAAATAGAGGGGTGTGACTCATTTTTCAAGGGCTTTTTGGTTCTAGCTCCATATTTCTTATATTCTTGTAACTCTGAAATTCTAAGTGTTGGAGTTGTACCGACTCCTAAAAACTTTGGCTCCAAATCAAAAATAAACAATAAACTTTAAAGTAGACGTAGAACTTGCTTTGTCAAACCACTATAAATGATCGTGTCTTGTTTATTTCTTCATTTTCATTTACTTTTCTTCATTTAATCTCTACTACATAAACTTCTGGATGTTTATGCCATTTTTGATTCAAACAATATGTGTGTATACATATAGACAAGTTCTGATACATGCATATATATAGCAATTTTGATTTGAATATAAAATTATGTTCATTTTTGAAATGACTTATGCATTTAAATTTTCATTTATTGTAATTATATTTATCAATTTACATCTTTACATAGACACATATCAGATTTAAGACATGTAAAACAATAATTTTGATTTAAATACAAAACTACGCTTACACTTAAAAATGTCATATGCTACTATGAACCAAATTCCAGTTATGATACTGACATTATCAGTTATATATATAAGTTTTGATATACATATCCAGCTTTCTAACTTGAATATTATATTATATTTGGTTACAAAATAACTTTTGATACACCGAACTCAAATTTCTTTTATATGATACCGATATTTATCATCAATGATGAACGTATGTTCATAAAATGTGTGTGTATATCAGTTCTGACAGAAAACATACACACATAGGTATGCATGAGTGTGTGTAACAGTATTGATACACATAAATAATTTTGATTCGAATACAAAAGTATGCACGATTTTAAAACAAGTTCTGACAACTTAAAAATTCCATTTTCATTATCATACCGATAATTATCAAACTTGATACATGCATGTTTGTACGTATATGCATGCATGCATACATAACACAACACACACACACACTATATATACACACACACTCACTCACACACATGTCTATGTATATTTGGGTGTGTGCATGCGTGTGTGGATATTAGTTTTAATACATGTATACAAGGGTTTTTATATATGGATATAACTATTATAATACATATATTTATCGATTTTGATGCAATGGTAAAGTTGTTTATTTTTATGAAATATGACGATGGATTTTAATTTATTTTTTAAATATAAAAGTATCTTCTTAACATAATAAGCGAAGCTATTGCAAATTAAGCATTGTCATAATCATCAAACTATCAAAAGTGTTCTTATGTATGCATACAACTATTATGATACATATATTTATCGATTGTGATGTATATGGAAAAAATTGATTTTTTTTTTTGTGAAATACGACGACTGATTTTAATTTATTTTTTGAATGTAAACAAATCTTATTAACATAATAAGTGGATCTACTTGTTCGTAGGTGTGGTGCAATTGAAAAAGAGGTGTCCAGGCTTGAGAACATACCGAGCTTCGAGGCTTGGGTTGCACACATTCTCGCAAAAAATAAAGCCCGTGGGCTATAGGTGTCATGAGTAAAGGCGGATAGACACAACTTAATTCCCTTAGGAGTTTACCGCTCCGTCCGGTTCTACCGAGTATGTTCAAAAAGAAATAAGTAGACCTACTTCAAACTAAGCATTGTCATGATCATCAAACTGTTAAAATAGCTCATATGTATGCATATAACCATAACGATATATATTTCTATCGATTTTGATGTATAACTAATGAAAAAAATTGATTTTTTAATGAAATATGACATCAGATTTTAATTTATTTTCTTAAATGTAAAATCATCTTCTTAGCATGATAATTGGATCTGTTTCAAATTAAGCATTGAAATAATCACCAAACTATCAAAATTGTTATTATGTATGCATATGACTACAATGATACATATATTTATTGATTGTGATGTATAATTAATGAAAAATTTTATTTTTGTGAAATATGACGACGGATTTAAGTTTATTTTTTGAATGTAAAAATATTTTCTTAACATAATAAGTGGATCAGTTTCAAATTAACCATTGTCATAATTACCCAACTACCAAAGGGTATTAAAATATATTTATTAAATATGAGGTCTCAATTTATGAATATATAACAATAGAACCTAAAAAGTAAATAGATTATAAAATAGGTCATTTCGACAAAAGGGAGCTTTAGAAAATTGGTAAATAGACTAAGCACATATAGAATCAGCTCCGATGATGTGTAGGTAAAGTTTAAGGGTGGACTTTAATCGGTTCGGTTTGGTTTGGGGTCCAAGTCGGTTTCGCACTACATAAAAAGGTTGGTTAAAATCAGTAACCATAATACAATTTGTTAATGCAGTTCGGTTTTGCTTCGGTTTAGTAATACTACGTCAGATTTCGATTCGGTTCGATTTGAAACCATATTACGTTTGTTTAAACAGTTTGAATATTTATTGAATTAATAGTAAGAAATTAATAAAAAACGAATTCAAATAAAAGACACACGGTCGTAACTAATTCGTATGGCGTGTAGCTTTATACATATCAAATACTAAAATTATTCAATACTTAATCAGATGAAGTTCAAACACTTGTACACTTAATGCTTTTGAAATTTTGAGTAGAAAAAAATATAAAATTGCATCAAAATCTTTGATCCTATCCAGCAGCCCAGTACAGTTTGTTGTGGTTGGTTCAATCAATCAAACCACAACCGCACCATGTTAAATCCTGTCGGTTTGTTTAGATATTTGATTTGATTAGAAGATATGATGTGATTTACTTGATCACTTTAATAGTTCGGTGTTGTCCGTTTTTGTATGCTGGTGTTTATAGGTTGACAGTAAGCTTCCACATTCAAAGTAAAACGCGTTGCACATATGTTTTTTATTTATTATAAATACTCATAAAGTGAGACATCCAAGTGATTAACTTCTATTAGAAATCAAGCAGCAACATGTAACGCATGCACTTTTTTGTCGTACATTAAAAATACTGATATGCATTATCTAGCATGGAAGCAATTTTTGGTAAAATAAAGTCTCATTTAATGGTATGTTTTTATTTTTAGCTTTTCTTTAGCCTAGATGAAATAATTAATGAAACTACAATTTTTTTTTTCTTAGACAGGCTTAATTGAAGGGTATTCCGGCGTTTGTCAAGTGATAGGTCACGGTTACATTTGGAAAAGTATCATATCCTACGAATAAACTAGATCTATTTCAAGAAAGTTAAACAGAAGTTCTTTTAGATACAAGGCAACTTCATGTAACAACAACAAAGGAGAGTTAAAGTTTACAAAAATTGAGAAAGCAAAATAATAGCATGAGGATACGGGCATTATAGTTTATTCTTACTAATGTTATTTTCGATTTGGTACTGCTTTTTAATAAAAAAAATTGCAGTGACTAGCATATTAGACGCGTGCAACAATCTATTATCGATCGGGATTTTTTTGCTGCTTACGAAGAAAATCTATGATTGTACACCACCGTACGTTGATTTTCAATTCTGAATGATTAATTTTTGCAACTATTTGCCACCTTGATATTTGTAATGTAGCAAGAGCAAGCTGAGAGAACAACAAAAATAATAGTAACCTTGATAATTTACTCATCTCCTTCAACACATGCATGTATATATACAAACTCCTCAATTATAATATATTGTTGCTTGTGCAGTGTAGAGTGCTTATAATCTTTCTTGCGGTCATGTTTATATTGTTATCGCAACACTTGATTAACATTTCTATCCTACTGACATATAAACATAGACTATGAAGCTACCGCTTTTTTAATTTGTTTTTTATATTGATCGTTGCAGATGATTTCTTTTACTTGCTTTCATAGGTATCAGGTATATTTTGATTTCCACTTTACCTCTCAATCCAATTAAAAAAGACCGTTATTTGAGATTTGGACAAGCTAACTTAGGAAGGCTGCCCTTACTCCTTTTTTTCCCGTCTCGTTTCTAACACGTCGTGCTCTATGTGGAATTATTATTACTTTCTTTGATCGGAGTATAGCAAATTAAAAGATGACATCCATACCGGCATTTCTTTATAGGATTACGTGATTATGCATATCGTGAAGTTACAATAAATTTAAGTAGCTGAAATCTAACTAATACAAGAATTATTTTACATGGCCTAAAGAGAAATGATTAAAATGTCGGATGCATTAATGTATACTAAAACTATTAAAGATGAATACTTTAGAAATGCACATATTTACATACCAAACCAAAACAAAGAGAAAGGAGAACAAATTACATTAGAGGACTTTGCACAGAAGATCCATATTTCTAATGTTGTTACTAGAATAGACCCCGTAGCAATGAGTTTGTAAATTAAGTTCCCGTTTTTTTAAATTAGAAATTGAAAACTAGCTTGCTTTTTCCTGTTAGAAAGTGCAAATTAACTTGTGTTTTTCAAGAAATTCAAATTTTTAAAAAATTCTAGAATTTTCGAAAAAATTTCAAAATCAAAAAGCAAAAACCAGCTTGCGCTTTTCAAATTTTCAAAAATTTCATAAAAAGTTTCAAAATCAGAAAAGTGCAAGTTGCTCTGCATTTTCTGTTAGAAAAGTGTGAGACGCTTGTTTTTTCTATTTTCGAAAATAAGGATCAAATTTACATATAAGTTTCTACAGAGACTTTTCTTATAACAACATAAAAAACAGGGACCTATACCTCTTTTCTTGATTACATTTTGTATCTGGATTGAGATTTGAACTCACAATCTTTTTTTTTCTTATGATAAAATTTTCAATTGAAAATAAAGATCAATATTTTAGCATTCAGACTTAATCACGACTAAATGCAATATTTTTACAGAACTGAATATACAATGGCTACTACTAATGATGAGATTAGGAGCCAAAAAAGAATGGTCGATATTCTGACTAAATGCAATATCAAATGTTGGGACTATATTTTGTTACATAGATGAAACATAGGGCAAACAAATATAAGGGTTAAAGCATTGTTGAAAGTAAGTTATGCTCTAGATCCGGTAGCTAAATGCTAAAATCTTCGATTATTATTTTGGAGTTCGAATCTTAGAATCAATCAAGTCTTGGATCGTATCTGTAACATCCTCCACCCAAGACTTGAAAATAAACGTTGATGATACTGCAGTCATCACCGGAATTATGTTCCAACGACGAAAGTGAGTTCAGTTTATTAATTAACACAGATAAGTAAGCAAAGCAGCTAAATATTTTCATTGCATGAAATTTTTTCTTTAACATTCTTTACATAAGCTTTAGTCACAATTAACTCAAAAACATACCCGCGCATACGTCAAATATAATGGAAAATAACATAGAGAGAGTCGAGTCAACATATGATGATGCAACCCGCATTACTCGATGCAACAAAAAACAAGTAGTTTTTAATTATCAATCCTCCTACTCCGTCTTCAATTTGCTACTATAATCCTTATTTTGGTACCTTTCTAATCCCCTAAAATCAGCCTACTTAAATAAGCACATATGAGTTTATGAGAAAAACAATAATAAAAACATGGGTGATACATAAAGTCTAGTGTGAATAATACTTACCCTAAAACAATCATATAGTGAGACCAAATAGTACTACATAGATTGAGTTTTCCCCTCACTATTCAGACATTATAAGTGAAACAACCATAGATACTAAGAAAGTAGTTCTCATTTAGTAATCTGCCTTATACATTCTTATGCAATACCCAACTACTACTGCGCTCCTAGCATAGTTCCCACTTAGTTCTGATTTCAGATAATTCTTTTATCTACCATCGTACTTAAAAAACATTTGTTCTTGTCTGCTACTGCATTCCCGACGCAATCCCCACTTTTGTTTCCATTTAGGTTTTCCTTTTAATTGATATTGCCTGGAATCAACCCCCTTTGCAGTATCATTTTATTTCAATTTGATCTTTAGAGTGCATAGATTCAGCCCCCTACAGCGTTCTTTTAGATTCATTCATTAGTTCAAACTGCATAGCCCCAGCTATCCGCATTATTCAACTATTTATTAACTACGCATTGGACCACAAAAAATAGCCATATTTTGTCCTTCTGTATTTCTTAACTTATGTTTTGTACCACTATGAAACAACCACCCACAGTATTTACTTAGACTATAAACTACTGTGTAACTGTCACAAGCGGTCCTTAAACATTTATTTTAATTAGAAACTGCTTGGAATCTCCCACCGATGTCTTAGGAAGTTGAATGCCTCTACTCACCTTCCCAAAGTGTGCATTCGAGTGAGCGTCCCCATCCCAGCATCAATAGCCCTTTCATCCTTACCTTTAGCACAGGAATATTCTCCTTTACTATCGCTGGACCTACCCGAATCCTACCGAATTGTCTTTTCATTTAGTCTCATTCTCACCCTATCTTGGCGTAATACTTCCCCACCCCAACCTAGGTGCGTAGTTCACTCTTTGCTAGAATCCTTTCAAATTGCAGCGCGTAATGTTTTCTACATTTCTGCGGCGCAAACTTGCTTCCCCTTAAAGGCTCCTGGACCTCTTCGGCCAATCTCTGTCACTTCCCCCGTATGCGCAGTTCCCTTACAAATCGTTAG
The DNA here is from genome assembly GCA_030765085.1 of Allium cepa. Taxonomy (NCBI): domain Eukaryota; kingdom Viridiplantae; phylum Streptophyta; class Magnoliopsida; order Asparagales; family Amaryllidaceae; genus Allium; species Allium cepa. The sequence continues at coordinate 351,397,342 of CM060928.1, forward strand.
GCTGCCGCCTTAATTCCAAACAAGACAAAGTCCAACTCGTGTGATAGCGTCTTTACATGTGTCGTTATCTTATGCATCCCTATTTTAGTTTTTGTTATTTGCGGAGTCCGTTTTCTTTTCTTTTATTCCAATGACTTGATTCTTTGGTTTCTCTTTTTTCCAACACCTCTTAATATTTTTTTCCTCTAAGTTTCATGCACCCTGCATTTTCCTATTTATCCCAGCCCAGTACTAACCATTTTGGTATATTTGTCCTTGTAGAAAATTTTGATAAATTTTTGGAAAATTTGCAAACGTTTGTTCTGACACTCTTAATCTTTATTTAGAATTTTAACGGTGTTTTCCACATTTATTATATAGTTACGCTCCTTTGATTGTAACAAAATCATATAAGCTTAAGAAACTCTTCAAACTAAAACCCCATCTCTGACTATGATTATAACATGATATAAAATTTCCATAACTTTTGAAATCGTTAAAGTATAGAGGAAGCACGGCTAAACATCTCATGTTTATCTATCCCTCCCCAAAACATTTATTAAGCCTCTATATTTGTTAATAAAATTCATATGAACAACATCATACTTAAAAAACATACAAATCTAACCGAAACCATATATGGGAGATCAGTTTAAATAAATTAAGCATTGCTCACTTAAATCTTACAAGATGTCTTACTTTAGTCCTCTTAATCCCCTTTTTGCTTGTGTTTCCCTTATCTTCCTCTTTGTTTGCTCTCTTTAAGCCGCCATTAGAGTTATTCCCTAGCTTTTATTTTTTATTTATTTTGAATGACATGAAATGAATGAATATAAAAGAGTAATGTTTATTGTCCCACAATAATTTGGACTTGGGCCCTCATACTTCTTTTCCATTAATTTATTTACCTTTATTTCTCTTATTTAGCCAGCCTAGGCTTTTTAATTGATTTATTTGATTAGTTAAAAATTTAGGATCATTACAGTTTTCTCTTCTTAAAACAATTTCACCCCTTCAAATTAATTTAAGGCATGGTAGAGATTTGCCAACTATCCTCTGTTTTCGCTAAGCATACCCATGAATTTCCAATCCATGTATTTAAAACGAACTAGTGCTATCTACTAATACGATACATAGCATAATATTCATACACTTATATATATGGTCTAGAGCAATACAACTCAGTACATAGCTCATGTGCTAATTTGAAATGAATAATTCTGGATAAGTCTTCTTGACCTTATCCTCTATTTCCCACGCACAGTCCTCCTGATCTGTGCTCCACTGGAAACATACCAGTTTCACTATCTTTTTCTGAAGCTGCTTCTCATCCTGATCTACTATTCGAACCGGTCTATGCACATAGGTCATATTTCGCATTATGACCAGTTCTTCCATCGCGCTCTGATTAACTACTATGTCCGAATCTCTAATGCATTTCCACAAACATGATACATGAAACGCATCATGAATCCTTTCAAAAATACTAGCAGATTCAGCTTATACGCCACCTTCCCAATCCTCTCTATGATCGAAAATGACCTATATATCTAGGTGCTAAATTCCCAGCTTTTCCGAAGCACATTACACCCCTCATCAGAGAAACCTTCATGAACAATTGATCATCTACTAAAAGCTCTAGTTCTTTTCTTCTCTTGTCAACATAGCTCTTTTTCTTAGACTACGCTGCCCTCATTCTAGCTTGGATCAGTTTTATCTTCTCAGTAGCATCCTTCACCACATCTTATCCCAAAATGCCTATCCCCTATTTCCAACCAACATGCAGGCTACTTATGTGGCCTTCCATGCAATGCCTCGAGCCATCCCAATACTGCTTTCATAGCTATTGTTATACGAAAATTCTACCAGATGTAAGTAATCCTCCCAAGATCCACTAAACCCTAAGATGCATGCTCTTAACAAGTCTTTCAGGACTTGTTGATCCTCTCAGTCTACCCATCTGTCTATGGATGGTATGCAATACTCATGTGCAGTTCTGTACCTAGTGTCTTATGCAAAGTTTATCTAAACGGGCTAGTGAATAACGAATCCCGATCACTAATGATAAAGCCAGGCACCCTATGCAGTTTCACTATTACTCTTACATATATCTCTGCTAGCTTCGGCCTAGTCCTCTAAACCTTCATTTGAATGAAATGGGCACTCTTAGTTAGTCTGTCTACTATGGCCCATATGCCTTCGTTCCCTACCCTTATCCTTTGCAACCTATCCGTGAAGTCCATAGGTACTGAATCACATTTCCACACTGGAACCTCTAAAGGCTGCAGGAGCCTACTTGGATTCTGATGTGTTGTCTTCACCTGCCTACACGTAAGACATCTCCTTCTCGAACATCTTTCTTCATCCCCTCTCAATAGAAACTCCTCCTCATATCTCGGCATATCTTCATTTTTTCTGAATGTATGCTAATTTTTAAACGATGGTATTCGTCCAATACTTCCTTCCACGTCCTTCTGCACTCTAAACATACAACCTATCATTCTTCTGCAATCTGCCTTCTTTATCAACAACGATACCTTCAGTTCTACTACCCCGACGTATGTGTCCAAGTTCCTTACAATATCTGTGCAGAACCGGTCTCCCTTATGCAGTTCAGCTATCTTTTCTACCGGCACTGAACTGACTTCTAAGCTCGATAACATTCTGGATGCACGGCTTGACCTTCACTAGACCGAATCTGCAAATTACACCTAGATAATGTTTCTAATGCGGTCCATTCCTCTATTATAGCTAAAACAAAACTTTTCTTTTTACGGCTTAAGGCATCAACTACTTTATTTCCTTTTACTGGGGTATAGTCTATCCCAAAATCATATGATGCTAAAAGCTCTAACCACCTCTGTTGCCTCATATTCAGCTCCTTCCGAGAGCACAAATATCTGAAGGACTTGTGGTCAGTGTTTAACTCAAACCATTTCCTTAAGAGATAGTGTCTTCAAATTTTCAAAAGAAGACAAGCATTGCCAACTCCAAATCATAAGTTAGATACCGAACTTCTTAGGGTCACAACTGTATAAATGCATAAGCAATTACCATACCCTTCTGCATCAATACTATGCCTAACCCAAACCCGACACATCAGTGCATACGGTCATACCATCATTAACTTCGGGTTATACCAACACAGGTGCATTCATGAACCTATACTTCAGTTCTTGGAATGCCTTCTCACACTCCTAGATTCAAACATATTGCTCACCTTTCCTAGTCAGCCTCGTCATCGGCGTAGCTATATGGGACAAGTTTCTAATGAATCTCCCATGATAACCAACGAATCCTAAGAAACTTCGCACCTCGGTTACAGTCTTAGGTCTCTTCTACCCATTTATTGCCTCTACCTTCAAAGGAACTACAGATAACCCTTCTTCCAAGATCACAAAGCCTAGAAACTTCACTTCCCTCTTCCAAAATGACACTTAGAAAACTTCACTCATAACTCATGCTGCCTTAATGTCTCTAGCACAAGCCTTAGATGAACTATGTGTGCCTCCTCGTCCTTAAAGCACACTAAAATGTCATCTGTGAACACCAATGTATATCTATCTATCTTATCTTGGAAGATCTTGTTCATTAAGTCTATAAAGAATGTGACACGTTGGTCAACCCAAATGACATAACCAACCATTCAAACCGTACCTTGTTCTGAACACAATCAAAGGAATGCTTTCCTCTGCAATTCTAAACCGATGGAACCCTGTAGCCAAGTCCAACTGTGAAAATACATTGTCTCCACTAAGATGATCGAACAAATCATCAATTCTTGATAAAGGATGCCTACATCGTCCTTTCATTCAGCTTTCGATAGTCTATACATAGTCTTAATGACTCATCAAATTTCCTTACAAATACTACTATTGCTCCCCAAGGTGGACGGCTTGGCCTTATGAAACTCTTTCCATCTATCACTACCAAATGCTTCTTCAGCTCTTCCATGTCCTTTGGAGGCATTCAAATTGGGGGCCGACTAAACAATTCAGTCCCTTGCAATAAATCTATTCGAAAATCCACCGATCTTGGGGGTGGTAACTTCGAAACTGGTTCAAAAACATCTAGGAACTCCTTCACTATATATACTACCCTAAGATCTTCTTATTTTGAAGTCAAAGCAAATAAAATACTCTTGCGTAGTTCTCTACATTCTTCCAAGACCACATATACCCTATCTTTGTTGACTGGATAACTCGGAGTAATTATCCTTTTAGCATAGTGCACCCTTGCACTATACTTATCTAACTAGTCCATCCCTAAAGTAATTCCAAAGCCTATGAAGTCAAACATGTGGAGATCACAAGAAATCTTACACCTACCTAACTCAATATCTAGGTCAGTGCATCTCAATACGAGAGTGGCATAACCTCCTAGTGGATTTTCTACAAATGGAAGTGACTAAATAGATGACTTTTAACATTAGTATATCAACCAAGTCTTTAGCTATAAACGAATGCGTAGCACCGGTATCAAGCAGTGCCCTAACTTGAATACTAGAAATCAAAGCCATGCATTATAAAACTTTCCCCTTACCTTTCTCCCCGGAAGATGTTTCTTTCCTCGGTCTTTCCAAAGCGTAAACCTATGCTTTAAGCTCTGTGCACTCCATAAAATGTCCCATCTTATCGCACTTGAAGCACTTCATCCTCATGAGGTTCTTTGGCATTGGACATTTTATTGCATAGTGTCCCTTCCATCTACAGTTATAACAAGAAGCCTCTACAGTAGCAGCTACTCCATCTTTCCTATTTGGCTCTCCCTTCTTGCCTTTGATGTACAAAGTAAATTTATTTTTCTGCTCTACCTTGGGTCTCGCCTCCACCTTACGCTGCTCATCATACATTCCATTATACTTTCTAGTTATGCCAACTGTAAACTCAAAAGGAGGTGCTAGATGAGCCATCACCTTATGATCAAGAGCTTGCTTTAAGCCCCTGATAAACTTTTCATTTTTCTTCATTGGGGTACTGACGATCTCCTTTCCATACTTAGCTAATGAACTAAACTTCTAGGTGTACCCCTCTAAAGGTCACCTTGCTTCAAATCAATAAACTCTCTTATTGGCACACTCTTTTGAAATTATGATACAATTGTTCTTCAAATCTCTCTTTGAACTACTCCTAAATAATCTCTCCCTCTGAGGTTTCAGCAACTACTGTCTCTTACTAATCAGTGCATCTTCCTGCAACTGTCTTGATGCCAATCTTCTCTTCTATGCATCATTGAATCCTAAGTCTTCAAATATGCGCTCATAACTTCTTAGCTAATTTAGTACTTCTACAACAAGATCCTTCCCCACAGAGGTCTTTCCTTCCAGATTTATATAATCTTTACACATCTTTGGGAAATCCTCTCTCACACCACAGGTCACGGCTCAACTGCTTCTGGTGCAGCTTCCCTCAACATTTGGGCCATAAAACTGTCCAAATAAGACATTCACATCCATTTATTCCCCATTTGTTTGCTATGCATCTTCCTCTCCTACTGACCTAGGAGTTATTTCCTCATTCCCTCTATTAGTCTGCGTACTTTTGTCTTCTCTTCTTACATGCGCTCGCCCTATCATAACTCGTCCACTTCTCAAATTCATTTTGCATTTCTATTAACAAGTCTTCATTAGAAACGAAAAGATAAGGAGTGAATAGCAATACAAGGATAAGTATATCTTCATATACATCTATGTTGCAACATACAAGTATGTTATATATATAGTAGCACACCCCCTCCATAGTGTGTTTATTACATTGAGACATATATTCTCTAAATACTACTCTTCTTATAACATATTTGTATGTGTGTCTTATACTAATCATAACCGAAACAACCATAAATACTGCACAAGTAGTTTTCAGTTACTAATGCGCCTTTTACTTTCTTACGCGGTCCCCAATTACAGCTGCGTCCCTGGCACAGTCACCACTTAGTTCTTATTTTGGATTATTCTTTAATCTACCATCATACTTAAAAACATTTGTTCTTGTCTGCTACTATGCCCCCAACACAATCCTCCCTTGATTTCCCATTTAGGTTTCTCTTTTAAATAGCACTGCCTGTAAGCAGCCTCCTCTGAAGTACAACTTGACTTCCCATTTGGGTTAGTCTTTTGACCTAGGTAATCATTTCACTCTTTACTAGTGAATCCCTTTAAATTTCATCGTGTAACCTACATTTTTGCGGTGCAGACTTGCTTTCCCCGAAAGCTCCTAGACCACTTTAGTTAATCTCTACCATTTCCTCTGTATGCGCTGTTCTCTTACAACTCGTTAGGCCGCCGCCTCAGCTCCAAACGAGGCAAAGTTTGACTTGTCTGGCAATGTCTTTACATGTGTCATTATCTTATTTGTCCCTATTTTACCTTTTGTTATTTGCAAAGTCCATTTCTTTTCTTTTCTGCCAATGACTTGGATCTGGTTTCTTTTTTTCCCAACACCTTTTAATATATTTTCCTGTAATTTTATTTTCATGTACCCTATAATTCACTACTTGCCCCCATCGTAGTACTTAGCCATTTTGGTCATTCTTCCTTATAGAAAATTCTACTTAATTTCTAGAAAATTTGCACACGCTTATTCTAACACTTTTAATCTTTATTTAGGCTTTTAAGGTTGTTTTCCTCATTTATTTTCTAGTTATGCTCCTTTGATAAATCAAATAAAATTAGATAAGCTTAAGAAACTTCTCAAACCAAAAACCCATTTTTAAAACCATGATTATAACATGATATAAAATTTTCATGACTTTTGAAATCATTTAAGTAGAGAAAGCATGTCTAAACATCTTATCTTTATCTATCCTTCCCCAAAACATTTATTAAACCTTTATATTTGTTAATAAAATCTATGTGAACCCCATCATACTTAGAAATAAAAAAATCTAAACCAAAACCATATATAGGAGATCGGTGAACATAGGTTTAACATTACTCACCTAGATCTTGTAAGATGTCATGCTTTAGTCCTCTTAATCCACCTTTTTGCTTACGTTTCCCTTATTTTCCTCTCTATTTGCTCCTTTAAGCCGCCATTAGAGTTTTTCCCTAGCTTTTATTTTTTATTTTGAGTAACATGAAATGAATCAATAAAAAATGTAATGTTTATAGTCCTACAATAATTTGGTTTTGGGCCCTTATACACCTTTTCCATTAATATATTTCCCTTTATTTCTCTTATTTAGCCCACATTGGCCTTTTAATCGATTTATTTGATTATTTAAAAATTTAGGGTCATTACAACATCGTTTATTGATCAAGATGGATGGAATATTGGTTTTAAAGACAACAACCAAAACAAAAGTAATAGTTGAGCCCCATATAAGCATTGGCAATAATAGAATTGCACAATAATTTATTTTATAATTATTAACAAATAAGTTTTAAAGGGTAACTTCTAAATAGTATTAAACAACGATTTATAGAAGTAAAAACTTTTAGGCGTAATTACATTTTATTAGAAATAGTTGGTTAAAATTGATCATGAAATTGCTTCATAGGTCATAAATAAAAGATAATTTTTTTTTCTTCATATTTTTAGTTATTCGCTCGCCCAAAGTTATTCTAGGGAATGACAAAAGTATAGTTTGAGACAAAACTGTTCGAGGTCCAAAAAATTAAACAAAAAACTATGTGGGAATTGAATCAATGCGTTTCCGTATCCACAAATTCAATTTTATAATCCTACCCATTTAACTAGTTCATAATCGTAGCATTGCACATGGTAATGTTGTAAAAGAAATTGTCAAACATACATTGTTAGATAGTTGATGTGCAATGCAATATATAAATGTTAAGTATAAAAACCTTGTTTTCTACATCTTTGCATTTACTAAAATTTAATAATATAGAAATATTAAAATTTGATTTTTGATAATTATTGTTTTGAAAATAAATTTTTATTTAATCAAAATCAATTTAATAAGAGGATTTGTGTTAGTAAATTGAGTAGTTAAATGGGGTGAACTAATATTGAAAAGAATAGAAAAATGAAACTGTCTGTGACTCATTGGATATAATTCTAAATTTGATAAAACATTTATATCTGAATTAAATTTAGATGTTAACTTTGTAAAAATTAAATTAAATTTGATTTTTAATTGTTTCATGGGTGGTTGAATTTAACTCCATCAGGCCCATTATCCAAATAACCTTATCCTTTATCTTTCTTTAGGTAATCGTTATTTTCTTTTAACCTAAAAGAATTAAAAAGCCATAAATCAGAAATCAATTCGAACGAAGAAAAACAAGAGTGGAGCGGTTTGGGTCGGTGGCGATGGGGATAAGGTCGGAGACAATGAGCGCACGGGGCCTGGCCATGGCCAATGTGCTGCATGCAAGGGCGACTCTGACAAAGCAACGAAGAGTGGACGTCAATGATGTAGAGTAGGTTGCGGGCTTGGCAGTAGTAGTTGGAGGAGCTGCTCTTGATAATGGTCTTTGGGCTTGACTGGCGATGCAGAGTTGATCAGTGGGATGATGAAAGCGAACATGGCGAGCTGCCGGCTGTTCAACAAGCTCATGGTTAAGGTGAGATAATATTCTCGTACACCTATATCTATAGTTATCGATTTTGTTGAATTGAATTAATTTTTTAGATTAATGGTTGAATGAATTGAATTGTTTACTTAAAGTAAAATAGTAAAAACTTAAGTTCTGAAATTGGGTACTGCGTATTTGGTTTGAGCACAAACACATGAAGTAAGCATATATAGGGATGTTTACTAAATTGAGGTAGTTAATAAGACCATATATTGTCTTTCTTACATTCTACAACTCGTCAGATTTGACCAAAGTTGATCATCTGAATGGAATTGACGATCATCCGGGATAATCAATTGCCCAAGAATCACGATGACTGATCGACTGATCAATCATCACCGGTCGGTCGGTGAGACTAAAAATAGGCAGTAAGCCTAATTTCTAGTAGTATTTGTTTCTTTGTTTATTTGCTTTGCTTGGTGAATTTTTGAGCTTGTTGTTGTTTATTTTATCTTCTAATTGTGAAAAGCAATTGATTGCTATAAATATGCAAATTTCTTTTGATGTTTAATCTAAAAAAATATCTATTTTATTTATAAAAAGATTTATTTTAGAAGAATTTACACTAAGGTTTTAAAATTGACAGTATTTTATAAAAAATGTTTATTTAGATTTTTGAAATAAAGTAAGTTATTATTTATGAAAAGCATCACTTTGATTCAAAAATTTAGTAAAGAAATGCTATTTTTAAAATAGAATCTTTGAACCCTTTTCTTTTTAGTTACTAGTGAATAAGCTTGATTTTATTTTTATTGGATTTCATGCTTTTCTACGAAATAAAAATCTTTAATAAACGATTGAATTGTCGGATTGGTATGGGTCATTTTGTACAATTCTTTCGCTAATCGTTATAATTTTTTAAATAGAATTTGAGTGGAATTTACTAGCTTTTAGTAAATACTAGAATTTCACTATTTGGTATGGGACAGCAGTTAAATTTTAGTAGTTACAATAGCAAAAGTAATTTACACTTTAGTGTCGTATTATCTTAGGATATTCGGATTTCAGACTGATAGATCCTCAATAGAAGATGACTCATTTTTCATTGACCTAAGAGTCGATACCATTCTTAGATTTAGGTAAGCAGACTTATTTTGGTAGAGTTAGGTTTGTTATGGTGTAACATGGCAGCCCTTTCGTTTCTTAGGAAGATGTTTACATGAGATTAGTCTATAGAATGGAATACCTATTAGTTTATTTTTGTTATATAGTTAGAAGATGTTTACCTCTTTCAGTAGGTAAATTTGCATAGGACAAATTATGAACATAGCTGCCATTTTCTTTGGGCAAACAATTTGCAGTCTCTTTTGGTGGGCTTTCTTTCTATGTAGTGAGTCTCTTTCGACAGATTGCACGTCACTGTATTAAACTGAAAGTTGATTACGATTATTATTTCATTAGCGATGATTGTTTCTTCAGGGATTTTAGGATGAATGTTTAGTATCTTTTGGTGCTGGAGAGTTTTGAATTATTATCACCATATTTTTTATGATAGTCCATTTGAGACTTGATATAGAGTCATGAATTGTGATTCTGACCAATATGGTTATAATGATTTTATTTTCTTGTTAAGTCATGAATTTAGAATAGCAGTATCTCACCTTTTCATTAAATATAGTATGACCCGTTTATTTTTAAAATAGCTGGGTTAAGCCGAGCCTCTACAGGTACAGGGACTAGTCGACTTTTGGGTTTTAGGCTAGACTGAAGTAGACTATTTTGACCTTTTGAGTTTACTTCATGATTTTATATGTAGATACTTGAGTCGACCTATTATGTATATTGTTTAGTAGTTATCATGTACTTGATACGATATCTTAGATGTGATGTAGATATTTATGTAGGTCTAATATTGATATTTCGTAGACTCGCATTTTATTATGTATATGATATATATTATTCCGCTGTGATATATAGCTCCAACTCCGATTTATTTATATTATATACTGTTCTGAATATATTAAATTTGTGTGTCTATCACTTTGTATTAATACTATACACTTTAAACATTTTCAGTTTAGATCCTCATAAAGGTAATAAAGACGTGTTTGTATTAGTCCAAAGATATAGTCAAATTAGATCACCCTTAGCCAGCCGTATTCTCCGTATTATTAGACAACATTACTTGTCATGTTCTTTAGTAATATGGGTATAACGGTGTGGTCGTTACAGCTTGGTGTCCGAACTGTGATTAGAACATTATAGAATATAGTTGGCATAAAGTCGAGATCTGAACCTAGATAGACTTATAGCTCCATCCCTTGGGTATGTACGGTAAAATTTGAGTTTAAATATCAATGATTATTGGGAATAATCAACGAGACGTGTTTGTAAATATTTTGAATTTCTATTCCAATTGTTGTTATGAAAATGATTTTAAAGTTGAAACTCACTTCTATAACAAGTGAGATTTAATAGGCTGTATAAATAAGACCTTAGATGGTTTAGAATCGAATATGATTGTGTCCTGATCTGTTAGTGATCAGTGTTGCACAACGGAAGCGGATGGACAGCTTTCCGCTCAGCACATTAATTAGCTATATAAGTTTGATTTGTTGATGAATGATTGGTTGCATTGAAATTGTAAGTCTTTTTTTTAAAATTAGTATTGAGAAAGGATCATCTTTTGATAGTTAGAAATCTACTCGATAAGTTATAGAATTTTGCGGGTATCTTCAGTATTATAGTTGTCGCAAGAAATATTGTAAATTTAAACTTATATAAAATGAAATGTTAATTTATATGTATAACTAATTAAAAGTTAAGATGAACTAAAAATTTGATGTTTGCCTAAGCTATATATTGATGATCGTATGTACTATGGAATTGTTGTTAGTAAATTATAATTTCTATGATAGCATTGAGATTGGTTGAATTTTTTTAATAACAGCAAACATCTATTTGAATTTTTGATATCAGACACACATATATATGGAATCTGATTATGTTTATTATAGATAAGATATTATTTTGTAAAGGATAAAGTATTAAAAAGTTATATCTATATCATATTGAAAATAATTTTGTGTTAAATTTTCCGGTGAGTGCTTTAAGGGTTCTGGTCAATGCGCTTGATCAACGTTATCGATAATAATTCCTAAACACTAGGATGAGATAGTCAGATATAGTAACCTAAGTTCTAATAAATAAAGTTTGAAGTAAGTTAAATATTACTTTAAAATTTGGATGAATATCTTGAAAAAATGTATATGCGTATATATATGTAATGAATTTTGAAGGAAAATTGTCTTAAAGATAGATAATAGTTAAGAAGTGTTATGGATTATATATTTTATTTTGAAGTGAAGTATTAAATGAAAATTTGATAATAAAATGAAAGTGACTCGATATGAAATTAATTATTGCTTGAAAAGGTAGAATATATTATGGTAAATATTTTGAGAAGAAAAATTATATCTAGTATTGTGACGACCCAGAATTTCTGGATATTTGAAATTGAAATATTTAATTTATTTTAAATATTTGAAAGGTAATTTAACTTGCATTTTAGATATCACTGTTTATTTGATAATTAAGTTATTGAATTTAATAATCTGAAATTGGTTTAAATAGTGAATCTTAGATTTTAAGCTGGATAAAAATATTTCAAAGACTTGTAAATTTTTTATTGATAGCACCGAAGATAGTAAAAATGTTAAACTTGGATTTGGAAGTGTTTTGTTCAATTTGAAATTTTATTGTTTAAATTGAATTTAAAAATAGTCTTCCGAGGCACAGTCTCGAATTTCAAAGAAACCAGTTCCATTGGATCCGTAATAGTGTATTATTATCGGATTTCAATTATCGTGAGGTCGTACGATATTTAAATGCGATGAAAATTTATATTGGAAATTTAATATAATAACTAGTTTCAAAAGCTATCTTCTCCATACGATTGAATTAGGACTCAAAACCTTTTCCATCGCGTTAGGAATAAGGGTATAACCTTATGAATGCCTAGCGGCATGCCTCGATAGGAGATCGAGATTTTTGACTTGATTTTGGGACGTTTAAATTCAAATTTGAATTAAATTTTTATATTAAAACCTGCCGAAAGTAAATTACTGCAATTCAACACATAGCCTGTTTTCTAACACTTGTTCTCCTTGAGACACGCATCTCCTTCCTATTTTTAAAATGTCATTTGTTTTAAGAAAAAAGTTAAAAGAAGAAGAGGAACGAAAGCCTTTTCCATTCAATCGAATCCTCATTTGATATAAAATTAAATGGCCGATCCTCAATTAAAAAAATAATAATAAAACTAACAGCAAACAATTTGAAATCGAATCATGGCCTAACAATCCTTTCTACCCATCGAACTCGAACCCAGTATTCATCAGCAGTCGATTCCATCTCGATTTGAAGCTCGCAACCGAAGGTGTCGTGTTGGAGTATGGGGGCGTGGGACGATGGTGGCGACAGGCGTTGCGTAAGGTTGTGTCGCGAGGTTAGTAGAGAGGAGGCTAGGGCTTGGGATTTTTGGGCGTCACGATCTATAGGTAATCGTGGATGTAGCGAGCAGTTGTGGGAAGGAGGGCGACTTCGCTGGTGGTGAGGTCGAGGGTGTAGTAGTGGTTTGGGAGTTTCGTGCTCGATTTGTTCGACGAGATCATGGTATAGAGGTCAGTGGCGACGCGTGGAGCGGAGGCCAGGAGGTCGTGGTTGATATCGTTCGATCTTGAGTGTAGTGACGTCTCAGAGAACAGGTTGGAAGTTACGATCTACTCGGAGGTATTCGATTTTCCTTTTTTTCAAATTTAAACTTGGCTAAATATACATGTATGGATTGAGAAACACATTTACAGTAAGGTATAAGATTATTATTTTAAATTGAGTTTTAAAATGTATATATTCCTTCCATTTTAAATTAAAATTTTATAGGTGAGCAGGAAATTGAATATAGGAAAGATTTTGGAAAGAGAAAAGGAAAATAAACTACATATATATACATAAGAGTTTTAGATATCGAAGAATTATAGCGATTAACTTGTTTAAATAAGTTATTTAATTTATATTAGTTCTTAAAAATAATTTATTAGAGGAAATTGGTTGAAATTAGAATTTATTCGGTTAAAATTAATTTAAAATTAAATTTATTAAATAGTAATTGATTATTTGATTAGTTCCAATATTAATAAAATGTTAAATATTTGTTCAAGGTGTGAATCTTGAAGAACAAGTCGAGCTGGAAATGGATTGCAACAAAAATAAAGGTGAGTTAATCTCACTCATCAGGATTGCTATTTAAATTTAAATAGTTAAATTTAAATATTTGGTTGAATGATTGAAATGATTGAATGTGTATATTATATATAATAGTGTGTATATATATATATATTGGAGTGATTGATTTCCGCATTATATAGCAGATGAGACCCTAGGCGCCGCATAATAGCGGATGAGATAATATGACCACATATACCGCGATATTCCACCTCGAAGTGGAATAGGTATTATTATATAGTGCTAACATCTGTGGATGAAGGGAAAACAGGTTGGAGGGATCCAACTGGATTCCTCAAAATGTTTGAATTTAATTTATATATTCAACGATATGATTATGTGATGATCTGTGATGAAATATTGATCCTATTAGGGATTGGAATTTATTGAATCTGGCTTGGTTAAATATATATATTGAAATTTTGAAAATTGATATATATACATATATATATGAAGTTTGGATTTTTTTTAAAGTAAATAAAAAGGTAATTTTAAATAAAATAATTATAACGAATTTGGATAATTAAATTATTTGGAAGAATAAAAGTTGATTTATTTTGTAACAAATAAATCCAAAGTATGGGAAAAGAGATATTTTAAATAAATGAATTCAAGTGATAATATTTAGTAGTAGTAAGGAATTTATTTTAAAATTTACGGTTTAAATTTATCAGAAAGGATGTGAAGGAATTTGGAAAAGTAAGAGATTGGTATTTTTAGTTAAATAATTATAAATCATAATTGAGAAGTTTAATACGAAATAAATAGGTTTTGAAATAAAATTGAGTGAGTAAAGAAATTTATTTTTATGGATTAAATTTGGAAATCAATTTGGAAATTGATTTAGTATTTTGAAACTGTGTTTTGAAAGAAGCGTGAGACTATGGCATTTATAAACTGGGTTTATTAAGTGAAATGGATATCAGGGAATATTTGGAAGTATAAATTTCGGTGGGACTTTATAAATAAATAGGAATTTGTTTTAAAAATAAATAGGGATTTATTTTTGAAAGTGTGGGAGAGAAGTGTATTTCCTTGAAAAGCCAAGCACGTTTTCAAAGCAAATTTTAAAATATAAGTTAAAGGTTTTAAAGTTTGTTTAAAAAAATTGTTTTTAAAAAAATTATTATTTAAGTTGTTTAAAATTTAAAAGTCAATATTTATTTAAATTAATTATAGTAGTAATTGTTTGAAAGGTTTGACCAGTGTTATTATTTTAAAGATAGTTATTAATATTTATATTTATAAAATAGTTTTATTCTGAAAGATAGTTTGGTTAAGTTTATTTGAAAACTTGTATAGAATTTCGTATCTCTTATTTTAAATTTAGTTTGGTTTAATTTTTATTTTAAAAATTAGTTTTATAAAGAAATTTTATTTTAAATATTTTTAAAAATATATATTTTGGATAAAGTGTTTAAGTAGTTTAATTTAAATGTTTTAAAGTATATTTTGTAATAAAGTGTTTTAATTTATTTTAAAATCTAAAGTACTTGTACATCGTGATATCAGTGGAAAAAGAAAATATTTGGGGAATTTATTTCGTGAGAGAAAGATGGTTTGAAACTGTTTTCAAAGGATTGAATAGTCGGAATATATCTTGCAAAGATATTTTGAGGATTTTAAATAATTTGGGAGAAATTAATATGTCTTGATGACTGTTTGTGAATGTTATTTGATAGTTAAATAACCGCCTATCAATATTGGCCAATGCGCTGATCATTTCGAAGAGACCGGGATCAGGGTTAATTTTCGAAAAACCACTTTGATTCGGTTTAAACGTTTTCGTGAGGAAGACAAGAGATTGGAATTGAAGATGGAGCAGTGAAGTGCAAGGGCAAGTCACTACTAATCCTGAAGGTGATTCTAAACTGGATGTAGTAGGAGTAGTGCCTTCGGTTCCATTCGAACCCGGAACGGACTTGTATGGACGAATGCTTTCAGAACATCGTCAAGAGGACGATTAGCTTTCTAAGTGATTGTGTGCTAAAATGGTAACGCATAACCTCGAGCCTCATCAAATGGGAATGACTAAAACATGGGAGGTGCACACAAGGCTAAGTGGCTAGCAACCAATTAGGGTAAGGTCACCCCTGTCTAGATGTCCCTTTTTATATTCGACTGTGTGGCAGTTGCTGATCCCAACCGTGGGGTGAACTTATTCGGGCTATCCAGTAAGTGGTAATCCGGTCTTGTATTGTAGGGGATTTAGGGCGGATCCTCAGTACGGTGATCTAGACCACGTACTGCGACGGGCGGTACCCCAGTAGCCCTGCCATTGATGGAAATCCATTTCCCCTGCGTGCCTTTATGGTTTTATTTGTATACCTATTAGCTGGAATTTAATAAATGTAACAATTTTGGATTTTTGAATAAGTATTTGTATATAGACATTATTATAATATCAGAGGATTTTTTAAGAAATGTTTTGGTTATCTTAAGGTAAAAACCCGACATGTTTATTTGTGACGTGCTCTTACAAGATACCTTTGATTTCAAATGGTTTTGAAACTTTAATAATCCAATTGAGAGTATTTTCTCATGCTGGTTTTCCAGACTGATTCGGGTGTTATTTAACTATAATGTGTTAGTCTGTAAGATGATGGTTTTGATGACAACAACCTTTGAATAGATTATAAAATATAAATACTAACAGTATAAGTTTAGATATATATGTATATGCAGGATTTAACAATGCAGGTACCAAGAATGAAGACTGTATAGTATAGAGATTCAAGATATCAAAATTGAAGACTCATGAGTAACAAGAATATCAAGAGTTCAAGATTTCAAGTAATTTACTTTTCAATTAGGAATTTTGTTAAAACTCCAAGAAAAGCATTGGCATCTTAAAATCCAATTTATTCGTGGAATGTAATCCACTTTGGGCCCGTTAAACGGATGGAACCCTAAGTAGGATGGAACCTATGAAAAATCTAGTGGAACATTGTTTTGTATTCGCTAACTTTTTATTCAAAATGATTTTTCAAAATTATATCTTGTTTTCAAAATGATATCAAAACCTTCCTTTTAAAAGAATTAAAAACATCTATCCTGATTTCAAATACTTTTAGAATTTTGAATTTCAAAATCAAATTATTCTTGGTTTTAAACTATCTTTTAAAATAAAAGTATATTTAATTTTTTAATATTTATATACTTAGATTTAAATATAAAATTATAGTAAAATTTTATATATACCAAAATATTATTCTATATATTTATTTATGTATTTCAGTTATATTTAAGTATATTTATAAAAGTTTAAAATAGTTTTAAAATATGATAAAAGTTATTTTCAAAGAAAAACAAAACATCAAAAATTCCTTTGGGATGTCGACATACCCAAGTACCCCATGTCAACATAGTGTCGGTTGAGTTCAAAATTTAAATTTCAAAAGAAGTGTTTATTCGTCATAACTCTTCACGAATGGACATGGTTGTTGTTCTTCTATAAATAGGGGTTGGTTTCAATGAATTTTTAATACAGATTTTCTAATTTTTCACTACTCTTCTTCTTCCACATTTCTATATACATATTTTTACCATTACTCTACCGAAATCAACATTGAATCTAACTAGATCATTTTTGATTTGATTCTCTATCACTATCTCAACAAGATCCTCAGTGCTATTCAAAGTTATAGGCTTTTTGTAATCAACTTAGCGAGAAAAGGTGTGATTGTTGCCTTGGAAATCAATCAAGCGAGATAAGGTGTGATTGTAGCCTTAGGAAATCAATTGGGTGAACTTGTTGCCCGAGAAATCAAGTATCTCTACCCAGAGGATTGTGATTCTGGAGGGTGTACCTCGTTGCCTTGAAATCGAGGGTGTAATTGTAAAGATTGTTTTTTTTGAAAGGAAATCCGTACTTGTGCGTGGGACTGGATGTAGGGTAACTCCGAACCAGTATAAAATCCGGTGTGTTCTTTCCTTTACTGCTTTTACTTTATTTCTGCATCTGTGTTTGTTTCTGTGATCATATCTGTGTCTGAATATTGCATACATTTGTGTTTAAATTAACAAAAGCTCAAAAAGATTTAACAGTTCTCTAAAACACTATCCACCTCCCTCTAGTGTTAATCCTAGCCTTAAGATCCATAATCCGCATTTCTCAAATTTGGTATTGGAGCAATGTTTTCAAAGTTTCATAATCTGATTTTTGAAAAAGTTTTCAAAATGGCTACCAACACTAGTACTATTACTAACACTAGTATTCCTGTCACTAGTTCATTTGTAGAAGGTCAGTCTACTGTCAGACCACCATTTTTAATGACAGTAACTATGCATATTGGGCATGTAGGATGAAAATATATTTACAATCTATAGAATTAGACACTTGGAATATCACACAAACTGAATATTCTGAACCCACAACTGATTTTGCACAGTGGACCGCTGAGCAAAAGAATGTTGCATAAAATAATTCTAAAGCAATGAATATTCTGTTTTGTTCACTAGATAGAAATGAATTTAATAGAGTGTTAGTTTGTATGTCTGCATATGAAATCTGGAAAACTTTACAAGTAACTAACGAAGGAACAAGCAAAGTTAAACAGACCAAAATTTCCATGCTCACAAATCAGTTTCAGTTATTTAAAATGAACCCTAATGAGTCTATTTCAGATATGTATAGTAGATTTCAGGATATTGTGCATTCTTGAATATCCTTGGGAAATGAATTTTCTGAAGAAGATCGAGTCAGAAATTTTTTAAATTCTCTTACTTCCGAATGGGATCAAAAGATACTTGCGATCGAAGAGGCAAATGACATCATTACCTTAAGGATAGAAGAATTAATTGGAAATATAATGTCATTTGAAGTCCAAATGATCGGGAGAAGAGAAAGCAAAGCATCTGAAAAGAAATCAATGGCATTCAGTGCATTGACCGATGGATCAGACTCAAACAGTGATAATGATGAAGAGATAACCTTTATGACCAGAAATTTTAGGAAAATCCTGAAATACAGAAAGATGAATAATCTCAAGAGAAACAACTAAAAGAACTCTAGAAATTAGAATGTAATACCAAATAATATCAAATGTTTCAACTGTGATGAACCAGGCCATATCAAAAGAGACTGTCCTTATCCAGATAGGCAAAAACCTCCTATGAACAATGATCCAGTAAAGAAACGGAAGCGTGCATTTACTGCTACTCTAGATGACTCGGACTTATCCTTAAGTGATGATGATCAGAAGATAGATAATTCAAACTTGTGTTTCACGGCAATTCACGACTTTGACAAATTCAGAGAAACAGACTCAGAAAAAGGTACACATTTACAATATAATTGGTTGAAATTACATGCTTAGAATTAGATGCTTGATTACTTGGTTGATTGATTTTGAATTGGTGTGTTATTTGAATTTTAAAATTTTACTATTATTTTATTATTTTTATTAATATTTTTATTATTATTTTTATTATTTTCATAGTATAATAATATATTGAAAATACTATAATTCTAATAATATTCCAGATATATATACATTAAATATAATAAGTATATATACATATATTTTTATTATTATTTTATTAATATTTTTATTATTTTCATAGTATAATAATATATTGAAAATACTATAATTCTAATAATATTCCAGATATATATACATTAAATATAATAAGTATATATACATATATTTTTATTATTATTTTATTATTATTTTTATTATTTGCATAGTATAATAATATATTGAAAATACTATAATTCTAATAATATTCCAAATATATATACATTAAATATAATAAGTGTGTATATATATATTAGAGTACTTAAAATAAATCATAGAAATTCATAGACACATTTCGACATGGTCCCTACCATGATGTCGACATGGGTACCAGAATTTGAAATTTAAAATTTGAATTCAAATGGTTGAATTTCCCTCCATCTTTTCACATCATTCAATTCTCTGAAAAGGTATCTTTTGACCAGAGAACATGTCCTTTAAGAATATATTTATTCACTGTCTTTTATCATATCTTTTCACTCTCATTTTCAAATTCAAACTCTCTCTTCAAAACTTCAAGCTCTCTAATCTCTACTTTAATGGCTTCTTCAAGCAACCCCTCCACCATGAGAATTTTCAAAAAGATAAAAGAGCAACTCTTCAAGGATCTGGAGGCAATAAAAGCATACATCAATTATGCTAATTATGCCAAAGTCCATCCCGGAAAGTTTGCTATCTTTCAAGATTTTTCTTCTTATGAAATTGATTCTCTTTTGCAAACAATCAAATTCTTAGTCTTGTTGATGCTTCTCAAAATGATTTTGTTTGCTATCCAAATCTTGTCAAAATTTTCTATGCTAATTTAAACCGTGGATTTTATAATGGAAATGAGGATGAAATATGCAGTAGTGTCAAAGGCACAAGAGTTGTTTTGAATTGTGATCTTTTGGGTACCAATCTCAATTGTAAGAGCACGGGAATGGATTTTTCTAATTTTAAAATTGATGAAAATGATCGTGAGACATTTCATCACATTTTCGAAGGAAATGATAATTTTGAATTCAAAAATCGAAATTTTCGACCAAAAGCAAGAATTGTCAATCTTCTTTTGCAACATACTTTGATCCCAAGATCGGGGAATTTTAATAATCCTACTTCAAAAGTTTCACTTTTTGCTATTTTTGGAAATTATGACATTAATTGGGCGCAAGTTATTTTGGATGAACTTCGTCCCAAAAATCTTGAAATAGGTGAGAATACTTTGTACCATGGAATTTATCTCACTCGGATTTTTCACTATTTTGGAGTGGATTTCAAAGGAGAAGAGTTTATTTCTAGAAAAGTTTTCAATCATTCCAACGTTTCGCTTATGAATATTCCATTTGTTTTTCAACCTTATGAGACTCTTGCTGAAAAGGAAGAGTATTTGGCTCATGAGGAGATGAAAGAAAAGGAAGAGGAGGAAGAAGAAGAAGGGGATGAAATGGAAATTGAAGAAGAAGAAGGTGAAACTTCTTTGGAAAGCATCAACTATCCTCCTAATCCATCCAACAAAACGCTTCTCAAAAACCAAAAGACTATTGTTGAGAATCAACGGATTCTTAAACGATCTGTTAGTAAGAAGTTGGACAAAATTTTATCCAAGATGAACAAATTTATTTCCAAAGTCAGCAAGAAGCTTGGATTATCTTCATCATCATCATCCTCTTACTAGTTCTATCTTTTCGTATCTCGTTGTATTTGTTTTAGTTTATTTTGATTTGAATGTTCGTGTAGTTCTTTATGATTAATTGTTGTATCGTCTTAGTATGAAATGAAATGAAATTTCTTTTCTTTTATCTAGCCTATCTTATCTCCAGAATAAATGTTAGTATATTATATAAATATATATACACATAATTATTCACAAAATCAAAATAAATCACAAAAATTCATTGCCCCATGTCGACATACCCCTATGGCCATGTCGACATGTACTTGGTCAGAAATGATACTTCATTTTGAATTTGAAATTTGAATAACTACCATATGTCTATTCATTTCAAACGAATTTCTACACCTATAAATACCTATTTCTTGCAGAATTCATCACTGAATATTATTCTTATCTACTCTATCTCTCAGTCTTCTCACAAACCCAAATATGGCTAATCCAATTCATAACTTATCTGAGAATCTTGAAGAAACTCTTAATTCATTCAAGAATATTCTCTCGTTCATTCTTCGTAACCAGCGACACTTAGAATTGAGTCAAATGCAGATGACCGAGGAGCAAGAAAGGCATTTTGATGTGATATGATGGATGATTTCCTCCCTGCACAAGGATGATAACGAAGCACATCCTTCAGTCTCTCTCACCAATGATAATGAAAATTGGGATGCTATTAAAGCAGCCCCTATTTTTGGAGAAGAAGGATGGGTGGAAGTTCCTCGTAACGTTTGATTTTATTGCTTTGTTTGAGTTGTTTGCTTTGATTGATTTGATTTCATTTGCTTTGGCTTGGTTTGATATTGATTGATATTTAGTGAGGATTGATGTTTGTTCTACAAGACATGTATAATTGTACATTGATATGTATATAATCTTTAATTCATTATTGTGTCTATCAATATAATTATCTCTTAATTCTATATTCCATTGTATAAGTTTATTAATGCAGGTATTTTAGTCTAAGAATGAGGGGGAGCTATATAGTTTGGAGATGTTTTTTTTTGTTGACGACAAAGGGGGAGAAGTATAAAATAGAATAGTTAGGCATAGATTAAGGGGGGGTTATTAGGATAGAAGTAATATTTTATAAACAAAGGTTGCCATCATCAAAAGGGGGGAGATTTTTAGTCCATGAGATGATGGTTTTGATGACAACAACCTTTGAATAGATTATAAAATATAAATACTAACAGTATAAGTTTAGATATATATGTATATGTAGGATTTAACCATGCAGGTACCAAGAATGAAGACTATACAGTATAGAGATTCAATATTGAAGACTCATGAGTAACAAGAATATCAAGATTATCAAGAGTTCAAGATTTCAAGTAATTTACTTTTTAATTAGGAATTTTGTTAAAACTCCTAGAAAAGCACTGGCATCTTAAATCCAATTTATTCGTGGAATGGAATCCACTTCGAGCCCGTTAAAGGGATGGAACCCAAAGTAGTATGGAACCTACGAAAAATCTAGTGGGCATCGTTTTGTATCCGCTAACTTTTTGTTCAAAATGATTTTTCAAAATTATATCTTATTTTCAAAATGATTTCAAAACCTTCCTTTTAAAAGAATAAAAAACATCTATCCTGATTTCAAATACTTTTAGCCTTAAAATAATCTTGAATTTCAAAATCAAATTTCCTTGGTTTTAAACTATCTTTTAAAATAAAAGTATATTTATTTTTTTAATATTTATATAGTTAGATTTAAATATAAAATTAGAGTAAATTATATATACCAAAATATTATTCTATATATTTATTTATGTATTTCAACTATATTTAAGTATATTTATAAAAGTTTAAAATAGTTTTAAAATATGATAAAAGTTATTTTCAAAGAAAAACAAAACATCAAAAATTCCTTTGGGATGTCGACATGCCCAAGTACCCCATGTCGACATAGTGTCAGTTGAGTTTAAAATTTAAATTTCAAGAGAAGTGTCTATTCGTCATAACTCTTCACAAATGGACATGGCTGTTGTTCTTCTATAAATAGGGGTTGGTTTCAACGAATTTTTAATACAGATTTTCTGTTTTTTCACTACTCTTCTTCTTCCACATTTCTATATACATATTCTTACCATTACTTTGCCGAAATCAACATTGAATCTAACCAGATCATTTCGGGTTTGATTCTCTATCACTATCTCAACAAGATCCTCAGTGCTACTAAGAGTTATCGGCTTTTTGTAATCAACTTAGCGAGAAAAGGTGTGATTGTAGCCTTGGAAATCAGTCAAGCGAGATAAGGTGTGATTGTAGCCTTAGGAAATCAATTAGGTGAACTTGTTGCCCGTAAAATCAAGTATCTCTACCCAGAGGATTGTGATTCTGGAGGGTGTACCTCGTTGCCTTGAAATTGAGGGTGTAATTGTAAAGATTGTTTTTTTTGAAAGGAAATCCGTACTTGTGTGCGAGACTAGATGTAGGGTAACTCCAAACTAGTATAAAATCTAGTGTGTTCTTTCCTAAACTGCTTTTACTTTATTTCTGCATCTGTGTTTGTTTCTGTGATCATATCTGTGTCTAAATATTGTGTACATTTGTGTTTAAATTAATAAAAACTCAAAAAGATTTAACAATTCTCTAAAACACTATTCACCCTCCCTTAGTGTTAATCCTAGCCTTAAGATCCATAATCCGCATTTCTCACATAATACTCGGGTCATACCGCGTATTATAGAGTACAGATTCTAGATGGACTGCTGTGGAGCTCAGGAGACGGACTGGATGGCGAGACGTACTTCCGTACTTGATTATTACTCCACTGTGTATTCTGTTTTAAGGATAAGTTTATATAACTGTCCAACATTTAGGTATTGATTATGTTGTTGAATTGAGTTGTACTCTGATGATGTATGGTATAAATCAATACAGATTTCTTTGTATCTTAAAGCTATTGTTATATATTATATTTATTCCGCTACTACTCTGAGATTCTGATGTTGCTCTATTTTCTTCTTCTTCTTTCTTCTTCTTTTAACCCTAATGGTTCGATTTTTCGACCTTCGAAAAATCGGGCCGTTACATTTGGTATCAGAGCTGAAGGTTAAGCGAGAACCTTGGCTTTGGTGGGGATTACTCATTTAAAATAGAGTTTGTAATACTCTAGAATGAGTTTGAGTGTATTAATACTATGAGCGCGTATTTGTTAGTGAATATAAAATTGTTTTTTATTGTGTTGATTTATTGGTTGAGTGTTTATGGATTCTGGTCGATGTGTGGGAAGCCACATCATCGATAGTGGTTTCTAAACTCTTGAACAAGATAAACTGACACAGTATTGTTTTAAAATAAGGTAAATGGAATAATTTTAACCAAATTATGTTTATATATAAAAGAAATAATTTTCAGTAAATTATTATAGTGATATATGATCGCTTGGTTGTTAGGAAGTGATAATATTAGATTATTATCAAGGTTGTGTAAAATTTGTATAAAGAATTGAAATCATAACTAAAAGCTAAGAAATAAATTCATATACAAATGGGATTTGCAAATGTAAACTGTAAATGTGATTTATAAATTGAAATAAAATTCCAAAGTAATATTTGAATATGAATTGAAAGGATTTGAAATTTTGGAATTTTGGGAAAAAGTTTAAATTTCTTTGGATTTGAAAATGGATTTCAAAAGTTTTGGAGAAATAAGGGTGATAGTATTTGAGAAATATTTTGAATTGGATTTGAAATCTAGTGAGATTTGGAATTTAAAAATAAATTGAAGGGGTTTTAAAGAGATAAAGCATTGAACTCTTTTCGATCGCTGGAAAATAACTTCGGTGATGACTGCAGCATTATCGATGTTTATTTTCGAGTTTTCAAGAGAGGAATTGCTACTCGAATGATTTAATTTGGAGTTGTTTGCAAACCTGGGTTGGTTTTAAAAATTCAAGGAATAATTGGATATGCAATTGAATTATGGATTTAAAAAAAATGATTTTTTGAAATATTGAAGTTTGGTTTAGTAAAACCGTTTTGATTTTAAAATACAAGGAATATTGAAAATTCTATTATTGCAAAATTTAGTTTAATTTTGAAGTGCAAAGGAATATTTTGGTTTGATATAATTGATTTCAAAAATGATTTTGAAATGTTGAGAAATTGATTAAAAGAGACTCTGGAATCTTATTAAAAATAAAATTGGAATAAATAAGCTGGAAAACTTATAGAAGTCAAAAATTAAAATTAAAATGGAATGTAAATTAATCTAGTAAATAAAAGTAAATATTTATTTTATTGGAAGTAAATTTGTGGGAGAACAAATTTATTTAAATTTGTAAGTAATAGAACTAGAATTAAAGTTGAATAATGGAATCAATTTAAATTGTGTCATGAAAAGTGAATTGTAAATTTGTTCGAAGGAACTAAAGGAAGTAGAAGTTTAGAAATAAACTCTTATTTGGAATATGAAAATTGTGTAATAAGATTCAACTTAAAAGGGTCAAATAAAGGTAAGTGTGACTAGAGAATAAAGTTAAAAAAGATAAGCCAATTAAAGCAGGTTGGTAAATGGAATGGAAATCAAATTGTGGATAGACAAATGAATTTGCATTTGTAAGAAAATAGAATTGAAACCAAATATTGGGAATTAATTTAAACTGTGTGTAATGGAAGATAGCCAATATTTGACTAAATAAAATGAAGGACTGAAATAAAATTTGTGAGTAAACTAATTCAAGTGAGTAAGCAAATATATTGGAATTATATATTGGATAATTCTTAATTTAAAATGTCTAAATTAAAGTGAAGTTATATAATTAATTCAAAATGAACCAAAATTATAAAAGTTTGGTAATAAAAGTTTTGTTTGAGATTTTAAATAAATTAGTAAGTTGAACTGATATGAACCAGCTGTAAAATGGAAGATAGTTGATAAAAATTCAATATTCAGAGTTTGAAGATGAATTAAATTCAAGTAGGATTGAAAATAAAATTTGGATGAAAATTTGGAAAAGGTATTGAGATTTGAGATTAATTAGTAAATCAATGCAAATTGAATCTATATGGAGTTGGAATCCAAAAATTGATTAAATATAGATAAAAACCAAGTGATAAAGTGAAGTTGAAAAATTAATTCGTAGTAAACTAAAAATAATTTAAAGTTTGGAAATAAATCCATTGGGATTTAAATAAATTAGTAGTGAAACTAATTAAAGAAGTGATTTATTTGAATATGGTTTGAGATAAAGGTAAATAGAATTCAATATCTAAAATGAAGGTAAATTGAATTTATATGGAATTGTAGATCTAGTTTAAAAATAAGTGGATATAAAGGCTAAAGAGGTAGAGTAATAATATAAGAGAATATAAAATGCTTATATTAAACTTAAGAAATGAAGGGTGAAATTCTTAAGTAAGTTTGGTATTGGAATTATATTAATTAATATTGAAATGGAGATTAAATAAGATTGTGAAATGAGGTAATTGTGGATAAGAATGGAAATCAAAATTAATGTGAATAAAGGAGAATTGATATGGCTAATAATCAATGGATATAAATACGTAAGATATACATATATTATTTTATTCGCATAGTGATTTGATCCAGATTCGAGCATATAATTTCGAAATAATTATATCGATCCGAGTTGGGATTTTTCACTCGATTTTCGACGGCGAACCTAGATATGGATTTTTGATTGATTCTAGAAATTCTCTATCATAGTTATGGCTATGCAAGGAGAATGACGGTTTCTGATCAAGAAACCAGATCTGAATCCGCACTAGAAAATCGGATGGACGATACTAGTTTGGAAGTGAAATTATGTGATCGAGTGAGCGATCCAATTGGGTATTGCGTACGGATGATATGCATACGGATGATATATGTGCACCGTACGGATATGAATGAAATAGATATGAAAACTTTTGTAAAGAAATGTATAAAAGGATTCTGAAAACTATGGTTGGATGTTATTGCTAAGTAGGATATTCAGGTGTAAAAGAGCAAAAGGGAATTGGAATTTTTGATTTTTGAAGGTAAATTGAAATTTGCTCGGCAAAGGTATGTATTTAAATTTCTGTATGAAATTTGATGATTTTTTGGTCTAGCCACTTGGCCTTTTTGTTTTCTTTTGAAATTTAGGGGCCCGTAGAGGCATTTTGTAGTTTCACCGAGCTAGCCGTGCGTAGGAGACGTTGGCAAAAAATTTCTAAAATTTAGGGATTTAGAAAAATTTGAGAAGATTTTGATTTGGTTTTGAATTTAAATTTGAATGGTTGGGTCAGTGATATTGGTGGGAACCTTCGGAAGTTTGGGAAGTTAGTAAGGGTGTTAGTGTGACTTCAATAGAAAGGGGTGTTTTAAGAAGTTGTTAAAACTAGTTGTTTGGGAAAAATAGAGAATGGGTTAGGGACCATTCCTCTTAACTAGTAATTTCGGGGACGAAATTCTTTTAAGGGGGGAGGAATGTGACGACCCGAAATTTCTAGATATTTGAAATTGAAATATTTAATTTATTTTAAATATTTGAAAGGTAATTTAACTTAATTTTCAAATATCACTAATTATTTGATAATTAAATTATTGAATTTAACAATCTGAAATTGGTTTAAATAGTGAATCTTGGATTTTAAGCTGGATAAAAATATTTCAAAGACTTGTAAAATTTGTATTGATAGTACTGAAGATAGTAAAAATGTTAAACTTGAATATGAAAGTGTTTTGTTCAGTTTGAAATTTTATTGTTCAAATTGAATTTAAAAATTGCCTTCTGAGGTCTCGGATTTCGACGAAACTAGTTCCATTGTATCCGTAATAGTGTATTATTATCGGATTTCAATTTTCGTAGCGTTTGGAATTGTCGTGAGGTCGTACGATATATAAATGCGCATTTATATCAGAAATTTAATATAACAATTGGCTTTAAAAGCTATCTTCTCCATACAATTGAATTAGGACTCGAAACCTTTTCCATCGCGTTAGGAATAGGGATATAACCTTATGAACGCCTGGCGACATGCCTCGTTAGGAGATCGAGATTTTTGACTTGATTTCCAGACGTTTAAACTCAAATATGAATTAAATTTTTAATATTGAAAACTGTCAAAAGTAAATTACTATAATTCAACACGTAGGCTATTTTCTAACTCTTGTCCCTTCCTGAGACAAGCGTCTCCTTCCTACTTTTAAAATGCTTGTTTTTAAGAAAAAAATTAAAAGAAGAAGAGGAACGAAAGCCTTTTCCATTCAATCGAATCCTCATCTGATATAAAATTAAATGGCCGATCCTCAATTTAAAAAATAATAATAAAACTAACAGTAAATAATCCGAAATCGAGTCATGGCCTAACAATCCTTTCTTCCCATCGAATTCGAACCCAGTATTCATCAGCAATCGATTCCATCTCGATTTGAAGCTTGCAACCGGAGGTGTCATGTTGGAGCATGGGGGCGTGGGACGATGGCGGCGGCAGGAATGTAAGGTGGTGTCACGAGGTTAGTAGAGAGGAGGCTAGGGCTTGGCATTTTTAGGCGTCGGGATCTATATGTAATCGTGGATGCGGCGAGCAGTTGCGGGAATGAGGGCGACTTCGATGGTGGTGAGGTCGAGGGTGCAGTAGTGGTTTGGGAGTTTCGTGCTAGATTAGTTCGACGAGGTCGTGGTATGGAGGTCGGCGGTGATGCGTGGAGCGGAGGCTGGGAGGTTAGGGTTGATATCGTTCAACCTTGAGTGCAGTGACGTCTCAGAGAACAGGTTGGAAGCTACGATCAACTCGAGGGTATTCGATTTTCCTTTTTTTTTTTCAAATTTAAACTTAGATAAATATATATGTATGGATCGAGAAATACATTTACAGTAAGGTATAGGATTGTTATTTTAAATTGAACTTTAAAATATGAATATTCCTGTCATTTTAAACTAAAATTTTATAGGTAAGCAGGAAATTATATATAGGAAAGATTTTGGAAAGAGAAAAGGAAAATAAATTATATATATACATAGGAGTTTTAGATATTAAAGAATTATAGTGATTAACTTGTTTAAATAAGTTATTTAATTTATATTAGTTCCTAAAAATAATTTGTTAGAGGAAATTGGTTGAAATTAGAATTTATTCGGTTAAAACCAAATTGTTAATTTAAAATTAAATTTATTAAATGGTAATTGAATATTTGAGTAGTTCAAATATTAATAAAATGTAAAATGTTTGTTCAAGGTCTGAATCGTCTAGAATCGTGAAGAACAAGTCGAGTTGGAAATGGGTTGCAACAAAAACAAAGGTGAGTTAATCTCACTCATCTGGGTTGCTATTTAAATTTAAATTGTTAAATATAAATATTTGGTTGAATGATTGAAATGATTGGATGTGTATATTATATATATATCGGAGTGATTGATTTCCCGTATTGTATAGCGGATGAGACCCTATGCGCCGCATAATAGCGGGTGAGATAATATGATCCCATATACCGCGATATTCCACCTCGAAGTGGAATGAGTATTATTACATTGTGCTAACATCTGTGGATGCAGGGAAAACAGGTTGGAGGGATCCAACTAGATTCCTCAAAACGCTTGAATTTAATTTATGTATTCAATGATATGATTATGTGATGATATGCGATGAATTATATTGATCTCATTGGGGATTGGAATTTATTGAATACTCTGGCTTGGTTAAATATATATATTGAAAATTTTAAGAATTTATATATATATATATATATATATATATATATATATGAAGTTTGTATTTTTTTTAAAGTAAATAAAAATGTAATTTTAAATAAAATAATTATAAGGAATTTGGATAATTAAATGATTTGGAAGAATAAAAGTTGATTTATTTTGTAACAAATAAATCCAAAGTATGGGAAAAGAGATATTTTGAATAAATGAATTCAAGTGATAATATTTAGTAGGAGTAAGGAATTTATATTAAAATTAAGGTTTAAATTTATTAGAAAGGATAAAGAAGGAATTTGGAAAAGTAAGAGATTGGTATTTTCAGTTAAATAAGATTATAAATCATAATTGAGAAGTTTAATCTGAAATAAATAGGTTTTGAAATAAAATTGAGTAAGTAAAGAAATTTATTTTTATGGAGTAAATTTGGAAATCAATTGGGAAATTGATTTAGTACTTTGAAACTGTGTTTTGAAAGAAGGGTGAGACTATGGCATTTATAAACTGGGTTTATTAAGTGAAATGGATATCAGTGGATATTTAGAAGTTTAAATTTCGGTGGGAATTTATAAAGAAATGGGAATTTGTTTTAAAAAAAAATTACTTTTAAAAGTGTGGGTGAGAATGTATTTCCCTAAAAAGCCAAGCACGTTTTCAAAGCAGATTTTTTAAGTATAAGTTAAAGATTTTAAAGTTTGTTTAAAAAAATATTTTTTTTTAAAATTTATTATTTCAGTTGTTTAAATTTTAAAAGCAAACATTTATTTAAATTAATTATAGTAGTAATTATTTGAAAGGTTTGACAGGTATTATGATTTTAAAGACAATTATTAATATTTATATTTATAATGTAGTTTTATTCTAAAAGATAGTTTGGTTAAGTTTATTTGAAAACTTGTATAGAATTTCATATCTCTTATTTTAAATTTATTTTGGTTTAATTTTTATTTTAAAAATTATTTTTATATTTTATAAAGCAGTTTTATTTTAAATATTTTTAAAAATATATATTTTGGATAAAGTGTTTAAGTATTTTAATTTAAATGTTTTAAAGTATATTTTATAATAAAGTGTTTTAAAGTATTTTAAAATCTAAAGTATTTGTACTTCTTGATTTCAGTGGAAATAGAAAATATTTGGGGAACTTATTCCATGAGAGAAAGATGGTTTGAAACTGTTTTCAAAGGATTGGATAGTGGAAATATATCTTGCAAAGATAATTTGAGGATTTTAAATAATTTGGGAGAAATTATTATAGCTTAACGACTGTTTGTGAATGTTATTTGATAGTTAAATAACCGACAATCAATATTGGCCAATGCGTTGATCGTTTCGTAGAGACTGGCATCGGGATTAATTTCCCGAAAACCACTTCGATTCGGATTAATCATTTTCGTGAGGAAGACAAGAGCTTGGAATTGAAGATAGAGCGGTGAAGTGCAAGGGCTAGTCGCTACTAATCCTGAGGGTGATTCCAAAATGGATGTAGTAGGAGTAGTGCCTTCGGTTCCGTTCGAACCCGAAATGGACTTGTATGGATGAATGTTTTCTGAACATCGTCAAGAGGACGATGAGCATTCTAAGTGATTGTGTGCTAAAAAGATAACGCGTAACCTCAAGCCTATCAACCGGAAATGGCTAAAACAGGGG
The DNA here is from genome assembly GCA_030765085.1 of Allium cepa. Classification (NCBI taxonomy): domain Eukaryota; kingdom Viridiplantae; phylum Streptophyta; class Magnoliopsida; order Asparagales; family Amaryllidaceae; genus Allium; species Allium cepa. The sequence continues at coordinate 351,428,541 of CM060928.1, forward strand.
AGGTGCACACATGGCTAAGTGGCTAGCAACCAAATAGGGTAAGGTCACCCCTGTCTAGATGTCCCTTTTTATATTCGGCTTTGTGGCGGTTGCTGATCCCAACCGCGGGTGAACTTATTCGGACTATCCAGTAAGGGGTAGTCCGTACTTGTGCTGTAGGGGATTTAGGGTGGATCCTCGGTACGGTGATCTAGACCACGTACTGTGACGGTCGGTACCCCAGTAGCCCTACCATTGATGGATATCCATTTTCCCTACGTGCCATTACGGTTTTGTTTATATACATATTAGCTTGAATTTAATAAATGGAACAATTTCGGCTATTTGAATAAGTATTTGTATATAGGCACTTCTATAATATCGGAGGATTTTATAAGAAATGTTTTAGTTATCATAAGATAAAAACCCATCATGTTTATTTGTGGCATGGTCTTACGAGATACCTTTGATTTCAAATGGTTTTGAAACTTTAATAATTCAATTGAGTGTATTTTCTCACGTTAGTTTTCCGGACTGATGCGGGTGTTATTTAACTATAATGCTCGGGTTAGACCGAGTATTATAGAGTACACATTCTGGATGGACTACCGTGGAGCTCAGGAGACGAGCTGGATGGCGAGACGTACTTCCGTACTTGATTATTACTCCGCTGTGTATTCAGTTTTGAGGACAAGTTTATATAACTATCCAACATTTGGGTATTGATTATGTTGTTGAAGTGAGTTGTACTCTGATGATGTATGGTATAAATCAGTATAGATTTCTTTGTATCTTAAAGTTATTGTTATATATTATATTTATTCCATTGTGACTGTGAGATTTTGATGTTGTTCTATTTTCTTCTTCTTCTTTCTTCTTCTTTTAACCCTAATGGTTTGATTTTTCGGGCGTCGAAAAATCGGGCCATTACAAGTACTAAAATAGTCTTTATGTATTATACAATTTTAGTGATTGAAATAATTATAATAAAAACAATAAGGATGCCTATAGGTATTAATTTTATTTTAGATAGTGAATACAACCATCGAACTTTAGCAACAGTCGAGGTGATGTTGATCGCAGAGTCAACATTACAGTCAATTGACAAAGCAATTTGCTATAAATAGATGGCAATGCAATGTCATTATATTATTTGGTATTTGTGAATTTGTATATGTTCATTTGCTTTTGATTGGTTATGTATAACATATGGAAAAGTTAAATATATGCTTATGTCATCTAAATCAATGGAAGATTTAAATTAAAATAATAATACTATTATAATAGATAAGTTATTAGAGTTTAGTTAATTTGATCTCGAATAAGAAATATTTTGGGAAATAAGGGTTTATAAATATACAATTTAGTTTAAGAAGTTTAGCATTTTATAACTCTTGAATTTGAAAGCTTTGATTTGAAAATAACTAAGGGTTGAACAATATTGTCATGATTCCATGATTAGATAGAATGACACTCTTCTAAGAAATATAAAAGTCGTGTTAATAACTTTATGTCTTTTAAAGAGTTATATTATTTTGAGAAGATTTCCATTATTTCACATTCTTGTTTCTAATTTTAGATATCAGATAAATTAAATATCTTAGGACACTTTAGAGTTTTGGGTATTTTAAAGTGTAAAATTTGTTTGTGTTATAAGAATGCAAAGTAATGATGGAAACAGATTTTTGAAATTTTCAAACAAGAAAATAATTGAACCAAAAACAATTTTTTATTTTAATGATTTGGATTAAAAGAATAAATTACGATAATGAGGTTAATTTTAAATAATGAACAAACAAGATAAGTATAATTGAATATCATAAGGAAAATTTTACGTTAATGATAAAACATAAGTTCAAAAACTCATGATTGAAAAAAAGAAATTTCTAGCAAGGAAATACATATATACATATTTGTGTATAAAGAATGGAAAATATAACTATTATGGAAAGAGAATTTGTTTTAACTTTATAATTTAGGTTGCTAAAGTAAATTTGAATTTTTCAACTCTTACTTTTAGAAATGATAGTTAAAAATATATATGTGACGCCCCACCTCTATACCCACGCTAGCCAAGAACACTACGGAGTAGTGCTGTCAACTAGCACGGAGAATAAGGCTGTTGAGGAGCGACCATCCATGTAATTGCTTATCACACGGTGGCTATAAATAATCTTCGGAAACAAACGTAGAAATAAGCATAACGCAAATTAGTCACAGACATCCATATCACAAAGGCGGAAGAAGATATGAATATATAACTAACACATGAAAGTGTACATCAGAGTAGTGGTCAAAAGATCCACAATAATACAAAAGAATAGCAACACGTGCTATACAAAAGAATACAACTATGAGTCTATATCTCAAGTGTATACAACAAAAACTGCTAATCTAAATAGTTAGCCAAAAGTCAGAGTGCCGAATCCCGGGAAGAAGTCAAGCAGAAGCACCTGTAACATCTCGGTCTGACCCGAGTATTATTTATAAGAAAATAATAAACGGATCAGTCTAGCTATAAATATCAGATAACATGATATAAACAATAGATATGGCAAGAACATATAGTATCCATAAATACATACTATGATAAGCATGTAAATGAAGATCATCAAGAGATCAAACAATATCAAAAGAATCTTCTAAAAGATCCAAATTCACCTAAACATAAAAGTTGGAAAATCATAACAAAGAAAGTCATGAAAATAGGTGAAGCACAAATTCCGGAAGACTACACAAGAAATCTAGAAATTACAATATAGGAGCATGAAAACTCACAAAATGGGAGCATGAAAACTCACCTACACGTGTAACACAAAGCGAGAAGCTATCTCATGGTTGCAAGCCATTAATTTTGACACACGAATGGCCCGAAGACCGTGGGGCGCTACCCCACAATGCGATGGCGAAACATCACACAAATGCGATGGCGAAACATCACAAGAGCGGGGTCTAGTCTCCCTCGCAGACAAAGAGACATCGCACAGTTGCTAGTCTAAAACACAAAAATGATCGTCATGATCATCAAGAAGTGTCAATTACACTAAGTTAGTAAATATAAAAGTTTAGCTTCATGTCCCATAACCATTTGCTTAACTCAAATATTTACTAACAAACTGTAGATCTCCACTAGAAAATTGTCACAAGAGATTCAATCGAACAAGTCCAAGAATTAACCGACGAAGTAAATGCAAGCGTTTCATACCACTTGTTTTACTAAGTCGTTTATTTAGATTTCTCATACGAGTGAGGTAAAGGTTTGTATATACTAATAGATTGGAAATCGGTTTGAGAAAATGAGCTTTGTTATAAAATAGTGTTGAAATCATTTGAAGAAAGAGTTTTGATATTTACTACTAGTATAGAAAACCTTTATATTTTAAAGTGACAAATCATAGAAGTGATTGTAGAAACAATCAATCATAAAAACTCACATACGAAGACGTGAATACAATCCAAAGAGACCAATAAAGAATCCATGGAAATTGATATTCAAAAATCCATAAATCGACCGAGAAGCCAAAGATAGTTTGTCTCGAAGAGTGGTCAACTCAGCATCTCAACGAACAAGTTCTGATGAATGCACTTCAGATAAGATCCCCTACGGAGGGGGGGGGTCCAGGGGGGTGGCAACCCCCCAAGGTGGGGGTGCGGGGGCAACGCCACCGCTACGGGGTTCGACCTGCCCGGTCAGGTCACGGGGGTCCAAGGGGCAGCGCCCCCGGCGGGGTGCGGGGCAGCGCCCTGACCAAAACGGTACGACCTAGTGAAGACCAAAGGGAGGATATGATCGAGCGACCTAAGGGGGTATGCGACCTAATGGAACAAAGGGGCAAAAGTCACACGACCTAACGGTTTATAGGTCTAACGACCTAACAGGTTAGAGGTCATACGACCTAGTGGGTTAACGGTCTAACGACCTACGGGTTATAGGTCCAATGACCTAACGGTATATAGGTCAGGCGACCTAACAGTGTTACGACCTAAAAATGGAAGGCAAGGCCGAGCGACCTATTGAAGTAAAGAGGCATGCGACCTATCGGAGAAAAAGGGGCACGCGACCTATCGGTGTTACGACCTAAGGGTCCTACGACCTAAAGGAATAAACAAATAGGCCAAGCGACTTAAAGAACCAAGGCCACACGAGTTAAGGCCTAATGACCTAACCCCGAACGACCTAAGAACGAAGCGAGCGACCTAACTCCGAACGACCTACCGACCTATCTTCGAACGTCCTAACGACCTAAGGCCTAACGACCTACGACCAAGCGACTTAAAACGTCGCGACCTAGCGACCTAAGGAATTCGAAGCCACACGACCTAAAGGGGTAAGGGCCGAGCGACCTAAAATATAAAGAGTCCAGCGACCTAGAACCGAACGACCTACGACCTAAGGAGCTTGCGACCCACGACCTAAAGCCCAACGACCCACGACCTAATTCCGAAGCGCCGAGCGACCTAAAGTTATAGGCCATTTTAGGTCATAAACGAGCTATTTGAAGGCCGAGACTTTTCCACGCGAACGACCTAGCAAAGGCAGAGCGACCTAAGTGCATTTTTTCACCAAAAACACTAAAATTTGGAGTTTTTCGCCAAACCAATCCAAACCAAATGCAAATGTACATGCAAACATGATAGGGATACATTCCCAACAGTCCAAGATAGTTATAGGCTAGATTTGTGAGATAAAAATCTCACCTTTGCACTAAAATTTATAAAGATGAAGCTTGAAAGCAAGGAGAAGCAATCCAAAGCTTGAATCCAATATCTTCTACTTGAATTTGGAGTTGAATGTTGGAGTTGCAATTGAATTTGAGCTTGGAGTTTTAATTTCCCATTCTCTTCACCATTAATGCCAAAGCTTGGGTTAGTTAGGAAATTTATGAAGAGTGAGGAGAAGGGGGTTGGAACTTGGGCTTAATAGGCTAAACTAACCCAAAGTCCAAGGCGGGAAAAGTTAGTGAAATTTCACTAACTCCAAACCTATCGATGTTTATACTTAAAAAAGTTGTAAACGACATTTCGAACTAAATGGAAGTGGTCTCGAGTTCTAATTTGACCGTTCGCAAAAAGTAGCTTTTCGGACCAAAATCCGATTAACGATTTAATATTTAAATAAAATATTTAAATATAAACTCGATAAATATGCGGGTTGTTACAATATATAAGTTATGGAAGATTAATTTTTTAAATTGGTCTACAAATTTTAAAATATATCCATTTGGTACCTTCTCTATTTGAATTGAGAAAGTATTTTCTTTTTGAATAATTGCATAAGCCTCTGTGCTGTTATTAAGTTTTCTAAAAACTTTTCAAGATATTATATAAAGAAAACTTAATTCACTTTGCAACATCACTTTTATGAATATGACAGATGTTAAAAATACCCTCGAATGTCACTTAATCCTTAAGAAATAAAAACATTTTCAATTCTTTGCCTATTACCTTTTTGTTCCTTGAAAGTATGAACTGAAGAAATAAATCAATGTTTGAGTTTGAGATGAGTTGCGAAATAAGCTGTCTATTCAGTTTTATTTTGTTATATGATATATGAACTATAGACAAATTTAGAACTAGGCAAGAAATATGAATATGTGCTTTGCTTTATGCATGCTGCATAAATATGTCAAACCATGACTTTTATGTGATTTTCAAAGTTTTAATATTAAAATGTCAGTTGGTAAAATGTTGAAATTGTAGTTCTCTATCTTCTATGTTTAATTTGTTGTTTGATTTTATTATATAAAAATATAGGATAAGCTAAACTCATTAGGCCGCCATAGGTTTGTGTTTCACAAACAAAAAGGAGTTGCTTTTTCGAATGTGCAATTTTTATTTTTATTTTTATTTTCAGATTTTAGGCCGATTTTGTCTTCGCCATAACTTTTGAATCGTAGATCAGATTTTAGCAAGCTTGGTCTTGTTAGAAAAGTGTAGATGTCTAGAAGCATTTTATGTTAGATGTTTTACGAAATTTTGAGTTTAAGTCAGGTTAAAATATAAATTTCAATGGGTATTCGTTGTTCCCCCAAAAAGTAATAATGCCTAAAACTGAGTTAAATTTCATTTGACCACAGCTTTCGAATGGTTTATCCAATTTCAATGATTTTTCACGTTTTGGAAAGCTAAGAACCTAAGCATCAATTATTATTTTAAGAATTTTGAATTTTTTTTGATATTTCGTAGGCTAAAATTACTTATTACTGAAATGGACCTGTAGGTAGAGCGAAAAGTCTACCATACATGATTTTCGAAAATCTCTTATAACTTGAGTTATACTTGACATTTCTACGATCCCTAAGCTATTATGGAAAGATAACACACTATATAGTAATTCACTCTTTGATGTCACCGTATAATTTTACGTTTTAGACCTTTAAAAGTTTGTCTCGAGCAGCTTAAGCCAAGACATTAAGTTGTCATTATATGTTAAATGAATTCATACCTATTCTGTCTCTTTCTATATGCAGCTAATGTTATATTGAGATAATGATAGGTGTTCAAGTGGCTATTTGGACTTATGAATGACGAAGGCTCGCTTATGCCTGCTTCATAGCTAAGTAGGTCGGTTTAAATGCTAAAATAAAAGTACGCTTTCGGATTGAAATACAAATGTATTAGAAATATTAATATATATATTATGTTTCTGACCATGTGGTCGACGTTTATTGTATATATATTATATTTGTGAAATTGAAAATGGCTCTGCATTCAAAGTAGACTCTAGTGAAATCTTTTTGGAAATTTTAACACATAATTTTTTCCAATAAATTTCGTATGCAAAGAAATAAAGGTTATTAAATGAGTCTATTTATGTTTGTAACTAACAATAATTTTGATTTCAATGTTAACCAATTAGAGAATTTAATGACTTTCAACTTGACTGTACAGTACAAAAAGAGTTAATGTTAAAGTTTAGAGCGACATCTCCTTGTAAGAAATTGCGAGGATGCAATTTTCTTAAAGAGGGAGTTCTGTAACAACGCTTTTTTCTACATCCTAGTATTAAATAAAATTTACTAATATAGAAGTGTTTAAATTTGACTTTTGATATTATTATTTTGGAAACAAATTTTTGTTTAATAAAAGTCAATTTAATAAGAGGATTTGTGTTAATAAATTGAGTAATTAAATGGAGTGAACTAATATTGAAAAGAATAGAATCATGAATCTTTGACTCATTGGATAAAATTTTAAATTTGATAAAACATTTATATCTGAGCATAATTTAGATGTTAAATTTGTAAAAATTAAATTAAATATTATTTTTAATTGTTTTATGGGCCTTTAAATTAAACCCCATCAAGCTCATTGTCTAGATAACCTTATTCCTTATCCTTCTTTAGGTAATCGTTATTTGCTTCTAACTAAAAGATTTAAAAAGCCCTAAATCAGAAATCAATTCGAACGAAGAAAAAAAGAGTGGAGGGGTTCGCATTGATGGCGATGGGGATAGGGTCGGCAACGACGACAGCACGAGGCTTAGCCGTGGCCAGTGGCGCTGCACGTGAGGGCGACTTCGGCATAGCAATGAAGAGTGGAGGTTGGCGATATGGAGTAGGTTGCGGGCTTGGTGGTGCAGTTGGAGGAGATGCTCACGACAATATTCTTTGGGCTTGGCTGGCGACATGGAGTTAATGAAGGAGATAATGGAGGTAAATGTGGCGAGCTAGTGGTTGTTCAATAAGCTAATGGTTAAGATGAGATATCATTCTCACACAGCTATCTCTATAATTACCGATTTCTACGAATTGACTTACTATTTGGACTAATGGCTGAACGAATTGAATTGTTTAGTTGAAAAATAGTAAAAACTTAATTTCAGAAACTGGGTATTATTTATTTGATTTGAGCACAAATACACAGAATAAGCACATATAGGGATGTTTGTTGAATTGGAGTTGTTAGTAAGACTTGATATTGAATCTATAACATTTTACAACTCGTCAGATTCGACCAAAGTTGATCATTTGATTGGAATACACGATCACCTGGGCAAACAATTGCCTATGAATCGCGAGGACCGATCGACCGGTCAATCATCGCCATTCGACCGGTGAGACTAAAAACTGGCAGTAAGCCCAATTTTTAATAATATTTGTTCCTTTGTTTATTTGTTTTATTTTTTGAATCTTTGAGCTTATTGTTAATTATATTATCTTTTGATTATGAACAACAATTAATTGTTATAAATTTGATTTTTTTTATGTTTAATATATAGAAAATATACCTATTTTATGTATAAAAAGTTCTATTTTAGAAGAATTTACAATAAGGTTTTAAAATTAATAATATTTTATGAAAAGTAAATATAAATATAAATAAATCTAAATAGATTTTTAAAATAAAGTAAGTTATTATTTATGAAAAGCATTGCTTTGATTCAAAATTTAGTAAAGAAATTCTATTTAATGAACTCTTTCAACTCTTTTCTTTTTAATTACAAATGCATAAGCTTGAATTTATTTCTATTGGATTTCATGCTTTTCTATGAAACAAAGAATTTTAATAAATGATTGAATTTCCGGATTGGTTTCATATACGTCGTATAATTCTTTCACCTATCATTGTAATTTGTTAAATAGAGTTTGAGTGAAATTTACTAGCTTGTAGTAGATACCAGAATTTCACTATCTGGTATGAGAGAGTAGTTAAACTATAGTAGTTACTATTGTGAAAGTAATTTACACTTTAGAGTTGTATTATCTTTTAGGTTGTTCGGATTTCAAGATAGATCCCCAAGAGAAGATAACTCATTTTTCATCGACCTTAGGGTTGATACCATTTTTAGATTTGAGTAGGAAGATCTGTTTTGTTGGAGTTAGGTTTGTTATGGTGTAACACGGCTGCACTTTCATTTCTTGGACAGGTTTTTACATGCGTGATTAGTTTATAAACTGGATGATCAATACCTATCAGTTAATTTTTGGCATACAGTTAGAGGATGTTTACCACTTTCAATAGGTAAATTTGCATAGGGAAAATTATGAACACAATTGTCATTTTCTTTAGGCATGTGTTCCTAATTTGTAGTCTCTTTCGGTAAGCTTCCTTTCTATGTAGCGGGTCTCTCACAGTGGATTGCGCATCGCTATATTAACTCATAGTTGAGTATTGTTATTATTTCATTAGAGATGATTGTTTCTTCAAAGATTTTAGGAAGGATATTTAGTATCTTTTGACCATGGAGAATTTTGAATTGTTATCACCATATTTTTTATGATAGTCCGGTTGAGACTTGATATGGATTTATGAAATGGTAATTTTGACCGATATGTCTTATTATGATTTTTGCTCTAACATATTTTATTATGGCTTATTTATTGTTAACTCATATATTTAGAATATAAGTATCTTGCCTTTTATTAAATATAGTCAGATCCATTTATTTTTAAAATACTCGAGTCGGGCCAAGACTCCATAGGTACAGAGACTCGATCACTTTTGGATTTTGGGTTATCTTTTGAGTTTACTCCATGATTGTATATATAGATTTTTAAGTCAACCTATTATGTATATCGTTTAGTAGTTGTCATGTACCTGATACAATATCTTAGATGTGATGTACATATTTTTGTGGGTGCAATATTGATATTTTATGGACTTGCATTTTATTGTGTATATGATGTATATTATTTCACTATGATCTATGGCTCTGATTCTAATTTATTTATATTGTATACAGTTCTGAATATTTTAAACTTGTGTGTCTATTACTTTGTATTGATACTGTACACGTCAAAAAATTTCAGTACAGATCCTCAGAAAGTTAATAAAGACATGTTAGTAATCTTAACTAGTCGTATTCTTTGTGTTATTAGACGACATTACTTATAATGTTCTTTGATAATATAAGTAAAATGGTGGGGTCATTGCATTAAACCTATCTAAGTGTAAGTCATTTGCTTCAATTATTGTGTATATGTTAGTAACACAATACCAATTCAGAAAGTAAATTAACAACATAAATTTGAATGTAAGTAAATTAAATGAAATTAAAAAGAATATTATGAATAATTCATAAATTATACTTCAACATAAGATCACAAGGAGTACTAAAGAGAGCCTTGATTATTGTGTAGATGTTTTTACGTTGGTAAATATCATATTAGGAAGAAAGTAATAATACAAACTTGAACGTAAAATAGTTGGAAGTAATTAAACAATGATAGAACTTATAAGTTCTACTTGAAACAGAAATGATTGGTCAAAAGTAAAACCAAAATTTCAGAGATCAGTATATATAATATAGAAGCAAAATAACAAGAGATTTTTCAAAGTGTTTACAGAGAGTTATAAATTCTTCTACCTTACTATTATTTAATAGAATATATTTAATTAATTAACCTATCAATAAATTATGTAACGTAACAAAAAATTATGATATAATTTAACAAAAATGTTTTTGTAATTTAAATAGATACCATTTAAAATTTTATTATACGTTTAACATTTTAATTAATTTACATGTTTATTAAATGAGTATATAAATAAATTAGCAGAAAATTAATATTATTATTTTTGTATTTTTATGTGCTAAAATAATATTTTTGTTGTTATAAAATAATTTAAAATAATATCTTTCAACTTAAGTCGATTACATTTAAAATATCATACTTAAATAGTTTATATATCTAAAAATAGTTATAGATACAATTATATTTTTATTATAAATGTTTAAAATAGGATATTTTAATCCAAATTAGATTGATAATAATATTTATTAGTAAGTTATATTTTGAATTATATGTAATATTAAATAAAAAGATCTAGATGAGATTATCAAATTCTAACGCACATGCACACACATAGAGGTATATTCATAATGGAGGATAACCAATGATAGTACTATTTTTTTATATTATTTACTGAAATTAAGAGAGGTTTAATGACAAAATAAAAAAGAAAATAAAGAAGAAAAGTTTATAAAAGAAAACTAAAAGGACAAATGTATTTTCTTCTACTTTGTTATTGTTTAATAGATCATGGTTAATAAATTTAATATATTAATATATTAGAGTATTATACTTTTCTCAATTTGTGAATATCAAAATTAATGCATTTGGATTATAAAATAATTTTAAAATTTAAATCATACATTAAGTATAATATTTCATTGGTTTATAAAAAATACCATTATTATTTTTAGATTTAATATTTTGAAATATTATGTTTCTATTTCAATATTATTTTTGAAACATAATAACTATACGTTAAATGTCAAAAATAAATAATTTACATACTATTACTAGTTATAAATAACCATGTATTTTATTATTTCATGTTCTAACTATTCAAAATGATATATTTTGTATCTAATTAGTTTCAAAATTACATTTTTAAAATTTAAAAAAATTATTCTTCAAAATTAATTTTTATTAATTTATACATTTTAAATATATAGAAATAAATTGAAGAAAGATATAATATTATTATTTTCGAATTTTATGTTTTAAAATATTAGTTCCTAGTTCTAAAATAAGTTAAACTGGTATTTAAAAATTTTAAAAATTATATATTAAACATAATATTTTAACATAAATATATGTGTGTGTGACATATTTGCACGTAATTATTTATATAGTAAATTTTAAAGTTTAAATATCGAAGTAATGTTTTCTTTTTTGAAAGAATATCGAGAAAATCCTCGATCACATGCGTATTTATGATGTTCCCAAAAGCATGTGTATAATGATGGGTTTTGGATGTGAAATTACAAAATCAATTTTAGTAACAATTATAAATGTAGTAGAAGGTAGTTAAAGTTAAAAATATTTGTTTTTTATTTATTAAAATCATGGGTACTAATAATAATGTAATAGTTTGTGATCCGGTTGCTAACAATAAAGTAATACTTTGTAATACGTGCATAACATACGGTAATGTTATGAAAATATTAGTATTCATACTTTGAATATTGTTAAAATAAAATTTTGCTATGCAATGTATGATATACCAGTCACGAAATAATTTTTTTAAATCATTTATGCATATAACTTTTACAAAGTGGTTTTTATATTTTTATATTTAGAAGGAAAATCCATTTTACCATTTTATTAATACAAAGGTAATATAAAAATTGAAATTGTCATTTTTTATAGAAATTATCAGACAAATAGTTGAATATTGGTCACTTGAATTATTTAAATAATTTGAATTCATAATGTTTGATTAACTTGAATATATGGATTTGAATATAAATAATAAAAGTAAATCGATTAAAACTTTGTAAATAAGTAAAGAGATTATAAAATCTAGGTGTATGAACGTAAAATCATTAAAAGAATTAATGCAACATTTTGGATAGCTGAAAATTGATAATTTAAATGGATTGAAAAAAGTCAAAGAGAACCAATTAGTGGCATGAAAAAACATAGAATTATTGAGATGGTTTGTAATTTCTAAACATTCTTTTATTTAACCAACAATTTATTAAGATGAACTACAATGACTCAACTTTTCGACTCTCAAAATATTGACACTATTACATCCGCGATATTCGTGTATCGAGCACCTAAATGTCGAAAAGATGGATTGTTAGGGTTAAGTAAAAAGAGAAAGAAATATAAAAGGAAAGAAAGAACACAATATTAGAATATCACAAGAAAAACCATAATATACAATATCCAAAAAGATAATATAAATGGTTACTCCATGTAATCCGAGTTTATGACCAATCCATTTTAGCACGAGTGAAAAGAATCGAATAGAGAAATCACTAAGCAGGACTCTGTAGCGATAACTGCCAAATTCATATATTAAACAAAATTAAGAGTTATACTCATTTGTATACCAATCAACTTCCCAAAGGACCCCCCCCATGATGTGTTAGTCCAAATGTAAGAGCCAAATTCCAAGATCGGAGCTAAGTCATGGATCGATACCGATCCATGGCCTTACCGATCCATAGCCATGGATCGGTACCAATCCATATAAACTTCATCCATATCACCTTGCATCCTCTTTACCTCCAATCCATGGTGAATGAAACCCATATCGAGCTTTAATGAATCATTCACATGCTATTTTCCTTCGAGCATCTCAACCACATGAAGTCAGGAACTCTATTCCTCCACCAATCCAAGCAATTGACTCAAAAACAAGCTTCTAGTTAAGCAATCACGATGGAAAACATGAAGTTACTTACAAGTCACATCTATACAAAGGCCATAGGAAAGGTCCATAAAACAATCTCATGGATCAATACCGATCCATGATAAATGATAATGTAGCCACAATCTTCCTCGAGCAACTTCCTTTGAATGTGGGTAACGTGGATGTAATCATGGATGAGAAAATTTTGGTAATCTACGGCTATAAATAGGCATGGAGGTGCATCATTTCAGGGTTCTTTCGGCTCTCTCAACAAATTTCTCTATAATTTCTTGTAATCTCGAAGATCCACATCGATCCATAAGAAAAGCAGTTGTAAACAATAGTATAGTCAATTAAGAAGCTAAGTGGATGTAGGCATCTGTTGGCCGAACCATTATACACTCTATGTGTATCATTTTTACTTCATTTTCATTTATTATTCTATACTTTTGTTCTCTACTATAATATCTTAGGTGTTTGTGCCTTATTCTAGTATAAATATTATGGTGCTTTCATTGGGAATACTCGGGTTTGATGACTTGAAACTTGAATTTAAGAAGATGATGAGACCATCAACCAGAGGAATTGCTAGAGAAAGCCAATAAGATCGTTTGGGCAACCAAAAGGTGTCCTCGGGATCTAACCTCCCTTCCATCCACATAACCAAAGATAAGATGGAGACGATGATGACAAAAATGCAAAACCGAATGATAGGCCACAAGGAAGAGAAGATGGAAGGATTCTTCAAAAGGATAGGAACAACTAGAGTTGCTGTAGGTCAAAACAAGAGACCAGAGGCTATAACGAATGCCCTTGGAAACAAAATGGAGCGAAGCGATCCCTAGAGAATTGCCATAGATCAGTACCAACCCCCGAGCATGGATCGATATCGATCCCTAAGAACTTGAGGGCAGGGTTGATGTGAACTTGGAGAGAAACAGTGCATGCCTAGAAAACAATGCCGAAGATCGGAATGTGAATCAGAATGTAGATGCACAACCATATGCATACGTACTAGAGTTTCCCCATAGGAATGTGGGGTTGAACGAAAATGTGGAGCGGAGAGTTTCATTAAATACGATGGTAGAACCGCTGAGGTAGTTAGATGGGCAATAAGATATAGTTGCTAAATCGGAGTTTGGAGGATATAAACATAAATCCATTCACTCCTATCATCTAGTACGCAAGGAACCCATCGGATTTCAAGCTGTTGACATTGAGAAATATACGGTGGAAAAACTGATCCAACGGTTCATTTAATGAGATATGTCTGACATATGGAGGTGTTAGGTGCATCTAGATAAGTAGTAGGATGGCATTTCCCTTTGTATTTTAACAGATTTAGCAGCGATGTAGTTTAGAAAACAAGAAAACGGTTCTATCAGTACGTGGACAGAATTAGTGAACAAATTTATGAGCCAGTTCAAGGTGCATATTTCATGCCCGAAGAACATGATGACACTATCGAGCGCGAAGCAAAGGACCAGAGAGACCCTAAGGTGTTTCTTAACCAAATTTAACGCATCTACTACTGCCGTGCATAAGTAGGAACCATCAATGGTTTTGATGGCGACTATTTCAGGAGTTGCTAGTAAGACAGATTTTAAGATTGCTTTAGAAAGGGATCCACCAACAGATCTTGCAATATTCTACCATGTGGTTGAAAGATACTTACGTTAAGAGGACGATGAAACTAAAAAGGCACAGGTTAATGCCCTGGGTGATAGGGAACCATCCAGGGCAGGACTTGGAAAAGAGAAAGAAAAACGAAAAGCTGATGATGGCTTCAGAGGACCAAAGCGGTAGAGAAGGGAATGAAAATTCTCTTCTTACGTAGAACTAAACTGGAGAGGTTTACCTAGATACTAGGGGATAGATTCCCTATTGGAAACTATCGAGAAGAGTACCCACCTATCGGGAGAGAAAATCAAGAAAATACTGCCTATTCCATGAGCTGGATGGGCATGAAACAAACAATTACAGACATCTTTGTGACCTAATTGAAGAGCTGGTTAGGGACAACCAGTTTCTACAATACGTAAGAAGCCAAGCTGTAGTGATGGAATAGGAGTAGCAATCATCTATAGAAAATTTAGTAGACTTGCAGCAGTGTAGAGAATGGTTATCCCCTGATCGAGACAACAGGGAGTCAGATTTGATTCCTATAATTGGTTTCTATTTCAATAATTGATACGATGTTACAATCAAACAACTTACTCGTGTATGAGACCTCGATCGGTCTCTAGGCACGCTCTAGAGCTGGACGTTAGGTTATAGTGTCTGAACGAATGTTGTGACAGATGTTAAAACTTGAATTATGCGAATTATTGATTTTGAAATCCACTTAAAACGATGATTGATATTGATCATGGTAGTCTTGTTTAGAGAAACAGGGCAACGACCACAAGGTGCAAGCCCCCTAGTTGGAGAGCAGGTGGATTGGGCTTGTGCGAAGGTAAGTCCCTTCACCTGAGAGTGAGCGAATGGACTTACTTAATTGTTTGGCCCCCTCGTCGGAGACTTAATTATTCGGAGAGATCGATGATTGGATTAATGATTTGGAGTGATCGAAGAACGACCCGGAAAGATCGATAATGGACTTGCGGCCCGAAAAGGTTAAAGATTTGATAAACGATCCAAAATGACCAGGAATTGGATTAGTTATCAAATACATGACCCTGAGATCTCGAAAACTAGACTTTGGTTTTGAACACCAATTGACCTAGAAAAAAATCAATAGCAATTACAGAATTGAGCAATTGATTTTAGTACATGTTTAATAACTCCTGGATCAACACGAGGCGATCCTTATTTAGATATAATATATGATACAATAATTTTGGAAGAACACAGAACGATGATCATTTTTGACTAATTATCAAGTAGGGGCTTGAGTTCTTAACTATCATAGTATGGAACAATCTTTGATTTACATATGAATCTAATGAAACCAGATGATTCGCCGTAGTATGGCCATTTAATAGCCTGAAAATTCAGCTACTAATGTTTCATTGACTCTAATATTTGTTCTGGAGCAAAGCGCACTTTCCATTCACAAGGTATTCTTTGGGGGCAATTGTTATCCAACTTTGTGACCAACAAATTTCAATGAATTAGAACAATCAAATAGAGAAATCACTAAGCAGGAATCAAGAGTGATAACTTTCAAACTTGGATATCAAATGAAACCAGGAGGTATACTTATTTGCATACCAATCAAATTCCTAAAATATTTCACTTGCATTGGTAATCTAAGCACAAGAGTCAAGTTCCAAGATTGGAACTAAGTCACGGATCGGTACCGATCCATACAACTTCATCCATATCACCTTGCATACTCTCTACCTCTAACCCATTGTGATTGCAACCCATTCCGAGCTTTAACGAATCATTTGCATGTTATTTATCTTCGAGCATCTCAAGCACACGAAGTTAGGAACTTTATTCCATAACCGATCCAAGCAATTGAATCAGAAACAAGCTTCTAGCAAAATAATTAAGATGGAAAATATGAAGTTATTAACAAGTCACGTCTACACAAGACCATACAAATAGTCCATAAAACAACCTTATGGATTGGTACCGATCCATGTTAAATGATGACATGGCCACGACCTTCTTAATACAACTTCCTCTAGATGTGGGAAACATGGGAGTGATCGTGGATGACCAAATTTTGATGACATACGGCTATAAATATGCATAGAGGGGCATCATTTCAGGGATTTTTTTGGCTCTCTTAACAACTTTCTCTACAATCTCTTGTAATCTCGAGAATCAACACCGATCCATAAGAACAACATTTATAAACAACAATATAATCAATTGAGAAGCCAGGTGGATGTAGGCATTAGTTGGCCGAACCACTATAAACTCTATGTGTATCATTTTTACTTCACTTTCATTTATTATTCTTCAATTTTCTTCTCTACTATAATCTCTTGGGTGTTTGTGCCACATTCCAGTATAAACACTCCAAGATGCAGAGTAACTTCTGAGTTACAAAATCTAAGTACCATCGTCAGCCTTGACAGTTATAACTACCCACCCTTACAGTGCTGATGCACACATAATAATTGATAGAGTTAGAAGTAGGGGCAATTATGTAATTTGTTTCATATATCTAACTCGATAATTAATCTTGTTCAAAATAAAAGGCATTTTCTATATATTTTATATACTTGATATAATGTGTTATATTAATTAATTAATTTAATTAAAAGTATATTTAATAGAAAATTCATAAATGTTATGTCTTGTGATAGTAGTTATAAAGTGTTGTAACTATGAGTAATTTATCATGATGAAAACAAATATACCATTTTAAATGTTCCTAGTCAAGATACATCGAGACTAGATATTGATGTATCTGTTGAGATTAGAGTACATAATGCTCTTCAAATGTTGGAAAGTGTATTACTCATGACTACTGGGGACATCTAGGGGTTATATATTGAAAGCTATTGGATAACTATGGAATAACTCACTCGATAGTTTTCTATTAGTTAATATAACTAAGATCAAACATTGAATATCGATGTGATTAAATTACATGGTTCTCTCGACTTGAGAATACTATGGATCTTCAATATGAAAGTTTCCCTTTGATTATAGTCAAAAAATGGTACATCATCCATCAAGTTTCTATAGTTGGGTTGAGTGGAATTATTGAAAGTGAAGCACTATTCAAGAGAGGATCTGTCTCCTCGATTATATGGGGTTAGTATCATGGTCAACTCAAGTCAACTCAAAGTCATTGTCTTTGGCCAAAGCAGTTCGGTTTATAATAATTGTTATTATTGAACCAAGGACTTTATATCTGGACTATAGAGTTGAATATGGATGATACTGGAATTTTGACCACTACTAAATTCTATAAGTCCAAAGTGATATTGTCTCGATGAAGAGAATTGTCTAAATAAATGTCACAACCGGGTAACGCTTAACAAAGTGAAATTGGATTTTACCAAAAATAAGTAAGAGATAAATTTGGCTAAAATGTCACACCACCTGCTAAGTGACATGTGAACGTTAACATACGAATAGTTCAATGTTAATCGCTGACCAAATTTACACCTGACGAGTCACACAATTGAAATGATGAATTCTCTTTAGACCAAATGATTTAATTATTTTATAATTGTTATAAACTAATTAAATTAAATAATATTTATGAAATAATAATTATAAAATTTTGAATATGAATTGAGGAATAAGTATTATTGTATATATTTGTAATAGTTATAAATATATCGATCAATATGTGATATCAGCAAGTAATTAAATTAGACTTAACTAATAATATTTATTTGGGATTAAATATGCTATTAACCCATGGTATTATGGTGTTAATTCGGCAGCAACATAGATTAGGGAGTGGTTAAAATTCTGGAGGCATATTTGAGATGGATGGTTTAGATCTGGTGAGACTTTGTATGAGATGTGATCCATATTTGTCTCTATTTCATCCACTATATAAAGGCCTATAACCCTAATTGTTTTAGTAACTTTTTGGTTGCATTTCTTCCCCCATTGCTGGCCAAATTCTCCATCTATAAGCTCTAACAAATTCAACTGAAATCAATTCAAAAGGCGATAGCTATTGGGTAGCTAAATGCCAACTGTTCAAGGATTAGCAATCTGCCGAATCAAGAAGATTTCAAAGCAGGGAGAATTCATCATTACAAGGTATGGTCTAAGGTATTAGCATTAGATATGTATTTACTATACTATATAACTTATAAATAACATTATATTATTCATACACACACACACATACATACATACATACATACATACATATATATATATATATATATATATATATATATATATATATTATATTGCTAGTTTGGTGAGTTTCTTATATGTATCATCGACGTTGTCACATATAAGATTGATTATATTAATGTTTTAATTTATTAAAAAACATATTTTTATATATAGATCTGAAGTGCATAGCTAAATAAAGTTTATTTTAATTATTATCATTTATTAATATATATATATATATATATATATATATGTATACAATATGTATTAATATACTACCTAATTTTAATATATGACTTGTTCTTAGTTATATCATCATATCATGTAAATAGTTGAACCTATATTTTATAAATGCACGTCGACATAGATTATATTTTTCAGTGGCTAAAAATTATTTTTTTGATATTTATTTACTATTATTTAATATTATCTAAATCAATATACTAATTAAATAAATCATATAATATAAAATATGTTTCGAAAATTAAATTTTAAATTTTTTATCACCATATAAATCTCGGCCTAAAAATTAGAATCTAAAACTCATTTTTTTATATTTTTATAAAATTAATTTAATAAATGGCTAAAATCAATCAATTAAGCAAAAATATTATTTTAACTTAGAAAATTCTGGAGATTTTTTTAACTTTAAAATATCATGCTTGATTTTCTCAATTTTAAAATTCTAATAATATAACACAAAAAATAATTTTTATTATTATTTTATTGTATTTTGAATAATATATATATATATAATGCAATAAAATACAAATAAATTTTGTGCGTTGTGCATTCGATCTGGAATGGTTTAATATATATATATATATATATATATATATATATATATATATATATATATATATATGTATATTAAGTACATAATTAATAGACATATACATATTTGGATATTACAAATACACACATACAAATATGTATATTATAATTTTGTCACTGTGATACATACATATATATGTATATACGTATATGTATATGTGCAAAATGATTCAATTTTTATATTATATATATACACATATACACACATAGATATATACTTATTTAATATTTAATGCAATGGTATATATAAATTATTAATATTTTTTACATATAAGTTTTATACACACACACACATACATATATAAATTTATTTATTTACATGGTTTTTACTATTTATATAAGTAACAAGTTTACATACATACTTATATTTGGACGATATTTAATACATATATGATGAACTTCCGTTGCGATGTAAATCCCAAAATTTATATACAGATATGTTATACCTTACACGGATTATTATGTTACACATTCACACTCATACATATATGTATATGATACATATATGTACTATTATATTTAATAATTAACAAAATTCTATCTACAATTTGTAAATTTAAATGAAACAAGTGATTTTATTTAAATTAAATTTAGAAATGTTTAAATAAACTAGACTTCATAGGCCCAATAAAGATCTAATAAGGTAAAAAAAATTTAAATTCACCGATAACTTCCACCGTGAGCATGCCCAATTCCAAAATAATAGTGCAATAGAAATAGAAATAGATAGATAGATGGAAGCCTCTTTTCCTTTTGATTAAATAACCCTTTTCGTTTTCTAAATCTAATATTTTAGTTTTTTAAAGAATAAGACAAGAGGTGGAGGCTATGAATAAATTAGGATTTTTCTCCAAGCATCCAACAAAAATGAAGTAACAATAAATATACAGAGATAAGAAGGTAGAGAGAGAGGTTAAGACAAGTTATGGTTCAAAAAGTTATATTTCCATCCAGCCTTCGAGTAAGAGGAAATTTAAAAATACCATTTAAGATAGTACCAAATGAATATGTTTAAAATCTATTATATGGTTACATTTTAGTTGAAGAAGATCGATTCTCAATATTTGTAGGGAATTACTCTCCTAAAATAAGTGGGTTAATTCACCTCTCTATCAATCAATACACTATTAATTTCTAATTTTTGTAATTAGTTTCCCACAATATATGGAATTAATACACAAAAAATTTATGTGTATAAATTCAACAACTTTGGTACATTGAATACATTCGTCATATTGTATATACACATGCATACATAATTCATATATCAACAACTTATATATTTCAACTTTTTGCATAAAAGTTTCTTACATTGGACTATCTACACACACACCCATACATACATACATACATATATCCCCATACAAATAATGTACATGTTTATATATGCACTTATGTATATATTCCGACTATACATTTTTACAATACTTTTTTTTCCTATCTCTCTCCTATATACATATATTTATCTCTATAGATATATATCTTTCTGTTGGTTTTCTACAAAATTCAAAAAAAAGTGTTGCTAGCCAAGATTGAACCCATAACCTCTCCAAATGAAGTCTACTCTCTTAACCAACTAGGTAAACACGCGTTTTGTTTTCAAAACAAGAATATTGAAAATTATTCGTTGGAGTTGTGAGCCGTTTAGACTTGTGAAGTCAGTATCTTCTAAACTGTAACTCATAGTATAGAAAATTTATAATCAAAATTGATTAGCTCCTGAAAGATCTAAGCAATGGTTTTATGTATAATACCCAATTCACCCTTTAAAAAATTCAAATTTAGTTAATTATATGATAATAACGTCAAATATGAAGGTCGTTACACTATTACATGTACTTAGCAAATTCTTGATCTTCTATTCGACCCAAGCTTCGAAGTACCAAATTTCAACTTCTTGACTGGTCAGTACCGATCCATTTGATCGGTACTGATCCATTCCCATAGCCCAAGATCTTCAAAATTAACTTACTTTAATTTCTCTAAGTCCCAAACTCCAAAAACACATGTAACAGCTGTGAGATTTTCGATCCTAAAAATCGATGCTAATACGTTCACGGTATAAAGTGCCAAACAATCGAGTGCCGGAAATACCAGGCTGTTAGGGTACAGAAGAAAAAGAGATGGAATAAGAAACAGAAACAACAACATAGAATCTCACAATCATAGCGTAACAAAATATAATATATCATAGCAGCATTTTATACAAAGAAAACCTGTCTGTCAATATATATACAAGATATCAGAGTATAACAAATCTGGACAGTTATAATAACTTGTTCCCAATTGCGATACAACCTATAATACACAATGGAATATAGTCCATACATGCAACACGTCTCTGCAATCCAGCTCGTCTCCGGACTCCAAAGCATCCTAACCTGAAATTCTGTATTACTCGGCCTGACTCGAGCATTACAATAAAGTAACACCCGAGTTAGCTTGGAAAACAGCGCGATTAAACCAACTTAATTTGATATACTTACGCTATACAAATCTTTTGAAACCAATGATAACTCGTACCACACGACGAGTTTTTATCTGATTATAACCAAACACTTTTACGGAAGTCCATTGATAATATAATAATGTCTAAATACAGTTGCTTAATTGAAATGGTCAAATTTTGTTAAATAAATCAAATTCCAGTTTATCAAACTCAATAGCCAAACTCGTAAGGTTCGTAATGATAGCTAAATCGAAGTGATTCTGCATAACACTGAAATCCGGCCCCAACCTCTTCGAATCAAAGTAATAAATTTAAAAGGGTAAACTGTTTAAAATAAACAATTTATTATTTAGGGTGACAACTTTTCAAATATGGGAATTTATTACAGGTTCTTATTTCGAATAAAACATATTATCATTTCATCTAGCTTTTTAACTTGTTTGAATTAAATCTCCAATATAATTAAGCCAATATATAGATCGTTAACCAAATTAACGATTTATAACAATATCAGCAATTTCACATCAGGGTTCAATAACTTTAATTAACTGAAAACCCATAATGTCAAATAATTAAAGATTAAGAAATTTTATAACAATATATTTCTAGTTAATTAAAATTAAACACACTATTTAATATCTAACTTAGTAAATTTCCATAAATTTTAAAAGTCAAATGGTATAATTAATTACCCATTAATTTTTAAAACACCGTTGAACTTAAACCTGGGTTTAAATTAACACTAAAATTTTAGTAAAATATAAAAGAGAATAATAATTATTTTATATGAAAATCCCACTCTCTTTCCTTTATTTTTTTCCTTTTCCTTTCCTTTTGATTTTTCTTTTTTTTTCTTTCTTTTATTTTCCTCTCGCCCAATACCGGCCCACCCCTCTACTTCTCCTCTTCTTCTAGTCCTCCAGTTCCCTTTTCTCCTTCATCTTTTCTTTTCATCTGCACGAAGCTCGCCGTGCATGTGCAGACGATGATGAAGCCTCGCCGACCAGCTCCGACCTCTCCTCCAAGTTACCTTCGACCCGCGTAACCCTCCTGACCACCCAGTATTTCATGACACCGCCAAAAACGAAAACGAACAAAACACCACCACTAGGAAAAAATAATTGACTCCCTTTCCCGCCTCATACCACCATCTCCGACCACCGATGGCCACCCTGCTTCGCCAGGAGCTTTGCCACTCACTCCCCTACCTTTTTCCCCTACACCACAGCCTTACGTCTCTACCACGACACCGTAGTTCAACGTCGACCGAAACCAGTCTTAAACCATATTTCCCCTTCGACCGGCCACCACGTTGATCGAAAAATTACCGCTCCATTTTCCCACACTCCCCTTTGCTTCAGCCTCCTCCCGACCAAACCCCGACGCCTATTACCACCGTGATCGCCGGAAATCAACCCAAGACCAAAAATCATTCGTCACCTTCCACCTGGTCAAATACGAAATGACAAATCGTGAAAATACCACTAAAATTCATTATTATCAATGCCGATCCCGTTCATATAATTAAAAACACATAATTTGATGTTTGAATTTCTTGCAATATTGAGTTACCCGCTGTATATCACTCCTTATATATCCTATACTTGCTAATATCCTCTAGAACCATTTTTCACAAAAAGAACATTAAAAAACAAACCGTTTCTCTTTTTACACCATGGCTTAAAACATACTAGAGTGAGTGATAGGGATTTTGGAAGTTACTCATAACAGTTTTTTATATTCAAAAATACAACGCAGAAAAATGATGAACATGTCACTGTGAGTTTCTCTGGTTATAACACTGGGTATACACACATATATAGGTGTGTTCCTGCTTCAAGCATACTTTGACAGACATCACTACCATTTTCATGACCAAGCGTATAATCCTAGATTACAGTATGAAAAGTTAAGTTTTACTCACTGTTAAAACCTGATGATCCCTCTGTTGCCTGTTTTAATTCCCCTTCCTTAACTATGAGTTTCTCTTGATTCCCTTAAAGCTGTAATGGTTGTTTTGTTTCCTTTTGACTTTAGTTGTTAGAATGAGAAAAATGAACCAAAGTAGTGGTACTTATAAGAGAAGGTAGGTTGCAATTTTTTGTGTGTACAGTAAGCCTTCTCTTTATTTATTTTTGTTGTTGTTCTATTTTGATTTGAAAATAGACTGACCTGATTTGATTTCATATATAAAAGTTTTTATGTTTTTCCTTGATTTGATTTTCTTTTTTATATGACTGGATTCTGATTTTATTTTTGACATTGATTTTGAAATATGTTATGATGATGTCCCCTATTATGTATACACCCATATGTAAGTATGTGTATATATATACACATTAAGGGGTTTTCATAATCATTACTTTCTATTAACACACACACACCCCCCCATCTACCACTTTATGCAACATACGTACATATACCTTTACATTGCATATATTTGTCACCATGTTTATATAATTACACCTATTCATATTTCCATATATACATATACTTATGCATATTCTTATCATATATATATATATATTTATACATTTCAATATTTACAAATACTACATGCATATTAACTTATGTACATATATATATATATATACACATATTTCATTTTCCATCGTGAATCTTTTACATGCACATATCCATATTTTATATACACTATTTTCATATAACATACATACATATATTTTCATACACATTGCTTTTGTATATATTGTCATTATATATACATATTCACATTTATACAACTTTTCATGTAATTACTTCATATAAGCGTACATTCATATATTGGTATATTTATATACTTATATATATATATATATATATATATATATATATATATATATATATGTTTTCAAACATCATAAAGATTGTATATATTATCTATATATTTGTGGATATTTTATCTTAATTTAAATGATGGAGTTTATATATACATATAATTTATTTTCTTTTCAATAGGATTTATCATATCTAGAGATTTTATAAGTCAATATTTATTATAGTTTTTAAATCAATTTAACTCTCAGCAAATTTATTTATTCGCCTTATAAAATCAATATTTCAATAATAAAATCAGTTAATCACCCAATATTCGATGGCCAAAAATCCGGGTCGTTACATTCCTCCCCTTTAGAACTTTTCATCCTCGAAAAGGAATGAAGCAAAAATTTTAATTTTGATGTGTATTATTAGTTAAATCCTTCTTTAAACATTTTAACTCCTTACTCTTTTATTATACAAAATTTAAAACACTTTAAAATCCCATAGTGTTACCAAACTAGTTTTATAAAAATACTTTTTATAACTCGATGTCCAATAAATTCATTCTCGTTCTCACAAAAATTTAGTCGTACGTTGATCATGCATAGGACTTAAAATCTATAACTAATTAGTAGACCCTTTTCAACACCCCGTGAAAATACTTGGAAAAGGTTTTCAAAAATGCTATGGAAATCATCACCCCCTATGGATCGTGGTTAGCATAATGATTGCATCTGCACCCCTCGCTTCCTCCATGGGAACTGCAACAGATCGCAGCTAACCCAGGGTTACGTTGTCACCATAGCAAAACCCGTTAACTTTAGGCATCAACGCCACCAAAATTACGCTGCCAAACGAAACTTCACCACATAGATCGCAGACTACACAAAGGTTGCATCACTATCCCAATGAAATCCAATGTAGACTATATGCACTCACTTCCACTCGACTTACGCTATGGAACACAATAGACCACAGCTACAACAAAGGTTTCGTTGCCATCATGGCAAAACCTAATGTAACTGTAGGCATCAGTGTCACCCGACTTACGCTACCAAAAGGTCATCAGGAACTCGAATTTTTTCCGGACGTCCTCTGGGATCCTAATTTTGAACCCTCCTTAGCGTTCAAGGTAGAACCACCTCATGAATCTCCTACTATAAGTTTCGACTCTCAATGGGGTGCTTTTTCCCATATCTTTCTCAAAACATTTCATACTATATACATATAGTACCTTTCAAATTATACTCTTTATATGTAACACATATAAACTTCAAATCGATGTCTCAAAGTCGATAGTTCTCAAATTAGGCTTTCCAAATTCCCAAAATTGACTTTTTTCCAAAATTAAAAGCCTTTAGAATCAATGAGTTCCAAAACTCTTTAATTTCCATTCTCATATACATATAAAATCATTCTTTCAACTTGAATAATTTTCGGATCAATAACTTCCGAGTTCACTTCATACTCGCATAAATTCCACTCTATATTTCAAATATCATTCAAAGATCACTTCTTCTGGTTATAATTTCAATAAGGGAAGTTTTTTTATTACATAACAATTATATATAACCTCATTAATGCCAAATCAAAAATTTCCATTTCTTTTTCCAAGTCATTTTAACATTAATTTCTTCTTACAAAGTGAGTTTCTGTTATAATACTATCCAACCTTTTATTTTTGCAATCATCATATTTACTCAAAAATATACTCTTTCACTTCAAAACCATTTTTTTCTCAATATCCATTTATGTTCTAATTCAAAATTGCTTCAATTTTCCATTTGGATTATAACTTCAAATCAACCCAATTAGCATTTAAATCCATGATTTGAATATAAACAATTTCCATTCTGACTAGTTTGAATTTAGAAAATAGCTTGAATAGTTTTAAAATAGTTAAATAGTCAATATAAGATAGTTTGGAGAATGGTTTGTATAGTAAATAGCTTGAAGAGATCAAAGTAATTTAAATATTTAAGAAGATAGATTTTTAACAGTTTATACTAAAATAGTTTATTAGAAAATAGCTTCAGAGTCAAACTGATTCGATTTTCAATCTCCAATTCAAATCAGTTCCCAATTTCCACTTCCATTAATTCAATTTCAATTCAATTTTGATTAACTTCGATTACTATTCCAATTTAAATCAATTCCCAATTTGAATTTGAAATAATTTAACTTCCATTACAATTCTAATTAATTCAACTCAATTTCTACATTAATAATTAAGCAATTATAAATTTTCCACTCAGTTTAATATAAAAAGTGATTTATATTAGATCATTTTCAACAAAATATTTCACACATCAATAAACTACCGCACTTGTGAGTTTTAAACACTACATCCATCTATCCATATAAAAGTCTTACAAAAGGTCATAAATCTAGATGCCTTAATGACTATCTAGGTTTTAAGAAAAGAACAGAGTCCTAGCTCCTTCATAAAAACTTCATTGTGGACTTCCCTCCAACTAGCCAAAGCTCATTCAGGCAATCCACAACGGAGTATCCCCACTTAAAACATTTGCCAAAAAAGATCTCTACACTTCCATCTACATGGGTGACCTTCGCGTCTTTCCCAGGCCATTCCCCAGCTTTCGCTTTCTTCCACCTCTTGGGCAATCCCTAGCG
This sequence comes from Allium cepa, assembly GCA_030765085.1. Lineage (NCBI taxonomy): Eukaryota > Viridiplantae > Streptophyta > Magnoliopsida > Asparagales > Amaryllidaceae > Allium > Allium cepa. The sequence goes on from CM060928.1 coordinate 351,456,061, forward strand.
ATGTGTCCCTTCATTTTACAATGGCAGCAAATGGTTGACCCATTGACTGGTACTAAGGGTTTACGCTTGACTTTCTCACTTTAGGGCAATGGTTTAGCAAATGTCCTTTCTTTTGACACTTAAAGCATAAATTCTCAGAGCGAAACAGTTTGATCTCTTTATTCCTTTCCTTCTTGGTTTACTACACGTAGTTGCATAATGCCCTTTACTATGACATCTGTAGCACGTGATAACATCATAAGGACCTGGTCCTGCCATTTCCCTAACTCGTTTCTCATATTCCTGCATTGCTTCTTCTCGTGCCTTATATGTAGCTACTCTCCGTTCCCTATGCCTTACCTTCCATTTTTCTCCTTTTGCCATCTCTTACAACTTGAGCTAAATTCTAGTGGGACTTCCTAACCTATAATTAAACCTTGATTAGTTGAATTTTCATCTTTATTCCTATTTCCAAATATTCTTTTATTTGTTCATCGTCATTTTTTATAATTTAATCCACTAATTTGATAATCTGTTTCATTCTAATTTCCAGAATTCAAAACCTTTTTTTCCTTTTAAACTTACTGCCAATTTTAAATTCTTATTAATATCACTTTCCCCCTATGAGCTCAAAAGCTTACTTTCTTTTGGGTTGTACTTCCCGTTTTTAGGGTCATTCCAGAGTTTGAACATCAATATTTCTTTTAAATCAACTTCGAATTCATATATATCCATAAATATATATATATACATATTATCCCATTCACACTTCAAGTCACACTTTTAAATTTTATACCATACCGGGTTTCTTTCCAAAACAAGTTCATATTCAACAATTCTTTTTTTTAAAACAACGATTTCCATATCAAAAATATTCTAAAAAAATATTACTTATTATTTCCTTAACACTTTGAAAAATTCCAAAAATTTTCTGGCCTTAGATTTAAAACTTCACAATTTAAATACATTTTAATTTATAGGTCATATTTGTAAATTTAGCTTATATAATTTGACTTCCATAAACATTTCACTCTGATTTATCATTGTTTATTCTGTAATAACATCCTTTATTAAGACACAACAACCAATTTTAATGATAATAACCAATATTATCATATCTAGAACACAACACACTATATGTTACATAATAATTTTCTAAAAGTATAATCCGGGTAAACTTATTTCATTTCAAAACACTTTGAAAAACACTTCTATAAATTTTTAGAATTTTAAATTTAGGTTTGAATCCATTTCTAGCTTAACTTACTTATACAGTTAATCCTTACCAAAATTTCTATTTGGTTACATATGTTTTACCACTTATGTCTCATAGTCTTACATAATTTCAATAACAACAACCAATCAACTTAATATACTATAATTTAGAAAAATTATTTCTTTGTATATCAATATGTAATCTTAAAAAAATTAATTTAAAATCATTTTTAAAATCATTATATAAGAAAATAACAAGTACGCCCTCATATAAAACACTCAGCTCATTCCAGGGTACTACTAACCCTATCTATAATGAGTAATCCTCACCAGAGCCAAGGTTCTCGCTTAATCTTCGGCTCTGATACCAAATGTAACGGTCGAGAAATTTTCAACCCTGAAAATCGGCACTAATACGTTCACTGTATGGAGTGCCGAGCAATCGAGTGCCATAAGTACCGGGCTATTAGGGTACAGAAGAAAAAGGGATAGAATAAGAAACATAAACAACAACATAGAATCCCACAATCGCAACGGATCAAAATATAAAATACAATAGCATCATTTTATACAAAGTAAAGTTTTAACTATGAATATACATACAAGATATCAGAGTATAACAAATCTGTACAATTATAATAACTTGTCCCCAACTATTGTCCATACAACCTATAATACACAGTGGAATATAGTCCATACGTGCAATACGTCTCTGCCATCCAGCTCATCTCCGGACTCCAAAGCGTCCTAACCTGAAATTCTATAATACTCAGTCTGACCCAAGCATTACAATAAAGGAACACTCAAGTCAGGCTGAAAACCAGTGTGAGTAAACCAACTTAATTTGAAATACTTATGTTATACAAATCTTTTGAAACCAAAGGTAACTCGTACCACACGACGAGCTTTTATCTGATTATATACGGAAGTCCATTGATATTATGGTAATGTCTAAATACAGTTGCTTATTTGAAATGGTTAAATTTTGTTGAATAAATCCAATTCCAATTTATCAAACTCAATAGCCAAATCCCTAAAGGTTCATAATGACTATTAAATCAAAGTGGTTCCGGATAACACTGAAATCCGGCCCCGGTCTCTTCAAATCCAGGTAATAGAATTAAAATGGTAAACTTTTTAAAATAATCAATTTATTATTTGGGGTGACAACTTTTCAAATATGGGAATTTATTATAGGTTTTTATTTCAAATAAAATATATTATCATTTCATCTGGCTATTTAACCTGTTTGAATTAAATCTCCAATAAAATTAAGCCAAGATATAGATCATTAACCAAATTAACGATCTATAACAATATCAACAATTTCACATCAGGGTTTAATAACTTTAATTAACTAAAAACCCATTATGTCAAATTAATTACAGATTAAGAAAATTTATAACAATCTATTTCTTGTTAATTATAATTAAACACACTATTTAATCTCTAACTTAGTAAATTTCCATAAATTTTAAAAGTCAAATGATATAATTAATTGCCCATTAATTTTAAAAATACCGTTGAACTTAGATATTATATATGAAAATCCCACTCTCTTCCCTTTCGTTTTCTTTTCTTTTTTCCTTTCATTTTTTTTTCTATTTTTTCTATTTCTTTCTTCCTTTTATTTTCCTCTGGCCCAATACCGGCCCTCTCCTCTACTTCTCCTCTTCTTTCTATTTCTCCCAGTTCCCTTTTCTCCTACATCTTTTCTTTTCAACTGCACGAAGCTCGCCGTGCACACTATGATGAAGCCTCGTCGACCACCTTCGACCTCTCCTCCAAGTCACCTCCGACCCGCGTAACCCTCCTGACCATCCAGTATTTCACGACACAGCCAAAAACGAAAACGAACAAATCACCACTACCAGGAAAAATGATCGACTCCCTTGGCCGCCTCGTACCACCATCTCCAACCACCGGAGGCCACCCCCGCTTTGCCAAAAGCTTCGCCACTCACTCCCCTACCTTTTCCCCATACACCGCATCCTTACGTCCCCACCACGACTCTGTAGTTCATCGTAAACCGAAACCAGCCTTAAACCATATTTCCCCTTCGACCGGCCACCATGTCGATCGAAAAATCACCGCTCCATTTTCCCACACTCCCCTTTGCTTCAACCTCGTTCCAACAAAACGCCGACGCCTATTACCACCGAGATCGCTGTAATCGACCCAAGATCGAAAATCGTTCATCATCTTCCACCTCGTCAAATACGAAATGAAAATCATGAAAATACCACTAAATTCATTATTTTCAATGCCAATCCCATTCATATGAGTAAAAACACAAAATATGATGTTTGAATTTCTTGCAATATTGAGTTACTCGCTGTATATCACTCTTTACATGTTCTATACTTGCTAATATCCTCAGAACCATTTTTCAAACAAATAACATTCAAAAATAAACCATTTCTCTTTTTACATCATTGCTTAAAATAGACTAGAGTGAGTGATAGGGATTTTGGAAGTTAGTCATAACAGTTTTTATTCAAAAATACAAAGCAGAAAAATGATGAACATTTCACTGCGAATTTCTCTGGTTATAACACTGGGTATACATATATATATAGGTGTATATGTATTCCTGCTTCAAGCATACTTGACAAACATCACTCCCATTTTCATGACCAAGCATATAATCCTAGATTACAGTATGAAAACTTAAGTTTTACTCGCAGTTAAAACCTGATGATCCCTCTGTCGCCTGTTTTAATTCCCCTGCTTCAACTATGAGTTGTACTTGATTCCTTTAAAGCTGTAATGGATTTTTTGTTTCCTTTTTTACTTTAGTTGTTCGAATGAGAAAAATGAATCAAAGTAGTGGTAATTACAAGAGAAGGCAGGCTATAGTTTTTCCTTTGTGTATAGTAAGCCTTCTCTTTATTTTTTTATTATTGTTCTATTTTGATTTAATAGACTGGCCTGATTTGATTTCATACATAAAAGTTTTAATGTTTTTCCTTGATTTGATTTTCTTTTTTATATGACTTGATTTTGATTTTATTTTTGACATTGATTTTGAAATATGTTATGATGATGTCCTCTATTATGTACATACCTATATGTATGTGTGTGTATACTAAGGGGTTTTCATATACATTACTTTCTATTAACATATATATGTACGTATGTGTGTGTGTGTGTGTATACACACACACCTATCTACCACTTTATGTAACATATGTACATATACCTTTACATTTCATATATTTGTCACCATGTATATATATTTGCACCTATTCATATTTCCATATATACATATACTTATGCATATTTTCATCATATATATATATATTTATACATTTCCATATTTATAAATACTACATACATCTTAACTTATGTGTGCGTGTGTATATATATATTTATTTCATTTTCTATCATGAATCTTTTACATGCACATATCCATATTTTATGTGCGCTATTTTCATATAACATACATACTTATCATTTCATACACATTGCTTTTGTATATATTGTCCTTATATATACATATTCACATTTATACGACTTTTCATGTATATTATTTCATATAATCATACATTCATATACTTGTATATTTATATACTTATATATATGTGTGTTTTCAAACATCATAAAGCTTGTATATATTTATCTATATATTTATGGATATTTTATCTTAATTTAAATGGTGGAGTTTACATATACGTATAATTTATTTTCTTTTCAATAGGATTGATCATATCCAGAGATTTTATGAGTCAATATTTATTATAGTTTTTAAATCAATTTATAGATTCAGGTATTTCTAAATCTCAACAAATTTATTTATTCAACATACAAAATCAATATTTCAATAATAAAATCAGTTAATCATCCAATATTCGATGGCTAAAAATCTGGGTCGTTACAATATGCAAGTCTCATCATAGGATGGTGGGCTTGTACCGAGCCAAACAGCATTGATTGACTCCATCTCTTTGCTAGTCCTTTGATTTGTTCCTTGATCCAAGCTTCGTTCTTGTTTAAAGGGATTCCCTCCATCATCTACTCCATGCACATTTAAGAACCATCCATAGAACGAACTCTTCCTATAATACTCTAAAAAATTGAATAATATTTTTATTAAATAATAATGATGTAATAATGTGACAAATAGTGTAATCAGTGAATTAATTAAATAAATTAAAAATAAGAAGGGGGCAAAATGGTCGTCTTTACGACATTGGAATTTGGCAATGAAATGAGTAGCATTGTGACCATCTTTTTTTGGGTTCGCACAGTACATTTATTTGTGCTATTTGGAGTCGTATGAAGGAGATATAACAAGAAACGTTGTTCAGTCAAATAGGTGTTACGCGGTTTAAAATTTAAAATTTAATATTGATTTGTCGGACAGTTATCTAACTAACCTGGCTTAAAAACTAAAAATGCGCATCTCGTTTCTTTCATAAAATAATTCCATTTCCTTCTCTTCTTCCCCATCTTTCTAATCAAACCATAACCCCTAAAATTCAAGATCAAATTGAGAAATTGAATTTCCCAAAACTCAAGATCAAATTGAGAAATTGAAATATCAAATCGAAGAGAGAAGCAAGGACTGCTTCATGTAAGTCCCTAGAAGTATTATAATAATGAATTAAAGGTAGTTATATCTCTGATCAATGAAGGAAAGTAAGCTTAGAGGCTTGGGATTAGAAGAAATCGATTAAGGCGAGTGGTTTTGCCTAAGTTTGATATTTAACTCTTTGATTTCATGGTCTAATATGATTAAAATTGGTAATTAAGTAATTAGAATTCGAAATTAATCTCTACAAATTCTAGAAACATTGCCTAACCTTATTAATAAATGTATTTTGTTTAACAAAGTGGACTAACATAATGATATAATGCATATACGATTACTATATGCAAGTTAGACAAATTAGAGACATATTTGAGATGTATATCTGAAATAAATTAATAAAAAAATCAAATGAATTTATAGAAATAAACTTCTAAGATTAAATATGATATTAGAAAGCTTAAATAAAGTTTAATATATCTTTATCTAATTTATATGAATTAATATGGTGATTTTTCATAATTGTACGAATGCCCAAAAATATGAATTTTATGATTTGTGATATTTAATTATATCAAAGAAACAAGAAATTAATTTCTAAGATTAAATATGATGATTTCAAGTCTAATAATTGTTTTTTCATAATTTAGTTCAATTTATATGAATTTATAAGTATATATTTTATAATATGTGAGAGTAGGCCATAATCTATGTATTAATGATTTAGTATATATAGTTCTATCAAAATGGCACAAAAATATTTTTTTCAGTTAAATTAATTGTTCGTATAAAATTAAAAAATATATTTTCACATTTATAGAGACATATTATATGTTGATATGATTTATTCGGTGAAAATACGATAAAGGGTGAAAATGTGTATATGTGAGAATATACATGATTTTCATATAAAAAATATGTATAAAATATTATATAAAAATATTTATAAAGTGCCAAATGATATATTAGGTCATTATATGGTTTTATTTTATATTTATAATGATTTAAAGGTATTTTGAAGATATATATGTAAAAAAATTATATACCTATTTTCTAAAAGCCATTTTTGAAAACATTGATTTATACAGCATATTTGAACTGATCTTTATTTAAACATTTGGATGAAATGATAGTAGAAAGGTAGTAGAGAAAATTATCTAAATTTGAAAAAAACAGATTGAAAATCGAATAACAAAAGAGTGAGAAACAAGCGAAATAAAAACTGAAAAATATGTACAATTGCCGTCAACAGTAGCAAGATATCCTTGTTCATTCGATCACAACAGGTGCACCGGTGGAAACTATAGTTGACCGCTGGGCACCATAGTCTAGTTTCTTAACCAAACCGGCTCGTATTAACGGAGTTACGATCGGGGGCTTGGGTCTATATATGGTTTTAACCACATGTTATAATTCCAAAGAATTCAAAGCATTTCTTTTTAGTCTTCTACATGATTAAATATTTTTGGATTTCGGCAGTATATCATCCATATAAATCTCCATGTCTCCACTTATTGGTCCGACAAACATCTTTTTAACTAACTGTTGGTATGTTTCCCTTTATTTCTTAAGGACGACAGGCGTAACTTTATGGCAAAACAACGTACTGGTTATAGAATTAGCTTGTTCATTTTTGTTATAAACATTGGAATATGATTATATCGATAATAAGGATGCATATACAAAAGTTGTTGATGTCCATTAGTTGCATCCACTAGTAGATTAATCTAAGGTAAAGAAAAGCAATTATTCGGACAAGCTTTGTTAGATCTGTAATGACCCGCCTTTCCTACCCTCAAAAGTCAACTGTGACCTATGGTATTCATGTGCCAAGCATCCAAGTACCGAAAAGATGAATTGCTGAGGAAAAAGAAAGAAGAAGATAGAACATAATCTCACATCATGACGAGTAATATACAATCTAGTATAGATCTTTACATAAAGAAAAACTGTCATATACATACATCATTCAAAGTACACTAAACAAATCATCAGTCTTGACGATTATAACAACCTATCCTCACAAATGCTGTTAAATAAAACAACAAATGCAGCTGAAATAAAATATACGGGACTTGGAGGTCTCTGTCTCATCTCTTGATGTTCCAAAGCATCAAAACTAGATATGAAATATGCTTAGTTTAATCCGAGCATTATAGGAAAAATAATGCCTTGATAAGTCTGGTAAACTAGCATGAGAAACATATCTCAAATGGATTTCAATATTATAGAACCTTCAAAAATAAAGGGATCTTGTAAGACTATGCCGCATATAAACATAGATAGATTTTTACCTTATGACAACCAAAACATTTCAATACAAAATCCAGTGATAATATAATGGTGTCTAGAGTTTAAAGTAAATATTAAATCACAGCATAAATTGTTACATTAATTAAATTCTAACATAATAGGTATATAAATAAATCTGCAATGGCTCATATTAGAGAATGGATTCCATCAATGACAAGGCAACTAGGGTACCACCAGCTACATTATACCTCAAGAAAATATACCAAGGTTAACATGAATATCTTGCACGCCAACTACACAGAACTGGCCTACCCCTCCCTAGATATTACCGAATATATCATCACCTTGGTTGCTTTGCAAACTTTTACCAAGAGCTCTCATGCATAACCCAATCGATGAATGAATATATATCTAGAAAGATAAATATACAACCTAATGGGTGCAACCAACATAGCCCTGCTGCATATCCCATGTTTTAGTCATTCTCGATTGATGAGGCTAGAGGCTAGGTCTTTTCCTTTATGAATAGCAATCCCACTTAATGTGCTCATACTGTCCTCCATGTAGCAAAGTATTGCCAAGATTCATCTACACAAGTTGTTTAGGATAAGAACAAACCGATGGCACTACTTCTACTACATCTATTTTGAAATCACACTCACGAATAGCAGTGAGTAGCTCTTGCACTTCAAAGAGCTCCATCTTCGATTACCTTCAAAGTATTCCAATTCGAACGCTTATTCTGGTTCGAAGTACTTTTCGGATAATAAATCAGATCCCGATCCCTTCAAACTGAAAATGATAGTTTTTAAAACTGACCAACATTTGATAGTCCTTCAATTAAGTATCAGATAAAAACCAATTCAACCAGAGATGTAATTCCATAAGGGAAATAACACTGGTTAAGGACAATGTAACCGCTAAGCCTCTTTAATCATCTCATTACTCTAAACCATTTTGTAAACACTTATATAAAATAATTTTTACTAGGATATTCCCTAAAAAATTTCATTTCCCACTTAGAAACCCTTTCGTATACTTATATCAGCGATTTAGATATAATCTCAAAATGCTACATTTCTACTACTCGGAAAATGTACCCATATACTTATCTCAATGGTATAAGCATATTCACAATCTTAAGAAAGATTTCACTTCAAAACTATACTTAAATTTGGATTAAAACAATGCCATTTTGTAACATGTTAGATTTTTGATCATTTAATTTTAAATGTTTAATTAATTTTAAATATTTAAATTATGAGATTTCTGGAATTTAATAATCTGATTTCAAATATATTTAATCATTTAAATATTTAAATTATAAATTAAATATTAATTAATTGAATTTAATAATGTTATTTAGCTCCTTTTAATTAATAAATAATAATGATGAATTCAGTTTATAAATTAATTTACAAATATAAATAGATCGGATAAATATCGATAATTGGATCGAAAATATAAAGCAATATTTAGATTTGTGAAATTAACATTCTAGGGCACTGTCTCAGATTTTGATGAAACTCTTTCTATTATATCTGGAACAACAAACTGTTGAACGCGATCGAGTTTCCTAACGATTGGACATACCGTTTGGTCGTGTGAACTCGAAATGCATAGAAATCAATTTTAAATATAATTTGATATACAAATCTAACTTTTGAATACTTTGAAATTAGGTCTCAAAACTTTTTTATGTTCCCTATTATTTGAGTTTTCTCACACTGGTTGTAACGACCAGTAATTTTATCACTTTGAAAATAAGATATTTAATTTATTTTAAATATTCAAATATAGAATTTTCAAAATTAATCATCATGTTTTATGTGATCAATAAGAATGATAAACTTATTTTTAAAATTTCATTACAAAATCATGAAGTTTGGATTTTCATCGAAAAGCGACAAAAGCCGGTTTTCGATAAAATTTAATATACAGTTAAAAAATTGTTGTAAATGGTAAATAACTCTTTTTAAAGGTTATATAATGATATGATAATAATATAAATTTGATTTATGATGACTTTATAAACATATAAATTTATTTTATAAAAGTTGACAAAATTTGTCGCACGTTTAAAAAACTTGTTTTATAAAATTTGATTTACAATATAAATTTGTTATATAAACATATAAACATTTTTTTTTCATAAAACTTAATTTATAATATAAATTTTTAAGTATTGATAAAGTCACTAAACAATATTATTTTTCCAAAACAAGTTTAGAAATTTCTAGAATATCCTTAACAAAAAATAAGCACAAAAAGACAAACATGTCAAAATCAAATCTAAACAAAATCTTGCTTTATTTTACTTAATACTTAAGTGATTAAGACATAAAGTTGTAAAGTGAAAGGTGATGGTAAGTGTGGAAAAATTAGTTTACTTAAAGGTTAAGTGAGGGCACTTATTCATTTTAAGTTATAATATTTTATTCCAAAACTTTTCCTGTAAATATCACCTTCCATTCTCTTATTTCTTCACACCTTCTCTTCCCTCTTTTCTAAAGCTTTATTCTTCTTCTTTCTTAGAGTTTTAATGGATTCTTCTCTTCTCTTAACTCATTAACTTTCTTAAAAGCAATGAATTTAATAAAAAAATAGTTAACTGAAGATAAATATTTGAGATTATTAGCTTTCTTAAAAGCAATGAATCCAAAAGTTTAATAAAAGAATAGTCAATTGATATTGAATTTTTAAACACTTGAACAAGGCCAACTTTCTTAAAAGCAATGAATCTAGAATATTTGGGATGCCACGGCGTCGGTAAGGGTTTCTAAACACTTGAACAAGCCAAAGGGCATGATATTGAATTTTTGAAAATTTAGCAAATGAAATATTTTGCCTAAGGTTATATTTTATATGTATAAAGGTATAATTTTAAAACTTTATATAGTTATAGAGTGTGTTTGTTTGAATGTGACAATATTTATTTACTACCACTATTATATGATTTGTTGTGCTCGACTAAATTAGGAGCATTGATTACCATTTGTTGATTGTTGATTATTTGTGTTTAGCTTATTTACAGGCAATTGGTGTTTGAATTTATAAATGAACCTCTTGTGAATTAATATTCACAATTTGACTATAAAGTGTTCGGAGAAAATGTTAAGTTAAAATTCATCTTATAATAATGGTGAATTAAGGGTTAAACTAAAATAAAAGTTTGTTTACTATAATTTAAATAGTGGGATAAGATATTTAGAGAATAAATATTTCAGAAAATTCTATTATAATAAAGGGGAATTATTTTAATATAGAATGGTTTTATATAAAGGAAATTTTATAAGTTTAGTTTATGAAATGTGTTATAAAAAGGATTTTTGAGTCTAAATTCTTGGAATTTTTGAAAATAATTTTAAAGGGACTTTGAGGAATGAAACGATAGTATTTTTGGAAGTATTTAGAAGTAAAAATATTTTGGAAAGTGAACTTTTAAGTGGAATGTATTTTATTTGGGATAACTCAGAGGAAAACATCTCAATTAGTTTTGTGGTAACCTGAATAATCAAGTGATGATCAGATGTTTACTTAGGCGAACGTTGTGGAGTACTTAGTAAATTATTCTCTTTAACATTGTGCGATCGAAATGAGTTAAAATCTGAACGAACCCAAAGTGAGTTTTAATAAATAACTCGTTTAAAGTTATTATATTATATATGTAGTATGATTCCAAAGATTAGTTTTTGAAGCTAAAATCGAGTATATAATTTTTTAAGTTCTCTTAAAGGTAATTGGTTTCAAAATATTTTTTTTTTTTATAAGAGATTGTTTGATAAATAGATTTTACCCTTAAATAAAATAAGGAATAATTAAACCCAAGTTTAAAATGAGTCCAAATTTGGATAGGAAGATTTGGATAAATATTGTTTTGTTAAAACCATATAATTTTAAAACATCTAAGTTGTGTAAACTATTTGCGGTTTTTCATGTCAACCCATTAACACTCTAAGTTAAAGAGGTTTAGAGGTTGACTCAGTTTAAAAAGACCCAAATTTTGATTAGATCTTCACCTAAATTGTGGAAAGTAAAATAAAATTTGTATGCACTCTTAGATTATATAGGAGTATTATACAAATAAAGTGGAATAAGTTATTATTTGATTTTTCATAAAGAAACGACTTTATAAAATATTTTTAAACTTAGTTGAAATTTATGAAATAATTCGTTAATAATTTTAGTATTGAATAAAATACTAAATGAAAATTTAATTGATTCAAAAAAATATGTATAGTTAAGAAAATAATAATTTTAGAGTATAAATTTAATTTTGTTCGAATGAATTTGGATAATCTTCTAAGCAATAACCAAAAGATGTCGAGCAAAATGATACATTTAGTGAATTATTTATTTTTTCGGACAATCAAGAAAGTTTTGAACCTAAGTTAAGATTTAGGTATTAGTCATTTGACGTTTTGAAATAATGTTTAGTGATAGGTTTTCCCTTGTGGAATTTGATTGATTTAATTTGACTGAATTTGATTGATTGTGTGGTTTTATATATCGTTGTCTATAAAGTTTGAATTTATAGACAAAGGATTTTGTATCATAGTTATCAGAACCTAAATCTCGGTGATTTTAAAAAAAAAAGAAGAAGAAAAAAAGAAAGAGATTTTGGAAAAGATATAATATTTTTTCACTGTATTTGATATTTTTAGATGAACCGAAATACCATTGGATGCTTCATGTTGTTTTGATTCTAGAGTTTCACCATACTTTATAAGGAGGATCCCCTCCTTGTCATTTTTATTTTTGACTTAATTCCCATCTGAGAAATTTGAAAATAAAGTTTTGAATTTAAAAACCCAGGCATTTAGATCAAAATTTGTCATTTGAAATTATTGGATGTACAACATTTGTTACAGAATATTCTCTGTGTTTTGTCACCTATGATTGTGATATTGCTGTTAGTTGCATGTAGCTTTATTATATACTAGAGTTGCATGTAGATTTATATCATGCTAGTTTTTGAATGTAGAGTTACATTATATTGGTTATATCTGCCCGATTCTCTTTTGGATTTCATAAGTACAGCTATTAAAGAGATTTCTATTTGAATCTTGTCACCTACATTTGCATAGAGATAATAAATTACTTGCCAAAAATATATAACAAACATAAAAAGATATGTAATAAATTATGAAATTTAAATTGTTTGATGATTTTATGCCCCCAATTATGGATAGTCACTTGGCTTTTGTTTTCTTTGGTTGGTTTAGAACCTGTAGAGGCAATTTGTAGTTGTTCCGATCAAGCCGCGTAAAGAAGACATAGCCGAAATTTTCCATAAAATTTTAAGATTTAATTAATAAGTTAAATAACTCATTTAATTAATAGCTTTAAACTTAAGGGCCTAGAAATATTTTCTTCCCTGGGAATTTTGAGGATGAAATTCATTTAAGGTGGGGGAGAATATAACAACCTAGAATTTTGATCATTTAATTTTAAATGTTTAATTAATTTTAAATATTTAGATTATAGGATTTCTAGAATTTAATAACTTCAATTAAAATTTGATTAATCATTTAAATATTTGAATTGTAAATTAAATATTAATTAAATGGATTTGTTATTTAACTCATTTTAATTTATAAATAATACCGATGGATTCAATTTGTAAATTTTGTTTACAAATATAAATAGATCGGATAAATGTCGATAATTAGATCCAAAATATAAATCGATATTTAAATTTGTGAAATTAACATTTCAAGGCATTGTCTCAGATTTTGATGAAACCAATTCAATTAGATTCGGAATAATAAATTATTGAACGCCGTCAATGTAACAACCTTGCTTTTGGAGATTACTTGTAAATATTAAATTATAACGGTAGTTATAGTTTAGCATTGTGAATTAAAATAAAATTGGAGATTTTAAATTGTTTATTTGGAATAAATAATGAATTTTGGAAATAAAATATGAAAATAAAGTTTGGAACTTTATTTTATTTGTTTGGGTTGATAATGAATGGAAAATGATTTTTATTTAGAGAAAATGTAATAGTTATATTAATTATTATCAACTACTTCTTTTAATAACTTTTAAAAAAGAAGTGTGAGATTTTAAAGGTTGTTTATTTAAATAAAAAGAGGGAAATTGGTTTAAAAATAAGTTTTTGCTATGAATAATATTTTAAAATGGTTTGAGATATTTTACTAAGTAAGAAAATAAATTCTGAGGAATTTTAGAAGTTAAAAATGTAGACTTTTACATTTAGTTGGTGAAAATTGTGTTATTGTGAAATAAAGGATTTTAATAATAAAAAAATGCTTTAAAATATAATTAATCTTTTTATATGATATAAAATGTTTTATTTTATATGTATACAAGTTTTCATAATCTTCTTGTGTAAAACTTGTGAGAAAATGAATTTTTGTTTTTGTACAAATGTGGTTATGCACATATTTTAAGTGTTGTTTAAGAGACATTAAACCATTTTATTTTCTATTTGGGTCCAGATGGCCCATTAGCCTTAGCAAGTAATGAGAAAAGGAGAAACTTTTCGTGTACGTTCATAACATCTCTTCTTCTTCCTTCCTAAAACAAATGCAGTAAAAGAAAATCTCCATTTTCTTCCAACCAAGTTTTCAAATTTAAATCTTTTCCAAATAAATCGCTGTTCCTATCAAATCTAATTTGAAACTAAAAGGTAATCTCACCCCAAATCTCAATATTTCATCAAATTCTTATTTGAGAAGGGGTTTTTTTTAATCTACTATGTATTCTTGTTGCATGTCTATATATTGAAGTTTTGCAGGTTTTTGAAGTCATTTCCTCTCCAAAGCTTCAATCTTTCTTCAAGTTATCAAGGTTTGATCCTATCTATAGCGAGGTGAGTTCCTAAAACTCAAAAATGCTAGCTGAGCAAAGCTTAAATCGCTCAAAAATGTGAAATTCGCTGCTGTATAAAATTTTCTATGGTTGATTTTGCCTGTTCATAATCTAGTTTCTGTTGCTACTTTGGACCCTTATAACTTTTGATTCCGCAAACGAAATGCTGTCGGATTTCTTGTGTTTGGTAGCTTGCATGTTGAACTTCATTTCTGAAAAGTTTGGGTAAAAAAATGTTGTCATTTGAGTGTTCAAACCGTTGTTGCAAAATCAACAAAACACAGTTTTTCTGCCTGTAGAAACTGTGTTTTGTTGCTGCAAACATGGTCTGAGTCCATGTTTGCGATGACATAACATTTTCGTTTCTAACTGAAATTGCGTGATTTTTTTTTTGAAAGATGGTGTCTTCTACTATAATCATACCAAATTTTAGGTCATTTATACTTAGATAACTTATAGAAATATGCTGCTAAACATTGACCTAGACAATGTTTTTGCCCAGAATTCTACAGTGAAAACAGTCTGGGTTCATCTTTGAGACATCATAACTTTCTCCTGTTGTATCCAAATTACATGATTCTTTTTTTTGTTTGAGATATGAAGTTTTCTACTACGTTCAAACAATTTTGAGCTCAATCTGATGTCAATTGATCCTCTGTTTCATGCCTGAAAGTTGAACCCAGAGTGGATTTTAAGCCTGGGCACATCCTTGTTGAACTGTTACAAACATGGTCTGAGTCCATGTTTGTGACAGCATAACTTTTTCAATTTCTTTTGGAATTTGTTGATTCTTTTTTTTCTGAAAGATGAAGTTTTCTACTGTTTGCGCACTAATTTTAATATGAATCAAAGATCGTTCGACCGCCTGTTTTATGTCTGAAAGTTGAACCCAGAGAAGATTTTAGACCTGGGTACTATTTTGGCCAAGTGTTTTTATGTCCTTTTTCCGTCCTATTTTTGACATTCACTTTTGTTTTTGTGATACTTTTGAAGTATTTGAGGGCCATGATGCCTATCAATAGGTTAGCTCAGTTTTGATGAATTCAAAATTCAAAATTTGAATTATTTGAATTTAATTTGAATTTTAATTTTAATTTCGGTTTAAGTGGAATTTTGCTTATTTTTGGTCGTTTTCGAGCATGGTTTTCTCCAATTCTTTTTGAAATGATTTTTTAAAATTTAAGGGATTTAAAAATAATTATTATATAATATTTTAAAGTATTTTCAAGTATAAACCTATTTGCTCCTTATAATAAGGGAAATTTTCAAATATGGTTTCCAAATGGTTTTCGAAATCGGTTTTAAAAGCTTATTTTCAAGGTAAATTATTTTTTATAAAAATTACACGCTTTTGCACTGTCGAGCGAATGAGAAGGAGAATTAAACGTTTGGATAAAACACGTAGTATGGGATACGTGCGTTTATCCTTTCGGTTAATTCCTAACTTGTCCGTTTGATCGTTTTGGCCTACGGTTCTAGTTTACCGATGATATGAGGTGAACCTTTTATTGCTTTGTGTGTGAAATTTACTAGCGGTTAGTAAACCGTTTAGTGCGAACGGGTGGTATGGGACACACGTTAACACTTTTCGGGTTCCTTTTCGAGAGTTTGTGACACATTTGCCTGTTGACGTGCCAGTACTGGACCTTCGGGTCATTTTCCATTGCGGCGTATTTGTCCTCGGACGTTTTCCATTGCGGCGTATTTGTCTTCGGACGTTTTCCATTGCGGTGTATTTGCCATTGCGGCGTATTTGCCATTGCGGCGTATTTGCCTTTTGACGTTTGCCTTCGGACGAGGTACCTATTATGTGAAACAGTACTCGGCAAAAATAGCACGTGCAAAACCTTTTTGAGATGATTTTTACCATTGTGTGTCGTCATTTTGGAATCGGTCCTTTGAACCATTCGGTGGCGACTATTTTGGGACTTTTGGACTCTTGGGAGTTCTTTTGAGATTTTCATTGCCTACACTAGCGTGTTGAGATTTGCCTTCTGGCATATATATATATTGAGATTTCCTATTGGTGCTATTTATGAGATTTGCCTTTTGGCGTTGTATGAGAATTTTATCTCTTTGTCGACATTTGCCTTATGGCTTATGTCGAGATGGCTTTTGCTTATGTTTCCTTGGAGTTGCCAATATGGCGGGTTTGGGAATTACTCTTTTAGGAGTTTGCATTTTACCATTCCCTAAACCATTCTTATTTGATTTATGATTGCCGATGATATGAGGCATGCTACATTTTAGCGATTCATGAGATTTCTCATCTCCTTTGTGTTTTAGGCTTATTGAAGTAATAGTATTCTATCACCTAGTGTAACCAAATATGCCATACATGTTGTGTATACTCCATATGTCTATGGTTAGCTTTCTTATTGTTTCTTCTTGTTTAAGAAGAATATGACTTTGCTCTTATGCTCTATTATTCTACTATCCTTTTACTGATTCGTTTAGCTAGGCTGACCCGAGTATTTTATACTCGGGTCAGACCGAGTTGTTTCAGGTTAGCTATCAGTACGGGACTTAGCTCTGATGCATTTGCTTGGATATCAGCCTAGTACTTTTGTGTAGTTTATATTCTTTTATTCCACTTGACTCTGATATGTATTTGATTAGATGTATATAATGTGGTCTCTGTACCACTTTAGTGTATCGGTTTGTATCATACTGGGATGTATCTGTGTATATGTATTTATATATATGATGATTACTGTTCTATGATGTGATATGCATTTTGTTATTGTATTTTGTTCTGATAGATTCATTCTCCACCTATAGTTTTGTATTAAGCATTTATTGGATATGTCGGTTCACTTGAAATAGAAAAAAAATATAGAGCATTTATCGACATATGCAATAGATGTTTAAGACAAGATTATAGATGGTCGCTCCTAACCAGCCCTATTCTCCACATTAACAGACAGAATTACCGAGTAATTATCTTTGTTAATGTGGGTCTCGGGGTGGGGCGTCACAGCTTGGTATCAGAGTTGAATTTAGAAAAAAATACGATAAACACAGAATAGAAACACATATTACGATACTTCTAAGTGTTATACAAGTATTACGAATCCCTTTATCATCGTGTCCTAGACCATATTGTGTCCTTTGAGATAGAAGTTTTGGATATGTGTAGGAATATATTTTATTCCGTAGTATTCCATAATGGAATTCATAATATCTTATCTTAGGAGTAATCCTAATTGTGATTGTTCTATTCGAGTCCTCTTAGATACGGGTGCTTGACACATATCCGTATCGGGGCAATTTGTTGATGCTTTTTTGATGTTCTTATCTTGTGATTTCTTTGAGGATTCACTTGTGATTTCTTTGAGGATTGTGAATCCTGTTGAGGGGATCCGCAACATTTGGTATGATGTTTGAGGATTTTGGGATTGTTCCTTGTAACTTATCTTTTCATACAAATTAGCATGCTATTTTTCTATCTAGAGTTTGGAATGATTTGAGATCGAGTGGCTTGCGTATTATCAAGCTGCATTCTATGATTCGAAGGATCCTATATTTAGATATCCTGATTTTGGCTGATTTGTTGTTTCTTGTTCTTCGGAATGTCAATGATGATCCTAAAGTATCCATATTCACTCTTGAGTTTCGAGATTTTGATGATATATCTCTGATTCCATTCGTTGTGAATCTGTTGATTTCTGTGAGTCCTTTTCGGATATGACACCCAATCGTGCAATTGAATATTGTATTGACTTCATTCCCGATTCTAAGACCTTCGGTCATCCTTCCACGAGGATGTCCACTAGGGAAATGAGGTGATTCATTGAATTTATTTGATAATGCCATTCTTACCCCTTTTGAGATATCCTCCTTGGATACTCAATTGTTGATATACTTTATGGTATTACTTCACTTGAAGTAATGATGTGTTGTTTGTGCTCTTCTTCTCACTCGAGAAGATATCTTTCCATCACTCTTGTATCTCATAGATTTCTTTTAATCTATTGAGTGGTGCTATGGTCATTCATCGGCTTGACCTTACACCAATTTTTCATGAGCTACGAGTCGCGGAGGATGGCGTTACTCCTATCGCATTCCGCACTTGTTATTAGTCATACGAGTGGTTTGTTATACCGTTCGGAATAATGAACGCTCCAGTTTATTCCATCAATCTTGAGGATCGAGTATTCTAGGAATATCTCGTGAGTTCTTCTTGTGTTTTCGATTTTGAGAATAAGTAATAAGTTGTGTTTTCAAAATTTTCAATTTTTTTTGAAACTGAAGATATGTTTCTAAGAGAAATTGGACTATGTTTCTGGGAAAAAACAAAGAATATTTTAAGGTATTTCTTTTTAAAGAAAACGAATTTTTATGTTGGGTTGTCCGTATAGTGCTTTAAGAATTCTGGTCGATGCGTTTGGCCAACGTTATCGATAGGAATTTCCTAAACGCTCTGATGAGACAGTTAGACACGGTAAATTGAGTTTTAATAAGTAAAGTTGAAAATAATTAATATGGTGGAGTATTAATTTTTATTTTAAATTTTTAATGAAACCATTGAACCATAGTGAGTGTTGGATGAGTGGCGAGGCAATACCCTTATATTATTTAAAATTTGAGAAATTGAATATGGTAATTTAGGTAAGTAAAAGTGGATAATTCAAATTAAGGGGGTATCTTATTTAGAAGAAAATATCATTTGATGCTTTGATTAATAAAATGTGGTATTTAAGTAAAAGAATACTTTGGTTTGAAAAATAATTAAGATATTAACTGAATAGTTTAGTATAAGTTATTCATGATGGCTATAAAAAAAAAATTGTTTTGTTAATTATTTATTTGAGTAATAGTAGAGGATAGATATAAAACTCTATTTTAAGAGAAAATGAAGAAGTGTTAGTTTAGAACATTTAGTATAAATTTATGAGCTAGTTTTTGTTTTAAACTTAAATGGTATTAAAAACTTGTTGGTTTGAAATTGCAAAATTCTTTTGAAAACAAGTTTGAATTAATTATCAATTTTAATTAGTTTTATGTTGATAATTAGATGTGAATTTAATTTTTATGACAAGGAGAAATGTGAATTTGGATTGTTTTGATAAACGAACAATTTATGTGGTATAACCATTTTATATTTGAGAATAATTTTAACTTTATATATATATATCCCAAAAATTTATTTGGTGGATAATCAATAATAATCTCATGATAATGAAATAGATTAGTTATCTCTTCCAAAATGAGTTTTCATAGTTAATTGTTTTAAAGCTAGATTTTGAAAAGTAATGAAAGTATTTCCATTTAATGAATTGTTGTTTGGTGATTACATACAGTTGATCATAATTTTACATGTCTTAGATTTTTGGGGAAAAAGAAGATCGTTTAATAAATGATATAGCAAAAAGCTTGTTTGAAAATGTAGTTTGAGATTAAAATGGTTTGGGAAAATTTCAAATTTTAAATTGATTTAAAAACTGAAATTTTGTTTGGAAAAGTGCTGTACTAAAACAGCGATAACTTGGGATTTATACTTCAAATGAGTTCACTCATTTTCTAAATGAAAGAGCTTTCAGTAAGCTATAAAGTTTCTTTTTACCACTTTAAAAGATTTTTCCTTTTACTGAGCCTAAAATGGGATTGAAAGTGGATAGACATTTCTATCTCTTAAGAAATTTCTAAGATTAAGATGAAAATAAATCTAGCATAGCTTTCAAACCGTAAATCTAATTTAGATGACCTTTATATTGCTAGAAAGCATAGAATTAGTAGAACAACTTTTATTTTATAAATATTTTCAGATTTTGAGTTATTCTAGGTCAAAATTTAAGATCTTTACAGAAGGTTTTTATTTTGAAACAATTTGTTTTCTTATTAGTTAAGTGCATTCTATCTATTTTGTGAATATAATTTGGTTGATGTTTTGTATGAAAGTATATATTTCAAACTGAAATATATTATGGTAGAATCTATGAGTAAAACATTTTATTCACTTTAAATAAAAAATTTTGAGAATAAATTGGATATTTGTAAGAAATCTTGAAAATTTTCAGAACATTGAAGTTTGAGAATTTGATTTTAAAGAAATTAGGTTTTTTAAACCTTACAAATGTTTTTTTGTAACATGAGAATACCATTCTTTGAGTTTGTTTTGTCTTTGAGCCATTACCTAACATCGTGCATTATGCGGTCACTTGAGTCTGGTGGCCTTTGTAGAAACCACCGCTCATCGAATTCTCTTACCTCTCTTGTTGTCAAACTTAAGTTGGTGTGGTTCTTTCCGTAATGACACACAGAAAGTCATGATGATAACTATCTTATTGATTTGAGTCCAGGATAAAAATTGAGCTAAATCCCAACTGTATTCGAGAAAATTCCTAAAAATCAATCTCACTGGGTTGATCCTTTGGGTAGCATTCTGCTGTGTTCTTGTTTTGAAGGTGAGAAGCCTTCGAAATCATAAGGTATTGCTTATACAAATTTTCTAGTCTGCTAATCCCGACAAATATATTTAGGAGATTATAGAATTTATCGAGCAATTTTATCTTGGTCCTCTATCAATTTGAGTTGAGAGGAAATTTTTTGAACTCGAGTTTGTCTATCTTTCTTTTGATTGATGAAATAAATGAGTTGAATATAAACTCTTCTCTAGAAATTGTGAGGACGCAATTTTGTTAAGGGGGGAGTTTGTAACAACCCTGCTTTTGGAGATTACTTGTAAATATTAAATTATAACGGTAGTTATAGTTTAGCATTGTGAATTAAAATAAAATTGGAGATTTTAAATTGTTTATTTGGAATAAATAATGAATTTTGGAAATAAAATATGAAAATAAAGTTTGGAACTTTATTTTATTTGTTTGGGTTGATAATGAATGGAAAATGATTTTTATTTAGAGAAAATGCAATAGTTATATTAATTATTATCAATTACTTCTTTTAATAATTTTTAAAAAAGAAGTGTGAGATTTTAAAGGTTGTTTAGTTAAATAAAAAGAGGAAAATTGGTTTAAAAATAAGTTTTTGCTACGAATAATATTTTAAAATGGTTTGAGATATTTTACTAAGTAAGAAAATAAATTCTGAGGAATTTTAGAAGTTAAAAATGTAGACTTTTACATTTAGTTGGTGAAAATTGTGTTATTGTGAAATAAAGGATTTTAATAATTAAAAAATGCTTTAAAATATAAATTAATCTTTTTATATGATATAAAATGTTTTATTTTATATGTATACAAGTTTTCATAATCTTCTGGTGTAAAACTTGTGAGAAAATGAATTTTTGTTTTTGTACAAATGTGGTTATGCACATATTTGAAGTGTTGTTTAAGAGACATTAGACCATTTTATTTTCTATTTGGGTCCAGATGGCCCATTAGCCTTAGCAAGTAATGAGAAAAGGAGAAACTTTTCGTGTACGTTCATAACATCTCTTCTTCTTCCTTCCTGAAACAAATACAGTAAAAGAAAATCTCCATTTTCTTCCAACCAAGTTTTCAAATTTAAATCTTTTCCAAATAAATTGCAGTTCCGATCAAATCTAATCTGAAACTAAAAGGTAATCTCACCCAAAATCTCAATATTTCATCAAATTCTTATTTGAGAAGGGGGTTTTTCTAATCAACTATGTATTCTTGTTGCATGTCTATATATTGAAGTTTTGCAGGTTTTTGAAGTCATTTCCTCTCCAAAGCTTCAATCTTTCTTCAAGTTATCAAGATTTGATCTTATCTACAGCGAGGTGAGTTCCTAAAACTCACAAATGCTAGCTGAGCAAAGCTTAAATCGCTCAAAAATGTGGAATTCGCTGCTGTATAAAATTTTCTATGGTTGATTTTGCCTATTCATAATCTAGTTTCTGTTGCTACTTTGGACCCTTATAACTTTCGGCAACGAAATGCTGTCTGATTTCTTGTGATTGGTAGCTTGTATGTTGAACTTTATTTCTGCAAAATTTGGGTAAAAAATGTTGTCATTTGAGTGTTCAAACCGTCGTTGTAAAATCAACAAAACACAGTTTTTCTGTCTGTAGAAACCGTGTTGTTGCTGCAAACATGGCCTGAGTCCATGTTTGCGATGGCATAACATTTTCGTTTCTTACTGAAATTGTGTGATTCTTTTTTTTTGAAAGATGGTGTCTTCTACTGTGATGGTACCAAATTTCAGGTCATTTATACTTAGATAGCTTATAGAAATATGCTGCTAAACATTGACCTGGACAATGTTTTTGCCCAGAATTTTACAGTGAAAATACTGTCTGGATTCACCTTTGAGACGTCATAACTTTCTCCTGTTGCATCCAAATTACATGATTATTTTTTTGTTTGATATATAAAGTTTTCTACTACGTGCAAACCAATTTTGAGCTCAATCTAATGTCAATTGATCCTCTGTTTCATGCCTGAAAGTTGAACCAGAGTGGATTTTAAGCCTGGGCACATCCTTGTTGAACTGTTACAAACATGGTCTGAGTCCATGTTTGTGACTGCATAACTTCTTCAATTTCTTTTGAAATTCATTGATTCTTTTTTTTATGAAAGATGAAGTTTTCTACTATACGCAGACTAATTTTCATATGAACTAAATATCGTTCGGCCACATGTTCTATGTCTGAAAGTTGAACCCAGAGAAGATTTTAGACTTGGGTACTATTTTGGCTAAGTGTTTATGTCCTTTTTCCGTCCGATTTTTGACATTCACTTTTGTTTTTGTGATATTTTTGAAGTATTTGAGGGCTATGATGCCTATCTATAGGTTAGCTCAGTTTTGATGAATTCAAAATTCAAAATTTGAATTACTTGAATTTAAATTTGAATTCCGGTTTAAGTGGAATTTTGCTTGTTTTTGGTCGTTTTCGAGCACGGTTTTCTCCAATTCTTTTTGAAATGATTTTTAAAATTTAGGGGATTTAAAAATAATTATTATATAATATTTTAATGTATTTTCAAGTATAAAACCTATTTGTTCCTTATAATAAGGGAAATTTTTAAATATGGTGTCCAAATGGTTTTCGAAATCGGTTTTAAAAGTTCATTTTCAAGGTAAATTATTTTTTATAAAAATTACACGTTTTTGCACTGTTGAGCGAATGAGAAGGAGAATTAAACGTTTGGGTAAAACACGTAGTATGGGATACGTGCGTTTGTCCTTTCGTTAATTCCTAGCTTGTCCGTTTGTTCGTTTTGGCCTACGGGTCTAGTTTACCGATGATATGAGGTGAACCTTTTATTGCTTTGAGTGTGAAATTTACTAGCGGTTAGTAAACCGTTTAGTGCGAACGGGTGGTATGGGATACACGTTAACACTTTTCGGGTTCCTTTCCGAGAGTTTGCGACACATTTGCCTGTTGGCGTGCCAGTACTGGACTTTCGGGTAATTTGCCATTGCGGCGTATTTGACCTCGGACATTTTCCATTGCGGCGTATTTGTCTTCGGACGTTTGCCATTGCGGCGTATTTGCCATTGCGGCGTATTTGCCTTTTGACGTTTGCCTTTGGACGAGGTACCTATTATGTGAAATAGTACTCGACAAAAATAGCACGTGCAAAACCTTTTTGAGATGATTTTTATCATTGTGTGTCGTCATTTTGGAATCGGTTCTTTGAACCATTCGGTGGCGATTACTTTGGGATTTTTGGACTCTTGGGAGTTCTTTAGAGATTTTCATTACCTACACTGACGTGTTGAGATTTACCTTCTGGCGCGTGTGTGTATATATATATATATTGAGATTGCCTATTGGTTCTATTTATGAGATTTGCCTTTTGGCGTTGTATGAGATTTTTATCTCTTTGTCGACATTTGCCTTGGCTTATGTCGAGATGGCTTTTGCTTATGTTTTCCTTGGAGTTGCCGATATGGCGGGTTTGGGAATTACTCTTTTAGGAGTTTTCAATTTACCATTCCCTAAACCATTCTTATTTGATTTATGATTGCTGATGATATGAGGCATGCTACATTTTAGCGATTCATGAGATTTCTCGTCTCCTTTGTGTTTTAGGCTCATTGAAGCAATAGTGTTCTATCACCTAGTGTAACCAAATATGCCATACATGTTGTGTATACTCCATATGTCTATGGTTAGCTTTCTTATTGTTTCTTCTTGTTTAAGAAGAATATCACTATGCTCTTATGCTCTATTATTCTACTATCACCTTTTACTGATTCGTTTAGCTAGGCTGACCCGAGTATTTTATACTTGGGTCAGACCGAGTTGTTTCAGGTTATCTATCAGTACGGGACTTAGATCTGATGCATTTGCTTGGATATCAGCCTAGTACTTTTGTGTAGTTTATATTCTTTTTTTTCCGCTTGACTCTGATATGTATTTGATTAGATGTATATAATGTGGTCTCTGTACCACTTTAGTGTATCGGTTTGTATCATACTGGGATGTATCTGTGTATATGTATTTATATATATGATGATTATTGTTCTGTGATGTGATATGCATTCTGTGATTGTATTTTGTTCTGATAGATTCATTCGCCACCTATAGTTTTGTATTAAGTACTTATTGGATATGTCGATTCACTTGAAATAGAAAAAATATAGAGCATTTATCGACATATGCAATAGATGTTTAAGACAAGGTTATAGATGGTCGTTCCTAACCAGCCCTATTCTCCACATTAACAGATAGAATTACCGAGTAATTCTCTTTGTTAATGTGGGTCTCGGGGTGGGGAGTCACAGTCAAGTTTCATTATGATTGGACATATTGTTTGATCGTGCGAACTAGAAATGCATAGCGATTAATTTTAAATATAATTTGATTTAAAAAGCTAACTTCCATATGCTTTGGAATTAGGTCTCGAAATTAGTACCATTTACTTCGGAATATAGGTATTTAGTATAGAATGCCAGTTGGCATGCTTGTAGGATCTAGATTAACCCTAGAGGGAGGGGGGTTTGAATAGGGTTATAGCAAATTTTCTTGATTTAAACACAGAAATAAACTGCAAAAATAAATATGCTGAAAAGTAAATCACACACAAAATTTACCCAGCTTCGGCAACCCCTGCCTACTGCTGCATTCATAGATTTCTATTAGAATTAAACAGTATCACGCTTACAAACACTCTACTAGACTCGCAGACATTTGCTCCCGCTCACAAACACTCTACTAGACTCGCAAACATTTGCTCCCGCTCACAAACACTCTACTAGACTCGCACACCCTGCTCCCGCCTATAGAGTTTCGTTTACTCGCAAACTCTGCTCCCGCCTACAATAGAACTTTGCTTACTCGCAAACTCTGCTCCCGCCTATAGAGCTTTGCAAACTCGCACACCTTGCTCACTGAACTAATTCTAACTAGACAATCTGACACTACCTAATCCCTAGGTGGTGATTTACAAATTTTTTGACTTGAAAAAAAATAAAAACAACAATAAAAAAAACTTTAAACCCTAGTTAACAATAAACCCAAAAACTAAAGCCCTTTTAAACAAAGCCGGCCCCCTTTTACTCTAGCCCGTTGTCTTCTTTAGTTTATTTTGCTCTGTGAAAACAATTGTCGGCCTGCTTCCTTTCTTAGTTCTGAAATTAGGGCTTTGCTTTCGTTCTCTCTGCTCTGGAAATTAGGGCTTGAAGTCGCCGGCTTTAATTCGATCGATCCAGTGATGTTTTGCGTGTCGCCTTGATCGATTGATTCCTCGTTGCTTACGCGGCTGCTTCTTTGATCGAATTCCTTCCTTACTTCGGTATGTAATTATACGCTTATGCTTTTACTGATTTTATGCTTGCATGAATTCGATCGTGATTCGAGTTGGATGATTTGTTCTTTGTTAAGCTCGAACTCGAATGAATTTGAGATTGCCGATGATGATAGTTTATATAGGGTTTGTAACCCTAGATTTGCGTTCGTACAATTCTCTATTTGAATTTATCTCGGCCGATCGTTTATGCTTGGATGCTTGCGATTTTGATTGACCTTTTCATATGCGTATAATTTTGTTACTTGCTTCCCACGGCTTGGTTGACACGGTTTTGATTATTGACTCGTTCAATATTGACTTCGGCCTTTTTTTGATTTTGTGAGTTTCTGGCTTTGGCTTGAATTTATCTCGAACTTGCATCCTTCTTGCGGCTTGAATTTGTTTCAATGTGTTGTTTACCCTGCTGCGTATCACTGCATTTTTATCACTGGTTGTGTTCCGGTAGTACTCGAGTCTCTGTTGATGCCAGTCCCTTGATCCTATTGTCTTCATATACTGGTGACATGTGCATTTGCCTTTATTGCTGCATTTCAACCTGTAACTTGAACTTCACTGTCCGCTGTAGTTTGAACTGTGCATTTGGACTTGAATCTGTAACCTTCCTCATGTATACACATGCATATGTATGTGTGTGTGTATGCTTGTGTTGGTTCATTGATTTACTGGTATGGTTTGATTTGCTACTGTTACGGCCTATAGTGTTTACTTGAGTGTTGCTTCAATATGCCCTGGTCTGGAATAGCTTTGTTGCACTGCCTGTATTCATTGTAGTGTATGTTGTACTTTGATCTAGTTGTGCACTTGCCCTTGATATTGTAGTCTCTCTGTACTTGTAGTTGTGTAGTTTGCCACTGACTTTGGTTCTTCGCATGTGCATATTGTATTCGATACTGTTGCATTGTTCCATGTACACTTTGAGTTCTTGCAGTTGATTTGGTTGTTCCCTGTACTTGTGCATTGTTGTGTCTGGTTCGTTGAGTTCTTGGTTGTCACAGCTCTATATAGTTTGGAACTGTTAGTCGAGCTTGCATAATTCATGTAGCCTTGTGTTGAACCCAGTTTTACAGCTCGGGTTTGACCTTGTGCTCATGTTGTATTTTTCAATGTTATTGCACGTGAGTTGAACCCGGTTTTTCATTTGGGTTTGACCTGTGCTCACCTGTCCCTGTAAATCAATCAAGTGTATATATCGGCGTGCACGGCCTTGTGGCATATACAGTAATAATACACTGTGTATGTCACAAGTTGTTCGTGTATGATGAATTCAAATTTAAATTATGACGAACAACCCAAATAACTGAGGCAAATCTTATTTTCAAAATCCATTTTATTTTATTTTAAACTGCAAAAATATTTCCTTTTCAAATTTACTGCGTTAGTTTATATTTTTGCAGATTGCTCAGATGCTGGATTCAAACTGGAATGCAGTTGAAGATAAATACGAGTGTGAGTGATATGTAGTGAGGTGAACTGTAAATATGTAATTGTGATGTATTGTAATCAAAGTTGTATATGTATAGTGAGAGCTTGAAATTGTACTGTTCAAAAATGTAATAAATATTTATTTGAATAAAATATCTGTTTGAATTCAAATTCTGTGTAATTTATTTTATTCAACAAATATTTATTTAAACTGTGAAAAATAGAATAGTATATTAACAAATACATTTAAATGAATGTATATATGTTTATTATCATCAAACAAAAATCATATAAGCGCATATTCAACAATCTCCCCCTTTTGATGATAACAAACATATATTTAAGATTTTGAATGTATTAAATGTATTTGATCGTTCAATTTGCTCCCCTTATTTGAATGCTTCCTCTCTACATGATACTCCCCCTACATATATGCATACAAATAAAAATATGTAAATGAGCCTATATGCAAATGAAAAATTATTTGACCTTTGCTTGATTCTATTTGACAAAATCTTAACTTTTCTCTCCCCCTTTTGTTATCAGCAAAAGAATAACAGTGTTATAAAAATAGGGATGAAGTGACAGACATGAGTCAAACATTTAACTCAATTGAATATAAATATCAAATTTCAATAAAACTCAAACAAAAATCATAATTACCCTTGTCAGGCGCATATTCCACTTTCAGAAGTGATGGGAATAAAATCATAAAAATCATACAGTTCTTTCTATTTGTGGTATATTTATTTCGGAAAATTTGAATATCTACTAACCATGCATAACCGTTATGACTTTTAAATGAGATTAGTAGTATTCCAATTATATTTAAAAAATGAAATCAAGTATCTTCAAACCACGCATGACCGTGAGGACTTTTAAATGAGATTTGAATCAACTTGTCTATTAAATCAATTAATTTTGATATGCGTTCCATACATGCATAACCGTGAGGACTTTTAAATAAGCATGGAAGCACATAATCAAAAAATCCAAGTAGTTCACCCATGCATAACCGTGAGGACTTTTAAATGAGAGTGAATACTTTGGATATTTATTTTTTATTGCTAAAAATATAATAAATTGAAGCACAAATGATTTCCTGTTTCAAAATAATAAATTTAAGAACGAATACTTTCCTTTGTAAACTACCACAAATTTTCATACTATATATGATTTTGATGAGTGATGGTCGATAGAAAGATGGTAGAAATAGAAATGATCATGGAACTTTTACCCAACAAGAAGTTTTTATAACTCTTGTTATGAAATTCTAAAGAAATTTTCTAATTATACTTTCTCGAGTTATAATATATGATAAATATCAACACTCATCACTTTTTCAATCACTATTCATCTTTTCGATAATCAAAGGGAGTCAGATTAGTCAAAATAGTCATTTAAAATCAAATTCAAAAATTATAAAATCAATTTTTTTTTAAAAATGACTAATCTGTAAATATGGTCAAACATGATTTTCTCGAGGGGGTTTTATAAGAAAATTTTCTGCTATTTGAAAATTATTTTAAGTGAAAAATATGCAGATATTTTCTTTGAAAAAACGATGCAGCAAATGAATGTTTCAAAAATTAATCACGTTCCACTAATAATTTTTCTATCAACTATATTACCAGTGTAATTTGCATGTGAATTTAAATTTCACTCAATATTCACTCGTTGGACGTCAAAGACCAGATTTGTGAAATTTCAACAAACTATCTCAGAATGAAATTTGAAATGAAGCCATGTTCACACTCAAACAAATATCATGGTGTTAATTTCAGACACCGTAGGATAAACAATTATATTCATGAGCAATCAATAGTCAATCAACATCATGATTATTTCAAAAAAAATAATTTCTCGACGTTTCAACAATTTCTTAAAATCCTTTTTAACAGCTTTCACATGAAATCGTGCAAATTTACAAGCAGTGACCAAATATATCTACGTGTAGCATGAGTAATCAAATACCATCATTTGACCGAACAAATTTATATGGATTAGTTCAAAGTTGACAATCTGATTGGTCATCATTTAAGCACAAATCAAGGTCATAAATAAGAACAAGTCAAAAAATCATATCAATTAAGAATAAGTTAGAATTAAAGACATCATCACATTACTGGCTGATTTAATTCAGATTGCGGTGCATATTATCACATTTAATATATCGTTCAAAACAATCTTACCTGTTTTACCTTTACGATAGTTTTTCGTGATTCCCCATTGTGATTCTGTCACCTTTGTACTAAGCTAAGGAACTTTGCTTTGTCGCCCGTTGTTTCTGGAACAGCCAAAATCCAGAGAACACTGTTGTAGTTTCTTAGCCTGCCACCATGCCTACACGATGAAAGATTTATGTGACCTATTTGTTTTTATAGGTCCATGATTGTTAGTGGCAGAATA
Organism: Allium cepa; assembly: GCA_030765085.1. Taxonomy (NCBI): domain Eukaryota; kingdom Viridiplantae; phylum Streptophyta; class Magnoliopsida; order Asparagales; family Amaryllidaceae; genus Allium; species Allium cepa. The sequence continues at coordinate 351,486,397 of CM060928.1, forward strand.
TGAAAAATATGTTTGTGAAGACCCAAAACTATTTATATATGTTCCTTTTGGCACCCAAATTTGTTGGACTTTTAGAGATTTTATATTTGTGCCTTTTGGAACCCAAATTGGTATAGTTTTCACGTGTTTGGGTCTATACTAACAATTATTTTGATTGTGTCCAAATTTTCTGCAAATCGTGCACATTAAATTGACTTGATTAAATTTTGTGTTCCTATGACTATGATGTCCAGATTGAGCAAAGACACTTTTACCTTTATCATCATCTTGTGATTTCCCAAAACCTAGTCCTTTTCTATTGTTAGCAAAAATTTGATTTCCCAATAACATTTTGAATGATTTTTCTCCTTTTGAAAAGTTATTCAGGGATTTCTCAAGATTTTGGACTTTGGTTTTTAATGTTGAGTTTTCAGTGACAAGTGAGGTGCATCTATTTATAAAATCATTTTTCCTAGTGTCAATGTTTTCTTTAAGACTCAAGTTTTCTTTTTCGAGATTCTCAGAGTTATTCTTAAGTCTTGTCAATTCTAAATCTAAAATTTTACATTGGTTACATTCTAGGTTTTGAAAATTTTCAAGTTCAGTTTCTAACCTAGAATTTTCATTGCGAGTTTCCTCCTTTCAGATTTCTGTTTTTCAATTTTCGATTCAAGACTATCAATTGTTTTAGTAAGATCTAAGCACATAAAAACAAGATCTCTATAGGAATACTCACCTGCCTCACTAGATTCCTCGGAACTTGCTTCTGAGTCTGATTTCGCCATAAGACACAAGTTAGCCTCCTCCGAGCTGCTATCCGAAACTTCCTCTCCTTCTTCATCATCCCAAGTTGCTGCAAAAGCCTTCTTTTTCTTTTTCTTTCCTTTGTTATATTTGAGAAGTGGACATTCTGGTTTGATGTGGCCAGGCTTGTTGCAGTTATAACACGTCAGTTCATCATCGGAATTTTCAGAGTCTTTTGACCTATTGCCCTTTGTTTTCTTCTTGCGTGGCTTAAATCTTGATGAGTTTCTAAGTTTATTGACAGCCATTGCAAGCTCTTCAATTGGATCTACTTTATCTTCATCGCTCTCTTCTTTGCTCTTTAAGGCAATCGTCTTCTTCTTTGGTTCGGAGTTGTTGCGTTCTTCCTTTGCTTTTAGCTCAAGCTCATATGTCATCAAGTTGCCAATCAACTCCTCCATGCTTAGCTTACTCAGATCTTTCGATTCTTGTATTGCTGTGACTTTTGCCTCAAAGTTCATCGGTAAGACTCGTAGTATCTTCCTCACAAGCTCTACCTCAGTGAATACCTTCCCAAGCGCTCTAGCATTGTATACCAAGATTGAAAAGCGTCCAAACATGTCTTTTATGCTCTCGCCTTTGTCCATCACAAAGTTTTCGTATTCATTGCTGAACAGGGATAGACGAGACTCCTTGACTTGAGAAGTTTCTTCGTGTGTCACCTCCAAAGTGTGCCAAATTTCATGTGCTGTTGTACAATGAGAAATTCTATTAAATTCATTTTTATCAAGAGCACATATCAAAGCATTCATGGCTTTAGCATTTATCGTTTTCAATTTCTTATCGTTAGCATCCCACCCATCCTTAGGTTTAGGAATCTCAGTATCACCAACGATTATAGTGGGAGGTTTATAGCCAGTTTCAATAATATCCCAAACATCATAATCAACAGAACTAAGATAGATACCCATCCTAACTTTCCAATAAGCATAATCGTTCCCGTTAAACATGGGTGGCCTAACAATAGATTGCCCCTCGGTAAAAGCACTATTCGGTGAATTCATGACTCTAGAGTTAAAAACAAAATACCAGGCTCTGATACCACTTGTAGGATCTAGATTAACCCTAGAGGGGTGGTGAATAGGGTTATAGCAAATTTTCTTGATTTAAACACAGAAATAAACTGCAAAAATAAATATGCTGAAAAGTAAATCACACACAAAATTTACCTAGCTTCGGCAACCCCTGCCTACTGCTGCATTCACAGATTTCTATTAGAATTAAACAGTATCACGCTTACAAACACTCTACTAGACTCGCAGACATTTGCTCCCGCTTACAAACACTCTACTAGACTCGCAAACATTTTCTCCCGCTCACAAACACTCTAGTAGACTCGCACACCCTGCTCCCGCCTATAGAGTTTCGTTTACTCGCAAACTCTGCTCCCGCCTACAATAGAACTTTGCTTACTCGCAAACTCTGCTCCCGCTTATAGAGCTTTGCAAACTCGAACACCCTGCTCACTGAACTAATTCTAACTAGACAATCTGACACTACCTAATCCCTAGGTGGTGATTTACAAATTCTTTGACTTGAAAATAAAATAAAAACAACAATAAAAAAAACTTTAAGCCCTAATTAACAATAAACCCAAAAACTAAAGCCATCTTAAACAAAGCCGGCCCCCTTTTACTCTAGCCCGTTGTCTTCTTTAGTTTATTTTGCTCTGTGAAAACAATTGTCGGCCTGCTTCCTTTCTTAGTTCTGAAATTAAGGCTTTGCTTTCGTTCTCTCTGCTCTGGAAATTAGGGCTTGAAGTCGCCGGCTTTAATTCGATCGATCCAGTGATGTTTTGCGTGTCCCCTTGATCGATTGATTCCTCGTTGCTTACGCGGCTGCTTCGTTGATCGAATTCCTTCCTTACTTCGGTATGTAATTATACGCTTTTGCTTTTACTGATTTTATGCTTGCATGAATTCGATCGTGATTCGAGTTGGATGATTTGTTCTTTGTTAAGCTCGAACTCGAATGAATTTGAGATTGCCGATGATGATAGTTTATATAGGGTTTGTAACCCTAGATTTGCGTTCGTACAATTCTCTATTTGAATTTATCTCGGTCGATCGTTTATGCTTGGATGCTTGCGATTTCGATTGACTTTTTCATATGCGTATAATTTTGTTACTTGCTTCCCACGGCTTGGTTGACACGGTTTTGATTATTGACTCGTTCAATATTGACTTCGGCCTTTTTTTGATTTTGTGAGTTTCTGGCTTTGGCTTGAATTTATCTCGAACTTGCATCCTTCTTGCGGCTTGAATTTGTTTCAATGTGTTGTTTACCCTGCTGCGTATCACTGCATTTTTATCACTGGTTGTGTTCCGGTAGTACTCGAGTCTCTGTTGATGCCAGTCCCTTGATCATATTGTCTTCATATACTGGTGACATGTGCATTTGCCTTTATTGCTGCATTTCAACCTGTAACTTGAACTTCACTGTCCGTTGTAGTTTGAACTGTGCATTTGGACTTGAATCTGTAACCTTCCTCATGTATACACATGCATATGTATGTGTGTGTGTATGCTTGTGTTGGTTCATTGATTTACTGGTATGGTTTGATTTGCTACTGTTACGGCCTATAGTGTTTACTTGAGTGTTGCTTCAATATGCCCTGGTCTGGAATAGCTTTGTTGCACTGCCTGTATTCATTGTAGTGTATGTTGTACTTTGATCTAGTTGTGCACTTGCCCTTGATATTGTAGTCTCTCTGTACTTGTAGTTGTGTAGTTTGCCACTGACTTTGGTTCTTCGCTTGTGCATATTGTATTCGATACTGTTGCATTGTTCCATGTACACTTTGAGTTCTTGCAGTTGATTTGGTTGTTCCCTGTACTTGTGCATTGTTGTGTCTGGTTCGTTGAGTTCTTGGTTGTCACAGCTCTATATAGTTTGGAACTGTTAGTCGAGCTTGCATACTTCATGTAGCCTTGTGTTGAACCCAATTTTACAGCTCGGGTTTGACCTTGTGCTCATGTTGTATTTTTCAATGTTATTGCACGTGAGTTGAACCCGGTTTTTCATTTGGGTTTGACCTGTGCTCACCTGTCCCTGTAAATCAATCAAGTGTATATATCGGCGTGCACGGCCTTGTGGCATATATAGTAATAATACACTGTGTATGTCACAAGTTGTTCGTGTATGATGAATTCAAATTTAAATTATGACGAACAACCCAAATAACTGAGGCAAATCTTATTTTCAAAATCCATTTTATTTTATTTTAAACTGCAAAAATATTTCCTTTTCAATTTTACTGCGCTAGTTTATATTTTTGCAGATTGCTCAGATGCTGGATTCAAAATGGAATGAAGTTGAAGATAAATACGAGTATGAGTGATATGTAGTGAGGTGAACTGTAAATATGTAATTGTGATGTATTGTAATCAAAGTTGTATATGTATAGTGAGAGCTTGAAATTGTACTATTCAAAAATGTAATAAATATTTATTTGAATAAAATATCTGTTTGAATTTAAATTCTGTGTAATTTATTTTATTCAACAAATATTTATTTAAACTGTGAAAAATAGAATAGTATATTAACAAATACATTTAAATGAATGTATATATGTTTATTATCATCAAACAAAAATCATATAAGCGCATATTCAACAACGCCTTGATTGGAGTTCGAGAATTGTGGATATGTAATGTTTGATATTTTAAAATAAAATAATAACATAATCTACTTTTTAAAGCCCATACCCTCACCACACCTTCTCACGTCTATGCACATGCCCTCCTTCTCTTGTAGAACATGCATGTAAACATAAAAGTGTTCGCCTTTTGAAATCAAAACTTCAAAATTCAAAATATGTTTATTAATTCATTAAAAATCATGATTTTGGATTCGTTGAGCTCGTATGCTCAAGAGCTACTTTCCCATATGCTCGATATTAGTTGCGTCATCATTTGGGTAGAGGCTGTTTGGGATAATGAAGCTAGGACTATAGGGAGCAAGGCTATGGTCGACGATAGATTAAGGCGAGGTAGGATTCATGTTTCTCTAGCCAAGGAGCTCGTTTCGACAGAGTTTGGGAGTGTTTGGGGCAACATGGAGCGGTGCGACATTTTTGAGGGCTGCTAGGGACCCATTTGGTCGTGACTTCAAAGGGAGGTGTGGCTTTGAATTGGAGGTGTCGAACGGATGGAAATCGCGTAGAGAACTTCAACGGTGAAAACGATTCATCAAACAGAGGTCTGGAGCTCTGTACCATTGCGTTTGTATGCACGACCATGGTGGGTTATATTATCCTATACACGAATGAAATTAGGATAAAGGAGAAGATGAATTAGAAGTTAAGTGGGGATTAATGTAATCGACTGATAATTAGTGATTAATTTAATTATTTAAAATTCGATAACTTATTTATTGAATAAGTTTTGCGCATAAAGTCGAATTCGAATGCCATCATTTGCGTTGGACTCATAGCGATGATGGCTACGCAATGTAGTTGGTTTGGTTGGATTTGGAGTTAGTGGATTCTTTAGCTAAAATCAAACGCCCATCCGATTTTAGTCCAATCCAGAACTTCTCGGTGAAAACTGAAATCAATGTGAGTTTATCTCACATTCAAATTTACTATATCATATCTGTGATGCTATAAACTATTATTGATTGCTTAGATGTTAGTTAAATTGTTTGATTGATTGCTTGGTTGAATTTTCGTTTGGAAAGTGGATGACATATTAACTTGATTGTTATGAACCCATACGATTATATATAATGTCCTTAATTATTGCTTTGCAGGGAGAATTTGTAGAGAGACGCTAAGGGGTTTCTCGCCAATAATTATTTATTTCAATGTGATGTTGTTATATTTGATGTTTAATTGAAATAAATCTTGATATTCCATTTAATTTGTTAAGTAACGTTATAGCGATTTTGTTATACCTCTATTTATTAATTATTATCCCTAAACCCATCATGTGTGTTTTGAACATGAGCTTGTGGTTTCACTAAGCAAAAATTTAAAATTCATTAATAATTTTGATTAATGATAATTTAAATTAATTAATCATTTTAACTAATGAATTTTGAAATAATTAACCAATTTAATTAATGATGTTTAAAATTGGTTTATCTCTTGATTTAAATGAGATTGGATTTAATTAATCATTTTAGCTAATAATTATTTGAGTTTAATTAATTATTTTAATTAATGATAATGGAGTTTAATTAATCATTTAATTAATGATATTCGAAATTAATAATCATTTTAATTAATGATATTTAAAAGTATTTAATCATTTTAAGTAATGATATTTGAATTTAATTAATTATATTAATTAATGATATTTGATTTTAATTTATCATCCTAATTTCTGATATTTGAATATAATTAATCGTTTTAATCAATGATGTTTGAAATTTATTAATCTATTTGATTAATGAGATTTGAATTTATTGAAGTCATTTTAATTAATTATTTTTAACTTTAATTAATCATTTTAATTAATTAATTGTTTTAACTAATGATTTTTGAAATTTAGTTAATCATTTGAACTAATGATGGTTTATAGCTAATTAATCATTTTAACTAATAATGTTTGAATTTAACTAGCCCAATAAATTTATGATTATTTGAACTTAATTAATTTTTTAATTAATGGTATTTAAAATTTATTAATCCTTTTAGTCAATGATGTTTGAGATTAATTATTCATTTTAATTAATGATTATTTGATTTTAATAAAACTTTTTAGTTAATGAAATTTAACATAAATTAACTAATTTGATGAAAGTGTTTAAAGTTAATAAAGTGATTTAATAAAGATTTTAAAGTTAATTCACTGCTGATATAAAAGTGTTTGGAAATAATTGACTATTTTATTAAAAATAATGAATTTGTTTATTTAAAAGCGATTATAAATGGGATTAATTATCTTTTGGGATAATTAATATTTTTTTAAATTTATAAAGGTATTTTTTTCTTTTAGGATAATAGATATCATTTTAAATTTACAAATGATGGTTTAAAATGAGAAAATCCTTTAAAAGAAACTATTTATAAATAAAGCTAAGTGAAAATTATTTTAGGTTTATAGTAAACAATGTTTTATTGGCTTTTGTTTTTTATCCTTTTTTTAATACACTTTGTATTATTAATTTTGTCTTAACAACGAACATTTTTAAAGAGTATTCTGAACATGTTTTTACCAATGTTATAATATGGAAATCAAGCACAAGTTTAGTTTTTAAAGAGTAAAGTTCAATTTCTGTTATGAAAAATTAATTCCATAAACAATATCACTTATATGGAAATGATCTAGTCATACTTTTAACGCTAAATATTGAGGCTTGGACTCATTTCTATCTTGAAGGTTAAAAATGTCATCAAGGCGATGCCTAGAGGCAACCTATCTAAACTTGTGTAACAACCCGAAATTTTACTGCTTTGATTAGTAAATATTTAATTAATTTTAAATACTCAATATATAGGTTTTATAATGAAAATAAACTCATTTTAATTAATTAATAACGATGGTGAAATCGATTTCATTTTTTTTACCAAATTAAATAGTTCATAGAAAAACAGATGATATGACCGAACAACGTTTTCCTAAATTTTGACCTTTCGACACTGGAAAGTTGTCGAGAATGTTGTTCGTCTTGGTGCACTATATGTACATATATATAAGAGTTAATTAACTAAATAATAATACACATAGAATTAAATTATCTTATATTAATTTAGATTAGTTAGTGATGTGACAAGACACAATTTTAAAAATAATAAACATTTTATATAAATATATATTAAGTATTATGACATCTTTTATTTGTAATCATTAACTATAATTATCTCTTGTCGTATCTTAGTTAATTAATAATTAAACACACAAACACACACACACCCACACATACATACATACATACATACATATATATATATATATATATAAAAGTGATGTGGCTAAACATAATTATATATACATATAAAAGAGTGATGTGATTAAATATAATTATATATATATATATTATGAAAGATTTGCGATGTAACTAAATATAATGATGATATTGGAAATTTGCCTATAAATAGCCATATCTTTCTCCATTTTTCATCCACTTTCCATCAACCTTTTCTTCCTCGTTTCTAACTCAAATAGAGTTTTTTTGAAACCGTGTGAAATTTTACTGGCTATAACATTCTAGTTTACCACCTTTTTAAATTTCTATCTTAGCCATGTCAAAATACACAATCTTTGTAAAGCAAATTTTCACCAAGAATTTCAAGTCTGGAAATTACCCTTTTCTTTTGATCATGACTTCATAATCGAAAATGAATGGTTCTTTTTTCAAAATGATAGAGAAAAGAAATTCCAATAATTTCCTCTTCGAGTGCTTTTTGAAATTCCATGAGTAGATAACCTAAAAATCAGTTGCAAAATGACCTATTTTTGGGTTTATTATTGATAAATAGATGTTTATCCAAAGTCGCTCTACATTACCAAAACATGTCTCACTTCCTTATTCATGCATGGCCTAGTCTACTTAGTACATTTAGGATTCAAGACTCCATCTTTTTGCTTAGGAATGAAAGTGCTAGGTCGTACTCAAGTCAGTGAAAGTTTGAATAGCCTTCGATGAGTAAATTTCTTAACATTTTGGGAAAGGATTTGCATTTATATATATGGTTGTTATATGGTTGTATTTGTGATATTATTATTTGGATTATGGTATGGTTTGGATGTATATGCATGTGATAATTCGTGGTTAGCATTGGAACTTTGAATTGATGATTTATGTGGTGTTTTAGTTATAAAACCGTGATATTTGGCTTGGAATTGGAAGTGATATGGAAAGTTAGTAAATTAAATTAGTAAATGGAAGAGTTAGTAAGCAACTAGTTGGAAATTACGGGTTTCCATAGTGATAGTCGCTATGGACGCAGTTCGTTTAAAAATATGATTTTTGCAAAGTTACGTTTTTATACTTCAAATTGTTTTGTAAATGGTTTATAAATTAATAATGATATTTTAAAAGGTAAATTAAGGATTTAATAACAAATTTTCAATTGATTATGTTTTGATAGTTAATAATTAATTGAGGATTAAATAAGGGTTATTAACTTTTATTAATTAAAGGTTGGTTGTTAATTAATTATCTTTTTAAGTTAAGATTAATTAATTATTAATTAAGTTAGTTAATTATGTGTTAAGTATATGATTTATTTTTAATTAACTATTATTTAAATATAGGATTAATCACTAATTAATTATTAATTAAGTGTTAAATTATTTTTAAATTATAAATTAGTTAAGGTTTAATTTATAGTAAATTATTTATTAAAGTTTTTGGTTTGTTATTTAAATTCAATTAAGGATTAATTAATTAACTAATTGAGATTAATAAATATTTATTTATTAGTAAATATTTAATTAGTTATTTAATAATTAATAACGGATTATTTTAGATTTAATTAATAGTAAATTACCATTAACTATTTAGTTAACTTAAGTTAAGATTCAATTAAAATTAATTATGATTTAAATAAGGATTTAACTTATAATTAATTATTTTTAAATGGGTTTAAATGTTTTGACTCCTTTGGTTTTCAAAAGTAAATTTTTTTAAAGGTACTTCTTTTTTAAAAGATGATTTTGAATACAAGTGATTCAAGTATGGATACCATTAAGAAACCATATAACTGTGAATGAGTTATGATATAGATCGTTGGGTTGTTTGGATAGTAGAATAAATCTTCGCTCTGCTATGAAATTGATTGTTTGTTTGATTGGTTGTTTGACATGTGTTAGCGGAATAAATCCCCGTTTTACAATAAATTGATTGTTGGCTTGTTTGTATGGACATGTGTTAAGCAGAATAAATCCCCGTTCTGCTATAAATTGATTGAATTGTTTGGACATCTATTTAGCAGCATAAATCACCATCCTGTTGTTATGTTATTTGGACTTGTATATGCCAATTAGTTATATTGACGTGTTATTCCCTTATTGGATACAAACTATAGTTACATATATGGTAGCTTATGTAAATAATTATTATGTGATTTGGGAATCAAATTGTAATTAAGTGGTAACTTAAATTAGTATCATCGGGACTCCTAAGCCTCATTTGAAATTTATAAATTATGGTTGGAATTTACTTTAATTCTTTAATCAATTTGAGGATAAGGTTTTATAAATTGTTTTTCAAGTTATATAATTCTTACAAAGGTATTTATAAATGATAACTTGTTTATAAAAAGGGGTTTTTCTAACATAAAAGGGTTATTAAGATGTTTTACAAATGATGTTTTGTAAATGATATTTATAAAGGATATTTTTATAAAGGAGTATAGAAAGGTTTATATAAAGAATTTTAAAAATAGGGAAAAAGTTTAATTTAACCCGCCTTTTTACAAGGCCACGGACAGGCGGATTTAACCAAATCGACTATTCATTTGTCGAAACTGGAATATGATTGACTGAAACTAGCTGGATGGATAGACGGTCGGTCAGGAATAGGTTCGATGTGCATGGCTCGACACTGAGGAGAGAGCAGGGTGATTTGGTATTGATTGTCGCTCGGCATAAGGCATGGTTCGGCATTGCTTGCCGCTCGGCAAAAGGTGTGGCTCGACATGGGCTGCCGCTTGGCGCTAGGCATCGTTTGGCATTGGACATCGTTCGGCATCGTGAGTCGCTCGGCATTGGGTCTCGTTCGGCATCATACCTCGCTCGGCATTGGAAGTCGCTCGGCATTGCATGTCCTTCGGCATCGAACCTCGCTCGACATTGGTAGGGACAGGGTCGCTCGGCATTGGTGAGATGGATCGGCATTGGACGAAGATCACTCGGCATTGGTCAGGTCAGAATCGCTCAGTATTATTGGTACGGCTCGACGTTGTATTAAGGCCGGTGTGGCTTGGCATTGTGGAGGTATGTGGCTTGGCATTGTGGAGGTATGTGGCTCGGCATTGTGATGGTATGTGACTCGGCATTGTGGAGGTATGTGGCTCGGCATTGTGGATGTATGTGGCTTGGTGGAAGGTCTTGATGGGCCTACACCATGCAGAAGCCCAACAACTCAAGATTTGCCTATAAATATAGCATATGGAGGTTCAGAAAAGGGATCTTCTTCTGGCTCTCTCGCTTTCTATTTTCTAAGGCTGAGGTTACTCTGCCATATTGTAACTGTAATCGATTATTACAGCAATAAAAAGAAAACTTATGGAGTGGACGTAGGCCGGAGTTAGTCGAACCACTATAAAACCTGTTGTTCTTTACTGCTCTCATTTTAATTTGGATCATTCTTCAAATTATTGCTCTCTACATATATTCCATCTGTGAGTTGTGACTGTTATTTGGTGCATTCATCTGGATTCGGGTGTTAGTGACCATTTTTGGTGCTAACATTTTAGCGCTTTCACTGAGAAAGCTAGAACATAGGAATTTTGGAGCTTGAATTTTGGATTGAAAAGCTTAGGAATTCAGATTTTGGAATGCAATGGCTAGACCACCAACAAGGAAGAAAGCAGCGGAAAGGAGCAATCAGGAAGGAAGTCAAGCAGCCTCTTATGGAGCTGGAGAGGACCATGCATCCGTCTATATAACTCGGGACGAGATGCAGGTTATGATGAATTTTATGTAGGAGCAGATGATGAAATGACAAGAGGAGATGATGCAGGCTCTTCTTAAGCAATTTGGACAATCAGGAACTGCAGGTGCTCAAGTTCTTGGAACTGGACCAGAGGGACTCAACCGGCAGGCCGATGGAGTGGTTCAACAGGGGGTAGCTCCCAATCAACAAATGACTAACAATCTGGATGGACCAAGACTTGGGGGCACACCACCAGGTAATGCTGGACTAGTTCATGAAGGGATACTGGATGATGCTACACGGCCCGACTCCAGTAGGAATGCCGGAGTACGTGATGAGGAATATGTGCCAGAATTTCCTCGGGGACTTGGAGGGTAGTTTGGAAACGTGGATAGGGGGCAACCCTTGGTTAGAAACACCAGATTGGTTGACATTATCAGGCGAACTATTCATGGAGGTCTGACAAACAGGGATTCAGAGGAAGTCAACAAAAGTCCGTTTACCCAAAACATTAGGACGGCTAGAAATCCGTCCGATTTCAAATTGCCCACTCTGGAAGGGTACAACGGGAAGAAGGATCCAACTAACCACTTGATGAGGTACACTGGGCATATGGAAGTGCTGGGGGCAATAGAGGAGGTTATGGCCCGATGTTTTCCCCTGTGCTTGGCCGATATAGCTGCCATGTGGTTCAGGCAGCTGGAGGATGGATCCATTGGAACGTGGATGAAACTGATGGACGGGTTCTCAAGTCAGTTTTGAGTTCACATAAAGAGGCCAAAGAACATGATGACGTTGACGTCGGTTAAATATGTGGCGGATGAATCGCTCAGGACATTCTTAACTCGGTTTAATGCAGCAGTTGCTTCGGTGGATCGATCAGATCAATTAATGGTTCTGATGGCTGTGGTATCAAGTGTCAGAGATAAATCGAATTTCAAAGTATCATTAATACGGGACCCACCGTTGGATCTTGGGGAATTCTTCCATGAAGCAGAGAGATTTCTTCGACAAGATGATGCATGTTTGGATATGAGGTCAAAGGAAGTAAACCTGGTTAAGGATGGAGGACTACCCGACGAAAGCTCGGGTAAGGACAAGGATAAAGGGAAAAGGAAGCGCTGGGGAGAACTAAAGTTCTCCACTTACACAGGACTGAACGCAACATTGGAATGGATATTCTTGGATACGCGAGATCGCCTTCCGTATCGAAGGCCGGCAAGGAGGGAACCCTCAAAACGTGAAAGGGCATCGGGAAGGCACTGTCTTTTTCATGACCTGGATGGGCATGATACTAACAGCTGCCGGCATTTTAAGGACATAATCGAGGAGCATGTTAGGAATGGTCAGTTACGACAATATGTCGGAACTCGGAAAGCGGCGGTGGAACTGGAGCAACCACTATCTACCTTGAAGACGGGGGCGTGAGGCCCAGTAATGGTGGCCGGTTAGTCATCAACTAATCTTGATGGTTTGAAATAAGCAACAAACTATGGGTAATCGGCTAAATCACTTACTCATGTACGGGGTTAGAGATAACCCTCAGGCATGCTCTGAGATGATGGTTTACCGAGATGCCTCGGTTTGTGAAATCTACGTTTTCCCTTTGACTTGAACATTTTCTTTTTCTGGTTTGGTTTTGGAGTTTAGTTTGAACCCCTGTTTTGCTTGTTTTATGGTTTGGATTTTTGATATGGATTTCTGATTTTCTGGTTGGATTTGGATTTTGGATTGGATTTTCATCAGATTTTTCTTTGGGTATTGGCTAAAAGGTCGTTGAGCATGGACTATGCTCGGTAAGTGTCCGGAGAGAGCAGGATTCGGCCTAGGACTTAGGCCCCATGTTATCGTTACTATTTCAGGTCGTCGTGTATAGACAATGCTCGGCAAGGGTCCGGAGTGACCAGGATTCGGCCTATGACTTAGGCCCTATACTATCGGTTACTATTTCAAGTCGTCGAGTATGGACTATACTCGACAAGGGTTCGGAGCAACCAGGATTCGACTTAGGACTTAAGCCATGGCAATTACTCAATATCCAGGGACACTAGACCATGGTCGTAAGGTGTGGATTGTGCTTGACAAGAACCTAGAGAGGTTATGGACATGAATATCGGCTATGAACGACAAAGGATTTGGATATTGACTCGGAAAGGTCTTGGATTCAGTTATTGGTTATTGGATATGTATGAAACATGGACTTTGGATGTTGAATTTGAGGCTATTCAAAACACACCTTCCAACAGCAAGACATGTTTTGGGGGGCAAGTGTTAACCCGCCTTTTCATAAGGCCACGGACAAGCGGATTTAACCAAATCGACTGTTCATTTGTCAAAACTGAATATGATTGACTGGAACTAGTTGGATGGATAGACGGTCGGTGAGGAATAGGTTCGAAGTGCATGGCTCGACATTGAGGAGAAAGTAGGGTGATTCGGAATTGGTTGCCGCTCGGCATAAGGCGTGGTTCCGTATTTCTTGCCGCTCGGCATAAGGAGTGGCTCGGCATTGGTCGCCGCTCGAAAAAAGGTGTGGCTCGGCATGGGTTGCCGCTAGGCATCGTTCGGCATTGGACATCGTTCGGCGTTGGACACCGTTTGGCATCGTGAGTCGTTCGGCATTGGATGTCACTCGGCATCATACCTCGCTCGGCATTGGAAGTCGCTCGGCATTGGATGTTGTTCGGCGTCGAATCTCGCTCGGCATTGGTAAGGACATGGGTGTTCGGCATTAGTGAGATGGCTCGACATTGGACGAAGTTCGCTCGGCATTGGTCAGGTCAGGGTCGCTCGGCTTTGTTGATATGACTCGACATTGTATTAAGGCCGGTGTGGCTTGGCATTGTGGAAGTATGTGGCTCGTCATTGTGGAGGTATGTGGCTCGGCATTGTGGAGGTATGTGGCTCGGGGGAAGGTCTTGAAGGGCCTACACCATGCAGAAAGCCCAACAACTCAGGATTTGCCTATAAATACAACATGTGGGGGTTCTGAAAAGGTATCTTCTTCTGGCTCTCTTGCTTTCTATTTTCTAAGGCTGAGGTTACTCTGCCATTTTCTAACTGCAATTGATTATTACAGTAATAAAAAGGAAACTTCTGGAGTGGACGTAGGTCGGAGTTAGCCGAACCACTATAAAATCTGTTGTTCTTTACTACTCTCATTTTAATTTGGACCGTTCTTCAAATTATTACTCTCTACATATATTCTATCTGTGAGTTGTGACTGTTATTTGGTGCTTTCATCTGGATTTGGATGTTAGTGACCATTTTTGGCGCTAACAGTTTATGAATCATTTTAGACATTTGGAAAGAGGTTTATAAATTAACTTAAAGGTTTACAAAAGTGGGTTATAACTTTATTTTTGAAAGTTATAAGTTAATTGAAATATGAGATGAATTTTTAAAAGGGAATTTTTGATAAAGGATAAGCGGAATGTTTTATTTGGAAGAAATGTTTAGTTATTTAACATGGGATTTGGAAAGAAGAAAATGTTTGAATTTTTTTTAAATATAGTTATACCGATAATATAAGTATGTGATTTTGTTTCAAGGCATGAAAAGTAAAATGTTTTGGTATTATACATATAACACCGAGGAAAATATATAAATGTTTCCCATGTATAAAGAATATGTAAGGGGTTTGGAAATAGTGTTATGAAAAGATCTTTTGATCAAATTTTATAAAGTTGTTTTATTAATCAAAGAGAATTAATAAAGTCTTAGTGGATCATATATGGAGATTAAACCATAATCGGATGTTTGTTTATTTGATAGTTAAATAACCAACTATCAAAACTGGGCCCAAAACGTAACTTTGGAAATATCTGGGAGAAACACAAGAATCATATGGTATTGTTACCGTCGAAGGTGATATATTGTATGCATAAACTTGTTTCATTCTTCTATGATGAATGATAAGGAAATCCATCCACTAACGGTTAGGAGGTGAACTCCACTCTTGTCATTTATTTGTTTATTTCCTAAAGAACCGGGGTTGAGTTTATCGAAAATTATCGAAAGTTTTTATAAAGAAACTAGAATCAGATATGTTATCCGAAAACCACTTCGATCCAACCCAAGCATTGTGAACTGAAGACATCATGAAGAGTATGGAATCAAAGATAGAGAGGTGAAGTGCAAGGGCTGATTGCTACTAATCCTGAGGATGATTCCAAAATAGATGTAGTAGGAATAGTGCCTTCAGTTTCATTAAGACTCAACATGGACTTGTATGGACGAATGCTATCAGCACATTGCCATTGGAGGCATGTTATTGAAAGGTAATCGTAGCCTCAAGCCTCATCAACCGGGAATGACTAAAATAGAGGAGAGGCAGCAGGGCAATTTGGGTAGCATCCGTTAGGGTATGTCATCGCCTTTTAGATGACCATTCATATTTCCAGATTCAGTTGTGCATATGAGCTTGGTAAAACAGTTGGGAACAACCAGGTTATGGCATATTTGGTACTATCCAGCAAGGGGTAGGGCGGTCCTGTGTTCGTAGGGGTCGTTAGGTACGATCTCAATACATTGTTCTAGAGGTGTACTATGATGGACGATACCCCAATATCCCAATATTTGTTTGAATCCATTCTCTAATATGAGCTTTACGGTTTTAGTTATATACAAAATATGTTGGAACATGAGATGTAAGCATTCCAAGTATTTTAATATTTTACTTTGAACTCTTAGACATTCTAATATCATTGGATTTTCTATAAAAGTATTTTGGTTATTGTAAGGCAAAAACCCTTCCGTGTTTATATGCTGCGAGATCTTATGAGATACCTTTGATTTCAAAGGATTTTTCAAGGTAATAAATCAATAAAGTGTTTTTGTGATTTGAGCTTGCTCATGCTGGTATTCTATACTGACTTGGGCATTATTTCCTTATAATGCTCGGGTCAGACGGAGCATGTTTTCCAGGTTAGCTTTAGATGCTTTGGAGCTATGGAGTCGAGTTGGAGGTCTAGGACATACTCTTGTATTTTAGATATCTTCCATTGTGTACGGTTATGTGTAGTTTGTTTGCTGTTGTAAGGATATGTGTTATAACTGTCCAACTCTGATATGTATATGTATAAATAAAAGGTCTCATATTTTGTAAAGACTTGATTATATTATATATTATTCCGTTGCGTTGTGAGATTCCATGTTTTTCCTAGTTCTTCTATCTCCTTTCTTTCCCTTAACAATCTGTCTTTCTAGCACTTAATTGTTGGGCATGTTAATACCGTGATGTATTAATGTCGATTTTTGGTGTTCAGAATGGTGGGTCGTTACAACTTTCCTAGCTTCATCTTCAACTAAGAAATAACATCTGTTTGGAATTAATGAGTAGTGTTAAATATATGATATTTAATTTCCATATACGATCATTTTAATCGTCCCCAATAGTTGATTTATTAATTATCGGATCTAGCTTCCTACTTGGTGTATCGTCACCTTAAAAACGATTTTCTTCTCTTTTGAGCTTTATTATCTTTTGTTTGAAATAATTAAACCTAGAGCATGAGAGCAAGCCAAGCTATTTGGGGTTGCTCTTGTTAAAAGGGTATTTTTATATCTCATATAATTTGAATTCAATTGTGCACTTAGATGTGGAAATATTTGGATTCTTGGTAAGGTTTGGCGGGGTCCGGCATGGTATTATCCGAGAAGTGTCACAGAGTATATGAGCTTCTCAGAAGTATATTACTAGAGGTATACTTCAATGAGGGTGCACCTTCCTAGTCATTTGTTGGAAATTTTTCTTTCCTTATTTGAATCGAACCTTTGAATCTGCGTTTCTTTAATTGCAGTGGGGAGCGTCAACCACTCTTTAGGGTGTTTAATTATTGGTTTTTGTCTATTCTATCAAATTTGGACTGTAATCTTGTTTATCCATTCTGTCCAGTTTGGATTCTACTTTGATTATTTTCATTCTTTTAAGTCTAGTTTTTGATAATACTATTTATGCCCATTTTTATTTGGATTTGTTTCTTCTTTTTTTATCACTACTCTTTCCTATATCGATGTTATTCTCGTGAGGTTAAAACCCGTTCCATGTTAGCGGCATGGCCTCATAGAACTTTTATATGTTCCTCATTATTTGAGTTTTCTCACACTAGTATTTCCATACTGATCCGGTGTTATTTTGTTGTAATGCTCGGGTTAGACTGAGTATTTTCCCAGGTCGGTTTTAGTGTTATGGAGGTCTTGGAGAGGAGGTGGAGGTCCACCAATCGTAGTGTTTTATTTTCCGCTGTATTATATGGTATCCATAGCAGCAATTGTATGGTCATGATTCTATAACTATCTAGCTGATAAGTTTTAATTCTAACTCCGATATACTCTATTTTTTCAGAGTGACAATTTTTATCGTCCTTGTTATATTATGTGTTGTTGATTCCGCTGTAAAATTATGATTTTCTCCGTTCTCCATTCTATTCTTTTTATTTACCCGAACAATCTGCCCATTTGTCGATTGGTTGTTCGACATCTAAACACAATGGTAGTATTCGGTGTCGACTTTCGATGGTTAAAAAGGCAGGTCGTTGCAATTTTAAATAGAGATAGCAATAATCCAAACACTATTCCTTCAGTGTTAAGCATGCAAAAAAGAATATTCCATACCACCATAATTAAGAATGTCATTTTCGAAAAGTCAAATCACTGTTATAAGTGATTCTTTTATAAAATTTCCTTTTATAAAATAAGCTCTAGATTCATTTACAGAATTCCTTCCATAAACTATTATTTATAAATTCCTTTATAATATATATAACATAATTACAGCCTCCTTTTATAAGTTCCCAAATTTATTTAATAAATCCTTTGTAAACTTCTTTATATTATTTATAAATCCTTTTATGAACCTTCTTTTATAAAATATCATTTATAAACTCATTTTATAAATTTCAACTTATTTGCAACTCTATTATAAAACTCCAAATTTATTCTATAAAATCCCTTTCATAAACTTTCTAAATAAAATAAAATAAACCCTTTTTATAATAAAATGCCCAATTATAAACCAAATCCCAATAGACAATAAACTCAAATATAATTATAACTCATATTTTTCCACATATTTCAATAATTGCACAAATGGAATTAATTATTCCAATTTATCAAAATGATTTTGATTTCCTTTTGATCTATCTGCCGCTTATAAATTTTCGTTAAATCCATACAGTACCATTTATAAATCCATTCTTTAATGTTTCAACATTTATATAAACTGATTCACAAATATCTATTTTCAAGATATTTATACCTTCTTTTAAACATATTCTCCCCTTTTAGAAACAAAAGATAACTCCTTTAATTTATTTTTGAGAAATAACATTAATATTATAATAATTTCTATAAAAACCAATACTTCCCAACATAATTAATAAAACATTAGCTTATATATATGTTTATTAGAAAGGAAAAATAGAGAAGTTGAAAAAAATAGAAAAGTTTAATAACTTTTAAATCAAAATATCACAGGAATTCCAAAAACAGCCAAATTTAAAAATCCTTTTCCCAAATGAAAAACCATTTCCAAACCAATCCACAATAATATTATTTCAAAATACTATATTAAGGCCAACAATTACTACAAAACTTAACTGATGCTATTGTTAACTTTTTTAGAAAGGTTTAATTTTCACAAATGTCGGTATCACATCCAATATATCCAAACAATCACAATATTTCAACATTTAGAAATATATTTAATAGGAATATAACTGTTACTCGGCACTTTGGCCCGGCTACATGGCGATATTCGTAGAGCCTGTGGATGAATCTAGACGGGACTCGAGCCGATAGAGGATTGAAAGTATAAGAGATCGGTGTAACTTAAGTTTGGATTAGCCTACACACATGGACCGGTATGCTTAGCACTGGCTCGGCCGAAGTGGTTTGGCATTAGAGTGTAGACGTGGTGGTTCGTCCAAAATGAGTGAGACAAAGCGGTTCGATCGATATGGTTTCGGACTTAGTGGGTTGGTATGGATGTGATCGGCCATGGTTGTTTGGCCAATTGTGGTCCGGCCTTAGAGGTACTACGCCATGCATCACCCAACCAAAGAAGAAATGGCAAGGCGATTCGGTCGATCGTAGTTCGGCATGCGTGGTTCGGGTTTGATGGGTTAACATGGGTCGTTCGGCATACCTGGTTCGATGAACCCTACGGAGGTTAAAAATTTCTTTGACCAACAACAGAGTGACGCAACTAACATTCCTATTCTTCGAGTAGTCCACTGCTTTCTTTGAGCTCCTTGAGGGTTTGCTCCGAGATAGCCACGGGACAATCCCTTAATCGGCAGTAGGTGGGTCGGTCAGTGTAGGTGGTTCAGTCTACCTAATAGCTATGGGCCGAGCTACCTTGGTAGTGGGCATGCATGGGAGGTCCAACATATATTCATCTATAAATAGAGCGGCAGGGACACTGTTGAAGGGACCTTTTGTGCGAACTCCAGGAATACTCTACCATTTTTTGTACTCACTTCTCTTATGTTCAAAATTGCATTCAAGTTGTTTGTTTACGAATTGTATTTGTAATCAAGTAATTGGAAAAGTAATAAAGATCATATTCAAAGTGGACGTAGGCAATTACGCCGAACCACAATAAATCTGGTATTTCCTTTTTTGCTGTTCTCTTTACATTCAATTGCTTTATTCCTCAGTTTTGATTTACTTTCTTTATTGATCCCTCTACATAACTCTATTCAAGGGTGTTAGTAACCAATTTTGGTGCTAACATTTTGGTTCTTTCATGGGAATGTGCATTTTCAGACTGTTAGGATCTACTTTGTCGCTATTGGATTGAAGAAATCCCTCAAAGGAGATCCGAATTCATTCTCAAGAGTCTATAGATTCTATTCAAAGTTCCGACTGATAACTTTATGATGGAAAGGCCATGTTCCAGATCATCCTCCCATAATGCAGATGTCAATGAGGCCGCTGGTGTCTAGCAAGTGGGACCCAGCAATCAACAAGCTAACCCAGGCGTAGGGACCGCCACCATCCTAAACCAATAAGAAGTTAACACCAGGGAAGAGTTCAATGAGCTGATGAGAGAACTCATGGAAAGCAGGAGACAACTTAATGAGCAAATTCAAACTAACGCCAATCTCATGACCCAGAATGTTCAGCAACAGCATTAGCACGCTGGAGGAAGCCCTGCTTCCTACTCGTCATTTTGACAGCTCCACTTCGCCAGATGAACATCACAGGCGTAGAAGCCGTGGGATTGAAACAACACAAACAGGTGCAGCAAAGAAATCCAACAGAAATGGCCCAGGTTCCCTACCTGGGACCTTGGCCCTTCGCCTGCACCTGGGAAATCGCACTCAAGTTGGAATGGGAAACTTAGGATCCGGAGCATGAGTGGGAGTTGTTCCACCGACTCGCCAGGTTCATAGCGAAGCAAGTCCCAAGGACATGCATTTGAGAGATCTCCAACCGAGGAGGCACCAGCCGGAACGGTCATCCAGGACGGATTCCAACCTGCCACCTCCCATTCAAAAGTCCGCTACGGTCAGACAACTGATGAGGGAAAATCAGGGCTTATCCAACAATGATTGTGGCCTATCTAGGAGCCATATTCCATTCATCGATACCATCCTACAGGCCGAGTACCCTCGAAAGTTCAGTATGCTTAATATTCCAGCCTATGAAGGGAAGACTGACCCCCGACAGCATGTAATGAGATATGAGTGGATGATGGATTGGCATGGGCTAACGATGCAACTAAATGCAGATGTTTCCCAATAACCTTATCCGGAATCACTACCATGTGGTTCACCAGACTTCCTCCATGATCGATTTCCAGGTTTGATGAGTTAGCAAAAAAATTAGTTAGCAATCTGACAGACCATGAAATTCTTATGATCGTGATGCGAGGATTAGATCTAGACTTAGAGTTTAGTAATTAGTTGGCTGGAAAACCTCCGACTACCTTGGAATGCTTTTATTCAAAGGAGAACCAATTCATGAGAAGGGAAGAGGCCAGGTGGACAAGGCGAAGTAGTGCGACATGGCCTGGCAAGAAGACGGTGCAAAGCAACATTGCGTTAAAGAAATCTGGCAACAACTCTGGTAAGGTCTAGGTCAATGTTCAAAATAAGCTAGAGTAGTCTAAAGGATCCGGAGGAGGAAATTCCAAAAGGAAAAGGGAAGCATGAAAGTGGAAACCAAGGATTCCAGCCTACAATGATAAAATCCTCTAAACACATCTCTGGTGAATATTTATTTATCAACTTGTAATACATTCCAATACCGAAAGCCACGCCCAAAAGAATCCACTAAGGAACAAAAGTAGACTGGGAAGTTTGTCGCTTCCATGAGACTTACGGGTACAATACCGAAGAATGTAGACACCTCCATAATACTATAGAAAAGCTGATTTGACAGAAGAAATTGCAACTATTTGTTAAGAATCCACAGGAAGGCGGATATGGGACATCCGACCCCAATCGTGGGCAGGCCCTACGTCGACCTGAGGAACCTATTCAGACTAGAGGTAAACTAGTCAAAAACAGGATAGTCACTGGGTCTCACCCGGTAGACAAGAGTTGGCAAGAAATGTAATTCTATGCTAGTTCCCGAAAGCATGTGGATTTCGAATGCTGCTCGAACATAGAAGACAGAACCCTTACGAAACAGCAGCGAATGATGATGGATGGTATAGTATTCAAGAGCAGGGATGCTGATCAGGTAAGGGCACCTACCATTGACCCAATGGTCATCTCAGCCACGATTACGCCGGCACTTGTGAGAAGGATACTGATTGATTGTGGGAGTTCTGTGAATATTATCTTCAAAAAGGCGTATGATCAAATGAAGATGGAGGCAATTGATCTGAAACCATCTAAAGCCCGCATTCACGGCTTTAATGGTGCAACCACTGATGCGATAGGTTTGTCGAATTGCCAGTTGAGTTAGGAGAAGGTGAACGTAGGAGGGTATAGTTCCTAGCGTTCATTGTTTTGGATGTTGATTCCCCGTATAATGTTTTTCTGGACCGACCGGCCCTGGCGGAGTTTGGGGCAGCTTTGGTCCCGTGGTGTTTAACCTTGAAATTTTTGAAAAATAGAGGAGTTGGTGTAGTGCATGGCGATCAAGCAACTGGTCGCACATGTTATGTGGCTGAGTTGAGGGAGGCCCAATGAGGAGAGAAGGGAAAGGTCATGAATAACTCTGTCTGCATCCATGTTGCTGAAAATTGACAATTAATGCTCGAGCCTTGGCTTGGGCAACAGGGTTGGATTTATAGGGACATAGATCCGAGAGACGATGATGAAGAACCTAAGGAGGCTAAAGTAGCACCTGCTGAGTTGACGAATGACATTCCATTCGGCCATGATGACCCATCACGGGTGCTTAAGATTGGATCACAACTCAGCCCTTCGATGATTGAGGATCTTACCGATTTCCTCCGACTGAATCTGGATGTTTTCGTTTGGACCCACTCTGATATGTGCGGTATTTCTCCAACCATAGCAAGTCATATGTTGGACATTGACCTGAAGTATATGCCAGTGAAACAAAAGAGGAGAGGTATCGATCCGTAGAGGTCTGCTACTCTTAGAGAGAAAGTGGACAAACTTAAAGCCAATGGGTTCGTCCGTGACGTCCTCTATCCTGAATGGGTATCAAACCCCATACTGGTGAGAAAGGCGATGTAACAACCCGCATATTTTACGATTGTATATTTAAATGATTTATTTAAATAAAGAATCGATTGTGGGATTAAAGTTCGAAATGCTACGTTTTGTAAATAGTCGAATTAGGACTCGCGACCACTTCCATTGAGTCCAAAATGGCGTTTGTGACCTTTTTGAGTATAAACGTCGATATGTTTGGAGTTGAGTAGGATTTTGCTATTTTTCTATTTGGCTTTGGGTTTGGATTTCAGCCCACTAAGTCATCTAATACCCTACCTCCTCCTCCAACTCCCCTTCATTCATTCTATTTATTTCCTAACACTCAAGCTAAAGGAAAATGGGGAAAGAAAGAGAAATTAAAGTTCCTAAACCCTAGATTACTAGGAAATTCAAGATCCAAAATCAAAAAGAAACTTAGGTAAGCATCCTCTTCTTCTTATCTACCTCAATCTCTCTCCAATTTCTAGAAAATCCTATAACCTAATTTAGGTAATATTTTCATTTGATCATAGATTGAGGGTTATTGAAGTTAAGTGGAGGAGTGATTGATCTTGCCCTCTTTTAAAGCTTCTCATTTGTTGTTTTTGGGTTTAAAGGTGAGTTCTTGAACTCACATCTATGTTTATAGCTTTTATTGTTGTTAGATATGAATTCCTAACATCCATTTCATGTTCATTTGCTATTGATTTGAATTGATTTGGTGAATTTTTCAATTTTAGTGTTTTGAAGTCAAAATGTTTAAAGATCCTATCTTGTTTGTTTGGACGTGATATTCAGGGGTATCGAAGAACCTATAAGGCTGGGTTGTCGCTTGGCATAAATCCCTAATCTCCATCGCTCGTCCAGTCGCTTCCGAATCGATTTGGCCATCATTCGCCTAGGCAAATTCTACCCAGGTCCAGGTGACCAGACGTTAGGTTGAAAAACTCAGACGTCTGGTAGGGGTCCCTGGAAAAATTATATAAAGAACTCAGAAAATAAAATGGTAGACAAAAGAACCAGATGTCTGTTTCAACCAGTCAGACGTATGGTTAGGGGTGCTGGAGATTTTACAAAAAAGAAGAAATATAAAAAAATGGCCGAACCTTAGGTCAGACGTCTGGCTAATCCAACCAGGCGTCTGATTCTGTGAAATACTACCATTTCGCCTATTTTTATGTGGATTTCCGATTTTTATCGATTTATATTGATCCGATTAGTTATTTTCGTTTATTATCAACTTTGAAGGCTGCATTTCTGGATTTTTGGGAATATCCATTTGATGGATTTGATATCGATTTCTATGGTTTTGATTCACGTCATCAAATGTGAATATTTGGTTATTGATTGTTTTTATAATCATTTCTGTGATTTGTCACTTTAAAATACAAATGTTTCTATACTAGTAATAAATATTCAAACTCTTTCACAAAAATGATTTCAATGTTATTTCTAATACAAAGCTCGTTTTTAAAACCATTTTCCAATCTATTAGTATATACAAACATTTACCTCATTCGCATGAGAAATCTAATTAAACGACTTAGCGAAACAAGTGTATGATACGCTTGCGTTTTCTTTGTCGGTTAATTCTTGGACTTGTTCGATTGAAATCTTATGACAATTTTCGAGTGGAAATCTACAATCTGTTCGTAAATAATTAAGTTAAGCCAGTGGTTATGGGACATGAAGCTAAACTCTTTTATTTACTAGCATAGTGTAATCTACACTTCTTAATGATCGATGATGATCATTTTATGGATTAGACTAGCGATATGCGATGTCTTTTTGTGCACATGGAGGACTGTACCCGGTTTTATGGAGCTTCGTCTCATTTTTTGGGGATAGCGACCCTTGGTCTTTTTGACTTTTCCTGGAGCAATCGGCTCAATGAGTTCGGTACATAGGGAGTATCTTTTTAGGTGCGTCGATGTTCGGCTCAATAGGCATGTGCATGGGGCGTATCTTTTCAGGTGCGCTGATGTTTGACTATGCATAGGGAGTATCTTTTCAGGTGCATCGATGTTCAGCTTATCTGTCCCCATGGGGGCAGTACCTTGTATTTTCATGGGATAGCGTCCCATTTGTGATACACATGTCGGTGAGTTTTCATGCTCCTGTTTGTGATAGGCCTTCTCCTTTGCGGTTTATGGATTTCTAAATGTAGAATTTATGTTTCACCAATTTTTGCGATTGGCATTGATATGTTTTGTTAATAGTTGTGGTTTGGTGAATAAAATAAAGAACATGATGTTCTTTTTGGTGTTTGAGAAAAATAGAGATATTATATGATTTTTGTTGTTATCTAATGTATGCTTGTCACAGTATGGCATTATTTATCACACATTTTTGTCCTATCTCTTATCCTATCTCATTTTATATGATATTATAGCTAGACTAATCCGTTTATTATTTTCTTCTTAAATAATACTCGGGTCAGACCAAGGTATTTTAGGTGCTTCTGCTTGACTATTTATCAGGGTCTGTCATCTGACTTTTGGCAACTACTTAGCATAGTGGTTTTTGCTTTTATACATTCGAGATAGAGACTCTTTGATATATACATATTCTTTTGTCTAGCTCTTTACCTATTCTTTTGTGGTGTAGTGGATCTTGTATGACCACTACTTTGATGTACACTTTTATATGTTATATTCATATCTGTTTCTGCCTTAGTGATATGAATACCTATGACAGATATATGTTATGCTTACTTTATATTTGTTTTCGAAGATCACACAACCACTATATAGTAGTTTTGAGTTTGTAATTGATGTGTCAGATTTCCTCTTGAAACGAAATGCATATAACACCATCTGACATATCGGTACTCGCACAAAGTAATTACATGGATGGTCGCTCCTCAACAGCCTTATTCTTTATGCTAGTTGACGGTGTTACCCCGTAGTGTCCTTGACTAGTGTGAGTATAGAGGCGGAGCATCACAACATGGTATCAAAGCCAAACTTCGAAACAATATAGAATATGATAGCATGATCATCTTCCTAATTCTTTCTTAGGAATCGTGCCTTAGGATTTAATTCGAATCTTTGGACCCATTCTATCCTATATTTTTTTATGATGCCTTATTATATCATTCAAGTTTGTTTGAAATTCATTTTGAGAATAAATTTTTCCTCTCCTTTCTTTCTTTCTTAAAGAAGAGAAATGGCTGGGCCTAGTCGTCCCAGCGTCGGTCAATCCAGTGTTACTCCTTAGGATGGAGTATTCATGTCTACCCAATAGCTTTTAGACCTAGTAAAAATCAAAAGCTCAAACCGTGCAAAATCAAAACTTTTTCAGCCTCTGGCACAAAGTTGGATTACATCGAACTTTATTGGCCTAGTAAAAATCAAAAGCTCAAACCGTGCAAAATCAAAAGCTGGAGTTACCCAATAGCTCGACGATTTGTTGACCTTGTTCAAGGTGAATCTTCTATGACGGATTACGTCGCATCTTTTGAATCTCTCTCTAAATATGGGGTTGAGTACATTAATACCCTTTTTGAAGAAAAATCAAAGGTTTATTTATGGGTTGAATAAGAACCTCAAAAAGCCTTTACTCCTGAAACTGGAAGTTTCTTTTGATCACTTGTTGATATCGCTCTTCGACTTGAAGAGGCGATAAGGAAAGTGATGTTGAAGTTGTGGGTGCCAAACAGAACTTCAACAATAACAAGAAAGGGAAACAAGCAACATCGATGGCAAAGACTCATACCTCTAGTCATGGGCAATACTACAATTGTGGTTCTAAGGACCATTATGCAAATAGGTGTCCGAAACCCCTTTATTGCCGTTATTGCAAAAGTTCGGGTCATCACATATCTGCATGTCCCATACTTCAAAGTAGGAAGGAGGGAAAGCTAAAAGTAAGTTGTGCAAGCTTGAAGTAACACTTCTCTTAGTCAAGGTGTTTCTCATTCTATCCTTGATGGCATTATTATGTTTCGTGATCATCCTATTCAAGTTCTTTTTGACACGAGTGCATCCTACTCTTTTATATCAAAAGAACTTGTTGATACTTTTTCTTTAAATGTTATGGCCTTGTTGACTTCATTGAGAATTGTGAATCTGGTTGGTGGATCCGCAACACTCAGTTTATTTTGCAAATATGCCGAGATTATTTTATGTGATTATGCTTTCCGAGTCGATTTGCATGTTATGCATTACCCTGGTTGCAGAATGATTTTGAGAATGCATTGGCTTAATCGTTATGAAGACAACATCCTATGTCCCAAGAGGACTATATATCTTCGACATTCTCAATCTATTAAGCAGATTTCTATTGTTCTTAAATATTCGGATTCCAATTTGGTGGCGTCCTTATATTCTCTAAATCCACATGATGTCGATAATGTTGAGGAGGAAGATGTCATTTCCCCCATTCATGTTGTTCGTGAATTTTCCAACATATTTGAGCCCATTCTAGGATTATCACCTAAGCGAGCAATCAATTTCATAACTAATCTAATTCCAGGAGTTCTACCTATCACTCGTCCTCCTTATCATATGTCCAATAAGGAAAATGAGAAGATGCGTAAACAATTATGCGAATTGAAAACAAAACAATTTATTCATTCTAGTTTATATCCATGGGAAGCTTCAGCTATTTTTGTGAAGAAATCCGATGGTACACTTAGGCTTTGTGTTGACTACTGCAAGCTTAATGATCTCACCATCAAGGATAAATATCCTTTACCTCGGATTGATGATCTATTTGATCAACTTAGCGGTGCTAGTGTCTTTTCACTGTTAGACTTAGTGGTAGAGGATAGCATTCCTTTGACATTGTTACGTACTCATTATGGATCTTATGAATGGCTTGTTATGCCATTTGGTTTAACGAATGCTCCAGCTTATTTCGTTGACCTTATGAACTAAGTTTTCAAAGACTTCTTCGATCGATTTGTTCTCATCTTTATAGATGATATTCTTGTTTATCCTAAAACCAAGGAAGAGCATGAAAAACATCTTTGGATTGTATTGGAAACTCTTAGGAGAAATTAATTGAAAGCGAAATTTTCTAAGTGCCACTTCTGGCAATCTCATGTGAAATTTTTAGGACATATTATTTCCGAATTCGAAATTTCTGTGGATCGTTCAATGATTGAAGCAATTCAAAATTGGAAAAGATTAGAGAGTGTGATGGAAATTCGTAGCTTTCTTGGATTGGCAGGCTATCACCGTCAGTTCATAAAAGACTTTTCTAAGATTTCCGTACCTCTTACTAGTTCGACAAAAAAGGGAGTTAAGTACATTTGGTCAGAAAAATATGAAGCTGCTTTTCAGAAATTAAAAGAACTCCTTTCCGATGCTCCTGTTCTTATGATTCCCGAAGGGAACCAAGACTTCATTGTTTATACTAATGCTAGTTGTGTTGGTTTGGGAGCCGTTCTCATGCAAAAAGAAGGGAACATGTTATCGCTTATGCTTCTAGACAACTAAAGCCTACCGAGACTAGATATGCCACTCGTGATTTAGAGCTCGCGACCATTGGTTTCGCTCTTAGAATTTGACGTCATTATCTTTTGGAAGAGAAATTTGTTCTCTACATCGATCATATATATTTGAATTATTTATTTTCTCAAAAAGAACTTAATTTGCGTCAACAACGTTGGTTCGAGTTCCTTGCATATGATGATCTTGATATTCTTTATACTCCTGGAAAGGGAAATCGTGTTGCCGATGCCCTTAGTCATAAGCAATAAGCGGTTGTTTCAATGATGATATCCGAATGGAATGACCTCGTGACTTTGTCTACATTTGAGATTAGAGAATGTGAATCTGATTCATGTTCATCACTTGTTTTATGTAGCCTTGAGGCTCATCCTTCTCTTTAGACCGATTCTTAAAGCTCAAAACCATGATCTCGAATTGTCTCATCTTAGCCAAAGTTGTAGGGATAGAAATATTGATGGTTTGAAAGACCTTGAAATCGATGCTCGTGGAGGTATTCGAAAATTTGGTAGACTTATCGTGCCAAATATTAGTGGTCTTCATAAAGACGTTTTAGAATATTCTCATCGTTCTAAATTTCCCATTCATCTCGGTAGTAGTAAAATGTAAACGGATATGAGCGACTTTGTTATTGGGATGGAATGAAATCTGATATTGCTAACTTTATTAGGT
Source organism: Allium cepa (assembly GCA_030765085.1). Lineage (NCBI taxonomy): Eukaryota > Viridiplantae > Streptophyta > Magnoliopsida > Asparagales > Amaryllidaceae > Allium > Allium cepa. The sequence continues at coordinate 351,515,477 of CM060928.1, forward strand.
GTTGCATGACTTGCCAACTCGTAAAGGTCGAGCATCAAAGGCCTGGTGGGTTATTGCAACCTTTAGTCAGTCATGTTTGGAAGTGGGATCAAATTTCCATGGCTTTATTGAAGGTCTTCCCCGTTCTCGTTCGGGTCATGATAGTTTACGGATGACTGTAGATATGCTTATAAAATCCGTCCATTTTATTCCCGTTCGCTCTAATCGGAGTATACCTCTTCTGGCCAGAGAAATTGTTAGATTGTATGGAGTCCCATATATTGTTAGCAATCGTGATCCATTATTTATGAGTGGATTTTGGAGGAGTCTTCAAAAAGCTTTAGGAACGAAGCTTAATTTTAGCACCGCTTGCAAACAGAGCATGTGAATCAAACTCTTGAAGATCTTCTTTGCGCATATGTCCTTGATTTTGGTGGAAGTTGGGAAGATCATATTTCCCTTGTTGAGTTTTCTTATACCAATAGCTTCCAATCTAGTATTGGTATGGCACCTTTCGAGGCACTCTACAGAAGGCCATGGCGATCTCCTTCATGTTGGCTTGAGGCCGGTGAGAAGTTGGTTTTAGGTCCAGATTTTGTTCGTGATTCCATAGAAAAGATTGACGTTATTCGTCATAGGATGAAAGAAGCTCAAAGTAGACAAAAACCATATGCCGATAACCGAAGAAGGAATTTGGAATTTTCTATGGGATATTTGGTGTTTATTCATGTTTCACCTATGAAGGGTTTTGTGCGTTTCAGTCGATCGACAAAATTAGCATCTCGATATATTGGCCCATTTCCCATCGCTGAACGCGTTGGTTCCATGGATTATAGTCTTTTATTACTGGCTCAATTTTCTGCTATTCATGACGTATTCCACGTCTCTCAACTACGGAAATGCCTTAGAGATTCTGATTCTATTCTTGAGCCCGGTGTTATTGAAGAAATTGAAGTTTTTCCTAATTTGACTTATGAGCAACATTCTATTCGTATCATTACTACAGAGGTTGAACGCCTTTGAAATAAAGATGTTCCGCTTGTGAAAGTTCAATGGTCCTCAAATCCTAAGAATTGTTCTTGGGAATCCAGATAATTCATCGAGCCATCACATCTGGACTTACTCTCTTGTGCTCCTTAAGGTGAACTTCTCGCTTAAATTTTTTCTTTTGTGTTGATATGCTTTTATGGTTGTTAATTTTTATTTTCTTTTTAAGTATTGCGAGGATGCAATTTATTTAAGGAGGGGAGTCTGTAACAACCCGCATATTTTACGATTGAATATTTCAAAGTTTGTTTAAATATAGCATCGTTAGTCGGATTAAAGTCCAAAATGCTACATTTTGCAAACAGTCAAATTAGGACTCGAGACCACTTCCATTGAGTCCAAAATTGCATCTGCAACCTTTTTGAGTATAAAAATGATATGTTTGGAGGTGAGTAGAATTTTGCTATTTTTCTATTGGGCTTTGGGTTTCGGTTTCATCCCACCAACTCATCTAATACCCTAACTCCTCCTCCAACTCCTCTTCATTCATTCTATTATTTCCTAACACTCAAGCTAAAAGAAAATGGGGGAAAGAAAGGGAAATTAAAATTTCTAAACCATATATTACTAGGAAATTCAAGATTCAAGCTCCAAAATCAAAGAGAAGCTTAAGTAAGCGTCCTATTCTTTTTCTTCACCTCAATCTCTCTTCAATTTCTAGAAAATCCTATAACCTAATTTAGGTAATATTTGCATTTAATCATAGATTGACGGTTCTTGAAGTTAAGTGGAGGAGTGATTGATCTTGCCTCGTTTTAAAGCTTCTCATTCATTGTTTTTGGGTTTAAAGGCGAGTTTTTGAACTCATATCTATGTCTATAGCTTTCATTGTTGTTTGGTATGAATTCCTAACATCTATTTCATGTTCATTTGCTTTTGATTTGAATGGATTTGGTGATTTTTCCAAATTTTGGTGTTTTGAAGTCAAAATCTTTAAAGATCTTATCTTGGATGTTTGGACATGATATTCGGGGTGTATCAAAGAGCTTATAAGGCTGGGTTGTCGCTTGGCATAAATCCATTGTCTCCGTCGCTTGTTCAATCGCTTCCGAATCGATTTGGCCATCATTGGCTAGGCAAATTCTGCCCAGGTCCAGGTGACTAGATGTTTTGTTGAAAAACTCAAACGTTTGGTAGGGGTACTTGGAAAAATTATATAACGAACTCAGAAAATAAAATGGCAGACAAAAGAACCAGACGTCTGGTTTAATCGGTCAGACATCTGGTTAGGGGTTCTGGAGATTTTGCAGAAAAGGAAAAATATAAAGAAAATGGCCGAACCCTAGGTCAAACGTCTGGCCAATCCAACCAGACGTCTGGTTCTATGCAATTCTGCCATTTCGCCTATTTTTGTGTGGATTTTCGATTTTTATCAATTTGTATTGATCCGATTAGTTGTTGTCATTTATTATCAACTTTGAAGGCTTCTTTTCTAGATTTTTAGGAATATCTGTTTGATGGATTTGATATCAATTTCTATGGTTTTGATTCATTTCATCGAATGTGAATATTTTGTTATTGATTGTTTTTGCGATCATTTCTGTGATTTGTCACTTTAAAATACAAAGGTTTCTATACTAGTAGTAATAATATTCAAACTCTTTCACAAAAATGATTTCAATGTTATTTCTAATACAAAGCTCGTTTTTAAAACCATTTTCCAATCTATTAGTATATACAAACATTTACCTCATTCGCATGAGAAATCTAATTAAACGACTTAGCGAAACAAGTGTATGATACGCTTGCGTTTTCTTTGTCGGTTAATTCTTGGACTTGTTCGATTGAAATCTTATGACAATTTTCGAGTGGAAATCTACAATCTGTTCGTAAATAATTAAGTTAAGCCAGTGGTTATGGGACATGAAGCTAAACTCTTTTATTTACTAGCATAGTGTAATCTACACTTCTTAATGATCGATGATGATCATTTTATGGATTAGACTAGCGATATGCGATGTCTTTTTGTGCACATGGAGGACTGTACCCGGTTTTATGGAGCTTCGTCTCATTTTTTGGGGATAGCGACCCTTGGTCTTTTTGACTTTTCCTGGAGCAATCGGCTCAATGAGTTCGGTACATAGGGAGTATCTTTTTAGGTGCGTCGATGTTCGGCTCAATAGGCATGTGCATGGGGCGTATCTTTTCAGGTGCGCTGATGTTTGACTATGCATAGGGAGTATCTTTTCAGGTGCATCGATGTTCAGCTTATCTGTCCCCATGGGGGCAGTACCTTGTATTTTCATGGGATAGCGTCCCATTTGTGATACACATGTCGGTGAGTTTTCATGCTCCTGTTTGTGATAGGCCTTCTCCTTTGCGGTTGTGGGACATGAAGTTTAACTCATTTATTTACTAGCTTAGTGTGATCTTCACTTCTTGTTGATCGATGGCGATCATTTTATGGTTTAAACCAGTGATATGCGATGTCTTTTAGTCCACGTGGGGGACTGTACCTAGTTTTATGGAGCTTCGTCTCATTTTTTACGGCTAGGGACCCCTGGTCTTTTTGACCATTTGTGGAGCAATCGGCTCAATGAGTTCGGTACATGGGGCGTATCTTTTAGGTGTGTCGATGTTCGGCTCAATAGGTTTGTGCATGGGGAGTATCTTTTCAGATGCGTCAAAGTTCGATTGTGCATGGGGTGTATCTTTTCAGGTGCATCGATGTTCAGCTTATCTGTCCCCAAGGGGGGACAACACCCCGTATTTTCATGGGATAGCATCCTGTTTGTGATACACTTGTTGGTGAGTGTTCATGCTTCTGTTTGTGATTGGCCTCCTCCTTTGTGATTTCTGGATTTCTAATTGATGATTTCTAGAATTAGTGTTTCACCAATTTTTGCGATTGGCATTGATATGTTTTGTCAATATTTGTGGTTTGGTGAATAAAATAAAGAATATGACATTCTTTTTGTGTTTGAGAAAATTTGAGATATTGTATGATTTTTTTTGTTCTTTAATGTATACTTGTCATGGTATTCCATTATTGTTATCATACATTTTTTCATAACTCTTATCCTATCTCTTTCTATATTATATTTATGGCTAGACTGATCCGTTTATTATTTTCTTCTTAAATAATACTCGGGTCAGACCGAGGTATTTCAGGTGCTTCTACTTGACTTTTTATCAGGGTCTGTCATCTGACTTTTGGCCAACTACTTAACATAGTGGTTTTTACTTTTATACATTCGAGATAGAGACTCCTTGATATATATACATATTCTTTTGTCTAGCTCTTGTACCTATTCTTTTGTGGTGTAGTGGATCCTGTATGACCACTTCTTTAATGTACACTTTTATGTGTTATGTTCATATATGTTTCCGCCTTAGTTATATGAATATCTGGGACTGATTTGTGTTATGCTTATTTTATATTTATTTCTGAAGATCATATAGCCACTGTGCAGTAGTTTTGAGTTTGTAATTGATGTGTCAGATTTCCTCTTGAAACGAAATGCATATAATACTATATGACATATTGGTACTCGCACAAAGCAACTACACAGATGGTCGCTCCTCAATAGCTTTATTCTTCATGCTAGTTGACTACATTACCACATAGTGTCCTTGGCTAGTGAGAGTATAGAGGTGAGGCATCACAGGCTAACGGGAAGTGGAGGACATGTGTTGATTACTCAGACCTGAATAAGGCGTGCCCTAAGGATTGTTTCTCTTTACCTAGAATTGATCAACTGGTCGACTCAACAACATGACACAAATTATTGTCATTTATGGATGCGTATTCGGGATTCAATCAGATCCCGATGCACATTCTAGATCAGGAACATACTAGTTTTGTCATGAATTTTCGACTATACTATTATGTAGTGATGCCTTTTGGATTGGAGAACGTAGAAGCAACTTATCAACGTTTGGTGAATCAGATGTTTAAAGGCCAGATTTGTAGAACAATGGAAGTCTATCTGGATAACATGCCCCGTCAAACGACCATATTCGAGACTTAGCGGAGATGTTTGATATATTCAGGTACTACAGAATGAAAATCAATCCACTAAAATGTTCCTTTGGCGTTGCTTCGGGAAATTTTTCGGGTTTTATTGTCAATGCGTAGGGAATCGAAGCTAACCCATAAAAGATTTAGCTATTCGTGACATACAAGCGCCCGAAACTATAAAGCAAGTACAAAGCCTGAATGGAAAGTCGTCACTTTGGGTCGATTCATATCCAAAGCGACCGAAAAGTGTATTCCTTTCTTCAATGTGATAAGGAAAGGGATGAGAAATTTTAAATGGATGTCGGACTTTGAGGATGCATTCTAAGCTCTTGTGAGACACTTGGAGAAGCCTCCGATTCTGTCAAAGCCTATAGACCATGAGGAGTTGTACGTTTACTTGGCCTTATCTTAGCATGCCATCAGTACAGCCTTAGTTCGTGAGGAGGACTGAATTCAAAAGCCAGTGCACTATATCAGCAAACGTTTAACGGGGGCAGAGAGAAATTATCTTAATATTGATAAGGTAGCTTATTGCTTGGTGATTTCATCATGCAAGCTCCGTCCGTATTTCAGGCATACCCGATCAATGTTTATACCGATCAACCTTTGTGCCAGGTGCTCCAATGACCATAAACCTCTGGAAGGTTACTTAAATGGAACACCGAGGTAAGTCAATTCGATATACTTACCTGCCACGAAGGGCTATCCAAGTGCGAGCGCTAGCAGACTTCATTACAGAATTCACCGTATCAGACGAGCCAAGTAGTGACGATGTAGTTTCCCCCATTCGATGGAAGCTGTACACCGATGGGGCATCCAACGACCGTTGTTCTGGGGTTGGTGTTATTCTTGTAACTCCCGAAAACCGATCAATTTATTTTGCTTTGAAACTCGATTTCCCAACTATGAATAATGAAGCTGGATATGAAGCATTGATTGCTGGCCTGAAACTTACCAAGGAACTTAGAGTAAAATTGGTTGAAATCTTTTTTGATTCACAATTGGTGGTGTACCAAGTACGGGGAGACTATCAGGCAAAGGGGCAAAGGCTTGCCCCATACCTTGCTTAGGTTCAAGAACTATTGGTGGACCTGGAATATTATGATATTTCACATATCCCCCGTGAATAAAATGGGAAAGTTGACTCATTGGCAAAATTCGCAAGTACTGGTGATGCACAACAAATGGACTTGGTTCCCGTCGAAACCTTACATGCTCCAGTATAAACGAAATGGAAGTAGATTTTTTGTTAGAAACGGAAACTGAAAGGGAGTTATGGATGACCTTGTTCAAACAATACCTACTACATGGGAATTTGTCTAAGAGAAAGAATGAGAGACTACCAGTCGTTCGCATGACATCGGGGTATATAATGCAGGATGGAATAATGTATCGGAAAGGATTTTCTGTTCCCTTACTTCGGTGCATCACCCACGACGAGATAAAGCGGGTCTTAAAGGAAGTTCATGAAGGAGAATGTAGCGACCATACTGGGGAGTAGATACTAGCCAAAAGGATCCTCCGCTATGGATACTGTTAGCCTACCGTGAATTGAGACGCCGTAGACTATGTAAGAAAATGCGACAAATGCCAAAAGTATGCAAAGATCACGAGAGCCCCAACAATGGAACTCACAAAAATGGTTAGTCCATGGCCATTTGCAGTATGAGGGATCAATATAATCGGCTCCTTGCCGATCTCCAAAGGTGGTGCGAAATATGCAATTGTCACGGTCGATTATTTCATCAAGTGGGCAAAAGAGGAACCCTTAGCTACGATCACTGCCAAAAAGTTCATTAATTTTATTGTGCGAAACATCATATTTCATTTTGGCCTCCCACGAACTATCATTACGGACAACGAAACTCAATTTGAAAATAGGGAGTTCAAAGAATTCTTCTGAAAATATTGTATTGAGAAGAGGTTTGCAGCAGTCGCTCACCCTAAAGCTAGTGGACAAGTTGAAGCCATGAATAAAATAATCAAGTCCATATTGTAAAAACTTCTGTAGAAGGCCAGAGGCAAGTGGGTGGATGAGCTTCCGACAGCACTCTGGGCTTATAGAACCACACAAATGTCCACGACTAGCCACACTCCATTTACTTTTGCATGCGGCATAAAAGTTGTTATACCCGTGGAACTTGAAGTTCCCTCTAACCGAGTGACTCATCATGATCCTAGGACAAATCAGGATCTTTTACTGCAATCATTCGACTTTGTCGATGAGAAACGTGAAGAAGCCGATTTAAGGGCGGCTGCATATCGGCACCAAGTAGCCCAATATTATAATGAAAAGGTTCGACCAAAAACTTTCGATGTGGGCGACCTTGTTTTGAAGAGATTTTTTCCAGTCCCATCACATATGAACCCCACATAGGAAGGTCCATACATCATCAAATAAAAGCTTGGAGAAGGAACCTTCAAGCTAGCAACCATTGACGGTGTGACGCGCCCCCGAGCATGGAATAACAAGCATTTGCGTCGTTATTACACTTAGTCTATTTCTTATGCATTTTAGTAGCAATTGTTTCTAGAATGTGTTTCCTTAGTTATTCTCTATTTCCAAATGTAAAAAGACAATTCAGTTTGTCATAATCAATAAAGGCTTGAAGTTGTTTTTCTATGAACTATTGATGTTCTTTGTGTTATAATTCCATGTTAAAAATTGAATTGCATTAATCCGACTAGCGTATGAAAGCACACCCAAAATTAAAAGTCGATCAATAAACGATTCAAAAATCTCTAAGTCCCTAGAGCACGGACTAGAGTACTCTGAGTCCCCAGAGTGCGGATTAGATTATAAACGATTCAAAAAATCTCTAAGTCCCTGGAGCGTAGACTTGAGTACTCTAAGACCCCGGAGTGCGAACTAGAGTATAAATAATTCAAAAAATCACCATGTCTCCGAAATGCGGACTAGAGTAATCTGAGTCCCCGAAGCATGGACTAGAGTATAAATGATTCAAAAAATCTCTATGTCCCCAGAGCGCGGACTAGAGTACTCCATGTCCCCAGAGCGTGGACTATAGTATAAACGAAAGAAAAATCTCTAAGTCCTCGGAGTGCAGACTTGAGTACTCTGAGTCCCTGGAGCACGGACTAGAGTATAAACGAAAGAAAAATCTCTAAGTCCCTGGAGCATTGAATAGAGTATAAATGAAAGAAAAATCTCTATGTCCTGGATCACGGACTTGAGTACTCTGAGTCCCCAGAGCGCGGACTAGAGTATTAACAAAAGAAAATCTCTAAGTCCCCGGAGCGTGGAATTGAGTGCTATGAATCCCTGGAGGGCGGACTAAAGTATAAACGAATGAAAAATCTTTAGTTCCCTGGAGCACGGACTTGAGTGCTCTGAGTCCTCAGAGCGCGGACTAGAGTATAAAACATTCAAAAAATCTCTAAGTCCCCGGAGAGCAGACTTGAGTACTCTAATTCCCCGAAGCATGAACTAGAGTATAAACAATTCAAAAAATATCTAAGTCCCCGAAGTGCGGACTTGAGTACTCTGATTCCCCGAAGCGCGGAATATAGTATAAACAATTCAAAAAATCTCTAAGTCCTTGGAGCGCGAACTTGAGTACTTTGAGTCCCCAGAGTGCGGACTAGAGTATAAATAATTCAAAAAATCTCTAAGTCCCTGGAGCGTGGACTTGAGTACTCTTTAGTCCTCAGAGTTCGGACTAGAGTACAAACGATCCAAAAAAACTTTATGCCCCTAATGCACAGACTTGAGTACTCCGAGTCCCCGGAGTGCGGACTAGATTATAAATGATTTAAAGAATCTCTAAGTTCCTAGAGCATGGACTAGATTACTCTAAGTCCCCGAAGCACGGACTAAAAGTATAAATAATTCAAAAATCTCCAAGTCATTTGAAAGTGGATTGGAGCTTACGTAACCCACAAGATTCTGAATTACAATTAGAAGTTATGTAATAAGCTAAACAATGAGAATATGTAAACACAAAAGAGACAAACTTTTATTTACTACTCAAAAATTAAGTTGCATTACAATTTCTTCGAAGTCGGAGCCAAAGTCTAGCAACTATTAAAAAGAATAAGAAGCAACTACATAATCTAGGTTTATTCAGGTTGAGCGAGGTATGACCAGACTATACCTACCTCTTTGACTTCTTCTCCTTCTTCGACTTTTCCAAAGGCTCCTCAACCGAATGCTTTCTCCTGGACCCCTTGCTTCCCAGTGAGGTTATATCCGGGGGAGGAAGAGGAACCTACAGAGGTATGGTCCCACCAGGGAGAATAACCTTCAAGGGCCTATTTAGAGGATTATCAAGTTCCACCACTCGAGGTTCAATCTTAACTTTAGCTTTCTTTTTCTCCTCTTCCAGGATTTTCTTCTCACTACTCAGCATCGAAGTATGTTCAGAAGTGCCTGTTATCTCATCCTCGTCATGTTCATCTACAGGCAAGGGATTCTCAAGTTTATCCTCGTCAAGCGTCCCGATGACTTGAGTGTTGGATTCAAAAGTATCCCCAGTGTAAAGTGCCTCTGCCATTTTCTCTTCCCTGTTCGTGGCAACATCGCTCCTTGGAGTTGGTTTGGGATCAGAATGTCCTACATGGAGTCATAAAAGACAAATGTTAGAATACATCTATTACTTGCCAAAAGCGATAGTTTTCGAACTCTAGAAGGAAAATTTACATACTGGATTCCAGTTGACTCTCAGCTATTTTGGGAGTCTCACCCTCTGGAATAGGGGATAGAACGTGAACGTCAAGCCCTGGCTTCTCCGGGTCATAGCTAACATGATGCTCGGGAGAATCGAGTGATGAGCTATCGGCCAGTTGAGCGGAAGGAGGAACTGGAGACTCAGTGCCGGACGAGCCAACAATATCGTCCTTACCCTTTGATGAGGAGGAGTCTCCTCCGAAGAGGGCTTTCGCCGTGGATAAGTCAGAAGGCTCGTTCCCTCGAAGCACTTCCTTTACAAGAGCTTCTTCCTCAACCTCTTCGGTGCCCAACTCAACTTTTTTAATTTTGATTGAAGTATCCCATGCTTTGACCAATGATTTGAGGTTATCCTCTCCTAGAAAATATAGATCACGATGCATGAGAGTTCGAGCATTATACTTGGCAATGAGTGATCAAATAAGCACTTAATTTCTTCTCTACTGGCTTCAACAGCTTCCTCGAGGCGAGATTCAACTTCCGTAAGCGCCATTCTCTTAACCTCCGCATGAGCTGCCTCCTTAGCGCTTCGGCCTTAGAAAGTTCCTCATCAAGCTTCGTCTTTAGGAGTCATGTTGCGACAATTTCATCGCAATATCGTTATGACTCTTCCTATGTGAAAGTTTTCTCTTCTTTCTCTTTAAGGAGCAGCTCTCCAGCTCTTTAACTCATCAAGAGAGAATATCGTTTTCTTTCTGGATGGAGTCTTTCTCTAAGGCTAGAGCACCACTATGTTGGATTGCCTCATCATATTCTTTTTTGTGAGTGGCCTCCAAATGACTAACCGCCTCGGCTGTATCCTTGTTTTTTTTGGGCGGCCTCGAGTTGAGATTTGTACAAGGATAGCTCTTCATCGTGGGCTTTAATGATATCTTTGTCGTGAATGGCTTCAAGTTTCAGGTGATCAATTTTGTGTTGACGTTCCATAGTAACCTTTGAAACTTTCTCCTCCAAATGAATAAACACGTCATGTTGGACATAGACATCGTTGTTGTAGGCGATGGCGCTTTGTTTAACATGCCCAAGAATAGGATGACTCGTAGGAAGAAATTTCAATGTATCAAAGCATATCTTTAAGAATGTGGCTTTAAGCTCAGCTAATTTCTCTACTGTCGATGGGTCGTGTGCAGAGGCTGGAAGAGTCTTCCTAGTCGGAATCACGGATTTCTTATGGGCCTCATGAGATTGCTTGGTGCTCGATGAGCCAGAATGTCGGTCTTGGGGAGCTTCGAATTGGGATCCCTTCTGAGCAGATTTTTCCCTACCGTGCTCTGACCGAGGGGGAGGATTGTTTGGATATGAGGAATGACTGTAAGTTCTTCTTCTGGATGATGGTAACTCTTTGTGACGATAATCTCTATCGCCGCTGTCATCCCTATCTCGTCGTCTACCTGATCCTGAATCCCGACTGGAATGGTAGAAGATAGAGGACCCACGAAGGCGGTCAAAGCCATGTGTATGCCCCACATCACCTGCACATAAAACCAAGTGAGGATGAGTACATGGTAATCATGTGATTACTAAAATTTAAGTGTAGGGTGAAGTGTAAGTGTTTGTGTGTGTCCTAGTGCTTCCCCCCGACGGACCAGTGTTTTTTCTTTACTTATTGGAGTTTTCTCTCCTTGATGACGAGCCTGATTGCCTTCATCGCTTCTCGCAGGCGAATTAAGTCCCGTAGCCTCTGGGTCGTTCACTACAACAAAATAGTCTTTTTACAAAAGGCAATGCCTGTTGTAATATGGTTTTCGCAACGGGCACGTGCCCGTTGTAATAGGCCTCGTTGTAATATATGCACCACATTTTACAACGGGCAAAGCACGTTGTAAAAACCGTTGCAGTATACCTTTTTACAACGGGTTATGACCATTGTAATAGACTATAATACAACGGCCATAACCCGTTGCAATAGACTAACCATAATAGTTGCATAGCCTATTTCATAACAAGTATTGACCGTTGTAAAATACCTATTTAACAACGTGCAGTGACCGTTGTAAGAAACTCATATGACAACGCACATTTCCCGTTGCAAAATAAATGCAAATTTTTAAAAATTACAGCAGCATCCATGCAATTCATCCATACTAACACTAAATATTGTAAAATTATTAAAATCACATACGTTAAGACTATAAGTCAGAGTCATAGAATTCTAACACTCCAAAAGGTTAGATAAGTTTACATGCCAAATACATAAAGCATTAACACATAGCAGTCCACTATACATACCATGTTCTAAGTACAATCATACTATACCAAACAGATGAAGTCGTTATGCCACGCGATGGTTGATCCGACAGCCTCTTTGAAAGTCTGCATATCTGAATTTGACCTAAATAAAAAGGCTTCTGGTTCCGCCGCTACATTAACCCATACTTTCTAAGCATTTTCTCCAAGCTTTACAAAATGTACTGAAGCATCAGGATCAGTGCTTGCTATCATCCCCTCTGCAACTACGTTCTTCTGCCAACTAAATAGCTTGTACTTTTTTTCACCAAACCATCCACGGTAAGCTGATCTTGAACCTGCACATTGGTCAATATGAAAACGAAAACATTCAGACATAAAAATGATGCACTACACAACTGATTTCATTTCACCTCTTGTAGTTCATTAATACACAATCAAAATCACATGCCAATTGTTTCCTAAATATACTGTTTTATCAACGCACACGAAGTAGAAGATGAAGCTAGGTGTGGCTGCTGACGAAGTTACCTTCTTTTTATCAATCAAGCTGCAAGATGTGTCTCATCCTCCGTCCTCTTTACAAACCAACCCTGTATACAATTCAGCTTAAAATAAGACCTTCCTCATTAGTCACAAACTCAAAATTCAAGGAAATCAGGTAGCGTACCTTAATCCGTGGCCGTTTCTCAGCATTGAGCTTCCGAACTTCGTACCTAATCCTCTTAGAATAGAGCCTGCTTTGCCTCTTTTCCCTGTATCTCATCACCCTCTCCTTTCTATCCCAACCTCCATTACCGCTGCTCTCTCTTCTACACATTTCAGGTACTCTCCATCCTCCTCCATTTCCTACATCCACCAATATCTGCATCTATCAAAAATAAAACATATTCATTCACCTTCTACGTACACTACAACATAACAGCATCATCCAATGATAATTAATTAAAATATGTTACATTAGGTTCCATAACATCACTCTCAAGAAGCTTAGGCACGACCTGAGGCCCTTCCCCATCAATGTACAACGAGCCTTTATCCGACCAAGCAGTCAAAACCTCTTCATGATCCAATTTAAGCGATAGAACCCCTTTACCTATGTCAGAATGATCAGAAGATGCACAGAAGACCCACCTCTCCCTTCCTTTGAGAGCCTTCCTGGCCAGACCATCCCTGTCGCACTCCACGAAGGGCGATCCTGGGAACGGAACAGAGGACGACGCGCATGATGATCCAAATATGTCCGTAATGGTCGGGCTCTCGGTTGACTCATCGTAGCTTTGCTAGAGCAGGCACGCGACTTGCATGTCGGTTATTACATCATGGTTGGGATTGTCTTGGTACAAGAGTTGGCTCAGTAGCTTCTTTTTATTGGACTTTTTCGGCATTGTTCAATTGGGGAAGAAGAAGAAGATGGTGAACTTTCAACTATTATCAAGAGGACTTAGCTAATACATGGTCCACTATAAAGCACAGACTCAAAAACTTGAGAGTACACGCATTCCTGAGCCAATTCACACTGATAATATATTTTCATAATGAATTGTTGTAATAAAATATAGATGAGGTAAACCCATAACCATATGCTTGCAAAGATGTTGAATTTGTACCATATATTAAAGGTACAACCATATGCTAGAAAAATTGAAGTTATCTTGCTTTAAAAATGGTAAGGTATGCTATTATAATACTATCAGTTGTTTGAGCATGTTTCTAGGATTTACTGCATTTTTTTGATGAGTATTTGCAGCACAACTAGTTCAACGAGACTGTATTTACTGATACAGACTTCTTTCTACGGTACAACTGCAATTGAACATCTATAGGCTCAAACCCAATAAACCAACCAACTAAATAATTCTGGTGTTTTGCATGGTTTTATTACTAAATAGGTTGAATTTGGCTTTTATTTTCATGTTTAGTTTTTTAATCGGTATTAGTTTTCAATGCTTGAAACCCAAACCAATCAATTAAAATGAACATGATACTTAAATCATTTAAAGAACTATTAATTTTAATGCCACTTGGTTTAAAGGGTAGAAGTTTGTTTTTAACAATTGTAGCATCATATTTTATGGATTCAAACAATTATTTCAATCTCATATTAGGTTAGCTGCTAGCTCATTTAATGTGGAACCAATTAAGCCAAACAAACAAAATCAATTATTTTAGATTTGATTGGTTTCAATTTTGAAATATATTGATTTACTTCAATGTTCGTTTATTAAATGGTTATGTTAATTTTAATATATTTTATCGAATCAACCATCTATTCACAAGGTGCAAACTGAGGAGACTTCGTGTAAGCACCAATAATACAAGCGTGTATTACAAGAAGTCTTTTGAGTTTGCACCAATATTACAGAGAAGTGTGCCACTACCATAAACTCATTCTCAAATAAAATAATTTGATGCCTTTGTGTAGACAAAGGCCGCATATGCCAAAGTCCTGAAAGATGGTCATGTTTATAATAATTGATATGAAATATGTCGGAAGATTAGTATAATCGACGTCACACAAACAGATAAGATTATAAACCGGTCGAGATTTTAATATCAACGTGAAATAAATATCAAATAAGATACAACCATGTCAGAGGTAAGTTTCACGGATTTGATTTTTTATAAAGTGGATAACTTTAACCAACTTTGTGTTCTTAGCAAGGCCTACAAATTATTGATAATTACACTTAAATTTAGAAATACAACCATGTCAGAAAAAAGTATATATGTTACACTATTGGTGTAAAATTCAGAATACTCATCAAAATAATTCGAAAATCCAAATGCATAAGAGACCAAAGTGTCCTTGTTCCTACATCATGTCTCTTTGATATAAAAGACTCAACTTTCACAGACTATGTATGAAGTAAGTTTACCTCATCTATATTATACATTCTTGGTCAACATTAAAGTTACTCAACTGCAGATAATATCCTGAACTAAACATGTCAACGCTTCCTGTTGAGGTGCTCTCAGGATTTGGTCAACAGAACAAGGATGTATGAGTAGGAATACTACTACAAATCTCGATATTCCACGCTGTGTACTTGCCGTATTTAAATGAAATGAAATGTGAACTAATTAAACTAATTGAATTATTCTTTATCGCAAATGGAGATGCAATGTTGCATGTAAGCGCGCAAAATAAGATTAAGACTTTAGGTTGTGATTTTCATTTATTTTAATGTATTAATAACTTGCAGGATGTGATAAAAAACTCTTTTATTGATATAAGGCTTCAAAAGAAAGCCACTCTCCTAGTGGCAGAT
Organism: Allium cepa; assembly: GCA_030765085.1. Classification (NCBI taxonomy): domain Eukaryota; kingdom Viridiplantae; phylum Streptophyta; class Magnoliopsida; order Asparagales; family Amaryllidaceae; genus Allium; species Allium cepa. The sequence continues at coordinate 351,530,610 of CM060928.1, forward strand.
TTAGCAGATTATCAGTTTCACAATAAAGAAAACAAGAAGCCTTCTTTTCTTACTGAATGCCTTCTCTTGAAATTTGTAGTTGATTTGGCATTATCATTTGATCTAGATCTTCAAGAAAAGGTACTAGTCTGACTGCATTAAATTCAAAGTAGTAATAGAAAAAGTTACATCAGTTCTACTTAGAAATCCATATTTTTATAAGATGATACACTCTACAAACCTGAAAATTATGGTTTTGGAATTTTATTGTTTCATCCAAATCGACCACTCTGTGGTTGAAATTAGTTTAGATGTATGAAATAGTAGAAATGTTTAGTTACTTCAGTCGTTTTTATTAAAATCTATACAAAAGTTTAGAACGACATGCTTTCAGGAACATATTGAACCAGAAAATGTCAAGCTTATAGGCTATTTATTTTGGGTTTCTAAACTGGTTTTTTATCCGTTTATACCACTTCTAAAAAGTCATAATATGTCCAAGTAAATTTATATATTAATTAGAAAATAGTCTGCTTTCACCGGGCGTGGTAGAAAGTGACTAACTGCAGTATTATCGCCATTGTAGTAGTGTTATTTTACCCAGTGCTAATAGGCAACAACCACATCCTTCTATGTTGACAGAAAGTGTACTATTTTGTAAGATTTTTTGAAATATGACTAAATTTGTAATAACTTTGAAAAAGTAGATACAAAAGAAATAGGGGAATTTTGTATAGTTCAATCTTTTCTAATTTTACCCTAGTTAACTAATACAATAGGACATGTCTATTTCTTTTTTTTACTTGTAGGCTTTACAGGCAGTTAAAAATCTTCTCCAACTTACCAACACAAATGTCTTGGATTTCACAGATTTCTGTGCCTTAGATGAAGTTTTGGATACAATAAAAGGGAGACTAGAGAAGTCAATATTGAACGAGGAATATCATGACTATGCCAAAGAAATAGAAAGCGTCAGGGAAGAAGTGTACATGATATATCATAGGAAATTGGGGACTCTGCATTCGAACTAACTGATTGGCATACTGGGATGAAAATTAACCCAAGTAGTTACTTACTTATATGCTAACATAGGATGCATGGATATTTATTCATTCCTGTCTTCTATTCAGAAGGTTCTAGTCTATGGATTTTGTCCTTGTGGAAGTTATGATTACTCGTAACACGTAACACTAGATTTTTGTAGTATTAAGCATTTCTACACTATAACTTTTATTTTTATTTATTTATTTTTCCTTTTGCTCAGACTTTTTGTTATAAGTATATTTGAAGTTGATTTTTACCAAACTTCAAAAGCAATAGAAGTAGAACACGTCTTGGAAATAAAAGTAGAAATCTTTTTTCACTTCCATTTGTACTTTGGATTTTCTTATGGGTTTTCCTTTTCTTTTTCTTTTTGAAACCACGTTTGTGTTGTTAATGAAACTTATAGATGAATGTAATCATTGATAGATGAAGAGTGATATTGGAAATACAGACACATGTGTGTGTATACACACGTTTTGGTATTCAAGCGATCAGTAGTTTCAAAATATCAATGCTAACATTAGTTTAAGAAATTTATAACAACACAATATTTGTGAACCACGCTAATTTTCTTAGTATAAAAACTTTTATTCACCTAGAAATTAAAGTACCATAAGTCTGATTTTGGATGGCACTTGAATAAACTGACTGGGGTTTATTGCTTTTCCATACCTAGTAGAACATGCTAACATGTTTAGCAGATAAGCCATTATACTGTAGGACTTCTTTTGTAGAATTTTTCTTCAGTTATCTTAATTTTAAATGGTGTAGATGTGAAACAAAATTACAAAGCTAATTGTTAAATTTACGTTAACAATTTTTTTAATCTGATCTTATAAGGGAAAGAAGACAACGTCTCAACAAAGCTGGTTTGCCCGAGAGGTTAAGGGGGAAGACTTAAGATCTTCTGCACATAAGTAGACAAATAAAGCAAGGCGTTCCGTGAAATAATACTCCCATGATTTGCAATAAACAAATAGACTGCACAATGTATTGGCATGTACAAACAACAAAGCATATTGCTTGTCAAAGATTTTGAGGGACATGCATGTATAGTACCAGTAATATATAGAATACGAAGGAAAAAATATCTATAGTTCTAGTTTTAATGTCAACGCTGTTACTAATGTCACATCCTTCACCTCCTAAAATTCAAGTTTTATACTTGAGCATGGAAATTGGTTTCGATAAAGCAACATCACAATGGAAGAAGTTATTAACCATTAAACAACAACAACCATTTAACAGATGAACATGCAGTCTATACCTTAATATTCTTGAAAAATCTTTTGTTTCCAGGATTAATAACAATGTTATATATAGCATCTGGAGGCAGCCCAACATTGAGTTTTACTTTCAGATTGCATAAAGAACCTTTTGGCACCGTAACATGCAAAATGTTAACATCTTGGTCTAAAACTAAAATGTACTATCCATGACAATAAACCAAAGACATATATAATTATTACTACCTCTATTTCTGGAGCTTGGTCAACCCAGTTAGGATTTTCTCTCCAAGTTTGCATTTGCTTATTTAAGTCGATACTCAGTTCATTCAATGATTCTCTCACTATCCATTTTTGAGTTTTAGTACTGTCAAATTTCAAATCAGTCTTTGCCAAATGCTCAAAACATGACTTGAATGGAAAAAAGAAAAGAAAAGATTAGTAATGGAATGATGAGAAATGGAACACTTAAGTTGAAAATAGATTATGGTATATACTTTTAAGCAGTCTTGAAGTCGGCTAGGAATCTGTTTCAAAAAATCCAAGGCTGGAATAAGATTAGTGTGGTTTTCTTTTCTTTTCCAGTTGAAATTTCCTTTCAAATCACCCATTTATGCCAAAAAAGACCACAACTTCAGAGGATACTGAGGTTAAATAAAAAAATGTTGGAACTTTGTCACGAAGAAAGACCGGTAGATAACCAGAATTAAGAAGAAAGCATCTCTTACAATTGAGTTCAAAACAGTAGTGAACCAAACAAATAAGAAATTTAGCAAAAAAGGAATTACCGTCAAAGATTTAATTTGATTGAGTAGGAAAACGAAAAACCCTCGCCAATGGATTTGAAGGAGAGAGCAGAGAAGATAATAATGAATAATATACATGGAACAAAGTTGAATTGAATTGATCTTAGTGGATAATTACCAATTAGGTCAGTTCCCCGAAGGCGTCCATCTTATATAATGTTTCAGAGCACTAGAGATACCGAATGTTCGCTCAAGGCTTTAACGGCATTGATCGACAAAGGAAGAGAGCATCGATCGACAGAGGAAGCACGTAAATCATTGAAGAAGGAAGCTTCAATTTTTTCCAAAGCCCTAATTTCGAGCAAGGAGGAACGAAACGAAATAAAAAATAGAAGGGCCGACCTAATTTTTTTAATAAAGGCTTTGTCTCTTACAACGGGCATTTTGTGACCGTTGTAAAGTTGGAATCTATTACAACGGGCCTGAATGGACCGTTGTAACAGCCTTCTATTACAACGGGCAACCAATGCCCATTGTAAAAATGGCGTTATATATGACATCTTTTACAACGGGTCCGAATGGACCGTTGTAACAGCCTTCTATTACAACGGATAACCAATACCTGTTGTAAAAAGGGCGTTGTAATAGGGTATTTTTGTTGTAGTGGTTGAAGCCATAATTTAGTAAGTCGTCGGAGATGGTCAGGTCTGATAGACCTTTTAGTGAACCCTTTAAATTTTGGGGAGATAACTCTTTCACAACTGGAGTAATTGTAACTTTTGAAGTTTCTCCTATTATTTTGTTTTTCAGCTTGTAGGCTAGGCTTTTTTTCCTCTTTGGAGGGGAGACGGTTCATCGATGCCGGGTGCATCAGTTACTGGTGCTTAGTCAAAACTTATATTCTCGTCAGTTGCTTCTGGCACCCTGGTCTCTTTAAGTTCACCTTCCTTAGTTGTATCAGAGGCCCTTCCTACAGGGGGCACCGAAGGTTCGGCCTTCTCTTTTCCTTTTTCTACAGCGGATTCGGTTGTAGAGGTGCCAATTGGAAGGCTAGTTCGACGACCCTCCACCGATAATCCAAACTTCGAAAGCAATTCGTTGGAAATAATGGATTTAATGTCCCGGTCTCACACGGGAATAGCTCGAATGGCCTCGGCAACCTCAGAATACCCAGCGCCTTCAGGTCATGCCCGGATACCTATAAAAGTCGAAAGAAGTTTAGAAATGATGCACTTCGAGCCCTAGACAAATATAAGTCTAGGAATGAAACTTACTCCCTTCCAGCCATCTCCTCGCAAAACCGGGGGAAGGGGGCAGCGTACGTAAAACCACTCTTTCTTATACTGGGAAAATTTACTCCACGCCCCTGTCAGGATTTGACATTTGGAATATGGCTTGAGAAATATGAAGGATGGACTCTCGGACCGTCTTTTGAAGTGGTAGATATAACGGATATCCTCGGGAGTAGGGAGTCTGAATAAAGTGCTCATAAAGAGGACACATGTGCCATAAATAAACACATGACTATTAGGGAGCAGTTGCGCTGGAGCAATCCTGATATACCGCAACACTTCATGGAGAAATGAATTGAAAGGTGCCATGCTTCCAACCGAGCATATAAATTTGTTGCACGCTATATACCCGGCTGGAAGCAGGTAACGCCGATCTTGTCCTGACGGAACTAAAATGTCATCAAAATGGATTCTATGGATTGAGCACAACCGACGAAGAGTGGTTGCGCCAATTTTTGATGCTTGTGAATCTATCAATGGGATTACCTAGAACAACGGCTCCATCTACGGCATCAGGAGCTAGGCCTATAACTACATTTTATGGATCTGGAATACCATGTGTAGAAGTTGTTGGTGGATTCGAAGTTCCTACTACCTCTTGCCAAGAACTTGGCTTAGGCTTGTCAAAAAATATAGCAGAGCTCGATTTTTTGGACATCTTCAATGAGCGTTTAGTGTGGATAGATACCTTTTTAAACTATACTTGGAAGACAATCGATATCAGATATAACGACAAAGTATTTCCCCGTGATGTGTGTGAATTAGTGCGACGATTTAAGTAAAGAGTGCAGATAAGTTAAAGCCCTAAGGAATAATATGATACAATGAAGCTTAAAATTAACATCTTTGAAGAATGTTATTATTAATCGTCGCTAAAGTTTGTTCTATGGTTGGTAGTAGAAGTATTGGGATCAGACATTAGCACCGTATGCTATGAAGATTATTGCTTGGTTTTATTGAGTTTAGTATGCATTTGCAGTTATTAAAATTATGGAATTTTTAATCCAAATCAGTTCTATATGCTCATATACTTCTTTTTATGTTATCGTTCATTATTCTTCAATCAAGTGTGGGAATGTGCGGTCTCGATTTATATTGTTCGAGTTGAGAAGGTTATGATTGCTAATGCTAATCCTAAGGACTCGGTCTCAACCGACCGACCTTCTTGCAAGCCACCGAACGACTCTCTAGACCAAGACAGCTGACTCACTCAGTTTCCTCTCTCACCCACTAATCACCTAACAGCCTTCTACGTCTAAACCGGGCCATATTCCTAACTTCCTACCAACCCATGCTCTCGTTTAGTACCAGACGACTCCCTCGCTCGGAATGCTGACGCGCTCCTCTGGACTCTCACCGACCCACAACATTAAGTACAGCAATCGAACCACACTTTCATTTCTCTCAGCGTGACCAACCTACATTTACACACGAACCTCAGCATCGTTCCATCTCTTTTGAATCCTTCACCGAGTGACACCTTCCTTCCACCTCCTAACTCCTAATTTTCGAATTATGAAAAAAATTACTCAAAAATTATTGCTAAAACCCATCAAAGACAGCTGAAGCCCTAGCTTAAGTTTAGCCCTCCTCTTGATTCATCATTTCCTCTTTTTCCAATTATCCTCTACCTATTCTTATAACCAAAGAAAAAGGAAAGCTAACCACTCGAGCACTCAAGCTTAGTGCACGATTTCGAACTTGAAAGGAAATTCGTACCTACGGAGAAAACTTGAGGTTGGTAGGAGTTTTGAGTTGCAAGGTTGAGGAGTTGGTAAAATTCGAGGGCGATTAAAGTCATAAGGGGAGAGGTACGGGGCTCTATGGGGGGTGAGTTAACAAATTTGCAAGAATAGGAAGGTATCGGGCTTGTGAGAGTAAAGTGCAAATAAGGAGGAGAGAAAGGAACAAAGGGTGGAGCTTTTATATGATGAGGGGAGAAGGTGAACAGGCTAAACCCGATAGAACAGGTCAGTACATGTTGCTGCGTTGATAAAGCAAGCACCAACTATGTGGGTCAGTATTAGTATGCCGGCCCACCATTTTGCCAAAGGAGCCGACCGTATGGATCAGCCTCCTTACGCTGACCCAATTTTGTTTTTAATAATAATAATAATAATAAATAATGAACAAATAGTTCCCTCATGTAGGGTCGAAATTAATATTAAAATGAAACGTGTATATGTATATTACTGTAATGCTAATCGAGGATGACAATGCAATGGAACGATTGATTTTTCTTGATAGAAAGAGAAGCATAGGTTGGGAAAACCCAGTGTGATTCAGCCTCCAAGTGATCATATACATTCAGCTTTTGAAAAATTAAGAACAGGATCTAAACGACAGATAATTATTATTCTAAATGAAATAGCACTTGAAAGCAAGGACTGATTCCTAATGAAAAGCACATCGTGTTGATTCACACGACGCACTTTGGGGAAAAACGTTACCCGACACTTTGGCCCGGCTACATAGCTATATTCACAAAGCTATGGTTGAATCTAGATAGGACTCGAGCTGAGAGAGGATTGAAAGTATAAGAGACCGGTGTAACTTTAGTTTGGATCGGCCTATACACATGGACCGGTATGCTTAGCATTAGCTCGGTCGAAGTGGTTCGACGTTAGAGTGTAGACGTGGTGGTTCGGCCAAAATGGGTGGGATAAAGCGGTTCAGTCGATATGGTTTCGGACTTAGTGGGTAGTGTGGATGTGATCGGCCTTCGTCGTTCGGCCATTATGGTCTGGCCTTAGAGGTACTAAGTCATGCATCACTCGGCCAAGGAAGGAAAGGAAAGATGGTTCAGTCGATCGTAGTTCAGCATGCGTGGTTCAGCTTTGATGGGTCAGCATGGGTCGTTCGGCAAACCTGGTTTGGTGAACCCTGCGGAGGTTAACAATTTCTTTGACCTACAACAGAGTAACACAACTAACATTCCTATGCTTCGAGTCGTCCGCTGCTTGCTTCGAGCTCCTGGAGGGTTTGCTTCGAGACAGCCACGGGACAATCCCTAGATCAGTAGTAGGTGGGTCGGTCATTGTAGGTGGTTCGGTTTACCTAATTGCTATGGGCCAAGCTACCTTGGTAGTGCGCATGCATGGGAGGTCCAATCTATATTCATCTATAAACAGAGGGGCAGGGGTACAGTTGAAGGGACCTTTTTCGGGAACTCCAGGAATATTCTGCCATTTTTTGTACTCGCTTCTCTTCTGTTCAAACTTACATTTAAGTTGTTTGTCTACGGATGGTATCTGTAATCAAGTAATTGAAAAAGTAATAAAGATCATATTCAAAGTGGACGTAGGCAATTATGCCAAACTACTATAAATCTGGTGTTTCATTTTTTCTTTTCTCTTATATTCAATTGCTTTATTCCTTGGTTTTGATTTACTTTCTTCATTAATCTCTTAAAACAACTCTATTCAAGGGTGTTAGTGACAAATTTTGGTGCTAACAATAACTGAAGTAGTTCAACAGGTGTATAAGAGGAAACCAAAAAAATAACAATATCGAGAAATCCGATTTTCTCTACAAAATTCTTGTATTTCAATTTTTTAAATGACAATCGCTTTCCAAAAGAAGATTTTTTACCAACAACCAATAATTTCAACCAAACGCAAATAATAAAATTTATCCACTATATATCCTATTGATTAACCAAAAAGGCGAATTATACTCGCCGAAATACCAGTTAGCGTCGAAGTTTTCTGGTTTGGTGTTCGATTTTGACATAAAATTCCATTAGTTCCAATCTCAACTAATCTAATGCAAAAACATGTTATCGATGACAAGAGTCCAACATTACTAACCGCGCCTGAATCCGACCATGTGTGATTAAGATATGCTTTTAAATAATATTGAATTAATTAATTAATTAAAAAATCACAAATTACTTTAACTAATCTCGGTTTAGCACCCTAATCCATCTTTACTCACAGTCCTGGCCACAAATCACAAAGCCCTCGATGCCGCTTTATTTGCATGTCTCCGCCGCCTTTGGTAATGCTGCGCTGCTGTAACCCTACCAAAGATAGTCAGACCATGACAAACTTTCTACCACTAGCCCCACCACCTTACCTGCTGTCGTCGTTTAGAAAAGGTCCAAAAACCGAACCACGTTTGAAGCCATATCTGGGGTGCTTTGGACTACCCCACATCGATCCAACCGTTCAACATCAACATCTCACCATCGCGAACAACTTTCATGTTGGGGTCGAGGCCTAATTCGGCCTCCGGTGGCTCTGATAGGTGGTCGCTGTTGGATGATGGGAGGTTAGGGTTAGAGTTTAGAGCCATTGAGAGGAATGATGGTCCTTATATAGGCATGCTCTTCGAACTATAACCTACATAATTACGGACTCCAAACGAGATGTGCTTACTTGCGTTCCTAACTGAATACCACTACTCTGAACTCCATGGAAGTAGTTTTGGGACCTAATTCCATCGTATACTAAATTTAGCACTTAGGTTATAATTATTATTAATAAAAGTCTAGTTCTGTAAAATTACCAAAACACCATAGTTTGCCGAAAAATCGCCAAACGAAAATTTAGATAATCTTAAACTTAAAAATTATTAAAAAAATCAAATAAATTAAAGATATGTCATTAAAAATCAAGGCATCAAACAAAATAAAATTTCTTATTACTTATTCGAACCTGTTATTACCGTAGTTTAAATTTACAAACGAATTCACCATTATTGTTTATTAATTAAAAAGAGTTAAATAAAACCATTAAATCAATTTAATAAACATTCAATTAAAAATCCAGTTATTTGAAACACTATTCCAGTATTAATTCATGATTCAAATATTTTAAAAAATCCTTATATTTGAATTCAAGTTATTCAACCTTATTAAAACCAATATTTCAATATTTAAAATTAATTAAATATTCAAAATCAAATGGCAAAAATTTCGGGTTGTTACATTCTTTCCCCCTAAAAAAATTTCATCCCTAAAATTCCCAAAGTAATAAAAATGTCTCCAAACAGTTAACTTTCCAAAATCAAATAATTGAACATGATTATTGAATCTATAGTCTTTAAAATTACAAAAAAAATTGGCAGCATCTCCTTTGCGCGACTAGATCGGAAAAACTACAAATCGACTCTACTGGCCCAAACTAACAAAAGAAAACCAAATGCCAAGTGGTCACCCATGTATGGAGCATATAAAATCATCAAACCAAATCAAAATATATACATATACCTTTTAATCGGCAAATAACTATACTCATGAAATCAAAAGCATCAACTAGCCTTTGCTTCCATGAACCTGCATCTCTCTTACAAATGGTATCAACCATATAATTCATAGCCATATAATTTGCATTTATAATGACAAAACATACAATTTTATTAAATATTGTACAATGAACATATACCATCCATGCGCAATATCAAATCTGATCACTTGCTTTACCATACAATATCACTTCCGAACTATATCGCTCACTCGACCACTCTACTACGGACTTCAATTAGGTTGCTTGATTAGAAACCTCCTTTCTTCTTACATAACCATATACTTTGACAGAAAAATTCAAAATCAAATCAAAAATCTATATCAAGTATTTTCTGTCAAGAATCGAGTGAAACAAGTCTTAACTCAGATCAGTGTAAAACACCTCGAAAGTCATGTGCTCAAAATTGGATTAAACAATTATGATAATAAAACGATGAATGTACAACTTACATATTTACCCAATTTGTTCTTGCTTATATAATTTCTATTCATTTATGATAATATTTCATAAAGTTGTACTTGAGTTTATTAACATTTTTCAACTCGAGTTCATATTTATATAAAACTTTTTTAAATCCTAAGTGTATATACATTCTACAAAATTAGGAATTGCTTTTACTTACTATCTCTTCAAATTTATAAGTTACAAGAACTTATTTCCTTATGTTTTCACAAACACTTAGTTTTCAATTTTCATATCTATTTAGAAGCTTTTAACCGTCTAAAATCACTTAGTTTTCAATTTTCATATCTATTTAGAAGCTTTTAACTCTCTAAAATCGTCGAAAATTACATTTTATTTTAGCAAATGAAACATCCAGACAACATATTATGACAAGATGCATAACCAATCTACTCTAATGCATAACGTACATGAGTCCGTATAATACTTAACCAAAAACTTAAGAACTAAACACTTGGGTTTTCTTTTAAATCAGTTCGAAATAATATATATACATATCTCCTTTTGTATATCAAATTATACTTTTGGAAATTTAAATCGAAATATGTTTTTCCAAATGGTTCTGTATCAAGGTACAACAGTAGCAGTCAGTCATTTAGAAAGTTGAAAATTAATGTCGATGATGCTGCAATTATCACTGAATTATTTTCCAGCGATCGAAGTGAGTTCAGTGCTTTCTATCCCTTTTGAAATCACTCTTGAAGAATTTCTATAAATATATACTTCCAAAAATATTATTACTATTTACTCCAAAACTTTGAAAATGATTTTCAAAGTCGTGTGATTTAAGTTCTCAAATTCTCATCTTGAATCCTGCTTTTATTTATAAACCATACTTATATAATTTCACTTCTTATATAAGATCATTTCGCAATTGTTTATCATTATCTAGATTTTAACAAACAACTTTATTAAAATTAAATCGTTAGCTCACCTTATCATGAACACCTTACCGTCAAACCATGAAACTAAATTCACAAGGTGTTCGCGTTTAATTCAACCAAACAATAAATGCTCACAAACTAACTGAGAAAATTAAGAAACAACAAATGATAATAATTGAATATTATCATTTTCTAACAACCAACCACATCAAATATAACTATATTAATTTTCTGAAAATTATTCAATTATATACAAAATATAATCTAGGCAAAATAATTTCATTTACCCATTTCCAAACAAACATAGTGTTTGTTTGTCTTATTCAAGTGTTTAAAAACTCCTATCGATACAGTTTTTCCTTCTATATTAACCAAAATTCATAAGCACTCAACCTATAAATCAACACGATATAAAAAATTTCTATACCATTAATAAATACGCCCTCATATACAATACATTCAAACTTATCCTAGGGTATCGGTTACCCTATCTCAAATGACTCTACCCCACCAAAGCCTAGGTGTTCGCTCAACCTAAGCTCCGATGTCAAGTTACAATGACCCGCCTTTTTGAACCTCAAAGTTACACTAATACATCCATGGTATTCATGTGTCGAACATCCAAGTGTCAAAAGGACGTATTGTTAGGGAAAAAGAAAAAAGAAGACAGAACATAATCCCACATTGTGACGAGTAATATATAATGCACAATAGATCTTTACACAAAGAAAAACTATAATAAATATACATCAATCAGAGTACACTAAACAAATCATCAGCTTAGACAGTAATAACAACCTGTCTTAACAAATGCTATTAAAAAAAACAACTAATGCGGCAGAAATAAAATATACGAGATTATGACTTAGAGGTCTCTAAATCGTCTCTTGAAGCTCCAAGGTATCCAGACTAGATCTAAAAATATACTCGGTCTGACCTAAGCGGAAAAATAACGGCCGAATCAGTCTAGTAAACCAACATGAGAAAGACACCTCAAATGGATTTTAATGTTATAAAACCTTTCAAAATAAAGATATCATGTAAGACCACACCACTCATAAACATGAATGTGTTTTACCTTAACATAACCAAAACATTTCTAAAGAAAATCTAGTAAAATTATAATAGTGTCTAAAGTTTAAAGTAAATATTCAATCGTAGCCAAAATTGTTGCATTAATTAAATTCAAGCATAATAGGTTTAGAACTAAATCTTCAAAGGCTTTTATTGGAGAATGAATTCTATCAATGACTAGGTTGCTGGGGTACCGCCTGTTACAGTACACCTCTAGAAAATGTATCGAGGGCAACAAGAACATCTTGCACCCCTGCTACACATTTCCGTCCTACCCCTTCCTAGATAGTACTGAATATATCATCACCCCGCTTACTTTGCAACCTTTTACCAAGAGCTCTCATGCACAACCCTATCCATAAATGAATATATATCAAGAAAGGTTATGATATACCCTAATCGGTGGGACCCACATATCATTGTTGCATATCCTCTATTTTAGTCATTTCAATTTGATGAGGCTAGAGGCTACGTTTGTACATTTTTTTGAATAGCAATCCCACTTGTAATGCCAACACTATCCTCCAAGCAGCAATGTTGTGTTAGCATTCGTCCATACAAGTTATTCAGGATAAGAAAAAATCAAATGCACTAATTATACTAAATCAATTTTGGACTCACCTTCAAGATTAGTAGCAAGTAGCCATAGCACTTCAAAGAGTTCCGTCTTTGGTTGTCTTCAGCATATTTCAATTCGAACACTTATGCTGGTTCAAAGTGCTTTTCGGATAATAAATCCGATCATGGTCTCTTCGACCGAGAACGACAGTTTTTAATATTGGCTAACATTTGATAGTCGGTTATTTAACTATCAAATAAACAAAAACAAACAATTCAACCAGAGATGTACTTCTACAGGGAAAATAACACTGGTTAAGCATAAGTAACCACTAAGCCTCTTTAATCATCTCATTATCGTAAACCATTTTGTAAACACTTACATTAAATATCTTTTACAAAGATATGTTCCCAAAACATTTCATTTCCCACTTATAAACCATTCATTATACTTATATTCACGATTTTGGTATAATCTCAAAATGCTACAATTCTACTACCATGAAAATTTATTCATATACTTATCTCAATGATATAAGTATATTCACAATCTTAAGAAAGATTTCACTTCAAAACTATACATAAATTTGGGATAAAACAATGCCATTTTAAATAAAGATAATAATAACTAAACGCTTTTCCTTCAATGTTAAGCAAAGAAAAAGAATTTTCCGACCACCATAATTAAGAGATCATTTTGGGAAAACTAAATCTCTATTATAAATAACTCTTTTATAAAATTTCCTTTTATAAATATAAGCTCTAAATTAATTTAGAGAATTCCTTCCATAAAAAATTATTTATATATTCCTTTATAATATATATAACATAATTACACCACCTTTTAAATTCCTAAATTTATTTAATAACTCTTTCGTATATTTCTTTTATATTATTTATAAATCCTTTTGTAAACCTTCTTTTATAAGATATCATTTATAAACTCATTTTATAAGTTCCAACTTATTTGCAACTCTTTTGTAAAACTCCAAATTTATTTTTTAAAACTTTATTTATAAACTTTCTAAATAAAATTACTAAACCCTTTTTTAATAAAAAAATCCCAATTATAAACGAAATCCCAACAAACAAAAAAGCTACAAATATGATTATAACACATATTCTTCCATATATTTCAATAACTTCACAAATGGAATTAATTACTACAATTTATCAAATTGATTTTTATTTTCTTATAATTTTTAAGATAAACTTATAAATTTCCTTTAAATCTATACAATACCATTTATAAGTCTATTTTTTAATGTTTCATCATTTATATAAACTAATTCATAAGTATCTATTTTCAAAATATTTCTACCTTCTTTTAAACATATGATCTCCCCATTTAAAAATAAAAGATAACCCCTTTAATTTATTTTTAAAAACAAACATTATTATTATAATAATTTATATAAAAACCAATGCTTCCCAACAAATTATTAAAACATTTGCTTATGTATATATATTTATTAAAAAGGAAAAATATAGAAGTAAAAAAAATAGAAAATTTTAATAACTCTTTTAAATTAAAAGATCAATGAAATTCCTAAAATTGTCAAATTTATAAACCTTTTCCCAAATCTAAAATCATTTCCAAACCATAATTAATAGGATTCCAAAATACTACATTGAGGCCAATAATTACTATAGCACTTAAATGTGCTATTATTAACTTTTTTACTAAAAAAATTCAATTTTTCACATATGTCGGTGTCGCATCCAATATGGCAAACCATCACATTTCAGCATTTAGCAATTTATTTAATACGAATATAATTGAAATAGATTGACAGGTGTATAACAGGAAATTAAAAAAAATCAATATCGAGAAATACAGATTTCTCTACTAAATTCCTGTATTTTAATTTTTTAAATGAGAATCGCTTTTCAAAAGCGGATTTTTAACCAAACATCCAATAATTTCAACTAAACACAAATAGTAAATTTATCTCCAATATATCTTATTGACTATCAAAAACGTAAGTTGTATATACCGAAGTTCCAGTTGGCACTGAAGCATTCTGATTTGTTCTTAAAATTGAACGCAGTTTGATTTTAGCACAAAATTTCATCAGTTTCAATCTCAACCAATCCAATTCCAAAGCGTAGATATCGATGATACGAGTCCAACGTGATTGACTGCGCCTAAATCCGACCTCGTATGATTATGATATGGTTTTAAACAAGATTTGAATTAAGAAAATAAGTAATTAATTAATTAAAAATTACTAATACCATTAGCTAATTTTGGTGTAGCACTCTAATCCATCTCCATTCGCAATCCTGGCCGCAAATCACGAAATCTTCGACGTCGCTTTATTCACACACTACTGTCATCTCAGGCGATGTCGTGCCGTAGCAACCCCACCGTAGACAGCCCAGACCATGACGAACCTTCTACCATCGACGCTGCCACCTTACCACCACCATCACCAAGAAAACATATAAAAAATCTACCGCGTTCGAAGCCAGATCTGCAGCGTCGTAGACCACCCCACGTCGATCCAACTGTTCAACATCTACATATCACCGTTGCGAACATCTTTCATTTTGGGGTTGAGGCCCAATTCAGCCTCTAGTGGCTTTGATGGATGGTGATCGTTTGATGATAGGAGTCTAGGGTTACAATTTAATGTCGTTGAGAGGAATGAAGGTCCTTATATAGACATGCTCTCCAAACTATACCCTACACAATCATGGACTCCAATTGAGGCATGCTTACTCGCATTCCTAACCAAGTACCCCTATTCCAAGCTCAATAAAATTAATTCTGGGATCTAATTCTATTGTATACATAAGTTGGCATTTAGGTTATTATTATTATTAAAACTATAGTTTATAAAAATTTAAAAGACCGGCGTTCGCCGAAAAATCGTCAAACAAAAATTTAAATAATCTACAAACTAAAAATTATAGAAAAATCAAATCAATTAAAATAAAAATATGTCATTAAAAATAAATTCGTAAAACAAAATAAATTTCCTTATTATTTATTCAAACCAGTTATTACTGCAATTTAAATTTACAACTGAATTCACCGTTACTGTATATTAATTAAAAAGAATTAAATAAGACCATTATATCAATTGAATAAATATATAATTAAAAATAAAGTTAGTTGAAACACTATTCTAATATATTAATTCACAATTCAAATATTTTAAACGATCCCTATATTTGAATACAAGTTATTGAACATTTTTAAAACCAATATTTCAATATTTAAAATTAATGAAGTATTCAAAATCAAATGGCAAAATTCTGGGTTGTTAAAAATCGGTCTAATCTATGCGAGTTCCCCATTTACCATTAGGCTACTTAATCAGTATGGGATTTGCAAACCATTTTAGATAGGACCATTTGGATAAACTTGTTTTTCAATAACTAATCAATATCTTCTTCTAATGTTGCATATCTAACCTTGTCAAGTGGTATTTTCTTTTATTGAATTGGCATAAATTAAGGATCAATATTTAACGCATAATATATGACTAATGAACTTATACCAGTCATGTCATCATGTGACCAGGAAAACACATCTATTCCGTTATAAAAGAAAAAATCCAACTCTTTATATACTCTCTACGCATTTCTTTTCATCATGTATACTAATTTCTACGCAATTTGAGAGTATATTAGCATTTACAACCTTATAGTTTTATTTTCATATAAATCAAATATTAATGAAATAATTAATAACTGTACTTCTTCCATGGTTATAAATTCTAATAGCACATGTATCCCTCTTCCACTTTCCAAACATCCATAAAAATCAATGCATTCTTCTTCCTCTTTCGAAACATGATATAAATTATTTCTTTACTAAACACCAACTAAAATAAATTTATTTTTCTGTATTTTAAATTTCTATAATCTATTATATATAAAACAGAATATCCGACTCTATCCATACTCTATCCACATTCCTTCTCATCCCGTCTACCGATTTCTAAGCAATTGGGGGGATGTTAGCATTTACAACCTTATAATTTTATTTTCATACAACTCAAATGTTAATGACACAACTAAGCCTATACTTCTTCCACGGTTACAAATTCTAATAGCACATCTTTTCTTCTTTCACTTTGCAAACATCAGTAAAAATTAATCCATTCCTCTTCCACTTTCCAATCACTGGCGTAAATCATTTATCTACCAAACACCCAGTAAAGTAGATTTACTCTTCTAACTATAAGTTATCAAAAAGAACATACAACTAAGTTTCATCTTATTTCCTCCTATAACTTATTGTATTACCATTTTTAATTTCACTCGATTTGGTTTTTGTTTTAGAAGAAATATACCCAAATTTACTCTATTTGGTTATGTTCTCTCTCCTCTAATACTTCTCATGTCTCTGTACATCTCCATACAGTTTTCTCCTTTATTCAATTTTGATTGTTATACTAGGTTGTAATTATTTGGTTTGGTAATTGTTTGGAACAATCTGAATTTACACATGATGTATGGAATCTTTCATTTATCATTCATCTATGTTTTATTCTCTTTTGTTGATTTGATTGTTAGTTTTTTGTAATTATTTGGTTTGATATGTTTGATAAATATTTTTATGGTATATTTTATTCTAGTATACAATTTTTTCTTCCGATTTTCAAAAATTTACATATGATATATGGAATCTTTCAATTATTATTTATCTATTTTTATTCTCTTTTATTAATTTCATTATTATATTTTTGTGATTATTTGGTTATAACATATATTTGATAAATTTTACTCTAATATATAATTTATTGTTTTACGATTTTTAATTTCACTCCATTTGTTTTATGTTTTAGAAGAAAAATAATATTGATTTACTCAATTACAATATGCTCTCTAGTATGTTGTTTCTCCTCTGTTGCTTCTCACGTATTTGAATTTAATATGTTTGTAACATAATTTCTTTAGTTAGTTTGTATTCACAAATAATTTTACTTTCAGATTTTTAGTTCAAAAATTAAAGAATACCATTAATGCTTGTTGGATGTGAAGGGTAGTTCATATATTATCATTTTTTTATTTAATTTAGAAATTTGCAAATCTTATCTTAATCAATTCCTCGTTATTCTATTAAGTTGTCTTAAATTCATTTCTTGAAAAATGACTTATGTAATACTGGTTGATGTCTCTTCTCTTCCTTCATCCATTATAGTCTCAATTTATTTTTTAATTTCTAAAAATTAAATTTTTTATGCTTCAATGTTTTACTATTGGTTTTTATGCCAAAAATAATAATAATTTATAGGTTTCTTTTTGTTTCATTTAATAGACGGACAACTGTTTATGGTTCTATAAGTTTAATATGAATTATTTTCAAAATGCGGTTATTTGATTACTATTCAAAAGGTCAAAACATGATTAGCTCATTTCAAAGTAATTGCTTTTCAAAAAACTATGTAATTTTTATTAGTTCATTTCAATACTCTGATTATCGTATCTCCTATATTTAAAAAGATCTTTGAAGTTAATGTGTTCCCTACATAATTCTCTTTTAGCCAATTTCGATTTTTTACTATTTTCATTATTTAGTTTGGTAATTGTTCGAGACCACCTGAATTTACAAATTTCGTATGGTATCTTTCATTCAACGTTTATCTTTTTATTCTCTTTTATAAATGTTGATTGTTATATTTTATTTCAATTATTTTATTCAATAATTGTTTGATAAATTGTACTGTACTACATTTTAGAGTTCCTATCAGTTATCAAAGAATACACAAATGAGTTTTATTTTAATTCCCTCTGTCAATTATTTGTTGTTCTAGCATATTCAATATCACTCCATTTAGTTTATGTTTTGGAAGAAATAAACAATTATTTACTCTATTACGTTATGTTCTCTATCCTATGATGTTTCTCATGTCTCTAAATGTTAGATTTCAATGAAAAAATGTTTTCATATTAAAAAAGATTTGGAAGATATTGTTGATTTTGGTGATATTATATTTCCAAGTAAAGATGATTTGGAAAATATTTGAGATAACGGCTCAAACAAGTTGCCATTTTTATTGCATAAGAGGGCAATGAATTATCTTCATGAGAAAAATAAAGCTTTGGAAGATTGAAGTAATCATACACTTCCCTAATCAGCAGATTAAAGAAGGAATCTTATCAGACACTTGCAAATTGGAGGAAAATGGAAACTGAAATGAAGAAACATTTTCCATATGAATAGGAGAAATGATGAGATGTTGAGTTATAGCCAAAATCAATTTCTTCAACCTCAAGAAATAATCTCTATATAAAGATACTCATTCTATATAGATTAGAATCATCCTCTCAAGTTGTATTTCTCATTCTTTTTCTTAGCCTGCATTATCAATCTTATAAAAAATTATTTTTTCTTAGAAATAATGAATTCTCCTCCCCCTATAGTGGATGCACACTATCTCGCGATAGTGTGACCACTATAAATCTGTGTAAACTCTTTATTTTCTTTCTTATATGATTTGCTATTTTGTAACTGTTGCTGTTTATTTATCACATTACAACACGATCATACTTCTTTCACATTTATTTGGGTTGATTTATAGTAATTTGTGTAAATTACCCCCAACAATCTGGTATCAGAGCTTTGAAGGTTACCGTTGAAGCTTAGGGCTAGAAGGTGATCGATAAATGGAAATGAACTTAGATCTACTCAGGAGTATGCATCCTACACTAGGTATTCATATGCAACATCTGGTTCATAGTTTGCTATAAAGAAGTGGAATGTAGGAAATAATTTTGAGAAGTGGTAGAAGAAGATGAAGGTGGTGTTGAGAAGAAATTGTGTTCACCATGTGGTGCTTGACGCAAAATCATTGCCAGTAGATACCCCAGAATTGGAAAGGAAGGAGATGGAAGAATCGGCCTTTACTACTCTCTACTTGGCCATGGTTGAGAACGTCATCCCAGAGATCAGTGGTGAAACTACCGCTAGAGTCCTGTGGAAGGAATTGGAGGATCTCTACATAAAGCAGTCGCTCACAAATAGGCTAATTTTGTTGAAGACTTTCTTCTGTTACAAGATGCAGAAAGGTACATCATTGAAAGCACATATTAACTTCTTCGATGACTTCGATGATGAAGAAGAAAACTTTTGATTTGAATGTGGATGAAGAGAAAAAATCTATGGTGCTATTGTGCTCTCTTCCAGGGTGGTACACGGTATTCGCTAACAGCTTAATCTTTGGCAAAAGCATGCTAACATTAGAAGATGTAAAGATGAGACTCCTAAGTGAAGAGATGGTAGATCAAGTGAAGCTTATGAGTGAAAGTATAGAAGCTATTAGTAGTCAAGGACTGTTTGTAGAGAGAGGAAGAAAGAAGAAGAGGAGAATAATTTCAGAGGGCGTTCTAAGTCGAGGAAGCCTGAAAGTGTTTAGAGGGGCAAGTCTAAAGACAACATGTTTCATCATTGTAAGAAGCATGGCCACGGGAAGAAAGATTGTCCTAATTTGAGAAAGAAAAATAAAATGGATGGTTCTTCATCTATTACAGTGGAGAACATTCTTTCTGATGATGTGTTGACTGTATCTGTTTTTGATGTATAATACCATTAGATGCTGGATTCAGAGGCATTTTTCTACATGATGCCTAGGAAGGAGTATTTATTTTCTTATGAAGGTAAGGATGGAAGTGTTATATTGATGTGGAATGACGCTACTTGCAAGTCATTAGGAGAAGGATCAGTGCGTATTCGCATGCACAATATCATCGTGCACACTATCATTTGAGTCTGCTATGTTCTAGGTTTAAGGAATCTCTTCTGTCTTTAGATCAACTAGGATCTTTGGATTGTAGGATTATGATAGAGTTAGATGGCTTGAAAGTGACACATGGTGCTCTTATATTTAAGAAAGGGGTAATAGTTCAGATTCTTTATCTATTGAAAGGATCTATAGTACTTGGAGAGTTGTGTGCTAGAGTTGATAGTTCATGAGCTTTGGATTCCACTAGACTTTGGCATCTCAGATTGGATCATGTATTAAAGAATAGCTTGGAGTTGCTTCATAGAAGGAAGATGATAATGGATGAAAGCTTCAACTGATTAGAATCATGCCAGGAGTGTTTATGGGGGTAGCAGACGAAGGTTTCTTTTGGTATTAGCAAACATGAGTCCAAAGGCATACTAAAGTACGTCCATATGGATGTTTGTGGATCCATAGTTATAGCTTCTATTGGAGGAGCTAAGTATTTTATCTCTTTTATCGACGACTACTCTTGAAAGTTTTAGGTGTACATGATGAAAGCTAAATTGGATTCATTTAAGTAGTTCAAAACTTGGAAGGCACTAGTAGAGAATGAAGTCTGAAGGATTAAAGGTGCTAAGATCTGACAATGGTGGTGAGTTTGCTTCTAAGGTGTTCATAGATTTCTACAAGTAGCATGGAATTCAAAGGCACTTCACTACACCCAGCGATCCATAATTAAATGGAGTCATTGAAAGGATGAATAGGACTCTACTGGAGAAAGCCCATTGTTTGAGATTGACAACGGGTTTATCTAGAGGCTTTTGGGTTAAAGCTTTATCGACTATAGCTTATACTATCAATCGAATTCCATGCTCAACCATTGATGGGAATTTCCAAAAGTAAGGTGGAAAGGTACATTTGTACATATCAGTTATTTTCATATATTTGATAGCCCTGTGTATGTTCACCATATAGAAATGACAAGTTGGAGGCTAGAGCCTATCAAGGCCTTTTTTCGGACTATATAGAAGACATTAATGGGTATCGCATTTGGAACCCAGCTGATAGGAAGGTAGTGCACTCTGGACATGTCACTATTGATGAGTCCTTAATGTTCAAGCCGAAGGAGAATCCACCTAGTTCAGTAGATTTAGATGTCAAAAGGCCTATGGAGATGTAAACCATTTCCCATATACCAGCCTAGTAGTATAGTCAGAGCTGCAAAGAAGATAGGGTAATTATAGTCGTTGACACATCACACGAAGACCTATAAAATTCCTTTCGCAATAATGGTAATGTTCGTGAAGCTAGAGATAGTTCAACTCAAGGTGGACTTGACAGAAGCTTAGGTGAGTTACACTTATTTAGGCTAGCTTTAGAGTTAGTAGGGCATTAAATAGGAATGAAGACCGAAACTATGCAAATCTTAGCACTAGTGATCAGTTTGACTACGCACTGCATATAGTGCAAGATGAGCCTTTCAACCTTGAAGAAGCTATTAGTTTGAGCGCTAGGTCAAAATGAATGCATGGTGTGGAGGAGGAGATGGATTCATTGAAGAAGAATCATACTTACGAACTGGTATCACCCTCTCAAGGAAGCCGTGCAATAGAATGCAAGCGGGCATATAAGGTGAAGGATGATGGGATATACAAGGCTAAACTTACTGCAAAGTTCAAGCAATGCTTGAACTTGATTCGTTTGCTGAAGTGCTAGGTACCACTTGATAGCGCATGAGAGAGTAGGTTAGTAAATGGAGATATTGGTTAAGTTAATAGGTCCATCTACATGGAGAGGGTACTTTCAATACTTTGTTGGTTGGTGGTGGCCTAGACGGAATTCATTGACAAAGTGAAATGGGTGATGGCCATGCCAAAGCTCATTGGGAAAGTATTCACGGTATCTTGTCTGAGATTTGTTTGGAGTTAAAAGATGTAGGTGGGTTGGTAAGTGTGACGACCCATATTTTACGTGTCGATAAATCGTGGAATAATTATCATTAGGTCGTTGTTATTCTTAAGCCATCTAGAGTTTAAGTCGTTCAAGGTAGAATGGATTGACTTGTAGAAGTGAACGACCTAAGGAGTTGGCGACCTAGGCGAGTTAACGATCTAAGGGGTGAGCGACCTAAGATAGAGGGGCGACTCAAGATAGTACGACCTAGGAGTTAGATCGTGTAGGGGCTAAGTCGTATAGGAGATAGGTCGTGTGGAAGTTAGGTCGGTTGAGCGACCTAAGGTGTTGAGCGACTTAAGGTAGTTAACGGGTTAAGGGTTCTAACGACCTAGTGGGGAGCGACCTATGTTGCTGGGTATATTTAGGTCGGAAGCGACCTAAGGCAGGATAACTATTTAGGTTAGTTAGCGACCTAAGATAGCGAGCGACCTATAACAGTGGGCTGTGTCTAGTTAGGTCGTGAGCGACTTACGTTAGGTCTCGAGCGACTTAGTAGAGTCATGACCTATAGAGGTGAGTGAAATTAGGTCGTGGGACGACCTATGATAGGTCGTTAGGTCGTCTAGCCGACTCAGGAGGAGATGCGCATGAGTGTTAGGTCGTTGAGTCGCCTGCAGGTTAAGTCGTGGATTTGTTAGGTCGTGTGACCCTGGGTTTGGTTAGGTCGCGGCATTTGATGAGTCATAAGTCGCAAGGGTAGTTAGGTCGCACGATGGTGTTGAGGCTTATGCCGTTAGGACGCATGGGCGTTAGGTCGGTCATGTTGGTTAGGTCGGAGGTTTTAGGTCGTTAGGTCGGCAACGACCTAGGGGCGAACGACCTGATTTTCAACCTATAAATAGAGGGCTTTGGTTCACTTTTTGGCACCGGATTTTGAAGCGACGAAGTGCTGCCATTTTTAGAGCTCGACTACAACATTTCTTCACTTCTTTTCTCCACTCTAACCTAGTGCTTACATCCATCCAAGATTGAAGATCAAGGTTGAAGATCCAGGATCCAAAGTTGAAGATCTACATTCTTAAAAGAGATATTTCATCGATTGAAGCGAGATCTTGTCGGATCAAGCTTAGTTCTTCGCTGTCCAGATCTGAAGTTGTTATCTTTTGAGGTGTTTAGGTGCTTTGGTGAGTGGTGGTTATCTCTCACACGGACCCAAAGGAGTATATTGGATCGGTGGCTTGTTTATGTGTTAAAGATAGAGATTTCTTGCATTTTCCTTAAGTCTGCATGTAGATCCATTGTCTATGAAGTTTTGGATACCCATTTTGCTACATGTTAACTTATATAAGTTTATTCATCAAGTTGTAGTGATAATCTCCATAATTCATGTTTATTAGATTTGGACACTTTAATTACCAAATTGCCATTCTTGTATAATTGCTTATTAGATCTTGTTTGAATGTTTGATTGCTTGGATTAATGATTGATTTGATAGAAAGATTGTTGCAAATTAGCTAATAGTTGATTTGGACAAGTTGGTCGAAGATGATTCAAAAGCTAAGTGGAAAGGCTTTTGAATAAGGAAAGCTGCCTGTGGCATATGAAGCGGATGAGAAAGCTCATATGGATAGATTTGTTAATGATGTTGAGATGGGACTTTTCTATGATGCGATGAAGCAAAGCATGATGTGATGTAGCCTTGGCATAGTCCAGACGGGATCATTCCAAGCATGTTGATAACTCGAGGGATGGTTCGAGTTGGTTGATAATGGATTGCTCGAGAGGTAGCTTGGGCTAGTATGAGAATAGTCGTCGAGGAGGATGACTAGGAGGCTTGGATTTCATCGTTGTTGAAGGTTCTAGTAAACTCAAAGCAAGAGTACATGGGGCGCCCAAACGACTACAGGTAGGTGGTCGGGACACCCAAAAGACTACAGGCAGGTGGTCGAGTACTCTGGGCAGAGTAGGTAAGTCCTAGGCACGGGTCACGATGACGTGCAGAGTTTGTCTAGAACCGGGTTACCATTAGCCCTTGACAGACGGCTGAAAGTAGGTGCCGGTCATTCAATTAACGGTGATATCAAAGCAATGATAACAGTGATAGCCAGAGTCATGGATGTTTGGTTGTACCATCATTCGATCTCAAGAGCGATGCTTTCTGGGTGCTTATCTGATCGTGGTTTAGGCCTTGGGGGTTTGTACTTAGAAAACATCGACCTTGACTTGAGTGATAATTACTTTACTTTAAATGTCTGCTTTGTTATGTTTGTTTCTACTTAGTGAGTCTGGAGGCTATCACTGTAGAAAGAGGTGGAGTGGGATGGTTGGGTTCCTATTCCTTTTACCCTTTATGCTCTTTTGGTATGTTGTTAGTTAATTTACCGCTCACTAAGACTGTTGTCTGACTCAAGGTTTTATGTTCAACTCTTATTACCTTGGGCTGTTCATCCATGTTGGGATGGGCAGACTAGATAGCAGGTGACAGGTGCTGTTCATAGTGGCCAACGCTGTTGATGACGAAGACGAGCTGGAGTCTTTTGCATATTATTTCCTTACTATATGTACTGGATGTTCCGCTGCTTGTATATGTTTTGAGTGTTATGTAGTGAGGCTTGATGTATGGATTGTTTGGATATTTGTATCAAACTTTTATGATGCTTATATGATGATAATCTGTTCAATGGGGCTTCACTGCATTTATATTTCTCTATTGTATTTTATCCATGCGCTGTGAGTTATACGATAGAGTTTTCTGTTTTATCTTACCCTGAGTATCGTCCATGGCTGCCTGGCACACCTTTCAGCGCACCATTTCCCTGTTTTAGTGCGGGAGTCATGGGTGGTCGTCACATTTGGTATCAGAGCTTTGGTTAATCGATTTTAGCCAACGCTCGCTGACATAACTACGTATGAGAGACGTAATTGCAATTTTGATGGATGATTACTATATATAATATAGTAGCTTAGAAGAATTTGAACTTCTTATGCAGTTGTTTCTCAGGGTATATTAATCATTTCTTTTAGATATTAGGGATGAGTCGAAGAGGGAGACCAGCTGCTAGGGAAGGCCATGCTGTTGAGGGGACTGCTGATTATGCTTCTATGTTCGAGGCTATGATGATTTCGATCATGAGAAGGATGCCAGTTCCAGGGCCATCAGTAGATGTTGGGGTTCAGGCTCAAACTCCAAAACCAGTTGATTTTGCTAAGTTGTGCAAAGACTATACTGCTCTTGGAGGAAAGGTTTTCTTGGGAACAGAATCAACCATTGAAGTCCAGAGATGGATAGATGCTTGTAGGAAGATTTTTGGTGATTTGGGAATTGAGGATGCAACTAAGAGAAAGCTTGCATCAAGACAGCTTCAAGAAAGAGCTTCTGATTGGTGGAACTCTATCACTATTGATACTCCAGAGGAAGAGATCACTTGGGAGCAATTCCAAGACAGATTTGAGGCTAAGTTCATTTCTACAGCTCAGAAATCTATTTTGTTTAAGAAGTTTGTGGAACTCAAGCAAGGTGGAAGATCAGTTCTTGCGTATGTTTCTGAGTTTGAAGCTTTCTCCAAGTATGCCAGATCGTATATTGAATCTCCCTACCAGAAGAACGAGAAGTTTGTGACAGGCTTGGACACTTATCTTGGGAGGCAGTTAGTGGATCATTTGGACGATCCATTTGAGAAGCTTGTGGAGAAAGCTCTCAGACATGAGAATTTGTTTCCTAAGGAAGGATCTGTTGTTGCTGTGACCAAGGAGGAGTCTAAACCACAGCAGGGTGGCAACAAGAAGAGGAAGCAGCAGCAACAGAAGGGTAAGGATGGCCAGAAGAAGCCGAAGGGCGAAGTGACCTGCTACAATTGCCAGCAGAAGGGCCATCTCTCCAGAGATTGTAAGAATCTCAAGGTGCCGGGAAAGTGTTACAACTGTGATAAGCTGGGACATATCAAGAAGAATTGTCCAGAGCCAAGGAAAGACAGACAGATTGTGCAAGCTTATGCTTTGGGGCAGTTCCATCATCTTTAAATGCTCCTACTGCGGAAGAGAAAGGGAAGAGTGTGGTGGTTCAAGGTACTCTTTCCATATGTGGTGTTCCAGTTAGAGTATTGTTTGATACTGGGGCGTCGCATTCGTTTGTTTGTAATGATCTTGTAGACCGGTTGGGTTTGAAACCGGATATTGTTGATAGACCATTGGTTGTGACTAATCCAGTTGGGGGTTCGTCTTGTTTATGTATGGTATGTCGTGGTCTAGTTGTATCGAGTCACGATTGCTCTTTTGTTTGTGATTGTTTTGTTCTGAACTTTGCGGGGTTCGGAATTATTTTGGGTATGGACTGGCTTAGAAAGTATGCGGCAAGGATTGATTGTGAGAGGCTGGAGGTGACAGTCGAGAATGTGGAGAGGCGAAAGGTTGTGATACGATGTAAGCATGAGGAAGGCGTCTTCATGAGCTTCATGTATTCGCTGGTTGTTCCACGGGATGGACTGTCATCGGTGCCTATTGTGAATGGATTTGAGGATGTCTTTGACGAGGTCAAAGGGTTACCGCCGCATAGAGAGATCGAGTTTCGTATCGATCTAGTTGAAGGAGCCAGACCTGTTGTGATGCCTCTTAGGCGAATGGCGCCTAGGGAGCAGCAAGAGTTGAAGGTGCAAGTTGGTGACCTTTTACGGAAAGGATTCATTCGGCATAGCCTGTCCGAATGGGGTGCACCAGTTGTGTTTGCAACCAAAGTGGATGGATCGTTGAGGTTGTGTGTGGATTATCGTGAGCTGAATAAAGTGACTAAGAAGAACAAGTATCCATTGCCGAGAATAGATGACTTGTTTGATCAGCTTCACGAAGCTAAGGTGTTTTCTCAAATGGATTTGGCAACGGGATTTCACCAGTTGAGAGTGGCAAAGGATAGTGTGCTGAAGACTGCTTTCAGGACACCATCCGGTTTTTATGAGTGGCTAGTAATGCCGTTTGGATTGACCAATGCACCAGCGTATTTTGTGGATCCTATGAATAGAGTATTCAAGGATCAGTTGAACAAGTTCGTACTTGTGTTCGTGGATGATATTCTGATTTATTCCAGAACTGAAGGGGAGCACAAGACGCACTTGCAGATTGTTTTGGAAATCTTGCGAAAGCAACAGCTGAGGCTAAGTTTTCGAAGTGTCGCTTCTGGAAGAGTGAAGTGAGGTTCTTAAGCCATGTTATCTCTGGAAATGGAATAGCGGTTGATCCCGCCAAGGTGGCAGCGATACAGGATTGGGTTAGACCTAAGAATGCATCTGATGTGAGAAGTTTTCTTGGATTAGCAGGATATTATCGTCGGTTTATCAAAGACTTTTCCAACATAGCTGCACCGTTAACAGGATTGACGAAAAAGAACCAAGTGTTCAAATGGGATGCTAAGTGTGAGCAAGCTTTTGGAATCCTGAAAGAGCGACTGACAAGTGCTCCTGTTTTGACTATTCCAAGTGGGAATGATGAGATGGTAGTTTACACCGATGCATGTGGTACTGGACTTGGAGCAGTGCTAATGCAGAAGGATAAAGTTGTTGCGTATGCAAGTCGACAACTAAAGCCGCATGAAAGGAATTATCCGACTCATGATTTGGAGTTAGCGGCGATTGTATTTGCTCTGAAGATGTGGAGACATTATCTATTGGTAGTTCGATTTGAGTTGTTTACAGATCATAAGTCGTTGAAGTATCTTTTCTCCCAAAAGGATTTGAATCTTCGGCAGCAACGATGGCTAGAGTTTTTAGCATCATATGATTTTGGTATAGCCTATACTCCGGGAAAAGGTAACGCAGTGGCGGATGCGTTAAGTCGAAGACATGCAGGATTGGGAGCCATGTTTTCAGAATGGAAGAGCCTTGAGTATTTGGCTGGATTTGACTTCAGGTCTAGATGTGAATTGGAGCCTGAAATGTTGACAAACTTATCGATAAGACCTACTCTTGTGGAAAGAATTGGCAAGAGTCAAAAGCAAGACGATAAGATTGTCAAGATTATATGTGATTTGGAATCTGGATTGAACCCAGAAAAGGATAAAGGATTCGAAGTCGATCGAGAGGGTTGGCTTCGGAAACAAGGACGACTAGTTGTTCCCGATATAGATGAATTGAGAGATGAAGTTCTAAAGGAAAGTCATCACTCGAAGTTGACAATTTATCCGGGTGGAAATAAGATGTATCGGGATATGAAAAGGACCTATTACTGGGAAGGTATGAAGAAAGATGTTGGAAAATTTATTTCCAAATGTATGAACTGCCAGTTGGTAAAAGCCGAGCAGAAGAATCCCAGTGGATTGCTTCAGCCATTGGAAGTTCCTACATGGAAGTGGGAGCAAGTATCGATGGATTTTATCGACGGTCTACCTGGAACCAGGGCAGGGAATGAAGGGATTTCGGTCATTGTAGATCGTTTGACTAAGAGTGCAAGATTCATTCCTGTTCGATCAACTAGGACTGCATCGAAGTTGGCTGAGTTGTATGTCAAGTGGATAGTACGATTCCATGGTATTCCGAAGAGTATAGTGAGTGATCGAGACCGATTGTTCACTAGTGGATTTTGGAAAAGCTTCCAGGAAGTTTTGGGAACCAAGTTGTGTTTGAGTACAGCTTATCACCCCCAAACAGATGATCAGACTGAGAGAGTTAACTGAGTTTTGGAAGATCTCCTCAGAGCATGTGTTTTGGATTTCGGAAGATCATGGGAAGATCATCTTCATTTGGTGGAATTTGCGTATAATAACAGTTATCAGTCAAGCATTGGTATGGCACCATATGAAGCATTGTATGGAAGGCCGTGTAACTCTCCTACATGTTGGTTGGAAACTGGAGAAAAGCTGATACTTGGGCCAGAAATGATTCGGCAGACTACGGATTGTATAGAGATCATTCGGCGACGAATGAAGGCAGCCCAAGATCGTCAGAAAAGTTATGCCGATAAGCGTCGTAAGGATTTGGAATTCAACGTAGGTGATATGGTTTTCGTGAAGATTTCTCCATTGAACAATGTTATTCGATTCGGGAAGAAAGGAAAGTTGACTCCGAGATTTGTTGGACCATTCTCGATCATCGAGCGAATTGGAAAGCTCGCATATAAATTGGAGTTACCAGAAAAGATGGCGGGTGTGCATAATGTTTTTCATGTATCTTATCTTCGGAAGTATGTGCACGACTCGAATACGGTGGTTTCTGCTGATACCTGTGAAGATTTAAAGGTTGATCCAGTTGTTACGAGACCTCGTAAGCCACTTCGTGTTGTTGAAACCGACACGAAACAGCTTTGGAGGAAGACGATTACGTTGCTCAAGATATAATGGAGTGATGATGTTGACGACTGTACATGGGAGGAGGAAGAGAGGATGAAGGCAGCTCATCCTGAACTCTTCAAGGTATGGCCCTAAGGTGTCGTAACATCTCATGAATTTGTAACTTGTTCTAGTCTTAGAATTCTGCATGCCAGGCTAGTAATTGGATGCATGGTTTGTTGATTGCTATGAGTTGTAGGCATGCAGAATAGTTTTGATTGTTCTTGGTTGTTTGGAATTTCGGGGGCGAAATTCCTAAGGGGGAGAGAATGTGACGACCCGTATTTTACGTGTCGATAAATCGTGGAATAATTATCATTAGGTCGTTGTTATTCTTAAGCCATCTAGAGTTTAAGTCGTTCAAGGTAGAATGGATTGACTTGGAGAAGTGAACGACCTAAGGAGTTGGCGACCTAGGCGAGTTAACGATCTAAGGGGTGAGCGACCTAAGATAGAGGGGCGACTCAAGATAGTACGACCTAGAAGTTAGATCGTGTAGGGGCTAAGTCGTATAGGAGATAGGTCGTGTGGAAGTTAGGTCGGTTGAGCGACCTAAGGTGTTGAGCGACTTAAGGTAGTTAACGGGTTAAGGGTTCTAACGACCTAGTGGGGAGCGACCTATGTTGCTGGGTATATTTAGGTCGGAAGCGACCTAAGGCAGGATAACTATTTAGGTTAGTTAGCGACCTAAGATAGTGAGCGACCTATAGCAGTAGGCTGTGTCTAGTTAGGTCGTGATCGACTTACGTTAGGTCGCGAGCGACTTAGTAGAGTCATGACCTATAGAGGTGAGTGAAATTAGGTCGTGGGACGACCTATGATAGGTCGTTAGGTCGTCTAGGCGACTCAGGAGGAGATGCGCATGAGTGTTAGGTCGTTGAGTCGCCTGCAGGTTAAGTCGTGGATTTGTTAGGTCGTGTGACCCTGGGTTTGGTTAGGTCGCGGCATTTGATGAGTCGTAAGTCGCAAGGGTAGTTAGGTCGTACGATGGTGTTGAGGGTTATGCCGTTAGGACGCATGGGCGTTAGGTCGGTCATGTTGGTTAGGTCGGAGGTTTTAGGTCGTTAGGTCGGCAACGACCTAGGGGCGAACGACCTGATTTTCAGCCTATAAATAGAGGGCTTTGGTTCACTTTTTGGCACCGTATTTTGAAGCGACGAAGTGCTGCCATTTTTAGAGCTCTACTACAACATTTCTTCACTTCTTTTCTCCACTCTAATCTAGTGCTTACATCCATCCAAGATTGAAGATCAAGGTTGAAAATCCAAGATTCAAAGTTGAAGATCTACATTCTTCAAAGAGAGATTTCATCGATTGAAGCGAGATCTTGTCGGATCAAGCTTAGTTCTTCGCTGTCCAGATCTGAAGTTGTTATCTTTTGAGGTGTTTAGGTGCTTTGGTGAGTGGTGGTTATCTCTCACACGGACCCAAAGGAGTATATTGGATCGGTGGCTTGTTTATGTGTTAAAGATAGAGATTTCTTACATTTTCCTTAAGTCTGCATGTAGATCCATTGTCTATGAAGTTTTGGACACCCATTTTGCTACATGTTAACTTATATAAGTTTATTCATCAAGTTGTAGTGATAATCTCCATAATTCATGTTTATTAGATTTGGACACTTTAATTACCAAATTGCCATTCTTGTATAATTGCTTATTAGATCTTGTTTGAATGTTTGATTGCTTGGATTAATGATTGATTTAATTGATAGATTGTTGCAAATTAGCTAATAGTTGATTTGGACAAGTTGGTCGAAGATGATTCAAAAGCTAAGTGGAAAGGCTTTTGAATAAGGAAAGCTGCCTGTGGCATATGAAGCGGATGAGAAAGCTCATATGGATGGATTTGTTAATGATGTTGAGATGGGACTTTGCTATGATGCGATGAAGCAAAGCACGATGTGATGTAGCCTTGGCATAGTCCAGACGGGATCGTTCCAAGCATGTTGATAACTCGAGGGATGGTACGAGTTGGTTGATAATGGATTGCCCGAGAGGTAGCTTGGGCTAGTATGAGAATAGTCGTCGAGGAGGATGACTAGGAGGCTTGGATTTCATCGTTGTTGAAGGTTCTAGTAAACTCAAAGCAAGAGTACATGGGGCGCCCAAACGACTACAGGTAGGTGGTCGGGACACCCAAAAGACTACAGGCAGGTGGCCGAGTACTCTGGGCAGAGTAGGTAAGTCCTAGGCACGGGTCACGATGACGTTTAGAGTTTGTCTAAAACCGGGGTTACCATTAGCCCTTGACAGACGGCTGAAAGTAGGTGCCGGTCATTCAATTAACGGTGATATCAAAGCAATGATAACAGTGATAGCCAGGGTCATGGATGTTTGGTTGTACCATCATTCGATCTCAAGAGCGATGCTTTCTGGGTGCTTATCTGATCTTGGTTTAGGCCTTGGGGGTTTGTACTTAGAAAACATCGACCTTGACTTGAGTGATAATTACTTTACTTTAAATGTCTGCTTTGTTATGTTTGTTTCTACTTAGTGAGTCTGGAGGCTATCACTGTATAAAGAGGTGGAGTGGGATGGTTGGGTTCCTATTCCTTTTACCCTTTATGCTCTTTTGGTATGTTGTTAGTTAATTTACCGCTCATTAAGACTGTTGTCTGACTCAAGGTTTTATGTTCAACTCTTATTACCTTGGGCTGTTCATCCATGTTGGGATGGGCAGACTAGATAGCAGGTGACAGGTGCTGTTCATAGTGGCCAACGCTGTTGATGACGAAGACGAGCTGGAGGCTTTTGCATATTATTTCCTTACTATATGTACTGGATGTTCCGCTGCTTGTATATGTTTTGAGTGTTATGTAGTGAGGCTTGATGTATGGATTGTTTGGATGTTTGTATCAAACTTCTATGATGTTTATATGATGATATTCTTGTTTAGATGTTTGTATCAAACTTCTATGATGCTTATATGATAATATTCTGTTCTTTGGGGCTTCACTATATTTATATTTCTCTATTGTATTTTATCCATGCGCTGTGAGTTATACGATAGAGTTTTCTATTTTATCTTACCCTGACTATCGTCCATGGCTGCCTGGCACACCTTTCAGCGCACCATTTCCCTGTTTTAGTGCGGGAGTCATGGGTGGTCGTCGCAGTAAGCATGGATATAAATATAGTTTCAGGGTAGAGATTGTTAGATTTCGACGATATAGTATTTCCATATTAAAGAAGGTTTGGAAGATACCATTCATTTTGGTGATATTATATTTCCCAGTAAAGAAAATTTGGAAGATATTTGAGATAATGATTACTATTACAAATAATGAAGCTGAAGATATAGAAGTCATGTCGGAATTCAAGACATCGAAAGCGGTGGAACCTTTAGTAGGAGATATCGCTCTTCAAACGCTTTAAGAAAATGTTGAACTTCAACAACCTTGGAGGTTGTCAGGCATATAAAGAGGAAGAATTATTATATCTCAAAACAGTTCCTAAGGACATCATGCATATGACAAGATTTAAGTGATATCGAATGACAACAGAGGCCAAGAAACTGTAGCAAAGAGATTATCAAACTTGAAGGCAAATAAAAGGAGATACCACATCATTGAAGGATATCACATCATTGAAAGGTATCAAATATATAATCACAAGGAGGGTATATATAAACTATGTAGACATCGGGCCTTTACAATTATATCTACTATAAAGCATGTATAAGCGACAAAGGATGTTAAGCTTCAAAGGGTATAAGAGGTATCAGATATCTACAGCCATTAAGGATCTGGTGTATCATTAGTGCCACCAAAGATGTCGAAAGCCAACAATGCAAGTGAGGATGCCATGTTTCACCAACATAACAATCAGTATTGTAAATCGACATGCCACAAATCATCATTCTAGAGAAAAATGTCGTCAGTCATCAGTGCTTCAAGTAATATCGTAAATCATCAATGTAAATGAGGATGTCATCTTTCATCAGAATCATAAATGATGTCATAAGTCACAAATATAAAGATATTGCCATGTGTCAATAACACAATGAAGGATGCCAAAAGACAAGCACATTTCACCTTGGATCACAGGTGAATAAAGTCCTTTGATTACGACTTGCCTTGTGACTTGCATATGGTTCTTGTGACACTATATTTACAATACCAAAATGGTTCTTCTTCAAAGACTGAAATCATTAACAAACATATTTCACCTTGGATTACATACTTTTTTCGGGCCAATACAAGGTTGACCATGCCTATCGCTAGCCTAGATCTATATGCCTTGCGTATTTTAGGCTAACAAGAAAAATTGTTTACATTTTGGCATTAGAAGAAGGGCTCAAACCTCCGACTTTGTAGTTATCCCATAACAAACTTCTCTTAGCCTACATACAAGGGGTCTAAAAGATTTACCTAACCTGCATATTCCATATGTGAACTTTCCAAATTTTACACAACCTTCTTTAGGTAACATAATGACTATTTCTAAACAAGAATCTTTTAAGCCTCGTTTGGCTAAAATAATTTATTAAGCCACTCGTGACCCTTAGTTTCATGAAGAATAAGTGTTAATTTATTATCCTTGCAAATTATGGAAGAAAGAAGCAAGAAGCGCTTTATAATCCGGATAAATGGAGTATAAACCCATTCCACGTAGGACCTACCCCAATCTTTGCCTTGGGAAAAGAAAGCACAAATGAAGAAAGTTTGTTCTTAAAAATGAGGAGGGGCATTCAATTATAATCCAAAGGAACTATCTTTTAAGAGGAAGTAATAAGAGATTTTGATTTACCTACAAATGAAATAAAGTAACTAATCATTCTCTTGCCCTAGGTAAAATTCAAGAATTTTAGAATATAAAGCCCATTGATGATGCTAATGCACCAATCCAATGTTATAAGAGGGAATCAGTGACATAGTTCTTTAAAAAATCTCGACTCACTAGATCCCATTCCCTTACCTCCTCCAACGAGAACACTTACCTTCGAACGAAGAGAAAACTGAATTGTTGTCCTTCTAAGAGGAGGCAACCTAAAAATGAATGGATTCCTAGAGGTGCTTATCGCCAATATCATAGAACAAATGGATATGAAACAACCCAATGCCGAGCTCAAAAAGGAATGATTGAGAATTTCTTAGACAAAGGAAAGCTTCAAGAGTTAATTAAAGAGATTTAACCAATGTACTTACAAGGGTTAAATACTCAATAAAGAGGAATGTTTTGTAAGAAGGGTTTAAAATAGAGGAAAAAGCCTTTGATCCCGCAAAGAGGGCTTGGTCAAAGCTCCTCCTAGAGGGAGGTCAGAGCAAGCCTCTGGTTCCGCCTATAAGGCCTAGCCAACGCACTGCAAGCCTTCGGTCCCATCTATGTGGCATGGCTAAAGCACCTCCTAAAGGGAGGACCGAGAAAGCTTTTGATCCCTCCTAAGATGGTCTGGCCAAAGCACCGACCAGTCTTCAGTTTTGCCTATAAGGCCTGTCTAAAATGTTTCCTAAAAGAAGAACCGATAAGCTTTTGGTCCCGCCTAAGATGGCCTGGCCAAAGCATCGAAGTAGCCTTCAGTTCCGCTTATAAGGCTTGATCGAAGTCTACCTAATTTGCATTAAAAGATATTAAGTGACTTGAGTACTATCTCATATATTGGTGGGCCATTTTGGACGATGGATAGGGATTATTGGGTTGATAACAAGTTAGTTATGGGCTTATACCTGGAAAGCCTTTGGGCTTATATTTGGAAAGACGTTTGTTGTAGGTAGAAACTGTAAGAGATATTCATATTTAAATTATACTGTTTAAGTACTAATGTAGTAAGACTTGAGATTTTTATTCACCAGACATATGTTATTCTTACTCCCTTCTAATTACAACATAGGTTAGGATGGGCGATGCTGAAGGCGGAGACATTGATGGGGAGGCTTCTAGCTGTAAACTATTTATTTACTTGTTATTTGATGTTGCTTCCAGTGTACCTATGAAATAAAAACAATGTTGTAATTCCAGATTAAAACTGATATGTACGGTTGTAATTAGGATTTGGACTGTGGATATTTTGTTAGGTTTTAAATGACGTTATGACATTTGAAATAAATGGGTACTGTTGTTGTTATTATATTTTTCCTTTTGTTGTGAGACTCTAAACATGTAGTTAAATAGCTTTGTATTATTCTTTTTACCGACCAACAGCCAGCGTTGAGATGGTTCTAAGTTTTAACGGGCCTTTTTTGAGTCAGAATTTAAGTCTGTAATGACTCAGAATTTTCATCTTTTGATTTTGAATATTTAAATGGTTTTAAACATTGGATTTGAGATTATAATTTAGTTAGTAAGGTTTTAAAAATGGAATTTCAAACAATTTCATAAATTATGGAAATTGTTGATTTAGTGGAAATCGTCGATTTAATCGACACGTTAAAATAGAGATCCGAGGCACAGTCTCAAAATTCGATGAAACTAGTTCCATTGGATCCGTAATAGTGTATTATTATCGAATTTCAAATTTCGTAGCGTTTAGAGTTACTATTTGATCGTATGAAATATAAACGTGCTGAAACTATTATCGTAAATTCAATATAATAATTGGCTCCAAAAAACTACCTTCTGCATACGATTGAATTAGGAATCGAAACCTTTTCCATTGCGTTCGAAATAGGGATATAACATTATGAACGCCTAGCGGCATACCCCGACAATGGCCTTTGGATATAAAAATATTTAAATTGGGATTTGGATATATTTTAAAGGAAATTGAGTTAGAAAATATATTGATTTTGGATTGTGCTAACTATTCGAAAATGATTTTAATAGAGATTTTAAAAATTAATTATATAAAGGAGTTGTAAATGGCATTCTGAAATATGAAAAGGCGTTAAAATGGATTACATTGGACGTATAAATAGAATTTATAATGAAATGGATTTAGAAAATATTTTTTTTAAATAAGATTGTTTTATGAACAAATTAAACTCAAAGGAGTTATAAAAATTATAAACGATGTTTATAAATAAAGAAATCGATATTAGACAATAATTGGGAATATAAATTCATAGGGTGAATTTATTTTAGGATATGTGAAACGACCCACAAATCCGTACCCCTTGAGTCAGCACTATTCTACCTAAATCAACTCAGGTTGTACAGAAATACGAACCATTTGGTTAAAAAGGAAGAGGTAGAAGGAGAGAAAATAGCAACAACGTCAGAATCTAACCATGGCAGCAGAATAAAATATAATATATATAATAAACGATCTTTACACGAAATCAAATATATCTGTTTACATATTACATCATCAGAGTACATCAATCACAGCTCAACATCAATATCATACAAATGGATACACAACAACTCAACACAGCGGAATATATATAAATGCAAGTACGAGAGTACGTATCGACATCCAGCTCGTCTCCTGAGCTCCCCAATATCTCCTGTATCCTATAATACTCGGTCTGACCCGAGCATTACAGTTAAATAACACCTGAGTCAGTCTGGAATACCAGCGTGAGAAAATCACACCCAATTTATTATTAAAGTTTCAAAATCCTTTGAAAAAAAAGCATCTCGTAAGACCACGCCACAAATAAACACGTCAGGTTTTTACCTTACGATAGCTAAAACATTTTTTATAGAAATTCTCTGATATTATAATAGTGTCTATATACAAATACTTATAAAATAGCCGAAATTGTTACATGATTAAATTCCAGCTACTAGCCACAGAGTGGGTAATACAAACAAAACTCGTACAGGGCACGTAGGGATAATGGATTTCCAACTAATGACTAGGCACTGGGGTACCACCTGTCACAGTACGGGGCCAAGATCACCGTACCGAGGAGTATGCCCGCTCCCCTGCAACAAAAGGCCGGGACTATCCCTTACTGGATAATCCCGAGTGAGATCACCTCGCGGTTGGGATCAGCAATCGCCCACTAAGCCGAAATAAAAAGGGACATCTAGACAGGGATGACCTCACCCTGCTTGGGTGCTACCGACCTAGCCTTGCTGCATAACCCCTGATTTTCAGTCATTCCCATTTGATGAGGCTTGAGGCTAAGCGTTACCTTTTAGAACATATCCCTTAGAATGCCCATCGTCCACCTGACGATGTTTCGCAAGCATTCATCCATACAAGTCCGTCCCGGGTTCGAACGGAACCGAAGGCACTATTCCTACTACATCCATTTTGGAAATATCCTCAGGATTAGTAGCGACTAGCCCTTGCACTTCACTGCTCCATCTTCGAATCCAAAATCGTTTTTCATGAAAACGTACAAACCGGATCGAAGTGATTTTCGATAAATAAATCTCGATCCCGGTCTCTTCGAAACGATCAACGCATTTGTCCAATATTGATAGTCGGTGATTTAACTATCAATTAATATGCACAAACATCCATCAACCAATAAATAATTTTCCAAATTATTTATTAATCTCAAAAATATCTTCACAAGATATATTTCTAATTTCAAATCCCTTTGAAAACAGTTTTCAACCTACCTTCCTTTCTCAGAATAAATTTCAAGTATTTCTATTTCTACTGAAATCACCAAGCACAAGATTTTGGATTTTTAAAATAATTTCAAAACACTTTATTGTAAAATATGTTTAAAATTTAATTTAGAAAATTTACTTTAGTACTTAATTTAAAATAATACACTCGAAATAATTAAAATAAGATTACCTTATAACTATACATTAGATTTTCTTCTTTAAACAAAATACCAAATCATTCTTTAAATAATTATTACGATAATAGATTAAAATAAAATACTTACTTTGGAATTTACTTTAAAGCATTCAAATTAGGACTACTCCAATAACTTACTAAAAATACATACCATATAAACATTTGAAAATAAAGTTACTTAATAAAATATAAAACTAGATTTCTACTTTTAAATACAAAATACTAAGTTACTTCTTAATAATTACTGCTAAAATAGATTAAAAGAAAATACTTACTTTAGACTTTAAATATTGGAAATAATAAATTTTACAAAACATGCTTTCTTTAAAAAAACAACTTTAAAACATATAATTTATATTTAAAAATTTACCTTTAAAAACATGTACTTGGCTATCCAAAGAAAATTCCAACTTCAATCACTTAAATCAATTTCCCCAAATTGATTTCCAATTTATTTTATTTGAAACAAATTTCTTTACTTATCAGTTAATCTCAAAATTCATTAATTATGGACTTTATTTTTTTATTTTTTTTCCAATTTCTTCTTTACTCTTCCAATAATTCAAATCTTAAATTCTAAATAAATGTTTGTTCTTTTTAATTAATAATACTACATTTTAAAATTCATTAACTTTCTGTTTATTCAATTTTTCCTTTCCATTCTCAGAATTCATTTATTAAAATTTTAAAGTCACTTCATTTCTTTTCCAAGTCATTCTTAAATTTATTTTATAATCATTTTACTTGCAATTTCACTTCTTTTATTTTCATTTCCAAAATCAAATTTATATTTTTGGTAATTCATTATACCCAATTATATCAACCAAGCCATAGCATTCAATACTTCCACATAATTCATTATAAAATATCAAATAATCAGAACAGAGAATATTAAATAATTTAAATAAAAGTCGAGGGGTCCAGTTGGATCCCTCCAACCTGTTTTCCCTGCATCCACAGACGTTAGCACAACATAAATATCAATCTCCAAAATATACCATACTATAACACATCAATCAATTTAACCATTTAAACAATTATTTAAATTTAATCATTTAAATTTAAATTTGAATTTAAATTTAACTGAATGAGATTAACTCACCTTTGCTCTTAAATTTGCACTTCCCCTCCATTCTCGATTTAAGTCCATGATTTCTCAACCTTGCATGACCATTTACAATTTATTAATATTTGAATTAATTATTATTTAAAAAATTTAACTTATTAATAACTTAATTTAAATTAAGATTAGCTTAATATTTAAGAAACCGTTTACAGATAAATTTCCCCCTTTCTGTAATCCCTATTTTTTTCCTGACTTCATATATTTTCAAATTCTAGACTAATTTTCCTTTTACAAATCTTTTAGTTACTTGAATAAATTAAATAAGTTAACTAACAAAATAAATTACCTCATTTTAGAATAAACTGGTAAAAGGGAAATATGTAAAGATATATTAATTTCCTTCAGGAACTACATATATTTTTATAAAATAAACTCTATAGATTCCATAAAAATAAAATTTAGATAAACTTTCGACATTCCTATTTTAAACCTTATCTATATATATAGTTATTCCTACTGTTTACAATGTATATGTATTTTCGGTCTTACTTATATACATACTAACTTTAATAAAATAAAATTTCGATCTATAAAAATAAAAACAGTAATTAACTTGAAAATTTTAAAACTGTTTAAAATAAATCACTCCTTACTGTGAAAATTACCTATAAAACGGATTAATTTAAATTTTTTTTAAATCAAGAAAATCGGATACCTCTCTGCCTCGACCGAGCACCATCCCAGGTTGACCGCCGTCGCAACCCTAACCAAGCCCCAAACTGCTACGACGTCTCTTCGCGAACCAAAGCCTTCAACTCGAACAACAGTAGCCCCTTTTCTTAAAATTGATCGCGAGAGATCATCGTCGTTCGACCCTATACGATCCATCGTCGAACTCGAGTTGATCCTCGCGAGCTACTCGCCATTGGCCCAGAGCGATATTCCACCTCTCGAGACGAAAACCCTAATTTCCCATCGCGCGGCAAACATACAGCGTCGGCCTCCTGCAATTCTATTCGATTTCGAACCCTGTATAAAAAAAATTTAGGTGAATGAATCTCGTTCAATTTAGAGGGAAAAAGGGACGCGAGGTTTATTAGAAGGGTCAGCTTACAGAAGAAGGAAGACGCAGCCATTAATCTAATTTTCTTCTGAAAGCTTTGAACGAGAAATTATTGAACGAGCCTGCAATTTAAAGAAAGAACAGAGGGAACAAGAAAAGATGTTTCGCGTGAAAAATTGTTTATGCGTGTCGGCTACAACAGAGATATGCTGGCTAAAGTAATTACAGGGTAGCAGCTGATTAAAAATTAATATTTTTATATTCAAAAATATCTTGTTTAGGTACCCAGTTACTAAATTGGATTCGTTATAGATTTCAGCGCGTTTATATAACATACGCTCACACAACAACTCTGATCGCTACGAAATTTGAAATCCGATAATAATTCAATATTACGGACCCAATGGAACTGGTTTTTTCGAATTCCCAGACTACGCCTCGGAAGGCTATTTTTTAAATTCAATTTAAACAGTATAAATTTTAAAACTGAACAAACCACTGTTAATTTCAATTTTACAACTTCTATTACCTTCAGTGTTATCAATGTAAATTCTACAAACCTTCAAATTTTTTTAATAGGCTTAGAATTCCAGATTCAATATTTTATCCAACTTCAAATTATTTAATTCAATAATTTAATTATCAAAAATTAGTGATATTTGAACTCAAGTTAAATTTTACTTTTAAATATTAAAATCAATTAAATATTCCGATTTTAAAGGCTTAAAAATTCCGGGTCGTCACATTCCTCCCTCCTAAAAGAATTTCGTCCTCGAAATTACTATCTAGGAAGAATGGTCCAATACCCGTTTACTTATCCCCAAAACCAAACAAATCAATATCTTACTAACAACCTTTTTATAAAGAACCGTTATCTTTCTTATTAAATTTTCCGGACTTTTCCTTAGTTCCACACCAACTTTAATTATTCAACTACTCAAATTATAATTCAAACCAAGTTTAAAATTTTCAAAATTTCTCAAAAAAAATTTCTAACTCTCTAAATTTTCGAATTTTTTTTGCCAGCGTCTCCTTTGCGCGGCTAGCTCGGTACAACTACAAAATGGCTCTACGGCCTCCCAAATCCAAAAAGAAAACAAAAGGCCAAGTGGCCCGATCAAAAACCCAATCCAATTTCATATACAAATTTAAACACATACCTTTTTATCGAGCAACTCGAATTTATTATCTGAAATCAAAACCAATTTTCCCTTCCCTTTTATAATACCTGCATATCCTGCTTAACACCAATATCCAATCACAATATTCCCAAAAACATTTTATAAACTTCCTTACCAAATATCAATATTTATTAATTCAAATATTAACTTAGATTATATTTGTACTATTCAATTTCCAATTAAGAATTTACCATCTCTTATTTAAGTTTAGTATAAGCATTTATATGTTTCTTTATTTATTTTCACTTCACCATTCTAGTTTATATCTATTTCTATTCAAATAGATTCTTTTCATTTCCATATGAATTCAATTTATCTTTAACTCTGAATATCTAAATTTTATTTTTCATTTATAACTAATCCATGTCATTATTTTAATTAGTT
This sequence comes from Allium cepa, assembly GCA_030765085.1. Taxonomy (NCBI): domain Eukaryota; kingdom Viridiplantae; phylum Streptophyta; class Magnoliopsida; order Asparagales; family Amaryllidaceae; genus Allium; species Allium cepa. Next base: position 351,572,354 of record CM060928.1, read on the forward strand.
TCATTCACTAACTTATTTCAATTTCCAATTTGAAACCGTTTTGTCGTAAACAAATTTTTCCAAAAATTTTCAAAATTTTTCTAACTCCAAAAATTTCTGAAATTTTTTGGCAGAGTCTCCCTTGTACGGAGGAGCTTTTGCAATTTGACAAAAGATATAAATATATATACATCGACCCACACGGTCGAAAAAATCAAAAACAGTTCATATTTCCTATTTTTATTGCGTAGGCGTACCTTATTTAGCATTTTAAGCAAGCAACTTATAATTTTTAGCAACTAGCGTAACCAAAACCAGCCACACGGCTTCCACGTACCTGTACTTACTCAATTTAAACATGTAAATGACATATAAATAAAGTTTAACAACATTTCACTTATTTGCAATAGTTAAACACATGAATTCCAAAAGAAATTCACACCAAACATTTTTCCGTAAGTAACTTATACAGTTCTTATACTAATTTAACTGTTTCGATTAATTTGTAAACCATTATCATTCAATGTGAATGGTTTTCAATCCATTCGTATATAACTTCATCAATTTGAATGGTTTAAAACTCAATCGCTTACATTTAATTTATTTATTTTAAGCAAACCGAACTCATAATTAATTCAATTGCTCTCAAAATCAATTTATTTAAATCCTGTCGATTCATAGAATTTTAATCACCTCCATTTACATCAAATGACAATTTATTCTATGCAATTTGACGAGATCTATGTGAATAAATAAATATTTATGTTTTATAACCAATTTAAATTGATTTCAACTTAATTTATACTTAATGCTATTCCATTTTAAATTTATTCACAATCCATATATTCTCATTTTCATTGCATTTTAAATTTGAATACATTCACTTGCATTTCATTTTATTAACCGAACTAGTTCATTATTCAAACAGGTTCCATTCAAAACCATTAACAACTTAGGTTCATCTTTATTACTAATTAAATTTCCCTTTTTTTTTTCATTCACGACCATTTATTTAGCTTGACCCATTCCAAGCTTGCATATTACTAACCATTCCCGAATTAATTCAAACCAAGCTTAAATTTAATGGTCTTCCATTTTTACTCATAGTCGAGCTTCTAATTATTCTCAGCTTAAGTTAATTTACTCAATTTACTTCACTTCAAACCTAAGTTCACTTGATTTAAATCCAACCCAATATCATTAAACTTAGTTCTAAGTTTAATTCAATTCAACTCCCCCATCTATTTAGCTTAAGTCAATTTACTTCAATTTATTAAAATTTTATACTTAAGCTCATTCTCATTTTGCAAACAAGTTCTCTTTTCAATTTAACTTGATTCTATTCCAATCCAATCTCATTTCAAACTACAAATTTATTTGAGTGGTTATTATAAATTTCAAATTTCCAAATTCGGTTCATTCTCAGTTCACTTAGATAAATTACAAGGTCATTTCAATTTATTTCTACGTATTTGGATTTTATTTGCAATCCATACCATTTTCAATTTACCATTCACTTTATGAATTCACAATTCAATTTTATTTAACTACAATAGGTTCCATTTACACATTTCATTAACTAATTTATTAACAAATTAGTTCTCCCCTATTTATAGTTCGATACTTGATTTTTAATTCCAAATATCACTTCATTGATTTTCCTCAAGTTCAAATTTATTTTATAATTCAAGTTTGGATTTTTTTTGTTTTATTTCTAATTCATCAAAAATATTTATTTTGGGTTTTCTATCTCACCCCTCAAATTTTATAAATCACAACTCATTTTTTTTTTTACATTTCCATTCGTTCTAGGCTTGAATATATTCTTCTTTTAAATTTTAACTCAAGCCTTATGCTTATTTAAAATCAAGCATATTTTATTCTATGGATTTTTAATTCTTTTATAAGTTGTTCTGGTTTATTTATTTCAATCTAATTCTTATCCAATTTATTTCTTATCCAACGTATTTCTATTTATTTCGGTAAGAATTTAATTCCCTTCGATTACTCAATTGAATTTATATTCCAATTTAATTTTATTTAAACTCACATTTATTTAACTCAATTCAATTACAACTTAATTCGAAACAACTGGATATTATTTTCAGCCTATCGAATTAATTTTCAACCCAGTCAAATTTTTATTCCCCAATCCAAGTTAATTTCATTTTTCTCACTTTTCACTTTAAATTAAATTCCCAACATCCAAAGCTTATATTTCCCTGATTTAAAAATCATCCCAATTTATAAGCTTACCACTTATCTCTTCGGGATTTTTTTTAAACACCTGGCTTTGTTTTCAAATTATTTTGAAATCTCCAACATCTCAAATCACATTTCTCAAAAGTTAAACCAATCCTGGTTTTATTCCCAACAAATTTCCTTTGAAATTTTCAAACAACTAGCATTTCTGAACGAATCAGTTTTGGTAGCAATCCGTCACTTAGAAATTCGAAAATGAATACTGATGATGCGGCCGTCATCATCAGAATTATTTTCCAATGATCCAAGTGATTTCAATGCTATATCACTTTCAAAATCCATTTAAAACAAATTTCCTTTCATAAATACCCTCAAAACAATAATGCTATTATTTATCTTCAAATACTTCCAATTTCCGGGATTTAGATTCCAAATCCTGCTTAAATCAGTTTTAACTATGATTCATTTGTATAGTTGATGCTTATACAAATTTCCATTTGATTATACTTCAATTTATAATTTACATTTATAATTCAAATTTATAAATTTCATCTTATAATGAATTTATTCCCTTAAACTTTGGTGATATTTTCAATTTCTAGTTAAATTTCCATACAATAAGGATAATAAGTTAAATACCATCATTCCTAACATCCAAGCAACCATATATTAGCTAAAATAGTTTACAAAAACTTTCTTTGTATCGAAAATATATTTTTGGGTAAAATTATTTCATTTACCCACATTTAAAACAATACAGTGTCAGTTGTTCTATTCAAGTGTTTAGAAACCCCTTCAATACAGTTGCGCAAACTGTGTCGACGAAGGTTCATATGCCACTCCATAAATCAATCAACACAATATTAAAATAACTTATATTCACTAACAAATACGCGCTCATATTTATTAATACGCTAAAACTCATTCTATAGTACTACGGACTCTATTTGAGTAATTTCCCACTAGAGCCAAGGTTATCACCAACCTGTGCTCTGATACGAAGTGAAACGACCCGCAAATCCGTACCCCTTGAGTTAGCACTATTCTACCTAAATCAACTCAAGTTGTACAGAAATACGAACCATTTGGTTAAAACGGAAGAGGTAGAAGGAGAGAAAATAGAAACAACATCAGAATCTAACCATCGCAGTGGAATAAAATATAATATATATAATAAACGATCTTTACACGAAATCAAATATATCTGTTTACATATTACATCATCAGAGTACATCAATCATAGCTCAATATCAATATCATACAAATGGATACATAACAACTCAACATAGCGGAATATATATAAATGCAAGTACGAGAGTACGTATCGACATCCAGCTCGTCTCCTGAGCTCCACAGCATCTCCTGTATCCTATAATACTCGGTCTGACCCGAGCATTACAGTTAAATAACACCCGAGTCAGTCTGGAATACCAGCGCGAGAAAATCACACCCAATTGATTATTAAAGTTTGAAAATCCTTTGAAAACAAAAGCACACGCCACAAATAAATACGCCGGGTTTTTACCTTACGATAGCTAAAACAATTTTTATAGAAATTCTCTGATATTATAATAGTGTCTATATACAAATACTTATAAAATAGCCGAAATTGTTACATTATTAAATTCCAGCTACTAGCCACAGAGTGGGTAATGCAAACAAAACTCGTACAAGGCACGTAGGGATAATGGATTTCCAACTAATGACTAGGCACTAGGGTACCACCTGTCACAGTACGGGCCCTAGATCACCGTACCGAGGAGTACACCCGCTCCCCTGCAACACAAGGCCGGGACTACCCCATACTGGATAATCCCGAGTGGGATCACCCCGCGATTGGGATCAGCAACCGCCCACTAAGCCAAAATAAAAAAGGGACATCTAGACAGGGATGACCTCACCCTGCTTGGGTGCTACCCACCTAGCCTTGCTGCATAACCCCTGATTTTCAGTCATTCCCATTTGATGAGGCTTGAGGCTAAGCGTTACCTTTTTAGAACATATCCCTTAGAATGCCCATCGTCCACCTAACGATGTTTCGCAAGCATTCTTCCATACAAGTCTGTCCCGGGTTCGAACGGAACCGAAGGGACTATTCCTACTACATCCATTTTGGAAATATTCTCAGGATTAGTAGCGACTAGCCCTTGCACTTCACTGCTCCATCTTCGAATCCAAAATCGTTTTTCATGAAAACATACAAACCGGGTTGAAGTGGTTTTCGAGAAATAAATCTCGATCCCGGTCTCTTCGAAACGATCAACGCATTTGTCCAATATTGATAGTCGGCGATTTAACTATCAATTAATATGCACAAACATCCATCAACCAATAAATAATTTTCCAAATTATTCATTAATCTCAAAATATCTTCACAAGATATATTTCCAATTTCAAATCCCTTTGAAAACAGTTTTCAAACTATCTTCATTTCTCAGAATAAATTTCAAGTGTTTATATTTCTACTGAAATCACCAAGCACAAGATTTTGGATTTTTAAAATAATTTCAAAACACTTTATTGTAAAATATGTATAACATTTAATTTAGAAATTTTACTACAGTATTTAATTTAAAATAATACAATAGAAATAATTAAAATAAGATTACCATATAACTATTCATTAGATTTTCTTCTTTAAACAAAATACCAAATCATTCTTTAAATAATTATTACGATAATAGATTAAAATAAAATACTTACTTTGGAATTTACTTTAAAGCATTCAAATTAGGACTACTTCAATAACTTACTAAAAATACATACTATATAAACATTTGAAAATAAAGTTACTTAATAAAATATAAAACTAGATTTCTACTTTTAAAAACAAAATACTAAGTTACTTCTTAATAATTACTGCTAAAATAGATTAAAAGAAAATACTTACTTTAGTCTTTAAATATTGGAAATAATAAATTTTACAAAACATGCTTTCTTTAAAAAAAACAACTTTAAAACATTTAATTTATATTTAAAAATTTACCTTTAAAAACATGTACTTGGCTATCCAGAGAAAATTCCAACTTCAATCACTTAAATCAATTTCCCCAAATTGATTTCCAATTTATTTTATTTGAAACAAATTTCTTTACTTATCAGTTAATCTGAAAATTCATTAATTATGGGTTTTATTTTTTTATTATTTTTTCCAATTTCTTCTTTACTCTTCCAATAATTCAAATCCTAAATTCTAAATAAATGTTTGTTCTTTTTAATTAATAATACTGCATTTTAAAATTCATTAACTTTCTGTTTATTCAATTTTTCCTTTCCATTCACAGGATTCATTTATTAGAATTTTAAAGTCACTTTATTTCTTTTCCAAGTCATTCTTAAATTTATTCTATAATCATTTTACTTGCAATTTCACTTCTTTTATTTTCATTTCCAAAATCAAATTTATATTTTTGGTAATTCATTATACCCAATTATATCAACCAGGCCATAGCATTCAGTACTTCCACATAATTCATTATAAAATATCAAATAATCAGAATAGAGAATATTAAATAATTTAAATAAAAGTTAAGGGGTCCAGTTGGATCCCTCCAACCTGTTTTCCCTGTATCCACAGATGTTAGCACAACATAAATATCAATCTCCAAAATATACCATACTATAACACATCAATCAATTTAACCATTCAAACAATTATTTAAATTTATTAAATTTAAATTTGAATTTAAATTTAACTGGGTGAGATTAACTCACCTTTGCTCTTAAATTTGCACTTCCCCTCCATTCTCGATTTAAGTCCATGATTTCTCAACCTTGCATGACCATTTACAATTTATTAATATTTGAATTAATTATTATTTAACAAATTTAACTTATTAATAACTTAATTTAAATTAAGATTAGCTTAATATTTAAGAAACCGTTTACAGATAAATTTCCCCCTTTCTGTAATCCACTATTTTTTTCCTGACTTCATATATTTTCAAATTCTAGACTAATTTTCCTTTTACAAATCTTTTTGTTACTTGAATAAATTAAATATGTTAACTAACACAATAAATTACCTTATTTTAGAACAAATTGGTAAAAGGGAAATATATAAAGGTATATTAATTTCCTTTAGGAACTACATATATTTTTAAAAATAAACTCTATAGATTCCATAGAAATAAAATTTAGATAAACTTTCGACATTCCTATTTTAAACCTTATCTATGTATATAGTTATTCCTACTGTTTACAATGTATATGTATTTCCGGTCTTACTTATATACATACTAACTTTAATAAAATAAAATTCCGACCTGTAAAAATAAAAACAGTAATTAACTTGAAAATTTTAAAACTGTTTAAAATAAATCACTCCTTACTGTGAAAATTGCCCATAAAACGGATTAATTTAAATTTTTTTTTAAATCAAGAACATCAAATACCTCTCTGCCTCGACCGAGCACCATCCCAGCACGCATCCCAGCTTGACCGCCGTCGCAACCCTAACCAAGCCCCAAACTGCTACGACGTCTCTTCGTGAACCAAAGCCTTCAACTCGAACAACAGTAGCCCCTTTTCTTAAAATCGATCGCGAGAGATCATCGCCGTTCTACCCTATACGAGCCGCCGCCGAACTCGAGTTGATCCTCGCAGGCTACTGGCGATTGGCCTAGAGCGATACTCCACCTCTCGAGACGAAAACCCTAATTTCCCATCGCGCGGCAAACAAACGGCGTCGGCCTCCTACAATTCGATTCGATTTCGAACCCTGTATAATTTTTTTTAAGTGAACGAATCTCGTTCAATTTAGAGGGAAAAAGGTACGCGAGGTTTATTAGAAGGGTCAGCTTAAAGAAGAAGGAAGACGCGGCCATTAATCTTATTTTCTTCTGAAAGCTTTGAACGAGAAATTATTGAACGAGCCTGCAATTTAAAGAAAGAACAGAGGGAACAAGAAAAGATGTTTCGCGTGAAAAATTGTTTATGCGTGTCGGCTACAACAGAGATATGCTGGCTAAAGTAATTACAGGGTAGCAACTGATTAAAAATTAATATTTTTATATTCAAAAATATCTTGTTTAGGTACCCAGTTATTAAATTGGATTCGATATAGATTTCAGCGTGTTTATATAAAGTACGCTCACACAACAACTCTGATCGCTATGAAATTTGAAATCCGATAATAATTCAATATTACGGACCCAATGGAACTGGTTTCGTCGAATTCCGAGACTGCGCCTCAGAAGGCTATTTTTAAATTCAATTTAAACAGTATAAATTTTAAAACTGAACAAACCATTGTTAATTTCAATTTTACAACTTCTATTACCTTCAGTGTTATCAACATAAATTCTACAAACCTTCAATTTTTTTTATAGGCTTAGAATTCCAGATTCAATATTTTATCCAACTTCAAATTATTTAATTCAATAATTTAATTATCAAAAATTAGTGATATTTGAACTCAAGTTAAATTTTACTTTTAAATATTAAAATCAATTAAATATTCCGATTTCAAAGGCTTAAAAATTCCGGGTCGTCACAATATGGATACTATTTTTGAAAGGTGAAAATGGTTAAGGCGATCGGAATGGAAGCGATGTGATGTGGATCGAGAGGAATTTACTAGTTGAATTGGTTATTGAGATTTTAAAAGTATATATTTATTTATTAAGAATTAATTTTGTTTTTTTAAAAGGGAATTTTATTTATTAACTATGTAAATTTAAATTAGTTAGAATTGAAATACATCGAAAAGTGAATTTTTCAAGTATTTAATATATATTGTAATAAATTCTAATTTTTAAAATCAGCTTGAGAATTGATTTGTTTATTTAAAAGTGAGTATAATCGACCTTGAAAATGTAAAAGGAATTAATATAATTCTGGAAATGTAGGAGATAAGATAAGAAAAACTTCTAACTATTGATATTAGAAATGATTTCGAAAAATATGGATTATAATATTTTCCTAGGTGAGGAAATGACGGTTTTTGAAAATATTTAGAGACGAAGGATTTATATCGACATATTTTCCAAGTAATGGATTTTAAATCATAGTTGGAAATATTTCACTAAGTGTTTAAGCAAGGCACGGGTGGAGATATCTTGTTATGGAAACAAGTATCCGTAATGTTTCAAATGTTGATAAATTTGAAAGAGAATTGAATATATATCTTTGTAAAGATATTTTGAAATAAATGTTTTGAGAAGATTAAATAAATAAGGCCTAGCGACTGCTTATGGATGTTTTATTGATAGTTAAATAACTGACTATCAATGTTGGCCAAATTTTCTGATCGTTTCGTAGAAACCATGATCTGTTTTATTATCCGAAAACCACTTTGATCCGGTTTGAACTTTACAAATGGATATCATGAAGACAGTGAAGATGGTGACTCGGCTTGTCCAGACCCAGGATAACTTGTATGAACGAATGCTATACGAACATCGTCACTAGAAGATGATGAGCATTCGAAGTGGAAATTGTTCTTGAAAGGTAAACGTTAGCCTCAAGCCTCATCAACCGGGAATGACTAAAACAGGGAAGATGCAGCAAGGCTAAGTGGGTTGCATCTAATTAGGGTATGTTATCACCTTTCTAGATATCCTTGGAAATATATATAAATTATGGATATGGTTGTGCATGCGATAAGATAAGGGTTAGAACACTTGGGGTGAAAACATATTTGGTACTATCCAGGTTAGAAGTAGAACCGGTCTTGTGTTATAGGGAATCCCGGCGAGGTCCTTGGTACATTTTTCTAGAGGTGTACTGTGATGGGCGGTACCCCAGTAGCCTAGTGATTGTATGAAATCCATTCTCCTATAAGTGTCATACGGTTTTGATTGTGCCCAACTATGCTGAAAAGTGAGATGCAAGCATTTCGGCTATTATCTATTTACTTTGTTTATACACTATTATAATATCAGTTGATTTTGATATAAAATGTTTTGGTTATCGTAAGGTAAAAACCCGTCGTGTTTATATGTGATGCGGCCTTACGAGATTCTTTTGATTTTAAAAGGAGTTTGGTAACTTTAACAAATTCAAAATGAGCATGTTTTCTCACGCTGGTTTTCTAGACTGACTCGGGTGTTATTTTATTTTAATGCTCGGGTCAGACCGAGTATTACAGATTCAGGATAGGATGCTATGGAGCTCAGGAGACAAGCTGGATGACAAGACATATTTCCGTACTTGATTTGTATTTCCGCTATGTAAGGACAAGTTATTATAACTGTACAGATTGATGTATTGAATGTTATACTCTGATGATTGTAAGTATTAACAGTTACAAATTCTCTTGTACTAAAATATGTTATTATATATTATATTTTGTTCCGCTGCATTTGTGAGACTCTGTGTTATTGCTCTATTTTCTTCTAGCTTTTTCTTCTTTTCTTCTGATGATTTGGTATTTTTGGCACTCTGTTGCTCAACATGGTATACAGTGAGCATACTGATGTTGATTTTCAAGGGTTGAAAATCTATGTCTGTTACATTTGGTATCAAAGCTGAAGGTTTAGCAGGAACCTTGGCTCTAGTGGGGATTACTTATTAGAGATAGGGTCCGAAGTACCCTAGAATGAGTTTGAGTGTATTAACAGATATGAGCGCATGTTTTTTAGTGAATAAAAATTGTTTTATTTTGTGCTGGTTGTTTTTTGAGTGGCTTATGAATTCTGATCGGCACAGTCCATACAACCGTATCGATAGGGGTTTCTAAACACTTGGATAGAGAAATTCGGCATAGTATTATTTTGAAGCGGATAAATGAAATAATTTTATCCAAATTATATACTGATATAAAAGAAGTAATTTTCAAAAATTATTATAGTATATTGGTGTGTTTGGTTGTTATTATAAAATCAAACAAAGTTATAAAATTTAAATGGTTATAGAATCCAAAATAAAATTGTATGAGAATGAATTATACAAATGAGTTAAAACTGGAAATTTATTCAAACCGAAAATTAAAAGAAAACAAATCAAATCCCATAGGTTTTTGAAAATATTTTCCATAATGTTTGAAAGTAAATAATAGTATTATTATTTTAGGAATATTTTTGAATAGAAAAATGGTTTCAAATGGATTAGGAAGGAATAGCACTATACTCACTTTAGTCGCTGTAAAATAATCCTGGTGACGCAACAATGTCAGTATTCATTTTCGAATTTCTAAGCGACAGATTGCTACCATATTAATTTTCTGTCAAGTTGATTTTTAAAATTTGAAGGAAATGGTTTGTTAAAAAATAATTATATATATATAATATTTAAAAATAATTTGAAATAAAAAAATGGGTGTTGCGTTCTAAAATTTCCAATTAAGTGAGCAGTGAAATCAGAAGAGAATAAGTTTTAAAGTTAAACTTGGAAAGTGTGAACTTCAAGTTGAAGTTAAAAATTTAACTTATATAAGTTAAATAATTTGAATTGGAATTAGAATCATTTTGAATTAAATTCAATAAAAAAAATGAGTTATGAAATAGTTTTAAACTTTAAATTTTGAATGGAATCAGCTAGAGTATAGAATTGATAGAAATATGAAAAATAGTTGTGTAACTTATAATTTAGAAAGTGGATGGTAAGCCTAAATTAAAATGGTTTAATATTTTAGTGAAGGAGTGGAAATCAAATTTTGGAATTACTTTGCATTACAATAATTTAGACTGCCTTATTACAAATCAGGCTTGAGTATTGAATCATATATCTATGTTTGGAAATTGAAACGCATAAGTATCGTATGTATCAGGTTGAGATGTGTAACTTCATGTCAAATTTTGATGACTGTTACATTTTATATGCATTTGAATTCAAGTTTGTACATGAAATCCCTGCGAAAATAGTGTCATTTGCATATATATAATTTTGAAAATAATTAATGCGTTGGAAAGAATTGCACATATTTAAGATCACAAATATGAATAATTAACTTTTCAGTCATTTTGGCTTTCGGAATTTGCAAATACTAAATGTATAGTTTTGTGAATTACAAATACATATACCATCAAGTATAGATATCATCGAGATTCAAGTTTACCAAACTGAGAAAATTCAACCTTTGGTCATATCTTCTTCTAAGTGCACATATGATTTTAAGGGTCTATAGTTCAACTATAATTTTACATTAACTTTTAAATATAAATCGTTTTAGGCTATTTATTGGTTTCGAATATTAAAATATGAATTTAACTAGTAACAGCTTTGAGTATACCTGAAGCTTGTATATATGCCTAATATATGCATCGCTTTAAGTGAAGATATTCAGTATGCATGTGAATGAATTTTAAATGCATGTGTGTATAATGTTAGGAACTAGAGATAGTGGTTTTGATGACAACAACCTTTATAGCTTATTTTATTATAACTGATATACTAACACTATTGTCTATATATATATATATATATATATATATATATATATATGAATGTTATTACGCAAGATATATATAAGGCAGGTACGGATTATTGAAGACTGTACAATACAAAGATCAAAAATGAAGAAATTAAATGTGAAGACTCATGAGTATCAAGATCAAGATTTCAAGATAAGTATCTAGTTTTGTTAAAACTTCATAATAGCATGGAAATCTTCATTCCAAATTTAATTTGGGATGGAACCCATTTCTACCTTCTTGATGGCTTACAAACCCACGATAAGTACTTACAAACCTACAACAAGTGGCTTACAAACCCACGAACATCCTAGTTTTGTACAAGTTCTCGAGTCCTGATGTGATGAAATATTCTACAGGAAGAAGCTTGCAAAAATACTGCAAAATGTTCTTCAAAATGATTTTCAAAACTACTTTTCAAAATGTTTTATCCTTAAAAGTTATCTTTTCAAATGATTTTCAAAAAGATGTTTTAGTCTTAAAATATTCTTTGTTTTTGTTTTTAAATAAACTCTTGTATTAAACTTCGTTTGTTTTTAAAACTATCTTCTGATTTTTAAATATTCTATAATATATATATATATATACTTGAGATTTAAAATCAAATTTATATATACATTCTAAAAATATATTTTTCTACTCTTCTTTATTTTAAAATATAGGAAAATTAGTTTATTGTACTCCAGAATCATTTTATTTTGTTTTCCTTTCAATACCATTTTCAAAAAAAATTACGTTGTTTTTAAGGGATTTTGACATTATGGGATACCCCATGCCGACATGGTGGCCGTTAAATTCAAAAGTTTCAATTTTCAAAAGAAGTATCTATTCGTTAAAATCTCTTCACGAATAGTTATGACCATTACTGGTCTATAAATAGCCTTCACAAACGAATTTTTTTAGCTAACTAATCCTTATTTCTTCACTTCTTCTTCTCCACAAATCCATATTCTAAAATTTCATATTTTTAGATCGTGCCGAAATTCTGCCGAATTCTAAAGTGAATTAAATTAGAATGTGATAACCCGGAATTTCATGGAATTTAAAATGTGATAATCTCCTTATTTAAATTATTTAAAATTGATAAAAAATTTATTTTCAAATATAAATAACAAAAATAATAAAAATGTGCTGATCTTAAATATAGTTATAAATAGATTTTTAAATAGAATAATTATTTAATTTGTGTTATTTTATAAATTTGATTTTAAATAGACTTATCATTTTCAAATTTAATAAGTGTTGTTTAAATGTATATATATTATTTAAGATAACTTTAAAGTTAGAAATTAATATTTCCAAATTTAATATTGTGTCTGTTTAAATTAATATAGATATATTTGAGTTGATTTTAAATTCAAGTTTTAAATTGAAATTTGGATTTAATTTTGAAATTTAAAAGAATATATATATATATATATATATATATATATATCTTGAAATTATTTTGGATATAAAAGAATATACGAATAAAGTTTTTATTTAAAATAAGATTTGTTTTATATTAATTTAAACAAAAGAATTTTATTTATATAAATTTAGGAAATATTTACTTAATATTAGATCAATAAAAAAGTTTTACATTAACATTTAAAAATGGATTAAATATATTATATATGATTTTATTTAAATTATAATTGGTTTTTATTCTATTTTCTTAAGGGGATTTTATTTATTTAAAATTAAGTAAAGAATTTTTTAATTTAGAAATGTACTAATTAATTAGGGAATATATATTGAAAGCTTTTATTTTTTTTAAAATAATATAAAAGTGCATAATTACAAGTGTTAATTATGAAAGCTGGTGATAATATGTGTAAGTAAATTAGAAATTGGTAATGATAAATGGTGTTGAATTGAACAAGTGTCATTTTTATTTTTCATTTTCTTTAATATTAATAAATCCTAAATTTAACACTATATAATCATACATCCCCTTTCTTCTACCTCTTTTCTTATCTTTTTATTTCTAAAAAAACTTAAGAACTCAACCTGTAAAGCAAATTCACAAATCTTCAACCAGAGAAAACTCAACCTGTTCAACTCTACAAACCAAAAAAATCAAACCTGTAACCTTCTCCAAAGCCTGTAACCATTTTATATCAAAGCCTGTAACAAGTTTCAAATGCAACCTGAAATCAAAGGTCTTAAAGCTTTCAAGTTTCCAGTTTCAAAGAGGCCTTGGTTTTAAGTTTTTCAAATCAAAGCATTCAAAGTTTCCAGTTTTTCAAGCATTTCAGTTTCAAAGGAAATCTAAGCAATTCAAGGCTCAGTAAAACAAGCTTTCAAACAATTCAATTTTCAATCTAGTTTCAAGCCTCTGCTTTTTAAAGGTGAGTAAACTTTTTAATTAAAAGTTTAAGCAGGTAAATAATTATTGCTTGTGAAATTTCTGTAATGACGATGCTCTGCATGTGTGTGTGTGTGTGTATATAAGTGTAATATCTATATTTATATGATTGTCTTCAGAGGTGCATGTCAGAGTCATTTTGTTCTCCCATGTTCTTGTTATAGGATTATTAAGTTTAGATCAAAATTTCATTTTTCTCTTCCTATGATTTTTTATAGGGTTTGGTTTTCAAACAATAAAGGTTTGTTTAGGCATAAATTTATTTTTTAAAATGAATTTAAGTAAAAATACTTAAAAGTTTATCTGGGAATTGTAAATACAGTAGAAATTCTTTTAAACATGTTAAAAATCAATCATCATAAATTGCTGATTCAGGAATATAATCTGAATCGAATTTGAAAACTAAGAATTTTAAAAGAAAAATTAGGATTTTTAATGCTATATTAAGTATGCATTGTGGTAATGTCTGGAAAATGGTTTTTGAGCATTTATTGGTGGCCGGAGAAACTCGAGAGGTCGGAAATTCATCTGGATCTAGAATGATGGCGGGGTGTTTTGTAACAACCCGCATATTTATCGATTTTATATTTAAATATTTTGTTTAAATATTTTTTCGATACTCGGAATTTAGTCCGAAAAGCAACTTTTTGCATACGGTCGAATTAGGACTCGGGACCATTTCCATTGAGTTCAAAATGACGTTTGTGATCTTTTTAAGTGTAAGCTTTGATATGTTTGGAGTTAGTGGAATTTTGCTACTTTTTCACTTAGGGCTTTGGTTTGGGCTGAGCCCATTAATCCCACTTATCTATTCATTTCCAACTCCACTCCAACTCTTCATTACTTCATTTCTAATTCCTAATACTCAAGCTTTAGCAACAATAGTGAGTGGAATGGGAAATTAAAACTCCAAACCCTATTTTTCTTTTGCAAATCAAACTCTAGCTCCAAAGTAATAGAAGAACCCATTGGTAAGCCTTCTCATCTTCTTCTCCAACTCATTCTCTTATCAATTTCAGAAATTCCTAAACCTAACTTTGGGAATGTTCTTCTTTTAAAGCTTAGAATTAAGCTTCTTGAGTTGGATTTGAAGAGTGGTTGATTCTCCTTTGCTTTCAAGCTTCTTCATCACTTGTTCAGGTTCAAAGGTGAGATTTTTATCTCACATCTTACTCTATAATTATCTTCGATTGTTAGGTATGAATTCCTAACACTTATTCTTGTGCAATTGATTTTGGTTTGGATTGATTTTGTGTATATTCCAATTTTTGGTGTTTTGGTCTAATTTATGAAAATCCTATTATGGATATTTGGACATCGATATTTGAGGCGTATCGAAGAGCCATTAAGGCAGGGTTGTCGCTCGACGTAAATCCTTAGTCGTCGTCACTCGATTGATCGCTTCCGGTATTCGTTTGGCCATTTTTGGCCTAGGTTCAGGGAATGCCCTGAACCCCAGTTTCATACGTCTGAAACGTAGTATTCAGACGTCTGAATATTATACTGGAAATTTTTGTTCCCCAGTACTCAGACGTCTGAATCTATATTTCAGACGTCTGAATTGGTTCATATTGAACCAGAAAGGAAATAGGTTAAAAAGTGCCTATTTCAGACGTCTGAAATCAAAGATTCAGACGTCTGAATTCTGTTTTGGAAAACATTTTATTTTCCAAATTCAGACGTCTGAATCCTTGATTTCAGACGTCTGAATCTGCACTCTTTTGCCTATTAACCAATTTGCTTGAGAATTCCAATTTTAATCGATTTATGTTGATTCCGATTTGTTGATTATCATTTCTTATGGACTTGATGACTTTTATATCAGGATCTTTGGGAATATCCATTTCGATGGATTCGGTATCGATTTCTTTGGATTTTATACACCTCTTTGAACGTGAATTTTAGTGATTGATTGTTCCTACAATCTTCTTTGTGATTTGTCACTTTAAAAATATAAAGGTTTCAATACTAGTAGTAAATATCAAAACTCTTTCATCAAAATGATTTCAACACTATTTTATTACAAAGCTCGTTCTCTTAAACCGTTTTCCAATCTATTAGTATATACAAACCTTTTCCTCACTCGTATGAGAAATCTAATTAAACGACTTAGTAAAACAAGTGGTATGAAACGCTTGCGTTTACTTCGTCGGTTAATTCTTGGACTTGTTCAATTGAATCTCTTGTGACAATTTTCTAGTGGAGATCTACAATTTGTTCGTAAATATTTATGTTAAGCTAGTGGTTATGGGACATGAAGCTAAATTTATATATTTA
The DNA here is from genome assembly GCA_030765085.1 of Allium cepa. NCBI lineage: Eukaryota > Viridiplantae > Streptophyta > Magnoliopsida > Asparagales > Amaryllidaceae > Allium > Allium cepa. The sequence continues at coordinate 351,588,515 of CM060928.1, forward strand.
CTAGCTTAGTGTAATTGACACTTGTTGATGATCATGACGATCATTTTTGTGATTTAGGCTAGCGATGTGCGATGTCTCTTTGTCTGCGAGGGAGACTAAACCCCGTTTTGTGGAGTTTCGACTCAAATTGGTGGGGTAGCAACCCATGGTCTTCGGGCCGTTTGTGGAGCTTCGGCTCAATTTGTGATGGTTAGCAACCATGGAATTAGTGTTCCGTTTGTGATACATGTGTTGGTGAGCTTTTTGCTCCCGTTTGTGATAGGCCTTTCCCTTTTTTTTTGTGATTTCTGGATTTCTTGAGATGATTTCTAGAATTTGTGCTTCACCCATTTTCGTGATTTTCATTGATAAGTTTTATCAATATTTGTGCATTGGTGAATTTGTGCGTCATTGACTTTTGTGATTGATATTGATGTAATCGTCAATATTTATGGTTTGGTGAACGAAATAAAGAGTATGACATTTCTTTTGATCCTTGAGTAGATTTTTGTGATATTGATTAATCTATTGTTTATTTTCAATTACTTATATATCACAGCTTGGCATTGTGATTATTATGCGTTTTGTCATACCTCTTATTCTGTATCATCTCATCTGATATTTATAGCTAGACTGATCCGTTTATTATTTTCTAATTAAATAATACTCGGGTCAGACCGAGATGTTATAGGTGCTTCGGCTTGACTTCTCACTTAGGATTGATTCCTTTGACTTTTGGCTAACTACTTAGATTAGTAGTTTATTTTGGTGTACACATTTGAGATATAGCCTCTATGTTGTATACTTATTCTTTTGTGTAGTTCTTGTAACTATTATTTTGTGACAGTGTGGGTCTTGCTTGACTAGTACTCTGATGAACACTTTTATGTGTTATATATACATTCATATCTATTTCCGCCTTTGTGACATGAATTATATGAGACTGATTTGTGTTATGTTTGTTTCTATGTTTGTTTCCGAAGATTGTATATAGCCACTGTGTAGTAGCCTTGAGTTTGCGTCGGTATGTCGGATTTCCTTTTAAGATGAAATGCATGTTATATTTTATCTGGCATATCGGTACTCGCACAAAGCAATTACACGGATGGTCACTCCTCAACAGCCTTATTCTCCGTGCTAGTTGACAGCATTACTCCGTAGTATTTTTGGCTAGCGTGGGTATAGAGGTGGGGCGTCATAGCTTGGTATCAGAGCCAAACTTCGGAACAATGTAGAATAATTTAACAAGGATCATCGTCCTAAGTCCACCTTTGGAGTCGTGCTTTAGGATTTAATTCGTGTCTTCGTACCGTTCTATACTATTGTCTTTTATGATTCCTTGCTTTATCTATCAAGATTGCTTGATATTCATTTGGTGAATAACCTTTTTTTCTTCTTCTTTATTTCTTTCTAAAGGAAGAGAAATGGTTAGACCTGGCCGTCCCAGCGCCGGTCAATCTAGTGCTACTCCTCAGGATGGAGTATTTATGACTACCCAGCAACTTCTTGACCTTGTCACAAATGCTCAAGCAGCTGGAGATAATCTGGAACCTACTCACCCAAAGTCGGGATTTGCATGTTTGTGCAGCGATTATACCAATTTGGGAGGAAGGCCATTCAAAGGTTCTGAAACTATTATTGAAGTCCAGGCTTGGTTAAGGACATGCGATCGCATCTTTTCTCGCATGAACCTCAACGATCTTCACCGTGTTCAGGTGGCTTCTAGTATGCTACAAGAAAGAGCATTAGACTGGTACGAGCTTCTGATTTCTGAAATAAATGAAGCGGATCTCACTTGGGAGAAATTCCGAGAGCGCTTCGAGTTAAAATTCGTACCAAAAGCTGAGAAGGTGACTTTGGCTTGCCGTTTTATTGACCTTGTTCAAGGTGAATCTTCTGTGGCAGATTATGTCGCGTCTTTTGAATCTCTCTCTAAATACGGGGTAGAATATATCAACACCCCATTGAAGAAAAACCAAAGATTTGTCTATGGCTTAAACAAAAATTTCAAGAAGCCATTACTTCTAAAATTAGAAGTTTCTTTCGACCAACTCATTGATATCGCTCTTCGTCTTGAAAGGCGGATAGGGAAAATGATGTTGAAGTGGTGGGTTCCAAACCAAGCTTCAACAACAACAAGAAAAGGCCCAGTAAATTCAAAGGCCCTTATCCCAATAAGAAAGGGAAGCAAGCAACCCCTGTGGCAAAGACTTCTTCCTTTAGTCGTGGGGAATGCTATAATTGTGGTTCGAAGGACCATTACGCGAACAAGTGTCCAAAGTCTCTCTCTTGTCACTACTGCAAAGGTCCAGGTCATGTTATATCTTCATGCCCCAAGCTTCAGCGCAAGAAGGAGGGAAAGTTAAATGTTGCTCAAGCCCCTGGCAACACATCTCGTGGTCAAGGTATGTCTCATTCTATCCTTGATGGCACCATTATATTTCGTGATCAACCCGATCGAGTTCTTTTTGATACGGGTGCATCCCATTCTTTTATATCAAAAGAACTTGTTGATACTTTTTCTTTAAGTGTTGTTGCTTTAATGAATTCTTTGAGAATTTCGAATCCAGTTGGCGGATCTGCAACTCTTAGTTTGCTTTGTAAAGATGTCGAGATTATTTTGTGTGATTTTTCTTTCCTAGCCGATTTGCATGTCATGCATTACTTAGGCTTTGGAATGATTTTGGGAATGTATTGGCTTAACCATTATGAAGCTCATATCATATGTCCTGAGCGGACTACTCATCTTCGACATCCATAATCTGTTCAGCAGATTTCTATTAATCTTAAAGATTTGGATTCCTGCTTGGTTGCATCTTTATATTCTTTAAATCCTCGTGACGACGATAATGATGATGAGGAAGATATAATTTCTCTTATTCACATTGTTCGTGAATTTTCCGACATATTTGAGCCCGTTTTAGGATTACCATCTAAGCGAGCAATTGAGTTCAGAATTAATCTTATCCCTGGAGCTCAACCTATTACTCGTCCTCCTTATCGCATGTCCAATAAAGAAAATGAGGAGATGCGCATACAATTATCTGATTTGGAAACGAAGCAATTTATTCGCTCAAGTTCCTCGCCTTGGGGAGCTTCGGCTATTTTTGTGAAGAAATCCGATGGTACACTTAGGCTTTGCGTTGACTACCGCAAGCTTAATGATCTTACTATTAAAAATAAATATCCTTTACCTCGGATTGATGATCTATTTGACCAACTTAGCGGTGCTAGAGTCTTTTCACAATTGGACTTGGCTATCAATTTTCATCAGCCTCGTATTGCTAAGGATAGTATTCCTTTAACATCGTTCCGTACCCGTTATGGATCTTATGAATGGCTTGTTATGCCATTTGGTTTAAGGAATGCTCTAGCTTATTTCGTTGACCTTATGAATCGAGTTTTCAAGGACTTCCTCAATCGATTTTTTCTCATCTTTATTGATGATATTCTTGTGTATTCAAAAACCGAGGAGGAGCATGAAAAGCATCTTCGGATTATGTTGGAAACTCTTAGGAGTAATCAATTAAAGGCAAAGTTTTCTAAATGCCACTTTTGGCAATCTAGTGTGAAGTTTCTCGGTCATATTATTTCTGAAACCGGAATTTCCGTAGATCCTTCAAAGATTGAAGCGATTCAAAGTTGAAAGAGACCGGAGAGTGTGACGGAGATCCGTAGCTTCCTTGGATTGGCAGGTTATTACCGCCATTTTATCAGACTTTTCTAAGATTGCCGTGCCTCTCACTAGCTTAACGAAGAAAGGTGTTAAATACATTTGGTCGGACAAATGTGAAACTTCTTTTCAAAAACTAAAGGAACTTCTTTCTAATGCTCCTATTCTTGTTATTCCCGAGGGGAATCAAGGTTTTGTTGTTTATACCGATGCTAGTCGCGTTGGTTTGGGTGCCGTTCTTATGCAAAAAGAACGTGTTATTTCTTATGCTTCTAGGCAATTAAAGCCGGCCGAGACTAGATATGCCACTCATGATTTAGAACTCGCGGCTATTGTTTTTGCTCTTCGGATTTGGAGTCATTATCTTTTAGGAGAGAAATTTGTTCTTTATACCGATCATAAGTCTTTGAGGTATTTATTTTCTCAAAAGGAACTTAATTTGCGTCAACAACGTTGGATCGAGTTCCTTGCTCCTTATGATCTTGATATTCTTTCTACACCTGGTAAGGGTAATCGTGTCGCCGATGCTCTTATCCGTAAACAACAAGCTGTTGTTTCTATGATGATATCCGAATGGAACGATCTCGAGATTTTATCCACTTGCGAAATTCGAGACCGTGTTTTCGATTTATGTTCATCTCTTGTTTTATGTAGCCTTAAGGCTCATCCTTCTCTTTTAGACCGCATTCTTGAAGCTCAAAGGCTAGATTCCGACTTGGCTCTTCTTGGCCAAAATATTAGGGATAAAATTGATATTGAAGGTTTGAAAGACTTTGATATCGATTCTCGTGGCGGCATTCAGAGATTTGGTAGACTTATCGTACCAAATATTAGTGATCTTCGAAAAGATATTTTAAAAGATTCCCATCATTCTAAACTTACCATTTATCCCGGTAGTAGTAAAATGTACTCGGATATGAAGCGACTTTATTATTGGAAGGGAATGAAACTTGACATCGCTAACTTCGTTAAGCGTTGCATGACTTGCCAACTCGTTAAGGCCGAACATCAAAGGCGCGGTGGGTTATTGCAACCTTTAGAAATTCCAATTTGAAAGTGGGACCAAATTTCCATGGATTTTATAGATGGCCTTCGCCGTTCTCGTTTGGGTCAGGATAGCTTATGGGTGATTGTTGATAGACTTACTAAATCTGCCCATTTTATTCCCGTTCGGTCTAACCGAACCATTCCTCTTTTGGCCAAACTCTTTGTTAAAGAGATTGTTAAATTACATGGAGTTCCTACTTTTATAGTTAGTGATCGTGATCCATTGTTTACTAGTGGATTTTGGAAGAGTCTTCAAAAAGCTTTAGGAACGAAGCTTAATTTTAGCACCGCTTATCACCCCCAGTCCGATGGACAAACCGAGCGTGTGAATCAAACTCTTGAAGATCTTCTTCGTGCATGTGTTCTTGATTTTGGTGGAAGTTGGGAAGATCATATTTCTCTTGTTGAGTTTTCCTATAATAATAGCTTCCAATCTAGTATTGGTATGGCACCTTTCGAGGCACTCTATGGAAGGCCATGCCGATCTCCTTCTTGTTGGCTTGAGGCCGGTGAGAAGCTGGTTTTAGGTCCAGATTTTATTCGAGATTCCACAGAGAAAATTGACCTTATTCGACATAGGATGAAAGAAGCCCAGAGTAGACAAAAATCCTATGCCGATAATCGAAGAAGGAGATTAGAATTTTCTGTTGGAGATCTTGTTTTTATTCGTGTTTCACCTATGAAAGGTGTTGTACGTTTCAGTCGGTCGGGAAAGTTAGCGCCTCGATATATTGGGCCATTTCCTATCACTGAACGTATTGGTTCTATGGCTTATCGCCTTGAATTACCGGCACAATTTTCTGCTATTCATGACGTGTTTCACGTTTCTCAATTACGGAAATGCCTTCGAGATTCCGATTCTATTCTTGAGCCCGGTGTTGTGGAAGAGATTGAAGTTTCGCCTAATTTAACTTATGAGCAGCATCCTGTTCGTATTATTGCTTCGGAAGTCAAATGACTTCGACATAAAGATGTTCCGCTTGTGAAAGTTCAATGGTCTTCAAATCCTAAGGATTGTTCTTGAGAATCTAGAGAATTCACCGAGCGAACGCATCATGACTTACTTTCCCGTGCTCTTTAAGGTGATCCTTTTATTTTAAATTTCTTTTGTGTTGAATATGCTTTTATGGTTGTTACTTTATATTTTCTTCTTAAATATTGTGAGGACGCAATTTCTTTAAGGAGGGGAGTCTGTAACAACCCGCATATTTATCGATTTTATATTTAAATATTTTGTTTAAATATTTTTTCGATACTTAGAATTTAGTCCGAAAAGCTACTTTTTGCATACGGTCGAATTAGGACTCGAGACCACTTCCATTGAGTTCAAAATGACGTTTGCGATCTTTTTAAGTGTAAGCTTTGATATGTTTGGAGTTAGAGGAATTTTGCTATTTTTCACTTAGGGCATTGGTTTGGGCTGAGCCCATTAATCCCACTTATCTATTCAGTTCCAACTCCACTCCAACTCTTCATTACTTCATTTCTAATTCCTAATACTCAAGCTTTAGCAACAATGGTGAGTGGAATGGAAAATTAAAACTCCAAACCCTAGTTTTCTTTTGCAAATCAAACTCTAGCTCCAAACTAATAGGAGAACCCATTGGTAAGCCTTCTCTTCTTCTTCTCCAACTCATTCTCTTATCAATTTCAGAAATTCCTAAACCTAACTTTGGGAATGTTCTTCTTTTAAAGCTTAGAATCAAGCTTCTTGAGTTGGATTTAAAGAGTGGTTGATTCTCCTTTTCTTTCAAGCTTCTTCATCACTTGTTTAGGTTCAAAGGTGAGATTTTTATCTCACATCTTAGTCTATAATTATCTTCGATTGTTAGGTATGAATTCCTAACACTTATTCTTGTGCAATTGATTTTGGCTTGGATTGATTTTGTGTATATTCCAATTTTTGGTGTTTTGGTCTAATTCATGAAAATCCTATTATGGATATTTGGACATCGATATTTAAGGCGTACCGAAGAGCCGTTAAGGCTGGGTTGTCGCTCTACGTAAATCCTTAGTCGTCGTCGCTCGATTGATCGCTTCCGGTATTCGTTTGGCCATTTTTGGCCAAGGTTCAGGGAATGCCCTGAACCCCAGTTTCAAACGTCTGAAATGTAGTATTCAGACGTCTGAATATTATACTGGGAATTTTTGTTCCCCAGCATTCAAACGTCTGAATCTATATTTCAGATGTCTGAATTGGTTCATGTTGAACCAGAAAGGAAATAGGCTAAAAAGTGCCTATTTCAGACGTCTGAAATCAAAGATTCAGACGTCTGAATTCTGTTTTGGAAAACATTTTATTTTCCAAATTCAGATGTCTGAATCCTTGATTTCAGACATCTGAATCTGCACTCTTTTTCCTATTAACCTATTTGCTTGAGAATTCCAATTTTAATCGATTTATGTTGATTCCGATTTGTTGATTATCATTTCTTATGGACTTGATGACTTTTATATCGGGATCTTTGGGAATATCCATTTTGATGGATTCGGTATCAATTTCTTTGGATTTTATTCACGTCTTTGAACGTGAATTTTAGTGATTGATTGTTCCTACAATCTTCTTTGTGATTTGTCACTTTAAAAATATAAAGGTTTCAATACTAGTAGTAAATATCGAAACACTTTCATCAAAATGATTTCAACACTATTTTATTACAAAGCTCGTTCTCTTAAACCGTTTTCCAATCTATTAGTATATACAAACCTTTTCCTCACTCGTATGAGAAATCAAATTAAACGACTTAGTAAAACAAGTGGAATGAAACGCTTGCGTTTACTTCGTCGCTTAATTCTTGGACTTGTTCGATTGAATCTCTTGTGACAATTTTCTAGTGAAGATCTACAATTTGTTCGTAAATATTTAAGTTAAGCTACTGGTTATGGGACATGAAGCTAAATTTATATATTTACTAGCTTAGTGTAATTGACACTTGTTGATGATCATGACGATCATTTTTGTGATTTAGACTAGCGATGTGCGATGTCTCTTTGTCTGCGAGGGAGACTAAACCCCGTTTTGTGGAGTTTCGACTCAAATTGGTGGGGTAGCAACCCATGGTCTTCGGGCCGTTTGTGGAGCTTCGGCTCAATTTGTGATGGTTAGCAACCATGGAATTAGCGTTCCGTTTGTGATACACGTGTTGGTGAGCTTTTTGCTCCCGTTTGTGATAGGCCTTTCCCCCTTTTTTGTGATTTTTGGATTTCTTGAGATGATTTCTAGAATTTGTGCTTCACCCATTTTCGTGATTTTCATTGATAAGTTTTATCAATATTTGTGCATTGGTGAATTTGTGCGTCATTAACTTTTGTTGTTGATATTGATATAATCGTCAATATTTATGGTTTGGTGAACGAAATAAAGAGTATGACATTTCTTTTGATCCTTGAGTAGATTTTTGTGATCTTGATTAATCTCTTGTTGATTTTCAATTACTTATATATCACAGCTTGGCATTGTGATTATTATGCGTTTTGTCATACCTCTTATTCTATATCGTCTCATCTGATATTTATAGCTACACTGATCTGTTTATTATTTTCTTATTGAATAATACTCGGGTCAGACCGAGATGTTACAGGTGTTGCGGCTTGACTTCTCACTTGGGATTGATTCCTCTGACTTTTGGCTAACTAATTAGATTAGTAGTTTATTTTGGTGTACACATTTGAGATATAGCCTCTATGTTGTAATCTTATTCTTTTGTGTAGTTCTTGTAACTATTTTTTTGTGACAGTGTGGGTCTTGCTTGACTACTACTCTGATGAACACTTTTATGTGTTATATATACATTCATATCTATTTTCGCCTTTGTGATATGAATTATCTGAGACTGATTTGTGTTATTTTTGTTTCCGAAGATTATATATAGCCACTGTGTAGTAGCCTTGAGTTTGCGTCGGTATGTCAGATTTCCTCTTAAGATGAAATGCATGTTATATTTTATCTGGTATATCGGTACTCGCACAAAGCAATTACATGGATGATCGCTCCTGAACAGCCTTATTCTCCGTGCTAGTTGACAGCATTACTCCGTAGTGTTCTTGGCTAGCGTGGGTATAGAGATGGGGCGTCACATGTTTGGTAAAAATGGTGGAAGTGGCGATCATGGTCCATGGTGTCGGCGGTGTGTCAAAAGGGTTTTTAACCCCTAGTTTTTGACTACGTCGGGAATAGGATCACCGCGGCATCTCTGTTGATGCGAATTGCTCGAAACTCTGGGAAATGGGGCATAGTGGGTCGGTGGGGTATGGCCCGAGTCGCTCGACCTCTAGTGGTCGAAATAGGTTGGTCGAAGGGTTTTTCTAGCATAGGCTTTAGTTTCAGATTCGACTGGAATGCTCGATCTTGCTCGAGAGCTTGTAATTGTGTTTTGGTGGTCGGGATGGGTTGCTGCGACGTTGGGTGATGTGCCGGAGGGTGCATCGATGGTCGGAGAAGCTTCAGGTTATGGTGCTGTGCACGGTGGAGCTTTGTGTGTCTATGGGTTTTACATTGGGTTTGCTCGAAGGAAGGGTCGGGATTTGGGGTAAGATGACTCGAGTGTAAACTTGAGTAGTTGTGGTTGATAGGCCTGTAGGTTTTAAACTTACAAAAAAAATAAGCAAAGTTTTTGGTAATGGAAGAGAAGCAGGGGAAACTCGGGGCTAGACCCGAGTGGATTTTGGGTTTGACCCGATGCATGTGTCGAGCAGTTTTTAAAAAGTTTTTAAATCTAAGTATTGAAATTTGAAACTTTAATTTAGTTTAAATCTTCTTATATAAATTTACTTTATGTATAATAAATGTTTTCTTTAACATTTTGATTAAGAAGTTTTGAAATTTATTAATTTAAATTTTGCTAAGTAAATTTAAAGTGAATTTAAAACTTGAGCTAGGAATGAAATTTAAAAGTTTTTATTAAAGCAAGTTTTTAAAATTCAAATTTGAAACTAGTTTTTTTAAATTATTGTTTAATAAAATTTTTGAGTTATTTTAAGGAAGTTATGTTTTGTTAACTTTAATTTATTAAGTTAAAATAATTATTTTATTTTAAAACTAAATTAATGATTTAATTAAGTAAAGTTAATTATAAAGATAAAACGGTTTAAATGTGTAAACGGTAATTATGGTGTTAAAATAATTTTTATCTTTAGATAATTAAGGTTTTAATGTCTTAATATTAATTAATTAATTAAAATAAATTAAGTATAATCATCTAATTTAATTAATTAATTATGAAGGAGTAATTAAGAAATTAATTAAGAATAATTAATTGATTTAATTAATAAATAATTGAGGATTAAGGGTTAATTAATTTAAAGGTTATTCAAATTGTAACTAAAGATCATTAATTAGATAATTAAAGATTATAAATTATTGATTAGAGATTAACTGATTAAGTAATTAAGTATAATTAATAATTAATTAATTAAGTAATTAAGATTGATTGATTAAGTGATTAATGAGTAATTAATTAAGTAATTAAAGGTTGGTTAACTAGTAATTAAGAAGTGCTTAATTTGTAATTAAGTTTTATTAATTAATAATTAGGTTTTATTAATTAATAATTAAAGGAAAATTAATCTGTAATTAAAGATTAATTAAGAATTTGTTAAATGGTGATTAAGGAATAATCAAATGGTGACTAAGGATTAATCAAATGGTAATTAAGGATAGGTTATTAATTAAGGATTGATTAATTGTTAATTAAGGAATAATTAATTTGTAGTTAAGGTTGTTAATTAATAATTAAGGTTTATTAATTAATAATTTATAGGATAATTAATTAGTTAATTAAATACTAAATAATTAATTATAAGAGTAATTATGGATTAATTAATTGAGAGATACTGATTAATAATTAAGGTTTATTAATTAATAGTTAAAGGATAATTAATCTGTGATTAGAGATTAATTAATTAATGGATAGGTAATTAAGGAGTGATTAATTAATTAAGTGGTTGTAATTAATGATCGATTAAGAAGGATTAGGTGATTAATTCTAAGTAATTAATTTAATTTAAGTTAATTAAATTAATTATGATATAGATTAATAATTCCTGTTTGTGGATGATTGTTCGTGTAGAATGTCTAAATTGGATGATATATATTGGATGATATGCTGTGATATTCTATGATGTGGTATTGGATATATCAGTGATAAATGTGTGAAATTTATCTGTGTAAATGATATGTGAATTCAAAGTATTGAATTGAATTGAATTAAATTGTTTAAACTTTAAACAACTTGGCCTTTAAGATTACGTTTGGATTTCGATGAGACCGGGATCGGGTATCAAATTTGATTATCCGAAAACCACATCGATCCAAGTTAAACGTTAGGTCGTGAATTCAAGTGAAGATCAAGTTGAAGACTCGAAGTGTAAGAACTATTTGTTGTTAAAACTCTGAGGGTGATTCCAATACAAGTATAATGGAGATAGTGCTTTCAGGTTTGAGATGGAGTTTCAGAGTGCAAGGGTTATTATCATTAACTCGGAGAGTAATTCCAAAATGAGTGTAACGAGATAATGCCTTCGGTTTCGTTCGAACTCGGAACGAACTTGTATGGATTGAATGCTTTCAGCACATCGTCAGGTGGACGATGAGCATTCTAAGATAGATGTGTTCAATAAAGGTAATCGTAGCCTCAAGCCTCATAGATCGAGAATGGCTAAAACATGGGAGGTGTAGCAAGGCTAAGTGAGTCGCGCTCAAGTAGGATAAGATCTTCCCCTGTCTAGGTCCCTTTTTATTCGGATGTGTGGGCGGTTGATAGCTACAACCATGGGGTTGTCTTATTCAGGACTGTCCAGTAAGGGATGGTTTCGGCTTTGTGTTGCAGGGGGTTGGGAGGGATCCTTAGTATGTTGATCTAGGCCACGTACTGTGACGGACGTACCCCAATAGCCTGCCATCGTATGGAAATCCAATCTCCAATAAGTGCCCTCGGACTTGATTGTATAACCCACTTTGTGTCTAGTATGCTGGAATTTAATCATGTAACAATTTCAACTATATGAATATTTATTTGAAAACCCTAGACCCTCTTATAATATAATTAGATTTCCTATCAAATGTTTTGGTTATCTTAAGGGAAAAGCTTGTTTGTATTTATTGGCGGAGAGTCTTACAAGATACCTTTTGTTTTCAAAGGTTTTTCAAAGCTAAGCAACTTTAACCCGTTTACTCACACTAGACCCATGTCTGACCTAGAGTTTATTCTGTTTTTATTAAACTCTTGGGTACTCAAATTTTTACGAGTAGCCAAGGGATTCAGGTTAGCTTTGACGAACTCTTGAGGAGAGATGGAGCAAAAGGCTTCAGCGTTTGTAGATATATAGTGTTTCTGCTGTGTTGGTATCTCTGTGTTCTATTTGAGATGTATGATAGACAGGTTTTAAACTGTCTAATGTGATGATGTTGTTGTATCCGTGTAACTCTGATGTATTGACTATGCAATAGTTATATGATATATTATATTTTGTTCCGTTTTCGCTGTAAGATTCTGATATTGTTGAGTTCTTTCTTCTATCTATTCTATTTCTACCTCTTTCTTTCTTATTAATGATGTGTCTTTCTATGGAATGAAAGGCGGGTCGTTACACTTGGTATCAGAGCATAGGTTGAGATGATACCTAGGCTCTGGAGTAGTGTCTACCTTGAGAGCGCGTATTTGTAATTTTAATATAACTATATATCTGTCTAAGTTTGTTGGGTATCTGTTTGGATTTCCAACATGAGTTCTAGAGAAGTTTCATCTTTCTCTTTATTTGGTTGACCGTCCTATCTTGTATCCAGTCCTATAGTTAGGGTAATCGAGAAAGATAAGATCTGTAGAAGTTTAAGCTTTCTTATCTCCTCCATAGTTTTCTTGTGACCCATTTGTATTGGATTTCAAAGGGTTTGATCTTATTATGGATTTGGATTGGTTGGATAAGTATAAGGCTGTTTTTGGTGTGGAAGCAAGGACTGTGTCTTTGGAGACTGAGTTGGGAAAAATCGCAAAAGTGACCTGCGATGGTGTCGGAGTTCATTTGAGCAATCTGTTGCTTGGAGTTGAGGCATCTCCAGAAGGTGCAGAGTCTATCGAGGTGGGCATAGATTTTCCGGATGTTTTCAAGCAAGTGAAAGGTTTGTCCCCATCTGGAGATAGAGTTTCGGATCGTCTTAGTTCTAGGAGAAGTGCCTGTTGTTCCGCCTAGTAGAAGGATGGCACCAAAAGAGAAAGAAGAATTGCTGAAGTCGACCCAAGATTCTTAGAGGAAGATTTTTATCCGGCCTAGTTTTTTTCAGTTAGGGTTCAGCTGTTGTCTTTGTGGCCAGGTCAGATGGGTCTTTTGAGATTCTGTGTGGATTTGATGAACCAAGTTTTTCAGGATGTGTGATATGAATTTGTTCTATATTCATCAATGATATTCTGGTCTTCTCCAAGTCTGAAGAGGTGCACAAGCGGCATTTGGAGATAGTGTTAGGGACTTTGAGGAGGCATTTTGTAACAACCCAAAAATCCGTATCCTTTAAATCGACAATAATCCACACATGTCCGACCCAAAAAGCACAAATTGACGGAAAGTAACGAGAAAGAAAAGAAGAGAGAAGAAGAGAAGAGAAGAAGAGAAGAGAAGAAAGAGAGAAGATAGAACCAAACATAATAATACAGAATCTCACATCGCAACGGAATATATATAATATCATATCAATGATCTTTACCAAATAGAAACTGTATATACATACATCAATCAGAGTTCAACAATCAATCAGAGTTATCATCTTGAACAGTTATACTAACCTGTCCTTACAATTGCTGATAATATACAACAACAAATAAAGCACAACGGATAGTCAAGCAAATACGGATGTACGAAAATGAAGATCTTCAACACTCCTGCGGAAGCTCCAAAAGCATCAACTCTAACCTCTAAATATACTCGGTATGACCCGAGCATTGAAAGGGAAGAACGCCCGGATCAGTCTGGTAAACCAGCGTGAGAAACACACTCAATTGAATTTATTAAATTACCAAATTTTTCCTTAGTTTTCAAAACAAAAGTATCTCGTAAGACAAGTCCACATATAAACATGGACATGTTTTTACCTTACGATAACTAAAACATTTCATATCAAATTCATGTGATATTATACTAGTGTCTAGTATATAAATAGTATTCAAAATAGCCGAAATTGTTACCATTATTAAATTCCAGCATACTAGGCTCTACAAATAAATTGGCAGGACTAGTGGAGTTTGGATTTCCATACAAATGACCAGGTGAAGGGACTACCTTCCGAAGGGGGACACCTCTAGATGGATGTCCCGAGACAAAGAACATTTGCCCTCTACCAAAATAAGACCGGCCCACCTCTATAACTAGATGATACCGAATATGTCATCCTCCGGTCGTTACCGACCTTTACAGAGGGCCCTCATAGCATACAAACCACAAAAATCAGATACACGACGTCATAGCGTGTAAAGATATATCTAGAAGAGGATGATCATATCCTAATTGGGAATGACCCACTTAGCCCTACTGCATCTAACCCTTTTTTGGCCATTTCCAGTTGATGAGGCCTGATAAGGTAACGATTACCTTTCACAATCACATATCACATCGCTTAGAATGCCACACGGCCATTTCCTTTGACTACTAAATGCCTTCCACAAAAATATAACCCTTAAGCTCGTATGTTTCAAGGAGGGTGTTAAGCTAAGAGAAGTTGCCTTCTCCGCCACCACTGATGTACGTTTTTAAAAATCAATGTGCGTAATCTTTAGAAATGCAATGTCATACAAACATCCATACAAGTTGTCCAGGAACAGGACAAACCGAAGGTACTTTCCTACCACATCCTGTCGAGAAATCCCTAGGATTAGTAGCGAATAGTACTCGCATTGGATATTTCATAATGAAGAGACCACTGCTACTGGATGTATATTGAGATTTTAACCCCAAACGATCAACAAGCAGCCCCCCACTATGAAACTCCATAATATCAATAAGCAACCTGCACAAATCGTCGCATATACGTTGGTCCGAAGTGGTTTTCAGATAAATCTGATCCCGGTCTCTTCGCAGGAACAACGCAAAAGCGTTTCTCAACCTCACACAGCAACTAAGTCTCGTAGACTTATCACGTTTCCAACTTTCAACCTGCTATCCTTCGGGCCAAAAAGGAAGCTCGATAGATTGGAGTAATACTCCGCACTATACGTATCAACATTCTCAACGCAAACGATAATCAATCCTACACAGAAGACTACGTACTAAGTGTACGACAAAATAGTTCCCACATCAAGTTAAGGAACTAAAATTTTGGGCAATTTGATAATCGGTTATTTAACTATCAAAGAAAACAAACAAATATTCAGCACTATAACAATCACTGGGCCCTTCAATTAATCTTTTATTAATTAATTCACTTGCCAAATATTCACTTCAATTTATCTTTAGAAAGATATATTCCAAACCCATTTCAATATTGGAAAACATTGCCAAATACTTATTTAATAATAAGTAATTAACAAATCTCTTTATTTTCAATACTTAGAAAATATTCAATATACTTAAAACACGATTAAGTATATATTTTATTCTTTAAGGAAAGCATTCTCTTAAACACATTTATTTGGGTCAAAACGAATTTTGCGTAAAACATCGCTACGACAACCCAAAATCGCTAGTATAGGGATTCGAAAATAAGATAGTTATATAAATCCAAATACTATATAAAAACATTTCCTTTTGAAAATCATTTACTATAACAATAATGTTATAGTCCATCATTTCCATATTTATCGAAAACGTCTATTTCAACAATGAATGTTAAAATCTATGGTTTTGATACTTAACACATTTTAAAACATCTTTAAACCGTTTAACTCCATTTATAATATCACTTTTTAAAACATTTATTTAATATATTATTCATTGTCCAAAATCGTGAATATAAATCATTAATCCAAATCAAAACTTCTACACATTTATTACAAGATTATCCACTGTCCAAAATCGAGGATATAATTCCAAACCAAATTCTTTATTATTACAACATTTAATTTAAAGGATAATTCACTATCAAAAATCCAAATTATAAGTAAATTACGTATAATTCACTTATTTACAAAATCTTTCATTTTATAACTTCACAAATTATAAATCTTATTCACTTGTAAAAATCCATTTATAACTTTATTTTAACACTTATAAAACTCGTTTTACAATTCCAATATTTTAATTTATAAAATACCAATTTTATAAATCTTCTATATAAACCATTTATAATAAATAAAAAATCTCAATTTAAACCATTTTACAAAATAGTTAACTTCACATTCCAACAATCACATTTCAATTATATTTTTCAAATATCATAATTTTTATAACATAAAAATTATAATTTTCATTTATTTAAAACAAACCAATTCCTTAACAATTTAAAAATCAATAAAATGTTTATTTCAAAAATCACTTTAAAAACCCTTTTAAATTTGAAATCATCATTTTAACATTTTTAAATTCCAAAATATAGGCCCAATACTGTAACAGCACCAGATACAACAATCACAGCATCCAAAACATCATATATCATATGATAATAGAATATATAACAATATCTGTAAATAAATCAATACTGTTGGGGAATCCAGTTGGATCCCTCCAACTTGTCACCTGCATCAAATATACATACTAGAATATATGTACAATGTCCACTTCAAGGCAGACGCGCGTACAAAGGGTCATCCGCTCATACACGGGAACTATAGGGTCTCATCTGCTCCAGTAGGCAGGTATATATACAAATATCAATCAATATATCATATATCATCCAAACAATCATCAATCATCATGTAGTAAATATTTTCTCACTTATATAAACATATCATTGAGTCAGAAAGAGTGAGTTGTAGTCACATTGCATCCAATAGCAGTTGTAGTGTTTTATTCCGAATAAAATTAAACGCGCATTTAATTTTATCCAAAATTCACACTTGCTCCAGTCAGCTCCAATCCAGCTCCATCGCGCAGTGCTCGTCAATATGAACCCAACGCAATTCGTTTCGTGTGAAACGGACCTCGTATGAAAGAGTTATAGCTTTTTAAAGATTGAACAAATTTAAATATAAACCAATTTCATTTTTATTTTATTTTTTAAACCTAAGTTGCATCTGGACTGTTGATTTTCGCTTGATGAAATCCAGGCCGGCCCCTTCTTCTTCTCCCCCATGTTCACATCGTACAAGAGATAACCCAAAGCCGCCGTTCCTCTTTGAATTTTCGTGCCACCATTACGCGCCTAAAAGTTGATCGGGGACCTCCACTTGAAAGCACATCACCCACTCCATGCTCGTCCAGAGCCTTGTCAATCTCGGCTGCACCAAAATCGAAAAAAACGTGCCCAAACGCGTGATGTTCAAACCCATTTTGTCGCCAATCCGTAGCTCCATTTTTTATCACAGCCGTTGAATTTGTCGATCTCGATACGCTCTACAAATCTCGTGTTGGAAGCTTTTTGAATTGATTTACGGATTTGAAGAAGTTAAGAGGAAAAGGAAACGAATTTCTGGCCATTCGAAGCAAATGGCGGCTTGCCCTAGGGTAGTTAGGGTTCAGTGCAAAATGAAGATAATCAAGTCCTTTTATAGAAAAATTACGCGACACTATTCACCTGAAAACTTTTCGAACTCGAAACGAAGCGTGCCGCCTGGCATTTATAATATTTTACCCCTAGTCCGAATGCAATGGAATATATATCAGGAGCTAATTCGATCATATTTGGAAGATAGGTTTTCAAATCGACTATTTAAATTTAAAATTCACTTAAACCGATTTCTACGCAGTTTAGCTTGCTTCGGACAAACCGTAAATCCGATTGACACGAAATCTGAAATCTTATAATAATTTAACATTAAGGATCCAATGAAACTGGTTTCATCAAAATCCGAGACTGTTTGAAAAATGGCTATTTTCACTCGTTAAATAAATATTAAAATATTCAATTTTTACAGTTTAGCTTTTAATTCAATTTTAAAAGTTCTATAACATCATTCTAAATCAAATAAGATTTAATTCAACTTTATTAATCATTTTCATTCATATTAAATCTAATTTCTAATTATTTCAGCCATTTCAAATATTAAATTAGCAATTTAATTATCCAATTAAATCCTTATATTCGAAATATTATTTATTCAGCTAATAAATTTAACTTGTGCGTATTTAAAATTAATTAAATATACGAATTTCAAATGACAGAAACTCTGGGTCGTTACATTCTCCCATACTTAAAAGAATTTCGTCCTCGAAATTACCAAGTAAAAAAAATGTCACAAAATCCATTAACTTTTCAAAACAATTCATTCAAATTAGATTACCAAAAGTTTAAGCCTTTTAATTTTTCTCAAAATCCATTAGTTAAACTTCTTATAAAAACTTTCCTAAGTTTTCAAATCCATAACTATTTATCTTTTCAAAACCAACAAATATTGTTTAACTTTTAACTCAAAAATCAAACATTTAGTTTTCACAAATTTTTCAATTTTCCCAAAAAATTCTAACGCCTTATATTTTCAAAAAAATTCGCCATAGTCTCCTTTGCGCGGTTCGATCCGGAAAGAAATAACAATGTATATATCGCAAATATACATCTCATCATCAAGGATGAGGCATCCCGAAGGGAAAAAAGTGTAAAAGTACGATATGTAATCCGAGATATGTACCTTATACATTATTAGCGAGCATATACAGCTAATATAGCGCGAAAGCGAGCTCCAAATGAGAAGCAAGCGCCATTCGCACGTACTAAACACACAACAAACCATGAGAAACATGTATATATGAAAGTAATATCAATATACAACATATACCAACAACTATATATGCCAATATAGCAAATGCAACAAAAGCAACAAATCCAATCATCAAACATCTATCATCCAACTAACATCCAACAAATCCATAACCAAATCAATATACTTTCACTTCTCATTAATATTTACCGAATTGATTTCCAATTTAAATCACATTTGATTCACTAACATTGGACTTTTTTTTTACTAACATTCATTTGTTCAAATTTAATTAGTTTACATTCACTAATTTACATTCAAGTTGGTTCACTTCCAAATTACATCCATTTCAATTCTATTCAAATTTAGTTCCACTTCCAATTTGAATTCAATTATTTATAGTTTTCAATTTCATTAATTCAATTCCATCTGAATTTTTATTTAAACCGCTAGCATCCATCTAACAATCAATGCATATCCAACATAACCAAATTTATTTACTTTACATTCATTCAATTTGGTTCAACACATTCAATTTGGTTCAACACATTCAATTTCAATTTGGTTTAACATTTAATTGACTTTCATTCAATTATACAATTCTTAATTTCATTAGCTTTTAATGAATTAACACCTACATCTACTATTCCATATCAATTTATTTACATTTATCATCATTAATATTCGATTCACATTGAATTCTAGTGTTCACTATATTCACATTTTTATTCAACACTTTCAATATTATTATTATCAATCCACAACTTAAGTTTATTAAATTATAATAGCAACATTTCTAATGCTGATTCATTTTACATATTAAAGTTGGATTTCATTACTTAACTCAAGTTCACATTAATTTAATTTCACTTTATTAATTTACTTTATTTTAATGCCAAAACCAACTTCATTCAACATTACTCAAGTTACGTTTCTTTTTATAAACATCACTTTATTTCACTTAACTTAAATTTCAATTCTAAACTCAATTTTATTTAACTTTTTCTTAAGTCAAATTCATATCACTATTCAAAATCAGATTTTGTTTTTCTTAACAAAATTGTTTAACCATTTTAACAATTGGTTTTACTTACCTTATCTCATTTTATAAATTATACAACTTAATTATCTAATCTTCCAAATTCATATTATGTAATCACTTACCATCTTAAGTTTAATTTCCATTTCAATAACTTATCTAATCCAATTCAAATCCCATTTAATTTAACCTTCCTTAGTTAAATTTCAAATCATATAATTCACTTACTAACTCAAATTTACTTCAACTTTACTAAAGCTAAAATTTTATTATCTCATATTATAAGTCCAAATTCATTTCACTTCATATTGTAAATCCAAAACTTATTTTACTTATATTTATCAATTACAACTTGGATTTTAAATCAAATTTGTTTATCCAAACAAAACTTCAATTTCAATTTTATTTTGGTAGAAAATCCATCACATAGAAACTCAAAAATGATACTGATGATGCTGCAGTCATCACCCTTATTATTTCCCAGTAACAGTAGTGAATTCAGTGCTTTATATTCTTTAAAAAATTCTTTTATTTATAAATCACATTTATAATTCTTTTACTTATATAATTTCACTATTTCACTTTACTTATATAAGATTCATTCTAGCTTCATTTATCTTATTTAGATTTATAATAATATAACATCTTTACTTTGAAAAATAACTTCCAAAATAAATGGGATTCAAATTTCACAAATTCTTAGTTTAAATCCATTTTTATTTATAACTCCTTTTTATAACTATATTCATATAGTTTCACTTCTCATATATAAGATTTATTTCACAATTGTAAATCATATTAGTTATAATTCCATCTTTTATAACTCATTTTCTTATATAATTTATTCTTTCTACAATTGTTGCTTTTATTTAGATTTAACTTATATATATTTTCATTTTCAAACAAAAAAACAATTAATTTATATACACTTTAATAATTCTGAAAAATACTTTCCATTATATATAAAATATAATCGAGGTAAAATTATTTCATTTACCCAATTTAAAATGATACTATGTCGACTTGCCTCGTTTAAGCGTTTGGAAACCCCTATCGATAACGTGGCATCCCACATCACGACCAGAATTCACAAACAGCTCAATGGATAAGTAAACACAATATAAAACATTTTATATTCACTAATAAAAATGCGCTAATATATAAACACTCAAACTCAATCTAGGGTGCTACTGTCCCTATCTATACTGAGTACACATCAAAGCTTAGGAATATACAAAATCTAAGCACTGATACCACGTGTGACGACCCGAAAATCCGTACCCTTTGAATTGACAATAATCCACACATGTCCGACCCAAAAAGAACAAACTGATGGAAAGTCAAGAGAAAGAAGAAGAGAGAAGAAGAGAAGAGAAGAAAGAGAGAAGATAGAACCAAGTAGAATAATACAGAATCTCATATCGCAGCAGAAAATATATAATATCATATCAATGAACTTTACAAAACAGAAACTGTATATACATACATCAATCAGAGTTCAACAATCAATCAGAGTTATCGGCTTGAACAGTTATGCTAACCTGTCCTTACAATTGCCGATAATATACAACAACAAACAAAGCACAGCGGATAGTCAAGCAAATACGGATGTACGAAAATGAAGATCTTCATCTTTCCTGCTGAAGCTCCAAAAGCATCAAATCTAACTTTTAAATATACTCGGTCTGATCTGAGCATTGAAAGGGAAAAACGCCCGGATCAGTCTGGTAAACCAGCGTGAGAAACACACTCAACTGAATTTATTAAATCACCAAATTTTTCCTTAATTTTCAAAACAAAAGTATCTCGTAAGACAAATCCACACATAAAACAGACATGTTTTTACCTTACGATAACTAAAACATTTCATATCAAATTCATGTGATATTATACTAGTGTCTAGTATACAAATAGTATTCAAAATAGCCGAAATTGTTACCATTATTAAATTCCAACATACTAGGCTCTACAAATAAATTGGCAGGAACGTAGTGGAGTTTGGATTTCCATACAAATGACCAGGTGAAGGGACTACCTTCCGAAGGGGTACACCTCTAAATGGATGTCCCGAGGCATAGAACATCTGCCCTCTACCAACGCAAGACCGGCCCACCTCTATAACTAGATGGTACCGAATATGTCATCCTCCGGTCGTTACCGACCTTTACCGAGGGCCCTCATAGCATACAAGCCACAATAATCAGATACACGACGTCATAGCGTGTAAAGATATATCTATAAAGAGGATGATCATATCCTAATTGAGAATGACCCACTTAGCCCTACTGCATCTAACCCTGTTTTGGCCATTTCCAGTTGATGTGCCCTGATGAGGTAATGATTACCTTTCACAATCACATATCACATCGCTTAGAATGCCACACGGCCATTTCCGTTGACTGCTAATTGCCTTCCACAAAAATACAACCCTTAAGCTCGTATGTCTCAAGGAGGGTGTTAAGCTAAGAGAAGTTGCCCTCTTCGCCACCACTGATGTACGTTTGTAAAAACCAATGTGCGTAATCTTTAGAAATGCAATGTCAGACAAACATCCATACAAGTTGTCCAGGAATAGGACAAATCGAAGGTACATTCCTACCACATCCTGTCGGGAAATCCCTAAGATTAGTAGTGAATAGTCCTCGCATTGGATATTTCATAATGAAGAGACCACTGCTACTGGATGTATATTGGGATTTTAACCCCAAACGATCAACAAGTAGTCCCACACTATGAAACTCCATAATATCAATAAGCAACCTTCATAAATCGTCGCATATACGTTGGTCCGAAGTGGTTTTCAGATAAATCTGATCCCGGTCTCTTCGCACCAACAACGCAAAAGCGTTTCTCAACCTCACACAACAACTAAGTCTCGTAGACTTATCACGTTTCCAACTTTCAACCTGTTATCCTTCGGGCCGAAAGGAAGCTCGATAGATTGGAGTAATACTCCGCACTATACGAATCAACATCCTTAACACAAACGATAATCAAGCCTAAACAGAAGGCTACGTACTAAGTGTACGACTAAATAGTTCCCACATCAAGTTGAGGAACCAAAATTTTAGGCAATTTGGTAGTCGCTTATTTAACTATCAAAGCAAACAAACAAATATTCAGCACTATAACAATCTATGGGCCCTTTAATTAATCTTTTATTAATTAATTCACTTGCCAAATATTCACTTCAATTTATCTTTAGAAAGATACATTCCAAACCCATTTCAATATTGGAAAACATTTCCAAATACTTATTTAATAATAAGTAATTCACAAATCTTTTTATTTTCAATACTTAGAAAATATTCAATATACTTAAAACACGATTAAGTATATATTTTATTCTTTAAGGAAAACATTCTCTTAAACATATTTATTTGGGTCAAAACGAATGTTGCGTAAAACATCGTTACGACAACCCAAAATCACTAGTATAGGGATTCGAAAATAAGATAGATATATAATCCCAATACTATATAAAAACATTTCCTTTCGAAAATCATTTACTATAACAATAGTGTTATAGTCCATCATTTCGATATTTATCGAAAATGTCTATTTAACCAACGAATGTTAAAATCTATGGTTTCGATACTTAACACATTTTAAAACATCTTTAAACCGTTTAACTCCATTTATAATATCACTTTTTAAAAAATTTATTTAATATATTATTCACTGTCCAAAATCGTGAATATAAATCATTCATCCAAATCAAAACTTCTACACATTTATTACAAGATTATCCACTGTCCAAAATCGAGGATATAATTCCCAACCAAGTTCTTTATTATTACAACATTTAATTTAAAGGATAATTCACTATCAAAAAACCAAATTATAAGTAAATTACTTATAATTAACTTATTTACAAAATCATTCATTTTATAACTTCACAAATTATAAATCTTATTCACTTGTAAAAATCCATTTATAACTTTATTTTAACACTTATAAAACTCGTTTTACAATTCCAATATTTTAATTTATAAAATACCAATTTTATAAATCTTCTATATAAACCATTTATAATAAATCAAAAATCTCAATGTAAACCATTTTACAAAATAGTTAACTTCACATTCCAACAATCACATTTCAATTATATTTCTCAAATATCATAATTTTTATAACATAAAAATTATAACTTTCATTTATTTAAAATAAATCATTTCTTAACAATTTAAAAATCAATAAAACGTTTATTTCAAAAATCACTTTAAAAACCCTTTTAAATTTGAAATCATCACTTTAACATTTTTAAATTCCAAAATATAGGCCCAATGATGTAACAGCACCAAATACAACAATCACGGCATCCAAAACATCATATATCATATGATAACAGAATATATAACAATATCTGTAAATAAATCAATACTGTTGAGGAATCTAGTTAGATCCCTCCAACCTGTCACCTGCAACAAATATACATATTAGAATATATGTACAATGTCTGCTTCAAGACAGACGCGCGTACGAAGGGTCATCCGCTCATACACGGGAACGTACAAGGTCTCATCTGCTCCAATAGGCAGGTATATATCCAAATATCAATCAATATATCATCCAAAAAATCATCAATTATCTATAATAAATATTTTCTCACTAATATAAACATATCAGTGAGTTAGAAAGAGTGAGTTGTACTCACATTGCATCCAATAGCAGTTGTAGTGTTTTATTACGAATAAAATTAAACGGGCGTTTAATTTTAACCAAAATTCATACTAGCTCCAATCAGCTCCAATCTAGCTCCATCGCGTAATGCTCGTCAATACGAACCCAACGCAATTCGTTTCGTGTGAAACGGACCTCGTATGAAAGAGTTATAGCTTTTTAAAGATTGAATGAATTTAAATATAAATCAATTTCATTTTTATTTTATTTTTTTAAACCTAAGTTGCATCTGGACCATTGATTTTCACTTGATGAAATCTAGGCCGGCCCCTTCTTCTTCTCCTCCACGTTCACATCGTACACGAGATAACCCAAAGCCGTCGTTCCTCTTTGAATTTTCGAGCCACCATTATGCGCCTAGAAGTAGATTGGGGACCTCCACTTGAAAGCACATCACCTACTCCATGCTCGGCCAGATCCTTGTCAATCTCGGTTGCACCAAAATCTTAAAAAACGTGCCAAAACGCGTGACGTTCAAACCCATTTTGTCGCCAATCCTTAGCTCCATTTTCGATCTACAGCCGTTGAATTTGTCGATCTCGATACGTTCTACAAATCTCGTGTTGGAAGATTTTTGAATTGATTTACGGATTTGAAGAAGTTAAGAGGAAAAGGAAATGAATTTCTGGCCATTCGAAGCAAATGGCGGCTTGCCCTAGGGTTGTTAGGGTTCAATGCAAAATGAAGATAATCAAGTCCTTTTATAGAAAAATTACGCGACACTATTCACCCAAAAATTTTCCGAACTCGAAACGAAGCGTGCCGCCTGGCGTTTATAATGTTTTACCCCTATTCCGAATACAATGGAATATATATCAGGAGCTAATTCGATCATATTTGGAAGATAGGTTTACAAATCGACTATTTAAATTTAAAATTCACTTAAACCGATTTCTACGCGTTTTAGCTTGCTTCGGACAAACCGTAAATTTGATTGACACGAAATTTGAAATCTTACATTAATTTAACATTATGGATCCAATGAAACTAATTTCGTCAAAACCTGAGACTATTTGAAAAAACGGTTATTTTCTCTCGTTAACTAAATATTAAAATATTCAATTTCTACAGTTTGACTTTTAATTGAATTTTAAAAGTTCTATAACATCATTCTAAATCAAATAAGATTTAATTCAACTTTATTAATCATTCTCATTCATATTAAATCCAATTTCTAATTATTTCAGCAATTTAAAATATTAAATTAACAATTTAATTATCCAATTAAATCCTTATATTCGAAATATTATTTATTCAGCTTATAAATTTAACTTGTGCAAATTTAAAATTAACTAAATATATGGATTTCAAATGACAGAAATTCTGGGTCGTTACACATTTCATTTCTGGTGAGGGTATTTTTGTAGATCCAGTCCAGGTAGCTACTATTCAAGAGTGGAAGCAACCACAGTTTTCTACAGGAAGTTTAAGTGGACCCGAGTGTGAAGAGGCTTTCTTGGATTTGAAGGCAAGGCCGACCAGTGTGCCTGTTCTAGCTATTCTTTATGGCAAGAGTTAGTTTGAGGCCTACATCGGCGTTTGTGAGTGCCAGTGGTGGATGGATTGAGTCAAGAAATGTCAGTGTTCTGGTTTTGTGTTTCGATGTCCAAGGATCAATGGAAGGATTTGTGTTTCGAAATTTTGGGATTTGAAGCAAGAAGTTCTGGCAGAGAGTCATCGCCTTTCATCAATGGATGTGCGATCATAAAGAAGGATATGAAGAGAGTCTTCTGGTGGCCGAGCATAAAGAAGGATGTAGCTACTTTCATCAATGGATGTGCGATCTGTCAACATGTGAAGGTGATCAGCAGAAGACCGCCGGATTGTTGCAGCCTTTGGAAGTTCCGAAGTGGAAGTGGGAAATGATTTCATTGGATTTCATCGACGGTTTGCCAAGGAACAAAGAGGGAAATGAAGGAATATGGGTGATTGTGGATCGGTTAACTAAGAGAGCCCATTTTTATTCTGGTTAAGGAAATCTGTACTGCAGCATCTTTGGCTGAGTTTTTCTTGAGGAGTTTGTCCGACTGCATGGTGTTCCAGTCAGCATTGTTAGCATCCGTGATTCTATCTTCTTCAACAAGTTTTGAGAGGCTTTGTGATCAGCTTTAGGTTCGAGATTGAGATTGAGTTTGAGTTCAGCCTATCATCACTATATCGACGGTCAGACGGAAAGGCTGAACCAAATTCTTGAGATTTGTGAGGGCTTGTGTTTTGTATTTTGGTAAATGTTGGGAGGACCATCTGCATTGAATGAAATTCTCATATAGTTATCAGGCGAGTATCTAGATGACACTTAATGAAGTTTTTTTTATGGAGGACCTTGTAGATTTCCATTCTGTTGGGTAGAGTCAAGAGATCGTCTTTTTCTTGGTCCAATTTTGATCAGTGAGGCATCTATGAAGGTGGAGCTTATTAAGAAGAGATTTAGTGATGTGGTCTACAGGATTGAATTGCTAGTTTGGATGGCTGGAATTCACAATGTTTTTCACGTATCTCATCTGAGAAAATAAGTGAACGATCTATCTTTTGTTGTGAAGCTAGGATTTCAGAGTTTGTCTTGAGGAACTCTGAATAGTTTTAGGAAGGCTTATCCGGATCTATGTCCAGATAGCTTGTGTTATTTATTTGAATGGATTGTTTGTTTGAATAAATTGTTTGTTTGGTGAATTGTTGTTTGGTTGATAGTGTATGGTTGATATATATGTTTGAATGGTTAAAATGAAATAAAAGTTTTTAGATTATCTTTGTTTTAAATTTCGAGGACGAAATTCTTTTAAGAGGGGAGGAATGTGATATCCCGGAATTTCAAGGAATTTAAAATGTGATAATTTCCTTGTTTAAATTATTTAAAATTGATAAAATTGTTATTTTCAAATATAAATAACAAAAATAATAATAATTTGTTGATCTTAAATATAGTTATAAATAGATTTTTAAATGGAATAATTATTTAATTTGTGTTATTTTATAAATTTGATTTTAAATAGACTTACCATTTTCAATTTAATAAGTGTTGTTTAAATGTTTATATATTTATTTAAGTTAGTTTTAAAGTTAGAAATTAATATTTCCAAAATTAATAATGTGTTTGTTTAAATTAATATAGATATATTTGAATTGATTTTAAATTGAAGTTTTAAATTGAATTTGAATTTTAAATTGAAGTTTTAAAGTGATTATTTAAAATTAGATTTGTTTTATATTAATTTAAACAAAAGAATTTTATTTACATAAATTTAGAAAATATTTATTTAATAGTAGATAAATACAAAAGTTTTACATTAACATTTAAAAATGGATTAAATGTATTATATATTATTTTATTTAAATTATAATTGGTTTTTATGCTATTTTTCTTAAGGGGATTTTATTTATTTAAAATTAAGAAAAGCGTTTATTAATTTAGAAATGTACTGATTAATTAGGGAATATATATTAAAAGCTTTTAAAAAATTTTAAAATAATATAAAAGTGCATAATTACAAGTATTATTTATGAAAGCTTGTGACGACAAGTGTAAGTAAATTAGAAATTGGTAATGACAAATTGTGTTGAATTGAACAAGTGTCATTTATTTTTCATTTTCTTTAATATTAACAAATCCTAAATTTAACACTGTATAATCATACATCCCCTTTCTTCTATCTCTTTTCTTATGTTTTCATTTCTAAAAAAATTTTAAGAACTCAACCTGTAAAGCAAATTCACAAATATACAAATCTTCAACCAAAGAAAACTCAACCTGTTCAACTCTACAAACCAAAAAAATAAAACCTGTAATCTTCTCTAAAGCCCGTAACCATTTTATATCAAAGCCTGTAACAAGTTTCAAATGCAACCTGAAATTAAAGGTCTTAAAGCTTTCAAGTTTCCAGTTTCAAAAAGGCCTTGGTTTTCAGTTTTTCAAGCATTTCTGTTTCAAAGGAAATCTAAACAATTCAAGGTTCCAGTAAAACAAGCTTTCAAAACAATTCAGTTTTTCAATGTAGTTTCAGGCCTCTACTTTGTAAAGGTGAGTAAACTTTTTAATTAAAAGTTTAAGTAGGTAAATAATTGTTGCTTGTGAAATTTCTGTGATGATGATGCTCTGCATGTATATATAAATATAAGTGTAATATCTGTATTTATATGATTGTGTTCAGAGGTGCATGTCAGAGTCATTTTGTTCTTCCCTGTTCTTGTTACAGGATTATTAAGTTTAGATCAAAAATTCTTTTTTCTCTTCCTCTGATTTCATATAAGGTTTTGTTTTCAAACAATAAAGGTTTTTTTAGACACAAATTTAATTTTAAAAATGAATTTAAGTAAAAAATATTTAAAAGTTTATCTGGGAATTGTGAATACAGTAGAAATTCTTTTAGATGTGTTAAAATTCAATCATCATAAATTGCTGATTCAGGAATATAATCTGAATCAAATTTGAAAACTTAGAATTTTAAAAGTGAAACTAGGATTTTTAATGCTATATTGAGTATGCATCGTGGTAATGTCTGGAAAAAGGTTTTTGAGCATTTACTGGTGGCCTGAGGTACTTGAGTGGTCGGGATTTCGTCTGGAGCTAGAATAATGGTCGGGGTGTTTGGTGAAAATGGTGGAAGTGGCGATCATGGGGCGTGGTGTCGGCGGTGGGTCAAAAGGGTTTTTAACCCTAGTTTTTGACTAAGCCACGAATAGGATCACCACGACATCTCTGGTGATGCGAGTTGCTCGAAACCTTGGGAAATGGTGGCATAGTGGGTCGGCGGGGTATAGCCAGAGTCGCTCGACCTCTGGTGGTCGAAATAGGTTGGTTGAAGGGTTTTTCTAACATAGGCTTTAGTTTCAGATTCGACTGGAATGCTCAATCTTGCTCAAGAGCTTGTAATTTTGTTTTGGTGGTCGGGATGGGTTGCTGCAACATTGGGTGATGTGCCGGAGGGTGTGTCGATGGTCGGAGTTGCTTTAGGCGATGGTGCATGTGCACGGTGGAGTTTTGTGTGTTTGTGGGTTTTATTGTGGGTTTGCTTGAAGGATGGGTCGGGATTTGGGGGTAGATGACTCGAGTGTAAACTTGAGTAGTTGTGGGTGATAGGCTTGTAGGTTTTAAACTTAATATATATATATATATATATATATATAATAAGCAAAGTTTTTGGTAATGGAAGAGAAGCAGGGGAAACTCGGGGCTAGACCCGAGTGGACTTCGGGTTTGACCCGATGAATGTGTCGAGCAGTTTTTTAAAAAGTTTTAAAATCTAAGTTTTGAAATTTAAAACTTTAATTTAGTTTAAATCTTCTTATATAAATTTACTTTATATATAATAAATGTTTTCTTTAACATTTTGATTAAGAAATTTTGAAATTTGTTAATTTAAATTTTGTTAAGTGAATTTAAAGTGAATTTAAAACTTGAGTTAGGAATGAAATTTTAAAAGTTTTTATTAAAGCAAGCTTTTAAAATTCAAATTTGAAACTAGTTTTTTAAAACTATTATTTGATAAATGTTTTAAGTTATTTGAAGGAAGTTATGTTTTGTTAACTTTAATTTATCAAGTTAAAATAATTATTTTATTTTAATACCTAATTAATGATTTAATTAAGTAAAGTTAATTATGAAGATAAAAGGGTTTAAATATGTATATGGTAATTAAGGTATTTATAAAATAATGTTTCATCTTAAGATAATTAAGGTTTTAATGTCCTGATATTAATTAATTAATTAAAGGAAATTAAGTATAATTAATTTAATTAATTATAAAGGAGTAATTAAGAAATTAATTAAGAATAATTAATTGATTTAATTAATAAATAATTAAGGATTAAAGGTTAATTAATTTAAAGGTTATTTAAATTATAATTAAAGATCATTAATTAGATAATTAAATATTGTAAATTAATGATTAGAGATTAATTAATTAAATAATTAAGTATAATTAAGAATTAATTAATTAAGTAATTAAGATGGATTAATTAAGTGGTTAATGAGTAATTAATTAAGTAATTAAAGGTTACTTAACTAGTAATTAAGAAGTTTTTAATTTGTAATTAAGTTTTATTAATTAATAATTAGGTTTTATTAATTAATAATTATAGAATAATTCATCTATAATTAAAGATTAATTAAGAATTTGTTAAATGTTGATTAAGGATTTATCAAATTGTGATTAAGGATTAATCGAATGGTAACTAAGGATTAATCAAACGGTAATTAAGGATGGGTTAACTGTTAATTAAGGATTGATTAACTATTAATTAAGGAGTAATTAATTTGTAATTAAGGATGTTAATTAATAATTAAGATTTGTTTAATTAATAATTTAAAGGAAATTGATTA
This sequence comes from Allium cepa, assembly GCA_030765085.1. NCBI lineage: Eukaryota > Viridiplantae > Streptophyta > Magnoliopsida > Asparagales > Amaryllidaceae > Allium > Allium cepa. The sequence goes on from CM060928.1 coordinate 351,619,024, forward strand.
GTTAGTTGAAGATTAATTAATTAATTATAAGAGTAATTATGGATTAATTAATTGAGAGATATTGATTAATAATTAAGGTTTATTAATTAATAGTTAAAGGATAATTAATCTGTGATTAGAGATTAATTAATTAATGGATAAGGTAATTAAGGAGTGATTAATTAATTAAGTGGTTATAATTAATTAATGACTGATTAAGCAGGATTAGGTGATTAATTCTAAGTAATTAATTTAATTTAATTAAATTAATTATGATATGGATTAATAATTCCAGTTTGTAGATGATTGTTTATGTAGAATTTCTGAATTAGATGATATGCTATGATATTCTATGATGTGGTATTAGATATATCAGTGATAAATGTGTGATATTTATCTGTGTAAATGCCGTGTGAATTCAAAGTATTGAATTGAATTGAATTGAATTGAATTGAATCGTTTAAAATTTAGACAACCTGGCCTTTAAGATACGTTTGGATTTCGATGAGACCGGGATCGGGTATCAAATTTGATTATCCGAAATCCACATCGATCCAAGTTAAAAGTTAGGTCGTGAATGCAAGTGAAGATCAAGTTGAAGACTCGAAATGTAAGAACTATTTGTCATTAAAACTCTGAGGGTGATTCCAATATGAGTATAATGGAGAAAGTGCTTTCAGGTTCGAGATGGAGTTTCAGAGTGCAAGGGTTATTGTCGTTAACTCTGAGGGTGATTTCAAAATGAGTGTAACGAGATAATGCCTTCGGTTTCGTTCGAACCCAGAACGAACTTGTATGGATTGAATGCTTTCAGTACATCGTCAGGTGGACAATGAGCATTCTAAGATAGATGTGTTCTATAAAGGTAATCATAGCCTCAAGCCTCTTCAACTGGGAATGGCTAAAACAAGGGAGGTGCAGGAAGGCTAAGTGAGTCGCGCTCAAGTAGGATAAGATCTTCCCATGTGTAGAGTCTCTTTTTATTCGGCTGTGTGGGCGGTTGCTAGCTACAACCGCGGGGTTGTCTTATTCGGGACTGTCCAGTAAGGGATGGTTCCAGCTTTGTGTTGCACGGGTCGGGAGGGATCCTCGGTACGTTGATCTAGGCTACGTACTATGATGGACGGTCCCCCAATTAGCCCTGCTATTTTTATGGAAATCCAATCTCCAATAAGTGCCCTCGGACTTGATTATATAACCCACTTTGTGGCTAGTATGCTAGAATTTAATCATGTAACAATTTCAGCTATGTGAATATTTATTTGAAAACCCTAGACCCTATTATAATAGAATCTCATTCTTGTTTGATTTTATGTAACGACCCTATTATAATAGAATCAAACAAGAATGAGATTCTATGTAATGACCCTATTGTATATCTCATTCTTGTTTGATTCTCTGCCCTCTCTTGAAGATCAAAGTGCTATTCAGAGTTATATGATCAATTTGTAATCAAAAGTTTATCGAGTCTCTCTATGAGGTGTGGTTATGCCTAGAAATCAATTTGGTAATCTTGTGTCCCGTAAATCAACAGAGTTTGCCGCAGACTCAAAGAAAGAATGGTACCTCAAGGCCTTTAGAAATTGAGGATTGTAATCCCGACATTGGTATAATAAAAATCTATGCGAGGTTTTTCCCTTGGTGCAGGACTGGATGTAAGGTAACTCCGAACCGGATACTGCTTTTTATTTACTTTCTACATCTGTGGTTGATTCTGTGATTGTTCCGTGATTAAGTTCTGCATTTGTTTGTGTCATAATTTTAATTTAGTCCATATAAATCTTAGAATCCATTAAACACTATTCACCCCCCTCTAGTGTTAAATTAGCCTTAAGATCCTTAAGCCACACTCCTTTTCAATTGGTATCGACGCATAGGTTTTCATAGTTTTCATAATCTGAAATTTGAAAAGTTAAAAATGGCATTTTAAGAAAAATTTGTTAATACTAGTTTGAATTTATGAATTTCATCAAAGTATCATAAGTCTGCATATAATTTTTATGAAAAATCGAGTTATCTATCGAACTGGTTTGTTATGCAGGAACATACATGTTACATGGCTTTTGAAGAATCAACAACCAATGGACAAACCATAAAAATTGAGAAAGATAAATGGATACTTGATAGTGGTTTTTCAAGGCATATGACTAGAAATCTTGAGATACTCAATAATATTGTATATCAAGATAGTGGAATGGTCATCTTTGGAGACAACTCAAAAGGATATGTGATTGGCATCGGCAATGACAGTAATTCTAAACCTCCTCTTATTTCTGATGTATTTCTAGTTAGGAATTTAGAACATAATTTGTTTAGTATAATTCAACTATATGATAAAGGATTTAAAATTAAATTTGGAAAAGGCAAGTGTCACATCATAGATAATACGTCAATATTATCTTTGAAGGAATTAGGAGGAAATTTTTTTTACATCCTTAGTATGAAAGTTTCAAAGATAACTTATGTCTTTTGGCTAACACAAGCGACCCTTGGATTTGGCATAAAAGATTTGGTCATTTAAATTTCAAACCATTATCTAGGTTATCAAAAATTGACTTAATTAGAGGTATTCCCAAGTTAAACTTGAAAGTAGATAGTATATGTGATGCTTGCCAACTAGGAAAACTCAAGAAAAGTTCATTTAAATTAAAAAATATGATTTCTACTTCTAAACCTCTAGAATTACTTCATTTAGATTTATTTGGTCCATCTGAAGAACAATCAGTTAATCATAATAAATTTATTTTTGTAATTGTAGACGGTTATTTTAGATATACTTGGACAATTTTTCTTAAACTTAAAGTGACTCTTTTGAATTATTTAAGAATTTTGCTAAAAGAATTCAAAATCAACTTTCTTTAAAAATAAAAACTATTCTTAGTGATCACGGTGGAGAATTTGAAAATGAAAATTTGAGAATTTCTGTAATAATGAAGGAATTACTCATAATTTCTCTTTTCCAAGAAATCCACAACAAAACGGAGTAGTAGAACGTAAGAATAGAACGATTCAAGAGTGTGCTAGAATAATTCTTTCTAATAGTAACTTACCTAAAAATTTTGGGTTGTAGCAGTTGCTACATCTTGTTATATACTAAATAGGATTTTAATTAGACCATTAATTAATATAACACTATGCGAATTACTTTAAAATAAGAAACCCATAGTAGCGTATTTTAAAGTTTTTGGTAGTAAGTGTCTTGTTCTTAATACAAAAGATAATTTAGATAAATTTGAATCTAAATCCAACAAAGGTATCTTCATCGGATATTCTAATAGAAGTAAAGCATTTAGAGTTTATAATTTAAGAACTAACACTATTGAAGAAACAATGCATGTATCTTTTGATGAAAATTTTAAAGATACTGTACAAATAGAAGATGAAGAAGATTTTATAACCATAAACAATGAACCTAATGAAACTAATTGTGAAATCATTCAATCTAATAAAAGAATTAGGCTATTAAAAGATAATCCCATAGAAAATATACTAGGAAATATTAAATCTATAGTTACAACAAGAAATAAACTAAATAGTATTAGTAATGTGCTTTTATATCAACTATTGAACCTAAAAATCCAAAGGAAGCATCATTTGATGATTCATGGATTCTTGCTATGCAAGAAGAATTGAATCAGTTCACTAGAAATGATGTTCGGGAACTCGTTCCTAGACCTAAGGATAAAAGTATAATTGGAACAAAATGGGTTTAAAAATAAAATGAATGAAGTTGGTGAGGTCATGAGAAATAAAGCTCATTTAGTCGCGCAAGGCTATTGTCAAAAAGAAGGAATTAATTACGACGAAACCTTTTCACCCGTAGCAAGACTAGAAGCTATCAGAATTCTACTTGCTTTTGCAAACTACAATGATTTCAAGTTATATCAAATGGATGTTAAAAGTGCTTTTCTAAATGATTTTGTAAAAGAAGATGTTTATGTTGTACAACCTCCACTTTTTGAAGATAATAAATTTTCAAATCATGTATATAAATTAAAGAAAGCTTTATATGTTCTGAAACATGCTCCTAGAGCCTAGTATGAAAGACCAAGATTTTATTTACTACAATCTGGTTTTGAATCTGGTAAAATAGATACAACTCTTTTTACTAAAAGAAACAAAAATGATATTCAATTAGTGCAAATATATATAAATGATATGACATTTGGGTCAACTAATAACATAATGAATAAAGAATTTTCAAATATAACGATTAAAGAATTTGAAATGAGTATATGGGAGAACTAAGTTTCTTCTTAGGACTTCAAATCAAACAATTAGATAAAGGAATTTTCATTAGTCAAGAAAAATATGCTAAGGATTTAATTAATAAATTTGGATTGACCACTTCTAGTGGGAAACCAACTCCAATGACAATTAATGTAGCTTTAAGTAAAGAAGATAAATCAAAAGATGCTGATCAAAAATTATACAGGGGAATGATTGGTTTGCTGCTTTACACAAAAGCAAGTTGTCCTAACATCATGCGTAGTGTTTGTCTCTGTGCAAGATACCAATCTCAACCTAAAGAAACCCACTTAAAAGCTGTTAAAAGAATTTTAAGATATGTAAAACATACTTTAGATTATGGTTTATTTTACCCTAAAAACAATTTATTTGATTTAATTTCATATTATGATGCTGATTACGCTGGTTGTAAATCAGACCGAAAAAGTACACGTGTAACTTGTCGCTTTCTAGGACATTCTCTGGTTTCGTGGTTTAAGAAGCAAAACACTGTATCCTTGTCAACAACTGAAGCAGAATATATATCTGCTGCTTTGGCTTGTTCTCAAGTTATATATATATGCAACAAACTTTACAAGATTTTGGATTAACTATAACTAAATCACCAATTTATTTTAATAATACTAGTGCAATAAACCTATCTAAAAATCAAACACATCATGCTAGAACAAAACATATTGATATTAGACATCATTTTCTTAGAGATAATATAAATAAAGAAGTCATAACTCTTGAATATATTGATACTGAGAAACAAATTGCTGATATATTAACCAAACTATTAAATGAACAAAACTTTACTAAATTTAGAAGAGAATTGGGTATATGTTCATTGATTGAAATATAAATTATAAATAATACAAGTATAGTTAATAATTAATATATATAAAAATTTCTCAAAAATTTAACTAGGCATGTCGACATGACCCATCCCCCTATGTCGACATACAAGTCGAGATTTTTGAATTCAAATTTCCCTCTAAAAGAAATTATTTGGTTATATATTTATATATTTCGATTTTTACTCCTTTTCCCTGTTCTTTTCTCTGTAATAAACTTCTAAAACAATAAATTATTGGCTTCCTCTTTTAATAATCAACCTTCTTCACTCACTTCTCCTCATTATGTTCTTTTCAACGTTCAACACACGTACGAGTCATTAAATTACAAGAGAAGATGAAATATTTGCTTCAAATGATGATGGAAATTTAAGTGAGTCAACTGCGAATGGCTAGAGAACAAGATAGGTAAGGCAGAATCCTTAGGAATTTACAAAACTTCCTTATGGATAACCATGCTAATCCCATTGTCATTGAAGAATTATCACAATCCATGGATTCTGAAGAAGAAGAGCCTCTAAATAAACAACAAGAGGATCAAGAAGAAGAACATCCTCTATCGAATCTGGATGTTCATATGGACGAAGACGATGGTGTGATTTGCATTGGAGTGGTTCTTTTTTATGCTAATGGGAACTTGGCTGAATAACATGGAAACTTTTGTTTCCACTATCCAAATTGTTTGGTCCATAAATCACCAATAGTTAAGGGTTCTCGTTAAGTGTTTTTTCGGTTTTCTTGATTATATATAGGTTTGTCAATTTGTATATAAGTGTTATCTTAATTAATGTTCTTCTAAAAAAATCTTTAGTGTACAAAATCTTGAATTCCATTTAACTTTGGATGCTATATTTCACTCATACATAGTTATTATTCTTATGTCATATGTTTGTTTATCTCATTTTCTGTTAAGTTCAAGGTTTATAGGTTTTTTTTTATGACAAAAGGGGAGAAGTTATATAAAATAGTAGGCTTGGAGTATGGGAAGTTCTGGTGTGATCGAAGTGCTAAGTATATTTTACAAGGTTGTCATCATCAAAAAGGGGGAGATTGTTAGGAACTGGAGATAGTGGTTTTGATAACAACAATCTTTATAACTTATATGCTAACACTATTGTCTAGATATATATGAATGTTATTATGCAGGATATATATAAGGCAAGCACTGATTATTGAAGACTGTACAGTATAAAGATCAAGAATGAAGAAATCAAGTTGAAGACTCACGAGTATCAAGATCAAGATTTCAAGATAAGTGTCTAGTTTTATTAAAACTTCATAATAGCACGGAAATCTTCATTCCAAATTTCATTTGGGATGGAACCCATTTCTACCTTCTTAATGGCTTCAAACGCACGACAATTAGCTTACAAACCTATGTCAAGTGGCTTACAAAACCCATAAACATCCTGTTTTTGTACAAGTTCTCGAGTCCTGATGTGATAAATATTCTGTAGGAAGAAGCTTGCAAAAGTACTTCAAAACGTTTTTTCAAAATTATTTTCAAAACTACTTTTCAAATGATTTTCAAAAGGATGTTTTAGCCTTAAAATATTCTTTGCTTTTGTTTTTAAATAAACTCTTGTTTTAAATTTCGTTTGTTATTAAAACTATCTTCTAATTATTAAATATTCTTTATAATATATATACATATATACTTGAGATTTAAAATCAAATTTATGTATACATTCTAAAAATATATTTTTCTACTCTTCTTTATTTTAAAACATAGGAAAATTAGTTTATTTTACTCCAGAATCGTTTTATTTTGTTTTCCTTTCAACACCATTTTCAAAACAAATTTTACATGGTTTTTCGCTAAGGGATGTCGACATCATGGGCCTATGTCGACATGGTGGCCTTTAAATTCAAAATTTTCAATTTTCAAAAGAATTGTCTACTCATTTAAATCTCTTCACGAATGGTTATGACCGTTAATGATCTATAAATAGCCTTCACAAACGAATTTTTTAACTAACTAATTTCTTATTTTCTTCACTCCTTCTCTATTAATCCATATTCTAAAATTTTCATACTTTTAAGATGGTGCCGAAATTTTTTCGAATTCTCAAGTGAATCAAATTAGAATCTCATTCTTAGTTAATTCTCTACCCTCTCTTGAAGATCATAGTGCTATTCAGAGTTATATGATCAATTTATAATCAAAAGTTTATCGAGTCTCTCTATAAGACGTGGTTGTGCCTGGAAATCAATTTGGTGATCTTGTGTCCCATAAATCAAGAGAGCTTACGCCAGATTCGAAGACAGGAGGGTAGCTTAAGGCCTTTAGAAATTGAGGATTCTAATCTCGACATTGGTATAATAAAAATCTGTACGAGATGTTTGCCTTGGTGTAGGACTGGACGCAGAGTAACTCCGAACGATAAAATCCGGTGTTTCTTTCCTTTTACTGCTTTTTATGTACTTTCTGCATCTGTGTTTAATTTTGTGATTTTTATGTGATTGAGTTCTGCATTTTTATGTGTCATAATTTTAATTTAGTCAATATAAGTCTTAGAATCCATTAAACACTATTCATCCCCCCTCTAGTGTTAAATTAGCCTTAAGATCCTTAATCCGCACTCTCTTTCATATAAGAGCTAACATTATACAACTAAATTTGCTTTGGGATTTAAAATGTATATTATCCTATTAAAAAACTAAAATTAGTTCTGGATAGAGGTTAGTTATATCTCTTTAGATAAATTGAATCACAAAAGAATATTGTGTGGTATGCATAGAAAATGTGTTCTGTGCTATAAGTATAACGTTATACATGAACCATGATTTTTTTTTCTATTTATTATGAAATATTATTAGCAAGAAGCATTCATTTTCTTTTGTAACTTCGAGTAGTGGATTGATAAGAATTAAGTAGTACGCCAAAACAATTTCAATGCCAGGACCGGTTCCTACGCCAACCTTGATACCTGCATTAAACCATGATAGTTCACCACTTCGCCTTTTATGTATTTTGCTCTTGAGTATATACTATCATAGTAGACATCCAAATAATTTTCTCTTATGCATTCTAATACTTGTAAACAATAAACGTGTATCATGCTGAGCACATGACAAATGAGAGCAAATTTTTGCATGATGATCAGTTCTTTGTTTACAAGTACCACGATGGACGTTGCAGACATGTACAGAAGAAGTTTTTACCTGTTCAAAATAAGTTATGTGAAAGAAAATAACTAGTATAGTAAACATAATTTTGAATTCAACTATCCAATGAGCTAGGCTAAACAAATGCCCAGTTACTGTTAATAAATGGAATGGGCTCGAATATAAATAAGGCTCGACCTAAAATGGCAAGTGACATAAAGATGATTTTAAAATGTGGTTTAATTAAAACTAAATATAAATTGATTTGGAATCAATTTATAATGCCTATAAACTAAATTTTTATTTTATTAAATGAATATCGTCGAATTTACATAGAAAAATTGTCATTTGACGTAAACAAAAGTAAATAAAATTCTACGAATAAATAGAAAGGGAAAAAATTGATTTTTAATCAATTTGGAATGAATATAACTATAATGTATGTAATTATGAAGTGAATGCAAGTAAATTGGGTTGAAAAACCTTCGGTTTGAATGAAATGGTAGATGGATCGATTGAATGTAATTAAATTGGCGTTGGAACCTCATAATTACTTATAAATATATGTTAGCATGCATTGTTTATAAAATTCACGTGTTAACTAGTTAAATAAATGAAATGTTATTAAAGTTTCATGTCTTTGGTATTTACGTGTTTAAATTGAGTAAGTACAGGTATATGGAGCTATTTTACTTGATTTTGGTCATACAAACTGCATATAAAATAAGCTGCCCGCTTAGAAACGCTAAAATAAGGTACCTTTTCGGATCAAAAATCGAAAAATATATAAACGCTGATATATATTGTGTTTTCCGACCGTGCGGGTCGATGTATATATTTTTATCTCTGTTGTCATATTGCAAAAGGCTCTCTATACATGTGAGACTTTGTCGGAAATTTTGGAAAATTTAGGGTGTTAGAAAAATTATGGAAAAAATTTGAAAAATTTTTGTTAACAAAAATTTGATTTTGAATTGTAATTGGAAATAAGCACTTTGGGTTGGAAATGGAAACTAGGTGTTGGTATGAAACTTAAGGATTTAGAAAAGTGAATGTCAAGTTTTAACTAAGTGAGTTTTGATAAGTTAATGGGTTTGGAGCGTTTTCCCGCCTTAGCAATTTCGAGGATGAAATTCTTTTAAGGGGGAAGGAATGTAACGACACGAATTTTTCATCATTTGATTTTGAATATTTAAAAGGTTTCAAATATTGGATTTGGAATTATAACTTAGTTAGTAAGATTTTAAAACTGGAATTTCAAGCGATTTCGTAAAATTTACACATCGTCGATTTAATCGACGCGTTAAAATAGCAATCCATGGCATAATCTTGGAATTCATTGAAACCAGTTCCATTGGATCCATAATAGTGTATTATTATCAAATTTCAAATTTTGTAGCATTTAGAGTTATCGTTTGGTTGTACGAAATAGAAGCACGCTGAAATTAATATCGAAAATTTAATATAATAATTGGGTTCAAAAAACTATTTTCTTCGTACGATCGAATTAGGACTCGAAACCTTTTCCATTGCATTTGGAATAGGGTATAACATCATAAAAGCCTGGCAGCACGCCTCAATAGGAGATCAGGATTTTAAGTTATATATAACGAGATATTTAATTACAATAAAAAATTAGATTAAAAGTCGAACCCGGTTTACCTTCTATCCGAAGCCAACTTCCCCTTTCCTTTTAGGAATCGCAAAACCCCATTTTTCTTCTTCTTTTTAAACAAACCAGTTCAAATTTAGGAAATACGAACGAAGATCGAATTCATTCGATATATATATATATATATATATATATATATATATATATATATATATATATAATTTCAACAAACAAAATTACGAATCGAGCTAGCACGAGATGATTGCGTGCGTGTACGTAAAGGTGGCATGGAGTGAAGTGTCAAGGCAATGTTGGACAACAATTAGAGTTTGGTGATGATTTCAGTGGTCGGTCGGTGGAGGTGTAGTGAGTTGTTCGAGGGCTTGGATGTGGTCGCCGAAGTTATTGGACGGTCGCAAATGGGTAGAGGCGAGTTCGGGCACTTTTAAGCTTGTTGCTGCTCTGAGTCAGGTCGCGACCATCACACACGAGTAAGGAGATGGATGGGGTGCTTTGTGAGGTGTTGGTTATTCGCAGTGAGGACAGCAGTGGCGCACGGTGCGCAACACTCATTCTATGGAGTTCGACCTGATGCTCACCCATGTGTAGAAGAGGTCTGGACGTAATTACATTTTCTAATAAAATTAGTTAGTATAAATTATAGTTAAAATGAATAATTATTTTATAAAAAACCGAATACTTATTAAATTAATTTCATTTGTACGAAGTTCAAAAAAATCACAAAACCAGTCGAGTTGGTTCATAGTGGGGAAATCTACGAAATAAAATTAGAGCGGGTGGCAACTAAAAATCAAGGTGAGAAATTCTCACTCGTTTGAATTACTAGAATTTAATTTAAGTAGTTAAAATAAAATTATCGGATGCTGGTTGGATTTATAAATTATCATCTGTTGGAAGTTATATATATATATATATATATATATATATATATATATATATATATATTAATGTGTGTATATATATATATTAGTAGTTGGAGTGTTGTTTCCCGCATATTTTACCGAATGAGACTCTATACGCCCCGCATAATAGCAGATGACCCTATATACCGCGATATCCTACCTCGAAGAGGGATTGCTATTTTTATATTGTCTAATATCTGTGGATGCAGGGAAAACAGGTTGGAGGGATCCAACTGAATTCCTCAAAATGTTAATTTTAATTTCATATATAGTGTTTTATGATGTGTGTGAAAAATCTATTATAGATTATTGTAGTAATTTGAATTATTGGATGCTATTGTAGCACTGGCCTAAATTTTGGTATTTTAAATACCATGAGTATTATTTTTGTATTTGATGGAATCAAAAGGAATTTTGGATATAATAATATTTAAATAGGAATTTGGATTTATTTTAAAGGAAATTTAGTTAGAAAATATATTGATTTTGGATTTTATGTAACTATTCAAAAATGGTTTTAATAGAGTTTTAAAAATTAATTATATAAAGGAGTTGTAAATGGTATTCTGAAATATGAAAAGGAGTTGAAATAGATATTAAAAATAGATTGGAAGTATAAATAGAATTTATAAGGAAATGGCTTTATAAAATAAAATTTAACAAATAAGATTGTTTTTATGAACTAGTTAAACTCAGAGGAGTTATAAAATTTATAAACGATGTTTATAAATAAAGAAATTGATATTAGACAATAATTGGGAATATAAATTCATAAGGTGAATTCATATTAGGATATGGAAACAGGGTTGGAAAAAATAGTGGATACTATTTTTGAAAGGAGAAAATGGTTAAGGAGATCGGAATGGAAGCGATGTGATGTGGATCGAGGGGAATTTATAAGTTGAATTAGTTATTGAGATTTTAAAAGTATATATTTATTTAGTAAGAAGTAAATTTATTTTTTAAAAGGGATTTTATTTATTAACTATGTAATTTAAATTAGTTAGAATTGAAATACATCGAAAACTGAATTTTTCAAATATTTAATATAAATTGTAATAAATTCTAATTTTTAAAATTAGCTTGGAAATTGATTTGTTTATTTAAAAGTGTGTATAATCGACCTTGTAAATGTAAAAGGAATTAATATAATTTCAGAAATGTAGGAGATAGGATAAGAAAAACTCCTAAGTATTGACATTAGAAATTATTTTGAAAAATATGGATTATAATATTTTCCTAGGTGAGGAAATGACGGTTTTTGAAAATATTTAGAGACGAAGGATTTATATCGGTATGTTTTCCAAGTAATGGATTTTAAATCAAAGTTGGAAATATTTCACTAAGTGTTGATGTGAGGTACGGATGGATATACCCTGTTATGGAAACAAGTGTTCAGATTGTTTCAAATGGTTACAAATTTGAAAGAGAATTGAATATATATCACTGTAAAGATATTTTGAAATAAATGTTTAGAGAAGATTAAATAAATTAGGCCTAGTGACTACTAATGGATGTTTTATTGATAGTTAAATAACCGACTATCACTGTTGGCCAAATTCGTTGATTGTTTCGAAGAGACCGAGATCAGTTTTATTATCCGAAAACCACTTCGATCCGGTTTGAACGTTACGAATGGATATCATGAAGGCAGTGAAGATGGTGACTCGGTTTGTCCAGACCTAGGACAACTTGTATGGACGAATGCTATCAGAACATCGTCATTGAAGGACGATGAACATTCTAAGTGGGAATTGTTCTTGAAAGCTAAATGTTAACCTCAAGCCTCATCAATCGAAAATAACTAAAACATGAGAGATGCAGCAAGGCTAAGTGGGTCGCACCCAATTAGGGTATATTATCACCTTTCTATATACCCACGGAAATATATATAAATTATGGATATGATTGTGCATGGGAAGAGAGCGCTCGATAAGATAAGGGTGGGAACTCCTGGGGTGATAACATATTCCGTACTATCCAGGTTTGGGGTAGAACCTATCATGTATTGCAGGGGATCCCGGCGAGGTCCTCGGTACATTTTTCTAGAGGTGTACTGTGATGGGCGATACCCTAGTAGCCCAGTCATTGCATGAAATCCATTCTCCAATAAATGCCATACGGTTTTGATTGTGCCCAACTATGCTAACGTGAGATGCAAGCATTTTAGCTCTTATCTATTTACTTTGTTTATACACTATTATAATATCAGACGATTTTGATATAAAATGTTTTGGTTATCATAAGGTAAAAACCCATCATGTTTATGTGAGACGCGGTCTTATGAGATACTTTTGATTTTAAAAGGATTTTGGTAACTTTAGTAAAATCAAAATGAGTGTGTTTTCTCAAGCTGGTTTTCTAGACTGACTCGGGAGTTATTTAATAATAATGCTTGGGTCAGACCGAGTATTACTGATTTAGGATAGGATGCTATGGAGCTTAAGAGATGAGCTTGATGATAAGTCATATTTCCGTACTTGATTTGTATTTCCACATTGTGTGGACAAGTTATTATAACTGTCCAGATCGATGTATTGAATGTTGTACTATGATGATTGTAAGTATTAACAGTTACCGATTCTATTATATAAAAATCTGTTATTATATATTATATTTTATTCCGCTGCATTTGTGAGATTTTGTGTTGTTGCTCTATTTTTTTCTACCTTTTCCTTCTTTTCATCTAACGATTTGGTATTTCTGGCACACGATTGCTCGGCATGGTATATAGTGAGCGTATTAATGTTGATTTTTAAGGGTTGAAAATCCCAGTTCGTTACAACGTCCATTTCAGGATAGGTTTTTACCATTGGTATTAGAGCCTAGGTTGCCAAATCAATGGAGAAAAGTATACATATGAGAGACGTACTTGTTATTTTCAAAAAGATTTTTCCAAAAACCCCTATTGTATACATACTTCATTATGCATATACGCATATACACCAAAATTTTCTTTCCACGCATAATACTATCTTAAAAAATTATTACTAGAAGTTTAACCTTCAAATAGTAGATTATGGTTGAAAATCCTACTTCTTCTAAGACTGGGAACCCCGCTAGTGGAATGTCCACCATTTGAGAGATGCCCGAATGATTTAAATAATACCTCAGGCACATAGACACGTCCCTATTTCCCAGCAGACTGCACTGGCAGCACTCATTGTTCCACCTACCAAGGCAGCACCTTATCTACTCAATTTTCCTAAAATGTGTAAGGATTTTATGAATATAGGAGAAAGAGTATATTCTATAAAGGAAAGCTTCATGGAAATGAAGGCATGGATAAATGACAGCAAGAGGATATTTTGTGAGCTTTGCTGGGAGGACCAAGTGAAGTAGAGAATGATAGCTTGGCACCTTAAAGGAGAAGCCATACCTTGGTGGAATATGGCAGCCGAGGAGGACATTGGAAGGCATGTTACTTGAAATGAGTTTAAGAATCAATTTGAGACAAGGTTTATGTTAAGAGAAGAACCGATCTTGCAATTAGAGAATTTTTTTCAAATTAGACAGGGAGACTCCACTCCAAATAGTACACTAGTAAATTTATAGAATTAGCTAAATTCAGAAGGAGTCTAATTGATATACCCATGAGAAAGACCACAAAGTTTGCAAGATCCTAAACTTCCCACTTAGGGAACAATTGCTGACTCACATACCCACTGGAGCTAATTGCAAGATACTTATTCAGACTGCTTTACTACAGACGACTAATGCTAAGGAGAAAGAGACCGAGAAGGCTAGACCTGAACTAGGAAGGGCCCGAGAAAAGAAATTTTTGGGCAAATAAGAAGTCAAAAGGGAAATTTAGGAAAGAAGGTAAAGCGTGTGAAAGATGCCAGAAGAAAGAACACAATGCAAAGGATTAGAGAGTGAATTTGAAGGAAGCTTTTAAGGGAAAGTACTACCACTGCCACGAGGAAGGTCGTTTCAAAAATCAGCGTCCAAAGATGGTGAAGGTAGGGAAAATTGGACAAGCCTACGCCATTGAAGCTGCCCCTATCTCAAGTACACCAACCCTTGGAGACCAAGGAAAGATAGTTATGGAAGGTCTAGCTCTTATTTTTTGGAATAAAATTCGTACTATATTTGACTTCGAGGATCACAATCATTCAAAGCTAGGAATGTGATTAACTCCTTAAATCTTCAAACCCAAACTGCCACCCACCTAATAGTAGTTTCAAATTCTACTGGGAGGACGACACATCTTTTCTGTAATTGCAAAGACCTAGTGTTAGACATATGTGATTGCACCACTGGGTAGTCTTAGACTGCAATAAGAGGGTAGTATGGCTTAAGAGTTATAATGGGTGAGACCTAAGTGTTTGTTGTACATCCTAAAATTCAATCGAGTTAAGATATCTATACTCGGTGAATCTATAGTTCAAGAATTCTCTGATGTCCTTGAAGAAGTTTTGGGGCTTCCACCTTAAAGAGAGATTAAGTTTAGGATCGATCTAGAAAAGGACGATAGACCAGTCGCTCTGCCATTAAGACACATAACCCCCAAGGAAAAACGAGAATTGGATAGGCAGATATTAGAGCTACTATAAAAAGTACTCATGAGATGAAGTACCTCGGAAGGGAGAGACCCTATTGTCTTTGCCTCATTAAAGCTTTGTGTTGATTATAGGGAACTCAACAAATTAACAAAGAAGAATAGGTATCTCTTACCTAGGATAGATGATTTGTTCGATCAACTTATGGGAGCTAAAGTCTTCTACCAATTAGAGTTGGCAGCTGTATTTCATTAGCTAATGATCGCAGAGGATAGTAAATAAAAGATTGCATACCAGATGGACTCTATGAATGGGAAGTGATGCCTTTCGGATTGAAAAATGCCCTACCATACTTTCTTGATTTAATGAGTAAAGTATTTAGGGGATAGCTAAACAAACTTGTTGTAGTTTTTGTATATGACATTTTGGTATTTTCTAAAAGTGAAAGGGAGCATAAAAGTCATTTAAGGGAGACATTAGAAACCTTGAGAAGGCACCGACTTAAAGCTAAATTATCGAAATCCCACTTTTGAAAGATGGAAGTAAAATTTCTTAGCCGTTTGTTTCAGAACGTGGATTAGCGAAGGACCCCATAAAAGTAGAAGCTATTCAAAATTGGAAGAATCCTAAAAATGCTACAGAGGTTAGAAGTTTTCTAGTGTTAGTAGATTATTACAGGAAATTCATAAAGGATTTTGCAGAGATAGTAGTTCCTCTAAGCCGTTTAACCAAAAATAATTTAGTCTTTGTTTGGATGAGAAATGCACGGAAGCATTTAGGAAGCTAAAGGAACTATTGACAAGAACACTAATACTCATCATACCCAATGGAACGAATACTTTATAGTTTATACAGACACATGTGGCAAAGGATTGGGAGCCTTTCTTATTCAAGAAGGAAGAGTGATAGCTTATGCTAGTAGACAACTGAAGGACGATGAGAAGAGATACCCAATGCATGACTTGGAGTTGGCATGAATTGTTTTCGCCTTGAAGATGCGAAGGTACTATTTTTTTAAGGGAATGATTTGAGTTGTTTGCTGACTATAAATCAGTCAAATATCTATTTTCCCAAAAAGACTTAAATCATAGGTAACAGAGGTAGATGGAGTTTATAACATCTTATGAATTTGGGATACAATATACTCCCAATACTGGAATATATATCGTCGATGCCCTTGGCTGGAGGGATGCTGCCTTGGGTGCTACACATGAGCGAAGCCAATTAGAGTCCGCTTGAATTTCAAATTCAAACCACCAACAAGACCCACTCGAAACTATTTGGCAGCAGTGGAGGTTGGACTGGTCGTGATAGACCTTATTAGACTTGAACAAAATAAAGATGAAGGGATGGTTTATATTTTAGATAAGCTATGGAAAGGAGAACATATGCCCACATCAGTAGATATGTAGCTAATGAGAAAGGATGTTTATGGAGAGATGGTTGCCTTTGCATCCCAAGAATTGATAGTTTATTGAAGGAAGTGCTTACAGAATTTCACCATTCATGAATGACTATTCACCTTGAAGTAGATGTGATGTATAAGATATGAAATGGGTTTTCTATTGGTCTAGGATAAAGGAGAAGGTAGCTGAATTTGTTTGTGGGCGTTTAACGTATCAAAGGATTAAAGCTGAGCAAGGGAAGCATAGAGGATTGTTATTCCATTAGAAATACTGACTTTGAAATGAGAACACATATCAATGGACTTCATAAATGGGTGGCCTAGGAGTCAAATGAAGCAATTTGGGTCATAATGGACAGACTCACAAAAAGAGCTATTTTAATCCCAATAGGAGAAATAGGACCGCAACATCTCTAGCACAAATTTATATTAAGGAAGTGGTTCGTCTTCATAGAATTCTAGTCAGCATCATTAGTATTAGAGACACCTTATTTACTAGCGAGTTTTGGAGGACTTTGTAGATAGCTTAAGGAGTATAGTTGAGCCTTAGTACCGCTTACCATCTGTTGCCAGATGGACAAACAAAAAGAGAAAATAGGATCTTGGAGGACTTGTTGAGAGCATGCATCTTGGACTTCAAAGGACATTGGAAGCAACACCTACCTTTAGCAAAATTCACTTATAATAATTGTTATCAATGGATGATTGGGATGGCACCCTTTGAAGCATTTTGTAGGAGGCCATGTGAATCACCAAATTTTTGGTAGGAAACCATCGACAAAATTTTACTTGGACTGGATTTGATTCGCAAAACTTCGATAAAGGTAGAGTTGATTAGGCAACGAATGAAGGCGGCATAAGATCACCTGAAATCCTATGTGGATAAGAGAAGGAAAGAATTAGTTTGAGGTTGGAGACATTGTGTTTATCAAAGCATCACATCTTAGGAAAGTCATGATATTTAGAAAATCAAGAAAGTGGGCACCAAGATTCGTTGGGCTTTTTCGATTTGTGGAAAGAATAGGAAGACCGGCTTGCCACATCAAGCTACCCAATAGATAAGTAGGAGTCCATGACTTTTTTCACATTTTTTGCTTGAGGAAATGCTTTCATGACAGTGCTTTTGTGGTAGAGCATGAACAATTAAGGGATATTAAGAGAGAACCAATAGCATCCCGTGCCACTACATGCATTGTGGACCATAAAATTAGAAAGGCCCGCAACAAAGAAATTAGGTTGGTTCAAGTACAATGAGGAGATTACCAGGTGGAATGCCCATGGGAGATCGAAGAAAAGATAAGTATCTCTTACCTGGAGCTTTTTATTGGTAACCTTTTATCTCCAAAATTAGGTTTTGCATCTTGGTTGCTAAATTGGATGGTATGAGGTTGTTGCTACACTATTCATCGTCACTTTGCACTCATGTATAAATTTTATACATGTTTATAGTGTTTTGCATGCATATTATTATGCACAATCTTACACTCACGTTGGGCTTGAGCTAACTTATAGTATGCCATCAGTATGTAATCACATTGCACTTTGGTTGTGTAGACGGACATGTAGATAAGTTGGTTTTATAACATGGATGTTCAGTACACATTTCACTGTTTATCCCTTGTAAAAGATTTAAAGGATAAAATCCATTTTAAGGGGGAAGAAGTAACATTCTATAAAATCAACCATAAATAAATTGGATAAATTAAATTAGATAGGGATAAAAATCAAAGTGTGGCAAAAGATGGAATTTGACCATAAATATTATGCTGTTGTGTTCATGGCAAAATTCTGATCAATTTTTATATATAATATGTCGGAAAAAGAGCTTAAACAGAAAATTTATGGATATTTTACATTTTCGAGTTTAAAATAATTGAAATAGAATTTAAGTTCAAATGAATAATTAATTTTAAAATTTGAAATTTGAAAGTTAACAGTAATTAGAATTAGGGGCCAGGTAAACGTTAAAATTAACGTTAATGATTATGTTAAAGTATAATTAAGGAATATAATAAATAAATAAAAACATCACAAAGGTCATCCTAAAACAAACACCATGGCCGACCGCTCCCTAGAACTAATCGATCGCTAACGGTCGCCCGGTAGGATAGGACGGTCGACCATTGACTGTCAAGTGGCTGTTAAGGTTTGTGAATTTCAATGTTCCAGTTTCATAATTTCCAATCGACCTTCATTTAATGGTTCTAGTTCATTCCAACCACTATAAATAAGACCTTAGATCCCTCACTTATATTCACAAATATTTTGAAAACATTAGCGAAACTCTATCAGTTCGTTTCTTCATAAATTCAAAAAAAAAAATATACGGGTTTTATGTAAGAAATAGTATACACCAAGTTTTTTTATTGTTTATTTTCTCGATTTATTCTCCTCCAATCCCTCAATTTCTGAATCTAATTTATATGTACAAATCCCTTGCTACATATATAAATCAAAACGAAGAGATCTTATAAAGATTGTCAAAGGCGTGTCAAATCCAAAGGAGGCAAAGCTAAGGATGCACCATGAGTGGAAATATTAGCTTTTATATTTCAGAAATTGATTTGTATAGTTCGGGTTTGAATATACCTTGGGGAGTTTTGTTGCGAAAACATGATATCATAAACCCCAAAAACTTCTTCAATATGAAATGTAAATTCTAGATTGTCAAATGTTTATGTCAAAATAATGGAATTTGTGTATATCTACAGCCTTGATAATTTTACCTTCTATTCTACTACTTGTTCTTTTTCTTTGAATTTGGTTAAAGTATTTTGATTATGAAATAGTGTGTAAAGTACGAATTTTGTTCGTAGTTTGCAGTGCTTATTCCCATAAATTAAATAGAAATTCCTTTGTTTATTTTTATGTGAAAAAGGAGTCGAATAGAGCATAAAAATTGAAATTGTATGTAACAACCCGCATATTTATCGATTGAATATTTAAATATTTTATTTAAATATTTCATCGTTCGTCGGATTTTAGTCCGAAAAGCTACTTTTTGCAAACAGCCGAATTAGGACTCGAGATCACTTCCATTGAGTTCAAAATGCCGTTTGCGACCTTTTTGAGTATAAACTTCGATATGTTTGGAGATAGTAGAATTTTTCTACTTTTCACTTAGGGCTTTGGGTTTGGGTTGGGTTCAGCCCAATGTTCTTACTTAATACCCCAAACTGAAACCCCTCTTCATTTACTCCCTCTTCCTCTACTTTTCAGTTCTAAAGAGATTAATGGTGGGAGAGATGGGAAATTAGAAACTCCAAGCCCTAGTTCCTCTTGCTAGCTCAAGTTCTTGCTCCAAAATCTATGAGAACCCATTGGTAAGCCTTCTCTTCATCTTCTCCAACTCCTTCTCTCTTGAATTTCAGAAATTCCTAAACCTAACTTTGGGAATGTTCTTCTTTTAAGCTTTCCAAGCTTGTTGAGTTGGAATTGAAGAGTAATTGCACTTTCCATTTCTACATAGCTTCTTCTTCTTCTTCTTCTTCATTTGTTTGGGTTCAAAGGTGAGATTTTTATCTCACATCTATGTCTATAACTATCTTTGATTGTTGGGTATGAATTCCTAACACTTATTATGTTCATTTGCTTTTGATTTGGATTGAATTGGTGAATATTCCAATTTTTGGTGTTTTGTAGTCAAATCTTTAAAAATCCAATCTTTGATGTTTGAACATGTTTTTGGTGATGCATCGAAGATCCTATAGTGCTGGGTTGTCGATTGGCATAAATCCATAGCATCCATCGCTCGTTCGATATAATTGTCAATATTTATGGTTTGGTGAATGAGATAAAGAGCAAGACATTCCTTTTGATCTTTGAGAAGATTCTTGTGATATTGATTAATCCATGGATGGTTTTCAATTATATACTTACCATAGTATGACTTATGGTTATTATAATGAATATGACATATCTCTTATTCTTCATCATTTCACCTGATATTTATAGTTAGACTGATCCGTTTATTATTTTCTTATTAAATAATACTCGGGTCAGACCGAGATGTTACAGGTGCTTCTGCTTGACTTCTCTCCAGGGATTTACTACTATGACTTTTGGCTAACTACTTAGATTAGTAGTTTTTGTTGTATACACTTGAGATATAGACTCGTAGTTGTATTCTTTTGTATTATTGTGGATCTTTCTGACCACTACTCTGATAAACACTTTTAAGTGTTGTATATTCATACCTATTTCCGCCTTTGTGATATGAATTATCTGTGACTGATTTATGTTATGCTTATTTCTATATTTGTTTCCGAAGATTATATATAGCCACTGTGTAGTAGCTTTGAGTTTGTATCGGTATATCGGATTTCCTCTTGAGATGAAAAGACAAAAAAAATTATCTGGCATATCGGTGCTCGCACAAAGCAATTACACGGATGGTCGCTTCTCAACAGCCTTATTCTCCGTGCTAGTTGACAGCACTACACCATAGTATTCTTGGCTAGCATGGGTATAGAGGTGGGGCGCCACAGCTTGGTATCAAAGCCAAACTTCGGAACAATGTAGAATAATTTAGCAAGGATCATGTCCTAAGTCTTTCTTAGGAGTTGTGCCTTAGGATTTATTCGAGTCTTCGTACCGTTCTATCCTACTTTCTTTTATGATTCCTTATTTTATCTATCAAGATTGCTTGATATTTATTTTGAGAATAACTTTTTCCTCTTCTTTCTTTTCTTAAAGAAGAGAAATGGTTAGACCAGGCCGTCCTAGTGCCGGTCAATCTAGTGCTACTCCCCAAGATGGAGTATTTATGTCTGCCCAGCAGCTTCTTGATGTAGTAAAGAATGCTCAAGCTGTCGGTCCCATTCCAGAGCCTACTCATCCTAGATCCGGTTTTGCACGCTTGTGCAGAGACTATACCGATTTGGGTGGAAGGCCATTCAGGGGATCCGAGAGTGTTATAGAAATTCAAGCTTGGCTAAAATCATGCGATCGCATCTTTTCTCGCATGAACCTTATTGATCTACATCGAGTCCAAGTGGCTTCTAGCATGCTCCAAGAAAGAGCATTAGATTGGTATGAGCTTTTAATTTCTGAAATCATTGAAGCGGATCTCACTTAGGAGCAATTCCGGGAAAGGTTCGAATTGAAATTTGTGCCGGAGGCCGAAAAAGTAACTTTGGCCCGGCGTTTTATTGACCTTGTTCAAGGTGAATCTTCTGTGACAGACTATGTCGCATCTTTCGAGTCTCTTTCCAAATACGGGGTTGAATACATTAATACCCCATTGAAGAAAAATCAGAGATTTGTCTATGGCTTGAATAAGAATCTTAAGAAGCCATTACTTCTGAAACTTGAGGTTTCATTTGATCAGCTTATTGATATGGCTCTTCGTCTTGAAGAGGTCGATAATGAAGGTGATGTTGAAGTTGTGCGTGCCCAACAGAACTTCGACAATAACTTGAAGAGGCCTATCAAATTCAAAGGCCCCAATTCTAATAAGAAAGGGAAGCAACCAATTCCGGTAGCAAAGACTCCTACCTCTAGTCGTGGACAATGCTACAATTGTGGTTCCACGAACCACTATGCAAGGGAGTGTCCGAAACCCCTCTTTTGTTGCTATTGCAAAAATTCGGGTCACCATATTACTGCATGTCCCGTACTTCAAAGTAAGAAGGAGGGAGAGCTCAATGCAGTGCAAGCCCCTAGTGGCACTTCTCTTGGTCAAGGTATTTCTCATTCAATCCTTGATTATATTTGTTTTACGATTTTCCTTTTCGAGTTCTTTTTGATATGGGTTTCATCTCACTATTTTATATCAAAAGAACTTGTGATTCTTTTTCTTTAAAAATATTTTGGGCTTGATGTCTTCGTTGAGAATTGCGAATCCGGATGGTAGATCCGCAACACTCAATTTGCTTTTATTTGATGTCGAAAATTATTCTATGTGATTTTTCTTTCCGAGCCAATATTTTTACTTAGGCTCCGGAATTGATTTGTGCGATAGGATTGGCTTAATCATTAATGAAGCCTATATCCTATTTTCTCGAGTGGACTATTCATCTTCGACATTTTCAATCTGTTAAGCAGATTTCTATTTTTCCTTTATGATTTTGATTTAAAAATTGATGGCATCATTTTATTCTTTAATCTCACATGTTGAGTAGAGCGTTATTTCTATCATTTGGGTAGTTGTGAATTTTCCGGAATCTTTGAGCTTGTCTTAGGATTATCACCTAAGCAATCTTTTGAGTGGTGTTAAGGTCTTTCCAGTTTGACCTTGCCACCGATTTTCATTAGCTACGAGTTGCGGAAGTTAGCATTCCACTTACCGCATTCCGCACTCGTTATGATTCTTATGAATGACTTATTATGTCATTCAGTTTGCCCATCTTGTTTCATCCATTTCATAAATCGAGTATTCTATGAATATCTCGATAAGTCCATTCTTGTATTTATTGATTTTGGATGAAAATAGAAATTTAAAATTTTGAAAATCTTTTTCATAAGATTTATTTATAAGTACAATTTGGTTTTTTGTTCTTAAAATTAACAAAAAATGTTCTTAAAAGTTTTTAGAAACATGTTTATCATATAAAAGATGGTTTTGTGATTGTATTTCCCATTGAGTGCTTTAAGAATTCTAGTCGATGCGCTTGATCAACGTTATCGATAGGAATCTCCTAAACGCTTTGATGAGACAATTTGACACAATAAATTGATTTGAAATAAGAAAATTTTTTTAGAAAGATAATTACATAAAGATAAGTGTAATTTTGAAAGTTTTTGCTTTTCGGGAAAGAAGATTATTTAGAAGAACTCTTCTCCGATACTCCTATTCTTGTGATTCCCGATGGGAACCAAGACTTTATCTTTTGTACCAATGCTAATCGTATTGGTTTGGATGTCGTTCTCTTGCAAAAGAGAACGTGCTATCTCTTATGCTTCTAAATCATTATAGCCTATCGAGACTAGATATACCACTCATGATCTAGTGCTCGCGGTTATTGTTTCTACTTTTAGAGTTTTGCATCATCATTTTTAAGGGAGGAATTTGTTCTCCATCTCGATCATAAATCCTTGGAATATTTATTTTCTCATAAGGAACTTCATGTTGACTCGAGTTCCTAGCATCTTATGATCTTGATATTCTTTTATTCCCGAAAAGGAAATCGTGTTGCCAATGCGTTTAGTCGTAAGCAACAAGTGGTTGATTCTTTGGTGATGTCTGAATGGAATTATCTTTTTATTAAACGTTTTGATGTACTTCATTTTATTTAGTTTCATCTCATTTCTTTTACGGACTAGCGTCTAATGTTCTTTTATGGTGTTCGGTTCATTGGACGTACCGTTTTTGTACTACGTCGGTGTTCCAAAATTATTCGAGCTTTGGTTCATTGGGCGTACTGTTTTTGTACTACGTTGTTGTCCCTAATTATTTGAGTTTCTAGTTTATCGGGCGTACTGTTATTATACTACGTCGTTGCACCAGCTCAATTTTCTGATATTCATGACATTTTCTCACGTCTTTCTACTACGGAAATTCCTTAGGGATTCCGATTTTTATTCTTGAGCCTGGTGTTATTGAGGAAATTGAAGTTTCACCCAATTTGACTTTTGATCAACTTTCTATTCGCATCATTGCTTCGGAGGATGGGCACATTCGAAATAAAGATGTTCTTTTTGTGAAAATTCTATGATTCTCAAATCCCAAGGATTTCTCTTGGGAAATCTAGAGAATTCATCGAGCGAACTCATCCGGGTTTACTCTTTCGTGCTCTTTATGGTGAACTTCTTATTTCAAAATTCTTTTGTGTTAATATGCTTTTATGGTTGTTACTATTTATTTTCTTCTTAAGTATTGCGAGGACGCAATTTCTTTAAGGAGGGGAGCCTGTAACAACCCGCATATTTATCGATTGAATATTTAAATATTTTATTTAAATATTTCATCGTTCGTCGGATTTTAGTTCGAAAAGCTACTTTTTGCAAACAGCCGAAATAGGACTCGAGACCACTTCCATTGAGTTTAAATTGCCATTTGCGACCTTTTTGAGTATAAACCTCGATATATTTGGAGATAGTAGAATTTTGCTACTTTTCACTTAGGGCTTTGTGTTAGGGTTGGGTTCAGCCCAATGTTCTAACTTAATACCCCAAACTGAAACCCCTCTTCATTCACTCCCTCTTCCACTACTTTTCAGTTCTAAAAAGATTAATGGTGGGAGAGATGGGAAATTAGAAACTCCAAGCCCTAGTTCCTCTTGCTAGCTCAAGTTCTTGCTCCAAAATCTATGAGAACCCATTGGTAAGCCTTCTATTCATCTTCTCCAACTCCTTCTCTCTTGAATTTCAGAAATTCCTAAACCTAACTTTGGGAATGTTCTTCTTTTAAGCTTTCCAAGCTTGTTGAGTTGGAATTGAAGAGTAATTGCACTTGCCATTTCTACATAGCGTCTTCTTCTTCTTCATTTGTTTGGGTTCAAAGGTGAGATTTTTATCTCACATCTATGTCTATAACTATCTTTGATTGTTGGGTATGAATTCCTAACACTTATTTATGTTCATTTGCTTTTGATTTGGATTGAATTGGTGAATATTCCAATTTTTGGTGTTTTGTAGTCAAATCTTTAAAAATCCAATCTTTGATGTTTGAACATGTTTTTGGTGATGCATCGAAGAGCCTATAGTGCTGGGTTGTCGATTGGCATAAATCCATAGCATCCATCGCTCGTTCGATCGCATTTCGGTTTAGATTTGCCATTTTTGGTCAAGGCTGTTTTTTTTGCCTAGCAGAAGATTTCAGACGTCTAAAATTAATTTCAGACGTCTGAAACCAAATCCAGACGTCTGGTTGAAAAATCCAGACGTCTGGAAAGGGGTCTGGAAAATGCAGAGACTAAATTCAGACGTCTGAAACAAAATCCAGACGTCTGGAATCAAATTCAGACGTCTGGTTGAAAATTTCAAACGTCTGAAATGGCCCAGGAATTAAAAATAGAAGAGAGAAAACACATATACTTCCAGAACCTAGGGCCAGACGTCTGGGAACACCTACCAAACGTCTGGAACTGTTTAATTTGCCTAGTTTGGCTATTTTTGAGTAAATTTCCAAGGTTTATCGATTTTTGTTGATCTGGTTAGTTGTTATCACTTATTATCGACCTTGATGACTTCTTTTTATGGATTTTTGTAAATATCCATTTGGATGGATTTGGTATCGATTTCTTTGCATTTGATTCACGTCTTCATATGTGAATTTCGATGATTGATTGTTTCTACAATCATTTTTAGTAATTTTTCACTTTAAAACATAAAGGTTTCAATACTAGTATTAAATATCAAAACCTCTTCATCAAAACGATTACAACTATATTTTCAATATCAAACTCGTTTATAAAACTGTTTTCCAATCTACTAGTATACACAAACCTTTACCTCACTCGTATGAGAAATCTAATTAAACGGCTTAGTAAAACAAGTGGTATAAAACGCTTACGTTTACTTCGTCGGTTAATTCTTGGACTTGTTCGGTTGAAACTCTTGTGACAATTTTCTAGTGGAGATCTACAATTTGTTCGCAAATATTTTAGTTAAGCTAGTGGTTATGGGACATGAAGCTAAACTCATATATTTACTAGCTTATTGTAATTGACACTTCTTGATGATCAATGACGATCATTTTTTGATTTAGACTAGCAATGTGCGGTGTCTCTTTGTCTGCGAGGGAGACTAAACCCCGCTTTGTGGAGTTTCGACTCAAATTGGTGGGGTAGCAACCCATGGTCTTCAGGCCGTTTGTGGAGCTTCGGCTCAATTTGTGATGGTTAGCAACCATGGAATTAGCGTTCCGTTTTTGATACACGTGTAGGGAGTTTTTATGCTTCCGTTTGTGATAGGCCTCCCCCCCTTTTTTTGATTTCTGGATTTCCATTGATGATTTCTAGAATTTGTGTTTCACAAACTTTTGTGATTTCATTGATAAGTTCTATCAATATTTGTGCATTGGTGAATTTGTGCGTTATTAGCTTTTGTGATTGGCATTGATATAATTGTCAATTTTTATGGTTTGGTGAATGAGTTAAAGAGTAAGACATTCCTTTTGATCTTTGAGAAGATTCTTGTGATATTGATTAATCCATGGATGGTTTTCAATTATATACTTACCATAGTATGACTTATGGTTATTATAATGAATATGACATATCTCTTATTCTACATCATTTCACCTGATATTTATAGTTAGACTGATCCGTTTATTATTTTCTTAATAAATAATACTCGGGTCAGACCGAGATGTTACAGGTGCTTCTGCTTGACTTCTCTCCAGGGATTTACTACGCTGACTTTTGGCTAACTACTTAGATTAGTAGTTTTTGTTGTATACACTTGAGATATAGACTCGTAGTTGTATTCTTTTGTATTATTGTGGATCTTTCTGACCACTACTCTGATAAACACTTTTAAGTGTTGTATATTCATATCTATTTCCGCCTTTGTGATATGAATTATCTGTGACTGATTTATGTTATGCTTATTTCTATATTTGTTTCCGAAGATTATATATAGCCACTGTGTAGTAGCTTTGAGTTTGTATCGGTATGTCGGATTTCCTCTTGAGATGAAAAGTCAAATTTTTTTTATCTGGCGTATCGGTGCTCGCACAAAGCAATTACACGGATGATCGCTCCTCAACAGCCTTATTCTCCGTGCTAGTTGACAGCACTACACCGTAGTGTTCTTGGCTAGCGTGGGTATAGAGGTGGGGCGCCACATTGTAAGTTTCTAGTATCAATATATTCCATTATTTCAATGTAATAAGTTAATTTTAAATTTTTATTGTATACAAGTCTATTGATTGAAATTTTTAGATATAAGTTTTGGAATATTGGTATGTTGATAGTATGGGATAAGAGTAGTACAATTATTGAAAGAGTTGACATTTAAACGCTCGCTTAGGGCATAAATTCTGCATGCTTAGAAATAACTAGGCGTGCATGCGCCTGCGGCTGATATGTATGTGTGTGTGTATTAGCGTAATTAACATATAATTACAACATATAATTGCGCAGTTAAATAGGTTATTAATTTTATTAAAATCCTCCTTAAGAAGGTAACTAATGTTAGAGGCAAAATAAGAAAGATCTCTTATAAGACCTTGATTATGAAAACTGTGTGATGTATTATAATATAAATAGAGAGTGATATAGATTATGACTAAGATATAAGGATGCAAGGTTGGTCAAAAGCGCAAAGAAGTCTACCCAGCTAATCTGTTACTAGCAGTGTAAATTTAGGGCCGATGTGAGACATCGACTATAATAAGTGACTACGATGACGTGAGGATAGTCCCAAATTCCATGGGGTAAATCTGCCCAGCTAATCTAACCACTAGTACCTACGAATTGTCGGGCTAATGTGAGGTATCACCGTAGGGTACGAGATAATAAGGAGGACCTGCTTCAGAGCTTGAAGGTAATACGTGGTTGTGTGAGGGCCTACCTCTTCTCTATGTAGGAAGTTGTAAATGGTTGGGATTATAGGTTAGGCACGGTAAAGGATATCTCTAGAAGGGGCCTGCTTCAATAGGAAATATTTAGTGGCTGAAGAAATTTCGTGCAATGTCATCTAGATAGTTACTAATGAGGAACCTACCTTGGGTTTATGGGTAGTAAATGACAAGGATCTGCCTTAAATAAGGTATAAAATGGTCGTAGTGTGCCTAGTTATAAAAGGTATTAAGTGACTTGAATACAATCTCTTACATTGATTGGACATTACGGAAGATAGTTATAATATATTGGTTGAGAGTAAGTTGGCCAGAGGCTTATATTTGGAAAGCTTTTTATTTAAGTTTGAGAAAAGCTTTTGGGCATATATTTGGAAAGATTTATATTGTAGGAAATGTAAGACATATTCCTATTTAAACAGTACTGCCCAAGCACTAATGTATTAAGGCTCAAGATTTTTATTCACCAGATATATGTTGTTTTGACTCTCTCCTCATTACGATATATGTTAGGAAGGGAAATCCTGAAGGCAGAGACGTTGATGCAAACTTGTTATTTTCTATTGTTTTCGATGTACCCATGAAATAAAAACGTTGTTGTAATTTTGGAATACTCCAGATATGTATGGTTATTGTTGGGATTTAGTATTATGGATATTTTTTTATGGGTTTAAAGACATTTTGAAACTTGAATGAAATGGGTATTATTGCCATTATTATATTTATCCTTCCACTATGAGACTCTGAATGTGTAGAAATAGCTTTGTATTGTTCTTTTTACCAACCAACGGCTAGCTTTGAGATGGTTCCATGATTCGATGGTCCCATGCTTGGTCTAAATTTAGGTTCATTTCAGGGTAGGTTGTTACAATTGCACCTAATCCTGTACCATAGGCATCTGTGTACTGTCAGCTCATAATTATTGCTCAGAATGGTCAATATTGGTGCACTCATCAACCTTTCCTTCAGACTCATAATTGCATGCTCACACTTCGCTTTCCAAACAAAAATCTGATTCTTCTTCGTTAAGTTAGTCAATGGTACGACAACCTTCGAGAAGTTTTTTATAAAGCATCTATAATATCTCGCCAATCCTAAGAAACTCCTCACATCCATAACATTCTTGGGTTAGATCCAACCCTAAACTGCTGCTACCTTGGGAGGATTCACCGCAATGCTCCGCTCAGAGATGACATGACCCAAGAATCCCACTTTCCTTCTCCAGAAGTGGCATTTTTAAAATATCACTTTTGACTTATTCCTTCTCAATAACTCAAGCACAATCCTAAAGTATGTCTCATGTTCATCCTCTGTCCTAGAATAGACCAAAATATCATCCACAAACACAAGTACGAAGGTTTTTAGCTAATCCCTGAAATGTGGTTTATGAGATCAACAAAGTATGTTGGAGCATTGGTTAGCCCCACTCATAAAAACTAAATGGCGTATGAAACGCGATAATTGGCATACTCTCCTTTGCTACTCTCAACTTGTGAAATCTTATCACCAAATCCTATTGGAAGAACACCCTCGCACCATGGAACTGATCGAACAAGTCATCAATATGTAGAAGTGGATATATGTTATTCTTCGTCACCCTTTTCAGCTTATGATGATCCACACATAACCTCAGAGAGCCATCCGCCTTATTGACAAATATTAAAGGTGCACCCTACTTAGGTATACTCCTATGCATGAATCCTCTCTTCAGTAGTCATTTACTTGCACCTCCAACTCTTTTTGCTCTCTGGTTGCCATATGCCTTAAAAGCATAATTATCGGTCTAGTATCCTTCGCTAAGTCTAAACGAAACTCAATGTCTCGATGTGGCAGTAATCTGGTCGCCTTCTCAAACATGTTTGGATACTCTTTAACGATGTGGCAGTAATCTGGTCGCCTTCTCAAACATGTCTAGTGAATATGGAAAGCTAACCATAATTCCCACCTTTGATAGGCAGCCAATCAATACCGTCCGCCCTTCCAAGACACCGATCGTCACCAACAGCTTCATGCAGTCTGGTACCACCACAAACTTCCTCGACTAATCCATCCCCAAGATAATCCCTAACCCAAAAAAATTCAAAACAAAGCAACGACAAACAATAGAGCATATATGACTCAGTAAAACAAAACCATGACAAACCATACACAAGCTAGTGGAGCCTCCAATAGGGTACGTCGCAATCAAAGGTCGATGAATTATTTTGGGTTTCAATCCTAACCTATCTACTAGGTCATTAGATAAGGAATGTGAAGCCCCGACATCAAATAAAACACGTATGGGAACATCATAAATATAAATCATACCTTGAATAACAATGCTCTTCACCTTCTCATTCGTTAAGGGAGCACTCAACGAAGTGGGAACAACATCCAAACCTTTATAATCTGCTTCTACTGTGTTGATTCTGGAAATTTTTGTTTGCATATGTTTGAACTTGTTGCAGTGGTAACGCTTTTTCTTCCTATATGCTTTGTAGTTTCTAATGAGGTAATGCTTGTCTCCATAGCCAAAACAAATGGGTTCACATTAGCCTTCTTCTAAGCATTCTTCCCTTGAAACTGCTTTTTTTTATTACATTTCTTCTTGCCTCCACCACCTTGTTGTGTTTTGGCTCCTCCTTAGCGACAAACAGTTGATTAGGACTTAGGGTATAAACTCTCCTGGCAATGAACTTTCTTAACAAGTCTCTTGAATAGCTCATCGATGTGACTCACCAACTTCTCCCCCAAATAGTTGTTCAAACCCATAAGGAACTTCTCATTCTTCCTCAAAGGAGTGTCAATGAAAGATATCCGATACTTTAACAAAGCGTTGAACTCAGCAATACACTCGTAGACGGACATTTCTCCCTGCTTAGATTAGCGAATCTCCTGAATAGCACTGACTTTTAGGCGGCCGAAATGAACTTCTTCTCAAACCTACTCTGAACTGGCTCCAAGTGAACTGATCCACAGTGTAGAAATAGTAATGGCATTCTACCAGTTCATGGCCCACCCTTGAAGCTATCTAGAGGCTAGCTTCCTTTTCATGGCGTCATCTACTTTATGTCACCAAAGATATGCTCATAGGTGTCCAACCAATCCTACACTTTGATGGCCGACTATGTTCTAAGAAATGGTTTCCTCTTAAGATGGAGTAATCCTTGCATAGCTTGGCAAAGTCAGCCATCGTTGCCTGCACCTGAGCACCACCGCCAAAAATAATAGTTGGAGCGGCCACTTGGGCATTCTACAACATGTTCGCCATCATCGCATTACACATAGCTTGCAAGGTAGGATTAGCTGCCTCCTTAACCCTCTCCTTCCTTAACTTTGGACATGTAGTTCCTCACGATGTTTCTTATTTGTTGGCTCATTCTTTATCTCTAATGAGGATGATCGGTTTATCAAAAATAAAATTGTACCAATGGTATTCATGTGTGCATGTGACTCGTATACTTTATACTACTATATAGTTTTTAAAACCAAAATGTATTGCAAGTACACTCTCTCATATATGTGTGTGTGTGTGTGTATACACACACACACACAAACACACACACACATATACATACATACTCTTGATCTAGCCTAGGGTGATAACTTCTTCCATATCTCTACTGTACCATGGTATAAACTTGAGTTTAATCCTGTAACCTAAGCTATGAAACCAAATGTAATGACCACCCCACACCATCAGCATCGAACATAACTATATTGCGCTAGTGACATGCCCGGCTAATGGAGGACGATCATTAAGGGTTGAAAATGAATTAAAACATCACAGAACCTGTCGTATATCTCATAGTGTATGAATAAAATATAAAATGCATCATAGATATAAAATAGAAGAGATAGAAATAACTAAGTGAACCGAATATCAAAGTATAGATCCACATAGTTATACTATATAGTAATAAAGTTTATACAAAATGGAAATAAACTCAAATAGTTGTCTTATAATTATAGTAATAAGCAAGCACTGTCAAGGCTCTATAGTGTTACATAGTGGAATAAGCATAGAAATCCATATATAATATGAGATGGCTCCATCCTTCCCATCCTCTACACAGCTACTACATCACACCTGGACCTGCTATTTAGTCTACTCATTTATGAGTACCCCAGATAATAAGAAGCAAACCATAAAACCTCGTATAAGATAAAAATCTAGTGTCAGTGGTAACTGAATCTCGAAATACTATACAAGTCAATATAGTAAGGAACAAGGTTATACAAATCATACATGACTTGTCCCTACAACTAAAAAGTTAGCACATAACGAACATAATATTGTACTCTACGAATATCAAAAGGTATACATGAGGAACCATTCCTTTATTCTTGAGAAACCATTCCACATTTCTCTATTCCATGATAGAACCATTATCATATTCTATCCACGGGACATCCTTACTGGAACCTACCCTTTATGGATAACCATCTCATAAATCCTTTCAACATCGAGCCGTAATCATCAGGACCTAACTCCATTGACCATCGAGTTTCCATCATCGAAGTCTCGAAACTATCATCATGCTACTAAATCGAATCAAAACCCAAAGCGAACAAACAAATACCTTTTGGCACAACCTGTAGGGTAGGGTTGGGCATGGTCGGATAACCGACTAAATAGGTTAATATTTTTGGCTAAGTGAAAATATTACATGGTTCGGTTTACCAGTGGTCGGTTAAGGTAGTCATCAAACTACCGATCGAACTGGTTAATTTAAACCACCGTTAATCGGTTAACTGATTAACTTAAATGGTTAACTGTTGACCAGTTAACCGATTAACTTAACTGGTTAACTGCCTATGTTATTAAATAGCTGCAACCCTACATATGTTGAATGCATAAAGGTTTCATCTTACTAGCATTACAATTTATATTAAGCATCGTATTAAGTCATGAACTATAAAATGAAAACTGAAAACCCATATCACATCATTATATCATTATAGTAACTAACATATAGCAAACACAAATCGCAACAACATTATAGCAATATAATTACATAAATACAGTCTGCACAATACAATATATCACAATTCAAAGTTTTAAAACCTAAAGTCCAAACATAAATAGAAATACATTAATATAACTACAATAAAGGATCAAAATCAAATAATAAAAAATTATTAGAATTGACTGCAAAACATGTTTCGACTTCAATCTCCAATCTCCAAGTTTTTGTCCAAAGGTAAAAGAATACAAGTTGGCCAAACTGAAATGAAGCATTGGCATATGAAACCTGGTGAGTAAATCAATCTATATTCTATTAAACTACCCTAAATCTATCTGAGTTAACACTGCATGATACATAATGCTGGATGAATTTTTAATATATGGAGTACCATGCAAACAGTAGAGAGATGATAACCTAGCAATTCTTTTTCCTCTCCATATGAAATTACAAAGAAAATTGCTCACAGTAGAGATTGATTTATCAAAGTAAATGTTTATTGTTCACAGTAAACATTTGCATATGAACTCGTAGTACACATCAAAGAAAATAACTCATAGAAGACAGTTTAATGTCATGGTAAATTCCTAAAAATGACCGTTGTTTAATGTTCATAGTGAACTCATGTTCACAGTAAACGTCAAAGAAAATGTCTAAATTCATAATAATGACTCATAATAAACTGTTGTTCATTATTCATGGTAAATGTCTAAATTCATGAAAATAAAACCATATGAACTAAGAGAAAATGAACTGAACTGATAAATGAGTGCATAATATATGTACATGTGCTTGCTTGAGCAAATGAACCGAACCGATATTACAATTTTATAGTTCAGTAACTTCAATTTATTTGTGAACTAAGCTTAGTTTATATCTTTATTTATAGTGCATAATATATGTCTTTATGAACTAAGAGTACATGAAAATGAACTGAGTTGTTTAAATAAAAATAAAAATATAGATAACTATATATTAGCTTATAGTGGATAACTTGAATAAGATGTTAAAAATATTTTATGTTTGAAATTATTTCACTAATTCATATGTATGAAATGAGAGAATCATATGGTGTGCTTGTATTTTAATCAATAAACATACGCATATCATTAAAATTGAAGCTCTGAATATTTAATACATGAAAATTTAACGTGTTTGAGAATTTACCATCAATTGCAATATTATGGGTTCAACTATGGAATTTTTGGATCAGTAGGAACAAAGTTTATCATCATGATACCTTATGATTGGTTTCTGCATTGAAAGAGGTCATATTTACGATTAAATTGAGTATAACAAAACTAAAAAGGTGAGCCAACCTTATTTATTAATAAATTTTCAATAGGACTTACATGAGAACAAGAACAAAACTACAATATTACACAAATAAATGGGGAGGAATTATCTTTCTTGGGTTCATGATGTTGTCAGGATATCTAGCGCAACCTGTTATGATAAATATTATAAATAAAACATAGTTTTGTACATACTTATGATAAGTATAAATATCTTAGTTTCATACACATGTAAATTAATCAGTTACTACTTTAAGTCACATTTAAATGCATATAACATGTATTACATGCTCAAATTGATCACAAATTGTAACGACCCCGAATTTGACCACTTTAAAACGTACTATTTAAAGTGATTTTAAATATAAAATAGGTAAGGTTATATGATTCAAACAATATTAGATAAAATTTGGAAAGAGAAGTATACAACAAAATAGTAACATTTGCCTATATCGACAAAAATAACAAAATACTGATTTCAGAAAAGTAAGTTTCAATGATTAAATAAATTATTTTAATTTCTTTATGAGTTTTTATATTTTTTAAATAACATTAAAATTTATTTTTAAATTTGGTTTGCATAAATAAATAGTTTAACTAAAACGTCAAAATGTGACCGTAAAATATTTTGTCGAAAATCAACGTTTTGTTGATTAAAAGTAGTTGCAACGTTGTCGCACCTTTATTTTCTTATGTATGAACATATATTCAAATAGTATAAATATTAACTAATTCACTAATAAAGTTTACTTTTACTAAACATACTTAGAAAATTCTAGAATGTAATTAACAAAAAGTAAGCATAAAAAGACAGAAAGGGTTATAAAAGTCAAAAAGTAAACATTAAATCAAACAAACATAATTATTATATTCTTTACTTAATACTTAAGTGAAAATGACATAAAGTAATGATTTAAAATGTGATGTTATATGTTGAAAAAATAAGGTTGCTTAAAATGTAAGTAAAGGGTATTTTGGTCATTTTACATAATAATATTTTATTTTAAACTTTTTCTATAAATACCCACCACTTCTTTCACAACTTCCACACACTTTCCATTCTTCTTCTTCTTCCATTTCTAAGCTCTGTTCTTCTTCTTCCTTAGATATTTAATGGCTTCTTTTCTTCCATTTCCTTGCTAACTTTTTCAAAACTATTTCAAAAAAGTTAAATCTCCATCAAATTTTGCCAAAGACCTTAGGATATCACCAAAACATGGTTTAGCATCTAAGAAGTGAAGAAATGATGGAGGAAGGGGTGGATCAAGGGAAGGCCTAGCCTTATTGATGTTGTAGGAATGTTTGGCCATGAGCAAAGAAGGAAAGACTTGTGGTCGAGAGCAAGTGGAAGTGATGTGATGGACAAGCACTAAAAAGTTAGGTGGAGTTGTTAAAGTGATGGTTCGGTGAAGTTAAGATGATTTGGTGAAGCGTTGTTTAAAAAAAAATGTTGGTAGGAAGTTAATCTTTTGGTAAAAGGCGAGTACTCATATTTTAAAGTTACTAATTTTTAAAAATATTTCAAGTTAATTACATAAAAAGTTTGGTATATGTTGGATGATTAAGTTTTTGATAACTTGGATGCAAAGTTGGTTGATTATATGATTGTTTATGTGGTTGATAACTTGTTTGATAAATGATAAGACAAATTATTAGAAATTAACCATAATTAATTTAATAAGAATTTAATTCCACAGAAATATGTGTATGGAAATTATTTAGCTTGTTAATAATTTCAAAATATCTAAAAAAATTGAAAACGATATTATAACAATATAATATTATAATATGAAATGAAATGAAACATGAGTTTGAAATGATGAAAATATTGTTTTAAATAAGTTAAAATAGTTTAAATATGGTTTAAAACAAAATCTAAGTGTTTCGGACAAGTTTCGAAGCAATTCACAAAATTGGTCAAAATTTAGCTTGTCGCGTAGCGAAAGCTTGTAAAATTCGACCCGTAACTTCAAATTAACGTAGAGAATGATTTATAAGTTGAATTACTTTGAAATAAAAATTCTTTGATCCACAATGATAATAATTTTCTAACGAAGAAAAAAAATCAAAATTTCATCAAGTAGAGTTTGAAATTTGTCCAAAACAATTTTCTAAAAACATCAAGGTTTCGCAACTTGGAAACCAAAACAGGATTTCTTTACAAAAGAAATTTTTAAATGATTAAAAATATGAAATAATTTTGAATTTATTAATATGGTTTAAAAGAGATTCGGAATGGAAAATATGAATTTTCAAATATTAAAAAGTTATTTAAATCAAAATAAAGCTAATAACTGAGTATGCGGAAATGACTAGTACATTTGTCTCACTTGTAAGAACTAAAAGGTAAAACAAGGTGTGTAACTAAGATTAGAAATGGAGCAACGAGTGCCCTGAACTTACCTAGCCCTTGCTTTATCTTTTAGATAAGGGGTGGAATAGATCGAAAGGAAAGCCCAGATGCTTATCATGTTTAAGTTTATCCAAGATAAAAGAAATGAAACATATTCTTTGAATGTTAATTAAGTACTTAACATCTTTTTGTCGATGATTAGTACGGAAGAACCAGGATCGGATTTGGGTGATTCCTATTCGAAAAACCAGGATCGTATTTGTATGATTCCTATCCGAAAACCCCTTCGAACTAATTTTCAAAACAAAATATATTGAAGACAATGATCATTGAAGACAAAGATCTTCATGATGTAGGATTACTTTCCATTAGTCCCTGAAGACAAAATTTACCATATCTATTGTGACAGTAGTACTCTGTTATTAAAATCTTTAATTTACAAAAATATGATTTGATGTTAAGAAAGATATCTTTGATTAAAATTTAATGAATGATTTGGGAATACTTTCCCTAAGTTAAAAGTTAGAACTTGAATATAAGAAATCTTTGATTAAGATTTAATGAATGATTTGGAAAGGTTTTCCTAAGAAAAAGAGAAAGTGATTTGGAATTATTCTAGGATTCAGGAAAGGTTTAAATAAATCAAATGATTTGACAAATGAGGCTTAATGATTCCATATACTGCTGAAATGATTTGACAAATGTGAGATTATGTTCTGTCTTTATTTTCTTTCTACCCTTAATGATCCGCTTATTCGTGCAATTTGAGTTGGATATGTGTGGTTTATTGTCGATTCAAAGGGTGTGGAAAAACGATTCGTTGCATTAACCATGCATCTAAACTATAAATCGACGGCCACCATAGCTCAACAAATCAAACTAAAAAGTATACGACAATTAAAAAAATTGTTAAAATAATAGCTCACCATAGCTCAATAAATCGACGACCACCCACCCATCTGATAACACGAAAGTAAGCAACAGACCCGACTTTAGATTGATTTGAATTTTGAAAGTAAATGCGATCTATGTTTTTGTCGAAAGGAAAAACATAGATCTAGGGTTTTTCCCCTAAAGATACGAGACGGAAAATGAGCTGAAATTAAAGCGCAAGTAACTAATTCGTGTATAGTTATTAGGTTGAGTGCACTGGGTTTTGACGTTTTGTAATTGGTAGGGTAAATGTTATTTTTGGTTAAACGGCTAACTGATTTCGTAAAATATTTAACCATTAGCTGCCCCGAATTTGGTCGGTTAACATCGGTTGGTTAACCTAATGTTCGGTTAACTGATGTTTTTTGGTTAAAACGGTTCGAGTAAGATGGTTAAATTGCTTAAGTCGGTTAAATGCCTACACCTACTACATGGCCTCCACTCCCCCTCTTGGAAGTCCCATCTTAATCCCATCAAACTAGACCTCTCAATATCGACCGGACCTCTCGGTACTGAGAGGTTTACTTAACCAGTTATTGGTTAAGTTTTCTTCTTTCTCTTCCAAAGCTCCATCTTCTAAGTGCTTGGAGCCCGACCAGTCCTCTTAAAGCTCTTAGCATCAACTCCAATGCTCTTAGTGCTAAGTCCAAAAGCTCTTGTTTCCATGCTTTCCAAAGCTCTCGGTGCTTGGTCCATCACTTAGCTAAACTTTGTCACTTGCCTTCTGCTCATCACCCTAGGCCCCAACTTGAAGAACCATCACAAACATAGTCGATTTCCACCACACAAAAGCTCTCGATATCGACTCCTCCATTAAACTACAATATTGATGCGACTTGAATCATGAGCTCCCCCAATGCAGCAGAGCCCCTCTTGTAAATTTCATCCTATTACGACCATCTTTGCCTTCAATTTGCCAATTTGACCACCTCTTTCCTAACTAGGTAAATGCAATAGCACAACATATCAAAGGACAATACAAATAT
Source organism: Allium cepa (assembly GCA_030765085.1). Taxonomy (NCBI): domain Eukaryota; kingdom Viridiplantae; phylum Streptophyta; class Magnoliopsida; order Asparagales; family Amaryllidaceae; genus Allium; species Allium cepa. The sequence continues at coordinate 351,657,617 of CM060928.1, forward strand.
GGAATATCATACATATGCATCCATTTTTACATGCAATGCACAAGAACATGAGAATCAAAAAAATCCTAAAAAGAGTTGTAAAGCCATTTAAAAACCACTTTAAAACCTTTAAAATTTGGTCATAAACATATGTTAAAATATGGTTAAAGTTTGAAAATAATTTAGGGTTAAAATCATGCTAAAAACATCAATTATTAACTATATAAACATGCATAGTTAAGTGAGAGGTCAAGAATCAGTCACTAAATACCTAAAATACTAATTCCTCCCCTTAGATCCAAAATAAACAGCAAAGAAGAGGAATGCAAATTAGCAAAAACAATACATCTCAAACTCCTATATGCTAATCACCCTATAGTTGATGATTTATCAAAGATTAGGAAGGAACATAATGGTTTTTGATGAAATTAAGGTTAATTGAGGTTTAGAGCTATTTTGAGAAGATGGAAATGACTTAGATCAGTTCCTACAGCTTCACCTTAGCATACTTTTTGAGGTGAGTTAGTGGACCAAAGCATGGCTTAGTTAATACCCACTAGTGTAAACTTAAAACAGCAACCAAAACTTAAAAAAGCTATAACTCTTAAACCATGGGTCCGTTTTTCTACTATGACTACTTTACGAAGCTAAAAACCATCATCCTGAAATAATGAAAGTAGTTTGAGACCCTAACTTGGCTCTTATCAAAAGTTATAGTCCAAACAACATTTTTATGGTCAAAAAGGTCATATAGAAATTCAAAAAAATACATATATGTGTAAACTGTCCTTAAAACTCACTTTCTAAAATTTTAGAGTTCTTTGATCTCAATTGAATAAGATAAACATATTTTACAATCCTCCGATACGTAAAATATGGATCGTTAGATAATCAATAAATTACAATGGACATAGGCTAGAGATTGCCTATAAAAATCCTTATGTTCTCTTTAATTTCCTTATATTTTCTACTAGACCTTAATATTTCTACAGGTTTCTTGGTGTAGTGCCACTTTTGGCATCAACAATCAGAGTTTTGGTATTGCTGCGTATGATATTTTACTTTATGGTTGGTATTAGATTTTTAAAAAATATATATTATGTTATGTAGTATTGGATTTTAGTTAATATTTAGTATTGGAATTTAGATAACAATTGGTATCGGAACTTAAAAAGTTATACTTAATGGTATCAGAATTTAGTCCATATGTGGTATTCAATTTTAATTGTTGGCCGATACCAAAATTATGCTAACATTTGATTAAAAAAATTTAATATATCTTCATTATTTGCTATTTTTTCCTTTAGATATGAGTATCGTTTCTCTGGAAAATTTGGATAATTGGAATGGATTTTGAATCATTTAAAACAAATGCTTCAAGAAGATTTTGATTTGGTTTTTTTGTTGGATCACTATCAAGGATTGATTTTAGGCATTTGTGATGTTCTTCCTTCAGTCTTTCATAGTTATCGCTATCTTCATGTGGAATAAAATTTTCATGTAGCAGTAAAGGCGAAAATACAAATTTGCCTATTGTTGGTTTGTTCGAAATGTGTTCTAGAGCTTCTAGTATATGTAAATATAAAGAAGCAAATTCTAAATTTTGTTAAATTGGTGGTATTGCAACTCTGAATCTTTTGAAGGATAAGCCTTATGATAAGTGGGTTGATTTACTTTTTCAAAGAAATGTTATGGTACATATAGTTCAAATATTGCTGAAAGTTTTTATAGTTGGATTTTGGACGAATGAGTCATGCCTATTACAACATTTTTAACTGGAATTCATGTTAAAGTTATGGAACAAATGGCTAGATGGAGAGAGGGAGTGTCATTAGTAGAATACTACTCTTTATCTTTTTATTGAGTTTGGTTTAGGTGACTTGATTGAAAAATGATTTGGATGGTATGTATTCATGTCTTCGAGTTTTTTTTTGAAGTGAAATCGCCAAACACTCATTGTGTTGATCTTGAATAATGGATATGTAGTTGCAATCAATGGAAAGTTACAAAATTTTCTTGTGCTTATGTTATTATGTTCATAAACAAGTCAAAATTGTTCGTTTATGATTTTATTAAGTATTATTTAACCATTGATGATTATCGTTTTATTTATGCTAATGTTATAAATCATATTCCTAATTTTGATAAGTCTATTTTGTTGTTGCTTGGGTTGAAGATGTTATTAAGCCACCTAAGGAGAAAGTGGTGCTGGTATACCTTCTATCAAACGCAAAGGAGTTTTTGCATATTTTCAAAATAAGCAAAATAGATGTGATGTATGCAAGGAATTCAGTCACGGTAAGCGTAATTATCAAGCTTCTAAGAAGATATGATTTTTTTTCATATTGTTATGAATTTTTTCAGATTTATACTTGGTTATATGACTGTTTTGGTTATTTTTTATAATTGAACCTGGTTATAAAAGTGTATTAGTTTTGGAATATTTTTAATTTGAAATTGATTTGCTCTTTTTAATTGAACCTGGTTATGCACTATCATTTGTAATTTCAATTTCAGTATTAGTTTAGTAGTAGAACCAATATTAGTTTTATTATTTATTTGTTTGTAGATTATTTTGAATCTTTACTTTTAATATATATATATATATATATATATATATATATATATCTTGATTTTTTCTTGATTAAGTCAGGTATTAGTTTTCTATAGTATCATTTCATCATTTTAGAATATCATATTGCACTGTATCCAGTTAGATTTTGCATATATATATATATACCCAATTAGGTTGAAATATCATTTGATAATTTTGCATTATCACTTTATAGTATTTTTTTAGATGTGTGTAGTATCTTTGTTTTTTAAATAAGTTGAATTATTCATATTTCTATTTGTAGTGTTACTTAATAGTAGCATTTTTTAAATTATAGTAGCAATTTTGAATTGTAGTAGCCTTTCTAAAATTATGGTAGCAATTTATATTATAGCTTGATTTTTGAAGTTTGTAGTAGTTATACCATATAGTTTCATTATATGTTTCTTTAAATAAATATAGTTATGCACTCGATTGGTTTGTGCATCATGATAGATTTTGCATCCATACGTCTCCGATTAGGTTATGATTCCATACTTACTTGACTAGTTTGTGCATCTGGTCAGCTTTTGCATTCGTTGGTTAGCTCGGTTAACCAATCTATCTTGGTTACAGATTGGTTTCCATACATACCTAATTAGGTAGTACATCTAATTAGCTTTTTCATTCATACGTACCCATTAGCTTTTGTGTCTACATGTACCCAATCCGGTTGTGCATCCGTTTAGTTTTTTTTTGCATCCAAATGTACTCGATTAGGTTGTGGATCAGATTAGCTTTTGCATTTGATGGTAAGCCCGGCTAAAAAAATCTGTCTTGCTTACATATTTTCTTCCATACGTACCTGATTAGGTTGTACACTTGGTTATATTTTGCATCCGTATGTACCTGATTTTTGTGAATCCAGTAGGTTTTTGCATCTGTATGTACCCGATTAGGTTGTGCATCCAGTTAGCTTCTGCATTCAATGGTAGGTTAGGTTAACCAAACTATCTCGGTTATAGATTGCTTCCATATGTCCTGATTAGGTGGTACATCCGGTTAATTTTTACATCCATATGTACCTGATTAGGTTATGCATTAGGTTTTCTTTTGCATCCATATATACCCGATTAGGTTGTGCATCCAGTTAGCTTTTTCATTCAATGATTAGCTCGTTTAACCAATATATCTCGTTACGGATTTGTTTCCATATATACCCGATTAGAAAGTGCATCCATATGTACCCAATTAGATAGTGCATCCATATGTACCCGATTGGGTAGTGCTTTTGGTTAGCTTTTTCATCTGTATGTACCCGATTAAGTTGTGCATCCGACTAGCTTTTGCATCTGTATTACTCGATTAGGTTGTGCTAGCTTTTGCATTCGTTGGTAAGCTCAATTAACTAATCTATCTTGTTTACAAATTTGATTCAATATGTACCTAATTAGGTCGTACATTCGATTAGCTTTTGCGTTCATATGTATCTGATTAGGTTGCATATTCGGTTAACTTTTGCGTCCATACGTACCCGATTAGGTTGTGCATCTTGTTAGCTTTCGCATCCATATGTACCAGATTAGGTTGTGCATTCGATTAGCTTTTGCATTAAATGGTTAGCTCCGTTGACTAATCTATCTCGGTTATAGATTTGATTCCACATGTACTCGATAAGGTAGTACATCCAATTAGCTTTTGCATCCATATGTACCATATTAGGTTGCATATTTGGTTAGCATTTTCAACCAAATGTAGCCAATTAGGTTTTGCATCCAATTAGCTTTTACATCCATACATACCCGATTAGGTTGTCATTAGCTTTTGCATTTGATGGTCAGCTCTGTTAACCAATCTATCTTGGTTACAGATTGGTTTTCGTATGTATCCGATTAATTGATGTATAGCAACAACTTTTTACCTATTGCTATTTTTGCATTAATTGATGATTGATGAGTAAGATGAGACTGTCATTGATGTTGTTATGAGCAAGAAAGTGTAGGTGGCATAGCAAGCTGTGAATTATTATGCAATGATGTCGCTTAGTTTATTCAATATTAGTTCTTTAGTATCAGTTTTTACATACTATTAGTATCGGTATTAGATATAACATAATATGGTATCAGTTTTTGCATGAAATTAGTATCTGTTTCAGGTATAACAAAATATTGTATCGGTTTTTGTAATAACATGTATTTTACATATCGACGGATAGTAAGACATTTGTATTTGTTCGTATAAGGTCATATGGTCACATAATTTTAGGATATGAATCTTAAGGATATTTTACACACCTACGACTTTTCCTGAATTTCTATGTGACAATTTTAACCCTAAATACTTTGTTTGGGCTTTAACTTTTGATAGGAGTTGAATTAAGGTCTCAAACTAGTTCCATGACTTCAGAATAATGGTTTTTTATTTTGTAGAGTGGTCATAATAGAAAAACGGATTTATGGTTATGAAATTATGGCTGTTTCAGTTTTAATAGCTGTTGGCCAAGATTAGTTTGTAATTAATTAAACTAATAAGTATGCCTATTAGTTTAGTTATGGATCATTACAAACAAAAGGCTGAAGAGCCAAATTAAAACTTTTCCATCTCTCCCAAATCAGATCTCAACCCCATTAACCTTATATTCGTCCAAAATCACCCAAATTATTCTCTAAATCAAACTGAATTGAAGATTAAAGAATAAATCATTGATTAGAAGATAGAGATCATCAATTTGGTCGATATGCATTGCTTTACATTGTTGACCACTTTTGATTGAGGCTCAAATTGGTTGAATTTGGTAATTGATGAGTGGTTTATGACCTCTTACCATAATAGCATGCAAGAATTATATGTTTTAACATGATTTTTGAACTTAAAATCCTTTTCCAACTTTAATCAAATGTTAACATATGTTTATGACCTAAATTAATAAATTCTAATATGATTGTAGAATTCACTTTGTAATTTATCTTATTCATGCTTATGTGTTCATTGATTTCTGAGATTTTTATTATAATTTATTTAGTTTCTATAATTCTATGTATTGCTTGTTTGAATGGACATAACTACATGTTACTTTTTTCTTGTATGTTGAGCTTTGATGTTTTTTGCTAGTTTTTTGGATGTTTAAAAAGATAGGTTGGTGAATTAGGAAAATCAGAGGCAAAGCTAATTGGAATTGGACTAAACTTAAAGGAGAGGCTTGGAAGCATGGGATGACCTTGTTGGAAAAATCGCGCCTCAAAATTTGCTAAGGGTATAACCTGGTACCAAGTTATCTATAACTTGACACCAAGTTATGATGGTTGGTCGAAATTGGATGAAACTTGGAGAAGAGGCTCTAAAGCATGGAAGGAGCTTGTTGGAAAGATTATGCCTCAAAATTTGCTAAGGGCATAACTTAGTATCGAGTTATATAACTTGGTATTAAATTATAATGATGGGCTCTATAAGTCAGTCGTTGGCATGGGCAAGTTGAGCTTAGCTAGTGGAGGTGGTTCATGGCTTGAAGCAAGAGATTTGATTATATATTGGGTGAAATACCGAGTAATCCCTAAAAATTAGAAGACAAAGGCTATAGGTTGTGGTCGAGCTATCAAGAAGGGATAAGTCAATGTTTAAAGCTCTTAGGAAAGGGGGTACAAGAAGCAAGAGGAAATTTTAGACCAAAATTGGCTAAGTATATAACCTGGTACCGAGTTATCTTTAACTCAGTAACGAGTTATCATATTGCACTAGATGAAAGTGGAATTATCAAGGTATATGGAGTGGAAGCTTTGTAGATCGTGCTTTAGGTGTTGACTCATTTGCATGAGAGCTGATGACAATGTAAAATAATGATGAAAGTTAAAATCTTTGGTATGTTACTCATGTTGGGAGTAGGTATTGAAGATAGCAGCTCGATAAAGGAAGGAGCCATAGAATGGGAACATGGTGGATTCCTGAATAATAGAAACTAGATTGAGCAAAGAAAGAGCTCAGATCCAAATAGATAAAGGAGGGCTCGGATGAGTATGTGCTAAGGAATCATTGATGCTTATAGTGCTTTCTTGTATACTCGAAGCAGGGGTATTGTAATTGGGGATGCTCATGGGTCAATTGATGGACCTGCATAACCTAGACTAGTGACTTTGGGTCAAGTGTCTAACTTTAAGCTACAAGACATGTATCAAGCTTTGGCATACGTGATACGAGAGTACACAGAAAATTGGGATTTCCCTTAGTCCTTGGCATAGGGGTTGTTACTCGATAAATCCACCTTTCGACTAAGTCAGAAGGCCTTTTAGCAAAGACTAAAGAAAAGAGTTCAGATCAAACCTTTCAAAGGAGTCAAAGGGATCCAGTCAATAGTATATAGCAGTCTCAGACCTTTCGAAAGAGTTGAAAGGTTTCATCTCTCAACATTCTTGGAGTTCTTACCTTCCAAAGAAGATGGAGAATCCAAAGCAAGTGCAAGAAACTATGTAATAACCTTTGAAGCATAGCAAGCCTTTCAAACCAGTTGGAACACATCCAACATACCTTTTGACAATGTCAAAAGGTTTATGAAGAAAGCAGCACCCATAAGTCAACAAAGAACAAAAAGACAACCTTTCAACAACATCGAAGAGAAGCCTAATTCTCGGCAAAAATTAAATGAAGAGCAACCTCCCGTCAAGGACGAAGGGTTCAAAGCAACAAAGACAAAAGCAACCTTTCGACAAGGCCAAAAGGTTCGTGAAGAAGTAAAAAAAAAAGCAAACCTTTCCACAAGGTTGAAAGGTCCATAATAGTAGATTAAAGGCAAACTTTCTGACCCAGTCCTGAGCATGGAGTCGAAAAGAAGGCCGCCGACATCTATAAATAAGACACAAGGCGTCGTGTTTAAGGGATTCGAATTCTCTCATTCTAATCTTATATTTTCTTAGTCAAGTCATTGTAACACTAATTGGGTGTCAATTAATAAAACAGAGTTTATCATGAATATGAAGGGAAGTTTTGTGTTCTACCAGTTACTTTACTATTTTTCTTAAACTTTATTGGATTAACTATTAATTTCAGGTTCAATACCACCGAAAGGTTCTTGCCGACAAGTTCAACGCACTTCTTATTCAATCAGCTACTACAACTTTTGAAACCATCAACCTTACAACTTAAACCATTCGACAAGGTTGGTCATATAGGCTAAACGGCATTGATAACCTTCTGGAGTGATTGACTTTGAAACCCAAACATTTTGATTAGGACAAAAGCGCTTGTGCTCTTAAATATCAGTAACCTTTCGAAGGTATAATCCAAGTGGTCCAACCTTTCAATTAGACCAAGGACTGTCCTTTAAGTATAAATACATAGGTTTACAAGGTTTATTCCGTAAAAAAACTGTTCCATACCTTTCGACAAGGATCAAGATATTCCTTAAAAGTAATCTAACCTCTCGACAAGGTCAAAAGCTCCTGTATATCTACAAAGGAGTTTTATATCCTACTTAAACCCAAAGAAGGAAATCATCTTAACTTTTCAATAGGATAGAATCCGCCTCCTAAGGAGAAATTCAATCTAAACCCAGAAGAAAACTCATGAAGAGAATCCCACACTAACTCAATAAAGTCGGAAGATTTCATAACCAAGTACCTAAAACCTTTCTACGATGTCAAAAGGTATGATTCGAAAGATATTTATTAGTGAAAATACATAGGCAATCCTAAGGGTATCAAGCCCTTCATTTAAGTCAGTCTAACCACACTAGCTGGAATAACTTTGGAGTGTTGACAAGAAATCTTGCTAACATTTTTGGCGCCAAAAGGAGGGTCTAAACCTCCGACCTTATTGAATTCCCCACCTACTCTTTTATTTGGTTAAATCTCTTAAGGTTTACCAACTCCTCTTTTTGGACAAGAAATGATCTATTTTGGATAAATACTCGTAATTCTTCTGACTACATTTAAAGGATAAGGAATGGATTCAATGTTCGAAACAAGAGAAAGCTTTTGCAAAGAAAAATCGGTTCAAAGGTCCACGAAACCTCTAGAAATAAAATATAATCATCAAGTGGATTATAACCCATACTTAGTTAAAGAGCAAACCCTTCGGCTTCAAGCTTTACAGGTCATTAAGGGGAAAAGACTGATTATACCCTATGACCCTTTAAAATGGAGTATTACCCTATTCCATATGGGATCAACCCTAATCTTTTCACTCGAAAAGGAGAATTCGAGGAAAGAGAACCTATTTCTACAAATGAGAAGGACCATTCAATCATATTCCCTTGGGACTATCTTTGAAAGGAAATGATAAAAGATTATGACAGTTTTGCACATAAATGGAGTAAGATTATAAATGAGGATCACCATTTATGGGAAAACCATGAACGCATAGAAAAATCCACAACCGAAGAACTAAGGATAATAAAGGAATTACCAAGTGGAAGTATAAAGATTACCAAGAAATTTTTAACCAAAACCCTAAGATTGAAAGAAAGGCCCTTGAAAGAAGATCAACGGACAATGAAAAGGAAACCTACTCCTCGAGAATAGGTACTTGAACCAAGCCATAAAAAATTAAACGCCAGTCAAATACAGCTCAAAATTCAAGACTTCTTAAAGAATATAATCTTACTACCTCGATCGAAGACATCTATATCTGAACCAAAGAAGAACTGTATTATTGGCCTTCTCAGAAAAAGAAGCCAGGATTTGAAAGGAAACTTAAGAGATTATATTACAACTTTCATCCAATAAATGGACATGATACAAGTCAATATAAGGTACATGAAAAGATGGTCTTACACTTTCTAAGACAAGGAAAACTTAAACAGTTTGTAAAAGATTGAACAAGGTATGGAATAAAATATTCTATTCTCAAAATAAGAGAAGTCTATATGGTCGGGAGTAAAATTCTCCTTAAACTTTGACTACCTAAAGTGGTAGGCTACCAATAATGATAGAAAGCCCTTGGTCGCGCCAAGATGGCCAGGTCAAGGCACCTCCTGAAGGGAGGGCGTAAGCCTTCAGCTACGCCAAAGTCAGAAATGGCCAGGTTAAAGCAACATAAGCCTTTATCCACATAACGCTATGGCCATGATAAGGCGCCTCCGGTAGGGAGGACGGGTAATCCTTTGATCCCGCCATGATATGGCCTGGACAAGGTACCGAACAAAGCCTTAGCCGTGTCATGCTATGTCCAGGTTAAGCCGCCTCCTGGAGGGAGGTCGGGTAAGCCCATGGTCCCTACTTAAGAATAAGCTAGCCGAGCACACCAGAAACCTGGATGAAATGTCCAACGGAGTAAGAAAAGTCCCTGCCTGAAATGTGCAACCGCTAGAAATCGGCACTGCCTAAAATGGCAACTACTTAAATAAGCACAAGAATTGGACAAAAGATTCCCTACCTAAAATAGGCAAAAATAAACGAATAAAGAAACTCGGGCCCAAAAAGAAAAATCATGCAAAATATCATCAAAGCCTGAAGATGGCGCACTCGACAGAGAATCATAAAGAATTCACCGACTTCTCCTCATGAACATCTGCCAAATTGATTCTTTGGTCTTCGATTTCTTATTCCCATAAATTGTATTATGGTCTTTTATTACTTTTAGCCAGATTGATTCTCTGGTCTTCTATTACTTATTGCCAGATTGATTCTCTTGTCTTCTATTACTTATTGCCAGATTGGTTTTCTGTTCTTCTATTCCCAGATCGATTCTCTGGTCCTCTATTACTAATTTCCAGATTGGTTTCCTAGTCTTCTGATACTTATGGACAAAAATAGTCTTCTAGTCTTCTATTATTAATACCAGATTAGCAGATATGGTTTTGTAACCTCTTATCATTCATTACCAGAAAGGGTATTCTAGGTTTTAGGATTCTCGTATATATGAATTTCAAAATCTAATATCCGATTCTGGGTTCCGTGATACTCATTTCAAAATGTCACTATAAAAGCTCGAACATGGGTTTTGGGTCTTCCACATAAAAATGTTGTCATTTGAATACCCGAATCTGGGTTGTGAGTCATTATCATTCGCTAACATATTATACCTGAATCTGGATATCAAGACTGATGTTTAATTAAGCCGTAATCTAGGGACAAGGTTTTTTTATCATCTCAAGTACCTAAATCTGGGCCAAAGAATATTATCAAAAAGAACACTTATAATACTCTTCAAATGGGAAATTTGGGATTCTAACCATGTCAAAATAATATGTGAGAAAGTTACTACTTAAAAATTTCGAACATGAACACCTGAATCGAATTCTTTATTTAATGAAAGTTGTAATTTAACATTCATCACCATACGATAAGGTGGAATCTACAGACAACAAGTTTTATGCATTTCGAACAAGTGGAAGGAGTTAAATCCATGATCATTCTTACCATGGTTAAAGATGAGATATTAACATTTTGAATAAATTACTTTTCATGAAATTGGCAAGATGATTTGCTTATCTAGGCAAACGATATTCATAGATAAATACGTCAATATAAGGCTAACAATTAAAAAATATTGTTTGCTACATATTTCTCAGGGAAATCAGAGTGACAAGGGGTAACAAAAGATTCAGGAAGCACAAATGTCGCTAAATGAGTAATTCAAAGGCGCATTAAAAATTACATTACCGGATTATGAGTCAAGTGATATTTACAAAATTTCCATAATTTACGTAAGTGATGAAGTCATTTATAAACAATAAAATTACGTAAAAGATAGATTTACATGGCTCAAAATACATAAATTAAAAATCTTGAGTTGCTTTACTGAGAGCCTTCGCCACTGAAGGATTTACTACATGATTAATTGTTGGGCGGAGGACTTTCTTAAGATTTTTCTCCTTTCTCCTAATTATATTCTCATCGTCGATAGCTTCAATATTAGTTTTTAGGGCACGATTAAAGGCCCTATTTGCAGCTCCAATGGTTTTGTTTTCCCTTTCCAACCCAGCAACGCGCTTGTCGAGTAAAAAAATTATCATGCTCAAGATGTTCAACGTAATTATTCTTTTAGATGATATATCTTTATGCCACTTCACGGCTTCGCAGTTATTGCCGAAACGCTCAAGAAGGGCTTCCTCACGAGCTACGGTCTCACCACTTCTGCTTAATAACCTATCTCTGATAGCGTCAATGCGAGAAAGTAAATTTTGAGAACGATGGATCATAGCAGACTCTAGCTCCTATTTAAATCAAATTAAATGGAATGAGATCAAAATTGAGTTAAAAGGTATCTTTATCACAATAATAATAGATTACAACTCAAGTAACCACAAAGTTAAAAGGAACAACGAACGCTTTCATTACATCTAAAGTTGAGTGGCAACATTTCGACTTTTCCTAGAGTATTAGTGAAAAGTATGACTGTTGAGTCAAAAGGTATAGTAACTCCTTCAAGGGTAATGATTGGCGGACATTTACTATAATCCCATTTTCCGAAAGGTGGACTGTCGCGACCACAAATTTAATCGGTATGGAAAGTAATTTCTTTTAAGAAAGTTTCCATCTCTTCACCAAGAAAGTCAAAGCGAAGACGAGGGTATCCTAAATATAATCATTGTAAATCCCCAAGAAAGCAATATCTCGCTAACTTCAGAGTCTTTAAGAGCGGTGTATTTTTAGAGTAAAATGTTCTCAGGTTAACAAATTTACTTAGATGGTCTCTTGAGACGACACGAACTAAAGAACTGATATTTTGAAAGAGCACAGCAAAAAGAAGCTAAGTATAGGGAGCATTACAAAAACATGTATAAATAAACCGACTATCTACTACATATTAACAATTATTTATCAGGTTCATACAAAATGGACTAAATGAAAAACTTCGAAACAAATTTACACTTATAATACTTAAGATTTTCAAAGTAAAGATATTGTGGAATCGATCTAACCCGCGCTAAATTCCAGCAGGCCTCGAGATGCGGTTCAGAACCAAAGTCATCTAAGAATATGTTATGAAAACGTCTGAGTAGACCCCCGCTGAATTCGTCTAAATACGAAAAATCTATGATTGAGTGTCTGTAATATACTTTATGTAAAAAAAATTAATTAAAATATCTCTCTTTCATCATCTAGAATAGAGTTGTTAACTCTCTATTTTCCTTCAAGAAGGCATCGTATCAGGTACTTGCTTTCTTTAGTAAAGGAGCCACCCTCTTATATTTAAAATATGCTAAAGCGGAGGTATTCCAGTCTAGACTATGATATTTATAACATAGAGCATTGTGTTCCTTTATTAATTTGTCTAACTCCCTATATAATTTGTTAATCTCCTCCTATTTTATCTCAAGTTTTGTGCCATAGGGAAAGCTTCTTTATCTAAGACAGATAATTTATCACTAATTATTATCGAAGTGTAAGATATTTAAACAGCGAATTTCATACCTACGAAACTGAAATGGAATCTTAGGGCGCTTGTTCTTTCTCTTGAGGATCCTCGAGATGAATGGGAGTAGTTTCCTCATTTAGAAGGGTAGCTGGTCCAGGGGATGTTGGAGGCAAATCATTGCGAGGGGATGGCTCCTTTTCAGAAGATTTAGTTGGTCCATTGCCATCCTTTTCTGTGGCTCCTAAGGGACCCCCTTCATCTCCACCAAGGCCATGACCTCCAGAGGGGTTCTAATCATTATCATCATCATCTTCGCTATCCCAGTTAATCCCAGTATAATTATCATTTTTTCCTTAGGATCCTTATCTTTTTATCCTCCTCTTCAAAATCAGATTTAATGTCAAAGGAGGGGATATCAAAAGAAAGAGCTTCCTTGAAATTAATCATCCCCTTTTCAACTTCGGGCGTAGAACCCTGCCTAACTCGCTCAATTTTGTCCATAACTCTTTTGGCTAAAATTGGGTCAAGTGAAGGAAAACCAAAGTCAGGATATTTGTCAGGTTGTTGGCATAGGCGAGCATGAGGGCATCTTCATAATGACTCAGCATCATAGGCCCTAAGGTGGAGTCAGCGAACTTAGAAACATGCTTTTAGAAGTCAGAGAGGGTTTGAATAGCTAGCGTAAGTGAAGCTTTGGATCTCTTTAATTTATCTTTCAGTAAAGTATTCTTGGAGAATGAACGAGCTTTCTTGTCTTCTGAGTCTTTTAGGGTAAGCTCAATGTGAGTTTCCAATCAGAGGTAAGTTGAGGGGATCGCCCCTCCACTTCAAGGTCGACTTCAACCTTAGTAAGGGAAGCCTTAACTCGCTTCAACTCAGAGGAGGAATCATTTTGAGTGGCAATCAGTAAAGATATTTGATTTTTTAGGTCAGTATTTTCCTCCTGTGATGTAGAGGATCCAGAAAAGAGCCTGGAAACATGATGGTTTAGAGAAATCCAGTTCCGTGAAATCTACAACAAGAGAAGAAACAAAAGTTAGCAATTGGAAAGATCCAATAATGATAACGGCAGAGAAGAAGAAGTGAAAGAATCTGAATGAAAGATTAGCTCGACGAGTTCATCGAAATTAGTTGGAGGGGAGCGGAAGATGGCGAATTCGAAAGGGCATGTGACTTAAAAGAAGTCTCAAGAAGAGCAAGTTGCATCTATTCTAGTGCATCTGGACAGTATGAAATTGTAATATGCGGAAAGGGAGCAGGTGCAGATGGAGTTGGCTACACTATGTTTTTTGGAGCTTCAATAGTTGGGCTCTTTGAAGCTTTCTCAAGATATATAAGCTCTTCTTCCTCCTCCATATTGGTGATCTTTGCTACTTTAGCTGGAGGAGCATCCTCAGGAAGCATTGTCAGTTTTCTTTTTGAAGATCTCTTGGAACCAGCAAAATCCTTTAAGACTAATGTAACATACAAAGATGATGAGGGAGGAGTAGTGTCACTTGAAGAAATGACGGCGTTGGAGGGAGCTAAATCAAATTAAAACAGATATAAAATCGGTCAAAGCAATTCAAAATTTCTATGGACAAAACGACGAGAATACTAAGCTAATGGTATACCTGAAATGTCAAATGAATGGGTGACAATGAAGTAAAATGTTCAGCACCGCCTAAGGAAAAGAAGTGTTTTCCTCGAGAATTGTAGTTAAATTGTTCTTGAGCTGTAGTTAAAGAATCGATGATTCTTTGGTCTACATCACTATATGTCTTAAGAAATTCACTTGAAAAAGATCACAAATTAGTTCACAGAAAACATAGAGATAAATAAGGATGGCATTGAAATAGACTCACGAGGAAAGGCAAAGGCCCCATAGACATCCGTAAATCACTTAACAAGAAGAATTGGTTCTCTAAATCCTTAAACATATTGATTTCTTCTAATATCAGCTTCTTATATACGTTAACTCTGAAGATTTGCTTGTTAGATTTGTTTAACCTTGCCAGTTTGGTCAAGAAGGTTAAAACTTCAGGGTTGAGCAAAAAAGTCCGGATTCTAGTGCCAACATCTAAAGGGATAAAAGATGGGTATATACATTGGGGTAATGTTCTATTGAAGCAACTCTAGTATAAGACAGAAAGGAGAGCAAGAATCCAGGAAATGGAAGAAAGCCACCATGCCATATGTGGATGGCCGTGTATGCAAAATACCCTTCTGGAGGGTTGTCTATGATGTCGGTGGATTTAGGAGGGATGACTTCAATGTCGGTGATGCCAAAGTTCTTTAGTATGGCATCTACTTCACTCTGAGACTCAATGGAAGAGTGCTTAGAAGTGGCTTCAATCTTTGAAGAGCTCATGGTTCTGCTAGGTGAAAACATTTTAATTAAAAACCTTTGATTAATTATAAGTTTAGGAAGCAAAAAAAATAGTAAATAAATTTCGAAAGTAAATAAGTTTGCTTAGATAGCTTAAGCATGAAAACAGGCACAAAGCTTAAAAAATGATGCAAAAGTTTCAATCAAAACGTTAACGGTTTAAGCTCTCGACAAAATTGAAATGTTTACATTTTAAGCTTTTGACGAAGTCGAAAGGTTTATAATAAAAGCTTTTGACGATGTCGAATGGTTAACAATACAACTTTCGACAATGTCAAAAAGAATAATGACTTTGCATTAACTATTATACCTAAACAATATTTAAAAGTAAGTAGTAACTTCCTCAAACTATCGACAAGGTCGAAAGCCAAAGGTGAAATATTAACCCATTCACTACCTTTCGACAATGCATAAGGCTCTATGGATACATGGACCTATTCCATGTGTAACATAAGGTTGAGTGGCAAGACCTTTCAAAATGATCAAAATTAATAACCTAAAAATTCCAAAGTTAAAAAAGATATGGATATTGTTGATGTTGTCGAAAAGTCTAGTCAAAATTAGCAAAACACGTCATATCCATTGAAGTCGAAATGTTTCAAGTTTGACTCATACGTGCTTAAAACATATCGACAAGGATGGACAAAGGCAAATCTAAGATTGAAGAATTTCAACCTTATTGACAGCAAATAGTCGAAAGGTTCAAACTCTTCAACTTTGTCGAAAGCCCGTTGCCAAAAGGTTGCACCATTAATTTACCTAACATTCCGACAACGGTAAAAAATTGGCATCAAAATACCTTCGAACTCCATCGAAAGGTACAAAAAGCGCAAATCAGATGTTGCCACCTCGATCTCTTTCAAAGGGGAAGGAAAGTCATTTTGCATTGCCAAATTGTATACTCGTGGTTCCTAAGTTATCATATCGGGTTTAACTAAACCCCAACCCAATAATAAATGCAGTTTCAAATTTTTCTTGAGAAACAATAAAAAGAAACCCGTTAACAAAACTACTTTCTTCTGGAATCGATCTAATTCGATTCCAAAGAGGAGTACAAATTATCAATAGGTAAAAAATATTAGTTAAAAGCTGAAAGCTAAATATAGAGACTTTGATTTTAAGATTAAACACGATAAGGGGATTTTCCTTTACAAAACATCACCAACTTAAAAATCCAAAGCCATAGATGGGTGTTGTTAGAAACCAATTTAGAGAAAAAAATTCAGCAAACCAAATCAAAATCAGGTTTTGATTTTGGGTTTGGGAAACTGGAAATTTAAATGAAAGCTAATAAGAGTTAAAAAATTAGAGTAAGATTTATGAAGCGAATTCAAGAAATACTGTGTTGTTGCAAATCGAGATTCGGAAAATTTTAGGAATTCTTTTACTTGTATATGGTGATTTTATTTTCAGGTGAAAGAGGGAGAAAGAGAAGAAGCGCGCTATATAAGAAAAAGTCGTCCAAATTCTCGATCGTTGGATTAGATTTGAGTGAACGCTTCAGATCAACGTGGGAAGTCCAGGAGGCGGATTTTTTTTACAGCTTTCGACAAAGATGACTTGGAAAGTCAAGAGCATCCCTTCTGGGAGGGCAAATGTTACTCAAAAAATGCACCTTTCGACTAAGTCGGAAGGTCTTTCAGCAAAGACTAAAGATAAGGAGTTCAGATCAAACCTTTCAAAGGAGTCGAAGGGATGAAGTCAATTGTGTATAGCAGTTCTAGACCTTTCGAAAGAGTCGAAAGGTTTCATCTCTCAGCATTCAAGGAGTTCTTACCTTTCAAAGAAGATGGAGAAGATAAAACAATTGCAAGAAACTCTATAATGACCTTTTCAAAAGCATAAAAAGCCTTTCGAACTAGTTGTAACACATCCAAGATACCTTTCAACAATGTCGAAAGGTTTATGAAGAAAGCAACAGTCATAAGTTCGCAAAGAACAATAGACAGACTTTTGACAAGGTCGAAGGGAAGCCTAACTCTCGGTAATAATCAAATGTAGAGAAACTTCCATCACGGTCGAAGGGTTTAAAACAACCAAGACAAGAGCAACCTTCTAACGAGGCCGAAAGGTTCATGAAGACAAAAATAAAAGCTAACCTTCCACAAGGTTGAAAGATCCATAATAGTAGATGAAAGGCAAACCTTCCGACCCAGTCGAGAGCATGGAGTCGAAAAGAAAGCCGTCGGCTTCTATAAATAAGACCCAAGGGATCTTGTTTGAGGGATCCAAATTCTCTCATTCTAATCTTGTACTTTCTTAATCAAGACATTGTAACCCTAATTGGGTGCCGATATGGGGATTTAATAAAATAGAGTTTATCATGAATACTAAGGGAAGTCTTGTATTATATTAATTACTTTACTATTTTTCTTAAACTTTGTTGGATTAACTGTTTATTTCAGGTTCAATACCATCGAAAGTTTGCTGCCGACAAGGTCGACAGCACTTCTGATTCAATTATTACTACAACCTTTTGTTACCTTCAACCTTGTAGCTTAAACCATTCGACAAGGTTGGTCATATAGGCTAAACAACATCGATAACCTTCCGGAGTGATTGACTTTGAAGCCCAAACCTTTCTATTAGGACAAAAGCACTTATGCTCTAAAATATTAATAACCTTTTGAAGATATACTCCAAGTAGTCCAACCTTTCAACTCGACCAAGGACTGTCCTTTAAGTGTAAATACGGGTTCACAAGGCTTGTTCTATAAGAAAATGTTCCATACCTTTCGACATGGATCAAGATACCCCACATAAGTAGTCTAACCTCCCAACAAGGTCAAGAGCTTCTATATATCTACAAAGGAGTTTGATACCCTCCTTAAACCTAGAGAAGGCAATCATCCTAAACTTTTAATAGGATAGAATCCGAACTCCTAAGGAGAAATTCAAGGGAATTCAAGTTAAACCTAGAAGAAAATTCTTAAAGAGAATCCCACGCTAACTCAATAAAGCCAGAATATTTCATAACCAAGTGCCTAAACCTTTTGACGATGTCGAAAGGTGTGATTCAAAAGATATTTATAAGTGAAAATACAAAGGCAATCCTTAAGGGTATCAAGCCCTTCATTCAGATCAATCTAACCACAGCAGCTGTAATAACTTTGGGGTGTTAACAAGAAATCTTGTTAACAGGGGTCATACGAGTTATCATATATTCAAAGCACATGGATGGGTGATAATGAGTATTGTGTAATGGATGCTATGGTTGCTATGGTTTTTTTGGCTGCTTTGTAAGCTATCATTTGGAGATATCAATGGCAGTAGGCAATGGAGATGGGAATACTAGGAGATCTGATATCCTTATTTTGAGTAGTATACCTTTTATGACGTTGAAGAGTAGCATATTATATCGTTATGTGCTAACTCTTTTGTAGATATGTTTTGTGTACCTTTATTCTTTACTATATTTACCAAAATAGTATTTTGAGATTCATTTACTATTCACAGCAGATTGTTGGCTGACCTAAGGTGTTATGCTTTGCCTTTTGTTTTGTGGGTACTCTTAAATGAGTAGACTAGGTAGTCGGTCTAGGTGATGTAGTAGCTGTTCAGAGGACGAGCTGGATGGAGCTATGTCGTATTATATACTTATATGGATTTATATGCTTTTTCCGCTGTGTAGCACCGAGGAGCCTTAGCAGTGACTGCTTATTTGCTTGTATTTAAGATAGTTGTTGAGTTTCTCTCCATTGTATAAACTCTATGGCTATTGATGTATAACTCTATGGATCTTATACTCTGATGAACTGTTCATATTGTTATTACCGTCTTTTTTGTTATATATGTGATATTTATATTTTATCCACGCACTTTGAGATATACATTAGGTTATATGTTATGTTTGTTATTATTAATCTTGTAGATCGTCCTATATCGGCCGGGCACAAATGTAGCGCACTATTTATATATTATTAGTGCTTGTGGTATAGGACAGTCGTCACATTAGGTATCGGGGCTTTGGTTACACAATTAACCAGAGTTGATTCTGATTCAGTAGAGAGGGAATGTGCTATCGCCTTAGGTTGGATCCATAGTGTATATATACGAGATAGTGCATACTTGTTATATATTTTGGTTTTCAAGACTATATAGTAATATATTAAATAGTATAAGTCGCATGCATATGAGCACTATAGACATAGTTTTCTTTATGAGAGACTGGTCATTTTTGTTATAGATAGAATGAACTGGCATACAAGAAATACTATGAGATCTGCTTCAAGATTTGAAGAAGGAGTAGGATTAGGATCTACTATGTCTGATAATCATGTTATGTTTAATACTACGACGGTGATGATAATGAGGAATGATCTTGGTATGGCTGTTAGTAGAGGTGCTCATTTGCAAGTGCCTAGGGAAAAATTTGCTAAGTTGAGCAATGATTACTCTACTTACGGAGGAAATCCATTTTATGAAACAAAATCGGCTATAGAAAGATTGGGTTGATACTTTTGAGCGCATCTTCAGTGATATGAAAGTGGATGATGCTATGAAGAGAAAGTTAGCTTCTAGACAACTTCAAGTGTGGGCCATTAATTGGTGGAATGTCATGACTATTACTATGCTTGAGGATCGGTTCAGTTGGGAACAGTTTAAGACAAGGTTTGAGGAGAAGTTCATTTCGGCTGCTCAAAAGTTTATAATGTTTAGGAAGTTTGTTGATCTCAAGCAAGGAGAGATGTCATTTTTTGAATATATGGTATAGTCTGATGTTTTTTTAAAGTATGGATGTCATTCATTGACACTCCATTGAGGAAGAATAAAAATTTCACCACTGGTCTAGATGACAATCTTGGAGAGAAATTGGTAGACCACATTGATGAGCCGTTTGAGAAGCTTATGGAGAAAACATTTTGTCATGAGAATCTGTATCCTAAGGCTAGGACATCTATGGTGTTTCTACTGAAAAGGAAGTTCCAAAAACACAACAAGGTGGTGGAGGCAAAAAGAAATGGAATAGAAAAAGAAAACAGACTCAAGGGAAGAATTGCCAAAAGAAGGGTAAGTGGGAACCTACTTGTTATGGGTTCAACGAGAAAGGTCATTTAATCAAGGACTGCAAAGTGAGCGATAAGAAGAAGTGCCACAATTGTAATAAGCCTGGACATTTGAAGAACGATTGTCTAGAATGGTGAAGGATAAGCATGTTGAAAAATGTTTGCTTTGAACGCAATCCCGATTTCATCGAGTGCTCCCTCGATGAAGGAGGAGGGGAAGAGAGTCGTCATTTAAGGCATGCTTTCTATTTTTGAAGTTCCTGTTTGAGTTTTATTTGATATCGGGGCTTCACATTCATTCATATATAGTGATCTAGCAGATAGATTGGGATTGAGACCCGAGATAGTATACTTGCCATTGATCGTGATGAACCCTGTTGGATGCTCTACAATCCTTACATAGTTTGTCGTGGCATAGTGTTATCGACTCATGGACGCTCTTTTTTTGCGTTTTCTTTAGTTTGAATTTCGTTGGGCTAGGGATTATCTTGGGAATGGACTAGCTAAAGAGGTATGCGGCTGTAGTGGATTGCAAGAAGTTGTTAGTGACAATCGAAGACGTGGAAGGGCGAATGGTAGTGATTAGCTGCCTACAAGAGGATGAGGTGATGGTTAGCTTTCTATATTTTGCTGAAGTACCATAGGGGGTTATCATCCATCCCGATCACGAGAGATTATCCGAATGTTTTTGAGGAAGTGACTGTATTGCCGCCGCATAGAGAGATTGATTTTTGGATAGATTTAATGAAGAAAGCCAGACATATAGTTATGCCATTGAGGTATATGGCACCTAGAGAGCAGAAGGAATTAGAGGTGCAAGTGAATTACCTATTAAGGAGAGGGTACCTTAGAAGAAGCATATATGAGTGGGGTAAGATAGCTCTTTGAGGTTGTGTGTGGATTATCATGAGCTGAATAAAGTAATGAAGAAGAACAAGTATCCACTCCCACGCATTAATGACTTGTTTGATCAGCTCCACGGTGCTAAGGTGTGCTCTCAAATGATTTGGCAATGGGATTTCAACAGTTGAGAGTAGCGAAAGAGAGTGTGCATATTATTGTGTACGTCATCAGGTTTCTATGATTGGTTGGTGATGCCATTTGGATTGACCAATGTCTAGCATACTTTGTGGATCTCATGAATCAGGTTTTCAGAGTCCAGTTGAACAAGTTTGTTCTTATGTTTGTAGATGATATTCTAATCTATTCTAGAACTAAAGAGAAGCAGAAGACACACTTGAAGATTGTTCTAAAGATATTAAGGAAGCACAAGTTGAAAGTGAAATTCTCTAAGTGTCACTTTTGGAGCGAAGAAGTAAGATTCTTGGGTCATTTCATTTTGGACAACGTATAGCAGTGGATCCTGTGAAGGTGGCAGCGGTCCAAAATTGGAACCAACCCAAGAATGCTATAGATATGAGGAGTTTCCTAGGACTGGTGGGATACTATAGATGCTTTATCAAGGATGCTAGTGGAACCATTGACAAATTTGACGAAGAAGAATTAGGCTTTTATATAGGATGCAAAGTGTGAGCATGCATTTATGATTCTGAAAGAGAGGTTGATGAGTGCACCAGTGCTGACTATTCCAAGTGGAAATGAGGAGATGACGGTATATACAAATGCCCATAGTACTGAATTGGATGTTGTATTGATGCAGAAAGAAAGTTGATGCCTATCCTTGTCGACAGCTAAAACTATATGAAAGAAATTATCCAATCATGTTTGGAATTGGCGGTGATAGTTTTTTCTTTGAAGATGTAGAGGCATTACCTGTTGGAAGAGAAATTTTACTTATTTACAGACCATAGATCCTTTAAGTGCCTTTTCTATCAGAAAGATCTCAACCTTCGCCAACAATCGTGGTTAGAGTTCTTGGCCCCCTATGATTTTTGTATTACCTGTACACTAGAAAAAGGGAATGCAGTTGCAGATGCATTGAGAAGACATTCTAGTTTGGGATGAACGTTCTTTGAATGGAAGAAAATTTAGTATATTGTTGGACATGATTTCAGGCCACATTACGAGCTGGAACCAGAGATGTTAGCTAGTTTGTCAACCAGATCTGTTCTAGTTGAAAGGATTGGTGCTAGACAAAGAGATGCTAGGTTGGTGAAGATCATAGCGAAGATGGTAGAAAGAGTGGAATCTAAAGGCACGAAGCAATATGAACTCGAACTGAGAAGGTTGGCTTCGTTAGAATGGAAGACTGTTTGTTCCTGATGTTGATGGATTAAGAAATGAAGTGTTACAAGAGTATCATCATTTTAGGTTGACTATTCATCCTGGTGGTAACAAGATGTACCGAGATACGAAACAAACTTATTACTGTGAAGATATAAAGAGGGATGTTGGGCATTCATCTTGAAGTGTATGAACTGCCAGTTGGTAAAGGCAGAGCAGAAGAAACCTAGTGGACTATTGAACCTGCTAGAAATTCTTGAGTGGAAATGGAAGCATGTATCGATGGATTTTATTAATGAACCACCAAGGACTCAAGCAGGAGTGTAACGACCCATTATTTCGCTACTTCGAAAATGAGAGATTTCATTTATTTTTAAATTTAAAAAAGTTTAAAACTTAAATAAATATGTTGTATATAATAAATAATAATATAGAAATTATTTATTCTTATAGTTAATAATCTATAAAGTATAAATTTGGATTTTAGAACAAACCAGCAAAAGTTAAGTTTCATTAAAAATAAATAAAAGCTTAAATAGATATGTTTAAATTTTTGTTTGAAAAGATAAATCTTATTTAAAACATCTAATAAAGATAATAAAAGAAAATTAATATATTTAGAAGTATGTTAATAATCGGTTTACAAAAATAACCAAATTTTGTCGCATTTTGTCAGTTTTACATACACTATAATATTAGATATTTGATATTATTTGAAAATAATTTTAAAATATAAATAGACATGTTTTGATTTATTTAAAAGAAGTAAAAAGTTCACTTTTAAGTTCGTTTATTTGAATGTATAATTTAACAAAAACGTTAAATTTTGACTATAAAATATATCAACAAAAACTCCGTTTTTGATCAAAACAAGTTGTCATCAAGTTGTTGCAGCATGATATGTTTTCTAACACATATATAAAACTTTACATACTTTTAAAACACGTTACATTTAACATATAAGACAAAATATTTATATTAGGAAATTTCAAAAATATTTATATAAAAAGTGAAACAACATGATTTGCCTAATTAAATTTTATTTTAAATCTTTATAAACAACATCATCACATATATATCATGTCTCATTAATGGGATGTTATGTTTATGCATGGAAAAGGAGAAAAATGTAGTTTATGTATTTTTTAAGTTATGGAAAATTAACCAAATCATTACCTAAGGATTAAAACATATCTTCTCACCATTAATTCAAGTCTCTTCATGCATGGAAACTAAGCAAATTAATATTTAATCATTTGTAAATTAATAAAACAAGGCAAGCATCATTACATAAATCAAATCATGACATCTTTCACCATAAATGCACGTTATCATGTTAAGCAAAAGTCAAAAAGTAAGGCAAGGGTATTTAAGACATTAGCCACCAAAATTCCACTTATAAATACAAGCCTAAACCTCTTCTTTCTTCACTACATTTTCATTCTACAAAATTCTAAACTTCATTCTCTTCCTTTTCCATTACCTCCTCCTTCTTCCTCCATTTCCTTTCACCACCTCAACTAAGCACCACTTCACCATCACCATTAATCCACCTCCTCGGCCAACAACCTCCCAAAAATCCACGACCATGCTCCATCACCACCAACCCGAGCCACACATTCACCTATCCACCTCCTTAAATCCATAAACCCACGGCCAAGACCATCTCCACCAAGGCCGAGCCTCCCTACCCCCTTTACCTACCTCCATCACCACCTACCCCCCTCAAAACCCATGCACCCAACCCATGCCCTCCTACCCAAGTCCATACCGCCTCTAAAGCTCATGCACCCACTAATAAAAAAGAAAAGAAAAAAAGAGAAGGAAAGAAAACGACGAAATTTGAGATGTTTGGAAATAGCACATTAGCTCGAGAGACGGGTATCTCACGTAAAAGATTGACAGAGTGGAAATGAAGGTGAGAAAAATTCTCACCGCTATATAATTTATATTGATTTTTGAGTTGATTTGCTATGATAGATATCACTGTTTTATGATATGGATGTTTGAATAATTGTTTGAATATTGGATAACCCATAGTCATGTTATGACATTTATCGTACTATACCGGTATTGAATATGTTAATGTCATATTATTGTTTGTATGGCTGTGATGTTAACATGGACATCAAATTTCTAATATTTTTGATTAATTAATCTCTTTGTTAAATAAGACCCAATTTTGATGATATGATGTACTTTGGAAAAATAAGTCTCTTTTCTATTGCAATTGAAATTAAAGTAGAAATAAAGGAAAATTTGAAATTAGATGTGAAATTGAATTTGAAAAGGATAGCTAAATTGAAATTGAAATTTAGATGAATTAGTGAAATTGAAATCGATTTTGAAAATTGAAAGTGAGATTAAGCTTGAAATTGAAATTAGAATTGGAATCAGATCTGAAATCTAAGTTTTAATTGAGCTTAATTTGAAGTAGAATAGAAATTGAATTAAAACTGGAATTTAAAATTTAATATTAAAATAATAGGAATATAATAATACTTTAATATAAAAATATTGAAAATACATTTTGTATACTTTATATAGTGAAAATATTAATTCAAAATGATTTGTAATGATTTTATAAGTAATAAAGTTCAATTTGAATAGATTATTTCAAGTGTTGAAAAATATGTTAGAATTAGGCGTGTCGCGCCACCGCAGTTCGCGATTTCGCTTCGAAAAGTTCAAATGAGTGTATAGAGTGGAATATAGCTTGGAATACTTCGAGATAAGAAAATTCTGGACTATTATATCCATATCTTCTAAACGAAGAAAGTAAATCAAAATATCATTAAGTATATTTCGAAGTATGTCCTAATCAATTTTCTAGAAAAATCGCGCTAGTGCGGTTAAGTGACCATAACTGGAAAATCTATTTAAATGAATATTTTTAATTATAGAAAATACATAATAAATTTGATAAATCTATTTAAATAGTTTAGAAGAGATTTGAATTGGAAAATATGAATTTTCAAATATTAAAAAGTTGATTAAATCAAATAAGCTTACATAGCACTTTCCGCCGCACTTTTATGTTGCGAATTCTATAACCTTTTGAATATAAGTTTAAACATAACGATATTTCCTAGAATCAATTATGAATGTTTTTAAAGGAATAATAAGTAATGTAAAAATGATTTGGAAGTTTTAATAGGAGTTTGAATAAATGGTTTAGATGAATTGTTTATACCACTTAAAAAAAAAGTGAAGAATATTGAATATAATAACAAACTGAGTATACGGAAACGACTAGTACTTTTGTCCCGCCTGCGAGATATAAGAAGATAAAACAAGATGTTTAGCTAAGGTTAAGATGGAGCAACCAATGCCCTGAACTTACCTGGCTCATGTTTTCTCTTTTTAGGCGAGGAGTGGAGTAGATAGAAAGGAAAGCCCGGATGCTCTGAAAGATCATATTTAAGTTTTTTCAAGATAAAAAAACTGGGATCGGATTTGGGTGATTCCTATCCGAAAATTCCTTCAAACTAATTTTCAAAATAAAACATATTGAAGAAAAAGATAGTTGAAGAAAAGATCTTCATGATGCAGGATTACTTACCACTAGTCCCTGGAAGTGAAATTTACCATATTTAAGGTGGCGGTAGTGCTCTGTTATGAAAATCTTCGATTTGCAAGGATATGATTTGATGTTAAGAAAGAAATCTTTGATTTAGATTTAATGGATAATTTGGGAATATTGTCCCTAAGTTAAAAGTTATAACTTAAATGAAAGAAATCTTTGATTTAGTTTTAATGAATGATTTGGGAATTGTCCCTAAGTTAAAAGTTATAGCTTGAATATAAGAAATCTTTGATTAAGATTTAATGAATTATTTGGAAAGGTTTGCCTACGTAAAAGAGAAATTGATTTGAAATTATTCCAGGATTTAAAAAAGGTTTAAATAAATCAAATGATTTAATAAATAAGGCTTAACGATTGCATATACTCTTGAAAAGAAAATGGAACAAATTGAAGAGAATATATCTAAGAAAGATATTTGATTTAAATAAAAAGATTAAGTAATTGATTAATGATTGATATCCACATATGAATTTAACATCTTTTAAAGCGATGATTGGTTTCGAAGGAACCGAGGTCGAATTTGGGTGATTCCTATCCGAAAACCACCTCGAACCAATTTATGTGTTCGAAGATTGTAGATAATTGAAGACGGAGATATTGAGACGAATAATAACCTGGGACTACTTGTTAATTAATTGGGGATAAACTCCCGATTCACTATATTGTAGTTGTTGTCTCTTTGTTATGAAAAACCTCAAAATCACAAGGGCTTCTCGCCTAGTAATGGCCGAGAAAAGTTCCTTCGGTTATGCTCGATGTAGAACAAACATGTATGGAAGAATGTCTGAACTTGCATTCCAAATCGTAATGAGTGATCTCTATAAAAGTATATCAGTCGACGGCGGAGAAGACACCTTATCTTAGCTTAACACCCTTTCTCGAGACATACGAGCTCAGGAAGTTATACAATTTATAGAAATTAGTCATGTGAATGTGGAATGGCAATGTGGCACTCAAAGTGTAAGAAGATGTGCTATGTGAAAAGGTAATCGTAGCCTCAAGCCTCATCAATCGGAAATGACTGAAACAGGGTTAAATGTAGCATGGCTAAGTGGGTCATTCCCAATTAGGGTAAGGTCATTCCCTTCTAGATATATTTCTTCCTGTTATGATGTTGGGGATGTAAATTAATGTGGTTTATATGCTAGAGCGTGCTTGGTTAAAGGTCGATAACGACCGGAGGATGATATATTGGGTACTATCTAGTTACAGAGATAGGCATGTCTTATGTTGGTAGAGGATCCTTTGTGATGGTCCTCGGTACGTTCCTCTATAGATGTACTGCTGAAAGGTAGTTCCTTCACCTGGTTATTTGTATGGAAATCCATTCTCTAATAAGAACCTATGATTTTGTCTGTAGAGCCTAGTATGTTGGAATTTAATAATGGTAACAATTTCGGCTAAGATTAATAAGTTTATTTGAAAATGTCTTCAAACGATGTCATTAGAAATAATATCAAATGTTTTGATATATAAAAGTGTTTTGGTTATCATAACATAAAAACCTGTCCGTGTTTATGTGTGGGCGTGGTCTTAGAGACACTCTTTCTTTTCAAAGGATTTTATTTAAAGGCTGATATATGACAACTGTCATTTATTATTGAGTTTTTCTCACGCTGGTTTATCAAGCCTGATCTGGGTATTTCCAATACTCGGATCAGATCTGAGTAGTTTTAGGTTTAGTGATGACAGTTAGAGTTTCCAAAAGAGAGCTAGATATATTCATCTACATATGGACATATTTTATTATCCGTTGTGGTTTGTTAGTTTTAGTTTGATGTTGTCAGCAATTGTAAGGGCATATGTTTATAATTGTCCAAACTGAATTTAGGTTAAACTCTGATATATGTATTTAAAAGTTTTCTGCTATAACGATATTGTTCAATATTATATATTATTCCCTTCGTGTGAGATTTTATTCTGTCTATTTTCTTTATTACCCTTCATGTTCTGTCTTTTCGTGCAATTTGAGCTGGACTTGTGTGGTATATTGTCGATTCAAGGGTTTTCTAAAAACAGTCTTTGAAATTTGGTATCAGAGCTGAAGGTTAAGCAAGAACCTTGGCTTTGGTAGGGTAAATACTCATCAGAGATAGGGTTAGTAATACCATAAGATGAGTAACTCATTATAGATAGGGTTAGTAACACCCTAGATTGAGTGAGAGTATTATATATGAGCGTGTATTTGATAATGTTATATATAAAGGTTTTGTTTTGAAAAATTGGTAAATGAAATAATTTTACCTAGTAATATATTTTGATTACAAAGTATACGTTCTGAAAGGTTATATAGTTAGAAATCAAGATCAGTGAAATTTAAATATGAATATCTTGTGATTAGAATTTCACAGTTTGACCATAAGGTGTTTCATAAAGATAATCGATAATTATGAAATCTTATAAGGTAATTAAGGTCTTTAATACTTATTCCAAAATTGTAAATTAAGAAATGATAATGTTAAGTTACTATTATAAATTGATCGATTATTTAATTTAAAAGTTAAAGTACAAATATCTTGTGAATTAAGTTTCACGATTTGACTATAAGGTATTCGATTATAAGATTGGTCTAAGAAATGAAAATATAAGATAAAAATGTATTTAACAAATAGGAAATGGTTATGTAAG
The DNA here is from genome assembly GCA_030765085.1 of Allium cepa. Classification (NCBI taxonomy): domain Eukaryota; kingdom Viridiplantae; phylum Streptophyta; class Magnoliopsida; order Asparagales; family Amaryllidaceae; genus Allium; species Allium cepa. Next base: position 351,686,191 of record CM060928.1, read on the forward strand.
AGGAATGAGAACTTAAAATTCGAGTAATTTAAAAGAAATGTGGTAATTTAAATGAAGTTAATTAATATAAGATGAATTCATAAAAAAAAAATTATAACATAGGTTTTATAAACTAAATTAATCTCTAAAGGATTTTGAAAAGGGTATTATTTCAAATAAAAAGAGATATTTTATGATAGCTAGTTCGAATGGCTTGAAAATAAACTAAAAATGGATAAAAGTTCAAATGAGTGTATAGAGTAGGATATAGCTCGGAATTCTTTGAAATAAGAAAATTCCAGACTATTATATCTATGACGACCCAAAAATTTTAACATTTGAAATTGAAATATTTAATTTACTTTAAATATTTGAATGATATTTTAACTTGAATTTCAAATATCAGAATGAATTTGGCAATTTAATTATTGAATTTAATTTATTGAATTTGGGTAAATATTATATCTTTAATTTTAAGATGATTAAAAATAATTCAAAGGCTTAGAAAATCTATAATGATAATACTAAAGATAATGGAAGCTTTAGAATTTAATTTGGAAATGTTTTGTTTAGTTTTGAATTTATATTATTTAAATCGATATTTAAAAATAGCATTCCGAGGCACAGTCTCGGATTTCGACGAAACTAGTTCCATGTGATCCGTAATATTGTATTATTATCGGATTTCAATTTTCGTTGCATTCGGAGTTGTCGTGTGATCGTATGATTGATAAACACGCTGAAAATTAAATCGAAATTTAATTCAATAACTGGTTCAAAATGCTATCTTCTCCATACGACCAAATTTCGACTCGAAACCTTTTCCAATGCGTTCAGAATAGGGGATTAACATTATAAATGCCTAGCGGCATGCCTTGATTGGAGATTGAGATTGTAAGTTGCGAAATTGATACGATTTGGATTTAAGTTTAAATTTGAAATTACTATATACAGTGTTTAATATAATATTGTTTTCATAAGGCAAGTGACACGTTGTTTCGATTCGCCAACACTTGGCAAATATTTTAACACGCGTTGAAAAAAATTTCTTAGCCCGTTCAAAAAACAAAACAAATAAAAGTCATTTTCGTTCTCAGAAAAAAAATCGAAAGCTTAAATAAAAAAAAGGGATGCCGCATCCTCCTCGTCTTCTCGAATAAACAAATCGATCGATCGAACTCGATCGAAAATCAAAAACCCAAATCGCAGTAATATAATGAAAACCTAGTTTGATTTTTCTTTTCATCGAACTCTGGAAATGCACGTGGACGCGGCGCTCGCAAGTAGGAGGCGGCGATGCTAGATGGATCGCCGTTCGATTTTGGGGTCGGCATCGCGAATAGGGTCAGCGAAAAGGAATTTGTTTAAAATTAGAAGTATTAGTTTCAAATCTAAATTTGTTAGTTAATTAAATTTATTAAAGGGAATAGGTTTTAAGGAATTTAATTATCGGTTTAAATTAAATAAATCTATTAAATGGAAATTTATTATTCGGTTTATTTCGAATATTAACCAATTATATAATGTTTGTTACAAGGTTTAAAAAAAATCAAGCTGGAAAGGGAAATGGGTTGCATGCATAAGCAAAGGTGAGATCTTCTCACTCAAATTATAATAATTGAAAATTTCAGTTATTGATTGATTGTTGAATTATGAGAGTTGAATTTAAAATTGTTGGTTGTGTGTTTGGATGATAAATTATTATCAGTTGTATCGAAATAGACCCTATGCGCCGCATAATAGCGGATGATATTCTATTAAACCCATATACCGCGATATTCCACCTCGAAGTGGAATTGTTATTATATATTTATTTGAAGTTGTTGATTTCCCACATTATATAGCGGATGAGATCCTATGCGTCGCATAATAGCGGATGATATTTTATAAATCCCATATACGCGATATTCCACCTCGAAGTGGAATTGGTACTTAATTGTTGTGTTAACGTCTATGGATGCAGGGAAAACAGGTTGGAGGGATCCAACTGGATTCCTCAAATATTTTAATTTGTTTCAATATTATGCGTTGATTTATTTAAAATCTGTGTGTGATTATATTGTGATTGAAATCGTTGAAGGCTAAAATTTAGCCGAATATATTTTTGGTATCGTAAGGTACCAGAAATAAACAAAATTGGATTTTTAAATTTAAGTGGAAAATCTATAGTGAAATCTTATTGAATGAATTCCAAAAAAAAGGGAAAAAGATTTAATAAAGGAATTCTTAGTAATATTATTTAAAGTTGAAGGATTTATTTTAAATTCGATTTTTAAATAGTTTTGAAAGAGATAAAGGAATTTATTTTTAAAGGCAATAAATTTGTAAATCAAATTAAAAAATTGATTTGGTGTTTTAAAATAAATCTTTGGGAAATCAATTTGGAATTTGATTTGGTGTTTAAAATAAAATTTGAAATCAAATTGGAAATTGATTTGGTGTTTGTAAATGATTTTTAAAATCGATTTAAAAATCATTTATCAGCAAATATTTAGGAATTTAAATGCACAATGGGAATTTGAAAAGGAAAGGGAAATTTGTTTAAAAAAATAAATATCGGTTTATTTTTAAGTGTGGAAAGAAATTTACGGATTTGGAATGTAAATTAAAATTAAATTGAGGAAGATTTATTAATTGACGTAAATGAACCATATTGTAATGGAAAGAGAATTCATCCCTGGAAAGCCGAGTATATTAAAATAGCTTTTGAAGTATAAATTGATTTGGAAAAATATTGTTGGAGGAATTATTTTTTTGGAATCATTTTAAACTTATAAAGTAAAGATGTATTTAAATAATTATAGAAGGGATAATTTTAAAGATTAAATTGATATTTGATTTAGAAAATAGTTATTTAAATATTTATACTCTATCTACTAATGTTATTTTAAAATTAGTTTGGACTTGAAGTATCATATGAGGTATCAGTATAGTATTTTCATAACTAATATTTAAGCAAGTGTTTTAAATAGTTTTATTTTTGAATATTTCCAAGTATATTTTGGATAAGTATTTTAAATTATTTAAAACTATTTGAACTCGGCATATTTTCAGTGGAAATAAATATTTGGAAATGTATTTCGCGTAAGGAAAAGTGATTTGAAATTTGTTTTCAAAGTATTGAAATGTGGAAAGTAATTTGAATGTTTTCAAATGGTTGAATTATGAAATATATCTTGCGAAGATATTTTGAAAATAAATAATTGGGGTAAAATTATTTAAATCTAGTAATTGTTGTGAATGTTGATTGATAGTTAAATAACCGACTATCAATATTGGCCTTTTCAAATGGCATTTGAATTTCGATGCGACCGGGGGTCGGATCCCAAATAGATATTCGAAAATCACATCGAACCTTTGTGATTATGATGGATCTCTTGTTTAAAAGATAAAAATGGAAATTGTTGTGATTTGTTTGAAATCTGAATGTAACACTTATTTTTAAAAATAAGCGCTCGTTATTCGGATTAGCCGGGAGAGGACTTTATGTCATAAAACCCATTCCGAATAATGATATGACGAATTGGGATTGCATTTGATGATGGTATTGAAGACCGGGTATTTTTGAAAGCGAAAGGATTACCTGTCGAATGTCTCTGCACCGGGTTGCTCTAGTATAGAGATTTTATCACCCATTGTGATGATAATTCCGGACGTGATTAGTGAATATCCGGATTTGCAAGGGCTTCTTCGAAGTGCTTTCGGTTCTGTTCGATCCCGGAATGGACTTGTATGGATGTGTGTCTGACATTACATTTTGAGATATAAAGTTGATTTCTATCAAATACATTTCTATTTGTGGCGGAGAATTTAATCTCTTAGCTTGACACCCTTCTCTGAGACGTACGAGCTCAGAGGTTATGTAGTTGATGGTTATTAGCGATATACTCCCAATTTGGTAGTGTGCATACAAAGTGCTGCTGATCATTTTTTGATCAAAGCATGACTTTGTGAAAAGTATAGCTTTGTGGATGAGACTTCGTCGGACCTCACAACTTGGAATGGTCAAAACAGGAAAGATGCGGCAAGGTTATTTGGGGGTAGCGCCCTCTAAGGGTATGTCATTTCCTTCTGAAAATGGGTGGTATCATGGTATGGAGCCCAGATATTTTACCTATGTTGATGCTGCAAATTTATTATACTTTGTGGTTGTTGCTTTGTGGTTGAGGATACTCGGATAAAGGTCGCAAACGATCGGGGGATGGCTTACTTGTGTAGTAGTTACGTAGTTACAGAGGTAACCCAGCCTTGTGTTGGCAGAGATCCGGTTAGGTTCTCGGGACGTCCTCCATAGGCGTACCCATGTGATAATAGGAAGTTCCTTAGCCTGACCATTTGTTGGAAATCCAAAGAAACAATACGAGCCATTTACGATTGCAATTGTATAACCTGCCTCCTTAGGAGGTAGCTATGGCAGGTATAATATAATGGTACCTATGCTGGCTAAGATTAATATTATATTTTCAAAATGTTTTCCACACTATGCATTAATGATAATATTAAAAAGGATTTTGCGTATCAAGCATGTTTGACTATCATAAGGAGAAATCTCCCTCAAGTTTGCGATTGCATTGTGTGCGTGCCGGGTGGCCTAATGGTAGTTTCATTCTCCAAAAAGCATAGCGGATTTCTTTTCCTTTCGTTGTGGAAATAACTGTTTTTAAGATCTCACACCAGTCCCATGACTGACCCGGAGTTTATTGTTCACTTTCTAAACTCTGGGTGCCCACAATTTTTCCACATGGGCAGCCTAGAGTCAGGTTATCATTATTCTGTGGCGAGTTGAAAAAAGAGATGTTGTGGAGATCTGGAGTTCGAGCTGGATGGCGAGACGTACTTCTGTATGTTATTATAATTCCGCTGTGTATTCAAACAGTAGGGCAGGTTATTATAACTGCCATTGATTGTGCGATGTTGTTGTAATACTCTGATGTTGTAATGTGTAAACTGATATAGTGATTTGTTTAACGGTATTCATTTATCTATTATATTTGTTCCACTGTGAAATGTGAGATTCTATTGTTGTTTCTGTTTCTTCTTCTATCTTCTTCTTCTTTAACCCTAACGGTTCGGTTTTCCGGCATTCGACTGTGCGGCATTGGATACAGTGGACATATCGTTGTCGACTTTCGAAAGTCGGAAATCGGGTCGTTACAATATCCATATCTTCTAAACGAAGAAAGAAAATCAAAATTCTATTAAGTATATTTTGAAGTATGTCCAAATCAATTTTCTAGAAAATCGCGCTAGTGTAGTTAAGTAACCTAATGGAAGATCTGTTTAAATGAACGATTTTAATTATGAAAAAATATGGAATAAATTTGATAAATCTATTTAAATAGTTTAGAGGAGATCTGAAGTGGAAAATATGAATTTTCAAATATTAAAAAGTTGATTAAATCAAATAAGGTTACATAGCGCTTTCCGTCGCACTTTTATTCTGCGAATTCTATAATCATTTGAATGAGTTTTAAACATAACGATATTTTCTAGAAAATGTTTTTAAAGGAATAATTAAGTAACATAAAGATGATTTGGAAGTTTTAATAAGAGTTTGAATAAATGGTTAAGAAAAATTGTTTATACCACTTAAACCAGAAGTGAAGAATATTGAATATAATAACAAACTGAGTATGTGGAAACGACTAGTACATTTGTTCCGCCTATGAGATCTAGGAAGATAAAACAAGGTGTTTAATTAAGGTTAGGGATGGAGCAACCAGTGCCCTGAACTTACCTGGCCTATGTTTTCTCTTTTTAGGCGAGGAGTGGAACAGATCGAAAGGAAAACCCAGATGCTCTAAAAGGTCATATTTAAGTTTTCCCAGGATAAAAAAACCGAGATCGAATTTGGGTGATTCTTATCCGAAAACCCCTTCAAACTAATTTTTGAAATAAAACATATTAAAGACAAAGATCGTTGAAGAAAAGATCTTTGTGATGTAGGATTACTTGCCACTAGTCCCTAGAGGTGAAATTTACCATATCTAAGGTGGCAGTAGCGCTTTTTTATGAAAATCTTCGATTTGCAAGAATATGATTTGAAGTTAAGAAAGAAATCATTGATTTAGATTTAATGAATGATTTAGGAATATTGTACCTACATTAAAAGTTATAACTTGAATGAAAGAAATCTTTGATTTAGATTTAATGAATGATTTGGGAATATTGTCCCTAATTAAAAGTTATAACTTGAATGAAGGAAATCTTTGATTTAGATTTAATGAATGCTTTGGGAATATTGTCCCTAAGTTAAAAGTTATAGCTTGAATATAAGAAATCTTTGATTAAGATTTAATGAATGATTTGGAAAGGTTTTCCTAAGTAAAAGAGAAAACGCTTTGGAATTATTCCAGGATTTAAGAAAGGTTTAAATAAATCAAATGATTTAATAAATGAGGCTTAATGATTCTGTATACTCTTGAAAAGAAAATGGAATAAATTGAAGAGAATATGTCTAAGAAAGATATTTGATTTAAATAAAAATGAAGTAATTGATTAATGATTGATATCCACATATGAACTTAACATCTTTTAAAGCGATTATTGGCATCGAAGAAACCGGGGTCGGATTTGGGTGATTTCTATCTAAAAACCACTTTGAACTAATTTACGTGCTCGAAGATTGAAGATAATTGAAGACGGAGATATTGGATGAATAATAATGAAGGACTACTTGTAGATTAATTGGGGATAAACTCACGATTCACTATATTGTAGCAGTTGTCTCTCTGTTATGAAAAACCTCAAAATCACATGTGTTTCTTGCCTAGTAATGGCCAAGGAAAGTTCCTACGGTTTTGTTCGTTCGCAGAACGAACTTGTATGGAAGAATGTATGACCTTGCATTCCAAATCATATTGAGTGATCTCTATAAAAGTATATCAGTCGGTGGCGGAGAAGACACCTTCTCTTAGCTTAACATCCTTTCCTGAGACATACAAGCTCAGGAAGTTGTACGTTTATAGAAATCAATTGTGTGAATGTGGAATGGCAATGTGGCATTCAAAGTGAAAGATGTGCTATGTGAAAAGAAAATCGTAGCCTCGAGCCTCATCAACCGGAAATGACCGAAACAGGGTTAGATGTAGGAAGGCTATTTGGGTCATTCCCAATTAGGGTATGATCATCCCGTTTTAGATATATTTCTTCCAGCTATGACGTTTGGGATGTAAAATAATGTGGTTTGTATGCTAGAGCGCGCTCGGTTAAATGTCGGTAACGATCGAGGGATGATATATTCGATATTATCTAGTTACAGAGATAGACCGTCTTGTGTTAGTAGAGGATTCTTTGTGATGGTCCTCGGTACATTCCTCTAGAGATGTACTGCTGGAAGGTAGGCCCTTCACCTGGTCATTTGTATGGAAATCCATTCTCCAATAAGAACCTACGTTTTTCTTTGTAGAGCCTAGTATGCTGGAATTTAATAATGGTAACAATTTTAGCTAAGATTTATAAGTTTATTTGCAAATGTCTTCAAAGGATGTCATTAGAAATAATATCAAATGTTTTGATATATAAAAGTGTTTTAGTTTTCATAACGTAAAAACCTGTCCTTGTTTATGTATGAGCGTGGTCTTATGAGATACTCTTCCATTTCAAAGGATTTTATTTAAAGGCTGATATATGACAACTGTCATTTATTATTGAGTTTTTCTCATGTTGGTTTATCAAGCTTGATTCGTATATTTCTAATACTCAGGTCAGATCCGAGTAGTTTAAGGTTTAGTGATCACGGTTGGACTTTCCAGAGGAGAGCTAGATATATTCATCTATGTATGGACATATTCTATTATCCGTTATGGTTTGTTAGTTTTAGTTTGATATTGCCAAGAATTGTAAGGGAAGATGTTTATAACTGTCCAAACTGAATTTAGTTTAGACTCTGATATATGTATTTTAAAGTTTTCCGCTGTAAAGATATTGTTCAATATTATATATTATTCCGTTCATTTGAGATTCTGTTTTACCTATTTTCTTTATTACCCTTCATGTTCCGTCTTTTCGTGCAATTTGAGTTAGACTTGAGTGGTATATTGTCGATTCAAAGGGTATAGGAAAACGAGCCTTAACAAATAGCATTTGGGTTATGGTTGATGATTGACCGTAAGCGCCAGATTCATACCCATCAAGTCAAGAAGAACAACATCCAAGCTGTGTAAAGTGGATAGTACAATTTCATGGTGTGCCAAAGGGCATTGTGATCGAGTGAGACCTATTGTTCACTAGTGGGTTTTGGAAGAGATTATAAGAGGCATTAAGGACTGAGCTGCAACTTAGCACAACTTATTACCCGCAAATGGATGGATGGGCCGAAACAGTATATCATGTATTGGAATATCTCTTGCGAGCATGCATTATAGATTTTGGAGGATCATGGGGCAACTATCTACATTTGGTGGAGTTTGCATACAACAATAGTTATCAGCCTAGTATTGGTAAGACAACCTATGAAGCTTTGCATAATCGACCAAGTAATGCTACTTCATGTTGGTGGGAAGAGGGCGAGAAACTGATACTTAGGCCAGATTGATTAGAGAGATATCAAAGAAGATTGAGGTCATTCAGCAACTAATGGAAGCTGTCTAGGATTGACAGAAAAGCAACACGGATAACAGATGAAGAGATTTGGAATTTTCTATCAGAGATATTGTATTCATGAAGATTTCTCCTCTGAATAATGTAATTTGATTCGGTAGAAAGGGAAAGGGTGCACCAAGATTTTTAGGTACTTTTCCAATAGTTGAGAGGATTGTGAAGCCAGCATATTGGGTCGACTTACCTCAGAAGACAGTGGATGTGCGCAATGTTTTTCATATACCTTATCCACAGAAGTTTATGCATGGCTCTTGCGTGATAATTACACTGGATCAACTAGAAGATGTTGAGGTAGAATAAGAAGTATCTAGATCTCATAGGCTGCTTCTATTGTTGAGTATGATACGAAACAAGTTAGGAGAAAGTTGATAAGGCTAGTAAAGGTACAATGGAGAGGAAATGATGATGATTGTACGTAGGAGATTGAAGAGAGTGTGAGTACTACTTATCCGGAGCCCTTTGAAAGGTAAAATCCATCGTTTATCGTAGCTACTTTCATTATTGTGTAATATATTTGATAGGTTAATATTATGCATGCTAGTGTAAGTTCGCTGAAACTATTGATTGCATAGCTGCTTGTTTGAGGCATTTGATGGTTGCTTATGATTAGTAGACATGTGGGATAACTATAGTTTATCTAAGGATTTCGGGAGCGGAATTCCTAAAGCAGGGAGAATGTAACGACCAATATTGTACATATCGGAGGATCATGAAATATTTTTACTATTCGTATAAGGTCATATGATTCTATAATTTTGGAAAATGACTCTTAAGAACATTATACCCTTTTGTGATTTTTCCTAAATTTCTATATGGCCACTTTGAACCTAAAAATCTTGTTTGGGCTATATCTTTTGATAGGAGTTGAATTAAGGTCTCAAACTAGTCCATTGCTTCAAAATGATGATTTTCCATTTCGTAAAGTGGTCGTAATAGAAAATTTGACTTACAATTAGGAAGTTATGGTTTTTTTAAGTTTTAATAGCTATTAGCCAAGATTAGTTTGTAAATAATTAAGCCGATACGTAGGCCCATTAGTCTAATTAGAGATCACTATAAAAAAGGGATGAAGAGCCAAATTAAAACTTTTCCCTCTCTCCTAAATCAGTTCTACACCCTCGTTAACCCTAGATTCATCCAAAATCACCAAAATTACTCTCTAAATCAAACCGAATTAAAGATTAAAGAATAGATCATTGATTTGAAGCTAGAGATCATCAATTTGGTGGATTTGCATTGCTTTTCATTATTGTCCACTTTTGATTAAGGCTCAAATTTGTGAATTCGGTAATTGGTGAGTGGTTTATAACTTCTCACTATCATGTTTATGTGGTAGAATTATAGGATTCAATATGAATTTTGATCTTCAAATCCTTTGCTAACTTTAATCACATGTTAACATATGTTTATGACCTAAATTGATGAATTCTAATGTGATTTGTCGAATTGGCTTTGTAATTCACCTTATTCATACTCACATGTTCACGGATTTCTTAGATTAGGATTAGAATTCGTTTGATTGTTATACTTTTAAGTACTGCTTGTTTGAATGGATGTAAATACATGTTGTTCTTTGCTTGTATGTTGTGCATTAATGCTATTTGCTAGTGTTTTGGATGTTCAGAAAGATAGGTTAGTGAATCGGGCACATCTAAGGCTAGCTTGGTCAGAATTCGACGAAACTTGGAGGGGAGGCTCCCCAGCATGGGAGGAGCTTGCTGGAAAAATCATGCCTCAAAATTTGCGAAGGGCATACCTTGGTACCGTGTTATCTATAACTTGATATAGAGTTACAATGGTTGGTCTATATTGGATGAAACTTGAAGGAGAGGCTCTAAAGCATGGGAGGAGCTTGCTAGAAAAACTGTACCTTAAAAATTGCCAAGGTATAACCTAATACCGAGTTATATAACTTCATACCAAGTTATAATGGTGAGCCCTATAAATTGGTCGTTGGCATGGGTAAGTAGAGCTTGGCTAGTGGAGATGGATCATGGCTTGAAGTAAGAAATTTGGTTAAGTGTTGGGGATATATCTAGTTATCCCTAAAAGTTAGAAGATAAAGGCTATAGGTTGGGGCCGAGTTACCATGGAAGGATGGGTCGGTGTTTAAAGCTCCTGGGAAAGGGTTGCTAGGAGCAAGGAGTAAAACTTAGCCAAAAGTGGCTAGATATATAACCTGACCGAGTTATCATATTGCACTGGATGAAAGTGGAATTTTTAGGGTATGGAGTGGAAGCTTTATAGTCATGCAAGAGGTGTTGGCTTGCTCGCATGAGGAATGATGGTGATGTAACAACATGATGAAAGTTAGAATCTTCGATTTGTAATTTGTGGTAGGAGTAGGTATCGAAGATAGTGGCTTGATTAAAGAGGTACTGTAGAATGGAGAACGTAATTGGTTCCTGAATAATGGAAACTAGATTGAACAAAGAAAGGGCTCGGATCCAAATGGAGCAAAGGAGGGCTTGAATGAGTACGTGCTAAGGAATTGGTTATATCCGAAGTGTTTTCTTGTATACTTGAAGCAAGGGTATTGTAATTGGGGACACCCATAGGTCAACTGAGGGATCTGTATACCTTAGACAAGTGGCTTTGCGTCTAGTGTTATCTTTGGACTACGAGACATATATTGAGATTTAGGCTGTGTGATACGAGAGTATATAGAAAACCTGGATTTCCATTAGTCTTGGCATAGGAGCTATACGAGTTGTCATATATTCATAGCAAAGGGATGAGTGATATTGAGTATTTCCTAAGGGATGCTATAGTTCTTATATTTGCTTTTATATCTTTCTTGGCTATTAATTAGAGATATTATTGGGAGTGGGTATTGGAGATGGGAATACCTAGAGATTTGATATCCTTGTTTTGAGTAGTATAACTTTTTGATGTTGTAGAGTAGCATATTATATCGTTATGTACTAACTCTTTGGCTGCAGGGATAAGTTTGGTATGATTCATGTACCTCTATTCCTTATTATGTTTACCTGTATAGCATTTTAAAATTCATTTACCGCTTGCACCAGATTATCATCTGGCCCAAGATTTTATGCTTTGCTTCTTATTATCTTGGGTACTCTCAAATGAGTAGACTAGATATCAGGTTTAGGTGATAGAGTAGTTGTTCGAAGGACAAGCTTGACGATGCTATCTCCTATTATATTCTTATACGGATTTTTACACTTATTCCGCTTTGCAGCACTGGGAGCCTTAGTAGTGTCTACCTATTTGCTTGTCTTTGTGGTGGTTGTTGAGCTTGTCTCCATTGTATAAACTCTATGACTATTGATGTATAACTCTATGGATCTTATACTCTGATGATTAATTTATGTTGTTATTACTGTCTTTTTTATTATATCTATGATATTTATATTTCACCCATGCACTATAAGATGTACAACACATTTTATGTTAGTATTATTCATCTTCATGATCGTTATGTATTGGTCGGGCGTAATTACAATGCACTATTTGTATATAATTGGTGGCAGTGGTATAGGGAGCTCATTATAGTTTTTGCATACTATCTGTTTCTGCTTCAAGTGTAATAAAATAGTATCAGTTTTTGCACACTATTAGTATCAGTTTCAGGTATAAAAAAAATATGGTATCATTTTTTGCATACTATTAGTATCACTTTCGTGTATAATAAAATACAGTATCATTATTTTGGTTGTATAGTGCCGGTTTTGTTTAATTTTGTGTTTGTACTTATTTTGCAATAATTACTGTAGTAATTTCAATTTATTTTTTACATTATAGATCTAGTTGCGTAATATAACATTCAAAAGTTAATTAAATATATGTATTTACATAGAAATCAGCATGTATAGTAATTTAATTCGAAGGATTTTTTTTATACTAAAATGTATAGCATAACACAAGTTACAGAGTATGATTTTTTTTAATAGCTAACTATAATATTGGTATATTTTACTATATTTGGTATGTAAATGGCTAAATACAAATAAAATATAGTCATAACGTAGCATCACATGACATTTACAAATAATTTTAAACAAGGATAATGTTAGCAGCATTAAAAATAAGATCATGATTGTTATTAGAACAAATTGACAAAATTTAAACAAGCAAGTATTTATATCTAAAGTTAAACAAAGCTAACTTTAATTAGTTCTAACACAACATCACAAATGTATATTAGTCGTATCCGAACATCAGAGTAGTTCTTATAACAATTTGACTTGTGTATACTTTCATTTTCTTCTAGTCTTGACATGTAAATAAATAAATTCAACCAGTGGTTGTTGTCTACGAATGTCTGCAATACAATTCTTGCTCTGGTTTGCAACATATTTTCAGGTTTTATCTTGATTGATATTATAATGACCCACTTTTACATACAATTTAAACTGACAATAAACCACACATGTCCAGCCCAAATTGTATTGAAAGGCGAGTAATAGGGAAAAGAAAGAAGACAGGAAGAAAACCAAACAACACAGAATCTCACAGCGAAACGAATATTTTATAATATATAACATTCCTTTACACTAAACAAAAATGTAATATATATATATATAGACATCAATCAAAGTGCACTAACGTATTTTATCACAGACAGTTATAACAATATGTCCTCACAATTTATGAATAATATAAAACAATGTAAACAACGGAAATATAATCATCTACTTGAATATGACTGTGGCCTCTAGCTCCTCTCCTAAAGCTCCAAATATCCAAGTAAACCTGGAAAATATACTCGGTCTGACTCGAACATTTAGAAAAAACCACACCCAGGCCAGTCTGGTTAAACCAGTGTGAGAAACACAACCAACTTGATTCTTAAAGTATGATAACCTTTTCACAAAGGTATCTCGTAAGACCGTAGCGCAAAGAAACATGGATGGGTTTTTACCTTACGATAACCAAAACTCCTTAGTAGAAAATCATCTGATATTATAATAGTGTCTAATTAACAAAGTAATAATAACAAATAGCTGTGATTCATGTGCTTGTACATCACAACGATACTAGTCAACAAAATCAAAATCTGATAAGGCTTGTTCGCTAATTGTTTAGGACTTCTACAGAGGTGCCCTCGGTACTTCGAGAACGGTCCACTTGAGTAAACCTTCAGAGGGTCAGTACCTGTCTAGTTAAGGTACATAGAAAATACATAACTAGCCACCTAAGGGACTTGCTAGAAAGAGAGACGAAAAAACCCCCATGGTTAGCTAGGCCCCTGGGTTATGCATCATATCTTTGGTTTTAGTCATTTCCACTGATGGAGCTACGTCCAGCGTTCCAGCTTATGCACCGTCTCCTAAAATAACTATGGAATCCCACATGGATTCCCGCACCTTAACAGTCATGGAAACACACTTGAATTTCCACATCTCAATAGATCTTGGAACCTCACACAGATTCCCACACTCTAACGAGTCATGGAACCACATATGAATTTCAACATCTCAAAGTATAACACATCTTCTCAATTTAACCGCATATGTTTTTGGAGTAGGTCATGGGATTCGAGTCATCTCTTATGAGTACACTCTCCATTTTCTGAGTGCTCCAAAAACCATTCGTCGTCTATCTGGAATGCTCAATATCGGCTCCTTAGGAAATAATCCGATAATACATAAGATTAGGGATCACCCCCTAACTGTTTAAGTGGATGGATTTCCTTATCATTTGTCCTAGAAGAACGAAATGTGTTTATACATATAGTATAGCACCTCGAATGGTAACAGTACCATATAATCCCCATGTTTCCCCAAGATATTTAAAATCCTTCGGTGTTAAGTAGGGAATATTTCTGTACCACCAAAATTAAAAAGGGTTACTTATTTAGGTCAAGATTTGATAGTCGGTTATTTATCTCTCAAATAAACAAACATTCAACTAAAGATTACATTTCCCACTGAAATCACTAAGCCTTAATTAATCTAATTTTGATAAATTGATCTCTTTATCAAAAACAGTCATATACTTATTTCACTGGAATAAGTATACTCACAAATCATTTCTTCAAAATATTTGAAAACTTTTTAAAATAAGTATGGAAAGCACCATGCGGTATCACATATGGATCGCAGCTCAATGATTACGTCTCTATCCCAAAGAAGTCCAAACTTAACTTTAGGCAATCGTTGCCTCTCGATATACACCATGATAATATACCATTTCTTCCTGAAATCTTTTATTTTAATAATTCTCTCAAAATAATAATTATAAGGTTCTATAATAATTTCCAAGTTTAATTTAGGGAAGTTCTCTCTAATAACAGTTTACTATATAATATATTATTTTAAAAAATAATATTAATATTTGAACAAATTATCTTTTAAATAATAATATTATAATACTAATTAATTCTTAAATAATAATTAACTTTTAAATCAAATAATTATAAAATAACTTCAACTAATAATTAAAATATACTTTTAAACATTTTAAATAATTAAATAACTTTGATACAAAAATTAAATACTTTTAAATAACTTTTAAGAATCATAAATTGATTAACTTTAAATCATTATCAAATAAAAATTAATTATCTTTAAAATGTCATTAATAAATAATAATCATTCTTAAAACAACTTTGGTTTAAGAATCAACTTCCACATTTGGGAAGAGGTTTAGTAGCTCCAATGGTACTTAATCAAGTCATCATTAATTCCAATAACTATCTAAGTTATAATCCCAGTATTTACATAACATAATATATGTAAATCAAACTCACCGTTAACAATTAATTGTTAATACCACATTTATCCAATACTAACCAAGTGGAATGTAATTAAGTGTCCATACTAATGTGATAGCAGAATGGAGTTTATCTCTGCTAAGTAAATGTCCAAATTAACCTATCCAATTAATAATAGTAGAATAGTGATTTATTCTGCTAAACAAGGTCCAATTAATTTAATTAGCAGAACAGTGATTTATTTCTGCTAGAAAATGTCCAATTTACCGCATTCAATTCAATTTTACTCAATAGTATTTATTTGGCTACTTAGTGGCACAAATAATAGATAATTGAAATCAATATCTAAATAAAAGTCAAAGCATAGATCATTAACTACAATCAACGATTTATAATTAATGTTTGAACAATTTACAAATCAAAACTAAATTGGTTTCAATTTACTGAGTCAAGTTATATTTTTAATCTAGATTACTTGTCAATCAAAGAGATTTATAAAATGATTTATTAAAATTAAACATGCCATTAATAATTAGTTGATTAATTAGTTAACTAAGAAATTACTTATTTGTTACTTGCAATTGTTATAAGTCATTAAATCCTACACTGTAGAAAAATTGACAATATTAATTGAGATGACAATACTCGACAATAGGGTCTTGATGCAAAAATCCGAGCGTCGATTGGATTTGAAACGAAAGTGAAATATCGTTTTAAAAACTATAGATTATTAAATATAAAAATAAATTTAATTTACATTTAAATAAATAAGCTCAGTCCATACTAAACTCCAACCCGACCCATACGAATCCAAACACCATCTTCTCCTTCCCAGTTCTCCCCTCCTCTCTTCATTTGAACTCAAAGAAACATGCATGATAATGTACACACAACTATGCACGTGCACATAGCTTCCAGCTAACCCTTCTTGCCACCAACCACCATCGACCCTCGTAACACATCGGCCCATCTAAAATCGTGACCACATCCTCAATTCAAATTTCGAACTCTTTCACCAAAATTGGAACGAGACCGTGCCACTTAACCACCTTGCCGTGACACCATTGTTGCCCATCCACCACCAGATTTCACCCATGGCATCACCATCACCTCTGCTACCATTCCTCCCATGCGCAACCTAATTCTCTCTCTCCTTGTCGCATTTCCACACAAAACCAAGACCCAAAAACAAACAAATAAAACCCTAAATCCACTTCATCAAGCCAACAAATAGAACTAAAAATTACCACGACATTTTTCTAGGTTGCGCCATCCCCTAAGTCATCTCCATACCAAACGACATGCCATGAAATCAATCAAGTCACCTGAATTTGACATTATTCCCATATATGATCATCCCTTGAATTCTCCTTCCACACACCACTAAAAATCTGCGAACCAATCTTATAAGTCATGTTTTTCAATTATAATTACAACCATATAGTCCATTCGTTAAATTATGGAAGTTGAAACTCGACCAAAACTAACCCACTCTTTGGTATATGTTATTTTCTCTCTCTACTTGATATAATTTAATGAAATAAAATTTAAATTGTGCCATACTAAAAAACAAACAACTTTTGTTTCGAAATCAAAGTTTAAAACTAAATGGACATAAAGAGATGGATTTTTAAAGTAAAAGGTCTAGCTTCTTTAATCAGAAGTAGATGAACAAAGAGCTTTTAGTAGAAGATGTACCATGTTTTATTGGAATTGATCATGTCAGACACATTCATACTTATACATATACACATAACAGATACATATACAGTTGACACAGATCAAAGATTCATCCCAAAATCACAGTTATATATATATATATATATATGATAACTATTAAACAATCTAAAGTGTTTTACTCACTGCTTTAAAGATGAATGAACAACTGTTGTATATCTTCTCCTCTAGGCTTTGAACAACTTGACCTGTTTTTGTTTTAACGGCGTTCCTTTGTTTGTTTGTTTTTTATAATACGTGAAGCAAGGCATGGCTACATACATACACAAGCACACATACATACATATATACATACATGTAAATGGAAGGGTCGGACAAAACAATAGGGTGGCTGATACGCACTTATAGGATGGCTATTGCATGTACAGGTTCTTCATTTCATATATTTTTTCTCATTTTCTTTTTCTTTTGTTGATTTGAATTCATTAGGATTGATTTGATCTTTTATGGTGATTTGATATATTGTGGCTTGATTTGAAATTTTACATGCTTGATTTTATGCTTGCCATCATGATGCTTACATGTATATATATATATACATAGATATATACATTTACAAATATTTTTTTTTACCGTATACCTATTTACATAATTACATATTTGCATATAAATTTATACATATTTACAGATACACAATTTTTATAAAAATGTATACGTATATATACACTTATATATATATATATATATATATATATATATTTGTCATCATAAGTTTGAAATGGCAGTATATACATACATACATGCATACATACATACATACATACATACATACATATATATATGTATGTATATTTATCATATCAGCAATTAGGATTTAAAAATTTATTTAGTCTCCAGAATTTATATATTTCAATATTTCCAATATCAGGAACTTTAGTGATTCGAATTATAAAAATTAATATTTCAATATACAAAAGTAGTTAATTGTCTCAAAAACAGATGCTAAAAATCCTGAATCGTTATAGATTTTTGGCTTTACTTCAGCGACACGATAAATATCGCGACGTACATTCTTCAGTCAACCCTATTGAAGAAAAATATACTGTTAGTATTTGTTTGCATCAACTGTAGTATTTGGTATATAACAAATTTATAACATTGTATTTAAGAGATAATGGTGCAGATAGATTGTATTTTTTAAAATGAAATACTTGCTAGTTTTAGCATCAATGTTGGCATTAATTGTGGTATCAATTTTAGTGTTTGTATGTATAATTTTTAATATATGTGGTAATTGTTTTATTTTGATTTAGCTATATATTATCAATTTATGTGCCTGTAGGTGTTACCCAGTTGCTTGGCCTGGCTACGAGAGGCAGACTATTGAGTGCCGCTCAGCCTAAGTGTGAGAAATGCGGATTACGGATCTTAAGGCTAGGATTAACAGTAGATGGGGGTGAATAGTGTTTATAAAGAATTACTAAATCTTTTGAGTTTATTTTAATTTAAACACAGATGTGTGTAAAATACAGACACGGATATGATCATAGAAACAAACATAGATGCAGAAATAAAATAAAAGGCAGTAAAGAAAAGAACACGTCGGATTTTATACTGATTCGGAGTTACCCTACATCCAGTCCCGCAACACAAGTATGGATTTCCTTTTAAAAGCAATCTTTAAAATTACACCCTCGATTTCAAGACTACGAGGTACACCCTCCAGAATCACAATCCTCTGGGTAGAGATACTTGATTTTCCGGGCAACAAGTTCACCTACTTGATTTTATGGGCAACAAGTTCGCCCAATTGATTTCCTAAGGCTACATCACACCTTATCTCACTTGATTGATTTTCAAGGCTACAATCACACCTTTTCTCGCTAAATTGATTACAAAAAGCCTATAACTCTGAATAGCACTAAGGATCTTGTTAAGATAATGATAGAGAATCAAACTACGAATGATCGAGTTTGATTCAATGTTGATTTTGGCAGAGTAATGGTAAGAATATGTATTAAGAAAAGTGGAAGAAGAAGAGGAGTGAAAAACTAGAAAATCTGATATAAAAATCGTTGAAACTAACCCCTATATATAGAAGAACAACATCCATGTCCATTCGTGAAGAGTTATGGCAAATAGACACGTCTTTTGAAAATTAAATTTTGAACTTAACTGACACTATGTCGACATAGTCACCATGAGTATGTCGACATCCCAAGGCAATTTTTGATGATTTGATTTTCTTTGAAAATAACCTTTATCTTATATTAAAACAATTTTAAACTTTATATATACTTGGCTATAGTTAAATTACATAAGTAAATATAGAGAATAATATATACAGAATTTAACTATAATTTTATATTTAAATCTAAGTATAAATATTTAAAAGTTAAGTGTATTGTATTAAAAGATAGCTTAAAATCAGGAGTAATTTGACTTTGAAATTAAAGATGATTTTGAGGCTAAAATTATTTAAAATCAGGATGGAGGTTTTTGAATCTTTTAAAAAGAAAGTTTTGTAATCATTTTAAAAATAAGATAATTTTTGTAAAATCATTTGAATAAAAATTAGCGGATATAAAATAATGTTCCACTAGATTTTTCGTAGGTTCCATCCTACTTAGGGTTCCATCCCTTTAACGGGCTCAAAGTGGATTCCATTGCACGAATAAATTGGACTTTAAGATGCCAGTGCTTTTCTAGGAGTTTTAACAAAATTTCCTAATAAAAATAATTATTCTTGAAGTCTTGAACTCTTGATAATCTTGATACTCATGAGTCTTCAATCTTGATATCTTGAATCTCTATATTGTACAGTCTTCATTCTTAGTACATTTATGGTTAAATCCTGCATATACATATATATCTAAACTTATACTGTTAGTATTTATATTTAATAATCTATTCTAAGGTTGTTGTCATCAAAACCATCATCTCACGGACTAAAAATCTCCCCCTTTTTGATGATGAGAACCTTTGTTTATAAAATATTATTTATATCCTAATAACTCCCCCTAAAACTAATAACTCCCCCTTAATCTATGCCCTAATTACCCTATTTTATACTTCTCCCCCTTTGTCATCAACAAGAACACTCTAAACTTTATAACTCCAAACTATATAACTCCCTTAAATCTAATACCCTATGATATGTGATTATAATGATAGTGTTATCATAAGTAAACAACACTTAGATCTAAAATTAAAACTTACTACTAACTATTCTAACTAAAATCCATGATAATACTTATAATTAAAACATATAAGAACACACATTACATATAAAGTTGTATTTACATGAGCGTTTAGAGAACATAAAGAAACGCAAACAATAATGGAGAAGAAATAAAAGAAACTAAATAAGAGATCTATGAATCGAACAATGCGGATAGTGGAAACAGAAATTTCCACGTTGTTCAACAAGATTCCCATCTTTATCAAAGCACACTTCTCCAACGCAAATGACTTTGTCGTCATCTTCCGCTTGCGCTTCTTCCATGGGTTCTTCTTCTTCTTTGCTGGCCTCTTGTTCTTGATTGTGTGAAAAATCTTCATCAATCAAGATAGGGTTGGCTTGATTATCCATTAGAAGTTTTTGCAAATTCCTAAGAATCTTGTCTTGCCTCTCTTGTTCCTTTGCCATACGGAGTTGAATCACTTGAATTTCAGTCATCATTTGAAGTGCATCCTTCAGAGAGTCCTCCATTTTTTTTACACGAGCGAGAATAGTACGTTGAAACGGACCAGAAGTAGGAGAGGGGAACGAAAATGTTGATTTTATGTTTGATTTGGAAGATAATGCCATGACTTTATTTATTTCAGAAGATAGAATAGAAAGAGAACAGAGAGAATGGTAAAAAATTCGAAAATAAGAAGAATATATAACCAATTTTTTTTGAATTTTGGTGGGAAAATTTTTGAAAAGATAAAAACGTTATATGTCGACATGTGTATATGGGGAATGTCGACATGCTCCTTTATATTTTTGCTATTTGATTTATTTTAGTATTAATTATTTATTATAATGGATATTTATATCTTATATTTCAGTTATTGAACAAATACCTGATTCTCTTCTTAGTTTAGTAAATATTGATTCATTTAGGGATTTTATTAAAATATCAGCAATTTGATTCTCAGAATGGATATAATCGAGAGTAACTACTTCCTTACTTATATTATCTCTGAGAAAACGATGTCTGATATCAATATATTTAGTTCGAGCATGTTGAGTAGTATTTTTGGATAAATTTATTGCACTAGTATTATCACAATAAATTGGTGATTTCGAGATATTTAAACCATAATCTTTCAAAGTTTGTTGCATATATATTACTTGGGAACAAGCCAAAGCAGCAAAAATATACTCTACTTTAGTTGTTGATAAAGAAACTATGTTTTGCTTTTTACTAAACCAAGAAACCACAGAATGCCCCAAAAAGTGACAAGTCCCACTTGTACTTTTTCGGTCTGATTTGCAACCAGCATAATCAACATCACAGTAAGATATTAAGTCAAAAGAATCATTTTTAGGGTAAAATAAACCATAATCAGATGTGTGTTTAACATATCTTATGATACGTTTTACGGCTTTTATAGTGGGTCTCTTTAAGCTGGGATTGATATCTGGCATAGAGACAAACACTATGCATGATATCAGGTCTACTAGAAGTAATATATAGTAGGAGTTTTAGAATTACCGACTTTGCCAATGCCAATCACATATCCTTTTGAATTGTCTCCAAAATTAACCAGTCCTCCGTCTATGTATATAATATCATTCAGTATATCTGGATTGCCAGTCATGTTCCTAGAACATCCACTATTAAGTATCCATTTGTTCTTTCTGATCTATACAATTTGTCCGTTGTGGATTGATTCCTCAACAGCCATAAAGCATGATTCCTGCACATCAAACAATTTTGGTAGATAACATGAATTTGAATATTTATTATATGCGGACTCATGAAACAATGATGGTTTGAATATTTCTAAACTAGTATTTACAAATATAGCCATTTTAAAAGCTTTTTCAAAAATCTGATTATGAAACTTTGTAAACCTTGCTCCAATACCAATTGCCAAAAATGCGGATTACGGATCTTAAGGCTATGATTAACACTAGACGGAGGGTGAATAGTGTTTATAAAGAATTACTAAATCTTTTGAGTTTATTAATTTAAACGCAGATGTGTGCAATATACAGACACAGATATGATCATAGAAACAAAAACAGATGCAGAAATAAAATAAAACGCAGTAAAAGAAAGAACACACCGGATTTTATACTGGTTCGGAGTTACCCTACATCCAGTTCCGCAACACAAGTACGGATTTACTTTCAAAAGCAATCTTTACAATTACACCCTCGATTTCAAGGCTACGAGGAACACCCTCCAGAATCACAATCCTTTGGGTAGAGATACTTGATTTTCCAGGCAATAAGTTCACCCACTTGATTTTATGGGCAACAAGTTCACCCAATTGATTTTCAAAGGCTACAATCACACCTTATCTCGCTTGATTGATTTTCAAGGCTACAATCACACCTTTTCTCGCTAAGTTGATTACAAAAAGCCTATAACTCTAAATAGCACTGAGGATATTGTTGAGATAGTGATATAGAATAAAACTACGAATGATCGAGTTCGATTCAATGTTGATTTTGGTAGAGTAATGGTAAGAATATGTATTAAGAAAAGTGGAAGAAGAAGAAGAGGAGTGAAAAACTAGAAAATCGGATACAAAAATCTTTGAAACTAACCCCTATATATAGAAGAACAACCGCCATGTCCATTCGTGAAGAGTTTCGGCGAATAGACACTTCTTTTGAAATTTAAATTTTGAACTTAACTGACACTATGTCGACATGGTCACCATGAGTATGTCGACATCCCAAGGAAATTTTAGATGATATGATTTTATTTGAAAATAACCTTTATCTTATATTAAAACTATTTTAAACTTTATAAATATACTTGACTATAGTTAAATTTCATGAGTAAATATAGAGAATAATATATATATAGAATTTAACTATAATTTTTTATTTAAATCCAAGTATAAATATTTAAAAGTTAAATATAATATATTAAAAGATAGTTTAAAATCAGGAGTAATTTGACTTTGAAATTAAAGATGATTTTGAGGCTAAAATTATTTAAAATCAGGATAGTGGTTTTTGAATCCTTTAAAAGAAAAGTTTTGAAAACAATTTTTGTAAAATCATTTGAATAAAAATGAGCGGATACAAAATAATGTTCCACTAGATTTTTCGTAGGTTCCATCCTACTTAGGGTTCCATCCCTTTAACGGGCTCGAAGTGGATTCCATTCCACGAATAAATTGGATTTTAAGATGCCAGTTCTTTTCTAGGAGTTTTAACAAAATTTCCTAATAAAAATACTTATTCTTGAAGTCTTGAACTCTTGATAATCTTGATACTCATGAGTCTTCAATCTTGATATCTTGAATCTCTATACTATACAGTTTTCATTCTTGGTACCTACATGGTTAAATCCTACATATACATATATATCTAAACTTATACTGTTGGTATTTATATTTTATAATCTATTCTAAGGCTGTTGTCATCAAAACCATCATCTCATGGACTAACACTAAGTGCATCGCTCGGCAAGTGCTGCTAGACCTAAGTCCATCACTCGGCCTAAGTGCATCACTCGGCAAGTGCCACCCGGGCAAAGTGCATCGCTCAGCCTAAGTGTATCGCTCGGCTTAAGTGCATCACTCGACATCATTTGTTCGACCATTATCGCTTAGCACATGAGGGTTTGGCATAAATGAACATTACAAAGTACCCCAGAACGCACCACTCGGTCAAGGGAGTGAAGCCATACAACAAAATCCGCCGTTCGGTATGACTTCAATAAAGTGAACGAAGTAAGGCGCTCGGCATGACCTCGCTTCAAGTCAACTACCCAAGGTCTACTGTTCGGTTTACTCACCTCGTTTGGCATGGGTCGTTCGTCATGCCTGGCTTGGTGCGTAGGAGTCACCTACTATCGGCCGATCTAACTTGTTCTTGGGGTCGTGAAGGAAGTCCAGCCTATCTTCGCCTATAAATAGAGTGGCAGGGGCACAGTGAAAGGGGACCTTTTTCCGTAAACTACGGGGAGGCTCTGCCATTTTCAAGACTTGTTCCTTTTCAGTTAGAACTTGTATTCATGTTGTTGGTGTATGGATTATATCTGTATTCAATTATTTGAACAAACCATAATGATTAAACTCAAAGTGGACGTAGGCAGTTATGCCGATCCACTATAAATCTGGTTTTCTAGTTTTTGTAATTAATTCTGCATATATTCCTCTATTTTAATTTTCTTTCTTCATTAATCTCTCTACACAAATCTTTCTTTGGGTTTTAGTGACTAATTTTAGTGCTAACATTTTGGTGCTTTCACCGAGAACCCGCATTCTCAGGTTATTAGGATGTACTTTGTAGCTACTGGATTGAAGAAATCCCCCGAAGGAGTTCCACGTCATTCATAGAAAGTCCATTGATTCTACTAAGAGTTCCTACTAATAACTCTACGATAGGAAGACCTCGTACCAGATCAACCTCTCACAATGCGGATGTCAACGAGACCGCTAGCGTCCAAAAAGTAGGACCCAACAATCAACAAGTTAATCTGGGCGCAAAGACTGTCGTCGGCCAAAACCAAATGGAAGTTGTCACTAGAATAGAGTTTAACGACCTGATAAGGGAACCCATTGAGAGACGAAGACAATTTAGCGAACAGATTCAAGCTAACGCCAACCTCACGACTCGGCTTACTCAACAACAGCATCAGAATGCTGGAGGAATCCCCGCTTCTTACTCCTCATTTGACAGCCCTACTTCATTCGGTGGACCTCCCAGGCGTAGACGTTGTAGAACTGAGACAACGCAAGCAGATGTTGCAGATCAATCAACCAAGGATGGTCCACGTTCTCTACCTAGAGCCATGGCCCCTCACTTACATCAAGGAAATCGCACCCAAGCTGGAACAGGGAACTAATGATCTGGAGCATGAGTGGAAGCTGGATGGTTGGCTCACCAAGGTCCTAATGAAGCTGGCCCCCAGGACACACGTTTTGTAGATCGCCAACAGAGGAGACACCAGCCAGAACGGTCTCGTAGGGCAAATTCAAACCTGCCATCTTCTATACAAATCCTAGACCTATCAGCTATGGTCATACAGCTGATGAGAGAAAATCAAGGCTTGACCGATGATGATTAAGGGATATCCAGGAGTCATACCTCATTCACAGATACTATTCTACAGGCCAAGTACCCCAAGAAGTTCAACTTGCCAATTATTCTGGCCTACAAAGGGAAGACCGATCCTCGACATCCTGTGATGAGATATGAATGGATGATGGATTCAGCTAGAGCAAATGATGCAACTAAGTATAGATGCTTCCCAATAACTTTATCCGGAATCGCCATCATGTGGTTCACCCGACTACCTCCGCGATCTATCTCCAACTTTGATGAATTAGCAACGAAATTTTTGGAACAATTCAGGATTCATGCCACTCGTCCTAAGGACGGGATGTCCTTGTCCAGTGTGATTCAGGCCCTAGGAGAGTCGATAAAGGAGTACTTGTAGAGATTTCACGTTGTGGCTACTAAAGTTAGCAACCCAAATGACCATGCCATTTTGATGGCTATGATGCAAGGAGTGGATCCGATTTGGAGTTTGGCGATTGGCTGGCAGGAAAGCCTTCGACTACGCTAGAGCGTTTTTATTCAAAGGTGCATCAATTCATAAGAAGAAAGGAAGCCAGTTGGATGTGGTAACACAATGCACTAGGACATGGAAAGGAGACCGTGAAGAGAAACATTGATGTAAAAAAATCTGGTGATAACTTGAGGAAGATCTAGTTCAATATCCAGAACAAGCCAGAGCAATCTAAAGGATCCGAAGGAGGAAATCCTAGAAAGAAAAGGGAAACAGGGAAGTGGAAACCAAGAATTCCAACTTACAACGAATACACTCCTCTAAATGCATCTCTGGAAATTATCTACTTATCGACATAAACTACTTTTCAATATCAAAAGCTACGCCCACAAGAGTCCACTGAGGAACAGAAGCAGACCAGGAAGTATTGCCGCTTCCATGAGACTTACGGGCACAATACCGAGGAGTGAAGGCACCTCCATGATGCTATAGAAAAGCTGATTCGATAGAAAAACTTGAAGGAGTTTGTAAAGAATCTGCAGAAGGGCGGACAAGGAGCATCAAACCTCGGTCAAGGGCATGCTCCACGCCATACTGAGTAACCTGCTCGGATTGTGGGAAGACTAATCATAAACACGATAGTCGGTGGGCCTCACCCGACAGACAAGAATGGGCAGGAGATGGAGCAATATGCCAGTTCCTTAAAGCACGCAGATTTTGAATGTTGCTTAAATACGAAGGATAGGTCCATGTTTAAACAGTAGCGAACGATAACAGACAATATAGTGTTCAGGAGCAGAGATGCTGATCAGGTGGATGCTCCTACCGTTGACCCGATGGTCATCTGTGCAATGATCGGGCTAGCATTTGTGAAAATAATTTTGATTGATTGTGGAAGTTCTGTTAACATCATCTTCAAAAAAGCATATGACCAGATGAAGATGGAGACCAAGAATTTAAAACCATCTAAAGACCGTATTCATTGCTTTAATGATGCGTCTACTGATGCAATGGGTTTTGTTGAATTTCCAGTTGAACTTGGACAAGGTGAATGTAGGAGGGTGCGAATGCTACCTTTTATCGTTTAGAATGTTGATTCTCCAAACAATGTGTTTCTGGGCCGACCGGCCCTGGCAGAGTTAAGGGCAGCTTTGGCCCCTTGTTGTTTAACCTTGAAATTTCCGATAGACAAAGGAGTTGGTGTTGTGCATGGCAATCAGGCGGCTGGTTGTACATGTTATGTGGCTGAGCGGAGAGAGGCCCAGTAAAGAGAGAAAGGAAAGGTTGTGGACAGCTCCATCCACACCAGAGTCACTGAAAATTGACAGGTAGTGCCCGAGCCTTGGCTCGGGCAACATGATCGGATCTATAGAGAGATAGATCTAAGAGATGATGATCAGGAACCTAGAGAGGCTAAAGTAGCATCGACTAAATTAACAGTTGACTTTCCAGTCAGCCGAGATGACCCATCGCGAGTACTTAAGATTGGATCACAACTCAACCCCTCAATGACCGAGGATCTCACTGATTTCCTCCAAGCGAATCTGGATGTTTTTGCTCGGACACATTCTGATATGTATGGGATTTCTCTCACCATTACGAGTCATATGTTGAATATGGACCCGATGTACGTACCAGTAAAGTAAAAAAGGAAAGGCATGGACCTAGGGAGGTCCGCTGCTCTCAGAGAGGAGGTGGACAAACTCAAAGCCAGTGGGTTCGTCCACGATGCCCTCTACATTGAATGGGTGTCTAACCCCATGCTAGTGAGAAAAGCAAATGGGAAATGGAGAACCTACGTAGATTACTCTGATCTAAACCAAGCATGCCCTAAGGACAGTTTCCCGTTACCCAGAATTGACCAGTTGGTCGACTCAACGGTAGGACACGAGTTATTGTCATTTATGGATGCGTACTCGGGATATAATCAAATCCCGATGCACATTCCAGACCAAGAACACACTAGTTTTGTCATAGACATTGAGCTTTATTCCTATGTAGTGGCGCCTTTCGGATTGAAAAATGTGGGAGCAACTTATCAGCGTCTGGTGAATCGGATGTTTAAAGACCAGATTGGTAGAACAGCGGAAGTCTATGTGGATGACATGCTAGTGAAGTCACGGTAGTCAAACGACCACATTCGTGACTTGGCCGAAATGTTTGATATACTAAGATATTATGGAATGAAAATCAATCCTATGAAGTGTTCTTTTGGCATTGCGTGCGGGAAGTTTTTGGGTTTCATTGTTAATGCACGAGGAATTGAAGCTAACCCAGAAAAGATTCAGACTATTTGAGACATACAAGTGCCTAGTACTATAAAGCAAGTACAAAGCGTGAACGGAAAAGTGGTCGTGCTGAGTTGATTCATATCTAGAGCGATATATAATTTTATTCCCTTTTTCAATGTAATAAGGAAAGGAAAGAGAAATTTCGAATGGACGCTCAACTGTAAGGATGCATTCCGAGCTTTGATAAGGCATTTGGAAAGTCCCTCGGTACTGTCAAAGCCAGTAGACCATGAAGTGTTGTATGTACACTTGGCCGTATCCCAACATGCTATCAGTACGGCTTTGGTTTGCGAGGAGGACTGAGTTCAAAAACCGGTGTATTATGTTAGTAAATGTTTAATGGGGGTGGAAAGAAATTATCCTAAAATTAAGAAGCCAGCCTACTGCTTGGTGATCGCATCATGCAAGCTTCATCCGTACTTTCAAGCACACTCGCTCAGTGTTTACACCGATCAACCCTTACACAGGTACTCCAATGACCAGAAACCTCTGAAAGGATGTTAAAATGGAATATCAAGTTGAGTCAGTTCAATAGTACCTACCTAACACGAAGGGCCATACAAGTGCAAGAGCAAGCGGACCTCATCGCTGAATTCACCGTATCAGACGAACCAAACAGTCATGATGTCATTTCCCCCATTCGATGGAAACTGTTCACCGATGGGGCGTCAAACGACTGCTGATCCGGGGCTGGTATAATTCTTGTGACTCCCGAAAACCTATCAATTTGTTACGCTTTAAATCTTAATTTGCCAGCAACAAATAACGAAGCCGAGTACGAAGCATTGATTGCTGGCTTGAAACTTATCACGGAACTTTGAGTAAAATTGGTAGAAAACTTTTGTGACTCACAATTGGTGGTGTACCAAGTGCGGAGGGGATATCAAGCAAAGGGGCATAGACTTGCCCCATACCTTTCTCGGGCTCAAGAGCTGTTAGCAGACCTCGAATAATACGATATTTCGCATGTCCCGCGTGAACAAAACAGAGAGCCAACTCATTGGCAAAACTTGCAAGTACTGGCGATGCACAATAAATGGAATTGGTTCCCGTCAAAACCTTACATGCTCCGAGTGTAAATGAGATGGAGGTAGATTTCGTGTTAGGAACAGAAATCAAGAAAGAGTCATAGATAACCCCATTCAAGCAATATCTGCTGCACGGGGTCTTGCCCGAAAGAAAGAGCGAAAGACGACAAGTCATTCGCAAAGTTTCATGACATGTAATGCAGGATGGAATAATGTATTGTAAGGGATTCTCGGCCCCCTTACTTCGGTGCATTGCCCACGATGAGATAAAGCGAGTCCTGAAGGAAGTTCATGAACAAGAATATGGTAACCATACAGGAAGGAAGACACTAGCAAAAAGATCCTCCGCTATGGATACTATTGGCCAACGGTAAATCGGGATGCTGCAGACTACATAAGGAGATGTGACAAATGTCAAAAGTATGTGAAAATCCCGAGAGCTCCACATACGGAACTCACGTAAATGGTTAGTCCTTAGCCGTTTGCAATATGGGAATCGATATAATTGGTCCCTTACCTATCTCCAAAGGTAGTGCAAAATACGCAATAGTTGCGGTCGATTACTTTACCAGGTGGGCGAAAGCAGAGCCTTTAGCTACAATCACCACAAAGAAGGTCATTAATTTCATTGTACGAAATATCATATGCCATTTTGGCCTCCCGCGAACTATCATAACGGACAACGGAACTTAGTTCGAAAGAATAAAGTTCAAAGAATTTTGTCAAAAGTATGACATTGAGAAAAAGTTTGCAGCAGTTGCTCATCCAAAAGCCAATGGACAAGTAGAAGCACGAACGAAATAATCAAATCCATATTGAAAAACCGTCTGAAAAGGCTAGAGGCAAGTGGATGGATGAGCTTCCAACAGCACTTTGGGCTTACAGAACCACCCACAAGACCACGACTGGCCACACTCTATTCACATTGGCATATGGCATGGAAGCCGTTATACCGATGGATCTTGAAGTTCCTTCACATCGGGTAAGTTATTATGACCCTAAGACGAATCAGGATATTTTGCTCAAGTCACTGGACTTTGTTGACGAAAAACGTGAAGAAGTTGATTTGAGGGCAGCCGCATATAGGCATCGAGTCGCTCCATATTATAATGAAAAAGTCTAACCGAGAATTTTTGATGTGGACGATCCCGTTTTGAAGCGAGTGTTCCCGCTCCCATCGCATATGAATCCCACATGGGAAGGTCCATATGTCATTGAATAGAGGCTTGGAGAGGGAACTTTCAAGCTAGTGACTATTGATGGCGCAACACTCCCCGAGCATGGAATAGCGAGCATCAGCGACGTTATTATAGTTAGTCTATTTCTTTCGCATTTTAGTTATAATTATTTCCAGTGTATTTTTTATTTCTTTGGTTTTTAATTTTCGGCATGTAATAAGACAATTTAGTTCTTTTTCATTAATAAAGTCTTGATGCCATCTTTTCCATGAATTATTGATGTTTCCATGTGTTGCAATTCGATGGAAAAAAAGGTTACATTATTCTGTCTAACGTACGAACGCGCACAAAAACTTTAAATCTCCAAGTCCCCAATGGACTGGAATATTCTAAGTCCCTAGAGTATGGACTAAAGTATAAATGACCCGAAAATCTCTAAGTTCCTAGAGTGCAGACTGGAGTACTCTGAGTCCCCAGAGTGTGGACTAGAGTATAAACGACTAGAAATCTCTAAGTCCCCAAAGTGCAGACTGGAGTACTTTGAGTCCCCAAAGCACGAACTAGAGTATAAACGAATAGAAATCTCCAAGTCCCCAGAGTGCGGACTGGAGTACTCTGAGTCCCCAGAGCACAGACTAGAGTATAAATGACTTAAAATCTCCGAGTCCCCAGAGTGTAGACTGGAGTATAAACGATTTAAAATCTCCAAGTCCCCGAGTGCGGACTGGAGTACTCTCAGAGTGCGGACTAGAGTATAAACGACTAAAAATCTCCAAGTCCTCAAAGTGCGGACTGTAGTACTCTGAGTCCCCAGGATGCAGACTAGAGTATAAGCAACTTCAAAATCTCTAAGTCCCTAGAATGCGGACTAGAGTATAAGCGGCTTCAAAATCTCTAAGTCCCTAGAATGTGGACTAGAGTATAAGCGACTTCAAAGTCTCCAAGTCACTAGAATGCGGACTAAAAGTATTCTAAGTACCCAAAGCATGGAATCGAGTATCAACCATTTTAAGAATTTTCGAGTTATATGGAAGTGAAATGGGACTTATGTAGCTCGCAAGTTTTTGGGTTTCAACAACGAGTTAGATAATAAGCTAAAAAGCTAAAGTCATCAAAGACAAAGAAATGAAGTTTTTTTCACTAATCCCAAAACAAAGTTCGACTATAATTCCTCCTAAACTCGGAGTCAAAAATCTATTTGCATTGACTATGGAAATAAACAGAAATAATTAAATAATCTAAGCTTATTCTCGTTGAACGAGGCATGATAACTACTTCTTTGACTTCTTCTCCTTCCTCGGTTTCTCAGACGACTCCTCTCTCACGCGTTTTCTCTTAGATGCCTTGCATGCTAGAGAAATGGTGTCCGATGAAGGAAGAGGAACTTCCAGTGGCCTAGACCCACCAGGGAGAATGACTTTCAAAGGTCTGTTCAAAGGATCATCTAGTTCCACTACATGTGGCTCGACCTTGATTTCAACTTTCTTCTTCTCTTCCATAAGTTTCTCCTCCATGCTTCGGAGGCCCCTGTAATTTCAACCTCATCGTGTTCTTAAACGGGCGATGGATTTTCAGATTTGTCTTCATTAAGCGCCTTGACCACTTGAGCGTCAGGCCCGGGGGTCTCTCCCATTTTCTCCTCCTTCTCCATGGTGACATCGCCCCCTGCAGTTGGCTCAAGATCAGAACGGCCTGCACGAAATCATTAGAGACAAATGTTAGAATACATTAACTACTCGCCGAAAATGACGGCCCTTTGAACTTTGAGAAGAAAAGTTATGTACCGGTTTTTGGCTGACTCTCAACTGTGTAGGGAGTTTCACCTTCTGGAATAGGAGATAGAACATGAATATCAAGGCTAGGATCTTCTGGGTCGTAGCCAATGTGCTGCTCGAATGGGTCAAGTGATGGGCAACCAATCGGTTGATTAGGAAGAGGAACTGGAGACTCGGTTACGAACGGACCGACAATGTCATTCTTTCCTTTTGAAGAGGAGGAGTCTCTGCTATAAAAAGCCTTCGCTGCGGACAAGTCCGAAGGCTCATTCCCCTGGAGAAATTCCTTCACTAAAGCTTCTTCGTCAACCACTTTGATTCCCAATTCAATCTTTTTGATTTTTAGTAAAGTGTTCCATGCTTCGGCCAAGGATTCGAGGTAGCCCTCGCCAAGAAATATTAGGTCGCGATGCATGAGAACTCGAGCATTGTACTCGGCTATGAGCGGATCAAACATGCACTTAATCTCCTCCCTACGAGCACCAGTAGCCGCCTCAAGGCGAGAATCGATCTCTGTGAATGCTATTCTTTTGCCCTTCTCGCGGGCTTTATCCTTCAACGTCTCAGCCTTGGAGAGTTCTTTATCGAGCTTTGTTTTCAGGAGTCTCGTAGCAACAATCTTGTCACAGTATCGTTGCGACTCCTATTGAGCAGCAGTCTTTTCTTCCTTCTTTTTGAGAAGTAGCTCTTCCAACTCTTTGACTGGTTGAGCGAACGCATATCTCTCCTTTTAAAAGGAGTCTTTCTCTAAAGCTAAGGCGCCGTAGCGTTGAGCAGCATCATAGATCTCTTTCTTATGTGTGGCCTCTAAACGATTAACTGCCTCAGCTATGTCTTTAGCATTTTTCTAAGCAGTTTTATGCTGAGACTTGTATGAAGAATGCTCTTCGTCTTGGGTTTAATAATGTCTTTGTCATGGATGGCTTCGAGTTACAAACGATCAATTTCATGCTGGCGTTTGATATAGACATCTGAAACTTTTTATGCCAAATGAACAACGCGTCATGTTGGACGTAGACATCATTGTTGCAAGCAGTGGCACTTTGTTTAACGTGCCATGGAATATGTTGAATCGCTGGTAGAAACTTCAAACCGTTGAAACATATTTTTAGGAACATGGCCTTAAGGTCGGCTAACTTTTCCGCTTTCGACAGATCATGTGCGGGAGCAAAGAAGTTTGTCTAGAGACCACGGGTTTTTTGTGAGGTTCCCGGGATTGCCTGGTGCTAGATGAACCAAAGCGTTGGTCGCGGTGAGTCTCAGACTGGGACCCTTTATGAGCAGATCCCTCCTTGCTTTACTCTGGTTGAGAGGGAGGATCTTGAGGGTATGAAGAATGACGGTAAATTTTCCTTCGAGACGATGGATCCCAAGAGCGATAGTCTCTCTCGTTGTCGTCAGCTCTATCTCGACCTTTGCCGGATCCCGAATCTCGGTCGGAATGATGAAAAATAGAGGACCCGTGAAGGCGATCGAATCCATGGGAGTGTCCCATATCCATTGCATGGAAATTAAGTGAACACGAGTTAGCAGAAATAACATGATGGCTGAAGTTTAAGTGCAAGGTGAAGTGTAAGTGTTATTGTGTGTGTCCTAGTGTTTTCCTCGACGGACTATTTTTTTAGCTTTATTTATCGAAGTTTTTTCTCGTTGATTATGGGCTCGAACGCCTTCATCACCTCTCGTGGGCGAATGGAGTTTTAGGGGTTCTGGATCATTGAATCCATAATTGAGCAAGTCATCGAGAATAGTGAGGTCAGATATGCCTTTCAGTGAACCCTTTAAGTGTTGCAGAGATGGCTCTTTCTCCATTGGTGTAAAGGCCCGCAAATGCATACCCCTTTTGAGCTGGCAAAATTCCACAACAATTTAGCCCAAAGTGGAACAAATGTACGATTCTTCGGGTTTAAAGAAGAAAGAGGTAGAAGAATAAGAAAAGAAAACAACATCAGAATCTCACATTTTGCAGCGGAACAAATATAATAGATAAATGAATATCTTTAAAACAAAGAACTTTATCAGTTGTCACATTACATCACATTACATTATCAGAGTGTTACAACAACAAACAGCGGAAAAGAATATAACATATACTAGTGATACGCTTTGCCATCCAGCTTGCTCCTGATCTCCACAGCATCTCTTTTCTGACTCCGCTCCAGAATGATGATAACCTGACTCTAGCTACCCGTGTGGAAAATTATGGGCACCCAGAGTTTAGGAAGGGAACAATAAACTCCAGGTCAGTTGTCGAACTGGCGTGAGATCTTAAAACAGTTATTTCCACAAAGAAAGGAAAAGAAATCCGCTATGCTTTTTGGAAAATGTAACTACCATAAGGCCTCGCGGCACACATACAATGCAATCGCAGACTTAGGGGAGATTTCTCCTCTTAATAGTCAAACATGCTTAATATGCAAAATCTTTTTGATATTATTATTAGTACATAGTGCGGAAAATTTTTTGAAAGTATAATATTAATCTGAGCCAGCATAGGTACCATTATACTATGCCTACTATAGCTGCCATGTTAAATGGCAGGTTCTACAACTAAAACCGTACTGGGTTCGTATTGGAAATTGGATTTCCAACAAATGGTCAGGCTAAGGAACTTTCTACTGCCACATGGATACGCCTCTGGAGGGACGTCCCGAGAACTTAACCAGCTCTCTGCCAACACAAGGCCGGATTACCTCTGTAACTAGGTAACTATTACACGAGTGTGCCACCCCTTGTCATTTGTGACCTTTTTCTAAGGATCCTTAACCATAAAGCAAGAACCACAAAGTATAATAAATTTTCTGCATCAATGTAAGTAAAATATCTGTGCTCCATACCATGATACCACCCTTTTCCAGAAGGAAATGACGTACCCTAAAGGGCGCGACCCTCATAACCTTGTCGCATCTTTCCTGTTTCGACCATTTCCAAGGTGTGAGGTTTGACGAAGTCTCATCCACAAAGCTACACTTTTCACAAAGTCATGCTTTGATCAACAAATGTCAACAGTACTTCGTATGCCACATTACCAAATTGGGAATGTATCACTACTAACCATCAACTACATAACCTTTGAGCTCGTAGGTCTCAGAGAAGGGTGTTAAGCTAAGAGAATAAATTCTCCGCCACCAACAGAAATGTATTTGATAGAAATCAGCTTTACATCTCAAAGTGTAACATCAGACACACATCCATACAAGTCCGTTCCGGGATCGAACGGAACCGAAGGCACTTCAAAGAAGCCCTTGCAAATTCGGATATTCACTAATCATGTCTGGAATCCCCATCACAGAGGGTAATAAAATCTCTATACCGGAGCAACCCGGTGCAGAGACATTCGACAGGTAATCCTTTCGTTTTTGAAAATTCCCGGTCTTCAACACCGTCTTCAAATGCAATCGCATTTTGACGTATCATTATTCGGAATGGGTTTTATGACACGAGGTCCTCTCCCGGCTAATCCGAATACCGAGCGCTTATTTTTAAAATAAGTGTTACATTCAGATTTCAAACAAATCACAACAATTTCCACTTTGATCTTTTAAGTAAAAGATCCATTACAATCACAAAGGTTTGATGTGGTTTTCGAATATCCATTTGGAATCTGACCCCCGGTCGCATCGAAATTCAAATGACATTAAAAAGGCCAATATTGATAGTCGGTTATTTAACTATCAATCAACATTCACAACAATTGCCGGATTTAAATAAATTTCCTAATTTATTTATTTATATTCAAAATATTTCGCAAGATGTATTTCACAGTTCAACCATTTGAAAAAATAATTCAAATTACTTTCCACGTTTCAGTCCTTTGAAAACAAATTTCAAATTACTTTTCCACATTTCAATACCTTGAAAACATTTCCAAATATTTATTCGTTTCCACTGAAAATCCACCGGGTTCAAAATTTTTAGAATAATTTAAAATGTTTGTCCAAAATATACTTGGAAATATTTAAAATAAAATATTTTAAAATACTTGCTTAAATATTAGTTATAAAAAATATTATACTAATATCTTATACAAAAATTCAAGTCCAAAACAAATTTTAAAATAAAATTAGTAGATAGGATATAACCATTTAAATATCCAATTTCTAAAATAAATATCAATTTAAAACTTTAAATAATCACTTCTATAATAGTTTAAATTATATTTTTACTTTAAAGATTTTCAAAATAACCTAAGTAAATAATTTTTTTTCTCCAAACATTCTATCCTTAAAACCATCTTTACAACTTCAATCTATATTCATAAACTATATTGAAAACATTCTCGGCTTTCAGGAAAAGTGCACATTCCATTCTAAAATGGTTCATCCAAATCAATTTATAGATCTTTCTGGATTTATGTTAAATTTTCGTCCCAAATATATAAATTCATTTCCACACTTTTAAAAATAAAACAATATTTATTAAAAGAAAATTTCCCTTTCTTTTATAAAATTCCCATTTATGGATTCAAATTTCCAAATATTCACCGATATATGATTTTTATAATCATTTTTTTTAAAAAAAAATCATTTACAAACAACAAATCAATTTCCAAATTGATTTCTAAATTTATTTTAACACCAAATCGATTTTCATTCAAACACCAAATCAATTTTCGAATATATTTTTATAATAAATTCTTTTATCCTTTCCAAATTATTTAAAAATCATATTTTTAAAATAAATTCTTCACGTTCTGAATATTATTACTTGAAATCCATTTATTAAACTTTTTCTCATATTTTGGAATTTTATTCAATAGGATTTAAAAATAAAACTTTATCATTTTAAAATTTCTTCTTTTAAATTTATCCAATTCAAAAATAAATTTTACTATAAATTTTAAATTTTAAAAGTCCAATTTCATTTACTTCCGGTATTCTACGATACCAAAAATAAATTTGGCTAAAGTATAGCCTTCAACGATTTCAATCACCAATATAATTACACAAAGATTATAAATAATCAACACATAACATTGAAACCAATTAAAATGTTTTGAGGAATCCAGTTGGATCCCTCCAACCTATTTCCCTGCATCCATAGACGTTAACACAACAACTGAATACCAATTCCACTTCGAGGTGGAAGGTTACGGTATATGGGATTTATAAAATATCATCCGCTATTATGCGGCGCATATGGTCTAAACTAATATAACTAATAATAAATCAATCGTCCAAGCACACCATCAACAAATTTTAAATTTAACTATTTAAACTTTAAATCAGAAAAATATTTGATTGAGTGAGAAGATCTCACCTTAACTTTTGTCTTGCAATCCATTTCAATTCCGACTTGATTTCTCCTAGACCTTGAATAAAAATTTATATGATTTATTAATATTCGAACAAATCGAAAAATCAATTACCGTTTAATAAATTTATTCTTTCACCCTAATAATTTAATTTTAACCAGTGATAAAATTTTAAAAAATAATTAATTTTTTTTTGTACATGTTCAAATTTAAACTGAAATGAATAAATTGTAAATATATACCTAGCAGACACCCAGAACCCTCCCCATCATTGGAGATAAGTGCATACCCTCTGGACTGTCGCACTCGAGCACACGAACCATGGCCAAGCATGCTCCACTCGAATCGAACGCCGATAACCTCTTCCTTCGACTACACTCTGACCACAACCGAACATTAAGAAACATCGGCATCCCCACCACGCGAGCCAATCCCGATTCGCCGAACCCCCTGCCAAAATCTGGAGCTCCCTAATCGAACGAACCATGCCGCCTTGAAGTCGCCATTACCCACGCGAAGCCGCACCTCCCAATCACGTGTCGCCGCCACGAATGAGCCGACACCTTCATCAGCGACACGCTTGTGATGCGACCGCCCCTCCCTTTCATCGAACACAATCGCGCTGCCCCACGCGATCTCACTATCGCGGCCATCAACTCGCGAGCAACTCGAATCAAATGAGATAAGGGAAGACAGGATTTTCCCTTTTTTTAAACGAAGGATTTTCGTTCGATTTGGGGAAAGGAGGAAAAGAAGTAGCGGTTTTGAACCGAGGAATAGAAAGAAATGCGACATTAATAAGGGGAGTTGTCGGCTTGCTTCAGATGACAAAGGGGCACATGATTTGATTTCAAATGAAAGAGGCAGCGCAAATTAAGGATAAGGGGTAGCATATGAAAGAAAAAGGCTACAGTGTCTAATGGAACAGAAAGTAGCCGATGGGAAAATTTTAGGCTGTTGACTGGGCTAGATATGTTGACCAGTCAAATTATATTTAAATTAAACCGATTAGTTATTGTCTAGGCGTTTATATTTTGTACGATCACACGATAACTCTGAAAGCTACGAAACTTGAAACCGATAATAATTCAATATTACGGATCCAATGAAACCGGTTTCGTCGAAATCCGAGATTGTGCCTCGGAAGGCTATTTTTAAATATCGATTTAAACGATATAATTTCAAAACTGAACAAAACACTTCCAAATTAAATTTTAAGGCTTTCATTATCTTCAGTATTATCAACATACATTTTCGAAGCCTAAAAAAAATATTTTTAATCAGCTTAAAATTTCAGACTCAAATTTTTGCCCAAGCTTCAATAAATAAAATTCAATAATTAAGTTGCCAAATTCATAGTTAATTTTGAAATTCAAGTTAAACTAACTTTCAAATATTTAAAATCAATTAAATATTTCATTTCAAATGTTAAAAATTTCTGGGTCGTCACAATTAGAGTAATTGTGACCTTTGAGGTTCCGCCTACTGTATTTTTCCTCAATTTGTAAGCCAGTTTCTTTTTTCCCTTCGAAGGGGAAGGCGGTTCATCAGTGCCATGTGCCTCAACCACCGGTTTTGAAGCAGGGCTTACATTCTTACCCAGTGCTTCTGACACCCCAGTTTCTCTAATCTCGCCCTCCTTGGGTGTGTCAGGGGCACCACATGTCGAAGGCATTAAAGTCCCAGCTCGCCTCTTGCCTTCGTCCAAGGAAGTTCCAGTTGTAATGGCACTGTAAGGTAGACTTATTTGGCGACCTTCCACCAACAACCCAAATTTTGAGAGCAATTCATTGGAAATGATAGATCTGATGTCCCGGTCTCCTGCGAGAACAGCGCGAACTTCTTTGACAGCCTCAGAGTACCCAGAGCCATTGGGACGTGGGTTGATATCTGTAAAAATTGAAAAAAGGTCAAGAAAGGATTCGCATTCTGCCGCATACAAATATTGAACTAGAAAAGAAACTTACTCCCTTCTAGCCATCTCCTCGCAAAGTGAGTGGGACAGCGCACCTAAAACCATTCCTGCTAATATTGGGTGAATTTGCTCCACGCCCTCGTCAGTATTTGGCACATGTTATGTGGCTCAAGGAATATGAAAGATGGGTTGTCGGACCGTCTCTTGAAACGATAAATATAGCGGATGTCACCAGGAGTGGGGAGCCTGAATAGAATGCTCATGAAAAGAACACATGTGCCATATATGAGCATATGACTGTCAGGATGTAACTGTGTTGGGGTGATCTCAATATACTGCAACACATTGTGGAGGAAGAAGTTGAATGGTGGCATGCTACCAACCCAGCACATGAATTTGTTGCAGACAGTATATCTAGCTGGGGGCAGGTGAGGACGATCTTATCCCGATGGCACCAGTACATCATCGAAGGTAATTCCATGGATTGAGCATATTCGACGAAGAGCGTTTTCATTAATTCTGGAAGCTAGAGAATCAGCCGGATTGTCTAGGATGATTGCTCCATCTATGGCATCAAAAGCCTAGTCATCAGACGCAGTCATTGGACTTGGGATATTCTATGCAGGAGTTATTGATGGATTCGAAGTTCCCACTACTTCTTGTTGAGAACTTGGCTTAGGTTTATCTGAGACTGTGGCAGAGCTCGACTTTCTAGACATCTTCAATTGGCATCGAATTTGGATAAGCACTTGTTTGAACTATACTTGAACGACAATCAATATTAGATAAAACAACAAAGATTTTCCCCCGCGTGGTGTGTGAGCAAGTGTGATGGTTCATGTGAAGATAATAAATAAATTAGGGTTCTAAAAAATAAAGTGTAATCGGTGGGCTTTAAGTTGTCCTCTTTTCTAAGTTTTAAGATCACGTTTATTATGGTCTCAACCGCAAAGTTAGTGGTCTCGATCAGTTCCATGTTCTGTTGGATTTAGATTTGTGTCATAGACTTATTGGCGCATGAATAAGTATCGAATTAAGCAGCGATGTTATGTTCTACGAATTGGGGTAAGGTAAGCATGTCAATGTCGGTCCCTATACTTAGGACCAATCGTCTATTCGAGGGCATATATGCCGAGCCATAACGTCTCGTTCGGTGCCGACCCTCAAAGCTTATCCCACTTATCCTTTCCCTTTTCTGCCCACCGACCTACTTAGGAACTGAACATTGACTTAGATCAAACACGATCGAACCGGTCGAACGAGAGTTATACACCTACACATTCATTACCTCTCCTTAACCACTGAACTAGACCCACTCCCTCTCTCTCTCTCTCTCTTTAGACCGAACGTCACCCCATCCCTCTACCTCCCTAACATTACTCTCACATAAAGACTACCAAGCAACCTACTTCATAGTTGACTGGTTTCCACCCAAAGTACAAGTGTCGACCTGTTCACACTCACTTCTTCCTCGCTCCTTGGTTACCGAACGACCTCAATCAACAGTTTAGTTCCATTTCAACAACCTAACTCCCATGCCCGGTGACCCAGTAGGAGCCTACGACCTAGAAACCACCAGTGTCCCTTTCCCTTCTCTTCTCCATTTCACTAGCCTCGAAATCGATTAAATTCGTATCAAGTTCTAGCCCTAAGACATGTTCAAACCTCGATTAATCTTCCTCATATATATGACTCCTACCGTCCACAATCTAAAGAAAATTCGCGAATTCAAATTTCATGCTAAACTTTCTAATTTGGGAAAAACATTTGAATGAAAAATTCTTGCCTAAGAGGATGATCGAAGCTTAGGAAACTGTTGGGTTTGAGATTGAAAGTCGTTTAGACTCGATACGAGGAGGAGTTGTAAGGAAAACTTACTAGATTTAGGGTAGGGGAGGAAGGTTGGAGAGGTAGCCGAAGTTCGAGGGAAAGTAGGCTATGAGTTCCTGTAGAGTCGAAGTGAAAGTAAAGAAATGATGAAGGGAAGTGTCTTCTTTTATATATGAAGAAGGGGAGGCGAACATGCATCAACCAGGGGACCCGGTCAAGGTATATCTGTGGTTCGGTGAGCAATTATGCCAAGCGACAGTGAACTTGGCGAACGAGTGGTTCCACACACGAACATCGACCGAGCCATGTCAAAGACATGGCAGGATAAAGAAACGGATTCCACCCGATGGGAGGAGAAGAGTAGGGGAAGCGTGGTTTGCTTATGATTCAAGGCGTATCATGGTCGACTCTCATGATACACTTTGGGGGGCAAATGTTACCCGGTTGTAGGGCTCGGCTACGAGAGACAGACTATTGAGTGCCGCTCGGCCTAAGTGCATTGCTCGGCAAGTGCCGCTCGGCCTAAGTGCATCGCTTGGCCTAAGTGCATGCCGCTCGGCCTAAATGCATCGCTTAGCCTAAGTGCATCACTCGGCCTAAGTGCATCGCTCGGCAAGTGTCGCTCGGCCTACGTGCATTGGTCGACATCCTTTGTTCGACCATCATCGCTCAGCACAGGGGGGGTCGACTCAAATGAACATTACAGAGTACTCTAGAATGCAACACTCGGTCTAGGAAGTAAAGCCATACAACAAAATCCACCGTTCGGCGTGACTTCAAAAAGTGAACGAAGTAAGGCGCTTGGCACGACCCCGCTTCAAGTAAACTACCTAAGGTCCACCTTTCGGTTTACTCACCTCGTTCGGCAAGTTTTGTTCAACATGCCTGACTCGGTGCACAGGAGTCACCTACTGTGGGCCGATCTACTTGTTCTTGGGCTCGTAAAGGAAGTCCAGCCTATCTACGCCTATAAATAAAGGGGTAGGGGCACAGTGAAAGGGGTCCTTTTTTCATGAACTCCGAGGAGACTCTTCTATTTTTTAGACTCATTCGTTTTCAGTTAGAACTTATATTCAAGTTATTGGTGTACGAATTGTATCCGTATTCAATTATTTTAAAAAGCAATAAAGATTAAACTCAAAGTGGACGTAGGCAGTTACGCTGAACCATTATAAATTTGGTGTTCTAGTTTTTGCAATTAATTCTGCATATATTCCTCTATTTTAATTTTCTATCTTCATTAATCTCTCTACACAAATCTTTCTTTGGGTGTTAGTGACCAATTTTGGTGCTAACAATAGGTATCAGATTTTATGCCTATATGTATCAATTTTGATCTGAAGTAAACTTTTAATGAGTTAAAAGAAAATTTTGTTTTTTTACAATAAATAATTTTTTGCTATCATGACTAAATTATCAGAACGGCTTGGGTGCTCATGTAATTCAACTTATTGTACTGGGAGTATAAGAAACATATAATATTATATATAAAAAACCATAATGCAAACACATAACATGTTCTAATATTAAGTAACTATCATTTCAGTTTTATTATCAGTTGCAGCTATAATATAATTTTATTATCAATAGGTATCATTTCTAACAAATGAAATAGCTTACATGTCTTCTCCTTGTGTGCACATTTAATCTAGTGTATTTCACCTTGCTTCACTTTCATATCTTGTATATTATTGGTTTTTCATAGGTCTTGCAATATTTGCTCAACTAATTTTCTCTGTTAAAGACAAACTAGTACAAAATTAGTCAATGTTCACTTCGTTTCAATTTTATTAGTTAAATTTAGTGAAAAATATATTATACCAGATTGTGTTCTTCTTTTAGACTTGAATTCATTCTTTCTTTTTATCTTCTCAGCCGTAAAGAACCTATATAAAACCATTGCATTATAGGAACAAAATATTATACCATATTGTGTGCTTATTTTAGATAGTGTTTTTGTCATCCCATGCTACTTTACCATTTTAACAAAAAACATTTGAATCATATAATTAAAGTTATTTTAATATGTAGCACAAAGAAAGAGAGTTTTGATTATGTTCTACTCTTCTCTACTCAAGTATGCTAAGCATTTGCAGTATCCTAGTTGTAAATCCATAGATGTTGGTTCTAATACTACTAGTGAATCTGGGATGAATTGTTTCGAACTTTCTTCTTCATTGACTTTGTTTCTTCTTCATTTTTTTTGCCTTTTTGCTATTATTTTCACTTGTTTTTTGATATTCAAAGTTGCCATCCTCTTTTCTTTTTCTTTTTCGTTATTTTAATCTCTTGACATAAGAAGTTTTTGGTTTTTTTTTGCATTTTGTTCACCGTTTTCTTTCTTCTTCGACCAGCGGGTTTTCTTGATTTAATTTCCTGATCTAGTTTGGTTTTTTAAAGTTCAAACTCGTCTGAATCATGTAGTTTGAAAAACAGAGGAGTGAAGTCGAGTATTGGATTAGGTAGTGTATGTTTTGCAATTAACAATGGTATATTGTTCCATTAGATAGTTATTTCCTTTGTTGTGTCTGTTTTTTGTGCACCGTTTGTTTCTGTGTCTATAGATCTATCTTGATCCATTGTATACTTTGTTTCGTTTGTTATGTGCACTTTTTCTGCTTCGGGCTCTGCATTTCTCTCTTCATTCTCTTCTTCAATATTTCCAGTTCTGGATTTCATTTCTTTGATATCATGTTTCAATTTTTGAGCTTTTTTCCTGCTTATAACCTTATTTTCTTTTCCATTTCAACTTCTTTTTTTCACTTAACTTTATGTTCTAAATCTTTTATATGCATTTGCAATGCTTTGATGGTTACTTCTTCTTTAAGTATTCCAAAAGTTTCATCCATCTCTTTAGAATTTCATTTTTTGCATTACTTTCTTTTTCCTTTTTGTTTGATTATCTTGTTGTTGAGGTTATTTGAAGAAGCCTTTCCTTATATGGAAGAATATTATCTATTTCTTTCAACTGTATAATTGTTAAGAAAAAATTGTTTTAGTTTTAAGCTATGTTTAATTTTAGTTACTAAATTATTGAATTTTGGTTTAAAAAATGGTGAATATTAGCATCATTGGTTTCATTTGGAAAAAAATGTTGAATTGATTGATGTTGTTAGAAAAAAAATATTGCATTATTAAGGTTAATAAAATATAATACTTAGTATTTGTTATAAAGATACTAAGCAGCTAGTACGAAGATACCAAGAAATTACAAAATTGATACTTAGTGAAAACTAATATGTTTCGTGGAAAAATATAGTATTGAAATCAATACTTTGTAAAGGAAAAAATGATACTGAATATCATAGTGTGTCATAACTAATTTTATGTAGAAGCATAAATGGTACTAGGCAAAATAATTTGTTAATAATAATAGTAAGTGGAAATAAAATAATATTTAAAAACTTTTTTATGAAAATTATCCTAACTAGAAGTGAAATGAGATTAGGAAACATGGATTGATAAAAATGATACTAAGCAATGGACAAAATTATACTAAAAGAAATATAGTGTGAAAACTGATACTAAGTAGGAAAAAAATGATATTGAGAAAATATAGGAAGGATAGAATTTTGACTTATGTTGGCCTCTTTAGGATTATCCCAAAATTGGTTAATTACTATGGGTTTTAACTTTCATAAATCTCATCTTCTAAATCTTTATAATTTTTATCTGTATTGCTACTTTAGCCGAATGAGCTTCATGTTTTCACAAATGCAATATTGTAAATATTTGATTTAATATAGGAAATTGTTTTTTCAAAACATAATATTTTGAATAACATATCTTACTAATGGAAACATAGAACATCTCGACATGTCCCTTGGCTTGTGAATAATTTCTTTTACAAATTGTTAAAATTCTTTTCTGTTGTTTCTAGCGAAGTGATTGTCCTCAACTTTTTCATCTTAATCGAATATGGTAAAAATCCACATCGTAGTTTTTGTTGATTGTTAGTGAAAAA
The DNA here is from genome assembly GCA_030765085.1 of Allium cepa. Lineage (NCBI taxonomy): Eukaryota > Viridiplantae > Streptophyta > Magnoliopsida > Asparagales > Amaryllidaceae > Allium > Allium cepa. The sequence continues at coordinate 351,731,055 of CM060928.1, forward strand.
GAATGTTAATAAAATTTCAATTATTATTAGTAACAGTAAATCTTCCTCGTTATGTTTTATCCTTTTCACTATTCTTATTTTATTCTTCTTTCAAGTAAGTTTCTAGTGATGAATGGATAATTCCCAAAAAAATTTGCAGCAAAATCTCTATATTCCATTAGAATTGTTTTTCTTATCATTTTTATTGTTGGCTCTATGTTACTTCATTTCATTGGCATACCAAATAACATGATAATACTATTTACGACCACTTTCATTTTTTCTTCTCCAAATATGAATGATTCATGTTCTGTTGAGTAACAACTATACAGTGCATCTAAATTATTTTGGTACTTCTTACATTCTTTCATTGTAATGTTTTCTTCATGAAAAAAAATAAAAATTTGTAAAATTATGTTCCTTTCAAAGTGTCCATTTGTTTTTTGTAATTCCATTTCTCTTTTTTACAAATTGTATAATCTTGTACGTAACTTGCAAGCCAAATCTATATGCATTATCAGATTTCATTTCCTCATCATTTTCATTTTCTTCGTATATCATTTGCTCAGATTAATTTTTGGCTTTTGTGATAGGTGTCTACAAAATCATCAAATCTTATTGCATAAAAAGTGGCATTAGTTGATTAGAAAAAACATTATTGGAGTGGATCAGTTAAAAAATATGCTAATGACATTGTTCTTATCAACTGTGAAATAAATATATCATGCTTTAAGTGCATTACCATCGCCAATCAAACAAACACTATGTATCATTTTTGCAATGTTTTGGTATCGTTTTTTTTATAAATGAAAATCAAATAATTTCTAAAATTACAATGCATCAACTCTGATCAAACAGGCATTAGGTATATGTAATATTTTGTATCATTTTTTCATAAACGATAGTCAAAATAATTTATAAAATTATAAAACATCAACTCCAATCAAACAGACACTGTACATTAGTTTGCAATATTTTACTATCAGTTTTTTGGTAAATGACATTCAAATTAATTTCTAAATTAAAAAGCATCAGCTCTAATCAAACACACACCAGATATCATTTTTGCAATATATTGGTATCAGTTTTGTTATAAATAACAGTCAAAATAATTTCTACAATACAAAGTATCAACTCTAATCAAACATACACTAGATATCATCTTTGTAATATTTTTGTATCATTTTTTTATAAATGATAGTCATAATAATTTCTAAAATTACAAATCATCATCTCTAATCAAACAAGCATTGGGTATGTGACGAGCCAAGATTTTTACCTTCGAGAATCGACACTAATACATCCACTGTATTGCATGCCGGGCAATCGAATGCTGAAAAGCCCGATTATTTAGGAAAGAAGAAGGAAGGAAGAAGAAAACTAAAACAACATAGAATCTCATAATGGAAGAATAATCTATAATATACAACAAATCTTTACAAAAATAAAAAAGTAATATACATACAACAATCAAAGTAAACTAACTTATTTCTGCCCGGCTAGTTATAACAGCCCATCCTTATAATTTTTGATAAATACAACCAACAGACAACATAGCAGAACTCAAAGAATTACGTGTATATGTCTTGGACCTCTAAATCGCCTCCTGTGCTCCAATACATCCAAAGGAATATGCAAATATGCTTGATCTAACTCAAGCATTATAATAAAATAATACCCAAGTCGGTCTGGTAAGCCATCATGAAAAAAACACACCCAGATGAAATTTTAAAGTTATAAAACCCTTTGAAATCAAAAGTATTTCGTAAGACCACGCCGCACATAAACACAGATGGATATTTACCATACGGTAACCAAACCATTTCGTATGAAATGCTCTGATATTATAATAATGTCTAAGATACAAGTACTTATTAATCATAGCCAAAATTGTTACATTAGTTAATTTCCAGCATAATACGTATACAATTAAAACATAAAGATATGCATTAGAAAATGGAAACCACACAATGGCTGGGCAACCATGGTACCGCCTGACATGGTGTCTCTCTAGATAAAATAACACCGATGATATTGCCAGGATCCCCTACAAATACAGAACCGACATACCACTTGACCAGTAGTACCGAATATGATCACCCCTTCGTTAATGGGCCTCGAAGCATACAAATGAGAGATAATATCGACTATAGATAGGGATGATCATACCCTAATTTAGGAGCGATCCAAGTAGCCCTGCTACATCTCTCTTGTTTTAGTCATTCCTGCTTGATGAGGCTTGAAGCTACGTTTTACCTTTCATATAACACTTCCCACTTGGAATGCTAACACTGCCCTCCAGAAAACAATGCAATATTAGCATTCATCCATATAAGTTGTCCATGAGATGGACAAACCGAAGGCACTACATCTACGACATCCATTTTGGAATCACCCTCAGGATTAGTAGCAAGCAGCCCTTACAATTCAAAGAGCTCCGTCTTCAAATTACATCATCTTTAAGAACGAGTTGCTTGAGTTGGTTTTCAGATAACATATCTGATGCTGGTCTTTTCGAAACAACATTCGATAGTTTGCAGTAAACTCAACCCTGGTTCCTTAAGAAATAAACAGTCAAAGATAAGAGCGGAGATCACCTCCTAATTTTCAGTAGATGGATTTCCTTATTATTTGTCCTAGGAGAATAAATTGAGATTTATATGCACAGTACAGTATCATGTGGATGGCCGTGCCATGTAACTCACATGTTTCTCCTAGATATTTCCATATTTTTGTTTTGGTCCATATTTGATAGTCAGTTATTTAACAATCAACAAATACACATCCAAATTAGAGATTTTATTCCAAAGGGACAACCAACATTTGGTTAAGCACATAAATAACCACTAGCCTCTTTTATAAATCTTTTCATCAATTAAAATCACTTTGTAAATTTCTTGTGTAAAAATACCTTTATAAAGATATACCTACAAACCCCTATATTTTCAATACTTGGAAAACATTTATATGCTTATCTCAACTTTATAATTATATTCACAAAAATGAGAAAGATTTTCCTTTTTATACAATTCAAAAAATCATTTATAAACTCCTTTATTAATCCCTAAAAACCACTTATAATCTCTTTTATAAATCTCAAAACATTTATAAACTCTTTTTATACATTTCTAAAAATCATTTATAAACCCTTTATAAGTCTTTAAAATCATTTATAAACTATATATAAATCTCTAAAACCATTTATAAAGTCTTTACAAATTATTTCTCAGGTCTTTTATAGACTCTTTATATTCCATAAAATTCACTATAAGACTCCTCTTCTAATTCTATAAACCCATTCTAAAATTCATTTATAAATATCTATCTATTTAAAAAATTCATTTACCTTGTAAATAATCTTCCTTTAATTCTTCAAACCATTCTATACATAAATAATAATCAATTAGTTCAAAACACTATTATATAAAAATAATTATTAACAATAAAATTATAAATGAATAATAATTATTAACTTTAAAACATCTTAAAGTTAATAATTTCAAAAGATTATTAAATAAACAATAATAATTAATCTTTACTATTATTATTAATAATAATAATTAACTACCGAAAAATTAATAATAAATCTTTATTGTTGTAATATTGATAAATAACTTTAAAATAGCATTAAATTTAAATAAATAGTATTTAAATCAATATTAAAAATAAATAAATAATATTCTAAAACATTTCTAAATGATTTAGAAAAGACAGATAATAAGGTTGGAGAAAAATAGAAATTAAATCCTTTTTAAACAAAATATTTGTGAAACCTAATTTCTGATTTAAAATCATTTCCTGCCTCAAAAAACCTACTCTAACTCAAATGGAAATTTATAGAATTTTTGAAATACTAATTTGAAGCCAATAGCTGCCTATCGTTCAACCAATATCGATTATTGATTTTATATCTCTATAGGGTTAAGTTTTGAACATACAACAATGTCATAACAAATAGTGTCAAATAATCAGTTTTGATATCCAATAATTCATATAACAGGAATATTATAGAAAATATTTCAACAATGGCGAGAAATCTCGTTGGATCCCTCCAAACAATCCCCTACATCATAGCTTATATATATCAGCATATATATATCAGCGTATACATACACACACACACACACACAAAATTCAATAGTGGTGAGGAACCCTGTTGGATCCCTCTAACATATTCTCCTACATCACAAATAATTATATAGTATAGGTCATCCACTACTAGAGGGTATATATAAAAGGGTCATCCGCTCCAGGGGTAGGGATAAAACCAAACAAACTTATAAAATAGTAAATCATCCAAACATCCAATCAATATTTTATCAACTATATAACATATTGGTTAACCAAAAGATTGAGTTTAACTCACAGAAATTCATGTTGTCGTTGAGGTTTTTCGGTTTCGACCGACTTCGAACGATGTTTGAATTCAGCACAAAATTCAACAAGCTCCAAATTCAGCCCAACTATTTCCATCACATAGCTTTTGTTGTTACGAGCACAACACAAAATCTGCGTCCTAATTGGACCACGTAGGGAAAATATTAAAATTTTAAGTTAACAGCTTTAATATATAATTAAAATCCACTAATTTCATTTTTATTATATAATTACCATACTTAGAATATGATTCTTTTCTCCCTTTTTAAACTACTCCCACTCAAGTACGTACAACCACCTCTGTCAACCCATTGTCTCGCTGCAACCAGCCATCCTGACTGTGACGCCCTACCTATATACTCAAGCTAGCTAAGGACACTACGGAGTAATGCCATCAACTAGCATGAAGAATAAGGCCGTTGAGGAGCGACCCTCCGTGTAATTACTTTATGCGAACACCGATATGTTTGATTGTATAACATGCATTTCATCTCAAGAGAAAATCCGAATTACCAATACAAACTCAAAGCTATTAAACAGCGGCTATATGATCTTCGGAAAAAAATATATAAATAAGCATAACACAAATCAGTCATAGATATCCATATCACAAAGGCGAAAACAGATATGAATATAACACATAGAAGTGTACATCAGAGTAGTGGTCAAACATGATCCACAATATCACAAAAGAATAGATACAAGTGCTACACAAAAGAATATGTATACATCAAGGAGTCTCTATCTCATGTGCATAACAACAAAAACTACTAAACTAGAGTAGTTAGTCAAAAGTCAGATAATGTTCCCAGAAGATGAGTCAAGCAAAAGCACCTTAACATCTCGGTCTGACCCGAGTATTATTTAATAAGAAAATAATAAATGGATCAGCCTAGCTATAAATATCAGATAAAATGAGATAGAATAAGAGATATGACAAAAACATATGATAACAATAATGCCATACTGCAATAAGTATACATTAAATAACAAAATCATACAATATCACCAGAAACCTCAAAACACAGAAAAGAATGTCATATTCTTTATTTTATTCACCAAACCACAAATATTGACAAATATATAAATGCCAATCACGAAATTGGTGAAACACAAATTCTAGAAGTCATCAATTAGAAATCCAAAAATCACAAAAAGGGGGAGGCCTATGACAAACGGGAGCATTAAAACTTACCAACACGTGTATCACAAACGGAACGCTATTGCCTGGTCGCTAACCATCAATTTGAGCCGAGACTCCACAAACAGCCCGAAGACCATGGGTCGCTCCCCCACCAAATTTGAGTCGAAACTCCACAAACGGTCAAAAGACCATGAGTTGTTAGCCCATAAAAATGAGACGAAGCTCCATAGAATGGGGTACAGTCCCCCATGTGGACAAAGAGACATCGCACATCGCTAGTCTAAACCACAAAATGATCATCATCGACCAACAAAAAGTGTCAATTACGCTAAGCTAGTAAATAAACGAGTTTAGCTTCATGTCCCATAACCACTGGCTTAAGTTAAATATTTACGAACAAATTGTAGATTTCCACTCGAAAATTATCACAAGAGTTTTAATCGAGCAAGTCTAAGAATTAACCAACAAAGTAAACGCAAGCATTTCATACCACTTGTTTTGCTAAGTCATTTAATTGGATTTTCAAATGAATGAGGTAAAGTTTGTATATACTAATAGATTGGAATACGGTTTTATAAACGAGTTTTGTATTAAAAATAGGGTTGAAATCATCTTTGTGAAAGAGTTTGATTATTTACTACTAGTATAGAAACCTTTGCATTTTAAAGTGACAAATCACAAAATTGATTGTAGAAACAATCAATCACCAAAAATTCACATACGAAGATGTGAATCAAATCCATTGAAATTGATACCGAATCCATCAAAACGGATATTCTCAAAAATCCCGAAAAAGAAGTCACCAAAGTCGATAATAAATGATACAACAAGTTGGATCAACACGAATCGATTAAAATTGGAAATCCACCCAAAAATTGCCTAAATTAGGCAAAAATGCAATCTCCCAGATTCAGTCGACAGGACTCTGAAGTCAGTCGACTCATTCGATACCTGGAAACTCTCTGTTTCCAGGTTCGGTCGACTGAACTCCGAATTCAGTCGACTGACACATGCCTGGAAACACACGGTTTCTAGTCTTAGTCGACTGAACTCAGAGTTCAGTCGACTGATACAGGAACCAGGAATTTTCTGGTTCCAGGTTCAGTCGACTGAACTCTGAAGTCAGTCGACCGAACCTGCTTCTCACGAAGTATCAACCTAGCCCCATGATGGGAAAAACAAAATTCCGACCGAACACGATCGAACGAGGAACGGAGACTAAGGATTTACGTCAAGAAATAATCCAGCCTTGTATGGCTCTTCGAAACACTCCAAAAACATCTCCAACCATCCATAGTAGGATTTTCATAAAAATGGACGACAAAACCCAAAAATCGAAAAATTCACAAAATCCATTCAAATCAAAAGCAAATGAACAATGGATGTTAGGAATCACTACCTAACAACTATCAAAGATATAGACATAGATGTGAGTTCAAAAACTCATCTTTTACTCAAAAACAATGAAGGAGAAGCTCAAATACATAGGAAAGATCAACAACTCTTCAACTTCAACTCTAAAAGCTCCAAACTAAGATCATAAGCAAATATTTCCTAAGTTAGGTTATAGAAAATTTCTGAAATTGGAGAGTGATTGAGATGGAGAAGAAGAAGATGATGCTTACCTCAGCTTCTCTTTTATTTTGGAGCTAAAACTTGGATTTGCAAATGAAGCTAGGGCTTAGGAATTCCTAATCTCTTTTCTCTTCCCCAATTTTTGCTTAAAGCTTGAAGTGTTAGGAAATAAGAATGAATGAAGAGGAGAGGGGGTGGAGCTAGGGTCTTATGTTAGGTTATTAGGCTGAAACCCAAACCCAAAGCCCTAAGTGAAAATGTCAAAATTCAAGCTAACTCCAAACATATCGATGTTTATACTCAAAAAGGTCGCAAACATCATTTTGAACTCAATGGAAGTGGTCTCGTGTCATAACCCATTTTTCCATACCAGTTTAAACCGAAATTGAACTACTCTTGTTCGTTAAATCGTACGGAAAGGCGGATAATGAAAGAAAGAAAGAAGATAGAAATAGGAAGAAGATAGAAGAAAAAAAAGAACAAATCAGAATCTCACAGCGGAACGAATAATTTATAATATGAACAATCTTTACATGAAACCAAAACAGTTACCTTTATATATATCATATACAGGTTTTACATCAGAATTACAACCATACAACTCTGACAGTTATATCAATTCTTTCTATACAATCATAATCACATGACCAAAGGATTATATGTAAACAATTACGAGAATACGTCTCCCGATCCAGCTCTTCCTTCTGAAGCTTCTCCTCTTCCAGTTAAACCAGGAAATATGCTCGGTCTGACCCGAGCATATAGGAAAACACCAAAGCCCGGGTCAGTCTGGTATACCAGCATGAGAAAACACAATAAACTTGATTATTAATTTTGAAAATTCCTTTTGAAAATAAAAGCATCTCGTAAGACCATGCCACAAATAAACATGTCGGGTTTTTTCCTTACGATAGCTAAAACATTTTTATGAAATCTTCTGATATTATAATAGGGTCTATATACAAATACTTATTAAATTAGCCGAAATTGTTACATGATTAAATTCCAGCTACTAGCCACAGAGTGGGTAATACAAACAAAACTCGTACAAGGCTCCTAGGAAAAATGGATTTCCAACAATGACAAGGCACTGGGGTACCACCTGTCACAGTACGTGGTCTAGATCACAGTACCGAGGAGTACGCCCGCTCCCCTACAACACAAGACCGGAACCATCCCTTACTGGACAGTTCCGAATAAGATCACCCCACGGTTGGGATCAGCAACCGCACCACTAAGCCGAAGTAAAAAGGGACATCTAGACAGGGATGACCTTACTCTCAAGTGGGGGCTACCCACGAAGCCTTGCTGCATAACCCCTGATTTTCAGTCATTCCCGGTTGATGAGGCTCGAGGCTAATCGTTACCTTTTGAGAACATATCCCTTAGAATGCTCATCGTCCACCTGACGATATTCTGAAAGCATTCGTCCATACAAGTCCGTTCCGGGTTCGAACGGAACCGAAGGCACTATTCCTACTACATCCATTTTGGAATCACCCTCAGGATTAGTAGCGAGTAGCCCTTGCACTTCACTGCTACATCATCGACTTCCAAACTCTTATCTTCATCCCGAGAACGTATTGTTGGATCGAAGTGGTTTTCGGATTTCATACAGATCCCGGTCTCTTCGAAACAACGTTCGCTGTTTCCCGGTCGACTCAACCCCGGTTCTTTAGGAAATACTCCGATGAAATACAAGATCGGAGTTCATCTCCTAACCGTTACTATACGGGTCTCCTTATAATTCGTCCTAGAGAGCAAACGAGTTTATACGTACGCTATAGCACCTAGATTGGTAACCGTATCATATAATTCTCGAGTCTCCTCTAGATATTTCCAAAGTCAGGTTTTGTCCAATTTTGATAGTCGGTTATTTAACTATCAAAGCAATCAATCGATACACAAAGTTCTTTCCCATTTTAACCCTTAAACCTTGTCCATCCTTAAAAAAAAATCTAAGTAAATTATCATTTATTTAAGCAAACTTGTTTCATTTGAAATATATATAAAACTATTTCCTTCCAAAACTTACTTATAAATTTACAAATATTATTTCAAGTTAAATAGATACAATATTCTTTATAAAGGTTATTATAATTATTTAGACTACTTTTATTAAAGGAAATTTTAATTTAAAGAAAATAAACTTAATTATTAATAATAATTGCTCTTTAAAGTTTTTTTTTCCAAAATGAGTTAAAACTTGAAACAATTGAAGATTATAACTTAAAAGACTTCAAAGGAAGAGATAAATAGCTACTTAAAATTTTCCAAATGTTGATAAATCTTAAAAACATTTTAAAGATAATATCACTATATTACTTAATTTTTAAAACAAAACTAATTTCATAAGTAAATTCAAATCAAACAAGGCTTATTAGTCCAAATGGTACTTATCAATTCACAGTTCATAATTCACAATTTCAGATATTCAAGTCAATCTATTTCCATAGATCGATTTACCATATATTCTCAATATAATTAAAAGGCTCATAACAGATATATGCAATAACAACAGATTAGAGATTTATCATTACCAAAATAATCATTCATCACAATCTGGTCAATGGCCTACACCCTACATGACAATTATATCCAATATACAGCGGAAATGTGTCAGTTCCCACCAACACAATGTCATCTAGTTTACATAATCTAAATAAATGCAACTAATCAAATTGGAATTATTTCAACGGTTCGGTCATAAATTATTTAAATAGCATTCATCTCGATTGACAAATTAGATCCTATCTAAATAAGCTTATACAATCTCACATATCAACTTCACAACGGATCATACGACGACATAACATTCGTCGATGCAAACCATTTATTCCATAACATTTTTATTTAAAAAATAATTAAATTAAAATATAACTTAAAAACTTTAATTCTCTTTAAATCATACGTAATTATTTCCCTTTATTATTTCAATTTTATTCATTTTTAAATTTATCATTCTAGATTAATTATTTTCTAATTACAATCAGTAATTAACTATTAATTAATTAATTATACAAATTAATACTTTATCCATTTCAGTCATTAACCCTCAGTTGCTTAATTAATTACGTAATTGCTTGATTAATTGCAATTAATTATTTATTTTATTACTTATTGAAATTAGTTATAATTAATTATTTCTTCACTAATTAACTCTTAATTCCACCATAAATTAATATAAATTAAAATGTCTTTAAGTACTTGACTAATTCAAAACTCAATTTAAAATCATTTTCTAAAATCATTTTACTTTACCTATTTTTATTCGAATAAACTTAAGTAAAAGATTTTTTTTAAATTAAATCAAATACTAATATCAATTTCCTTAAAACTATAATTAAGTGTTAATAACAATTTGCTTATTAACACCATTTCCTCTAATTAAAACTTTTATAGTTATTTAAGGTTAATATTTTTTTTTTTAGTTTACATAAATTATCTCAATGGTTAGATTTGAGAAAACAATTTAATTTAATAATAATTAATTTTTAAAGTATATCTCATATACAAAAACAACCTTATAAAAACAACCGAACCCAAAAATTATCGACCAAACACACGGCTCACAACCCCAGCCGAAAACCAATGACCCAAAATAACAGAAACGATGCAGTTCCAGGTAGGCCGAAGCCCATTCACCATCAACAGCTCGAAATAAAAACAATATACGGTATCTGGGCCGAAGCCCATTCACTCACAAACAACCCGGTTCCAAAATAAATACTCCGCAAATTTGGGCCGAAGCCAAGCCAAAACCTACAGCACGAACCCGACCCCAAAATTCATCTTCCCTTCCAAAACATCCTATCTACCGAACCATAATCCAACTCCAACCAGGAACGCAACACAGTGGAAACCTCATAACCCACCCGAGAAGAGATGATCTCCGATCAGTACGTAAATCAACCCTCTTATCGGAAAAGAACAACACGCACGCGACACGCCAGCATCAATCTTTCTCCTTACCTAACCAAATACTGCCATGCCGAAATAGCTCGTGCACACGGCACGGTGCACATGCATGCCATCGCCAGTGGCCGCCTCTCCCCTTTAGCACTGCAACCAAATCCAGTTCCCTCCCAGATTCCGAATGCCGCGACTTAAAACACCAAAAACCCCATCGATCGAAAAATGACTCTAAGGCATGCTAAAATCCCAAAACCCGCGACTAACATCACCACCGAAAACTGCCTACTGCAACAGTAGTCTACTACTTCTTTCGTCGCTAACCCCGATCAAAAGCCTAATCCAACTACTATCTTCATGCAAAAATTCACGAACTTCGATCGAGTCTTCGTCTTCCAAAATCATCGCGTTGAACACAGTATTTCGACCATCACTTAAACCCTAAAATCCATACGCGCACAAAATCAAAAACGAAAACGCGAATTCCGCCACGGTCAACGCTTTCCCCATGTCTTCCAGCACCTACTTATCCAAGCCGCACCACCCCTCGACGAATAGTTCACCAGAAATAAATTTTTGAACCGAAACGGTTCAACTTTACATAACTCGCAATTTAAGTAATTAAAAATCACGATTCAAGCTCCTAAAATCCTATTTTTATCAGCGAATCTAACATGCATGGTCGAAACTTTGATTTAAGCATTTTGAATTTTCATAAAAAGTTGATTTTTACAGTAAAATTCAACGCATATGAACTATACAACATAAAAATTTAAATAATAAATTTAACTTAAGATATTCTAGTAAATAAACATACTTTCAGTTCATAACATCTTTAAATTCAAGCTAGATCGACTGAATTTGAAATTTTAGAAGAAAGTTAAACATAATTTTTGCTGAACGGAGCATGCATGCAATTCCTAAGTTGAAGTCTACAGTTTTCTCACCTTAAACATATGATTTCAGCTCCCCTTAACTTGGAATTTGAATTAAAAGAGCTCGAAATCCTTGACTTGCTTCCAGAGAAATGGATTCTTAAATAACCTGCTTCCAGATCCCCTTTGAAATATCCAGATTTGTTAACACTCCTTGCTTGCAGAATTCAGAGTGCTGCCATTTTCTTTTCTTTTTATATGTTTTGATATTTTTCTTTAAAATGAGTTGTGTTGTTTAATAAGCTACCGATTATATATATATTTGTATAGTTGTAACTTTTTTTCAATATAAATATTGAACAAATATAGCCCTTTAAAGGCTGAAGTATTATTTTATATTTTATCTCTTTAAAACAAAGAAAATATTTGAAAGGGAACATTCATGATTATGTTAGATTCTATTCTCTTAAATGCCAAGTGTAAATGTGATTGTTACCTTTAAATTTTAAACAAAATAAAAACTTAATTAAATATGACTTAAAGCATGTATTCCTATTTATTTTAAAATAAAGATGAGGCATAATTTAATTATAAAATAAAGATGAGGCATAATTTAACTAAAATAACCTCATTTTTTTATACTTTTAATAAGTAATTTGTTACTTTAAACCAAATAAAATAAAATAACAATTTAATTCTCATAAAATCTATATCAAATGAAATTTTGATAAAAATAAAAATCTATACCATAGATTAAATCTTAAAATAAATCAAGTCACTCCCCCTTTTATAATATAAAAATGTATAACTTCAAACAACTAAGTTTCATCAATATTTGTGTATAAATAGTTTTCTTATTTATGTGATTTTTATACATATTAATCTATAACATTCCTCCCAAACAACAATTATAAATTTTCTTTCCAATTTATCATTCTATATATGAAAATAATGAATTCACAAAAAAACTTTAAATTCTTATTATATTTCAACTTTAGAGTAAATATATATTTGTCCTTGAAATAATAACATATATTAAATCCAAACAACATATACAAATTTTACTTTGAAACAATATATATATTTAAGAAATTTATTTAAATCAACTCCAAAATTTAATGTAGTTTTGAAACCCATGTTATATTGTTTTTAAAAGAAATAAATTTTATAAAATGATAAATCACTGATTAATAAAAATATTGTATATCAAAATACAATATTATTGAATATTATAAATAATATTCACAACTCGGGATGTCCAAAATCCCGGGTCGTTACATACCTCCCCCCTTAAAAAGAATTTCGTCCTCGAAATTCCACAGTTATGCTAGTAAAAATTATTTACTCACAATAAACAGATCAATAACAACCCAGACTAAAGTGGTAAACACAATGACTCACATAGTACATCAAAATATACATTATATTGAGCACTTTTCAGACATTCCTACTAGTGTTAATACCACCATCCATATAAATACACAGACAAGTACCACCCTACCAAACACTTAATCATCCGTGGGTTCCAAAGGTCAGAACACAAACAAAAACTATAAACACAAAAAGGAGAAAACAATCTAACCCCTACTACGGACTCTCTCCATCGGAGTCCTCCCTCTCAGGTCCCGATAACTCTCTAACCTCTCTACCATCATCAGGATCCTGAACCACTTCCGGATTAGGTCCACCAGCAAATGGTCCCCTAGCCGCTTCAACTAAATTCCAAAGGAAGGCATCATCGACTTCAGAACCGGAATCTTCTTCTACCTCTAATTCTTCCTCATCATTGAATTCCTCCTCTTCTTCGACTTCAAATTCTTCTTCGTCGTCGAAGTCTTCCTCTGGTTCTTCCTAATGAGGCTGAGGCTGGGGCTGAGGCTGTGGCTGAGGCTGTTCGGCCGGCTCTCCAGATGCTTCTGGCTCTTCCTCATACAAAGATGGCTCATAACGTTCTGCCCTAATCCTTCTGACCTCATCCAAATTACCCTCCCTTCTGGCTCGGGCCAAAGCTCCCCCACGAGGGATAAAATGGGTTCTCTATAATTAAAACCAAGTCTAGAAATGAGACCCTAAGGTTTAGAACTCTATAAGTTAAGAAGTTCATCAAAGTTTTATACTCTCAATTTATTCTATCATTTTTAATTCTCATTATCCAAGATTTTATAAATCCATCCTTTCAAAATAAACCAAGTATATATATTTTTGAAAAGTAATTTTAGGTTGAAAAATATTCACACATATCCGTAATTGTTAATTACTTTTAATTAACTCCATTCAGTAATTAACTATCTTTAATTACTTCACCATAATAAATTAATCACTCATTATTAATTATTTCAAATTAACCCTTTGATTAATTTACATAGTACTTATACTCAAATTACTTCATCAACAAATCACTTCAATTAATTACATTCAGTAATTAACCATTTGTTATTTGTCTAAGTAACTTCTCTTTATTAAATTACATTAAGTAATTATCATCAAATGATTATTCTAAATTAATTAAACTGAATTAACTAACTTAGTCTAATCAAATTAAGCTCAATTAATTACAATAAGTAATTACTTCCATAAGTAATTGTACTTAACAATTAACACAAATAATTATCTTTAAATTAATTAATCTAATTGATAATTAAAATTAATCATATTATTCAATCATCATATAATTCCTAGCTAATGACCTTCACAATAGCTAATAACAATTCTTTTTAATTGCTATTTATATCTAATCACTGAATTAACTAAGTGTTAATTGTATCCCAAATAATCTTTAATTACTTGGTTAATTAATTTTATTTAAAAGAGTGGAAAATTTCCCAAAAATTTACTAGGTCAAAACTTTTCAAATATCAATTTAAGGGTTTTCCAAATTTCTCTTGTAAATAAAACTTATTAAGTATATATTTTCCACAGATTCAAATTATAAAAGGTTCTATTCTAAGGGTATACTCTAGTAAAAAGAACAATCCAATGCATATATTTAAGGTTGTTAGCTAAGACTACACAGAAAACCAGATGATAAATTGTTATCATCACAACCTACTCAAAATAAATTCCATATATATATATATATATATATATATATATATAAAAATCATATCCTTTATAAGGAAAATATATTCGGGTAAAATTATTTCATCTACCCCTTTTTAAAAACAATATCGTGTCCATTGGCCTGGTTCAAGCGTTTAGAGATTCCTATCAATAACGTTAGCTACTCGCATTGACCAGAATCCATATGCCACCTAACCAATCAATTTACACAATATAAAATCATTTTATACAATTTAACAAATACGTACTCTCGTATATGTATATATATACACTTAGACTCAACAGGTTGCTATAGACTCTATTCCTAATAAGCAACCTACTCGAACCTAGTTATTCACTCAACCTAGGCTCTGATACCACAATGTCATAACCCATTTTTCCATACCAATTTAAACCGAACTTGAACTACTCTTGATCGTTAAATCGTACGGAAAGA
Source organism: Allium cepa (assembly GCA_030765085.1). Taxonomy (NCBI): domain Eukaryota; kingdom Viridiplantae; phylum Streptophyta; class Magnoliopsida; order Asparagales; family Amaryllidaceae; genus Allium; species Allium cepa. Next base: position 351,746,413 of record CM060928.1, read on the forward strand.
CGGATAATGAAAGAAAGAAGATAGAAATAGGAAGAAGATAGAAGAAAAAAAAGAACAAATCAGAATCTCACAGCGGAACGAATAATTTATAATATGAACAATCTTTACATGAAACCAAAACAGTTACCTTTATATATATCATATACAGGTTTTACATCAGAATTACAACCATACAACTCTGACAGTTATATCAATTTTGTCCATACAATCATAATCACACGACCAAAGGATTATATGTAAACAATTACTAGAATACGTCTCCCGATCCAGCTCTTCCTTCTGAAGCTTCTCCTCTTCCAGTTAAACCTGGAAATATGCTCGGTCTGACCCGAGCATATAGGAAAACACCAAAGCCCGGGTCAGTCTGGTATACCAGCGTGAGAAAACACAATCAACTTGATTATTAATTTTGAAAATTCCTTTTGAAAATAAAAGCATCTCGTAAGACCACGCCACAAATAAACATGTCGGGTTTTTACCTTACGGTAGCTAAAACATTTTTATGAAATCTTCTGATATAATAATAGGGTCTATATACAAATACTTATTAAAATAGCCGAAATTGTTACATGATTAAATTCCAGCTACTAGCCACAGAGAGGATAATACAAACAAAACTCGTACAAGGCTCGTAGGGAAAATGGATTTCCATCAACGACTAGGCACTGGGGTACCACCTGCCACAGTACGTGGTCTAGATCACAGTACCGAGGAGTACGCCCGCTCCCCTACAACACAAGACCGGAACCATCCCTTACTGGACAGTTTCGAATAAGATCACCCCAGGGTTGGGATCAGCAATCGCATCACTAAGCCGAAATAAAAAGGGACATCTAGACAGGGATGACCTTACTCTCAAGTGGGGGTTACCCACGAAGCCTTGCTGCATAACCCCTGATCTTCAGTCATTCCCGGTTGATGAGGCTCGAGGCTAAGCGTTACTTTTTTAGAACATATCCCTTAGAATGCTCATCGTCCACCTGACAATGTTCTAAAAGCATTCGTCCATACAAGTCCGTTCCGGGTTCGAACGGAACCGAAGGCACTATTCCTACTACATCCACTTTGGAATCACCCTCAGGATTAGTAGCGAGTAGCCCTTGCACTTCACAGCTCCATCTTCGACTTCCAAACTCTTATCTTCATCCCGAGAACGTATTGTCGGATCGAAGTGGTTTTCGGATTTCAAACCGATCCCGGTCTCTTCGAAACAACGTTCGCTGTTTCCCGGTCGACTCAACCCCGGTTCTTTAGGAAATACTCCGACGAAATACAAGATCAGAGTTCATCTCCTAACCGTTACTACACGGGTCTCCTTATAATTCGTCCTAGAGAACAAACGAGTTTATACGTACGGTATAGCACCTCGATTGGTAACCGTATCATATAATTCTCGAGTCTCCTCTAGATATTTCCAAAGTCAGGTTTTGTCCAATTTTGATAGTCGGTTATTTAACTATCAAAGCAATCAATCAATACACAAAGTTCTTTCCCATTTCAACCGTTAAACCTTGTCCATCCTTTAAAAAAAATCTAAGTAAATTATCATTTATTTAAGCAAACTTGTTTCATTTGAAATATATATAAAACTATTTCCTTCCAAAACTTACTTATAAATTTACAAATATTATTTCAAGTTATATAGATACAATATTCTTTATAAAGATTATTATAATTATTTAGACTACTTTTATTAAAGGAAATTTTAATTTAAAGAAAATAAACTTAATTATTAATAATAATTGTTCTTTAAAGTTTTTTTTTCGAAATGAGTTAAAACTTGAAACAATTGAAGATTATAACTTAAAAGATTTCAAAGGAAGAGATAAATAGCTACTTAAAATTTTCCAAATGTTGATAAATCTTAAAAACGATTTAAAGATAATATTATTATATTACTTAATTTTTAAAACAAAACTAATTTCATAAGTAAACTCAAATCAAACAAGGCTTATTAGTCCAAACGGTACTTATCAATTCACAGTTCATAATTCACAATTTCAGATATTCAAGTCAATCTACTTCCATAGATCAATTTACCATATATTCTCAATATAATTAACAGGCTCATAACAGATATATGCAATAACAACAGATTAGAGATTTATCATTACCAAAATAATCATTCATCACAATCCAGTCAATGGCCTACATCCTACATGACAATTATATCCAATATACAGCAGAAATGTGTCAGTTCCCACCAACACAATGTCATCTAGTTTACATAATCTAAATAAATGCAACTAATCAAATTGGAATTATTTCAACGGTTCGGTCATAAATTATTTAAATAGCATTCATTTCGATTGACAAATTAGATCCTATCTAAACAAGCTTATACAATCTCACATATCAACTTCACAACGGATCATACGACAACATAACATTCATCGATGCAAACCATTTATTCCATAACATTTTTATTTAAGAAATAATTAAATTAAAATATAACCTAAAACTTTAATTCTCTTCAAATCATAAGCAATTATTTCCCTTTATTATTTCAATTTTATTCATTTTTAAATTTATCATTCTAGATTAATTATTTTCTAATTACAATCAGTAATTAACTTTTAATTAATTAATTATACAAATTAATACTTTATCTATTTCAGTCATTAACCCTCAGTTGCTTAATTAATTACGTAATTCCTTGATTAATTACAATTAATTTTTTATTTGATTACTTATTTCAATTAGTTATAATTAATTATTTCTTCACTAATTAACTTTTAATTCCACCATAAATTAATATAAATTAAAATGTCTTTAAGTACTTGACTAATTCAAAACTCAATTTAAAATCATTTTCTAAAATCATTTTACTCTAATTATTTTTATTCAAATAAACTTAAGTAAAAGATATTTTTTAAATTAAATCAAATACTAATATCAATTTCCTTAAAACTATAATTAAGTGTTAATAACAATTTGCTTATTAATACCATTTCCTCTAATTAAAACTTTTATAGTTATTTAAGGTTAACATATTTTTTTTTTAGTTTACATAAATTATCTCAATGGTTAGATTTGAGAAAAAAAATTAATTTAATAATAATTAAATTTTAAAGTATATCTCATATACAAAAACAACCTTATAAAAACAACCGAACCCAAAAATTATCGACCCAAACACACGGCTCACAACCCCAGCCGAAAACCGATAACCCAAAATAATAGAAATGAGCAGTTCCAGGTAGGCCGAAGCCCATTCACCATCAACAGCTCGAAATAAAAACAATATACGGTATTTGGGCCGAAGCCCATTCACTCACAAACAACCCGGTTCCAAAATAAATACTCGGCAAATTTGGGCCGAAGCCAAGCCAAAACCTACAGCACGAACCCAACCCCAAAATTCATCTTCCCATCCAAATTAGCCTATCTATCGAACCATAATCCAAATCCAACCACGAACGCAACACAGTGGCAACCTCATAACCCACCCAAGAAGAGATGATCTCCGATCAATACGCAAATCAACCCTCTTATCGAAAAAGAACAACACGAACGCGACATGCCAGCATCAATCTTTCTCCTTACCTAACCCAATACTGCCATGCCGAAATAGCTCGTGCACATGGCACGGTGCACATGCACGCCATCGCCAGTGGCCGCCTCTCCCCTTTAGCACTGCAACCAAATCCAGTTTCCTCCCAGATTCCGAATGTCGCGACTTAAAACACCAAAAACCCCATCGATCGAAAAATGACTCTCGGGCATGCTAAAATCCCAAAACCGCGACTAACATCACCACCGAAAATTGCCTACTGCACCCACGGTAGTCTACTACTTCTTTCGTCGCTAACCCCGATCGAAAGCCTACTCCAACTACAATCTTCATGCAAAAATTCACGAACTCCGATCGAGTCTTCGTCTTCCAAAATCATCGCGTTGGACACCGTATTTCGACCATCACTTAAACCCTAAAATCCATATGCGCACAAAATCAAAAACGAAAACGCGAATTCCGCCACGGTCAACGCTTTCCCCGTGTCTTCCAGCACCTATTTATCCAAGCCGCACCACCCCTCGACGAATAGTTCACCAGAAATAAATTTTTGAACTGAAACAGTTCAACTTTAAATAACTCACAATTTAAGTAATTAAAAATCACGATTCAAGCTCCTAAAATCCTATTTTTATCAGCAAATCTAACATGCATGGTCGAAACTTCGATTTAAACATTTTGAATTTTCATAAAAAGTTGATTTTTACAGTAAAATTCAACGCATATGAACTATACAGCATAAAAATTTAAATAATAAATTTAACTTAAGATATTCTAGTAAATCAGCATACTTGCAGTTCACAACATCTTCAAATTCAAGCTAGATCGACTGATTTTGAAATCTTAGAAGAAAGTTAAACATAATTTTTACTGAACAGAGCATGCATGCAATTACTAAGTTGAAGTTTACAGTTTTCTCACCTTAAACATCAGATTTTAGCTCCCCTTAACTTGGAATTTGAATTAAAAGAGCTTGAAATCCTTGACTTGCTTCTAGAGAAATGGATTCTTAAATAACCTGCTTCCAGATCCCCTTTGAAATATCCAGATTTGTTAACACTCCTTGGTTGCAGAATTCAGAGTGCTGCCATTTTCTTTTCTTTTTATATGTTTTGATATTTTTCTTTAAAATGAGTTGTGTTGTTTAATAAGCTATTGATTATATATATTTGTATAGTTGTAACTTTTTTTCAATATAAATGTTGAACAAAGATAGCCCTTTAAAGGCTGAAGTATTATTTTATATTTTATCTCTTTAAAACAAAGAAAATATTTAAAAGGGGACATTCATGATTATGTTAGATTCTGTTCTCTTAAATGCCAAGTGTAAATGTGATTGTTACCTTTAAATTTTAAACAAAATAAAAACTTAATTAAATATGACTTAAAGCATGTATTTCCTATTTATTTTAAAATAAAGATGAGGCATAATTTAACTAAAATAACCTCTCTTTTTTTATACTTTTAATAAGTAATTTTTTTACTTTAAACCAAATAAAATAAAATAACAATTTAATTTTCATAAAATTTATATCAAATGAAATTTTGATAAAAATAAAAATCTATACCATAGATTAAATCTTAAAATAAATCAAGTCACTCCCCCTTTTATAATATAAAAATGTATAACTTCAAACAACTAAGTTTCATCAATATTTATGTATAAATAGTTTTCTTATTTATGTGATTTTTATACATATTAATCTATAACATTCCTCCCAAACAAAAATTATAAATTTTCTTTCCAATTTATCATTCTATATATGAAAATAATGAATTCACAAAAAAACTTTAAATTCTTATTATATTTCAACTTTAGAGTAAATATGTATTTGTCCTTGAAATAATAACGTATATTAAATCCAAACAACATATACAAATTTCACTTTGAAATAATATATATATATATATATATATATATTTAAGAAATTTATTTAAATAAACTCCAAAATTTAATGTAGTTTTGAAAACCCATGTTATATTGTTTTTAAAAGAAATAAATTTTATAAAATGATAAATCACTGATTAATACAAATATTGTATATCAAAATACAATATTATTGAATATTATAAATAATATTCACAACTCGGGAAGTCCAAAATCCCGGGTCGTTACATTTCGAGTCCTAATTTGACTGTTTGAAAAAAGTAACTTTTCAGACTTAAATCCGTCTAACGATGCTATATTTAAATAAAAATATCTAAATGTACAATCGTAAAATATGCGGGTTGGTACAGACTCCCCTCCTTAAAGAAATTGCGTCCTTGCAATACATAAGAAAAAAATAAAAAGTAACAACCATAAAAGCATATCAACACAAAAGAAATTTGAAATAAGAAGTTTACCTCAAAGAGCACGAGAAAGCAAGTCTGGATGTGTTCACTCGATGAATTCTCTAGATTCCCGAGAGAAATCCTTGGGATTGAGGACCATTTAACTTTCACAAGCGAGACATCTTTATTTCGAAGGCGTTTAACCTCCGTAGCAATGATGCGAATAGGATGTTGCCCATAAGTCAAATTAGGCAAAACTTCAATTTCTTCCACAATACCGGGCTCAAGAATAGAATCGGAATCTTGAAGGCATTTCCGTAATTGAAAAACGTGAAACGCGTCATGAATTGCAGAAAATTGAGCCGGTAATAAAAGGCAATAAGCCACGGAACCAATACGTTCGGTGATGAGAAATGGACCAATATATCGAGGTGCTAATTTTACTGATCGACCGAAATGCACAACACCCTTCATAGGTGAAACACCAATAAACAAAAAATCTCCCACAGAAAATTCTAATTTTCTTTTTCGGTTAACGGTATAGGATTTTTGTTTACTTTGAGCTTCTTTCATTCTATGACGAATAAGGTCAATATTTTCTGTGGAATCACGAACGAAATCTGACCTAAAACCAGCTTCTCATCGGCCTCAAGCCAACAAGAAGGATATCGGCATGGCCTTCCATAGAGTGCCTCAAAAGGTGCCATACCAATACTAGATTGGAAGCTATTATTATTGGAAAAGTCAACAAGAGAAATGTGATCTTCCCAAGTTCCACCAAAATCAAGAACACATGCACGAAGAAGATCTTCAAGAGTTGATTCACACACTTGATTTTTCCATCGGACTGAGGATGATAAGCGGTGCTAAAATTACGCTCCGTTCCCAAAGCTTTTTGAATACTCTTCCAAAATCCACTAGTAAACAATGGATCACGATCGCTAACAATAGAAGTAGGAACTCCATGCAATTTAACAATTTCTTTAACAAAGAGTTTGGCCAAGAGAGGTACGGTCCGAATGGACCGAACAGGTATAAAATGGGCGGATTTAGTAAGTCTATCAACTATCACCCATAGGCTATCATGACCCGAACAAGAACGGGGAAGACCGTCAATAATGTCCATGGAAATTTTTTCCACTTCCAAATTGGAATGTCCAAAGGTTGCAATAACCCACCGCGCTTTTGATGCTCGGCCTTAACGAGTTGGCAAGTCATGCAACGCTTAACAAAGTTAGCAATATCGGATTCATTCCATCCCAATAATAAAGTCGCTTGATATGCGCGTACATTTTTCTACTACCGAGATGAATGGTAAATTTAGAACGATAAGAATCTTCTAAAATGTCTTTACGAAGATCACTAATATTTGGCATGATGAATCTACCAAATTTTCGAATACCACCACGAGCATCAATATCAAAGTCTTTCAGTCCTTCAACATTGATTTTATCCCTACAACTTTGGCTAAGAAAGGCCAATTCGGGATCTATATTTTGAGCTTCAAGAATGCGGTCTAAAAGAGAAGGATGTGCCTCAAGGCTACACAAAAAAAGAGATAAACATAAATCAGATTCAAGATCTCGAATCTCACAAGGGGACAAAGTCTCGAGATCAATCCATTCGGATATCATCATGGAAACAACTGCTCGTCGCTTATGACTAAAGGCATCGGCAACACGATTTCCCTTTGCGGGAGTATAAAGAATATCAAGATCATAAGATGCAAGGAACTCGAGGCAACGTTGTTGACGCAAATTAAGTTCCTTTTGAGAGAACAAATACTTCAAAGATTTATGATTGGTATAGAGGACAAATTTCTCTCCCAAACGATAATGACGCCAAATTCGAAGGGCGAAAATAATAGTCACGAGCTCTAAATCATAAGTGGCATATCTAGCCTCAGCAGGCTTTAATTTCCTAGAAGAATAAGCAACAACATGTTCCATTTGCATAAGAACGCACCCAAACCAATACGACTAGCATCGGTATAAATTATAAAGTCTTGGTTCCCTTCGAGAATCACAAGAATAGGAGCATCAGAAAGGAGTTCTTTTAATTTCTGAAAAGAAGCTTCACATTTGTCTGACCAAATGTATTTAACTCCCTTCTTTGTCAAATTTGTAAAAGGCACTGAAATTATAGAAAAGTCTTTTATGAACTGGCGGTAATAGCCCGCCAATCCAAGAAAACTACGGATTTCCGTCACACTCTCCGGTCTCTTCCAATTTTGAATCACTTTAATCTTTGAAGGATCATGGAAATTCCGGATTCAGAAATGATATGTCCCAGAAATTTCATACGACATTGCTAAAAATGGCATTTAGAAAACTTTGTTTTCAATTGATTGCTCCTAAGAGTTTCCAACACAATCCGAAGATGCTTTTCATGCTCTATCTCGGTTTTAGAATAAACAAGAATATCATCTATAAAGATGAGAACAAATCGATCGAGGAAGTCTTTGAAAATTCGATTCACAAAGTCAACGAAATAAGTTGGAGCATTCGTTAAACCAAATGGCATAACAAGCCATTCATAAGATCCATAACGAGCACGGAACGACGTCAAAGGAATGTTATCCTTTGTAATGCGAAGCTGATGAAAACTGGTTGCTAAGTCTAACCGTGAAAAGACTCTAGCACTGCAAAGTTGGTCAAATAAATCATCAATCCGGGAGGATATTTACTCTTGATAGTAAGATCATTAAGCTTGCGGTAGTCAACGCAAAGCCTAGGTGTACCATCGGATTTCTTCATAAAAATAGCCAAAGCTCCCCAAGGAGAGGAACTAGAACGAATAAATTGCATTGGTTCCACTTCGGATAATTGTTTATGTATTTCCTCATTTTCCTTATTAGACATATGATAAGGAGGACAAGTGATAAGTACAACTCCAGTGATAAGATTAATTCTGAACTCAACTGCTCGCTTAGATGGTAGTCCTAAAACAGGCTCAAATATATCGGGAAACTCACGAACAACGTGAATGAGGGAAATGACATCTTCCTCATCATCATTATCATCATCATGAGGATTTAAAGAATATAAGGATGCGTCTAAATTGGAATCCGAATCTTTAAGAACAATAGAAATTTGCTTAACAGATTGAGGATGTCGAAGATGAATAGACCGCTCGAGACATAGGATATGGGCTTCATAACGGTTAAGCCAATCCATTCCCAAAATCATTCCGAAGCCTAAGTAACGCATGACATGCAAATCGGCTTGGAAAGAAATATCACATAAAATAATCTCGACATCTTTACAAAGAAAACTAAGGGTTGCGGATCCACCAACCAGATTCACAATTATCAAAGAAGTCATTAAAGCCATAACACTTGAAGAAAAAGTATCAACAAGTTCTTTTGATATAAAAGAATGGGATGCACCCGTATCAAAAAGAACTCGAATAGGATGATCACGAAGCATAAAAATGCCATCAAGGATAGAATGAGAAATACCTTGAACACGAGAAATGTTACTAGGGGCTAACACCACATTTAGCTTTCCCTCCTTACTTTGAAGTTTGGGACATGAAGATATATAATGGCTCGAACTTTTGCAATAGCGACAAGTAAGGGGCTTTGAACACTAATTTGCATAATGGTCCTTAGAACCACAATTGTAGCATTCTCCACGGCTAGAAGTAGGAGTCTTTGCTACTTGTTTCCCTTTCTTGTTGGGATAAGGACCTTTGAACTTATTAGGCCTCTTCTTGTTGTTGTTGAAGTTCGATTTGGCACTTCCAACTTCAACATCACTCTCTTTATCTGCCTCTTCAAGTCGAAGAGCGATATCAAGTTGATCAAAAGAAACTTCCAGTTTTAGAAGCTAAGGCTTTTTGAGATTCTTATTCAAACCATAGACGAACCTCTGATTTTTCTTCAACGGGGTATTTACATACTCAACCCCGTATTTAGAGAGGGATTCAAAAGATGCGACATAATCTGCCACAGAAGATTCACCTTGAACAAGGTCAATAAAATGACGGGCCAAGGTCACTTTTTCAGCTTCTCGTACAAACTTCGATTCAAATCTTTCTCGGAAGTGCTCCCAAGTAAGATCCGCTTCAATAATTTCATAAATCAGAAGCTCATACCAATCTAATGCTCTTTCTTAGAGCATACTAGAAGCCACTTGGACTCGATGAAGATCAATAAGATTCATGCGAGAAAAGATGCGATCACATGTTCTAAGCCAAGCTTAGACTTCGATAACGCCCTCAGAACTCTTGAATGGCTTTCCATCCAAATTTGTATAATCACTGCACAGGCATGCAAATCTGGATTTTGGGTGAGTAGGCTCTGGAATTGGTCCGACAGCTTGAGCATTCTTTACAAGATCTAGAAGCTGTTGGGCAGACATAAATACTCCATCCTGAGAAGTAGCACTGGGTTGACCGGCGCTGGGATGGCCTGGTCTAACCATTTCTCTTCTTTAAAAAAGAAAGAAAGAAGGAGAAAAAGGTTATTCACAAAATGAATGTCAAACAATCATGATTGATAAAACAAGGTATCATAAAAGAAAATAGGATAGAACGGGTCCAAAGACTTGGACAAATCCTAACGCACGACTCCTAAGAAAGACTTAGGACAATGATCCTTGCTAGATTATTCTACATTGTTTTGAAGTGTGGCTCTAATACCAAGTTGTGACGCCCTATCTCTATACTCACGCTAGCTAAGGATACTACAGAGTAATGCCGTCAACTAGCATGAAGAATAAGGCTGTTGAGGAGTGACCCTCCGTGTAATTACTTTGTGCGAGCACCGATATGTCAGATAGTATAACATGCATTTCATTTCAAGAGGAAATCCGACATACCGATACAAACTCAAAGCTACTACACTGTGGCTACATGATCTTCGGAAACAAATACAGAAATAAGCATAACACAAATCAGTCACAGATACCCATATCACAAAGGCGGAAACAGATATGAATATAACACATAGAAGTGTACATCAGAGTAATGGTCAAACAAGATCCACAATATCACAAAAGAATAAATACAAGTGCTACACAAAAGAATATGTATACATCAAGGAGTGTCTATCTCGTATGCATAACAACAAAAACTACTAAACTACAGTAGTTAGTCAAAAGTCAAATAATGTTCCCAGAAAGATGAGTCAAGCAGAAGCACCTGTAACATCTCGGTCTGACCCGAGTATTATTTCATAAGAAAATAATAAACGGATCAATCTACCTATAAATATCAGATAAAATAAGATAGAATAAGAGATATGACAAAAATGTATGATAACAATAATTCCATACAGCGACAAGCATACAGTAAATAACACAAAAATCATACAATATCACCAGAAATCTCAAAACATAGAAAAGAATGTCCTATTCTTTATTTTATTCACCAAACCACAAATATTGACAAATATATAAATGCCAATCACGAAATTGGTGAAACATAAATTCTAGAAGTCGTCAAATAGAAATCCAGAAATCACAAAAAGGGGGAGGACTATCACAAATGGGAGCATGAAAACTCACCGACACATGTATCACAAACGGAACGCTATTCCATGGTCGCTAACCATCAATTTGAGCCGAGGCTCCACAAACGGCCCGAAGACCATGGGTCGCTACCCCACCAAATTTGAGTCGAAACTCCACAAACGGTCAAAAGATCATGGGTCGTTAGCCCACAATAATGAGAAGAAGCTTCATAGAATGGGGTACAGTCCCCCACGTGGACAAAGAGACATCGCACATCACCACTCTAAACCATAAAATGATCATCATCGATCAACAAAAACTGTCAAATATACTAAGCTAGTAAATAAATGAGTTTAGCTTCATGTCCCATAACCACAGGCTTAACTTAAATGTTTACGAACAAATTGTAGATTTTCCACTCGAAAATTGTCACAAGAGTTTCAATCGAGCAAGTCTAAGAATTAACCAACAAAGTAAACGCAAGTGTTTCATACCACTTGTTTTACTAAGTCGTTTAATTGGATTTCTCGAACGAATGAGGTAAAGGTTTGTATATACTAATAGATTGGAATACAGTTTTATAAACGAGCTTTGTATTAAAAATAGAGTTGAAATCATCTTTGTGAAAGAGTTTGATTATTTACTACTAGCACAGAAACCTTTGCATTTTAAAGTGACAAATCACAAAATTGGTTGTAGAAACAATCAATCACCAAAAATTCACATATGAAGAGTGAATCAAATCCATAGAAATCCACATCGAACCCATCAAAATGGATATTCTCAAAAATCCCGAAAAAGAAGTCATCAAAATCGATAATAAATGATAACAACAAGTTGGATCAACACGAATCGATTAAAATTGGAAATCCACCCAAAAATTGCCTAAATTAGGAAAAAATACAATCACCCAGATTCAGTCGACTGGACTCTGAAGTCAGTCGACTGGTACAATACATGGAAACTCTCTATTTCCAAGTTCAGTCGACCGAACTTAGAGTTCAGTCGACTGACACATGCCTGGAAACACACGGTTTCCAGGCTCAGTCGACTAACTTCAGAGTTCAGTCAACTAATACCGGAACCAGAACCAAGCTTTGACGCCCCATCTCTATACTCACGCTAGCCAAGAACATTACGGAGTAATGTCGTCAACTAGCACGAAGAATAAGGCTTTTGAGGAGCGACCCTCCGTGTAGTTACTTTGTGCAAGGACCGATATGTCAGATAGTATAACATGCATTTCATTTCTAGAGGAAATCCGACATACCGATACAAACTCAAAGCTGCTACACAGTGGCTATATGATCTTCGAAAACAAATATAGAAATAAGAATAATACAAATCAATCACAGATATCCATATCACAAAGGCGGAAACAAATATGAATATAACACATAGAAGTGTACATCAGAGTTGTGGTTCAAATAAGATCCACAATATCACAAAAGAATAGGTACAAGTGCTAGACAAAAGAATAAATATACATCAACTAGTCTCTATCTCGAATATATAGTAACAAAAACTACTAAACTAGAGTAGTTAGCAAAAAAGTCAAAAGCTAGTCCCAGCTAAGGATTCAAACAGAAGCACCTGTAACATCTCGGTCTGACCCGAGTATTATTTAATAAGAAAATAATAAACGGATCAGTCTAGCTATAAATATCAGATAAAATGAGATAGGTAATAGATATGACTAAAACGTATGATAATAATAATAACGCCACACTGTGAGAAGTATATATTTAACAATGACAAAAAATCATACAATATCACAAAAATCTCAAACACCAAAAAGAATGTCATATTCTTTAAATTATTCACCAAAACACAAAGATCGATAAAGCTTATCAATGTAAATCTCAAAAATCAGCAAAACACAAATTCTAGAAACCATCAATTAGAAATCCAGAAACACAAATGAGCCGAAGCTCCTCCAAACGAGTTAAAGCTCCTCAAAACAGGGTATAGCCCCCCATTGCGGACAATGAGCCGAAGCTCCTCCAAACGAGCCATAGCTCATCCAAACGAGCCGAAGCTCCTCCAAATCGAGGTATAGTCCCCCATGTGGACAAAGAGAGGCAAAGTACAACATAACGGGGTATTGTCCCCCACGTGGACAAAGAGACATCGCACGTCGCTAGTCTAAATCACAAAATGATCATCATCGATCAACAAGAAGTGTTAATTACACTAAGCTGTAAATAAATGAGTTTAGCTTCATGTCCCATAACCACTGGCTTAACTTAAATATTTACGAACAAATTATAGATTTCCACTCGAAGATTGTCACAAGAGTTTCAGTCGAATGAGTCTAAGAATTAACCGATAAAGTAAACACAAGCGTTTCGTATCACTTGTTTTGCTAAGCCGTTTAATTAGATTTCTCATAGGAATGAGGTAAAGGTTTGTACATATTAATAGGTTGGAAAACGATTTTATAAACGAGCTTGATATTGAAAATAGTGTTAAATCCGTTTTGATGAAAGAGTTTTGATATTTACTACTAGTATAGAAACCTTATCATTTTAAAGTGGCAAACCACAGAAAACGATCGTAGAAACAATCAATCACCAGAATTCGCATTCGAAGAAGTGAATCAAATCCATAGAAATCGAAACCAAATCCTTTGAAATGGATATTCCCAAAAATCGCGAAAAAGAAGTTATCAAAGTCAACAAAGGTGATAACAACAAATCGGAGAAACAAGAACCGATTAAAAATTGGAAATTCAAACACAAAAGGCAAAATAGGCAGAGACAGCTTATTCAGTCGATTGGACTAGGGTGGTCAGTCGACTGACACAAATCCTGGAAACTTTCTGTTTCGTGTTTCAGTCGACTGAACCAAAGTGGTCAGTCGACTGAAACATGCCTGGAAACTTTCGGTTTCCAGGCTCAGTCGACTGACCCAAAGTGGTCAGTCGACTGATACTGGCCTAGGAAAATTCTAGGGTTCTGGTTCAGTTGACTGACCTTCTATTTCAGTCGGCTGAACTGGAAATTCCAGTATTCTTAGCCTAGCCCTCAAGGGGAAAAATCCCAAACAATTTGCGATCGATCGAGCGATGGACGCTATGGGTTTACGATAATCGGCAACCCAGACCTATAGGCTCTTCAATACGCCACCAAAAGCATGATCAAACATCAAAGCTAAGATTTTTAAAGATTTAACTTCAAAACACAAAAAATTGGAATATTCATAAAACCAATTCAATCCAAAGCAAATGAACAAGGAATAGATGTTAGGAACCACTACCTAACAACTATCAAAGATATAGACATAGATGTGAGTTCAAAAAACTCACCTTTTAACCCAAAAACAATGAAGGAGAAGCTTGAAAGTAAAGGAAGATCAACTACTCTTCAACTTCAACTTTAGAAACTCCAATCTAAGTCTAGAAGCAATAATTTCCCAAATTAGGTTATAGGAAATTTTAAAAATTGGAGAGAGATTGAGATGGAGAAGAAGAAGGAGATGCTTACCTAAGCTTCTATTTGATTTTAGAGCTAGAACTTGAATTGGCAAAGAAACTAGGGCCTAGGATTTTCTAATCTCTTTTCTGTTTCCACATTTTTCTAAATCTTGAAGTGTTAGGAAATATTAGAATGAATGAAGAGGAGAGGAGATGGAGTTAGGATATAAGATGAGTTAGGTTAGTGGGCTGAAACCCAAATCCAAACTCAAAGCTCTAAGTGAAAAGGTCAAAATTCTAGCTAACCCCAAACATATCAATGTTTATACTCATAAAGATCGCAAACATCATTTTGGACTCAATGGAAGTGGTCTCGAGTCCCAATTCGACTGTTTGCAAAAAGTAGCTTTTCGGACTTAAATCCGACTAACGATGCTATATTTAAATAAAATATTTAAATATACAATCGTAAAATATGCGGGTTGTTACAGAGTCCCCTCCTTAAAGAAATTGCGTCCCCACAATATTTAAGAAGAAAATAAAAAGTAACAACCATAAAAGCATATCAACACAAAAGAAATTTTAAATAAGAAGTTCACCTCAAAGAGCACAAGAGAGTATGTTGCTCATAAGTCAAATTAGGTGAAACTTTAATTTCTTCAATAGCACCGGGTTCAAGAATAGAATCGGAATCCCTAAGGCATTTCCGTAGTTCAGAGAAGTGGAAGACGTCATGAATAGCATAAAATTGCATCGGTGCAACTACGTAGTTCAATAATAGTACGCCCGAGGAACCAGAAACTCAAATAATTTGGAACAGTGACGTAGTACCATAACGGTACATCAGATGAACCTGTCAAAAAGATCGTTCCATTTGCACATCATCAAAGAAATAACAATTTGTTGTTTATGACTAAGGGTATTGGCATCACAATTTCTCTTTCCAAAGTATAAAGAATATCAAGATCAAAAGATGCATGGAACTCGAGCCAACGTTGTTGACGTAACTTAAGTTCCTTTTGAGAAAATAAATACTCCAAATATTTATGGTCGGCGTAGAGAACAAATTTCTCTCCCAAAAATAATGATGCCAATTTCTAAAAAGAAAACAATAGCCGCGAGCAGTAGATCATGAGTGGCATACCTAGTCTCGATAGGCATTAATTGTATAGAAGCATAAATGATTGAACGTTCTCTTTTGCAAGAGAATGGCACGCAAACCAATACGAATAACATCGGTGCAAATAGTGAAGTCTTGGTTCCCTTTGGGATTCACAAGAATAGAGTATCGAAAAGGAGTTCTTTCATGATCCTCTTTCCCGAAAAGCCAAAGCTTTCGAAATTACAATTAACTTTATGCAATCATCTTTCTAAAAAAATTTACTTATTACAAGTCAATTTACTATGTCTGATTGTCTCATCATAGCGTTTAGGAAATTCCTATCGATAACGTTGATCAGGCGCATCGACCAGAATTCTTAAAGCACTCAATGGGCAATACAACACAAAATCATCTTCTGTAGGAGAAAAATATCTCTTAAAAATTTTACGAACATTCTTTCTTCGTTTTAAGAAAAAATCCAATTATACTTATAAATATCTTATGAAAAAGATTTGCAAATTTTAAATTACTGTTTTCATCCATACTCAATAAATTCACAAATGGACTCATCGAGATATTCGTATAATACTCGATTCATAAGATGGATGAAATAAGCTGGACAACTTGAATCATTTAGAAAAAAGAAATCTTCTTAAGAGATTGAAAATGTCGAAGATGGATAGTCCACTCGGGATATGGAATATGGCTTCATAAAAATTAAGCCAATCCTTTCACAAAAATCAATTCTGAAGCCTAAGTAGCGCATAACATGCAAATCGGCCCAGAAAGAATAATCATATAAAATAATCTCGACATTTTTACAAAGCAAACTGAGTGTTGTGGATCCACCAACTAGATTTTCAATTCTCAAAGAAGTCATCAAGCCCAAAATGTTTAAAGAAAAATAATCAACAAGTTCTTTTGGTATAAAAATAATGAGATAAACCCATATCAATGAGAACTCGAATAGGATAATCACAAAACAAATATCATCAAGGACTGAATGAGGAATACCTTGACCAAGAGAAGTGTCACTATGAGCTTGCACAACATTCAGCTCTCCCTCTCTCTTGCTTTGAAGTTTGGGACATGAAGATATATAATGATCCAAACTTTTGCAATAGCGAAAAGAAATAGGCCTCGGACACCTATTTATATAGTGATCCTTAGAGCCACAATTGTAGCATTCTCCACGATTAGGAATTGGAGTCTTTGCTACCGAAGTCACTTTCTTCACTCTCTTGTTAGGATTAGGACTTTCAAACTTAATAAAGGGATGCCTCTTCGTATTGACTCCCACAATCTCAACATCGCTTTCTTTATCGGCCTCTTCAAGTCAAGAGCGATATCTACAAGCCGATCGAAAGAAACCTCTAGTTTCAAAAGCAAAGGCTTTCTAAGGTTCTTATTCAACCCATAGCCAAACCTTTGCTTTTCTTCAATGGGGTATTAATATACTCGACCCCATATTTAGAGAGAGATTCGAAATATGCGGCGTAATCCATCACAGAAGATTCACCTTGAACATGGTCAATAAAACGCAGGGCCAAAGTTACTTTTTCAGCTTCCGACACAAACGTCAAATCTAACCTTTCTCGGAATTGTTCCCAAGTAAAATCCACGTCGATAATCTCCAAAGTCAAGAGCTCATACCAATCAAACGCTCTTTCTTAGAGCATGCTAGAAGCCACTTGGACTCGATGTAAATCAACAAGATTCATGTGAGAAAAGATGCGATCGCACGATTTAAGCCAAGCTTGGATTTCGATAACACTTTCGGATCTCTTGGATGGCCTTCCACCCAAATCGGTATAGTCTCTACACAGGCGTGCAAATCCAGATCTAGGATGAGTAGGCTCTGGAATGGGTCCAACAGCTTGAGCATTCTTTACAAGATCTAAAAGCTGCTAGGCAGACATAAACGCTCCATCATGAGGAGTAGCATTGGATTGACCGACACTGGGACGGATCAGTCTAACAATTTCTCTCCTTTAAAAAGAAAGAAAGAAGAAAAAGGTTATTCAAAAAATGAATATCGAACAATCATGGGCGATAAAACACGACATCATAAAAGAAAATAGGATAGAATGGGTCCTAAGATTCGGATAAAATCGTAAGGCATGACTCCTAAGAAAGACTTAGGACAATGACCCTCGCTAGATTATTCTACATTGTTTCGAAGTTTGGCTCGATACCATGCTGTGATGCCCCACCTCTATACTCACTCTAGCTAAGGACACCATGGAGTAATGCCGTGAACTAGCACGAAGAATAAGGCTGTTGAGGAGCGACCATCTGCGTAATTACTTTGTGCGAGCACCGATATGTCAGATAGTATAACATGCATTTCATTTCAAGAGGAAATCCGACATACCGATACAAACTCAAAGCTACTACACAGTGGCTGTATGATCTTTGGAAACAAATATAGAAATAAGCATAGCACAAATCAGTTATAGATATCTACATCACAAAGGAGGAAATAGATATGAATATAACACATAGAAGTGTACATCAGAGTAGTGGTCAAATAAGATCCACAATATCACAAAAGAATAGGTACAAGTGCTAGACAAAAGAATAAGTATACATCAAGGAGTTTCTATCTCGAATGTATAACAACAAAAACTACTGAACTAGAGTAGTTAGCCAATAAGTAAAAAGCTAGTCCCAGCTAAGGAGTCAAACAGAAGTACCTGTAACATCTCGATCTGACCCGAGTATTATTTAATAAGAAAATAATAAACGGATCAGTCTAGCTATAAATATCAGATAAAATGAGATAGGATAAGAGATATGACTAAAACGTATGATAATAATAATGCCATACTGTGACAAGTATACATTTAACAACGATAACAAATCATATAATATCACAAAAATCTCAAACACCAAAAAGAATGTCATATTTTTTAAAATATTCACCAAAACACAAAGATCGATAAAGCTTATCAATGTAAATCTCAAAAATTAGCAAAACACAAATTCTAAAAACCATCAATTAGAAATCCAGAAACACAAATAAGCCGAAGCTCCTCTAAATGAGCTGAAGCTCCTCTAAACAGGGTATAGCCCCCCATTGCGGACTACGAGCCGAAGCTCCTCCAAACGAGCCGAAGCTCCTCCAAAAGAGCCGAAGCTCCTCTAAACGAGACGTAGCTCATCCAAACGAGCCGAACCACCTCCAAATCGAGGTATAGTCCCCCATGTGGACAAAGAGAGGCAAAGTACAACATAACGGGGTATTGTCCCCCACGTGGACAAAGAGACACCGCACATCGCTAGTCAAAATCACAAAATGATCATCATCGACCAACAAGAAGTGTTAATTACATTAAGTTGTAAATAAATGAGTTTAGCTTCATGTCCCATAACCACTGGCTTAACTAAAATATCTACGAACAAATTGTAGATTTCCACTCGAAGATTGTCACAAGAGTTTCAATCGAGCGAGTCTAAGAATTAACGCATAAAGTAAACGCAAGCGTTTCGTATCACTTGTTTTGCTAAGCTGTTTAATTAGATTTCTCATATGAACGAGGTAAAGGTTTGTATATACTAATAGGTTGGAAAACGATTTTATAAATGAGCTTGATATTGAAAACAGTGTTAAAATTGTTTTGATGAAAGATTTTTGATATTTACTACTAGTATAGAAACCTTTGCATTTTAAAGTGACAAACCACAGAAAACAATCGTAGAAAAAATCAATCACCAGAATTCACATTCGAAGAAGTGAATCAAATCCATAGAAATCGATAACAAATCCTTCAAAATGGATATTCCTAAAAATCCCAAAAAAGAAGTTATCAAAGTCAACAAAGGTAATAACAACAAATCGGAGAAATAAGAATCGATAAAAATTGGAAATTCAAACACAAAAGGAAAAATAGGCAGAGACAGCAGATTCAGTCGATTGGACCAGGGTGGTCAGTCGACTGACACAAATCCTGGAAAATTTCTGTTTCCTGGTTCAGTCGACTGAACCAAAGTGGTCAGTCGACTGAAACATGCCTGAAAACTTTCGGTTTCCAGGCTCAGTCAATTGACCCAGAGTGGTCAGTCGACTGATATTGGCCCAGGAAAATTACAGGGTTCTGGTTCAGTCGACTGATACTGGCCCAGGAAAATTCCAGGGTTCTGGTTCAGTCGACTGATCTTTTAGTTCAGTCGACTGAACTAGAAATTCCAGTATTCTCAGCCTAGCCCGCAAGAGGCAAAATCCCAATAATTGGCGATCAGTCGAGCGATGGACGCTAGGGATTTACGCCAATCGACAACCCAGCCCTATAGACGCTTCAATACGCCACCAAAAGCATGATCAAACATCAAAGCTAAGATTTTTAAAGATTGAACTTCAAAACACAAAAAATTGGAATATTCATAAAACCAATTCAATGCAAAGCAAATGAACAAGGAATAGATGTTAGGAATCACTACCTAACAACTATCAAAGATATAGACATAGATGTGAGTTCAAAAAACTCACTTTTAAACCTAAAAACAATGAAGGAGAAGCTTGAAAGCAAAGGAAGATCAAGTACTCTTCAACTTTAGAAACTCCAATCTAAGTCTAGAAGCAATAATTTCCCAAATAAGGTTATAGAAAATTTCTGAAATTGAAGAGAGATTGAGATGGAGAAGAAGAAGGAGATGCTTACCTAAGCTTCTCTTTGATTTTGGAGCTAGAACTTGAATTTGTAAAGAAAGTAGGGCTTAGGAGTTTCTAATCTCTTTCATCTTCCCCCATTTTTCTAAAGCTTGAAGTGTTAGGAAATATTAGAATGAATGAAGAGGAGAGGGAGAGTTAGGATATAAGATGAGTTGGTTTAGTGGGCTGAGACCCAAACCCAAACCCAAACCCAAAGCCCTAAGTGAAAATGTCGAAATTCTAGCTAACTCCAAACATATCGATGTTTATACCTAAAAAGGTCGAAAACGTCATTTTGCACTCAATGGAAGTGGTTTCGAGTCCCAATTTGACTGTTTGCAAAAATTAGCTTTTCGGACTTAAATCCGACTAACGATGCTATATTTAAATAAAATATTTAAATGTACAGCCATAAAATATGCGGGTTGTTACATAGTTAGTCAAAAGTCAGATAATGTTCCCAGAAGATGAGTCAAGCGGAAGCACTGTAACATCTTGATCTGACCCGAGTATTATTTCATACGAAAATAATAAACGGATCTGTTTAGCTATAAATATCAGATAAAATGAGATAAAATAAGTATGATTACAATAATGCCATACTGTGACAAGTATACATTAATAACACAAAAATCATACAATATCACTAGAAATCTCAAAACACATAAAAGAATGTCATATTCTTTATTTTATTCACCAAACCACAAATATTGACAAACATATAAATGCCAATCACGAAATTAGTGAAACACAAATTCTAGAAGTCATCAATTAGAAATCCAGAAATCACACAAACGGGAGCATGAAAACTCACCAACACGTGTATCACAAACGGAACGCTATTTCATGGTCGCTAACCATTAATTTGAGCCGAGGCTCCACAAACGGCCCGAAGACCATGGGTCGCTACCCCACCAAATTTGAGTCGTAACTCCACAAACGGTCAAAAGACCATGGGTCGTTAGCCCATAAAAATGAGACGAAGCTCCATAGAACGGGGTACAGTCCCCTACGTGGACAAAGAGACATCGCACATCGCTAGTCTAAACCACAAAATGATCATCATCGATCAACAAAAAGTGTCAATTACACCAAGCTAGTAAATAAATGAGTTTAGCGTCATGTCCCATAACAACTGGCTTAACTTAAATATTTACGAACAAATTGTAGATTTCCACTCGAAAATTGTCACAAGAGTTTCAATCGAGCAAGTCTAAGAATTAACCAACTAAGTAAACGCAAACGTTTCATACCACTTGTTTTGCTAAGTCGTTTAATTGGATTTCTCAAACGAATGAGGTAAAGGTTTGTATATACTAATAGATTGGAATACAGATTTATAAATGAGCTTTTTATTAAAAATAAAGTTGAAAGAGATTGATTATTTACTACTAGCATAGCAACCTTTACATTTTAAAGTGATAAATCACAAAATTGATTGTAGAAACAATCAATCAGCAAAAATTCACATACGAAGACGTGAATCGAATCCATAGAAATCGATACCGAATCCATCGAAATCGATACGGAATCCATCAAAATGGATATTCTCAAAAATCACGAAAAAGAAGTCATCAAAGTCGATAATAAATGATAACAACAAGTTGGATCAACATGAATCGATTAAAATTGGAAATCCACCCAAAAATTACCTAAATTAGGTAAAAATGCAATCTCCCAGATTCAGTCGACTGGACTCTAAACTCAGTCGACTGGCTCAATATCGGGAAACTCGCTGTTTCCAGGTTCAGTCGACTGAACTCAGAGTTTAGTCGAATGACACATGCCTGGAAACACACGGTTTGTAGGCTCAGTCGACTGAACTCAGAGTTCAGTCGACTGATACAGGAACCAGGAATTTTTTGGTTCCAGGTTCAGTCGACTGAACTCTAAAGTCAATCGACTGAACCTACTTCTCAAGCAGTATCAGCCTAACCCCATGAAGGGCAAAACAAAATTCCGATCGAACGCGATCGAACGAGCAACGGAGACTAAGGATTTACGTTAAGCGACAACCCAGCCTTGTATGGCGCTTCGAAACACTCCAAAAACATGTCCAACCATCCATAGTAGGATTTTCATAAAAATGGACAAAAAAACCCAAAAATCGGAAAATTCACAAAATCCATTTAGATCAAAAGCAAATGAACATGAATGGATGTTAGGAATCACTACCTAACAACTATTAAAGGTATAGACATAGATGTGAGTTCAAAACTCACCTTTTATTCAAAAAAAATGAAGGAGAAGCTCAAATACAAAGGATAGATCAACTACTCTTCAAATTCAACTCTAAAAGCTCCAAACTAAGATCATAAGCAAATATTTCCTAAGTTAGGTTATAGGAAATTTCTAAAATTGGAGAGAGATTGAGATGGAGAAGAAGAAGAGGATGCTTACCTAAGCTTCTCTTTAATTTTGGAGCAAAAACTTGGATTTGCAAATGAAGCTAGGGCTTAGGAATTCCTAATCTCTTTTCTCTCCCCTTATTTTTTCTTAAAGCTTGAAGTGTTAGGAAATAAAAATGAATGAAGGGGAGAAGGGGTGGAGCTAGGGTCTTATGTTAGGTTATTGAGCTGAAACCCAAACCCAAAGCACTAAGTGGAAATGTCAAAATTCAACCTAACTCCAAACATATCGATGTTTATACTCAAAAAGGTCGCAAATGTCATTTTGAACTCAATGGAAGTAGTCTCGAGTCCTAATTTGACTGTTTGCAAAAAGTAACTTTTGGGACTTAAATCTGTCTAACGATGCTATATTTAAATAAAATATTTAACTATACAATCATAAAATATGCGGGTTGTTACAATGACACTACCACGCTGTCACCAATGGCAAGCCCAAGCTTCACCGCACCGTTAGACACCAACCTCGTCGATGATCGAGTCCCCACCTTCGAGAAAAATCCCACAAATGATTTCCACTCAACTCATAATTTCAGCCACCACACTCAATCGTTGGCCACCAAACTTCAGCCATGAGTTGCCCTCACCTTCCTCTACACTTTCCCTTCAGAGTCCATGGGCCAATAACTCTCCACGTCACCGCAATCAACGAAAATACAATTGTTTTTCAACTAAGCATTGCCCCCACCTTGCCTTGAATGACAACGATCCAACTGTTGATTGCATTCATCTTGATGTTGATAATATCTCCCTAGTTGATGACTTCGCCAAACAATGCTTGGATGGGCATCGATAGATGTGGGACGTTGGATGGAGAAGAGGACAGATTTGGGAAAAAAGGCGAGCAAATTTCTCTAGTAAAACATAATTTAATAGAGGAAAAAGGGTATGGTGTGAACATGCAGAGGTATGGTTAATAGTATGAGGTAGGTAAGGTAAATATATATTATTTTAATTTAAAAAAATAATGCTCTAACGTTCGAAAATCTCGAACTCCTATCAAGATATGCCACCTGGTGTTCTATACTAAATACTCCTATTTCAAACACAATGGAACTAGTCTCGAGATATGATTCAATCATATACAGATGATAGCCTACCAAATCGAATTATATTGTATTAATTTCTATAATCAGTTTCTAAGTGTTTCGAACTCGTACGTCCACATAATACTTCCAATCGCCATGAAATTCGAAGGTATACAATAACCTAATATTATGGATACAATGAAATTGGTTTCGTTGACATCCGCAGCAGTGCCCTAGATGGCTAATTTCACACATGAATTAAAACGATTATTATAATTATAAACAAGTTCAATCGTTTTTAAATTCAAATTCAAAAGTTTTCTATCTTCGTTCTTATCCAAATAGAATTTAAATCAACTTTCAAAATCATTTTCATTCACCTAAAATTCAACATTTAATTATTTAAACCATTTCAAATGTTCACATAACCATTATATTTGAAATTCAAGTTATTTAACTTGTAAAATTAACTTTTCAATATTTAAAATCAATTAAATATTCTTAATTTGAATGACTAAAATTCTGGGTCATTACAAGGTATCATTTTTGCAATATTTTGGTATTAGTTTTGTTGTAAATTATAGTCAAAATAATTTCTTAAATTACAAAGCATCAACGCCAATCAAATAGACATAAGTATCATTTTTGCAATACTTTGGTACCAGTTTTGTTATAAACAATAGTCAAAATAATTTTAAAATTACAAAGCATCGACTCCAATCATACAAACTAGGTATCACTTTTGCAATATTTTGGTATCAATTTTGTTATAAATGATACTACCTTGATGAAAATTTCATATCACATGCTATAAGTTCCTAATTTGCTAATAAATAATACTAAAAACATATCATGCAAAATATTGGAAAAAAATAATATTAATATGTGCGAATTTAATACCATGTCTTTTACTTTTCAAAGGCGCTAGAAAATTATACTAATAAGATCCTATTCTTTATGAACTGGTAGTTAATATGCTATTAACTGATACTATTTACAATTTTACCGAATTTATCATTTCTTCGTCAGATTCTTCATTTCCAAAAAAATCTCCTTTTCTTTTTATACTTTTTACTATTTAATTTTTTTGATAATGTTAACATATGACTTTAACAATTTGATACTGGTAATATAACTTTAATAATATTATAGTATCATTTATCTGCTGCACCATCATTTGATTTCTATCTGATTTTCCTTTTGAATTGATTTTTCATTTCTTTGTTTGTCTTTTTAAGTTTTGTTGTTGTTCTTCATTTTGTTTCTCAAAAGTTGTTTTTGTTTCATGTTTTCTTCATTGTTCTGTCAAAAAAATTCAATATTGCTACTATACAACTGTTTTAACTTTGTTCTACTTGATTCTATAGTATCAATTATCTTTTAAAGTGTGTTTTCGTTCATTTTTCGTTGGTTGTTCATTTTTTTGTTCTTCTTTCTACCTTTTATTTTTCTTCCTTTTCAATTTGCAGTTTTACTAATTTTAGGTTTCTAGCATAGGTCTTTGTTGTTTGTGATTTTGGGGCATTTTGACCTAGTTTTTCGGTGTCTGTGTTGAGTGTTGCTGATGATTTTAGATGGTTGATCAGCAGGTATTGAAGTTTGTGGTTCTGTTAGTAGTACTGATTTACTTCTATTTTGAGATGCCACTATTATATTGATTTTGAATTTTGGAATTGAATAGAAGAAAAAAATTGAAATTGAAGGGAGAATGAAGAATGCAACGAAATAGAAAAGTTTGTTTTCAGGTTAGAGGAATGATTTATTTCGCAATTGGACTTTGGCTAGTCCTTGTAGCAAAAAAACTAGGCTTGTGTCCTTATGCTTAAATTAATAGGATAATTTGTCCTCTTTTAAAATCAAAAACCGTATAAAAATATTTTTCATATGAGAGAAATAAGGAGAGACGAGAAGAAAAATGTTAGATTTATTTAGAGCCTTTAGATCTTTCGTTTTACGACTAATTAACTGACATAGTGAAATATAAGTTGTGACTCTTGGTTCCCATTCCCTCATTTTCTGCTTTCTCACATAACATTAGATGTTGCCCTTTTTAGAAGGTTATTTCTCTGTACAATATTGTTATTTTCAATTTTGTGTATTATAGAACTTTCACCCTTTATTATACAGATCTCTACATTTTTAACCACTCAAATAAAAGGTAACCCACCCTAATTTAACTTAATTTTCTCCGTTAACATAATATTCTATTTTGTTACATAAAAAGTTCAATACCTTTATCAAACGAGTTAAAAATGATGTTTACTTGGATTATTTATGTATTAAATTTAATTATTTTATTAATTTAAATATTTAGACTCAAATATAAAATATTATGATTTCAGTAAAGGAAATTTATAAATAATCATAGATATTATAAAAATGTAGGTACTTTGACAACAAACCCATGGGATGAACTAATTGAACATTGTGAATCACTCTTAAAGTGATAACTTAAAATATTTGAAATAATATGTGTTAGAAATAAAAAGAGGGAGAAAACTTCTATAATAACAAGAGGTATGAAAAAATCTGTTGTCTTACTATTACTTTTTCATTAGATAATTTGTTGGGACAAATAAAATATAAATTCATGTATATAAATTTTATTGTGTTATTTTTTAATTTAAACCAAAAATTATTTATTTCAATTTTTATAAATAAAAATGTGGTATTCATGTTAAAATTGTTAGTTTAGAATTTGTTAAATAAGTTAACGAATATTAGCTAATTACTTTTGTTTAAGTAGTTAAATCTAAGACATTTAATTAGTTTAAATGTGTGGACGTAATGTAAAATAGTTAGAAACAACTGAGTAACATTTATTAGCTAAAGAAATTAGAAAAGGTAAGTATTTGCATGTAAAATGGTTGGCAAGAATTAACAAAAAAGTATGACTAATTTAAAATCACAAACTTCATAAAGACATTGTAAAATAAAATATCATGAGAGAATTAATGAGAGAGGAGAAAAATGATAAAACTAATGAGAACCGTTAAAATTTTCTCACTTTACCATCATTTACTATACATTTAGTATATATAATGAAAAGCATGTTGTGACTCTTAGCTTCTAAATCTCTCAATTTCCTCTTTTCTCTCATAACATTATTTTACACCCACTTTATACAATTTCATTTATATGCACCATTTTTGGATAAAAACTTTATCCTTTCATGTACATATCTCTAATTGTTTAACCATTCAAATAAAAGATAATCTACTTAATGAATTTAAAATTTCTCCAGCGGGGCAATAAACTATTATACTACATAAAATGTTCAATATCTAGAGTAATCTTTTTTCTATCTTCTAAAAAATATATTAACATTAAATTAGCAATTAATGTTATATGCATCTCTTACCTATAAAATAAAATTTTCAAAAGCCTCATTAAGTAAATTAAAAGGGAAATTTAACCAAAATTAAAAGGGAAATTTAACCAAAATTAATCATTTCTTTATGTTTTTATTTTTTTAACTAAAATCACTTGACTTCCTGCCATATTTTTTGTTTTTAATTCAGATTTTTGTTTTACAATCTGAATAATTTAAATATGTTGAGTCTTCCATTCTAAATTGATATAACTATAAAATATGGCTCATTTCTGTATGTTTGGCACTTTTATTTAGGACTAGCCATTCATTTCTACACAACTACTGCAGGTTTGAGATGGGATAATGGAATGGGTGGATTAGAAAATTTAAAGATGAATTTCAAAACATATTTCAATTCTATGGTAACTTTATCTCTATTTCTCCACTTTATGATTCTTTATTACAAAACTAAAAAATAATATTATTTGCATTAGTTTTTACCAATCGCCTTTCACTTACTTAGTTTTGACTCTGATTTTAATTTTACATTCTTGATAATATAAATGTAACGAGTTTCTCCTTCCTAACCTAATAAGTATAAAATAATATTTAACTCATTTCTTTATGTTTATTTTTTATTTAGGATTGACATTTTCATTAGTATCAATATAATTGTAGGTTTGGATTGAATTAAAGCAATAAAAAGTTTAATCTCTATCAAATATTAATATATTTACATGTTTTACTCAACCTGAGTACTTCATTCAATGATTAATTTTACTTTTTACCATTTATAAAATAAGGAATGGCTGCCAAGTCCCCATAATCTAGCAATTAATTTTAATATGTCTTACCTATAATAGAAAAAAGCTGTAAGGGGGTTTGCAACAACCGTCCTTGTTTTCAAAGCCCACTTACGTCCCTAGCCTAAAACTATTATAAACTGAATCCCTATTTTTATAAAACAATAAAAACTTTCCTTAAATAACCTCGTTCAAATGAAAAACCTTCTTATGAAATCCAAGACGAAAGATAATACAATCAAAATCAAAGTCTCTATGAAACGACCGCAAAGAAGGAGCAAAAAATAGAAAGGGACAAAATCCAAAAGCCAAACCAAGGTAGATCAACCTTTTGACATTGTTTAATCGACGTAATATCAGGGGTTTTCCAATTGATTTCTTCCTTTTACTGTTTAATCGTTTAAGTATTTGTTGTTATGAACTTAAGGTTTTGCTAACAAAGTATTTTCTGTTAGGGTTTAGTGATTACTAAACCTATTTTGTGTAATGTTGTTACTAAAGTGCTAAAGTTGCATTTTCCTTTGTGATTGAATGAACTCTTTCTTCTTATTGTTATAAGTTTTCAATATTGTTGTAAAAATACATAATAATTAACACTGTAGAATTTAGTGTAATTGTAAATAGAACTTTTGTTGTATATTTTTGAGTTGTAGGAACAAAAAACTTGCACATATGAGTGCAGATACACATGTAGTATGAATTCATAGATTGCACACACATTGGACTTTAATATATTTTAAATGGCAGTTGAAATTTAACATGGCAACTATATTTTTAGTAAATGCATATATGCTTGCACTTTTAATATTTTTGAAAACTAGCGCACATACTTCAACATTACATGACTTATAGATATACATTTAGTACAATTTCAGAAATTGCACACATACTTGCACTTTAATATTTTTTAAATTTAGCATGGCAAATATATTTTTAATAATCACAAGTGTTTGCACTTTCAATAAATATGAAATTTTAATTGAGATTTGTGATGGAAAAAGTAAATTTATAATGGAAATATAGTATATTAAAAACTTACATACATACTTGTAGATAATATGATTTACAGATATACACATAGTAAAATTTCAAAAAATGCACACATAGTTGCGCTTTCATATTTTTTTAATGTAACATTGCAACTATAGTTTCAATAAGTACACACATGCTTGCACTTTTAATATATTTGAAATTCTAGCTAACTTGTGTACAAGTAATTTGCTCAAATAGTAAAAAAAATATTGCTTTTGCATTGGACAAGAATTTGTGAATGGATTTGGAGTAATTTTCATCAATTGTATTTTTAGTGTACAAATATGACAAAGTACATATGACATATAATCATCACCACTGAAATTATGTATGTAGATAGGTAACTAAAAAAGAATAATGAAGATCTAAGTTAAGTAAAATAATGATACCGATCTGTGAATTAGTATTTGTTTAAATTAATGTTCTTCAATTAGTGTTTCCATAATGTATATTTTATTCAATTAGGATGTAATGTTGATAAATCTCAATTTTAATCTAACATTTTCTACCGTATAGTACTTTGTTTATTTTTTAATCAATAGAAAACTTTCTAGCTAACATTAATTTTTTACAGGAATCAGTACAAACAGAGTTATCAAATAATTCTTCTGATAAGGCTCACTCAGTTCATGAGAAAAATGAACAACAAATTGTACAAAAAATTAATTTTAGAACAAGAAAATTCTGAAACTGATTCTGATGTAAAGATTAAAGAAAGTAAAAGTTATAAAAATAATTTAGGTAGTTTTTTGAAATTTATAAATGGACTGGCAAAGTATTTAATGCCAGTGCATTTGAATATACTGAGAGATACTCCATTTTGGAATTTTGTGAAATTTTTCGTTGAAAAGGAGCTAACAAAAAATATCAAAAAAATTCAAAACTTTTAGATGCAATCATACAAACATATTTGCAAGATATAGAGAAATTTGAAATAGCTGGACAATTACAGGATTTCGATGTTATGCACATGAAAGAGATTTTTGATATTCCTGCAGAAGGAATGGTAGTAACAACTTTACCTCAAAGAGAAAAGAAATATTTACCATCAATTTGCCAAAATTTTATTAAGAAATGTTTGTTGGAAAATGAAAGATAAACAAAAAAAGTGGTAGAACGATATGTATATACAGCGCTAAAACAGAATGACCCAGAAGCTGGTGAAGATGTTGTCAGATTTATTATAATGCATCTCCTTTATACATTTTTCTTCTCAGCTAATATAATTACTTTAAACTTTGAATGTTATTTCAATAATTATGTAGTATATTAACTAATATTAATATAATTTACCGGTAGCAATTCTGACTTGAAATGGTCATATCTACCGTATGTGGTAGATTTCGATCAAATGAGAAAAATAAACCGGGCAAAATCCATTTTGGACAACTTGAAGGAAAATTTAAAAAGAAATATGGCAAATCCGAGAAGTAACAACTTATGTTTTACTATTTTGCTAGTAAGTTTTGCCACTCTATTATTGCTTGTAAGTAATGTATTTTGTCTCATTTTCCTTTTTTTCAACATTCGTACAAATTAGTCCACTTAATTAAATTAAACTTGTTCAATACTATAAAACTTATGTAAAATATGTGCAACTATACTATATTGAATAACTATTTATTTCCTAAATGTAAATTATGAACTCTGTAGAAATTACAGAAGTCAAAGGCTGTAAAAATCATTTTTACATATAGATATTATGTCAATGTCATGGATGAAGATTGCTAGAAAGACCTACATATTTTGTAGGACGATATATGCATGCAGAATGATAAAACATTTTATAGATCTTATTAAGACTGTTTAACATGTACGATTATTCGAATTTTACAACTGCACCGTAAGTATACCATTACAGTTGTTTATGAGATGAATATGGTTGAATTTGACAGATTGACAGTGTTCATTGCATACAATATATGCCACCATGACAAATTAGCTAGGTGCCACATGTCCATTCGTGTTGAACTGTACAAGTTTTCTTAGTAATTTTATCTTTGTATCGCTATAACATCTTTAAATTGATGTCATAATTTTAGTTTAGCAAAAGTATTGAAGTTTTAAGCAGGATATTGTTTCTAGATTTCTGCACTAGTAGAATAGATATTTGTATTGTTTACAATGCATATTAACCAGGCCATCATACTTGTC
The DNA here is from genome assembly GCA_030765085.1 of Allium cepa. NCBI lineage: Eukaryota > Viridiplantae > Streptophyta > Magnoliopsida > Asparagales > Amaryllidaceae > Allium > Allium cepa. Next base: position 351,777,563 of record CM060928.1, read on the forward strand.
AGATTTAAGTTACCAATTCTGTTAAAGCTGTTTATCATCATATATTAATTCTTTTGTTATGGTACCTGTATCAAAAGTAAGAAATCAAGATGCATATTAGTTTAACTACAATACATTGCAAGTGGCAACACTGAATATTTAAAGAGATTCTTTTAATGTTTATTGTCGAATAATTCTTTATTTATCATAAAACAGATCATTTCTTTCTATTTGTATATAATCTTGCAAAGTAAATACCTTTTGTTCATGCAGTAAAAAAATGTAAAGTAGCAATATATTATTTTAAGACAGTTTGGAAGGATGTGATATAACTGTAAGGCTCTGTTCTTCATACATCTATGTTTGTTAGTTCTTGTGCAGATAGGTCGTCATGGTGTACAAAATATGTAGATTTTACAGATTTCTTGTATGTTATTTATTTTTCTTCAATTTTCTCTAGTATGTGTACAACTGTTGCATAATTTTTGTGAGTGCATCCTTCACATTAGTTTCAGTAACATTTTTTTTTATTTGTCTGTTTCTCAAATTTTTCATGTTATGTTATATTCTAATTTGTATAAATATTCATTACGAACAGTACATACTTTCTAACTATACAAATATCTTAACTAATTTACCATTGGATATGCGATCTGTTGAATATGCGCTTATATGTTTTTGTTTGATGATAATAAACATATATATTCATTTAAATGTATTTGGTAATGTACTATCTTGTTTTTCATAGATTAAATAAATATTTGTTGAATAAAATAAATTACACAGAATTTGAATTCAAACAGAAATTTTATTCAAACAAATATTTATTACAATCTTGAATAGTACAAATTCATGCTCTCACTATACATATACATTTTTGAATACATCACGATTTCATATTTACATTAATAACCTCACTACATATCACTCCCACTCGTATTTTGTCTTCAACTGCATTCCAGTTTGAATCCAGCATCTGAGCAATCTGCAAAAATATTCACCAACGAAGTAAAATTGAAAAAGAAATATTTTTGCAATATAAAATGAAATACGGTTTTTGAAAATATTATTTGCCTCAGTTATTTGGGTTTTTCGTCATCATTCACACTTGAATTCATCATAAAGTCATGCACATAGATATATACACTTGATAACACTACAGGGACAGGTAATCATGAGTGGCTGCAATACACACGTGTACATCTATACACGTGTGCACTGCCTCGCCAACTCGTGTGCATAGCTCCAACCAGTAATGCAACAGTGGCCAACCAAAAGTTAAAGTAAATCAAAGTGTGCAACTCATAAATATACACAAGTGCAGACCAAATGCTCAAGCCACCAAGAATCAGTGCAATGACCAAGCAATGACCATAGCACAAAGAAGTACAAAATGAAAACTACAAAAAAGCATCAAAGATTATGTATGCAGACCGGAAAAATCAGACTCAACTACAGGGATGAATACAATGTCAAATGCACATGTCAACAGCAATGAAAACAAAGTCAGACCAACAGCAACTGCATAGGAATGCAGTAACAAACAGAAGGAATGACCAAGTACAAGCAAATGAATGCAATTCGAAGTGATATAACAGTTACAACTATAGAGACCAAGTTCAAGGCAACAGTGACATGCACAACTAAACCAACATGAAATCGACATAGTGAAGATACCAGTGAAACAAATGTAGAACTGACAAATGTATCAACTCAACAACAGCCAGTGCCAACATGAACAAAAGACAATTGAAACAACAATCTCGGCAAACAACAACAAGTTCATGTATGCATCAGTAATCAAATATGAAGTACACAAGTACAAGATCAACACAGCAGTCTCAAGTGACACAGTTGCAAACAACATGAATGTCACAAGTAACAGTATGGTTCAATGTCACAAGCATGAACAACCCAGTATGGAAAATGAATGGAGCGATGAGCAAGTGCAACAGAATGGATGCAGCGATACCAGATGTAAACAGTGAACAACAATGCAATGTTCAAGTGGAGACCAGAGAAGTATTGAAATAACCAGAAACAATATCAGTGCAACGGTGATGGCCGTGGACATGCAATCGCATAAACAAAGTCAAGTGACCGAAGTCAGAGTTGACAAAAGATTAGAGATGACCAAGTCAAGAAAATTAAATGCGTATCTTTGAAAATGTCATGGAGTAAAACCAGAAAGTTTCTGCCTTTTTATTCAAGAAAAATCGAACGCGTGAAAATCAAAGCCATGAGTATCAAGCCAAAATTATATCAGGAAAGACATGTGCATCACGCAATTACAAATTGGGAAAGTATCAAATTGATACGAACGAAAACAAGTGTCTCGAATTCATATAAATACCACACCCAAAGAATCATCATTGGCATCGAGTTTGAGTTCGAAAATCACAAAAGCACAAACAAGCAAAGAGATTACATACCACAACAGTACTCGATCAAAAGAAGCAGCTGCAAACAATTTGCAATCTCAAAGAATCAATTATCAGAGAACAAGCGACGCAAGCCATCGGTCGTCAGAGAACGAGCGTGAGAAAGATCAACACAAGTCAGAGAATCGATCATCAGAACAAAGCCCCAAATTTCACAGAAGAGCCGAAGCTCTAATTTGAAAAAGAAGATCGGCCGCAAATATTTCACAAGCAAAAGAAAAAGGATCGGCCGCATTTTTCTTCACAGTGGATCTGGTGAAAAATAACAAGGGGCCGGCCTTGTTTATTACAAAGGAGATTTAGTTTATAAAGGGGGTTTTAGTTTTAAATTTGTTTTTTATTTTGAGCAAAAATTGTAGAGTCAAAGTCCATATTTTAATTTTTGCTCCTGGTTTAATTTTGAAGTCTATTTTTCTTTTCGAGTCAAAGAATTTGTAAATCACCACCTAGGTTGTAGGTAGTGTCAGATTGTCTAGTTAGAATTAGTTCAGTGAGCAGGGTGTGCGAGTTTGCAAAACTTTATAGGCGGGAGCAGAGTTTGCGAGTAAACGAAACTCTATAGGCGGAGCAGGGTGTGCGAGTCTAGTAAAGTGTTTGTAAGCGGGAGCAAAGGTTTGCGAGTCTAATAGAGTGTTTGTAAGCGGGATACTGTTTAATTCTAATAGAAATCTGGGAATGCAGCAGTAGGCAGGGGTTGCCGAAGCTGGGTAAATTTTGTGTGTGATTTACTTTTCAGCATATTTATTTCTGCAGTTTGTTTTTACGTTTAAATCGAAAAAATTTGCTATAACCCTGTTCACCCACCCTCTAGGGTTAATCCAGATCCTACAAGTGGTATCAAAACACGGTATTTTTCTTTAACTCTAGAGTCATGAATCCATCAAATAATGCTTTTTCTGAGGGGCAATCTATTGTTAGGCCACCCATGTTTAACGGGAATGATTATGCTTATTGGAAAGTTAGGATGAGTATTTACCTTAGTTCCATTGATTATGATGTTTGGGATATTATTGAAACTGGCTATAAACCTCCTATTATAACTGTTGGTGGTACTGAGATTCCTAAACCTAAGGATAGGTGGGATGCTAACGATAAGAAATTAAAAACTACAAATGCCAAAGAAATGAATGCATTGATCTGTGCTCTTGATAAAAATGAATTTAATAGAATTTCTCATTGTACAACAGCACAGGAAATTTGGCACACTTTGGAGGTTACACATGAAGGAACTTCTCAAGACAAGGAGTCGCGTCTAGCCCTATTCAGCAATGAATACGAGAACTTTGTGATGGACAAAGGCGAGAGCATAAAGGACATGTTTGCACGCTTTTCAACTTTGGTATACAATGCTAGAGCGCTTGGGAAAGTATTCACTGAGGTAGAGCTTGTGAGGAAGGTGCTACGAGTTTTACCAATGAACTTTGAGGCAAAAGTCACGACAATACAAGAATCGAAAGATCTGAGTAAGCTAAGCATGGAGGAGTTAATTGGCAACTTGATGACATATGAGCTTGAGCTAAAAGCAAAGGAGGAACGCAACAACTCCGAATCAAAGAAAAAGATGATTGCCTTAAAGAGCAAAGAAGAGAGCGATGAAGATGAAGAAGATCCAATTGAAGAGCTTGCAATGGCTGTCAATAATCTTAGAAAATGGTCGAGATTCAAGCCACGCAAGAAGAAAACAAAGGGTAATAGGTCAAAAGATTCTGACAATTCCGATAATGAACTGACTTGCTATAACTGCAACAAGCCTGGCCACTTCAAACAAGAATGCCCACTTCTCAAATACAACAAAGGAAAGAAGAAGAAGGCTTTTGCAGCGACTTGGGATGATGAAGAAGGAGAAGAAGTTTCGGATAGCAGCTCAGAGGAGGCTAACTTGTGTCTTATGGCGAAGTCAGATTCAGAAGCAAGCTTCGAGGAATCTAGTGAGGCAGGTGAGTATTCCTATAGAGATCTTGAGACGACCCAACTTTTTCTCCACAAAAAGTCGTATCATCCTGGAGAACGAAAGGGATAGAAAAGAAAAAAGAAAGAAGAGAAAGAAGAAACAACACAAGAATCTCAACAGCGGAACGAATAAATTATATTAGTAACATAAGTATAACATAGTATACATCAAATATCAGAGTTACACAGACATATACAACACATACTAGACAGTTATAAACACCTGTCTAGTTATTACAACTCAATCACAATACAGAAACACTCAGAGATACCAACACAGCGGAACTATATAACTATACGCAGAAGCCTCCTGCTCCATATGCTCCTCCATAATTTGTCAAAGCTAACCTGAATCCTAACCGGAATTCCCTTGACTACTCATAAAAATTTGAGTACCCAAGAGTTAAAGAAAAACAGAAATAACTCCGGGTCAGACATGGGTCTGGTGTGAGTAACAGGTTAAAGTTGCTAAATTTTCAAAACCTTTTGAAAGAAAGGTATCACGTAAGACTTCCCACACATAAACATGGAAAAGTTTTAACCTTACGCTAACCAAAACATTTGATAGGAAATCTGATGATATTATAATAGGGTCTAGGGTTTTCAAGTAAATAAGAAATAGCCGAAATTGTTACATCTATTAAATTCCAGCTACTAGCCACAAAAGTGGGTAATACAATCAAAACCGTTGGCACTTATTGGATTTTGGATTCCATACAATGGCTGGGCTACTGGGGTACCGCCCGTCACAGTATGTGGCCTAGATCACCGTACCGAGGATTACTCCCAATCCCCTGCAACACAAAGCAGGACCCATTCCTTACTGAATAGTTCCGAATAAGACAACCCCGACGGTTGTCATGATCAACCGTCCACACAGCCGAAATATAAAGGGACCTCTAGACAGGGGTAAATCTTACTCTCAAGTGGGGGCTACCCACGAAGCCTTGCTGCACCTCCCCTGTTTTAGCCATTCCCGGTTGATGAGGCTTGAGGCTACGATTACCTTTATAGGACATATCACTTAGAATGCTCATCGTCCACCTGACGATGTTCTGAAAGCATTCAATCCATACAAGTTCGTTCCGGGTTCGAACGAAACCGAAGGCATTATCTCGTTACACTCATTTCGGAATCACCCTCAGAGTTAACGACAATAACCCTCGCACTCTGAATCACCATCTCGAATCTATAAGTATTATTCCGTCAAACTCATTACGGAATCACCCACAGAGTTATACTGACGTATAGCCCTTACACCTCGAGTCTGCACTCGCTCCACTTAGATTAACGACCTAACGTTTAATTGGAATCGATGTGGTTTTCGGGTGTCCAAATATGGAAACCCGATCCCGGTCTCGTCGAAATCCAAAGCGTGTCTTTTAGGTCCAAGTTGTTTTAAGTTTAAAACAATTCAATTCATTATCTAAATATACACAGATAGATAATTCACAACACAATAGAAAATCAACCTTATCATTATCAACAGATAATTCATATCAAAATAAGATAATCCATATTATCATCCAAAAGCAATGTGATATCCCGGAAATTTTAGCAATATCAATTTAATAATTTGTATTTAAAATTAAATTGATTTGATAAAATTTTAATAAAAATTTACTTGATTTAATAATCCAATTAAATAAATGTGTAATTGATGAAAATTTATCTTTTAAAAGCTAATAATTGTTTTCCTATTTATAATGTATGTATATATTTATATATATATTGTAAATAGACAAGTTTGATTTGTAGTTTAATTAACAAATAAAATCTTGTTTTAAATTCTAAAAATCATTTTGATAATTTGGATTTATGTATAGAAATTTAAAATATCATTTATATATAAAACATTAATGCATTTAAACAAGTTAAATAAGATATGTAATTTATGATTTCTTTTATAAACGATTTAAAGTAAATAAACATGTTATTTTCTAATAATAATAAATGTATAAATGTAGATATGTTTTAAAAAGACAATGTTATTATTTTAAAATTTAAAATATGTTGATAAACTAGTTTTAAATTGGTTTTAAAATTGGATTTTTAAAATGTATGAATAGCATTTGAATTTGAATTCATTTTGAAATTCAAATGAATAAACATATATGAATAACCATATTTAAATTTTGTAAGTAAGCTTTCATGTTTTATAAATTGTTTTACTTCATCTAAAGAAATACATATTCATTCATTTATGTAAACTACTTATATGTATATTTAATTAAGAAAAGGGGATTTTTATTTATCTTTAAATTTAAAAATAATAAGTAAAATATGTATTAAACAAGTGTTAGCATCTTAAACAATTAATGAGACAAGTGTACAAATTTATTTACTTATTTTGACAAGTGTCTTCTATTTTGATTTTCTTTTATATTTTAAAATAAATCACTTATACACTTACAAAACATGTTTTTTTCTTCATCCTCATTTTTTTTCTAACGTTCATTTTCTTCTAAGAAAAGAAAGATCTCAGCTGAAACATAATTGTTTCAGAAAACTCTCAAATCCATAATCAAATCTGTTCAAGCAATGCAACCCTCCCTCTGTAAATCTGTAACCTTTCCAAATGCAAAAGAAATGGCCTGCACCTGAATTCCTCTCCTCTGTAAATCTTGTTTAAAATGCAAGTCTGTTCAAACATGCAAGCAAATGCCCTGTAAATTATTTTCAAAAGCAAAATGAAGGCCTGCATTTCATTCTCCTTCAACCTGTTCAAAACCATCACAGTTTTCACCTGCAGAAGCAACAAGTAGCCTCTGCATCTCTTTTAAAATATGGGAATATAAAGATTAAATCTGAAGCTAGTTTAAAAATTGCTAAAGTATAATGAAAGCCTCTGCATCTCTTTTACCTGGAAATAAAAATGGAATTTGAAGCAAGTTTATATGCCTGCATGCAAGTTTCTAACAGCAAATTCAAGATTCAAAAAGCATGCATGCAAGTTTAAATTTGCTAGCAACTCAAGTTTTATTAAAGATTCAAAGAAGTAAAAGTTTTCTCTGGAATCTGTGCTCTGCTTCATCACAGTATCCAGGTGAGTAACTCTTTGAAAATTTAATTATAAATTGTTGCTTAAATAGGTATGTTTGTGTATGTTATTTGAATTTGCATGTTGTTTGGTTTGCCTGTGCATATGATTTTGAATATATTACTTAATACATGCATATGTGTGACTGCGCTTCTTTTGTCTCTGGTTCCAGAACCAGATTCTTTTAAAAATTAAAGATAAAATTCTTTTTCTCTTGTTTATATATTGTTAAGGATTAAATCCTGAAGTCAATGTGTTAAATTATAACATAGTTAGTTCAGAAATTAATTTAAGTAAAATGAAGTTGGGTAATGTCTCTGTAAGACTTGAAACTCCAGAGTATGTTAAAACATGTTGAAACTCAAACATTATAGATTTTAAATGCAGTATTGTAAACTGAAAACCTAAACAAAATAATGATTTTTAGAACCAAAATCATATTGATTAGTTAGAAGTTGAGACTGCAGTTCTTAATTGAACTGAAATTGGGTTTTTAGCAAACTTTGGTGATCGAGTTGATCAGAAGGTTTGAGATTCTTGGTGATGGTAGAGCAGTGATCAGGGGATTTGGCAAAAATGTCAGGAAGATGAATAGTGCTTGGAGCGATGGGAGGTTGGCGAAGATTGTAAACCTAGTTTCTTGGAAGTAGGGAATTTTGATTGGCATGAAGCCTATAGAGGTTCGAGTGCTACAATATTGGGTGAGAGGGTAGCTCGGGTGTTGAAGAAGAGGTGGACGTGGTGCCAACGTCACTGATGGTCGGCGTTGAGGAGACGAACTGTTTTCAGGTTTGGGGTGGTATTTGCTTGTTGCTGACAGGTTTTCGTTTGGGCAACTCGTTTTCGTTTTCGAATGGATTAAGGGGTTTTGATGTTAGCAAGGTGATGTAAGGGAGGTCGGCGATTTGCTTGTTGCCTGGGTGGTGGCCGGAGGTGGCTACAGCCACCGTGCATATGCACGGTGATGGGTGGTGTATCAGGTGAAGTTTTTGGGTTTGCTGTGTTTGTTTTACTCGGGTTATACTCGAGTTAACTCGAGCTTTGCTCGATGACAACCTGGGGTTTACTCGAAGTAAACTGTAAAGGGGCTCGGGTGTTATTTCTTTTGAAGTTACAGGTTTTAGAAAACCTGTATATTCCAATTCTAATTGTTTTAAAACTAAATACAGGGTTATGAAAACAGAATTTAAATCATATTTAAAATTTGAATTTCAAATGAAATTTAAATCCAGGTTTGAAATTCTAAAATTTAAACTTTGAAACAAAAATGTTTAAACAACTTCAAAGAGTTTAAATATTTTAATTTTGAATAAAGCTTTAAATATAAGTGGAGATTCAAACATGAGTTCAAATCTGAAAATCAAATTCAAATTTGAAACAATGGTTTGAAAATAAATGGAGTTTTAAGGCAATTTAAATGTTTAAACAAATTTGGATATTGAAACATATTTAAATAATATTTGTATTTGAAATGAATTTGGGATTTATATTTCTTATAACTTCTTTTATAAAATAAGAAAATCTTTAGTATTAAGTTTTAAAAGATTTTAGAATGTTTTAAAACTTTATTTAAGTTAAGTTTGATTTCTTTTTAAATTTTAAATTTAAAAAGTAATTTTAAAAACAAATTTTAAGTTAAATTGTTTTAAGTTACTTTATTAAAAATAAAGTAATCATGAATAAGAAATGTTTTATTTTAAGAAGTAAATTTAAGATTTAATGATCTTCGTTTCATTAAATTTGTAAGGTAATTTAAATAATTTAATTAATTAATTTGTTTAATTAATTAAAGATTTGAAATTAATTAAGGTTAATAAAATTTGTAATTAATTTAAGTTAATTACTTAAGAAAGGTAATCAAGAAATTGTTAATAAGTTAATGAAAGTCATTAACTTGTGATTATTTATTAATTAATTAATGTAATTAATTTTGATAATTAATTGGATTAGTTAATTTAAATAATCAACTATGAAACTTAATTAAGTATGATTACTTTATGTAAATAATTAAAGATATTAATTACTCTTTGTAATTAATTTATTAATTGGATTAGTTTAAATTAATTAATTAAGTTTAATTAATTTAGAATAATCATTGAATGGATTGATAAGAAATCAATGTGGAATAATTACTTAGAGAAGTAATTAAGTTAAGTAAATTATTGGACGTAATTAATTTAAAGTATGATATTTAGGATTAATTACTTTGTGAAGTGATCAATAATTAATTGCTTAATGGAATTAATTTAAGCATTTATTAATTAAGTTATTTGAATGATTTAGTGATGTAATTAAGAGAAATTAATTACTAATGAGTTTAATTAGGGATGATTAATAAATTAATTAATTATTAGATATAATTAATTTAGGAGTAATTAAGAAAGTAATTAAGGGTAGTTAATTACTGAATATGATTAATCAAAAGTGATTAATAATTGTGGATTAATTAAGGCTAATTACTTAATATAATTAATTTAAATAAGTAACTAATTTAAATGTAATTAAGGATCATTAATTAATTAATCTGATTAATGATGTAATTAAGGATTAATGTAATTAATTAATTAATGAAGTAATTAAAGGTTAATTACTGATATTAGTTAAAGATAATTAATTTGTAAAATTAATTAAGGATAATTACTTGAATGTAATTAAAGGATAATTAATCAAAGGTGATTAATTAAGGTAATTAATTTGAGGATAATGATTTAATTGATAGATAATCAATTAATGGTTAAGTAAGCAAGATTTAAAATGAGGAAGTAATTAATTTAATTCATTTTAAATTAATTAAAGATGGGTAATTAATTTAATTTAATTTAAATTAATTAGAGATAGAAGTAATTAATTTAATCCATTTTAAATTAATCATAGATGGTGTAATCGAAGATTCTTGCTTATGAATGGATGATTTGGTTTGACTTGAATGGTTTGAATCTCAGATATGAGTTGATATTATGTGATATGGATGCATTGGTTGCATTGTGATGGTATGAGTTATCTATGGTTGATGATAATGTAGATTATCAAGTTATGATGATAATATAGATTACCTGTTTATGATAATATTGTTGATTATCTATTATGATGATGTGATGTATCTATCTGTGTGTATATAGATAGTTTAAATTGAATTGTTTTAAACTTAAAACAACTTGGACCTAAAAGACACGCTTTGGATTTCGATGAGACGGGGATCGGGTTTCCATATTTAGAATTCGAAAACCACATCGATTCCAATTAACGTTAGTCATGAATCTAAGTGGAGCAAGTGAAGACTCGAGGTGTAAGGGCTATACGTCAGTATAACTCTGTGGGTTATTCCGTAAGGAGTTTGACGGAATAGTGCTTATAGATTCGAGATGGTGAATCAGAGTGCAAGGGCAATGGTCGTTGACTCTGAGGGTGATTCCAATAATGACTGCAACGGGATAGTGCCTTCGGTTTCGTTCGAACCCGGAACGAACTTGTATGGATTGAATGCTTTCAGAACATCGTTAGGTGGACGATGAGCATTCTAAGATTTGATGTCCTATAAAGGTAATCGTAACCTCAAGCCTCATCAACCGGGAATGGCTAAAACAGGGGAGGTGCAGCAAGGCTTCGTGGGTAGCCCCCACTTGAGAGCACGATTTACCCCTGTCTAGGGGTCCCTTTTTATTTCGGCTGTGTGGGGCGGTTGAATCGCGACAACTGCCGGGGTTGTCTTGTTCGGAACTATTCAGTAAGGAACGGGTCCGGCCTTGTGTTGTAGGGGATGAAGGGAGTAATCCTCGGTACGGTGATCTAAGCCACGTACTGTGACGGGCGGTACCCCAGTAGCCCTGCCATTGTATGGAATCCAAAATCCAATAAGTGCCAACGGTTTTGATTGTATTACCCACTTTTGTGGCTAGTAGCTGGAATTTAATCATGTAACAATGTCGGCTATTTCATATTTACTTGAAAACCCTAGACACTATGATAATATCATCGGATTTCCTATCAAATGTTTTGGTTAGCGTAAGGTAAAAACTTTTCCATGTTTATGTGTGGGAAGTCTTACGCGATACCTTTCTTTTTTAAAGGTTTTTGAAAGTTAAGCAACTTTAACCTGTTACTCACACCAGAACCATGTCTGACCCGGAGTTTATTTTTGTTTTTCATAAAATCTTGGGTACTCAAATTTTTACGAGTAGCCAAGGGATTCAGGTTAGGATTCGGGTTAGCTTTGACGAATATTGGAGGAGCAATGGAGCAGGTGGATTCTGCGTTAGATATTAGTATTCCGCTGTGTGTTCTGTGATTGGTTCTGAGATTGTATTATGTTGTAAATACTAGACAGGTGTTTATAACTGTCTAATTTGTGTTGTATTATCTGTGTACTCTGATAATGATGTATACTATGTAAATATTTTATGTTATTAATTCGTTCCGCTATTTAGATTCTGATGTGTTGTTTCTTCTTCTCTTTCTTTCTATTCTCTATCCCTTTCTTATTAGCGATGTGATTTCCTAGAGATAGGAAGTTGGGTCGTTACAGTGGTATCAGAGCATTAGGTTGAGTGAATACCTAGGCTCTGGAGTGGTGTCTATCTTGAGAGAGCGTATTTGTAATTTTGATATATATATATATATATATATATATATATATATATATATATATAATTATTGTTTCTACCTATCTATTGGGTTACCTGTTCAGGTTTTCCAATATAAGTTATAAAGGTAGATAAGGTAATAGTGTGTGTAACACGATAACTACCATTGGTTGGAGTTTGAATGTTTGGGATTGGAAGCGTATTTGTCGAGACTGTAGACCTAATACCGTCTCGAGTAAGTTGTGCAGAGTGTAGAGATTTCATCGATCTCTGAAGGAAACCTGTAAGGGTTCAGAGTTTATTTTTGAAGATGGATGAGTTGAGTTTGGATCTGTTAGTTTGGCAGAAGTATGTGATGGTATTTTGATACCTCGGGAAGTGGTAGCTACGTGACGAGATGCAGTGACTTTGGATTATGTCCGAAGATGTTTTCTTTGGAATGAGTTAGGAAGTGTGTCTGCTTCGTTGTTGTGGCTGAGTCCAGCTAAATGTTTGTGTTTGGCTTTGAGGTCCGAGTTTCTCGAAGAACTTCAGCTAAGGAAGTCTTTGGCATTGGTGTCAGCAGTGCAACTTAGAGTGTCTTTATTGACAGAAGTTGGCTGGCTGAGTAGTTTCTAAAGGCGGAGTTCAGAGTCAGTGGAGTGGACCCAATACTTTATTGGATTGGCTAATTAAGAGTAAGCTGTTCTGTTTGGTAAAGAGAGAACGGTTTTCTTTGGGAATTGGTCTCTATTGATCGCAAAAGTGACTTGCGATAGTTTGAGTTTTCTTCTGAGGTATTGAAGAATTTTTGGCTATCTTCTGAGAAGTCAGAGGTTTGTCCCCTTCTGAAGATTGAGTTTTCTTATCATCCGGATTCCAGGAGTGCTACTGATGGATCAGCTAGTAGAAGGAGGATTTCTCGTGATAGGTTTGATAAGGCATCTCAGGATTGGTAAAACATCTAAGTTTTCTTTGGATATGTTGAGCCATATTTCTGGGAAGTGATGTCCAGTGTGCTCATGTTCTTCATCAGCAGTGTCTTCTGTGCCAGATCAGAGTTGTGCAGCGGAAGCAGTTTGAGAGTATTTCTACTTTGTCTTTTCTGGATAGAAGAAGTGAGTTTGTTCTTCTAACGTTTGAAGAGTAGAGTTGGCGATCTTAGTCTTGGTTGATCTTATGGAGATCGTTGTGTTGGGTTGTTTTTGATCTAGATCGTTTCTAGAGGAATCAACAAGAGTTGAGCTGATCAGTTTGGATAAGAGACGAAGGAAATTAGATTTCGGAGTCGGAGATTTGTTTTGGATCTCTTCTGTGTTTTGATTGGATTGGTGTTTGGTTTTCAAGAGTTGAATTGCCAGTTTGGATAATTGGATTCGATGAGATTCACGTATCTCTGAGGGAGTACGTGTATGAGTTATTTCTAGAAGTGGAACCAGCTGTTCAGGAAGGTTTAGTGGTTGAGTCAGACTCGTCCGTAGTCTGATATCTTGTCTAGTTCTATAGATCTAGATGAGTAGAAGCTCTGTAGCTTCGTAGTTTTGGTTGTTTGTATTTTGTAGAGCGAGTATCTCGGTATATATATATATACTTGGGGAAACTCGAGAAGATTTTATCCAGAATTTTATCTGGATAATTAATTTGTTTGATTAGATAAATTGGTTGCTATGGTTGTTACCATATGATTGATGTATGTTTGTGATTTAGAATTTTAAATTTTAAATGGGTTATTAAATTACCTTTGCTTTTTAAATTTTGGGGACGAAATTCTTTTAAGGGGGGAGGAATGTGATATCCCGGAAATTTTAGCAATATCAATTTAATAATCTGTATTTAAAATTAAATTGATTTGATAAAATTTTAATAAAAAATTACTTGATTTAATAATCCAATTAAATAAATGTGTAATTGATGAAAATTTATCTTTTAAAAGCTAATAATTGTTTTCCTATTTATAATGTATGTATATATTTATATATATATTGTAAATAGACAAGTTTGATTTGTAGTTTAATTAACAAATAAAATCTTGTTTTAAATTCTAAAAATCATTTTGATAATTTGGATTTATGTATAGAAATTTAAAATATCATTTATATATAAAACATTAATGCATTTAAACAAGTTAAATAAGATATGTAATTTATGATTTCTTTTATAAACGATTTAAAGTAAATAAACATGTTATTTTCTAATGATAATAAATGTATAAATGTAGATATGTTTTAAAAAGACAATGTTATTATTTTAAAATTTAAAATATGTTGATAAACTAGTTTTAAATTGGTTTTAAAATTGGATTTTTAAAATGTATGAATAGCATTTGAATTTGAATTCATTTTGAAATTCAAATGAATAAACATATATGAATAACCATATTTAAATTTTGTAAGTAAGCTTTCATGTTTTATAAATTGTTTTACTTCATCTAAAGAAATACATATTCATTCATTTATGTAAACTACTTATATGTATATTTAATTAAGAAAAGGGGATTTTTATTTATCTTTAAATTTAAAAATAATAAGTAAAATATGTATTAAACAAGTGTTAGCATCTTAAACAATTAATGAGACAAGTGTACAAATTTATTTACTTATTTTGACAAGTGTCTTCTATTTTGATTTTCTTTTATATTTTAAAATAAATCACTTATACACTTACAAAACATGTTTTTTTCTTCATCCTCATTTTTTTTCTAACGTTCATTTTCTTCTAAGAAAAGAAAGATCTCAGCTGAAACATAATTGTTTCAGAAAACTCTCAAATCCATAATCAAATCTGTTCAAGCAATGCAACCCTCCCTCTGTAAATCTGTAACCGTTCCAAATGCAAAAGAAATGGCCTGCACCTGAATTCCTCTCCTCTGTAAATCTTGTTTAAAATGCAAGTCTGTTCAAACATGCAAGCAAATCCCCTGTAAATTATTTTCAAAAGCAAAATGAAGGCCTGCATTTCATTCTCCTTCAACCTGTTCAAAACCATCACAGTTTTCACCTGCAGAAGCAACAAGTAGCCTCTGCATCTCTTTTAAAATATGGGAATATAAAGATTAAATCTGAAGCTAGTTTAAAAATTGCTAAAGTATAATGAAAGCCTCTGCATCTCTTTTACCTGGAAATAAAAATGGAATTTGAAGCAAGTTTGTATGCCTGCATGCAAGTTTCTAACAGCAAATTCAAGATTCAAAAAGCATGCATGCAAGTTTAAATTTGCTAGCAACTCAAGTTTTATTAAAGATTCAAAGAAGTAAAAGTTTTCTCTGGAATCTGTGCTCTGCTTCATCACAGTATCCAGGTGAGTAACTCTTTGAAAATTTAATTATAAATTGTTGCTTAAATAGGTATGTTTGTGTATGTTATTTGAATTTGCATGTTGTTTGGTTTGCCTGTGCATATGATTTTGAATATATTACTTAATACATGCATATTTGTGACTGCGCTTCTTTTGTCTCTGGTTCCAGAACCAGTTTCTTTTAAAAATTAAAGATAAAATTCTTTTGCTCTTGTTTATATATTGTTAAGGATTAAATCCTGAAGTCAATGTGTTAAATTATAACATAGTTAGTTCAGAAATTAATTTAAGTAAATTGAAGTTGGGTAATGTCTCTGTAAAACTTGAAACTCTAGAGTATGTTAAAACATGTTGAAACTCAAACATTATAGATTTTAAATGCAGTATTGTAAACTGAAAACCTAAACAAAATAATGATTTTTAGAACCAAAATCATATTGATTAGTTAGAAGTTGAGACTGTAGTTCTTAATTGAACTGAAATTGGGTTTTTAGAAAACTCTGGTGATTGAGTTGATCAGAAGGTTTGAGATTCTTGGTGATGGTAGAGCAGTGATCAGGGGATGTGGCAAAAATGTCAGGAAGATGAATAGTGCTTGGTGGAAGCGATGGGAGGTTGGCGAAGTTTGTAAACCTAGTTTCTTGGCAGTAGGGAATTTTGATCGGCATGAAGCCTATAGAGGTTCGAGTGCTACAATATTGGGTGAGAGGGTAGATCGGGTTTTGAAGAAGAGGTGGACGTGGTGCCAACGTCTCTGATGGTCGGCGTTGAGGAGACGAACTGCTTTCAGGTTTGGGTGGTATTTGCTTGTTGCTGACAGGTTTTGGTTTGGGCAACTCGTTTTCGTTTACGAATGGATTAAGGGGTTTTGATGTTAGCAAGGTGATGTAAGGGAGGTCGGCGATTTGCTTGTTGCCTGGGTGGTGGCCGGAGGTGGCTACAGCCACCGTGCATATGCACGGTGATGGGTGGTGTATCAGGTGAAGTTTTTGGGTTTGCTGTGTTTGTTTTACTCGGGTTATACTCGAGTTAACTCGAGCTTTGCTCGATGACAACCTGGGGTTTACTCGAAGTAAACTGTAAAGGGGCTCGGGTGTTATTTCTTTTGAAGTTACAGGTTTTAGAAAACCTGTATATTCCAATTCTAATTGTTTTAAAACTAAATACAGGGTTATGAAAACAGAATTTAAATCATATTTAAAATTTGAATTTCAAATGAAATTTAAATCCAGGTTTGAAATTCTAAAATTTAAACTTTGAAACAAAAATGTTTAAACAACTTCAAAGAGTTTAAATATTTTAATTTTGAATAAAGCATATATGTGGAGATTCAAACATGAGTTTAAATCTGAAAATCAAATTCAAATTTGAAATAATGGTTTGAAAATAAAGGGAGTTTTAAGGCAATTTAAATGTTTAAACAAATTTGGATATTGAAACATATTTAAATAATATTTGTATTTGAAATGAATTTTGGGATTTATATTTCTTATAACTTCTTTTATAAAATAAGGAAATCTTTAGTATTAAGTTTTAAAAGATTTTAAAATGTTTTAAAACTTTATTTAAGTTAAGTTTAATTTCTTTTTAAATTTTAAATTTAAAAAGTAATTTTAGAAACAAATTTTAAGTTAAATTGTTTTAAGTTACTTTATCAAAAATAAAGTAATCATGAATAAGAAATGTTTTATTTTAAGAAGTAAATTTAAGATTTAATGATCTTCGTTTCATTAAATTTGTAAGGTAATTTAAATAATTTAATTAACTAATTTGTTTAATTAATTAAAGATTTGAAATTAATTAAGGTTAATAAAATTTGTAATTAATTTAAGTTAATTACTTAAGAAAGGTAATCAAGAAATTGTTAATAAGTTAATGAAAGTCATTAACTTGTGATTATTTATTAATTAATTAATGTAATTAATTTTGATAATTAATTGGATTAGTTAATTTAAATAATCAACTATGAAACTTAATTAAGTATGATTACTTTATGTAAATAATTAAAGATATTAATTTCTCTTTGTAATTAATTTATTAATTGGATTAGTTTAAATTAATTAATTAAGTTTAATTAATTTAGAATAATCATTGAATGGATTGATAAGAAATCAATGTGGAATAATTACTTAGAGAAGTAATTAAGTTAAGTAAATTATTGGAAGTAATTAATTTAAAGTATGATATTTGGGATTAATTACTTTGTGAAGTGATCAATAATTAATTACTTAATGGAATTAATTTAAGCATTTATTAATTAAGTTATTTGAATGATTTAGTGATGTAATTAAGAGAAATTAATTACTAATGAGTTTAATCAGGGATGATTAATAAATTAATTAATTATTAGATATAATTAATTTAGGAGTAATTAAGAAAGTAATTAAGGGTAGTTAATTACTGAATATGATTAATCAAAAGTGATTAATAATTGTGGATTAATTAAGGCTAATTACTTAATATAATTAATTTAAATAAGTAATTAATTTAAATGTAATTAAGGATCATTAATTAATTAATCTGATTAATGATGTAATTAAGGATTAATGTAATTAATTAATTAATGAAGTAATTAAAGGTTAATTACTGATATTAGTTAAAGATAATTAATTTGTAAAATTAATTAAGGATAATTACTTGAATGTAATTAAAGGATAATTAATCAAAGGTGATTAATTAAGGTAATTAATTTGAGGATAATGATTTAATTGATTGATAATCAATTAATGGTTAAGTAAGCAAGATTTAAAATGAGGAAGTAATTAATTTAATTCATTTTAAATTAATTAAAGATGGGTAATTAATTTAATTCACTTTAAATTAATTAGAGATAGAAGTAATTAATTTAATCCATTTTAAATTAATCATAGATGGTGTAATCGAAGATTCTTGCTTATGAATGGATGATTTGGTTTGACTTGAATGGTTTGAATCTCAGATATGAGATTGATATTATGTGATATGGATGCATTGGTTGCATTATGATGGTATGAGTTATCTATGGTTGATGATAATGTAGATTATCAAGTTATGATGATAATATAGATTACCTGTTTATGATAATATTGTTGATTATCTATTATGATGATGTGATGTATCTATCTGTGTGTATATAGATAGTTTAAATTGAATTGTTTTAAACTTAAAACAACTTGGACCTAAAAGACACGCTTTGGATTTCGATGAGACGGGGATCGGGTTTCCATATTTAGAATCCGAAAACCACATCGATTCCAATTAACGTTAGTCGTGAATCTAAGTGGAGCAAGTGAAGACTCGAGGTGTAAGGGCTATACGTCAGTATAACTCTGTGGGTGATTCCGTAATGAGTTTGACGGAATAGTGCTTATAGATTCGAGATGGTGAATCAGAGTGCAAGGGCTATGGTCATTGACTCTGAGGGTGATTCCAATAATGAGTGCAACGGGATAGTGCCTTCGGTTTCGTCCGAACCCGGAACGAACTTGTATGGATTGAATGCTTTCAGAACATCGTCAGGTGGACGATGAGCATTCTAAGATTTGATGTCCTATAAAGGTAATCGTAACCTCAAGCCTCATCAACTGGGAATGGCTAAAACAGGGGAGGTGCAGCAAGGCTTCGTGGGTAGCCCCCACTTGAGAGCAAGATTTACCCCTGTCTAGGGGTCCCTTTTTATTTCGGCTGTGTGGGGCGGTTGAATCGCGACAACTGCCGGGGTTGTCTTGTTCGGAACTGTTCAGTAAGGAATGGGTCCGGCCTTGTGTTGCAGGGGATGAAGGGAGTAATCCTCGGTATGGTGATCTAGGCCACGTACTGTGACGGGCGGTACCCCAGTAGCCCTGCCATTGTATGGAATCCAAAATCCAATAAGTGCCAACGGTTTTAATTGTATTACCCACTTTTGTGGCTAGTAGCTGGAATTTAGTCATGTAAAAATTTCGGCTATTTCATATTTACTTGAAAACCCTAGACACTATTATAATATCATCGGATTTCCTATCAAATGTTTTGGTTAGCGTAAGGTAAAAACTTTTCCATGTTTATGTGTGGGAAGTCTTACGCGATACCTTTCTTTTTTAAAGGTTTTTGAACGTTAAGCAACTTTAACCTATTACTCACACCAGACTCATGTCTGACCCGGAGTTTATTTTTGTTTTTCATAAACTCTTGGGTACTCAAATTTTTACGAGTAGCCAAGGGATTGAGGTTAGGATTCGGGTTAGCTTTGACGAATATTGGGGGAGCAATGGAGCAGGAGGCTTCTGCGTTAGATATTAGTATTCCGCTGTGTGTTCTGTGATTGGTTCTGAGATTGTATTATGTTGTAAATACTAGACAGGTGTTTATAACTGTCTAGTATGTGTTGTATTATCTGTGTACTCTGATAATGATGTATACTATGTAAGCATTTTATGTTATTAATATAATTTATTCGTTCCGCTATTTAGATTCTGATGTGTTGTTTCTTCTTCTTCTTCTCTTTCTTTCTATTCTATATCCCTTTCTTTCTTATTAGCGATGCGATTTCCTGGAGATAGGAAGTTGGGTCGTTACAAGCAACCAATGCATCCATATCACATACATTACTCATCTCATTACTAAGATTACAAACCATACTAGGCAACCAATACCATTCATCAAACATAAGCAATGATCTAATGATCACACTTTCTAAAATAAATTTAAAATGAATTAAATTAATTACTCAATCTCTAATTAATTTAAAATGAATTAAATTAATTACTTCATCATTAAAATTCTGCTTAACTTAACCATCTATTGATTTCAAATCAATTTACAAATCATCATTTCATTATTCTTTTCAATTAATCATTACTGATTAACTATCCCTAATTACAATAAGTAATTAGCTTATAAGTTAATTACACAAGTTAATTACTTAAACCCTTTGCACTTAATTAACTTGTAATTACTAAATTAATTAATTTACTAAAATTAATTACATTAATCATTTATCCATTATTAATTATACCTTAATTAATCAATTCCAAATTACATCATTAACTAATTAATTAATGATTTCTGACTACAATTATTAAATCTCTAATATAAATTAATTACATAAGTAATTAATCTGAAATTAATCCACATATAAATATTAATCACCCATGATTAATAACCATTTAGTAATTAAGTACTTTAATTACTCATCCCATAATTAATTATTCTTAATTAATTATCTAAATTAATCCCCTTGATTAATTTCAAAGTAATTTAAATCCAATTACTTCTATATCAAATATCTTTAATTACATCCTGTAATTATTAATTAATTACTTCCTTAAGTAATTACAAATTCATAAATTACATAAAGTAATTACCAAACAATCAACAAATGTTTAAATTAATTTAACTTAATTAATCTAAACTAATCACATCCATTAAATTAATTAGACTAAGTAATTAATTCATTAATTACCTTCATTAAGTAATTAAAACTTAAACAATTGATTATTATTAATTAATTAATCTAATTAATTATCAAAAATTAATCACATTAATTAATTGTTAAAATAATCTTAAGTTAATGACCTTATTAATATTTCTTAATTACTTAATTAAGAATTAACTAAAATTAATCAATATTAATTATCAATTAAATAATATTTAATAATCATTTAATTAATCTTTAATTATTAATTAATTAAGTATTAATTAAAATCTAAATTATCTCTAATCACTTAATTAAATAAATCTTAATCATAAATTAAAATTTAATTAATCATCCTTAATTATAGATTAATTAACCCTAATTAATTAATCTCAAATCTAATTAATTAACTTAAAAATCATTAATTGCTTAATTAAACATCCACATAATTAATTAATTAATTAATTTTCATCTAATTCTCTTAATAATTAAATGAATCCAATCATTTAATTTTCATTTATCTTTTAGATAAACATTCCTTATTTAATCAAGCATTTAAAAAAAATGTTTTTAAATTTACTTTAAATTCTATTTAACTTCATTTTAAACTTAAGACTCAAATTCATCTTAAATAAAATCTTAAAAACAATTCAAAACTTTTTATCATATATGTTAAAAGAAACATCTACTTATTAATAAGTTAAAACAATTTAAATTACAAATTCAATTTAAATTCAAATCAATTTAAAATTACTTTAAAATTTCAAAATTGAAATACAACTTCCAAACTCATTTTAGTTTTAACTCTTTAAAATTCTTCCTACAATCTACAACTTCAATTCAAATGCATATCATTTTAATCATTTAAAAGCAATTTAAATTTAAACCTTTACTTTAAAAATCTGAACTTTGAATTTTAAATCCCAGATTTAAAAACTCAGTTTTGAATTCACTTTGAATTTCTAATTTAAAATTAACTTTCCAATTCAAATGCAAATCACATATGCATTTACACTTGTGAGTTTTAAAATCAAATTTAAATTTAAAAACATGAATGAATTTAAATCTCTGACAAAAAACAAATTTGAATTCATATCCAAATTTCAGATTTTAAAAACTCAGAATAAATTTCCACCTGAAATTTTAAACTTTACCTTTACATTTAAAACAGAAAACAGTTCTATTTTTATTTAAAAACCAAACTTTGAAATTTCTGAATTTAAATTATTTCAAAAAACCAAAATTCAAACTTATTTGAATTCATATTTGAACTCAGTTTCAAAATCCTAAGTTAAAATTTTAGTTTGCATTTATTCAAATTTTATAAACTGGAAACAGGTTTTCCTGTTCTCTTTTTTTTTAAACCAAACTTGAATTCCTTAACTCAAATTATTTCAAAATCAGAATTCAAACTATTTGAATTCATCTTTAGATTCAGGTTTAAATCCTAAGCTAAACTTTTAGTTTATAATTAAACTTAACTTTTAATTTCAAAACTGCAAAACAGGTTCTGTTTTGCTAAAAACCTGTAAACACCAATACTCTCGAACCACCCCTTATTTGACTTCGAGTCAATACCCCACCTACTCCGAGTTTCCCCTCAATAATCTCGAGACCATCCCGAGACAAAAATCTTGCAACCAAAAATCACCACAAAACCTGCACAACTTCTTCCTGTGCACTCACCCCCTACTCCGGCCATCACTGGCTATCATCTCTGGCCATCCTCCATCGACCACAATCCCCACATCACACTTTAACATTCCAAAATCCAGAATTCAACTTAAATTTAAATTTAAGTTTTAAAACCCAAAAACCTGGAAACACTTCCCCTTCTCAGTATCTAACCTGTCAACATCCAATTCTCCTCTTCCCGACCATCATCAACTTTCATACTCCGGTGACTACTCCATCAACCCATCATCTATCAATACCCAAAGTATCTCTGAACTCGATTCATTCAAGAAGCCACAGCACCCAATTTTTCCTAACCCCAGTAACAACTAGGGTTCTACACCCTAAATCCCAATTTACAATACCAAAATTGAATTTCAATAAAATTCAGTAATTTTATCATTATCAATGATAACTACACTATCACCAGAAACAATTTCAACCAAGTTAAAAGCAAGTATCAACTGAACTTAGCAAATATGTAAAATACAGTAATTTCAAAACTGCATTTCCAACTCTTTTCTAAAAATTTATATTTTGATCTTAGAAATCATGTTTTAGTATAGGGTTTCACTTTATATTACTGATTTATCAAATCCTCATACTTGAATTTTTACTAATTTTAATGTTTGCTCAACCGTTTATAAATCCAGAGATAATAATTTACAGCAACTTGAAAATTAAATAAAAACAGCATTGTACAGAAAAACTGCATGCACACATATATATTCATAAATAAAAATATTCACTGCAAATTTCATAAAATATATCCATTTCAGATTAAAGCATGCAATCAACCTACTTAATTTTTGAAAAGAGGAGTTACTCACCTGTATTTGCCAAAATGCAGAGCACTGTCCAGATTTTAGCATGCCGTAGCTTGAATGCCTTTTAAACTTGAATGTTTCTTTTTAAAACATGCAGGCTTGTATTTGTAGTTTCAGATCTAGATTGTCTTGAAAACATGAATGCAGACCTTCATTCTTAAAATTGAAATGCAGGCTTCAACTTGATGTAATTTGCATGTTCCAGAGTTTTGAAAAAAATGAATTAATGCAGGTCTTTTCCCTTTCCAGATTCAATTGCATGTTTGTATTTTTGAAAAGAGGAGTTGCAGAGAATGATTTTTAAGAAGAGTGAATAATGCAAATATACTTGAGTTTTGAAGTATTGCAAATTTGATTATGGATGTGGAAGAATGAAATTTGGTGTATGCAGATTTTTGATTATGGAAATGGAAAATCAAATTAGGTCTTTCTTTTGATTAAGGAATGTAAAAGAAATAAATATGAATGAAGAAGTAAGTTTATATAAAGGTAATTTTCAAATTTAATGAATTAAAAGAAAAATCAAAATAAGATTTACACTTGTACAAATGTTAGACACTTGTAAATTCTCATGTTCAAATTCATAACACATGTTCATTTAGGATTTTAAAATGCTTACACATGTTAATTACGCTTACATGTGTCTTTAAAATGTTTTGTTATTTGAATTAAATTTTAAAGAAAAATTAAGCTTAATGAATGTTTAAACTTAGTTAATTATTTAGTTCTTAGACTTAGTTATGTATTTAAATAGATTTCTAAAGAATAAGCATCGTATTAAAATAAATAAAACAACATACTAGTAAATCTTTTGAAAAAGAAACTTTTAATCAATTTAAAATAAATTTACACAAGAGTCTGTAACTTAATGAATACATGTTTCATATGTTAGATTATATTTTAAACTTCATATTAATTTTACAAATCAAAATTATCAATTAATAATTTAAAAAGAATAACACAAATATTTATGAACCTTATTTTAATATTCAAACTTAAAATAAAAATGATTTTTAAACTAACTAAAGCATTTATCTCATATTTAAAATCATATAATATTTTATTAAATATTTTTTTTGAAAAGTTTAAACTAAAAAAAAAATCAAAATTTCCATTTTTAAAACATTAAAATTATGCTATGCTAATTTAATTAAGAACAAGTTATCTATTTAAAATATATACAAATACATATACATTATTAAATAGAAAACAATTTATTAACTCATTAAAAATAATTTCACAAATTAAATATTTAAATAAGGAAGATTGTAGAATCAAATCCAATTTATTAATCAAAATTATCAATTCAATATAAATTTAAACACGGATTATCAAATTTATATTGTCCAAATTTCCGGGATATTACAATCCTTCCCCCTTAAAAGAATTTCGTCCCCGAAATTTAAAACAAAGGTAATTTAATAATCTATTTACAGATTTTATTTTAAAACACAGCATATGCTAATTATATGCTAACAACCAAAGCAACCAATTCACACAATCATAACAAATCTAACTATCCAAAAGAATTTTGGATAAAACTTTACGAGTTTCCCCGGTATATATATATCGGGATACTCGCTCTATAGAATCCAATCAATCAATACTACTAAGCTATAGAGCTCCTAACAACAATTCTATACAAAATATCAGACTATAAACAAGTCTGACTCAATAAACAAACCTCCTAAACTACTGGTTCTACAACCAGAAATATCAAACACGTACTCCCTCAGAGATACGTGAAACATACTGAATTCCAGTTATCCAAACTGGCAATTCAACTCTAGAAAACCAAACACTGATCTTACCCAACACTGAAGAAATCAAAACACTTCGGAGCTAGCTTCCCAAACTTATAGCTCTCTGGATCAGAGAAAAACTTAACCAAATTCAAATCTCCAATTCCAGAATCCAAATTTCTTTGTCTCTTATCCATAAAAACCTTTCGGACGATCCTGGGCTACCAACATCACTCCTAATCAGCTCAACTCTTGCTGATTCCAAAAGAAACAGACTGAATCAAAAACAATCCAATGATCTCCTTAAGATCACTCAAAAACCAAGAACACACACCTTGCTTCTCAACAACAGAAGACAGAACAAACTTCTCCTTATCCGGAAAAGAAACATTCCCAAGCTGCTTCCGCTGCACAACTCTGATCCGAAACAGAAGAAAATGCTGGCGAAGAACACAAGCACAGACTAGACAACCCAGCGTAGAAATATGGTTCCACAGATCCGTAAGAAAACTCAGATGTTTCTCCGAAACCTGAGTTGCTTCACCAACTTCTATCTTAAGGAACCATCCATCTACTAACTGAAGCACCAGTACCAATCCTGGAAAGAAAACTCGACCTCCAGATGCAGACAAACTCTGACTTCCAGAAGACATCCGGATAATCTCCAACAATTCAAAAGAACATACTATCGCAAGTCACTTTTGCGATCAACTCAGCCTAAATCCAAAGAAAACTGCTCTCTCTTTACCAAACAGAACAGCTTATGCTGGCCTAGCCAACTTTCCAGAGAAACGTATCCACTCTGCTGCTTCTGAACTCCACTTCAGAGAAACTACTCAATCCAGAACACTCCCTATCAACTCAGAATACTCAGCTAAGCTCAGCCACATCACCGGGCAGACTCACTTCTTACCCTTGTTCCAAAGAAATATCTTCGGAAATATCCATAGTCACTGCATCTCATCATGCAGCTACTACTTCCTAAGGTATCAAGATATCATCACTTGTTTGCTTCTGTTCTACCGACAGATCCAAACTCAATTCTGCACTTCAAAGATGAACTCCGAACCTTTACAGGTTTCCTTCAGAGATCGATGAAGTCTTTAAACCAAGAAAAAACATACTCGAGACGGTATTAGGTCTACAGTCTCGACAAACACACTTCCAACCTCATCCATAAACTCCAACCAATGGTAGTCGTGTTACACACACTTTTACCTCATCTACCTTTATAATTTATATTGGAAAAACCTGAACGGGTAATCCAACAAATAGGTAGAACCAATTATATATATATATATATATATATATATATATATATATATTAAAAATACAAATACGCTCTCTCAAGATAGACACCATTACAGAGCCTAGGTATTCACTCAACCTAACGCTTTGATACCAAGTGAGACGACCTGACTTTTTCTCCATAAAAAGTCGTATCATCCTGAAGAAAGAAAGGGATAGAAAAGAGAAAAGAAAGAAGAGAAAGAAGAGACAACACAAGAATCTCAACAGCGAAACGAATAAATTATATTAGTAACATAAGTATAACATAGTATACATCAAATATCAGAGTTACACAGACATATACAACACATACTAGATAGTTATAAACACCTGTCTAGTTATTACAACTCAATCACAATACAGAAACACTCAGAGATACCAACACAGCGGAACTATATAACGATACGCAGAAGCCTCCTGCTCCATATGCTTCTCTATAATTCGTCAAAGCTAACCTGAATCCTAACCTGAATTCCCTTGACTACTCATAAAAATTTGAGTACCCAAGAGTTAAAGAAAAACAGAAATAACTCCGGGTCAGACATGGGTCTGGTGTGAGTAACCGGTTAAAGTTGCTTAATTTTCAAAATCTTTTGAAAGAAAGGTATCACGTAGGACTTCCCACACATAAACATGGAAAAGTTTTTACCTTACGCTAACCAAAACATTTGATAGGAAATCTGATGATATTATAATAGGGTCTAGGGTTTTCAAGTAAATAAGATATAGCCGAAATTGTTACATCTATTAAATTCCAGCTACTAGCCACAAAAGTGGGTAATACAATCAAAACCGTTGGCACTTATTGGATTTTGGATTCCATACAATGGCTGGGCTACTGGGGTACCGCCCGTCACAGTACGTGGCCTAGATCACCATACCGAGGATTACTCCCAATCCCCTGAAACACAAAGCCGGACCCATTCCTTACTGAATAGTTCTGAATAAGACAACCCCGACGGTTGTCATGATCAACCGTCCAAACAGCCGAAATATAAAGGGACCTCTAGACAGGGGTAAATCTTACTCTCAAGTGGGGGCTACCCACGAAGCCTTGCTGCACCTCCCCTGTTTTAGCCATTCTCGGTTAATGAGGCTTGAGGCTACAATTACCTTTATAGGACAAATCACTTAGAATGCTCATCGTCCACCTGACGATGTTCTGAAAGCATTCAATCCATACAGGTTCGTTCCGGGTTCGAACGAAACCGAAGGCATTATCTCGTTACACTCATTTTTGAATCACCCTCAGAGTTAACGACAATAACCTTGCACTCTGAATCACCATCTCGAATCTATAAGTACTATTCCGTCAAACTCATTACAGAATCACCCACAGAGTTATACTGACGTATAGCCCTTACACCTCGAGTCTTCACTCGCTCCACTTAGATTAACGACCTAATGTTAAATTAGAATCGATGTAGTTTTCGGATGTCCAAATATGGAAACCTGATCCCGGTCTCATCGAAATCCAAAGCGTGTCTTTTAGGTCCAAGTTGTTTTAAGTTTAAAACAATTCAATTCATTGTCTAAATATACACAGATAGATAATTCACAACACAGTAGAAAATCAACCTTATCATTATCAACAGATAATTCATATCAAAATCAGATAATCCATATTATCATCCAAAAGCAACCAATGCATCCATATCACATACATTACTCATCTCATTACTAAGATTACAAACCATACTAGGCAACCAATACCATTCATCAAACATAAGCAATGATCTAATGATCACACTTTCTAAAATAAATTTAAAATGAATTAAATTAATTTTTCAATCTCTAATTAATTTAAAATGAATTAAATTAATCACTTCATCATTAAAATTCTGCTTAACTTAACCATCCATTGATTTCAAATCAATTTACAAATCATCATTTCATTATTCTTTTCAATTAATCATTACTGATTAACTATCCCTAATTACAATAAGTAATTAGCTTATAAGTTAATTACACAAGTTAATTTCTTAAACCCTTTGCACATAATTAACTTGTAATTACTAAATTAATTAATTAACTAAAATTAATTACATTAATCATTTATCCATTATTAATTATACCTTAATTAATCAATTCCAAATTACATCATTAACTAATTAATTAATGATTTCTGACTACAATTAATAAATCTCTAATATAAATTAATTACATAAGTAATTAATCTAAAATTAATCCACATATAAATATTAATCACCCATGATTAATAACCATTCAGTAATTAACTACTTTAATTACTCATCCCATAATTAATTATTCTTAATTAATTATCTAAATTAATCCCCTTGATTAATTTCAAAGTAATTTAAATCCAATTACTTCTATATCAAATATCTTTAATTACATCCTGTAATTATTAATTAATTACTTCCTTAAGTAATTACAAATTCATAAATTACATAAAGTAATTATCAAACAATCAACAAATGTTTAAATTAATTTAACTTAATTAATCTAAACTAATCACATTCATTAAATTAATTACACCAAGTAATTAATTCATTAATTACCTTCATTAAGTAATTAAAACTTAAACAATTGATTATTATTAATTAAATAATCTAATTAATTATCAAAAATTAATCACATTAATTAATTGTTAAAATAATCTTAAGTTAATGACCTTATTAATATTTCTTAATTACTTATTTAAGAATTAACTAAAATTAATCATTATTAATTCTCAATTAAATAATATTTAATTATCATTTAATTATCATTTAATTAATCTTTAATTATTAATTAATTAAGTATTAATTAAAATCTAAATTATCTTTAATCACATGATTAAATAAATCTTAATCCTCAATTAAAATTTAATTAATCATCCTTAATTATAGATTAATTAACCTTTGTAATTAATCTCAAATCTAGTTAATTAACTTAAAAATCATTAATTGCTTAATTAAACATCCACATAATTAATTAATTAAATAATTAATTTTCATCTAATTCTCTTAATAATTAAATGAATCCAATCATTTAATTTTCATTTATCTTTTAGATAAACATTCCTTATTTAATCAAGCATTTAAAAACAAAATGTTTTTAAATTTACTTTAAATTCTATTTAACTTCATTTTAAACTTAAGACTCAAATTCATCTTAAATAAAATCTTAAAAACAATTCAAAACTTTTTATCATATATGTTAAAAGAAACATCTACTTATTAATAAGTTAAAACAATTTAAATTACAAATTCAATTTAAATTCAAATCAATTTAAAATTACTTTAAAATTTCAAAATTGAAATACAACTTCCAAACTCATTTTAGTTTTAACTCTTTAAAATTCTTCCTACAATCTACAACTTCAATTCAAATGCATATCATTTTAATCATTTAAAAGCAATTTAAATTTAAACCTTTATTTTAAAAATCTGAACTTTGAATTTAAATCCCAGATTTAAAAACTCAGTTTTGAATTCACTTTGAATTTCTAATTTAAAATTAACTTTCCAATTCAAATGCAAATCACATATGCATTTACACTTGTGAGTTTGAAAATCAAATTTAAAAACATGAATGAATTTAAATCTCTGACAAACAAATTTGAATTCATATCCAAATTTCAGATTTTAAAAACTCAGAATAAATTTCCACCTGAAATTTTAAACTTTACCTTTACATTTAAAACAAAAAACAGTTTCTATTTTTATTTAAAAAACAAACTTTGAAATTTCTGAATTTAAATTATTTCAATAAACCAAAATTGAAACTTATTTGAATTCATATTTGAACACAGTTTCAAAATCCTAAGTTAAAATTTTAGTTTGCATTTATTCAAATTTTATAAAACTGGAAACAGGTTTTCCTATTCTCTTCTTTTTTTTAAACCAAACTTGAATTCCTTAATTCAAATTATTTCAAAATCAGAATTCAAACTATTTGAATTCATCTTTAGATTCAGGTTTAAATCCTAAGCTAAACTTTTAGTTTATAATTAAACTTAACTTTTAATTTCAAAACTGCAAAACAGGTTCTGTTTTGCTAAAAACCTGTAAACACCAATACTCTCGAACCACCCCTTATTGGACTTCGAGTCAATACCCCACCTACTCCGAGTTTCCCTTCAATAATCCCGAGACCATCCCGAGACAAAAATCTTGCAACCAAAAATCACCACAAAACCTGCACAACTTCTTCCTGTGCACTCACCCCCCTACTCCGGCCATCACTGGCCATCATCTCTGGCCATCCTCCATCGACCACAATCCCCACATCACACTTTAACATTCCAAAATCCAGAATTCAACTTAAATTTAAATTTAAATTTTAAAACCCAAAAACCTGGAAACACTTTCCCTTCTTAGTATCTAACCTGTCAACATCCAATTCTCCTCTTCCCGACCATCATCAACCTCCATACTCCGGTGACTACTCCATCAACCCATCATCTATCAATACCCAAAGTATCTCTGAACTCGATTCGTTCAAGAAGCCACAGCACCCAATTTTTCCTAAACCCAGTAACAACTAGGGTTCTACACCCTAAATCCCAATTTACAATACCAAATTTGAATTTCAATAAAATCCGTAATTTTATCATTATCAATGATAACTACACTATCACCAGAAACAATTTCAACCAAGTTAAAAGCAAGTATCAACTGTACTTAGCAAATATGTAAAATACAGTAATTTCAAAACTGCATTTCCAACTCTTTTCTAAAAATTTATATTTTGATCTTAGAAATCATGTTTTAGTAAAGGATTTCACTTTATATTACTGATTTACCAAATCCTCATACTTGAATTTTTACTAATTTTAATGTTTGCTCAACCGTTTATAAATCCAGAGATAATAATTTACAGCAACTTGAAAATTAAATAAAAACAGCATTGTACAGAAAAACTGCATGCACACATATATATTCATAAATAAAAATATTCACTGCATATTTCATAAAATATATCCATTTCAGATTAAAGCATGCAATCAACCTACTTTAATTTTTGAAAAGAGGAGTTACTCCCCTGTATTTGCCAAAATGCAGAGCACTGTCCAGATTTTAGCATGCCGTAGCTTGAATGCCTTTTAAACTTGAATGTTGCTTTTTAAAACATGCAGGCTTGTATTTGTAGTTTCAGATCTAGATTGTCTTGAAAACATGAATGCAGACCTTCATTCTTAAAATTGAAATGCAGGCTTCAACTTGATGTAATTTGCATGTTCCAGAGTTTTGAAAAAAATGAATTAATGCAGATCTTTTCCCTTTCCAGATTCAATTGCATGTTTGTATTTTTGAAAAGAGGAGTTGCAGAGAATGATTTTTAAGAAGAGTGAATAATGCAAATATACTTGAGTTTTGAAGTATTGCAAATTTGATTATGGATGTGGAAGAATGAAATTTGGTGTATGCAGATTTTTGATTATGGAAATGGAAAATGAAATTTGGTCTTTCTTTTGATTAAGGAATGTAAAAGAAATAAATATGAATGAAGAAGTAAGTTTATATAAAGGTAATTTTCAAATTTAATGAATTAAAAGAAAAATCAAAATAAGATTTACACTTGTACAAATGTTAGACACTTGTAAATTCTCATGTTCAAATTCATAACACATGTTCATTTAGGATTTTAAGATGCTTACACATGTTAATTAAGCTTACATGTGTCTTTAAAATGTTTTGTTATTTTAATTAAATGTTAAAGAAAAATTAAGCTTAATGAATGTTTAAACTTAGTTAATTATTTAGTTCTTAGACTTAGTTATGTATTTAAATAGATTTCTAAAGAATAAGCATGGTATTAAAATAAATAAAACAACATACTAATAAATCTTTCGAAAAAGAAACTTTTAATCAATTTAAAATAAATTTACACAAGAGTTTGTAACTTAATGAATACATGTTTCATATGTTAGATTATATTTTAAACTTCATATTAATTTTACAAATCAAAATTATCAATTAATAATTTAAAAAGAATAATACAAATATTTATGAACCTTATTTTAATATTCAAACTTAAAATAAAAATGATTTTTAAACTAATTAAAGCATTTATCTCATATTTAAAATCATATAGTATTTTATTAAATATTTTTTTTTGAAAAGTTTAAATTAAAAACAAATCAAAATTTCCATTTTTAAAACATTAAAATTATGCTATACTAATTCAATTAAGAACAACTTATCTATTTAAAATATATACAAATACATATACATTATTAAATAGAAAACAATTTATTAACTCATTAAAAATAATTCCACAAATTAAATATTTAAATTAGGAAGATTATAGAATCAAATCCAATCTATCAATTCAATATAAATTTAAACACAGATTATCAAATTTATATTGTCCAAATTTCCGGGATATTACAGATCTTGTTTTTATGTGTCTTGATCTCACTAAAGTAGTTGATGCTCTTGAATCTAAAATTGAAAAACTGAAATCTGATAGGAGAGAACTTGCTCATGAAAATTTTAGGTTAGAAACTGAACTTGAAAATATTCAAAACCTAGAATGTAAAAATTGTAAGATTTTAGATTCAGAATTATCAAAACTTAGGAATAACTTTGAGAATCTTGAAAAAGAAAACTTGAATCTTAAGGAAACCATCGACACTAGGAAAAAAGGATTTTATAAATCGATGCACCTCACTTGTAACTGAAAACAAATCACTTAAAACCAAAGTCCAAAATCTTGAGAAATCTTTGAATAACTTTTCAAGAGGCGAAAAATCTTTCAACATGTTATTGGAAAATCAACTCTTTGCTAACAACAGAAAAGGACTAGGTTTTGGGAAAACACAAGTTGATGATAATGCAAAAGGTAGGAGTATCTTGGATAGATGTGAAATAATTGGACATCGTATTAAAAATTGTAGTCATAGGAACAAGAACACAAAATTTATACAAGTTTGGGTTCCTAAGAATTCTACAAACAAATTTCGTGTCTATTGGAACAAGAATAAAAGGACTAAACAAGTTTGGGTTCCAAATGGTTTGTTTATTCATAATGCTTCTGCCACTAACAATCATGGACCTATAAATAGGTCACAAAAATCTTTCATCGTGTAGGTATGGTGGCAGGCTAAGGAACAACAACGGTATTCTCTGGAGTTTGGCTGTTCCAGAAACACAATGGTCAACAAAGCAAAGTTCCTTAGCCTAGTACAAAGGTGACAGAATCACAATGGGCAATCACGAGAAATTATCGTAAAGTAAAACAGGTGAAGGTATATTTATTTGGTCGATAAATTAAATGTGATAATCTGCACCATATTCTGAATGAAATCAGCCAATATTGAGATGTTGTAGAGAGATGATGATTTTTTGATTCTGACTTGGTCTACATAATTAGCCAATTATATTTATGCCAAAAAACACTATTCTTTGAATTACTTCATACATATAGGTTTGGATTAAAAAACCATAGTGTTTTGCTGGATGATAATATTTCTGGTTATTTTTGGCTAACTCTATATTTTCAGTTTCTGATTGTTTACATGGCTTCAATTCAAATTCGAAGTATGTCATTTAAATTGTTGCTAAAATTGGGTTTGAAATTTTTTATGCACACTTCATGGTCTGGTTTATCAATTCTAGTTAGTGATATTTTGGATTGAATGAGAAACTCAGATGCAGATTACACTGGTAATCTAGTTGATAGAAAAATTACTAGTTGAACGTGATTTTTGAGACATTTTGTAACTGCATCGTTTTTCATAGAAAATATCTGCATATTGTTCGTTTTAAACAATTTTTTCATTTAGCAGAATTTTTTTTCTCATATAACCCCTTCGAGAAAATAATTGTTTGACCATATTTTCTGATTAGTCATTTTATTTGATTTTAAATGACAAATTTTGACTAATCCGACTCCCTACTAATTATCGAAAAGATAAATAGTGATTGGAAAAGGTGATAAGTGTTGATATTTAAACATACATTACTCAAGAGAGTATATTTGGAAAATTTCTTTAGGAATTAAAACAAGAATTATAAAACGTTTTGTTGGGTAAAGATTCCATGATCATTTCTATATCTATCATATTTCTATCGATCATTGTTTATCAAATATTAACTATAGTTTGTCGATATGTGGTACTATAATCAGGAATCATTTGTTTTTCATGTCACATTTTTTTGTAAAAATAAATAAATATCCAAAGTATTCACTCTCATTTAAAAGTCCTCACGGTTATGCATGGGTGAACTACTTGGATTTTTTGATTATGTGCTTCCATGCTCATTTAAAAGTCCTTACGGTTATGCATGTATGGAACGCATATCAAAATTAATTGCTTAAATAGACAAGTTGATTCTAATCCCATTTAAAAGTCCTCACGGTCATGCGTGGTTAGAAGATACTTGATTTCATTTTTTAAAATTAAATTGGAGTACTACTAATCTCATTTAAAAGTCCTAACGGTTATGCATGATTAGTAGATATTCAAATTCCTGATATAAATGTACCACAAGAAGATTCAACTGTATGATTTTATATGAACATCATATCTATCATTTCTAAAAGTGGAATATGCGCCTAACAAGGGTAGTTATGGTTTTTGTTTGATTCTTATTGGAGTTTAATATTTATATTCAATTTGAGTTTAATGTTGGATTAATATTGATCACTTAATCTCTATTTTTTCTCTAACACTATTATTCTTTTGCTGTTAACAAAAGGGGGAGAGAAAAGTTAAGATTTTGTCAAATAGAATCAAGCAAATGTCAAATAATTTTCCATTTGCATCTAGGCTTAATTATATATTTCTATTTGTATGCATATATGTAGGGGGGGCATCATGTAGAGAGGAAGCATTCAAATAGGGGGAGAAATTAGAGTATATCATTGATCAAATACATTTAACACGGTCAAAATCTTAAATATATGTTTGTTATCATCAAAAGGGGGAGGATGTTGAATATGCGCTTATATGTTTTTGTTTGATGATAATAAACATATATATTCATTTAAATGTATTTGGTAATGTACTATCTTGTTTTTCATAGATTAAATAAATATTTGTTGAATAAAATAAATTACACAGAATTTGAATTCAAACAGAAATTTTATTCAAACAAATATTTATTACAATCTTGAATAGTACAAATTCATGCTCTCACTATACATATACATTTTTGAATACATCACGATTTCATATTTACATTAATAACCTCACCACATATCACTCACACTCGTATTTTGTCTTCAACTGCATTCCAGTTTGAATCCAGCATCTGAGCAATCTGCAAAAATATTCACCAACGAAGTAAAATTGAAAAAGAAATATTTTTGCAATATAAAATGAAATACGGTTTTTGAAAATATTATTTGCCTCAGTTATTTGGGTTGTTCGTCATCATTCACACTTGAATTCATCATAAAGTCATGCACATAGATATATACACTTGATAACACTACAGGGACAGGTAATCATGAGTGGCTGCAATACACACGTGTACATCTATACACGTGTGCACTGCCTCGCCAACTCGTGTGCACAGCTCCAACCAGTAAAGCAACAGTGACCAACCAAAAGTTCAGGTAAATCAAAGTGTGCAACTCATAAATATACACAAGTGCAGACCAAATGCTCAAGCCACCAAGAATCAGTGCAATGACCAAGCAATGACCAGAGCACAAAGAAGTACAAAATGAAAACTACAAAAAAGCATCAAAGATTATGTATGCAGACCAGAAAAATCAGACTCAACTACAGGGATGAAAACAATGTCAAATGCACATGTCAACAGCAATGAAAACAAAGTCAGACCAACAGAAACTGCATAGGAATGCAGTAACAAACAGAAGGAATGACCAAGTACAAGCAAATGAATGCAATTCGAAGTGATATAACAGTTACAACTACAGAGACCAAGTTCAAGGCAACAGTGACATGCACAACTAAACCAACATGAAATCGACACAGTGAAGATACCAGTGAAACAAATGTAGAACTGACAAATGTATCAACTCAACAACAACCAGTGCCAACATGAACAAAAGACAATTGAAACAGCAATCTCGGTAAACAACAACAAGTTCATGTATGCATCAGTAATCAAATATGAAGTACATAAGTACAAGATCAACACAGCAGTCTCAAATGACACAGTTGCAAACAACATGAATGTCACAAGTAACAGTATGGTTCAATGTCATAAGCATGAACAACCCAGTATGGAAAATGAATGGAGCAATGAGCAAGTGCAACAGAATGGATGCAGCGATACCAGATGTAAATAGTGAACAACAATGCAATCTTCAAGTGGAGACCAGAGAAGTATTGAAATAACCAGAAACAATATCAGTGCAACGGTGATGGCCGTGGACATGCTATCGCATAAACAAAGTCAAGTGACCGAAGTCAGAGTTGACAAAAGATTAAAGATGACCAAGTCAAGAAAATTAAATACGTATCTTTGAAAAAGTCACGAAGTAAAACCAGAAAGTTTCTGCCTTTTTATTCAAGAAATATCAAACGCGTGAAAATCAAAGCCGTGAGTATCAAGCCAAAATTATATCAGGAAAGACATGTGCATCAGGCAATTACAAATTGGGAAAGTATCAAATTGATGCGAACGAAAACAAGTGTCTCGAATTCATATAAATACCACACCCAAAGAATCATCATTGACATCGAGTTTGAGTTCGAAAATCACAAAAGCACAAACAAGCCAAGAGATTACGTACCGCAACAGTGAACTCGATCAAAAGAAGCAGCTGCAAACAATTTGCAATCTTGAAGAATCAATTATCAGAGAACAAGCGACGCAAGCCATCGATCATCAGAGAATGAGCGTGAGAAAGATCAACACAAGTCAGAGAATCGATCATCAGAACAAAGCCCCAAATTTCACAGAAGAGCCGAAGCCCTAATTTGAAAAAGAAGATCGGCCGCAAATATTTCACAAGCAAAAGAAAAAGGATCGGCCGCATTTTTCTTCACAGTGGATCGGGTGAAAAATAACAAAGGGCCGGCCTTGTTTATTACAAAGGAGATTTAGTTTATAAAGGGGGTTTTAGTTTTAAATTAGTTTTTTATTTTGAGCAAAAATTGTAGAGTCAAAGTCCGTATTTTAATTTTTGCTCCTGGTTTAATTTTGAAGTCTATTTTTCTTTTCGATTCAAAGAATTTGTAAATCACCACCTAGGTTGTAGGTAGTGTCAGATTGTCTAGTTAGAATTAGTTCAGTGAGCAGGGTGTACGAGTTTGCAAAACTCTATAGGCGGGAGTAGAGTTTGCGAGTAAACGAAACTCTATAGGTGGAGCAGGGTGTGCAAGTCTAGTAGAGTGTTTGTAAGCAGGAGCAAAGGTTTGCGAGTCTAGTAGAGTGTTTGTAAGCGGGATACTGTTTAATTCTAATAGAAATCTGGGAATGCAGCAGTAGGCAGGGGTTGCCGAAGCTGGGTAAATTTTGTGTGTGATTTACTTTTCAGCATATTCATTTCTGCAGTTTGTTTTTACGTTTAAATCGAAAAAATTTGCTATAACCCTATTCACCCCCCCCCCCTCTAGGGTTAATCTTGATCCTACACGATCAACTGGACATAATTCAAGAAAGGGAATCATACAAAGCAGAAATGCGAACAGCAGCTAAATGGAACTTGAGTGATTTGAAGGGTAAACTTACATACAAGTTTCTAAAGATTCTTGATGGAAATAAGGTAAAATTATTACAATAAGAAAACTATAGCATAAATCTTTCAATATCTCATCTTAATATTTGCAAACTGTACACCTATTTACATTATTCATCTAACTTATATTTGAATTGAACAATAGCGTTCATAGTAATTACTATACCGAAAATAATTTTTTTATAAAACCTTCCACAAATTTAGACAACATTAAGAAAATGGTGGTTTTGATTTCAAAAAAAGCAACAGTTATATTTTACAAAGTGTGCACCTACTTGCACTTTTCATACATTTCTTATTTTATTTAACTTAGAGTGTTCTGAATAATAGTTTTAATGCAAATGTATTTTCTAAATTTATAAAAAATGTAAACTAAATTGAAAAATATCAAACCTAAGTTTTTAAGAAGCAGAACATATTTTTTTAAAAGTGCAAACTTTCTTTCTCTTTCCATATGTTTTAAACATCTGTTTAACTTTAAAATAGTTTAATTTTAAAATTACTTGACTTTAAAATGAAATAATATTTTTTTTCTTAGTTTTAATAAGCTTGGAAAAAAAACCATGACACAAAATTTTCAAAAGCTCATCTTAAAGTTTATAAAGCGCACGCCGACTTGCAATTTTCAAACATTTTAAATTTTTAATTTCAATTAACATGCAAATATACTGTTAATTTTTTGTTAAAGTTTACAGAAATTTAAACCATATTAGGAAAACACTAACTTAAATTTGAAAGAATCCACAACGTAAGTTTTACAAAGTACATATCTACTTGCGCTTTCTGCATATTTCTTATAGCAATTATGTAACGACCCGAAATTTTCGATCTCGAAAATTCCAGATTGTTAGGGTAAAGAAGAAAGTGATAGAAGAAGAAATAGAAAACAAAACACAGAATCTCACATTCGCAGCGGATCAAAATGTAATATCAAATAATAACAGTCATACAAAAGAAAACTGTATCTGTCAATTTACATTTATTTACATCAGAGTTACAACATTTACACAAAACATTGGACAGATAAAATCAACATGTTCCAGATAAACTATAATATCACAGCAGAATACACTCCATACGTTCCTACCATCCAGCTCGCCTCCTGAGCTCCAAAACGTCGTTACCTAAAAATCTACATTACTCGGTCAGACCCGAGCATTACAACAAAGTAACACCCGGGTCAGGATGGAAACTAGTGTGAGTAAACCCATATAATATGAAATACCAAGCTATATAACTTATTTGCAAATCAGGGTAACTCATACCTTTTACGAATACTCAAGCCCCTCACTTATTACAAACAATATCCAAGATCTATTGCCCAGACAAAGGCCAAGTTACTTAATTTATTCCAATTCCAGCCTGTTGGGTTCTAAACTCACATTTATAAAGAATCGTAGTGGTTTCGCGTATTTGCTAATACCCGACCCTGGCCTCTTCGAATCTAAAGTTATTCATTAAGCCAAATGTTTAAGTGAATACAATTTGATTTTTTAAATACAGGGTATCATATTTGCACAAAAATTCATTATTGATAGATAATCCTCAATATTACTGTTCAACCCATCATATCATATCACGGTTCATCACAACTCCTATGTCAGAAATATTCAGACAAACCAAGGTAATAAATTCAAGTTTATCATTCATAGACAAAACTAATAGTCAAACCATTCTCAATTAATTTATTAACCTTAATTGAATCAATAACCTTAATTATTTAC
The DNA here is from genome assembly GCA_030765085.1 of Allium cepa. Lineage (NCBI taxonomy): Eukaryota > Viridiplantae > Streptophyta > Magnoliopsida > Asparagales > Amaryllidaceae > Allium > Allium cepa. Next base: position 351,817,067 of record CM060928.1, read on the forward strand.
ATTAATTAACTAACCTTCTTAATTGGTTCTCTTCATTAATCCTTTAATTAATTAGACCAAATAATTAATCCTTAATTACTTCCATTAAGTAATTATTCTCTATTTACTTTCCTTAAGTAATTTCCCTTTAAGTAATTATCCATTAATCACTTATGCTATGTAATTATACTTTATAAATTACATCCACTAATTATACTTTAATCTATTTCACAAGTGATTATCCTTAATTAATTTATCATTAAATAATCTCATAAATAAATTAATTAACCTCTTTAAATTAATTATTTAATCTAAATTACTAAACCTTAATTAGTTGAAAGATAAGTCATTTATCTTAATCACTTTCTTAACCATCATCAAAATTTAATAAATTTGAAATTAATTAACTAGCAAATTAACATACATCCTCAAGTTTAATCGATGATAAACATTTCATCTTCTCAATTAGTACTTAACTATTATTATTAGTTAAGTTTTAGTGTTTAACTTAATCTAAGTTAAAATGAATTACAAATCTTTTACTAAACCAATCATTTAAATAAACCATTATTGTTTTAAAGAAATGGCTTAAGAAAACTTAGTTTAAACTGAATTTTGTTTTAAACTTAAAAACTTGATAATCACCTTTACCTGTAATTTATTTAATAACTGGTTTTGAAAACGTAAGCATCATCTCTTTGAAAACTTGCTTAATTACTTGGCTTCAATAACTATCAATAGGATTCACCTCATCTGAAAAACTCGAGCACAAACTAGGATTTCCCGTACAAACACTCGAGCCACACCAGCCTTCACCTTTCTCGATTACTCACTCGAATGACTCGAGCTCGGCACCAAGTCAAGGCCATGTTTTCCCGATACACTCCATCTTCTTCCTTTAATTCAATGCAACAACTCAGGCACAAAAAAATTGGTAGATATGAATGTTCTTTTAAAAAAATCTCCAGCCTATAAAACATAACAGAGAAAATGTATATGCACAGCCATATATCATGTCATATATATATATATATATATATATATATATATATATATATATATATATATATATCTATGTTTGTATGTATGTATAGACATGCATGCATATTTTTATCATTTATTCAAACATATTTCACAACAATCTCATATATTTGCCACAACATCATGATTTAAACCAGATTCAAGTTTTAAAATAAAGTTCACTCACCTGTTCTTGGAAGACAGAGCCTTATTTTAAAGCAGGGAACAAAACTTTGTACTTTTGAAACTGCTACTTAATGTGAACTTGGTTGATAGTCTGAGATTGAAATTCTTGAGTTTGATCCTTGAATTATTTACTTTGCTTGCTCAGTTAAAATTTGCTATTTGGTTTAAACTTGAAATTAGAATTGTTGTTTAATTTTCTTCTTTCTTTTATTTCTGTTTTCAGGTTTTTTTTTTCCTCTCTTTTTTTTTCATTTAAAATGAAAAGAGAATATAGATCATGACACTTGTTAATTTTATGATAAGGTTTGTTTACACTGTTATTGTATGTATTAGTCTCCCTACACTTGTGAAATGCACGTAAATATTATTTTTATATTTCTTAAATTACTTTGTATTAGGCTTATGTTTTTATAACTTAGCATATGTTTAATTTTATGTATATACAATTTATACTTATCTCATGTTATATATATATATATATATATATATATATGTATATGTATATGTATATGTATCAAAGTTTTTATTAATTTTTTGTTCTAATATCATATATATTTGTTCCTTTGAAATATAAAATTAATAACCTAATTTTATTTATAAGGTATTTATTTTTGAATTCAAAATCAAATTTCCATTTATAAACTCTATTGATACTTATTTTTACCCTGGAAAATTTCACCATTATAAAGTTTTGCATCTATTTATTAACATAATTAAATTTATCATAGGATTTATTATAGTTTTAAATTCATTTATAAACATATACACACACACACACACACACACACATATATATATATATATATATATATATATATATATATATATCCACATATTTCTAAATTATAATAATTCCATTTATTTATTCAAATAAAATCAGTATCCCTAAAGTAAAATCAGATAATCATTCAATTTCACATGGCCAAAATCGGGGTTATCACATTCCTCCCCCCTTTGGAATCTTTTCGTCCCTGAAAAGGAACGAAACCAGAAATGTTTAAAACACTTTAAAATCTATATAATGTTACCAAGAATAGTTTTTTATAAAAATACTTTTTATAACTCGATGTCTCAACCAGACCATCTTTGTTCTTACAGAAATTCGGTCATACGTTGATCGGGCGTAAGACTGAAAATTTATAAGTACTTAGCAGACTCGATTTCAACACCCAATGAAAATACTTGGAAAATAATTTTATTGAAAATATAGAAAACATTTTTTGAAAATAGAGGAATCATCTTTGGTGAGAATGCTCTGAAAATCATCACCTCCATCCGTGGTCGTAGTTAACCCGCTGGTTACGTTGCCATCCCGACAAAATCCATAGATAACTATAGGCAGTCCACGCCCTTTGATTACGCCACGGAACCCGCTACAGATCGCAGCTACATCTGGGGTTACGTTGCTATCATAGCAAAACCCCTATAATTGTAGGCATCAGCGCCCTCGAATTTCGCTGCCAAATAAATGAAACTTCTCCACTTCACTCGACCATAGATCGCAGTCTACCGATATTACATTGCCTTCCCAGCAAAATCAAACGTAGACCGTTGACACTCACCTCCACATGATTTTCACTATGGTCCATAGTAGATTGCAGCGACATCGAATTACACTACCGTCACAGCATAACCCAAATGCCTCAATAGGCATCGGCACCCTCGACTTTCGCTACCCAATAATCCTTAGGAACTTCAGTTTGTCCGGACTTCCTCACAGTATCCACTTTAGAGCCTCCCCCTTTGAGGCTCAAGGCAGTACTAACCTATGGTACTCCTGAGAAGTTCATTTCAAGGGAGCGCCTTTTCTCTAGAGCCATTTTCAAAACACTTTATACTATACACATATAGTATCTTCCAAATCATACACCTAGTATGAATCTCATATAAATCTTCTTTACACAAACTCGATTATACCAAAATCGATAATTCTTAAACTAGGCTTTCCAAACTCCAAAATTGATTTTTCCCCAAAAATCAAAAGCCTTTCCAAATCCAAAGGTTCCAAAAACCTCTTTCCCAAAATCATTCGCATAAAATCCTTCATATATATATATATATAACACTTTGAAAATCTTTGGATCACTTCAAACTTGTATAAATTCCACTACAACAAAATACCCATTTTACAACGGGCAATGCCTGTTGTACTACGGTTTTCGCAACTGTCCTAGGCTTGTTGTATTATGCGATGTTGTAATAGAGTGGATGAATTTTACAAAGGTTATTTGCCCGTTGCAATAGGGGTCTTTTACAACGGTTTTTGCCCGTTGTAAAAGGGTCTTTTTCAACTGTTTTTGTCCGTTGTCAAAAAAATTCAAATGAGAAAAAAATAAAAATACAACAATGCACATGTAAATTTAAACTAATTTGAATTGGAATAAAATTATTATACTAATGACAACCATATTTATTCATATTTACTAAAAATAGCAAAAGAAATTCATATTTCAAAATAACAAAAGATTTATCTATTTACATCATTCATAAAATTTTACATACTTACAAAACATCGGATATAACCCTAAACTAACATAACATGTAGTACATACAAATAATAACACAGGAATCAAAATTTAGACCGAACGACATTGAAGCAAACCTTGAACCATAATATTTTAGTTAATCAAAACCCACATAACATCTTTTTTCTTCAAAAATTCATTTGCTTCTGCTATGTCTTGCGATACATACAAAGATAATGTAAATTACATACACACATGTGTGTTAGAATGATAAACATGCGTATCCTAACACAAATGGGTAAGCATGGCCAAAAGCAACATATATAGGGATCGGTTTTACTTAATTAGAAAACTTCATTGCATGTGTTTGTTCCTAAAGCTTTACTCTCAATAAGTTGGACAGGTTGGTTTGGATTTAATGAATGGTCCTTGCTTTCCATAGCTACCGAGTAATTGCTTTTAAACATATGCACACAAACAAGATAAATAAGGGGACACGTATTCACTTTTCATTCTGTGCACATGCAAATGAACAGTGCATTCATTTATTTTCTTTTCTTTCTCTCTAAGGCATGCACATATTTACATTTCAATTTTTTTTTTTCAAATGGACTCGCACACTCACGCATGAAACCCAAAACAAAAAAACATGGACCCACATGAGAAAAGATGGGTTTGGACACATTTTACATTTCATTTTCTCTGTTAGATGAAAATATACACGGTGACTCCTCTCCTTCCTTTTTCATTCACAAAATAAGTACTAATAACTTCAAGTGTTGAGTGCGTGTAGTGTTTATATGTGTGGCGTTTGCGTGGTCGTGCCTGTAGCGGTATGGAGGGGAAAGAAGCATATGTGTCCATGCATGGAAATGGCAACAGGCTTGCAAAAATGTAAAGAGTCCGAACAAGTTTAGATTATAACCTGAAAATTTTTGTGCATGGTCTCGATTTGCATTCTAAACCAGATTGTGAATCTGTTTCTGTTCATGACATTCGTTACGTGTTCCTGGTTAATTATATTTTGTTCGAACATGATAATTTAATATTCAATTAAGTTCACACCAGAACATTAGAGTAAATTATACAATTTATTGACTAACATGCTAAATTTAAATTTGGCCCTGTATTATTATGTCAATGGAGGGTGCTTATTATAATATACTCTAAACATAAAATTCAATATAGATGTTTACACTACCATGAATTTATCTAAAATACTCAAATATAAGATGTTCAACATCATTAAATTCAAGTGCATGGCCTAGAAAAAGTGTTTTTAATGAAGTAAAAGCATTGTTCAGTAAAATAATTTTTCAATTAATTGGGGGTATAATTATGATCCCCGATATCATTGCAATATAGGTGGCAAAAATATTAAATTTCAGATCAAAATCAACCACCTTTGTTTTGTGATTTCTGGATTAGTAAATTTTGTTCGAAATCATTCAATTAATTATGGTTTCAAAAGGATGTAGATTCATTGTTTCTGTTAAATAATTTCACCATCAATAAATAGGACTAAATCCAAAATTCTATCAAAAAAACTTAAATTCAATTCAGATCTACAATAGAAAATGCAAAAGTTAAAGACAACCTAAAATGAAGAAACAAAACAAAAATTCAAAGAATAAAAGAATTCAATACTAGTGCCTTTTATACGCTTGGATCCAGCAAATCCTCCGTTTCCATTAGAAGCATCAGGCCTCATTCTCTTACCGAAAGACACACTAAAACTCAGAAACAAAGGGGAAAAGAGAGGATATGTAGATCTAAAAAAACCGAAGTAAAATTTGGAGAAATAAAGTAAAAGAGACGATGCTAGGGGAAGTGAAGTGGAGGCTGCAGTCTAGAAGCATCTCTAGTCGTCAAATTCAAGGAGACAATTCAGTTGAAAGTTAAGAATTCAAGCCCAGTTCAGGATTTTGAATTGAATCCTGAATTTTCAACTGAATTGTCGTCTTGAATTTGACGACTGAAGATTATTTTTGGGTAAATTCAGTATGTAATTTGACGACTGGGGATGCCCTAATGCTTATGCTGACGTTGTTAATTTATATGCTAGGTTTTGCCTTGTTATGGGCTTTGTCAACCTAGTAAATGCTCTTTTGGGCTTCTTTTACTAACGTCAGATGTTAAGAGACAATTTCTTTAGATTTGCTATGTTTACCTAGTTATATAGTGATTTTATGAAAAAAAAATAAAAAAATGAAAATGTATTTTCATTATTTATTTAAAAAATAATCATGTATACTTGTTGATTTTTAAAAATCATTATGATTTGACTGGTATTTGATGAGAAAAGAATGAAAAGATAAAATTAAGAATTACATATTTGAATTTATGATGGTAAAATGGTGAAAGACTTAATATGAAATTAAGAATTAAATATTTGAATTAATATAATAAAGTAATATAAAAAATCAATGGATGGATATGTGCTATAAGTGCAAAACATTTGGTAGTCCCAACACTTTTATTTCAAGCAATTTTGTTGATTGTGTTGGTGGCAGATCGTTAGCAAAATTTCACTGATAGATGGTCGAAAAGTGGATGTTGTTATCTGTTGTAAATTGATGGTAAGGTTCCGTTGATGGATGATGATATTTTTGAAATTTCAAAAGGACACTATGCAAATCTACTCATACAATACTCTTTATTAATAGTAGATATTAGATATAAGATAATTATATATATATATATATACATATATATTCATTATATAAATATTTTTTATTAATTATTATTTAATTAGTTATTGAAAACTAATTCATATTTACTAATTGTAAATTATTATTAATTAATTATTATATTAATTATTAGTTATTGAATAATAATTACTAATAATAGTCAGTAATAGTAATAATTAATTAATATTTCTAATTAATTATTCAATGATTATTATCCTACTACGATGTCAGGCATATTAGATAGTCGAAGAAACAATGATCAGTTATGGGTTGTTGAAAATTAGCATCTATTATTGCTGGTAAACTAAAAAGGTTGATAATTAGTAATTAGTGATTATTTTAATAATCATTCATTATTATAAGTTATAAATTATTAATATAGTATTATTAACGATTAATTATTAAATATTAATAATAATATAATATTATCAATGATTAGTAATTAGTAATATAATATTATAATTAGTAACTAGTAACCTATGATTAATATAATTTTATTAATGATTAATTATTAAATATTAATAAACAATAAATATTAATTTTAAGAAAGCATTGTAATTATTAATTATTGATTATTGAAAATTGGCAACGGACATTTATTACAATGGGCATTTTATGATTGTTGTAAAATTGGCATCGATTATAATGAGCATTTTACGGCCGTTGTAAAATTGGCACCTATTACAACGGGCTTTTTTGACCATTGTAAAATTGACACCTATTACAACGGACGTTATGACTATTGTAAAATTGGCACCTCTTACAATCGGTATTTTGTGACTGTTTTAAAATTGGCATATATTACAATGGGCATTTTGCGAACGTTGTAAAATATGCATCTATTACAACAGGCCTGGAAGGACCGTTGTAATAACATTCTATTACAATGGGCAGATATTATCCGTTGTAAAAAGGGCATTGTATAGGGCATCTATTACAATGGGCCTGAAAGGACCGTTGTAATAGCGTTCTATTATAACAGGGTAATCAATGCCCGTTGTAAAAAGGGCACTGTGATAGGGTATTTTTGTTGTAGTGTTCCCTTTTTATACTTCAAATACTTTCAAAACCCCTTTTCTTCTGGCAGTAGATTCAACACGGGGAGATTTATCTTATATAACAAAGATATATAACTTTGTTTATTCCAGATCAAATATTCAAATTTGATTATCCTTTATAAAGTTATTAACTATATTACTTTTCTATAAAGTGAGTTCTAATCATAGAAATATCCAACTCCCATTTTATTTCATCATTTATTTATCAAAATATACTTCACTTTTCAAAAATCATTTTACAGTTCTTATCAATGAATTCCCAATATCAAGTTCATTCAAACCCATGCGATGTACACATATCATCCGTACGCTCTATCAATCTGATTGCTCACTCGATCACACAAATTCACTTCCGAACTAGTATTGTCCACCCGACTTTCTAGTGCGGACTCAGATCTGGTTTCTTGATCAGAAACCGTCATTCTCCTTTCATAGTCATAATTATGATAGAGAATTCACAGAACCAATCAAAAATCCTTATTCAAATTCACTGTCGAAAATCGAGTGAAAAATCCTAACTCGGATCGATATAACTATCTCGAAATTCTGTACTCGAATCTGCATCAAATCACTATGCAAATAGAATAATATACGTACATCTTATGTATTTATCTTTATTTACTATTATCTAAATCAATTTCTCCTTTCTATTCACATTCCCTTACATCTTTATTCATTTATTCACAATTGCCTCAATCCCCGTTTGGATTATCACCTCAACTCTTATCTCAAATGGATATTTAATCATAAACAGTTTGCATTCTGACCAGCTTAAATTTAGAAAATAGCTTGAAAAGTTAAAAATAGATAAGTAGTTGAAAAATAATTATTAGTTCATAAAATAGTTGTAAGATAGTTAAGTAATTAAAGAAATTTTAAATAATTGCAAAATAGTTGTAAAATAGTAATTAGTTATAAAGTAGTTGAAAAACAATAATTAGTTTATAAAATAATTGAAAAATTGTTAAATAGTTCCAAAAATAATTGTAAAATAAGTATAAAATAGTTTGGCTTTAAAATGAAAGATTGTATATAGTAAATAGCTTGAAAAATAAATTTAAGAAAGCTTATATTAAAATAATTTGTTTGGAAATAGTTCAGTGCCAAACTGTTCCACTACCCAATCTTTATTTCAATCAATTTAATTTTAAATTTCCACTTCCTCTTAATATTGATTCAATCTCAAATCAATTTAAACAACTTCAATTCCCATTCCAAATTTAACTTTATTTCACTTCGATTTCAATCTCAACTTATTCAAATAATTTTCAAATTGAACAAAATTTCAATTTCAATTCATTTCAACTCCAAATTGAATTAATCCCAATTCAAATTGAATTAACCTTGATTCTTTCCAAATTCAAATCAAATTTCATTTCAATTTAAAACTAGTCAACTTTAATCACAAATCCAAATTATTTAAATCAATTTCAATTTGAGCTAATTTCAAATTCCATTTTCAAGTTATCTTTACTTAACTTATTTCAAAGTTCAAATAAGAATTCAAAAACAATTAAATCTTTAGACTCTAATTTATTATCCATTTTTAAAACCGATTCTTAGTTTCATAAATTATTTATAACCATAGAACGATATCAGGATAAATAAACATCCAAATTTATCCCAACACCAATTAACAACATCCATTTTTAATTTTTAAATCTCAAACCCATTTTGAGAGCACACAAACTCCCAATTCAAATCAACCATTTAACTTCTCAAGTTAAATTTCAATTTCATCTAGAAATTTCACATTCAGGTTGTTTATTAACTTATTTAACTTTCCCAGATTTAAATTTAATTTACTTAATCCAGTCAACTTTACACAATTTGAATTCCTATTTCAAAATTTAAACTTCATATTAATAATCTTCTCGCTTAAGTTTAAAAATTTATTTCACTTTGGATCTTCACATCACATTCCAAGGAAAAATTCAAAACTCTACTTTAGAGTTTATTTCAAATCAGTTCCAATATTATGTATATCCCACATAAATACATATTTATTTCCTTAACACACCAAGTTATACCTTAAATTTTTGAACCGCCTTTGGTTTTAATTCAAAACAGATTTTCCTTAAAAATTTCAAACAACTCTTGTTTGAAGCAAGATCCCTTCCATTCAAATAATACTATTTATTATTTCTTTTAGCAATTTGAAACAAATTCCAAATTTCTGGGCTTAGATTTAAAACTTCACCATTTAAATCCTTTTTCAATTTCAATTTATAAGTCATACTCACCTAAATGTTCACTTCCTTAAACATTTCATTTTGCTTAATCGTTAACACACATTTTATTATTGAACACATCAACCATTTATGATAATAACCAAGATTATCATATCTGAATACCTATTTATTTTTATCTTATTCTGAAATCACTTCTACAAATTCAAGATTTTATTTCAGCTTGGATCCATTTCAAACTTATCTTTATTTAATTTAAATTTGGTTGTATTACTATTACCACTTAATTCTCATTATTTTATTTAAATCCAATAATCAACAACCCATTTCTTTAATATATTTAATAATTAGAAAAATTATTTCTTTATATATCAAAAGATAATCTTATATAAAAATCATTATTAAAATCATTTTATAGGAAAATAACAAAAACGCCCTCATATACTATACTCAACTCATTTTACGGTACCATTGACCCTATTCTTAATGAGCAATCCCACCAGAGCCAAGGTTCTCGCTTAACCATCTGCTCTGATACCAAATGTAACGACCCGAAATTTCGACCCCGAAAATTCCAGATTGTTAGGGAAAGAAGAAAGTGATAAAAGAAGAAACAGAAAACAAAACACAGAGTCTCATATTCACAGCAGACCAAAATATAATACCAAATAATAACAATTATACAAAAGAAAATTGTATCTATCAAATTACGTTTATTTACATCAGAGTTACAACATTTACACAAAACACTGGACAGATAAAATCAACATGTTCAGATAAACTACAATATCACAGCGGAATACACTCCATACGTTCCTACCATCCAGCTCGCCTTCTGAGCTCCAGAACGTCCTTACTTGAAAATCTGTAATACTCAGTCTGACCCGAGCATTACAACAAAGTAACACCCGGGTCAGGCTGGAAACCAGCGTGCGTAAACCCATATAATATGAAATACCAAGCTATATAACTTATTTGCAAACCAGGGTAACTCGTACCTTTTACGTGTTCTCAAGCCCCTCACTTATTACAAACAATATCCAAGATCAATTGTCCAGATAAAGGCCAAGTTACTTAATTTATTACAATTCCAGCCTCTTGGGTTCTAAACTCAAATTTACAAAGAATCGAAGTGGTTTCAGATATTTGCTAATACCCGACCCCGGCCTCTTCAAATCCAAAGTTATTTATTAAGCCAAATGTTTAAGTGAATACAATTCGATTTTTAAATACAATGTATCATATTTGCACAACAATTCATTATTGATAGATAACCCCCAATATTATTGTTCAACCCATCATATCATATCACGATACATCACAACTCATGTATTGGAGATATTCAGACAAACCAAGGTAATAAATTCAAGTTTATCATCCATGGACAAAACTAATAGTCAAACCATTCTCAATTAATTTTTTAACCTTAATTGATTCAATGACCTTAATTAATTACATTAATTAACTAACCTTCTTAATTGATTCTATTCATTAATCTTTTAGTTAATTATACTAAGTAATTAATTCTTAATTGCTTCCATTAAGAAATTATTCTCTATTTACTTTTCTTAAGTAATTTCCCTTTAAGTAATTATCCATTAATCACTTATGCTAAGTAATTATATTTATAAATTACATTCAGTAATTATACTGTAATCCATTTCACAAGTGATTATCCTTAATTAATTTATCATTAATTAATCTCATAAATAAATAAATTAACCTCTTTAATTTAATTATTTAATCTAAATTACTCAACCTTAATTAGTTGAAAGATAAGTCATTTATCTTAATCACTTTCTTAACCGTCATCAAAATTTAATAAACTTTGGAATTAATTAGCTTGCAAATTAACATACATCCTCAAGTTTAATTGATGATAAACATTTCTTCTTCTCAGTTAGTACTTAACTATTATTATTAGTTAAGTTTTAATTAAACCTAAGATTTCATTTAATCTAAGTTAAAATGAATTACAAATCTTTTACTTAACCAATCATTTTAAATAAACCATTATTGTTTTAAAGAAATGGCTTAAGAAAAATTAGTTTGAACTGAATTTTGTTTTAAACTTAAAAACTTGATAATCACCTTTACCTATAATTTATTTAATAATTGGTTTGAAAACATAAGCATCATCGCTTTGAAAACTTGCTTAATTACTTAGCTTCAATAACTATCAACAGGATTCACCTCATCTGAAAAACTCGAGCACAAACAAGGATTTACCTTATAAACACTCGAGCCACACCATCCTTCACCTTTCTCGATTACTCACTGACTCGAGCTCGGCACCGAGTCAAGACCGTGTTTTTCCGATACACTCCATCTTCTTCCTTCAATTCAACACAACAACTCAGGCACAAAAAATAAAAAAATTGGTAGATATGAATTTTTTTTTAAAAAAATCTCCAGCCTGTAAAACGTAACAGAGAAAATGTATATGCACAGCCATATATCCAGTCATATATATATATATATAGACATGCATGCATATTTTTATCATTTATTCAAACATTTTTCACAACAATATCATATATTTACCACAACGTCATGGTTTAAACCAGATTCAAGTTTTAAAATAAAGTTCACTCGCCTGTTCTTAGAAGACAGAGCCTTATTTTGAAGCAGGGAACAGAACTTTATACTTTTGAAACTGCTACTTAATGTGAACTTGGTTGATGCTCTGAGATTGAAATTCTTGAGTTTGATCCTTGAATTATTTACTTTGCTTGCTCAGTTAAAATTTGTTGTTTGGTTTCAACTTGAAATTAGAATTGTTGTTTGATTTCCTTCTTTCTTTTATTTCTGTTTTCGGGTTTTTTTCCTCTTTTTTTTTCATTTCAAATGAAAAGAGAATATAGATCATGACATTTGTTAATTTTATGATAATGTCTGTTTACACTTGTTATTGTATGTATTAGTCTCCCTACACTTGTGAAAGCATGTAAATATTATTTTTATATTTCTTAAATTACTTTATATTAGGTTTATGTTTTTATAACTTATTATATGTTTAATTTTTATATACATACAATTTATATTTATCTCATGTTAATTATATATATATATCAAAGTTTTTATAAATTTTTTGTTCTAGTATCATATATATTTGTTCCTTTGAAATATAAAATTAATAATCCAATTTTATCTATAAGGTATTTATTTTTGAATTCAAAATCAAATTTCCATTTATAAACTCTATTGATACTTATTTTACCGTAGAAAATTTCATTATTATAAAGTTTTGCATCTATCTATTAACATAATTAAATTTATCATAGGATTTATTACAGTTTTAAATTCATTTATAAACATATATATCCAGATATTTCTAAATTATCAGAATTCCATTTATTTATTCAAATAAAATCAGTATCCCTGAAGTAAAATCAGATAATCATTCAATTATCACATGATCAAAATCTGGGTTATCACAAATTAACTTTTACCTTTATAGTTTTTGATAGGATCGAAAAATAAAAACTATAGTATAAATGTTTTAAAAGCTTGCCTTAAAATTTAGAAAGTGCACACCTACTTGCGCTTTTCAAAAATTTTAAATTTTAATTGCACTTTAACACACAAAAGTAATTATTTTGTTATTGATTATTCAATGCTCAAGTACATGAATAACTTATTATTTTTTATTCTTACTAAGGTCTTTATAATTAATGTAATTTTAATAATACTATTGATAGAAGACTAACTATATTGGTAAAGTTTTATTCATTTATGTCATATTACAACAACAGGTGAAATTTTTTATAGCATATGTAAAAGAAAATTCAGTTGAAAGTGAAGTGGAAATTTTCAAAATAGCTGAACGTTTAAAAAGAGAGAATGAGTACTTGAAGAAAAAAGTTTACAACTTGAGATTGAGAATGAAGAATTAAAATAAAAGATAAAGGTTTGTGAACCAAATTCTACCGAGGTAGAAGATACTTTCGAAATGGACAATGACGTAATTTTTCACCAACAAAACATTCTTGTTGCCGATGATGCAATAGGGGATGGCGATAAAATTGCAAGCAAGAAAAATAATGATCTTGCTATTGGGGACACTGAAATGATAGAGGAATGCCGCGAAAAAGAAAGTTCACAAGGCAAATTTAGTCGTTGAAGAAAATGATGATTTGAAAAAAAACATAGATGAAAGCGAAAAACTTGACGATTCTTTTGCAACACCTATGGCCAGTATGGATTTGAATGAAGAGGAAAATATAAAAGTGAATGAAATTGATGAAGAAAAATCATATGACAAATCTATAAAAAAAAGTATCGTCATGTAAAAAATTTGATGGAAGTGATGAAAATTTTAGAGCAGATGCTATTGAACGTGTGTATATCGATTGGAGTGGTAAAGAACAGATCAAAGATGAAGTGAATAAAGAAAACACTACTGAAGTTAAAGGTGTGAACAAAGTCAATGATCACATTGTTCAAAATGTAGGTGATATTAAAGGTGGCAATGAAATTAAAAAATAATAATTTAGAAGTTGATATGCCAAGTTTTGAACTACTTCCTACTGAAGAAAGAGAAGAGTTGGAACGTAAAACTGACTTATCGAAAAAGAAAAGAAGAGCAAAAAGGCAAAAGTATCTTCATTAACAAAAAGGATGAGAGAAAGGAAAGATAGAATACCTAAAGTTGATGAAGAGTTCACATATGAAAAGAAAAGGAGGTTGGTTAAAGAAGATAAAGAGAAGAAAAGCCTTGTTACTAGCAAAAAAAGTAAGAAAGAAAAATAGAAAAAAAGACTTGAAGCGGTGAAAGAAAATCAAAAGCTTGAGAAGGAAAAACTATTATTACTTATAGAAGAAAAGCAAAACGATGGAAAATGGACAGAATTGAAGTAAATGCAGAAAAGCTGATTAAAGAAGACATAGAAAATAATAAATTAATTTTTGTTTCTGCTATGTACCGCCAAAACCAATGGGGAAATTAGAAGATACTCCAATATTTGGTTTTCTAGATCAGAAGCAGCTTAAATCTATTCAAACATTTTATAAGTATGATGATCAAAAGTAAGTACAAATTATATTACTAGCTTACATACAAATATACTTTGCAGATAAGTGCTGACATTGAAACATGAATGCTTAAAGCTTGGCAGTTTATGAAAACTTTGATGACCGAATAAAGATTATGGGATGTGTGCTTGATGATATAATGAGTGAAGACTGCATAGACTGTTCGGTAAGTAAAATTGCTTACCAATTTTTACTTTATTTTTTGTTTTTGTTTAACTAATCTAATAATTTTTATTGATTATGGTATGCAGTATTTACAATATATTTATCTTGTCTAAAATGTAATTTAAAGGTAATACACTGGTTTCAAGTTACCAAGCTAGGGCCACACTATCCAAACAATTTATATGTGAGACCTGAAGACACGACGAGTTTATTTTTGTTTCTTGTTATTGACAAATATAAGTCTTAATTTCTTAGTTTATTCTTTTATATAATATTATTTATATTTCTTGTGTTATAGAATTGCATATTATTGGATTTGAATTCAACAACTCATACTCTGTTGGCTAAGCAATTGGAAGAAAGAATAGTGAGATATCATAAAAAAGAACTTGAATTGTACAAGATATTCTTGCTAATATGTCATCAACAATCTCATTGGACATTTTTACTACTTGATTATGAAGATATGCAGTGGAGCCTATATAATTCAGTAAAACCAAGTTCTTTTCCAAACTGGCCATATGCAAAAGAAATAGTAAAAGTGGAAAGTAAAAAACACTATCAAATATTAATATATTATATTGTTTAATAAATTAACTTTTGTTTAAATGTGCAGCGAAAAAAACATAAAGGACACGATGAAAGACATATGGCTTAGAAATGCAATTCCACAAATGAAATATGGTAATGAAAGTAATATTGAATGCAAAGATTGTCCTCAACAACTAGAAAATTCGTAAGTTAATTCTATAATTTTATGTGTAATTATACTTTCATTGATAACATGATGATAATTACTTATATTAGATGTTATTTTTATTTTCATCGTACATCATTTTAATAAAAACATTATACAAGAAATTTCAATAAAAAAAAATAAACTAGAATTTCAGGGTGCATTGTATAAATTCTTAAAAGCAAGGCATCTAAGAGGAAAACAGAAACAGATTTACATTTTCTAAAATAATTATATTCAAACAAAAGACTATATTTTGTAAAACAAGGTATAAGTTGAAGAAGCTGTTTCACTTGTTCTTGCTAGTTTTCTATATACTCAAGTGCTTTAAAAACCATAATAAAGGTTAACTCCTTGCAATAAAACTTTTGACTGACTTTTTCTATGACAAAAAATGTTTCTAACCATGCTTTTTAGTAAGTTACAGAGTATGGTGTTGGGATAATAAAAGAAAATGTTACTACTGAACCTTAATTTCTTATTGATTATTAGTAAAATTTATTTATTTGTTAATTCATATTTAATCTACGGTTAATATTCTATGATCAATGTTGAACATATATTGAATATTATTGTATAAAATAAGTAGTCAAATTTTGTAGTCACAAATATAATATATAAATCAGGAGATGACATAAAAGATTGTGAAGGGAAGAATAATACACTAACTATATAGTTGAATTTGTAAACAGCAAAGAAGAACACTTTTGGATACATAATGATTCTAGTTATAAACATCTTCATTACTCATTTCATAAAATAATCAAAAATCACTCTAAACATCTTTGTTACTCATTTTGTAAAATAACTGAAAAAAATCTAAACATCTCCATCAATCATTTCATTCTACCAGAATATAACCATAATGTACACTGCATTATCATGAGTGATTTAATATATATGGTGCATCTTTTTTACAAAAAAAAAAGTACTAACTATATTGTTTAGTTTTTAGAATTTTCCTGACAATATAAACTAGTCTTGAACAACGTCGGTTTAATATATATTATTATTTTTACCTTTGATACATAGATGAGATATGAATTTTATATATAAATTTAATACTTGTAGGTTGGATTGTGGAATGTACATTATGAAGTATATGGAAATCATCAGCAGTAATGAATGGCTACCTACGTCCTTTTCAAGGAAAGAAATTCAAGCAATGAGAGCCGAAATAGTGTATGGTTTTATTACTAGTAACAGGTACAGTTCGAGTGAAGTTAAGCATCTCAGCTATTTAATGCTTCAAGATGATCTTGAACAAAAAAGAAAGCAAGTGGAAGAAACTGTTGAAAATATGTACAAGGAGTAAATTTTGCAATGCTTTATAGTCCAGTTTATGTTTCAGCTCAAACAAAATGTTACTTTTGTTTTGTGCTTCAATTGATGTCACGATTCAGACTTTTTTTACAATTTGTTGCATTTCTGTTGATTTTAAACATCAATTTTATATGTGAAACAGATTTAAATATCAATATAATATTATCCAAATTTTATTACTATATGAAACAATGGTCAATTATTGAATTTGCTGGAATTCTTTTTTTGTTGTCGCGTTGTACTGTCACACATAACATTACATTGTATTGTTTTGTACTTTCCTATGCAACAAATAATAATATAATCAACAAAATAATGTTTAGGATGCACATCTATGATTGACTCCTCATTAAAAGTAAAGAAGTTTCTCTCTATACACTAAAATACTTAATCATTTTGGCTCTTTTATACAACACTGACGGCTTTTTCATAAGAAGCAACACCCTTGTGTCCACTTCGTTATCTTTTAAAAGTACGTTTCAACTCGAGGTCTTCAACCTCCTCTTTTCTAGTGGGCCTTGTTTCCTTTACTTCTTTATGTACATGCAAAAGCATTGAAAATATAGTTGCTTCAAATAATGTATGACCTTACTTTCATAATGATGATGATTTTTTCTTGAACTCTAGCAGTATCCAAGTTCAATAATTGGAGAATCAAATAATGCAACAGTAATATAAAGTTATGACTCAACCTTTACAGTCGTTTGACATATCCTTGAATCAACCAAATTCCAAGCCTAATGGGGTGCATGTTGACATAAAACCTAATTGGATGCCAAGCTTCATTGAGAAATCATCGGCAATTTTTAGTACAATTAACTATTTGGTGTATTGACTTAATTTTACTAAAGATCTAGTTTACTTCACATATCAATTGGTTTTACATATCAAATTTTAGTAAGTATCTCTTCCTAAGTACATATGTACATTACCTTTGGTTGCCTTTTTCTAATAATATTTTTGGGTATTAGTAAAAGGAACACAATGGTAATTTAAGCTGTTTATAGAGAGATCAAATCACTCTTCTTCTTTCAAACAATATGGTAAGCTATTAACGAACATGTGTCTACAAAGGATAAATACCACAGTTATCATGCCTTTCAGCAAAGTTGTGATACCATCAATTTGGCTAAGAACGGATGGTCAACAAGCTAAGAAACCTATTACGTATAGTACTACAAACGATGGTCGGGTTTTCTTGCACGTATTAGCTCTAGAATTACTACAGTTATCCAAGTTGCACATACCATCAAACAAACTATAACTGATTTAATGAGACATTCGCAGTTTCACGGTCTGAATTTGTTAATTCTTACATAAGTATGGCTTAATCTTTCAAACAAGCATATGAATACTAGCATGATCAACCAGGTAGCATGTCATTAAAGATTTCGTCAACCAAGGAACCCACAGAGAAACCTTAATCAATACGCAATATCTGTAAAACATTGAACCCACTCAATGACCAACTTTACCAACAAACTATAACATTGTCAATAAACGCGCAGTATAGGAATTAACATTAACCAACTACTCAACATTAACCAGCTTGACTAAGAGTAAGCTTAGTGTATTTTCCAACTTGACTCCAAGCTGAAGCCCAAAAGTCTCATATCTCAACCCCTAGTATATAAATTTTTCAAAACTAGCTAATATCACAAGCGATCCTTGAGATTTTACAAGTCTGACTCGAAGCATCCATATCATAAGGCAAGTAACGGGTAACTAGCAATATAACTAGAAGTAGGATTTGAGTTTTTACATACTTGACTTGAATGCTCAATTGGGACCACGAAACAAACATTCATATGCTTGATCAAGAGCAAGCATCAAAATTTCACATGTTTGACCCAGAGGAAGCTAAGGGTAAATAGCGCTTGATCTGAAGCGAAGTTTAGGGAAACTTCATTTCAACCAAATCTAGCTTTTGGTAGTGGTAGTTACCAACTCGATTATTTTCAACTAGTATCGAACTTTAAAATGCATTATTGATGGGGATCGTTGCCCGAGTAAACATAAGCCTCAACAAAGCTTACTTTGAGTAAATAGATCCACCCAGGCTCACGCCTTAGATTTTGCAGCAACCACCACGCCCTCTTAATCATTGAGGCAAGACAACCACCTCGATGGTCGAGTGTGGGTAGCATGCTTAAGCACCATTCATTTTCTGGGATAGTTGATTCGACAAGTGAGTTGTACACACTCCTTAGCGAATTTCGACTTCCATGACCACCGTCCTACTGTCTTAATCAACCAACACCCTTTGTGGGTTCTAGGTTAGTGTACAGTTGGTCACCTTAACCTGGCTTTTGGTTCATCCCACACCATCGGTTCTGCTTACCAAAAATGGACCACTTATAGCTCTCAAGTCCGTGGTATGGGTCACCAAAGCAGTCGTACCGTCCTACCTATTTAAAGTTTGAGAATAGGTCAAGGTGTTTCGAGGCGTGCCGCGGAGAGAAGGAGTTTGGCCAAGGCGGCATGTTGAACGGAGTACCGGAGCTCCGTATCACTGGAGTTTGATGCACGGTAATGGTGGGTTGTGCATTTTGTTCACATACAGGATTTTGCTTTGGGGAAGATGGAGTTAGTGGGCTGGGCCTCAATTGCTTTGGGTATGAATTCATTTAACTATAATATAAAGTGTTTTAAAAAATTCAAATGTCGATAACTTATAAAATGTATAACTCTCACATGTGAGGCCGGATTCGGACGAAACTTTTTGCGTTGTCATCGTTTTGTCGAGCACTACGCTATGGAGATGGATTGGAATCATTTGGAGCTAGAGAAAATTTTGGATTAAATCGAACGTCGTTCGATTTGATTTAAAATCGTAAAAATCAAGGTGAGTGTTTTATAACGCTCACAACGTACTGAATATATCTATGCTAGTTAAATTTGATATTATGAAGTGATATGAATTTTATTTGTCGTTGGTTGATAGAATTTAATTGTCATATAGATTGTCATTGGAATTAACCGTCGAAAATTAAATTGACAGTTAAAAATTGAAATTGAAATTGAAATTGAATAGCGATTAAATTACCTGACATTGATAACTATGAAATTGCCATGAATTGTATTATCTATTGGATGATGTATTTCGATGGATGCTATTGGTTGATATTGAATGTTTGGATATTTAATTGCTTATATATCCTGTTATGCATACATATGAAACTGTGATTTGATTTAAGTGATATATATTCATCCCTGACATTTAATTGAAATAAATAATTACTTGGCCATAGGATAGAAAATTATATACGAACACCGAATTGGCTAAATTAATAATTTTTAAAATCGTCGATTTGAAATTTACTTAAATGTTTTGATTTAAAAGTTATAAATAGAAATCAATTTATATAAATCGAATTTATCAAATATTTGAGTTTGGAATGTTGAAATTAATTTTGGTTAAAAGAAATTGTTAAATAATTAAGTGGAGACTTTGGAATTTAAAATCAGGATATGATTGAATTTCAAAATTGATTTGTTTAAAGATTTAACCTTAATTCGAGCTTTGAATATTACTAAGTAAAAGTGAGATAAAAATGATATTTTGAAATCGAGCTTGGAATTGAACCATATTTGAAATTTGGATTTAAACTTAAACTATTTTCTAAAAATTTCAAGCTGGTCAATAAAGTGGATTGTTTATATTTAAATCTTGAATTTAAATACGAATTTAGTTAAATGAAGTTGCAACCTAAATTGTAATTCGAAATGATTTTGAAATCGAAATGAGATATTGATGCGAAAAATGATTTTTGAAACGGAATCTGACATTTTAAAAGATACGATGATATTTGAAATGGATTTGATTTTTGGAAGCGAATATGATATTTTGATATCAATTATGAATCGATTTGAAATGTAAAAGAGCCAACAGTGAAATAATACGTAGTTATTAAAGGGACCGGGATCGGATAAGGACATACTCTCTATCGATACCGAAAACCACTTTAATAACTATTATACGCGGAGTGTTGATCCAGAATGTAGTGGATGGTTTGGTGAACGCGTTGACTGAAGAAAGAGAACGATATTGGATGACCCCTGACATGACTAAAACAGGAGTCGCGCCGGGCCATTGAGGTTCGCCACCTCTAGCGGACACACTTCTTCGATACCATATCTATTACATTTGTGATGCGATTTGGGTGCACCCCTTGATTTCGGAGTGTTGTTTCACGGTGTTGGGGTAGCTGCTGGCTATGCTCAACATCAGTCCGGATCACGCAACTACTAGTATCCTAGTTGGTATCGCCTCATGTACCTTGTCATACTGATTATCCTATTCGCGACCACTACGTTATGTTTTGTGTTATACCTATGGGGTACCCTCTGATACCACCAGTTTACGGTGGGGCTTACGGTGCTGTATAGACTATGGCATTATAAAAATGTGTTAAGGGGGGTTATGGTAACGCCTTAACGCTATTTTGATACTTTATATTACTGATAGGCATTATCTACTTAGCGTACATTACTACATAGAAGATAGTTTAACAGATCCTTAAGAGATGGAAAATCCCGTAACATCTCTTGAGTTATTGCACGCTTGTTGACACTGGATATGAGATGTCAAACACCGTGAACATCTCTGACGCCGTTACACTCATATTTATTTACGATTGATTTAACTTTCATAAGGATATTTTAGTCTTGACTCGAGTGTTTTGTCTTTTCATTACGCTCGGGTCAGTCCTGAGTTTTTCAGATTTTTGAAGATCTATTCTGGAGGATGAAGACGAAGATTTGGTATACTATTACTATTATTACCCTTGCATCATGCTATCTACTGCATTATTTTAATTGTTCTATCGTATATGTATAACTCTGATAAATGTTGTATAAATAATTGTCAAAGTATAGTAAATAGCTTCATGAACTGTTTATTTGACTATTATATTTTATCATTCCGCTGCGAGATTCTGTGTTGTTTCATTTCCTTTATTTCTCCTTCCCTTTCTTTTCTTAATTACCCCAATAACCATCTGCCATTTTGAATGGTTTGGAATCGGCATGTGTATTTGATCGTCGGTTTAAACTGTCCAAAAAGGCAGGTCGTTATAGTGTTACACCCCTGATGCTTCTCATCATTTGCATTACCCGATAAAACTCGCATGCGAGCTCCAACTATCCTAACGAAAACTTCAGAGGTAACCAGCTACTAGATGGTTCGATTAGACTTTCACCCCTATATCCCAATTCGCTCACCGTTACTAAGAGAATCTTTGTAAGTTTCTTCTCCTTTGCTTATTGATATGCTTAAACTCAACGGGTTGCCCTGTCTGACCTGAGGTCATGTTCCGAGCTTGCAACCAAGACAAACACCGTAAATGGTTTCAGTTAGTGTTACATCATGCGTAGAACTTCTGGACATAGTTAGAGACATTGTGTGATAACTCGATACACCATTCAGCGCATGTAGACCTAACGACAACACTTACTTAAACCAACAACGCAATTAAAGCATGGAGGGTCAATCTTCACATTCGCTATTACCTATGGTAAGTTTATTGTTGATGAGTGGTTAGAATGACGCAACGCATGACGCCCAAACAGACGTACTCTTAACTTAATGGCCTTGAGTGCAACTTGCACTCAAAGACTTGATGGTTCATGGGATTTTGCAATTCACACCAAATGTCGCATTTTTCTACATTCTTCATCGACACGAGAGCTAAGATATCCATTGCTAGAAGTCATTTATACACTCATTGGAATAACAAAAAGCACATCAAAAATATGACAAGTTCTCCAACAACAGTTGTCCTTGGCATGAACCAGGCTAGTTTCTTATTTTTTCTCTCTACTTCTTACTTCAATTGAAGCAATATAAAGGTGGAAAATGGAACTCACCTAAACAACAAAAGTGCTAATAGCACAAATACGTAGTTCTCGAAGGGTATGAGTACAATTTCATAGTTGTTCGAAAAGGAAATCTATAATGATCCTTCCGTAGGTTCACCTATAGAAACGTTATTACGACTTCTCCTTCCTCTAAATGATAAGGTTTAGTGAGCTTCTTGTGACACCACAGAAGGCGAACCGCATTTATCGCCACCATCCAAACACTACATTGAATCATTCAATCGGTAGGAATGATGGGTGGTGTGTACAAAGAGCAGGGATGTAATCAATGTGAGCTGATGGCTCGCGTTAATTAGAAATTCCTCGTTAAAGACCAACAAATGCAATGATCTATCCCCGTCACGATGAAATTTTCAAAGATTACCCATGTCTATCGACAAAGCATTAAAATCGCTGAATACATCAGTGCAGTACGTGTGCGGCCCAAAACATCTAAGGGCATCACAGATTTGTTATCTCCTTAAACTTCCATGGCCTAAGCAGCCATAGTCCCTCTAAGAAGCTGATTATAAAGGGATGACTCCGTGTATCTAGTTAGCTGACCACAAAGGGATGACCACAAAGTGGTGTGTACAAAGGGCATTTACATAATTAATATGAGTTGATGATTCATGTTTACTAGGGATTCCTCATTGAACACCAACAATTGCAATCAATGAAATAAGAAGGAGAGGTTATAAAAACAATCACATATAGATAAATGCAGGATAACCTATCGTCAATACCGGTCCATCTTGATTTGCTCATATCTCGGGCATGCATATGTCATTCACAATCATAACAAGTAGCTATAACTTAGAAATGAACCGAATTGACGATGACAGAAACATTTGAATCTTATTAATAAAGAACTTTGACTATTATTGAACATTTAATGGTGGAAAGAATAGTTCTCCCATTAGATTGTGGTCGAAATTTCGTAGAGCATTTAAACTTTTATAGGAGAACGACAAGACAAAAAAGATTAACCCCTGGAGATAGGCAGGATGTAATGCGAACTTCGACCAATTCACAAACATTGGCACGATCAAGAGTGAACAATTAGGACATGGATCTCTTCAATTAACGCTCGAAGTTAGGTGTAATCACTCTTAAAATGTCTTTGAAAAGGATGTTTAAGACAGCTTTACAGGCGACTGGAATTCAACCAAGTTGTTGAATCTGATATGATCGCATATGGGCACTCAAAGATAGGCACCCTAGTGGTTGCTCTTCACTCATAGAAATGATGGTGACGTTGATTCTCATCTCTAATCGGGTTGGCCTAGACCAATAAATAAAAAATAGACTAATAACTTAATCTAAAATGATGACGAGAAATGGTTCACAAATGCATGAACGAGATTATATGTTAAACGAGATGACTATAAGATCCGAAAATAGAGTTTAAACAATAAACGAAGTCTTGATTGAATGGAGTTTATAGATAAACATTGCAGAATGTTAAAATTTTGGAATTTAAGTTAGATGGACTAGGGGTTGGCATAGTCATTTGTCAATATAGATGAAATACTAGAGGGATCAGCATAGCAAAGTGAAACATTAGGCATGGATGTGCTTTTTTGGATGGATAGTCAACATGAGTAGTATAAAAGAGGATCGACATAGATGATGGGGCCTATTTTAACATGACTTGTTGATATTCAAGGGATCGACATAGCATAAGGAGGGATGGAATGTACTATCAAATGAAAAAGTTAACCAGACATCAATACTCGAATATATACATGTACAAAATCTAATTGGATACTAATCCTAACGAAGTATGTATGGATGCCAATCCTAATAGGGTTTATGTGGATGCCATGCCAAAATATTGATTTATGCTCATCATCACCTATTGCCTTGTCTTCTCCTTCTCCTTCACCTTCATCAAATAACTCAACTATCATTTAAACAACAAAAAACCACAGTCGCCATGAATTCTTACTATGACAACACACTGTCATATCATAGCATTAGCCTAAAACTATAAATAGCACTAAACCATATTGTCGCAGGACACCGTTAATTGTAAAAGCCAACCAAAAAAAAACTCTAATTGGGTACATATCGAAACAAAAGCTAATAAATGTCAAAAGAAATAAGGTATGTGTGGATATAAAATTAAACAAGATGCTAAACATAATTGGGTGTCAAATACAATCATAATTGAAGTGCTTGTTTATGACGACTCAAAATAATCACTGAGCATCATGGTTTGGTACTGAACTAAGCCTTGGCTTGAAAATTAGAAGGTGAGACTCAAACTAAACATATGTATGAAAATTTTAGTATTAATCAAATGACTAGAAGCAAGTACATCATTAACTCAAACCCGATTTGCAAGTCCCCGCCATCTAACCATATGACCCCTAAAAACTCACCAGTATCTTTTTTCATCATTACACCTGGAAAAAGTAGATTTTCCACCATTACATCGTATTACTTTACTCTCTTGCTTCATCAAATTCAAAGAATTGTACGTGAAACTTTTATCCCAAATTTGTAAGAACGATATCTCCATCTCTCACTTGCAACTACTCAGTTCCAAAATCACGACTAAGAGGAGATTATCTGTCATTCAGTTACTTCCAAAAGCTATGGTAACTTGTGAAATCAAAGAAGGAACAGGGGAGATAAAAAGAGAAGAAGAGGTGGAGTATTTTGTCAACAACACAATAACGGATAAAGGTATGCTTAAAAACAATTTACAGTTTTATTTTTGTATTGTACAATTTGATGTCATTAATGATGTTTAGTGTTGGCTTGGTGTTATTAAGGAAGCATAGACTTTTTATTTGATTGTTAATAAAACCTTTTTCTAGTTCTCTGGAGTTGGAATGTGCATGCATTAGACGTATGTTATTAGTTACTGTCAAGAAAATTTAATTACTTACGTTAAGTGCATTAATTATTTAGTTGTAGTATGTATATGCAATCAAATATACAAAAGAAGCACGTTGTAAA
This sequence comes from Allium cepa, assembly GCA_030765085.1. NCBI lineage: Eukaryota > Viridiplantae > Streptophyta > Magnoliopsida > Asparagales > Amaryllidaceae > Allium > Allium cepa. Next base: position 351,842,741 of record CM060928.1, read on the forward strand.
TTGAGTATATGATATCTCATCATGATAAATACTTGAATGTTAGATATGTATCAGTTGAAAAACATGCAATTTTGAATCATGCAACTTAACTTCCACCACGAGTTCATCATTGTTCAATTTGTTGTTATGGTATGAAAGGTGAACAGAAAGGTATTTGTATATCTGAGACTAAGGGGTGATTTCTTCCTTATGCATGATTTATTATTTTAGCAATTGCAGAACATAGATTTAATTAACGATTATTTTTAGCTCAAGCAAACTGAACTTGAGCTCTAGGTTCACTCAAACACCATTTTTGTTAGTTGTAAGTTGTTACCATTTTGAGTGTACTTATGACACATTGCATTGACACTAGGTACTATTCATATGACTATGTCCACAATACAACTTGTAAACTTACATGCCAGCTATTTAACAAAAATTTTGAAACTGTCTTGATGAAATTTCTCAAACTGTTTCAATCAGGTAACCTAACCCAATCATATATCCAGAAGAACATAGAACTCTAGATGTAATCATAATGTTACTTTTCAAAAGACTTCACATTCATATTTAGTGAAAGAATAATTGTTCAAGTTTACATGTGTGTGTGTGTGTGTGTGTGTGTGTGTATATATTCACTTGAGGCTATGTGTTACTTGTAAAATATAGTTTGGTTTTGATCTAGTCAAGTTTGAACTAAGCTTACATATGTAAAAACATTTTTAAAACATGTACATATATTTCCACATCAGGAAATAAATATTTTAAAACAAGCCTTCAAACTTTGCCATGTTCACCTAGAGGCCTTTGCCCTCCCCTCCTAATAAACTGCTAACTATACTTGCGATGCCTATACTCCCTCGTGTAAACAGCTTAGAAAACAAGGGATGTCATAATTGCTGCTAAAACCAATGCCAAAGCAATGTAAACATAGTTGCTGTTTTAAGTAAGTCTTAGGAAGTTGTTTCTGCTTATACCCTTAAAAGTTTCATTAAGGAAAGCGCAATTCACAAGTTGACTCAGAAAGGGAGAGTACTAGTTTTCTTTAATATTTGTTTTAGTGCAGGATTCAAGTTAAACAGAGGCATTTTTTAAAACCCAAATATTATTACTTGAATATACAAAATTATAAAATAATAATAATATAAATCTATATTTATTGTACTAATATTTTTTCTTTTTGTTGCAACAGGATAATGAATAAAATGATTCAGAAATGTTGGAAGAATCCAGTGAACCGATCAGACTTAATCCAAGAAAAAACCAGAAAATTTACAGGAACTCAATGAGTTCATTTTACAAATTTATAAAGAAAATTAAGAATTATTTGAAGCCTACTGATATATAAATGTTCTGAAAACAATACCATTTTGAAAGTTTATCAATTTGTTTCTCATTGAAGAACTTCATCTAAGTGATATAGAATGGTCATCTAAATGTTTAGATGAAGTGATAAAAATATATAATGCAGAACAGGAAGTTTTTGAAATAAATGGGTTTAAGTTAAAATTAAAGTACAAACATGTTGCAAAAATGTTTGGAATTCCAAGCAAAGGTATAACTATAAAAGAGTTGCAACCGAAAAAATTTCTACCTTTATCATGCAAACAATTTATTAATAAATATTTGTATGAAGACGAACATTTTAATAAAATATTAATTGAAAGAGGAGTTGTTAAAATTATAGAAAAAAGAGACGATCAATTTTCTAAAGATGTGGCTAGATTGATTGTAATGCACCTCATGTGTTCATTTTTCTTCTCAAGTAAGTATGAACTTTTTTTTGTTTTTTGTTATTAGTCCTTAAACTAAATTACGTAAGTGAATGATGTTTTGTTTAATTTCATTTACAGGTAGCAATTCGCAATTAAAATGGTCACTTTTACCGTATATTCATGACTTTGCGAAAATGGAAAAAGTTTGGTCAAAAGCAATTTTGTTTAATTTGGAGGAGCATTTGAAAAAATTTGTTGAAGATCCTAGGAGAAATCACTCATGTGTAACAATTTTACTGGTATTATTTTATTTCCTTAAAAAAATTTATTGTTAGTCAACTAATTGTTATATTATTTAACTAATTTTAAAGTACTAATTAGTTTAATTCTATACAGTATTGGATTTGTGATGTTTTGGAAATAATGGAAAAGACAGAAACCTATGAAGAAGGAATACCAACAATGGCAAAGTCGAGATTATCAACACCGAAAAAGTTGCTCACCTCAAAGTTTCTCTCTGTAGTGGTTGAGAAAATGGTAAAAATATAAATCTAGTATGTTTTTAATAGAGTACACCTGATTGCAAATTTTCAATTGGCATTAAACATCACATAATTAACTGTAAAAAAAGTACATTTTCTTAAGTTTATAAAATGCACAAGTCCTAGCGCCTTCCATATAATTTAAATTTGTATTTAACTTTAAAATTACAAAGTAAACTTTGAATATAATTTCCTAATGTAACACTAAGACAACAGTGGACAATTTTCAAAAAACCCACATCATAAGTTCTACGAACTGCACAGTTGCTTGCATTTTATGCACATTTCTTATGTTAATTAAATTTTAGTATGATGAATGAAAATTTTAATGAAAATATATTTTGTAGAATATAAAAAAATGTAATCTACCTTTAAATAAAATGAATCCTAAGTTTGTCAAAAGCAGAACATAATTTAAAAAAACGAACAGCTTTTTGCACTTTTCATATATTTTACTTTACCATTTAACTTTAAAATTACAGTATAAAGTTTAATTATAAATATTATTTTCTGAATTGTACTAGATTTATATAAAATAAGAAAACTGAAGCATAAATATTTAAAAACCCAACTTTAATATTTACAAAGCGCACAACTATTTATGCTTTAGAAACATTTTAATTTTTAATTGCACGGCTGCTTGCATTTTCTGCACATTTCTTATATTAATTAAATTTTAGTATGATGAATTAAAATTTTAATGAAAATATATTTTCTACAATATAAAAAAAAAATTGTAGCACAAAAGTTTCAAAAACTCACCTCAATAACAACAAAACGCATACATACTTGCGCTTTTCAAACATTTTAAACTTTCTTGTGAATTAAATGCAAAGAAATTTTTTACTGTAAATATTTTTGTTTAACAAAAGATTTTAGAAATTTAAACAACATTAAGATAATCATAGGTTAAATTTTCAAAAAACCCACATCATATTTCTACAAACTGCACATTTGTTTGCATTTTATGCACATTTCTTATATTACTTAAATTTTAGTATGATGAATAAAAATTTGAATGAAAATATATTTTCTAGTATATAAAAAAATGTAATCCACCTTGAAATAAAATGGAACCTAAGTCTGTCAAAAGCAGAACATAATTTAGAAAAAAAGGCACAGCTTTTTGCACATTCATATATGTTAATTTACCATTTAAAATTAAAATTATAGTATAAAGTTTAAATATAAATATTATTTTCAGACTTGTAATAGATTTGTAAAAAATTAAAAGAACTGAAGCATAAGTATTTCAAAACCTGGCCTTAATATTTACAAAGCGCATGGCTATTTGTGCTTTTGAAACATTTTAAATTATAATTGCACAATTGCTTGCATTTTATGCACATTTCTTATATTACTTAAATTTTAGTATGATGTATGAAAATTTTAATGAAAATATATTTTGTAGAATATAAAAAAATGTAATCTACCTTGAAATAAAATGGATCCTAAGTTTGTCAAAAGTAGAACATAATATAAAAAAACAAACAGCTTTTTGCGCTTTTCATATATTTTAATCAGGAAATTTTCCTGAAGGACAAGTTTTAGGGCTTTTTTTTGCTGTAGGACAGCCCGCTATTATTTTTCTCCAAATGACAAATTATCATTTTTTCTTTCCAGCCCACATTTTTTTCTTTCCAGCCCACTTTCGCGCGCTTCTTCTTCTTTCTTTCGATCAAATTTTTCAGTCGCGATCAGATTTTTCAGTCGCGATCAAATATCTCTCTCGCAATAAAATTATCGATATATTTCAATCGGTTATTTGAATTTCGTCCTTCTGCTAATGGTAGTTCGTCGATCATTTTCTCCTTCCGTGCGTGTCGTTGGTATCGTTCTTTTCATATTTGTATCGTGATCGATAATTTCTTCAAATTGTATTAATTAGGTATGCTTATATTCCTGTATTTGTTGTCGTTTCTCTATTCGATTTAAAATGGCCGTGATTTGTAATTGTGATCATTTTTACAATTGATATGCAGTGTTGTTGTTCTCATTTTTTGTTCGTTCGTCCATGGCAACTTGTGGAAGTAGCAGCAGGTTTTTTATTATTATTTTTTTCTTAATGCAGTGTTGTAGTTTAATTTTCTTTTCATTTTATTTATCTTGCATTTTCGTGCATTAATATTGGGATGATTGGAAAAGTATTACTGGTTGGGTTGTATATAAATTTGTGATACAGTGTAGAAGTATCACATTTTAGATTCAGTTTTTGGGTATCATTTTTATTTTTTCTTAGTATCATTGTTTTTTTATCAGTAACTAGGTATCAGTTTTGTATACGGTAGGTATTAGTTTTGTGAAATTGAATAATTACTGTTCTATATTGAACATATTTTTACTAATGTTTATTTTATTATTATTTGTGCAGTGGGGATAACAATCTTCTTTGTTTGTTTGTGTTGAATAATAACACTTTTAGCACTCGATTGTCTATCGATTGCTCTTTGTATGATTTGAAGAATGAGATACGTCGATTTTGGTCTCAATTAACTCCTTCTTCTATTCAGATTTCTTATGTGCTTGAGGACAAAGTTATTATGGTTGACACTGATTCTGATATTCAGAGCATAATTTATTTTCAGTTATACAAGAAAAGTTCTTTCCTTGGTTTTACTGTTACGGTTAAGGGTTCTGATTTGGAATATGTTGATGGTGCTTCTATTTCAAGTTCATCATATGTTCGTGCTTCTTCATCTTCTATTGTATCTGTATGTTCAAATGTTGTTGTTAACGGTAAAAGTTATTTAAAAGATATGTTGAGGAGAGGGTAGAAATTATGCATTTTTGATTTTGCTAGTTTTTGTTTTGGAGGAGTTGAGCATTTTAGAGAATTTTTGATGGCGTATCAAATTCAAAAAGGATATGAATTAATATTTTTGAAGAATTATGCTACTAGAGTTACTGTAATTTGCTCTTCATATAAGGATGGTTGTCTTTTCAAAGTCCATGCTTCTTGTGATTCTGGAGATTTGAAAAAGTTTTTTATTAGAAATATGGTTGCTAATCATTCTTGTGGAGATGGTGTTAGAAATGTGAATAATCCACATATATCTAGTTCGTTTGTTAAATCATTGATTATTGATGAGATCCGTGATTGTCCTAGTAAAAAGCCTAATGATATTATAGTTGATTTTAGAAGAGAATACAATGTTCAGTTGTCTTACAGTTATGCTTATCATGGGAAACAACTTGCATTAATGGAGTTGCATGGTAATGATACTTTGTCTTATAATGATTTGAGTTGGTATTTGGAAGCAGTGAAGAAGTCTAATTCAGAAAGTTATGTTGAAATGGATGTTGATCCTTGTAGTAATGAATTTGAGAGGGTGGTTATTGCTTCTGGTGCTTGTTTACTTGGATTCAAGCATTGTCGTCCTATGATATTCTTAGATGCCACTCACTTGAAAGGACGTCCTGGTGTGTTGATGGGTGCTACTGCAAAAAATGGTGGTCAAGGTATGTCTTTGTTTTCAGTTTTGATTTATTTGTATTGAGATCATAATAGTTGGCATTAGCATTAATATTAATTTGTTATCATAATTTGTATTATGTTGGTATCAGTTTTAAGATATATAGTTTACAGTTAACAAGTTTGTAGTATTGGAATTTGCATTGTATTGAATTATAAGTTTGTATTTGATATCATAATTTTTTACTGGTTAGCATGAGATTAGTATCAGCTTGTATATAATGTTAGTATCATTTTCAAGTATGTTAACATATGGTATCAAATACAGTTGTGTAGTATTGGAATTTTCTTTGTATCATAATATATGTTAATGTTAGTTACTTTGTTGTGCTAGAATGAAGATTAATATGCATAATGTCCTGTCTATCAATATTTTAATAATGGTTGTATCAGGTTTTCGGTATCAGTTTTTTTACTGTTAGTATCAGTTTCATGAATTGTTTTAGATTTATGGTCATTATTAGTTTTACTTTTTTTACGAATTATATTTTCATTTGCAGGTTTCTTCCCTTTAGCTATGAGTGTTGTTTCTATAGAAAATGTGGATAACTGGACATGGTTTTTGAACCATTTAAAGCAAATGCTTCAAGAAAATCGTACTTTGGTTTTTATGTCAGATCGTCACCAAGGGTTGCTTTCAGGTGTTCGTAATGGTTTTCCTGCAGCTTATCACAGTTATTGCTATTTGCATATGGAACAAAATCTTCCTTCAGCTGTTAAAGCCAAAAATGCAAATACGTCTATTGTTGATCTTTTCAAAATGTGTTCTAGAGCTTCTAATCTTTATGACTTTGAACGCGCACATTCTAAGTTCTGTCAAATTGGTGGTGTTGCTGGTGTAAATTTTTTAAAAGACAAGCCATTTGATAAGTGGGTGGATTTATTTTTTCCAGGGAAACGTTATGGTGAATATAGTTCTAATGTTGCTGAAAGTTTTAATAATTGGATTTTAGATGAACGAGCATTGCCTATTACTTTGTGTTTAGATGGTATTCGTGTTAAGGTTATGAAACAAATGGCTAAAAGAAGAGAAGATTGTCGTTTGTGGAAAACAACTCTTTGTCCTTCTATGGAATTGCGTTTAGGTGAATTGATTGAAGAAGGATTTGGATGGGATGTATATAAGTCTTCTGATTTTTGTTTTGAAGTGAAATCTCCAAACTCTCATTGTGTTGATTTGAAGGAACATGTTTGTAGTTGCAACCAATGGAAAATTACAGGATTTCCTTATGCTCATGCTATAAAGTGTATGAACAAGTCTAAGTTGTCTGTATATGATTTTGTTGAGTATTATTTCACTGTTGATGCTTATCGCTGTTCTTATGCCAATGCTATAAATCCTATTCCAAATTATGATAGGCCTATTGTTGATGGTAGTATTCAAGATGTTATCAAGCCACCAAAGGAGAAACGTGGCGCTGGTAGACCGTCAATTAAGCGCAAAGGAGGATTTTCATATTTTCAGAACCAGCAAAATAGATGTGGCGAGTGCAAGCAATTTGGTTATAATAAACGGAATTGTCAAGCTTTGAAGAGGATATAATTTGATTTTACATCTTGAATTTGTACAGATTAATAAGTGGACGTGTGACTTGTTTTGGTGCTTTACTGTCATTGAACCTTGTTATTAATTTGTATTCGGTGTATCATACTATTAAATTGATTTTAATTTTAGCTTTTTAGTATAAATGATAGTATCAGTTTTATTATTAGTTATATGTTTTTACAGTATCAGTTCTGGTGTTTATTTATTTGTTTATTTATTCCAAACATTTGTGTTGATATTTGTTTGCATACTGTTTATATCAGTTATCTAGTATCATTTTAAACATTCTGTTGGTATAAAATATGGTATCATTTTTCAGTATGTGACATCAGTTTTGTTCAATTTTGTATATTTCACTTATTTATAATTATGTTGATAGCATGGTATATGGGATCTGATAATCATTGTTTAATTGATTTAACAAAATGATTGAATTGATACATGCTTTCTATTGGTTGGAGATAATATTTGTTTGATTGGATATAAAGGACTTTAGTATTAGTTTTGGTTAGTTTTTAATATTAGTTTTCTGTATTATTATATGTGTTACAATTGACAGTAGTACTAATAAATAATCATAATGATATGTTGCATTAGCAAAAACTGATACTGGCTCTAATTGTTGTTTCATAAAGTATGTTGAGTGTCATTTTTAGTAAAACTGATAGTATTAGTTATTAAAACTGATACCCAGTTACTGTTTTGTATTGATATATGGTATAAAATCTTGTAACATTATTATACAACTGGTAGCTGCATCATAAAACTGATAATATTATGTAGGATCAATAGTTGCATGTTTGAACATTCAATATATAATTTTGTTATAATATAAAAAAACAGGTAAAGAAAAGAACATCAATTACAACAAATCATTCCAGGAGATTATCATTGTTTTTACAAGTAAGATCAGCATTGTTTTAAGAACAGAACATCATTACTTCACAAGTTCCGGATTGCAATAGAGCATCATTACTTTATAAGTATCAAATTTAATTGTGACCCAATACAATGATATACTTTAGCACACAAAATTCTCAATTTCCGCAGCTTCTTCTTTGCTTGACAGGTTATCTTTCTTCTTCCAAACTAGACATGAACTTTGCTAAGCTCCAGCAGTGCTCTTTGTCAGTCAATATCTCATGTGCAATTCTTGCTCTAGATTTCAGCATTTGTTCAGGGGCTATTTTTAGTGGTAATTGACTTTTGTTCAAAGATATGATGAATATCATCACGTATATTCCACAATCAAGCCTGTTTAAAAGAATATTTGGAGTATCATTTTTGTGTATCTAGGTATTAGTTTAAAAGAAAATTTATAGTGTCAGTTTAACTGTCAGTAGGTATCATTTTGAACAACATAAACAACTTACGTATCTGATCCTTGTTGTGCACATGGTATTTGATGCATTTCATTTGCCTTCACTTCCTTATCCTGTATATTTTTCTTTCCAAATTTCTTTCAGCATTTCTTCAATTTTATTTCTCTATTGAAAACAAAACAATACAAAGTTAGTTAATGTTCGATTTGTTTAATTAAATTATTTTGCTTCATAACAAAAATATATCATACCAATATCATTGCCTGCTTTAGACTGGGGTTGTTTCTTTCATTAGAATTTCTTCTAGGACGTCTAGAATCTAGATGACTCCATTGCATTGTTGGGTATGTCAAAGTTACTAGTGTCCAATGGTATTCACAATGCAATGGGAAATATATAGCATCAGTGTATTCATCGTCCATAATTTGTTCAAGGAAAGGCAGCACTAAAGATTTTATAATTCCATGTATATTGAAAATTATAGATTGCTGTTAAATTAAAAAAATAAGTTAGAATTCAATATATATGTACCATTTATGATATTCTTGAATATTAAAATTTTATTTACCGTCATTATTGTTGTGAATGTATAGTTGTGCGCTTTCAGCCCACATTTAGATAAATACCAGTCAATTATCTATTTTAACAACAAGAAAATGTAAGTTTTGTTATTGGTCAAACAATATTCAATAATAATTAGTACCTTTTATTTTATTAATGGTAATATATATTACCGATTACAAGAAAAATAAGCATGTAATATGATCAAACAGCTTCTGGGTATCATTTTTGCACTGACTTAGTACCATTTTTGAACATGCCATTAAATCAATTGCTAATAGAAAATAAAAGTATGAATTGATATCAACTGCTACAATAAATTAGTTTTGTACTATTTTGGTATTTATTTTGTCATACATGACAGTTAATACACCATTCAACTAATAGACTACCACTTTGTAATATATAGTACTTAGGTATCATTTTTGGTTATAAGTAGGTATCAGTTTTGGTATAAATAGCACTGGAAATAGCTACTAGATATTATTTTCTGTAATTATTTTTATTGGTAGCAGTATTATAAAGCAAAAAAAAGTGTGTACCGATCCATGTGTGGCATTCTCTTCAAGAAGTTGTCGTAGTACTTTTTTTGTTGTTGCACATCCTCCTCTAATTGTGTCTTTATCTGTCCATGCTATATCTCTGTTTTAAGAAAATAAGGCATATATTAATTATATAATATTATTTTAACCAGCAAAATTTGTATATATGTTTGTAAACTTACTCATTTGATGATGTCATAGCAAAGAAAGTTTTGATTGTATTTTGTTGTTCTATATTCAAGTATGCCAAAGTTTTGCTGCAGTTTCCTAGTCCCAAATTTGATAGTGTTGGCTCTATTACATGAATTGGCATTGGGATTGACTCTTTTCCACTTTCTTTTTCATCATTTTTATTTTCTCCCAGCTTTTCTTCATTTTCATTTTCTTCAGCGTTTTGTTTTTTTGCTGTTTTTTCATTCTCTGACCGTATTCAAAGCCGGGGCTTTCTTTTTTTTCCTTTCTCTCGTTTTTATTCTTTTCACGTAAGAAGATTGCTTATGAACAGTTTGTTTCCTTTTCCGACCAGGAGGATTTGTTGCTTTGTTTTCGTTGTCCTTTTTTGTTATTTCCTCTTGCAATTGTTGTGTGATATTGAGATTGAAAGATGGAGGTGTTAAGTCTAGTACTACATCGGTGTATTCTGCAACTTTGCTCTCTTTAATGGTATCTTCTTCCAATTTTTGAGCCTCTTTTATTTCTTTTTGTGCTGTTTTATCTTCATTTGTTTGCAACACAGTTTCATTTGTTTTGTTCAATATGTCTTCACTTTTTTCTTTTTTGTCCATATCTTTATCTTCATTTGGTTGGAGCACATTTTCATCCATTTGAGTTTCTTTTCCAGTCTTCATGCATGTACTTTCTTTTTTACTTGTTTGGTGCACTTGTTTTGTATTATTGTCAGCACTTGTTTGGTGCACTTGTTCAACATTAGACTCGGCATTTCTGTCTTCATCCTCACCTTCATTATTTTCAGTTGTGGATTTCTTTTCCCTGTTTTCTATTTCTGTTTCTTCATGCGCATGTTCATTTAGAATGTTGTCATGTTCAACTTCCATGTGCTTATTTTCTAGTTCAACTTCTGAATTTTTCTTTTCATTTTCTTCCAATCTTGATTTGAGTTCTTTCAGTTGTTCTTTCAATTTCAAATTTTCTTTTTCAACCTCTATCCTCAACTTCTTTTCTTTCTCTAATTGCTTCTTTTTTTCTTAGCTTCTTCTTCCATATCTTTAATGTGCATTTGCAAAACATTAAGGCTTACTAAATCTTCAAAACATTGTCCACTTTATTTAGCATCTTCGTTTTTTCTTTTTTTTCCGTTGGTTCTCTTTTCTTTTGTTGCTTGATTCTTCTTTTCTTGATGTTGTTTGGAGTAGCTCGTGTTCATGTGGAAGAATAGTGCTTATTTCTTTTACCTGTGTAATTGAAATAGTAATTTTGTTTTTAAATTTAAATGCAAATGTTCTATTTTACTATTTTGTAACATATAAGTTACAACTGACATTAATAAGTGATTAGTTTAACAGAAGAAAATAGAATAGTAATGAAATCTATACTATGTACACTTAGTAGTTGATTGTGTGCAGTGTTAAAAATGATAAAAAGTATTATTGTATATGTGACGCCCCACCTCTATACCCACGCTAGCCAAGAACACTACGGTGTAGCGCTGTCAACTAGCACGGAGAATAAGGCTGTTGAGGAGCGACCATCCGTGTAATTGCTTTGTGCAAGCACCGATATGTCAGATAGTAAAACATGCATTTTTATTTCAGGAGGAAAATCCGACATGCCGATACAAACTCAAAGCTACTACACAGTGGCTACAATAGTTTAGGACAAAATATAGAATAATAACACAGATAATATAAATGCGGAACACAGATAAAATGGAAAGTCTCATATATACAATAACTGATGTCAGTTACAATACATGTGATACAATACATATGATACAACTACAATTGTCGACTCTGGAAGTTATATATACAAGTACATTATTGACAATAATATACATGAATACATATCATCTTATACTATGACACGACTACTCCGAAAGATATGAAGTGACTTCATAGCTCAAGCAGCAACCCAAAGCTAAAAATCTACAACCTGTAAATACTCGGTCTGACCCGAGTATTAGATTCAAAAGAAAATAATACACGGGTCAGTCTAATTCAAACTCAGTTATTAGTGCACAGAAGCAATAATAATTAAGTAACAAATAGACGACAGTCACAATAAATCTCGTCTATCCGATCCTTAAATAAAGAAATCGGATAACGATAAATATAACACGTAACAGTGTAAAACAACAAATCAGCAAATTAAACCAAATCAAAATACAGTTCAGAATATTGAATTGAATAAACAAAACAGTTCAAACCGTTGAAATATCAATTAAAGTATTATTTCGAGTAGGGCAGCAGTACACGCGCGCGTGCACTGCCTCGCCACTACACCATATGGAATATGCTAAAGATCAATAAATCAAAACAAAATAGAATATCATAAAAGCCATACCGTGTGGCTGCAGTTCACGCTTGCATGCACTGCCTTGCCACAACAGTGATGATGTACACAACCGGCCACAAGGTCAAACCCAAAATAAAAAGAAGGGTTCAACACAGGTGAAATATATATAAAATCACGACACGAGCACAAGGTCAAACCCGAGTTTTAAAAATGGGTCCAACACAATGCACATGTCAACAGCACCAAACTGCAATAAGACCACTGACCATGAAGCAAAACCAAAGCCAAGTCTACAGTGACACAAGTACAGGAAGCAGTTCAATATCCAAGCAATAATGAAAAGTAAGGAACCAAATACTCAAGACAACATGAAGTGAATCAAGTTCAGGTCAGATCAATCAGTAGTATGCAAATGAAGAAACGGCATAAAAGCTTATGTATGCAAACCAAATACACAAGTTCACATGTATGCCGTGACACAGCAGTTTTTGGACAAGAAAACCAGTGAAATATGCAAGCTCGACTAACAAGACCAAAATGCAACAGAGACCACTAGGCAGTGTACATGAATGCAACATCAATAAACCAAATGCAAGACCACAAGTACAACAACTCCAGCAGTGACAAAGAGTATTGCAGTAATGAGTATGCTAAAACAAAATTCTAGTTCAAACCAGTTGCAAACAACATGAATGTCACAAGTAAGTAACGGCATAGCAACTGCCACAAGACCACAATGAAGTTATACAAGAATACCAAAGACTACAAAGCATGGAGTGTGCAAGTGTAGACCACAAAGACTCAACAAAGGCTACAGACAAGTAGCAGTGTGCAGAATGAAGCAAATCCAAGTTTATATGCAAATAAACAGAGCAGTAATAAAAATGCAGTGATATGCAACAGGCCCAGTTACAACAGACTCAAGGCAACAGTAAATGGGAAATGCAATATGAATGAACTTGCATATGCATAACAACCAGCAATATGAAAAAGGACAGGTGGACAGTGCGACTTGGTCAATATGATCAAGGAAAACTAAAAACAATACCCAATACACATGAATGCACAAATGCACCAAGTAAGTGACACAGTGAACTACAAGTGTCGACTAGGTAGCAAGCAGATGCAACTCGATTAACAGTTAACAGCGAACCAAACTAGCCAACGCAAAGAGTATCATGTCACTAATACAACATGACAATGCAGACACAAATGAAGACTACTGACCGAAACCAACATGAAACCAAATCAAACTCAGTTCAACAAGACCACTACAACAGGCCACCAGTGAAACCGAGATGCTACAGATATCAGCAACAACAACTACACTAAGGTTCAAGTGGAACCGAGACAAAATCAAGCATAAAAGTTCAAATGCAAACAACATGTTTTGCAAATGCCCAAAGACGAAAGGAAATCAACATCGAGCCAGAAGTTTGAATGCCACAAAAATCAAAACCGTGAGTATCAAGAATCAAATTATACGAAATTTATCAAGTCAGCGAAAGTCACGGAACCAAAATCAAATAAGGTCGAAAGTACTACCGCAGCAAGCAGAAGCATGAATTCACAGTATCAGTATCAAGTTCGTGCCAAAGTCAATGTTGAACAATGTAAATATTGAAGCCGTGGATAATAAGAATATGAATGGTATAACCGAAGTCAACAAAAAACCACAGTCAAGTTACAGTGAAAAGTTGAAGTTGTGGATATGATTCACGAAATCAAAAATTGGACAAAGTCAAAATCGTGGTGACCACGAAATGAATCAAAGCCGTGGCCATCAAGCAACAAAAGTATACAATTATGAACAAGTCGTAAATCGTCTCAAACATCCATACGAAATTACACTGCCGAAGCATGGAGACAAATTAGATGTGAGTGAGGAATGTCACTCACCTTAGCATCGACGCGAATTGAAGGAGTTGCGAACGAGCGCAAGCAAAAGCAACCAGAGAATTGATCATCAAAGAAGCCGCGAGCAAGAGAAACACAAACCAGAGAATCGAATTTAAAGAAAGCCCTAATTTTTGCAAGGGAGCAAATCCCTAATTCAGATCGAACAGAGCCGCCATTTTCTTCACAAGCCAAAGAAAGAGGATCGGGTGCAAGAATACCAGAGGGCCGGCCTTGCAAAAGGGGATTAGGTTATAAGAATCCTTATTTTGAATATAAGGGTGTTTTTATTTATTTTGCTTTTGCAAATTTTCACGATCCAAGCAAATGAAAATGTGGGCCGAGAATTCAAAGCCCAAAAATACTTTTAACCATTTTTAAAAGAATTTTAACACAATTTAAATACTTCAATTGGCAATTTGCAACAATATTTATCGTTTAAATGTCGATTATTAATCGCAGCGAAATACCGGGTTGTTACAGACTCCCCTCCTTAAAGAAATTGCATCCTCGCAATCATAAGGAATAAATGGACAAAAGGTAACAACCATAAGAGCATATCATCACAAGATGAAGAAATTTGAAATAGGAAGTTCACCACAAAGAGCATGAAAGAACATCCTCACGAGCCTGAACGTGTTTGCTCGATGAATTCTCAGGATTCCTAAGTGCAATCCTTAGGATTTGAGAACCATTGAACTTCCGCAAGAAAAACATCTTTATTTCGAAGGTGCTACACCCCCGAAGCAATGATGTGAATAGAAGGTTGCTCAAGAATAAAAATCGAAAATCCCTAAGGCATTTTCCGTAATTGGAAGACGTGATAAACGTCATGAATAGTAGAAAATTGAGCCGATACACCGGCGTAGTACAATATAAACACCAAAGAATCTTTTAATTTCATAAAAGAAATTCTCAAATTCTCTACAAAATTTAATTATCAAATAGATAATCAGAGTACAGAAATCACAAAAAAGTAATATCTAATTATTGATACGATAATTATAAGACAGCAAAATCAGCAAATCTAATTATCAACAAAGATAATTAGAAAACACAAGTCAGAAATATCTAACTATTATAATCAGGAATTACCACAACGGTAATCAAGTTTCAAATCAACAAATATTCAATTATCAAAACGATAATCAAATCTTAAATCACAAATATTTAATTATCACAAATGATAATTAAACCAACAAATTTTTAATTATCTCAGACGATAATTAAATCTCAAATATCTGATTATCACAAGCGATAATCAGAAACAACAAATATCTGATTATCAAAAACGATAAATCAGAAATCACAAATATTCGATTATCAAAAACGATAATCGGAAATCATAAATATCCGATTATCAAAAACGATAACCAGAAATTAAAAATATCCGATTATCAAAAACGATAACCAGAAATCACAAATATCCGATTATCAAAAACGATAATCAGAAATCACAAATATCCGATTATCAAAAACGATAACCAGAAATCACAAATATTTAATTATCACAAAACGATAATTAAACCAACAAATTTTTAATTATCACAGACGATAATTAAATCTCAAATATCTGATTATCAAAAACGATAAATCAGAAATCACAAATATCCGATTATAAAAAACGATAATCAGAAATCACAAATATCCGATTATCAAAAACGATAATCAGAAATCACAAATATTTCAATTAACGAGTCCGGAATTAACCGAAATAAGAAACGCACATGTCCCATAACCACGAGTTTTACTAAATCGTTTAATTCACTTCATCGTTTCCTTGAAAGTGCAAAATTGTGTATTTTAAAAATAACATTTTACATTCTCAAACGGACAAGTCCGGAATTAAGCGAATCAGTAAAAGAAAGGGGTCATAGTCCTCGATTTTACTGAAACGTTTAATTCGCTTCCTCATTCTTTTGAAAGCGCATACTACAAAACTTCAGAAAACAATTTTCATTTATTTTATAAAAGTAATAATTTACATTCTCAAATGAACAAGTCCGGAATTAAGCGAACCAGCAAAAGAAAGGGGTCATAGTCCTCGATTTTGCTGAAACGTTTAAATCGCTTCCTCATTCTTTCGAAAATGTAAACCGTAAAAATTTTGGAAATGATTTTTTTGAAAAAAAACAATTTTTAAAACACGTGATTAAAACAGCAACATCGGTAGCAACTTCGACAAGGAAATTGCACTTCTCAAAATACCGTAAAAACGGACAACAAAATAAGCATCGCGTGATAACCGCTTGAAAATCCATTTTAAAATTGACGGTTACTGAAGTCGGAGCGACAGTAATTTTTTTTATACGTCAAAATCTCATCAAAATAATTGGCATCGAAACATAATACCAATGAATTTTCATTCATCAAAAATGTCACAAGAATCTTCTCAAAGATAGAAAGGGGTATCATACCCTAAACTTGTATTCATAACAAGTCAATGACACACGAATTCACCAATGCACAAAAATTGATAAAACTTATCAATAGAAATCATGAAAATTGGTGAAGCACAAATTCTAGAAATCATCACAAGAAATCCAGAAAACACAAATTCTAGAAATCTACACAAGAAATCCAGAAAACAGAAATTCTAGAAATCTACACAAGAAATCCAGAAAACACAAAGAGGGAAAGAGGCCTATCACATGACGGTCCGAAGACCATGGGGAGCTACCCCATATGGATGAGTCGGAATCACCCAGATGAGGTCTAGGCTAACCAAAAAGCAAAAAGGTATGTGTGAATGGAATCACACAAATGGTGTCTAGCCTAACCTCGCAAACAAAAAGGTATGTGTGAGTGGAATCACACAAATGGTGTCTAGGCTAACCAAAAAGCAAAAAGGTATGTTCGAATGGAATCAGACAAGTGGTGTCTAGCCTAACCAGAAAGCAAAAAGATATGTGTGAATGGAATCACACAAATGGTGTCTAGGCTAACCAAAAAGAAAAAAAGGTATGTGTGAATGGAATCACACAAGTGGTGTCTAGCCTAACCAGAAAGCAAAAGATATGTGTGAATGGAATCACACAAATGGTGTCTAGGCTAACCAAAAAGCAAAAAGGTATGTGTGAATGGAATCACACAAGTGGTGTCTAGCCTAACCAGAAAGTAAAAGATATGTGTGAATGGAATCACACAAATGGTGTCTAGGCTAACCAAAAAGAAAAAAGGTATGTGTGAATGGAATCACACAAGTGGTGTCTAGCCTAACCAGAAAGCAAAAGATATGTGTGAATGGAATCACACAAATGGTGTCTAGGCTAACCAAAAAGCAAAAAGGTATGTGTGAATGGAATCACACAACTGGTGTCTAGCCTAACCAGAAAGCCAACAAAGAGACCTCACACAATTGCTAGTCTAAATCATAAAATGATCGCCATGATCAACGAGAAGTGTCAAATACACTAAGATAGTAAATATAAAAGTTTAGCTTCATGTCCCATAACCACTTGCTTAACTTAAATATTTACGAACAACTGTAGATCTTCACTAGCAAATTGTCACCAAAGATTCAATCGAATAAGTCCAAGAATTAACCGGCGAAGTAAACGCAAGCGTTTCATACCACTCGTTTTACTAAGTCGTTTAATTAGATTTCTCATGCGAGTGAGGTAAAGGTTTGTTTATACTAGTAGATTGGAAAATGGTTTAGAAAAAGAGCTTTGTAGTGAAATAGTTTTGAAATCGTTTGGAGAGAAGGGTTTTGATATTTACTACTAGTATAGAAAACCTTTATGTTTTTAAAGTGACAAATTACAAAAATGATTGTAGAAAGAATCAATCAGAAGAATTCACATACGAAGATGTGAATAGAATCCAAAGAAATCGATACTGAATCCTTCAAAAAGTATGTTCACAAAAATCCCGAGGAAAATATCATCAAAGTTGCTAATAAATTATAGCAACAAATCGGAAAATTAACAAGAATTGATTAAATTTGGAAACCAAATCAATTCACTAAAATTCACATTCGAAGACGTGAATAAAATCCAAAGAATTCGATTCTAAATCCATCAAAGTAGAAATACCCAAAAATTCCAGAAATAGAAATTATCAAAGTCGACAAAGGTGATAACAACTTATCGGAAAAGAAGAATCGATTAACAATTGGAAAAACAAAGCAGAACGAGCATAAATTCATAAATGGCTTCAACAAAAATAAAAATCAAGTCAATGTCGAAGTCAACAATTAATGTTCAAAGTCGAGTACAAAACGAATCAACGTCATCATCAAAGAATTCAATGACAAACAAAGTCAGAGTCTTGGAAATCAAGAAACTAGCAATTTCATGAAAACAAAGTGACCGAAGTCGAATGGAAATCAAGCCGACGAAAACACAAAATATCAAGTTCAAAATCGCTGAGATTCGAACAAAATCAACATCGGCTAAATCAATTCAAAGCCGAAAACACAAGAACAAAATCCTCACCATCAAAAACTCAACTTGAGTTCGAAAAGAAAAGGGAGGCCGAAACCAAAATACTTTCACGAAATCAAAATCAAATGCACATGAATAAGCGTTAGGAATTCATACCTAATAATCAAAGATAATCATATGCAAAGATGAGAGATCAAACATCGACAAATAGTTGTAACACATGTACTATCTAAGTTATGTTTTATATTTGTCCTAAACCCCAGGCTCCGATACCAAGCTGTGACGCCCCACCTCTATACCCATGCTAGCCAAGAACACTACGGTGTAGCGCTGTCAACTAGCACGGAGAATAAGGCTGTTGAGGAGCGACCATCCGTGTAATTGCTTTGTGCAAGCACCGATATGTCAGATAGTAAAACATGCATTTTTATTTCAGGAGGAAAATCTGACATGCCGAAACAAACTCAAAGCTACTACACAGTGGCTATAATAGTTTAGGACAAAATATAGAATAATAACACAGATAATATAAATGCGGAACATGGATAAAATGGAAAGTCTCATATATACAATAACTGATTTCAGTTAAAATACATGTGATACAATACATATGATACAACTACAATTGTCGACTCTGAAAGTTATATATACAAGTACATTATTGACAATAATATACATGCATACATATCATCCTATACTATGACACGACTACTTCGAAAGATATGAAGTGACTTCATAGCTCAAGCAGCAACCCAAAGCTAAAAATCTACAACCTGTAAATACACGGTCTGACCCGAGTATTAGATTCAAAAGAAAATAATACATGGGTCAGTCTAATTCAAACTCAGTTATTAGTGCACAAAAGCAGTAATAATTAAGTAACAAATAGACGACAGTCACAATAAATCTCGTCTATCTGATCCTTAAATAAATAAATCGGATAACGATAAATATAACACGTAACAGTGTAAAACAACAAATCAGCAAATTAAACCAAATCAAAATACAGTTCAGAATATTGAATTGAATAAACAAAACAGTTCAGTTCAAACCATTGAAATATCAATTAAAATATTATTTCGAGTAGGGCTGCAGTACACGCACGCGTGCACTGCCTCGCCACTACAGCATATGGAATATGCTAAAGATCAATAAATCAAAACAAAATAGAATATCATAAAAGCCATACCGTGTGGCTGCAGTTCACGCTTGCGTGCACTGCCTTGCTACAACAGTGATGATGTACACAAACGGGCACAAGGTCAAACCCAAAATAAAAAGACGGGTTCAACACAGGTGAAATATATATAAAATCACGACACGAGTACAAGGTCAGACCCGAGTTTGAAAACTGGGTTCAACACAATGCACATGTCAATAGCACCAAACTGCAACAAGACCACTGACCATGAAGCAAAACCAAAGCCAAGTCTACAGTGATACAAGTACAGGAAGCAGTTCAATATCCAAGCAACAATGAAAAGTAAGGAACCAAAAACTCAAGACAACATGAAGTGAATCAAGTTCAGGTCAGATCAATCAGTAGTATGCAAATGAAGAAACAGCATAAAAGCTTATGTATGCAGACCAAATACACAAGTTCACATGTATGCCGTGACACAGCAGTTTTTGGACAAGAAAACCAGTGAAATATGCAAGCTCGACTGTAACGCCACGGATTTTTCGTTCCGAAAATTCAACATCGACACTCACTTTATCGACTGCCGAGAAATCGAAGGCCAAAAACCGGAATGTTATGGGTTTTAAAAAAAAAATTTAAGAAAAGAAGAGAGAGAAGAAGAGAGAAAAAGGTAGAAGATAGAGGGAATAGAAAATAGACAATTTTTAGAAAACAGAGAAAGAAAACAGAGAATTTGAAAAATAGAAGATAGAAGAATTTTAAAAATAGAACGGACAGAAAGGAAACAACAGAACAACAACAGAATCTCACAATTCGCAGCGGAACAACATATTATAATAAATGAATAATCTTTAAACAAAGAACTATATCAGTTATTACATTACATTTCATTTCATTACATCATATCATCAGAGTGTACAACATCATACAACAACAAACAGTGCAGCGGAAAAAGAAATACTATATAAAGTAGTAATACGCCATGCCATCCAGCTTGCCTCCAGCAACTCCAGGATATCCTGAATATCCTGATAAACCTAACTCTTAACTGCCCGTGTGGAAATTGGTGGGCACCCAGAGTTTAGGAAGGAAAACAATAAACTCCGAGTCAGTCATGTGACTGGTGTGAGAACTCAAAACAGTTTATTTAACTTTAAAATCAAAATAGAGGAATATTTTTAAATTCAATTCGCAATGCTTTTAAAAATGAGACTACCATAAGGCCTCCCGCACACACACACATGCAAACGCAGAATCGGAGGAGATTTCTCCTTATGATAGCCAAAGATGCTTGATACGCATTTAAAATAACATTTGATATTATTACTAGTGCATAGTGTAATAACAAATCATTTCAAAAATAAAGATATAAATCTTAGCCAACATACGACCATTATCGTATGCCTACTATAGCTACTATCCAAACAGTGGTGACCACCATAAGTGAATAGCAGGTTCTACAACTAATACCGTAAAAGTTTCGTATTGGGAATAGGATTTCCAACAAATGGTCAGGCCAAGGAACTTCACATTGCCACATGAGAATGCCTCTGGATGGACATCCCCGAGAACCAAACCGGATCTCTACCAACACAAGGCCGGGTTACTCCTAACTGAGTAACAACTGACCGAATATGCCATCCCCCGGTCCTTTGGGACCTTTTCACCGAGCGCTCGTAATCAATTCACACAATCATAAAGTGTTTTCAACATGAGTAAGTATCTGAGCTCCATACCATGATACCACCCTTTTCCAGAAGGAAATGGACACATCCTAAAGGGTGCTACCCCTCATAACCTTGCTGCTTCTTTCCTGTTTTGACCATTCACGGGGTGTGAGGCTCGACGAAGTCACGTCCACAAAAACATACTTTATACAAAAGCCATGCTTTGGGTCAACAAATGATCAACACAATGATCACAAGGATAGACGATCAAATAAACGATCCTATCACAAATAATCAACACAATGATCATTTCAGCATCACTCAGCATGTCACATTACCAAACTGGGAATATATCGCTGATAACTTCAACTATATAACCTTTGAGCTCGTACGTCTCAAAGAAGGGTGTTAAGCAAAGAATAAATTCTCCGCCACCAACAGAAATATATTTGAAAGAAATCGGCTTTATATCTCAACTTGTAATGTCAGGCATACAATCCTTACAAGTCTGTTCCGGGCTCGAACAGAACCGAAGGCACTTACAAAGAAGTCCTTGCAATCCGGATATTCACAATCCTGATCGGATTCACCATCACATATGGAGAACTCAATACCGTAGCTACTCGGTGCAGAGTCAATCGATAGTTCATCCTATCACTCTCGCAAATACCGGTCTTCAACACCGATCTTCAAATGCGATTCACAACGACGTATCACATATTCGGAGTGGGTTATACGACCCCATGGTCCTTTCCCGGTTAACCCGAATAGTGAGCGCTTATTCAAAAATAAGTGTGCATTCAAATTCAATCAATTCACATCAAATACCCATTCAAAGGGAAATACTAATAGTCGGTTATTGAACTATCACTGGATATGCACACATCACCAGATTCCAAATAATTTTCCAAATTATTTATTTTTCAAAATATCTTTACTAGATATATAATTTCAACACTTCAAAAATAAATCAATATTTATTTTTAACAAGTTTCACTTTCACATATAAATTCCATAATGAATTTATATTTCAAGATATCCATGCATATGCGATTTCAATAATTCATTTTCAATTTATCTTCAGAAAAAGATAAATTCTAATTATTCACTTCATATTGGAAAACATTTCCATACTTATTTATTCATAAGTAATTCACAAATTCCTTTTATTTTCAACACTTAGAAAATATTCAATATACTTAAATCGAATTAAGTATATAATTCATTCTTTAAGGAAATCATTCTCTTAAACATATTTATTTGGGCCAAAACGAATGTTACGTAAAACATCGTTACGACAACCCAAAATCACTAGTATAGGGATTCGAAATTAAAATAGATATATAAATCCCAATACTATACAAAACATTTCCTTTCGGAAATCATTTACTATAACAACAGTGTTATAGTCCACTATTTCCTTTTATTTCTCGAAATCGTCTATTTCAACAATAAATGTTGAAATCTATGGTTTCGAATCTCAACACCTTTAAAACATCGTTAGATCGTTTTAATTCTGTTTAAAATATCACATTCTAAAACATTTTCTTTAACGTGTTATTCACTATTCAAAAATCGTGAATATACTACGTTAACAACTTTCATCCCTTTATTCATTTTAATTCAAAGGATTATTCACTATTCAAAATGTGAATATAACTCTATTTCTAAGTTATAACAATTAACTTATCAAAATAAGCCGTTTGCGAATTTATAAAACAACGTTTATAAATTCTATTTCTATTTATTTATAAAAACTTCCTTTTCTATAAATTCCTTTATTAACATATTCCAGTTTATAACTAAATTATAAACTAAACGTTCATATTATAAGTT